>OY292390.1:18785789-23585789 GCA_958496215.1 Verbena officinalis | reverse complement strand
TGTTCAATCAATTGGGTTTCACTAAACAATGATGTTCTCTAACATCATAATCATGCTTTTTTGTGTTGACTGTTAAATAAATTCAAACAAAGGGGAATATGACTTTCAGTTGAATGGAAAAGCTATTTTCCTGTGTTCAGTATCCATTTAAATTAGTAGGAATATAGAAAGAGGATGGTTTAAGTATCTTCAGTTTCATCATTCCAAGCACAAATACCCTCATCTCGTTGAAAAATAAACATATATATATATATATATATACTCATATATTACCCCATAATCCATATACTTTCACGATTCAAGACAATAATATGTCAGAGGCCATAAGTTTAAAACATTCAAAGAACTGATTTTATTACCTTAATGAAGTCGGCTGGAACTAACATAGATTCTTTTGTATAGCCTGCTTCCTCAAGAACTTGGGTAAGAACTTTCTGTTTGAAAATGGCAATGGGATAACTAATTAGCATCAGTCAGCAATTAAGCCAAAAAGGATATGGGATTTTAACTTTTAGGTTTTCTTTTCTACATATAGGAAGTTGCAGTTTCAACGTAGCTTCGACAGAAAAAAATAGAATGGACAAAAAAGGCAAGAAAAGGCAACTAACTGCTCTCTGGTGTTCGGATATAAATTGACCAGTCAAATCCCGCAATATATCAAGCATCTCGTTGAAAGTAACCTTTCCATTACCGTCAAAGTCATAAACCTTAAAAATAACTGGGTTAAGGAAATTATATATGTATCAGCCAACCGGAGAAGAACGAGGGACATATAGAGAAGTCATAAACCTTAAAAATAACTGGGTTAAGGAAATTATATATGTATCAGCCAACCGGAGAAGAACGAGGGACATATAGAGAAAAAACTTAAAATTTTCACATCTTACATTCAACTTTCTGCTGCAAAGTTGCTCGAGAACTGAAAGCAGAAAGGAATGCTACAAACTCCTTGAAATTTAGTCCATCCAGCATTCTCAACAATCTCTGAGAGAAAAAACAAAGAAAAAATGTATGATAACATACTTCATGAATATGAATAGCAAATTTACTTTATTCATATTAAGCACATAGAATCATTACGATCTCTCTCTACATCGATAAGATAGTGAAATGCATGTTTTAGACCCATACCACAAGCAAATCATATACCCCTCTCTCCCTAACTTATGACTTCTATTTCCTTTAAGGAATGTCCTAAGGTTGATCTTTTTTCATTTTCCCAGAAACTACTATTTCAATGAAACCATTCTCAATCTCCACCACTAGTTTTGAGGGAAGTGTAGAAATGCAAAAAGACTTTTCTTTTTTCAATTTTAATCCAAAGCTCCTTCACAAGTCAAAGCAAGCTTTGCGATTGAGGGAATATTTACACGGTTTCATGATTGCTTCATTATGACAACGACAACAACAACAGCAAATCAACAAGACAACCATGTGCTGGAAATCTTGTATTTGTTTCACTTCAATTAGTACACAGTAGTTTTTGTAAATATTAAAAATTACAAAAAGAAATTATAAAAAGTTTGTACATAGTTATTTGTATAACCTGAGAGAGAGGATTGACTGCAAATTCCGGAACAGTCATGAACTCATCGGAAGAGATGAAGCCGCCTCCACTCCTATCCAACTGGCAGAACCTCTGATACAATGATACTATCTCCTGTTGAGAAACTACACAATACTCTCCAAATTAACAGGATTTCATCACATCAGCAATTAACAAAAGGAAAATTCAAGTAAAAAAACATAGCTAGAATATAATCAGATTATGTTATTTTCCGGAATTCGTCCTCCAGACTGCAGACCCATGAGAAAATAATAAAACAAAAAACATTCAAACGAGAAAATTGAAAAAATGCATTTATTTTCAAGAATCAGATACAAACAACAGATGCTAAAAATTATTCCTACAATGATTAGAAATTCAAGACCCATAAGTAGAATAAAAATGAAGTAGAAATACGTAAAAGAGGGTGAAGGGATGAGGAATACAGGTGTTATTGCAGTGTTCTTGGACCTCTTCTATGTCGTACTGAGTGAGCATGGAGGAGCCGTTGCCCATTATACTTTTAATTGACTAGGAAACCGAGAAGAAGGAGAAGAAGAAGAAGAAGAAGAAGATGGGATCGACAATCTAGTGTGAAAATTATTGAATTTCAATTTTCAACTTTGAAGATTCAATAATGAGGGATCACGAAGAATGTTGATTTAGGAGCTTGAATTTGAAGTGCGTGCTCTGTGTTTGTTTGATTGCCCAACTAACCCAAACAAATGTTGATTTGCGTGTTAGTCTTACAGATTTATCATTTATGGATATTAAATTTCTTTGGTTTTATACTTTTATTTTCCAAAAATGTTTTTCAACACTTTTTTAGTAGATTTAAAAAAAAAAAAATCTTTTTTCACTCCTTGATTATTACTATAAGATTTTGATAATTTGTAGTCCTCGTATAAATTGAAATGTATTTACATATATATTCATTTACTTAAGTTAAATATTACTAATTGTTATAATTTTATTACTATGGAATGTAGTGTATTAATTTGATATGATCACTAATTAATATAGAAATTATCTATAATTAATTAGTTGTAAATGACTAAATGGACAATGATAAATTAGATTTTACCTTTCATGTTTACACTTTGCTAGGTAAGAACTAAGAATTGTTTACTTTTAGTTAATATAATCTAGAACAGTTTATATAATGGCATATTAATAATCTATTATCTGCCGAATTTTGATGTTTACTTTCTCGGGTTATGTATCTAGAATTAAGGGTACTTGTTTACTTTGAATTGTTATTTTTTGGGATTTTAAATTTTGAAAATACCCCTATCCCACAAACCTAATTTCAGTTTTATTATTTTCCATCTATTTGACCCCACAAATTTTGGAACCAATAATTGCAATAGGCTGTAAATAACATCAACTCTAAGAGGATGAATAAATGCAAAACGCGCTAAAGTAAGGTTTGCTAAATAGCAACAGCTTTTGGGAGCTGCTATTTAAGATGTGAATAGTACCACTTTTTGTTGCTATTTCGCGGGTCTAGTGTCTTAAACCGGGTCACATTGACTAAGAAGTAAATAACCCAAATTTGGTAAATCTGAAAGTTATCTTAGGTCTCAAAGTAAACAATTTCTAAAGAAATTTCTTTTTTAACTTTAATTCATAAATTAAAATAATAATAAATACGGCACGTTGCGAGACACTAGCTTGAAAATAACAGGCTCTAAATCGGCTTGAACTTAAGTTTGAACTCGGGCCGACCAGCTCGACTCGAAATGCACCCTCCCAATACCTAACTTCTCTCTAAAATTATATTATTTAATATTATATTTAAATAATATTATTTAATATTATACATAATTTCTCTCTCTATATATATATCCAATTATATACATATAATATTTGAAAATTTTCATTTAAAAATTAAAAAAATGAAAAGAATTTATTTTGACCGTTTGGAATAAATAAACGACGCAGCAAAGCAAAGTTTTACAAAATCGCTTTCCTTTAATTATGGCACTATAATACACTTTTTTCAACTCATAATCACAAAATTTCACTCAACTCCTCCATCACCGAACACTCCGTCGAAGAGGGAATTTCCGGCAATATGTCGCAGACGTCGCGTCCCAAAACCCCTGATGATCAAACGGTATGCTTTCTGAAATTCTCAATTTGATTGCTGTTGTTCTTGAATTGGAAGGATGAAATCTGTAGTGGGCGGCTTTATACCTCTCATATGGGTTCTTCGTGTTGATATCTCAATCAAATCGAATTCTGGTGTGGAAAATCTACGGACCTTTGAATTTTATCATTACTTCAGTTAGTAGTTGAAGTTAATTGTGAGATTTCTGTGTGGGAATTTCCAGACTGATGCTTCCAATGTAATTATCCGTACAATCCCAATTGAAAACTCAAATTCACAGTTTTTAAATGATTAATTGAAGAATGAGAATTGGGGAGAGTGAAGAATGCGGGGACCACTTGAAAGCCCTCCTGATATTTGGTCATTCTTCTGAGAAATTTGTTAGCAGTTATTCACATTAGCAAACTATTTCAGCAATTGAGTGTTAAAATTATGTGAATCTGCAAGTAAATGGAAGAAAGATGGAAACTTGATGGGTTAATTGGTGAGATAATAGTGTTAGAATGTGTTGATAATCTTCTCCAGGATGATTGGAGGCGAGTGATGCGCAGATAAACTGGTTGATAAATTAATGCTGCCCGTATTCAGTCGAGTAATTGATTTGATGCTGATAAGTAGTCAGTTGAAGTGAACTGTCATCTGCTCCATTTGGATTAAACTACGATATGAATAGAAAGAGAATGTAGATCATTCTGTTCTGGTGTCAGGACTTGAATTTTAAACATATGTACGAGAGATTGATTATATGCACTTATTTCAAATAGCATTCAGATTTTCTGTCATTTTTTATATTGTTTGCCTCATTATTGTCGTTTTTATGATTGTGTTATTATTTATGCTAAACGTTCATAATTTGGTAAAATTACTACATAGGCAATGTATATTCGTGTAAAGCGTAACAAGACAACTTACTTCCTACAATGCGTGCCAAGTGAGACAATTCTACAAATTAAGGAGAAGTTGCAAGAACTCATTGATCAACCAGTCAATGATCAACGCTTGATATTAATGCCAAATCAGGAAGTATTAGATGATTCAAAGTCACTAGCAGATCAGAAGGTTTGTCTTCATCATTGATAATATGAAAACCTAAATATTATTGTACTACCTTGCATTTAATTCATTAATTATCATCCCATGTTTTTTTCAGGTTGAGAATGATGCTGTTGTTGCCCTGACATTGAGAAAAGGTTTTCCAACTTTCTAGTCATAATTATTGTTTTCTTTTTCTGGTTGGCGGAATTGTCTTATACGTTCAATATATTTCTTGAAGTCTTATCTTTTTCCATGAAAACCATAACTGGACTATGCTAAGTTTCTCAATCGTGTTCGTGTGCAAAAAATTGACAAGGTTGAAAATGATTACTCAATAGGTATTGTAAGTTTTGTTGTTTTCTAAAGGCACAACGATTGCAAATCTCGAAACTCAAGACGTGAGCCTTAAGTGTGGAGAAAGTGAGAAATGATCTAATCATAGTATAAAACTAATAGGATATTTCATGCTTTCGAAAGACCTCAGAATTGTTTTTCCCGTCTTCTAATCTTATTTTACTTTTGTCTTGTTTACGCCTTGTGCCATGTTGCCTTTTTATGCTTGGACTCTTGAAGGCTTGTTTCTTTGTGACTCATTGTTATTATTTGTTTGTGAATTTGCATTAGAAGGAGTGAACCAAAAACCTTGATTTCTTCCCTTCTGTCAAATTTTTGAATTTGTATGTTTTCAAAAGATAATTACACTAACACCCCCTGAGGTTTGCCCTAATTACATACACCCCCTCCAGTTAATTCATGATACTTCTATGTTATCCTTTTCAGATGATAACGACTTTGAAGAGGTAAATATTGCGAGACCGAACGACTTTTACAATTCCCGCGAGACAGATGCTGGTTTCTAATTGGCCAAACTAGAGCCTTATTGGAGTGAGCAATGTTGAGGAAGGAGTTTAACTATTTAAATGAGTTGAACTATTTATGGTTACTCTTTTTTTTCTTTCTTCAACTCAGCAATTATCATCTGGATTGAATATTTGGTGTTGATCATCATTCATCATGTATGGATTTTTATTACTGGATTTTCAGTTTCAGATCCAATGGATTTCTTGTCTTAAGAAATTCTATATGCTAGCTTTATAAAATTTTCTATATAATTGAATTTTTCAAAAAATAAAGGGAAATTTTTTATCTCCAATTATTAGACAAAGCAGCTGCAATGAACTGATTTTCTCCACTTTTTTTTACTAGGGAAGTGTTTGGCCCAGCTTAAATTAAATATCTTACAAGTTTTTGTCTCTTATTTGATTACGAAAGTGTTTGGCCCATCTTATAGTAAATATTTTAGGAATAATTACACTCATGCATCTTTAGATATCTTGAGATCAGATCAAATATACTCCGAGATTTGGGACATTATAGAAACATAGCGTGTCAAATAATTTTCTTTACATTCGTTAAGTGGTAGGACGGATTTTGCGTACATCCATTCTATCAGACTTACTCATATGCAATGTTTAACAGAAAAGCCCAAAACACATTACGTGAAAGTGTTCTTTTCATTAGGATTTTTTGACGGCAGTTAAAATTCAGGGTATGTTTTTGCAATTTTCCAAACTTATGGATATGCTTTCATAATTATGGGAAACTTTTGTATACTTGAGTGTTATATCCCAATATTTTATAAATTCTGATTCTGAATCTTGTAAGATGTTTTTGAATGGTTGATAGAGATAGTTACCATGTTAAAAAATAAAAGTTGAATTCTTGATATTTTGTCCATAAAATGTTGGGTTATGGAAAGTTGTATTTTTTAAATGCTTATATCAATTTTCAAAAAAATCTTTAACAATTATCAAGTATATTATATTTGAATGCAAAAATCAATATTTTCTAAAAGTTAAATAAATAATTTACAATTAAACATACACTTAAAGCTTATTTCTATCACGAACATGTTGCATATATAGTTCAAGTTATTTTACTAAAGCCCAACATGTTCGATACTACTTACTAGAGTAGTAGAGTGTGCATGGTAAGGCTTACGTTGGAAACTTGGAATTGACGGATTTGGGGAGAAGAATTTTAAATTCATAATAATAATTCAATTATTAATATTACTTATTAATAAGTTATTATGTCATGTTATCCTTTGTACTGGAAGATTTTCATATTTAGATTTGGATATCATCCATTATGACATAATAAGTAATTTTAAAGAGGTGGAAAGAATATTAAACAAACATCAATTTTGGTATTTGCTTTCAAACATGTTAAATCATCTCATATAAAAAAATTAAAGATATTTTCAATATAATGATGTGACAATCCATCTGGCAGGCCACTTGAACTAGTTTTTAGAGATTAAGTTGGGATAAATTCCATAATACTTTAAAAATCCAAATATTTTAATGAAGGGGAATGAATTACTCAAGTGTCATTATTGATATATATATATATATATATATATATATATACCTTAAAGACAAAGACAAAGGCAAAGACATGATTTGAAATGATTTTGGTTCCAAAGAATCAAAAAAGCCCACATGAAATTGTCATTACATAATAGTATTTATGGTCTCAAACCATTCATAAGTGACAACTTGGCATATGAAAAAATTACTTTACTTGGTACAAAAAGATCATTAGGAAAGAACATGCTAAAGCATGCATAATATAAATTAATTCTGGCACATGAATGCCTATCATTTGGGCACTGGTCCTCCACTCATTAATACTCATTGGAGATTACATACTTTTATCCATTGCTTTACACAAGAGTCAAACCACACAATTTGTTTAAAACGGATTATTAGTGGGAGAAAAAAAAAAGAAATATTTTGTTTAATTAATTCATCTATATCCTCAATAGAATATCCATGTAATGATTGAATGATGTAGTTTAGTAATGTCACCAGCTATGAGGGGCAGACACTTCTAAATATATTATTATATCATGTCATGTTGGACGCTTGTTTAGTGGTAATATCGAACATAATTCGTATCGTTGTGTCTCTATCATATTGTATATGTATCTGTGCATCACACGTATCAATGATGTATTAGCTTTGTGGTTGAGATTGAGTCCTCAAGACAATTATAAATATATATAGGTGGTCTTCGGTTTAATTACCATCAAACACGTGGGTATTTGTTCTCACTATTGTGAGTTTAGTTAGATTTTGTAATTTGTTGGTTGTTATTGGTACTTACATTATGTTGTATTGACTATAGATGAATTGTAATTTGTTACGATGGGTTGTAATCATATGATTTGATTAAAAAAGAAAAAGGTTTAGAAGTGTGCAGCTATGCTAAATTGATTTGGGATTTCAAAACTTTTGCTCAAATTGAATTATGTATGTAACTTGACTGTATAACAAATAGCCCTGTTCAATTAATTTATATTTTTGTTATTAAACTAAGATTATATAGTTCAATTTGAGCCGTATAACGCCCCACAAATTCCCTTAGTCGAATAATTATTTTAATTATAAGTTTTGAGAAATTTAATTTAAATCAAGCAAAAGAAGAAAAAGAAAAAGGGTGGTACTGAGCTGATAAATTCACGCACACCAAGACACAAGAGTTTACCCATATTAGTAAGCTTTATTAGGATAGAGATTATCTATTGTAATTTAATTTAGTTGTAAGAGTAAATTTATAAATAATATAAATAAATAGGGATAATAAAACCGTGTAAAATAGATAGTTAAAGGCGGTACACGTTTCCCAAAAGTCACTCAAGCACAGTAACACTTCATGCTTGTAGAATGTATATCACAATATATATACATATTTCGGAAATAATTGAGCTATTGAGTTTATGTTTGGAGCAACTCCATTTCCGAACAGAGATACCTACTTCTCTTTCCTCTAATTGGTAAGTAAATTAGTTGGGTTTGATAGTTTAATTCCTGGGTACTGATCGTTTCATTAAGTAAGTGATTCTTGTGTAAGTATTAGTTATTAGTTTAAATTATTAATCTATTTCGAAATTAATGAAAATAAGTCAATTTGGTTAAGTTTCAGACATCCATTACATATTTCCGATTATTTGCAAAATGAAATCAGTAATTTGATCATTAATTAGTTTGGATATTATGAGCTAATATTAGTTCACGTGTGTGTATGTTAACATATATATTATATAAATTATACATAGAATTCTTGCCAGACACTTGTTTCACTACTTATTGATTAGTTTCTGAAATATATTCGAATTAGCAATTGTTGATATATAATAGGTGGTAATTAAACATAGCAGCTTCAAAACTCAATTGATTAGTTTTCTTTATGCTTTTAACTACTGACTAGAAGTTATATCTTTAAAAGATGATTAATCAAACTTGATAATTATTCCATTAATTATAGGGAATCAGGTTTTAGGCGTGTAGTCGGAATACGAGATTAGATGGATTTGATGTATTTATATGGTGTGGTATTGTTCTAGCCCTTCTAGTTGTTTTAATGGATACCTGATCGATTGGTTTAAAATGTTTAATTACTTGATTCCTAATATTAAATGACATCATATATATTTTAATAAATCAAATTAAATTCTATTCTTTGATAGGGCAAACTAAAATTTATAAGTGTTTGGCTCTTTTACATTTCTTAATACTTAATTTATGTGCTAATTGTTTAGTCATAATATAACTACGTGATTTATGTTATAGATGTACATGTTGGTCTTGTCTTATTTGGTGTGAAGAGTTGAGTCTTACCCCTCAATCAGTGTATAGCAGGTGATCCTACGAAGGAGCCCTGATCATGTCGGGTGATCCATTTTACAGTCTTTTGGGATATTCAGGTGAGGGTTTAAAATGTTTTCATTTGGAGCTAAAACCTATATATGTAAATATAATCCTCTACCCCTGAACTATTTTTATGAGTTTAATTGTAATCATATTTAGTAGATAGTTGAACTATTAGCTTGTTCAATTTAAAGGAAAATGATTTAATATACGAAAAATCCTTTCGTACTTATAATTATATATGAAAAATCTGTTTTGTTTTCGAAAGATAAGCCTCTTTGGCTTGTAAACAAAATATGTCTTCTGAAATGTGAGATATGTCTGTCTGCTAGAACCCTTGGGGACGCCCTTTGGGAATATGGGCTCGGGGTATCTGGAAGGTGAGGCCGGGAGGTGTGCGGCAAAGGCTGATCCCGACACGTATCCCACTTATGTAGTGTTATTTGTGTTTGTCGATGGAGTTATTGATAACACGAGCGGGTCAAACTTATTATTGATGGGAAGAATTTAATTATATCTTATAAGTTTGACCTCATTACTCAAATTGAATTATATAATCTTAATTCAAGAAAAAAAAATCAACAAAATAGTGTTGTGTGTTATGTGTTATGGTACCTTTAATATCTTAGATACAATGAGAAAATTTATCTCAATTTTACCAAAAGAAAAAAAAAAGAAATTTATCTCAAGAATTATAGTTAGAGAATTTATATCTCTAGCTAATAAAAAATTTAGTTGGTAGATATAATGCTATTTAATTACATTATAAAAGACTTGGACAACTCTCATCTGTATGGTAAGAGGTAACCATATATTTGGACAATGACAACATAAAAAAAAAAAAAAAAAAAAATTCTCTAATGGTTTTAACTTTTAATTAAGATAATGAGTTATGAGATTGTAACTATAGGATAATTAATATCTTCATTAAAAGAATGTCTGACTTGCATTGTAAGTCAGTTAACCTATTAATTTCTATCCTTCCAAAAGTGTCCATATTAATTATATAAAAACGTTGCAAATTAAATGAGGTGGTTACATAAAATGATGGAATCCATGTGCAATGGCTTCATTAAAATAAAGTTGCGTTTGGAAAGAAGATAATTAATTACACAAAAAATATGCTAAAAGTTCTTGGTGAGTAGGGACAATTCACTTGGTCCACAACTGACGAGAGTACTTCATCTAACATGGCCTGCAATTCTTTAATTTGGAACATACTTTAATCCCTCAATTTTTATCATAATCTAATCATAATTAATTAAGGTATAGTTTTTTGGTATATATGTATAATTACATATGGATTCCTAACATTTCTTATCTTTATATTTAGGTCCACTTAAATGCATTTATTATATTTAGGTCTCAAGATTGGTCTAAATTTGGTCAAATTTAACGTAAAATGAGGGTCTCTAGATGTAAGCGGCACCCAAGATCATTTAGTTTAACTTATACTGTATACATTTAGGTTCCACTGCCGATTTAGAAGCGAATGTTGACCAATTTAAGGACCTATATGTAAAAATATTGACCAATTTTGGGATCTATATATAATAAATACATCTAAATGGAGGTAAATGTAAATATGGAAAATATCAGGGATCCATATGTAATTTGTCCAATTATTTTTTGTCATCATTAATTTTGTAATCAGACTTTGATCAATGTAATTTTCCCAATTTGAAGAACTAACGTTGCAACTTGCACTTGCTTATTCCGTCCAAAACTAACGGAAATTGTATTTGGGACCACATTTACAAAAAATTATACTTTATGAGAATAATATTGCTAATTGTGAAATTATTGGAATAAGATTGACAAATGAGACACTTTATGGGATAAAGTCTGCAATTTTCTCTATAGAACACAAACGTAGAAAAAAAATGATGTAGCTCGCAATTACCCTAAAAAAGACAAAAAGTCAGGTTGCAATAAATTTCCTCGGGAAAATCTCACTTTGCATTTTTTTCCATAAACTATCATCATTTCGTTTTTAGTCTCATATATTAGGGAAATTTTACTTTACGTTCCATAAAGTGCAAAAAAACTCATTTTACATCCCAAAGTTAGTTTCGTCAACTGACTAACTATCAATCCACTTCGTGTTGCAGTCACACTAACAAAAATCTCACTTTACATCCCATAAAGTATAAAAAGTCTGAATTTACGTTTCAAATTTAGTTTTTTTCCATTAAGCCTTTTCTCAATAATGAGAAACAATTTGAACGAATCGAGTCAACCGCTATAACTACTGGTCTTAGATTGAGTCGATTAATAATTATAAATTCATTTCATATCGAACCAAACCGAAAAATAGACTTATATACATTCTCAATGGGTCATTCGCGCACTTAACAGGGCGAATCAAAATCGACAACAGTTTATCGTCATATAAAACCATTCGAGCTATATCACTTTTATCTCCTTAGACCTTATCAATGAACCTCAAAGTCATATTACATAATTATATTTTCCCATTTCAAGAATTAATTACTGTGTTCGTCAAATCATATTAATCAGTACCAGGGTAAGGGACAATATATAAGACATTATATTATTTATCAGTATTTTTTGACAAAAAAAAATTAGTACCAGGGTAAGGGACAATATATAAGACATTATATTATTTGTCAGTATTTTTTGACAAAAAAAAATTATTTGTCAGTATAGTATAAAGGCATTATGCATGCAAGAAATTCAGTGAATTTAACCTGAAAAAACAAGAGATATGGCCCATAAATTTGGGATTTTATTATTTATATCTATCATATATAAGAAACAATGTACATGTAGGTTCATAGAGACGGTGCTTTTTGTTGGTACATCTGCGGACAAAACCCACCACAATTGGAATTCAAAATTACTGTTGGGATTTCCATATTGACCAAATCATTATGGAAAATATGTAAATATGGTGGATTTATTGATGTTAGATTTGCATATTTATCAATCTTGTTCTTCTCTCCACAATTCTCATACACCAATACTAGATGCAGCCATGAAAGAAAGGGTGAATTATACAAAAACTCCTTATGTATGCGCCGTTAGTAAATTCACAATTGAAACCTCAACTTTACACTTATCTCATGAGGGAATGTTTGTAAAGTTTTCTAGGAAATATTATGTATACATTTATGTTTTAAAGAGGTCATGATGGAATGTTTGTAAAGTTTTCTAGGAAATATTATGTATACATTTATGTTTTAAAGAGGTGTTTGTAAAGTTTTAATATTTTTTTCAGATTCAGTACAATAAATGATAATATTAGTGAAAAAAATTAAAAGTGACAATGTGAACGTTGTCACAAATTATACAAATTAAGTGACAATATTTTTATGTTGTCACTAGTTGCATCCATTTAGTGACAATAATTTTTATATTATCACCAAATGGTTCAAATTTTATCATTATAGGTCTTTTAAGGTATCACTAATTACAATTAGTGACACCCCTATAGTGGCAACCTAGTGACAAGAAATATTGTCACGAGAATTTTATAACAAAATATCAATTGTTACTAAATTGTCACTATATGTGTATCACTAAATGCAATTGTGACAACTTAAATATCAATTTTGTCACTAATTGAATTGCAAAAACTCATTTTAGTGACACAAAATTTTTTTTTATTAAATACATATAGTTAGTGACAACTTCCATATAATCATTAATTATATTATTACTAATATATTTTTTTTTGTAATAATTTTTAAATAAATTTCAAGGGTTTGTGTAATTATTCCTTAAAAAATACAATTAGGCTGATTGTGTGCCATTGTGGTAATTAATCTTTCCTTTGGGTACATGATTCTTAATATTTGCTAATCTGAGAAAAAATTAGATTGACCACGCAAATTTTATTAAACTTAAATATGCATGGGTAAAATGAATTTTGTGGGACTAAAGTTAAATTTATCTTTACAATTCAAGAATGTCACTACAAAGAAATTAACACGAGTGACAAAAAAATAATGTTCCAAGTTAAAGGTTGTCACCAATAATATAAATTGAGTAACAATACCTTTCACTTTATAATTAACTAAATTCATTACATTGTCACAATATGTATTTATAATGATAAGTGTTTATGTTTTTATTGTCACAATTGACAATTAGCAACTCATCAATGGTAATAACTTGGTGATAAAAAAAATTGCCACTATGATTTCGTGATAAAATTTCACCTGTCACTTAGTTGTCACCTATGATGCATGAACACTCCTAAGATTCCAATCTCGTCGTGTCGTGTTGTGTCCGACACCTTGTCGGACACTCGTGTCGGACATTTCTCTAGTGTAAAATGTCAAAAAAATCCGAGTCGCCGTATCCATGTCGTGTCATGTTCGTATCGCCGTGTCTATGTCCGTGTTTCATAGGTTGTCACAATAGCTGTGTCACTAGTTATCAATAATAACAACTTAAATATCATCTTGTCACCAAAGATAATAAATTTAAGAGTTTATAGCATCTACAACCCCGTGTTATTCATAATGAGTATCCAGAACCCTGAGATATAAAAATTAACACTAAAAACCCTATGTTATGCCAACTATGCTCACCACCCCCAAGTCCTTCAAATTTGTTTTGCGTGAAACACAACAACACATAAGAGCTTTTTATGTTGGTTTTTTCAAAATATAGGGTTTTATTTTATTAGTTTTTATATCGCAAGGTTCTAACGGTTCCTTTTCCATATCATTGAGTTTTATGAAATTTGATGCAGGAAGATAAAAATGTCTTTTTACAATCAATAAGTCAAAAAATAAAGTCTCAAGTGCAATTTCAGCATGTGGAACGCTAATTACCTATGCATGGTTCTCCAAGCTAATTAATTAAATGAAAACATAAAGTCTGCTATATTATATTTTATATCACAGAGTTTTGCGTGTACATTATATATATCACAAGGGCAAGCCTGCAAAATCCTCATAAATTTGATAACAAATCTAAGTTTTCTGTGACTAAATGAATACAATGAGCTTTTATGATCTTATTTGTCGTAAATTTTTTTCTTCTTTCTTGTTTATGGTCCTATATAATAGAGAAGTACCGAGTCTGAACGAAACAATTACTCTGAATAATCATTTTCATATCCTCCCGAACCCAGACCCACATTCGAAAAGGAGCAAATATCAATGAATAAATGCGCGCTCTAAAAAATGAAAAATAAAAATAAAGAAGAAAAAGGGAAATTGGAGATAAAATCATATTTCTTTCTAAAATAAAATCATTATAAACATGATATTTAATTTTTTTCATTATTAAAAGAAGTTATGTATAATATCTATCAAGGATATTTTACATCTATGTCCAAGTTAACATTAGTAGTTCAAATTAGTTGGTACTTTGTAGGTTTGAATCAAATTGTGAACTGATAAGAGATCAGATTGTACTTAGTTTGACTTTGATATGAATTATATATTTCAGAAAAAATCAGTAAATTATAATAGTATATATTTAAAGAACTCGATCGAATTCTTATGGATAATATTGTGTTAGCAATAGTTTTTGGGAGTTGTTATTTATACTCCAAAATTGTTATTCACACTTCAAATCTTTTATAACATGACAAAAATATCCCTCCTTATTTCATGTTTACTTACTCTTCTTTTTTTCATTTTTAATTTTTTCTAACTTATTTTTATCTCTTTTTTTAGACATTTTATTCTTGTTAAATTGTATAATTTTTTTATAATAAACTCAAAAAATTTATCATTTTATTAAATTTCATTAAAATTTAAGAAATAAAAAATATGTTAGTTGGGTTATTTATATAATTAATTACAATAAAATAAGGTATATCGTTATTAATAATTTGTGGAGCTTAATTATAAATTCTCCTTATAACTTATGAAACGAGTTAACTTTTAAACATTTTATACATAAAAATAATAATTTACAAAATATTAAATTCAGAATGGAAATTATAAATATATTAAATAGTTATTATTGTATATCTTAAAATTCTATTAGGACTCAAAAAAAAATAAAAAATGAAGAATTTGACTTTAAAAAAAAATAAAATTTAAAAGATGATAGGTTAAATAAATGTTAAAACAAAATAAAATAGTAATAATTTAGCCTGAAGTCATTTGAAAGAAATTAAAAGTAATAAATTAGCAAGAAATTAATAAGCAGGGATAATTTTGTCCTATAGTTTTTATTAGAATAGAATTTGGAAGTGGTTTATCGACTTATTTTTTTATAGAATAGAATCACTCAACTGACCGTAGGGTTAAGAGAACCCCCTCGTATTATTAAGCTCAAGTCGGGAATCCCGAAAAGTACATCAAGAGTTTCATAATCGTACAAAGCAAGAGCTTGAAAGCAGCAATCCAAAAATTCAAATGGACCGTCCAAAAGGACACGAGTTTCGCACTCGCCAGGCTGGGTCGAAGGCTACAACATTCAAAATCGCCAGAAGCATTCTTCGTATCATACACATTGGCATCAAAATTGGTGCTTTCACGATCAGAGAGCAGCGCCCATAGGCAATTAACGAAAGTCCGAATCCAGGAAACAACGACATGTACAAGGGAAACCGTCAAATACATTAAGTAAAAACTGGGCAAAGCCCCCCAAAGCCATCCTTACCACCGCCAAATTGCCCTCCCAGTCTGCAAAAATATAAATTACCGTCAAATCCATTGATCAAACAAACGAAGTGGGAAAAAAAACCACATAAATGAATGGCCATTCCACATCCAGTTGCTATGACCGACACCAGGAGCAATGTTGCCAACACAATCAACCCATCTCCTGCCAAGCAAAAAATACACATTAGATAACACAAAATTGATCATATATGAGAATGGCGAAAATTAGGCAACCCAAGCTTGTCCATCCGAATTATTCCCCGCAATCGACCAACCACATCCCGCGGATTAAGGATACCACTTGATTGATAGTCGTTTATCGACTTATTGATAGTGATTTATAGTAAATTAATGGACATATGTAGCTATTTATGCAAGTCAAATACTCAAGTTTGGAATGTGTATATATCATTTGACTTCCTAGACAAATGGGTTACTTTATCACCAAATTGGCAAATTGCGTAGTTTTAACAGTTAAGTGCTTATTAATTTAATTAGGGTTCTCAAGCTTGAATTTTCTTAGAAATGTAACTATTATTAATAGTCTAGTAGGAAGAGCTTTATATCTACTATTGAGCGTTATCTTAATTAAAAAAAGAAAAAGAAGGTTATCCCAACTAAGAAGCCTCAAATATTCCTGAAGTATCTGCAATTTTCATTGTAACTTGGAATTTGGTGAAGGTACACCTGTAATTATACTTAATTAAATTAAAATAATTTTTTTTTAATAAATGAGTTGATCTCCCAAACTTTAAAAAATGATTATTACATTCAATCATGTATTAATTAATATTTTAAATTAAAAACAAAATATTACAAGAAATATCAAATAAATATGATGATATCACTATACAATATCCAAAAGGCCAGCTAGTATTAAATTAAAGGCAATTTTGCATTTTTGTCCTAATAATTAAGTATTGTTTTTTCTCAAATTTTGTATTCTAAGTTCAAGTCTGACGGAATTAGTTCTAAAACTTAGCAAATTTTTCACACATATATTATGTTCAATCTTAACACATCACATTTATTTTGAATGTTGCAAAAATCTTTTTAATCTCAATTAAATAATACTTATATAACATTATTACCTACATCATTATTATTATTGATTTAATTCATATTACCTACCTGTATTATTCATAAGTTTCGCCCCTCCCCCTGTTTTATTTTTATTCTTAATAGCTCTTTGTGATATAGAATAACTATCACAATATTGCTTACTTCTCACTATACACGCGCTTTAACGATGTTATAATTACGGGCAAAATACCAGATTTCGCATTGTTAAATTTACTACGGTAAAACCTAAACCCCTATCCTTTTTCCTCTCGCTATTTTGAACCCCAGTTGCGCCAAATCCCAAAATTGATACTCAAATCAGTGGAAGACTTAGATGAATTGTGAATTGAAAATATGTAAAATGAAAGCTTTGTGTCTTTGTATAGTAAAATCAAGGGGCATTAAGATGAATAGGTTAATTTTTACTATATTACAGTTTCAATATGTGCCGAGTGTAAAACAATCGCTACCCCAAATGATTAATAAGATTTTGTTTAATTTCTCAAGGGAATAATTAAGAATTAATTTAACATAGGAAATAGATGCAAATATTTTGTATTACATAGGGCGATTGTTGGTATTTTTTTCTTTTTTTTTTTTTTTGGTAAATGGTATTTCTTCATTATTATACTATCTATACTATTATATAAAATACTTTTTGATCTCTCACTTAATTTAGACTGTCATTTAATAATTAATTAATTTAAATATTTTTTTCTCTCCTTTTGATCAGTTTTCCACGTTGTTTTCCTCTCTTCTTTTTTTCTCTCTATTCCTAATTAAATTTCTCAATAAAGTGAATTCTTTACTTATTTAACTATAAGAAATACTTCTTAACATGTTGTAAATTTTGAAAATATATTGAAAATAATTAATATTTTTAAAAATAAAATTTTATTTATATTATAAATTTATGCTAGCTAAATTTATATATCATTAATAATATTTTAATTTATATTGTACATCCATCGAGTTATATATTATTAATAATATTTTAATTTATATTGAGTGTGGTTATTATTATTTTGAAATCTGAGGAACAAACATATCAAGTACCAATACAAGTAAAAAACCGAAGGATGTGTGTTGTTTGAGAGTTGTGAGATGCCTATACACTTTCCCGCCCGCACCTTACATTAAATATAGAGCCACAGACCTTAAGGGATGTCCGCTCATTAGTTGCAGGTCTAACTTTAGTTTTTTCCTGGTGCAGGTCGAGTGCTGGAGTTTTATATGTCCCTGGAAAGATTTGAGTTGTAAAAAACTCGTGTCCCGAGACACTAACCCTCTCAAAAAATTATTAGAGACTCAGAACATGGGGGACGTTCGCTCAACTGTTGCGGATTTACTAGCTTTGCTTTCATGCAGGTACAGGCTCCGAGATGTGAGGTTTATGAGTTTAGGATTTAGGGTTTAGGGTTTAAGGTTTAGGGTGAGTGAGAAAAACGAGTGAAACCAAATACTTCCCCACACTCCAAAGAATTAGAGCCACAAACCCTAGGGGAAGATAACCCTTCTTATGCGGGTTTAATGTTATATTAATTTTCGCAGGATTAAGCTTAGAAATAATGTGATGCAGTTTATTAAGTTGAGCCTTGTCGAGTGGCATTGGATTTTTGCGGCGAAGACTGAGTACTTGCACAATATCCTGGAGAATTGGTTCTTTCATAGCACTTGGCACATTTGCATGGATTATACGACGTGGATTTGGGTTCTGGCGGTGCGGTTGGAGCTTAATTGGCACAATTGCATGGATCAAATACGGACGGCTCCCTTATTATCCTATATTACCTTTCGTCCGTCCGGAAGCATGCCTCGTTTGCTCAATTTTATTTAGGTTGCTTTGCTAGGATTTGCTTTGTTAGATTAGTGATTAATTCGGATGACTCTTGTTCACAACGTAGCCGGGGATTCACCTTAGCTTTGTTTGTGGCTTCGTTCTTTGTGGAATCAGACTTGGAATTGTTTTATCTCTTTTATATATGAGGTGGGAGCCTCGATTAAAAAAAAAAAAAAAAAGGGTACCAATACAAGTAAAAAATAAATAAATGATGAAACTGTCACATAATCCCATAATTCATTTTTATTTGAAAATTTTAATATAATTTAATTAGGAGGCGCGAAAACAACCCCCGCCGACTCCGCTTTACTCGTTCCGATTTCCCCCAACTCAAACTTCCTCAACTTTTCTTCTTTTCACTGTAGTATATTCATTTATATTCCACTAACAAATTGGTTTATCACTTCATCGAGGAATTTAATACTTATTTTTAATTTTTTGGTTAAATTCGATTAGGAAGAATTGATCAAGATTCCAGAAAAATACAGCGCGTTGTTCTTCGCCGGGAAAAGAAAATTATAAAGGTCTGTGGTTTTGGAATTTGTGTTTAATTTCACTATTCTGATAATTATTGATTGTTTTTCAGTGTACTCTGCTTTTTTTTTTTTTGGGTGGGGGTGTTGTGATATCGAGAATTTTGGGTATTTTTTTGGGGGTTTTTCTACTGTAAAACATGCAGGAATTTAAAATTGTTCCTATGGTTTTCGGTGGAAATTTCCGGCTGATTTATTTAAATCTGAAGAACGTTATGATCTATTGAAATTAACGAGGTTTCTGAAGCTTCTTTTGTGGAAAATTCAATAAATCTACAGATGTTGGCAAATTTCGGAACAAAAACTGACAAAGTGCAGACCATTATTTCTTGCATTTATTCATGTAAAAAGGGATTCCTCGATATTTTATTTTTATGTAGATATTCTATGAATAAAAGATTTGCATCGGTTTTGCTTCCTACATCCGTGAAAAAATGAAATTTTGGAAAAGGTCAAAACCAGAATTATTATTATACGAAAATTTCTGCGCGAAACGATGATTAATCAGTGTAAATTAATAATTAAAATAATTATTTTTTGTTGTTGTTATGTGTGTTTAGGGGCACTGTGAATTCATGGGGATGGACAATGATCTCTTCCTGCACGTGGTCTCCATTTCTTTGTTCCCATATCCCTATAATTATTGTGAATTCTCTTCAATTTAATTAAAAAAATTTAGAGTCTTTTCTGCAGAAACAAAATTTTAATCGTTATTTTTGAAATCAGTTTACTTTCAAATCAACTTAACAATAAGAGAGATTTGCGGTCTGGGTTGTTTGGGTTCATTCGAAACGCAGTTGAATTTGATGCCAATTAAGTCTCTGCTTTTTCTTCTTGATCCCAAGATCAAATCTTTAATTTCTGCTCTCTCTCTCCCCTTTTCTTGTTTTTGTACTTTTTCCATTATTATCAAGAGAGTAAGTGTGAGAGAAGTTGCTGAGTATTGATCACAATTAATATCTTGTGAGAGAGAGAGAGAGAGAGAGGTGAAGAAATCATTTTCAGAGTATTCCCTTTCATGAAAAGGAGTTGAGTGAGGGAAAGAAGGAACAGGACAGAGGGGCTCTGAATGTGAGTTCTACTTGCTAAACTGTATGTATGTATATATGTGTGTGTGTGTTTTTTGTGTGTATTAGTGTGTGTGTTTTGCATATGGAGCTCCAGCCCATACAACCATGGCATTCTCGTGACAGAGACTTTAAAGGTTGGGGAATGGGGACCAAAAGAAAAAGAGTGAAGGAGAAAATAAAATATAAAAAATACAATTGAAAAAGTAAAAGCCAGTTAGGGCATTCTTATCCTAGTCCTACACACCCCTCTTCTCGGCTCCTACATTTCCCCGTTTCTGAGGGAATCCCTAAATCCACTGCAATTTAGTATCTCTTTTTTCCCCCCAAGATTTTAGCGATCTGTCCCAATTAGGGCTGAATTTGATGGTGAAAATGAAGACCCATATGTAATTCTTTGCTGAAACTATCAAATTCGAGCTCTTTTGAGATCTGTGGTTGTCTGTAAAGATGTATTCTTTTGAGAATCTTTTCCTTTTCCTTTATTTTCCCATCTGTAGTATCTCACCTTTTTTGCCGCGAATTTGTTTCCGCAGATTTTCAATCGAGAAAGGGATCTCCTTTTGAGACAGTTTGCTGTGATTAATCAATAGATTAATTTCGGGATTATCAAAAGGCTATTCAAAAACGCCATGTTTAACGTCGTATGAACGTGGAAAAAAATCAATGTGTTCTAATCTCCAAAATTTCTTGAATGGATGTATGCAAACCTGAGCAAGAATTATTACAGAAGCAGCGATCTAGAACAACAAGACAACCATTAGTTCCAGCTGAGAACAAGAATGGAGCCGCCGCAGCCAATCGGACGAGACAGGTCAGTTCTAGGTACAGATCACCTACACCAACTGCACCCAAACGCAGCCAATCACCGACCACCACCTCATCGGTACCTAAGAGAGCCATATCAGCTGAAAGAAAGCGGGGCCCATCCCGACCTTCATCGCCTTCGTCTCCAACAACACCAATTCAGGATACAAATGCTGAATTGCTCCTGGCATCGAGAAAGATAGTGGGAAATAAGTTGCCGGAGTCGCTGTGGCCATCCACAATGCGTAGCTTAAGTGTTTCTTTTCAATCTGACACAATTTCGATTCCCGTTAGTAAGAGAGAGAAACCCGTTTCTCACACACCAGCGGATCGCGAGCGGTTGGTGCTGAGGCCGTCATCATCAAATCTTGCTGGTTTGAGAAAGCCCACACCGGAGAGGAAGAGGAGTCCACTTAAAGGAAATAATTCTAATTCTAATTCTAATTCTCTCCACCAATCGGAGAATTCCAAACCGGTCGAGAGTTCACACTCTCGTCTAGTGGATCAACATCGGTGGCCGAGACTGTCCACTTCTCTGAACAGAAGTGTTGATCTATCCAATAGGACGAGGTGTGCGGACTCCGGTGCACCTGCCCTCAGGAGACTCTCTCTCGAGGGGAGAAGTAAGCCTTTACTAAAATCCAGCAGTGATTTGTTAATGCAAATATCTCGCGATGATAGTTCGTCTTCGAGTTCGTCGGATAGAACACAGCTGGCAAATGCAGCAGCTAGAGCTCTTTCTTTGCCTACACCTGGTGTACGTGCACCATCTCCCACTGTGTCTAGAGGACTCAGCCCGTCTCGGTCAAAGGCGGTCAACTCTTCTTCCAGAGGGCCGAGTCCTGCTAGGGGAAGAGCGTCGAGCCCATCCAGACAACCTCAGAGTTCGAATTCTGTACTTAGTTTCATTGCGGATATCAAGAAAGGGAAAAAGGCTGCAAGCCATATAGAAGATGTGCATCAATTGAGGCTCTTGTATAATAGACACTTGCAATGGAGATATGCAAATGCGCGAAGCAATGCTGCATTGCAATTTCAGAAAGTAAAAGCAGAGGTTTGAACATATTTTTTTTTTGGAGATATTTAGGAAGTTTTATTTATAATATACAATGAACCTTTGTTTTTATCAATTCTTAAGCCCATATGTTGATTGTGATGGTGCAGAGAATAGTGTACAGCGTTTCGAGAACGATTGCTGATCTTTGGGACTCGATAATGGAGAAAAGGATTGACCTTCAGCAGCTGAGGCTCAAATTGAAGCTTTACTCAATTTTGAACAATCAAGTAATCCTCTTAGATTCTAGCAATAAATTTGAGAGTCCTTCAAATTTCTGGGATGCTGGGTTTCTCGTCAAAATTTTCTGCTTAGTCGTATGTGGCTTTTAGTTTCAACATCTTCTTTAGATCTCGATTTGATGCGTGGGAGCTATGGCAAAAAAACTAAGGATTAACATGATATCAGAAGATTAGCAATTAATCTCGTTAGTTGCCCGGTGAGGCATGTGTTTGAGCTATCGACACAATGTATTTCTTGCGACCAAAATAATACATTTTAAAATGTCTGAAATATTCCGTTCTATTCATTATTTTCTAAGGGTTACTAATTATGGGCATATTCCCTGAAATTTGTCTATTCCTAATTTCTTGATTATATGCTATACTTGTAGCACTTTCACTAAGGATTGTACATTTTTACAACAGCTAACTTGTCTGGATGCGTGGGCTTCAATTGAAAGGGATCATGTTAACTCGTTAACCTCAGCTGCCCAAGATCTTCAGGCCAGCACAATCCGTATTCCAGTCACAGGAGGAGCAAGGGTATGTTAATTGGCTACTCTTCTGAATACTCAATATTATAGAAAGAGATTTCGACCACCCAAAAGAAGAAAGATATTATGGAAAGAAAATCAAACTGAGTAAAAAATCTAAACTTTTTCCCAGGGAGATATTGAATCTGTTAAGGCAGCTGTATGCTCTGCTCTTGATGTGATGCATTCAATGGGTTCATCTCTATGTTCCGTACTTTCAAGGGTGAGATTAACTCCTGCCTTTATATTTATCGTAGTCTACTTATATTCAATGCGACAATAGATATTTTCTAAAAATGGGTCATGGAAAAAGATTTCATCTATCTTAATATATGCTGGCTTGCACTGCCTTAATATATATAAAACCGAACTTTCCTTTGATTTTTTTGCTGATGTCAGCATTTTCCTCTTAATAGACGACAGTGGAAAGTGTCTTTTGGGAAATTAAATTGGTCCAATAACCCTTCTGCTGAACCCATCGGATTTTTGATTGCATGTCAAATAACTATCATTTTGCTTTTCTCTGCTGTATTTCAAAGGGTCGACCTTTAAGGTTAATTTTGTATGATACAGGTGGAGGGGATGGATAGCTTGGTATCTGAACTTGCTAATGTAGCAGCTCAAGAAAGAGGCATGCTTGATGAATGTGAATCAGTTTTGGGATCTACAACTGCATTGCAGGTCAGAAAAACAAACTTTATTAATGTGGTATCAAATTCTTCTTATTTTTCATTTAATATTTCCCCAGTCCATGTCTCGTTAAATGATGAGACCTGGTCATACTAATAGTTAGGAATGGAGGCAGAAATTTTGGCTTGAAGGTGTGAGATTGAATTTTTACAAAATATAAGAGATTTTTATAATTTTCTGGCTTCTTTTTGGCGGTTGTTGTGTGTGTTGAATTTTTGAATTTTAATGTCAACATACACAAAACTTCTAAAGATTCAGATAGTAATTGTCTGGATATACTAAATTCTAGTTGTAGATTATTCCCCAAAAGTCTATGCTCATCAAGAATTTGATTTTGTTGCTACTTTTTCATAAAATGTTTTGTTCGTCATCTGAGCTTTTGGATTCTTGTGTTGATCTCTCTTTTGACCTTTCTTTCCTTATAAATATGCCGATTTTGTAAAAGAAAAAAGTAAATTGTCATTATGAAAATGGGTGATGAGCTTGAATATATTTTGCAGGTGGAAGAATACAGCCTAAGGACACATGTATTACAGATGAAACAAGGTTGGACAAATGAGGAACCCTCAGCATGTGGTTATTAAACACGATTCTGAGAGTTTTGCTAACAATTTGAGCTTTCTTTGCCACTGTAAATTTTATGATTTCTAGTTCCTATGTCGCATTTTCATTTTCTTGTTTTTCATTTGGTGCTGTAGGCTTTTAGGTAGAATATGTTTATGTTTAAGTTATTTCATTCTTTTTTCTTTTTCCCTGAAGTTAGTCTGTCGCTCGTCTCTCTTCATTCTCTCTAATTGTATTTACTTTGTAAAAACCAACCAAAATTGAAAATGGAAAGGAATTGTGAAATATACTTCACTGAAGACTGGAGTTGTCTCATTTTTTATGTTTTTTTGTGTTATTAAGCTGATTTATATGAGTAAAGTCGGGTCGCATCACGTAAAAAAGACAGATCATTTAGTTATGTGTGGTGTCGCATACTCGTGTGGGACACCAAATTTGTGAGTAACTTTGTGTCTGCTATATCTGTATTGTGTTATGCTCCTGTGATGCAAATGCTTGTATTCATGCATCACATAGGCGAACTTTTTATTGTAGTAAAATAAGAAATTTCTTGTGAAGAAAACAAACTATAGAATACTTTTATTTAATGAGCTCTCAAATCATTTGTTAAACATATGAAGAACATATAGTCTGTAAATAAAACACACAAAATTTGACAATTATTACAATTATTTATTTTCTTTTCTCTCTCAATTTATGAATTACTTTTCGAATGTTTTGACAAGATTTATTTATAAAATAAAAGTTATTTTCTGAAAAAAAAAACTATAAATTAAATAAGAATACCACACCATTAACTCTCAATCAATCTACCCAAACAAAAAAAAAAAAAAGAACTCTCAGTCAGTATTTTCTAAAATTTATTAACTTTCAATCGAAATCTTAAAATATGTACAAAATTTGTTTATTTCTATTTTCTACTATCATATAAAATTTAGATTTCTAGTATCAAATGAGTCCATGTAAAACCCTTAAATATTATTCTAAATTGTGTTTTAGCCCTCATATTATTCTACATTGTTGAAACCACCAATAAGGAAACATGAAATTTCCCGCGGAGATTATTCGCATGGAACGGAATACTTCTTCAGAAGAGCAATAACTAAATCAGAAATTCTGTGATCAACACTTCTCCAATGGTTTGCAGAGCCATAGCTACTCCAAGAGATAGAAATTTCTTCTTGGGTTTGATTAAGCAGTCCACAACTCTCTCACATCTCAATCAAACCCATGCTCAAATCATTCACAATCTTGTCAGCGACAACACAACCATCACAAAGCTCGTTCAGAAACTCCTCGACCTCAAAGCCACCGCCCAAGCCAAGCTCCTCTTTGCCCACACTCAATCGCCTGATTTATTCCTCTACAATGTCCTCATTAAAGGCCTTAAGAAAAGCCCCCTTGAGTCTCTCTCTGTATACAAATTTCTGTTATGGAGAACAGGCTTCAGGCCTGATAATTTTACTTACGCGTCTGTTATTGCAGCATTCTCGGGATTTCGTTCACCTGGATCAGAGAAAGTTGTGATTTTGCTTCATGGGCATGCCATAGTTTCTGGGTTTGGCTCGGATGTCTTCGTGGGCTCGTCTTTAGTGGACGTGTACACAAGTTTTTCAAGGATTAGACATGCGTATAAGGTGTTTGATGGAATACCTGAGCCAGATACGGTTCTTTGGAACACTATCCTTTCTGGGCTGGTGAAAAACTGCTGCTTTGACGAATCGCTTCAGGTTTTCCGTGACATGGCTCAAAGGATGACACGGTTTGATTCGATCACGTTGACAGTGGTGCTCTCTTCTCTAGCTGAGTTGCAGGAACTGAGAGCTGGGATGATGGTTCAGGCATTGTCTATGAAGGTTGGATGCCATTTCCATGAACATGTTCTAACTTGTTTGGTCTCTTTGTATTCGAAATGTGGGGACATTTTGACTGCTCGGTTGTTGTTTGGGTTAATTAGGAAGCCGGATTTAGTTGCATACAATGCAATGATTTCTGGATTTTCCTGTAACAATAAAGCTGATTTGTCACTTCAGCTACTTAAAGAATTACTTTTATCAGGGTGTAAAGTAAGCTCAAGTACAATAGTCAGTTTGATCCCTGTATTCGATCCATTTGGACATTTAGATCTTACTCAGTCAATCCATTGTTTTTGCATAAAATCCAATTTTCTTTTAAATTCCTCTGTATCAACTGCATTGATAACAGTTTATAGCCGGCTTAACGATTTAGAGCGTGCTAGGAAGCTATTTGAGGAATCGCCAGAAAGAACTTTAGCATCATGGAACGCCATGATATCAGGTTATGCACAAAATGGCCAAACAGAAATGGCGATATCACTTTTTCAAGAAATGCAGAATCTCGAAATTCGTCCAAATCCCATCACAATAACCAGTATTCTATCAGCTTGCGCTCAACTTGGTGCTTTAGGGTTAGGAAAATGGGTCCACAGTTTAATAAAAAATGAGTCTTTCGAGTCCAATATCTATGTATCAACCGCTTTGATTGATATGTACATGAAATGTGGGAGTGTTGATGAGGCCAGGAGTTTATTCAACATGATGGGAGAAAAAAATGTTGTGACATGGAATACAATGATTTCTGGCTATGGCCTTCATGGACATGGGAACAAGGCTTTAAAGCTATACGATGAAATGCTTCTTTGTGGGGTTCGCCCAACAGGAGTTACTTTTCTATCAATATTATATGCTTGCAGCCATGCTGGCTTGGTGGAAGAAGGTGAAACAATTTTCCACTCTATGGTTCATGAACACGGCTTTGAGCCAATCTCAGAACACTATGCATGCATGGTTGACGTTCTTGGCAGGGCGGGAAAATTAGACGATGCTCTGAAATTTATCAACGAGATGCCTATCGAAGCGGGACCCGCTGAGTGGGGTGCATTATTGGGTGCTTGTATGACACACAAGAACGCCAACCTAGCTCGTTTGGCATCTGATAAATTATTCGATTTGGATCCTGAAAATGTGGGATATCATGTTTTACTATCGAATATATATACAACGAACCAGAATTACTCTCGGGCTGCTTCGCTTCGTCAAGTGGTGAGGAAAAAGAATCTGACAAAGACACCTGGATGCACTTTGATTGAGATTAAGGGGGTCCCACATGTCTTTACATCCGGTGATGGGTCCCACCCGCAGTCGAAAGATATCTATGTTATGCTTGAGAAATTAATGGGGAAGATGAAAGATGTGGGATATCTTGCAGAAACTGTTACAGCATTGCATGATGTGGAAGAAGAGGAGAAGGAGCTAATGGTGAGAGTTCATAGTGAGAAACTGGCAATTGCTTTTGGGCTTATTGTGTCTGAAGAAGGAGATGAGATTAGGATTATCAAGAACCTTAGGGTGTGTTTGGATTGCCATAATTTTACTAAATTCGTGTCCAGGATTACAGAGAGAATCATAATTGTGAGAGATGCTAATAGGTTTCACCGTTTTGAGAATGGAGTTTGTTCCTGTGGGGACTACTGGTGAAAGAAACTCGTTTTGCAGTATTTATTTCAGGGCAATTATCATTTATCATTTTGAAAAGGATTGTCACTTGTTTGTTTGTTTCTGGTATTATTGCCTGTTTATGCCATTATATTAGAAACATAAAATGGATTTGAGATAAGGGTGGACGGATTCTAATATCACTTTGCTATATGGAGAAGGCTTAACAGCAAAAATTGTGAAGACACAAAAGCAGGATTGAGTAATAGAGAAAGAGCTGTCCTAAGAGTACATCCAGTGGAGAGATGATTATAGAGTTTTAAAGAACTTTTTTTAGTTGGATCTTCAGTCTTTTCTCCTTTCGTCCTAGTAAGTATGATTCTTTCTTTCTGGTCATTTGGTACATATTTTATTGATCAAGAAGACAGTGAGACTATTATTTTAGTTCGTGTAGTGCCAATCTAAGAAAAGTGTTCAAGCTTTATGAACTGATTCCTTTCAGTTTAACAATAATTTTTACCTTAACTGAACGTGTACTATCATGCGTTTCCTTTTTTCTGAATCACTGGATATTGTTTTGATTTTTAAATTTTGATGAAATGCAGGATATCCTGGATTCAATAACTAGAGGGTTATGTGGCAGCAATAGTTATATGGAATGCCCATGAGGTTCGAACTCCCATTCATTATGTTTATTTCTCCAATAACCTACCTGATTCAATGGGATTTTGAACTTTTTCACATCGAAACAAACTTTTCCTGGAGCTTATGTTTTGTGCAAGTTTCAGATAAAAGAATTCTTTGAGAACTTTTCAGGATGCATATTTTAATCACATGTTATGTTATGCACACATTAGTAGGAATCCCAGATCATAGTTTATCATTAGGAAAAAGTTAGTTGAAGTTTTCCTTTTGATATAGGTAAAAAAACCATAGAAATAAGACTTTGCAATTCATGATTGGAGCCAAACATCACTAAATTACAACCATCATAATCCAAGAAAAATTGTCTACCTTCGTATTTCGGTTTCTTTCAGTCATCTACAAATTGAATACACTTCTCAATGCTAAACAAAAAAATTCACTGCTTTCTTTATTCTTTCTTTTTGCAACTCCACGGACATCAGGTCCCAAAAATATGGCTTTCTAAATGATCGACGAACACTTATATATATCAGCAGTTAATCCCACATTTCTTCGTGTCAGGCCCCTTTGTTTTTAATATAAAGGGGTCAATTCTAACCCAAAGCAAGGAGAATATAGATGCTAAAAGCACTGACCATATCACAACTATAGTTGGGGTCCTGTTCTGTTTACCCATGAGACCTTTGAGGAAGGGGTATAAATGTACAATCACCCAGAAAGCAAAAAAGAGCTTCCCGAATAGCGGGCCCCACGATTCGTATCCATTATTTATAGCATCAGATATTCCAGCCACAACCCCAACCATATTTATTATCAAAATAGTTGTTGGAGGGATTAATAGTGTTGTCCATTTGAAAGCATAAAGCTCTCCAAAATCCTCATCGTCTGTTGCCTTAGACGTGACTGTAAAATTTGTGTCAATTCCTGCTAAGATTTTCAAGAGACCTTGAACAACAGCAAAGAGGTGAGCTGAAATACCACCAATCACCCAAAATTGTTCGTTCCTCCACCATTCTTCAATGCTGACTCCACTCCACCTCAACTCTAGAATTCCCGTTGCAAATATTGACAGGAAGAGTGCAATAAAGAAAAGACTTGCAAGAGTGCTTATCTGAATCAATTAGGAAATTATGTTAAATTGGTAATCACTTTTCTGGTTACCACATTAATAACATTTATATGATTATATTATTAAGTTTTGGTTCACGTTGGAAATTACTGGTGAGGAAATAAATTACATAACTTACTGATGTTTGATTAATGCATGTAATAGGGAATTACTCCATATTTGGAACAGTTGTGAGTTGTGACTCAATAAGGGTCTTCCTAGATTTTAGTTACACTATGTTTGGTTTAGGATTTTACTAAGGAAAAGAAAATCAAAATCCTCAGCTTGTTTGGTTGTTAAGAAAAATAGTGAGGAAAAAAATTGACCAGACACGGTGAAAATTGGATAATTTGAGTGAAATGACTGATGCATTAGAATAAAAAAGGATTAATAGGAGCGAACTGATGATTGGAGTAGAATAAAAATGAGTTGTAGAAAAATAATTGTAAGCTTTTCCTTGTTTTATTAAGAAAAAACATTTTCCTTCTTCACACTGTACTTTTCCCTCAGTTTTTCCTCCCTAAAATCCTAGAATCAAACATACTGTTAGATATTTAGTTGGAGATTACCCGGGAAAGGTTTTCACCTTATAAAAATAGCGATCATGATTCCGAAGTTTACGATTAAAGATTACCACTTTTGAGGATTTTGATTAGTTAAAATCTAAAAAAATCTTACCAAACAGACCTTAGTGTAGTATAACAGTAATTGGAGAATCCGGTTCCATTTTCTTACCTCTGGCATTATGAACTTCCCCGTTAGCAAGCAAATGGCAGGGAGTGTGCAGTAGGCAAGAAGAGGTATAGAGGTGAATGGATAAACAGTTGTGTTAACATATGCAAATCTTTCCAGCCACTTGAGTTTTCCTTCTTTGTAACCATACCAGACGGGGCTATGCCGACTGAAAAATATTTCAACTGAGCCGAGGGCCCACCTGAGCACCTGATTGAGACGATCTGACAGATTAATTGGAGCTGATCCTTTAAATGCAGGCCTTTTGGGTATACAGTAAATAGACCTCCAACCACGACAATGCATCTTGAAACCCGTTAAGATATCTTCTGTGATGGAGCCGTAAATCCAGCCCAACTGCATGTTTATGAGAAGTTAATATGCATTAGTTACAGAATTAACAGCTAATATTATGAAGATAATAAGATTTAGGGTTAATTACATTTAGACCCCATGGGAGTTTGTTAAACTACAAGTGTGGCCCTCTTAGTCAAACAATTACACTTACACCTACAAGAGTTTCATAATTACAAAAAAACCCAAGTGATCAAGGGTTCCATCAAAATTTCAACGGAATATTCCATCTAAACCCTAATGATTGGGTTTTTTTTGTAATTATAAAACTCTTGTAGGGTATAAGTGTAATTATTTGAGTAAGAGGGTCAGGTCTTGTAGTGTAGCAAACTCCTACGGGGTCTAAATGTAATTAACCCTAAGATTTAGGGATAATTACACCTAGACCCCCTCAGGTATTGGTAATTACATCTACACCCCCTGAGGTTTGAACCTGTCTTACAGTTGGGTCCAGCTGTTATTTGTTTTAAAGGATTTGCTGACATCAACTAAATTTTCTAATGAAAATCCTTTTTTAGGGATGGATAATACCTCTGTACCCCATTCTGTCTTGTCTTCATAACCACAGCTTATGACATGAATGGCTTCTTTAAGCAGAGCTGCTGGGCTTGAGGAAGGTGGAACGCCACCTTCAACCATCAAGGTTGAAGTCACGAAAACTGGTGATTGTCCAAACTTCTTTTCAAAATTCATTTGAGACTTTAGTATCTCCTTGTCGTCGTCAAATCCTGTGTCATAAATGCAAATTTTATGTGTTTCTGTTAGTTGGACCGAAATATCAACATTCTTGATGACTGCATTAGCAATATCTGTTAAGAAAGAAGAACCTTCTGCTGCATGTTTAGAGTATTTGGGAAGCTTCTTGCGGCGTCCGAAACAGGGGCAGCAATCACAGCTTACCATTTTGGGGCGTTTAGGACCTTTGGGAGGTTCATAGCCATACAAAGCTTGTCTTCTGAAGACACATCCCGTCCCAACATAGACTGGACCTTGAATCCCGTCTAGACCTTTCATGTTGATCTGCAAAGAAAAGAAAATGAAATCCAGGAAAAACAATTTGAATACTGTAGAAAATATGTTAAAAAATCATCTGAAGTATTCTTAGCCTTATATTATTAGTTATGTCTTGAGCCATCTTTTGCTGCCAGGGGCAACTTCAAATTACTAAATATTTTTATTAAGTATGATTTTATAATACTGTTATGTATGATATTAATTAATAACTTAGAATTATAGGCCTTTAATCCATATAATTAGAATCCTAAAAAGTATATTTGACCCTTATCTTTCTAAAGTATAAATTGAAGGTATTGACTTTTTATTAGTAATTAACCTTTGTCCGAAGTTATAAATATCCTTGAGTAACCACTTTTATTGCATGGGACTTACATCGAAAAAGACTGTGTTTCTGTTGGCATATCTATCGTGTCTGTCTATTCCGTCAAATCTCTGAGGGAACTGCACATAGCACACTTTCTTTCCAACCTGAGGATCCATAAAGAAACACATTGCCTCTCTAACGGCCTTACTGTTGTTTAAGTAATGATCACAGTCCAAGTTCAACATGAATGGAGCATTCGTGAGTACACCGGAAACACGTACCTGCAAATTTAGTACATGATATTGGTTATAAGAGTAGACTATTATTCGGCAGTAAATTCAGCAAATGATAGAAGATAATTTTGAGATAAAAATGCTTTAGGGTTTGTTGCTGATTGCCACCTAAAGTTTGCATTTTGTCGCAGCAAACTTTAGGTGGTAATCAACAACAAAGGAATATTGGGAGGTAAAGCGTAAAACGTGCTATAGTTTAGATGGTAAAGTGTTTTTATGCCAAGATATGTGAATCTTTACCAAGGCATTCATTGCACCAGCTTTTTTATGATGCTGGAAACCTGGTCTTTTCTCACGGGAAACATAAACGAGACGAGGAAGTTCATGTCCGTCCACATCAAAGCCTCCACTATGGCCTAGAAATACTTGGATCATACCAGGATGATCTTTCGTGTTATTTCCAGGCCATGGTGTCCCATCTTGCATTATCCACCCTCCAAGAGGAACTTTTGCTGCTTTTGCAACCATTGCATTTATCCTGACTTTGAACTCTTCATATTCTCTCTGCCACACATATCAATAGTTGATATTTAGATTGTTTTCTCAGTTGCGCTATGTTTGGTTCTAAGATTTTGCTAAGGAGAAGGAACGAAAAGTCCAAAGAAAACTAAAATCCTCAATTTGTTCGGTTGTTGAGAAAAATGGTAAGGGAAATTGATTCACCAATGTTGAGAAGACATGATGAAGATTGGTTATTCTGTAATTTTTTTCCCCTTATTTTCCTCACCATTTTATATGGAATTGAAAGTTTATTTTTTCCTTATTTTCTCTCCATTTTCCTCACCTCATCATTTAGTTTCCTTTTCCTCTCTAAAAGGCTAGAACCAAACTAAATGTCAATTGAACCGTAAGAGATGAGAATGTATATACCTTCATAGCTCTTCTCTCCTTGACGAAAGTTGGCTGTGTTTTGTCCTTGAGATAGTCGACCTTTTCAGAGAAGTACATCTCTGGGGCTCGCGGTTCAATTGCAAATTTCTTGCAGAAAGGGACCCATTTTCTAGCAAATTCTGCTGTTTCTGATAACGCTTCGAAGGTACACATCGAAGCACCGTCGTCAGATATGTAGCATGAGATCTTGTCAACAGGATAGTCCATTGCTAATATTGACAGAACAGTATTGGATGTAACAAGAGGCGGTTCCTTCATGGGGTCCACCGTACTTACAAATATATCTACCGAGCAAAGCATGTTGGGTTCTCCTTCTCTCTCATACCTGCATCAAAATTCCTTCATTTCTATGTTTTCCAGGAGAATCCAGGACCAACCAATCCAAACAAGTGTGTTTTGTGTGTGTGTGTGTGTGTGTGTGTGTGTGTGTGAGTGAGTGAGAGAGAGACAGAGAGAGAGATGAAAGAACAAAAAAGGGATACTTACCAATTACCCCTGGGGTTTGCCACAAATACAGAAACTCCCACCTGAGGTTTTGAGGCTAATGGAAAAATTAACCCCGTGAAAGTGAATCTCAGAGGTAGTTGGTGAGAGAGAGAGTGAACCTCGGGGGGGAGTTGGTAATATCTGAAACCTTAGGGGTTTTTACTGTATTTGAGTCAAACCCCAGGGGGTAGTTGGTAATTATCCCAACAAAAAAAGTGAAAAACAATAAAATGAATTAACTCTTCTATTTATTTTACCTGAGAGAAAGACGATCAAGATAGGTTTCACGATCAATGGGGTACCATTTGGGGAACTGATCGAGAATCCATGAAAAAGCAAACCAGATTTCACATATAATGGAAGTGAGCCAGAGGCCAATGGCGTCGTGGACAGGATTCAAGATTCTATAACGTAGGAAGACAGCCAAAACTACCAGCCTTATTACGATCACCATTCGGTAAGGATTGATTTTGCTTGATGCAATTGCCACTTTTCTTGACAATGGCTGTCTTGCTTCATCCACACTGCATTTGAACACACATCTCACTAAATATATTGAACTCTGTTTTCAACTTAATTAGTAAGCAAACTGTGCTTGTGATTTGTGATGATTATAATAGCAATATATTTTTGTGATGGAATATACCATAAAATGAAAGAAGAGGGGTTGAATACTTCAACTCAAGTACAAAAGTACAGTGCATTTGTTTCAACGATTTATTTAAAAAAAGGCAATTCTATATGGATTTTGGGCATAAAATAGTCAAGTGCTTTGTTTGATTGAACATCCTGAATCTTATTACATTCATATTATGTTTTATTGTTAACCAAAAAAAATAAAAATATTATGTTTATTTATTGCTTGAATTCTGCGGCAAAATGCTTTTTGTCCTTAAACTATCATTTGAACACTAAATCTGATAATTTGGATTTGAATCAAGCTCCAAGTACGTACATGGCACTGTCAGGGTCAGCTGAATCATCATATTCATGCCCCAAATTCCCTTGCTGCATTTTCCATTCATCCATCCTCTCATTCCATCCCATCATCTCTTTATTTTCATCACCCCATCTTGCACTTCCTGCAAGATAATATCATCATTTACCCCATCGTAAAAACACGAATCCATGCAGTTAAAACCTCGATAACACCATGCGTACATGAAAGAACAATTTAAAAAAATGTTTTACTAAAATTTGGGTTATAACATCACTTAACATAGAATTATCGAAACAAGGGGGGGAACAGTAAGGTGATAGTAAGTTACAAGGGAGCCATGTGTAAATTTAGAAAGAAGGAACATTTGGGTATTTGAATATAATTGCACACATATCTGCAGATAGTTTACCAAGCTCATTGGAGGTGGGATATGGATGCACACGCTTATGCAAAGTGGACCCCGTCAGTTGGTCGCCATAAGCATGACTTGAAATTGGTATTTCTCCACTAACCTGTAATTTATTAAACCAACCATTTTTGACATCTATAACAAGAAGGATAAATTAGGTGCATGTAGTATAAGATTAAGAAGCTATGTTAAATATTCTTACAGGGCGGGAGCGGCCACCAGCTATGACATTTGGGTATTGAGCAGCATCGTCATCTTCTGGTCCTCTTCCATAACTCATCTTCCCATGAAGCATTGCTTCAGCAATGGTTGTGTTCTTGTTTTGCTCATCGATGTTGAATTCGTGCTCAATGTCATCAATATCTTCCTCATCATCGTCTCCCTCAACTCTTGGACTCCCTTAAATTGGTAAGAAATGTCACAATTTCAAAAGTTTTGTGAATGTTTGCATGCATGACAGAAAGGTTTGATTTTGGTTAAAGAAATTCTTGTAGTTGTAAGTATGTTTCTTGACTGCTAATATTATGCATGTATAATGGTAATTACTCATTGTTAATTCACTTTAGGATAATTACACTTGGACCCCTGAGGTTAGGCGTATGAACAGCCAGTACGTTGTTGAATGGGAAATTACATCTACACTGCCTTGAGATTTGAACATTTCTTACACTTAGGTCCAGCAGTTAACTTTTTTACATCAATGACTTATAATATTCATGTAAAAAATTTACTCAAATTGTTAATTGGATTTAGCTCTATCGATCTCGCGACATACTGTTCATAACATTAACATGGGATCCTATGTTAGTAATTTTGTAATGAAATCGTCGTAAATATTAGAATCATGTCATTTTATGAGGTGGTTAATCTCAGTTTTGGCAAACCAGATTCCGTTTCTTTAATTTGGGTATTGTTCTTCTCAGCTAATCATACTTATGCTTTAATTTGTATGCATATTGATACATTTGAATTTTAACGACTGAGATTCAAATGCAAACATGCAAATCGTACGATCTCAACAGTTAAAAAATCTCATAATTTACAAATGTATGAAAATTACTACAAGCTAGATTCACGGGTATCAAATTTGAGGAAAATGTAATGAATGGTGCCAAAAGCAAATATACACTAAGTTATGGTACCGAAAACAAAATCAACCCCTCTAAACCATGGAGATCTTTAAGCGAGATGATAATTGGATAAGTACTTAGATAAATTAGAAATATTATATATGTCTATATATTATAGGGTCAATTACGAATATTCCCTAAGGTTTACACCATTCGTGGACAAGCGTTATCTCAGGGTGTTTTTTGTAATTTTCAAAATTTCAGTTTTTTTGTATAACCAACGTAAACCTCGGATTTTTTTCGCAATTATTCAATATATATATATATATATATATATATACCTTTGAGGCGCTTGTATCTGGTTTTGCACTGGGGACAGAGTTGGCTTCCTTCTCTTCTCTCATATTCGTAGCACGGCCTGCACACCGGAAAACCACATTCATTGCAGGCCACAAAAAGCTCTCCTTCGACCGTGAGGCCAATCTCGTCCCCACATATCTCACAATCTTGGCCACTCAGGTTTTTCAAAGTCTTGGGCTGCAATATTAAATTAAAATTTAAAAAAATCACCATATATCTTTGTTTTGCCCTGTTGAAATCTACGAAAGGTTGCATACAATTGATTCATGCATGCATGCATGCATGATTGCTCACCTCTTCATGTCCATGGATGACAACTAGCTCGTTCCGGTTGTGAGAACCGGCAACGAGCCCTGCGCTGGCTTCCATTGGTGGTGGAAGGCGGCAGCAATGGTGTGGTGGTGGTGGTGGTGGTGGTGGTGGTGTGTGTATTGTGTGTGAAGTATGATGTAGAGATGAAGTAATGGAAAATATGGTAAAAGGGTTCTTTTTAAGGAAGTCTTTGGGGTTGATTTGTTAGAATTTTGTATATATGATTTTTGTTGTGTATTCTATTGGCCACCTAAAGTTGGCCACGTATGGAGGATTGTTGTTGGTTGCAGAGTCTGAGTCTCCATTGCCTTCAAGTTAAGCTTCTTCTGTTTCAACTAACTTAAGCTTTCTCTCTCTTTCCTCCTTCTTTTTCTTCTTTTTTTTCCTTCTTTCTCTTGACGTGCCGAATTGTTTCTTTTTCATTTCTTTGATCTGCCTTTTGTAGACAATTAATTACCAATAATGACAAGCTTAATGCAATGGCTTTCCAAAGAAATGATAAAAAAATTAAAGAGTTCCAACTTTTGATGAACTTTTTGACTCCTTTTACTGTGAATTGCATCTTTTTTTTTATTAGTTACAAAAAAAAAATATATATATATATATATATATTATTCAGTACTTTTGAGAAGTTTACATACTATCAAAAAATTTGTAAAATGATTTTTATATTAATTAAATTGGTCATTGTTTCTTTGATAGGGGAAACGTTAATTCTTTTTTTTTTTTTAAAATCCCAGATTTATATTTATATGCTTGATTACTTGAAATCCCAGATTTATATTTATATGCTTGATTACTAATTACATTATAACAACTTAAAGCCTGGATGGACCACATGCACACGCAAAAAAAGATAAAATAACGAAAAGGAAAAAGAAAACATGAAAATAGTAATCACCACTTTTTTCTGGAGTGTGTTTTACATCACAGACAAGCGAAGAATTCAACACAAAATCTCTTCAAGAAATGGAAAAACCAATCAAATCTCATTGACAGCAAGATGCCTGCAGGATATTACAAGAATGCTTAAAATGGATCCCCATTTTTATTTTCCTTTCAAATAAATAAGTAAAACACCATGGGAAGCTGAAAGCTTTTTAGGGCAGTAAGTCTCTCACTTCACTATCACTCTAATTACCAAACATGATAGCAATCTTGCAATTCATGCTATAAAAATGGTGCAAAGTTTCCACAAAATCATGGACAACATAATCCTGTTTTCCGCAACCACCAAATGCATATAATGCCAATCCACAAAAGGAAATGCAAGATTTGTAAATAAAAAATAGCTACAAAAATCCATGATCACCACTTATATTTTCTCGTTTTTCAATTTTTGATTCGACGGTCAATACATATCGTACAGCAGAGCAAATCATCTTCAAGTAATTGTCCGACTACGATCTACTAAGACATTCTTGTACAGTGGTTGTGCTAAATCTCTACACAAAGATCATAGGATCTTGTAAGATCCTAAGGACATTAAAAAAAGATTAAAAGTAAACACACTATCTGCTCATTTTCATTCAAAAGGAAGACAAAATTGCCCTGACTTACTGCAGTCAAACACTAGCTGAAACTTCGTTCACAACAGAATCCTCGTTTTGCTTTGGCGGTGATTCTTGAGATTTCTGTACAACAGAATCCTCCTTTTGCTTTGGTGGCGGTTCTTGAGATTTCTGTAAAATGGCCTTGTTTGGCACCAATATTATAAACATGTTTCTGTCCCTCAAATTCTTCCTGTCCTCCACTGCCAGCTGCCATCAGTACAAAAGAAATTAAGAGAGACAATGAAGTAAAAGGATATGTAAAAGAAGAAATGGAATCCCAATTAGTGGGTGTTTGCATTGAAGATATTAGTTTTGTGGTAGGTTTTATTTGTTTGTCGTTTTCTTCTTGTCGAACGTGTGGCAAAAAACTTCTGCTTCTGGAGAAGCTAAAGTTGTGTAAAGTTGGAGTGGTAAAAGTTAGAGAGTGTTTGGAGAAGAAAGTAACAAAAGCACTTATAAATAATAATAATAATAATAATAATAATAGAAAAAAAAAAAAAAAAAGAAGGGATACAACCACACCCCCCTCAACTATGACCTAAATACAGCAACACCTGAGGTTTGGGTAATTACGGATGCCATAACGGGAAGTTCACCCATTCCGTTACGGTTTGAATCCGTTAACTACAGTGGGTGTAGCCGTAATTACCCAAACCTCAGTGTCTTGTTCTATTTAGGCCATATTTGAGGGGGTGCAACTGTAATTATCCCAAAAAAGAATCTAGAACCTAAAAAGAGCCCCCCAAAGGTGCTTATTTTATTTTAAGCATAAGCAGGACGCAAAACACTCCATTTCTGCCTTTTTAAGCTAAAAGTAGAAAAGCACTATTTTAGAGTTTGCAAACACTAAATTAGTTCTTTCTTCCTCTATAATTACCAATAGTAGAGGGGGGTGTTTGTGTAATTATCCCTATTATTTATTATGGAAGAGTTTTAAGAGTAATTGATTAACGTACCTCCCCGACATCGTTCTGAAACCTTCTGATAAGCTCAATAGCATTATTTCTAAAGGCATTTTCACGCCCCTTGAGGTTTACTATAATCTTGACCTGCATGAGTGATATCAGAATTTCATTACTCGGGAGTAAATAAATATTTGTATAGAATTAGCAGTACACTCAATTGAATAGGGAAAAGATTCCAGCAACCTTATCACCATCTTTCAAAAACTTCTGAGCTGCTCTCAAACGCACGGAATAGTCGTGGACATCAATGTTATAACTGCCACAAAATGATAAAGATATCAGGAAGATGAATAAAATGGATCACAAAGAGAGAGGGAGTGAGTAAACACGGGAATTTCAAGTAACAAGTTACAAGATTTTGTTTTCATTCAGTAATTGAGGACCACCCAACAAAGTCACTAGAATGATATAGAATTCAAATTTGTTTCATTTCCTCTCTACTTTTTGAATAATTTTTCCTAATTGTTTTTTCCCTCGTGAAGGGAGGACATTAACAGTGGGGCAGCAATATATTTGCGTTAAACTTGAATACGTCTTCAGCCTATAACTTATCAAGATGGATATATGAAAATTAGGAAAATTATTCTCTTTTCTTTCAAAAAAGGAGCTCTTAGTAGTTGAACAACTATATAAAGCTCCGAAAACATTTAGAGCTCCATAATTTCCTTAATGCACATAAAAGCACAAAAATTGATCTGACAAGATTACTTACCCCATCTTCAGTTCCTTCAAGTCCTGGCGACTAGCTGCAATTGAAATCAGCAATTCAGTTGCATAATTTTCTCAGAAAAAGTGATTAAATCAATTAATGTAGAGAAATAGAAAATTCCAACAAGAAGTAAACTTCACCAATACTCTTCTTCTGCTGATCCTTTTTCTTCCTCTGCTGTTCATATCTATATTTACTGTACAAGACATCGAACAAAATATATAAGAAACATTTTTAACCACAATCAGTTCTGAAATCAGCCAAGAAACGGGTAAGAAACATAAAAGCCTGATACAAACAATAAGATTCGCCATCAAACACTAACAAACTGCAGATTCTTGCAGCCAATTCTGTGAATTAATTGATTTTCTAGAATTAGTCATGTCATTAAGCTAACTGAGGTCATCAATAGTAAGAGAACGCAAAGCAAGGTTCCATGGGAATGTCTTACTTGTAATCCATAATTTTAAGAACAGGAGGATCGGCATCTGGAGATAATATCACCTAACATAGAAGCATAATGAAAGCAGAAACATCAGAAATATATCTTAAACTTCGCAGTGAGACATTGTCTTCTTAGATGGTGAGAAAGATAAAGCAGAATGCAGCCACACACTACGTTGATTAAACAAAAGCTATTTTTCCATGAAAGAATAACTTTTTTTTTTAACATGTGAAAGAGAAATTAATAGATAGTAAATTCTTGAATTGTTTATGGTAAAATCTCGGATTAGTAGAAAACCATATGAAAAACCGATAATGTTCTAGTTCAGTGGTAAAGCGACACCCCTAAGACTCTACAAGTATAAGGTCTCGTGTCCATATTCCCATAACTAGTTTTATATCTGCTTCTTGTCTAGTGTATAGCAATTTCATTGTATTTGTTTGATAATATGTCATGATATTTCTTGATTTCAAGTACTGATGAGTGATGTAGTTGATTGAATCAATGTAATTAGACCAATTGTCCGAAAAAAGATAGAATAAAAAGTATATAAAATCTCTCAACTAAACGGTATCAAATTTCAGCAAGAACCATTTCAGATAAAAACCCAAAAAATTGAAATAAAAAAAGTTCAGTAAATGTAAATGATATTGAGAGCATACCAAGTCAAGATCAGCATCCTCAGCCATTTTCATAGCCTGATCTTTTGACACTATTCCAACCTAAACAAACCACAAAACAAATATAATGCCCACACAAAACATTAACCATCCCACATAAGAATTTATGCATAATTCAACTACCTATGCAGCATGAATACTCACCATCTTTTGCTGGTCATCAATAAGCCTAACAGTATCTGACCTATTTCAGACCGCACAAAGCACCAATTAATACCAAATAGATAAAATATAAAAAAAACAAATGTATCCCAAATATCAACCAGACTACACAACTCACCTAACGGAAGAGATATCGAGGGCTCCATCATCATCATCACTGGGCTTGGACTTCTTCGAGCCCCCTCCGCCGCCGTACCTGGCGGAGATGGTGGTGAGAGTGGTGGAAATTGAAGGGAAACGGGCAGTGGTGGGCTTGTGGAGGCGGAAAGAAAAGCTTAGAAATTGGGACGACAAGGGCTTGAGGGTTTTGGGTAATAGGGGATTGCAGGGATGATGGGAAGTGCTGGTCAGACCCGCCATGGTTGGGGGTAGGGGTGGTGGTGGGGTGGCCTCGGACTCAGAGTTTCAAGAAGTCCGACACATCCAGTTTGTGGTCATCTTATCCATCCATTCAATTGTTGAGGTTATTCCAGTATTGATTAGCTTTTTTGTTTTGTAAATCAGTTAGCTTTTTTTTTGTAGGATTTATGTGGCGTATTTAGCTAAAACTACGATTTTGGTCCATTCTAAGATTTTTTTATATATAAAAATCCATTTGAAAAAAAGGTTTTACAATTTTGGGCCCTCTTTTTTTCAAATTTAAAAAGTAGTCCCATTATTTAATAGATCTTGCAAAAAAAGCACCAGATCCCATTAGGGAATTTTGTAGTTTTTTTTTTTTTTTAACAAAAAAAATACTCATTTATATGAGTGGAATGTGTAAAGCTCTTCTTTTGTTTTTTTTTTGTCTGTATAATTTTTTTTATAACAAATGGCAATTGCGTTTTCAAACTCAAATCTTAGACCGTTAAACTAACATAAAGTCGAACTTTTAACTTACGCTACATAAGATGTTCTTTTATAAAGTTATGATGACTCTAAACCTCAATATCCACGTAACATCAAGGTTTGGAAATCTTGAATTGCATCGTTCGTTCATATGTATAAAATACGATGATGAAATGTTCATAGTTGAGAAAAATGATCATGAGACTGATTGGATGATAAAGTTTTGAGATAAGTCTCGATTATATCTTTCGTGGACTACATGATAAAGAAGAAGAAGATAAATAAGAAGTGCTATTGGTGATGTTTCAAATAATTTGGGTATCAATGTGAAAACATTATGTTAATTAGATAGTGACTTAATATAACATTACTTATTACTTTTTGGTCACACCTTATTTTCTGTATGAAATATATAGAGAATTGTGTTGATATAGAATTATATTGTGTAATCAATCTACTTGTGTGGTCGAGTGAGAGTTGTAACTAGAAATTAGATTACAGCCACATCCCTAAAGATTAGGAAGAAGTTTATGTAACTGTCTGAGCCTGTTCTATTATGCCATTATTGGGCTTAATGAGTGTTGCGCTATTAGTTCCCTATAAGTACGGAATTGATCACGTAGATGAAGGACAAAAACTGACTGCAGAAGACATAATACAAAATACTATATTTATCTAATATTCCAATTTACCATCTACATGACTGGAAAATTTAAGAATTTGGTACCTCTAGTAGCTACCTCAAGCTGTTCGTGGAGAAAGATGGTAGGCTCGGTGACTCTAGTAGTTACCCTAAGCTATTCGTGGGAGAAAGACGATAGGCCTAAAGCGACAATACAATCTGCTTCCGTACACGTATGGAAGTTAGTCCTAATATATCCATCAAGAAGAATACAGTATTAAAGGAGAAATTGAGGAAGCATAAGTAAATCGGAAGATGATTGTAGTGAAAGAATATTTGAAGCTTGATTATTGGTTTTTTTTGCATGATCAGGATTCAGGACATCCACATCCACCGTATTTGACACTGGATACAGTGACTTCGTTTAAATTTTAGGTATTTCAAACAGTAAGACAGGTAACTATAAAATTTAAAATTACTTCATATTCAAAATTAAGATAAAATGCATGACGTCTGGTTCCATTTACGACTCCAAAGTCCAAAGAGGCAAAGGCAAAGACTCCAAATATAAACCTTAAACTCCAGCCCAGCACACGTGTAGCAAAACCTTCCAGCAACTCGACATATCAGCACTCACTCGGCCTCACACACACATCACCGTTTCCAACTCACCACCGCCTAAATCAGTAAATCCTGATAAACCTCGCCGTCCACAGCCGCAACAGCTGACCCCAAACTTTACCCAAACAGTCCTCTCCGAGTTCCCAAACACTTTTCATTTCTCCTCCAGAAAACCCCACATTCTTCAAGGGCAATTTCGAAATTTAGTTTCTCTAGATTATTCCGGCCACTGTAAATGCGCCTCCAGAACTTTCATCAATACATTATTATACATGTACATATATTCCCCTTTTCCTCCCATTGTTGGTAGCAGCTTTTGCATACAGTCTACTTTTGAAAAATTATTTTGAAGATTTGCAAGCAGCTTTATGAACTCCATCAATGGCGACTAAGGAGAACAAGGCTATAGGCATAGACCTCGGCACGACCTACAGCTGCGTCGGGGTATGGCTAAACGACCGTGTCGAGATCATCCCCAACGACCAAGGTAACCGCACAACGCCATCCTACGTGGCGTTCACCGACACCGAGCGGCTCATCGGCGACTCCGCCAAGAACCAGGTGGCGATGAACCCGCACAACACCGTCTTCGACGCCAAACGCCTCATCGGCCGCCGTTTCACCGACCCATCTGTCCAAAACGACATGAAACTCTGGCCCTTCAAGGTGGTCGCCGGCGCCGCCGACAAGCCCATGATCATCGTCAGCTACAAAGGCGAGCAGAAGCAGTTTGCCCCCGAGGAAATCTCGTCGATGGTGCTCACGAAGATGAGGGAAACAGCGGAATCCTTTCTTGGGTACCAAATTAAAAACGCCGTCGTTACGGTCCCGGCGTACTTTAACGACTCTCAGCGCCAGGCGACCAAGGACGCCGGGGCGATCGCCGCACTCAACGTTCTGAGAATCATCAACGAGCCGACGGCGGCGGCGATTGCGTACGGGCTGGACAAAAAGGGTACCCAAAGAGGCGAACAGAACGTTCTGGTCTTTGACCTAGGCGGCGGGACTTTCGACGTCTCATTGCTGACCATCGAAGAAGGGATTTTCGAGGTGAAATCCACGGCCGGCGACACCCATCTCGGCGGCGAGGATTTCGACAATCGCCTCGTGAACCACTTCGTCGCCGAGTTCCGCCGGAAACACAAAAAGGACATCTCCGGAAATGCCAGAGCCCTACGCCGACTGAGAACCGCTTGCGAGAGAGCCAAGAGGACACTATCCTCTACAACGCAGACCACCATAGAAGTCGATTCACTCTTCGAAGGCATCGATTTCTACGCAACCATAACGCGGGCCAGATTCGAGGAATTATGCATGGATCTGTTCATGAAATGCATGGAACCCGTCGAAAAATGTATCCGAGACGCTAAAATGGACAAAACCCACGTTCATGAAGTTGTACTCGTGGGCGGGTCAACAAGAATTCCAAAGGTACAACAATTACTGCAAAATTTCTTCAACGGGAAAGAGCTTTGCAAAAGCATAAACCCCGATGAGGCGGTGGCTTATGGGGCGGCAGTGCAGGCGGCGATCCTCACCGGAGAAGGCGATGAAAAAGTCCAAGATTTATTGCTTCTCGACGTCACGCCTCTATCTCTTGGCCTCGAAACAGCTGGAGGAGTAATGACGGTTTTGATTCCGAGAAACACGACAGTCCCGACGAAAAAAGAACAAATTTTCTCGACGTATTCGGATAATCAGCCCGGAGTATTGATCCAAGTGTATGAAGGCGAACGTGCACGAACGAGAGACAACAATCTCCTGGGAAAATTTGAGCTTACGGGAATTCCACCGGCCCCACGTGGAGTCCCACAGATCAACGTGACGTTTGATATTGATGCGAATGGGATTTTGAATGTAACAGCGGAGGATAAAACGGCTGGCGTGAAGAACAATATCACGATCACGAATGATAAGGGGAGATTGAGTAAGGAAGATATCGACAAAATGGTGAGGGAGGCCGAGAGGTACAAGTCGGAGGATGAGGAGGTTAAGAAGAAAGTGGAGGCGAAGAATGGGCTCGAAAATTATGCATACAATATGAGGAATACTGTTAGGGATGAGAAGTTTGGGAGTAAATTGGAGGGTGCTGATAAGGAGAAGATCGAGAAGGCGGTGGAGGAGACAATTGAGTGGTTGGATCGGAATCAGCTGGCCGAGGTGGATGAACTTGAGCATAAGTTGAAGGAATTGGAGGGGATTTGTAATCCTATTATTTCGAAGATGTATCAGAGTGGCGGCGGTGGTGGTGCGGGGATGGATGATGATGCGGCGGGCGGTGGTGCTGGAGGCTCTGGTGGCGGTGGACCGAAGATCGAAGAGGTTGATTAAGTGGGAAATGTTTTTTAGTGGATATGTGAAGTGTCAAAGGGTCTTTGTGTGCGTAGTTTTTTTATGGTTTAGTGCTTGTTGACTGTGTTGTCTATTCTCTCTGTTTTGTGAGTAAATGGTAGGTCTTGTGAATAGGGCAAGAGGAATGTAATAAAATTTGGTTGTTTTCCAAGTTCTTTCCTGTGGAGATTTTTCATAAGGATTAGTGAAATTGCTGTGTTGTGTACATATGCAACCTGATAGTTCAGTCATATGTGGTAACTACTTTTTAATTCTCTTTATGATACATTGAACTCAATTGACTAAATTTTAATTGGATCAAGAAATTATTAAAATTAAATCATGTAGCTATATATATATATAATATTTTTAGATATTTTTATTTTAAGTTTGTAATTTTTTTTCCATGCTACCAAGTCTTTTACCGGCATATAATCAGAGAATAAAATATACAACTTTCTCAACATTATTGGACTTAGAGTACATATATTAATTTTTATCTTTTTTGGTACAAAAGGAAAAGAGAGAATAAACGAAAAATAGAAAGCTAACGTCTATCAATTTTAAGGAGTTGTTGGAATTTCAGAGAGGAGGTGTCCACAAAAACGATCTGACAGCCGCGTCATGGCCCTTCTTTGCAAGGGAGTCAGCATAAGGGATTAATCTATCAATTTTAAGGAGTTGTTGGAATTTCAGAGAGGAGGTATCCACAAAAACGATCCGACTGCCGCGTCATGGCCCTTCTTCGCAAGGGAGTCAGCATAAGGGATTAATCCTCTTTCAAGTGTGATCAATTCTGGCGATCTAGGATTTTCTTTAATTAGGAGATCGTGAGTTTTCGATAATCGATCCAAGCGGATGGTTGGCTGTGTTAGTACCCTCAATAAGTTTGATTATAATTTGGAACCCACTCCAAAATTAATCTTTTCAATCCGATGTTTTCAAACTATCCTCCTATCTCTCTGAGACCAATCTAACCAACCAAAATCTCTTGCAAGACGAATAGCGGCGATAGCAACTACCAACTCGATATATTCGGGATTCGGAGGTCCACGAAATCTGTTCGTTTCCCACCCAACCACAGTCCCTTGCCACAATGCCGAAGCCCACTTCGCCTGAATCTTTAAATAATACCCCATCAAAGTTCAGTCGTTTAATTCGTCCTCTCCTTGGTTTTAACTTTTAACCACTTGATCACCTCAGTCCTACCATTACGATTCCCCAATTCCCACAAAGTGCTTCCCACATTCAACGGCTGATCAGTATTTGGCAAGGAGGAATGGTAAATAAATAAGTCCTGGTCCCCATTAAACCTCCAGGCAGCGTTTATCAACACCATGGGCGACACTTCAACTCCTTCCGCCCACCTTTTGTTGCGGTAAGTCCAAAGGGTCCACAACACCGATGACATTTTACAGCATGCTTCATCATCCAACTGTCTAAAAGCTAGTTCCAATCCCTCTAAGAAATTCTCCCCAATTCTACTAATAACTTTCCGAGGTATATTAGAGAATGCCCGAACTTGTCTAGTAAATGAGCACGACACAAGAGCATGTCTAATATCCTCCTCCTCATTTTGACAAATAGCACAAATAGGATATATCAACGCGACATTTAATTTCCAAGAAAATAAATTCTTCTCCGTTGTTAGAATATTATGACAAATTCTCACATAAACACTTTCACCTTAGGGAGCAATTTTAATTTTCATAAGGGCCTATTTGGATAAATGAATTTAGATTTAAGGAGGTATTTGAAATGAATGGATTTAAAATACGTTTGATTTCAAATTCATGTACTTAGAAATCTATTGTTTGTCTAGATGAAAGATTTGTGAATGGATTTCAAATTAATTATTCCAAAATTTATTTTTCAATTAAAAATTAATTTTATATATTTATATTTATTATTTCACAATAAATATTTCACAATTAATAAAGATAAAAGATAACAAAGGCGTTATAAAGATATATATATATAGAGAGAGAGAGAAAGAAAATGATATATATATAGAGAGAGAGATAGTGAAGAGATGTAAGAGAAAATATAGAGAGATTGTTAGAGTAATAAAATGGTTGGAAAAAGTGAGAAGTTGTAAAAAATAAAATAAAAAAAAAGGTGAGAAGTTGTAGATGAAAAAAGTGGGAGATTAGGAGAATAGAGAGAGAAGAGAAAGTACATGAGAGAGAATTTGGAGGGAGAGAGAAGAGAGAGAGTACGTGTGTTGTGTGTGTTAAGGAATGATTTGTATATATCCCTACAATCCCTCTTGATTGATTTGTATTGATCTTCTCCTAGACCTTCCTTGTATTTAGGATTCTAGGTTATTCTTTTATTTATATATTCTCTTTGTAATGTATATTTGACATCAATACAATTTATCTCATATTGAGATTTTACATGGTATCAAAGCCACAACCTTTTTTTTCTCTCCTCTTCTCCAAATATGTTTTTCGACCACCATGTCTTCCGCCACAACTCTTCCCTCCACCACCACCTTCTCCGCCCACACTTTTAGCATTAAACTCACTACAAAAAATTATATTGCTTGGAAGACGCAATTCCTTCCACTTCTCAATTATCAAAATCTCAATAGCTTTATTGATGGATCTGGCCATGCGCCATCCACTACTATTTCGGATCCCAAGGACCCGACGTTGCAGGTACCAAACCCTGAATATGATGTTTGGTACAAGAACGACCAGATGCTCCATTCCTGGTTACTATCCTCTCTATCTGAGGAAGTCTTTCCCTATGTGATTGGCCTCACATCCGCCCATGCCATGTGGAGTACCCTTGCTAATTCCTTTGGCTCGATCTCTCAAAATTGTCAACTCCAGTTACATATTGAACTACAAGAACTCAAACGCAATGATATGTCGGCTTCGCAATTCCTTCAGAAGGCGAAAGCCCTAGCCGATGAACTCACGGGCGCCGGCCGTCCTCTCTCAGTGGCGGAATTCAATGCCATAATATACCGTAATATTGGCAGCGAATATCATAGCATCATCACTGCTCTCAATCTCCAATTGGAACATGCTTGTTCCATGAGTTACATAGTCAACTTGTGGCTCATGAGATCCTCCTCAAGGGCTCCATGGAGGTTCCAGTCGCCAATTCTTCTACTGTTACGGGAACCAATCTGGTCCCCCGCCTCCTTCCAGTTTCACTCAGCATCATGGTACCAACCGTCGCCAGAACTCTGGTTCCACTCATCGATACTCCAGGCCCCGTGGTCCATGCCAGATCTGCAATGGGAAGAGCCACTCTACTTCTACCTGTCGATAGCGTACCAGCCACCTCAAGTTGGTTTTTGCAACCAGTTTCCAGCCCAAGCTAACTACACGCAGTTTGGATATGGCCCTGTTCCTCAACCGGTACGTGCCCCTCTGTACCTGCAGTCGTACCAGCCACAGTACCAACTGACGTTCTAGCAGTGGTTCCCTGATATCGCCGCCAACTTTCATGCCACTCCAGATCTCACATCTCTGGGCAATGCAACACCATACCGTGGCCATGACCAACTCCATGTTGGTGATGGTCAAGGCCTACCTATCACTCATACATGTAATGCATGTATTTCTACTTCTAAGGGTATCCTCTCTTTAAACAATACTCTCAGGGTTCCATCTCTCACTAAAAACCTGCTCTCTGTCCAAAAATTCACTGCTGAAAATTGTGTGTTCTTTGAATTTTGGCCTTCATAGTTTCTTATAAAGGATCAGGTAACGAAGGCGGTGTTGCTCAAGGGCCCCAATGAGCAGGGAGTGTATGTGTTGTCTCCACCAAATAAGCAAGCCATGGTTGCAGAGGTTCCAAGCATGGATGATTGGCATGTTCGATTGGGCCATCCCAATTCTCGGGTCTTATCCTCTATCGTTAAAGGTTCCAGCCTTCCTTCCAGTGGTAGAGTTCAACCTTGTCAGTCTTGTGTCCTAGGCAAAATGAGTCGCATTCCTTTAGCTTGTGTTGAGCATAAAAGTACTACTCCTTTTGATATTGTGTATTCGGATGTTTGGGGTCCAGCCCTGGTTTTATCAAGCATTGGTTTTCGGTATATGTTGCTCTTTATTGATGATTTTACCCGTTATACTTGGATTTACTTCATGAAACACAAAAATGAGGTGTTTTTCTTGTTCCAAAACTTTGAAGACCTGGTAGCTCGACAATTTCATGGCAAAATCAAAGCGTTTCATTCTGATTGGGGAGGGGAATACCAGAAATTAAACAAATACTTTCAATCTATAGGAATTATTCATCGTATAGCTTGTCCCTACACTCATGAACAAAATGGGGTGGCTGAACGAAAAATTAGACATGTTGTTGACACTGGTTTAACACTTGTAGCTCATGCTAAAATGCCTCTTAAATTTTGGAGCTATGCTTTTGAACGGGTGTTTCTCTTATTAACTCGCTTCCATCTCATGTCATTTAAAATAAGTCTCCTCACCTCATGTTACTGGAACCACGCCTCCCTACACTAACTTCAAGCCATTTAGGTGCGCCGTTTTCCCTCTACTTCGGTCGTACAACCAACATAAGTTTGACTTCAGGACTAAAGCTTGTGCATATCTTGGTCAGAGTTCCACTCATTCCGCTGCTCGTTGCACGGACATTGATTCTGGTAGAATATACTTGGCTCGACATGTCAATTTTTTTTAGCACAGGTTCCCGCTCAGAGATCTACTACATCCGCCATAATCACCGGTACCAGAATCAACGCCATGGCTATACACTCACACAATACTCCCTGATCTCACTCGGCTAAGCACATTGTCAGGTATGCCTCTTGTTCCTATCTCATCTCCTTCTGGTAACGCTATCGTTCCAGTAACCCCTGCAGATCCGGTTCCTCCGGAACCAGAAGACTTGAACCTGGTTGTTGATTTGTCTCAATTCTCCAACCTCACTAATCCATCGGAAGCTCCTCCAGCCACTCGCACTCATCATATGCGGCTCCGACCATCCACTCTCTCTCGCCGGGAAGCTCACTCAGCTACCACTACCACCAATTACCTTGTCCCTAAACCGAAAATGTTCAAACAAGCCTTTCCTCATGATGAATGGCGACGTGCTATGTAGAGTGAGTATGATGCCCTCCTCTGCAACAAAACTTGGTCTCTGGTACCTCGCCCTGGTACCAAGAATATTGTTGGTTGCAAGTGATTGTTCCGTATCAAATTCAAATTTGATGGTTCCATTGATCGTTACAAGGCCCGGTTGGTTGCTAAGGGGTTCTCTCAGGCATCAGGCATTGATTATCATGAGACCTTCAGTCCCGTTGTGAAGATGACCACTGTTCGGACAGTTCTTGCCTTGGCCATCTCCCACTCCTGGCCCATACGACAACTGGATATCTCCAATGCCTTCCTCCATGGATTTCTGGATACTGAAATATTCATGGAGCAACCTCAAGGTTTCGTGTACCCTCAGTATCCTGATTATGTTTGCAAGCTTCGGAAGTCGCTCTACAGCCTCAAACAAGCTCCCCGAGCCTGGTTCCACCGCCTGTCAACCTTTCTTAACCGCCTTGGTTTCATTTCCTCGAAGGCTGATACATCCCTGTTCATTATGCACAGAGGTACATTTGTACTTTATATACTAGTTTATGTGGATGACATTGTTGTCACAGGTTCCAGCCAGGCCAAACTGGACTGGTTTCTGGCTCAATTGAAGGCGGTGTTTCCAGTTCGTGATTTGGGCCCTCTTTCTTTCTTCCTTGGCATTGAAGCTACTCCGTCCTCCAACGGCTTGGTCCTTTCTCAGAACAAGTATGTTCATGACTTCTTGAACCAATTCGGACTGGCTAATTCCAAACCTTGTACTACTCCAATGGTGACAAGTCCGACTCTCTCCAAAGATACCGGCCAACCATTTGATCAACCACAGAAATACCGACAACTGGTAGGAGCACTTCAGTACGTCACCCTTACTCGCCCGGATATTGCCTTCTCGGTTAACACCCTCCCAATTTATGCATACTCCTACAAATGTTCACTGGAAAGCGGCCAAGCATCTTCTGCGGTACCTCAACAAAACTTCCACCATGGGTTTATTCATTTCTCGGAACAATGATCTCACCATTCAAGTCTTTTCAGACAGTGATTGGGCAAGCTGTTCCGATGATCGACGTTCCACTGGAGGCTACGCTGTCTATCTTGGTACCAAGCTGGTCTCTTGGCAGTCCAAGAAGCAGCCCACTATTGCGCGATCATCCACCAAAAGTGAATACAAGGCGTTGGCCAATGCAACTGCCGAATTTATGTGGTTCCAGTCCTTACTTAATGAGCTCGGTTTCACTCCCTTGGTTCCACCAGTTCTTTGGTGTGATAATATTGGTGCACTATATTTGAGCTCGGATCCGATGCTTCATGCTCGTACTAAACACATTGAATTAGATTATCACTTTGTTCGTGAACAAGTGGCTCTTGGACGATTACAAATTCGGTTCCTCTCCACTGAAGATCAACTGGTTGATATTCTCACCAAACCGTTTGGGCAATCTGTTTGAGTTCCATCGTGCCAGGCTTCAACTCTTCTCACCCCCGTCTTTTGAGGGGGGTGTTAAGGAATGATTTGTATATATCTCTACAATCCCTCTTGATTGATTTGTATTGATCTTCTCCTAGACCTTCCTTGTATTTAGGATTCTAGGTTATTCTTTTGTTTATATATTCTCTTCGTAATGTATATTTGACATCAATACAATTTATCTCATATTGAGATTTTATAGTGTGCATATGTGTGAGTGTGTGTGTGTGTGTGAGAGAGAGAGAGAGAGAGAGAGAGAGAGAGAGAGAGATTATGTGTGGGTGTGAGATAGAGTGAAAATTGTGGAAGGAGGTGTGATGAAATCATGAAAAATAAAATAGGGTGGATTTCAAATGACAAACTTTTGAGATGGATTTTAAATCCATTGAAAATGAATTACAAATCCACAAAAATGATGGATTTTAAATACATTGATTTAATTTTTCATCCAAACGGTTCAGATGGATTTGGACGGTGGATTTAAAATCCATCGGGCTCAATTCCCTCAATCCAAATGACCCCTAAAAGATTCTAGATTTTTGAAAGACTAACCGATGTCAGAGGTTCGCTATTCCTCGTAGCCATATCAAGGGCAAGATGGTATGCGCTTTTAACTGAAAACAAGCCATTCCGTGTGAAGTGCCAAATCAACTTGTCCAGTTGCCTGACCCGACTTAGAGGGATGCTTAAAATGCATGCTACATCATCAGGCGTGAAGGTAGCATGGGTAAGATAGAATTCCACTTCAATTGGTTGCTCAAGAAAAGATCCCACACCTTCTCTATTTCAATAGTTCGAGTTACTGGAGCTCCAGGCCAAAAATTAGGGCTTCTAGACAACCACCGGTTTCTCCATATTCCAATATTATCCCCTGACCCCACTCGCCACCAAGATCCGGCACTAATGATATATATATATATATATATATATATACCGAAGCATGAATACTGTGCCACGTAAAAGATGGTCTGCTTCCAAGACTAGCCTCACACAAATCCCCGTCTGGATAATATTTTGCTTGAAGAATTCTAGCAAGAAGACTCTCCGGGTGCTGAAGCAATCTCCATGCTTGTTTACCCAACATAGCAAGGTTAAAGAACTTAAGACTCCGGAATCCCAACCCCCCCAATGCTCTTCCTTTTACAAACTCTATTCCACGCCATCCAATGTATTTTCTTATTCTCCATATTATTCCACCAAAAGTTTGAAATTAATGAATCTAAACTCCCAGATAAAGCAATCAGGCAATAAGAAACAACTCTTAGTATAGGTAGGGATTGCTTGTAAAACAGCTTTAATCAGTACCTCCTTCCCTGCCATCGATAAAAATTTATCCGAGTAGCCCTGTATCCATTTCCATATGCGATCTCGAATTAAGGCGAAAACTTGTGCTTTCGATTTCCCCACAATAGCTGGAAGACCTAGGTAGAGGTCAAAATTTCTCTTCAGCTCGACACCAAGGATATTTGCCAGTCTTGATTTCTCTTCATTACACACATTCTAACTAAAGACAATTGATGATTTTTGGTAAGTCGTCACTTGTCCCGACACCCTGGAATAAAGTTGTAAAGTCTCTTTGATGCATAACATTGTTGTATCATTAGCAACACCACAAACAAGGGTATCATCGGCGAAGAGTAAATGAGATACACTTGGCGCCCCTACAAACTGAAATGCCCTGCAATCTACCTAACCTTTCTTGCTTCTATAAAAGACAAGACAATACCTCCGCGCAAAATAAAAACAAGTAAGGACACAGGGGGTCACCTTGACGGATACCCCTGCCCGGCTTAATCTTTCCAAACTGAGTGCCATCAAGAATGAACGAGTACGAAACAGAGCTAGCACAATGCATAGTAATGTTTACAAAATGACCAGGAAAGCCCAACCTTATAAGAATCTGTTCAAGAAAACGCCACTCGACTCTATCATAAGCCTTACTCATATCCAATTTTAGAGAAAAAACCCAGTTTTCACTTTCGTTTTGGTTTTCAAGGTGTGATTTAACTCATAAGCAACCAAAATATTGTCAGTGATCAAACGTGATGAAACAAAAGCCGATTGAGTTGGCGATATTAATTGATCAAGAAAGGGTTTAATACGATTCGCCAAAGCTTTTGATGCAATTTTATAAACGACATTACATAAGCTAATAAGGCGAAATTGTGTTATCACTTCCGGATTATTACACTTAGGAAGAAGTACAATATAAGTATAATTCAACTTCTCATTAAAATTGTAATTATTCAGAAAATCTAACGCCTAACAGTAGACCAATATCTTTGAAAGAAAAACGGGGGGAGCCCATCAGGACCAGGGGATTTCAATGGATACATAGATTTAAGAGTCAGTTTTACCTTATCACCAGTGAAAGGGAGGAGTAACAGCTGCTTTCAAACCGTTGTTAATCTTGGTTCAACATCTTGAAGGACTTCGGTCATCACTTCCTCCGGGCAGGCCTGCGAATTGAAAAGCTCACCAAAATATCGTTCGATGATTCTCTTTATGCCCTCACTAGAAGTGCAACAATTCCCATATTCATGCAAGAGAAAGTCAATACGATTTGTCTCGGCCCTTTTAGTAGCTTTCTTATGAAAAAATCTCGTATTTTGAACTCCCTCTCGAAGCCAATGCTCATTTGATCTCTGTTTCCATTTTGTTTCTTCATCTTTTATCATAGCATCAATTCGGGATTTCAAGACTATCTCCTCTGCTCGAGACTCTTTCGTGTACAACCACTTCGAAACATCTCCAATTTTTTCTCCAAAAACTCCAAATCTCGATTTGTCTGCTTTTGTGTTTGCGGCCAGTTAATTAATCCAACTTTGCATGACTCGACGTTAATTATGATTGAATCAGCAGGAGACATGCCTCTCGAGTCAAGCCACGATTCACTAATAATTCTTGTGCACTCATCTTTCCTCGCCCAAAAGGCCTCAATCAGAACGGTTTAATTTTACGTTTGGCTCAACCTTCTAAGTAAATTCCAAGATTGAAAATGCAATGAGTGATCCGGGTCACCATAAAACCCCGTCAATCTCCATGGTTCGTTAGATTCTAAACCTTCAACAAGAAGATCAATATGATTAATGGAATAACTCAATAAAGACACACTTATTTCTTTTTTTCCATAACAAAGCCAATCCACCACTTTTTCCAATACAATTGACACTGGGACCATTCAAATTAAATAAAAACTTCAAATTATTAACTTTTCGCTTTGTACACTTCGTTTCGGATAAAAATAAAATCGAGGGATTATAGACCCTAATAAGAGACCTAATATTCTGAACTCCCAGAGACCTCGAACCCCAGTTCCAACTCAACAAACTCATGGCTCCCGGCAGGGCTGTTGGGCAGCCTCCGCCGCTTATGTGTCATTGTCTAGCCCAATATTAACTGGGATTGTTGCCGACTGTGTGGGATCCGCTGGGGGTGGATTCTCTTCTGGAGGGGCTAAGTTCCTGTCTGCTACGATCTGGAGAGTTGGATTCTGAACTTTGGTTTTAGCCTTCGTCTTCTTTGCCCGGAATTTCCTCTGTTTACTCACTGGAGCTGAGGGAGGGATTGGAATGGCTATTGTTAGTGGGATATCCACTAATTTAAATTCTGCCTGACGAAATTCCTGAATCGATCGTTGGTGGGGTCGGTTGAGCTAACATTGCGACTATGTACAAATACAATATTAATTCTTAAATTAATTATAGGAACTATATCCGTTGGTTAATTAAGATAACTATCATTCTATCAATATTATCATTCACAATATGTTTCGTCCGGCATATTTCCGTATAATAATTAAAAATATGTTAACATAAGGGAAATTCTTGAACGACCCAGCTCGGTCGAATTCACCAATTAAATTATGCCACATTTAATAGTAATTTTTAACAAAATTAAATACTTAATTTAGTCAGACCAAACCATGGTTAATGATTCATATTCTCTCTCCGAGTTAGCGTGTTGATTTACCTGCGCTCTAGAATAAGAAAAGTCTGATTAAAATTGTCTCTTAATTCCCAATTATCATATCTTCCCAATCAAAATATCCATGACAGAATCTCTGCAGTATGTTAATGCCAGCCATTGTCTCTTTCTCTTTTTTCTCTCTATTGCTTTTCTTTGATGAATCTAGACTTAATCTCGGGGCCATTACTGTTTATAAAGACTAACCAATATATGAATCCGACTTACGGTGTGAGATTCAATCAAACAGCTGCAATTGAAAACAGTCTATAGCTAGTGACCTATGGTAAACGAAGACAAGGTCATAAATTTTGATTTTGATGCCATTAATGTTGAAGGGCTGAAGGCGCCTTTGTCTTTCTTGAATTTGTATCGAATATGGTTCTTCTTCTTGAACCATTAAATTAAGGTTCAATTACCTAGAGCCCTCTGAAGTATTCCCGGATTTTTAAAGTACCTACACTAACGGAATTTATTACAAGTACACCACTGAAATATGATAGTGGTATCAATTTTTAAATTCTGTTAGTTAAGTGATGATGTCATTTTTGACTTTCCAATTTGCCCTTGGTTGACACTATTCACTTTACCCTTTCATTATTTTATTAATATATTTTTGAATTATTTTTAATTGTTATATTTTTTCTTTCTTAAATAAATTTAATCTGCATATTGTGAGAGGACGAAAATACCCTCAGTGGTGTAACGGTAACTTTAATATTTTCTTTATTTTTGAATTATTTTGAATTATTATATTTTTTCTTTCTTAAATAATTTTAATCTGCATATTGTGAGAAGACGAAAATACCCTCAGTGGTGTAACTGTAACATTTAATATATTTTTTAAATAAATGAAATCTGAAATAAATATATTTGACTGGACGAAAATGCCCCCATGGGGAAATTGTAATATTTTCATACCTTGCTTTTTTAATCTCATAAAATCTCATGTACATTCTCATTTTCACGGGACGAAAATGACCCCAGGGGGGAAACTTTAATTTTTTAATTATCTGAAATTTTCATCTCCAAAAACTTAACTACATTCTAACTTTCACAGGACGAAAAGGCCCCCAGTCGGGGAATTTAAGTATATTCAAACATTCACTGGACGAAAATACCCCCTGGCAGGAAATTAAAATATTCTAACTTTTAATGGACGAAAATACCCCCTGGCGGGAAATTGGAATATTCTAACTTTCAATGGATGAAAATACCCCTTGGCGGGAAATGAAAATATTTTTTAATTTGATTTTTAATCTCCAAAAACTCAAGTATATTCTAATTTCCACTTGACAAAATGCCCCCAATGGGAAATATGTCATATTTTAAAAAATCTATAATTTTATTGAAAATACTCAAGTATAACAGAAAAAAAATGTGAATGAAAGGCCAACTGAAAACGTTGTTGGTGGAAAAAAAGTTTATAACTTTTAGCTATCCAACTTTAACGTGCTATACAAATACACCCATGTACTCTCTGCATTTAACCATCAATCATCCATGAATATTAGACATGTGAATGGAAAAGCTGCTCTACGTGTCTGCAATTTTACTTCGTTCCACGGAATCTCTCGGCAACACTCCTCTATCTCGTTGGCCTTAGCAGGTAGATTTCCTGTAGCGAGCGCCCCAAACGGGTAACGCACGCCCCGCATCGAGTCCCAAACGGGAGCCAAAATGGAATTCGGCCCCAAATTGAAACCTAGCAAACGGCAAACACATTTACTCAATCACTAGGCAGGGCTTTTTAAAACAACCGACGACAACAATGCGAAAGCGGAAGCAATACGAAGCAACAAAAACAGAACCTAATTCCACTTAAGGACTAATAGAGCAGTAAACCAATTGCACAAATAGTTAAAGCCCACCTGACTAGCGGAATTCACTTATAGAAACTTAATCAAATCTTAAGCGGGTTCAGCATTAAATAATCCCGAACATGAAATTCATAATCCACAGGATTCAAATGAGATGATCATAAATACCTAAACAATCTAGGAATAAATAATGCACAAAAAGAACGCAACACCACAACATTGGACTGACGATGCCCACCTAGTAACCACCTGAAACAAATAAGGGTTGAAGCAGGGAGGAGAAAATAAGGGTCAAAAGACTAAGTGAGGGGAAAAAATGGAGTAAAATACATAATAGCAAACATAGATTAAATCACCATTTTAACTTAAAAGAAAACAAACGTGAAGAAGGATTTTCATAACCATTTGGTGATTAATCTCAAATATAACGTAAAGTAACTTATCATATCATATTACTCGGCATGTCAAGCCCTCAACTTCTCATAACATATCGTAACATACCTGAAAACATAATCACCCTTATTCCTCCCATATTGCAGAAGGATCGCTAAATCCAGACTGCACCAAATATAGGCATAACGACCTAGTCTCAGTTGGCACGAAGTCAACTGCCGCAGGAGCTCAAAGGCTGCCACTTCGGCCTCACCCTGTGCTCCCGGTAATGTGGAGCAAGCCACTGAATTCCACTGTAAACCCGCTGTTATCCGGCTTCATCCGATCACTATACTTCGGGGCCTACAACGACAAAACAGACACACAAATCGAACATAACTCGCATTTTCATAACTATCATTTTTCTACTAGAGATATGAATCAAGACTTTTAGGGGCCAAAGGGGCCATTCGAGACAGGCGATGTAACGACAGGAATCACAACCAGGAATTCCATCGCCGGAGGGGGGGGGGGGATCCTCCCTAACGACTTCACTCAACGAGAAGGTTTCCAAACCCAAAATTAAATTTAAATAGAAGCATAGCTCGCTTGTCTCTTTTTGAAAACCTTTCGAAATCATGTACATAGTACTCTTTTGATATTGAATTCATTTGCTCTTAAACTTCATAAAAGTAATAAGCATAAAGTAATTACTAAATATAGTAATTTGGGATGAAAACATCAAATCTAACATGCGAAGCTTATTCTGCATTAGGGTTGGTACTACGTACGTATTATCATATAAGAATAACAAAAGAAACCTCACTTAGCGGCAACCAAAATAAAGTAAAACTGAAGGCGAGCAAGCTACTCCACGATAGTAGGACCTACAACTGACAAACGAAACAACAATGTAAGACATACGATGACACACGGCTTATACCAAAGCATTAAAACACATAGGAGCACGTTTAAACAACCACATATATCACTTAGGTTCAAATTATCAATAAATAAAGTAATTCTCGAATTTAGATATGCAAATCAAGTCCAAATGCAATGAGAGTTCATAAACATACTTATTACACTATAAGGAAGCATTCATTCAAGTTTCGGAAGAAACGGACAATATCTAGAAAATATTACAAAAACTACCCTTGAATACTATTCAAAAACCTGAACATGTCCAACAATTATAAACTCAACATATTTCATGGATTAAGAAGGTTTTAAGACATTGGAAGTAAAAGAATCGAGAAAAAATGAGATCCAGAGGGAGTTAGCCCGAAAACGGACCACAGACCAGAACACACCCTGAGGCCGTGGGCTGACCACGCCCGTGGGCTGGCCAGGCCTACCACGGCCCAAGGTCGTGGCCCAAAAAAAACTCCCCCACGTCCCAAGCTCTAAAAATGGGCCGTGGCCCCACCACGGCCGTGGTGGGTCGTCTTCCCCAGTGGGAAAACTGCTCCAAACCTGAAAATTGTATTTTTAACCCAAAAATCAACCCCAATCAACCCAAAATACAAGGAAATGATCAAATAGCATCGAAAGGAACATAAATGGAGAGTTTCACGAAGTTCCGACAAGTTACGAAAATGACGAAGTCACCCTTCAAGCAAAATTTAGAGCTATAGCCATAAAATTGATGGATAGAAATCCATGCCTACGTTTGTGAACTACTGAAAGTATTGCAGAAAATAATTATCACGTACACTGATGACTCCATGTCATTGTAGCTGTGTATAAATGATAAAGCTTAAGCCCAAGGTTATGAATAGTTCATAAAGTTAAAGAATGAGTTTGAGAATAAACTTGATCGAAAGATCATGTACATTTGATCTCATCAATGTGTCGAAAATCTCAATAAGGAATTCTTGAACTTCCTAAAAGAGATAATTGAATTATCTTTAAGCAGACTCAACATCATATTCTATTTCAATAGAATATGTGAAAAATTCGAATTTTGACTAATTCGTTTCATAATGAGTCTCACCAAATTGCAGCCATCAATTCAAGAATAGTACTCTAGAAAAGGGCAACAAAGATTGTATACTAAATTTCCTTTACATTAGTATTAATAGAACCATGTGGATCATGGTGTAGAAAGACCCTTAATCACTCTTTCCTAAAGAGTATGGGCTCTCCTACTACATAGGTTCAAGGACTTAGTGGGAGGAATGGTGAATTCGAAGGTCACCTTATGCAAAATACTGCGGGACATGTTAAAATGTTTATAGAAACACTTCTTTAGTGATCTCTTGAAATAAAATGTATTATTTCAGTTCTCATTATTTTCTTAGAAATTCAATTTCGAATGAAAATGGCCTGATCACTGAAACTTGAGAAAGTTCAAGAAGATGTATTAAACCCACAAATAAAAGAACAACGCATAGCAACTGTTATCATAAAGGTAGAACAAGCTCCTCGAAAAATCGAGAACAAACACGAAAGAACTCATGTTTTATAATTGGTTAAATAGATTTTAATCAATCTTGTGAGGAGACTATGTAAGATATAGATTCTAGTGAACGACTCAAAGTCATACAATTCGAGATGGACTATAAGCGCAAGCTTGAAGCTAATGGCAAGGTAGTGACCTTAAAAGCTAGACTAATAATCTCTTATGGTTAAGTTTAAAATCCATTCGAATACTGCTTGTCATAACTGAGCATTATGACAAATGGATGTAAAGATTCATTATCAATAGAAATATTTGTAACGACGCAGAAATCCAAGAATCATTGTGAGTTCTTTTTCGCGTTAATTATCCTTCTTACCCCTATTTCTTGTATTATGTGATTTATATTTAATTATTTCGTATATGTCCTTATGTGATATTATTATGTGCGTATTTGTATTTCTTATGCGATTTGCTTTCGTTTGATATTAATATTGATATATTTGGCCAAAATATCTTAAATTAGACTTTCTAAAATTACCGAAATACCTCTTGGTGTTTTTGGAACATTTTGAATTATTTGATAAAAGTCTCCTACCCCCTTTTGAGCCCCAATTTCGCATAGAGAGAGAGAGAGAGAGAGGAGAAAGAGAACCTTTGAACTTGAGAGCCGGAATCGATCGTCTCGAGCTCGTTTCTCCACCAAATTTCATGTCGTTCGAACCTACGAGATCCTCTCAACGAGATCGCCATTTAGGTATCAATTTCACCGCTTCTTTCTAAGGATTTCTGAGGTTTTGAGCATGTTTTTGATTTCGGGACTAATTTCAAATTTTGGTGATTGTGAGCCCGTTTCTTGATAATTTTTCGTATTTCTTGGATCAAAATGTTCCTTATATGTTGATTAATGTTTGTTGTAATTATTGGGTGTTGATTTGCGCTAGAAAATGAGTTATATGAATTTTTGGTTCGATTTTTTGTTTCGAACGCGATTTTCTGCTGTTTGCTGTTGATCCGCATGGGCTGCTGCACGGTCTTGACTAAGACCGTGCATTGGACCGTGCGCGCCTCTTTTTGCCTGCACGGGCTCGCGCCCGTGCGTGTATCCCGTGTGCACGGCCGTGTGAGTCTGCATGGTCTTGACAGTGTGTTTAAGACCGTGTGGCGGCCTGTGCGAAATACTTAGAGAATTTTTCCAGCCTTTTCCTTAGTTGCTTTCGGGAAGTGGATCAACCCCACGCATTTTTATGTTGACTTTTCGCATTCGAACTCCAAAAATCATTCCGATTTCACCTATAGATTCCTTATGTGTTGTAGATTAATATTTTGATTAGTTTGATAAATTTCGACCTCGTTCGGATTGTGAATAGTATATTTTTACAAGTATGTATTTTTTGAAAACTTGTCGGAATTACTTGAAACTTACATGGTAGCTTCCATAAATATTATTATTGGCATATGCATGATTGTGGATTCAATTGGTTAGCCGTTCGTCGATTAATTGCTTATTTGTGCTTTTAAAGTCGTTATTAATTCGTCCAGGTCCTGTCTTGTCTACAGATCAGTCTGAGGTCGGAGAGCAGTGAGTCGTAGCTGCTATACATTCTTTTGGCACCAGGTGAGGATTTAAATTGTTATAAACTGGGCTTGAACATATATGTCTATGTATACATGCGAAAACCCCGTAATCCCTTACCTTGTTTGTTCGTTTTATCTTTCTTCCCTTATTATTAATATTAAATATTTTGAGCATATATCTTTATGATTTTGATCAACAAATCATTTAATATCAACTTATTGTCTAGAAGTGTCGTGTCTAAGTCGTACGGCTATAGATTTCATGTTACTTTCCTTACTCGCACTCTTATATGCTTATTGTTACGTGATTAATTGAACATATCATTAACCCACATGCATATTCAGCTCACTGTTTCAGGGATTATGGTTCGACCGCGCCGACAGGATCCGCCTCCACCACCAGAGGGCTTTCCTCCGCCCAACGCTTGCTACGATGTAGTATGACTGATCGTACAGCAGGCTCAGTAGGAGCAGTAGCATCAACCACCACCACCGAACCCTCGGGATGCCACCGCCCGCACGATGGACCGCTTTATGTCTTATTGCCCTACTGTCTTCGAGGGCGAACCGGATGACCTCAAGGCTGAGGCCTGGATTTCTAAGATGGAGCAGAAGTTTAAGGCCCTGGATGTTGAGGATTTGCAGAGGATCGAGCTCGCCGTATTTCTGATGAGGGGACCCGCCCCTAATTGGTGGCGATTTATGGAGAGGAAATGGACAGCTGCACAGACCCAGCGCACTTGGGCACAGTTCCTGTTGGAGTTCTGTGCAAAGTATGTGCCCGAGATTGTCTGGGACCAGAGGGAGAGGGAGTTCATGAACCTCTCCCTGGGAGGCATGATTGTGGGCCAGTATGAGGCCAAGTTCACCAGACTGATTGCATATGCTCCTCATATGGCTACCGACGACAGGAGGATGGCCAAGAAGTTCAAGGAGGATCTTCGTGATGAGATCCGAGCTGAGTTAGTGGAGTGACCTTCGTTCTTATGAGGAGGCTGTGATGCGGGCTATGGCTATCGAGTCCGACCTTGGAGAGCTCCGCTGTAGGGCTCCTACACCTGCTGTCGCCCCTAAGGGCTTTCCCTAAAAGAACAAGAGGCCTTTATCTTCTGGATCTGGATCTTCCACGGGCGAGAAGAAGCCCAAGTATATTGAGCCAGCTCTGATTGCTGCCATCGCACCGATTCTATGCTCCCACTGTCGCAAGCCGAACCACACTGCCGAGTTCTGCAGGAGACGTTTGGGACAGTGCCTGCTTTGTGGATCCTCTGATCATATGATGCACATATGTCCGAACAAGAGGACCGCCACACCTCAGAAGGTGATTCAGGCTACCGGTCAGCCAAGAGTATAGCCCAGAGTCTTCACACTAGGAGGGGAGGAGCTTGAGCCTGAGCAGCATGACGTGATTGGAGGTACCCTGCATATTCATGACATCCCTATTACTGCATTATATGATCCAGGTGCTACTCACTCATTTATTGCGCTTGACATTGCTGCTAAGTTGTGCATGCCTGTGGAGAGTCTGCCTTATTTGTATCGAGTCAGTTCTCCATTAGGGACTTCATACGTTACAGATAGGATCTTCAAGGGTTGCCCTTTGAAGACAGGAGATCGTATTTATCCCGCCGATTTGATTGAGTTGCCGTTGCAGCGATATGGGATTATTCTTGGGATGGACTGGCTTTTTCAGCACCGAGTCAGCGTAGATTCTTTCAGAAAGGCAGTTCAGATTGGAGCCGAGGAGACAGTTGTGAAGGGTATTCTTGAGAAGTCAGATTTGACACCGAAGATTTCTTATGTCGAGGCTTCACGTATGATTCGAGAGGGAGCTCAGGCTTTCGTTGCTTATCTGCTTAACCGACCGAAGGAGCAAGGGAAGCTTGAGGACACGTAAGTGATTAAGGACTTCCAGGATGTCTTTCCCGAGAGTTTGAACTCTCTACCCCCCGATTGTGACATCGAGTTCGTAGTCGATCTTGTACCGGGATCGGAGCCTTATTCGAAGACTCCGTACAGGATGGCTCCCGCCGAGCTGAAGGAGCTTCAGATGCAACTTGAAGAGTTGCTTGAGAGTGGTTACAATAGACCGAGAATCTCTCCTTGGGGTGCGTCGGTCTTGTTCGTAAAAAAGAAGGATGGCACACTGAGAATGTGCATCGACTACCGAGAGCTGAACCGGATGACAGTGAAGAACAAATACCCTCTACCCCACATAGAGGAGCTATTTGACTTATTGCAAGGATCGAAGGTATATTCAAAGTTGGATCTTCGACAGGGATACTATCAGCTTCGTATCCGAGAGCAGGATATACCTAAGATCGGGTTTAACACCCGGTACGGCCACTTCGAGTTCGTTGTGATGCCGTTTGGTTTGACGAATGCCCCTGCAGCTTTTATAGATATGATGCACAGGATCTTCTGGCCTTACCTCGACAAGTTCGTGGTTATCTTCATCGACGATATTCTGGTCTCCTCCAAGACAGTCGAGGATCATGCCGAGCATCTTCACATTGTGCTGCAGACACTTCGAGAGCATAGCCTATATGCGAAGTTTAGCAAGTGCGAATTCTGGATCAACGAGGTTTCATTCCTTGGTCACATCATCTCCGGGAATGGGATTGCTGTGGATCCATCGAAGATTGAAGCAGTGATGAGTTGGAGTCAGCCTAAGACGCCGACATAAGTTAGGAGTTTCCTTGGATTGGCTAGTTATTACAGACGATTTTTCCAAGCTAGCAGCTCCACTCACGAAGCTGACTTGCAAAGATGTGCCCTTTCAGTGGGACGACCAGTGCAAGGCCAGCTTCAAGGAACTGAAGTCGAGATTGACCACCGCACCTATTCTTGTTCTCCCAGACGGACACGAGGGATACGCGGTTTATACCGACGCGTCCAAAGAAGGTTTAGGGTGCGTGTTGATGCAAAATGGGAAGGTAGTTGCCTATGCTTCTAGGAAGCTGAAGGATGCCGAGCAGAACTACCCCATCCACGATCTGGAGCTTGCAGCAGTGATATTTGCCTTGGGCTAATGACGTCATTATCTGTACGGTGTCACCTTTGACATCTTTACGGACCACCAAAGTCTAAAGTACCTGTTCACACAGAAGGATCTCAACAGGAGACAGAGAAGGTGGATGGAATTCTTGGAAGATTATGACTTCTGTATTCAGTATCACCCCGGGAAGGCGAACGTGGTCGCCGATGAATTGAGCCGGAGGGCTCACGTGGCACATTTGGAGGGGTCATCCTCCGATGCAACTATAGAGGACAGAATGACTCGAGTTGAGTCGTATCCTCGTCTTGCCAACCTCACAGTCCAACCCGACTTAGTCCAACAGATCCGTGACGAGCAGATTACGGATGCCGGTATTCAAAAGATCAAAGCCAGAATGTAGAATGATCCCAACACCAAGTTCAGGATCGATGGTACCGGATTGCTTCGCTTCGGGACTCGAGTTTGTGTTCCCACGAACCTGAAGCATGGAATTCTCGACGAGGCACACAAGTCCGCTTATGCTGTCCACCCAGGAGGCAACAAGATGTATCGTGATCTCAAGACCCAGTACTGGTGGAACGGTATGAAAAGGGACGTGGCAACCTATGTGAAGCACTATCTGACATGTCAAATGGTCAAAGCCGTGCACCAAAGGCCAGGTGGTACACTTCCCGTGCCTACTTCCAAGTAGCAGGAGATCACTATGATTTCGTGACTGGATTGCCTACTGTTCGTGGAGGTTTCGACAGCATTTGGGTCATCGTCGACCGATTGACCAAGTCAGCTCATTTTCTTCCGGTTCGAAAGACAGCGAAAGTCAAGCAGCTCGCAGAACTGTATCAGAAGGAGATTATTCGGCTTCATGGTTTTCCGGAGAGTATCGTTTCAGACAGGGATCCTAAGTTCACAGCTTAGTTGTGGCAAGAACTTCACAAGAACTTGGGAATGACCCTGAAGTTTAGCTCTGCAGCACATCCCCAGACTGATGGACAATCCGAGTGAACGATCAAGGTCTTAAGTGATATGCTACGGGCATGTGCACTCGATTTTCATACGAGTTGGATTTCACACTTGCCCTTAGTCGAGTTCGCTTACAACAATAGTTATCAAGCCTCGATTGGGATGCTGCCGTATGAGGCTCTTTATGGAAGGAAGTGTAGATCTCCGATTTATTGGGAATTGGAGGATTGGAAATGTTCAGCTGATGGCATCAATAGAGCTACTCCACCGGATGAGATTCAGGAAGCTATTGATAAGGTCCAGATCATTCGGCAGAGAATGAAAGCAGCTCAGGACCGACAGAAGAGCTACGCCGACAAGAGGCGTCGAGACTTGGAATTTGAAATGGGAGACCGAGTGTTCCTCAAGGCCTCCCCGAGGAAAGGATTCACGAGGATTGGTAAAGGTGGAAAGCTTACTCCGAGATACTTAGGTCTATTCGAGATTGTAGAGCGGATCGGGAACACCGCTTATCGTCTGGATCTACTACCCTATCTTACCGGGATCTACAACGTCTTCCATGTCTCACAGCTTCGCAAGTACTTCCCCGCCGAGTCCCATATTCTCCAGGATGACGGAGTTCAGCTTGAGCCGGACTTGACTATTGAGATGAAACCGGTTCAGATTCAGGATCGTAAGGTCCAGCAGCTTCGTCACAAGCAGATTTCCTTAGTGAGAGTTCTTTGGAGGAACCGTTCGACCGAGCAGTCTACTTGGGAGACAGACGCCAAGATGAGAGAAGCTTATCCCGAGCTTTTCCAATGAAGATAGAATCTGGGGACCAGATTCTCATAAGGGGGGAGTATTGTAACGACCTAGAAATCCAAGAATCATTGTGAGTTCTTTTTCGCGTTAATTATCCTTCTTACCCCTATTTCTCGTATTATGTGATTTATATTTAATTTTTTCATATATGTCCTTATGTGATATTATTATGTGCGTATTTGTATTTCTTATGCGATTTGCTTTTGTTTGATATTAATATTGATATATTTGGCCAAAATATCTTAAATTGGACTTTCTAAAATTACCGAAATACCCCTTCGTGTTTTTGGAACATTTTGAATTATTTGATAAATGTCTCCTACCCCCTTTTGAGCCCCAATTTCGCATAGAGAGAGAGGAGAAAGAGAACCTTTGAACTTGAGAGCCGGAATTGATCGTCCCGAGCTCGTTTCTCCACCAAATTTCGTGTCGTTCGAACCTACGAGATCCTCTCAACGAGATCTCCATTTAGGTACCAAATTCACCGCTTCTTTCTACGGATTTATGAGGTTTTGAGCATGTTTTTGATTTCGGGAATAATTTCAAACTTTGGTGATTGTGAGCCCGTTTCTTGATCATTTTTCGTATTTCTTGGATCAAAATGTTCCTTATATGTTGATTAATGTTTGTTATAATTATTGGGTGTTGATTTGCGCGAGAAAATGAGTTATATGAATTTTTGGTTCGATTTTCCGTTTTGAACGCGATTTTCTACTGTCTGTTGTTGATCTGCACGGGCTCCTGCACGGTCTTGACCAAGACTGTGCGTTGGCCCGTGCGCGCCTCTTTTTGCCTGCACGGGCTCGCGCCCGTGCGTGTATCCCGTGTGCACGGCCGTGTGAGTCTGCACAGTCTTGACAGCGTGTTCAAGACCGTGCGGTGGCCTGTGCGAAATACTTAGAGAATTTTCCAGCGTTTTCCTTAGTTGCTCTCCAGAAGTGGGTCAACCCCACGCATTTTTATGTTGACTTTTCGCATCCGAACTCCAAAAATTATTCCGATTTCAGCTATAGATTCCTTATGTGTTGTAGATTAATATTTTGATTAGTTTGATAAATTCCGACCTCGTTCGGACTGTGAATAGTGTATTATTACGTGTATGCATTTTTTGAAAACTTGTCGGAATTACTTGAAACTTACGTGGTAGCTTCCATAAATATTATTATTGGCATATGCATGATTGTGGATTCAATTGGTTAGCCGTTTCGATTAATTGCTTATTTACGCTTTTAGAGTCGTTATTAATTCGTCTAGGTCCTATCTTGTCTACAGATCAGTCTGAGGTCGGAGAGCAGTGAGTCGTAGCTGCTATACATTCTTTTGGCACCAGGTGAGGATTTAAATTGTTATAAACTGGGCTTGAACATATACGTCTATGTATACATGCGAAAACCCCGTAATCCCTTACCTTGTTTGTCCGTTTTATCTTTCTTTCCTTATTATTAATATTAAATATTTCGAGCATATATCTTTATGATTATGATCAACAAATCATTTAATATCAACTTATACAATAGTATCCAAAATTGATTTGTTTACAAAAGGGCAAGTAAACTCTTTCTTTGTAACATGATAATTTGACTTAGGATTGGGTCTATGAGGAAAGACGTTAGGGAAGTGTGCCAATACAACCCGACGCGTACGGAACTTGTAGTTACCCCCTTCGTCGTCACTCACTTGCCCAATTGCCCGTTTGGCACTCAAACCTTTCTTGAAAAGCGAGTAAAATTATGGACTTTTCATGGGGCCGTGGGATGGTATCCGGAGGTTGCATCTGGGACGAGCGTCCAGGGTGTTACTCGAGGTGCTTTTCCCAAAATTAAGAGTCAATCGTGGCCCGTTAGGAGTTGATAGCCACGGTTGGGAGCGATGGTGGGTGTTGCATGTGTTGCACGCTTTCCTTAAATTCACTATAGTCGAGCCTCGGGTTGCTCCTTGGCTTGACACCGGCGATGGAGTTCTTATCGTGACTTATGGAGAAATAAGGAGGAACAGGCCCAATCTCACTGGGATATTTATTTACTGCTTTATTATATTATTGTCTTTATTGTTTTATTGAAATATCCAAGTCGAAGCACATTCCAGTTTCTTCATTACCGCATATGTACTTTCCATTAAAACCTGGAAGTGTGATTCGACTTGCTCTACCCATATCTTCACTGAGTTCTTTGACTCACCCTCGTTTATTGGTTCTTGCCTCAGGTAGATTGAGAGACCGACATGTCTCGCATGTCGGATTGGCAACAATACTTAGATAGGCCCTTTTTGGTTTAACGAGTCGTCTAGATTGTTGTCCCTAACACTCTTTTTAGTTTATTCTTTTGTCCTGGCATGTATATAATTCTATATTGATCCCCACCCCATTATGATTATTATATTTACTTTACATTGCCCCTGAATGGGCGTTGATGTTATTGGATAATTGAATTGGCCCCGAAGTTGATGTTATTGGATAATTGAATTGGCCCCGAAGTGGCATTTATGCTTATATGTTATTAATTCGCTTCCTCTATGAATTCTGATTTGTATGGACATTCTTATATGTTGTGTCTTTTGGGTATTCGTTGTTGCCAAGTGTCGGGATAGACCCGTTGGCTTGTATGGATTCTCGGGTCGAGGTGCCGTTCCCGGCTTGGAAATCTGTGCAGGTTCGGGGGCTGTAGAGCGGGGTGCTACAATATTGATGAGACATCTTTATGGAGCAACCAATGGGGTTAACATCCAGTGGGAGCAAACTGTGAAACTGTAAGCTTCATAAATCCATCACAAACAAAGGAGGGCCAGCGGCGGCCGCTCCGAGCACGCGTTCCACCCGCCTTCAGTGGCGACTCTGCTAGGGACGTCTAAGAGAGCTAGACTTCGACCGCAGCCGAGCCAAATGACCAAAGGGTTCCCCAAACCCCTACGTGTTTACTTTATTTGCAAGATTATCTATATATATGTATATATATATACACATGTGCTCTTATCTCGTGCTAGAGACCTCACATACTTTACAAACTGCATTGCACTCTGTATAACGTGAGTGTTAAACCCCGAGGCATGGTATTCGGAGATTGGGGGGAGGTCATGACCCCCCGTCAAAGGTACTATGACCCTCAGCCACTTGCTCTAGTACTTAGTGCAAGCCGCCTAAGACGATTCTGTCAAGTTGTTAGTACTTAAGAGGGCCATTAGTGCCCCACCAACTCGACTGGGAATCCTCCGACCGACTACACTAAGTGCGTTAATGAGTCACCAAACTTGTTCTGACATAGAAGTCCCTCGGGGAGGACCTTAGGAGGACATTTTTGGCACTCTAGGCAAGTGGTAGCCAAACATCGAACCCGTGAGGACCACTCGTGCATATAGATTACCTCTAGGTACACTATACCCGAGACCGGAGTAGAAACCTTGCCTTTAACCCTTAGTGGCACTCCCTTTGAGTAAAACACTAAGAATGAGGTAAGGGTGTCAATGTTGCTTTAGATGGGCACCAAAGTTTCTCAAAAATCCCGTCTATTAACATTGACATTCTACGCCAAGTATTAGGACCGCTGCATTAACTGGGATATTTTCTGGGTCATCTTATTAACCCTAGATTTTCTTTTTGTACTTGCAGTCAGAGTCCGATCTGTGGTTCATTCCTAGGCAGTCTCACCTAGCTAGCAGAATGTCATCGAAAAGGGACGCTAAGATATCTGAAATAACTCAATGGATGAAAATGATGGAATACCGACAGAATATGTTAGAAGAGATGTTGAGAGATACTATACGAAAGCTTGGAGAACAGCCAAGAAAGCAAACTGCTAGAATGAGAGTCTATAGGAATCAATTTCACCAAGGCCTTCAAGGTGAAATACAAGACTACATGGTGGAAAGGCCCATAGATGAGGGCACTAGGGACGAGATCCAAGGAAAGCTTAATAAGTATTGTCAGAACCCCCAAAAAATTCTGCTAGAGCGAGACTGTAACCCCCATAGGGCTCGCACCGAGGTATCAGCTCTACACTATGACTCCCTCACAGTTATGCTGAAAAGGGCACTAGAATACAAGCTGATAGAACTTCTCGGGTGTAGGTCTCCCTTGCCTTACTCCAGCCCTGAGTATTGTGCTAGAGATTATTGCAAGTAACATAGGGCTCTGGGGCACGCTACTAACTAGTGCTCTACCCTTAAGGACATCATCGATCAACTCATAGACAAGGGTGAAATGCCTAAGGCTTCATATAACCCTGACTTCAGCCCAGATCAGAGCGAAAGTGAGGAAGACCCCTCTGAGTATTAGAAAAATTGGCCTGCGCGCCACCTAGGATTTCCTTTTTTCTTTGTTCGAGCTCATTAACAGGCATATTTGTCTTTTCATTCAAAACTTCATCAGAAAAATAATTAATGAAAATTGTTGTTTTCCTCCTTTATCAAAAGGCGTCTTATCCCCACCCCTATTGTACACTCTTCTTTTACAAAAAAAAAAAAAACAAAAGGAGAGTTAAATGCCAACTAGACCTTTGTCTAGGTAAAACTCGGCTAATAAAATGCCTTTTACCAAAAGACCAATAAACCTGCTAAATCATCATCTAGGCAAAAGTCGGGTCTCCCCCCCCCTTCTTCCTTTTCACCTAGTGCTTAAGGAAATCCGAGATGAGCCGAGGGATCCGAGAGGGAAGTTTAGCCCCAATTGGTCCGGGCCTTACCTCATCAAATAAATCCTGACATGAGGTGCAATATGGTTAACTGACCTCGACGGAGTCACGTTTGCCTCCCCTACGAACCTAGATCAACTTAAGAAGTACACGCCGTGAGAAGGACCACAGATGTCGTTCCCTAACCCCCCTTCCTTTCCTAGCCACTACCGTTCTTCTGTTACTCATGTAACAAGAACTACGTGTAGCTTGATCCTCCATGAGAGTAGTTTTGAGTGAAAATCCCTGTAAAAGGCCAAGTCTAACTATAAAGACCCATGCCTTAGGCATTAAAACCGACCTCACTAGGCAAAGGTCGTGATTTCTAAAAGTTGCGAGGAAAATGGAGGTACGTAGGCAGCTCGAGAAGTTACTTCGAGTTCAGCTACAATTTTCAATAAAATTTACATTTCCCTTAGCCAATCTGAGCCCAGTGACGGGACCTTACCACAGTCCCATCACCACCCCTTTTCTTTCTTAGCCTTTCTAAGAGCTCAAGAAGTGCCCTCGAGCCTTACACAAAAAAGGGGCAACACAAAAAAAGAGAAAAACAAAATGAAAAGATCCCCAAAGCAAAGAGGGACAAAACAAAAGGAAAAGAAGAAAGAGAGAGAGGTTGAGGAAAAGTGAGCTAAAATGGATTGAACAAAGTTCTAAATGCCGCACGCGCTGAGCTCTTACTTTTACCTACCCACATTAATCACCCCAGCCTTTCTGTAAAGCCTTCAACTTCATTCTGCTGACCCACCTTGAACAGCATCCAAGGAAATACTCATACACGGAAAGAGGTACCTTTTGTCGGTCTAGGCTAGTCGGTACAGGTACACGTCACTCACTAGAGGAAGGAGCGTCACCTGTGTCTCCCTAAGGAGATCTAAGATGGTGTTAGGATGGCACTAGTTGTCGGTTCGACCAACTCTCAAAGTCCTTAGGCAAACCAAGGAAATCCGAGAGTCTAGGTTTCCCTCACCCACACTAGGGCTGGTCAAATCCCTAGGTCCCTTAGGTGGAAACTAAATCCCGCTCGTCGCTCAGATCAACGTTAGAAGATCTCTACACGGTCCGTCTTCGCAAACACCGCACACTGGGGCTGGGCAAGATCCTAGCACCCGTACATGGACAAAGCTTACACTGGGCCTGCATAGGGAAGGAACCCCTCGGGCGGGTTAGGATCAAGGCCTGCAGCAAACGCCCCATTATGAGATGCTTACCTCAAGCTCGCACGATAATACGGCCCACACTGGGGCTGTTCAGCAAGAAGAGATTTCCCCACCTAACTAAAAGAAGGAATCCCGTGTCCGACACCTTAGTATGAAACGCTCGGCTCTGCCAATACACACTGGATCTGTCTGCGAGAAGGCCAAAGTCCCTTGGAATGGCCAAAGAGGCCTCTACAAAGAACACCTAGGCACCGCGTCCCGATTACAGAACGAGTTCATCTCCCTCAGCCAACCGGATCTCGATGTCCTGCAAGCTCGGGTCTAGTGCTGTCTAGTCACAAGTAACCTTCAGAAAGGACGAGTACTGCAAGCACAATAGGTAGTCTAGGTTCTAACCTAGGTGTCCCTGGAACAACCCCAGTCAACGTGTACTAACATAGGGGTTGTTCCCCCCTGTTAAAGACTAAGCGATCAAACCCAGTTGTTTTAGTCTGGGCATGGCAAAATGCCCTAATCCCTCACACGCCAACAGCGTGCACCCGTTAGGTGTCATAAAATCAGTCATTTCATACATCTATACATACGTGTCTCAAGAACGCAAACACTTTATGGAAATGAAGACAACATTTTCATACATAGATAAGGTTTACAGTTCAACACAACACACGATACAAGTTGTTACAGAACAACAGAAAACCTATCTATACTCCCTATGAAAGGATCCATCAGCAGAACTGCTGTCGCTATCATGGTAAGGACTGCCATCAGCCACATAGACGTCATCATCCGAATCACTCGGAGTGGTGTCCCCCGTATGCTCCTGGGCCCTCGATTGAGCTCGACTCTCGTCAATCACCTGTCGACCCTGTGGCCTCGCCGCTGGCATATCATAGTGTGCCTTGGTGCATCGCTCCTGACACATTGCCTTGCCCTTCTCAGCCGCCTTATCAGACCCACGCCAGACTGGAGCTGAATGCCGATCGCCGAAAGAACCCTCAGACTGGTCCCGACGAATAGGCACGTCTCGCCCCCTTCTCCTCGTCCCCTGAGACGAGCCCTATAAGGAAAAATGCATCTATATCAAATATAGCAGAAATGACAAAACCATGAAGAAAAATAGAAAAAACAAATATAGCAGACCAACTCCCGATAGAATGCGTTAGTCCTCTTCGCATTCTATCGGGAGTTGGAAAAACAGAAAAAACAAATATAGCAGACCAACTCCCGATAGAATGCGTTAGTCCTCTTCGCAAGCTCCTTCTTCAAGGAGTGAATCATCTTCATGGCCTCCTCATAGGCGACCTTGTAGCCCTACACAGCCAAGAGGTTACCATCATATGACCAGACTCACACCGAACAATAACAAGAGGAAGGCAAGAGACCTACCTTCTTCTTCGGAAATGGAATCCCGGGGACCCCGTCTATCCCTAGATGAGGAAGGGTCTGAGTCACGGTGTTTCCCCGAAAATCGACCATATCGAACGTCCATGCGGGAAAGTTCCTAGGCAGGTCCGCGCTATGGGCTGGGGCTGCCGCCACCTCTGGAGTATCCCCCTTATCATCATTGTCATCATCATCATCATCTCCCTGCTGCCCCCCTTGGGCGGAAGAAGCCCAGACTGACGGGGGAATCGACCCATCAAATACTACCTGGCAAAGTCAGTATAGGTCATGGGCCCGCCATAAGCATCCCCGATGATGTCGTGAGGTTCATCATAAGCCGCTAGCGCATCCGCCTCTCGGGCGAAGGACACACCCCACACGTAGGGCGAATTGACCAGAATGGTCAACATATGGGTACCATCTGTCTGGTACAACACCCGGGAACCAAAATAATGGACTCGGCTAAAGGGACAGCTGTACACGTGATCCCTCATGGACTGGAGGTAGAGACCTTGGTGAATGATATCGGTCCACCGTCCCCACCGCACCTGCATTCGGAACAAAGATTCAGACAAGGATCTCTCGTATCAAGAATAAAAAGAAGAGGGAAGGGATTCTCACCCGACTAATGGTGACTGACTCCAGAACCCTCCGACAGGCTACTACTGTCCGAAGGCCAATGGCCCAGACATTCTCCTGAGTGTAACGATGACTCAGAGGGAAGGCATCCTCCATCGGATCCACGAAAGTTGGGCTATTGCAACCCAGTATCTCCACTGCCCATATCTGCGAAAGGTCGAAAAAAGGGATTACACAAGTACAACCAGATAGGAGACAAAACACAAAGACAAAAGGCCCCTAAATACATACCGCCTGAAGGCGGGTCGGAATCGCCCTCCTTTAGGTTTTTGATGTATTGGTAGGGTGTTTTGTGATTGGATGGTGATGTAAGGGTGAGTTTTACCTTTGGTGTGTCATCCTTCCCTATTCGCCATTTGGAGGTTTAGAGTCGCCACCCACTCGGTTAAAGTTGAGAGGGAAACTTGCATAGGCTCGTATGTCCTTGTATATGTCCAGAGATTCGTGTGATAGGTTCGGGAGCTAAGTTACGACGAAGAAAGGGGTTGCAGCAACCTATCACACTCCATTGCCCCTTTCGGGTCTTCTCTCCAATGCCAAATGACGTAGTAGTTCCCCAAGTGTATAGACAAGTAGTTGCAAGCAAGTATATATATATATATATATATATATATATATATATATATATATATATATATATATATATATATGTATGTATGTATATGTGTACGTGTGTGCATGTGAAATATAGGGATTAGATCCCTTTGGCTTTGTGCTGGAAGGAGCTGGCTGCCTATGTATCCCAAGGAGCTTGGGAATCAGAGCCAACATAGGTCATACCCCTGAACTTCTGAGAGTGGGGTATGGAGTAGACATGTGAGGTTCGTCACGCCTCATTTTGAAGAGTTTTATGTTGTTTTTTGTGTAAAAAGGGAAAGTTCTCTTGTGGAAAGAGTTGCCTTTTTGGGTATTTACGGATAGAGGGGGAGTAGAGCTCGAAGCTTAGACCCTCGTGCCGGGTTAACCATAAAAGGGGATTCTTTCGTTAAGAGAGGCTTTCATGTTGATTTTGGAAAGTTTCCTTGATAAAAAGGAAGATTTTGTAAGAAGGTTCGTGTTTTTTGATGAGACCTTGGGTTTAGTTCCTGGCTGTGAAGCCGTCCGGCCTTCGTTAAATCTATCGAGGGATTATAAGCCGTACACAAGGTATCTGGCGAATCAGAAAAGGAACTAAACTTAGGTATGTCTACCCTATACCCTATGCTCGGGAAGTTCGGGGTTTAGCACATACAAGCGAGATGAGAAGTTTCAAGAGAGAAAGCGGTAAAGCACTTTGGGCAAGCAAGAAACTAAGGGGAAGCGTCGGGCCCCGGTTGTAGTCTAGGTGGGGTCGAGGAAGGGGAGACCATTCGCTTGTTGAGCACCTAGACCCGGTAGCCTTAGCCATAGGGGGTGTTCCGTCCCATAGGGGGACGGAACGGGAGGGCTATTACTATGAAAGTAAAGGAAAGCAGAAAGTAAGTGCCGAAAAAGGCTAAAAGGAGACTCACCCTCGTATTCTTATCTTCACTGCACTTCGTTCCTAGCTGCAGCTTCCCCCCCGAACTCAGGAGCACGATCGCAGGGACCGGACAGGACTCCGACTCGGGACTGAAATCCGAACACTCTATTGAGCAGAGCGCCGGACCTCCTTTCGGTTTTAGGGGTTAGGAATATAGAATTCCTAACCTAAAACCGAGAAAAAGGGACCGAAAATGGACTAGTCCTCGGGGATCCCTCATTATATAGGGGTGAAAATGGTCCGGAAAAGGTAAGTTAGGGCTGCATTTTCGTAAGGAAAGTTAGGGCAAACGTAGGAGGGAGTGACCGACCGGCCAGGCTTATGAGCCTGGCCATGATCGGCCGGCCAGCGAAGCCGTGTTGGCCGGCTGGCTGGGCCGGGCTAGGGTGTGCGCGCGTCTGGACTTTTTCGGTGTTTTCTCCTTCGTGTGATGTTCGATTAGGGTGATTCAAAAATTGAAATGCTCCTATCGTGATGTCCTATTGTAATATCACATTGAATTTGGGTTCCGATGAATATATGGCAGGGTGGAGAAGCAATTAGGGGCTACTGAGGGTATGTCACGGGGTATGGACCCTAGGGTTTGACTCTCGGGGATCGTCTGGGCGTCCGGAGTCTGCCTGATGTCTGGCGAGGCTGAGTCATCAATTCTACAAAACATCATCATTTGATGAGGCGTAAAATTGAGGTGTTCACAGAACCCCCCATCGGCGGAGGCTCGAGAGAGGCGAACGCCGATGGTTAAATGAAGACTCGATTTTGCACCGCTGCGTTCAAACCATAACAGATCTGGAACCTCTAGGGTTTTCCTCTGTGGAGAATAACTAACACTACTGCCTCTGAGGGCCTACAAAGGTCTTGTGCCACCTTTGGGACAGCTGAGAGGGTCTTGTGCTACCCTTGGACTTGAGAAGGGTCTTGTGCCACCCTTGGACTTGAAGTAAGGGTCTTGTGCCACCCTGGGATTGAGATAAGGGTCTTGTGCCACCCTGAGATTGAGATAAGGGTCTTGTGCCACCTTTGAACTTGGGATAAGGGTCTTGTGCCACCATTGGGTTTGAGGTAAGGGTCTTGTGCCACCCTGGGATTTGGGGTAAAGGTCTTGTGCCACCCTTGGGTTTGAGATAAGGGTCTTGTGCCACCCTGGGAGGATATTGGGGCTAGTTGCCTGAAAGGAGTTTGATTAAGGGTTTTTGGTACCCTTCTCGGTGGGGCTATCGTTGCCCAAGAATGTTGGCATTGGGATCGAAGTGTTATATGTAAGTGGGGCTCAGTGCCGAGGAGCTTTCGGAGCTTGCCACGAGTTCTGTGGGGCTTTGAAATGCCTGGAGTTTGAAAACTAAGAGTCTCTTTTGTAAGGGCTCTCTAGATGAGGTATCGCGAGGGGCTATCCCTCATGTGGGTGCTCGTTTCGCATGTAGAACGAAGTCCGTAGGCTTAAAGATAGGCTTGGAACGTCCTAAAGGGTGTCGGAGCACGAGAAATGGAGAAACAAAGGTCGGGAGCCAGGACGGAGGGGCGTTCGGCTGGTCAGTCTTGCGCCCGGCTAGTCAGCCTTCGGCGCGCTGGCCCGCCGGCTGGTGCCAGCTGATGGGCCAGCTGGTTTAAGTAACTTGCCTGGGGCTCATTTTCGTTATTCTTTCCGGCATGTTCTCTCGGTCCGAAACTTGGTTTTCAGTTTCTAGTGTTCCCGAGTAGTTTGAAGCACCGAAAAGCTGTTCTTTTGCTCGTCGTTGAAGATGGTGAGAGGCGGAGCATCCGAGGGGATTACCCAGCATGTTGTGATTGGTATGGGTGGTATACCCATCTGGTCACCGAGTGAAAGGCGAGAGTATGGAGAGTTTGAGCTGAGGAGGGAGCTTACTCCACATCTGTATCAGGAGTTCTTCCTAACGGGGGTAAGTTTCCTACTTTACCCTTTTATGCTTTATGCTGCATATGTTCGTTTTCCTGTAGTTCTGAGTGTTTTCTGCTGGGAATTTTGATGGGGATTTGTAATTAGACCTGAGATGCTTCAGATCTGCGAGGAAAATCTCGTTTCCATCGGAGGGAAGTGTGAGATTAGGGAAGTGGGTTTGTGTGAGTAGTGTTTATGCACACTAGGTGTTTGGGAAAATGCTCAAGTGAGCTTTTGGTGATTGTTTGGACTAGAGGCTTGTAGGAATCCTCTATTTGGATGGAATGTTTGTCGAAGGAGATGTCTTCCCAAAAAACACGTGTTTCTGGCCTTCGTATGGGCTTTTGGTTTGGGCTTCCTTAGAGAAAGGCTTTTTTGGTGGGCTTTCGGGTAGGGGCTTGCATTGTAGCGCTTTCTTACCCTATTGCTGACCCTTTTTTTTTGTTTGCAAACTGCTGGGGCTTCAAAGCCGCGTTCTTTTTCTCAGTGTGTGATGCGTGGTACCGAGCCCTTCCGGATTCTGCCTAGAGGATGGTGAACGGTACGGGCTTGAGTGCTTTCTTCGGTTCTCTGCCGATGATGAGGCAGATTGGGGGCATGACTCGGGCTGTTGGTGAGAGGTGGTGGGACTGCACCAAGACCTTCCAGTTGTCGTCGTTTGAGTTGACTATGACCCCGATGGACTTCTACATGATTACGGGGCTGCCCTTTGAGGGTCAGGACCTCGATTGGTCGGAGGACGTCACCAATGATATGGTGGTCGATTTGCTGGGGCCCGGTATGACCTAGGAGAATCGCAACTGAAGGCGGATCGGAATCGCCCTCCTTTCGGTTGTTGATGTATTGGTGGGGTGTTTTGTGATTGGATGGCGATGTAAGGGTGAGTTTTACCTTTGGTGTGGCATCCTTCCCTATTCGCCATTTGGAGGTTTAGAGTCGCCACCCACCCGGTTAAGGTTGAGAGGGAAACCTGCATAGGCTCGTATGTCCTTGTGTATGTCCAGAGATTCGTGTGATGAGTTCGGGAGCTAAGTTACGATGAAGAAAGGGGTTGCAGCAACCTATCACCCTCCATTGCCCATTTCGGGTCTTCTCACCAATGCGAAATGACCGTAGTAGTTCCCCAAGTGTGTAGACAAGTAGTTGCAAGCAACTATATATATATATATATATATATATATGTATATGTGTACGTGTGTGCATGTGAAATATAGGGATTAGATCCCTTTGGCTTTGTGCCGGAAGGAGCCGGCTGCCTACGTATCCCAAGGTGCTTGGGAATCAGAGCCAACGTAGTTCATACCCCTGAACTTCTGAGAGTGGGGTCTGAAGTAGACATGTGTGGTTCGTCAGCCTTGTTTTTGAAGAGTTTTATATTGTTTTTTGTGTAAAAAGGGAAAGTTCTCTTGTGGAAAGAGTTGCCTTTTTGGGTATTTATGGATAGAAGGGGAGTAGAGCTCGAAGCTTAGACCCTCGTGCCGGGTTAACCGTAAAAGGGGATTCTTTCGTTAAGAAAAGGCTTTCATGTTGATTTTGGAAAGTTTCCTTGATAAAAAGGAAGGTTTTGTAAGAAGGTTCGTGTTTTTTGGCGACACCTTGGGTTTAGTTCCTGGCTGTGAAGCCGTCCGGCCTACGTTAAACCTATCGAGGGATTATAAGCCCTACGCAAGGTATCCGGCGAATCGAAAAAGGAACTAAACTTCGGTATGTCTACCTATACCCTATACTCGGGAAGTTCGGGGTTTAGCACAGACAAGCCAGATGAGAAGTTTCAAGCGAGAAAGCGGTAAAACACTTTGGGCAAGCAAGAGACTAAGGGGAAGCGTCGCGCCCCGGTTGTAGTCTAGGTGGGGTCGAGGAAGGGGAGACCCTTCGCTTGTTGAGCACCTAGACCCGGTAGCCTTAGCCATAGGGGGTGTTCGGTCCCATAGGGGGACGGAACGGGGGGGCTATTACTATGAAAGTAAAGGAAAGCAGAAAGTACGTTCTAAAAAAGGCTTAAAGGAGACTCACCCTCGTAGTCTTATCTTCACTGCACTTTGTTCCTAGCTGCTGCTTCGCCCGTCGAACTCAGGAGTACGATCGCAGGGACCAGACAAGTCTCCGACTTGGGACTGAAATCCGAACACTCTATTGAGCAGAGCGCCGGACCTCCTTTCGGTTTTAGGGGTTAGGAATATAGAATTCCTAACCTAAAACCGAGAAAAAGGGACCGAAAATGGACTAGAGTTGACCGGGCTGAAGAGCCTAGTCCTCTCTTTAGAAATTCTAAGGCGAGTACTCGAACCTTAGAAGGGGAGAGAGTTGAGAGTGAATGAGCCAGGAGTTGAATGAGGGGAGCCGTCATTACATAAGGGTGAAAATGGTCCGAAAAAGGTAAGTTAGGGCTGCATTTCGCGTAAGGAAAGTTAGGGCAAACGTAGGTGGGAGTGACCGGCCGGGCAGGCTGGTAAGCCTGGCCATGACCAGCCGGAGGGGATTCTTGCTGGCCGGCCGGCCAGCGAAGTCTTGTTGGCCGGCCGGCCGTGTTGGGCCGGGCTAGGGTTTGCGTGCGTCTGGGCTTGTTTAGTATTTTCTCCTTCGTTTCATGTGCGATTCGGGTGATTCGAAAAGCGAAATGCTCCTATCGCGACGTCCTATCCTAATATCACATCGAATTCGGGATCTGATGAATATATGGCAGGGTGGAGAAACATTTAGGGGCTATTGAGGGTATGTCACGGGGTATGGACTCTAAGGTTTGACTCTCGGGGTTGGTGTGGGCCCCAGCAAATCGACCACCATATCATTGGTGACGTCCTCCCACCAATCGAGGTCCTGATCCTCAAAGGGCAGCCCCGTAATCATGAAGAAGTCCATAGGGATCATAGTCACCTCAAACAACGGCAACTGGAAGGTCTTGGTGCAGTCCCACCACCTCTCACCAAGAGCTCGAGTCATGCCCCCAATCTGTCTCATCGTCGGCAGAGAACCAAAGAAAGTACTCAAGCCCATGCCGTCCACCATCCACTTAGCAGGATCCGGAAGGACCCGGTACCACGCATCCATGCACTAGGAAAAAGAACGAGGCTTCGAAGCCCCACCGGTCTGCAAACAAGCAAAAAATGGGTCAATAACGGGATAAGCACGCACCACAATGCAAGCCCTTACCCAAAAGCCCACCAAAAAGCCTTTCTCTAAGAAATTCCCAACTAAAAGCCCATACGAAGGCCCTGAAACACATGTTTTCTCGAAAAACATCTCTTTCGATTAACATTCCATCCAAACAGAGGATTCATACAAGCCTCTAATCCAAACAATCACCAAAAGCTCACTCGAGCATTTCCTCAAATACTTAGTGTGCATAAACACTATTCACACAAACCCACTTCCCAAATCTCACACTTCCCACCGATGGAAATGAAATTTTCTCCATAGATCTGAAGCATCTCAAGTCTAATTACAAATCCCCATCAAAAAGCACTCAGAATGATGGCAAAACGAACATATGCAGCATAAAGCATACATAGTTTCCATTAGGAAGAACTCCTGATGCAAATGCGGAGTAATCTCCCTCCTCAGCTCAAACTTCCATACTCTCGCCTGTCGCTCGGCGACCAGAGGGGTATGCCTAATCCCCTCAGATGCTCCGCCTCTCACCATCGTCACAAATGAGCAAAAGGGTAGCTTTTCGGTGTTTCAAACCACTCGAGAATGCTAGAAACTGAAAACTAAGTTCCGGACCGAGAAAGCACGCTGGATAGAATGACGAAAATGAGCCCCAGGCTGGTTACTTAAACCAGCCAGCTCATCAACTGGCACCTGCCGGTCGACCAGCGCGCCCAAGGCCGACCAATTGGCAGGCCAGTGGTGACCAGCCTGGCGAAAGGCTGACCAGTCGGACGCCCCTTCATTCGGACTCCCGACCTCCGTTTCTCATGCTCCGACACCCTTTAGGTTGCCCTAGGCCTATCCTCAAGCCTCCGGACTTCGTTCTACATATGAAACGAGCTCCCACATGAAGGATAGCTGTCCCGCACTGCCTCATCCGGAGAGCCCCTACAAAAAGGGACTCTTCGTTTTCAAATTCAGGGCATTTCCAAAGCCCCACAGAACTCGTGCCAAGCTCCGAAAGCTCCTCGGCCCGAGCCCCACTTACCTATAATGCTTCGATCCCAAGGCCAACATTCTCGGGCCACGACAGTCCCGCCAAAAAGGGTACCAAAGACCCTTAATCAAGCTCCTTTCAAGCAACGAGCCCCAATATCCTCCAAGGGTGGCACAAGATCCTCTCAACTCTTCTAAGGGTGGCACAAGACCCTTATCTCAAACCCAAGGGTGGCACAAGACCCTTACCTTAAACCCAAGGGTGGCACAAGTCCCTTATCTCAGGTCCAAGGGTGGCACAAGACCCTTATCTCTATCCAATGGTAGCACAAGACCCTTATCTCAAGTCCAAGGGTGGCACAAGACCCTTATCTCAAACCTAAGGGTGGCACAAGACCCTTACCTCTAACCCAAGGGTGGCACAAGACCCTTATCTCAGGTCGAAAGGTGGCACAAGACCCTTATCTCTATCCACGGGGGGCACAAGACCCTTATCTCAGGTTGAAAGGTGGCACAAGACCCTTATCTCTATCCACGGGTGGCACAAGACCCTTATCTCTATCTAAGGGTGGCACAAGACCCTTATCGCAAGTCCAAGGGTGGCACAAAACCCTTATCTCAAGTCCAAGGGTGGCACAACACCCTTATCTCAAGTCCACGGGTGGCACAAGACCCTTATCTCTATCCGAGGGTGGCACAAGACCCTCTCAACTCGCCCAAAGGTGGCACAAGACCTTTTTAGGCCCTTAGAGGCAGTAGTGTTAGTTATCCCCCACAGAGAAAAACCCCAGAGGTTCCAGATCCGTTAGGGCTTGCACGCATCGGTGCAAAATCGGGTCTTCATTGAACCATCGCTCTGTGAACACCTCAATTTTGCACCTCATCACACGATGACGTTTTGCAGAATTGATGACTTAGGCCCTCTAGACATCAGGCAGACTCCGGACGCCTAGACGATCCCCGAGAGTCAAACCCTTCCATATCTTGTGACATACCCTCGGTGGCCCCTAATCGCCTCTCCGTCCCTCTATATATTCATTGGACCCTGAATTCGATGCAATATTACGATAGAACATTGCGATAGGAGCATTTCGGTCTTCGAATCACCCAAATCGGACGTGAAACAAAGAAGAAAACACCGAAAAAGCCCGGACGCACGCAAACCCTGGCCGGCTGGCCGGCCAATATGACTTCGCAGGCCGGCCGGCCAGCGAAAATCCCCTCCGGCTGGTCCCACCATCCGGCCAGCTGGTCATGGCCAGGCTCACCAGCCTGGCTGGCCGGTCACCCCTCCTGGGCGTTGCCCTAACTTTCCTTCCAAGGAATGCAGCCCTAACCTTCCCCGGATAGGCCATTTCTACTCCTATAAATTGAGGGCTCCCCTCATTCTTTCAACTCTCTAATTCACTCTCAACTCTCTCTCCCCTTCTAAGGTTCGAGTACTCGCCTTAGAATTTCTAAAGAGAGGACTAGGCTCTTCAGCCCGGTCCACTCTAGTCCCTTTCCGGTGTTAGAGTTGTGCCCTGGAAAGCCGAACTGCTTGAGGCATTTCCTCTAAAACTCTAGAGTAGAACAATCTAGTGATCCATAATAGAAATACGTTAGTAGTCATCTAATACTACTTTGGCCAAATTCATCATATTACATTTATAAGTAGTTGCATATTATTTATTCTTGTGTATGGATGAAACCCCAAGATCACAGTAAGCTAAGGGACTTGGTTTCACCATTTGATGGGGGCCATAAAATAAGCACCCAATGGTGTGATCTAAAATACTGCAAGTCGAAGAGTTTAAAAGGCACAAGGGATGTCGATCAGATCGCTCGAGACTTGCTCATATGACATAGCTTTATGAAAGTGTGTCCCATTTCATGACATTAGTGTTTTGACACTACTATGCATATGAGGGTGCTTAATGGAGATTAAGTTCACTGAGAATCCCACTGGGAATGCCTAAATGGGGTAAGACTCATATAGAGTCTTAGAGATTAGGAGGGTTTCCCTAGCCATGATCGTGTCTAACTAATCCTTAGACTTGAGGCTCCATGGTTGCCTTGTGCATAACTGGGGCATACTTTGATGTACTTCTGAATCCCTAGGTTTCGTATAAGTTGTACGTTGGGTATATTCGAGTTATGCATGAAGGCTGTGAGGGTCAATACAGAATCTATCACTTGTTACAAGAACAAGAAGAATTCTTATGAATTCTATTGTAGTATATTCCACCACTAAATCCTTGCGCAAGGTCCAGTTGGTCTTCACTAGGAAAGAGTTCCTAGAGTGTAAGATCAAATGGAATTACTATAGGAATGTTATTTATTGTATTGCAGACTACTGGGGTTCCATTTCCCATACCCTAGGTCTCAATTGGGAATTGGATGATAGAAGGATCGTATCTCACGGAGATTCAATTAAATGACACATTGCTAGACGTTATCTATGGTCTGTAGGAATGTATTTGTGAAGTCAATGAGTTGATTCACAAATAGTCTTTAATTAACTGAGTTTAATGAAAGTCACAATTATGATATTAAGAATGTGTTCCTACAACTGTCCTATTGGTGAACCTGAGAGGTCACACAATGACTTCCAAAGGCGAACACATTTATCTATATCAACAGAGTTTGATAATAGTCAACTGGATTGACAAATGAATTAATTGGAATTAATTCATTAATAAGAGATCAAGATGTTAATTAAGTATAATTAACCTGTAAGAGTTAATTAAGAGTAATTAACAAACATTTAACGTGATTAAATTCTAGAGACTTGTTATTTGATAACATATTAGACTTGAGAGTTAATTGGGAATTAATTCAAGTCTAAAGTAATTAAGAGTGAGTTTGGAAATTTATGTTGAAATTTGAGACTACTTAATTTAAGTTGGAGAGAGCTTTATCAATTAAAATGTTAATTGAAAGTTTAAGACTTGAGAGTTAATTAGTATTAATTCAAGTCAAAATGATTAATTGAGAAACTTGTGATTTATTTAGAATAAATCAAGTACAATAAATAGAAGGAAAAATCTGCAACAATTAAATGTTAATTGGACTTATTGGACTAAAGAATTACTTTGGAATTAATTCTAGCCCAAGTTGATTAATGATGGACTTGTAATCTATTTGGAATAAATTAAAGCCCACTTTAATAATATATTTGACTTGTTTAATTAATAAGGATTAATTAAATTGGGCCTTAGGAATTTAATCTGGTATTAAATTGAAAAGGCCTTTAGAAGGCCAAAATATTGATGGGCCCAATAGTAGCAGTGGCCGAAAATCCCAGCCTATCTAGGACTGGAATTTTCAGCCTACTCAAGTCTATTTAAGACAGATCTTCCAGAACACAGAACAAGGAGTTTTACGTGAAAAACAGATTAGAAGAAAAATTAGATTTTTCCTAACCCTAATCTCCCTCTCTCTTCTGCGCCACTTTTCTCTCTCTTTATAGGCAGTTCACGTGAACTGCAGAAAACTTTTCTGCAGTTCAACGTGAACCAGCATTTACAATTGTTTCCTGATTCTCTTATTTATATTAGATAAATACGGATCTTAAATCTCTAGCAGGAATAAAGAGATTCAGAGTTCGTCTGCGAGAAGCCGTGGATCAACCTCAGAGGGTTTCGATTAAAGATCGGACCTTGGTAGAATAGAGAAGCCTGCGCTATTCGAGGAGTGGCTAGAAGCTTTGGAAAGCTTTTGTTCCTTATCTACTACAAAAGGAGTGCGTAAAGGTGTGCTTCTTCAAAATATATAAACGTTTCAAAGTTACGAGTTCATTGGATGAAGATTCGTTGCAATGCCCCGAGACTAAAATTTTTGAAATCTACTACTTTCGCTGCGCCCGGGGCTGCGTGAATCCCAATAGTGGTATCAGAGCCATGTTTTGATCACGTTTATATATTCGCGTCTACCCCTTTTTATTTGGATTAAATTGGTGTTAGATGCATTTTTATGTTTATGTGCATATAAGAGTTGTTGGGAGTTTTGGTAAATTGAAAGGAATATTTTGAATATGGTTTTATCAAAAAGGAATCTGGAAATTTGAAGATGTATATTTCAAAATATTGGTGTATTTTTAAAATACATGAAAAACGAATTTTGGTTGGTCAAAAATGAATTTTGGTGTTGAGTTGTGTTGCTTAAAATTATGTTGCAAAAATTCGAGTCTGGCGACGTCTAGAAAACTGAGTCAGAAACCCTTCCTACTAATCTTGGATGACTTCGATGTCTTCTGAAAAAATATTTTAGACATGTTGGGCTTGATTTTAGAGTTTTTAATTGGTTCAAAACCTTTATTTCTTGATTTTATACGGAATTTTGAAGTTTATAGCCGAAAACTGTTTGAGAAACAGGGGCTGCGCTGTCACGTTTTAGAAAACGAGTTGGAAAGGGTTCCTAGTGACCTCTAATGGATTTTCCTATTTCTTGGAGAATTAAATTTAACACAATGTAGTTGAATATGGAGTTTTTATTGAGGTCAAAATATTTAATTTTCGATTTTTTATGATTTTTTGAAGTTGGTAGTCGAAACCCTAATCTTGAAAAACTACCCAATCTTGAAAAACCTAATTTCAGTTCAGCGATTTTGGGCGACGTTTTAGAAATTGAATTTATAACCTGTTATAAAGTTCTCAAATCACTTTGGTGTCTTCTGAGAAAATGTTCTATATTCAATTTCAAACAACTTGGATTTTTTTTTTTTTAATAAAACCGGCACACCGGCCGTAGGGTTTTCTAAGAGGACCCCCCTCTTTATAAAGAAGAGCCCAAAACGGCCCACCACAGCAACAAAACAACTTGGCGTTTTGAATCGGTTCGAAAGCTTTAGTTTTTGATTTTATGTGATTTTTGGAAATCTGAAATCGAAACCCTAAAATTTGTGTAAATCTTTAAAACACATTTATGGTGACAATTTAGAAATCGCGTTAGAAGAGGAGTCTACTTGCTCATATGACTTCGGAGTCTTCTGAGAAATTGTTCTAAACTCGTTTTTCTTTAGTTTTGGCTTTTTTTTAAAAACAGAAATAACATATATTAATACGAAGCCCAAAGGGAACAAGAGTACAAAGGCCAAAGAAAGGCAAGAGTATAACAGTTTGCCCACAAACCGGCCCAACTGATCCAAAACAAATGAAGACAAAGCAGCTCAAGCTAAAATTGTAATACAAACTAACTTCATAACCAGCAGTAGACAAAGAACAACAACATTATTAGCAATCCACAGCAACAAGCTTCAAATATGAACCAGCAAGCAGCTGAACCAACAGCTAACCAGCTTCAGCACCAACTTGTAACTTCTCAAAAAAGCGGCAAAGCATCTCAAAAGCCACAACATCCAGCAGCAAAAAGCTGAACCCAGAAGTATCATGAATCGGAACCAACTGACGACCAACAAAAATATTTCCAGCAGCATCGCTAAGTCTGAAGCTCTATATATAAGTGGGGGAAGTGTTTTGATTCACTCGTTTATTACCACTCAACTCTCTGGCACGTAATGATCACACCCTTACCACAATCAAAACAAATAAAGCAATCATCCATAACTCTGGGGCTCTAAAATATGAGTGAGGGAAGTGTTTAGATTCACTCGTTTTTTACCACTCAACTCTCCGGCACGTAATGAGCACACCCTCACCACACTCATCAATACATCGATGCAACCCCTATCTCTGAGTCTCTACATATATAAGTGAGGGTAAGTGTCTAGATGCACTTTTGTTTTAAACTCATGGCTCACAGGCTCAGAATAAACAACACAAAACTACAAATTCTATGCATGATACCCCTTCCAAAACTCAGAAATCTTCACAGAAAAGGAAGAGATGCCAAGACTTGAACACACCACAGATCCAATTCTCAGAATTCCCATCCTCATTAAATGAGATCCTGGTGGTTGTCAAATGCTTTTATGCCGAATATAAGGCAACTGACACTTATCCAATTTAAGAAAACCAACCACCTGCCTATGTACATCACACCTATCAAACACAGAAAGAGATTTATCCACACATCCCAGATTTGCATAAAAATCAGCAATATGGTTCCCCTCCGTATAAATGTGAGTCACAACCACCTCCAATTTTGAACACAACTGTTCAATACGAAGTAAAAGATGAACCAAATCCTAAGCTGCCTGAAGAGGATGTTTACGTAGAGATAGAACAACAGCAGCATCTGTCTCAATCCAAACCTTCAGAAAACCCTTCTCCAAACAAAGCTTCAATCCAAACCACAAAGCAAACAATTCAGCATACACATTAGTTTTCAAACCTAAAGGATGAGAAAAAGCCCACAAAAAGGACCCAGAACAATCACTAATCACTCCCCCAGCACCAGCACACCCAGGATTCCCCGTAGAAGCCCCATCAGTATTACACTTCACCCAACCCACACTAGGTTTCAACCATCTCACCACCAAGGCTCTCCCAACAGTCTCATTACCAAAATCCCACCCCCACTTATGAGCTAAGCCTAAATCCCCAAGCCAATGTTTCTTAACTAACACTCTACCCTTCATCAAAAGACATACATAATTCCAAACATTCCAAACAATATGTGTAGCAAGAAAAGGCTTACAACTATGTTTTGAATTATTTCTTTCCAGCCAGCTAAACCACAAGATCAGGAAAGGAACAATCATTCTCACATGACCACTAAAAGGACTTTTAGTGTAGGTCTTCCAAAAATTCAATAACTCCTGCACAGAATCAACTTGAGGAATAGTTAAGCCAAAAACATATCGAAAGTATTCCCAAACACTCCTAACCTTAACATTTTCAAGAAAGACATGATTAAAAGTCTCTAGATTCTGACAACAATAGCATTTAAACACCACTGCTAAGCCCTTCTGAATAAGTTTCTCATAAGTAGGCAACCACTGGCTTAGGACCCTCAACAAGAAGACATAAATAGTAGGTTTGAAGGCCTTACACCAAATACTTCTATACCAAACAAACCTATCAGTTTTCTGTCAAAGTTTCTCCCAAGCAAATAAGGTAGAGAACTTGGAAGAGGCAGTCAATTTCCAAAATAATTTATCACCACCCTCTATAAGAGGAATCTCACATATTTCAACCACTAAACTCTGAGGAAGGACCTGAGACAGTTTTACATAATCCCACCTACCATTAGACCAAAATGTATTGACCTTATCAGCCCTACAATATTGATAAGCCAACAAATCCTTCAAACAGCAATCCCCACACCAATTATCATACCAAAACTGACAAGTACCCACACCCAACTGCCAAAAACAGAACTTTTCTACCTTATCCCTAACATTACACATCCTTTTCCAAATAGCAGAATGAGAAGGTTTAGCAGGAGCAAAGGTATGAAGAAGATGTTTAACATACTTACAGTGCATGTAACAAGCCCATAAGGATTTCTGTTGTCTAAAGTTCCACCAAAGCTTCTAAGAAAAGGACTTCACCACATCACCAAGCCTTCTAGCTCCAATGCCACCCTCCTCTGTTGGATAGGCTAGCCTAGCCCAAGAGGCCCAATGAAGTTTCCTCTGGGCACCAAAATTCCCCCAGAAAAACTTATTCAACAATTTCTCCAATTTATCTAATGTTCGCTTAGTAGGTTGAAGCACCTGAAATAAGAAAACAGGAAGTGAACACAGAACACTTTGAATGAGACACAATCTTCCCCCATGAGACAAAGAAGCCCCCTCCCAACCACACATAAGATCCCTAACTCTACCCAAAATAGGGGCATAATAGATATCCCTCTTTTTCTGCACATGCAAAGGATCTCCTAAGTACCTTATAGGTAACTGAGACAAGAAAAACCCTGTGCTTAGCTTTAAGGATGCAAGATTGGATCTGGTACAGTGCTTAGATATAATTAACTCACTCTTATCTCTACTAACAGAGTGTCCAGAAACCAGCTCATAAGTATGTAAAACATCCATCAAAGCATAAATGTTATCTCCCAAAGAGAATGCAAACACAAGGACATCATCAGCATAGACTAAGTGAGAAATACAAACCTGATTATAAGGATCAAACCTAAGAGAGGGGACCCTTATATACAAAGAATCCAAACTCCTAGACAACCATTCTGCAGCAAGAATAAAAAGTGCAGGGGATAAAGCATCACCTTGTCTAAGACCTCTAAATGATTGAAAAAACCCAAATGGCACCCCATTAACCAGGACAGAAAAATGGCAGCCCTCAACACATCTTTCGACTAAACTAATCCATCTCTCAGTAAAGCCCATAGCACCCAAAATCTGGTATAAGAAAGGCCACTGCACCTTATCATATGCCTTAGCCATGTCTAGTTTTAAGATAAGTTTTTGCCCCTTACATTTTTGATTGAGACTGTAGACCAATTCTTGAGCTAACAAAATATTGTCCTGGATTCCGCTACCAGCTACAAAACCACTTTCGGAAGGAGATACCAATCTAGGTAACACAGAGGATAACCTAATCAATACCAGCTTACAAATTATTTTGTTGGTGGTATTACAGAGACTTATAGGTCTAAAGTGTGCCCATGAAAGGGGATTAACTCTTTTGGGAATCAAGGAGATTGTAGTGGATTTGAACCCCAAAAGCATATCAGCTCCATTAAAAAAATCCTGAACAGCTAAGATTACATCCTCCCTAACAATCTCCCAGCATACTTGAAAGAATTTTGCATTAAACCCAACAGGACCAGCTACCCCATCAAAGTTAATATAAAACACCAGCTGCCTAACTTCCTCAGTAGAAGATATTTTACACAAATCATCAGATTCAAAAGGAGAGAGCAAGGAAGGGATACATAAACACTCATCAGACAATAGAGACACATCACCTTTCCCCAATAATTTTTCAAAAAACCTAACAACTGAGTTTCCAATTTCTGGTTTATCAGAAATAAGCACATCATTTTCATAAAGCTGATGAATAGAAGATTTAATTCTTTTCTACTTAACCATTGAATGAAAAAACCTGGAATTCCTCTCACCTTCCAACAAAGATTTTAGGCATGCCTTTTGTTTCCAACATTCTGACTCTCTACTTAAAACTACAGCAAGTTCAGCAACACATTTATTCATATCAGCTCTATTAGACTCAGAAGGATCATCTTGAAAACGTTTTTCACTACAACTAAGAAGACTAGTCTTTTCCTTAATCAATGCAAAAATGTTACCAAAAACATGGTAATTCCAGTTTTTAAGACATACCTTTAACCTTTTGAGTTGTAGTTGCAATAAAAGCATACCACAGCCATGAATAGGAGCATTCCAATTGGCCTTTACCACATACAGAAACCCTGATGGGAGCACCACATGTTCTGAAATCTAAAGGAGCTTGGGATTTTCACCTGAGAAGAGTTTAGTGAAATTAGCAAAGGAACATGATCAGAAAGAAACATAGGAAGATGAGTGACAGTAGAGACAGGAAATAAGTCAGCCCAAGCAACAGAAACTAACATCCTATCCAATCTCTGAAACCTTTTCTTTTTATCAGTCCAAGTAAACTGTGACCATAAATAACCAGAATCAGACAACTCACAGTCATGGATCATAGTACTAAAGTCCTCCATTTCACCAATTTTGGGAGGTCCACAACCTTTTCTTTCAACACCATCTATAACAATGTTAAAATCCCCAACAACCATCCAAGGAGCAGAAGTGCAAACATTCCTAAGACAATCCCATAGATCCCTTCTGGCTACCCTAGTACATTTTGCATAAACAAAAGAACAATAGAAGCTAGAGGGAAGTAAAGGACTTTGTACTTTAAAGTGAAGCAGTTGTTCATGGTCCACCAACAAAGTAGCAGAAAGGGAATGATCCAAGAACACCCAAATCTTATTTAAAACATTAGCAAAAACACAAGAGAATCCAAATCTTTTTAACATAAATCTACTATCTAAATCTATCCAAGGTTCAAGAATAACCAGGAAACATAATCTTTTTGTTTTTTGAAATTATAGAGGTATTCTTGCTTTTTAGCATTAGAGATACCTCTAGTGTTCCAAACTAGTGCAGACAGGTTCATTATTGAGTTAATTTGTTTGAGGTAGCTTTAGTACCTTTACCTTTACCTCTTCCTCTAGTTTTCCTAACTGGCTTGTGTGGAGATGGGCTGCTATTATCCACCACAAGAGTAGTACCCACCAATGGCATGGAGACTTGAATAGCTTCCTGAAGCTTTGTATCATCTGACTTAGATCTGGGAAGAGCAGCCAAGGTTTTAGCATCAGCAAAAACAAGGTCTTGAGGAGAAGAAATAGTGTCAGTATTATGAAGATTGCTATCATCAACTCCCCCAAAACAGAAGGAAATACATGAGTTAGGAGTGTTAAGGATACAAGGTCCACCAGGATCAGGTGAAATAGGTCCTTTGGGAGCAGAAGAAAACAAGCCAAGGTCAGGGGGGTCTCCTGTAAGGTTTTGGTCCCCAACCAGCCTATCATCTCCTCTATGATCCATAGTCTCCTCAAGATTGTAGAGCTCTGCAATAGACATGCTAGCAACATCATATCCTGACATGTTATCAATGGCTTTTCAGTTGGTGAAGCAGATTCCAACACTTTTGTTCTAATACTATCCAGCTCTAGATTAACCACCTTGATCCACAATGTCCAAGGCAATTTTATAAAGTGTCTGATCCTCAATAGCAGTGTCCTTGTTTCCATCCAATTCACTCATCACTCCTACATCATTTATCTTTTTCAACACAAAAGAATTGCTCATTTCTTCCAGAATTACATCATTCTCTTTCTTCTTCTTCTTCTTCTGTTTCCAAGAGGGAGCTGGAGATGGAGTAACATCAGTATCTCTTCTCTTAGCTATTTCCTCTTCGGGCAAGTCTGGATCACTATCCTGACCATCAAGAGCAGCAAAGGGGTTTAAGGTTTCAGCAATATGGTTATCTACCCCTTCCTCCTCAGGCTCTCGATCGTTCTCTTCGAGCATGGCACCTTCCCTAGATCTTTTTTCCCTTTTCTTATTCAAAACGTCTCTCAAATCTAGATCCTCATCTTGACCAATAACACTAAGAGGAGAAAGGACACCACATCCGAACCAAGACGAACTCCTAAACAAGGTAAATGTACCCCATTCAAAATTCATCTCGGCGAACGGCAAGACACTTAATTAAAACTCCGGCAACAACAACACGATGCCCCAACAACAATAGCAACAATCAGAGAAATTCGGAAGCAAATTCAGAATAACAAATCAATTCGTAAAAGCCATCAATGGCAACGGTAATCATAACAACAGTTCTAAAATAAATATCCAATCAATTCTGTCCATCGCTCAACTGACTATCCCACATCAGGGGCAAGTAAGTACAGAAAGTAAATCATAATATTAAATACAATCAATCAAATCCATTCAGAAAGTAAAGACTCGACTGTTGTTGGGTCACTGACAAGACAATAGACAAGAGCCGACCTAGACCTGCTGCTGCCGACTGACAAGATAGGTGACACCGCCACCTGGTTACCTGAAGCAAGAACCAAAATAGAAGGGGTGAGTATAAAGGATACTCAGTAGGGGGGGTTATACAATATAGGTATTGATCGCGGTTTGTTTTTTATCTTTTAAAACCAAAAGTAGTGAATGTTGCTCATTTTAATAAAAGAATACAAATAATAATATAAGTTGCAAAACATAACACAGAGCAACACTCGGGTTCGGCTTACTTTGAAAACACAAAAGGTTGACGAACCGGATCCTTTAAAAACATTTGCACGTAAGGTCAAGCCGATAGTTTTGAAAGGATATTAGTTGAGTCACGAGGCCGTACAAGTTAGAAAGACATAACATAAACAAGTTGGAAATGATAAGTAAATACGGCTCGTAATTCAACTAAGTAGTTTGAATAATAAAGAAGGCATAAGTTGGGCAAGTTCGAGCCACGCTTCCGGGTTTCTATATATATATAGGGAAAATACATATGCTAAATGAAGAAAACCGGAATGTGCTTCGACTTGTAATGAATGCAGAAAATCAGTTAGACAAGTAAATAATGCAATAAGTCATGCAATAATGTGTCCCGGCGAGAACGAGCCCTCTCCTTATAACTCCCACCATGAAAATCGTGAAAGCATGTAGTCAAGTACTCCACCACCAAAAGTCATGATCCAGTCAGAATTTAAGGAGACGCGATTAGCACCATCATACAGTGAATTAAGGAGATGCGGTTAGCACCACCGTTCGCATCAACTTAAGCTAGCCAACCTCCTAGCCAACCTAAGTTAACACGTATAGAAGTATACATCGGGATTTTCTCTAGACGCTCGTCTCCAGGCTCACCTCCTATATACTCCGGCCCCGAAGTCATGATCCAGTCCATGGCTTGCTTTTGAAAACAAGAACAGTTTTGGTGGCCAAAAGGGCCGTTCGAAAATGATGCAAGCAGTTAAGTATGAATGGCCAAAGGGGCTTTTGAGACAAGTTGATGTAACGATCTAAGAAATACTCATAAGCGCCGTACGCTTCGGGAGCAGGCTGACGGATGTCCCTAACGACATTACTTATAAGTGCCTCAGAGATCAAATAGTTACTTTTAAAACAAATAAGTTACTTGTCTCTAGTTGAAAGCATTTTAAATCATTTTGTAGATGCATAGGTTTTGCTATCGAAAATGTTTGACTAAGCACATAAGTAAATAGTAAAGGCAGTACAGCAAGCAATAAGAAAAGCGGGATAGTAAGTTATTTCGCAAACCTAAGTAACTATGTCCTTGCCCCAGTTGAAAGCCTTTTAAACCCTTACCTGTAGCTCGACAAACGACAAAAGCAAGCAAGCAACAGATATGATTCTCCCTCAAAGATTCCACCTGAAAACACGGGGTGTAGAGGATGAATGACTAGCACGAACAAGAAAACAGACACTGACGCTCGACTATCAAAATACAAACATGCTTAAGGACACTCATTCAACATTTAAACATAAGAAAGCAAGTAGGGGCAATATGGTCAATTTATATCCAAAAGCATGCAATAATTAAATAAACGAGAAACACTAAATTAATTACAAAACATCTAAACATATAAGCTTAGCGGGGTAAGATTGTTACTCAACACCAACAAGTATATTTCATTAAATCAACAAATTGAATACAACTTCACAACTTATAACTTTTCTCAAAAGCTCTAAAGCAACAAGCTAATATCGATCCTATCTCTAGCCTAATCGAACCGAAACTCATCCGTTCGACTACACAATTATACAACAACAATATTCAACAATTAAAACAAGCTAGAGTACAATTAATTCACGCTCAAAAGCTAAAAGCTAGAAGTTATATAAAAAAGGTACCAAATTAACACAATAATACAAAAAATGCGATAAAAGACAAACGACAAGTCGGATTCATGTAATACCAGCGCCGTTAGAACCGTTGCGACAAGGGGGATGATCTGTCTGAAGACTCTAGCACCAGATTCTCACCAGAACAGTGCCAAAAATTCCAGAAACTGCCTGCCACCGTAGGACCGCCGCCGGACCACCTCCGATGGTCGAACCCTTATACCAAAATATTCCTCTCGTCGAGCCCGTCACTTCCCCCAAATCTATATCTCGATCGAACCATCCATCAAAATTTAATTCCACTTCAAAGCTCCAAAACCCTAGAATTCCAAGAATCGAAATTAACAAAAATCGGCTCAACGAATTATGAAATTGACTTCGGAATCAGCTTTGTCGAGAAGGTTGAAACCCATGTAAAGCCCATTGAAAATGATGGCCGGAGGTAGCTCCGACGCTACCTCAGTCGCGCGCCATCTCGTCGAGTTAGAGCCTGAGACCACCGCCATTCTCTTCGTCTCTTCAAGGCCGTTCCAGCCACGGTGGTGCGCCGTCGAGACACCGCCACACGCCACTAGAAAATACCCAAAACAGCCGTGCCTTCTCTTCGTTGATTCATCACCGTCCGGCCAAACCAGGTCTGGAGACCACCGCCAAAAGACTCCCCTCGATGAGAGCTTTCATTTCCGACCAAGCCGTGGCCGGAAAAGCCTCCGACGAGTACCTCAATGCCGCACCACCTTCTCGCCGCCACAGCGCCTCCACCATCGTCCAAATGCCCGAAATAATGGTACCATTGTGTTCCTCTCTTCGAGACGATCGATTTCCATATATCATTTGCTTCAATCAGTGAAGAATTGCAAAATCCCCAATTTGGAGAAATGGGTCTCGCCTCTCTCTCTAGCCCGTTGCTCCCCCTCTCTCTCAATTTTCAATTTGGCCCCAATTCTTCCAATAATTGGATCATATACCCTAATCCTCGAAAAAGTGCAAATTGTATAAAGTGTCAGAATTAAGCGTACTTAGTGTCAAAATGACCAAAATTAAATGCTTAGTAAGAATCAAGGTTCGTTTTCTTAAAATTCATGAGTTTATGAAAAGTCAATTCCGGGTTGGGCTAAAGTGTAAATAATTTTGGGCTAAAATGCAATTTTCTTTAAAATGTGACTTAATGAATAATAGTTAGAATTTCATGAAAGTATTCGGAACCTCGATAAAATATGCATTACTAAAACATTGAACCCCAGTCCCATATACACCGTTAAATTACTAAATTCGATTAAACGAGCTAAAATATAAATTTATCGAATTAACCCTAGTTAATGACAAAACGATGCAAATTAAATTCTAATTAATGCCTGGGATTTTAAATGTCAAATCGGTGATTTATAAAAATATTTAAATGCAAGAGTTGGAAAACATGCAAGTGCGAAAGACGTCGGCACCGTAAACGGTCCGAATTCCGATAAATGTGCTAATCTTGAATTTGGAGATTGTGGGTCGTCACAGGATATTAAATAGGGTCGGGTGAAATAGGAAATTTCGGGTAAAAGATGGGTTCACCAATAAAAACTTGTTCATGAATTTAAATATTTTCACGAAAAGCCTTCAGCACGAATAAAGTATAATTTCGGAATAAATCTAAAATTTCGGGTTGTTACAATACTCCCCTCTTCAAAAGAATCTGTCCTCAAATTCTAACACATAAAGGAACGCGAAGTGAAACTTCCCGTTCTACAAACGCAAGTAAAGGAGAAACTAAATGGCAAACGCAAGTAGCAGTTATCATTCGAAATATATAAATACACATGCATGTTGTGATAATGCAATATACCTGTGCGAGCATGTCGAGATCGGTAACAACTTCTTCTTCCCCTAGGGTTCTCTTTGTTGGGGCAGTCTCGAATGTGGTGTTTGGTGCTTCCACATGAAAAGCAACGTCCCAATTGCTTCCTACACTTTGCAGTCTTGTGATTCGTCTTCCCACATTACCTACAGGGAATGGGGTCGTCATTCACTTCAGGTTTGGTAGGTTCCAGTGTCTCATAGCGTGGTCTCCATGTCCGAAAGGTGCTCGGTCCGACTGGTTCTCTTCTTGCTATCTCGTTGGAAGAGGATCCTATCATGGGAGGGGCACTCAGGTTCATTATTTGGAGTTCGGACACCACTCTCATAGCTTGGGTAACTGCATCGGGATAAAGACGGATGTCAAGTGCCATCAATGCTCTTCGGATCTCTGGCTGAAGTCCTTCGATAAACTTCCATGCTCTCTTTCGTTCGTCCGCGGCATAATGAGGAGCATAGGTGATAAGACGGTTGAACTGTGCTTCATACTGAGCTACGGTACATGCGCATTGGTTGAGATACATGAATTCCCTCTCCCAGCTGTCACGTACCACTTTCGGCACATACTTCATTCGGAAGTCAGATACAAATCGTGACTAAGTGACGGGGACTCTCTCGGCGATCCATCTCCGTTCTGTGAATTGCTACCAATCTCGAGCTGGTCCTCTCATAAAGAAGGTAGCATACTCAACCCTCTCGGGGTCTCCACACTGTAGTACTCGAAAGATCTGTTCCAAATCGGATATCCAAGCCTCAACCTTAAAATCATCTGGTTCACCCTCGAAGCAGGGCAGGCGATAGTAGAGAAATCTGTACAAGATTTGGCCCTCAGCCTGTCTGGCGGGTACGTGTTGTTGTTGTTGTAACCCTTGACATACTTGCACGGCGATATGTCGAATAATCGATACCCACTCTTCAGCCATTGGGTTCGGGGGTGTTGGAGCAGTAGGGGGTCTTCAGCGAGGCATGCACCTGTGAACAACAAACTAGAAAATGATGCATGCTCGGTTAATGGAATGATCACGTAAGGCATATAAAATTCAAACAAAGCATACATATATGATTCGAATAGCATGTAGACAATTTAAGCACGAAATAAATCACAGAACAAGTAAAACTTGATCCTATAGTCGTACAACCTGGACACGACAAGACCTAAGCAGGACACGACAAGACAACAAGATAAGACAGACGCTACCTCGAGTTCCACATCCACCTGTACTCGTTCCCAACTCGGTACTACAATTGTAAAAGATCAAACGGTTGGTTGGCCATTCCAAAAGGAAGATCAATCACAATTTAAACACTAAGGAGTTCTCAAGGACCTGTAACTGGAAACTCTAAGTCTCATTGACATAAAAAGGGCAGACACAAGGGACAAGACACGATACGATTACAAAGCTTCAGTTCCTTTTGGGAACCTAGGCTCTGATACCACTTATTGTAGCGTCCCCCTGAAGAAGGAACGCCACATCCACACCGAAGCGAACTCCCGAGCTTTGGCAATGGGCCTCAACTCAAAAACCCACTCCGGCGAATGGCACGTAAGCAATAACTACCGGAAACAATAACGACTTCCCAACAACAACCACAATAATACAGAGTAATGCGGAAGCGATTAAAACGTAAACAGTTAAATTCCATAAAAGCCTACGTGGCTATCATAATTCGATTAAACATTTGCAGTTCAAGATACATGAGATTTATAAACACATAGTGCCATTCATGGCTCAACTAGCCTACCCTGTGCAATCCTAGATATCTTCAACTATCCCACATGAGGGGCACATAAAGTGCGTAAAGTAAATAAAGCAGTAAGGGTACGAAAGCAATTAAATACAATAAATCAAGACTCGATGGTTGTTAGGACCACTAACAAGACGAACCAGACTACAAGACTGAGTCAATCTAGATCTGTTGATGCCGACTGACAAGATAGGTGACGCCGCCACTTGTCTACCTAAAGCAAGAACCAAAATAGAAGGGGTGAGTATAAAGGATACTCAGTAAGGGGGTTTGATCACACTTCGTCGTTTATCTTTTAAAACCAAAAGTAGTGAATGTTTCCCGTTCTGAGAAAGAATAAAAATAATAATATAAGTTGCAAAACAAGAACACAAGGCAACACTTGGGTTCGGCTTACTTTGAAAACACAAAAGGGTGACCAACCGGATCCTTTGAAATCATTTGCACATAATGTCAAGCCGTTCAATTAAAAGGATATTAGTTGAGTCATGAGGCCGTTACAAGTTCGAAAGGCATGATATAAACAAGTTGGAAATGATAAGTAAACACGGCTCATAATTCAACCAAGTAGTTTGAACAATAAAGAAGGCTTAAGTTGGGCAAGTTCGAATCACGCTTCCGAGTTTTATATATATATAGGGAAATACATATGCTAAATGAAGAAAACCGGAATGTGCTTCGACTTGTAACGAAAGCAATAAATCAAAAGACAACTAAGTAATGCCATAAGTCATGCAGTAATGTGTCCCGGCGAGAACGGGCCCTCTCCTTACAACTCCCAACCATGAAAATCATGAAAGCATGTAGTCAAGTACCCCACCATCGAAAGTCAATGTCTAGTCAGAATTTTGTGGAAACGTGTGTTAACAACGTCACCCTAATCAGAATATTCTAGGAAGTGCATAGCCTACAACGCCACCCTCACACTAACTCAGGCTAGCCAACCTCCTGGCTGACCTAAGCGAATACGGATTGGAGTATACATCGGGCTTTGCCCTAGACGCTCCTCTCTACGTTCACCTCCTGTATACTCCGGGCCCCAAGTCATGATACAGTATGTGGCTCACTTTTGAAAACGAGAACAGTTTGGGTGGCCAAAAGGGCCGTTCGAAAAATGATGCAAGCAGTTAAGTATGAATGGCTAAAGGGGCTTTTGAGACAAGTTGGTGTAACGATCTAAGAAATACTCATAAGCATCGTACGCTTCGGGAGCATGCTGATGAATGTCCCTAACGACATTACTGATAAGTGCCTCTGAGATCAAATGGTTACTTTTAAAACAAATAATTTACTTGTCTCTAGTTGAAAGCAGTTTAAATCATTTTGTGGATGCATAGGTTTTGCTATCAAAATGTTTGACTAAGCACTTAAGGAAATAGTAAAGGCAGGAACAACAAGCAAGAAGAAAGGCGGGATAATAATTTATTTCGCAAACCTATATAACTATGTCCTTGCCCCAGTTGAAAGCATTTTAAACCCTTACCTGGCTCGACCTGACAGAATGAAAGCAAGCGGTAGTCAAGTTTCTCCCTCGTTGGTCCCACCTGTAATACACAGGGCCTAGAGGATGAAAACAAGACCGACAACACTAAAAGCAAGACACGAAACATCATACGACGCATGACAATACAAATACAATTCAAATCATGCCATAAACGCAATATGGAAAGCTAATCAATGAAACATATGGAGATGCGTAAAATACGAAACAACTATTAAAGAAATATTAATGCAATTCTAAATAATGGAAGAACATAAAAATTAAATATTAAAGACATGCTTAAATGCAATTACGGCACATAGGCATGCTTAAAATAATATAAGAACGCTCTCACGCGAAAACGGGATCAAACGGATAACAAACGGAAAAAGTGGGAAAAATCCCTAAACGAGAAAGGTGTCAATTGGCGGTCAAATAAATCCGGAAAATTGCAAACTGTGCAAAATATTAAATCTCAAATCATATGGAAGCTATAGGTGAAATTGTAACGACCCAAAATTCTGGAATATATTTTCGGAATAATTATTCGACACCTCGTTGAATTTTAAATGAAAAAGATTAGCTTCGTTAGCTAATTTTAATTTATTATATTTTATTCTCCAATCTTTAACCTCTCATAATTAGTTTTCCACCCTTCGAATTTATTTCAATCCTGTTCGAACCCCACACTCTCTTGAATACACTTGCACCACCTTGACCCCTCTTGCACACTCTTGCACACACACCCAAATCAAGAGAGAGAGAGAGAGAGAGAGAGAGAGAGGGAAGAGAAGGAGAGAGGAAGAAGAAGGAAGAAGGAGGAAGAGAAATCCCGTCCCGAATCCGTCACCCGACCAATCGAGATTCCGGGACCATGTATACGATCCCCATTCAATTCTCTACCAGTAACCTTCTTTCCCCATTTCATTTCGTCCGTTAATTCCTTCCATTTGCTAGCTTTTGTTTTGAAATGAATATTTGATAATTTGATGGGTTTGTAGGTTATAGTTCACCATTTTTAGTGTAGTTCGGATCAAATGATAGCTAATAATGTGTATAATGCATGAGTGTGAATTTTATGTGTTCATTTTAGCTATAGAATCCCCATTGGATGAATTTTGGATGAAACCCTCATGAGAAAACTTCAAATTGCATTTTTCTGTACCTGGAACTTGAACCGCACGATCCTACGCACGGTCTTGGCAAGACCGTGCGCAAGCCGGTGCGTCCACCTTTTAACTTGCACCGGCCTGCGCACCCCGATGCGCAAGCCAGTGCGCACCTATTTTAGCTTGCACGGTCTTGAAGGTGTTCTCAAGACCGTGCACAAGCCCGTGCCCAAGCCCGTGTGAATGCCTTAGCAAAATTTTCAGTCTTTTTCCTTAGATGCTCTCGGGAATGTGGTTAATTGGCCAAAAATAAAAGTTGACTTTTTACATACGACCTCCAAAAATCGGGCCGTTTTCACCTATAGCTTCCATATGATTCAAGGATGAATATTCTGCAAAGTTTTCAAAATTCCGACCTCGTTCGGGCCTTGAATCGAGCCTTTTTCGTTTAGGACTTTTTCCCCAATTTTTGAATGTTGTCCGAATGATTCGAAAATCGCATGAGTGCTTCTTTATAATATATTATGCATGAATGTGCACTTAGAATTTCAATTGAGCATGTTTAGCATCTTTAATTTCGTACATTCTGTTTAATTGATTTAAGTGCATTTTATTTGTAATTTTAATTGCTAAGTGATATTATTTGGCCCTTCATGTGTCGTAATTCCATGAGAGTCGTGTGTCGTGTCTTGTCTTATTTGGTTTTGTCGTCTGTCAGTTTCAGGCCGTTCTTTCGAGGAATTGCTTGAGTTGTCTTGTCGTTCCCGTGCTTCCAGGTGAGGGTTTTAAAATGCTTTCAACTAGAGTAAGGCTTATTGCGAACTACCCTTACGTGCTCATATTGATTTGATTTCTCATTCTCATATATCTATTAGATATTTAATTATATTTTCATGATTTTAATGAACAAACATTTTGATATCAACTTATACCTATAAGTATATCTAAATCGTTTTGTTTTCAAGAGGCAAGTAAAACTATTTCTTTCCAACGTGACACTTTGACTTTGGTTAGGTCTATGAGGGAAGTCATTAGGGATGGGCGCCAGTGTATCCCGACACGTATGGAACTTATGGTCAACCCCTTTGTCGTCACACACTTGCCTAAATGCCCGTTTGGCTTTCAACTTATAATGTTACTTGAAATACGAGCAAAATCGTAGACTTTCTTTAACTGGGCTCGGGAGGGTATTCGAGGGTCTCACTTGGGGACGAGCGTCCAGGGTGTTTCCCGAGGTACTTTTCCCAAAACTAAGAGTCAATCGTGGCCCTTCAGGAGTTGATAGCGACGGTTGGGAGCGATGGTGGGTGTTGCATTCGTTGCACACTTTCCGGAAATTTAATTCGTCGCCCATGGTCGAGCTATGGGGTCAGACATCGGAGATGGAGTTTATCATGACGTGAAGGCGTTATAAGGAGGAACAGGCCCATTCTCACTGGGATATTACTTGTTTGTATTTATGCTTTAATTTCATTACTGCACTGCTTAATTATTCTTGTTAATGCAAGTCGAAGCACATTCCGGATTTCTTCATTTAACATATGTACTTTCTTATATATAAGTACAAAACCTGGAAGCGTGGCTCGTACTTGTTCCCACTTTACCTTCACTGAGTATCATTTATACTCACCCCTCTTTATTTTGATTCTTACTTCAGGTCGACAGGTGGCGTTGTCACCTTTCATGTCGGTTGGAAACAACAGGTCGTGAGTCTTAGTTTTCGTGGCTTCTGGTATTGTCAGTAGTGTCCAACAACAGTCTGTCTTTTATTATTTGAATTCTTAGGTAGAATGGATATACTGTTGAATTATTGAGCTTTGATATTGATGATGAATTGTTGAGCACTGATTTATGTTAGTTGATGCCCCGTGTGGCTTTAAATGTTGAATTGATGTTTATTTAAGCTTCCGCACTCTATTATTTCTTTTGGTTGTTGTTGTTGGGCTAGGATCGTTGTTGCCAGTATAGATTGAGTGATTGCCGTTCGCCGGGATGGTTTTTTAAATGGCGTACATTTACCTCACTTGGGAGTTCGTCTCGGTGGGGATGTGGTGTCCTTTCTCCTCCTACGGAAAGGGGCGCTACAGAAATCGGATTAATTTTAGGAGGCCGTTTGCAAAAGTAAACCTTTTAATTAAGAGGAGTTGACCAAATTCCCGAAGTGAAAGAAAGGAAAAGGCTGGAAAAGTCTCTAAGGAATTCACACGGGCTAACGCACGGTCTTGAGCTCACTCTCAAGACCGTGCAGGCGCAAACGGGGTCACGCACCGGCTCGCAAATGGGCTCAAGCCCGTGCAGCGAAAAAGGGCTGCGCACGGGCTTGGCAAGACCATGCGCAAGCCCGTGCAGATCTTTTGGGTGCAGAAAACAGCAGTTCGCGAAGCTCTCACTCACGCCCAACAAACAAATCAATAGATCTCTCAAACGACTCCATAAAACATGCTAGTTTTCACATATAAGCATATATATCACATTAGCTACACATAGGTTCAAGAATCATGCAAAATGATCAAGTAAATCTTCCTAAACACAAAAACCCAATTCTATAATATTCTATTTAAAAACCCACGAAATCGCAACAAGGAATGAACAGATTGAAATGGGGTAAAAGGATTACCAGTAGAGAATGAAGCAAGGATCGTTTGGGTTTTCACAGCTCGTCGATCGGGCAAGAAATGGCCTCGGTAGGACGACGGGAAGATTTCTCTCTTTTCTTCCTCTTTTCTCCTTCCTCTTCTCGGCTCTCTCTCTCTCTCTCTCTCTCTCTCTCTCTCTCTCTCCCCTTCTCTATTCTCTTTCTCTTCCTTCTTTCTCTTTCTTTCTTTCTCATATAATATGGGTATATGTGGAAATAAGGAATATAAGAGGGGTATGTATGAAAAAGGGATATTAAATAGGGTCGGGGTAAAATAGGGGATTTCGGGTAAAAGGTGGGTTCACGGATAAAAACTTGTTCGTGAATTTAAATATTTTCACGAAAATACTTCGGCACGAATAAAATATAATTCCGGAATAGATCTGAAATTTTGGGTCGTTACATAGTATATATAAAATATAGAAATTATGTAAAGGAAAACAAAGTTCTGAAATTTAGTGGGAGTTGGCCTAGAGTGGACGAAACTTAGAGAAGTTTATAGACTCCTACGAGAACTCAGATTAATCTTAAATGATTAGAACAGATGTTTAAATGAGAAAGTCGAAAACTGTTTTGATTGCATTTAAAGTATGATTATGAGTAATCACATACATAAGATACAAAGAGAGTTGTATAGTTGTATGATGTTTTCGAACAATAGATAAAGTAGAATCCTGTCTAGTTAAAGAGTTAACAAAATCTATTGAGATAGATGGGTTAAAAATCGAAAACTAAGAGGGTAATCCGATAGGATCGGAAGTAAACAAGTAATTAATAAATAAGTATGGTAACTTATAGACTAAAGTGCTAAATTGGGAAATCCCAATAAGTATAGTACACGAACGGATTAAGCTTGTGAAGCAAAACATATTACTGCATTAGATGTAGAAACAGAAGGAGTTTAGATGAGAATCATGTTGGATGTAATACCTAGCAATGCTTCGGCATTAGTTGTTTTCGAAACAACATAAATGTGATTGCGCAAGCAATGGAACCAAGATCTCATAGGATATCTAAACATATCCTTAAAATGATTTAAGGTTGTTAAATCAGAAGACAGGAGTTACATCTCAATGATATAAATTGTCTAGGCAGAAAACGTAGTGAACCCACATATTTAGCCTTAGAGTCAAAAGGTCTTTTGAAGGACATCTTTCGAAGGTGGGTCTTGAGACAATGGGTAGTTGGCTTTAGGGCAAGTGGGAGATTGTTAGAGTTGTGCCCTGGAAAGCCGAACTGCTTGAGGCATTTCCTCTAAAACTCTAGAGTAGAACAATCTAGTGATCCATAATAGAAAGACATTAGTAGTCGTCTAATACTACTTTAGCCAAATTCATCATATTACATTTATAAGTAGTTGCATATTATTTATTCTTGTGTATGGATGAAACCCCAAGATCACAGTAAGCTAAGGGACTTGGTTTCAACATTTGATGGGGGGCCATGAAATAAGTACCCAATGGTGTGATCTAAAACACTCCAAGTCGAAGAGTTTAAAAGGCACAAGGGATGTCGATCAGGCTCGCTCGAGACTTGCTCATATGCCATAGCTTTATGAAAGTGTGTCCCATTTCATGACATTAGTGTTTTGACACTACTATGCATATGAGGGTGCTTAATGGAGATTAAGTTCACTGAGGATCCCGCCGGGAATGCCTAACTGGGGTAAGACTCATATAGAGTCTTAGAGATTAGGAGGGTTTCCCTAGCCATGATCTAACTAATCCTTAGACTTGAGGCTCCATGGTTGCCTTGTGCATAGTTGGGGCATACTTTGATGTACTTCTGAATCCCTGGGTTCTGTATAAGTTGCACGTTGGGTATGTTCGAGTTATGCATGGAGGCTGTGAGGGTCAATACAGAACTATCACTTGTTACAAGAACAAGAAGAATTCCTATGAATTCTATTGTAGTATATTCCACCACTAAATCCTTGCGCAAGGTCCGGTTGGTCTTCACTAGGAAAGAGTTCCTAGAGTGTAAGATCAAATGGAATTACTATAGGAATGTTATTCATAGTGCTGCAGACTACTGGGGTTCCATTTCCCATACCCTAGGTCTCAATCGGGAATTGGATGATAGAAGGATCGTATCTCACGGAGATCATGAGGCTGAAAGGTTCATACCACTTTATCGATGGATGGGTGGCCATGGACATGTTGCTAGACATTATCCATGGTCTGTAGGAATGTATTTGTGAAGTCAATGAGTTGATTCACAAATAGTATTTAATTAAATGAGTTTAATTAAAGTCACAATTATGACATTAAGAATGTGTTCCTACTATTGTCATATGGGTGAACCTGAGGGGTCACACAATGACTTCCAAAGGCGAACACATTTATCTATATCAACAGAGTTTGATAATAGTCAACTGGATTGACAAATGAATTAATTGGAATTAATTCATTAATAAGAGATCAAGATGTTAATTAAGTGTAATTAACGTGTAAGAGTTAATTAAGAGTAATTAACAAACATTTAATGTGATTAAATTTGAGAGACTTGTTATTTGATAACATATTAGACTTGAGAGTTAATTGGGAATTAATTCAAGTCTAAAGTAATTAAGAGTGAGTCTCGAAATTTATGTTGAAATTTGAGACTACTTAATTTAAGTTGGAGAGAGCTTTATCAATTAAAATGTTAATTGAAAGTTTAAGACTTGAGAGTTAATTAGTATTAATTCAAGTCAAAATGATTAATTAAGAAACTTGTGATTTATTTAGAATAAATCAAGTACAATTAGTAGAAGGAAAAATCTGTAACAATTAAATGTTAATTGGACTTATTGGACTAGAGAATTAATTTGGAATTAATTTTAGCCCAAGTTGATTAATGATGGGCTTGTAATTTATTTGGAATAAATTAAAGCCCACTTTAATAATATATTAGACTTGTTTAATTAATAAGGATTAATTAAATTGGGCCTTAGGAATTTAATCTGGTATTAAATTGAAAAGGCCTTTAGAAGGCCAAAATACTGTTAGGCCCAATAGTAGCAGTGCCCGAAAATCTCAGCCTATCTAGGACTGGAATTTTCGGTCCACTCAAGTCTATTTAAGACAGATCTTGTAGAACACAGAACAAGAACTTTTACGCTAAAAATAGATTAGAAGAAAAATCAGATTTTTCCTAACCCTAATCTCCCTCTCTCTTCTGCGCCACTTTTCTCTCTCTTTATAGGCAGTTCACGTGAACTGCAGAAAACTTTTCTGCAGTTCAACGTGAACCAGCATTTACAATTGTTTCCTGATTCTCTTATTTATATTAGATAAATACTGACCTTAAATCTCTAGTAGGAATTAAGAGATTTAGAGTTTGTCTGCGAGAAGCCGTGGATCAACCTCAGAGGGTTTCGGTTAAAGATTGGACCTTGGTAGAATTGAGAAGCCTGCTATTCGAGGAGTGGCCAGAAGCTTTGGAAAGCTTTCGTTCCTCATCTACAACAAAAGGAGTGCATAAAGCTGTGTTTCTTCAAAATATATAAACGTTTCAAAGTTACGAGTTCATTGGATGAAGATTCGTTGCAATGCCCCGGGACTAAAAATTTTGAAATCTACTACTTCCGCTGCGCCCGGAGGTGCGTGAATCCCAACATCTGGTCCCTTTTTCTCGGTTTTCGGTTAGGAATTCTATATTCCTAACCCCTAAAACCGAAAGGTGGTCCGGCGCTCTGCTCAATAGAGTGTTCGGATTTCAGTCCCGAGTCGGAGTCCTGTCCGGTCCCTGCGATCGTGCTCCTGAGTTCGAGGGGGGAAGCAGCAGCTACGAACGAAGTGAAATGAAGATAAGACTACGAGGGTAAGTCTCCTTTTAGCCTTTTCAGCATTACTTACTTACTGCTTTCCTTTACTTTCATAGTGATAGCCCCCCATTCTGTCCCCCTATGGGACGGAACACCCCCTATGGCTAAGGTCACCGGGTCTAGGTGTTCAACGAGCGAAGGGTCCCCCTTCCTCAACCCCACATAGACTACAACGGGTGCCCGACGCTCCCCCTTAGTTTTTTAATTGTCTAAGTGTTTTACCGCTTTCTCGCTTGAAATTTCTTATCTCGCTTGTCTGTGCTAAACCCCGAACTTCCCGAGCATAAGGTATAGGGTAGACATACCTAAGTTTAGTTCCTTTTCCGATTCGCCGAGTACCTTGCGTAGGGCTTATAATCCCTCCATAGGTTTAACGAAGGCCGGACGGCTTCACAGCCAGGAACTAGACCCAATGTCTCATCAAAAACATGAACCTTTTTACAAAACATTCCTTTTTATCAAGGAAACTTTCCAAAATCAACACGAAAGCCTTCTCTTAACGAAAGAATCCCCTTTTATGGTTAACCCGGCACGAGGGTCTAAAGCTTCGAGCTTTACTCCCCCTCTACCCATAAATACCTAAAAAAGGCAACTCTTTCCACAAGAGAACTTTCCCCTTTTAATCCAAAAACAACACAAAACTCTTCAAAAACGAGGTGTCACGAACCTCACATGTCTACTCCATACCACTCTCAGAAGTTCGGGGGTATGGACTATGTTGGCTCTAATTCCCAAGCTCCTTGGGATACGTAGGCAGCCAGCTCCTTCCGGCACGAAGCCAAAGGGATTCAATCCCTATATTCCACATGCACACACATATACACATATATATACACTTGCTTGCAACTACTTGTTTACACATTTGGGGAACTACTACGGTCATTTGGTATTGGTGAGAAGACCCGAAAGGGGCGATGTGGGGTGATAGGTTGCTGCAACCCCTTCCCCCATCGTAACTTAGCTCCCGAACCCATCACATGAATCTCTGGACACACACAAGGACACACGAGCCTATACAGGTTTCCCTCTCAACCTTAACCGAGTGGGTGGCGACTCTAAACCTCCGAATGGCGAACAGGGAAGAATGTCACACTGAAGGTAAAAACCCACCCTTACCTCACCATCCAAACACCAAAACCTCCACAAATAAAGGAGGGCTGGTAGCGGCCGCGCCGAGCGCGCGATCCACCCGCCTTTATCTATACAAGTTCTCATCGGAGAAGACGAAAGAGATCGGCGTTTTCTGAAACCTCGTGGTGGTGCGATTTGAAGCACCACCGTCTCACCTTGTCACGAGCCGACGAAAGTCATGGGCAGATTTTTGCGACAACCATCGTAGTCGTGGCGGGTGGTTTCATGGAAAACCATCAAAGGCAGCAGCGGAAACCCTAAAGGTTTGACGGCGGCGGCAAGGTTGCGAAACCCTAGTTGTTGCTGTGTTTGGAAGTGCGACCCATTTCCGAAACGGGTCAATCCATGGGTCATGGGTCTTACCTAATCCGACCCAAGAATAAATTAAAAAAAAAACTTTTACATGTCTTGAAAATAAAACGTGTGTGGGGCGCTGAGGTCCGGGTTTGAACCCGTGACCTTTTAGCAGGCCCACACAGCGCCCCACTGCCAAGCCAACTGCTTCAAGTTGTTTTCATTCTGTTGCAGAAAATATTTCAAACCTGGCTCATATGTTTCAATTTAGTTTAAAACATATTTATTTTGAAATCAGTTTTAAAGTTGGATTTTAATTATTATTATTAAAGTCCAGAAATTATAAAATTTTAATAGTGATTATCTAGTTTTATAATTTCATATTTTTGGAAATTTTATTAAAGGGTTAATTTAATTTTCAAAGGGCAAAATCCCCAATGTGAATATCTTGATATAATTTTTAATGTGTTATCGAATTTCATTAAATTCAATTTGGTGTATTAATTTGAAAATTAAGTTTTCCAAATTAAGTTTTAAATTGTGATTTAATTATATTGTTTTTAATTATTTGATTTAATATTCATTATTAAATCAAATAAAATATTTTCAATTATCAAATAGGTATATTTGATGAAAGTATCAAAGATTATTTGATTAATTTCAAATAAATCTTAAGAATTGATTTAAGTTATTTATATTTAACTCTATAATGTGTTATATTGTTTGACTGCGTATACTGTTTATGTATGCGGGATGATCATAGTAGAGCCATATGTGTAATGCATGTTTTATTATGTGTGCAATTTATAATTGTTGGTTTTTGGTTTTTTAAATAAGAGCCTGCGAGCCTCTTTCAATCTTGTAAGCAATTTATTTTATGTTATTCCCCCTAAATGTAAATTCCCTAGATTAGTGAGTGTTTTAGTGAGGTATCCCCTATTAGATAGGAGAATGATTGAAGGCAAGAAGGAAGTTCCCTGGAGTACAAGGAGTTCCATGGAGAGGTTCAAGAAGACAGGCTCATGAAGACCCTATTGTTAAAAGGGAAATCAAATGTAATAGATAGGGATCTATTATGTGCTCATTTAATTGCCTTTAAATTCCTGCATTTATTTATTGCTTATAATAAAATTGTATTTTATGGTTGGCTCCCATAAAATGCAATTAAGGCCCTATGATCATCCATTTAATTTATGAATGCTAGTAGAATGTATGTTTAGTTAAATTGTTTGATTTAACTGTAGCGCCCCCTGAAGAAGGAACGCCACATCCACACCGAAGTGAACTCCCGAGCTTTGGCGAGGGGCCTCAACTCAAAAACCCACTCTGGCGAACGGCACGCAAGCAATAACTACCAGCAACAGCAACGACTTCCCAACAACAACCACAACACTACAGACTAATGCGGAAGCGATTTATAAGGTAAACAAATAAATTCCATAAAAGCCTACGAGGCTAACATAATATCATTTAAATATTTGCAGTTCAAGATACAGAAGATAAATAAACACATAATGCTATCCATGGCTCAACTAGCCTACCATGTGCAATCCTAGATATATTCAACTATCCCACATCAGGGGCACATAAAGTACTTAAAGTAAATAAAGCAGTAAAGGGGGTACGAAAGCAATTAAATACAATAAATCAAGACACGACGGTTGTTGGGACCATTGACAAGACGAACCAGACTACAAGATTGAGCCTATCTAGACCTGCTGATGCCGACTGACATGATAGGTGACGCCGCCACCTGTCTACCTGAAGCAAGAACCAAAATAGAAGGGGTGAGTATAATGGATACTCAGTAAGGGGGTTTTTATCACAGTTCGTCATTTATTTTTTAAAACCAAAAGTAGTGAATGTTGCTCATTTTGAGAAAGAATATAAATAACGCTATAAGTTGTAGAACGACACAAAGCAACACTCAGGTTCGGCTTACTTTGAAAACACAATAGGGGTGACGAGCCGAATCCTTTAAAATCATTTGCACATAATGTCAAGCCGATCAATTAAAAGAATATTAGTTGATTCACGAGGCCGTTACAAGTTCGAAAGGCATGATATAAACAAGTTGGAAATGATAAGTAAACGCGGCTCGTAATTCAACTAGGTAGTATGAACAATAAAGGAGGCTTAAGTTGGGCAAGTTCGAGCCACGCTTCCGGGTATATATATATATATATACATAGGGAAATACATATGCTAAATGAAGAAAACCAGAATCTGCTTCGACTTGTAACGAAAGCCGTAAATCAATTAGACAAGCAAGTAATGCAATAAGTCATGCAATAATGTGTCCCGGCGAGAACGGGTCCTCTCCTTATAACTCCCAACCATGAAAATCACGAAAGCATGTAGTCAAGTACTCCACCACAAAAAGTCATGATCCAGTCAGAATTTTATGGAAACGCGTGTTAACAACGTCATCCTAATCAGAATTTTCTAGGAAGCGCGTAGCGTACAACGCCGCCCTCGCACTGACTCTGGACAGCCAACCTCCTGGCCAACCTAAGTGAATATGGATTGGAGTATACATCGGGATTTGCCCTAGACGCTCGTCTCCAGGCTCACCTCCTGTATACTCCGAGCCCCAAGTCATGATCCAGTTCATGGCTTGCTTTTGAAAACAAGAACAGTTTGGGTGGCCAAAAGGACTGTCCAAAAAATGATGCAAGCAGTTAAGTATGAATGGCCAAAGGGGCTTTTGAGACAAGTTGGTGTAACGATCTAAGAGATACTCATAAGCGCCATATGCTTCGGGAGCATGCTGACGGATGTCCCTAAAGACATTACTTATAAGTGCCTCTGAGATCAAATGGTTACTTTTAAAACAAATAAGTTACTTGTCTCTAGTTGAAAGCATTTTAAATCATTTTGTAGAAGTATAATTTTTGCTATCAAAAGGGTTTGACTAAGCATATAAATAATAGTAAAGGCAGTACATCAAGCAATAAGAAAAGCAGGATAGTAAGTTATTTCGCAAAACCTAAGTAACTATGTCCTTGCCCCAGTTGAAAGCATTTTATGCCCTTACTTGGCTCGACTCGACAGAATGAAAGCAAGCAGTAGTCAAGTTTCTCCCTCGTTGGTCCCACCTGGAATACACAGGGCCTAGAGGATGAAAACAAGACCGACAATACTAAAAGCAAGACACGAGACAATAAACGATGCACGAAAATTCAAATGGAACCTCAATCATACTACAGGTGCAATATGGAAAGCCAGACAATTAGACATATAAAGATATATAAAATACGGAACAACAATTAAGGAAATATTAATGCAATTATAAATAACGAAAGAAACATTAAAATTAAACACCGAAGACATGCTTAAACCCAATTAGAGCATGTAGATATGCTTAAAATAATATAAGAATGCTCTCACGCGGATTCAGGATCAAACGGATAACAAACGGGAATAGTAGGTAAAAATCCAAGTCCATGCTATTCAATAATATTGGAAAAATGGCAGGGTCAGGTAACCACTAGTATTGAAAGATGGTCGAGTAGGAAGGTCAGTCAGATCAATGAGACCGTTGGTCAAAGAAAAGGTAAGTCCTGATTCCGGCTAAACGAGAAAGGTGTCAATTCACGGTCAAATAAGGTCGGATGAATTACAAACATTGCAAAATATTAAATCTCGAATCGTAAGGGAGCTATAGGTGAAATCGGATTGATTTTAGGAGGTCATTTGCGAAAAGTCAACATTTAAATAAGGGGGGTTGACCCAATTCTCTAAGTGAAAGAAAGGAAAAAGGCTGGAAAAGCTCTAAGTATGTTGCACCGGCCAGCGCACGGGCTTGGCAAGCCGGTGCAAGCAAAAATGAGGGTGCACTGGCTTACGCACGGTCTTGAGCGCGCTGTCAAGACCGTGCAGCTGCAAACGGGCTTGCGCACCAGCTCATGCATGGGCTCAAGCCGGTGCAAGTCAAAAAAGGGGGACACACGGGGCTACGTGCACAAGCCCGTGCAGATCTGCTGGGTGCATCAAACAGCAGTTCGCGAAGCTCTCTCTCGCGCCCAACACATAATTCTATAGATCTGCTAATTTACTCCATACAACATGCTAATTTTCACATATAAGCATATATATCACATTAGCTACACATACGTTCAAGAATCATGCAAAATGATCAAGTAAATCTTCCTAAACACGAAAATCCTAAAACTATAAAATTCTATCTAAAACTCACGAAAATCGCAACAAGGAATGGACGGATTGAAATGGGGTAAAGGATTACCGGTAGAGGATGAAGCAAGGATTGTTCGGGTTTTCACGGCTCGTCGATCGGGTGAGAAACGGGCTCGGTAGGGCGATTCTCCCTTTCTTCTCCTTTTCTTCCTCTTTTCCTTCTCTCTCTCAGCCCTTTCCTCTTTCTCTCTCTATTCACACGGTTTTGAGCAGTGTGTGTTCAAGAGAGTGCATGGGGGTGTCAAGAGGGTGCATGGTAGTGTGGAGGGTTCGTGGGGTGAAAAGGTAATTCTTGGTGAAATAAAAGATATAAGAGGGTCGGGGGTAAAATAGATAGTCCGGGTAAAATGTGGATTCTCGGGTAAAACTTATTCGTAATATTAAATAATCTCACGAAAAACCTTCGGTGCGAAATAAATATAATTCCGGAATAAATCCGAAATTTCGGGTTGTTACAATACTCCCCTCTTCAAAAGAATCTGTCCTCAGATTCTAACACATAAAGGAACGCGAAGTGAAACTTCCCGTTCTACAAGCTCAAGGAATGGAGAAACTAGATAGCAATCGCAAGTAGCAGTTATCATTCGAAATATATATAATTACACATGCATGTTATGATAATGCAATATACCTGTGCGAGAATGTTGAGATCGGAAACCACTTCTTCTTCCCCCAGGGTTATCTCTGTTGGGGCAGTCCCGAAAGTGGTGTTTGGTGCTTCCACATGAAAAGCAACGTCCCAATTGCTTCCTACACTTTTCAGTCTTATGATTCGTCTTCCCACAATACTCACAGGGAATAGGGTCCTCGTTCACTTCAGGTTTGGTAGGTTCCGGCATCTCGTAGTGTGGTCTCTTTGTCCGAAAGGTACTAGGTCTGGTTGGTTCTCTTCTTGCTATCTCGTTGGAAGAGGATCCTATCATGGGAGGGGCACCTTGGTTCATCATTTGGAGTTCGGACTCCACTCTCATAGCCCGGGTAACTGCGTCGGGATAAAGACGGAGGTCAAGTGCCATCAATGCTCTCCGGATCTCTGGATAAAGTCTCCCGATAAACTTTCGTGCTCTCTTTCTTTCGTCCGCGGCATAATGAGGAGCATAGGTGATGAGACGGTTGACCTGTGCTTCGTACTGGGCTACGGTAGATGCTCCTTGGTTGAGATATATGAATTCCCTCTCCCGGCTGTCACGTACCACTTCTGGCACATACTTCAGGCGGAAGTCAAATACAAATCGTGACCAAGTGAGGGGGACTCCCTCGGCAATCCATCTCCGTTCTGTAAAGTGCCACCAATCTCGAGCTGGTCCTCTCATAAGGAAGGTAGCATACTCAACCCTCTCGGGGTCACCACATTGTAGTACTCAAAAGATCTGCTCCAAGTCAGATATCCAGGCCTCAGCCTTAAAATCATCTGGTTCGCCCTCGAAGCAGGGCGGGCGATAGAAGACAAACCTGTCCAAGGTTTGGCCCCCAGTCTGTCTGGCGAGTACGCGCTGCTGTTGTTGTCGTTGTAACCCTTGACATACTTGCACGGTGTTCTGTCAAATAATCGATACCCACTCTTCAACCATTGAGTTCGGGGGTGTTGGAGTAGTAGGGGGTCTTCGGCGACGCATTATGCACCTGTGAACAACAAACTAGAAAAGGATGCATGCTCGGTTAATGAAATGATCACGTAAGGCATATAAAATTCAAACAAAGCATACATTTATGATTCGAATAGCATATAGACAATTGAAGCACGAAATAAATCACAGAACAAGTAAAACTCGATCCTATAGTTTTACGACCTAAACACAACGAGACCCAATCAGGACACGACAAGACGACATGACAAGACATATACTACCTCGAGTTCCATATCCACCTGTACTTGATCCCAACTCGGTACTACAATTGTAAAGGATCAAACGGTTGGTTGGCCATTCCAAAAGAAGATCACTTACAATTTAAATACTAATGAGTTCTCAAACACCTGTGACTGGAAACTCTAAGTCTCACTGAGCGAAAAGGACAGAGACAAGAGACAAGACACGATGCGATTACAAAGCTTCGGTTCCTTTTGGGAACCTAGGCTCTGATACCACTTCCTGTAGAACCCCTGAATAAGGAATGCCACATCCGCACCGAAGCGAACTCCCGAGCTTTGGCGAGGGACCTCAACTCAAAAACCCACTCCGGCGAACGGCACGCAAGCAATAACTACCGGCAACAGCAACGAATTTCCAACAACAACCACAACAATACAGAGTAATGCGGAAGCGATTTAAACAAATAAATTCCATAAAAGCCTACGAGGCTAACATAATATCATTTAAATATTTGCAGTTCAAGATACAGAAGATTCATAAACATATAGTGCCATCCATTGTTTAACTAGCCTACCCTGTGCAATCCTAGATATCTTCAACTATCCCACATCAGGGGCACATAACGTACTTAAAGTAAATAAAGCTGTAAAGGGGGTACGAAAGTAATTAAATACAATAAATCAAGACTCGAAGGTTGTTGGGACCACTGACAAGACGAACCAGACTACAAGACTGAGCCTATCTAGATCTGCTGATGCCGACTGACAAGATAGGTGACGCTGCCACCTGTCTACCTGAAGCAAGAACCAAAATAGAAGGGGTGAGTATAGAGAATACTCAGTAAGGGGGTTTTGATCACAGTTCGTCATGTATCTTTTAAAACCAAAAGTAGTGAATGTTGCTCGTTTTGAGAAAGAATATAAATAACGATATAAGTTGTAGAACGACACAAAGCAACACTCAGGTTCGGCTTACTTTGAAAACACAAAAGGGGTGACGAGCCGAATCTTTTAAAATCATTTGCACATAATGTCAAGCCGATCAATTAAAAGAATTTTAGTTGAGTCACGAGGCCGTTACAAGTTCGAAAGGCATGATATAAACAAGTTGGAAATGATAAGTAAACGCGGCTCGTAATTCAACTAGGTAGTTTGAACAATAAAGGAGGCTTAAGTTGGGCACACTTTTTTTGATCTACCATCTCCGGCGACCCCATGGCGGTGCGACTCCCACTGAAGGTAGCTCTGGTCAAGGGGAGTATTTTGGCGGTGATCCCACCTTCATTGGACCACCGACGATGGAGATACGACAAAATGAAGTGGCGGAGGTGTTGAGCGATTTTCTGGCGATTCCAGGCGGAGCTGAGGCGGCGGACCACCGTGGTCATAACCGCCTTGATGAGATGAAGCTTTTGACGTTGGTCTCGTGCTCAAACATGACCGGCGATGGAGCGGTGGCGGAGCAGCAGCGACGACCCTGTTCTGGCTATATTCCGGCGACGGACCCTTCTGATAGATTGTTCCCCTCATTGCAACGGTTCTAACGGCACTGGTATTACTCGAATCCGACTTATCGTTTGTCTTTTATCGTATTTTTCGTATAATTGTTGTGAATTGTAGCTTTTTGGATTATAGCTTATTGCTTTTGGCTTTTGAGCATGAATGACTTGTACTCGAGCTTATGTACATTGTTGAATATGGTTGACGTATGATTGTGTAGTCGAAAGGATGGGTTTCGGTTCGATTAGGCTAGAGATAGGATTAATATGAGCTTGTAGCTTTAGAGCTTTTGGGAAAAGCTATAAGTTGTGAAGTTGTATTTCAAATTGTTGATTTAAATGAAATGTACATGTTTGATGTTTAATTACAAGCTTAACCCCTGAGTAGTTTATATGTTTTAATATTTTGTAATTAATTTAATGTTTTTCGTTTATTCATTTATTCCATGCTTTAGATGCAAGTTGACCATATTGTCCCTACTGGCTTTCTTATGTTTAATTGTTGATTGAGTATCTTTAAGCATGTTCATAATTGGTAGCCGAGCGTCAGTGTCTGTTTTCTTGTTGTGTCAGTCATTCATCCTTTGGACCCCGTGTTTTTCAGGTGGGATCATTGAGGCAGAATTGTATTTGCTGCTTGCTTTCATTCTCTTGTTCTGTCAAGCTAGTTAAGGGTTTAAAATGCTTTCAACTGGGGCAAGATCATAGATATATATAGGTTTGCGAAATAACTTATTATCCCGTCTTTATTATTGCTTGCTGTTCCTGCTTTTACTATTTTCTTATGTGCTTAGTCAAACCTTTTGATAGCAAAACCAAAATGATTTGAAATGTTTTCAACTAGAGACAAGTTAAACCATTTCCTTTTAAACGTAACTTTAACAGGAGTGCTTGCATTCCTAGTTGGGGACCTTCTCGTTGAGTTAAGTCGTTAGAGCGGATCCTTCCTAACGATGGAATACCCGGTTGCCTCCCCAACCATTACATCGCTTGTCTCGAGCCGCCCCTTTTGGGCAACCAACTTATAACTTCTTTATATATTCTAATGCTTTATTGATTTCAAAGCGAGCGATGGACCGGATCATGATTTTAGGGCCCAGGAGTTATACAGGAGGTGAGCCTGGAGACGAGCGTCTAGGGCAAATCCCGATGTGTACTCTAGGTGTTAACTTAGGCCGGTCGGGAGGTTTGGCTAGTCTAAGTTAATGCGACGGTAGTGCCTTGAGTGTTTCCTTAAATTGTGTATGGTAGCGTTGTGCGGCACCACTCGTTTCCTTAAATTGTGTTATGATTGACTTTTGGTGGTGGAGTACTTGACTACATGCTTTCATGATTTTCATGGTTGGGAGTTATAAGGAGAGGACCCGTTCTCGCCGGGACACATTATTGCATGAATTATTGCATTATTTACTTGTCTAATTGATTTACTGCATTCGTTACAAGTCGAAGCACATTCCGGTTTTCTTCATTTAGCATATGTATTTTCCCTATATATATATAAAACCCGGAAGCATGGCTCGAACTTGCCCAACTTATGCCTTCTTTATTGTTCAAACTACTTAGTTGAATTATGAGCCGTGTTTAGTTAACATTTCCAACTCGTTTATGTCATGTCTTTCTAACTTGTACGGCCTCGTGACTAAACTAATATCCTTTCAAAATGATCGGCTTGACCTTATGTGCAAATGATTTCAAAGGATCCGGTTCGTCAACCTTTTGTGTTTTCAAGTAAACCGAACCCGAGTGTTGCTTGATGTTATATCTTGCAACTTATACTTATATTTGTACTCTTTCTCAAAACGAGCAACATTCACTACTTTTGGTTTTTAAAGATAAACGACGAACCGCGATTCATACCTATATTGCATTACCCCCCCTTACTAAGTATCCTTTATACTCGCCCCTTCTATTTTGGTTCTTGCTTCAGGTTGACAGGTGGCGGTGTCACCTATCTTGTCAGTCGGCAGCAGGAGGTCTAGGTTGGCTCTTGTTTATTGTCTTGTCGTTCGCTGAAATGAGTTTTCGAGTAGGGCACCCTGTCATGCTCAGAAATTTATTTTGGTGCGGATGTGGCGTTCTTCGTCCTCCTTAAGAGAGGGGCGCTAAAGTACAACTCTCTCATTTCTAATGAAAGATGTTATTTACAAATAATACTAAACATTTATATCATTTCTAATTTCACAATCTTGTAGATAGAATGATTAAACTTTTATTCTTGATAAACCTATAAGATCTTATGGCTTCATCAAAATGCAAGTTTTAATTTTGAGATACCTGCTTAAATATGGATTTATGAAGCTTACAGTTTCACTATTTGCTCCCACTGGATGTGAACCCCATTGGTTGCTCCATAAAGATGTCTCATCAATATTTCTATTGATAATGAATCTTTACATCCATTTGTCATAATGCTCAGTTATGACAAGCAGTATTCGAATGGACTTTAGACTTAACCATAAGAGATTATTAATCTAGCTTTTAAGGTCACTACCTTGTCATTAGCTTCAAGCTTGTAGTCCATCTCAAATTGTATGACTTTGAGTCATTCACTCAAATCTATGCCTTACATAGTCTCCTCATAAGATTGATTAAAATCTATGTAACCAATTATAAAACATGAGTTCTTTCATGTTTGTTCTTGATTTTTCGAGGAGCTTGTTCTATCTTTGTGATAATAGTTGCTATGCGTTGTTTCTTTTATTTGTGGGTTTAATACTTCTTCTTGAACTTTCTCAAGTTTCAGTGATCAGGCCATTTTCATTCGAAATTGAATTTCTAAGAAAATGATGATAACTGAAATAATACATTTTACTTCGAGAGATCACTAAAGAAGTATTTCTATAAACATTTTAACATGTCCCACAGTATTTTGCATAAGGTGAACTTCGAATTCACCATTCCTCCCACTAAGTCCTTGAACCTATGTAGTAGGAGAGCCTGTAACGACCCGAAATTTTGGAATATATTTTCGGACTGACTATTCGACACCTCGTTGAATTTTAAATGAAAAGATTAGCTTTGTTAGCTAATTTTATTTTAATTTCAAATCCTTATCCTCTCATAATTACCTTTTCACCCCTCAAATTCCCTTTAATTTCATTCGTGCCCCCACACCCTATTGAACACACCCACACCCTCTTGAACTCACTTGCACCCCCTTATGCACACTCTTGGACACACTCACCCACACCCCCAAAACCGAGAGAGAGAGAGAGAGAAGAAGGAGAAAGGAAGAGGAAGAAAAGAGAAGGAAGGAGAAAGAAGGGGAAAAAGCTCACCCCGAACCCGTCGCTCGACCATTCGAAATTCCGAGACCATATCGACGATCCTCATCCAATTCTCTATCGGTAACCTTCTTCCACATTTTCATTTCGTCCATTAAATCTCCTTATATGCTAGCTTTTGTAGAAATTATTTATTTTTGCAATTTGATAGGTTTGTATGATTTAGTTCACCATTTTTCGTGTTGCTCGGATTAAATGATAGCCCTTAATGTGCTTAATGCATGACTGGAATTTTAAGTGTTGATTTTAGCTCTAGAATCCGCCTTGAATGATTTTGTGTTGAAACCCTCGTGAGATACCTGAAAATCGCGATTCTGCACCTGAAAGAGCTTGAGCAGTTGTACGAAGCAGGGGGCTTCGACCCTCAGTAGGCTCCGTACGTACCCGATCCTCCCAGAGTCGATGAGACTAGCTTCCAGCAGGACTTCACCGTTTACCAGACGCAACATCAGGCTGGATCCTCTCAGTGGGATAGACTAGGCGAGGACTAATGGAACCAGGATCAGCAATCGGATTCGGATACCCGAAGTCAGTGGGAGGCCGACAGATGGACTATTTGGGGAGACTGGTTCACATCTTTCAGCGAACAGACCACCGAGTGACTTAACCAGCAGTCGACTGACCTTCAAGAGCTTAGATAGAAGGTTCGACATAACCATACCGATCTTCGAGATCAGATTTCCGACCTTGAGAGGTCCATTTCCGAGCAGCTCGCTAACTACATGAGCCGCCTTAGCATGCCACCCAGTTCTGGTGCTTTTGACTCTTAGTCATTATCGTTTATCTTTCCATTTCTCGTTCTCGTTTTAATTGTAATTTGACTTTTATTAGGAATTATTATGTAAGAACTATGTGTTATTTGCTTATTAGAAATTAAATGCTAATTGTTCGTTTTGGATTATTCGTTTATGTGATATTTGTTTGGTTATGCGTGATGACTATCTTAATTCCTGTATTATACTCCCTTTAACAAACCCCATGACCCAGAGAAGAATCTGAGGACAGATTCTTTTGAAGGGGGGAGTATTGTAACGAACCGAAATTTCAGAATATATTTTCGGACTAACTATTCGACACCTGGTTGAATTTTAAATGAAAAGATTAGCTTTGTTAGCTAATTTTATTTTAATTTCAAATCCTTATTCTCTCATAATTACCTCTTCACCCCTCGAATTCCCTTTAATTTCATTTGAGCCCCACACCCACTTGAACATACCCACACCCTCTTGAACTCACTTGCACCCCCGTATGCACACTCTTGGACACACTCACCCACACCCCCAAAACCGAGAGAGAGAGAGAGAAGAAGGAGAAAGGAAGAGGAAAAAAAGAGAAGGAATGAGGAAGAAGGGGAAAAAGCTCACCCCGAACCCGTCGCTCGACCATTCGTAATTCCGAGACCATATCGACGATTCTCGTCCAATTCTCTACCGGTAACCTTCTTCCACTTTTTCATTTCGTCCATTAAATCTCGTTATATGCTAGCTTTTGTAGAAATTGTTTATTTTTGCAATTTGATGGGTTTGTATGAGTTAGTTCACCATTTTTCGTGTTGTTCGGATTAAATGATAGCCCTTAATGTGCTTAATGCATGAGTGGAATTTAAAGTATTGATTTTAGCTCTAGAATCCGCCATGAATGATTTCGTGTTGAAACCCTCGTGAGATACCTGAAAATCACGTTTCTGCACCTGAAAGAGGGAGCGCACAGGCTTACGCACGGTTTTGGCAAGTCGGTACGCAGGCCAGTGCGCTCCCTTTAACGTCTGCACTGGCCTGCGCACCCCGGTGCGTAAGCCAGTACGCAAGCCTTTCAGCCTGCACGGTCTTGAGGTTGTCTTCATGACCGTGCGTAGCCCAGTGCCCGAGTCCGTGCGTATGGCTTAACCATTTTTTGAGACCTCTTTCCTTAGTTGCTCACGGCAATTTGGTCAAATGGCCAAAAATAAAAGTTGACGTTTTGCATACGACCTCTTAAAATCGAGCCGATTTCACCATAGCTTCCATATGATTCAAGGATTAATATTTTGCAAAGTTTTCAAAATTTCGGCCTCGGTCGGGCCTTGAATAGTGCCTTTTTCATTTAGGACTTTTTCCCTAATTTTTGAATGTTGTCTGAATGATCCGAAATTTGCATGAGTGCTTCTTTACATTATATTATACATGAATGTGAAGTTAGAATTTTAATTAAGCATGTTTAGCACCTTTAATTTTATGCATTCCGTTTAATTGATCTAATTGCATTTTTACTTGTAATTTTAATTGCTAAGTGATTTTATTTGGCCTTTCATGTATTGTAACTTCCTGAGAGTCGTGTGTCGTGTCTTGTCTTGATTGGTTTTGTCGTCTGTCAGTTTCAGGCCGTTCTCTCAAGGATTTGCTTGAACTGTCTTGTCTCTCCCTGTGCTTCCAGGTGATGGTTTTAAAATGTTTTCACTGGAGTAAGAATCCTTTTATTCATTGCGAAATAACTACCCGTACGTACTCATAATAATTTGTTTTCTCATTCCCGTATATCCTAATAGATATTTTATTATATCTTCATGAATTTTTTTTGAATAAATCGTTTGATATCAACTTATACTTATAAGTACCTCTAAACCGTTTTGTTTTCGAGGGCAAGTAAACTTTTTTGTTTTAAATGTGGCACTTTGACTTTGGTTGGGTCTATAAGGGAATTCGTTAAGGGAGTCTGTCAGCACACCCCGACACGTATGAAACTTATGGTCACCCCTTTTGTCGTCACACACTTGCCTAAATGCCCGTTTGGCACTCAACTTATAATGTTTCTTGAAATGCGAGCAAATTCATGGACTTTTCTTGGGGGCCGGGAGGGTATGCAGAGGTCTCACCTGGGGACGAGCGTCCAGGGTGTTTCCTGAGGTATTACTCCCAAAACTAAGCGTCAATCGTGGTCCGTCAGGAGTTGGCAACCATGGTTGGGAGCGATGGTGGATGATGCATTCGTTGCACACTTTCTTGAAATTACATTTCATCGCCCATGGTCGCGCTATGGGGTCTGACACCGGTGATGGAGTATTTTCATGTCATGAAGGGGTTATAAGGAGGAACAGGCCCATTCTCACTGGGATAGTACTTGCCTTTACTATTGCCTTATTGTCATTAGTGTTATTAATTATTGCTATTGCAAGTCGAAGCACATTCCGGTTTTCTTCATTTAGCATATGTACTTTCTATATATATATATATATAAAACCCGGAAGCATGGCTCGAACTTGGTCCAAATTATACCTTTACTGAGTATCATTTATGCTCACCCCTCCTACTTTTGATTCTTACTTCAGGTCGACAGTTGGCGTTGTCACCTTTCATGTTGGTTGGCAACAGCGAGTCGTGAGTCTTGAGTTTCGTGTCAATTGGTTATGTCGGTAGTGTCCAACAATAGTCTGTCATTTACTACTGAATTATGTCTCTTCATTTACTGAATTCCCATGTAGAATGATTATGATATTGCACTATTTTATTGATTATTGTTGCCCCGTGTGGCCTGAATTATTGAATTGATAATTGTTTTAGCTTCCGCACTCTGTTATTATTGTTATTGTTGTTGTTGTTGTTGTTGTTGTTGTTGTTGTTGGGCAAGGGACGTTGTTGCCAGTATAGATCGAGTGCTTGCCGTTCGTCGGGATGAAATTTTGAATGGGGTACTACCTTGTTTGGGAGTTCATCTCGGTGCGGATGTGGTGTCCTTTTTCCTCCTACGGAAATGGGTGCTATAGAGCCCATACTCTTTAAGAAAGAGTGATTAAAGGTCTTGCTACACATGATCCACATGGTGCTATTAATACTAATTTAAAGGAAATTTAGTATACAATCTTTGTTGCCCTTTTCTAGAGTACTACTCTTGAATTGATGGCTGCAATTTGATGAGACTCATTATGAAACGAATTAGTCAAAATTCAAAATTTTCACATATTCTATTGAAATAGAATATGATGTTGAGTCTGCTTAGAGATAATTCAATTATCTCTTTTAGGAAGTTCAAGAATTCCTTATTGAGATTTTCGACACATTGATCAGATCAAATGTACATGATCTTTCGATCAAGTTTATTTTCAAACTCTTTCTTTAACTTTATGAACTATTCATAACCTTGGGCTTAAGATTTATCATTTATACACAGCTATAATGACTTGGAGTCATCAGTGTATGTGATAATTATTTTGTGGATTTCTATCCATCAATTTTATGGGTATGGCTCTAAATTTTGCTTGAAGGGTGACTTTGTTATTTTCCCTATTTAAATGTAAATGTTGACTTTTTGCAAACGACCTCCTAAAATCAATCCGATTTCACTTATAGGTCCCTTACGATTTAAGATTTAATATTTTGCAAAGTTTGTAATTTATCCGACTTTATTTGACCGTCAATTGACACCTTTCTCGTTTAGGGATTTTTACCCACTTTTCCCGTTTGTTATCTGTTTGATCCCAAATCCGCGTGAGAGCGTTCTTATATTATTTTAAGCATGTCTACGTGCTCTAATTGCATTTAAGCATGTCTTCGGTGTTTAATTTTAATGTTTCTTTCGTTATTTATAATTGCATTAATATTTCCTTATTGTTTCGTATTTTATATATCTTTATATGTCTAATTGTCTGGCTTTCCATATTGCACCTATAGTATGATTGAGGTTCCATTTGAATGGACATGCGTCGTTTGTTGTCTCGTGTCTTGCTTTTAGTATTGTCGGTCTCGTTTTCATCCTCTAGGCCCTATGTATTACAGGTGGGACCAACGAGGGAGAAACTTGACTACCGCTTGCTTTCATTCTGTCATGTCGAGCCAGGTAAGGGTTTAAAATTCTTTCAACTGGGGCAATGACATAGTTACTTAGGTTTGCGAAATAACTTATTATCTTGCTTTTCTTATTGCTTGTTGTACTGCCTTTACTATTCTTTATATGCTTAGTCAAACCCTTTTGGTAGCAAAACTTATACCTCTACAAAATGATTTAAAATGCTTTCAACTAGAGACAAGTAATTTATTTGTTTTAAAAGTAACCATTTGATCTCAGAGGCACTTATAAGTAATGTCGTTAGGGACATCCGCCAGCATGCTCCCGAAGCGTACTGCGCTTATGAGTATCTCTTAGATCGTTACACCAACATGTCTCAAAAGCCCCTTTGACCATTCATACTTAACTGCTTGCATCATTTTTCGAACGGTCCTTTTCGCCACCCAAACTGTTATTGTTTTCAAAAGCGAGCCATAGACTGGATCATGACTTGGGGCCCGGAGTATATAGGAGGTGAGCCTGGAGACGAGCGTCTAGGGCAAATCCCGATGTATACTCCAATCCGTATTCGCTTGGGTCGGCCAGGAGGTTGGCTGGCCTGAGTCAGTGTGAGGGTGGCGTTGTAGGCTACGCGCTTCCTAGAAAATTCTGAGTAAGGTGACGTTGTTAACACGTGTTTCTATAAAAGTCTGACTGGATCATAACTTTTGGTGGTGGAGTACTTGACCACATGCTTTCGTGATTTTCATGGTTGGGAGTTATAAGAAGAGGACCCGTTCTCGTCGGGACACACTATTGCATGACTTATTGCATTACCTTCTTGTCTAATTGATTTACGTCTTTCGTTACAAGTCGAAGCACATTCCGGTTTTCTTCATTTAGCATATGTATTTCTCTATATATATGTATAAAACTGGAAGCGTGGCTCAAACTCGCCCAACTTAAGCCTCCTTTATTGTTCATACTACCTAGTTGAATTACGAGCCGTGTTTACTTATCATTTCCAACTTGTTTATATCATGCCTTTCGAACTTGTAACGGCCTCGTGACTCAACTAATATTCTTTTAATTTATCGGCTTGACATTATGTGGAAATGATTTTAAAGGATCCGGCTCGTCACCCCTTTTGTGTTTTCAAAGTAAGCCGAACCTGAGTGTTGCTTTGTGTCGTTTTACAACTTATATCGTTATTTTTCTTTCTCAAAATGAGCAAACTTCACTACTTTTGGTTTTAAAAGATAAATGACGAAATGTGATCAAAACCCCCTTACTGAGTATCCTCTATACTCACCCCTTCTATTTTGGTTCTTGCTTCAGGTAAACAGGTGGCGGCGTCACCTATCTTGTCAGTCGACATCAGCAGGTCTAGATAGGCTCAGTCTTGTAGTCTGGTTCGTCTTGTCAGTGGTCCCAACAACCGTCGAGTCTTGATTTATTGTATTTAATTACGTTCGTACCCCTTTTACAGCTTTATTTACTTTAAGTACGTTATGTGCCCCTGATGTGGGATAGTTGAAGATATCTAGGATTGCACAGGGTAGACTAGTTGAACAATGGATGGCACTATGTGTTTATGAATCTTCTGTATCTTACTGCAAATGTTTAAATGATATTATGTTAGCCTCGTAGGCTTTTATGGAATTTATTTGTTTACCTTTTAAATCGCTTCCGTATTACTCTGTATTGTTGTGGTTGTTGTTGGGAATTCATTGCTGTTGCCGGTAGTTATTGCTTGCGTGCCGTTCGCCAGAGTGGGTTTTTGAGTTGAGGTCCCTCGCCAAAGCTCGGGAGTTCGCTTCGGTGCGGATGTGGCATTCCTTATTCAGGGGTTCTACAGGAAGTGGTATCAGAGCATAGGTTCCCAAAAGGAACCGAAGCTTTGTAATTGCGTCGTGTCTTGTCTCTTGTCTCTGTCCTTTTCGCTTCAGTGAGACTTAGAGTTTCCAGTCACAGGTGTTTGAGAACTCATTAGTATTTAAATTGTGAGTGATCTTCTTTTGGAATGGCCAACCAACCGTTTGATCTTTTACAATTGTAGTACCGAGTTGGGATCGAGTACAGGTGGATACGAAACTCGAGGTAGTATCTGTCTTGGCATGGCGTCTTGTCGTGTCCTGCTTGGGTCTCGTTGTGTTTAGGTCGTACAACTATGGGATCGAGTTTTACTTGTTCTGTGATTTATTTCGTGCTTGAATTGTCTACATGCTATTCAAATCATAAATGTGTGCTTTGTTTGAATGTTATATGCCTTACGTGATCATTCCATTAACCGAGCATGCATCCTTTTCTAGTTTGTTGTTCACAGGTGCATAATGCCTCGCCGAAGACCCCCTACTGCTCCAACACCCCCGAACCCAATGGCTGAAGAGTGGGTATCGATTATTCGATAGAACACCGTGCAAGTATGTCAAGGGTACAACAACAACAACAGCAGCGCGTACCCACCAGACAGACTGGGGGCCAAACCTTGGACAGGTTTGTCTTCTATCGCCCGCCTTGCTTCGAGGGCAAACCAGATGATTTTAAGGCTGAGGCCTGGATATCCAACTTGGAGCAGATCTTTTGAGTACTACAATGTGGTGACCCCGAGAGGGTTGAGTATGCTACCTTCCTTATGAGAGGACCAGCTCGAGATTGGTGGCACTTTACAGAACGGAGATGGATTGCCGAGGGAGTCCCCCTCACTTGGTCACGATTTGTATCTGACTTCCGCGTGAAGTATGTGCCGGAAGTGGTACGTGGGGAATTCATGTATCTCAACCAAGGAGCATCTACCGTAGCCCAGTACAAAGCACAATTCAACCGTCTCATCACCTATGCTCCTCATTATATCGCGGACGAACGAAAGAGAGCACGAAAGTTTATCGAGGGACTTCAGCCAGAGATCCGGAGAGCATTGATGGCACTTGACCTCCGTCTTTACCCCAACGCAGTTACCCGGGCTATGAGAGTGGAGTCCGAACTCCAAATGATGAACCAAGGTGCCCCTCCCATGATAGGATCCTCTTCCAACGAGATAGCAAGAAGAGAACCAGGCAGACCTAGTACCTTTCGGACAAAGAGACCACACTACGAGATGCCGGAACCTACCAAACCTGAAGTGAACGAGGACCCCATTCCCTATGAGTATTGTGGGAAGACGAATCACAAGACTGAAAAGTGTAGGAAGCAATTGGGACGTTGCTTTTCATGTGGAAGCACCAAACACCACTTTCGGGACTGCCCCAACAGAGAGAACCCTGGGGGAAGAAAAAGTGGTTTCCGATCTCGACATTCTCGCACAGGTATATTACATTATCATAACATGCATGTGTAATTATATATATTTCGAATGATAACTGGTACTTGTGATTGCTATCTAGTTTCTCCATTCCTTGCGCTTGTAGAACGGGAAGTTTCACTTCGCGTTCCTTTATGTGTTAGAATCTGAGGACAGATTCTTTTGAAGAGGGGAGTATTGTAACAACCCGAAATTTTGGATTTATTCCGGAATTATATTTATTTCGCGCCGAAGGTTTTTCGTGAGATTATTTAATATTACGAATAAGTTTTACCCGAGAATCCATATTTTACCCGGACTATCTATTTTACCCCCGACCCTCTTATATGTTTTATTTCACCAAGAATTACCTTTTCACCCCACGAACCCTCCACACTACCTTGCATGCTCTTGACACCCCCATGCACTCTCTTGAACACACACACTCCCCAAAACCGTGTGAATAGAGAGAGAAAGAGGAAAGGGCCGAGAGAGAGGAGAAGAGGAAGAAAAGGAGAAGAAAGGGAGAATCGCCCTACCGAGCTCGTTTCTCACCCTATCGACGAGCCGTGAAAACCCGAACAATCCTTGCTTCATCCTCTACCGGTAATCCTTTTACCCCATTTCAATCCGTCCATTCCTTGTTGCGATTTTCATGAGTTTTAGATAGAATTTTATAGTTTTAGGATTTTCGTGTTTAGGAAGATTTACTTGGTCATTTTGCATGATTCTTGAACGTATGTGTAGCTAATGTGATATATATGCTTATATGTGAAAATTAGCATGTTTTATGGAGTAAATTAGCAGATCTATAGAATTATCTGTTGGGCGCGAGAGAGAGCTTCGCGAACTGCTGTTTGATGCACCCAGCAGATCTGCACGGGTTTGTGCACGGTCTTGCCAAGCCCGTACGTAGCCCCGTGTGTCCCCCTTTTTTGACTTGCACCGGCTTGAGCCCGTGCACGAGCTGGTGCGTAAGCCCATTTGCAGCTGCACGGTCTTGACAGCGCGCTCAAGACCGTGCGTAAGCCAGTGCAGCCTAATTTTTGCTTGCACCGGCTTGCCAAGCCCGTGCGCTGGCCGGTGCAACATACTTAGAGCTTTTCCAGCCTTTTTCCTTTCTTTCACTTTAGGAATTGGGTCAACCCCCCTTATTTAAATGTTGACTTTTCTCAAACGACCTCCTAAAATCAATCCGATTTCACCTATAGCTCCCTTACGATTCGAGATTTAATATTTTGCAATGTTTGTAATTCATCCGACCTTATTTGACCGTGAATTGACACCTTTCTCATTTAGCCGGAATCAGGACTTACCTTTTCCTTGACCAATGGTCTCATTGATCTGACAGACCTTCCTACTCGACCAGCTTTGAATACTAGTTGTTACCTTACCCTGCCATTTTTCCAATATTATTGAATAGCATGGACTTGGATTTTTACCCACTTTTCCCGTTTGTTATCCGTTTGATCCCGAATCCGCGTGAGAGCATTCTTATATTATTTTAAGCATATCTACGTGCTCTAATTGCATTTAAGCATGTCTTCGGTGTTTAATTTAATGTTTCTTTCGTTATTTATAATTGCATTAATATTTCCTTAATTGTTGTTCCGTATTTTATATATCTTTATATGTCTAATTGTCTGGCTTTCCATATTGCACCTGTAGTATGATTGAGATTCCATTTGAATTGACGTGCATCGTTTGTTGTCTCGTGTCTTACTTTTAGTATTGTCGGTCTTGTTTTCATCCTGTAGGCCCTGTGTATTACAGGTGGGACCAACGAGGGAGAAACTTGACTACCGCTTGCTTTCATTCTGTCGTGTCGAGCCAGGTAAGGGTTTAAAATGCTTTCAACTGGGGCAAGGACATAGTTACTTAGGTTTGCGAAATAAGCTTGCTGTACTGCCTTTACTATTCTTTATATGCTTAGTCAAACCCTTTTGATAGCAAAACTTATACTTCTACAAAATGATTTAAAATGCTTTCAACTAGAGACAAGTAACTCATTTATTTTAAAAGTAACCATTTGATCTCAGAGGCACTTATAAGTAATGTATTTAGGGACATCCGTCAGCATGCTCCCGAAGCGTATGGCGCTTATGAGTATCTCTTTGATCGTTACACCAACTTGTCTCAAAAGCCCTTGGCCATTCATACTTAACTGCTTGCATCATTTTTCGAACGGTCCTTTTGGCCACCCAAACTGTTCTTATTTTCAAAAGCGAGCCATGGACTGGATCATGACTTGGGGCCCGAAGTATACAGGAGGTGAGACGAGCGTCTAGGGCAAATCCCGATGTATACTCCAATCCGTATTCGCTTAGGTTGGCCAGGAGGTTGGCTGGCCTGAGTTAGTGCGAGGGCGCCGTTGTAGGCTACGCGCTTCCTAGAAAATTTTGATTAGGATGACGTTGTTAACACGCATTTCCATAAAATTCTGACTGGATTATGACTTTTGGTGGTGGAGTACTTGACTACATGCTTTCGTGATTTTCATGGTTGGGAGTTATAAGGAGAGGACCCGTTTTCGCCGGGACACATTATTGCATGACTTATTGCAGTACTTGCTTGTCTAATTGATTTACGGCTTTCGTTACAAGTCGAAGCACATTCTGGAATTAAACAATGTACATTGGACTGGGGTTCAATGTTTCAATAATGCATATTTTGTCGAGGTTCCAAATATTTTCATAACATCCTCAATATTATTCATTAAGTCATATTTTAAATAAAATTTCATTTTTAGCCCAAAATTATTTACACTTCAGCCCAACCCGGAATTGACTTTTCGTAAACTCGTGAATTTTAGAAAACGAACCTTGATTCTTACTAAGCATTTTATTTCGGTCATTTTGACACTAAGTACACTAAATTCCGACACTTTATACAATTTGCACATTTTTCGAGGATAGGGTATATTATGTGATTATTGGAAGTCTTGGGGCCAAAATGAAAATTGAGAGAAGAGGAAGAATAGACGGGCGCGAGAGAGGGACGAGAGCTCTTCCTCTCAATTTGGGGATTCTCTGATTCTCACCGATTCAAGCAAATCATATATGGAAATCGATCGTCTCGACGAGAGGAGCACATTGGTACCATTACTTCGGGAATTTGGACGACGGTGGTGGCGTGGTGGAGCTCGAAAGTTCCGCGGTTGAGGTGGTGGTAGTCGTGGCTTTTCCGGCGACTTTCAGGTGGTGGGTAAGGGTGCTTCTGCACCAATTTTTCGAGAGGAATCCAACGGTGGTGGTCGCGCAGCCATCTGACCACCAACGGCGGCAGAATCGATGATTTATAAAAATCTTTAAATGCAAGAGTTGGAAAACGTGCAAGTGTGAAAGGCGTCGGGATCGTAAATGGTCTGAATTCTGATAAACGTGCTAATCTTGAACTTGGAGATTGGGGGTCATCACAATACACCCTCCTTCAAAAGAATCTGTCCTCAGTGTGACCTCTGTCAAATTCTGATAAACGTGCTAATCTTTGTCAAATTTCCTCTTTGGCTTCGGTTTTAGAATTTCATTTTGTCCATCTCAAAATGTCTTTAGTGTGTAGACAGACTCCTTTGATTCCTGAAGAATCTGGCATCCATGCTCACTTCGGTTCTCAATTCGACCAGCTTCCGAAGTGTTCTCCTTCCAGGACGATCTGATAAAGTCGACACTAACCAGATCTGCATTTCAAACTCGCAACATAATCGCTCCTCGTTGGTTAAGAACTCCTTGTCCTTAGCACTCTCTAATAGCGCATAATGATCCACACAGAGATCATATAAAGCCTAATCAACTAATCATTCAATCAGCGCAAGTAAGAATTAAAAGGCAGTTAAAGCACGTAAGTCACACGAAATACTTAACAAATATTTAAAGCGATTAAACACATAAGCTCATCCGATCTGTAATGTGGTTTGAGATTCTCGAGATCCATGATGACTCTGTCTGATCAGAAGTTGAATCCTTTAAGGTTTCTGATCCCCAAACTCTATCCCAGCTCGATATCTGACTTAGATCGAACTCCTTACTCATACCTCATTTCACCATTCGGTTGCTTGATGTCTCATTTCCTTCATCTGCACTGGTGACATCTGTTGGGTTCTGATACGTCCTCTTTACTATCTCGTAGTTTGCTTCCATACTGACTTCATTTCTGCTGTCACCTCTGGTTCTACTGTTCTCTGTCTGGAATTAGATCACGTAACTCATTGGATAGTATCTCTAGAGGGGTGAGATACTGATCATATTCCAAAGCTCGATCGAGCTCGGTAGTGAATCTATCTGTTAGAAACCTTCCACATATATGGTTCATTTGTTGATCCTAATCTGTTCCCACGCTCTGTGTAACGACCCAAAATTCCGGAATGTATTTTCGGAATAATTATTCGACACCTCGTTGGATTCTAACTGAAAAGATTAGCTTCGTTAGCTAATTTTAATTTATTCTAATTTATTTCTATATCCTCGACCATTTATAATTACCTTTTCTATCCCTCGAATTTATTTTAATCTCAAACGAACCCACACCCCCTAAACACACTTGCACCCTCTTGGACACACTTGCACCATCTTGAACACAGTTACACCCCCTTGTGCACACTCTCTTGCACACTCTTGCTCACACACCAAATCGAGAGAGAGAAAGGGAGAAGAGAAGGAGAAAGGAAGGAGAAGGAAGAAGGAGGAAGAAAATCCCGTCCCGAATCCGTCACTCGATCAATCGAGATTCCGAGACCAACTATACAATCCTCGTTCGATTCTCTACCGGTAACCTTCTTTCCCTAATTCATTTCGTCCATTAATTCCTTCGAATTTCTAGCTTTTATTTTGAAATGAATATTTGATAATTTGATGGGTTTGTAGGTTAGAGTTTACCATTTTTAGTGTAGTTCGGATCAAATGGTAGCTATTAATGTGTACAATGCATGAGTGTGAATTTTATGTGTTGATTTTAGCTATAGAATTCGCCCTAGTTGATTTTAGGACGAAACCCTCGTGAGAAAAATGAGAATCGCGTTTTCTGCACCTGTAAGTTGAACCACACGGTCCAACGCACGGCCTTGGTAAGACCATGCACCAGACCGTGCGCACCACTTTAAGCCTGCATCGGCCTGCGCACCCCAGTGCGCAAGCCAGTGCGTCCTTGTCTTAGCTTGCACGGTCTTGAGTGCATGCTCAAGACCGTGCACGAGGCCGTGCGTTAGTCCGTGCGAATGCCTTCACCAAATTTTCAGCCTTTTTCCTTAGTTGCTCACGGTAATGGGATCAATTGGCAAAAAATAAAAGTTGACTTTTTGCATACGACCCCCTAAAATCGAGTTGTTTTCACCTATAGCTTCCATATGATTCAAGGATGAATATTTCGTAAAGTTTTCAAAATTCCGACCTCGTTCGGACCTTGAATCGAGCCTTTGTCGTTTAGGACTTTTTCCCCAATTTTTGAATGTTGTCCGAATGATCCGAAAATCGCATGAGTGCTTCTTTATGATATATTATGCATGAATGTGCAATTAGAATTTCAATTGAGCATGTTTAGCATCTTTAATTTCGTATCTTTCGTTTAATGGATTTAATTATATTTTACTTGTAATTTCAATTACTACATGATTATTATTTGGTCTTTCATGCGTTGTAGTCTTTAAGAGTCGTGCGTCATGTCTTGTCTTATTTGGTTTGTCGTCTGACAGTTTCAAGCCGTCCTTTCAAGGAATAGCTTGAGTGTCTTGTCGTTCCCGTGCTCCCAGGTGAGGGTTTTAAAATGCTTTCAACTGGAGTAAGGATTTCTTTTATTATTGCGAACTACCCTTACATGCTCATATTGATTTGTTTTTCTTTCTTGTATATCTATTAAATATTTAATTACATTTTCCTGATTTTAATAACAAATGTTTTGATATCAACTTATACCTATAAGTATACCTAAATCGTTTTGTTTTCAAGAGGCGAGTAAAACTCTTTCATTTCAACATGGTACTTTGACTTTGGTTGGGTCTATGAGGGAAGTCGTTAGGGGAGTCCGTCAGCACATCCCGACACGTATGAAACTTATAGTCACCCCCTCTGTCGTCACACACTTGTCGAAATGCCCGTTTGGCATACAACTTATAATGTTTCTTGAAATGCGAGCAAAACTATGGACTTTCTATAATGGGGCCCGGGAGGGTATTCGAGGGTCTCACTTGGGGACAAGCGTCCAGGGTGTTACCCGAGGTACTTTTTCCAAAATTAAGCGTCAATCGTGGCCCGTCAGGAGTTGATAGCCACGATTGGGAGCGATGGTGGGTGTTGCATTCGTTGCACGTTTTCCTGAAATTCAATTCGTCGCCCATGGTCGCACTATGGGGTCAGACACCAGAGATGGAGTTTTATAATGACATGAAGGGGTTATAAGGAGGAACAGGCCCATTCTCGCTGGGATATTACTTACTTCTATTTATGCTTTATTGTTATTGCTCATTAATTGTAGTTAATGCAAGTCGAAGCACATTTCGGATTTTTCTTAAATTCTACAAATGTACTTTCTTATATATGTATAAAAAACCCGGAAGCGTGACTCGTACTTGTTCCCTCTTTACCTTCACTGAGTATCGTTTATACTCACCCCTTGTTGTTTTTTAATTCTTACTTCAGGTCGACAGGTGGCGTTGTCACCTCTCATGTCGGTTGGTAACAGCGGGTCGTGAGTCTTGGTCTTCGTGTCCTTTGGTAATTGTCAGTAGTGTCCAACAACAGTCTGTCTTTATTATTTGATCCAAATTTCTAGATAGATTGGATATATTGATGAATTATGGAGATTCAATATTGATGAATATTCGTTGAGCATTAACTAGTTAAATATATAAATGTTGAATGTTGATTTACATTGATTGATGCCCCGTGTGGCTTTGAATGTTTAATTGATATGTATGTGTTAAGCTTCCGCACTCTGTTATTTCTGTTGGTTGTTGTTGTTGGACTAGGTACGTTGTTGCCGGTATAGATTGAGTGCTTGCCGTTCGCCGGGATGGATTTTTAAATGGGGTACATCTACCTTGTTTGGGAGTTCGTCTCGGTGTGGATGTGGTGTCCTTTCTCCTCCTACGGAAAGGGGCGCTACAGTCAGTGGTGTCAGAGCCAAGGTTCCCGAAAAGGAACCGAAAGCTCTAGTATCTTGTCTGTCTTGTCTTTTGTGTCTTTTGAGTTGTGTTAGTCTGTGTCGAGTTCGTGTTTTGACGAGTGTTCGTCTCATCTTGGTGCTTAAAATTGTAGACGATTACGGTTGGCTTAATTAACCGACTGGCGATCCTTTATGAATTTTTGTACTAAGGAAGATGTAACGCGAGTCGATCGTGGAACTCTTTGTGTGTTTTACTTGGTTTGGTCTGTCGTAGTTGTGTGTCGATAGGATTTTTGTTGAGTGTCGAGCATGACTTATGTGTTTATAAATTATTGGCATCAACCGCCACTACCACCACTCCAGACTGCTCCAGCATCTTCGTACCCGTATCCGACGGGAGATATAGAAATAGCTCAAGGAGGAGAGAGCGTAACCGAATATAAGGCTAGGTTCGCTTACCTGACCAACTATTCTCCTAACCGAGAGCCGGACCAAAGGAATAGAGCCGCAAGATTTATATCCGGGTTGAGGCACGAAATCTGCCAAATACTTATAGGGCTCGGCTGCTGTTCTTATGCAGAGGCCGTCGGCCGAGCTTTACGGGCCGAAGCAGAATTCAAAATGAGAGCTAGAAGTGCCCGACTGATTACCTCGGAGAACCAGCCATATGAATCAAGAACTCCAGTGGTTGTCCTTACGACTTCTCGCAGTGAAGGGACAACGACCAACGGATCCGGTGGAAGTATCATCCTCTGCACGCACTGCCGGAAACCGAACCACATCGCCGAGGTGTGTAGGAGAAGACTTGGACTGCGCCTTCTCTATGGTGCCGCCAATCACCTCGTCGACAAATGTCCCAACAAGAGCAAGGGTAACTGAAGGAGTCGAGGAACTACCGAGATCGAAGGATGTGAACCAAAACACCGAATAAAAGAAAAAGAAAGCTAGACTGGACTTCGTCTCTCGGAATAAAGGTACCGTGCATATTCATAACATTCATATTTCCTCGTATTTTAATTTATTAAATGCGCGATATACGTAATTGTTGTATAATTGAACTCCGGGTTTAATCTGGGGTGTTTGGATAAATTTTGCGCATTTTATTTCGAGTCAGGGGCGCTTGCACGCCCCTACGCATGGTCTTGGCCAAGGCAGTGCGCCCAGCTCAAGATCGTGCAGACCAGTTCAGCATTTGAACCGCTGAACCGGCCAAACCATTCCACACGGCCCAGTGCACGCCCGTGCGTAAGGCCGTGCGTAAGGCCGTGCGTGCCCCTTTCGCTATTTTTAAACCCATGCGCGAACTGAAACTTACAGCAACTCTCAAACCCCCATTTCTCTCGCCCAACAACAGAAAATTTCCCCCAAAATTTCCCCAATTTCATCCTCTCCACTTTGCAAGCTCGTATCTTTCGATCCGGCCGTCGGATCCTCATAATTTTAGAAGGTACATTGCCCTCACTACGCATTTTCATTAGTTGGTTTTTGGGGACGATCCGCCGAACCGATCGTACCCAAATCGCTGCTCAAAATACACGCCCGCCAAGTGTTCGACAAAATTCCCGAGTGAAGAATTTCGCCAAATTCAACCAAGCAAGCTTCCAACAACCTTCTCACATGGCCGCCGAAGGTTCTCGACGAAGGAGGAGGCGAGATGACCCTCCATCCCCACTTCCTGTTGATGTGGAAATTCCAAATTTCATTCAAGCTAAGATTTTTCACCGGATTCATGAACGCCCGGTTCTATCTACCAAATTTCTCGATATAGAAGCCTTGGAAAGTTTGGGACTCGGCCACGGTATAGCCCGGTACATTGAAGATGTAGGTTGGACCACATTTTTGGATATTAGGATGAATTCGTATCCACGGCTCGTCTACGAATTTATTGCAACCCTCCAAGTAGTCCTTCATCAAGACGACGCTGAATTGCCATTCAAGATCGAATTTCGAGCCTTCAATGAAGAATATGAGCTTACACTACGGCAATTGACGACGCATTTCGGACTACCCATTCGGGGAATGATAAGCCGAGAAATAGGATGGTCCGAAGCCGAAGCGTGGAGAAATGTCTCCACTTCTAGAAGGTCCTTCCAATAAGGAAAGTCAAAGGCAACCGACCTCATCAATCCCGCCTTGAGAACTTTCCATCGATTTCTCTCATGCACCGTTTTTGCCCGAGGAGATAGCTACAGTTCTATCAACTTGGATGAACTCTACATTTTGGATTGTGCGGTCCGAAGAGAGCCGGTCAACGACATTATGTTTTTCCTGAGGTACGTGGAGTACGTGGGCACACGTCCGAAGGGAGAAATTAGGATTGGGTCCTACATTACCGCAATCCTTGAGTGTGCCGGCGTAACCGGTATGGATCGAATGGCCCCAGCGGGGGGAGACAACGCAACCATTACCTACAAACAATTCGCCCAGATGAAGCTTTGCAAGAAAGTTAAAGGGCGTCATAGTAGGTACGTGCCGATGACGGCAGAAGAAGCCACCGCCGAGAAGACGACGATGTCGAGGAGGACATCCGAGCAGGAGGTCATCCTGAAGAAGACCAACAAGAGATTGAGGAACAAATGCTCGAGCAACTATACGAAGCAGGAGGCTTCGATCCTCAACAGGTCCCGTACGTACCTGATCCTCCTAGAGCCGAAGAGGCTCTCACATTCAGCAGAGTTTTGACGACTACCCGACACAGCACCAGGCTGGATCCTCACAATGGGATAGACTAAGTGAGGAGCAGTGGACCCGGTACCAACAATCAGAGTCGGAGACTCGAAACCGGTGGGAGGCCGATAGGTGGACGGTTTGGGGAAACCGCTTCACAACCTTCACTGAGCAGACTACCGAGAGACTGGACCGACAGTCGGCCGACCTTCAGGAGGTTCGCACCGACCTTCGGGAGATCAGACTTGAGGCCCAACACAACCACACCGAGCTCCGGGAGCAGATTTCCAACCTTGAGAGGTTCATCTCTGAGCAGCTCGCTAGCTATCTGAGCCGTCTTGGCATGCCGCCCAATTCCGGAGCATCCGATTCTTAGACGGCATCGTTATCTTCCATTTCTCGTCATTCTTCATTTTAATTGTAATTTGATTTTATTTGGAACTATTACGTAAGAACTATGCGTTAATTGCTTATTTGAATTTAAATGCTAATTGTTCGTTTTAATTAATTACTTATGTGTTAATTGCGCGATTTTGTATGACAAACTTTTTAATTCCGTGATATACTCCCTTTAACAAACCCCGAAGTTCGGAGGAGAATCTGAGGAAAGATTCTTTTGAAGGGGGGAGTATTGTAACGACCTAAAATTCCGGAATATATTTTCGGAATAATTATTCGACACTCCATTGGATTCTAAATGAAAAGATTAGCTTTGTTAGCTAATTTTAATTTATTCTAATTTATTTCTATATCCTCGACCATTTATAATTACCTTTTCTACCCCTCGAATTTATTTTAATCTCAAACGAACCCACACCCCCTAAACACACTTGCACCCTCTTGGACACACTTGCACCATCTTGAACACACTTACAGCCCCTTGTGCACACTCTCTTGCACACTCTTGCTCACACACCAAATCGAGAGAGAGAAAGGGAGAAGAGAAGGAGAAAGGAAGGAGAAGGAAGAAGGAGGAAGAAAATCCCGTCCCGAATCCGTCGCTCGATCAATCGAGATTCCGAGACCAACTATACAATCCTCGTTCAATTCTCTACCGGTATCCTTCTTTCCCTAATTCATTTCGTCAATTAATTCCTTCGAATTTCTAGATTTTATTTTGAAATGAATATTTGATAATTTGATGGGTTTGTAGGTTAGAGTTTACCATTTCTAGTGTAGTTCGGATCAAATGGTAGCTATTAATGTGTGCAATGCATGAGTGTGAATTTTATGTGTTGATTTTAGCTATAGAATTCGCCCTAGTTGATTTAGGATGAAACCCTCGTGAGAAAAATGAGAATCGCGTTTTCTGCACCAGTAAGTTGAACCACACGGTCCAACGCACGGTCTTGGCAAGACCGTGCACCAGACCGTGCGCACCACTTTAAGCCTGCACCGGCCTGGTGCGTCCTTGTCTTAGCTTGCACGGTCTTGAGTGCGTTCTCAAGACCGTGCACAAGGCCGTGCGTTAGCCCGTGCAAATGCCTTAACCAAATTTTCAGCCTTTTTCCTTAGTTGCTCACGGTAATGGGATCAATTGGCAAAAAATAAAAGTTGACTTTTTGCATACGACCCACTAAAATCGAGCCGTTTTCACCTATAGCTTCCATATGATTCAAGGATGAATATTTTGTAAAGTTTTGAAAATTCCGACCTCGTTCGAACCTTGAATCGAGCCTTTGTCGTTTAGGACTCTTTCCCCAATTTTTTGAATGTTGTCCAAATGATCCGAAAATCGCATGAGTGCTTCTTTATGATATATTATGCATGAATGTGCAATTAGAATTTCAATTGAGCATGTTTAGCATCTTTAATTTCGTATCTTTCGTTTAATGGATTTAATTGTATTTTACTTGTAATTTCAATTACTACATGATTATTATTTGGTCTTTCATGCGTTGTAGTCTTTAAGAATCGTGCGCCGTGTCTTGTCTTATTTGGTTTGTCGTCTGACAGTTTCAGGCCGTCCTTTCAAGGAATAGCTTGAAGGTCTTGTCGTTCCCGTGCTCCCAGGTGAGGGTTTTAAAATGCTTTCAATTGGAGTAAGGATTTCTTTTATTATTGCGAACTACCCTTACGTGCTCATATTGATTTGTTTTCCGTTCTTGTATATCTATTAAATATTTAATTATATTTTCCTGATTTTAATAACAAATGTTTTGATATCAACTTATACCTATAAGTATACCTAAATCGTTTTGTTTTCAAGAGGCGAGTAAAACTCTTTCATTTCAACGTGGTACTTTGACTTTGGTTGGGTCTATGAGGGAAGTCGTTAGGGGAGTCCGTCAGCACATCCCGACACGTATGAAACTTATAGTCACCCCTCTGTCGTCACACACTTGCCGAAATGCCCGTTTGGCATACAACTTATAATGTTTCTTGAAATGCGAGCAAAACTATGGACTTTCTATAATGGGGCCCGGGAGGGTATTCGAGGGTCTCACTTGGGGACGAGCGTCCAGGGTGTTGCCCGAGGTACTTTTCCCAAAATTAAGCGTCAATCGTGGCCCGTCAGGAGTTGATAGCCACAGTTGGGAGCGATGATGGGCATTGCATTCGTTGCACGTTTTCCTGAAATTCAATTCGTCGCCCATGGTCACACTATGGGGTCAGACACCGGAGATGGAGTTTTATAATGACGTGAAGGGGTTATAAGGAGGAACAGGCCCATTCTCGCTGGGATATTACTTGCTTCTATTTATGCTTTATTATTACTGCTCATTAATTGTAGTTAATGCAAGTCGAAGCACATTTCGGATTTTTCTTAAATTCTGCAAATGTACTTTCTTATATATGTATAAAGAAAACCCGGAAGCGTGACTCGTACTTGTTCCCTCTTTACCTTCACTGAGTATCGTTTATACTCACCCCTCGTTGTTTTTTAATTCTTACTTCAAGTCGACAGGTGGCGTTGTCACCTCTCATGTCGGTTGGCAACAGCGGGTCGTGAGTCTTGGTCTTCGTGTCCTTTGGTAATTGTCGGTAGTGTCCAACAACAATCTGTCTTTTATTATTTGAACCGAATTTCTAGATAGATTGGATATATTGATGAATTATAGAGATTCAATATTGATGAATATTCGTTGAGCATTGACTAGTTAAATATATAATTGTTGAATGTTGATTTACGTTGATTGATGCCCCGTGTGGCTTTGAATGTTTAATTGATATGTATGTGTTAGGCTTCCGCACTCTGTTATTTCTGTTGGTTGTTGTTGTTGGACTAGGTACGTTGTTGCCGGTATAGATTGAGTGCTTGCCGTTCGCCGGGATGGATTTTTAAATGGGGTACATCTACCTCGTTTGGGAGTTCGTCTCGGTGCGGATGTGGTGTCCTTTCTCCTCCTATGGAAAGGGGCGCTACACTCTGACTGAAAGTGGAATGTGTATCCTATCAGGTAGTATCTCTGGGGTAGTGAGATACTGATTACATTCCCAAGCCCGATCAAATCAGTAACAACTCCGTCTGCGAGCTACCTTTTATTTACATGGTTCTTTGATTAGTCCTGGGATGTTCCCATGCCCTGTCCCCGAAAGTGAAACATCTGTATCGCAATCCCGATCTTCAAACCCAAATAACTCTTCATCTTCTGAATCTGTTTCGGACTCTGGTTGTCGAATGTACTTCTGAAATCACGCCATCATCTATCTCGCTGTTCATGGTAACTGCTGTCAACTGGCCTTACCTTAATGTTACTAGAATCGATAACCATCGTCCCTTAATAATTCCCTTTCTCTGTCCTCGTACCACACTTAGTACCTCTGAGTTGATTGCGGTAACTGAGGAAATAAGGTCAGAAAAGTCAAACAATTCATCTGTAGTACTCTGTTGATCCCGGTGCTCTTCATGTCTGATACTGTCTTGGTCTGATTCTGACTCACAGTGGGTTCAGCCTTCGTGAGTTCTGTCCTGTCATCGTTTTCGAAAATGGCACATCAGAATGATCTGCCTCGACCCACGGTTGACCCTGAAGATGCTCTAAAACTGGCTGAAATATAAGGTTCCCTTTGTTGTAGTACAGTGGGAACTCATCACTCTCATAGCTTGTCAACACCCGAATATGACCCCGTGCTATCGTGCCGTTCTGTTTGTCAAGTCTGCTTGTTGTCCTTGCTTACCCACATTTATAGATGAGGCTCATAGGTTAAAGCGGTACCAACGCTAAAACCCGTAGAGAAACTCACACGAAGTAAAGGGATAACACGTAATAGCACAACACATTTAAGACAAGTTACAAGCGATGTTCTAATACAATGCCTATTATGAGTTATGTACCTCTCACCAATCCTTTTGAGTATATGACCAATCTCTTAAGCTGTATCCGCCAAGTTAGCATCCTTCGGTAGGGTCCTATCTGAAAGGAAGACAGTGTTTGATCATCTCTGCATCACGAAGTTTCAATATGCATGTCTGATAAGGTTAGTATGCAACCACACGAGGCATAGTAACAAATCAATAGCGATCCTAAATCCGCACGACCTACGCCGAAACCAAATAAGACACAACAAATAATTCCACGATCGGCTCGCGTTACCTCTTCCTTAGTACACAAACTTGTAAAGGATCGCCAGTTGGTTAATTAAGCCAACCGTAATCCTTCACAATTTTAGGCACCAAGAATAGACAAACACTCATCGAACCACGAATTCGACACGGACTGACATAACCCATGCAGACACTGAAAGCAAGACAAGACGAGATACTAGAGCTTTCGGTTCCTTTCGAGAACCTAGGCTCTGATACCAAAGACTGTAGCGCCCCTCTCTGTAGGAGGACAAAGAACGCCACATCCGCACCAAAACAAATTTCCGAGCACGACAGGGTGCCCTACTCGAAAACTCATTTCAGCGAACGAAAAGACACTCAATCAAAACTCCGGCAACAACAATACGACACCCCAACAACAACAGCAACAATCAAATAAATGCAGAAGTGATTTCATAAATAACAGATCAATTCATAAAAGTCATCCATGGCAACATAATTCATAAAACAAATCTAAAATAATTATCCAATTAATGTCGTCCATGGCTCAACTAAACTATCCCACATCAGGGGCACGTAAGTACAAAAGGTAAATCATAATGTTAATACAGTAATTCAAATTAAATCAGAGAGTAAAGACTCGACTGTTGTTGGGACACTGACAAGATAATAAACAAGAGCCAACCTAAACCTGCTGCTGCCAACTGACAAGATAGGTGACAGCGCCACATGTCTATCTGAAGCAAGAACCAAAATAGAAGGGGTGAGTATAAAGGATACTCAGTAAGGGGGGGTAATACAATATAGATATGAATCGCGGTTCGTCGTTTATCTTTAAAAACCACAAGTAGTGAATGTTGCTCGTTTGAGAAAGTGTACAAATATAAGTACAAGTTGCAAGATATAACATCAAGCAATACTCGGGTTCGGCTTACTTGAAAACACAAAAAGGTTGACGAACCGGATCCTTTGAAATCATTTGCACATAAGGTCAAGCCGACCGTTTTAAAAGGATATTAGTTGAGTCACAAGGCCGTACAAGTTAGAAAGACATGACATAAACGAGTTGGAAATGATAAGTAAACACGGCTCATAATTCAACTAAGTAGTTTGAACAATAAAGAAGGCATAAGTTGGGCAAGTTCGAGCCACGCTTCCGGGTTTTATATATATATAGGGAAAATACATATGCTAAATGAAGAAAACCGGAATGTGCTTCGACTTGTAAAGAATGCAGTAAATCAATTAGACAAGTAAATAATGCAATAATGTGTCCCGGCGAGAACAGGTCCTCTCCTTATAACTCCCAACCATGAAAATCATGAAAGCATGTAGTCAAGTACTCCACCACCAAAAGTCAATCATAACACAATTTAAGGAAACGAGTGGTGCCCCACAACGCTACCATACACAATTTAAGGAAACGCTCAAGGTACTACCGTCGCATTAACTTAGACTAGCCAAACCTCCCGACCGGCCTAAGTTAACACCTAGAGTACACATCGGGATTTGCCCTAGACGCTTGTCTCTAGGCTCACCTCTTGTATAACTCCTGGGCCCTAAAATCATGATCCAGTCCATGGCTCGCTTTGAAATCAATAAAGCATTAGAATATATAAAGCAGTTATAAGTTGGTTGCCCAAAAGGGGCGGTTCGAGACAAGCGATGTAACGGTTAGGGAGGCAACCGGGTATTCCATCATTAGGAAGGATCCGCTCTAACGACTTCACTAAACGAGAAGGTCCCCAACTAGGAATGCAAGCACTCCCGTTAAAGTTACGTTTAAAAGGAAATGGTTTAACTTGTCTCTAGTTGAAAGCATTTCAAATCATTTTGGTTTTGCTATCAAAAGGTTTGACTAAGCACATAAGAAAATAGTAAAGGCAGGAACAGCAAGCAATAAGAAAGACGGGATAACAAGTTATTTCGCAAACCTATATATATATATGATCTTGCCCCAGTTGAAGACATTTTAAACCCTTACCTGGCTCGACAGAACAAGAGAAAGAAAGCAAGCAGCAAATACAATTCTGCTTCAAAGATCCCACCTGAAAAACACGGGGTCCGAGGATGAATGACTGACACAACAAGAAAACAGACACTGACGCTTGGCTACCGAATTACGAACATGCTTAAAGATACTCAATCAACATTTAAACATAAGAAAGCCAGTAGGGACAATATGGTCAACTTGCATCTAAAAGCATGGAATAAATGAATAAACGAAAAACATTAAATTAATTACAAAATATTAAAACATATAAACTACTCAGGGGTTAAGCTTGTAATTAAACATCAAACATGTATATTTCATTTAAATCAACAATTTGAAATACAACTTCACAACTTATAGCTTTTTCCAAAGCTCCAAATCTACAACCTCATATTAATCCTATCTCTAGCCTAATCGAACCGAAACCCATCCGTTCGACTATACAAAAATACGTCAACCATATTTAACAATTTACATAAGCTAGAGTACAAGTCATTTATGCTCAAAAGCCAAAAGCAATAAGCTATAATCCAAAAAGCTACAATTCACCCTAATTATACAAAAAATTCGATAAAAGACAAACGACAAGTCGGATTCGAGTAATACCAGTGCCGTTAGAACCGTTGCGACGAGGGGATTAATCTGTCAGAAGGGTCCGTGGCCGAAATTCGGCCGGAACAGGGTCGTCGCTGCTGCTCCGCCGCCGCTCCATCGCCGGTCATGTCTGAGCACGAGACCAACGTCAAAATATTCATCTCGTCAAGTCGCATTGCCGTGAGGTCGCCGGAGATGGCACATTGGAAAAAGTGCCGTCAGACTGAAAATCGGCAATTCCGCCGCTGTCGGTGGTCGGATGGCCACGGGACCACCACCGTTGGATTCCTCTCGAAAAATCGGTCTAGAAGCACCCTTACCCACTGCTTGAAGGTCGCCGAAAAAGCCACGACCACCACCAGCTCTGTAGCGCCCCCAAATGCTACACCCCGCACCAAGGTGTACCTCAAATATAGGCTTAAAACCTATACTCAAGATTTCCTCAACGAACGGACAAAATCCTGACTAGGCGGAAGCTACCAACGAAACAACATCAATAGTAATCAAAACCCTGAACAATATGATAACTATCAAGATCATCACTGTCAAAACGATAATCATAAGTAGTAACCTATACAATCTAGCAAAACATAGTTTTTGAAACCACACAAGTACAGTGACCTACAATGATTTACAATGATACGACTCCAATCATAAGACATGACAGGTTATAAGGTTTTACAAAAGTAAATATACAACACGAGCCTCAACTAGATGACTCCTGCCACCTATACGCGACACGCTGCCTAGTGACACCTGTCTGCAGCCAAAATCAAAAGGGAAGAGGCGTAAGTCAAAATGACTTAGTGAGGGAGAATATATATATATTATAAAACAGAATAAAGGTTTACTATTTAATTTTAAACGAGCAAATAAAGAAACAAACAGAAACAAAAATTATCCAGGTTTTATCTGCAAGAATTTGCTAGTGAACCAATATAACATAATTCAATCATAAATAGATACCCGGCCAGAACGGGAAATTCTCCAACCGTCACACCCAAAATAATCAGAAAACAGAAACCTGCCGTATTCCTCCAAATGATAGTCAAGGAGCTACCTCGAACTACCCAAACAGACAAACAGGGGTTACACTGCAAATGTAATCACCCAACTCATGTGCTCGCATTATCGACAACTCCGACGATACGAACGAACAACACTTCACAAAAGGGGTACGTGTGGGGATCAGCCTTTGGCGCACACCTCTAGGCCTCACCTTCCAGTTACCCCGGGCCCATATCCCCCAAGGGCGTCCCCAAGGGTCTAATAACAGATTCTCGCATTTCAGAAAACAGAGTTTCCCTTACAAGCCAAAGTGGCTTATCTTTCGAAAACAAAACAGATTTTTTGTAGTTATAAGTACAAAAGGATTTTTCGTATATTAAAGCATTTTTCTTTTAAATTGAACAAGATAATAATTCAACTATCTACTAAGTATAGTAATAGGGGACAGGAAGACAATAAAACTCATAAAATAAAGGCTTCGGATTATGGGGAGTATATATTTACATATATATGATAATGACTGCAGGAAAGAAATGAAACCTCACCTGAATATCCAAAAGATAGCAAAAAGGGATCGTCTGACACAATATCAGGGTTCCTTTGGAGGATCACCTGTTAATAAAAGACTATGGGGTAAGACTCGACTCGACTAACCAAATAAGACATGACCGACATGTACGGCTATAACCTTAATCACGTAATAATATTACATACAAACAATTCACTAGTTAATTAAACACACTTAAAGTAGAAGAATAAGGTAATTAATATAGTAATTTAATCATTACTAATAATACTTACAATTCAACTTGATTAGTTAAAGTATGATGTCATTTTAACCAATTAACTAATATAAAGCCTACCGAAATTACTATGTTACTGAAGTAGAGAAATTTAATATAAAATCCTTATTATTAAATAATATTCAATTAATTTTATTGAAATGTGCAATTTCTGGTTTTCAGTATTTCGGGGAAAGCGTTAATGATTAGTGAAAATCATGTGTAAGAGTTTACCTACAATTAATGACAAAACATACATATATTCCCCTATATCTATGTTCTAGTCTATTATTAAAATACGGATACAAGTAAGAGCACACCACATCTTAATCATTATACGTAAACCACCACAAATATGATTGTTAATTGATGAATATCACTCGGTTCCTTCGTTACTTATTGAGCTTCACTTATGAGTTAATTGCTTTCATAACTGAACGTCTGAACCAAAACAGCAACATGAAGCAGGCAACATTAAACATATCATATCGTGTAAGTAAAAATATATATAAACTACTTATAGGCTAATCACAATAGTATTAATCGGCCAACAATTAATAATTTTTCCTATAATGATTGAATAGATATAATTACAACAATAGAGAAGAAAACATGGTTAAATCCCACCAAAGGAAATCTCACCTGTTCAAGATTCCATCTGGTTTCGGAGAGAATTGAAGAAGTGTGAGTGTGGGTGATATTTCATGTTTATCCTTATATTTTCTTTCATTTTGTGCTTTGTAATTAAAAAAAAGTAGCCCGAGTCGGTTAACGAATGAGATGACAGTAAATGAGCTTTCAATTTGTATCTCAATAGCTTAACTTCTATCTCCTCGGTTATACAAATGGAAAGATAGAATAATTAGAAAATATGAATATGTCGGCTTCCAATTTTGCTATAAATCAGTTAACGAAATAATATTCTTTTAAATAACAAAATTCAATCTTTTCGGTATTTAGGGATAAAGGTATACGTGCCACAATTTAATAAAACCACGCAGACACTTGTACACATAATCATAAATTTCGACACGTATCAACTAACTCGAAATTCACGTAATTCAAAATGTTCGAAAAAATCTAAAAATTATCAATTAGGCACACATTAGGCAATTTAATCACAATTAACACGTAAGCAAATATATATCCCGATCGAATTTTCTAAACTTTGTCCCGCTATTTAGTTAATTCTTACCGTTTCTTTCGTACGAAAATCTGGGGCATTACACTCTTCCCCCCTTCAAGGAATCTGGTCCCCAGATTCTATTGTGACTGGATAAATAACCCTGGATAGTGTTTCTTCATTTTCTCTTCTGTTTCCCGCGTACCCTCTTCAGTATTCTGATTCTTCCATAACACTTTTACTAACAGGATTCTTCAATTTCTGAGTTCTTGGTATTTTCGATCCAGAATCTGTACCGGTTCCAATACGAATGTCAAATTCGGCTCTAACGGTACTTCATCTACTGGAAGAATATGAGATTCGTCTGAATAATATTTTCTAAGCTGGGAAACGTGAAATACATTATGAATACCGGTGAGATTCGGAGGTAAGTTCAGTCTGTAGGCTGTCTCTCCAATTCGTTCTACTATGTCAAACGGCCCAATGTATCTCGGATTTAGTTTTCCACCCTTTCCGATCCTGGTAAAGCCTTTTCTCGGTGATGCTTTCAAGAATACCCGGTCACCCACTTCGAATTCTATATTTCGTCTTCTTTTATCTGCATAACTCTTCTTTCTGTCTTGGGCTGCCTTCATTCTCTGTCGGATAATCTGTACCTTTTCTATTGCATCTTGAATTAGGTCTGGAGGTTTCGCCCGATGAATCCCATCTTTAGTCCATCTCGAATCCTCTAAATCCGAATATAAAGGTGATCTGCATTTTCTCCCATATAGAACTTCATACAGTGCTGCTTTAATCGAAGCTTGATAGCTGTTATTGTAAGCAAACTCGATTAAGGTTAAATGTTGGTCCCAACTGTCGTGGAAATCCAAAGCACAAGCCCTCAACATATCTTCAAGATATTTAATTAACCTCTCTGATTGGCCATCTGTCTGTGGGTGAGCTGCAGTACTGAATTTCAATTTTGTACCTAAGTGATTATGCAAATCTTGCCACAACTTCGAAGTGAATTTCGGATCTCTATCTGATACTATACTGACTGGAATCCCATGTAATCTGATAATCTCTCGGTGATACAATTCTGCTAGTTTCTCCACTTTAGCTGTTGATCTAACTGGAATGAAGTGAGCTGATTTAGTCAATCGATCAACTATTACCCAGATACAATCATAGCCACCTTTGACTTTCGGAAGTCCTGTCAAGAAATCCATAGCCACCTGTTCCCACTTCCACGTCGGTACCTCCAATGGCTGCAATGTACCTCCTGGTTTCTGATGTTCGGCTTTCACCATCTGACAAGTGAGGCACTTCTTAACAAAATTTGCCACTTCTCTTTTCATTCCGTTCCACCAGTACTGAGTTCTCAGATCCTTATACATTTTGTTTCCTCCCGGATGGATAGTGTAAGCTGATTTATGAGCCTCCTCTAAAATCTCCTTTCTAAGTTGGAATATAAACCCGATTCTTATATCTGAAAATACCTGTATCATCAAACCCAAAATCTGGATTATCTTTCATTCGTTGCACCTGTCTTTGGACCCATTCATCAATTGCCTGAGCTCTCTGGATTCTCTGTCTCAAATCTGACTGAATGGTGATATTTGCAACACGGGGATGTGAAATAAGACAAACTCCTTCCAATGTATTTGCAGATGTACTCGGAGTTCCTTTCAACTGGGCCAAACTGATTTTCCTACTCAATGCGTCAGCCACCACATTTGCCTTTCCTGGATGATACTGAATCCGGCAATCATAATCCTCTAAGAACTCCATCCATCTTCTCTGTCTCATATTCAACTCTTTCTGGGTAAACAAATATCTGAGGCTCTTGTGATCAGTGAAAATATCAAATGAGATACCATATAGGTACTGTCGCCATTTGGCTAATGCAAAGACCACTGCTGCTAACTCCAAATCGTGGCTGGGATAGTGCTCTTCATTAGGACGTAACTTTCTTGAGGCATAGGCAATAACTTTCCCATTCTGCATCAGAACACATCCCAAACCTTCTTTTGATGCATCTGTATATACTGCAAATCCATCTGATCCATCTGGTAAGGTCAATACTGGAGCAGTAGTCAACCTCTTTTTTAATTCTTGGAAACTAGCCTCACACTGATCGGTCCACATAAATTGAATATTCTTACGAGTCAACTGAGTAAGTGGTGCTGCAATTTTCGAGAAATCTAGTACAAACCGTCTGTAATACCCAGCTAATCCTAAAAAACTTCTAACTTCGGATGGTGTTTTCGGTTGTTCCCAGTTCATAACTGCTTCAATCTTTGAAGGGTCTACTTCGATGCCATTCCCGGAAATAATATGCCCAAGAAAAGCCACTCGGTCGATCCAAAACTCGCATTTACTAAATTTGGTATATAATTGATGTTGCTGCAGTGTCTCTAATATAATACGAAGATGTTCATGATGCTCTTCTTTTGTCTTCGAAAATACCAGAATGTCATCAATGAATATCACAACAAAGTTGTCAAGATAGGGTCTGAAGGTCCTGTGCATCATATCCATAAATGCTGTAGGAGCATTTGTCAAACCGAAAGACATAACAACAAACTCATAGTGCCCGTATCTAGTGTTAAACCCAGTCTTAGGAATGTCCTCCTTTCTGATCCGAAGCTGATAGTATCCTTGCCTGAGATCAAGTTTAGAGTAGATTCTCGATCCCTGTAATAAATCGAACAATTCCTCAATATGAGGTAGAGGATATTTGTTCTTCACTGTCATCCTGTTCAACTCCCTGTAATCAATGCACAGTCGAAGAGAACCATCTTTCTTCTTTACAAACAACACCGGAGCACCCCAAGGCGAAGTACTCAGTCTGATGTATCCACTAGCCAGCAAATCATCCAACTGAGTCTTCAGTTCTTTCAATTCTGTAGGTGCCATTCGGTAAGGTGTCTTCGAATACGGCTCTGCCCCTAGAATAAGATCTACCACGAACTCTGTATCTCATTCTGGAGGAAGTGAATTCAAACTTTCAGGAAATACATCTGGGAACTCTTTGATTACATCCATTTCTTCTAACTTCACCTGATCCTTTGGCATGTTTATTAGATAAGCAATGTATCCTATACCCCCATCTCTGACCAATTGTTTTGCTTCCATAACTGAAATAATCAGAATTCGCTTTGTTCTGTCACCCCTGATTTCTTTCTTAGCTGATTCTTCTATCCCCAGAATAACTTTCTTCTGATAGCAGTTTACCTGAGCTCGGTGCTGACATAACCAATCCATACCCAAAATAACCCCATATTTCTGCATCGGTATCTCAATCAAATCGGCTGGATACATCTGATTACCAATCCTTACGGGACATTGTTTATAGATTCGATCGGTTCTAAAACATGATCCCAAAGGGGAACTAACCTCATACACATAATGTAAATACTCAACAGGTACAAATAATTTCACAGCAATATCGTGCGCAACAAATGAGTGAGTAGCACCCGGATCATATAATACTTGAATAGGAACGTCATGAATATGCATAGTACCTTCAACAACGGATGTCGGGTCGAATCCTTCTTTATTCTCACCCCCTAAAGCATATGCACGTGCGCGAACTATGGGCCTGTTGGAACTCCCGGCGGGCTGACCCTGATCTTTATTCTTATTCTTCGGATAATTTATAATCTGATGCTGACTGCTACCACACCTAAAACACTTACCCTGCTTTTTCCAGCAATTTGCTTCATCATGATTACCCCCACAGTATCCACAAATATGTCTCGGTGCTACAACTGGACGTGGGGCTGGAATAGGTCTCCCACCTGTAGAGCTACCTCTAAATGTACGGGCCCTTTTATCAGAAAACTGCCTTGTCTGTATGAATGGCCTCTTAGACCCAGAAGGTCGGTCCCTAGAAGCCATCGGCAACTGTGTCGGTCGAATATCCCGTAGCTCAGATTCTACCTCCATAGCTCGTGCAACTGCATCAGTGTACTCCCTAAGGTTAGCAGCCATTAGGGCATATCTAATCTCATCTCTCAAGCCCTGAATAAATCTCCTCGTCCTCCGTCTCTGGTCTGGCACGATATGAGGAGCATAATTAATCAAACGAGCAAATCAGGCCTCATACTCTGCCACACTGGTATTTCCCTGAACCAACTCCATAAACTCTTTCTCACGGCAGTCACGAACAACCTGGGGAATATACTTATCTCTGAACTCCAGTAAGAATCTATCCCACGTAACAGCTCCACCTGTAACCTGCCATCCCTGTTTTACCAATTTCCACCAGTCCCGTGCAGGTCCCTTCAGCAAGAAGACAACAAACTCTACTCGCTCGGGGTCATGTACTTGGGCAACTTGGAATATTTGTTCAATTTCAGATACCCATTCTTCTGCTTTCAGATCATCTGGTTCCCCAAGAAATTTTGGGGGACTGTACCTGAGAAACCTGTCTAATGCTTTCTCTTCTGTCTGTGCTGGACCCTGACGCTCTCGCTGAACTGCCTGTGCGGCCTGCTGTGCACAAACCTGTATAAACTGCCTCATCAGATCTGGTACATTAGCATCATCAGTCTGGAGAACTTCTTCTGGTGCTGGTGGTGCTCGAGGGGGTCTTCCACGCGGCATATCTAAAATCACAAATCACTGGATATATAATGCATGGTGGGTTAGTAAACTAATCATATAAGGCATCAAAAATCAATTAACAAAGAAAATCATATTAAGATACAGCATAACAACATATAAAACTCGATTCCTATAGTCGTACCACCTAGACACGACTCATTGCCCGGTGTAAGACCAGGCTCTGATACCACCCAAATGTAGCGCCCCCAAATGCTACACCCCGCACCAAGGTGTACCTCAAATATAGGCTTAAAACCTATACTCAAGATTTCCTCAGCGAACTGACAAAATCCTAACTAGGCGGAAGCTACCAACGAAACAACATCAATAGTAATCAAAACCCTGAACAATATGATAACTATCAAGATCATCACTGTCAAAACGATAATCATAAGTAGTAACCTGTACAATCTAGCAAAACATAGTTTTTGAAACCACACAAGTACAGTGACCTACAATGATTTACAATGATACGACTCCAATCATAAGACATGACAGGTTATAAGGTTTTACAAAAGTAAATATACAACACGAGCCTCAACTAGACGACTCCTGCCACCTATACACGACACGCCGCCTAGTGACACCTGTCTGCAGCCAAAATCAAAAGGGAAGAGGCGTAAGTCAAAATGACTTAGTGAGGGGGAATATATATATATTATAAAACAGAATAAAGGTTCACTATTTAATTTTAAACGAGCAAATAAAGAAACAAACAGAAACGAAAATTATCCAGGTTTTATCTGCAAGAATTTGCTAGTGAACCAATATAACATAATTCAATCATAAATAGATACCCGGCGAGAACGGGAAATTCTCCAACCTTAACACCCAAAATAATCAGAAAATAGAAACCTGCCTTATTCCTCCAAATGATAGTCAAGGAGCTACCTCGAACTACCCAAACAGACAAAAAGGGGTTACACTGCAAATGTAATCACCCAACTCATGTGCTCGCATTATCGACAACTCCGACGATACAAACGAACAACACTTCACAAAAGGGGTACGTGTGGGGATCAGCCTTTGGCGCACACCTCCAGGCCTCACCTTCCAGTTACCCCGGGCCCATATCCCCCAAGGGCGTCCCCAAGGGTCTAATAACAGATTCTCGCATTTCAGAAAACAGAGTTTTCCTTACAAGCCAAAGTGGCTCATCTTTCGAAAACAAAACAGATTTTTTGTAGTTATAAGTACAAAAGGATTTTTCGTATATTAAAGCATTTTTCTTTTAAATTGAACAAGATAATAATTCAACTATCTACTAAGTATAGTAATAGGGGACAGGAAGACAATAAAACTCATAAAGTAAAGGCTTCGGATTATGGGGAGTATAAATTTACATATATATGATAATGACTGCAGGAAAGAAATGAAACCTCACCTGAATATCCAAAAGATAGCAAAAAGGGAAAGTCTGACACAATATGGTTCCTTTGGAGGATCACCTGTTAATAAAAGACTATGGGGTAAGACTCGACTCGACTAACCAAATAAGACATGACCGACATGTACGGCTATAATCTTAATCACGTAATAATATTACATACAAACAATTCACTAGTTAATTAAACACACTTAAAGTAAAAGAATAAGGTAATTAATATAGCAATTTAATCATTACTAATAATACTTACAATTCAACTTGATTAGTTAAAGTATGATGTCATTTTAACCAATTAACTAATATAAAGCCTACCGAAATTACTATGTTACTGAAGTAGAGAAATTTAATATAAAATCCTTATTATTAAATAATATTCAATTAATTTTATTGAAATGTGCAATTTCTGGTTTTCAGTATTTCGGGGAAAGCGTTAATGATTAGTGAAAATCATGTGTAAGAGTTTACCTACAATTAATGACAAAACATACATATATTCCCCTATATCTATGTTCTAGTCTATTATTAAAATACGGATACAAGTAAGAGCACACCACATCTTAATCATTATACGTACACCACCACAAATATGATTGTTAATTGATGAATATCACTCGGTTCCTTCGTTACTTATTGAGCTTCACTTATGAGTTAATTGCTTTCATAACTGAACGTCTGAACCAAAACAGCAACATGAAGCAGGCAACATTAAACATATCATATCGTGTAAGTAAAAATATATATAAACTACTTGTAGGCTAATCACAATAGTATTAATCGGCCAACAATTAATAATTTTTCCTATAATGATTGAATAGATATAATTACAACAATAGAGAAGAAAACATGGTTAAATCCCACCAAAGGAAATCTCACCTGTTCAAGATTCCATCTGGTTTCGGAGAGAATTGAAGAAGTGTGAGTGTGGGTGGTATTTCATGTTTATCCTTATATTTTCTTTCATTTTGTGCTTTGTAATTAAAAAAAAGTAGCCCGACTCCGTTAACGAATGAGATGACAGTAAATGAGCTTTCAATTTGTATCTCAATAGCTTAACTTCTATCTCCTCGGTTATACAAATGGAAAGATAGAATAATTAGAAAATATGAATATGTCGGCTTCCAATTTTGCTATAAATCAGTTAACGAAATAATATTCTTTTAAATAACAAAATTCAATCTTTTCGGTATTTAGGGATAAAGGTATACGTGCTACAATTTAATAAAACCACGCAGACACTTGTACACATAATCATAAATTTCGACACGTATCAACTAACTCGAAATTCACGTAATTCAAAATGTTCGAAAAAATCTAAAAATTATCAATTAGGCACACATTAGGCAATTTAATCACAATTAACACGTAAGCAAATATATATCCCGATCGAATTTTCTAAACTTTGTCCCGCTATTTAGTTAATTCTTACTGTTTCTTTCGTACGAAAATCTGGGGCATTACAAGCTCAGCCGCGGAACTTTGAAGCTCCGCCGCGCCACCACCGTCATCCAAATGCCCGAAATAATGGTACCAATGTGCTCCTCTCGTCGAGACGATCGATTTCCATATATGATTTGCTTGAATCGGTGAAGAATCGAAGAATCCCCAAATTGAGAGGAAGAGCTCTCGTCCCTCTCTCTCGCCCATCTGTTCTTCCTCTTCTCTCAATTTTCATTTTGGCTCCAAGACTTCCAATAATCACATAATATACCCTATCCTCAAAAAATGTACAAATTGTATAAAGTGTCGGAATTTAGTGTACTTAGTGTCAAAATGACTGAAATAAAATGCTTAGTAAGAATCAAGGTTCGTTTTCTTAAAATTCATGAGTTTACGAAAAGTCAATTCCGGGTTGGGCTGAAGTGTAAATAATTTTGGGCTAAAAATAAAATTTTATTTAAAATATGACTTAATGAATAATATTGAGGATGGTATGAAAATATTTGGAACCTCGACAAAATATGCATTATTGAAACATTGAACCCAAGTCCAATGTACACTGTTTAATTACTAAATTCGATTAAACGAGCTAAAATATAAATTTTCTGAATTGACTCTAATTAGTGTTAAAACGATGCAAATCAATTTCTAATTAATGCCTTGGATTTTAAATACCAAATCGATGATTTATAAAAATCCTTAAATGCAAGAGTTGGAAAACGTGCAAGTCTGAAAGACGTCGGGACCATAAATGGTCTGAATTCCGATAAACGTGCTAATCTTGAACTTGGAGATTGCCGGTCGTCACATGTACTACAAATAACTAAATAGTGATTGTCCACTCAATTCTTAATAAAGGATATAAGCGAAGCAAGCCTTCATTCTCAGGATTAAAGTCTAAAGAAATAGACAAGAGAGAATGACAGGAATATCCTAATCCTTGTACATAAGTCATGTACGTGACTAGGTACTGCTTACAAGCAATTCCTCTAGTCGAATCCCAAAAGGAGTTAAGCTTATATACAGTGAAATAAACTCTTTAGTTCTTTAAATAGACTAAAAGTTTGCTTCTCATTTATGAGAATTGAAATCATGAGGATAGTCCGACTATAGCTTCAGTCGGATATGGACAAATCAAAATCCATCGGGATACATGTTATGCTTATATGTGGTACAGTGAGATTGATTAAATCCATTCTAGAAACTATAATAAAATTCCACTTATAAAATGAATAATATAAGTGTGCATCAGAGTTGCACAAACGAAAAGTGTATGGATAAATACTTCATCCAAAAGTTGGATGTAGAACCTAGCATTACCAAATATGATTATTGTCTTCTAAAAACAATAGTCGAGCCGGTACACAAGCAAAGATCTCATCAAAGATCCAAACACGAACGATTTGAGGAAAATCGAGAAGAGAGAAATACTTGTCGTGGAAACAAGTCATCTCAGAAAATAATATAACAGATCCACCTTTTAAGCTCTAAGTCAACAATATCACAAAGGATATCACACAAACGAACGTGCTTATTTATTTTGGTGAACCTGATGTCTCACCAAACGAACGTGCTTAATGCTAGCTGCTATTCATTTTGGTGAACCTGAGGGATCACACAATGAATTGATTTCTCCAAACCTTAGAACTAAAAGATCAATGTGAAACATTGATATTGAATTAAAGATGTTTTAATTCAATTGGAAATAGAAAGAAATAATTAATACTAGAGAGTATTAATTGTGAATGACATAAGTTAATTGATTTGACTTATAGGATAATTAATTTGTCCTTATATTATTTACTGGGTATTTAATTAGTTGGGCTTGAGTTTACTTAAGTCTGTACTAATTAAATATATTAAACCCCAAACGAGTTTGAGCTTCTCTATTAATTAAAGCTTGATCTCGTAATTAATGAACTGGACCAAGCTTTGATAGGCCTGGCCCAATACAGCATGGGACAAAAATCCTGAGCCCATAAGCTTTAGGGATTTTCGGCCAGTGTGTCTTTATTTATAGAGCAGCTGTCAGTTCATTCAATACACACAACTCAAATTTCTGATTCTCAAGACGGGACGAAGTTCTGTCTCTCTCTTTTCTCTAGTTCTTGTATTTCTCAGTTAGTAAGATATTCAAGAACATTCTTTACTTTAAAGATTTTATTTCTTGCCAATTGGATTTGTTTGCTAGTCAGATTAATTGTGGTGTGGAGTTACTGATCCGTGGATTCAACCTTAGAGGGCTTCAAGAACAGAGTCTTAATTTTGCAAACGGATTGTGGATCTAAGTTCTTGAGAACTTCAATTCCCTACATCAGCAGGCGTTCGAAAAGGTGATAATCCTTATCACCATGTTTTGTGAAAACATCATTAAACGGTTTTATAAACTTCCTAGGGATTTGTTCTTTCTATTCTGGCACAAAATTTTTAAATTCCGCATGTGCTGGGTATGCGATTCCAACAACTATAATCCGATAAAATGAGAGAAAAATGAGAATTTAACCAAAGGAGCTCAAACCTAAAAAAATGGAAATAGAAGGAAATTCGTCGGAAGGCAAGGCTCGAGCTCAGAGTATGTTGTTCTTCGCGAGGAGGTGCACTTTCTATCAAGGTCGGATCTTGATTCGGTCGCCGAAGATGATGCTAGGGTTTTGAGCTTTCAGGATGACTAGTGAGAGAGAGAGGGGTCACGAGAGAGAGAAAGAGAAATGAAGGAGAAGAGGAGTTTGGCTTGTTTATCAAATCTAATTTTGGGCCAAGAAAATACGAGGGGGTAAAATCGTAATTACACCAAACTTATCCAAAAATACAAGTTTTCCAAATTAAATAATATTACAGTTAAAATTCATGAAATTTAACGCACGTTGACATGTCGTGGTGTAAATACCGAAATTCACTCTTTTATGAAAAAATCATACAATCACGAATAAATAATAGAATAAATAATAAATTGTACAAAATAACTCGGTTCGGGTCCGGTTCGTAACTCGAATTTTCGGGGCGTTACATTTCCCATATTCTGAACCAGGTGTTAAACAAATATTTATTGAACCACTAAAGTTATCAACCCTACATTTACACCCCTGCTCTTGTTGCCCAGAATCAAATAACTGATTGGACTGCTAAATGTAAAACAACTCTAGATTAACCTAATCTGATTTTGCTGATAAGTCATATATTCAACCCATAATCCCCCTAGGGACTCATATCTAATACCAGGGATTGTTTTATCTTCTTCATCTATATAAACCCACAGTTTGGTTATATGTAAAAAAACACAGGGTTTCCTTCTATCATTGCAAAGAGGTGCACGATTGTCAATTTGTTTTTGGTGGAGTAATTTACTTCGAGATTAATGTTTTTTGTATTCTGCAGTGAGGAATCTTCGACCAAACCAAAATGAATAACGGAGATATTGATCCTAGATACTAAACGATAATTAGAAGACGAATTCCTCATCTATAGAGAGTCTGAAAGAGTTATCCTCATTCTATTATGTAGGTACGCGAGGCGCCACAACATCCAAACGCACAACATCATGTACCGGATGTACTGAGCTGTGGCGCTGGTGTTCCGTAGCAAAATTTTACGACAATATGCAGACAGTGAAATTATGTACAAGTTTATCCAAATGCGTCATAAGTTTATACGCTTCAGGCATTACATCAGTCTTGCGTCTATTACTTATTTCAAAGCAGACAATAAAGTTAGCGTCACTGCGGATTATGGCAACGAAAGGGCCGCTCGCCGGGTAAACTCTTTGGTAAATGTATTACAATTACTCCCTTACAATTCTCTATCAAGCCCTTTAAGCCCACGTTGCTCATGCGGGGATCCTTCAGCAAAGCTTCCCTCAGCTTACTGGTCATCCACTCCGATGTAGCAATTTTTTGCTTATTGCTACTGATGCATATGCAGTTGTGCCTTTGATGACAAACTTTGATCTTGAATGTGATTCCATCCGGCAGGACGGAAACATACAGTCTCCGTGGGCATCTGACAGCTGCACAGTAAGCTCGAATCCTTTTAGGCTCATTCTTCTCCTTTATGCAGTGGAAGCCCTTTCTGATGACGTACTCTTCCAGATGTCTCCTGAAAGCATGGACATCAATGAAATGCATGCCTGCCCTTAGATTCAACTTCCCCTCGGGAACTTTATCGTCCAGCACAACGGTTTCAGGACCGACCACTAGGGGATCGATCCGATAATCCTCATCCGAGCTGTCATCAACTGGAACATTGTCATCGGAGCTGTAATCAGACAGCTCTTGCTCCAGAATGTTATCATCGGAGCTGTCATCCAGCTCCGACGAAGAAGCTCTATCTTCACCTGCTAAGAAATATGATCCCTCACCGTCTGGATCAAGTTCTTCGTCATCGAGTTGTGCTTCACCCTCAACATCTGTTTCTTCCTCTTCTCTTGCTTCTACATCCCCTTCTTTTGATTCTACCTCAACCTCTGCCTCTACCTCGTCTACCGTTTCTTCCTCCCCGTCTGTTTGCACCTCCACGTTTTCAAATTGTTCTTCACCAAAATCGTTCATATCTGCCTCAATGTCCTCATCATCTTCACCCTCTGATGGGGTCAGATCACCGCTATCGTCTCCTTCATCACCTCCGGGATCATCACTTCCATGGGGTCCCCAGCCCCAAATGATTTTCGAACAGGAGTGCTGAACTCCTGTGTAACCCCCTCACCATCTACGTTTGCGTCACCAAAATCCAGAACCCTATTGACACCTCTCCCCAAAGGTCTCTCCTGTGTCAACCCCTCATCTTGTTCTTGTGTGCCAGGCTCCTCCTGCAATTGACCCTCTTCACAAGTCCCCCCATTTTCTCCATCAACACCTTTCCCCTTAAAACCTCCTTGTTGAGTTGCAGATGCACCATCACAGTTTTGGGAAAAGTTACAATTACCCCCCTTACCCTCACCGGCCTCCCCAATCATGTCATCTTGGTTCACATCCTCCCCAATCACATCATCACTTGCATAATCCTCACCAACCATGTCATCTTGGTCCACATCCTTGTCTGGAATGTCTCCTCCTTCAGCTGCATCATTGTCACGAGACAGATATTCGTCGTTAAACAATGGCAAATTCAGAACTCGTTCAATAATCTCATTTGAATCTTCTCTCATTTCTTCTGTTTCTGGAGAATTTTCTGTTTGTGGTGGTTCATCAATTTTTGTTTGAGTTTCTGCACAATTATTTTTAGTTTCAGCTTGTGCCTTCTCAGTCTATGTTTCTATTTCGGCCTGTGCACATTATCCTATTTCATTTACTATTTCAGCTTCAGGTTCTTCTTCAGTTGCACATTCCATATAAACTAGAGAACCCGGGTATTATCTTGCAATTTCCATATAATATAAGCGCAGCATTTTGGTGGTGTTAGTAAACTACCGTTATTTCAAAATGTAAACAGCCCTTTATCCTTCAATCTCCCACTTATTAACATGAATTTTATTTTTGAACTTAGGCTAGCATATGCAAATGTAAACAAGCTCTAATATTTAGAGGCGAACAACCACACTTTGTAAAAAAATTAATTCACAAACACATAAAGTGTCAGATTGATGTTTGAAGTTTTTATATTTTTAATTTTAGATAATTAAAGATTTAAATTATTTAAAACCGCAAACCCCGCACCGATCTGCACCGAAACCGCATCAAACCGCACTGTCGGTGTTACTTTACAAAACCGCAATTTAAAATTTTGAAATTGATTGGAAAAAAACCGAAACCGCACCGTGATTGTAACGACCCGAAAATTTGATTTTTCAATTCGGTATATTTTATTCGAGTAATTGTGCAAATTATTATTTTATTTAATATTTATTCAGAGATTTTAGAATAATTTCGTAAATGAGTGAATTTTATATTTAAATCACGAATTGTCAATGTGCGTTTAATTATGTGAATTTTAACTGTAATTACGTATTATTTGGACAACGTAAGTTTTTAAACTTATTTTGCGAAACGACGAATTTACCCCTTCGATTTTTAGACCTAGTCAACTTAATTGACTAAGTCAATCTCTCACCTCACACTCTCGTTCAACATCCGCAAGAAAGAAAGAGAGAAAAGAAAAGAGAAGGAAAAAGAGAAAGAGAAGGAAGAGATTTCAATCGATCGTCCCGACTTCGTTTCCCGACGGATTTTCGAATCGTTTACGCCTACGAATTCCTCACGATCTTTTCTACGAGTAAGCTTCTAACGATTCTCTCGTTTAATGTCTTCTATACTTCGTTTTTCTCGTTTTTGTGAATAGTTGTATAATTTAGGTTTTATATGATTTTGATAGTAATTGTGGATGGATTTTCGTGTTTATCGTTTCTATATGTAGATTACATGTTGTAGATGATTATATGTGAAAATTAGGGATTGATTTGCATGATTAATCGATTAAATGTTAGATTTTGGTTTGAATTCGCGTATGATTTTTGCTGTCTGATGTTTCTGCTCATTTTGGTCGCACACGGCCTTAAGGCCGTGTGCATGAGACCGTGCGTGTGTGGAGAATGGGCACGGGCTGTGCACACGGCCTTGAGGCCGTGCGCGTTGCTTGATTGTGCACGGCCTCGGCACACGGCCGTGCACAAGGCCGTGTGGCCTGGTCGAACAGTGCCCTGACCTTCTGTTAGTCAGGGCACATTTTACACTACGGGTCCCTCCGAAACTCGTCTTTTTCGAATTATTTCTTCGCTCGTGTATTCGATATATATGAAATAGATATGAATTGCATGATTTATGAATTTACAACATGTTCGGGTATATGAATAGTGTGTTTTAAGTTTTCGTTAAATTTTCTAACTTTTGCATGTGAAGTCCGATTTTCCCAGAATTCGAATGCATACTTCTTTATGATAATTTAAGCATGTCCGTAAAGTTTCGTTGCATTTGGACTTAATTTGTATTTTTAAATGCATGAATTACTCTGTTTTCGTTTGAGAATTTGAACTTAAGTGATTGATTTAATTGTGTAACGTGCTCCTATGTGTTTTAATATTCTCGTATAAGCTGTGCGTCGTCTTTAGTCTTGTTTGGTTGTGTCCTGGTATTTTTGCAGACGATACTCCCGTGGAGTAGCGCCGGTTCTTGATTTTGCTCTTATTTTGAATAGTCAACAGGTGAGGCTTTCCGTTTCTGTTTCCATTATTATTATGTATATATATATAAATAAGCCTCTCCCGATATAAGCCACGTTTATGTTTTGTTTTCACACCGTTTCTATATATATACTTAGTAGATATTTATGCTTATTATGTTCATTTGATTTATCAAAAATGATTTGATATGAAAAAGTACTATGTATAGTCTTCGAAATGTTTACGAAAGAGACATGTAAAACCTTTTGTTTTCTAAGGCGAACTTTGGCCTTCGGCCTCGCATATGACATGTCTCGAACGGTCTTTTGGCCAACCCGAAATGATTTGAAAAGCGAGATTATGAACTGTATGCATGTTTGTTTGGGCCCGGAGTAAGAGCGATAGGACGGAGTCGGTAGACGTCGGGTCTACGGCGTAAATCCTATGGTTTCCTCCATTTGGGAGCTCGGGGTGAGGCCGGAGTGGCAGCCCTTTGAGTACCTGAGTTATTACCGTATGTTATGAGCAGTTCGGGTTTGCAGTCCGGCTACATTTGAGGAATAAGGGAGGTTTCCGGTTTTATGTTTTGGATATTGGAGTTCAGGGCTCGACTCGCCGAGTCATATGATAAGTTATGTTTTATGTTAAATCACCACCCGATTACGAAAACCTTTCTTTTATGTTGATTTCTTTTAAGTTTAAAATTGGTGATTTATTTTCCGTTTTATTATATACATTATTATTCCCTCCTCACTTAGTCGTTTGACTAACCCTCTCTGTCTCACCCTATATTGGTTTCAGGATACTAGGCGGGATTCGTCGTCGTCGTAGGGTTTTATTTATTTTATTCATGTATATCTCTCTTTTTCCCGTTCGACTTTTATTTAAGTTTTACGATATTAGGATGTATTCGGGATTATGTATTTATTGAGCCCGTTATTATATTTATCGGGATACTGTATCGAACCCGTTTGATATTATGTAATTGAATTTCGTTAGCCTTGGTGGGCTTTAATAATTGTGTATTTATTATGTTCTATTGCTTTGATTATTTATATTGCTTCCGTGTCTCTGTCTTTTCGTTGTTTTTGAAACCCCGCCTAGTGATTGAGTAAATGCTTGCCGTTCGCCGGGTTTCGGTTCGGGTCGGATCTCATTTCGGCTCCGGGTCGGGGCTCGGTGCGGGGCGTGCGGGGCCCGTTTGGGGCGCCCGCTACAGTGATCACCCCTAAATTTTTCAATCGAATTGCAATTTTGTACATAATATTTACAGCGTTGCACTAAAGGTACCTTACCATGGTTAATTATGCAAAAATGGTGTAAATAGTTGCTTCAAACTTCTTCAGGCTATATTTACGTTCATATTAATCAAATATGAGTTAAGTGTGTCATCCTAAAGGATATTATCGGTACTTTTAACCAAACAATAAAGAGTCAATTTGATACTTTGAAATTTAAACGCCAAAAGGAAAAAAAAAACTTATTGTTTTCCTTTTTAATAGTTAGCTAATATTTTCTCACAAAAAAATATGATTCTTCATACAGAAAAGTAAAAAGCAGATAAAGAGAAAAATTATCATTGTATGAGACGTACTTCAAGGAGAGAACTTCATGCATACCCTAATTTTTGGTGCGAAGACATTAGCTTGCTATTAAAAAAGAAAGCAACAAGTCTTTTTTTTTTTTTTTTGGCGTTTAAATCTCGTGAGGTTTATAAATTTGGGCAAGTTGACTTTAAATACCTTTCATCCTAAAAAATTTACCTTCCATTTTTTCAATAGTCATTTTAGATACCAATCTAAGTTTTAATTTTAACTTTGCTTTCTCTTTTTGTGTAAAATGTCCGAAATATCCTTATTTGTCCAAGAATTACAAGGGCATGCCATTATCTTTCACATGGGCACCAGAATAATTTTCCGGCGGGCAATTTTCTCGAAGAGAATGTGCTCGCTCGATGAGAAAAATTCAACCGTTGTACTTAAAAAACGATGAGTAGGTTGTTCCGTAGCAGTCGTGCCTTCGCGAGCTCATGTTTTTGGCCTCATTTTTTTACCCTGGCGACAATGGTTGAAAATTGTGGCCCTGGTTCGACGGAGTACTAAGAGGGAGATTGGTGGCGTTTGGTATGTTATAGGGCTCGCGCGGCGTTTGACGGTGGTAATTTTTGATGGATGGATGCGACATTTGAATTGTGGAAGAAACGGTCCAGTAGAATTGCTTAACCTAGCTTTTGTTTTACTACAACAAAATTCAAGTTTGGGTCCACAAACACCACATATTATACAATAAATATTTTATTTACATTATACAAAAACATACTGTAATTCAAACTGTCAATTCTATAAAATCACAAACGCATACTTCATATTGACAAATAAATTCCGCAAACATGACGTTCGAATTAGGGAAAAAAGGTCCAGGAAAATTGCATAACCTAACTTTTATAATGAATACAACAAAATTCAAGTTTGGGTCCACAAACACGACATATTATACAACAAATATGTTATTTACATTCCACAGAAACAAACTGTAATGCAATCTGTCAATTCCGCAAATCACAAACTCATACTTCACATTGACAAATAAATTCCGCAAATGTAGTTAAAATTTATATGCAGCGCACAAAACGTTTAAAAAATTAAATGATTGCAGCCTTTCGTATACTGCAACTGCTAATGGTTACGACCTCTCCCCTTTTATAAATTAAACTCATTGTCGTAATTGTAGAGAACACACAAACGATAATTTTTATTTCTCTGTAGCTATCTTGCTCTCTTTCATTCTTCGTCTTTTCTTACTAAACAAGAAAAGAAATAATGGCTAATGAGTTCAGTAGGATTTTGTCGGAACCTATTCCTAGGCTTTCAGAATCAGAGACTGAGAGGCTATTTGTTAGCGTCCTGCAGAGTTACGCTAGAAAAAATCATGTCTATCTCTCTGAAGTGATGACATTGGCACCCAGTCATCTGAAAGCGGGCAAGGACAAATGCATGAGAACTCGTTTCAGTGAAGAACATATGAAATGGAAGGTGATTCAACTCCGCTACAAATTTTTCAGGTTTAGAAGATTCATCTATCAAATTGGGGTGTTCTATAATGAAGATACCAATAGAGTGACCGTGGACCAAGGCTATTAGAATTTTATACAAAGTCCGCATGTATATTACATAAACGGCTATTCATAATAATATCAAAACTCCCTATTATTACATAAATTATTACTTCTATTCGTCGTTGTCACCGTAATAAACTGAGCCTATCGATCATCTAGAATTACTTGTCCGTGGATGTCTCCGCTACCAGTCGTTGAAGAAAATTTTCTTGGGTTATAGTTGTGCCCTCTTCAATGAAGAACCCCTACTCAACGGTTGGGATCTAATCCCAAGAAGAGAGAATGACAGAGACATGGAGGAGGTTAACGCTTGCTCCAACTCCAACGGGAGTGAATTTCAAGAAGACGAAGATTATGTGATGTCTTCGTCTGGTGAAAATGATGTTTAGTAGTTGAAAAAAGATATTGATAGGAGTTTTGATAGTATCAATTGTATTCTGAGATTTTTATAATAAATGAACTTATAATATTAAACAATGTCAAACATAATCAATAATTGCAGATCTTGTAGGAAATTCTGCGTAATTGTACAAAAAAATAATAGTAAACCAGGTAAATGTTGTGATCTTTACATATGTTGAACAACAATCAGTTATTGCCGTTCTATTTTGGACTTCTACCTAATTTTATTAGTAAATGATTTGATTTAACAAACTGTAAGTTCTATTTTATAAATAAATGAACTTATAATAGTAAACAATGTCGAACATAAATCAATAATTGCAGATCTTGTAGGGAATTATGCATAACTGTACGAAGGATATAATATTAAACCAGGTAAATATTGTGATCTTTAGGTCAAACTTTCAAATTGAATCTCCATTAATTGGTTAAGACATTCGGGCATGCATCTATCCATCAATTTAATACGACCTTTCATTCTCCCATTTCCCAATACTAAAACCCGCAGTCTCAACTATAGAACCCTCAAACACCATTTTTACTCACTCTACCTTATCTGTATTTAGTCTCCCCTACCTCTCTTAGTTTGCCCATCCACCAAACTGAACATGGCTGAGGAGTACAATAGGATTTTGGGAGAAACCCTTTGGAAGTTTAGAGACAGAGATATTAATAGCTTGATAGGTTGTTCATTAGCCTATGGAAGAGCTATTGTGAAGAATGCGATGTCCGCGCTTCCGAGATGTTTCCGACGGTCCTAAAAGATATGAAGCAGAAATTGTTGTTGCATATGAGAGCCAAGTTCAGGAAACGTATTATCAAATGGAGGTTGATCCAACTCCGCCATGATTTCGCTTCCTTCAGAAGATATATAATGAGACATGGGGTATCCTACGATATAGACGCCAACCGAGTTGCTGTTACAGAATTTTATTGGAATTCTCTGCCCTTTCGTCCGGTATATTGCATGAACCATTCCCTTTCTTGTTATTGATTATCATATCTATTGTTAGTTTAATGCCTCTCTTTTTTTCAAAATAATAGGAGTCAGCTAAAGAACGAGAGCATCGCATCTTTAGCTGTAAGCTTTACAAGAATCTGGCATTCATTTTCAGAAAAAGTCAATTTGCCCTTTTCCCTGAAGAAACTGAAGAGAATGGTTGGGAAAAAATCCCATTAGAATCTGATGACTGCAAGGTGGAGTATTTCAACTGGACCTCTTCTGATGGAAATGATAGTGATGGTGGAAGTGATAAAGATGATGGTAGTAATGATGGAAGTGATGATGATGATGGAAGTGTTCCTGATGATGAAAGTGTTCCTGATGATGAAATGGACCTTGATGATTGCCCTGAAAGTGATGAGGAGGGCCTGGTTTTGTGAACTTCTTGTGGACGTTGATAAATCAAAAATTAAAAAGTTGTTTAGATGTGTATCTGGCATTTTGATGATACCAATTTGTGGCACTAATATTCTAAATTGTCTAACTATACTAACTAATATGTATCTAACAAGCAGATCTACGTAATGGCAAATGAAGAGATGCCCTTTAAGGGTAAAAATGACATGTAGATAATACAAATTTGTGGCACTGGTATTGTAAGTTATCTAACATTACTAACGATTGTGTATCTAAGAAAAAGATCTGCGTAATTTCAGATGAGATGATGCCATTACGGGTAATTTTGTCTTTTGATGATACCAATTTGTGGCACTGATATTCTAAATTGTCTAACTATACTAACTAATGTGTATCTAACAAACGGATCTACGTAATGGCAAATGAGGAGATGCACTTTAAAAGGATTGTCTTTTGTATAAGTACGAATGTTGTTTAGTCGCTTCGTGTATTATATTACTCTATAAATTCAATTAAACTTCGTTTTAAAATACTTATAAGCTGATCTTTTCTAAACTAACTTATTGATTATACTTGTCCACACTTATTGGTATTACTACTTTTCCTATGTATCTTATCAAAATACCATCATAACAGTAGATTTTTCTTTGCCAATCGAATCATAGACTCTTATTTACAGACTTTACTTCGATAATTGTTAAAAATAAGTTTTCAAGTTTTACATAAAGTGTAAAATCCATCTATTATGCTTGTATGTTGGTAATATTCATAAGTAAAGTAATCTTAATATTAAGTTTGGACACTCCCCACATATAATCTATGAATATATCATTTAAGTTATAATATGACAATAAAATCAAGCACATGATGTTTCATTGAACATGTAAAGAAATATAATCCATGAATATAGTCAACAACCTACGCACTTATACAAAATATCAACCTTCAAAAGGGGATTTCCCTCTACACAATTAGCCAGACTTCATTATTAGACACATATATCATAATGAAGTTCGATAGTTTTTAAAATCAACATAGAATTTCTTATTTATATAGGCTCAAATACCCTTCTAGTGGATTTAACTTTCTATAATTACGCAGACTTCATTATTAGACACACATCTCTTAATGAAGTTCGATAGTTTTTAAAATCAACGTAGCATTTCTTATTTGTATAGGCCAAAATACCCTTCTAGTGAATTTAGCTTTATATAATTATGCAGACTTCATTATTAGACATACATCTCTTAATGAAGTTCAATAGTTTTTAAAATCAACGTAGCATTTCTTATTTGTATAGGCCAGAATACCCTTCTAATTGATTTAGCTTTTTAGGTATAATAAGTATAAGTGTCCCATCACAGTCCCCTCACATTACCGCTTCGTAGCATTTCTTATTTGTATAGGCCAGAATACTCTTCTAGTGGATTTAGCTTTTTAGGTATAATAAGTATAAATGTCCCCTCACATTACCGTTTCCAGTACAGCCTGCCAATATCTTTGAATTCCAATGCATCTTTTTACTTTTATAGCCGCTTCAATAGTCAATGTTGCCTAAATTGAGCGGTTGCGAATGGATACATGACAACTCTTTGAATTCTACCTTAATAACTCATATCGGTAACTTAACCGTCGGGATCACCTACTACCATAATTATCCATTATTCTCCCTCTATATATATATACAATAACTGAACTTGGAACTATTAGATCTGGAAAGTAGAGATCACGAATGTTTTGCTTTATCATGTAAGGGTTGAATACCACTTTGACAACAACACTTTCAAGTCACCCGATGATGTTTTTTAATTCAAACGGAAGGTAAAAAGTTACCTGTTAAATCTTTCTTCGTTATCAGTCGCTGTAGCGCCCCTTTCCGTAAGTGGAGGAAGGACACCACATCCGCACCGAGACGAACTCCCAAACGAGGTAGATGTACCCCATTTAAAAATCCATCTCGGCGAACGGCAAGCACTCAATCTATACCGGCAACAACGTACCTAGTCCAACAACAACAACCAACAGAAATAACAGAGTGTGGAAGCTTAACATATCCATAACAATTAAACATTCAAAGCCACACGGGGCATTAATTAACATAATTCAATATTCAACAATTACATAATTAACTAGTCATTGCTCAACGATATCCATCACATCATCGAATATCAATCATCATTAATATATCCATTTCTACTGAACAAAGCGATTTAATAATAAAAGACAGACTGTTGTTGGACACTACCGACAATTACCAAAGGACGCGAAGACCAAGACTTACGACCCGCTGTTGCCAACCGACATGAGAGGTGACAACGCCACCTGTCGACCAGAAGTAAGAATTAAAACAACGAGGGGTGAGTATAAACGATACTCAGTGAAGGTAAAAAGGGAACAAGTACGAGCCACGCTTCCGAGTTTTTATACATATATAAGAAAGTACATTTGCAGAATTTAAGAAAAAACTGGAATGTGCTTCGACTTGCATTAATTACAATTAATAAGCATTAACGATAAGCATAAATAGAAGCAAGTAATATCCCAGCGAGAATGGGCCTATTACTCCTTATAACCCCATCATGTAGCGCCCCCTGAAAGAGGACCGCCACATCCGCACCGAAATGGACTCCCGAGCTTCAGCGAGGGGCCTCAACCCAGAAACCCACTCCGGCGAACGGCACTCACGCAAGCACTACCGGCAACAGCAACGACATCCCAACAACAACCAGAAAAGAGCAGAGAAATGCGGAAGCGATTTAAATAAACAGATAAATTCCATAAATATCAATTAAACATGTGCAAATCGAAATACAACATAATAACAACATGTAATGCCATCCATGGCTCAACTAGTCTATCCTATACAATCCTAGATATCGTCAACTATCACACATCAGGGGCACATAAGTACGTAAAGTAAATAAATACAATAAACAAGACTCGACGGTTGTTGGGACCACTGACAAGACAAACCAGAAAGACTGAGCCTATCTAGACCTGCTGATGCCGACTGACAAGATAGGTGACGTCGCCACCTGTCTACCTGAAGCAAGAACCAAAATAGCAGGGATGAGTATAAAGGATACTCAGTAAGGGGTTTTGATCACAGTTCGTCATTTATCTTTTAAAACCAAAAGTGGTGAGTGTTGCCCGTTTTGAGAAAGAATATAAATAAAGAAATATAAATTATAAAATAATGCAAGACAATGCTCAGGATCGGCTTATTTGAAAATACAAATAGTTGACGAACCGGATCTTTCAAAATATTTGCACGTAATATCAAGCCGATTGAAAGAATATTAGTTGAGTAATAAAGGAGGCTTAGAGTAGCAAGTACGAGTCACACTTCCGGGTTTTATATATATATAGGGAAATACATATGATTACTGAAGAAAACCGGAATGTGCTTCGACTTGTCACGGAAGCCATAAAACAATTAGACAAGCAATAAATGCAGTAAATCATGCCATAATGTGTCCCGGCGAGAACGGGCCCTCTCCTTATAACTCCCCATTGAAAAACATGCAAGCAAGTACTCCATCACCAAGGTTCATGGACCACTCAGAATTTATGGAAACGCGTGTTAACAACGTCACCCTTAACAGAATTTTCTAGGAAGCGCGTAGCCTACAACGCCACCCTCGCACTAACTCAGGTTAGTCAACCTCCTGGCTGACCTAAGCAGATACGGATTGGAATATCCATCGGGATCTGCCCAGGACGCACGTCCCTAGACTCACCTCCTGAATACTCCGGGCCCAAAACATACACGGTCCAGTGCTCGCATTTGAAAACGATGATAGTTTAAGTGGCCAAAAGGGCCATTCGTAATTGGGGAATCGGGATGTGGAAGGCCAAAAGGGCCATTCGAGACAAGGTTATATTTGCGAGGTCGAGGGACCAAAGTTCGCATTTAAAATAAAAGGGTTTTCCTTGTCTCTAGTCGAAATCATTTCAAATCATTTTGGTTTTGCTATTGAAAGGTTTGACTAAGCACATAAGGAATAGTAAAGGCAGTACAACAAGTAATAATAAAAGTTGGGAAGTCATTTATTTCGCAAACCTATATAAGACTATGTTCTTACTCCAGTTGAAAGAAGTTTAAACCCTTACCTGGCTCGACAAGACAGTATGAAAGCAAGCGGTAGTCAGGTTTCTCCCTCGTTGGACCCACCTGTAATACACAGGGCCTAGAGGATGAAAACAAGACCGACAATACTAAAAGCAAGACACGAACAACAGACGACGCACGGCAATTCAAATAGAATCCAATCATGCAATAAACGAAATATGGGAAGTAAATCAATTAAACATGTAAATTACGGTACGACAATTAAAGAATATTAATGAAATGTTAAATAATGAAAGAACGTAAATAATAAATATTAAAGGCATGCTTAAACGCAATTAGGGCACGTAGACATGCTTAAAATAATATAACGGGACTCTCTCGTAAAAACGGGGTTAATCGGATAAGAAACGGAAAAGATGGGAAAAATCCCTAAATGAGAAAGGTGTCAATTGACGGTCAAATAAGGTCGGATAATTTGTAAATTATGAAGAATATCAAATCCCAAGGCTCAAGGAAGCTATAGGTGAAATCGGATTGATATTCGGAGGTCGTATGAGAAAAGTCAACATTTAAATTAGTGGGGTTGACCAATTCCCGAAGTGTAAGAAAGGAAAAGGCTAGAAAATACACTAAGTATGTTGCACCGGCCAACGCACGGGCTTACGCACGGGCTTGGCAAGCCGGTGCAAGCACAAAAGGGGTTGCACGGCCTCCCGCACGGTCTTGAGCACGGTGCCAAGGCCGTGCAGGTGCAAATGGCCATGCGCACGGGCCCGTGCACGGGCCAGGCTGAAAAGGGCTGCACGGTAGCAAGACCGTGCGTTCGCCCGTGTGGATCTACTGAGCAGCAGACTCAGCAGATCGCGAAACTCTCACGCGAATTCAAAATATAAATTCATATATCTCCTAATTTACTCCATAAAATATCCTAATTTTCACATATAATCATATATATCATATAAGTTACACATAGGCACAAGAAACACGTAAAATGGTCAAGTAAATCTTCCTAAACACGAAAATCCTAATATATAAAATCCTATATCTAAAGTCACGAAAATCGCAAGAAATAACGAACGGAATGAAATGGGGTAAAAGGATTACCGGTAGAAAATGTAGTGAGGATCGTTCGGGTTTTCACGGCTCGTCGATCGGGCGAGAAACGGGCTCGGTAGGGCGTCGGGAAGATTCTCTCCTTTCCTCTTCTTCTTTCTCCTTTCTTTCTTCTTTCTTTCTTCCTTTTGTGAAATGAGATAATGAGAGAGAGATAGATAGATATTTATGAAAATATCTCGGGGGGGGGGGGGGGGGGGGGGGTAAAATGGTCATTTAGGCTTTCAAGGGCATTTATGTAATTTAAGTAATTGAGGGCATTTAAAAGATAGGTTAAATCAATCTTTTCCACAAGATTGATTAATCCAATTGGATAGATCGAGAAATTAGGCAAGAAAGAATTCACGTAATTATTAATAATATAATTAAAATATTCGGTCGTTACAATACTCCCCTCTTCAAGAGAATCTGTCCTCAGATTCTCCTCCGGACTTCGGGGTTAGTTAAGAGGAGTATAATCTAAGGGTTCTAATAACGCGAATTAAAAACAAACATATAGGAGCAATTAAAATACGTTATAAAACATCATTCATAACAAAATATTTAAATGCAATTAACATTCCAAATAAAATTCAAAGTCATGCGAAAACGGGATTACAAAAACCCTAAACAAGGCTAACGACGAAGAAAATCCCAATGTAAGGTCCATCATCACTGTCATTATCTATTTCGTTCTTCCGACTGATTCTTGTACTCTTCGTATCTTCAATGACAATTGTCACATCCTCCTCCTGTTTCTTGATTAGAGCTCCTTTTACAGGAAGTAACGTCATCATCATTTCTTCCATTGTACCCCTCGTCCTTCTCACAATCTGTTTCTTCAAGATCACACTTTCTTATTCCTTCTACAAAGTGTTTTCTCATCTTCAATGGTATTGGATGATTTCTCCTCTCCGCCTTCCATTAAACCATCATTTTCATCATTTCTTCGCTCGACTTCATACGAAAGATCAGGATCGTCATTATCAGAAGCCGATGTCGGCTCGTCTCCCATATAATCATCATCGTCAGATAATTCATTATCCTCTTCACTAGTTGATTCATCTTCAGACATACCTTCAGAAGTATACTCCTTCAGACTTGATTTGTCAACGTCAGTGCTATCCAGAACCGCATAACTTACTCGCAATAGAATCGATCCTAGTCGGCCAAGAACTCCTTGTCCTTAGCACTCTCTAATAGCGTATAACGAATTTATCGAATTCCACGCTATCCACACAGAGGCCACATAATTCTTCGCATCTAATCATTCAATCAGTGCAAGTGTGAATGTTGAAAGCAGTTAAAGCACGTAAGTTATATAAAACACTTAACACATATTTAAAGCAATTATCATTCGAAACAAAATACTATGAATGAATGCTATGATAATGCAATATACCTCTGCGATTCGGTGTCAGGGTTGGGATCCCCTTTTTCTTCCCCGAGGGTTGCTTGAGTCGGGGCAGTTTTGAACTCGATGCTTGCTACTCCCACATCTGAGGCAACGCCCCAGTTTCCTCCTACACCTTGCAGTCTCGTGATTTGTCTTCCCACAGTACTCGCAGGGAATGGGGTCCTCGTTCACTTCAGGTTCGGTAGGTTTTGGCATCTCAAAGTGTGGTTCCCGTGTCTGAAAGGTGCTCGGTCCAGATGGCTCTCTTCTTGCTATCCTGTTGAAAGAGGATCCTTTCATGTGAGGAATACCTCGTCTCATCTCTTGAAGATCTGACTCCACTCTCATAGCCCGGTTGACTGCATCATGATAAACACGAATGTTCAATCCTACTAATCTTTCCAAGATCTCCGGCTGAAGTCCCTCGATGAATTTCCGCGCTCTCCTTCGATCATCAAATGCAATGTGAGGAGCATAGACGATGAGGCGGCTGAAAAGTGCCTCGTACTGTGCAACAGGGATAGCTCCTTGGGTGAGGGACATGAACTCTCTTTCTCGGCTGTCACGTACCACTTGCGGCACGTACTTCTCTCGGAAGTCGGATAGGAACCGTGACCAAGTGTACGGAATTCCCTCAGCTATCCATCTTTGTTCCATGTAACGCCACCAATCCTCAGCTGGTCCTCTCATGAGAAAGATGGCATACTCGACCCTCTCGGGGTCACCGCAGTGTATTACTCGAAAGATTCGCTCCAGATCGGCTATCCAAGCCTCGGCTTTAAGGTCATCTGGTTCACCCACGAAGCAAGGTGGGTTGTAGTGCAGAAATCTGTCCAGGGATTGGCCCTCGGCTTGTCTCGCAGGTACATGTTGTTGTTGTTGTTGTCTCTAATGATGCACTTGTTCAGCAACCTGTCTTATAGCTGTCACTATCTCTCTTGCAATCGAATTCGGAGATGGGGGAGTTGCAGGGGGTCCTCGGCGAGGCATTGTGTACCTGCGCTCACTAAACTAGGAAAAGATGCATGCTCGGTTAATGGAATGATCACATAAGGCATAAGAATTCAAATAAAGCATACATATATGATTCGAATAGCATGTAGACAAGTTAAGCATGAAACAAATCACAGAACAAGAAAAACTCGATCCTATAGCCGTACGACCTAGACACGACAAGACCCAAGCAGAACACGACAAAACGACAAGACAAGACAGACGCTACCTCGAGTTCCACATCCATTTGCATTCGATCCCAACTCAGTACTACAATTGTAAGAGATCAAACGGTTGGTTGGCCATTCCAAAACAAGATCAATTACAATTTCAATACTAAGGAGTTCTCAAGCACCTGTGACTGGAAACTCTAAGTCTCATTGACACGAAACGGGCAGACACAAGAGACAAGACACGACACGATTACAAAGCTTCGGTTCCTTATGGGAACCTAGGCTCTGATACCACTGTCTGTAGCGCCCCCTGAAGAAGGACCGCCACATCCGCACCGAAATGGATTCCCGAGCTTCAGTGAGGGGCCTCAACCCAAAAACCCACTCCGGCGAACGGCACTCAAGCAATAACCTTCGGCAACAGCGACAACCATCCCAACAACAACCAGAAAAGAGCAGAGAAAAATGCGGAAGCGATTAATGTAAACAATTAAATTTCATAAAAGCCTACGAGGCTAACATTAAAAATCAAGATACAGAATATTCATAAACAGATAGTGCCATCCATGGCTCAACTAGTCTACCCTGTGCAATCCTAGATATCGTCAACTATCCCACATAAGGGACACTTAAAATACATGAATTAAATAAAGCAGTAAAAGGTTCGAAAGCGAATAAAGACAGTAAACAGGACTCGACGGTTGTTGGGACCACTGACAAGACAAACCAGAAAGACTGAGCCTATCTAGACCTGCTGATGCCGACTGACAAGATAGGTGACGTCGCCACCTGTCTACCTGAAGCAAGAACCAAAACAGCAGGGATGAGTATAAAGGATACTCAGTAAGGGGTTTTAATCACAGTTCGTCATATATCTTTTTAAAACTAAAAGTGGTGAGTGTTGCCCGTTTTGAGAAAGAATATGAATACGAAATATAAGTTGTAAAATGACACAAAGCAACACTCGGGTTCGGCTTATTTGAAAACACAAAAGGGTTGACGAACCGGATCCTTTAAATCATTTGCACGAAATATCAAGCCGATTGAAAGAATATTAGTTTAGTAATAAAGGAGGCTTAGGGTAGCAAGTACGAGTCACACTTCTGGGTTTTATATATATATAGGGAAGTACATATGATAACTGAAGAAAACCGGAATGTGCTTCGACTTGTCACGAAAGCCATAAAACAATTAGATAAGCAATAAATGCAGTAAATCATGCAATTAATGTGTCCCGGCGAGAACGGGCCCTCTCCTTATAACTCCCAATTGAAAATCATGCAATCATATAGTCAATTACTCCACCACCAACAGTACTGTACAGGATTTAAGGAGACGCTATTAGCACCACCATCAGGAATTAAGGAGACGCGATTAGCACCACCGTCAGGAATTAAGGAGACGCGATTAGCACCACCGTCAGGAATTAAGGAGACGCGATTAGCACCACCGTTCGCATCAACTCAGGCTAACCAACCTCCTGGCCGGCCCAAGTCAACACGCTAGAAGTATACATCGGGATTTGCCCTAGACGCACGTCCCCAGGCTCACCTCCTGTATACTCCGGGCCCAAAACATACATAGTCCAGAGCTCGCATTTGAAAACGATGATAGTTTAAGTGGCCAAAAGGGCCATTCGTAATTGGGGAATCGGGATGTGGAAGGCCAAAGGGCCATTTGAGACAAGGTTATAGTTGCGAGGTCGAGAGACCAAAGTTCGCATTTAAAACAAATGGGTTTTCCCTTGTCTCTAGTTGAAAGCATTTCAAATCATTTTGGTTTGCTATCAAAATGGTTTGACTAAGCACGTAAGGAATATTAAAGACAGTACAACAAGCAATAAGAAAAGGCGGGGAAATAAGTTAGTTCGAAGCCTAAACAAACTATGTTCTTACTCCAGTTGAAAACAATTTTAAAACCCTTACCTGGCTCGACACGACAGTATGAAAGCAGGCAGTAGTTAGGTTTCTCCCTCGTTGGTCCCACCTGTAATACACAGGGCCTAGAGGATGAAAACGAGACCGACAATAACAAAAGCAAGACACGAACAACAGACGACGCACGGCAATTCAAATATAACTTCACTCATGCTACAGATACAATATGGAAAGTCAGATAATTAAACATGTCAAGACATATAAAATATGGAACAATATTTAAAGCAATTATAATGATGGAAGAACATTAACAATAAATATGGAAAGCATGCTAGAACGCAGTTAGGGCACGTAGACATGTTTAGAATAATACAAAGACGTTCTCTCGCGAATACGGGGTTAATCGGACAAGAAACGGGAAAGATGGGATAAAATCCCTAAACAAGCAAAGGTGTCAATTGACGGTCAATTAGGGTCGGGTAAATCGTAAGTTATGAAGAATATCAAATCCCGAGGCTCGAGGAAGCTATAGGTGAAATGGAATTGATATTCGGAGGTCGTATGAGAAAAGTCAACATTTAAATGAGTGGGGTTGACCAATTCCCGAAGTGTAAGAAAGGAAAAGGCTGGAAAATACACTAAGTATGTTGCACGGGCTTACGCACGGGCTTGGCAAGCCGGTGCAAGCACAAAAGGGGTTGCACGGCCTCCCGCACGGTCTTGAGCACGGTGCCAAGACCGTGCAGGTACAAACGGCCATGCGCACGGGCCCGTGCACGGGCTCAAGCCCGTGCAGCTGAAAAGGGCTGCACACGGGCTCCTGCACGGTCTTGCTCAAGACCGTGCGTTCGCCCGTGTGGATCTACTGAGCAGCAGACTCAGCAGATCGCGAACCTCTCACGCGAATTCAAAATATAAATTCATATATCTCCTAATTTACTCCATAAAATATCCTAATTTTCACATATAATCATATATATCATATAAGTTACACATAGGCACAAGAAACACGTAAAATGGTCAAGTAAATCTTTCTAAACACGAAAATCCTAATATATAAAATCCTATATCTAAAGTCACGAAAATCGCAAGAAATAACGAACGGAATGAAATGGGGTAAAAGGATTACCGGTAGAAAATGTAGTGAGGATCGTTCGGGTTTTCACGGCTCGTCGATCGGGCGAGAAACGGGCTCGGTAGGGCGTCGGGAAGATTCTCTCCTTTCCTCTCCTTCTTTCTCCTTTCTTTCTTCTTTCTTTCTTCCTTTTGTGAAATGAGATAATGAGAGAGAGATAGATAGATATTTATGAAAATATCTCGGGGGGGTAAAATGGTCATTTAGGCTTTCAAGGGCATTTATGTAATTTAAGTAATTGAGGGCATTTAAAAGATAGGTTAAATCAATCTTTTCCACAAGATTGATTAATCCAATTGGATAGATCGAGAAATTAGGCAAGAAAGAATTCGCGTAATTATTAATAATATAATTAAAATATTCGGGTTGTTACAATACTCTAGGCCCAAAACATACACGGTCCAGTGCTCGCATTTGAAAACGATGATAGTTTAAGTGGCCAAAAGGGTCATTCGTAATTGGGGAATCGGGATGTGGAAGGCCAAAAGGGCCATTCGAGACAAGGTTATATTTGCGAGGTCGAGGGACCAAAGTTCGCATTTAAACAAAAGGGTTTTCCTTGTCTCTAGTCGAAATCATTTCAAATCATTTTGGTTTTGCTATTGAAAGGTTTGACTAAGCACATAAGGAATAGTAAAGGCAGTACAACAAGTAATAATAAAAGTTGGGAAGTCATTTATTTCGCAAACCTATATAAGACTATGTTCTTACTCCAGTTGAAAGAAGTTTAAACCCTTACCTGGCTCGACAAGACAGTATGAAAGCAAGCGGTAGTCAGGTTTCTCCTTCGTTGGACCCACCTGTAATACACAGGGCCTAGAGGATGAAAACAAGACCGACAATACTAAAAGCAAGACACGAACAACAGACGACGCACGGTAATTCAAATAGAATCCAATCATGCAATAAACGAAATATGGGAAGTAAATCAATTAAACATGTAAATTACGGTACGACAATTAAAGAATATTAATGAAATGTTAAATAATGAAAGAACGTAAATAATAAATATTAAAGGCATGCTTAAACGCAATTAGGGCACGTAGACATGCTTAAAATAATATAACGGGACTCTCTTGTAAAAACGGGGTTAATCGGATAAGAAACGGGAAAGATGGGAAAAATCCCTAAACGAGAAAGGTGTCAATTGACGGTCAAATAAGGTCGGATAATTTGTAAATTATGAAGAATATCAAATCCCAAGGCTCAAGGAAGCTATAGGTGAAATCGGATTGATATTCGGAGGTCGTATGAGAAAAGTCAACATTTAAATTAGTGGGGTTGACCAATTCCCGAAGTGTAAGAAAGGAAAAGGCTAGAAAATACACTAAGTATGTTGCACCGGCCAACGCACGGGCTTACGCACGAGCTTGGCAAGCCGGTGCAAGCACAAAAGGGGTTGCACGGCCTCCCGCACGGTCTTGAGCACGGTGCCAAGACCGTGCAGGTGCAAACGGCCACGCACACGGGCCTGTGCACGGGCTCAAGCCCGTGCAGGCTGAAAAGTGAAGCGCACGGGCTCCTGCACGGCCTTGCTCAAGACCGTGCGTTCGCCCGTGTGGATCTACTGAGCAGCAGACTCAGCAGATCGCGAACCTCTCACGCGAATTCAAAATATAAATTCATATATCTCCTAATTTATACCATAAAACACCCTAATTTTCATATATAATCATATATATCATATAAGCTACATATAGACACAAGAATCACGTAAAATGGTCAAGTAAATCTTCCTAAACACGAAAATCCTAATATAATAAAATTCTATATAAAACTCAATAAAATCGCAACGAAGAGGGAACGAAATGAAATGGGGTAAAAGGATTACCGGTAGAAAATGTAGTGAGGATCGTTCGGGTTTTCACGGCTTGTCGATCGGGCGAGAAACGGGTTCGGTAGGGCGTCGGGAAGATTCTCTCCTTTCTTCTCCTTCCTTTCCTCTTTTCTCCTTTCTTTTTATGTAATGAGAGAATGAGAGATAGATAGATATTTATGAAAATATCTCGGGGGGGGGGGGGGGGGGGGGGGGGTAAAATGGTCATTTAGGCTTTTAAGGGCATTTATGTAATTTAAGTAATTTAGGGTATTTAAAAGATAGGTTAAATCAATCTTTTCCACAAGATTAATTAATCCAATTGGATAGATCGAGAAATTAGGTAAGAAAGAATTCGCGTAATTATTAATAATATAATTAAAATATTCGGGTCGTTACACATCATGTCATTATAAAACTCCATCTCCGGTGTCTGACCCCATAGTGCGACCATGGGCGACGAATTGAATTTTTGGAAAACGTGCAATGGATGCAACGCCCACCATCGCTCCCAACCGTGCCTATCAACTCCTGACGGGCCACGATTGATGCTTAATTTTGGGAAAAGTACCTCGGGCAACACCCTGGACGCTCGTCCCCAAGTGAGACCCTCGAATACCCTCCCGGGCCCTCATTAAAAGAAAAGTCCACAATTTTGCTCGCGTTCAAGAAACAATATAAGTTGAAAGCCAAACGGGCATTTAGACAAGTATGTGATGACAAAGGGGGTGACCATAAGTTTCATACGTGTCGGGAAACACTGGCGCCCTCCCTTAACGACTTCCCTCATAGACCCTACCAAAGTCAAAGCGTCACGTTGAAAAGAAAGAGTTTACTCGCCTCTTGAAACCAAAACGATTTAGATATACTAATAGGTATGAGTTAATATCAAAACATTTGTTATTAAAATCATGAAAATATAATTAAATATTTAATAGATATACAAGAAGGAAATCAAATCAATATGAGCACGTAAGGGTAGTTCGTAATAAATAAAAGAAATCCTTACTCCAGTTGAAAGCATTTTAAAACCCTCACCTGGGAGCACGGGAACGACTAGACACTTAAGCTATTCCTTGAAAGGATAGCCTGAAACTGTCAGACGACAAACCAAATAAGACAAGACACGACGTACGACTCTCAAAGACTACAACGCATGAAAGACCAATTAATAATCATGTAGTAATTGAAATTACAAGTAAAATGCATTTAAATCCATTAAACGAAAGATACGCAATTCAAGATGCTAAACATACTCAATTGAAATTTTAATTGCACATTCATGCATAATATATTATAAAGAAGCACTCATGCGATTTTTGGATTATTCGGACAACATTCAAAAATTGGGGAAAAAGCCCTAAACAAAAAAGGCTCGATTCAAGGTCCGAACGAGGTCAGAATTTTGAAAACTTTACGAAATATTCATCCTTGAATCATATGGAAGCTATAGGTGAAAACAGCTTGATTTTAGGGGGACGTATCCAAAAAGTCAACTTTTATTTTTGGACAATTGACCCCATTACCGTGAGCAACTAAGGAAAAAGGCTAAAAATTTGATTAAGGCATTCGCACGGGCTAACGCACGGCCTTGTGCACGGTCTTGAGCACGCACTCAAGACCGTGCAAGCTAAAACAAGTGTGCACTGGCTTGCGCACCAGGGTGCGCAGGCCGGTGCAGGCCTAAGGTGGTGCGCACGGTCTGGTGCACGGTCTTGCCAAGACCGTGCGTTGGACCGTGTGGTTCAACTTTCAGGTGCAAAAAACGCGATTTCAAGGTTTCTCACGAGGGTTTTGTCCAAAAATCAACTAGGGTGGATTCTATAGCTAAAATCAACACATAAAATTCACACTCATGCATTGTACACATTAATAGCTACCATTTGATCCGAACTACACTAAAAATGGTAAACTCTAACCTACAAACCCATCAAATTATCAAATATTCATTTCAAAATAAAAATTAGAAAATCGAAGGATTTAATGGACGAATCGAAATGGGGAAAGAAGGTTACCGGTAGAGAATCGAATGAGGATTGTATAGTTGGTCTCGGAATCTCGATTGATCGAGCGACAGATTCGGAACGGGATTTTCTTCCTACTTCTCCCTTCTTCTTCCTTTCTCCTTCTCTTCTCTCTTTCTCTCTCTCGATTTGGTGTGTGAGCAAGAGTGTGAAAGAGAGTGTGCACAAGAGGGTGTAAGTGTGTTCAAGGTGGTACAAGTGTGTCCAAGAGGGTGCAAGTGTATTTAGGGGGTGTGGGTTCGTTTGAGATTAAAATAAATTCGAGGGGTAGAAAAGGTACTTATAAATGGTTGAGGATATAGAAATAAATTAGAATAAATTAAAATTAGCTAACGAGGCTAATCTTTTCGTTTAAAATCCAACGAGGTGTCGAATAATTATTCCGAAAATATTCCGGAATTTTGGGTCGTTACAATACTCCCCCCTTCAAAAAAATATGTCCTCAGATTCTCCTCCGAACCTCGGGGTTTGTTAAAGGGAGTATATTACGGAATTTAGAAATTGTTCAAACAAAAATCACGCAATTAACACATAAATAATTAATTAAAACGAACAATTAGCATTTAAATTCAAATAAGCAATTAACGCATAGTTCTTACATAATAGTTCCAAATAAAATCAAATTACAATTACAACGAAAATGACGAGAAATAGAAGATAACGATGCCGACTAAGAATCGGATGCTCCAGAACTGGGCGGCATGCCAAGACGGCTCAGATAGCTAGCGAGCTGCTCAGTGATGGACCTCTCAAGGTCGGAAATCTGCTCTCGGAGCTCGGTGTGGTTGCGTTGGGCCTCGAGTCTGATCTCCCTAAGGTCAGTGCGAACCTCCTGAAGGTCGGCCGACTGTCGGTCCAGTCGCTCGGTAGTCTGCTCGGTGAAGGTTGTGAAGCGGTTTCCCCAAACCATCCACCTATCGGTCTCCCACCGGTTTCGGGTCTCCGACTCCGATTGTTGGTACCGAGTCCACTGCTCCTCACTTAGTCTATCCCATTGTGAGGATCCAGCCTGGTGCTGTGTCGGGTAGTCGTCGAAACTCTGCTGGAAGTGAGTCTCTTCGGCTCTAGGAGGGTCAGGTACGTACGGGACCTGTTGAGGATCGAAGCCTCCTACTTCGTATAGTTGTTCGAGCATTTGTTCCTCAATCTCTTGTTAATCCCCTTCAGGTTGACCTCCTGCTCGGATGTCCTCCTCGACATCGTCGTCACTCTCGGCGGCAGCTTCCTCTGCCGTCATCGGCACATACCTACTATGACGCCCTCTAACTTTCTTGCAAAGCTTCATCTGGGCGAATTGTTTGTAGGTAATGGTTGCGTCGTCTCCCCCTGCTGGGGCCATTCGGTCCATACCGGTTAATCCGGCACACTCAAGGATTGCGGTAATGTAGGACCCAATCCTAATATCTCCCTTCGGGTGTGTGCCCGCGTACTTTACGTACCTCAAGAAAAACATAATGCCGTTGACCGGCTCTCTCCGGACCCCACAATCCAGAATGTAGAGTTCATCCAAGTTGATAGAGTCGTAGCTATCTCCTCGGGCAAAAACGGTGCATGAGAGAAATCGATGGAAAGTTCTCAAGGCGGGATTGATGAGGTCGGTTGCCTTCGACTTTCCTTGTTGGAAGGACCTTCTAGAAGTGGAGACATTTCTCCACGCCTCGGCTTCGGACCAACCTATTTCTCGGCTTATCATACCCCGAATGGGTAGTCCAAAATGTGTTGTCAATTGCCGTAATGCAAGTTCATATTCTTCATTGAAAGCTCGAAATTCGATCTTGAACGGCAATTTGGCGTCGTCTTCATGAGGGACTAGTTGGAGTGTTGCAATAAATTCGTAAACAAGCCGGGGGTACGAATTCCTCCTAATATCCAAAAATGTGGTCCAATCCACATCTTCAATATACCGGGCTATGCCATGGCCGAGTCCCAAACTTCCCAAGGCTTCTATATCGAGAAATTTGGTAGATAGGACTGGGCGTTCATGCATCCGGCGAAAAATCTAGGCTTGAGTGGAATTTGGGATTTCCACATCAAGAGGAAGTGGGGATGGAGGGTCATCTCACCTCCTCCTTCGTCGAGAACCTTCGGTGGCCATGTGAGAAGGTTGCTTGGAGCTTGTTGGGTTGAATTTGGTGAAATTCCTCACTCGGGAATTTTGTCGAACACTTGGCGAGCGTGTATTTTGAGCAGCGATTTGTGTACGATCGGTTTGGCGGATCGTCCCCAAAAACCAACTAATGAAAATACGTAGTGAGGGCAATGTACCTTCCAAAAATTATCAAGATCCGACGGCCGGATCGAAAGATACGAGCTTGCAAAGTGGAGAGGATAAAATTTGGGGAAAATTGGGTTATTTTTCTGTTGCTGGAAGTGAGAGAGAGGGGGAAAATTGGGGTTCTGAGTTTCTGTTTGTGAAATGAGGTTTAAATGGCGAAGGGGGCACGCACGGCCTGACGCACGGGCGTGCGCTGGCCCGTGTGGAGCGGTTCGGCCGGTTCAGCGGTTCAAACGCTGAACTGGTCTGCACGGTCTTGAGCTGGGTGCACCGGCTTGGCCAAGACCGTGCGCAGGGGCGTGCAAGCGCCCCTGACTTGAAATAAAATGCGCGAAAATTACCAAAATACCCCGGATTAAACCCGGAGTTCAATTAAGCAATAAAACATACTATCGCGCAAATAATAAATTAAAAGACGAGAAAATATGAATGTTATGAACATGCACGGTACCTTTATTCTAAGAGACGAAGTCCGGTCTAGCCTTCTTTTTTTTTTTTTTTTTTCACATCCTTCGATCTCGGTAGTTCCTTGACTCCTTCAGTTACCCTTTCCCTTGTTGGGGCATTTGTCGACGAGGTGATTGGCGGCACCACAAATTAGGCACAGCCCAAGTCTCCTCCGACACATCTAGGTGACGTGGTTCGGTTTCTGGCAATGCGTGCAGAGGATGATACTTCCACTGGGTCCGCTAGTCGTTGTCCCTTCACTGTGAGAAGTCGTATGGGTAACCACTGGGGTTCCTGATTCATGTGGTTGGTTCTCCGAGGTAATCAGTCGAGCACTCCTAGCTCTCATTTCAAATTCTGCTTCGGCCCGCAAAGCTCGGCCAACGGCCTCTGCATAAGAACAGCAGCCGAGTCTTATGAGTATTTGGCGGATTTCGTGCCTCAACCCGGATATAAATCTTGCGGCTCTGTTCCTTTGGTCCGGCTCTCGGTTAGGAGAATAATTGGTCAGGTAAGCAAACCTAGCTTCGTATTCGGTTACGCTCTCTCCTCCTTGAGCTATTTCTGTATCTCCCGTCGGGTACGGGTATGAAGATCCTGGAGCAGTCTGGAGTGGTGGTAGTGGCGGGTCTGATCGTGCTTTCTTGCGCGGCATACCTGCGTTCACAACTATTTGGCAAAATAGGTGCATGTCTTGTAAGAAATGATGCCAATAATTTATAAACACATAAGGCATGCTCGACACTCCACAAAAATCCTATCGATACACAACTACGACAGACCAAACCAAGTAAAACACACAAAGAGTTCCACAATCGACTCGCGTTATATCTTTCTTAATACAAAAATTCATAAAAGACTGCCAGTTGGTTAATTAAGCCAACCGTAATCGTCTACAATTTTAAGCACCAAGATGAGACGAACACTCGTCAAAACACGAACTCGACACGGACTGACACAATTCAAAAGACACAAAAGACAAGACAGACGAGATACTAGAGTTTTCAGTTCCTTTTCGGAACCTAGGCTCTGATACCACTGACTGTAGCGCCCCTTTCCGTAGGCGGAGAACGGGCCTGTTCCTCCTTATAACCCCTTCATGTCATTATAAAACTCCATCTCCGGTGTCTAACCCCATAGTGCGACCATGGGCGACGAGTTGAATTTTAGGAAAACGTGCAACGGATGCAACGCCCACCATCGCTGCCAACCGTGGCTATCACTCCTGACGGGCCACGATTGACGCTTAATTTTGGGAAAAGTCCCTCGGGCAACACCCTGGACGCTCGTCCCCAAGTGAGACCCTCGAATACCCTCTCGGGCCCTCATTAAAAGAAAAGTCCACAATTTTGCTCGCGTTCAAGAAACAATATAAGTTGAAAGCCAAACGGGCATTTAGACAAGTATGTGACGACAAAGGGGGTGGCCATAAGTTTCATACGTATCGGGAAGCACTGGCGCCCTCCCCTAACGACTTCCCTCATAAACCCTACCAAAGTAAAAGCGTCACGTTGAAAAGAAAGAGTTTACTCGCCTCTTGAAACCAAAACGATTTAGATATACTAATAGGTATGAGTTAATATCAAAACATTTGTTATTAAAATCATGAAAATATAATTAAATATTTAATAGATATACAAGAACGAAATCAAATCAATATGAGCACGTAAGGGTAGTTCGCAATAAATAAAAGAAATCCGTACTCCAGCTGACAACATTTTAAAACCCTTACCTGGGAGCACGGGAACGACAAGACACTTAAGCTATTCCTTGAAAGGATGGCCTGAAACTGTCAGACGACAAACCAAATAAGACAAGACACGACGTACGACTCTCAAAGACTACAACGCATGAAAGACCAATTAATAATCATGTAGTAATTGAAATTACAAGTAAAATGTATTTTAATCCATTAAACGAAAGATACACAATTAAAGATGCTAAACATGCTCAATTGAAATTCTAATTGCACATTCATGCATAATATATTATAAAGAAGCACTCATGCGATTTTTGGATTATTCGGACAACATTCAAAAATTGGGGAAAAAGCCCTAAACGAAAAAGGCTCGATTCAAGGTCCGAACGAGGTCCGAATTTTGAAAACTTTACGAAATATTCATCCTTGAATCATACGGAAGCTATAGGTAAAAACGGCTCGATTTTAGGGGGTCATATGCAAAAAGTCAACTTTTATTTTTGGACAATTGACCCCATTACCGTGAGCAACTAAAGGAAAAGGCTGAAAATTTGGTTAAGGCATTCGCACGGGCTAACGCACGGCCTTGTGCACGGTCTTGAGCACGCACTCAAGACCGTGCAAGCTAAAACAAGTGCGCACTGGCTTGCGCACCGGGGTGCGCAGGCCGGTGCAGGCCTAAGGTGGTGCGCACGGTCTGGTGCACGGTCTTGCCAAGACCGTGCGTTGGACCGTGTGGTTCAACTTTCAGGTGTAGAAAATGCGATTTCAAGGTTTCTCATGAGGGTTTCTTCCAAAATTCAACTAGGGTGGATTCTATAGCTAAAATCAACACATAAAATTCACACTCATGCATTGTACACATTAATAGCTACCATTTGATCCGAACTACACTAAAAATGGTAAACTCTAACCTACGAACCCATATAATTATCAAATATTCATTTCAAAATAAAAATTAGAAAATCGAAGGATTTAATGGACGAGTCGAAATGGGGAAAGAAGGTTACCGGTAGAGAATCGAATGAGGATTGTATAGTTGGTCTCGGAAACTCGATTGATCGAGCGACAGATTCGGAACGGGATTTTCTTCCTCCTTCTCCCTTCTTCTTCTTTTCTCCTTCTCATCTCTCTTTCTCTCTCTCGATTTGGTGTGTGAGCAAGAGTGTGCAAGAGAGTGTGCACAAGAGGGTGTAAGTGTGTTCAAGGTGGTGCAAGTGTGTCCAAGAGGGTGCAAGTGTATTTAGGGGGTGTGGGTTCGTTTGAGATTAAAATAAATTCGAGGGGTAGAAAAGGTAATTATAAATGGTTGAGGATATAGAAATAAATTAGAATAAATTAAAATTAGCTAACGGGGCTAATCTTTTCATTTAAAATCCAACGAGGTGTCGAATAATTATTTCGAAAATATATTCCGGAATTTTGGGTCGTTGCAGTCGCTTTGTTTTAAAACTGAAATCTCTATCTTTTTTGTTCTAGTGTCTTGCAAGTTTAGAGTGTGGTATGGGTGTTTTGGTTAATGTAATGTTTAAAGATTCCACATCCTCTGTCCCGCAACTAAGGTGCAAACGTTTCTGGAATATTCATGGCCAACCTGGGGCAAAACGGCCAAAGACCTGATGGAGTGAACGTCCCATGCTTGGGGCAAAACGGCCATAGACCAGACGGAGTGAACATCTCAGCTTGGGACAAAAATGCCACACTCCCTGTAGCGGGCGCCGCCAAACGGGCAGACGCACCCCCCGCACCGGATCGTGGCCCGGAATCGAAAGTAATCCGACCCGAACCAAAACCCGGCGAACGGCAAACCGGACTCATTTACTACTAGGCGGGAGTTTCAAAACAGGGACAAACCAAAAGCGGAAGCAATATATAGACAAAACATAAAATCCATAATGGCTGCGCAGTTAGGTAAAGCCCACCAAGGCTAGCAAATTCCCATAAATACTAATAAATGTTTACAACGGGTTCTACAATATTATTCCCGGCTATTCATAAGTATAATCAAATCCTACATAACCTACATCTCAAGTCAACAAGAAACAAGAGTTTACATAAGACAAAAGCGTGTAACTCGACCGACAACGACCCAATACTATGAAGCCCGCCTAGAATCCTGAAACCAATGGGTGAAACGAATGGGGTTAGTCAAACGACTAAGTGAGGGGGAAAAAGACAGTACATAAGAATAAACGAAAGTAGATCACCAGTTTAAACAGAAAGAAAACAACAGAAGTAAAGTTTTTCGCAAACGATTGGTGAACTAGCTCAAAATGAAACAAAACAAAACGTATAACTCAGCGAGAAGAACCACCAGTCAAATCATAAAAACAGAAACCCCCCTTATTCCTCCAGTTGTAATCAGGGAGCAACCCCTAACTACATAGATCATACATAAAAAGCTCAGGTACTCAAAGGGCTGCCACTCCGACCTCACCCCGAGCTCCCAAAGGTGGAGGAAACCATAGGATTTCCGCCGTAGACCCGACGTCTACCAACTTCGTCCTATCGTCCTTACTCCGGGCCCATCAGAACAGGTCAAACATGTACATATACATAGCTCGCTTTTCAAACATTTTCATGTGGTCAAAAGACCATTCGAGGCAAGTCGTGTGCGATGCTATAATGCCAAAGTTCGCTTTCGGAAAACAAAGATTTGCCTGCCTCTTTCGTACACATTTCACACACTTATAAATAATACTTTTCATATTAAATCCTTTTCAAGATCATAAAAATATAAGCTTAAATATCTACTATATATACAAACGGATGTAAAAAAAAATCATAAAACAAGGCTTATCGGGTAGTAGGGTTGGTATTATGTACGTATTATCGTATATTATAAGAAACTGGAAACCCCACCTGTTGGCTTGACAAAAACAAGAGCAAGAATGCGAGACCGGCACGCTACTCCACGGGAGTATCGTCTGCAAAATACAAGGACACAACCACATAAGACTAACGACGACGCACGGCGTGTACAAAATAATTAAAACACATAGGAGCATGTTTAAACAATCATTTATATCACTTAGGTCCACATTCTAACAAAGTACGAAATTTCCATAAGCAAATCAAATTAGAATGCGATAATAGTTCATAATCATGCATAAAAGGCAATAAGGAAGCATGCATTCAAGTTTCGGAAGAAACGGACAACATTTGAAAAATAGCCAAAAAGGCCTAAACGAAAAACACGAGGAACGGGGCCCAAACGAAGTCGGAAAAATTCAAACTACCTAAAATATGTATTTCATGATTTATATGACCTATAGGTGAAATCCGATCTCAAATCGCAGGTCAAACGAAGAAAGTCAACTTTTTAATTGCCTCTTTGACCCACAATGCCGAGAGCAAGAAGTTGAAAATGGAGAAATTTTGGTTAAGGCATACACACGGTCTTGGGGACGGGAGGATGCACGAGCTTGAACGCGTGCTCAAGCCGATGCGGACACTTGCACTGGCCTGCGCACCGGCGTGCGCACGACCGTGCATAAGGCCGTGCAAGGCACAAAATAGGCGCACGGTCTTGGCGCATGGTCTCAAGACTGTGCGCAAGACCGTGCGGATTATCAAAACAGCAGAATCGCGAGGGGTTCTTGGGAATGAGCTAAAAATCAACATTTAAATCATATAACTCATGCAAACCTCAAACTAAAACTTACATATAATGATCTACAACATCTAATCTACCTATAGGACCAAGAACCACATAAATCCATCCACAAAATCATTCAAAATCACATTTTTCATACATTATTCAACTATTTACAAAATCCTATAAAACATAGCCTAGAAAGCATTAAACGCGAAGGAAGTGAGAAGCTTACATGAAGAATAGATCGTGAGGAGTTCGTAAAGCTTCACGGATCGAGATTTGGTCGGGAATCGAAGTCGGAATGATCAATCAAAGCTTCCTCTCCTTACTCTCTTCTTTTTCTCTTTTTCTTTCTTTTCTTTTCTTTCTAACGTGAAGTGAGGATTGAGGGAGAGAGAGAGAGTTGGTCAAGTCAAACTTTGACTTGACTTAGAAACGAGGGGCAAAACCATAATTACTCCGAACTTACTAAAATTAGCAGGTTGTCGGAATTAAACAATATTACAGTCAAAACTCGTACAATTGAACACACGTTGACCTGAAAGGGTTTAAAAACCAAAATTCACTCATTTATAAAATTGTTAAAAATTCACATACTAACTATCAAATAAAATAATTAAATCGCGCAAAATAACGATTCGGACGTACCGGATAATAATTCGGATTTTCGGGGCGTTACACTCCCCTTTAGAGCACGTTTCCTTTTGTACAGATTAATGCTTTGCACCAGCTTCCAATTGGTGGTGCTTGATGAGTTAGAAAATAAAATGTCCTCCTATTGCACCCAATGTAAATTGCCAAATAAGAAGGCGAGGACATACTTGGAGGACTAGTATGTTGCACTAATGTTAGATCAAGTGCAATTATCATATTAAATGCTCGTTTAACCACGAAACATCCGATTTAACTAGTTCGTTCAGGATAAACTGTATGAGTAATTAGTATGTTGCATTGATGTAAAACATTATTGAACTGAAACTTATAATGAAGAGCTAATTTTTAAATTTGCGTAGTTGTACTCTGTGAAATATAAAATGTTGTACTGAAATAACTGCTTGTCGAATTCTTAATATTCCATTTTTACCCTTCAATGGCATCATTTCATCTCAAAATTAAGTAGATCCCTTTGTTAGATACGCGTACAAAATTAATGTTAAGACAACTTACAATATCAGTTACATAGACTTCATAATTAGGTTCACATATCATATTAGTTAACGATAAGTTTTAAAATCCATTCAACATTTTATATTTCGGATAGGCCAGAATACCCTTCCAGTTTATATCCATCTGTACAGTTACGCAGACTTCATAATTAGGTTCACATATCATATTAGTTAACGACAAGTTTTAAAATCCATTCAATATTTTATATCACGGATAGGCTAGAATACCCTTCCAGTTGATATCCATCTATAAAGTTACGCAGACTTCATAATTAGGTACCTATATCATATTAGTTAAAGACAAGTTTTAAAATCAATTCAACATTTTATATTTCGGATAAGCCAGAATACCCTTCTAGTTGATATCCATCTGTACAATTACGCAGACTTCATAATTAGGTACACATATCTTATTAGTTAACGACAAGTATTAAAATTGTAACGCCCGGAAATTCAGCGCAAGGACTGAACTCAGGAGCGCCGCACGGGCTTGATGCACGGTCTTATGGCCGTGCAGATGGCAGTACGTGCGTGAGTGAGGACATCTATCATATGTGCTGCACTGGCTAGCGCACTGGGCTCAAGCCCGTGCGTAGGGCCGTGCACGCTGGGAACCTCATCCCACATCGGAAAAACATGCATGAAATGGAGGGTTTATAACTTAGTTACCAAGTACAACTACCACAAGGTTGCAACCTCTTTTGGCATTTGGTTTTAAGCCAAACTTTAGGGTTATGCTCAGTGGTGGCGAAGGTTATACCCGCGCATCCAACGGGCGCCGTCATGAGGGCTCTCCTCTTCGCGCCCGGGGGTCGCGACAAATGATATTAGAGCCAACCATCGGTATGGGCCTACGTACTAAGGGGTAACTGCCTTAGGGCTCGGCATGCGTGGGGCGATTTTCCCACTGGTGGGGAAGTGACAGGACCTATGTCGCGGCGTAATGGGGACATTACGCTCTGAAGGAGGGGCAATTGTTACGCCCTGGAAATTTAGCACAAGGACAGAACTCAGGAGGGCCGCACGGGCTTGATGCGCGGTCTTATGGCCGTACGGATGGCAGTGCGTGCGCGAGTGAGGAAAACTGTCATGTGTGCTGCACTGGCTGGCGCACGGGGCTCAAGCCCGTGCGTAGGGCTGTGCACGCTGGGAACCTCATCCCACATCGGAAAAACATGCATGAAATGGAGGGTTTATAACTTAGTTACCAAGTACAACCACCACAAGGTTGCAACATCTTTTGGCATGTGGTTTTAAGCCAAACTTTAGGGTTGTGCTCGGTGGTGGCGAAGGTTATACCCGCGCATCCAATAAGCGTTGTCGTGAGGGTTCTCCTCTCCGTGCCCGGGGGTCGCGACAAAAATCCATTCAACATGTTATATTTTGGATATGCCAGAATACCCTTCCAGTTGATATCCATCTATACAATTACGCGAACTTCATAATGAGGTACACATATCATATTATTTAACGACAAGTTTTAAAATCCATTCAACATCTTATATTTATAATAAAAGAATATATATGTCTTTTTGGTATAATAAGTATTGTCCCATCACAGTCCCCGCACCTTACCGCTTCCGATAAAGCCTGCAATATCTTTGAATTCCAATGCAAATTTTTACTTTTACTGCCGCTTCAGTAGTAAATAGTAAATGCTGCCTAAATTGAGTAGTTGGAAATTCATACCATTTTCTACCCGACCCAACAACTCTTTGAATTCTTCTCCTATATGACTATCACTATAACCCTAATTACCCATTAGAATTCTTCTTCTCCCTCTATATAAACACATCAACTCAACACCAAACCCTTAATTAAAAAAATATACTCAACTTGGAACCCAGAATTCAATTTGGGAAATGGAGCTTTCGAATGGTTTGCTTTATCATGAAAGGATTGAATATCAAGTGTACAAAAACAGAGCCAGGTCACCCGATTATGTTTTCTTCATCAAATGGATGGTAAAAAGTTCTCTGATAAATCTTTCTTCGTTATCATCCAAAACATTATTAAGAGTTATATTAGATATAATTAACAAAAGATGTTTACCTTAAGACTTGAATTGAATGGCCATTACAAATGGGTTCAATTGCAAGAAGCTTTGGGATCTTAATACCCACTAAAGAAAAATTATTATTATTTTTCTCTAGCTTTATTGCATAGGGGTCAATAAAGTTTGAATAAATTAGTGGGAGATTGAATGATTAAAGACCACATCATTCTTTTATTTAAACTTCTATTATTTATCACTCATACGTTTTCTGCTTTATAATTATAGACTTTCTGCTCAGTCAACATAACTAAAATCCGTTAATTGCTACCCTCGAGTCCAATAAATAGTATGTATTTATTCTGAGTGAACGATGTAGAAAGATAAATATTAATAGTTATTATTATACCTTAATTAAATGTTAATTTAGGTTTCTGGACTAGAGAATTAGTTTGACAACTAATTCAAGTATGTTGATTACTTACATCACTGAAAAACTTTCGAAGTTATTAAGGTGATTTGGGCTCAAAATTTATTAGAAATAGATTAAGCCCACATAATTAATTATTATGGGGTTTGCTTAATTGTATGGATAATTAAGCAAATTTAGGCCTAAGGAAATTTAATCTAGCATTAAATTCAATAGGCACTATCCCTCTTTCTTTCTCGAAATTTCTCTCTCTATGAGAGAAACTTTTAAGACAAACTTGAGATGTCATATGCGATGACATAGAATAAGTAAAAAGGGCAAACCGCACCAAGTAGCTAATAGACAAGGTATCTATGTAAGCTACTATTATCATAAAAGTGCATAATATACATATTTGATGTAGCATGCACTTAAATTAGATCTATGAAACAGTAAATAGGATTAACTGTCTTCTCAGTATTGAGTAAGCTTAGCTTACTCAAAATGGAACTGGGAGTATAGGTGTTTAGGAACACCGAGTTAAGGTTTTGAACCTCAATGAGAAATTCATCTAATTTTGATTTGTCAGAATTAGTAAATTTGAATAGACCTGATCCTAAAATGTTGCTTGTGTCCTTCAATTGAAAACTTACCAGTGAAACTGGTATATCAGTTATTGAACTGAAAAGAAGCTCGTTTTGTAACGAGAGTGCAATAAAGAAGGACACATTAATTGTCTTAATAGTACATCAGAATAAAACTATGTGTTTCCATTATAAAAAATCAAGCACTGAAAGATATTTAGTTCATTTTAGTGATATCAAACACAATTCGTTGTGTATGATTTATTTGAATACTGTTTTGACATTTGAATTGAGTATTTTTCGAAAATTCCTTTTATGAAAATAGTTCTATTTATTTTGGAAATAATTTTTCTTCAAAAATTTCAAATGTCAAAATATGTTACTAAGTCTGAAATGAAAAGAATATGAATGATAATAAGGATTATCACATAAAATAAACCCATGAGAGTTATGGACAATTAATTCGAATTTAGGTAGAAATTCGAAACATTCAGTGTTTAAGAATCATATTTGAGTATGATGATTTCAAATCCCATATTTAACAGTAAATATGATAATTCCCAAACAAGTCTAAGAGACTAGTGGGAGTATGAATTAGATTAGACATCTAATTAGTGTTTGTAGAAGAATAAGTATTAAAGGAATACTTATTTAAAGGTTTCCTGAAGGACAAAATGGATTGTTTAAAAAGGAAAACCACTTTTATTCAAGAAACTGTTTCTTGTTAATAAAAGGAAAACCACTTTTATTCAATAAATTGTTTCTTGATAATAAAAAGAAGAAAACAAGAAGTTGAAAAGTTTCAACAAGAGACTACAAACAAACAAATAGTGGAACACCGAGGTCAATCCAGATCATAAGATAAGTGTAAGACCTTACAGAAACAAGCAAAAGGATTAGTGAATCCGAGATATATCTTAGTGAAGATATTTGACAGTATATATAAGATATATGAATTCTGTGAAGGCAAACAGAGTTCTGGAATTTAGTGGGAGCTAGCCAAGAGTGGACAAAACTTAGAGAAGTTTACAGACTCCTACCAAAACTCAGATTAATCTTAAATGATTGGAACAGATGTTTAAATGAGAAAGTCGAAAACTGTTTTGACTGCATTTAAAGTATGATTATGAGTAATAACATACATAAGATACAAAGATAGTTGTATAGATGTATGATATTTTCAAACAATAGATAAGGTAGAATCCTATCTAGTTAAAGAGTTAACGAAATCTATAGAGATAGATGGGGTAAAATCGAAAACTAAGAGGGTAATCCGATAGGATCGGAAATATACAAGCAATTAATGAATAAGTATGGTAACTTATAAGATGAAGTACTACTTGTAACGACCCGAATATTTTAATTATATTATTAATAATTACGCGAATTCTTTCTTGCCTAATTTCTCGATCTATCCAATTGGATTAATTAATCTTGTGGAAAAGATTGATTTAACCTATCTTTTAAATGCCCTCAATTACTTAAATTACATAAATGCCCTTAAAAGTCTAAATGACCATTTTACCCCCCCGAGATATTTTCCTAAATATCTACCTATCTCTCTCATTCTCTCATTACATACAAAGAAGAAAAAGAAGAAAGGAAGGAGAAGAGAAGGAGAAGGAAGGAGGAAACTTCCCGACGCCCTACCAAGCCCGTTTCTCGCCCGATCGACGAGCCGTGAAAACCCGAACGATCCTCACTACATTCTCTACCAGTAATCCTTTTACCCCATTTTATTTCGTTCCTTCCTCGTTGCGATTGTCGTGAGTTTTATATAGAATTTTATAGTTTTAGGATTTTCGTGTTTAGGGAGATTTACTTGACCATTTTACGTGATTCTTGTGCCTATGTGTAGCTTATATGATATAGATGATTATATGTGAGTATTAGGACGATTTATGGTGTAAATTAGGAGATGTATGAATTTAAATGTTGGTTTCGCGTGTGAGGTTTCGCGATCTGCTGAGTCTGCTGCTCAGTAGATCCACACGGGCGAACGCACGGTCTTGATCAAGACCGCGCAGGAGCCCGTGCGCAGCCCTTTTCAACCTGCACGGGCTTGAGCCCGTGCAAAGGCTCGTGCGCAGGCCCGTTTGCACCTGCACGGTCTTGGCACAGTGCTCAAGACCGTGCGTGAGGCCGTGCACCCCTAATTGTGCTTGCACCGGCTTGCCAAGCCCGTGCGCTGGCCGGTGCAACATACTTAGTGCATTTTCCAGCCTTTTCCTTTCTTGCACTTCGGGAATTGGGTCAACCCCACTCATTTAAATGTTGACTTTTCACATACGACCTCCGAATATCAATCTGATTTCACCTATAGCTTCCTCGAGCCTCGGGATTTGATATTCTTCATAATTTACAATTTATCCGACCCTATTTGACCGTCAATTGACGCCTTACTCGTTTAGGGATTTTACCCCACCTTTCCCGTTCCTTATCCGTTTGATCCCGTATTCGCGAGAGAACGTCTTTATATTATTTTAAGCATGTCTACGTGCCCTAATTGCATTTAAGCATGCCTTTAATATTTAATTTATATTCTTTCATTATCTAGAATTTCATTTACCTTTCTTTAGTTGTTATTCCGTGTTTTACATATCTTCACATGTTTAATTGCCTGGCTTTCCATATTGCACCTGTAGCGTGAGTGGAGTTTATATGAATTGCCGTGCGTCATCTGTTGTCTTGTGTCTTGCTTTTAGTATTGTCGGTCTTGTTTTCATCCTCTAGGCCCTGTGTATTACAGGTGGGACCAACGCGGGAGAAACCTGACTACCGCTTGCTTTCATACTGTCGCGTTGAGCCAGGTAAGGGTTTTAAATTGTTTTCAACTGGAGTAAGAACATAGTTACTTAGGTTTGCAAAATAAACCACTATCCCGTTTTCTTATTACTTGTTGTATTGCCTTTACTACTTCTCTATCTGTTTAGTCAAACGTTTTGATAGCAAACCAAAATGTTTTAAATACTTTCAACTAGAGGCAAGGAAAACCCATTTGTTTTAAATGCGAACTTTGGTCTCTCAACCTCGCAATTATAACCTTGTCTCGAATGGCCCATTTGGCCTCCCACACCCCGATTTCCTACTTTCGAATGGCCCTTTTGGCCACCCAAACTATCATTGATTTCAAAAGTGAGTTATAAATTGTTTAATGACTTGGGCACGGAGTATACAGGAGGTGAGCCTGGGGACGAGCGTCTAGGGTAAATCCCGATGTGTACTTCTAGCGTGTTAACTTGGGTCGGCTAGGAGGTTGGCTAGCCTGAGTTGATGCGAATGATGGTGCTAACAGCGTCTCCTTAAAACTCTGATATGGTGGTGCTAACAGCGTCTCCTTAAAACTATGTATAGTATTTTTGGTGGTGGAGTACTTGACTATATGCTTGCATGTTTTCAATTGGGAGTTATAAGGAGAGGGCCCGTTCTCGCCAAGACACATTATTTGCATGATTTATTGCATTTGTTGCTTGTCTAATTGTTTTATGGCTTTCGTTACAAGTCGAAGCACATTCCGGTTCTCTTCATTTTCCATATGTATTTCCCTATATATATGTATATATAAAACCCGGAAGTGTGACTCGTGCTTGCCACCGTAAGCCTCCTAATTATTCAATTAATTAGTTGAATTACGAGCCGTGTTTATTTACCGATTCCAACTTATTTATATCGTGCTTTTCGAACTTGTAACGGCCTCGTGACTCAACTAATATCCTTTCAATTTATTGGCTTGATATTACATGCAAATGTTTTAAAGGATCCGGTTCGTCAACCTTTCGTGTTTTCAAATAAGCCGAACCCGAGTGTTGCTTTGTGTCATTTTACAACTTATATTTCGTATTCGTATTCTTTCTCAAAACGGGCATCACTCACTACTTTTGGTTTTAAAAAGATAAATGACGAACTGTGATAAAAAAAAACCCCTTACTGAGTATCCTTTATACTCACCCCTGCTATTTTGGTTCTTGCTTCAGGTAGACAGGTGGCGACATCACCTATCTTGTCAGTCGGCATCAGCAGGTCTAGATAGGCTCAGTCTTTCTGGTTTGTCTTGTCAGTGGTCCCAACAACTGTTGAGTCTTGTTTATTGTATTTATTTACTTTACGTACTTATGTGCCCCTGATGTGGGATAGTTGACGATATCTAGGATTGCATAGGGTAGGCTAGTTGAGCCATGGATGGCACTATCTGCTTATGAACATTCTGTATCTTGATTATAAATGTTTCTTGATATTATGATAGCCTTGTAGGCTTTTATGAAATTTGATTGTTTACATTAATCGCTTCCGCATTTCTCTGTTTTATTGTAGTTGTTGTTGGGATGTCGTTGCTGTTGCCGGTAGTGTTTGCTTGAGTGTCGTTCGCCGGAGTGGGTTTTTTTTTTAGTTGAGGCCCCTCGCTGAGGCTCGGGAATCCATTTCGGTGCGGATGTGGCGGTCCTTCTTCAAGGGGCGCTACACTACTAAATTGGGAAATCCCAATAAGTGTAGTACACGAACGGATTAAGCTTATGAAGTAAAACACATTACTGCATAAGATGTAGAAACAGAAGGAGTATAGATGAGAAACATCATCCAAAAATGTTGGATGCAATACCTAGCAATGCTCCAGCATTAGTTGTTTTTGAAACAACATAAATGTGATTGCGCAAGCAATGGAACCAAGATCTTATAGAATATCGAAACATATCCTTGAAATGATTTAAGGTTGTTAAATCAGAAGACAGGAGTTATATCTCAATGATATAAATTGTCTAGGCAGAAAATGTAGTGAACCTACATATTTAGCCTTAGAGTCAAAAGGTCTTTTGAAGGATATCTTTCGAAGATGGGTCTTGAGACAATGGGCAGTTGTCTTTAGGGCAAGTGGGAGATTGTTAGAGTTGTGCCCTGGAAAGCCGAACTGCTTGAGGCATTTCCTCTAAAACTCTAGAGTAGAACAACCTAGTGATCCATAATAGAAAGACGTTAGTAGTCGTCTAATACTACCTTGGCCAAATTCATCATATTACATTTATATGTAGTTGTATATTATTTTTGTGTATGGATGAAACTCAAGATCACAGTAAGCTAAGGGACTTGGTTTCACCATTTCATGGGGGCCATGAAATAAGTATCTAATGATGTGATCTAAAACACTCCAAGCCGAAGAGTTTAAAAGGCATGGGTGATGTCGATCAGACTTGCTTGAGACTTGCTCATATGACATAGCTTTATGAAAGTATGTCCCATTTCATGACATTAGTGTTTTGACACTGCTATGCATATGAGGGTGCTTAATTGAGATTAAGTTCACTGAGGATCCCGCCGGGAATGCCTAAACGGGTTAAGACTTATATATAGAGTCTTAGAGATTAGGAGGGTTTCCCTAGCCATGATCGTGTCTAACTAATCCTTAGACTTGAGACTCCATGGTTGCCTTGTGTATGACTGGGGCATACTTTGACATACTGCTGAATCTCTCGAGTTTCACATAAGATGTATGATTGGGTATGTTCGAGTTATGCATGGAGGCTGTGAGGGTCAATACAGGATCTATCACTTGTTACAAAAACAAGAAGAATTCCTATGAATTCTATTGTAGTATATTCCACCACTAAATCCTTGAGCAAGGTCTGGTTGGTCTTCACTATGAAGGAGTTCCTAGAGTGCAAGATCAAATGGAATTACTATAGGAATGTCATTCATAGCATTGCAGACTACTGGGGTTCCATTTCCCATACCCTAGGTCTCAATCGGTAATTGGATGATAGAAGGATCGTATCTCACGGAGATCATGAGGCTGAAAGGTTCATACCACTTCATCGATGGATGGGTGGCCATGGACACGTTGTTAGACGTTATCTATGGTCTGTAGGAATGTATTTTGTGAAGTCAATGAGTTGATTCACAATTAGTCTTTAATTAAATGAGTTTAATTAAAGTCACAATTATGACATTAAAAATGTGTTCCTACTACTGTCCTATTGGTGAACCTGAGGGGTCACACAATGACTCCAAAGGCGAACACATTTATCTATATCAACAGAGTTTGATAATAGTCATCTGGATTGACGAATGAATTAATTGGAATTAATTCATTAATAAGAGATCAATATGTTAATTAAGTGTAATTAACGTGTAAGAGTTAATTAAGAGTAATTAACAAGCATTTAATGTGATTAAATTCGAGAGACTTGTTATTTGATAACATATTAGACTTGAGAGTTAATTGGGAATTAATTCAAGTCTAAAGTAATTAAGAGTGAGTCTCGAAATTTATGTTGAAATTTGAGACTACTTAATTTAAGTAGGAGAGAGCTTTATCAATTAAAGTGTTAATTGAAAGTTTAAGACTTGAGAGTTAATTTGTATTAATTCAAGTCAAAATAATTAATTAAGAAACTTATGATTTATTTGGAATAAATCAAGTTCAATTAATAGAAGTGAAAATCTGTAGCAATTAAATGTTAATTGGGTTTATTGGACTAGAGAATTAATTTGGAATTAATTTTAGCCCAAGCTGATCAATGATGGCCTTGTAATTTATTTAGAATAAATTAAAGCCCATTATACGATATAATGGACTTGCTTAATTAATTATGATTACTTAAATTAGGCCTGAAATATTTAATCTGATATTAAATTAAAAAGGCCTTTAGAAGGCCAAAATACTGCTGGGCCCAATAGTAGCAGTGGCCGAAAATTCCAGCCCATCTACGACTAGAATTTTCGGCCCACCCAAGTCTATTTAAGACAGATCTTACATAACATAGAACATAGCAACTTTACGTGAAAACAGAAAAGAAGAAAAATATGATTTTTCCTAACCCTAATCTCTCTCTCTCTTCTGCGTTTTTCCTCTCTCTCTACAGGCAGTTCACGTGAACTGTAGAAAACTTTTCTGCAGTTCAACGTGAACCAGCCCTTTCAATTGTTTCTTGATTCTCTTATTTATATTAGATAAATACTGATCTTAAATCTCTAGCAGGAATTAAGAGATTCAGAGTTCGTCTGCGAGAAGCCATGGATCAACCTCAAAGGGTTTCGATTAAAGATCGGACCTTGGTAGAATCAAGAAGCCTGCGCTGATTCAAGGAGTGGCCTGAAGCTTTGGAAAGATTTCGTACCTTATCTACTACAAAAGGAGTGCGTAAAGGTGCATATCTCTCAAGATATATAAACGTTTCAAAGTTACGAATTCATTGGATGAAGATTCACTATAACTCCCCGGGACCAAAATTTTTGAAATCCATTATTTCCGCTGCACCCGGGGGTGCGTGAATCCCAAAAGTGGTATCAGAGCCATGCTTTGATCACGTTTATATATTCGCCTCTACCCCTTTTATTTGGATTAAATTGAGTTGTGGTGCTGAAACTCGTGTTGCAGAAATTCGAGTCTGGCGACGTCTAGAAAACTGAGTCGGAAACCCTTCCTACTTATCTTGGATAATTTTGATGTCTTTTGAGAAAATGTTCTAGACACGTTGAAATTGATTTTGGAGTTTTGAATTAGTTCAAAACCTTAATTTTTCAATTTTATATGGATTTTTGAAGTCTGTAGTCGAAAAATATTTGAGAAACAGGGGCTGCGCTGTCACGTTTTAGAAAACGAGTTGGAAAGGGTTCCTAATGACCTCTAATGGATTTTCCTATTTATGTAAGAATTAGAGTAAACACAATGGGGATGAATTTAAAGTTTTGGTTTGCATCAAAATCTTTATTTTTCGATTTTTTCTCATTTTCTGAAATTGGAAGTCGAAACCCTAATCTTGAAAAACTGCCTAATCTTGAAAATTTGTTTTCAGTTTAAAGTTTTTCTGGTGACGTTTTAGAAATTGAATTTATAACCTGTTATAAAGTTCTCAAATCACTTTGGTGTCTTTGAGAAAATCTTCTACATTGAATTTCTAACAACTTGACGTTTTGAATCAGTTCAAAAGCGTTAGCTTTCGTCCCTTATCTACTACAAAAGGAGTGCGTAAATGTGCATATCTCTCAAGATATATAAACGTTTCAAAGTTACAAATTCATTGGATGAAGATTCACTGTAACTCCCCCGGACCAAAATTTTTTGAAATCCATTACTTCCGCTGCACCCGGGGGTGCGTGAATCCCAACAAACTTATTTTTAAGGAGCTTATAAGCTCTTAACATCTTATTTTAAAATCTTATAAGCTCCTTTTAAAAAATATTTACCAAACACTTTGCAACATCTTATAAGCTCTTAAACATCTTATAAGATGATTTAAAGAGCTTATAAGATTAGCCAAACACCCTCTAAGAAGTATGCATGATTTTAGATAACTTACAATATCAGTTCCACAAAATCGTATCATAAACAAGCCATTTTTACCATTCAAGGGCATCTTCATATCTGAAATTACGCAGATCCCTTTGTTAGATGCGCATTCCATAGTATTGTTAGACAACTTATAATATCAGTACCACAAATTCGTATCATCAACAGACCATTTTTACCATTCAAGGGCATCTTCTCGTCTGAAATTATGCAGATTTCTTTGTTAGATACGCATTTATTAGTATTGTTAGACAACTTACAATATCAGTGCCACAAAATCCTATCATAAATAGGTCATTTTTACCCTTCAAGGGCATCTTCACGTCTGAAATTATACAGATCCCTTCGTTAGATACGCATTTGTAATTAATGTTAGACAACTTACAATATCAGTGCCGCAATTTTGTATCATCAACATTCCATTTTTACCATTCAATGGCATCATTTCGTCTCAAAATTACGCAGATCCCTTTGTTAGATCTGCATTCGTTAGTATTGTTAGACAACTTACAATATCAGTGCCACAAAATCATACCATATACAGGCCAATTTTACCATTCAAGGGCATCCTCTTGTCTGAAATTACGTAGATTTCTTTGTTAGATACGCATTCTTGAGTATTGTTACACAACTTATAATATCAGTACCACAAATTCGTATCATCAACAAGCCAGATTACCCTTCAATGGCATCATCTCGTTTCAAAATTACGCAGATCCCTTTGTTAGATATGCATTTGTTAGTATTGTTACACATTCCCGAATAATTTTATAACAAATAGTGTTAAATTTGTTACACGAAGCATATTAGAAACAAAATATTATATAGATAAAACGTTAAGCAATACCACAAAACTTGAGTTAAAACAGCAAAACGAATATAAGGTTCCACAAACAAACTGTTGGAAAATACATTCGGAAAAAATTTATAAAACAACGAGTAATTATTACTCTGTGAAAACAAAGACTCAATTACACAAAGAGGAATTCAAATTTCTCCAGAACTAGAGCAAATCAATAATCAGTATTAGCCTCATGTCCATAATATACATCTCCAAAAGCCTAAACAGTTCCATCATGTTGTTAAAATCATTATCGGTGAGCAAACTAACCCATATCCCCGACATCTGGTGTAACGACCCGAATATTTTAATTATATTACTAATTTTTTATGCGAATTCTTTCTTGCCTAATTTCTCGATCTATCCAATTGGATTAATTAATCTTGTGGAAAAGATTGATTTAACCTATCTCTTAAATGCCCTCAATTACTTAAATTACATAAATGCCCTTGAAAGCCTAAATGACCATTTTACCCCCCCGAGATATTTTCATAAATATCTATCTATCTCTCTCTCATTCTCTCATTTCACAAAAGGAAGAAAGAAAGAAGAAAGAAAGGAGAAAGAAGGAGAGGAAAGGAGAGAATCTTCCCGACGCCCTACCGAGCCCGTTTCTCGCCCGATCGACGAGCCGTGAAAACCCGAACGATCCTCACTACATTTTCTACCGGTAATCCTTTTACCCCATTTCATTTCGTTCCCTCTTCGTTGCGATTTTATTGAGTTTTATATAGAATTTTATTATATTAGGATTTTCGTGTTTAGGAAAATTTACTTGACCATTTTACGTGATTCTCGTGTCTATGTGTAGCTTATATGATATATATGATTATATATGAAAATTAGGATATTTTATGGTGTAAATTAGGAGATATATGAATTTATATTTTCAATTCGCGTGAGAGTTTCGCGATCTGCTGAGTCTGCTGCTCAGTAGATCCACACGGGCGAACGCACGGTCTTGATCAAGACCGTGCAGGAGCCCGTGCACCCTTACGTGATCACGCACAGGCTACTGCACGGTCCCAAGACCGTGCACAAGCCCGTGCACCCTTACGTGATCACGCACGGGCTACTGCACGGTCTCAAGACCGTGCACAGGCCGGTGCAACCCCCCTTGACCATTTTTCTAGCTTGATTTTGAGCGTTTCTCGCGATAACTACCATTTTACCCCTTACAAATAATGCCATTTTCCCGTTCGACCTCCGAATATCAATCCGATTTCACCTATAGCTTCCTCGAGCCTTGGGATTTGATATTCTTCATAATTTGCAATTTACCCGACCCTATTTGACCGTCATTTGACACCTTTGCTTGTTTAGGGATTTTATCCCACCTTTCCCGTTTCTTATCCGATTAACCCCGTTTTCGCGAGAGAGTTCCGTTATATTATTTTAAGCATGTCTACGTGTCCTAAGTGCGTTCTAGCATGCTTTCTATATTTATTATTAATGTTCTTCCATCATTACAATTGCTTTAAATATTCCTTTAAATGTTATTTCATATGTCATATATCCTTATATGCTTAATTGCCTGGCTTTCCATACTGTACCTGTAGCATGAGTGAAGTTATATTTGAATTGTCGTGCGTCGTCTGTTGTTCGTGTCTTGCTTTTGTTATTGTCGGTCTCGTTTTCATCCTCTAGGTCCAACGAGGGAGAAACCTGACTACCGCTTGCTTTCATACTGTCTTGTCGAGCCAGGTAAGGGTTTAACTTATTTTTAACTGGAGCAAGGACATAGACTATTATAGGTTGCAAAATAAATGATTACCCCGCTTTTTCTTATTACTTGTCGTACTGCCTTTACTATTCCTTATGTGCTTAGTCAACCTTTTAATAGCAAAACCAAAATGATTTGAAATGCATTCAACTAGAGACAAGGAAACCCTTTTGTTTTAAATGCGAATTTTGGTCTCTCGGCCTCGCAAATATAACCTTGTCTCGAATGGTCCCTTTGGCCTTCCACATCCCGATTGCCCAATTACGAATGGCCCTTTTGGCCACCTAACTGTCATCGTTTTCAAAAGCGAGCCATAGATCGATTAATGTTTTGGGCCCGGAGTATTCAGGAGGTGAGTCTGGGGACGTGCGTCCAGGGCAAATCCCGATGGATACTCCAATCCGTATCTGCTTAGGTCAGCCAGGAGGTTGGCTAGCCTGAGTTAGTGCGAGGGTGGCGTTGTAGGCTACGCGCTTCCTAGAAAATTCTGATAGGGTGACGTTGTTAACACGCGTTTCCATAAAATTCTGATAGGGTGACGTTGTTAACATGCGTTTCCATAAAATTCTGAGTGGATTATGAATCTTGGTGGTGGAGTACTTGCTTGCATGATTTTCAAGGTTGGGAGTTATAAGGAGAGGGTCCGTTCTCGCCGGGACACATTATTGCATGATTTATTGCATTACTTGCTTGTCTAATTGCTTTACAGCTTTAGTCACGAGTCGAAGCACATTCCGGTTTTCTTCCTTTAGTATACGTATTTCCCTATAAATATATATACAAAACCCGGAAGCGTGGCTCGAACTTGCCAACTGAAGTCTCCTTTATTATTAAATTAATTAGTTGATTTATGAGCCGTATTTAATTATTGTTTCTAACTTACTCATAGCATGTCTTTCGAACCCGTAACGGCCTCGTAACTCAACTAACGCCCTTTCAATTTATCGCCTTGATATTTCGTGCAAATGTTTTAAAGGATCCGGTTCGTCAACCCTTTTGTGTTTTCAAATAAGCCGAACCCGACTGTTGCTTTGTGTCATTTTACAACTTATATTTCGTATTCATATTCTTTCTCAAAACGGGCAACACTCACCACTTTTGGTTGTAAAAAGATAAATGACGAACGGTGATCAAAACCCCCTTACTGAGTATCCTTTATACTCACCCCTGCTATTTTGGTTCTTGCTTCAGGTAGACAGGTGGCGACGTCACCTATCTTGTCAGTCGGCATCAGCAGGTCTAGATAGGCTCAGTCTTTCTGGTTTCTCTTGTCAGTGGTCCCAACAACCATCGAGTCTTGTTTATTGTATTTATTTACTTTACGTACTTATGTGCCCCTGATGTGGGATAGTTGACGATATCTAGGATTGTATAGGATAGACTAGTTGAGCCATGGATGGCATTACGTGTTGTGATTTTATTGTATTCTGATTTATAAATGTTTCTTGATATTATGATAGCCTTGTAGGCTTTTATGAAGTTTGATTGCTTACATTAATCGCTTCCGCATTTTTCTCTGCTCTTTTCTGGTTGTTGTTGGGATGTCGTTGCTGTTGCCGGTAGTGCTTGCGTGAGTGCCGTTCGCCGGAGTGGGTTTTTGAGTTGAGGCCCTTCGCTGAAGCTCGGGAATCCATTTCGGTGCGGATGTGGCGGTCCTTCTTCAGGGGGCGCTACATCTGGGGAGCCCTGAACTGTACGGCATGGATATCGGTTGAGAATTGAGGCCATTTGTCACTGACAAGCTCGAATAACTCAGAGATCTTCATTCCTTCCCTTAACGCTAATACATTCATTATTCCGTTGAATTCGACACAACCGATTAGCTTGGCGGCACGTCGAGTACCAGTAGGAGGCCTTGGAGCAGTAGTAGTAGCAGTAGTTTCCATTTAATCGCCCTGAAAATGGAAAGCCCGATGTATTTAAGGTCTCAGTCGTCGTCGGTGTTGTTGCTACCGTACAGTTTGTGTTTAGATCTTGAAATTAAAAGCGAGGCTAAACGAATTTAGGGTTTGGAGGGTATGAAACATAAGGGCAGATCGATATTTTCACAAAAGAGAAGCAAAGTTAAAATTGAAACTTAGATTGGTACCTAAAATGACCATTGAAAAAAATGGATAGCAAACCTAAATTTTTTGAGCGAAAGATTATTTAAAGGCAATTTCCCATATAACTTTTAGCTTATAATCTAAATTGAGTTATTTTTAGCTTTGTTATTCGAGCTCTCTTGTAATACAAATACAATATTAATTCTTAAATTAATTATAGGGCAAATTACATATGGGTCCCCGACATTTGCCCTATTTATATCTAGGTCCAGGAGATTCATTTTTTTACAAATTAGTCCATTGACTAACGATTCTGTTAAAAAAATTTAAAAAATTAAAAAAATTATGAAATGACTATATTACCCTTTTGGACTGCATTGTAGAATTTTGAAACTATAAGGACCTAAATGTAAAATTTCTCGCGGACACCTTTGTTGCCGGACCTTATACCAAGACGATCCTCTCGAGCCCGTCATATCCCCCAAGTCCATTTTCCCATTCGACAACCATACCGGATTTAATTTCAATTCTAATTTTCGAATTTTATCTTAAAACCCTAGAAATTTCATGTAACGACCCGCAATCTCTAAGTTCAAGATTAGCACGGTTACCGGAATTCAGACCGTTTACGGTCCCGACGTCTTTCACACTTGCACGTTTTCCAACTCTTGTATTTAAATATTTTATAAATCATCGATTTGGTATTTAAAACCCAAAGCATTAATTAGAATTTAATTTGCATCGTTTTGCCACTAATTAGGGTCAATTTGGTAAATTTATATTTATAGCTCGTTTAATTTAATTTAGTAATTTAATGGTGTACATTGGACTGGGGTTCAATGTTTTAATAATGCATATTTTAACGAGGTTCCAAATACTTTCATGAAATTCTAAATATTATTCATTAAATCATATTTTAAATAAAATTGCATTTTAGCCCAAAATTATTTACATTTTAGCCCAACCTGGAGTTCACTTTGCGTAAACTCATAAATTTTAAGAAAATGAACCTCAATTCTTATTAAGCATTTAATTTCGGTCATTTTGACACTAAGTACGCCTAATTCCGACACTTTACACAATTTGCACGTTTTTCGAGGATATGGTATATTATGCAATTATTGAAAGATTTGGGGCCAAAATGAAAAATGGGAGAACACCCTCATGCAACAGCAGCCGCGATTCTCTCTCCCCCCCAAAAATGTGGTTTTCTCATTTCTTCTCGGAATAGCGCGTATGATATGTCGAATCGACCGTCTCGACGAGACGAACTCAACCATACCATTTTCCCAGCGATTGGAGCAGCGACGGCGACGCAATGGTGGTGCGAAGGTGGCGCGGCTTGGAGCTTCTCGTCGGTGACGTCTCCGGCGACGGCACGGCATGGGCTTGGTCGGAAATGGAAGCTCTTGACGAGGGGAAGCTTTTGGCGGTGGTCCCGCGACCTAACTTGGCCGGACGGCGGCGGATCGACGAAAAGGTGGCACGGCGGAGATGGAGCTTTTCCGGCGGCATGCGGCGGCATCTCGATGGCACACTACCGTGGTTGGAACGGCCATGAGGAGACGAAACTTTTGGCACCGGTCTCAGGCCCTAACTCGATGGCACGGCGGAGCTCCGGTGGCGCGTAGCGGAGCCGCGACGGCGACGTGGTGGTCTGGACTTTCCGGCCACCATTTTCAAGGGGCTTTATATGGATTTCAACCTTCTCGACATGGGTAAGCCAATTTCGAAGTCAATTTCGTATTTCGTTGAGCCGATTGTCGTTAATTTTGATTCTTGGATTCTAGGATTTCGGAGCTTCAAAGTGAAATTAAATTCCGATGGATGATCCGATTGAGAAAAGGTTTTGAGGGAAGTGACAGGCTCGTCGAGAGGAACATTTCGGTATAAGGGTTCGACCATCGGAGTGGTCCGGCGGCAGTCCAGGATGGCAGGCGGTTTCCGGCATTTTCGGCACTATTCCGGCAGGAATCCGGCGATGGAGTCTTCGGACAGATCGTGCCCCTCAACGCAACGGTTCTAACAGCGCTGGTATTACTCGATTCCGACTTGCCGTTTGTCTTTTATCGTATTTTTTGTATTATTGTGTTAATTGGTAGCTTTTGATTGTAGCTTCTAGCTTTTAGCATTTCGGATTGTTTTGGCATGAATCTTTTATACTATAGCTTGTGTAAATTGTTGATTGTTGATGATATGCTTGTATAGTCGAACAGATGGGTTTCGGTTCGATTAGGCTAGAGATAGGATTAATATGAACTTGTTAGCTTTTGAGCTTTTGGGAAAAGCTATAAGTTGTACTTTAATTATTGTTGATTTAAATGAAATATACATGTTTGATGTTTAATTACAAGCTTAACCCCTAAATAGTTTATGCCTAAATGTTATTATTAATCAAATGTTAATTGTTATTCGTTTATTCCTCGTTTTACATGTTAAATGACCAATTTACCCCTACTTGCTCTTTTGTGTTTAAATATTGAATGATTATCCTTAAGCATGTTCGTATTTTGATAGTCGAGCGTCAATGTCTGTTTTCTTGTTGTGTCAGTCATTCATCCTCTAGACCCCGTGTTTTCAGGTGGGATCTTTGAGGCCGAATTATAATTGCTGCTTGCTTTTCTCGTTTGTCGAGCTACAGGTAAGGGTTTTAAATTGTTTTCAACTGGAGTAAGAACATAGTTACTTAGGTTTGCGAAATAAACCACTACCCTGCTTTCTTATTACTTGTTGTATTACCTTTACTATTTCTCTATCTACTTAGTCAAACATTTTGATAGCAAAACCAAATGATTTGAAATGCTTTCAACTAGAAACAAGTAACTTATTTGTTTTAAAAGTAACTATTTGATCTCTGAGGCACTTATAAGTAATGTCGTTAGGGACATCCGTCAGCATGGTCCCGAAGCGTACGACGCTTATGAGTATTTCTTAGATCGTTACATCAACTTGTCTCAAAAGCCCCTTTGGCCATTCATACTTAATTGCTTGCATCATCTTTTCAAACGGCCCCTTTGGCCACCCAAACTATCATTGATTTCAAAAGCGAGTTATAGATTGATTAATGATTCGGGCCCGGAGTATACATGAGGTGAGCCTAGGGACGAGCGTCTAAGGCAAATCCCGATGTATACTTCTAGCGTGTTAACTTGGGCCGGCTAGGAGGTTGGCTAGCCTAAGTTGATGCGAACGGTGGTGCTAACCGCGTCTCCTTAAATTCTGATGGTACCAATTGTTGGTGGTGGAGTACTTGACTATATGCTTGCATGATTTTCAATTGGGAGTTATAAGGAGAGGGCCCGTTCTCGCCGGGACACATTATTGCATGACTTATTGCATTACTTGCTTGTCTAATTGATTAACGGCTTTCGTTACAATTCAAAGCACATTCCGGTTCTCTTCATTTAGCATATGTATTTCCCTATATATATATAAAATCCGGAAGCGTGGCTCGAACTTGCCCAACTTAAGCCTTCTTTATTGTTCAAACTATTTAGTTGAATTACGAGCCGTTTTTACTTATCATTTCCAACTTATTTATGCCATGTCTTTCGAACTTGTAACGGCCTCGTGACTCAACTAATATCATTTCAAAATGATCGGCTTGACCTTATGCTCAAATGTTTTCAAAGGATCCGGTTCGTCAACCTTTTGTGTTTTCAAATAAAGCCGAACCCGAATGTTGCTTTGTGTTATAGTTTTACAACTTATATTATTGTATGTATCTTTATCAAAACGAGTAACATTCACCCCTTTTTGGTTTTAATCGATAAACAACGAACTGTGATCAATACCTATATCGTATTACCCCCCTTACTAAGTATCCTTTATACTCACCCCTTCTATTTTGGTTCTTGCTTCAGGTAGACAGGTGGCGGTGTCACCTATCTTGTCAGTCGGCAGCAGCAGGTCTAGGTCGGCTCTTGTCTCTTGTCTTGTCAGTGTCCCAACAACAGTCTAGTCTTTACTTTATGAATTGTTTTAGCTTATTGTATTTAATATTATGATTTATTTTCTGTACTTACGTGCCCCTGATGTGGGATAGATAGTTGAGCCATGGACGGCATTGAATGGATAATTGTTTTAAATTCATTTTGTTATGATTACTGTTGCCATGGATGGCTTTTATGCATTGATTTATTATTCTGAATTCGCTTCCGCATTTCTCTGATTGTTGTTGCTGTTGTTGTTGGGGCGTCATATTGTTGTTGCCGGAGTTTTGATCGAGTGATTGCCGGTCGCCGGGATGGATTTTCGAATGGGGTACCTTTACCTCGTTTGGGAGTTCGTCTTGGTGCGGATGTGGTGTCCTTTCTCCTCCTACGAAAAGGGGTGCTACATTTCAATTCGAAATTAACGACGATTCGTTCGTCGAATTTTCGATCCGGATTCACCTATGGCTTACCCATGAAGAGTAGATCGAAAACCAACCCTCTGGTCGTCGGAGTTCGTCGCCGGAAATGTAGTGCCGCCACCTCCGCCACAGTGCCACCTTCGGAGCTCTGTTCCTTTGCCGTCGGTGAGAACGAGAGGTTGAGACCACTGCCACCTATTTCGTCTCGATGAGAGCTACAAAATCCTTGTGGTCTCCGCCCTCCAGCCCAAGCCCAAAACTAATACAAACCCTAATAATATTCCCTCCTAAGTCCTACCTTCGTGTCGTCTTTCTCAACTGCTACCTTCAGGCTTCATCTGTTGCTACCTTCTGAGTTCTGACGGCTCAAGAATTGAAGATAGTGATGGTGCGCTACGACGGGAGGTGGGCATTGACATGGTGGAGACCTGGAGGTCTTGGCTCGAGAAACTGAGGAAGGCTGGCGGAGTGGCGGTGGTTGGCGCCAACGACAACATAATGGGTGGTGGTGGACTGGTGGTCACTGGTCAGTGACGGGCGAGGGAGCCAGGGAGGGGCGACGGCGTGGTTGGGATTTAGGGTTAGGGATTTACAAATTATAAATGTGGTCTGTACATTTAGAAAACGCATAATCTAAAGCATAAAAGGTAAAAAATTTTAATTTTTTTTTAATTCTAAATTTCTGGTTCGATTCCGGTTAACCGGACCGATAACCGAACCGCGTCCAATATCTCAGTTTTCTGGTTCGGTCCGGTGAACCGTCGGTTTTGAACCGAATGAACCGAAAAAACCGAAGGTGTATATATATAAACCGAAATTGAACCGAGGGTCCAACCGGTTTGGTTCGTCCGATTTCGGTCCGATTAGACCGGTTTCAGTTATTTTGCACAATCCTAGTTGCAGGTACGAATTGCATTTAATGCGGCCGCAAAAAACAGGCCTATGAGACGAGACACGATCGGATCCGACTGCTCTGTCTTGCCTCTCATTGGGCGTAGGCTTAAGGTGAAGTCTCTCAATTCAGTGCCCTGCTTGGAGTTTGGCCTTGCGGTCGTGGTTTGGTACCTTACAACTCGACCATCGACCGAGACAACATCTTCGCTGGGGTTAGGGACCTTGCGATCGGGAATATCAACCACAAGGGCTTTTGATTGATCAATTGGGGAGACTTTTGACCCAATCCACATGGCTTTCGACCACTGAAATCATGCAACGTGGACGGCATAATAATGCCATATCAACAATAAGATATACAAATTAAAAACAAGTATTCTTGAATATTTCCAGCGAAAAAAGGTATTCTTGAATATTTCCTTTGAAAAATATTTGAGATCGGGTGCCAATATTGCAATTTGCAAACCCCAAAAATTACCTAGACCATAAGGGTCAAACTGTCAATTCAACTCCACAATCAACACATGGAAATTGGAAAGAGTTAATAAGTTCATATTTCCGAAAAAGTCCCTGTAAAAATCTACCTCTCAAATCCCACCTCCACCAAAATAAGGGTTTTTCTCTCTCTTCGTCGCCTCTCAATACTTACGTTACATAGGCTTACCCTATTCCCTTCTCACCTTCTCTCCTTCTCCCAGTAGAGAGAGGAAAACCAAAATTCTCTCTCTCTAGAAATCTATCCCTTTTTCCCTATCTCCCCTTTCCATCTCTAAGTATATATATTCATATATACGAAAACGAAACGATACAAATCTATATATATATTGTTTATATATAGATCAATTTTGATTTCCTGAGAAAGTTTGCGTGTCTAATTTGGCAGCGGAAATATTTTGATTTGCAAGTTATGCAGGCTGATCAGACGGTTTTGAGCTTGAGACCAGGTGGTGGCACTCGCAGCGGAAGCAGAGTATTCGGCCCGCGCTTCGAATCATCGTCGGCGGCGAATTCTGATCTCCCACTGCTACGTCCCCATGGCGGTGCCGGTGCTTCTTCACTTCCTTCATTCAAGGTTGGTTCTTTTTTTGGCAATTCCATGTCAGATCTAGGTGTTTTCTTTTGATTTGAAATAAATATTTGTTCTTTTTTTCTGATGCGCTGGGTATGTGCGGTACTGCTGCTTGTGTTTGTCTCTGAGTTTTTGAACACTGCATCTGACTCTGGTTGTCTTTAAATGTATAGATTATTTCGGGAAAGTTATTTTGTTTTAAAAAAATTGAACCTTTAGCTTAATGAAACATCGTTGTCCTAATTCTTGGCTGTGCACGTGAGATGTGCAATTGCTGTAAATATGGACGCAAAGCAATACGTGGGCTTTAGGTGGGTATTCAAGGAGTACTAGGATATCCATAAAGGAACCTGCGGATAATGGAACTATTGCAGTTTTAGTTGAAATTATGATATATATTGGGGAATTTGATGACAACAGAGTTTCACTTGCCAGTGGGCTTTATGTGATTCCTTTGCAATCTATCTATGATAAATGTTATTGAATTTCTTGATTAACTGGACGAACACCTCAAATTCATGGAAATGGGGATACTGTTTTATGCTTGCAAATAATCCTCACGGGACTTTTTCTTGCATTCACCTCTTTGTCATCTTGTAGTTCTAGTAAATTTTCGTCAGTACTGCCTGTACTGGTGTTGTGCCTGGCAGTTCATTCTTGGAGTGTCGATTGCCATTATTTGTCATTTGATTAAACTCGTAATGTCATGGAATATCATTTGCTGTGGTTTTACTTTTCTCAATTAATTATGACCTTGATTCTCCGAGTGCCTGTCATACTTTGTTCTCTATTTTCTCTACACTTGTTTGCTGGTTTTAATACAAGTGTTCACACTCTTTTGTGATTTGTAGCAGACCGGAGAGTCTCGGTTTGAGGGTCATGAGCGGATCCGTTATTCTAGAGACACGCTGCTTCAGCTAAGGGAGGTAAAGCTTCTTCACAGTGTATTTGTGTACACGGGTACGCTGTAGTAATTATTCTCTTACTATATTGTTCATGCCATTTGGATTGCTTCCAACATCTGAAATATCTCTCTCAAAGGTTTATACATTATGATATTTTTACATTAATATTGTTTATGTCATAAGGTTTGTTTTCAGTATTTAAAATGTATCTTCAGAAGGATACTGTAATTGCGTTTTTCAGTCTCATGACCCGTGGCGTTGCTTATATGTTTCTTTATAATATCTATGTCGTACCCATACATATATAGGGTTAAAACATGCAATATATGACGGTGAAGAATATTTTTAATTTGAGTTGTAACTAAAAGCTGCTGGCAGTTCTCTACTTAATTGAGTTATGTGAACTGGAAATGTTTCATGCAAGTGTTTGCATTCATGTCAGCTTCTGAACAGTGGTTTTTTTGTTTCTGCTGATGTTCGATGCCTTTTCAGGTGGTAGACATCTCTGAGGAAATTCTAAAAGTTAAACAAGAAGTCGAAGCTGAGTTTTTTGGTACAGATCCAAGCTGGAGCCGAGGAGAAACCAATGTAAGTTTTTTGTTTTGTATTTCCTAATCGCTTTTAAACTCTCTCCAAGTCATATACTATTATAGGTTGGTGATTTGATTATTCGTTTTCTCCCCCTTCAATTGTGCATACCTGTTTTCTTTTTATTTTTTTCAGTTTGTAAAACTGTTGAACCCAGTTTCAGTATATTATTTTTCTTTGGGCAATTGTTATCATCTCTTAATGTTTATCGTTTATTTTCTCCTTGTTAATGCAATTAAATATGTGTTCTCGTAGATCCCAATTCAGGCTCAGAGTCGTTATTCTGAGCAGGACAACCGTGACTGGCGTAATCGTTCCGCACAATTGCCTGCTCCTGCAGAAGAGAGATCATGGGAGACAATAAAAGATAGGGATTTTGGTGGCAGGTTTGACCCTAGGCAACAAGATGCAAACCAATACAACAGGCAAGATTCGCAGTTTGGGAGAGCACAAATTTCTTCAAACCATGGGGTAAGCCTTTTCCAGTACCATTTTGTCTTTAGTAAAATGTATGTGCTTCCTGGAGGTTTTGATTGCACTTTTTTAGTCCTCTTTTCACATGATCAGGGGCATGAAGCAAACTAACTAATTTAACAAACGACCCTTCAGCTTGCATACAAATGAGTTCATTATGCATGTTCACATGCTTGCAGTGCACACTGATGAAAATTATGATTTCAAGCATCACTGACATTTCGTGTACTACCTGGGAAACAGGTTGCCCCAACTCTAATCAAGGCAGAGGTACCATGGTCTGCTCGAAGGGGAACTCTTTCAGACAAAGATCGTGTTTTGAAAACAGTGAAGGGGTAACCCATTTTATATCCACTACACTTAGTGCACACGTACCACTCTGGTTTTGTTTGGTGCTTTCTTTTTTTATTTTTTATATGAACAGATGTGCAACATGTTGATAACCAACTGATAAAATCCTTGTAAAATATCAATTGATTCTGACCCCAATGTTCTAGTTTAGAAGATTTTACATTTTCAATTATGTAAGAATAGATGCTAATTATTATATGTTTCTTGCAGTATACTGAACAAGCTGACTCCTGAAAAATTTGATCTTCTTAAGGGTCAATTGATTGATTCTGGGATCACAACAGCTGATATTTTGATGGTACTGGACACATTAAAAGTGAATACTTTTGTTTCTTTTTATCCTGTTGGAGTTGGTCTAGCTGCACTCTACAGGACTGCTACTTATGTTTCTTTGTTATAGCTTATGTTGTCCTTTTCGACAGGGTGTCATCTCCTTGATATTTGACAAGGCTGTTTTGGAGCCAACGTTCTGCCCCATGTATGCAGTGCTATGCTCAGATCTGAATGAAAAGCTCCCTCCATTTCCATCAGATGAGCCTGGTGGTAAAGAAATTACATTTAAGCGAGTTCTCTTGGATATCTGCCAGAAAGCATTTGAAAATGCTGACAAATTGAGGGAAGAGCTCAGACAGATGACTGCTCCCGCTCCCCAGCAAGAATCTGAACGAAGAGACAAAGAGAGGTTACTAAAAATTCGCACACTTGGAAACATTCGCCTCATTGGAGAACTCTTGAAGCAGAGAATGGTTCCTGAGAAGATTGTTCATCACATCGTTCAGGTTTTCTATCTTTAGAGCCCATTTTTTCTCTATCTACTCTCCCTTTAAATTCTCATTCTCATTTCAACCTGACATAATTACATGGACTTTCCGAGCAGGCACTCCTGGGACACGATACCAAGAGTTGTCCGGAAGAGGAGAATGTTGAGGCCATATGTCAATTCTTCAACACCATTGGCAAACAGCTTGACGAGAACCAAAAATCTAAGCGTATTAATGATATTTATTTTAATCGCCTCAAAGAATTGTCAACAAACCCTCAGCTGGCTGCACGAATGAGGTTTATGGTTCGTGATGTTATAGATCTGCGAGCCAACAATTGGGTCCCAAGGCGGGAAGAGGTAACATATTGCAACTTTTTCATGGATTTATTACACCAACCCCCCAAGTTATGATCAATGAGCAGCATGAATAGTCCCATAGATAAAAAAATCTCACAATAAGTCCTGGAATTTAAAATTTGCTTACATCCCCTTGCTTTTGAATTGCATTAAAAACTCATAAAATAACCATTTTACCCTTGTTCAAGGTAGAAAGGAACAAAAGTAAAAATTAATTTTTCGGTTCAAAATGCATGTCTTGTGTGGTCAATGCACGTGACATGACATGTTCTTTGTTTTGTATGCAAATTTTAAGTGTCACGTTTTTTTTTAATCACAGCGTTTTAAGGGTAAAATAACTCCTTTATCTCTCTACTTTCTCTGCTAAGTACATATCTCAACTGATCTCTATTCATATTCCCCAGGTCAAAGCCAAAACCATCACCGAAATCCATTCAGAAGCTGAGAAAAACCTAGGATTACGTCCCGGCGCAACTGCCAGCATTAGAAACAATCGGGCCATTGCTGCTGGTGCCCAAGGCGGAAACATCAGTCCTAGTGGCTTCCCAATGAATCGTCCCGGTGCTGGTGGCATGATGCCCGGGATGCCCGGAACAAGAAAAATTATTCCCGGATTTGACGACAACAATTGGGAATTTCCAAGATCATCTCGATCCATGCCAAGAGGCAGCAGTGACACCTCAGCACGTGGTCAGCCACCTCTCATAGGAAAGGCACCACCCTCTCTCAACCAGCGGCTCCTCCCTCAAGGCACTGGTGGCTTCATTGCTGGCAAAAGTGCCCTCCTGCAGGGAGGTCCAGCTGCACCACCCCCCGCCCGTCCCATCGTGGACCCCGCACCCCAACCAATTAAACCGGCTCCAGTAATTTCGAGAGTCAGCAACCCAGATGAGCTCAAGAGAAAGTCAGCTTCACTTCTGGAGGAATACTTTAGTGTCAGACTATTGGATGAAGCATTGCAATGCGTTGAAGAATTGAAATCTCCTGCTTATAATCCTGAATTCGTGAAAGAGGCAATATCTCTCGGGTTGGAAAAAAGCCCTCCATGTGTCGAGCCCGTTGGGAAGCTTCTAGAATATTTGTTGTCCAAGAAAGTTGTTAGTGGAAAGGATATCGAGACTGGATGTCTCCTCTATGCCGCATTACTGGAAGATCTTGCCATCGATTTACCCAAATCGCCGGCTAATTTCGGTGAGATTATTGGTAAACTTGTTTTGGCTGGAGGATTGGATTTTAAAGTTGTGGGGGAGATTTTGACTAAGGTTGGAGATGATTATTACCAAAAAGCTGTATTTAGTGGTGCGATGAAGATTGTTACCGCGGACCCGTCCGGGAAGGAAGTGTTGGATTTGCAGGCATCGGATATTGCAGCATGCGAGAAGATGTTTTAGGGTTTCGACTTTGTAAACCTCATAGATGAAATGGGAGCTGTGGAGAACATGTAATGATGGATATTTTTTCTTGAGGTGTCGTAATAGTGTGTTCAATAGAGAGGAAAATTTTAGAAATATATAAAAAAGGATTATGGTTCTCGAGTTGCGGGGTTAATCGAAGGCCGTGGCTACTCGGGGACGGAGGGTCCTGTTAGGGATCCAGTTGTTTTGTATTTGATTAGTTTTTAATTTATTATTCTATTTGTGGACTCGTTAAATTTTGCCTATTTGTGAGCTCATAATGTGACTGATAAAAAGAGGATGCAGTGATATATTTTTGTTTAATTGTACTTGCTTGTTTTCCTTCTAGTTTTTGTTCTGATTTTGGGTTATATAATGCGCAAGATGAGTTTTTCTACCATGTATAAGATTTGACATGATATTATCTGGAGATAAATTTGGAATTGCTGTTTCTATAAAATAAAATTAAAGGTGCCTTTTGTGTAATTTTGGATGCATAGTATATCTGATGATTTTAGACAAACTAATGTTAGTAAATACAAATTCTACAAGATTTCAGGTTGAATTCAAATGAGAAATTAGTCAAATTCTAGTTCTCATGAGTTGGTAGAAGTCGATTCTTTGAAATCTTGAAGCACGATGCTTCCATTCTCAAATATGAAAAAAGGGGAAACAAGAAAGAAAGAAAACAAGTAATTGATGCAGGCGGGCACATAAATAGCATAAAAATTTTCAGCATCTTTCTCAAGCATAAGGTTTCTCACTAGCTTTCTCTTTGCATATGATGATATACCGGGACACCGACACGGTAAAACGATTTTTTTCAATATTTTGTATTAGAAAAGTGTCCAACATCGATATTGGATGTGGTATCAGACACGACACGACATGGAAAAATATAGCTATATAGCTTTTAGAAGTGTCCCTACACGATTTTTTTCAATATTTTGCATTAGAAAAGTGTCCGACATTAATATTGGATATAGTATCAAACACGACACGACATGGAAAAATATAGCTATATAACTTTTAGAAGTGTCCCTATGGAAAAATATGGTTATATAGCTTTTAGAAGTGTTCCTATATCATAGCTTTCTGCACTTTCATGTGCCCCGAAAATTTTCTTCCTACATAAAATATTAAAGGATCCAAATACGCCACATTTTATCTTTCAAATGTATTAAAATGTGATGCAATCTGAATTATTTGGTAAGTATAATTTGGCTATGTAAATTGGTCAAGAATAATTCTTGCCCTAAACTCATGCTTGATCCTCCCTCAGAATTTAAGTATCCTCGAGGTAAAAAGTTGATATATATATTTTTTAAGTATAGTACACCATGCTTTTCTTAAATAGTGATCGAGAATTATTGGTTTAAATTACTAAAAATAGGGCCGCATCATTATTTAAAAAAACCACCTTTCACTTTATTTTGGTATGTGTCGACAATAATTTTGAAATTATTCTTGGTCGGTGGGGACTTTAGGGTCCTAACACATGTGTATTAGTATTCTTTGTCATCTTGCTTTTTGGAAGCCAGCATTTTCCACCTCAAAATGGTCTACTTTTTCCCTAAACGAAATGTGATGGCTAATGCTTTTTTTTTTAATAATTTTTTTCGGGTTTGGATACTGCAGAGACCCAGTTGGGGGTGATTTACTCTATACACAAGTTAGAATTTCTTAACAAAAAAAACAAGTTAAAATTTGAATCTTAGACCTTTGCTTAAGAGATGTAGTGCCTCATCCTACTAAAACAACTGAACTTTGGTCGGTTAATGCTAACTGTCCAGAAAATTGTATTGTGTTAGACTTCTTGCAGTGTAAACATACATATTCGTCATGATATTAAATAAGATGTTTCAATTTTTTTTCCAAATCAAAATGACAAAACTATATCGATAGCTGCTGCTAGACTAAGGGATCTTTAACTCTAAATCGATCTCGACCTACCATTTTTACACGTCATTAATAGAAAATGTCCCCACAACTACTCCACTTGCTTATATACATCCTATTATTTGTCATCATCCCAGTTTTTTCCATCTCCCGACAATTCTAATTCTCTCCATATCTCTTTCCTTGTACATAACAAAGATGAAGAAGTATCTACATTTTCTTATGCTTATAGCCGTCCTCCTGCTCTTACCACTCTATTCTCTTCACATCTCAGCTTATGGCAGCATCTCAAACCAATATGATAAAAACCGGCCGTCATCACAACATGGAAAAGAAACCTTAGATATGGAGAGCTCCAAGAAGTTAGGCAGTGTCCAGATTAAGAAAAGGGCTCGAATGATACCAGGTGGAAACAATGTGAAACACAAGTCTTCAGCTGTTGGTTTAGAAACATCTCTGATTCAAGTTTGTTGTTTGCTCGGTTTCTTCATTCCTTTTGCTTTCTCATTGATCTAGGACTTTTGCAGATGGGATAATTAGGAAAAAATATCCCGACGTTAACTTTTAAATCCAAAAAAGCACTAAAATCTTAGAATCTTATGAGTACTTCCTTGAGTTTTTATACTGTTTACATTCTTAACTTGAAACATTGATATATTATGAAACTTACCTCAGGATTACAAAATATTATGAATACCCCGAAAACTAGCGGAAAATAGTTGACTTTGGGGGTATTTGCTAATGTTTTGCAAACGGGCTCAAGGGGATGGATATTCATAGGGTTGTAAGATTTGAGTGATTTTTCGGTGAAAAGTGTGCAAACCTTAGTGGGTTATTTGTAAATGAGATTTCTGATCTTGTTGGTTTGATCAGTTTGATGTGGTATTGGTTAGGTTTATGTTGTGTATTGTTCATATTTGTCGGTTTAGATGGGAGCTAGAAGCGATTTCTATATTGTTTATTAAATGTAATTTCATGATGTGATGCACGTTGTTTTCTTTGATTTAGTTTTTCTTATATTATATTATCTATCAGCATTGTGTTTTTCTTATTCTAAGATTTGTTTGGACACTTGGAAAGTATGATATCACCGAACCTTGCTTAAACTTTATTAATTTGATAATGGGTGACAAAATTAAATATGCGAATTTGACAACACTAAAGAGTAAAGATAGTTCATCACAGGATACCACAAGCATTCTTAATCTTTCCCGTGCATCTTATACGGTTCATCTGACTTAAATGTATATAAGGGGTCACTAAATAAAAGATACATTATGTATTATAGAATAATAATTCAAAAAATACACTATATAAATGAAATAATTTTAAAGTTAGGGGTGTAAGTGAACACCCTCATTAATATGTAACTCCGCTACTAACCTTACCTACTTTGAGAAATTCCATTTCACACACTTGACATGTAATTTGCAAATATAAAAGTGACTATTAAGTAATAAGTATGAGAAGACTTATCATACGGTTGTTCTATTTTTTGGCATTCATTCTAAAAGTTATATTATGCTGTGTCGTATCGTGTCGATCACTTCTCTCGAGCCAGCTCATGACAAAAGTTTTCAGATAGTTGGCTCAAGATCGGCTCTAAGTCAAGCCCAGATTCTGTTAAGTTTGGCTGAATAATTGCATCAACAAATGCATAATATATCAGACCAGATTCTGGAAACCCTCTACAGGCAACGAGTTATTCTTCATCACTAATGCTTTCTATTTTTCTAACCAAAGTTAAGAGACAGTTTAATATTAATGTTCTCAAAATTTTATATTTATGTTTTGCTGTTATGAAGTTTCAATCAACTACATTAATCAAATCAATTCAGCTAGTAGGTTGGATGATGCATACTCTAGTAAATTTCCTGTAATCTTAGCCTTCCCCTTGAAATGAAATATTACACCTTCAACCCAAACTGAGTATTATCTGTTTTGTTCTTGAGAGGACCATAAACAGTATCTTATTTTCTAAAAGGGATAATTATACTCACATACCCCGACGCGTCCTTATTATACAAATATACCCTGTACTTTGAAAAATTACAAAAATATATTATTATACAAATATACCCTGTACTTTGAAAAATTACAAAAATATATCCCGAACTCTACCTCCCGTTAAAGAATCTTATGAAAAATTGCACTTTTACATTATGTTCCGGGTTTTTATGTTAAATTATAAAATAAAGTCAGGATTTACCGAATAGATGTCCCTGAAATCCGTCCGACCACTTAAACGGATGTAATGAAAATTCTATGATAAGGTATGTTTATGTAATTAGGCCAAACCTAAGGTAATGTAAATGTAAAATTATCCCTTTCTGAAAATACAAATCTGCTTTTTGCTAATGTTTCAGGACTGTTAAACTGAAAAGAAGTGAAAACTTCCACTTCTGCCAAAAACTCACACAATTCTGCATCTATTTAAAATAAAAGTCAAGATTGAGGATAAAATTTACCAAATCAAAAATGGTGAAAGCTACATCTTCACAAAAGAACTTGGAAAAGATTAGGCTGAATCAAACCAAAATGAAGCAAATATCGAAACTTTGAATCAGCATAACTTCAAATCCAGAAAGCATCATACTTTAGAGTCAAACTTCAACGCATCATTCATAAAATATTTCAACAATTTCGAGATCGAATTAGACGATAAAGTTAAATTTAAACAAGACGCATAAATGAATTACGAGGAGAAGAAGGGAAAACAGAGGTAATACTAGGCGAGCTGATAATAATCTCCACGAAACCGATCGTGATCGATGAAGACAATAGCGTAGAGGGCGTATATTATCCCAGGAACGTACCCCAAAATAGTCAAAATCAAGCAGATGAAGAACTCCACCTAACAAAAATGAATAAATAATTCATTGAATCAGCAAAGAAAATCACGAAAAATAGCTGGAAGAAAGTGTGTCGAAGAGGCTTACGGTGCAGCATCCATGGCGGAGGCAAACGCCGAGAGGTGGGAGGAGGATTGCGAGTATGATTTCACAGAAGATTTCACATCTTGATGCCATATTTGATCGTTTTTCTCCTCCTTATGTTTACTGCCACCTCGATTTGGGGCTTATATTTCGCAAAGAGACGGATTTGATAATTGATTGGAAAATTGCAATTTTGGTCCCATAATATAGATAATTTTGTAATATTGGTCCCAAACTTTTTGAAATATCCAAAACATGTCCTATAGTTTATAATTTATATAATTGTGTAAATATGTTTGAATTATTTAATAACACATAAATACGAGTTGTCTTGTGTAAATATATGTTACTGTTCTACCCAAAAAAACAAAAAAAATTATATGTTACTGTGGGTAAATGAATCATAAAATCTCTGTTACTGTTTATATATATCCAATCATCATTGAACAAATTACAGTAGTCAAATCCTAATAATTTTTTTTTTTCAAAAAAATATCCTAATAAATTTAGGGTTAATTGGCACCCAAATCTTTGACCATCTTTATACATTGGTACCTAACTTTTAAATTTGTGTAGATACGTGTCTAATCTCTAATTATTGTGCGCTTTTAGTACCAAAAATGCAAATCCGACTGAATCTAATAGAATATCCCGTTGAATTTTTGAACAAAATTTAATTTTTTGGGACACACTTAAGTAAAGGTAAAATATATCACAACGACGATGGCGACAACGTCAACGACTGGGGATGGCCATATTATCTTGTGTGTCCCGTCCTCACGAATTCATCCACATAAGTTTCCTATTCGTGTTTTTTCTAATCTAAAACGCTAAGCTCCGTCGGCATTTTTCGACTATTCAATACGATAGTTTTTAATTCTTCTCTCAAACATAACTTACTCATTTAACACTCTACAAAATCTCAATTTATTTCATTAAATTTTACTTAACTTTTTAAAAAGAAAAACAGTATTTTTCCAAAACCAAAATAATATTCCATTAGATTCGGTCAATTTTGCTCTTACCTCTTAAGGTAGTAAAGAAGTAAAGATGAGGTGCCTACAAGTCAGTGAGGGGACTAGTTACTGTAGTTGACGGTGGATACTCTAGTCTAGACAAAAAAAAAGTAAAGAAGTAAAGATGTACAATAATTAAGATACTTATTTGCAAAAATGTAATCATCTATACTATTATATCTATACTATTATATAAAACCCCTTCCCCTAGAATAACTACCTTTGCTACAACACTTATTTTGGTGTATCAATTTTTAATTTTTTTTATTATTAATTTTTTTTTCTCTCTCTATCTATCTCCACGTACTTTTTATTTCTCTCTCATTCTCACATTTTTTCTCTCTTATTATTCACATTTTGACAGTTAATTTTATTTATTTATCTTATAACCACTAAATTTTATTTTATATAAATACTAAAATAACTTAAATTTAAAATCATGAAAAAAATTAATAAAAACTATTTATAATCTTAGAATATTAAAACTTAATATATTATTAATTATACTTTTTTATATTTTATAGACGCATTGAGTGGGCCAAAATTATAGTATTGATTAAATGCTAATAGCACGAGATTCACGCGATCACTGACTCACTGTAGGACCGCGTGAAACAGGTAAATCATCCCACTCTGAGTCTCTCTTCTCTCTCACATTTCCTCCTAAACCCTAATAAATCAAACTCCCAATGTTTAACCCGTTGATTTTTTTGAATAAATTTAAAAGTTTTTGTTTATCTATATCTAACTTTGAATGATCAAAAGATGGAGTACAATGATCGAGGGATCAATCAACAGGCTTCACTGCGCATTCCGCAGCCATACGATTATAGATGTTTCAACGAACAAACCCGTCGAGGTACGTACTTCATTTTGAATTTTTTATAATTTAAAATTTTCAATTTTCTGGTATCTTACAATATATGCAACGTGCACGCATTCTGTAAACGTATGTGAAGGATGTGAATGTGGTTTCGCCTGCTGAGAATTCATTGAATTAAGTGGCATTACTGATTTAGAGCGTGTTTGAGTTGTTTATTTTGGGGTATAACTGCAACAACCAAGTGTTGCGCTTAAAGTTCCCAAATAATCTGAAATTAGGAAATGAACTGAGCATGTTTTCACAGTGATGTTCTTCTTATAGATCACATAAATATCCTAATTTTGTATTCATTTATCTTTTTTTTTTTTTTATGATCCCTTTACAAAAGAAGCATATGTACTCACATTATTTTGTAACTAATTAGTTGGCTTGGATGAATAGAGACGAGGATTGGATATCACCCCGATATCCTGATCAATAAAGAATTATTGTTTTCTATTAAAATTGTTTCAGGTGGATACATGGGACAAGATATAGGGCGAACCCACCACGAGTTGTTCCATCATCCTCATCCTCATCCTTACCCTCACCCTCCCCCTTACCTTGAGTTGTTCCATCATCCTCATCCTCATCCTTACCCTCACCCTCCCCCTTACCTTAAGCCCCGTGATATGCGTTACGCAATCCAAATAGAGATTGAGAAAGAAAGAAAAAGAGGGGAGACAATCATGCATGAGATTTCAAGAAGGCGTTTTCTAGAAGCCAAGGTGAGAAGGGAGCTGATGTTGGAGAGGGAGTTAGCTCAGCGAAGGGGTGTTGATGGTTTTCCGTATGGCTCATCTCCACAAAATGAGTTTGATCCACCAATTAGATTTCCACTATTGGGAACAAGGGTAGAGGAGAGGTCTCAAGAGAAAAAAATTTACATGTCTTTGGATCGGACAAAGAGGCTGAATGGAGGTTTTGAAAGTCGAGGATTGGACACATTGCCATTTCAGAGGACTACAGATTTGAGAATTTTGGAGGCTAAGCCGGTACCTGAGGCAAACAAAGAAAAACCCAGAGTAATCTTTTTGGTTAGTATGTACTCCTTGTTCTTTCCTTGTCGCTTTCTCAATCATATATTTGTGATTATTATTAGTGTGACGTGGCAAGAATGAAAAGTAACAATTTTGTGTTTATTGAAAGTCCCTTTCTGAATCATATTATTTTTAGTATTGCAAGGGGAAATACAATCTTGTCAAATGCTTAGTAGAATTTATTTCTTGAAGTCAACTTTTAACACATAAGGTTGGGTAGTCCGAAAAAGCTCCAACCGAGACCTTGCAAATTTATGGTTCAATTTACTTCATTTTTTATATTACTAAGTACATAATTCTTTGGATCATTGAATCTGGTTCGCATCCCATCATGCATAAAAGTCAGAGTTGGAGTTAAGTATTGATTATTAGTTGGGAATTTATATATTCATTTCGCAATATCCCAGAAGAAAAAATGCACCTGAAAACCTATGCTGGCCACAATCTGTTTAACCTCTACCTCGTCTTTTAAGTTTATATACATGAATATAATGCTAAAGGTACTACTAGCATGTGTTTATTTTGGGATTGTTTCATTTCTTATTTTAAGTTTGCCAGAACTGTCGCAAGTGAAAAATTGTTCATCCCGGTTTTGCAACATAACTCCAACATATTTTGGTTTTAATAGTGGATGCTACGATTATTACGAAGTCCTTAACTTTGCTTATTACATGACACGTCGCTAATTTGTGAAACCGTCTAGCTTCTGTTAATATGAATTAGATAGTTACTATGTATTTGCCCTGACTAAAAACAAATCTTTTGAAATCAAATTGAACATTATCCAGTATTAATTCTAGTTCAGACAAGTGCTTAGAATCTGAATGCTTGAAAGTTGAAACTATACCATTCTGAGCATTGTAGGCCAAACCTGGCGCAAACATATCAGGACTGAAAAGGAAAGCTGTGCCACAACCTGATCAAGCAGATACAGTTGAACTTCCATCAAATGTTGTCTTGAAAAAGAAAGCTAAACAAGAGTGGAATTGTGCCCTCTGCCAAGTTGGCTCCAACAGTGCACGAAGTATGAATCAGCACCTGCAGGGAAATAAACATAAATATAACGAAGCTGCATTGAGATCTCACAAGGGTGGAGAAAGCTACAAAATTCAACTTAATGCAAATAAAATGGAATTTAAAGCCGAATTTTTGCTGGTAAAGAACACTGGGGAGGATAACCGAACAATTTCAGACAAGTTGAAGGAAAATCAATTGGTATCTATTCAAGAAATGCAGAAAAATGGAGATCCTCAAAATCCAGCCAACCTGGGAAAAAATGGGTTAGAATCAATTCAAGAAATGGGTAAAAATGGTGAGTTGAAGAATGAAAAGTACAAATTTTGGTGTGAGATGTGCAAGGTAGGTACCTCCACACAGAAAGTTATGAACGCACACGAAATGGGAAAGAAACATGTTAACCGGGCTAGAAGTGATCAAAATAGCAGAGCCGGCTTGAAGATTGATATCGCGTCGAAGAAAGAAACCAAGATTTGAAGATAGTGTGGCAGGTATTGGACTAGAGAACAAGGAAAAATGGATTAATCATCTAGTCTGTATGCTAACCATTATCTCTGGTTTTAGTGGGAATTTGTGTACTACGTTTTTGTAACATAGATAATGTGTGGCTTACATGTTTGATGGAACTTTGAAGATTGTTCGGACATTACCATTTCAAGTAGTAACCTTTTGAACAGTGATATTACATTAGCAAGTTATGTTATCACCATATGAATACAAGTCTCCACATCATAATCAAAAACTTAAAATTAAAATTAAAATTGAACAAACTCCAAAGCAAATATACCTGCAAACTAACCATCCTTTCTCGAACACACAAGAAAAATCATAAACGGAAGCACAACTCCAAAATTGCCCAAGCCTTTCCATCAATCGAACCAAATAATCCTCTAAATTTAACCAGGAAGTCGAGAAAACTATAGCATATATTCTTGATTAGTTACATTACATCTACTAGTTTCCAAAATCACTGTGTCGTACTACTAGATATAAAACTAGGTACTCTTTTTCTCTATATAAATACAAAAACTAAAGACAAGGAAAACACCGTCGAACAAGCCCCACAAGTATCCACAAGTACTTCGATTGCCTTAAAAGCACTTTAATGGCCATCAACTTGCACAAAGAATTGCCTCAAACTCTCAATGCAACGGGATCCTGCCATGAAATTTTTCTCTTCCCAACACGAGATGGCCCTTCACCAGCATTCCGACATATGGACAACTTTAAATCATTTTGCACTTCTTCGTTTGGACCTCTCATCAAACTTTTCTTGACTTCCTCAAACTTCATCGCCTCGACATTACTCTGGAAATCCTCATCATCCATCTGTTAAAAATAAACGATAATTAAAATATAACAAATAAGAAAAAGGGTCAATCTCACCAATATCCCTCTGACTATGTGTAATTACACAAACATCCTCTGTTGGTTTCAAAATTACAAATACCATCTGACAGGCAAGATTTGATCAAAACCGGCAAATTTCTGAAGATCATAAAATCGTAGATGATGGGGTGATTAAACTAGGACGATAAATGTATTAAGTAAAACTTCCTTACCGAGATCTCATTTAAGTCAAAGATAGGAGCTCGGCTCAGCAAAGACACTTCTTCATTACCACTATGATTAGAATTATCCTGGTTCAAATCAAAACCTTCATTTGTATTCCTCAAGGATGAGACATCATTTACGTACAATCTTTCTTTCTGGTTCAAGTCGAGAACTGGAGTTGAATTACAGGTCAAAGGCTTTTTCCTCTTATTGGTTCTTCCTTTGTGGTTCAAATCCTCTTTTCTAGCATGTAGTATTTTCCTATTATGCTGACCTACGACTTCTTTACCAATATATTGTTTCTTCTTGGTTTTAGGTTCAGGAAGTAATCTATGCTGGCTGCTTTCTTTTCTGCTGACGTCCTTTGTCCGTTTAGTTTGCTTAGTGAAATTTGGAGGCTGTATAATTTTTTCTTTTTGTGATGATTTTGTAATCTTGGTTTTCATAAAATACTCGTATCTCCTCCGCAAGAACCTGTGAAATGTGGATTATAATAAATAATTAATGATCAATTAGCAGTGCAAGAATCGTCAGACTAACACAAGATATAATAAACCAATGCGCACAGACACACACACACACACACAGAGTATTTGGTGGGAAAAAAAAAAACACGTGTGTGCTTGATGAAAATTTCATCTCATTGTTAATGAAAATAGGACTTGATAAAAGGAATAAGAAGCACGATACAAACATAATGTCTTACTATGACACCATCCAAGTGTAACAAAGAAAAGAACCAAATTATTTAAACCACATAAATATTTCAAAGAAAGCATAGCATACCGAACTTCAGCAGCAAGAATCATCTTCCTCTGTTTTCCTGCATCTAATTTGTTTCGTATAACATCAACTTCCTGCGAGATGGTACATTAAACGTTATTCATTCCCGAAATTCAAACGTATACTTGCTCGCATATAGCCAAAACAAGTATCAAGAAATTGAGTACATCTCAAAATGAACAACAAAACATAAGAAGCAACTATAGATACAATCAGTACTACATACAACAACAGTTCAGAGAAATCCCTAAAATTCAAGGGAAAGAAAATTTAGATCTAAGAAAAGAACATCTGACAAGGATTCAATAATCATTCTTATAAATGTTGGAAGGAAAGGTGCAAGAACAGAAAATTTACTAGCTTAATTTAGTAATAAAACTATCATTTGAGAGCAAGGAAAAAATTGAACATCATCAAATAACCAATATTTATTGAACAAAAACACAAGAGAAAACCAGAACATATCACAAAACTAGAACAATAAACATAGCAAATATATAGATCAATTCCATCAAAACACAAATCTCAAAAACCAACAAGGCAAACCCAAAAAGTAAATCCTAGGCAAATCTCACACAGTCTCTCCGACCCGGAAAGCGAAATTATCAAATTAAAGCCTCAGATCTCATAAATCACAAAAGAAAAATAAAACCCACAATTTTTTATTTTACCTTCTGCAACTCCTGATAGTCCTGCATAAGGCTCTGATGCTTGAGCCTGGCCTTAGCATCCTCAAACACGCCAACACCGCCATACGGTGTCGTTGAATCCAAAACAACCCCTTTACTCTTTTTTGACATTAGATCACAACACAAACGAAGATCCTTCTACAAAAATTCCTGATCTTTACGAAGATCAGAGAACAAATTTTTAAATAAACAATTAGATGGGTGTAGCTGTAAGCCACAGGGAAATAGAGGAAAACGATAAAATGAATATATGGTGATAGATATGAAGACGAAAGAGAGATGGTCGAGCAATAAAGAAAGGGGGCTTTGTACGTAGAGAAGGAAAAGATATAATAGGTAGAGATAGAGATAGAGATAGAGATAGAGAGAGAGGACAGAAACGAAAGAGTGAGAAAATAGAGAGAGAGGGGTGGGTGATGGGGGGTGGGGGCGAAGGTTCTTTCTTTGCTTTCCTGTTTTTCTCTGTGGGAAAAACTCTGACCAAGGCAAAGGCCGAAAAAGCCCACATAATTCGGGCAGAAAAGAAAAAAAGAAAAAAATTAAACATGGTTGTTTGGAAAGACAGTGAAGTTGATGATGAAGATGGGAATTTTTTTGTGGGGGTGTTTGCAGAAGGGTATTTGTGGCATAAGAAATCTATATCTGCTTTTCTTTTGGTGCAGTGAAGACAATCCAAACCCTTCATTTTATCTCTCTAGAATACAATACAACACAACACGCACTTCTCTTTCTTTCTGCTACTGTATAGGAGGAATAAGATAATAGATACACGAGGTGTAGACAAATGGGAAGAGAGAGAGAGTCTTGAATTTGATCAGTTTTTATTTCTAGAGAGATACAGAGAGAGGATGAGAATGTGCTGGAAAAGCAAGATGGAGTTAGAGAGAGAAAGTGTTTTTTCTTGTGATGTGTTTCTGAAGGTTGGTGGCAAAGGAAGTATAACAGCTTGTCTATAGGCTCTGGTCTTTCTGATGGCTGCTTTGATGGTGATGCCCCTCTGTATTTTTTAATGACATATTGGACCCATTGAAGTTGGAAAATGACCTTTTTGCCCTCAGAAATCTTTTCTTGAACCAGTCAAGATCAGCATATATTGAAATTTATTTAGCCTGCAAAAATAGGAGAGCCATTATCATCAAGATCCAAGAATTTTCCTGCACTTTGGTTGGTTTCCAGGTATTTTTTTCAGGGGTAAATGGGTAATTCAGAGCCTATTCATACCTAACTTCTGTAATTTATTAAAACTAAATGGGGTTTAGAAATTTATGAAGGCTCTGAAGTAGTAAGCTTCAACGCTTGCCAGATCCTGGTCCCGTGATAAATTAGGAATAATTACACTTATACCCTTCGATTTAATAACAAAAAATTCACCAAGATCCCTATGACTATTAAACATTACAGATAAATTCTCTAATTCTAATTTTTTTTGGTAGAAATTCTCTAACTCTAATGAAAACCTAAAACTTAACAAATAGTTGTGAAGCTATCATTTTATCCTTAACGACCGTTAACTTAGAAAAAGAGATAATTACACTTTATCCTTTCGACTTAAGGGCAAAAGCAACACTTTGCCCTTGACTTAAAGATATATTTTTTTTTGGCTAATATAATCCCTAATCCTAACGGCATGACCTAAGTGTTTAGATGCCTAAGTATTAAATAAAGCTATATTTAAGGAGATGTCTCTATAATTTTCAATAATCGAAGAAGTGTTGCTATATTTACACCAAAGTCGAGATAGTATGTAACGACCCGAAAATTCCAGAATATATTCTCGGAATAATTATTCGACATTTCGTTGAATTTTATATGAAAAGATTAGCTTCGTTAGCTAATCTTAATTTATTATAATTATTTCCATATCCTCAACCATTTATAATTACACTTTCTACCCCTCGAATTTATTTTAATCTCTAAACGAACCTACACCCCATTGAGACACATTTGCACTATCTTGGACACACCCACACTATCTTGAACACACTTACACCCCCTTGTGCACACTCTCTTGCACACTCTTGAATACATTTACAAATCGAGAGAGAGAAGGAGAGAAGAGAAGGAGAAAGGAAGAAGAAGAAGGAGAGAAAAGAAAATCCCGTTCCGAATCCATTGCTCGATCGATCGAAATTCCGAGACCAGATTTACGATCTTCATTCAATTCTCTATCGGTAACCTTCTTTCTCCAATTCGTTTCATCCATTAAATCCTTCGTTTTTATAGATTTTAAATTGAAATAAATATTTGATGATTTAATTGATTTGTAGGTTATAGTTTACCATTTTTAGTATAGTTCGGATCAAATGGTAGCTATTAATGTGTACAATGCATGAGTGTGAATTTTATATGTTGTTTTTAGCCTTAGAATCCACCCTAGTTGATTTTAGGATGAAACTCTTGAGAAAAACCTTGAAATCGCGTTTCTGCACCTGTGAGATGGAACCACACGGTCCAACGCACGGTCTTGGCACGACCGTGCGCCAGACCGTGCACACACCTTTAACTTGCACCGGCTTGCGCACGCCGGTGCAGAAGCCAGTGCATGCTTGATTCAGCTTGCACGGTCTTGAGTGCGTGCTCAAGACCGTGCACAAGGCCGTGCGTTAGCCCGTGCGAATGCCTTAGCCAATTTTCCAACCTTTTTCCTTAGTTGCTCACGGTAATGGGGTCAATTGGCCAAAAATAAAAGTTGACTTTTTGCATACGACCCCCTAAAATCGAGCCGTTTTCACCTATAGTTTCCATATGATTCAAGGATGAATATTTCGTAAAGTTTTCAAAATTCCGACCTCGTTCGGACCTTGAATCGAGCCTTTTTCGTTTAGGTTTTTTTCCCCAAATTTTGAATGTCGTCCGAAAAATACGAAAATCGCATGAGTGCTTCTTTACAATATTATATGCATGAATGTGCAATTAGAATTTCAATTGAGCATGTTTAGCATCGTTAATTTCATACTTTTAATTTAATTGATTTAATTGCATTTTAATTGTAAATTCAATTGCTACATGACGTTTATTGGTTTCTCATGTGATGTAGTTTTCGTGAGTCGTTGTCGTGTCTTGTCTTATGTGGTTTTTGTCGTCTGTTAGTTTCAGGCCGTCTTTTCAGGGCATAGCTTGGATTGTCTTGTCGTTCCCGTGTTTCCAAGTGAGGGTTTTAAAACGCTTTCAAACGGAGTAAGAATTCTTTTAATTTATTGCGAACTACCCCTTATGTGCTCATCTTGCTTTGATTTCCTTTCTCGTATATCTATTAGATATTTAATCTATGTTTTCATGTTTCTCATAAAGGTTTTAATATTAACTTGTACTTATGAGTATCTCTAAATCATTTTATTTTCATAAGGCAAGTAAAATTCTTTCTTTTAAGCGTGACGGTTTGACTTAGGATTTACCCCCTTCGTCGTCACCCAAACTTGCCCAAATTGCCTTATGGCATCAATTTATATGTTTGTTTTTCAAAGCGAGCAAAGTAGTGTTATTTCAAATGGGCCCGGGAAGGTATCCGGAGGTTGCATCTGGGGACGAGCGTCCAGGGTATAATCCGATGTGCTTCTCCCAAAAATAAGCGTCAATCGTGGCCCGTCAGGAGTTGATAGCCACGGTTGGGAGTGATGGTGGGCGTTGCATTCGTTGCACGTTTTCCTGAAATTCACAGTCGCCCGGGGTCGCACTTCGGGGTCAGACACCGGTGATGGAGTTACATGTTATTGAGGGGGTTATAAGGAGGAACAGGCCCATTCTCGCTGGGATATTAATTGCTTGCATTTACCGCTTTAAATTCTTTATTGTCGATAATTATTATCGTGTATGCAAGTCGAAGCACGATCCGGATTTTCTCAATTATGCAAATGTATTTTCCTATATACATATAATCAAAACCCGGAAACGTGGCTCGTACTTGTTCCCTCTTTACCCTCACTGAGTATCTTTTGTACTCACCCCCACTATTTTTATTCTTACTTCAGGTCGACAAGTGGCGTTGTCACCTATCTTGTCAGTCGGCAGCAGCAGGTCTAGGTTGGCTCGTGTGTCTTGTCTTGTCCGTGTCCCAACAACAGTCGTGTCCTTATTTATGATTTGATTTAATTATGTATTTCGGATTATGCTTTATTTTCCGTACTTACGTGTCCCTGATGTGGGATAGGATAGACTGGCCATGAAGGGCATTTATTATATAATGATTGAGAATGATGTATGAATTACGTTGCCATGGAGGGCTTATATGATTTACTTTATATTTGAATTAGCTTCCGCAACTCTGTTATTTCTTTTACTGCTGTTGTTGTTGGGGTGTCGTTATGCTGTTGCTGGTTTTGCTTGATTGGTTGCCGTTCGCCGGGATGGATTTTTAAATGGGGTACATCTATCTCGTTTGGGGGTTCGTCTCGGTGCGGATGTGGTGTCCTTTCTCCGTCCAAGGAAAGGGGCGCTACATAGTATAACCGTAATTATCCCAGTAATTTAAAAGACAGTCATATCCGTGTATACTTGTGTAAGTCCCAAAATAAAAGAAAAGAAAGAAAATTTTATGGGCAGTTACATAATCTATATATATTCTATAGATAGGATTAGCAAACTCAAGAAATACTTCCCACTAAATTGGGGCGCTACAATCACTCATTCTTTAGAATGTGACGAGAATCACCCTTCCTTTAGAACGCGATGTTTTCGTTGCAGCGTGAAATAACTTATGACAGGCTCGCCAGTGGGGACATTAGAGGTGGCTCCTACGGGCTCAAGAGGTGGCTCTCGCGCGTATAGCACTTTGCACCGCAGGCTCAAGAGGTGGCTCCCGCAAGCGTAGCACTTTGCCCCGTATATCACTTAATTCCCGCGACTGACGGTCGGCTCTGATACCATTTTGTCACGCCCCCGGACCCACAGGCCCGTTGGACGCGAGTATAAGTTTCGAACCCACGAAATGTAACCTGAAATTGGGCCTCAACCACTGCTTCAAAGGGATATCTTTTGGTTACACTTAAATTATAACTTATAAACTCATTCAATTTCTTATACATATTCGATATGGGACAACTCACTATATTGGGGTGCTTCAATCACCCCTCCTGGTATCGTTCGGGAAATCCTAAAGTTCAAAAACTACGTACTTCTTTATAATTAGGGTTAATTTCATCAAACACTTAATTCAACTTTTGGCCTTTTTTCACTTGATACCTAATCTTTAAAATTTTACAGATAAATAACTAATCTTTAATTAATGTTCATCTTTAGTACTCAAGTGTAAATCCGCAGAATCTAATAAATATTTTGTTAGATTTTACTTCATTTTAGGGTGAAGCTGAATATTTTGGGACAAATTAACGTGTAATATTGGGTATTATAGTGGCGACGGTAACAATTGGGGCTGATCATACCAACGATTTGGAGCTGATCATACCATTTTGTGCCTCCCATTCTCACGAACTCAGTCATATAAGTTTTATGTTAGCGACAAAAAAAATTAAATGCGGAAATTAACAAAAAAGATGAGATTGACAAAAAAACCCTTGGAAAAAATCATGCATATGCCACATGGATTATGGATATGAGAAGTCGGAATATTCTCTTCGATTTCAATTGTCGGGAAACGTCTTTCCCTGCTAAAACGGAGCCCCTACAAGAATATGATTAATCCTTACTTTCTATATATTTTTTTATAGCAAATTACATATGGGTTCCTGATATTTATTATATTTATATTTAGATTTACTTAGATACGTTTATTATCTTTAGGTCCCTGAATTGGTCTACATTTGATCAAATTTAACGTTAAATGTGGGTCCCTAGATGTAACCGACACCCAAGATATAATTTCGTTTAACTTATATTGTATATATTTAAATCCCACCACTAATTTAGAAGCAAGTATTGACCAATTTAGGGACCTATATGTAAAAATATTGACCAATTTTGGGATCAATATGTAATAAATGCATTTAAATGGACTCAAATATAAATATGACAACGTCATAGACCCAAATATAATTCACTTATTTTTTACCTATAATTTTCTGTGGATCATGATTGTATCCTAATCTATACTATCTATACTATTATAAAAATCGTCTTCATCCCTTTGGTCACTCATGGCATGATTGGTATGCAGGAATGAACTGGTAATAGAATTGTCATTCCTACGTTCATTCCTAAACCCATGATTGGTATAATTTTTGGATCAGGAATGACCATTCCTGAAGGAATGCTCTTTACTGTATACATGGGATTAACCATTCCTCCCACCCCCCATGGTATTAGCAATTACCAATACTGCAAGAATGAGCTATTTATATAATATTTCATTACAATATTTATTAAATACATCTAATATCATAATATTTTTATAAATATAAATTACATGTTAATAATTTCATTACAATATTTATTAATTACATCTAATATCATACTATTTTTATAAATATAAATTACATGTTACTAAACACATTAAATATCAATTAAATTATATAAAAATATAGTTATACGTAAATATAAAACATATTTTCAATCTACTATTTATTCATAAATTATAGGATTTTGTGTTAGATATGAATAATACATTCGTATATACCGATCCGAACAGATATCCAATACAGTTAGATATCCGACTTTTTCGGATCGGATTCGAATAGCAAAAAATGCTATCCGAAATCTCGGATATCCAAAGTCCAATTATCCAGTCCGACGCCCATCCTTACATATATATATATCCGGTTTCGGTAAAAATCGATAATCGATCATTTTTTTACCGAAACTGATGCCAAAAAATTTACTAACCCTAACAACAACTTACCTGAATATATCTATTAATCTAAAAAAAAAGAATACGTCTTTTAAAATAGTATTAGTTCATATACTTAAAATTCATTATGAAAAATTGTTCATGTATAAGTACGAAAAAAATAATATTATTATAAATTTTATGTAAATATAAAAATATATATTTTGAAATATAAGCTAAAATATGTCGTATGTATAATCAACTCCATCTATTTTTCCTATATGTATTTAATATTAATATAAAATATTATATATATATTTTTTTGTCAGACTAAAATATTATATACATAACATAGTTACAAAAATATTATTAATTAAAATAAAATTTTAAATTATATTTTTTACATATAATTTTTTTTATGTACTTAAGATCTTCTAATTTCTATTTTTAATATTATATATACAAAAAATAAGAATAAAAAATTAAGAATTTTTAACCCATTCCTAACTTTATTCCTTAAACGTTACCAAACATAGGAATGCTATAATAATACCATTCCTTTCCTATGTTCATTCTATTCTTAAAGTCATTCCATTACTGCCTAAATTCATTCCAACATACCAATCGTGCCGTCATTATATTACATTTAATAATTAATTTAAATATATTTATCTCTCTTCTCTCCACTTTTACATGTTCTTTTTCTCTCTTCTTTCTTTTCTCTCTCCTCTTTCTCTCTCTTTTATCTAACTCCTCAATAATTTAATTATAAAAATTATTTTTTAACATGTTATAAGCTTTGTGAATATATTAAAAATAATTAATATTATTACAAATAAATTAATTAATTAGTATTTATAAGTTTATGCTATCTAAATATATTTATATTTTATAAACAACCTCCTGACTACTCTAGCATCAAGACTTTTGGCTGCTTATGTTTTGGAGCAAATGTGCTGCCTCACAAACAAACGTTTGATGCCAGAGCCTCCAGGTGTATTTTCTTGGGTTTCTATCCTAATCAGAAAAATTTTAAACTTTATGATATGGTAAAACATAAGCTATTTGCATCTAGGGATGTTATCTTTCATGAACACATTTTTCCATACAAAACTTTGCATTTTCCACCAAGTTCCAGTGAAACTGCACCTCTCCCACTTGTTTCTGAGCACACTGATACTGAAGATGAGGATGATCCTAGACCACTGGACAGTACAGAGAGCAGTTCTCAGTTGAACCATATTCAGTTTCTGATCCACCACCAGCATTAAGGAGAAGCACAAGAATTACTACACAACCTGCTTGGATGGATAGATATGTTATTGAAAGAGCTCATACCACTTGCTCCATCCCTGGAGATACTCAGGTAACAGAAGTTTGTAAGTTTACTCCCCCTACATATCCCTTTATATGCTCTTCTGCCCTCACTGATGACTATGTTAGCTTTTTGAGTAAACTTGATGTGAATTTTGAACCTCACCATACTCACAAGCATGCACTGATCCCAATTGGATTCTTGCTATGAAAAAGGAATTAGATGCTTTAGAGCAAAATCACACTTGGAACCTTACTGAATTGCCTAAAGGAAAGAAAGCAATAGGATGTAGGTGGATTTTCAAAATCAAAAGGAATGCAGATGGTTCTATTGATAGGTACAAGGCTAGATTAGTTGCAAAGGGGTACAATCAGGTTGTTGGTACAGATTATACTGATTGTTTTTCCCCTGTAGCTAAATTAGTCACTGTCAGAGTTTTACTTGTTGTTGCCTCTATGCAAAATTGGAGTGTTCATCAATTGGACATTAACAATGCTTTCTTGCATGGAAAATTAAATGAAGAAGTATATATGATTCCCACTGAGGGATATTTGCACTGCAAAAAGGGACAGGGTTGTCATCTTGTTAAATCTCTGTATGGGCTTAAACAAGCTTCCAGAGAGTGTTTGTGTGTTTTTGGATGACAGTTTGATATCTTGGAAATCTAAAAGGCAAACTACTGTTTCTAGAAGTAGTGCTGAAGCTGAATATAGAAGCATGGCTTCTACCATGTGTGAACTTAAGTGGATAACATATATCTTACATGATTTGCATATTCCTGTTAATTTGCCTATTGATATAGCCTGTGATAGTAAATCTGCTCTTTACATTGCTACTATCCTGTCTACCATGAAAGAACGAAAATTATAGAGATTGATTGTCATGTGACAAGAACTCAATTGAAGGCTGGATTTATCACTCTTAATCATCTTCCCTCCAAGCAACAATTGGCAGATTTGTTTACAAAGTTTCTTGCTCCTGCTCAGTTCAATGTTCTCCTTTCCAAGCTGTGTTTGGGAGATCTTCAACACCCTCAGCTTGCGGGGGGTGTGTAAAAGTATAGAATAAGTCGTTGTAAACTTGTTGTTTGTAGTTGGCAAATGTTTTAGCTTACAGTTGCGCTTTAGTAAATAGCGCTTTTACTTAGCCCTTGTTAGTTGTCCAGTTAGTTACGTTTAACTATAAACTAGCCGTTGGACTATCTTGTATATATAGCAGTTATCTGCTCATTAATAATTAATGGAAATTTACAGAGTTAATTTTGTTTCTCAATTCTGAGTTTGTACTACACGCACCATATTTACTAGTGTATAGTTATGTTTCTTCAGGTTCAGGTGACTATATGAGAATCAACAACCTATACTGACACGACCCCGGGCGCGGAGAGAAGGACCCCTCTGTTTGGGCGCCCGAGTATAACCTTCGCCACCACCGTGCACAACCCTAAAGTTTGGCCTGAGAATCAACAGCCAAAAGATGGTTAACCACATGGTAGTTATGCTTGGTAACTAAGTTATAAACCCCTCAATCATTCAATGTGTTTTCGATGTGGGACAAAGCCCACACCGCCTCCCGTGTACCACTTCTGGGCACAATTTCTGCTTTTCGGGGCGCTACATATACGCACTGATGTTACAGAGACTTCCATGGACTATTGGGGTGTTAATTTGGAAAATCTAAAAATAAATGTTTTCTTAGTTTTAGTTTAGAAAATGCAGAAGATGAGTGTTTTGTTCAAAGAATCTAAATAAGCTAGAAGCAGTACCGTTGGGATTTCTTTTCTTTTTTCACTTCAAACACTCCCCTCTTTAACTCAGCCAATTGTTTACAGCTTCCGCAGAATTTTTGTGAAACGTCCTATAAATGGTTTCACACAATGAGTCTTAAAGCTAGATAGTCTTTTTGACGTAGCTTTTTTCAATTGCAAATATTTAAGAAATTAGTTGACAATTATTTCTTATTTAACAGAAAGTCAGAAACTTTCTCATTATGTCAACGAGGCATATGGAGCATATAATAAAGGCGAATTACCCAAATCCCCCTCAAGTTTAAGAAATTTACGAAAAATACCGTGAAACCTTGAAACTTTACATTTACACCCCTGTGAGGGGAAAATGTAAGGTTTTCAGGGGTTTATTTGTAAGGTTTCAAGATTCTTTTTTGCAGTTTCAGGGAGTTATTTGTAAGGTTTCAAGATTACAGTGGTGTTTTTTAGGTAATCTCGGGGTTTTTTTTAGTAATTTTTCCTAGAATAAATGCGGAATAGTGCTGTTAGCTTAACCAAACAATGTCAAAAGATGAGAACATTAATATCAATCAAGAAGCATAGAGTAATATAGCTTAAATACAATTGGAATTGAATGATCCTATTCTACTGACTACCTCCAGCTATTTCCTTACGAAATTATAGCTAAACGGTACACCGGGTTCATACGAGAATTTTTCGGCTTCAATATTCAGTTTCTCGAAACTAGATTTGATATATATGTTGTATTTTTTCTGACATGCATGCACAATAATGATTTTCAAGATTTAGGTAAGTCTTTTCCGGACAAGAATGTCTGGAAAAGTTGGAAAGCTCTCCTAGGTTGAAACATAGGAACTTCATGCCCAGCTCCTCTAACTGTCGCAAATGTTAGTCCCTTATAGACCTCTGTCCATCCACCAACCTGTTTATAAGTAAATTAAATTTGGTTATATATGATGATGTCAGACTTGTATGTATTATAATAAAAAATCGCGAAGGGGATAATTACCAACTACCCCTAACGTTTGATTCCAAATTTCCAATACAGAAAATCTCATGAGGTTTTGGAAATTACCAACTCCCCCTTGAGATTCACTATCTTTCTCATGAATTAACCCTGCATTTCACTATCTTCCATTAGACTGAAAACCTCGGGGAAGTTGGTAATTTCTGAAATTTGAGGGCCGGGATTTTTTCTACATTTAAGCCATATGCTAGGGTGTAGTTGGTAATTATCTCTAAAAAGAAATTAAAAGTGAGAAATACCGTCATGCATATGATCCTTACCTGGCCAGCAGAGTACCAAGGATACCATGGAGTTTTGGTTTTGAGGTTAAGATGGCTTAGTGAAAACCTAGTTGCAGTAACTGGAACCACTGAATCTGTGTCCCCACTGCATTAGAGTCGATCGTCATGAGAGTTAAAATATGAGAAAGGAAACAAATTGCCAAGCCTTACAAATTAAAGGGATCGATTTGTAATTTCACCTAACTTCAAGATAGTAGATGTAATTCGCCCTATATATATTTAGTGATCCTGAGGTTTGGTGTAACTATATACAAACTAGTCCATATCTTGTTTCTAATATTATCAATTGTCCTCTGGTTTCATTATTCATGTGAAAACACATGGGCTTTGGAAAGTCCAAATTACACCTAATGTGTTAATCGAAACTTTTTAGAACTATGAAATAATTACATATAAAACTCTTAAGGACTATTTTGTAAATTTACCAAAGCTTAAGGGTTGCACCTTGCAAAATTATACCTGAATATCCATATTCTAAGCCCTGCACCAATCAGTTTCTTGTAAATGCGGAGCACTGAAGAATCGGAGTCCTTCCAATTCCTTATAAGTACATCGCTGTAATATAGATGTGCAAAAATAAAGGGTCATAGGGTGCACAAAGATTTACTATTCCTCAAGTCTATGCTAATTACAATTTAGTGCCATATTATCAGAAATTATAAAAAACTTTCTGACATTTCACGTCATTACATAAAAACTCTAAAAATGTACAACTAGCTATAGAAGCGGAAAAAAAACAAATAATCAGCATAATTTTGGGAGTTTTTCATAATAAATTACATATTAGGGCAATTTTTGTAATATCTAAAAAAAGAAATGGACTAAATTGTAATTAATAGGGCAAACCTCAGAAGTACTAGATGTAATTCACCCATAATTATAATAAAGTTGAATTAAATCTGAGTGTCTTGAAGATTGGTGTATTTACAAATTAGTCCATCCTATTTGAAAAATTACCATATGATCCTTCAGCTCTTCAACAAATGTGAAAATATTCCGACGAATGTACCCTAACTTATTAACTTAGGGTTTATATTGAGCGCTGTTTGGAGTTATTTTCGGAAAATTTATACATTTACTAAAACATCGTGGACGTGGACTATATAGTAACTTCTCAAACAAGATATATATACATCGATTTATAAATACCCTAAACTTCAGGATACACAAACGTAATTAATAATTCACCCATAATTATATATAGTAATACCTGCAAGCTGTCCATTTGTAGGGTATCCCTGTAGAATTCGCATGAAGGGCCTTCTGTACATCTGCCCTATTGTAGTATTTCTCAGCGTAACTCTCTGTGCATGGATCATATCCAGAAAATCTCAGGCTTATAAGAGTGTTTCTAAGCATAAGAGAATTCTTGGGTTTATTATTCTGAGAAGAATTAGGTTTGCACGATGCTGTGTAAATGCTGTACTGATCGATGTCTCCGAATTCATGGTTCATTGCATAACTCACAGCGTCATCGCATTTTTCAGAAGCGTTTTGCGATCTGAAATCGCATGATTTCATAATTGTTTTATATGTTTTATCTGATATCATCGAGTGGCTCCACCAGTATGTTACGGTTCCGACGTTGTCGTAGTAGTTGTCCGTCACAGCATTTCCGACCTGCATAAATGTAAAAGTTTCGGAATTAATTATTAGGGCAAATTGCAAAACAGGGACTATAATTGATACCAATTTACGATTTTAGCACACTTATTTTTTCATTTTCAATTTTGTCCACTTATTCATAAAAAGTTGTAATTTAGGGATAAATTTTTTCCAAATTCAGTTTTCAAATGTGGGGGCTATACACCGGCCCCGACTTAATTTTTTTTTTTCTTGTAATAAAAAGAAATTTATATATTAAATTAAGATTCTACCCCACCTAAAATTAAATAATAATTGATGCAACTCCTAAAGTTAAATTAAATTTGGTGTAAAGAATAATATTATTATGAAAATAAAGAATTTATATTTTATAATTTTATATATTTAATTGAAACTATATTCTTGCCCCTCAAATTAACCAAAAATTCTTAGTATCGCCCCTACTTGAAAGAATTCATCTTGATAGCCAAAAACTTATGTAGCTTATAACCTAATGATATTTAAATTAAATAAAATTTTCTCTAAGAAAAAATTAAATAAACTAGGAAATTACAAATAATACCTCAAGGGAAAAGTTTGAATTATTTGGCATGGTAGCAAAAAAATTTATTTAATTAAGGTGACATTAGGGTATAAGCGACATAAGTTTCCAGTTGCCAGGATGGATTTTTCCACTCACACATGCGTTGAACGGGACCCAATTTCACCTAAAAATCAAATTGGAAAATAAAGTTTGTCCTTAAATTGCAATTTGCCTTTAATTATAGTATAGATGTGGGCCGAAAAGATATTGTGGAAATTAATCATATGAAACATGGAACAATATGAAGTACTTACGATGAATCCTTTGAGATTAATTATTGGATGAGAAGATTTGTTGTTGTAGTCGTATATGTTCTCTGCTAGTTGTGGGACGTAATGCCCTGCATAACTCTCTCCAGAGATGTAAAAGTCTCTATATTTGTACTGCGGAAATCTATTCATCCATCTTATGAGGAAAACGAGAGCATCCTGAGCTGTGTCAATGGAAATAAGAGTCGGTTACACAAAACCCCTGAGATTTGCGCCTTTTACAATTTCACAAATGGAACCTAGCAACCTTACTCGTACCCCTAAGTGGGGTATTTATTTGTATGGTTTTTCATGGATATTATGTATATATTTTTATATTTCAAGGGGGTATTTGTAAGGTTTCTGTTTACAAGGGGGATATTTGTAAGGTTTCAAAGTTTAGATGACACTTTGGATTTTTAAGCTAACCTAAGGGGTTTTGTGTAATTATCCCTATAAATGATACGTGATAGAATGTGAGAATCCCGTAATTTATAATACCAAAATTCAAAAAAGAGGTCATACCTTTATGGGAAGAAAATTATAATTTTCTCTGAGAATATTACAAACTCATGAAAGGGTAAAATTTTGTAGATAAATACCTGTCCTTTTGTCCCCAGAATCCTTGAGATTTGAGGATGTGTTTGTGTAAGAGAAACCAACACCAGCAGGTGATTCAAGAAAAAGAATATTTGCCGCTGTAAGAATAAATTTAAAAAGTTTTAGATGGTCAAAAGGGTGTATATGTAATTTTGTAATCAAGAAGGGGAGCTTTGTTGCATATAGTTCTGTTTTGTAACCTCTATTCCATGAGTATCTGTTCAAATAGAGAGATGAGGCAGTTTTGTTAATTCTGAATGGCCCTATTTCTTCAGATGCTCCATATGCCACTGATGAACATCCAGGTCCTGCAAACAGTCAAAAATATATATTAGGGTTAATTACACCATAGTCCCTAATAAGATTAATGAATTACAACTCGTGTCCCGACTTTAAAAACTATTACAATGCATTCTCCACGAATTGGAAATATTACTATCCGCTCATTCACAAGTTTGAAAATATAATTACAACTAGCCCCCCCACAAGTTTAAAATATTACCTCCAAATTAAAATTGGATTGGACAGAAACTCAGAAGTAATATATATTATATTTCAAACTTGTGGGATCGGAGGTGCGTTGTAATATTTTTCAAACTCGAAGCACGGGTTGTAATTACTGGATCTTATTAGGGGCTACCTGTAATTAACCCAAGATATTATGAAATGCATGAAGCAAGTTGGTTGTGTATTAATGAACATATATATGCCATCTACAAAATCTGTGTGATAGGTATGACACAGAGTGAAAGAGGTGGTCACTTTTCAATACTCTAATTAATGAATATTTATTGCTCTTCATCTTCCGCTTTCCCTGTCCTAAAATGAAGTCTTATTTACTAAACTAGGTAGAAAATTGTTCTTGCACCCAAGTAGGTTAAAATATTTGCCACTCCAACTACCACGATCAGTCTGTCATCTTTTTTTTTTTTTTTTTTTTTTACACATACGTTGTCATCTCAGTACATGTTTTTTACACTTTACTATCTTTCACGAAATATTAATTCCAACAAGATCCATGACAATGATTGACGATTTTGAACTTTTGTATTAAGAATTTTCATCGAAAAGTGACATGAAAAGCTTGAAATAATGTAACAACAGGAAAAGCTTATCTCATACATAAAATATGTTTTGAGTCTAGTTGATTTTGTTTCCTTTTTAATTTCACTATACAATTCAAGTTTCAACAGTGAATGCCTGAATATGGGGTGATCATGCACGTGCTCGCAATAATTCTAAGGTACCTATCTATAATATGTTTAAAGAAAAATAATTATAAGCATGAAATGAATATTAATGTAGCTAGAACTCCATATGAGACTATGAATTGAGCCGGGACTCGAATCCAAAACTTTAAAACTTTTGGTTAAGTTAGTATAACACATTTTCGGCAAGTTAGGACACTTATTATCATTAATCATATACATATTTAGAGATCACAATATAAGTTTATAATTAAGAATCAGCTGATTTTGCCACAAAACTTGTGATATATAGAAAAAAACCTAAGTATATATATATGAGAAAATTAATAGAAGGTAACAATATATAAAGTGATTAACATGCTGCATAATATTTGTCATAGCTTTCACAAGTTTAATGGCCACAAAAATTGTGATTAGTAATTTTTAATAAGAACTATGATGATAGCATGATTTTTTATTTTTTTTAATGATGGCTATAATTTTAATTTACCACTAATTAGTGGCTATGCATAATTGATAATAAAGTACTAATTGTTACTACCATTAAACCATAATATGGCAATATATATATATATATATATATATATATATATATATATATATATTAAAAGTATCAACATAAATCTGATGGCTAAGGGCTATAAAATACGGATGCGGACTTGACACGACACGGACACGGTGACACAAATTTATTTTAATATTTTACACTAGAGAAGTACGATCGACACGTGTGTCAGATACGGTGTCGGACATGACACGACACGGCAGGATATAATTTTTAGAAGTCTCCGTACATCATAACTAAGGGCTAATGTGACATAATTTTAATATTTATTAATTACTTTTACATTCCAAATGTATCATAGATTTTTTCATGATTAAAAAAGATGCCGTTTGATTTGAGCAACCATGCAATAGTTCATAGAAAAGAAAAGGGAAAAATGCAAAAAAAGGATACCAACTAACCCAATTTAGCATTTTGAGTATAGTAATTTTTCCATAAACAAAATAATTTAATATGTTTGCATTGTTGTCAAAAATGGGATTTTGGACCGAAAACTGCTCCGAAAACTACTCATGCCTCCGAAATTGCTCAGAATACTGGTGACATGGCATTTTTTCTTACAGTTTTCTGAGCGGTTTTCAGAGGCACGAGCGGTTTTGGGTCCAAAATCCCAGTTTTGACAAAAATACAAACATATTGCATTATTTTGCTATTAGAAAAATTACTATTCTCAAAATGCTAAATCGGGTTAGTTGGTATCCTTTTTTGTAATTTTTCCAAAAGAAAAATTGGATTAGAGGATATATTGTAGCCATAAAAATGGAAAGTAAATAACAGAGTTGGCAGACTCGGAAAGTTACTTGACTTTACTTAGGTACATAAATACAAAAATATTATTCCCATGCCCTAACAATATTATTTCAAACATATAAGCTGACATATAGAAGAATTCAAAAAAAAAAAAAAAAAACAGAGGTTGACATATAGAAAAAGCCAGGCCATAGGCAAGTGCCTTTCTGCCAGCTTTTTAGTACTGTAGTAACTGGCAAAGAATAATTCACAAAATATTGTACAATACAGCACTAAAACAAACACAGCACAGTGTTCATGAGCTCTCACAAAAGGGGTAGGTTAAGACCATTTATATCAATAACAACTGTATTCCAAGATACAATATACTTAAAGTTGAGATCTTTGATTAAGTTAGTATATATAGCAGCGAATTGTTAAACTACGCCATTTAGCGGTGAATTTCTTGCTTTATGCCCACAAATAAAATAAAATAGAATAAAATAAATAATAAAAACAACCACTCTAAAAAGTCCTTTTCCGTGATAGAAAATTTATATCTCCGTCCTTAAATATTTTGACCTAATTCAAATTTAATATCATATTGATTATTTTTTTCAATTTTAGCTAGTATCATAACTTATAATTTTTATTAATTTTTATATACTTATGCCTGGACAGTTAATTATTAACAGTTGTCCGTTAATATCCAAAGCCAAAATTTAAAGACACCTGATAGCTGTTGTTAATATTTAATGATTCAGACCTAAGTACCAAAACTTAGAAAAAGGATTAATATGGTACTAAAATTGGATTAGAAATAATTTCCAATACCAAAACTGATATTAACCTATTACATTATATGAAATTATTATTTCATGAGAGAATGCATATATTAACCCTACGAGGCTGGCGATTAAAAAAAGAGAGCATCCAAACATTTGCCTGCACTATATATCACTTAGAGCCTCATACATTACAGGAAGCAAGCTCATTTGATGCGGGACTACTAACATTTATTTTCTGCAGGTCTATGGAGTGCTACTTTGAATCTCAATCAAATATTAGTGAGTAAGAGAGAGTGATCATTTCATTATTACGTACCGAAGAGTTATGAGTTTGAAACACGAGTGTATCCAAACACTAACCCGTATTGAAAATATTGTAGAGCCTCAAAACTTCGAAGATGCGAACTAATTTGATTCGGGACTACTAACTTTTATTTTATGCAGGTTTTTGGATTGCTAGCAGTTGCTGGTCATACAAGCCGACCACATTTAAGATGATAGTCTCGATTGCTATGCAGGATAAACATAGCACTTTTTAGGCAAAATTGCATTTTTAGTCCTGTAAGTTCGGGTCCAATGCAATTTTAGTCCTGTAAGTTTTTTAGTTAACTGTATTTAATCCTTTATGTTATTAATTTTAACACATTTGGTCCAATTTAACACATTTAGTCATAGAATTAATACAATTTAAAATATTTAGTCCGATTTTAATTTTTTTCGGGCCAAAACCCAACCGGAGTAACACATTTCATCCTCTATGTTTGCTAAAAGATAAAAAAAAAAGAAAAAGAAAATTAAAATGTCTCTACCGTTACACATTCAATGGCTATTTTTCCCCCAAATTTAAAGATGAAGAACCCTAACCACGATCCACCTCATTCTGCAAAATTGGTTAATAATCCGATAAAATTGATTGTAGCCTTTCTTATCCTAATTTCGCTACAAACTTGTAATTTCCAACCGGTTGAAGCTAGAAGGGAAGATGAATCAAGGTGATGATGTGAATTGCAAATGTGAGAGGAAGGTAAAAGTTATTTGTTCATGGACTGATGATAATCCTGGGAGGAGGTTCTATGATTGTGCAAACTACAAGGTTTGTAATCCTCCTAAGACAATTTGCAGCCTATTTTTTTCTCCTAATTCATATATTTATATGGTTTTTCTTGAATTGTAAAATGCTGTGAATGCTTGTGATTTCTTCCTGTGGAAAGATCCAAGAATGTGTCCCAGATCAGTGGTGGTGATCCCAGGATATGCACATGTCGTCGGAGTGAGTAAATATAGAGGATGAAATGTGTTGCTCTGGTTGAGTTTTAGTCGGAAAAAAATGAGAGAACATAAATGATGAAATGTGTTGCTAAAATCAGACTAAATGTGTTAAAATTAAGAACATAAAGGATTAAATGCGTTAACTAAAAAACTTACAGGACTGAAATTGAACTGGACCCTAATTTATAGGACGGAAAATACAATTTTGCCCACTTTTTATGCTATATATCTTGTTTTTTGCATGATTAGTGTTGGAAAAGGCTTCATGAAAGAGGTTTTGGTTATGGGTAGATTACAATGGCGGAATGCTGATTGGGATTGGCGGTTGAAACACCACTTTGCTAACAGGAATGCTCCTTCATGCTGCGAGTTCTGGCCTAAGCGTCGATTGCACAAAGTACGTGGGACTCGGTTTCTAGTTGGCATCCTTGTATCCTAATTAAGTTTTGGAATGCTTTCTTATACAAGGGCGGGAGGCAATGCAAAAGCCGAAGTGATACGAGAAATCACAATTGGTTACATTGGAATTGGCTCCCTCTTTGCTTTATTTCTGATTGTAAGTTTTGGATTTCTAGCTTTAGTATAGGATTAGCTCTTGCCATGTTCATGGCTTTGCACTTTTGTCTTGGGATTTCGTTTGGTCTAATATATGAGGTGGAGGTCTCGATAAATTCTCTATGACGTGCAGATTTAAATTAAAAAAAATTAAAATGAAATTACTATTTCAATCGTTTACTAAAAAATGGTTAGAAGTATGAGCAAACAAAAAATATGGTTTGGGCGCAACACTCCAGATTATGGTAATTTTTTCCCTTATTCATTGTATGGTTTATGGTTACCGTGGAAAATTAATTTTTGGGAAAAAATGTTGAATGATAATATAATAAGATGGAGGGAGAGGTCCAACGGCAACTAGCTAGATCAGTAGCAGCTAGGTCGTCATACAAGTAATTAATTAGATTAAAATGTTTGGGTCGGTTCGGGTAAGTGCAATGGGTCGGGTCGAAGTTTAAATGACGTTTCTACCCTTAAGAAACTCATGTGTGGCGCACGTGTTGGCATCTGGACAGAATATTCTACCGAAATTATATTTTAGGAGATAATTTGTAAATATTGTGAAAGGTGATGAGGCAATTTGTTGAAAAAAAAAGGTCAGGATACAATCTACAAAAAACCACAGGAGGTAAAAAATTTTTTTCCCTTCAATTTATTATAAATTCTTTTGTGACAGATTGATAGCATTTGTGATTTGATAATGAAGAGGGTATTTTTCTCATGGCGAAGAAAACGACTGCAGTTATTTTTGGCTCTGAAGATGATGACAACCGGCGCATCTTTGTGAAAGGTTGCTGGGATTTTGCTATCATGCACCGGTGGTAGATGGAGGTGGTTTAACTTGGTCAAGCATGGAGAGCAACTTGCAAAAGGGGATGACATGTGATACATATTGTAGTTTCCCGTACAGTGTGGCTTTATTTATTTATTTTTTTCAACCATTGGCTCGAGTAATTCTACATTATAGTGTAGCTTTTTTTTTTTTTTTTTTTTTGTGAATTATTGGTTCGGGTAATTCTATATTAATGGCTTTTAATTCGGTTTGGAGTTTAGTCACAATTAAAACTATTCATCATTCCCAGCGAATGTGTTTAGTGGGAATCGAATCCGAGATTCTTCCCATAAACTCAACTTACATTGCCAACTGAACCACACTACGTTGATCAGTGTGGTTTTATATTACTTAGATGGAACTACTAATATATTTTTTAAAATATGAATTAATTGTTAATGAATCATTAAGACTTTAACCTATATGTTATGATTGAAGTTCATATTAGTTATTAATAGTGACAGAGCTACATACTAGTGAGGATACTCACGTGCATTCCCTAATTTTAATATTATTCCATTTATATAATATATTTTCTGAAATTATTCGATAATATATGGTGTATTTTTTATTTGATGAATTCCTGAATATTTTGTAGTGCACATTTTAAGTCAGGTGTCCTCCTGATATTCAGGTTCTAGCTCCGCCACTAGTTATTAAACTAATATTGTTGGATCGAGTAAAGAGGTATTTGTAACTAGCTAGGCTTATATACAATATAGAATGAGTTACTTTCACTATCCTTATCCTTCTTCTTGTAGTTACGTGAATTTTCAAATTCATTCCCGCAGTTTCATAAATTAATTTTGTTACTAAAAATCAAATTAATTTGAGGAACTCAACATAAATGAAAGTATACATGAAGAATCTAGAATCTAGCAAGAATCTGAATTTGAATCCAAGAAACGATTCCATTTTTTTCAATAATGATAACGACCTAGCTAGCTTGTATAGTAGATTTAAAAAATGCAATATGGATCGTATAACAATGCCATTTTAATATTTTTCCAAGGAACAATTTATTTAATTCATTTTAGAAAAAAATATTAAAAAAGAAGAAATTAAACTGACCTCCATTGAGCCAAAGAACAAGAGGTTTAGTATGTGCATTAGTGGTAGCCTCCGTCAGCCAATAAAAAAGCGCACGGCCTTGTTCTTCATCGACGGTGACATAGCCGGAGAACTGTGAGAAAGTCACCGGCGGCTGGCCGGGAAGTGCCGATATACGGTCCAAATCTTGTTGTTTTGGCAGCGCCGCCGTAATTTTGGTGGTTGAAGAGAAAACAAGTAGGAAGGATAAGAAAAGCTGGGGTGATCTTAGTGATGCCATTGGCAGCAAATGTTGTAAGAAGAGCAGGTAGTAAATAGTAATGATGCAGCAATGATAGATTGGGATTGTGTTAAACTGATCTCTTTCTCTTCTTGCCGGCCGCATTAATTCTCTTTCGTGACAGTCGATCTGGTCAGAGCAGGTGGACCGTGGACCTGATGAGAAAGAGAGAGAGAGAGAGAGGTGTTTATGAAGGCATTTATGGGGTCTTAACCAAGTCCTGATATAGGTTCATATAGGACCATATATAGTGGTCCAATGCATGTAGAATTAAAGAGGGAAGCTGTGAATTATACGTACTGCTTGCTGTATATGTTAATTGCCTATTAATTTAGTCACCTGGATTTTAAAGAAGTCACTTTTTTTTGCTGGGATGTTTGTTTTGATTTTGTTGGTTTATATAAGAGGTGGAGTTCTCGTTAAAAACTCCGCGGTCCTCGCCGGTTTCAATTAAAAAGAAAAAAGAAAATATATATTGGGCAAGTCTTCACTAACAAATTTTTTTATCACAAACTTAATAAAATCCGTCACAAAATGCATTTTGTGATGGATTTTGTCCCTCACAAATCTGTTATTATATGCTTTGTCACTGATTTATTTTGTGACAGATTCAAAGTCCATCACATTTTACTTTAAAATTTTACAAACAATAAGGTTGTTTTTCCTCTATTTTCTATTTATTACTATTTCGTCACAAATTAAAAAATTTGCGATGGAATTTTCTCAATCACAAATAATCCATAATTGGAGGGTATGTTGTCTTATAGTGCATAGAAAAGAAAAAGAAAATTTTGGATTCTTGGAACATAATTTGTGATGTTGGGATACTGAAATTCAGACAATCCTTCACTAACATAAAAGTTTATAACAAACTTAATAAAATATGTCAAAAAATACATTGTATGATGGATTTTGACCTTTACAAATATATTACTATATGCCTTGTCACTAATTTTTTATTGTGATAGATATAAAGTCCATCACAAATTACTTTAAATTTTAAAAAAATTAAGCTTACTTCCCCTCAATTTTCTAATCCATTACTATTTTGTTACAAATACATGATTGATGTGCCATATTTTGTACTAGTAAATATGGCACACTCGATACGTGTGCCCAATAAATATAAATTATAAATTTATAAAGTGATGAAATTCAAATAATATAAAATTATAACACATGTCTAAATTATTTTTAATATATACTTTTAAAGTATGATAGGTTAAAATTTTATTTTTATAATTTGAATTTAAAAAGAACGTAAAAAAAGGAAGAGATAGAGAGAGAAAAAGAGAAGAAAAATAACGTGAAATATATGAGAGTGGGAGAGAAAATATAGGAGATTGGAAAGATCGTAGAGAGAGAAAAAGAAATTAATATATATATTTTTTAAAAAAACACCAAGATACCAAAGGGGTGAAGGTGCATTATATAATTGTATAGATATGCCACGTGTCTTAGTCATATCCACTAATCATCACGACGAGACCAAGAGCAATTAAAGTCATATAGCTGAAATGGTTAAGTGTTCTCCTTGAAGAACTAGACCCGAGGAGACCTCCTTATGTCTTTCCACTCGAAATAAACCCATCCGCAGACAATATTGAGCTTCGGTTATCCAGCTCGAACTACTCCTTGAAGGTTGCCACCCCTGTAACAGAACTCCTAATCTAAAGGAATTTCCATATCTTCCTCCCGTGCCAGTTATGGTAATAGTCCAACATCAGGGGAAACCCTAGTCTAGTTAGGAGACACTCACTTGATGTACTCCATCACCAACTCAACAACTAGATCCGCGGGATATGCTCCCAAGTCTCTTATAAATACCTACATATCAACATGGAGAGGGACGTACTCTTTCACATACTAAAACTCTGCTAAATTTCTCCTCGAATAACACCCACATAATCTCTTCTGACTTAACTCAGTAGAGGGTCAACACTGGGATCAACTCCATCTTGTCTTTAACTTAGTTTCTGATTATTCTTAGCTGGCCAAAGATCCTCATAATCACTTAACCGATCGTGTCACTTGGAAGAATCTCCTCCTTCGGATTCATCTCCAGTTTTAGGCATCATCAATGACAAATTTAAAAACCTGTGGTAGAACTTTCTCCGTCAATAATAAGTTATTGAAGGGTCAGTTGTGTTGTGGGGATACGAGCTTGGCCCCGCAATCTTTTGTTTTTTTGACTATTATCACCAGGTATATAGGTGTCCTACCGACACGGGTAGCATGTCCGACAAGGTCTTCGAAACAACACAACATTGCACGATGATTTAATTTGTTTATAAATTATAAGTAATTGTGTATCATAGAGCACAATAATATAAAGAAAAAGTTATTTGTCATCCGAATTATCTCGATTTTAACAGTTTATCATATGACTTTTTTTACAAGTTGTTATCTAAGTACATATTTTTGCATTTTATCGTCTCCGACAAAATATTCTAGCAGATATGATGATGATTAACGATTCGGCTGAAATATGAGCATTTGTATTTATGAGGTTTTGATTGAAAGTGACAATCTTAAGGAGAAGAAACTACATATGAATAACTAAAATTTGGTGAAATAGTTTGTAATGGTGGTATATTAATTGAAATACCGGCAATGATGATCCATTAATATTTTTTAAATTTTTAATTGGTCTGCAAAGATGTCGACTTTTTTTTTTTTTGAAAAGAAAAGAAAAATAACATTAAGAAGAATCAGCAACAAGCAAGTCCTAAGTATAATTGGGGATGTCCGTGGAACCAATGCAAGCCGAAGCTGCATTCCGAGCAAGGGAATCGGCCACAGAATTAGCCTCCGGATGAACGAAAGAAAAAGAAATAACATCAAAATGTCTAAACAAGCTATAAATATCAGAAATTAAATTGCCTATACTAGAGAAATCTTCCTCTGCAGCTTGAATCTTACGGATCAAATTGATGCAATCGCCTTCGAAAATCACGTTCCTCCAACCAAAATCGCGTGCCACCTTCAAGGTCGAGATAGCAGCGAAGACTTCAGCTGTCTCCGGGTCGAAGCAATCTTGTTTAAGGTCCATTTCCCATCCCACAACATTGCCGTCCGAGTTACTAGCCATCACGCCTATACCAATTATATTCGATTGTCCAAACAAAGAGGCATCAAAATTCAATTTGATACATTCCGTTGGCGGTTTCTCCCATCTGGCCTGGTTTCTATTGGTTAGGGGTTCAGCAACACGTCCTAATGTTTTCTTAAAAGAAAGGAATTGTGATGATGCAATTTGGACCGATGTCGCAAGCATCCATAATCCCTCCCCAGCCCTTGTTTTGTTTCTATTGGACCACAAAATATATAAAATATAGTAGAACAAACATCCATCCTCATCATTCAAATGTTCCATGATCAAAGCTAGTCCTCTTCTAATGCCAGATTCCAGAAAGCAAATAATTCTCCATGGTAGCCCGGAAATTGCCCAAACTTGTCTAGCATAATCACATTTAATCAAAGTGTGGAGAGAATTCTCTCCATCATTTTGGCAAGGGGGCAGATATCATCCACGTAACAATGCCTAAAATTCAAATTTTTACACGTCGGAATGGCTTCGGAAAATACGTTACAGAAATATCTTAATTTTTGGCAAAGTTTTTAACTTCCAAATTTTACTCCAAATAGCACTATCACGTACTCCAGAAACAGCAGGTAAGTCTCGAGAATTAATTTCTTGGGATAAGTGATATGCGGATTTAACTGTAAACTTACCATGCTTGTTGAACTTCCAAGTCATGCGATCTGAATATTGTGTTTGTGCGAGACGAATTCTAAGAATAATATCAACGTCGTTTCTCAGAAACATGTCTGCAATGGGCTCACGATTCCACTGAATGGGACCTTGTTCAATCAGCTCCGAAACCATAGAAGGATAGTAATTCGCCGACGGATTGAGTTGTGGGATGCCGGGCGTGCAATTCGGTAACCATATATCATTCCACACTCAGATTTTAGATCCGTCTCCAACTCTCCATCTCCTGCCCTCAAGAATAAGATCCCTTGTGCCAACAATGCTTCTCCCAGTAAAGGAAAATTCCTCCCCATTGTTGCTTGTTCGAAGTTCACATTTGGAAAATACCGAGCCTTCAAGATTTTCGCCAATAGACAATCCGGGTTGGTCATGATCCGCCACTCCTGTTTAGCTAGCATGGCTGTATTGAAGCTCTTAAGATCTCTGAACCCCAGACCACCCAATTTATATGAATCACACATTCGGTTCCAAGAAAGCCAGTAAATACGCCTTTTGTCGCAGTTATGCCACCAAAAATTCAGAATTAAGGTTTCGAGTTCTCCCACGAACGAGTTAGGGAGTTTGAAAAACCCCATCGCATACGCTGGCATAGCCTATAGGACAACCTTGATAAGAACTTCTTTGCCAGCCATAGATAAAAACTTTTCCGAGTAGCCTTTGATTTTATCGAAGATGCGGGTCCGAATAGAAGAAAAAAGTGCATCTTTGTTCCTTCCCACTACCGAAGGTAAACCTAAGTAAAAATCAAATTTATCTACCAAAGTAACTCCCAACATCCCCGAAAGATCATTCGTGTTAGTTAAGCTCACATTCTTGCTGAAGCATATTGAGGACTTTTGATTGTTGATGACCTGTCTCGAGACTTTTGCATATGTGTTGAGGACGTTGTTTTATAGATTCCATAGCTTCTGGGTCAGCACGTCCACAGATCAACGTATCGTCAGCGAATAAGAGATGTGAGATACTTGGGGCACTCTCGCTGATTTTGATTCCTCGTAGATGGCCTTCACATTCTTTTTCTTGTAAGAGACAAGACATGTAGTGCCCCTCTCCAAGGCTGGGAAGAGGAACACCACAACCGAACTGAGATAGAGTCCCGAGCAAGGCTGGAACCCCACCCAAAAATCTACCCCAACGAATGGCACTCACGCAAACAAACTGGCAACAACAACTTGTTGGGATTCACGCATCCCCGGGCGCAGTGGAAGTAATAAATTTCAAAAATTTTAGTCCCGGGAGTTACAGTGAATCTTCATCCAATGAATTCGTAACTTTGAAACATTTATATATCTTGAGAGATATGCACCTTTACGCACTCCTTTTGTAGTAGATAAAGAACGAAAGCTTTCCAAAGCTTCTGGCTATTCCTTGATCAGCGCAGGCTTCTTGATTCTACCAAGGTCCGATCTTTAACCGAAACCCTCTAAGGTTGATCCACGGCTTCTCGCAGACGAACTCTGAATCACTTAATTCCTGCTAGAGATTTAAGATCAATATTTATCTAATATAAATAAGAGAATAAAGAAACAATTGTAAAGGTTGGTTCACGTTGAACTGCAGAAAAGTTTTCTGCAGTTCACATGAACTACTTGTAAAGAGAGGGAAAAACGCAGAAGAGAGAGAGAGATTAGGGTTAGGAAAAATCTGATTTTTCTTCTTTTCTGATTTCACGTGAAGTTGCATTGTTCTGTGTTCTGCAAGATCTGTCTTAAATAGACTTGAGTGGGCCGAAAATTCCAGTCCTAGATGAGCTGGGATTTTCGGCCACTGCTACTATTAGGCCCAACAGTATTTTGGCCTTCTAAAGGCCTTTTCAATTTAATACCAGATTAAATTCCTAAGGCCCAATTTAGTTAATCCTTATTAATTAAACAAGTCCATTATATCATACAGTGGGCTTTAATTTATTCTAAATAAATTACAAGCCCATCATTCATCAGCTTGGGCTAAAATTAATTCCAAATTAATTCTCTAGTCCAATAAGCCCAATTAACATTTAATTGCTACAGATTTTCACTTCTATTAATTGAACTTGATTTATTCCAAATAAATCATAAGTTTCTCAATTAATCATTTTGACTTGAGTTAATACAAATTAACTCTCAAGTCTTAAACTTTCAATTAACACTTTAATTGGTGAAGCTCTCTCCTACTTAAATTAAGTAGTCTCAAATTTCAACATAAATTTCGAGACTCACTCTTAATTACTTTAGACTTGAATTAATTCCCAATTAACTCTCAAGTCTTATATGTTATCAAATAACAAGTCTCTCGAATTTAATCACATTAAATACTTGTTAATTACTCTTAATTAACTCCTACACATTAATTAACATCTTGATCTTTTATTGAATTCTATTGCAGTATATTCCACCACTAAATCCTTGCACAAGGTCCGGTTGGTCTTCACTAGGAAAGAGTTCTTAGAGTGTAAGATCAAATGGAATTACTATAGGAATGTTATTCATAGCATTGCAGACTACTGGGGTTCCATTTCCCATACCCTAGGTCTCAATCGGGAATTGGATGATAGAAGGATCATATCTCACGGAGATCATGAGGCTGAAAGGTTCATACCACTTCATCGATGGATGGGTGGCCGTGGACACGTTGCTAGACGTTATCCATAGTCTGTAGGAATGTATTTGTGAAGTCAATGAGTTGATTCACAAATAGTCTTTAATTAAATGAGTTTAATTAAAGTCATAATTATGACATTAAGAATGTGTTCCTACTACTGTCCTATTGGTGACTTCTTGTTCTTGTAACAAGTGATAGATCTTGTATTGACCCTCACAGCCTCCATGCACAACTCGAACATACCCAATCATACAACTTATGTGAAACTCGAGGGATTCAGCAGTATGTCAAAGTATGCCTCAGTCATACACAAGGCAACCATGGAGTCTCAAGTCTAAGGATTAGTTAGACACGATCATGGCTAGGGAAACCCTCCTAATCTCTAAGACTCTATATAAGTCTTAACCTATTTAGGCATTCTCGGTGGGATCCTCGGTGAACTTAATCTCCATTAAGCACCCTCATATGCATAGTAGTGTCAAAACACTAATGTCATGAAATGGGACATACTTTCTTAAAGCTATGTCATATGAGCAAGTCTCAAGCGAGTCTGATCGACATCCCCTGTGCCTTTTAAACTCTTCGACTTGGAGTATTTTAGATCACACCATTGGGTACTTATTTCATGGCCCCCATCAAATGGTGAAACCAAGTCCCTTAGCTTACTGTGATCTTGGGGCTTCATCCATACACAAAAAATAAATAATATGCAACTACTTATAAATGTAATATGATGAATTTGGCCAAAGTAGTGTTAGACGACTACTAACGTCTTTCTATTGTGGATCACTAGATTGTTCTACTCTAGAGTTTTAGAGGAAATGCCTCAATCAGTTCAGCTTTCCAGGGCATGCACGTTCATTAATGATTTTAGGAAAAACATGCAACACATGCAATGTTCACCATCTCCCCAATTAAAGACTTGCCAACCACCGACAAGTCTCCCTTTTGAAATTACGATTTGGAAAATTATACTTTGGGATCTTATTACTCCAGACGCTCGTCTCGGAGTCTCACCCTCCATATAACCTCCAAGCCCATTTCATTCGTTAACACTATCATGATCTCGCTTTTGCAATCGTTACACTACATTTCGGTGGCCAAAGGGGTCGTTTGAGACAAGATTACTTGCGGGGCCAAAAGGATCAAAATCCGTCTTTTAAAACAAATCAGGTTTTCCTTGTCTCTAGTTCAAACTGTTTATAAAACATTCATACACATATATCATTTGATAGTGAAACAGTTGATTAAATATCATAAAGATAGTAATCAAATATTTATTATAATATAATAAAGGCTGGAAGATATTAAAATAATAAATAAAAGTGGGACGATAAGTTGGTTCGCAAGTAATACGATTCTTACTCCAGTTGAAAACTCGTTTAACCCTTACCTGGAAGGCTTGAAGAAAAAGTACGACGATCCAGTATTCCTTGAGGAAACACCTGAACCTTAGAACTGACAATACCAATTAAGATACTGACACGACGCATGACTTACGAGAATTAATTAAAGCAGTTAAAAGCACGTAGACACGATTTCTATTGAAATATTCACAAAAATGAACTTAAATGCATTTATATGAAATATTAAATTAAAATACGTAAAACATGCTATAACGCAATTTAAGGTTCACATTCATGCTCGAAATGCTGTAACGAAGCAATCATGTGAGTTTAGGATCAATCGGACGAATTATGAAAAATAAGCTAAAAAGCCCTAAACGAAAAGCTACTATTCACGACCCGAACGAGGTCAGAAAATTCTAAACTTCGTGAATTTATAAGTTTTACAATTTATCGGAGCTATTGGCGAAGTCGGATTTTGAAAACGAGATCAAACGGAAAAAGTCAACATTTAAATAAATTGAATTGACTAAATTACCGTGAGCAACAAACTGAAAATGAAGAAATTTTGGTCAAGGTAGACACACGGCCTTGTACATGTCCTCAAGGGCGTGTGCAAGCCGGTGCGCAAGTCAAAAGGGGCACACGGTCTCAAGGACGTGCGCAGGACAGTGCGCGAGTCAAGAAGGTCACACGGTCCTGGCGCACGGTCTCAAAGGCGTGTGCAGGGCCGTGCAGTTCATCAGATCAGCACAAAAAAGCATTTTCACGCAGAGCTTCAACCCAAAACAAATAATTATCATGATCTATGAAAATCTAGCAATTTGATCATACTATAATTCCACACAACAATAAAGCACTTCATTTTACACATATACATCCATGTAGAATTTCATATAGACAAGTTTTGATCCATAATTCAACAAATTCTCATATTTCTCACTATTCACAAACTAGGCTGGAAATCAATCAAAGGAATTGAGTGGAATTTGATAGCTACCTGAAGTACACCTTGCAAGGAACGCGTAGAAGTTTACGGCTCATGAATTGACCGAGAAACGAAACCGTGAGATCGAATCGAAGTTAAATGGCAAAAACTCTTCTTTTTCTCCTTTCCTCCATTTCTTTTTCACGTAACATTTCTTGTTGTTGATTGGATAAAAGATACAAGAGGGTTGGCTAGTAAAGTAATTAGGGTAGAATAAGATAATTACTGGAATATTTCCGGGGTAAAATGGTCATTTCGGGAAAATATGAGGTTTAAATGAAAATGTTCTCACGAAGTCAACGGTGAGAATGAAACTTTGATAAAAGAATTATAATTATGTATTCGGAATTAAATCCAAAATACGGGGAGTTACAAGACAGAACCTCTGCACATAGGAGAAAGAGATAAGGGGATAAGTTGTCGCCTTGGCGAAGCCCCCTTTCTGGAACGAGTGAACCAAATTGATTACCATCAAGCATAAAAGAATAAGAAACTGAAGAAATGCATTTTATTATAAGGCTAGTGAAAGGGGTAGGGAAACCTAACCGATCGAGAACCCGTTCTAGGAATCGCCATTCAACCCGATCATATGCCTTGCTCATATCGAGTTTAAGGGCAAACACACATTCTTTCCCACTATTCTTTAATACAATCAGAATGTTATCAGTTATGAGCATAGTGGGAACAAATGCAGACTGTGTTTGGGATATTATGTGGTTTAGAAGAGGCTCTATTCGATTAGAAATAGCTTTAGAAGCAATTTTATAGATCACATTGCATAAGATAATTGGCTGGATTCAGTTATCAGTTCCGGCTCTTTACACTTTGGGATCAAAACAATATGAGTATAGTTCATGCTTCTCTCAAAATTCTTACCACTCAAAATGTCTAACACACAATTGCTCACATCACTCCCTACGACATGCCAATATTTCTGAAAGAAATAAGGTGGTAAGCCATCAGGGCCCGGGGATGTAAGGGGGAACATATGTAAAGTTTTACCTCATCCCTCGTAAAGGGACGGAGAAGTGTCTGCCTCATTTCTTCGTCTAGCTTTGGTTGTAGAGCTTCCAAAACCGTATCTATCTCTGAAACCGAAGACCATTCAGATGAGAATATGCCTGAGAAGTATTGCTGAATTATGCCTTCAATTTCGGACTCTTTAGTGCACATCCGACCCCGTTCATTACGCAGTCCCTTGATCCTATTAGTACGGGCTCTTTGTGTGGCTCGTTTGTGGAAGTAACGAGTGTTGCGGTCTCCTTCGGAAAGCCAATGGGCTTTCACCCTTTGTTGCCAGATTGTTTCCTCTCGCTCTATAACTTCCTCAAGTTTTGCTCTTAATCTTTGTTCCTCAGATTTGGATGCAGCAGTAATAACATCACTTCTCAATCTCTCAATATCAGCTTCCAACTTTTCCACTTTTTTCTTGTAGTCACCATCTGAACCTTGTTTCCAGTTGAGGAAACCAACACGACAATTAGCCACTCCCTTAGATACAACCTCAGCCGGAGTCGAGCCATTTCAATTACGCCAAGAATTAGTTATTATCCTCTCACAATCTGACTTGTGGGCCCACATCGCTTCAAACCTCATGGACGATTAGCTTTCTTTTTCTTCCCTGATTTAACAACAAGCTGAACAAGAAGAGGACGGTGATCAGAGCATGGAGCAATAAGGTGGGACACTTTAGCACTCGGGAAGAACCTTTTCCACATATTCGATGCCACACAACGATCAAGTCCAGAATGAATAAGGTCGCCATGTTCGTTGTTGTTGGACCAAGTGTACAATAATGGCCCATCAAACCCCAAATCGTGAAGTCCGGCTCGATCCAAAGCATCACCAAATTCTGCCATAGGAGTATGATGTCGGGGTACACCTCTTTCTTTCTCACCATTATTCAATATCTCGTTAAAATCACCCGCTATGATCCAAGGACTCAATGATTTGTTACTCAAAGTATCAATAGCATGCCAAGATCTCTTTCTAAATTGTCTATTAGGTTCTCCATAGAACCTAGTAAAACACCAATGACCATTATGGCCAATATTATCAACCGACACATCAATGAATAACTTAGACATGCTCTGTAAAGTAACTACGACATCCCTGCACCAAAGCATCGGAAGGCCGCCACTTTTGCCAATAGATTCCACACAAACACCATGAAAACCAAAATGCATTCTTACCTTATCGAATTCCCGCTGCCGATAATGAGTTTCCGAAAGGAAGATGATTGAGGGGTTATGAGTCTTGATCAACGACTCGAGGGTGTGAATCCGTAGGGGACCCCCCAGACCCCTACGGTTCCAAATTAAGAGACTCATTGCTCCCTGCGGGGCTGCCCAGCAGCCACCATCGATTGATTAGAGATATCCGATAGAGGTGATCCACCGAAGATTTTTTTGGTTGCAACAGTCTCGCCATTGTTAAAATTATTTAATTCGTTGCATTTTTGCTTTGCAGATTGTGGATGAACAGATCCCATGGGAGGGTCACGATCGGGCTTGAGAGTGAATTTCCTCCCTTTTTTTGGCCTGTCAGATTGAGCAGATGTAAATGGGAAATGGGCGGTTGTCTCCAGCTGGTGTTGGGGGTTAATGGGGATAGTAGTGTTGGTGTAGGTGGTTGGGTTGACAGGGTTGGTAGTGTATGTGAGGGAAGGATGGTGATAATTGGAGCTAGGTATGTGGGTGAGGTTAAGGGCATTTTTTGTGGCGGCGATTAAGGTGTGTGTCGGTATAAGGTTGTGATTTGGTGGCGGGTGTTGTCGGTCGGCAGAGATAGGTGGCAGATGGTGTGGGAGATCGCCGGAGCTCAGATTCTGGTGGGTTGTGTCGGCAGAAAAGTCCATGTCGTCGTTCAGGTTAGAGATTTGGAGGTGAGAGAGGGTGGGTTTGGGAATATCAGATTAGGCTGTGGGTTTTTGTGCTTTTTTATTTTTTTTTTGTTGGGTTTTTTGGGTTGATTTGTATGGGTGTTGTTATTTTATTTTTTTGAGTCCACTTGAAATATCTCGACATTTGTTGGGCCAAAAAGAGCATTTTCTTGCCAAAGTGGGTAAAGATCTTAGGTCGGGCAAGTCTCAAGTGGGTTGGGTCGGGTGTTATTATTTGGTGAGGATGGGCCGGATCTATCAGTACAGGTACGGGTTTTGTAGGTGGTGGTTGTATCAATAACGTTAATATGTGGGACACTGGATAGGGTTGGCAGTTGTGGTTTCTGTAACATATTGCAATTAATAGGAGGGAGGAGAGTTTGGGATTTTGGAGGAATCTGTATAGAAACGGTCCCTGTAATTTTTCCTTTTCCGCGCAGATCAGGATCTCTGTTACGTAACGGCTCAACAGAAACATTGAAGGTGGGATTTTTCACCGGGACAGATTTTCTGAGAAGCTCCGGAAACTGCTGTTTAGCCGGCATTTCCCCGGCGCCGGCATCTCTTAGCCAAGGTCCAAATTGGAAATTCTATTTTGGATCAATAAAATTGTTATCGTACTTTTTCAATCGAGAACGTTCGACATGATCACAGTGCCTGCAGATATAACAATAGTTTCCCAATCTCTCATATGTGAATTTCAACAGCAGATCGTTTCCACTTGGGGTTTTGACAGTGAGACAATGCTTCAGTGGGGATGTCTATAGCGCCCCTCTCCTCGGTTGGGACTAAAGACACCACATCCGTACTAAAACAGACTCCTGAGCACAATAGGGTGCCTTACTCAAAAACCCATTCCAGTTAACGGCACTAACTCGATCAAATAATCTGGCAACAATAACTCGTCCAACAACATCAGATCTAAATGAATAAATAGAGCGCGGAAGCAGTAAAGCATGATATGACGAATTCCACGTATAAGCCACACAGGGCAATAATTACATAAATACAACAGTTAAAACCCTACGCCCTTCAGAGGCTCAACTGCAAAAAAATCTAAATATACAATACATGTTGTTCTTTCAACTATAACAGAAGCATAAATTACGAAACGTCAACAAGACCCGACTGTTGTTGGACAATGAGATTGACAATTACCAACTCTATATATGACTCAAGGTACCACTAGGTTGCTGTTGCCAACTGACCCGATAGATGACACAACCACCTGTCATCCTGAGGGAACCTGAAGTAAGAATCAAAATCAGAGGGTGGGTATAAAGGATACTCAGTGAGGGGTTATCATATAAGAATATTGATCACAATTCGCATTTATTATGTTAGAATCCAAAAGTTAGAATGTTGCACGTTTTTGAAGAAAATGCAATATAAGTTGAAAATTCACATGTAAGTGCAACACTCAAGTCCGACGATTTTAAAAGGTTCAAAAATTTGACGAACGGATCCTTTGAAATGGTTTTTGGCACATAGACACGAGCCGGTATTTAAGAAGGTAATTTGAAGAAACAACCTAGTTGATTAATAAGCCATTTAATGGGGAAATTATAACAACCTAACTTAAGAAGCTAAGAAGTAAACAACAAGGCTTATAATCGACTAATATAAGTAAAGCATTTAAACATGTTCATTGCAATATATATCCCGGCGAGCACGGGCCCTTTTCACTCCTTATAACTCCACATTCATTAATTACTCCTGCGCCGCTTGTTAGTGTCACGACCCTCTGGGCACGGAGAGGAGAACCCCCCTACTAGGGCGCCCGTTGGACAAGCACGCATAACCTCCCGCCTCCACTGTGCACAACCCTAAAGTTTGGCCCAGAAATCAACTGCCAAAAGGGATGCATCCTTGTGGTTAATACATGAAGGTTTTTGGTTATATATTGCTCATTTTATGTTCAATCTTCCGATGTGGGACAATTCATGCATTTCTGATGGTATATTGCCTTCTCACGGTAAGTTGCTCACGGGAAGCGACTTATCGTGCGTAGCACCCTAACGGTTTGCTGCTTCCCGTGAAGCTTACCGTGAGCCTGCTACTACTGTAAATTCGGGGCGCTACAGTTAGGCTCCGAGGCTACCCAGAATCCAACCGTTCATTCGGTATTTAAGGAAAAGACAAGGCAACAACAACGATTGAACAAGTCCCACCAGCACCCCAACTAATGACAAGTCAACCTCCGACCTATCCCTCGTTGGAGCTCAACATGTGGAAGTTATACGTCAGGATCTCCCTAAATGCTCGTTTCTCGGTATCACCCTTCATATAACTCCTGGGCCTATTATGTAACATTCACGTTCGGTATCTCGCTTTAAAATCATTACGCTACATTTGTGGCCAAACGAGCCATTTTTGAGGCATTGATGTAGCGGTACGAAACCCAAATCCTACTTTAAAAACAAATAGGTTTTATGTCCCGTTGAAAGTTCATTTCGAAATATAATATGTATATGATTTGATATCAAGACGTTTAATCGAAATCATTAAGATATAGGTTGAAATATCTAATAAGATATACAAGATAGGCTGGAAAACAAAACCATACAATTGAAACACAGAGATAAGTTATTTCGCAGAAAGTAAAAGGATTCTTACTCCAGTTGAAAACCTTTGTAACCCTCACCTGGAAATCTCGAAGAAAAGACACGTCAGTCGAGTATTCCTTAAGAAGAAACACCTAAAACTAACAACCGACATAACCAGATAAGACATTGACATGACGCACTGCGTACGAGAAGTAAATAAAGTAATTAAAAGCATTTAAAGCACGACTTCTATTGAAGTACTCATAAGAATGCAAATTAATGTAATTAAACAAAATATTAAATTAAACTATGTAAAATATACTAAGACGAAGATTGGAGTTCACATTCATGCTTATAAGACTATAAAGAAGCACTCATGCAAGTTTTGGATCAATCGGGCGACTATCGAAAAATCACCAAAAACCCCTAAATGGAAAAAGGTACGATTCATGACCCGAACGAGGTTGGAAAAATTCCCAATTGCTAAGATATAAGTTTAAAAACCTACCGAAACTATTGGTGAAGTTGGATATCGAAAATGAGGTCATACGGGAAAAGTGCACTAATCATTTGTGCCACGTTACTATTCATAACATAGCACCTTAACTGAATGTGGAGAAAATTCGGCTAAGGCACGAGTACGGTTTCCTGCACGGTGTGCAACACCCCGTGCATGCTGGTAAGCATGGCTCGTTACACGGCGTGCAACATGCCGTGGTGATCTAGTTTGAGCAGATTCACGAAGAATAGCAACGGGAAATCAAAGAAGAATCAACATATACGAAGATCTGGGATTCCAATCGCAACCAAACTTCTAACAATGCTAAAACACTTTATCTAGAACATATATACCCATGTAAAACATCGTATAAACAAGTATGGATCAAGAAATCATCAAAAATGCATTTAAAGCTACTATTCATCAGAAATCAGAGAAAACGGAATGGAATCAAGGAAAATTTGGTATCTACCTGAAGTACACGTTGCAAGGAACGCGTAAGAGTTTACAACTCGGAATTTGGTCGAGAAATGAAACCGTAGGATCGATTTGGAGTTGGATGCCAAAAAATTCTTTTTTTTTTTCTTCTTCTTCCTCCTTTTTTCTTCACGTGGGTTTCTTGTTTATGGGAGGAGTTGACCGATTGAGTTGTAATGACTAGGATTAGATATTTACAAAAATCTCTTCGGGGGTAAAAAGGTCATTTTGGGAAAAATTTGGGATTTAGATTAAAATGTTCTCACAAATGCAATCGTGAAAATGAAGAATTGATAAAAGAATTTAAAATACGTATTCGGAATTAAATCCTGTGGATGCGTAAATAAAAGTCACAATGGTTTGGTTCCATGTTTGCCGGGTCATCTCCTCCATTTAGGGTACTTAAGATGATATGGTACTTGTCAAACGACCATTGGGTATTGTCGAGTGCGCGTTGAATATCCAAGCGGTGGTTAAATTTCAATAGAAATCTATCTTCTCCAACTCTAAAACACGTCATCCCTTTAACCGGATTTATGGCCCTATCGAGCGTGAGAAATAGAGTGTCAAAGTGAACCGATCTCTTAGTATACACCCTACCAATCAGAGTTAACTCATAATCTACATTCTCCACTGTCCAAGCTTCATCCCCATCTCCAATCTCCATGGTTTCATCCTCCTGTAATGAAAGTGCATTCCCCAACCGACATAACTCATCCTCCATAGTGTTCAGTGGCCGAGATAGATACAATCAAAGAAGACAATCCTACCTCTACCTTGGACGAAATGGAGGCAGTCAGTAAGTCAATCCCTTGTATGAGTTCTGGGTTAAAACCTGCAAGATTAGAATGTTGGAATTGTATACCTGACATTAGCGAAATTTAAAATTTTTATGCCGAGAATCAAATTATGAATTCCCTAGGAAGTTTAACCGATGAAAGATGTTTTCAAAAAACAAGTGTTTAGAGCAAACACCTTTAGCATGCCTGCTGATGTAGGGATTGGATTTCTCAAGAACTTTGAATCCACATGTTCGCCACACGAAGACTCGAACTAGAGCCCTCTGAGGATTGAGTCCACGAACCGTTTCTCCTTAAACACAGAATTTAGTTACTGCCAGATCTGCAACTGAAGAATGTAAGAACAATAATACTTTGAGTATAGAATGTTCTTGAATTCCTTACACTTAAGAAATACAAGAACAAAGATTGGAGAAAGAAGGTGAATGAAGAGAGAACAGTTTCTCAACTTCGTTCAGAAAGAAATAAGATTTTCAGCTTACGAGAATAATCAACCAACTGTCCAATAAATAGACATACTGACCGAAAACACTAACCCTGAAGGGCTAGGAATTTTTTCCAGTCTCATCTGGGCCAAGCTTGGTCCAGGTCTAGTCCAGTTTATTAATTACTGTGTTTGAGCTTTATTTAATTAAATCATTTCAGGCTTTAATTAATTGTTTCAGTCCAAGTGTGTTTGAAATTTAAGTTTATTTAATCAGATCAGGCTTGTATTAATTAACTTACTGAATCAAAAGCCCAATCAATTAAATACCCAAATTAATAAACTGATAAACTATTTATCTTACAATAAATTAACTGACTTAATTTATTTCATTCTCAATATATATATATATCTTATATATATACATAAATTCTACTTTCTTCTTCTCAATTAAATTAACCTCATTAATTTAATATCAATCTATTATGGATCATTTGTTCTACGTTCAAGAAGACCAGTTCCTTGTGTGGCCCCTCAAGTCCACCAATTGAATAACAACTAGCATTTAATTGAATGAAAGAATTCATACAATTATCATAACATGAATTACCCATATTCATGTTATGACGCATAGCAAGAATTCTGAATGAACCAACACATATCAGAATTCTACCTAGCTAATAGTGAAAGCGTTTCATAGATGAACCTTTTCGATCATTGACTTTAGTAAGTGAGATATGATTTCTCCATCTTACAATTCCCGATATAGTCTAAGGTATGGGAATAAGAAACCTTATTGACCTTATCATATATGTCTAATAGAAATGAGTACCATTTGACTCTAAACTAAAGGATACTCTTTCCTTAGTTTGAATCTATAATTACTTCGGCCGAAGATTCCTTTGGCAGTCATTCTATTCAGAACAATATAGGAATTCTACTCAATACAGATACTAAGTTAGATGAATCCTTTCTTGGCATTCTCTGATCTTCATATCTACTTGAATAACCACTAGCATGAAACTTATATTCTCTTTTGAGCAAGTCTCATAGAGAAAAGAAACACACTAAATAACTATCTTATGAATATAAGATGAGACGAACCCTCAAGTCTAGGGATTATTACTCACATCACTGACCTTGACTTAACTCAATTACTTAGAGGTTTTATCCTCTCCCATCTTGAGTGTCTCGGTTGGGATCCTCAGTGCAACTGTCAAACAGCCACCCAGTGTGAGTATGAATGTCAGCTTACATTCTCGTACTTAGAAACTCAGTACTTTTCGTAGTCACACTACAAGTCTATATTCGAGTCCATGTTTGATGCTCCTACTTGTCATTTATGAACTCATTCGACTTGGAGTTTATTAGTTAGAATTACACGTCAATCACATGTTTCATTTAATTATCTCTTTAGTTAATGTGATATGGTTTGTTGCAATTCAGAAGCTTCTTTAGTTACATATCAAGAAAAACATAAAAGCAAACCAAATATGTATATGAAATAAAGAATCTTGCCATCAGATATAAACAATATATCTGCTTTATTATAAATCAAAGATTGTATTACAAGAGATAACTATTACAAATATTGGTTGGAAGGGCACTATCTCTTTCATACAAGACACAAGGTTAACCTAGAATGAATATGGGAAGGGGGTGGGAGATTAATATTAAGAGAATATGAAATAATAATGAGTTAGAAGGCCCGAAGTTCCAAGAATCAAATGACGAGGTTGAATAACATTCTTTCCCGGAATTCCGACCATCTAAAGTGAATGTGTGCTGTCTGTAGAAGGTGAAGACTCTCAAAAAGAGAGAGAAAAATCTTTCATGCAAAAGAGAGAAAAAAGGATGTCGAATTTTATAATATTTGATTGATGATTTATATCTTTTCGAGAGATTAAGACCAGCAAAATAATATGAAGTACTCTATCTCTCCTACACCAATACAATTTTCTCGGCCGAATATTCCACCAGAGATTGTGAGCTGCAAATTTTTGCAATATTTGGATGGTAAATTATTAAGAAAAAGTTGAAATAATAAACTAATAATTAAATCAATATGGTGTATATAATAGTTCGTATGACAAAAATTTTATTCCCCTAATTTTAATATGAGAAACCTTCTCTAAATTATTTAATTTAATTCTCTTTCTTTTTTATAATGATTCTTGATTTTCTATATAGTGTTCAAACCGGAGGAGCTGATCAGTGATGAGCAATCAACTACAAGTCTACAACTCTACATGTATTAGCTAATTCATCAAACTTCCATTCGGAAGATTAATTTAGAGAGAAATCCTTAGCTAAATCTCATTTCGCTTATATAACATTATCACTTTCTTTGACCAAAAAAATAAATAAATAAATTATCACTTTCTTAAAGAAATGCATAAAATAAAAGGGAAATCTAGTCATCCGTTAATCACGCTTATTTTCTACAATATAAAGAATGCGTCTTTCTGTTTGGATTTTGCATTTAGTAATGTTCAACATTAAACTAATATTAATTATCGATTGTATTTGAAGTTTTGAACTAGATCCTCGAGTTTGAAGATCCCTCCATGACCATAATCATATTATATCACTTCGACCGGAATTAGACTTTATTGGCTATAGATTTTCTTTTCCATGATTTAAATATGAGTTATATATATTGATTTTTTTTCAAATATATGGATAATGTCAATATGTCATCAACAACTTTCAGTTCGTGGGAGTTGTTACCATATTTTGGTATTTTCTTAGATGAATTAAGTATTTAGCTAGCCCTTAGTTTTGATTTTACCATTTTTTTTGTATATTAAAATTTATTTATAACTAATTTAAAAATGTGACAAAATTTAGAATTTTGAACTTGTATATGAAACCCAAATCACTATTTTTTTTTCCACCCGATGATTTTCCAAATTCGTGTACTCCAGAAACTTAATTAAGAATAATCAACCCAATCAAATTGTTACATACACAAGTTATATTCAAACCCGGCCATGCAACCCAATCATCAAACCGTAACCCAATCAGGCAATCACTATTAATGATGCAAGAATCCTAATGAATTCCACTTATCTTGTGGTGTTCATGCTGCCTGCCGGATATATATAAAATTAATTTCTTCCAATATACGTTTTTCATTTCCAGCGAAAATATAATTAGCACTTATGACATATGCCGTTTGGTCACTGAAATACAGATAGATACATGCCTAAGCACGCATAATCATGTGCATCAATCTCGATTTACCCAAAAAAATTAATTATATCTAAGACTTTAATGCAATCTTCTAGAGGTAAATATACTTGGGAAATTTTTAAAAATAGTCCACTATGATTACCTAATTATGCAAATTGGTACAGACATTTCGAAATCTGGTAATTTTGGTACGATAAATTCAAAAATTCAGCAATTTAAGGATAATTTCTGCCGGAAACCTAATTTCTTCCCGGAAATTGACAACCTAGCAAAATTTTCCCGATTTGGCATCCACATGGGATACATGTCAGATTAAATTTCCATGTGTAAAATTTTTTTACACAAAAAAGCCAAATAACCTAATTAAATGGAGGGAAAATTTCCCCCAATTCTACTTCTATTTACCCGACCCAACATCACCCCCAATTAACTAAACCCTAATTTTTTACAGAGCACCAAGAACTCTCATTTGAAGAAGATGTCCAATAACTCAGGTGAGGTCAACCAGTGCCATTGTGGGCGCCAACTCGTGACGCTTACGTCTTGGACCGAATGGAATCCCGGACGCCAATTCAAAACCTGTCCCAGTTCGAGGGTTAGTAAACTCTTAGCTAATTTTGTATATATAAAATGTATATTTATTCTGGAACTCATCATGTGCTGGTAAATGCAGTCTGATAAAGGCCGAAATCATACCTTTGTATGGATTGATCTGCCCATGTGTGAGAGGTCCAAGGTTGTGATACCTAGGCTACTTTCTAGAATAAATCGGCTCCGCACTGAGAATGAGACATTTCGAAGGAATTCAAAGGGGATGTCTCTGATCTGGTTTGCTGCAATAGGCTGGTCCTTGCTTATTCTCGTGATTTTAATTGGAATTGCCCTAGGTTTTAGTGTAGAAAATAGTGAAAAGGCATGTAAAGTGAAGGCCTGGGATAAAATGCTTGAGTAGTTATGGAGGATTTTAGTAGTTGTCTTTTTGTTTAATTTAGGTGATTTAGATTGAAGATGACTTGATTTTATATTTTTCATTGTGGTAAAATAGCTTACCACTTGTTGAAAAAGCTTTTGCGGCTGTATTTAACAACTATGTTAATGGTTTTGATGCCAACATATATTAATGAATATGATTTAGCTAACAGCTTTTCCATGTAGCTTTTCCAAGTTGTATTGCTGCAGATAGGATAACTTACCAAAAAAAGAAATTATTGTGGCATAGCTGTAAGGTAAAATAAGCTTTTGAAAATTACCAAGACACCCTTGATGAATAGGCTGTGTAAAATCAATGTGAAAACAATGAAAATTACCAAGACACCCATGTAGAATAAGCTTGATACTGATGAAGATTTTGAAGACTTGTACCAGGCCTTATTTTATAGGGAAAAAATATTGTCCATTACCATAATATTCCAGGCCATATTTAACCAAAAAAACAAGCTCATGAACAATCCAATACAAAGACAATACATAATCCATTTTCAACAACATTAACCCATGTCAAATTCAATGTTAGCAGTACAAAACATGTCATTCCAAAAGCATCAAAGTATTCTAAATTATCCAGCCATCACAGATCCACTTTGATGTCCACAAATGACATCTAACTTCATTTGTTCATATACTTCCACATGAACACAAACATAATTCTAAAGAAAATAAGCTACAATATTAATAGATGCTGTTTTGAAAATAATCAGAAAGATATATCATCAAACAGCAGACAAAAAGATCAGTCTTCACATCAGTTACTCCTTGTGGTTAACACTTGCTTGAGTTGGAATCTCATCCTCCATTTGCAGAATTGACAAATTCAAGAACTTATGACCCTTTTTCACCACAACTATCTTCTTCTTAATCTTCCTGACTGGACTTGTCACATCACTGGAGAAGCTTGCACCTGTCATTCTTGGGGGCACCCTGAAGCTGAGTTTACTATGGATCCTCATTAATTTTCTCTGCCTAACATTAGCAGTTCCCATATGAAATTGATCTTCCATTGTTGGTCCAGGAACCATTTGAGGAGGTGGTTGGGTTAAAGGGTTCAAATAAACAGGATCAACATCATTCATATCAACATCACCCACTTCACTTTCATTCTGAAGAGGAGGCAATATGACTGGGTTCAGGACTGAATTTTCAACCTGGATTTTTAGTTGATTAATATATAATACAATCTCGAAACTATTTAAACATTTAATTAGTGCTTTCGTTAGGTGTAGAGTTTTACATTTGCAATGGTTCTGTGCCTCCATTTGTTATTTCCTCACCTCCTCTAGGGAACAAATTCTGAGCAATCTATGTCCACAAAGAAAATGAAGGGTTAACATTCCAATAAATGAACTTTGAGTGTAATATATAATATGACAAAAAATGTAATGAAAAGTAAGGATGTTTGTCTTACCCTTGTCCTTTTCACATCTGCAGCATCTTCATTTACCCCAACTGGCACATTTGCCAATGTTTTGACAGGACATCCTCTTCTATTATGCACTGATTAACCACAAACTGTGCAATGCACGATGGGTTTTTGTCTTTTCAGCTTTTGAAGTGTCTTGCTTCCCTTTCCCTTCTTCTTTCCATTGTTTCTTTGTGGCGCATCTATTTCTTTTCTCCTCACCCTTGCTGGCCTTCCTGCTCCTCTACTGAAGTTTGGAGGAAGTGGAGGAATATAGCAAGTAGGACCCCAATTTTCCCTTCCACTGATAGGGATTATAACCGGCACATAGGCTGCTTTGTAAAAATCCACAGAGTAACATGGATCAACATAATCCATAGGATCCCTTTTCATCTTTATTATGCCTGGAATGGCATGACAACAGGGGATCTCGGTCAAATCCCATCTCCTGCAGCTACAAGATCTTTGTGCCAAATCAACAACATAAATTCCCTCAACACAACTGATCTGAAAGTCCCCATTTGAAGCTTTAGTAGCAACACAATTTGGCACTTTCATCTGATGCTCAATTACAATGGTTTCTATCATTGGGCAGACAACACCCCTCCATCTCTCTGCAGCATCTCTATTCTTTGCCAATCTCTTCATAAGATACTCTCGCAGCCACTCTAACATAGTTATGATTTCTTTGTCTCTTGCAGCTAAGATACTACTGTTGAAGGACTCACATACATTATTAAGGAGCATGTCACACTTGAGCTCTGTGTCGAAACAACATCTACACCATTCTTCAGGATTTTTAGAAGTCAACCAATCATAAGCTTTTTCATCCAACTCCTTAATCTTATCCATCCAATACTTGTACCTTGCAACAGTACATGCCTTGGCTGCCTTGTAAAATAGGTCCTTGTACTCTTCACCCCTATAACCTGCTTTCATCCAGTTCTCTTGTATGTGCCTTGCACAATATCTCTTTTCAGTTGCTGGAAAGACATCATGAAAAGCTTGAATGAGTACTTTTTGTTTGTCTGACATGATGGTATAGTTCTTCTCATTTTCCATTCCTAGGTTTGTTTTCAATATGGAGAAGAACCACCCCCAAGTGTCTCCATCTTCCTTTCCTACAACCGCATAGGCAATAGGGTATATCTGATTATTACCATCCACTCCAACTGCTGTCAAAAGCACTCCACCATTTGGACCCTTCAAGAAACAGCCATCTACCCCAATTTTTCTTCTACAACCAGCTTTCCAACCATCTTTCAGTGCCTTGAAACATACATAAATCCTATTGAATCTTTGAAGACCATTGTCATCTGGTTCTGTACCTAGAATAACTGTAGAACCAGGGTTGCTTGTCCTCAACTCTTCAGCATAGGTCCAAAGGTGCTCGTATTGATTGTCATTAGCACTTTCAAGTGATTCTAATGCCATCCTTTTTGCTCTATATGCCTGATCAATTGATACATTCACTCTGATCTCAGCCACAACATCTTGTCTAAACTCCTCTACTGCCCTCTTTGGATCACTCTTGAATCTAGCAGCGTACTTTTCAGCCAACCATCTGCTATTCACATTCTTCACCTCAGCTGTTGGGGAACACTTGTGCCTATCATCATACTGGTTGCAGAAGTACTCTTATTCATCTTTTTTCTTAGTAATATGAATATTCCATGGGCATTTCTTCACTCTGCATCTTGCATACATCCTCATCTTATCATTCTTTGTTATTTTCAAACTTCTTTGTGTGCGAATAGCATGAGAATGTATACATTTCTTGAACAATTCTCTTGTTTTGAAAACCTGACCAACATAGAAAATTGGTGTGTAAACCTGACTTTCATTAAATGGAACAAACACATCAGGCTGATCGTCATCATCTGAAACTTTTCTCTCATCAAGATCAGAGTCACTGCCAACAACAGTGGGCTCTAATTCATAAGGCTGAACCTCATCTACATCTGTCCCATCAGTTGAAACTTCCTGCTCATTTTCAGTTGGCCTTGTTGATGGTCCTTCACTTTGTGGATTGTGTGTCTCTCTTTGTCTATACTTTCTTCTTGTTGGAGCTGCTGGTATTAGAGTTTCATCATCAATTAGATGTCGAAAAGCTTGGAAAAAGGCATCATCACTTTCTCTTTGCCCTTTCTTTGTCTTTCAGTAATTGGGAAACTTTCAACAAAGTAGTTATCAGTATCCTCTATAGCAGCACCTCCAACCCCACCTTCATTAATAACCACTCATTTCCCCTTCTTTGCTCTAGTTACATTCTGCTTTCCCCCTTCATTAATAATCACTCATTTCCCCTTGTTTGCTCCAGTTGCATTCTTCTTTCCCCCTTCATTAATAACCACTCCTTTACTTCCTTTTTTTCTCTTTGTTTCAGTTGTTTTTTTTATTGCATTTGCTTCCTCAGACATGCCACTCACAGGGACATTATCATCAGGGTTGTCATCAGAAAGATCAACAATTTCAATATAGCTTCCATAATCCCTCAAATCTCCAAGTCCCTCAACTGTTTCGAGATTAGTTGCAGTGTCCTCAACATCACTGTCAACAAATTCTTTGAAAAATTCATCATTATCTGAGTTTTCTATGTCAGCACTATATGTATCATCTTCAGAAGTGTCTTCACAAGTCTCTTCAAAATTCTCTGCATTAGCAATTTCAGGGCTACTAAGTCCAATACCAGTATCTACAACATCTTCATCAACAAACTCTGACCAAACACAATCATCATCACTGGAATCATCTTCTTCGGTATAAGATACATCCTTAGATCTCTCATCCCCACCAGCAACTGATAATTCTACAGCCCTTACAGCTTCTTCACAAACTTCATCAAAATTCTCTCCCATTTGGCTCATATTATGTACAAAAGTGGCTCGCACATACACTTGAAACTCTTCATTGGAGCCTACAAATCTACTGCAATTGTTTCTCAAGTCTTCATCACCGTAGAGCAACTTGAAGATGTCAGGAAGCTGTATGTAGTAGCTTTCATCATCTCCTAAACCAGTTACTGACTCATAGAGCTTGTCAAAATCAGATAGCTTTACATTTTTTCCATCTACGAAATCTGCTTTTAGCACGTGGCCTCCAACATATTGTGTGGATAGCCCATTACGAAAAAGCCCTCCATAGTGTAAACACACTGTCATGTGAACACTTTTTGGATCTGTTCAACAGTAAAGAAATAAACAGTATAAGAAACAACTTCCAAAGCCACAACATCTGACATAGCAATGGGAAATTACTAAAAAACTATGAAAAAAATGAATCTTGACAAAGTTTGACCACATTTTATACTGAAAAGCAGATGGGGACCGAATTTATTCCGCCCACCAACACACACAGGCCCACACTTAAGCAATAAAGAAGAATCAGACAAAAAAATAAACAGCTTTCCCCATGTTAAATACAACTTGCATAAACCACATTTTCCAACTTCTAAATCTTTGCATCAATATTTCCTCTTCTGAAAATTATAGTGAATAGCGAGCGAAATGGAGTACTTACCATAAATGGGAGGAGGTAAATGTAGCTCGTTTGTCCTTCGTATCAGCACCATAGCTCATCCGTTTTATTCTCCTCTTCTGAAAACCCTATCAATGGCGTCGTTATTTTCAGAGAGAAAAAAGTTGTGTTGATTTTGGGTTTTTTATTTTTGGAAATTTTAACGTTATTTTTCACTTTTTAGTTCAGACGAAGTGGCGCAGATTTCTATGCCACGGACTACTCACGTGATATATTTTCCCTCCAAACTTAGTTTTTGACATGGCATTGCTTTTTTTTTTAAATTATGTGTAGCCCTACTGGACGCCAACTCATAGCAATTGGCCGGGAAATCCCAAATTAGGGTTCACGTGTACGGCACGTGATAATTTCCGGGAAGAAATTAGGTTTCCAGCAGAAATTGTCCTTAAATTGCTGAATTTTTGAATCTATCGTACCAAAATTACCAGATTTTGAAACGCTTGTACCAATTTGCATAATTAGGCAATCCTAGTGGACTATTTTTAAAATTTTCCCTATATACTTTATCCTGTACTTTTGGGGATGTTGATCAATTCATAACGGGCTCTTGACTTTCGACATGATTTTCACCATTTTTAGGCTTATGTGATCCTATTGGGTATCTATCCAACTATATCCTGAGCTGTTAGATCATACTTGATGATATCATCATTTTACTTTATTACACTTTATGATATTATCAAATCATGATCCAATGACTAATTGAACATATACTCCAACCCAAGTGGGTAGGATGAAATAAACTCCGTTTTTAAATAGAGATGAACTGTTGTACTGTTTTTGGGCTTGTTCCATGTCGGACATATAAAAAAAAAGTGATTTATAAGTATAACTGCAAAACTCAAATGTATTTATTAGATTTTCGTTTTGGTTGGTGGTTTGATGTCTAATTTTAAAGTGCACTTGGTGGTCGGGTTTCAGCATCAACTCTAGCATCCAAAGGGATTGTGTGCCAGACGTGACAAATGGTATCAGAACCGATTGCATCACGTCGCGATGAGAATACCACGTTCTGAATGAGGGGTGATTGTAGTGTTCCGACTTTGGGCTTGTCTCACATATCATACATTTAAAAAAAAATGATTTGTAAATGAAAATCAATACCCAAATTGTTGACCTGAAAATTTAATTAATATGGATAATTATCATAAGTGAAATATTTTGATAATATCTCTACAATAAATTGAGAGATAATTATTTTATTAATAATATCTTTTTGAAAAATTAAGAGATAATTATTTAAGTAATTTTATTTGATAATATCTCTATTAAAAATTTAAGAGATAATTATTATAAGATATCTGAGTGAATTGCCATTCTCATTCCTAATTCCTATATAATGGGTCCATGTGCAGTTCTTCACCACACAACGATATCAACAAAGTAAGAGAAGAGAAGCTCCCAAGCAAAGGCAGAAATTCTCTACAATATTCAAGGCGATTAGGGAGAATTCAAAGAGTTCTTCAAGAAGTTCAAGACGTTCCCCACAATCGGTATTATTTCCAAGTCAAATCCACGGTGTTCCGGGTGAATTCAAAAGTGTTCTTCGCAGTGTTCATCGAAATATGGCACTTGATTCGTAATTAAGTTGGAAAACCTACGAATTGACGTTATTAAAATTCAAGTCAACGAAGAAGAAGAGCAAAACCATCAAATCCGCTATGAAGTGTTTGACTTTTTCAAGAACGAAGAATCAGAGGATCAAGATAGAGATTGAATACCACTTTTTATTTTTAAATCCTTTAAAGTCTTTGAATTACTCTTTTTCGTGTTTAGAAATTTAATAACACAAAAATTTGTGTTTGCACCAATTTTAAGATACACTCGATGGATTTAACAATAACTCTTGCGTCCAACGAGCTCTTAGGTTCAGAACGTGACATGAACTATCCCAAATTCCTTTGATAAGCATCATCTAATAATATAATATTAATTTTTAATTAATTATAATAATAGTGATAAAATGTTTTGGCAAGAATTAATTAAAGTTGGTTACAAAAAACTATGTTTTGTTTAATATTATACTTTAGTGAATTTTATACTATTCATGGTTTAATTCAAATAAAATTGAAGTATATTATCACCTATAATTTACTTAAATATAATAATAAAATGAAAAAATATACCTTAATGTATATTGAAATGATACTAAAATTGAGATTTTTGCAGATGAACTCTTCGTATTATGTCTAATTAACACGTTAGAACCTGTAATATGAATTATCACACAAAAGATATTGTATGTGCTATATTTACTAGTATGTATGAAGTTTAACGGCTAGAAAATTCTTTTTCTCTCTTTTTTCTCTTCTTCATGAGCAAGGACTCTAATCTTCCACCTTCAATAGTGGAGAAGGATCTTTTTCAATGAAATACTAAGAAAGTTCTTAAGGTTTCTGACGTAATGTGGAAGGATGGGGTTGGTATTGGTGACAATGATAATACACCAGTTTAGCCAGAGATTAATAATGTCACAAAGTCATACATGAACTCATTGGTAGGCAAGACGGAAAGCTACAAACCTGTTGACTTCCCAGAGATCGACTTAAAGGATTCATCTAAAGTCCAAGTTATTCCACCGACAGAAGATTATCCATTCGCTAAGATTATTCTTGCTAAGGACTACAAAGAGGAGATCGAAAAACTATGGAAATACAATTTAATCATTTAACATGTGGGCAGATTGATCAACTATAGTATTTTATCAACAAGAATAAATGAAATGTGGGACTTGAAGGGTGACTATGTCTTAATAGATTTAGGAATTAGGACATGGATGCTACGTGCTCCGTTTGCAAAATTCGGCCAAAATTGAAAAGGCACTAATGGGTAGCCCGTGGACTATATATGGTCATCACTTGTCGGTGCGAACGTGGATATCAGATTTTGAACCAGAAAAAGACCGAGTTACGACCGCTGTTTCTTGGGTCCAGGTGCCTGGAATGTCAATATCCTATTATACGACACTTTTTCTTGGAAAGATTGCGGCGAGCCTCGTTAAACTAATTAAAATTGATCATATTAGCTATAAGTGTATCAGGGGACAATACGCAAAATTCTGTGTAGAGCTCGATCTAAGTAAGCCATTGGTGAGTGCGGTGAATATCGAAGGAGTATTGCGACCCTTAACGTATGAAAATCTGCCAGCGATTTGCTTCAAGTGCGGTTACGCGGGACATCAAATTCTCGATTGCCCGAGGAGTAAGTTACCGGAGGAAGTAACAACTGCTCATGAACAGGCCTTGGTAGAAGGTTAGGCAGCGGGAACTCAGGTGGTTAGCAAGCCAGTGGCGATGCAGAACACCAACAAAATGAACGTTGCACCGGTCAAAGACGATAGGTTGATGGAGGCGAGAATTCAGGAAGATCATTTTGGGCCTTGGATGTTAGTTAGCCGAAAGAAACGAAAGACTTTCGTCAAGGGGAAATCAGCAAATCCCAATAAATTCTCTAACAATAAATTTGCAGCTCTTAGCGTGGAGGAATTGAACCTGGAAAATAAGGCAGATCATATTGAGATTGGGCCTGAAACGTCTAAAATGGGCCAACAACAGAAACATACTCGCTCGAAGCACCTGGAGCGCGCCTCGTTGGGCCAAGAACTGAACCGAGAGAAGCCCAACATGGGTAATGCAGATCTAACCAATGGAATTAGGAAGGAAAAATTAAACAAGCAGAAAGAATCAATAATTAATGGGCCTGCATTGTCAGTTAATGTTGAAACAGCTAATAATGGAACTATGGTGTTCAAAGAAACAAAAGAGAATAATACAAAGGAAAAAGGGCTATCACCGATTGCTCCTAGCCTAGTGGTGTTAAATAATTTTACATTTGAAAGTAATACGCAAGTCACAGAGGCTTCTGGGCGAGGTGGAGTTCTTCCTATAGAAAATTCGACGTCGAAGGAGATTCAATTTGATAAAGTTTTTAATGAAGGTTAATACGCAATATTTTTTCCACCAGAGCCAGGTGAGGAAAAATACGGCTATTAGGGAATCAGATACTGAGGATGGAGATCATCTCATCTTAGATTTAGGGACTCATGAGAATGAACTACTTGGCGACAGAAGTGAAGATCGTTCAAAATCTCTTTGTGGCATGGGAGCTAGCAATCAGGCCTCCCTAACACCAATGAGTGATTCAGTTGAAATCTTTAGAACAGGGGAAATTTTTAAGATGAGGATAGCACCGAGAACAATGCTGCAGTTGATAATGTGGATGAAGCAATGGCCATGGAAATTGAGGATGGTGATCCGAGCTCTATGGTCGACTCCGGAATGACAGTATAAGTTACCGATTATTCTTTTAATCTATTTTTATTAACCATGAAGATTTTTTCATAGAATTGTCATAGAATATGTAATGAATAATTTCGCATGAATTTTCATGCTTTGATGCAAGAATACAATCCGGATATATTTTTTTTGTTGGAGACGCAGGTTGGTGAGGACAGAGTCGAAACTATATCAAATAATCTGGGATTTCGGAATGTTTGTAGGGCCCCAGTTAATGGACGATAGGTTGGTATATGGATGCTTTGGGACGACAGGAGAATTCAAGTTGAAAGTTTAGCGGTCTCAACACAAGCTATCCATGCGCTAATTGGTTCGAGATTGGCCGATGGTTGGATTTATTCAGGAATATATGCAAGTCCTAACTCAAGTCGACGGGCAGAATTGTGGAGCTCTCTTGAACAATGGGGGGCAGCAAAGACATTACCTTGGTTTCTTACAGAAGATTTTAACGATATCCTTTGCCCGAGTGAAAAAAGTGGAGGAAATCGAGCGAATTGGAACCGCTGTTTAAGATTCAAAGAAGCACTGGATGACTGTCAATTGATGGACATCGGAGCTAAGGGACCGAAATTTACATGGTCAAGGATGGTTACCGGACACTTCAGAGTACATGAAAGGCTAGATAGGGCCTGAGCTAATGTGGAGTGGAGAACTAAATTCCCGAAAGGAGTGGTTCATGTGTTGCCAAGAACACACCTGATCATCATCCTATATTGACGTTCTGTGGAGGTAGGACACAGACATCTTGACATAAACCTTTCCGATTCGAGGTGGCGTGGGACTCTAACCTCGGGTGCAAAAAATTGATAGCGGATTTGTGGAACAATAACACGGATATTTTAGAAAAACTTGAGGTCCTCCCGACTATGCTTAAGCAATGGAATCAAATGGTTTTTGGCAATATCTTTACCAAGAAGTGAGTTTTGAAAGCACGAATTAGTGAAATTCAACGGATTGATCCAGCAATCATCCATCCACGGCTTGCAGCACTCGAGAAAGAATTGATAACTGAGTATAATCTTGTTTTGCATCAAGAAGAAGTGTTATGGTTCTAAAAGTCACAAGGAATGTAGTTAGCTTTTGGGGATCGCAACACACGGTTTTTTCATATATCTACGCTTTGCCGAACAAGAAAAACTAAAATTGAAGCACTAAAGATAAATGAGGAATGGTGTTCAGACGCTGATATTCTTAAAGAACATGTATGGGACTTCTATAGTAATTTGTTCGGTAGGGATCTTCACGAAACATCACTGAATTTGGCTCGGAGTTCTTGACAGTGGCAATTATCCTTGGAGTCAGTTAATGAGATTGGTCGAGAGTTGACGAGTTCGGAATTGCTCCGGGTGGTCAAGTCGATTAGTCCTTATAAAGCCCCAGGGCCCGATGGTCTTCAAGGCTTTTTCTATCAGAGGTAATGGGATGTGGTTGGTAATTTGGTATTCAAACTTATAAATGAGTGTTTCAAGAGCAATCAAATTCCGGAGTCTCTTGGATGTTCATATATTTGCCTAATTCCTAAGGTTACTAATCCTAATTATATTATGGAGTTTCGTCCAATCGCCTTATGTAACGTTTTGCTAAAATTTTTGTCAAAAACATTAGTTTTGAGAATGAAACCTTTTATTAATGATTTGGTGAGTCCTCATCAAAGTATTTTCATACCCGGACGAAGTACATATGATAATATTCTCGTCCTTCAACTGATGTGCCATAATCTTATAACGCCACATGCCCAAATCCTCTCCATTCGTCTTAGCCTCTTCCCAATCTCTGCAGCATCCAAAAAATGCCAAGTATCCTCCTCAAAGGTAATACTCGAGGAGACATCTCGAGGAAGTGATCTCAAAGACATTCACTTCGATAACGCACCATCAAGCTCAAGTACTCCACCTCAAATGTATCCCCAGATAACTCTGCTTCCATCTCGACGAAGCACTCACTTATCTGAAAACCGCTCAACTGACTCCAACCTCCCACTATCCCTAGTAGCTCTAGTTCATCGGAATAACTTGTCTGGACAAGACAATCACCCGTGGAGAACTGCCGCACTGAGAACGCAGTCTGATTTCCCTTCCACGATCTAGAAAGCCTCTTATAAATACTCAGAAATACAACTGAGCAAGGTACGTACAATTACTTACCGAAACTCTGTCAAAGCTCCTCCTCGAGTGTTCTTACGCTCACTCTCACACACTGATACCTGATTTAACTCAGTGGAGGATCAACGTTGGATCCAACTCTAGCTTGATTATAACACTAGAGTGTTTGACTGTTCTTAGCAGGTTCCGATCCCTTTCTCTTAACTGGATCGAGGCTGACTTGGTGAAATCACGTTCGTTGGATTCAGGCCCAGTTTTTATCCCCATCACCTATCTTACCATGTAGGAGTGGTCCTCCCATATCACATACATATGTGTTAGAGTTGTGCCCTGGAAAGCCAAACAATTTTTGGTATTTCCCATGAAACTCTAGAGTGGAACGATCAAGTGATCAATGATAGAAAGACGTTGGTAGTCGTCCAAAACTATTATGGCAGAATTCATCATATTTCATTTATAATTGATTGCATATTATTTATTCTTGTATATGGATGAAACCCCAAGATCACAGTAAGCTAAGGGAATTGGTTTCACCATTTGATAGGGGCCATGAAATAAGTACCCAATCGTTTGATCTATGTTAGAGTTGTGCCCTGGAAAGCCGAACTGCTTGAGGCATTTCCTCTAAAACTCTAGAGTAGAACAATCTAGTGATCCATAATAGAATGACGTTAGTAGTCGTCTAATACTACTTTGGCCAAATTCATCATATTATATTTATAAGTGATTACATATTGTTTATTTTTGTGTATGGAGGAAACCCCAAGATCACAGTAAGCTAAGGGACTTGGTTTCACCATTTGATGGGGGCCATGAAATATGCCAAAATACTGCTGGGCCCAATAGTAGCAGTGGCCAAAAATCTCAGTCCATCTAGGACTGGAATTTTCAGCCCACTCAAGTCTAGTTAATACAGGTCTTACAGAACACAAAATGAGTTTTTTACGTAAAAAAAAAAGGTTAAGAGAAAAATCGGATTTTTCCTAACCCTAATCTCAACTGCTGAAAACCAATTCTGCAGTTTTCACGTGAACATGCTTAAGCAATTATTTTCTCGATTCTCTTATTTTATATTAGATAAATACTGATCTTAATTCTCTAGCAGGAATTAAGAGATTCAGAGTTCGTCTGCAAGAAGCCGTAGATCAACCTCAAAGGGTTTTGGTTAAAGATCAAAACCTTGGTGGAATCGAGAAGCCTGCGTGATCAAGGAGTGGATCTAAGCTTTGAAAAGCTTTCATACCTTAACGACTACAAAATGAGTGCGTAAATGTGTGAAATTTTTTGATACGTAAATGTTTCAAAGTTTTTGTATTCATTGGATGAAGATTCATGTTAATTCGATTAAGGCCCCAGACTAAAATTTTTGAAATCCCTTACTTCCGCTGCACCCAAGGCACCATAAATCCCAACACGTTCATCACAGAACATGAACTCATCAGACTTTGCCCTAAGAGGATCCATCTGAATTGTACATCTTTGAGACACGTACTCATCATACCTAGCCTTAATCTAGACTGTACATCCAAGGAATACTTGTTCAGCAAATTGCCCTAAAGACAATCTGGACTATATATTTTCCGGACACAGTAGCTAGATCTATCATTATCTTAGTATGATAAATCCTAGGTCTTCTGAGCCATGCAGCAGTTATTTCAATTTGCTCACATGCTTTTATAAATTTATAAGATCAAATATACTCACTACTTTTAATAATTTACAGAATTCAAATGAGTTTTAATCGAATGTATGTGCATGTTAAACATTTGATTTGTTACTCTTAACGAAATGAGTTTAATTGAGATTTTAATGATCGATCTTGAATCAAATATGGAATAGCTTGATTCTTATTACATCCTTGAAATCGATTTTTCATTTGGATAATAAAAATAATAACTCATGCCAAACCTATTTATTTTTGTCATTTTAATTTCTCTGATATATTTTTTTACTGAGATCCCTATACAATCATTTCGAAATTGTAATTATTTTATGATTAGAATGCCTTTTAAAATTTTGTTCTTTACTAGATCCTACGTGTGTGTTTTTTCATTGATATAACTTTTTTTTTTCTGATTTTTCATTGATATAACTGAACAATCAAATATGATTGATATAAAAATATTATTTTGTAACAGGTTGAGCTTGAACTGAACTCAAACAGAGGTATAAATCTTATCAAATAAAAAGATGCACTAAAATTTCATTGTTTATTTTTAACGAAATGAGTTCAAACGAGCTTTTATCGAATGATTTGACAAGAAACATCGAATAATTTGATTCGTTTTCCATATCTAAGTTTTATATCATGAGAAAAAATAAAATAATATATGTTGTCCCTACTTTTATTTTTTGCCTTTTAGTTATCTTATGCTTTCTTAATGACCAGTTTATTAATTGTACAATCAGTTTGAAATTATAATTATTTTAATCGTTTAATGTTTTCGCTGCATCGTCTCTTTGCTTTTCCATGTTTCTCATGAGTAACTAAGCGGACAATCAAGCTAAAGTGATTGTAGTCTTCTATTCAGTTTCTCCCATACTTATTTATGAATTTATTACAATTTCTACAAAAATTAAATTAGTAGATGGATTGTTCCAAAATGTTTTGCTTCGGATTCTTTGTGATATATTTGCATGCCTTTACTTTAAGGGGCACAGTAATTTTAATCACATTTCAATTCCATTTTTATAATAATATTATTAGAGAAAATGAGAAAATATAGTATCTCCTAATATTTCTTATACTTCCTATGGCCTATAAATAGAGTTTAAATTATTTCATTTTATTCTATTATGATTTGTGATAATATTAATATTGTCATATATATGTTACGGTCCGTACATAGCATGGGATAATGCTAGTTAGATATAATTGCAAGTCCATAGTCTAATAAAGTAAATATTAGTTTTTGTATAACAAAAAATTTATCCAATCGTAACACTATCTAATTGGATAGCCACCAATCAAATTACACTATTTCATAGATTATATATATCCCGAATAATACCTGATGAATAAAATTTAATTTTTATGAACAAAAAATTATTTATTTAAACTTGTAAATATATAAAAATTATTTTAAAAATAAAAGACATCAAAAGTATTTATTTACATTAATGACAAATAATTATTGAATTAACTTATAAGAACATCAAATATTATTTAAATAAGAGATCATTAGGGGGCAGGACCTTTACATAGAATTAAACTTTTTAATTGTTTTTGGTGAGTACCACGAACTAAAATCTTGAAACCTGTACATGGATTATTTTACAGAATTAAAAACTGTCAAGGGATTTAGTTCTTAACCTGTCATGGAGGCAAGCCCTAAAAACGCCTAAAACATGGCAACAAAGTGGGCGAATCCAGACTTCGGTGTTAAACCTAATCCCTGCCTGTTTTAATTCAAACCATCGCAGAAATAAAAAATTTTCGTTCCTGGTACTCTTTTTTTTTTGTTTTTTATATTTTTACTGAAAAATGCGTTCAAAAAATTGGCAAAAAAATAGAGTTTGATATAATACATACTTTGATATATATGAATACAATACATTTATTAAGAAAAAAAACGATATAAAAAAAACGTAAAGTATTTGTACCGTATTTTACTAACAGAGGTTTGAACTTTGAAAAACTCGCCTCATATTAATTAACTTATTAATTACACTCAACTAAATCATATATATATGAAAATGAATGAGTGGAGTATTTTAGAAAGATGTTTATATGGCAATGTGAATTAGTTAGAACTGATCCATTTTGCCATGTAAATCTTTTCTATAATTAATTTTATTAATTATTGTTTTGTAACTTACATATGTACTTATTGACATTCCATACTTTTGTGTATATGAAAAAATTTATAACTCCTACTTATATAATTATAGAATTATGTAATTACTTTATATAATATTGAAATTATTTTTTAAGAAAATAAATAATTTTAACTAAATTTTAATAAGCTTTAGAGTTATACATATTGCATTGAATGTTCGTTAATTAAATAAAGACAAATAATGTATTTAATAAATTCATTAAAAATATTATATTTAATTTTTTAATTCTTATAAGATATATTTGACACAATTGATTGAAATGAAAATTTATCTGACTAAAGTAAGGAAGAAAATTTTCAAATATAAGTTTAATTAAATTTTATTATTACTTTAATAATATAAAATAAATAAACAGTTAATTTTTTTGGAAAAAAAAAAAACTTTTCCAAATACACATGTCTCATGTTTATTTTGTAGTAGAAAATTTATATTTCATTTCAATGTAAATAAATTTATTAAATTATGTTATTTGAATATTAATATATTCAAAATATAAAGGAAATTTTAATAATGAAATGAATATTATTATTAATTAATAACGAAATAATAACAAATTATTTGACAAAAAAAATACCAAGTATAATAAATAACTCTTTTTTCGGCCAAAAAAGATAAAGAGATTCCAATCATTATTTATATGATCTATTATTAATAATTTTTTATATTTGAATTCTCATTTTAATATTTTTGTAAGAATCATGATATTCTTTCTATTTATATATATGTATATTACAAATATAAAATTAGTATTTTGTTACAAAAATATCATATTACTATTTTTATACGTTTAAAATGAGATTTTTATATACATAATTTCTGGTTATTTTATAAAATGAATTACTTTTGTGTGTGTGCTTCAAATTCTAAATTAATAATTTTTGATGTATTGTTAATAATTATATAAAAAAATATTATTTAATTTATTTAATAATATATATTTTGTAAATAAATTTTTCCGTACGCGGGGATAAAAAGTTAGTTATTAGTTATTATGTGTTAGTAATCTATGTTTGGAAACCCAGACTAGACAAGTAGCCTGGGCCACTGTTCAATATATTTCAATTTTTTTTTTCTTTTTTGGTGAATCCTAAAAAAATTCTCAAGATTAAGACAGTGAGAGTTTGAACTTTCAACCTCCCGATTATGCAGAGGCGCATGGACCAGTTGGGCTAGATGAGCTATTGAATTTTTCTTGTGAATACTGAACTTATTTATAAAAAAAAATTTAGTCCAGTCTATGAAAATTGAGAAATTAACGAAAAACTTGCTTGATCCCCAAACCCTCAAATTAAACTACAATTTAAATAAATTGTGTGTTATGCTTGACTAATATTATTTTGAAAAAGTATCTTTTACTTCAAATTATATACATTTTTTTAAATATTATCAATTATTTTGGTTTAACTAATAATTTTAAAATATTTATATAATTAAATATAATTATTATGTAATTATATATGACGTCACACAGGTTGAACCGGTGGTCGAACCGGTTAAATCGGTGTCCAGTAAGGCCTCCGGTTCAACGTCCAGTCCGGATTTCAAAACATAGTTAGTAATATTAATTAAAAAATTCAAGTGAGAGGCTTGATGAGTCGCATAAGGTGCACCGCACCGGATCGCTCGGGCTTGCGACCCGCACATGGGCTTGGGAGGTAATAGAAACTTTTATGGATAGGGATTACTGTGTCAACCTTTCTGATACCTTTCTGATTACCATTTCCATACCGATTTCTAACATTAGGGAAATAAGCAAATTAGATTAAGATATTAACAACTAACAAGAACCATTTTTTTTTAATTTCAATTTTAGAATCATTTAAGCTGACAATATGATATTTTTCATTGACAATATAATGGAGATAGTACGTACTGACTAATACTTACAAAACTTCCAACCAAAAAGAAATAAATACTCACAAAACAAAATATTCAAATAGCAAATTGTAATTAACTTGTTAATTCAAATAATAAGCTGACAGAGTGTTGAATTCCGACTCACCTAACATGCAATACTGCTTATTTTATATTTGGATTTTTTTTCTGTTAATTATATCGTATTAAGGTATTCAATATTTGGGGTAATTAGTACCCAATTGGTTTTAAATGAGCATCTTTGTTAATTATTTTTTTTCCAGTGGAATCTTAATTCTTAAATAACAATTTGTTGGGTTTTATTGGATTATGTCGTAGCAGCCATGCACGGTATCCAAAATTAACCATGCATACCCACAGGTGCTCTCGTCTCTTCACAAACTCAATCATACGTTTATTTTGATTAGAGCTTATTTTGGCCTCCTATTGGCATATTTTTTAATTCCAAAACTCTAACCTTGAAATTTGAAAAAACACTAATAGGAAGCCAAAATGAGCTTCAATCACGATAAAACTTGTGTGGTTGAGTTTGTCGAGACGTAGCATACTTGAGGATATATATGGTTAACTCCGGTCGCTGCAGTTGATACAGTAGAACCTAAAAAACATCAACGGAATATTCTTTAAAATTTCACCAGAAAAAAACAACAGATACCAATATGATTCACTTAAAACGGTTGGATACTATGACCATTCTGACACAAAAACTAGCTTAGGTACTAAAATGCAAAATACCCCAAACATAGGTAACTTAATATAATTAGCCTTTCTTTTTTATCTAATCGATAAAAAATATTAACAAAAAGGGCGAATTACAAAAGATTGTTAAAAATAGCAGCTTGAAACGTTAAATTAGATATAAGAACTCTTGTCTCATGTATTACTAATCTGTAATTATAAGTACATGATTAAAAAGGAACAATTAAAAACAGTCCCACTGATAGTAAAGTATTTAAGTAATTAGTGTCAGTTTAGTTGACATTTCTCGTTAGATATATTGGTTGCATCCCGGCCTTCTAACTTTTTCTAGCATAAGTGTTGTCCTTTCACGTTCACATGATGTTGGAAATTTGTTATAAGATTAGTTTATTTCTATAATTAATGGCGCATTTAGTCTTATAAAGATTTGATTAATGTTGAGGGAAACTTTTGACTTTTTCGTTCAACTTGTTTTGCATTAATCAATACCTTATACAACTTAGAGAGCGTTTGTCTTCAAAATATTGTGAAAGCTTTAACTTGCCTAAACACAATTATAATCACTATCCTTATTACATCTTCATTCACAAATCTAATACAAAGATGGCACCAGCAGCTTATGGAGCTGTAGTTTCTCTTATGCATCTTTTAGATAATCTTCAGCATCCTTTTCGCCAGCAGCTTCACTATGATAGAGATCAAATTAAAATTCTCCGCGAAAAGGTTCGTTGCTTACGTGAATTTCTTGAAGATTATTCTGAAATACTTTGCCATGGAGAATCAGAAGATTTGGCCAGAGAAGTTGCTTATGCTGTTGATGAAGCAGAGGAGATCATTGACTTTCATGTTGTGGATCAACTCAGTCAACAATCTGCATATGAAGTTGACAAGGGTCTCTCATCCTTTCGTGAAGATATAGACAACGTACTCAATAAAATTGAGTCCTTGAAGAAACAGTTGAAGATGGTTAACGATCAGGAAAGGGTCGACGTTAAAGAGCCGAAACCAAGAGTTTCTCAACCTATTGCAGTTTCATAAACATCTCCTTCGAGTGGCGAGATCAATACGATGGTGGGATTTGATGAGCACTTGGTTCATATCATGGATCAACTCACCGGACATGAATCTGATCTCCAAATTGTCTCCATAGTTGGAATGGGGTCATTGGTAAGACAACTCTAGCCCGAAGTATTTTTTACCATCGTAATATTTCGGTCCGCTTTGATTTATGTAAGTGGATTACTATATCTCAGTCATATAACATTCAAGATATACTTTTAAGCCTTCTCGAAAAACTCGATAGCAAACAAAACTTACATAAATTAGGGGAGAAGTTGCATAAAATGTTATTTGGTAGGAGATATATGATTATAATGGATGATGTGTAGGGTACCAAAGTTTGGGATAAGTAGTTAAGATTGTTTTTCCCAAATAATGGGAATGGAAGTCGGATTATTGTGACTACTAGGTTGTCAAAAGTGGCTGTTTCTTTAGGTTCTAATTAAGAACCCGTATGTGATGAATTTTCTTGATGAGGAAAAAAGCTAGCTAGAATTTATTTTGTATAAAAGTCTTTGGAAAAGAAGTCTGCCCAAATCCTGAATTAGGGAAAATTGGAAAGAGTATCGTAAGATGTTGCAAAGGACTTCCTCTAGCAATTAATGTAATTGGTGGGTTGCTTAGAAAATCCAGTACGTTACGAGAGGATTGGGAGCTTGTTGCAAAAGATGTCATGAAGTCACTTGCCAATTCGAACGATGATGAGGATTGCCCAAATATCTTGTCTTTGAGTTATAAGCACTTGACCATTCATCTTAAAACATGCTTTCTTTATATGAGAGTTTTCTGTGTAGATGAAATAATTGATGTTCAGGATATAATTTATCATTGGATTGCTGAGGGATTTGTAAAACAGGAAGGAGGTAAAACTTTAGAAGAGGTTGCAAGAGAATACTTAAAGGATCTTATCGAGAGAAATCTGATTTTGATTCATCGATTCAGCAGATGTGTTGGGGATGTAGTAGGTCAATGTAAAGTGCACGATCTTTTAAGGGACTTATGTATGAGAGAATATGAAAGAGAACATGTTTTTCGAATCTCGAAAGTTGCAGACGATTATAATTTCCTACGTAATGAATCTTGTTTTCTATGTCGTTATGGAGAGGCATGCAAAAGGATGCACCTCCCTCATGTGATTTCCATCACACCACTACCAGTAACACCTGCAGCTTGCCTAGTGTGTGAGGAATGCAACAAATTGTTTTCACAGCGTAATAGATTAAGATTGGTGATGATAGCAGATGATGATACAGAATATCTAAAACCTACTAGTACGGTACCTTAGAATAGGATGTGATTTCGAATGTACTTCGTTAACCCTATTCTGGAACTTGCAATTTCTATATTCTACAGGCGATGACGTAGAACTGCCTGTTGGAATATTATGGGAGATGCCACAACTTAGATATCATGGTCGACCTTGTTATTCATGTTGATCCTCCAGTTACTCAAATTGGAAGTGAAGATTGTGTTATTCTAGAGAACCTGCCAACACTTATCATAATGACAAGTACGGACGTTAGGTGTTCAGAGGAGATTCTCAAAAGAATCCCGAACGTGAAAACATTGAAAATTTCCATAAATAGAGAGCCACCTGAAGAAATTGTTCCCGCAACCCACCCACTTCGCAATGTTGCTGATTTACAAAAACTTGAAACTTTGATTTGTACAGATGTTAATTTGGAATGTATATCTTTTCCGAATTCAATAAAGAGGTTGCATTTGGAAAATAACAACTGTCCTAGCGAAAGAATGACGATTATTGGTTCATTGGCCAATCTTGAAGTGCTTTTTCTGTTTGATAATTCCCTTAGAGGGCCAGAGTGGAATCCAATTGAAGGGGAGTTTCTTCAACTGATCAAGACATTGTCGATTAAGGACAATGATGATTTTGTGTTGTGGAATGCTGAGAAATATCACTTTCCTAAACTTGAGATGCTTCAAACTTAAAAATAGATATTTGGAGAAGATTCCTCCCGGTATTGGAGAAATAGATTCACTATGTGAAATTCGGTTGAAATATGTCACAGAATCTCCTGTCCAATCAGCAAAAGAGATAATAGAGGAACAACGAGAATATGGAAATGAGGACCTTCAGCTCTTCATAAAGCATCCTCGTTGATTAAAAACCAAAAAAAAAAAATAAAAGAACATTTCCGAAGGTAAAATCCTTTGTCACTTTCTTTAATAACTTATATAGCAATATTTCAGTTATACATTTTTAATTTGTCTTTTCATAATTAATTTTCTTGTGTGCAACTTTGTAGTGAGGAGGTCTGGACTCTGGCCTAAAGTCAGAAGAGAAAAGAAAAATCAAAGAAGCTAAGTGTCCTGTTTGTTGCTACAATATTTGCCATGTCAAAGATTTGTATTCTGAATAAGGACTATTTGTGTGATACTAAATAAGGATTATTTTAGCTAGCTTAATCTTTTAGTATAGGTTCTGATGGATGATTTTGTTGCTTATATATGTGTACTGTTAATTATCCCACAATTTTTTTTTCTCATCAAATACAGTCACAGAATGGGATGATTCCTTAAAAGTCATTAGAATGAAACCCTTAAAAATGAATTTTTCCTATTCAAATATTCTGAATTTTTGCCCTCCAAATTTACTATACGAGAAATTTCCTCAATCGATATTAGGGAAATTTACATCTGATTATCCTTAGGTCTGGCATATTTATAAGTTACATATTCTCTAGTTTAAGAAATAAAAATAGGGTGAATTAATTACATATAGTTCCGGCCACCGATTGTCATATTTACATATAAGTCTCTCTAGCTTGTTTCATTTTTTTACATCTTAGTACCTTGACCGGTCAACCATTAGTCTGTTCCGTTAATTTCCTGGGTAGTACTATTATGTTCGTCTCATTGAGACATTGAATTTGGAATATAAATTTGTTTGATTCGGTGAAAATATGGAAAATTTGGACTATTCACACAATTGAAGGAAAATTTCTTAAACTTGTATCTTTCTCATTTCTTCACTAAATCAAACAAATTTATAGTTCAAATTCATCATTTCGATGAGACGAACACAATGGTACTAGAAAATTAACAGAATTGACTAACGATTGACCGATCAATGAACTACGATGTAAAAAATAAAATAAGGAGACCTATATATAAATATGATAATCTGTGGGGATTCCTATGTAATTCTCCCATAAAAATATAGTCCCTAAGATTCCAACATTTTAAAAAACTTATAAAAGTTGAGGGAACACTTATAAAGACCATTATTATACTTTATAAAAATCCCTTTTGAAAGTATCATCATAGGAACTAAGAGCTTCTGTAGCTTTCATATTTTGACATAATTTTAAAATTATTTTTTCAGTCTTTTTACAAGTTATTAAAAATATTAGAGACTATATCGTTATTTTTCAAAATTAAAGAGAGTAAATTGTAAAAACCCAAAACTAAAGGTAGTTTACATGTAAATTCTCAAATTCTTAAATTAAATGTTACCTTCATGAAAACTGCATCAGCACAAGGAATTGACTCAAACATATCTCCCCCAACAAAGGTCAAGTTCTTAGTCCCTTCCAAGCCAGCAACAACGTGAGGGAGGTCGAGCACTTCACACTTTAAGCTCGGAAATTCATCAGTTATAATCTTTGTCATAGTTCCTGTACCGCCAGCAACATCCGCAATTGATCTCAAACCCTCAAAACATGTCTACAATCTTTCATAATTACACTTGCCACCAACCGTGTGTCGCTGGCCATAGCCGCGTTAAAGAACGTATTGAGCCTTGGATCCTGCCCGGCCTGCTCCCAATATGGCTTCCCATTGGTGGTTACAAACGACGTGGGATCATCATTTTGAAACCATTTGCTCACCTGATGCCACGGATCTGTCAGAACTGGATCGAGCGCACCTAGTACATATGGAGTCAAAGAAAAGGGCTCGTCACTCAAGAGGAGACTAGAGGCTGGTGTGAGCCAATAATTACCATCCTTGTCGTCCTTGATGAAGAACTTGGAATGGACCAAAATGCGCATTAGGCGGTCGATGTAGACAGATTTCGCTTTGTTAATTGGGAGGATGTCGGTTAATTCTGAAAGAGTAATTGGTTTTCCATGTCTGTGCATCACTAAAACCAAAATGGAAAATAGAGGCTCTTTTTTTTGCCTCTAAAAGCTTGAAAAATGCCTTCATTACCTATGGGGCATTTGGATAATGAAGTCGCAAAAGAAATGGAGGCATATGTATGTAATGCCTCTCTTTGCAGAAAATAGAAGCATTTTTCTATCTTTTAGGGGCTCGTCTTAAAGCCTCCCTTTCGTACATTTGGAGACCTTAAATAAGCAATAGCCCCTATAGATTATCTCAAAGGTGACACTAAATATTGAAATGCCTCTAAATGATCCCTAATAAATATAATATATTTTCCTAGAAAAATGATAATGGCAAATGCTCTTTCATGGTAATAAAATAACCAAAACACTATATTGAAAGTTTTAATTCATATAACAACAATTTTCATTGAATTATGGTCTAGAATCACTTAATATGAGTTTACAACAACCAACAGAGAGTTCATATATACAATGCAGGTCAAGTTACACCATCTTTGAGATGTTAATGAAATTCATCACTTTTTGCTCTCATGTAAGATTGCCAATTACCACAAATATATATATATATATATATATATATCATACCTTCCATTTTTAGATAAGAGTGTTGGTCAAATAAGGATTGAAATTTGAAATATATTTAAAAATGAAAATAAAAATATTAATATAAAGGGGCCTTTTCCGGATGGGCCTCCATATATCTGCCTCTATAAATTGGAGTAACGTCTATAAGGGCACTTCCAAATAATCAGCCCACGAAATTATTCTGTAAGGGCACATACATAGATGCCCCCATTTATTTTGCCTCTATAAGGATTCTTTTTTAGTAGTGTGTTAATGTGTTATTCATGTCTCAAATTGGACATTTCATTGTTTATTGTGGATTTCTATGATTCATCTCACATTCATTGGAATGACCACAAGTCTATTAGTTCTTTCTTTTTCTTTTCTCTTTTTCAAAGCTTATTTATATAGATCGAACCAGTATGATGCAAAATTCTTCCTATTATATACCAGAAACAATGGGATGAGTTGTACATAACGTCTTGAAATCAAATCCAAACGCCTCCTACATGGAGTGGGTTTCTAGAATGTCTCTAATAGGTTTGGAGCAGATCTTGAGATTTAGCTTTAGGACATGATCTTAACCTAAGCACGACATTTTAAATTTTTATATATACCAATTACATTGCATTATTTTACATATATATATATTTGTTAAAAAATCACTATATATAATCACATATATAAGAAATAAAAATATGATACTCTTATACTTTAAAATACTAGTAAAAAACACGCGCCTTGTGCGTAAAGCATAATTATTTATCTTATTTCTTAAAATATTAAAACGTCGCCGCGACTTCTTCGCGAGGAATTTTACATTTAGGTCCTTATTGATGAGGTCTGTTTTTGGTCGGGGGTCGAGGAGCGACCACGTGTCTTGCTCGTCAGTTGAGTTTGTAGAGGAGATCCGACTTCGACTTGAAAAACACTTCAACTGGGTGACTTGGCCGGAGGGGGTTGTCTCCGGCGTAGCCCCTCCACTGAATTAAATCAGTACTAGGAATAGGATATTCGAGTAAGGGAGATGCGATCGGAACAATTAGGTGCGATCGGAGTAATAATGAGAGCTTACCTACAACAATAAATGTTGGGGGTATATATAGTGGGTGATAACACACACTAAGTACACCTTGGAGAGTGTGCATTTAATGCTTGTCTGCATTGATCTGCAGGCATTTAATGCTGGGTCAGGGTATTTGTAGAGGATCTCGTACTATCCTTAAGAGAGAGGATCTGGTGGGCCAGGCTCCTTCATAGATTGGTACGGATTTGGCTACAATGTTTGGGATGCGCCACCTCAACAATCTAGCCAGATCATGAGGCGGTCGAGTAGCCTCGATGGGCCTTAGGGTGACTCGGACGACGGCCCTTGACGGTGGCCGAGGCCCGATCGGACGAACATCACGCTTGCTAGACCCGTAGGCCCGATCGAGAATATCCGATCGGGGTCCATGTCGAGAACTACGGATGCCGCCACGTGGCTTGAGTTGACCGCTAGGATCGGGACACGTGACGCGGTCGGATTACCCATTATCATGAGTCCCCCAAGTTTTAATCGAGTTTTACTCGATTGGAAGTTGTAATCCAGTGTCCATCCCTTAAGGAATTTTGGGTCGATTAAGATATCGTGGTCGGGATAAAGACGATCGAAGACGCCCCTTCCTTTGACATGTCAGTGGGATAACTTTTCGCAAGGCGTGCGTGTCGCCATGTCAGCCCTAATTGCTTTATGCGGCCAAAAATGAGCCACGTTAGTTCCCGCTAGTCGTCTTTAAGGCGACGCTTCGTCTTCCGAGTAGAGGCCCCTATAAATACGGGCCCTGTCCTTTTCATTTGTTTACGTGCACGTGAAGCTTAGCTTCGATCCAGCAATTTTAGAGAGAGAGAGAGAGAGACTGTAGCAGTTGTCCGATCGAGAGCATACACAACTCCGACCCTTCACTAAACACTAGGTAACCCTCGACCCCTTCTCTTTTCTATTACTTTCATCATGTCTTCACAATCTGAGGGATCCGAGGAGAGAGTGAGGGATTACGACTTAGGTGATGAGTCCTTACGGTCGGATCATGGGGATGATTCCGATCAGGCGTCTACGGTGCGTGATCAGGTTCCGACGGCAATTTTTCTCGATAGGAGGGATGGGGGCGAAGCCGGCCCATCGAAAGCCGCTCAAGAGCCGGCCGTTACAATAGCCCAGAAGGGCAAAGGTCGCTTGAAACAGATGGCTCATCGACCTGGCAAAAAACATCATAGATTGCGAAGGGCGGTCGATCAGGCTGAACCTGCAGTGGGCCCATCCGATCAGGGCAATGAGGCGGTCAGGCTCACTCAGTTTATGATCAGGTCAAAGGTCTCTGACGATCGGCTTGCGAGAACTCGCGCGATGCTGCGATTCCTCCTGTCGCACACTGTTTGAAAGCCCCGACCAGAGGAGGTGATGGGGAGTCAAAAGCCATCGGAGTTGGCTGTGAATTACAACGTCATGCTAACGGTTTTAGGGTGATCAGGAACGATCAGATGTATTCCACCTATTGGGATTTGGAGGTTTGCCCGACCTAACTGGTTCCCAACAGTTTTGCGTTCATCGGATGCTATCTGGTGCTGATGCGCATCTTGAGGTTCGAGCCAAACCCTCGACACTTCCGAAAACTGCTTACCGTATTGGAATCCTCCAAGTTGAGGGTCAGATTTTACGCCGTTTCCCAGAAACAGGGCCGCGAATTTTTCTTGATCCCCACGACTTCTCATGGGACCACCTGGAAGCCTGAATGAATAATTGTTGAGCATGAGCATGGGTTCCGCCTCCCTAACCGGTGGAAGGATGGGCGCTCCAGGCAGAAGAAATGGGTCGCCGATCCCGACCTGGAGAACATGCTCGATCTAGTGGGCGAGTGGCTTGGTCCCGATGAGATAAATTGGAATAGCATCTTGACCGAGCAAAACATAGAAAGTGCTGGGCTCTGCTATGATCGACACTCCAGGAAGAGCGTCCTAGGTAATGGATTGGGGGGGCTTCATACTCTTTGATTTTTCTTGTGTTTCTATTCAACTGTTTCTGATCGCTTTTCCTTCTCCTTTTCAGATACCCGAGTAATGGCTTCAGCTCATGCTGCTTTTCAACTGAAGAACAAGCGTGCTGGTTGAGCCAGCAAAGAGTAGGATGATGTCAACTTCAAGGCACTGAACGATACGATCAATGCTCTTGACAAGCTCCCCGATCCCCCTGTCGGTTACATTCCAACCGCCGGGATGGCGGCCACTCACAAAAACACCCATGAAGGGGTTGCGATCGAGGTTCCCGCGCCAACCGACGCGAGTATGGCTGAGCCTGCAACTGCGGTCGGGGGTCCTACGTGCGCTACTCCTTCGACCGACGTGAAAAAGAGGAGACCGAATGTCGTCACGACTCCTTGGAGATCGGGTACGCCCAGGGACCACCTCAAACAAAAGGGGGTCGTCAAGGCCAACAGCGATAGTGAAGGGAGCCAAGAGTTCCTGGAGCGAATGTCGGTCGCGCTTCCTAATTTTGTGGCTCCCAAGGAGCCATTGGAGGTGTAATGACCCGCAATCTCGAAGTTCAAGATTAGCGCATTTATCGAAATTCGGACCGTTTACGGTCCCTACGTCTTCCACAATTGCACGTTTTCCAACTCTTGTATTTTACATATTTTTATAAATCATTGATTTGGTATTTAAAACCCAAGGCATTAATTATAATTTAATTTGCATCGTTTTGCTACTAATTAGGGTCAATTTGGTAAATTTATATTTATAGCTCGTTTAATTTAATTTAGTAATTTAACGGTATATATTGGACTGGGGTTCAATGTAATAATGCATCTTTTGTCGAGGTTCCAAACATTTTCATGAAATTCTAAATATTATTCATTAAATCATATTTTAAATAAAATTGCATTTTAGCCCAAAATTATTTACACTTTAGCCCAACCTGGAATTGACTTTTCGTAAACTCATGAATTTTAGAAAATGAACCTCAATCTTTGTTAAGCATTTAATTACGGTCATTTTGACACCAAGTACGCCTAATTCCGACACTTTACACAATTTGCACGTTTTTCGAGGATAAGGTATATTATGCAATTATTGAGAGATTTGGGGCCAAAATGAAAATTGAGAAAACACACACACACAGTCGCGCGAACGAGAAGCACTTTCTCCCAAATTGGGGATTTTGCAATTCTTCACCGATTGAAGCAAATGATATATGGAAATCTATCATCTCGACGAGAGGAACACATTGGTACCATTATTGTGGCGATTGGAGCAACAGTGGAGGCGTTGTGGCGGTGAGAAGGTGGTGCGGCAATGAGCTTCTCGTCGGAGGCTTTTCCGGCCACGGCGAGGCTTGGGCTTGGTCGGAGATGGAAGCTCTTGTCGAGGGGAGTCTTTTGGCGGTGGTCTCACGGCCTGATTTGGCCGGATGGCGGCGGATCGAGGAGGAGACGGCGTGACGGTCAACGGCGGATTCCAGCGACTCCAGGTGGCGTCTCGACGGTGCACCACCGTGGCTAGAACGGCCTTGAAGAGACGAAACTTTTGGCACCGGTCTCAAGCCCTAACTCGACGGGACGGCGGTGCTTGGGCGGGGCGCGGGCAGCGCACGGCCGAGGTAGCGCCGGAGCTACCTCCGGCCACCATTTTCAAAGTGCTTTATATGGATTTCAACCTTCTCGACATAGGTAAGCCGATTTCAAAGTCAATTTCATATTTCGTTGAGCCGATTTTCGTTAATTTTGATTCTTGGATTCTAGGGTTTTGGAGCTTCAAAGTAAAATTAAATTCTGATGGATGATCCGATTGAGAAACGGTTTTGAGAGAAGTGACGGGCTCATCGAGAGGAACATTTCGGTATAAATGTTCGACCATCGGAGGTGGCCCGATGGCGGTCCGGTGGTGGCAGGTGGTTTTCCGGCATTTTGGCACTGTTCCGGCGGGAATCTGGCGACGGAGTCTTCGGACAGATCGTGCCCCTTGATGCAACGGTTCTAACAACGCTGTTATTACTCGAATCCGACTTGTCGTTTGTCTTTTATCGCATTTTTCGTATTATTGTGTTAATTTGTAGCTTTTGAACTATAGCTTATAGCTTATAGCTTTTGAGCATGAATAACTTGTATCCTAGCTTGGCTTAATTGTATAAATTGTTGATTGTTGATGATATATGCTTGTGTAGTCGAACGGATAGGTTTCGGTTCGATTAGGCTAGAGATAGGATCGATCTTAGCTTGTTAGCTTTTGAGCTTTTGGGAAAAGCTATAAGTTGTACTTTAATTGTTGTTGATTTAAATGAAATATACATGTTTGATATTTAATTGCAAGCTTAACCCCTGGTTAAATTATGCTCAAATGTTATTATTAATTAAATGTTAATTGTTATTCGTTATTTAATTATTGCATGCTTTGGATAACTTGACCATATTGCCCCTACTTGCTTTCTTATGTTTAAATGTTGAATGAGTGTCCTTAAGCATGTTTGTATTTTGATAGCCGAGCGTCAGTGTCTGTTTTCTTGTTCGTGTCAGTCATTCATCCTCTAGACCCCGTGTTTTCAGGTGGGATCTCTGAGGGAGAATCATACATGTTGCTTGCTTGCTTGCTTTTCTCGTTTGTCGAGCTACAGGTAAGGGTTTAAAATGCTTTCAACTGGGGCAAGATCATAGATATATATAGGTTTACGAAATAAATTATTATCCCGCCTTTTCTTCTTGCTTGGTGTACTGTCTTTATTATTTCCTTATGTGTTTAGTCGAACCTTTTAATAGCAAAACCTATATGTATAATATTTTACAACATTTTCAACTAGAGGCAAGGAAAATCCATTTGTTTTAAATGCGAACTTTGGTCTCTCGACCTCGCAAATATAACCTTGTCTCGAATGGCCCATTTGGCCTCCCACACCCTGATTCCCTATTTTCGTGGTCATTTTGACCACCTAAATTGTTATTGATTTCAAAAGTGAGCCATGGACTGGATCAAGACTTTGAGGCCCAGGAGTTATACAGGAGGTGAGCCTGGAGACGAGCGTCTAGGGCAAATCCCGATGTGTACTCTAGGTATTGACTTAGGCCGGTCGGGAGGTTTGACTGACCTAAGTTAATGCGACGGTAGCGCCTTGATCGTTTCCTTAAATTGTGTACGGTAGCGTTGTGGGACACTTGTGGGGCACCACTCGTTTCCTTAAATTGTGATTGGATCGTGACTTTTGGTGGTGGAGTACTTGACTACATGCTTTCATGCTACACCGACTGTCCATAATATCGAAGATTGAGTGTCGTTTTAACTTTTCTTCTTTTATTAAGTTTATGGGATCGGACTAGCCGAATCCCTTATATTGTAACTAGACCCAGTTCGATCGGGTCTTTTTTACGGGACGGGTCGCGTTATTCGACCCTTATTTAATGAAGTCCTTTTGAAAAAGTATCGTTCCACATTTGTTTAGACTCGAGCTTTATGCTCGAGTCCCTAGTCCTCGAGTGGAAACTTAACTTCAACTCTGGATGATCGAAATGGGCTTGATCTTGACGCTCGAGTTCCCAGTCCTCGAATGGAAGCTTAACTTCCAACTCTAGACGATCGGAATGGGTTCGAGCTTTACACTCGAGTCCCCAATCCTCGAGTGGAAGCTCAACTTCCCAATCTGAACGATCGGAATGGGCACGAGCTTTACGATCGAGTCCCCCGTCCTTGAGTGGAAGGTTAACTTCCAATTCTGGACGATCGGAGTGGGCTCGATCTTTACGCTCGAGTCCCCAGTCCTCGAGTGGAAGCTCAACTTCCCACTCTGGATGATCGGAATGGGCACGAGCTTTACGATCGAGTCCCATGTCCTTGAGTGGAAGCTTAACTTCCAATTCTGGACGATCGGAATGGGCTTGAGCTTTATGCTCGAGTCCCCAATCCTCGAGTGGAAGCTCAACTTCCCACTCTGGACGATCGGAATGGGCTCGAGCTTTATACTTGAGTCCCCAATCCTCGAGTGGAAGCTCAACTTCCCACTCTGGACGATCGGAATGGGCTCGAGCCTTACGCTCGAGTCCCCCGTCCTCGAGTGGAAGCTTAACTTCCCACTCTGGACGATCAGAATGGGCTCGAGCTTTACGCTCCAGTCCCCCGTCCTCGAGTGGAAGCTTAACTTCCCACTCTAGACGATCGGAATGGGATCGAGCTTTATGCTCGAGTCCCCAGTCCGTTTTGCAATTTCATTCCATTTGTGGAACTTGATTCTTCAGGCTATTAACGGGTTAAGTTATTTTTCCAAGTATCCGGGGTGTCCCCCTCCCCTTTTCGAGCATGATGGGACATCGAATGCTAAAGCAGGATAAACATCAGTGGATAAAATAATAACACTAGAAATGTTTCATTGAGCTAGTCAACTTACAAAAGGGGGGCCCCTGAGGGGAATTACACGGTCGGATCCCTGAGGGATCGATCTAAGGATAGTACAATTTCAAATTGAATGCATTCCAGGGTCGAGGCAGCTCTTCTGGCTCTGATCCAAGGGTCTCGAGTCTCTAGGAGTTGTTTTTGGCTATTCGAGTGACCCGGTATGGTCTATCCTACTTTTCTTTGAGTTTCTTCACTTTCCTGGAAACTTCGACATTTTTCAAGACTAAATCGCTGACCTGGAAACTCAATGGTCGAAAATTCTTGTTGTAACTTCGTGCAGCAGCAACTTTATATTGCAACATCTGTCCCAATGCCCTATGGCGCTTTTTCTCGATGAGATCGAGCTCGAGCGCATGCCCTTCGTTGTTTTGTGCCAACTGAAAGTGCGATACCCGGGCTGTCTCGTGGATGAGCTCGGCTGAGATTAAAGCTTCCGACCCATATACTAAGGCGAACGGGTTTCGCCTGTCGAGGTTCGAGGAGTTGTTCTATAGGCCCATAGCACCTCATCTAGCTCGTCTGCCCATGCCTTCTTCTTTGCGTCGAGTCGAGCACTGAGGCTCCAAATAATAGTGCGGTTTGTCACCTCCGCTTGCCCATTCGCTTGTGGGTATCCGACCGAAGCAAAGCGCTGGTCGATCCCATGATCCATGCACCATTCCTTCATATCATTTGCTCGAAACTGTGGTCCGTTATCACAAATTAAGATCCGTGGGACCCCGAATCGACACACAATGTTTCTCCAGATGAATTTTTGATGACCTTCGTGGTTGTTTGTCGAACAGCTACCGCCTCTACCCATTTTGAGAAGTACTCGCAAGCTACAATGCAGTATTCCGCCTGTCTGATGGTCGAAGTTGGGAGTGGTCCAATGATGTCTATCCCCCACTGGTCGAACGACCACGACACATCGACCGCTATCATTTCTGTTGCGTGTTTGTGCGAATAATTCCCCATTTTTTGACACTTAACGCAACGCCTCGAGTGTCTTTCCGCATCATGTTCGAGGGTCGGCCAAAAATATCCTGCTCTAGTGACCTTTCGTGCTAACGATCGTCTGCCCGAGTGATTCCCACAACTCCCCGTGTGGATCTCATAGAGAACTTCTTCAACTTGAGAGGGTCGGAGACATCTCACGGGCGGTCGACGGTGTCCGTGTTTGTAAAGTCTTCCTTCCGGGTCGAGGAAGTATCTGGTAGCGCGATGTCGCAGCCATCGAGCGGCGTTGCGATCTCGGAGGTACAACACGATTTCATCGAGCCAGCAAGGCTCCTCCGGGTCGATCATCATGAGGGACTCGACCTGCCCGTCTATTACACGGCAGTTAGAGACTTTATAAGTGATCTCCTTCTCCTCAATGCCTTTAAGGCCGTTGGTGAGCTTGGATAGCACGTCGGCTCGGACATTCTCTTCTCTTGGGACCTGATCGATAGTGAAACTGGTAAACTTGGCAGTTAATTTGCGCATTTCTTCCAAATACTTGATCATACTATCTTTTCGAGCTTCGTAGAAGCCCTGGACTTGATGCGCCAGAAGTTGGGAATCCGTGATAATGGCGATCCTTTTTGCTTCGCTCTCGAGCGCGATGCGTAGATCGGCAATCAATACCTCATATTCGGCTTCGTTATTTGCGACTTGGAAGTTGAGATAGATGGCGAAGTAGAGTCGAGGCCATCGGGATTGGTTAACGATATTCCCGCACCTCCTCCTTGAGCGGTCGAGGAACCATCGACCTTTAAGAGCCAATGGGTGCCATTATTTTTGCCTGCCTTCGTTCTTGTGGTCTTCTCGACCAGAAAATTAGCTAATACTTGTGCCTGCATAGCGACCCTTGGTTGAAAGGTGATATCAAACTATCCTACCTCGATCGCCCACTTGATCAACCGCCCAAAGGTGTCAGGCTTAGCCATCACCTGTTTTAGGGGCTGGTCGTTAACACTACGATCTCGTACGCCTGGAAGTATGGTCGGAGTTTTCTCGATGAAACCACAAGTGCAAGTGTGAACTTCTCAATTTCCGAGTATCGTGTTTCAGGTCCATGAATGATTTTGCTTACATAGTATACTGGGAGGTGTTTCCGATCACGGATGATCACCAGGACCGAGCTGATCATTTCGTCTGACACAGCCAAGTAAAGATAAAGGATCTCTCCCTTTTTAAGTTTGGCGATCAGCGGAGCTGACGCCAAGTATCTCTTCATATCTTCGAAGGCGCGGTCACATTCCTCCGTCCACTCAAACTTGTTCATATCTCTTAGGATTTTGAAGAAGGAAAGGTTACGTTCCGCCGACCTGGATATAAACCTGTTGAGGGCAACGATTCGTCCGACCAGCTGTTGAACTCCTCGAATTGTGTCTCGTCGGGGTCTGTTGATTGTAACGGCACAGCCCCAAATACGGTGCGACGTGACGTCCCGCACCAAGTCACAATCCATAACAAGAACTGAGGTCCGGTTATGAACTATAACCTGGCGAACGGAAAATAAATACCAGGCGGATCTGCTTTAAAAAATAACTAGATAACGAACAATAATACAGTTGAAGCAAATCAATACAACCTATCCCACTCAGGGAGCTAGAAAAATAATAAATTCAAACGCAAGTATAAAGCCCACCAAGGCCAGTGAAAACAACAATATCAACATTCAAGTAATTTACATCATTTACATCCACAACTTCTAGAGTTTTAAATATTTATCCAGATATACAGACGGAAATGAAATCACCTAAAAAAAAGTAAATGACTCCAAGGACAAGACCTGAATCCGCCTAGCAACAAAAACCTGAAAGGACAACATAGGGTTAGTCAAAGCGACTAAGTGAGGGGGTTGTAATATGTATATATTATCGAAACAACAAAAAGATTCACCAGTTTTTAAATGAGAAGAAAGCAAAGGAAAAATAAAGATTTTCGCAATTATTGGTGAATCGAATAATTTCGCAATATAATAAAAGCTCGTCGAGTCGAGCATCAACCACCTATTTCACAATATCAAAAATATCAAGTAAACCTCCCTTATTCCTCCTTGTGTAGTCAGGTGGCGAACCCGATCTACTATATAATTATGCGGGGAGTTTTACCCTCATATCTTCGATATAGGATATACCTCATCGGTCACAGGTACTCAAAGGGCTGCCTCTCCGGCCTCACCCCGAGCTCCCGTCACGGTTTTAGAGTCATAACACCGAGATCTACCGTAGACCCATCGTCTAACCAGCTTCACCCCACACCCTAGTCTCCTGGGGCCTAATATATATCATGTGGCTCAATGGCCAGGCCGAAAGGCCAAGATAATTCCTCGCATTTCAAAATGCTTATGTGGTCAAAGGGATCGATTTCAAACCCATTTGTAACCCTTTCGAGCTAATGGAGCCTTCTAGGGGTTAATATGTAATAATTTGACATCAAAACATTTTTCCTCAAATTCATCAAGATAATATGATTTTCAAATAGCTACCACGCATAATATAAGTTTTGGGAAAGAAATCATAAAAGCATAAAACACAGGCTTCAGGTATATATGGAATATTTACATACGTATAAGAAAACCAAATTCAAAAAAGGAACCTGTAGCGGGCGCCCCAAACGGGTAACGCACGCCCCGCACCGAGTCTCAACCTAAAGCCGAAATAGAAATCCGACCCTCAATTGAAACCCGGCGAATGGCAAACCGATTTACTCAATCACTAGGTGGGGCTTTTGTAAAACAACTGACGACAACAATTCGGAAGCGGAAGCAACAGCAAACAACACGAATTCTACTAACGGGAAATTTAAGCAATAAACCAATTGCGCAAATAGTTAAAGCCCACCAAGGCTAGCGGAATTCACTTACAAAATTTGAATCAAATCATAACAGGGTCAACATTAAATAATCCCGGACTCAAATCATAACCTACATAATACATATAACGGTCAAGTACCTAAAACAACCTAGGAATGAACAATGACAAAAGCAGAATAATTCCGCAATACAAGACCGACGAATGCCCACCTAGTAATCACCTGAAACAGATAAGGTTAAAAACAGGGAGGGTTAGTCAAAAGACTAAGTGAGGGGAAAAAGGGAGTACATACATAATAGTATACAGGAATAAATCACCATTTTAACTTAAAAGAAAACAAACGTAAAAGAAGGGTTTTCATAAACATTCGGTGATTTATCATAACATAACATATATCATATTGCTCGGTGAGTCGAGCCCTCAACTCCTCATATCATATCATAACGTACCTGAAAACCGTACCAGCCATATTCCTTCCATATAGCAGAAGGACCGCTAAATCCAACTGCTCTACTGGCATAATAGCCTATGTCTTATTTGACACGAAGTCAACCGTCGCAGGAGCACAAAGGTTGCCACTCCGGCCTCACCCGTGCTCCCGGTAAACATGGAGCAAGCTACCGAATTCCACCGTAGACCCGCTGTCTATCCGGCTTCATCCGATCGCCATACTCCGGGGCCCACATATCATATCATACATATCATATCTCGCATTTTTCATAACTATAATTTTCCTATTAGAATAGGAATCAAGACATTTCGGGGAGGGCCAAAAGGGCCATTCGAGACAGGCGATGTAACGGTAGGAAACGCAACCGGGTGTTCCGTTGTCATGGGGGGGGGGGGGGGGAACCTGCCCTAATGACTTCACTGAACGAGAAGGTTTCCAAACCCAAAATTATATTTAAATCGAAACATAGTTCGCTTGTCTCTTTTTGAAAACATTTCGAAATCACATACATAATATTCATTTGATATCAAATCCGTTGTTCTTAAACCTCATAAGAGTAATAAGAATAAAGTATTTACTAAATATAGTAATACGGGATGAAAACATAAATTGCACATGCGAGGCTTATTTAGTGAGGCTTAATAATACATATCTACATAATACGGAATAACAACGGAAACCTCACCTGGCGACAACCAAAAGAAAGCCCAAAATGGAAACGAGCAACCTAATCCACGAGAGTGGAACCTACAATCGTAGAAGAGATCGTGAGGAGTTCGTAGGCATAAACGGTTCGAAAATTCGTCGGGAAACGGAGTCGGGACGATCGTTTGAACCTTCTTCCTTCTCTTTCTCTTTTTCTTTCTTTTTCTTTCTTTTCCTTCTCTTCCTTGCGCATGAATGGGGTGAGGGAGAGAGAAATGAGACTTAAGTCAAAATTTGACTCGGGTTGAGAATCGAAAGGGCATTTTCGTAATTTACAAAATAAGTTCGAAAACTCATGTTGTCCAAATAATACATAATTACAGTCAAAATTCATATAATTAAACGCACATTATCAATTCGTGATTTAAATATCAAAATTCACTCATTCATGAAAATGTTATATAAATCATATAATAATTAATAAAATAAATAGTGAATCGCGCAAGAAAATTGATTCGGGTTCCCGGTTCATAACACGAATTTTCGGGGCTTTACAATCACCCCTCCTTATGAGAATCTGGCCCCCAGATTCTACTGATTAGAGTTAGACAACTCTGGGCGAAACTTACGCGTCTTCATTCGGATCTCTCGCGAAGCTTCTTCGATAGTCTGATCCTGGAAGGAACTTATAGGAGGTATCTCACAAATTGCACAACTCCGAGCTGGTTCGGGGTTCTTATAAGTAGCATTTCAGTAGAACTTGAGCTATCTCCATTGATTGTCGAAAGGGCTGAATTCGATCGACAACACCTTGGAGAAATCCCAGATAAATGTGTAACGGTAATTACCATCTTAAACCTTCAGTAGTCCGGACACGAAGTCCATGGTGAATCCATTCCCAATCCCACATAGGAATATGTAGTAGTCATAGCTAACCCCTTAATCTTTGATGCTCGGCTTTGATCTGCTGGCAAGTCAGGTATCTCTTAACTTACTCGAGTAAGTCTCTTTCTTTCGACTCTTCGAATCATGGGTCCGAGACTTATATTGGGAAGTATTGGGTTTACCAACACAAAGTTGAAACTTTGGATTATTCTTCGCTTGAATTGTCTGACTCGGGATCCATTCTTTTGCAGCCTTGGCATTTTAGATTTTTCAACCCAATTCTGACTGGGTCGCAAGGCTATGAATGAAATTATCCAAAATGTTGCAAGTCCAATTCGGTTTAGCCTCAATTTGTGACACGCTCGTGATTTGGTTCAAAGTACCAACTACGATATTCGCTTTTCCCAAGGAACACTGATTCTTGCAATCTTAGTCCTCAAATATTTTCACCCGACGATGTTGGGGTTCGTTCCACTCCTTCTGAGTAAATACGTGTTGAAATCGCATAATTTGTGGAGATGTCAACTGATTCCATAAGATGGTGACGACGTTTAAGCCAATCCTTAAATATGGGAGCTAGTTCGATGTCATGAGTGGCAACTTTCTGGTTGACTTTAGCTTCCCGAGCATAAACTATGGTTTTTTCATTAGTACCATTTACCAATTCAACCTTTCATGTGACGCATTCTCACTCACGATGATTCCTTCAGAATCCCTTAAGCCGGGTTAATATTGAAGTTGTAGTTAATCTCTTTTCGGCTCCTCAGAACAGGTCTTACAGAGATTGTCCATTCGAACTCGGTTTCTTTCATGTCGACTCAAGCGACAGGGTTGCAAGCTTAGAGGAGTTCCACATGAAGTCTTGGCTCGTTCCCATTCCAGTACTGTTCAAATCCTCAAATATTCTACTTCGGTCTTCGTTCCGAATCCGAAATGACCTAAAAGGTCACTCAGTCGATCCAGATTTCATATTTGCTAGGCTGGCAATCATCGGGTGCCCTTTTTGAGGTTTGGAGCACCATACGGAGGTGCACTGCGTTCTTCTTCGAACCTCGAGAATATCAAGGTGATTCCTTAGAAAGCAATGATCAACTCGCTGTGATATGAACGGGGTCCGTCAAGTCGCAAAGTACTTGTCAGTACTAGAGGCAGACATACGAATTCAAGACGTCTACATCAGGCACTGAAAGCTGTCTTCAGAACATATTCGTCTCGGACACAGAGCTGATGATACCCTAATCAAAGGTTGTTCAGACAAAATCTTCAATCTCAAAGCATATCGGACAATTCTTCATCGACGGTAGAGGATACTTGCCTTCATTAATATTCTGTGCAATTCTCGGTGAACAATACACATAGGAAGTGCACTGTCTTCTTTCTCTACAAGCAGCGTTGGAGTACCCCAGATCAAGATACTCGTTCGGGCACGTTCAAGGGAGGGAAGTTCATCAAGTCGGTTCTTCGATTCTGTCAGATCGGCAGAATCCATTCGGTTAGGCGACTTCGATCACGGTTCAACTTCTTAGAGTTAGATCTATTACAAACCATCCATTCCGATCTGATCGCAAGAGCTCTCAGATTCTCAGGAAGTACGTCTGTGAATTCTATGATCAACTTGGTTATCTGGACTTAGTCAAGTCCAAAATAATCCTTTGCTGGCAACTTGGTCAAATCTGCTGCTAACGGTTCCTTCGATGATAAACGGCAGCACGCGCACGAATCGCAAATGTCCTGCAATCCGGCAACAAAGAAATAGAAAGAGAAACATGCAAAGAATCCAACATGCGCACGCACAAGCACAGCAATGGAAAGCGCAACAAGTGAGTGTAAACCACTCGAATTATAAAATGCATGTATGGAATAACAATTAATATTTGTACCTTGCACCGAAGCATTCGGATCTAAGTTCTCCTTGACTGTCTCGATCTTTTCTTCCTCGTGCAATTTGTGCGGAGATGGAAAGGACTTCCACATGAGAAGCAACGTCCAGCTTTCTTTCGGCATTCCGACTCTTGATGGTCTCTTTGGCAAAAGCTACATACGGGTCGTAGGGCTCCCTGCGGTTGGGGAGGTGCATTCTGCTTCGATGAAGACACTTGGGAGGTCTTCTTTCCGGAAGAGGGCCCCGAAGGTGTAAATGCCTCTTAGAACTCGCTGGAAGGTACTGAACGGTGGTAGTGGCAAGAATAGGACTCGGTCCCATTAGGTTGAGTTCAGACTCAATATGCAGAGCCATTTCCATTGCATCGGTATAACATTGAGGTCGGACCACCATCATAGCCTTCCTGATCTCGTAAGTCAATCCCTCTACAAACTGGCGAGTCTTCCTCTGCTCGTCGGCGACCATATACGGGCAATGCATAATGAGGCGAGAGAAGTGTGCCTCGTACTGGCCAACTGAAGATGTGTTTTGTTTGAGAGCCAGAAATTCCCTTTCGCGTTGCTGACGAACAACCCACGGAATGTACTTAGCCCGAAACTCGGTCAAGAACTGATCCCACGTCGGGACCACATGCTCGCGTTTCCATCTTTGCTCAATCTGTTTCCACCAATCCTCTACGGCTCCAATCATCAGATAGATTGCATACTCGACTCTCTGAGGGTCAGGATATTCCATTATCCTGTAAATCTTTTCCAGAGCTGATATCTATGCCTCGGCAATAGCATCATCCGGGGCACCTTCAAACTGTGGTGGTTCGAATTTGAGAAATCGGGCCCATGCTTCTTGCTCAGCATTTTCTTGAGGGGCATGAGCAATGAACTGTCTTAAGGTTTCCGCAATTTCGGCTGAAGTCGGTGTATCGGTCTGAGGTGCCAACGGAGGTGATGAGAGCGGTTTACGTGTACGACGACGTGGAGGCATCCTGTAAGGCCAATAGCAAATATGCATGACAGGTAAGTGAGTATGCAAAGCTGTAAACACGTAGGCAACTAGAGTTCAGATAGAGTTCACATAATCACTTAGCACATTTACACAAATTCCATAGAAGTCCTAAGCCGTACGACCTAGACACAACCGGACACGACAGGCAACCAGGCACGGAAAGTGCAACCTTGAGTTTCACATCCACCTATATCCGAATCCATCCCAGTGTTTTGATTGTAAAAGATCGTTTGTTGTTGATCATCCAACAAAGATCCATCACAATTCAAACACTTAGCGTTCTTGAACACTAGTGAGTGCAATTCCCTAAGTTACACCTGTAACGACCCAAAATTCCAGAATATATTCTCAGAATAATTATTCGACATTTCGTTGAATTTTATATGAAAAGATTAGCTTCGTTAGCTAATTTTAAGTTATTTAATTTAATTCCCTATCCTCAACCATTTATAATTACATTTTCCACCCCTCGAAATTAATCTAATCTCTAAACGAACCCACACCCCCTTGAAACACCTTTGCACCATCTTGAACACACCCACACTACCTTGAACACACTTACACCCTCTTGTGCACACTCTTGAGCACACCAAAAATCGAGAGAGAGAGAAGGAGAGAAGAGAAGGAGAAAGGGAGAAGAAGAAGGAGAGAAAGAGAAATTTCGTGCCGAATCCGTCGCTCGATCAATCGAAATTCCGAGACCAAATCTACGATCCTCATTCAATTCTCTACCGGTAATCTTCTTTCCCCATTTCGATTCATCCATTAAATCCTTCTATTTTCTAGTTTTTATATTGATATGAATAATTGATAATTTGATGAATTTATAGGTTAGAGTTTACCATTTTTTGTGTAGTTCGGATCAAATGGTGGCTATTAATGTATACTATGCATGAGTGTGAATTTTATATGTTGATTTTAGCTATAGAATCCACCCTAGATGATTTTAGGACGAAACCCTCGTGAGAAACCTTGAAATCGCGTTTCTGTACCTGTTAGATAGAACCACACGGTCCAACGCACGGTCTTGGCAAGACCGTGCGCCAGACCGTGCACAACACTTTTATCTTGCACCGGCCTGCGCACGCCGATGCGCAAGCCCGTGCGCGCTTGTTTCAGCTTGCACGGTCTTGAGTGCGTGCTCAAGACCGTGCACAAGGCCATGCGTTAGGCCGTGCGAATGCCTTAACCAAATTTTCAGCCTTTTTCCTTAGTTGCTCACGGTAATGGGGTCAATTGGCTAAAAATAAAAGTTGACTTTTTGCATACGACCCCCTAAAATCGAGCCGTTTTCACCTATAGCTTCCATATGATTCAAGGATGAATATTTTGTAAAGTTTTCAAAATTCTGACCTCGATCGGACCTTGAATCGAGCCTTTTTCGTTTAGGGCTTTTTCCCCAATTTTTCAATGTCGTCCGAAAAATCCGAAAATCGCATGAGTGCTTCTTTATAATATTATAAGTGTAGCGGGCGCCCCAAACGGGTAACGCACGCCCCGCACCGAGCCCCAATCCGAAGCCGAAATAGAAATCCGACCCTAAATTGAAACCCGGCGAACGGCAAACCGATTTACTCAATCACTAGGCGGGGCTTTTGTAAAAACAACTGACGACAACAACGCGGGAGTGGAAGCGACAACCAAATTAAATTCCATATAACAACATTCAAAGCAGTAGCTCATTTGCACAAATAGTTAAAGCCCACCAAGGCTAACGGAATTCACTTACTATAATATAATATAATAAACGGGTTCAATACAATATCCCGGTGATATACAAATACGGGTTCAATATATCAATCCTGATAACAATTACATATAACCTAATCATGAACTTAAGATAATCTAGAAAGGGACAATCACCGAAAAGAAAGAAAACCCGCGATACAAGACTGGCGATGCCCACCTAGTTACCACCTGAAACAGATAAGGTTTAAAGCAGGGAGGGTTAGTCAAAAGACTAAGTGAGGGGAAAAAAAAGGGAGTACATACATATTAGCATACGGAAATAAATCACCATTTTAACTTAAAAGAAAACAAACGTAAAAGAAGGGTTTTCATAAATATTCGGTGATTTATCATAACATAACATAGCGGGACATATCATATTGCTCGGCGAGTCGAGCCCTCAACTCCTCATATCATAACATAACATACCTGAAAACCATACCAACCTTATTCCTCCCATGTAGCAGAAGGACCGCTAAATCCAACTGCTCTATAGGCATATTAGCCTATTCCTCAGTTTGACACGAAGTCACCGTCACAGGAGCACAAAGGTTGCCACTCCGGCCTCACCCGTGCTCCTGGTAAACATGGAGCAAGCTACCGAACTCCACCGTAGACCCGCTGTCTATCCGGCTTCATCCGATCGCCATACTCCGGGCCCAGCTAACATTTCATACATATCATATCTCGCATTTTCATAACTATCATTTTCCTATTAAAATAGGAATCAAGACATTCCGGGGAGGGCCAAAAGGGTCGTTCGAGACAAACGATGTAACGGTAGGAAACGCAACCGGATGTTCCATCGTCTTGGGGGAGAAACCGCCCTAACGACTTCACTCAACGAGAAGGTTTCCAAACCCAAAATTACATTTAAATTAAAACATAGTTCGCTTGTCTCTTTTTGAAAACATTTCGAAATCATATACATATTATTCATTTAATATCAAATCCGTTGTTCTTAAACCTCATAAAGATAATAAGTATAAAGTATTTACTAAATATAGTAATACGGGATGAAAACATAAATTACACATGCGAGGCTTATTTAGTGAGGCTCAATAGTACATATCTACTTAATACGGGATAACAATAGAAACCTCACCTGGCGATAACCAAAAGAAAGCCGAAAACGGAAACGAGCAACCTAATCCACGAGAGTGGAACCTGCAACTGACAAACGACATAACCACATAAGACATATGACGACGCACGGCTCATACGAAAGCATAGAAACACGTAAAAGCACGTTATACAATCACATAAAACACTTAGGTTCAATTATCAAACATAACGAAGTAATTCATGCATTTAAAAATGCAAATCAAATCCAAATGCAACGAAACTTTACGGACATGCTTAAATTATCATAAAGGAGTATGCATTCGAATTTTGGGAAAATCGGACTTCACATGCAAAAGTTAGAAAATTTAACGAAAACTTAAAACATACTATTCATAGACCCGAACATGTTATAAATTCATAAAACATGCAATTCATAACTATATCATATATATTGAATACACCAGCGAAGAAATAATTCGGAAAAGACGAGCCACGGCGGGACCCGTAGGCCAAAACAACCCATGACTTACAGGAGGTCAGGGAGCTGTTCATGCCGGTCCACACGGGCTCATGCACACGGCCTTGAGGCCGTGTGCACTAAGACCGTGTGCACACCAAAGGGACACGCACGGCCTCTCTACAGGCCGTGTAGAGAGCCCGTGCACATGCACACGGGCTTGCAACACCCCGTGTGCGTGCGATAACAGCAGAAAATTCACAGAAACTCGAAACCTTCGCAAATTCAATCCTAAATCCAACATTAAATCATCTAAACATGCAAATCCTTCCCTAATTATCACATATAATGTTCTACAACATATTAGCTACACATAGAAACAATAAACCCGAAAATCCATCCATAAATTCTCTCAAAATCATATAAAACCTAATTCATTCAACTATAAACAAAATCGAGAAATACAAGGCATAGGAGACACTAAACGAGAGGGATGTGAAAGGCTTACTCGTAGAAGAGATCGTGAGGAGTTCGTAGGCGTAAGCGGTTCGAAAATCCGTCGAGAAACGGAGTCGGGACGATCGTTTGAAACTCCTTCTTCTTCCTTCTCCTTTTCTTTCTTTTCTTTCTTCTCCTTTGATGTTGTTTGCGTGAATGAGGTGAGAGGGAGAGATGTGAGACTTAGTCAATAATTGACTTGATTCGAGAAACGAGAGGGCATTTTTGTAATTTCGCAAGATAAGTTCGAAAACTCACATTGTCCAAATAACACATAATTACAATCAAAATTCATATAATTAAATGCACATTGACAATTTGTGATTTAAATATTAAAATTCACTCATATACAAAATTATTATAAAAAAATCATATAATAATTAATAAAATAAATAATGAATCGCGCAAGAAAAATCGATCCGGGTCCCCGGTTCATAATACGAATTTTCGGGGCGTTACAATAAGCATGAATGAGCAATTAGAATTTCAATTGAGCATGTTTAGCAACGTTAATTGCTTATTTCCGTTTAATTGATTTAATTGCATTTTAATTGTAAATTTAATTGCTACATGATGATTATTGGTTATTCATGTGTGGTAGTCTTCATGAGTCGTTGTCGTGTCTTGTCTTAATTGGTTCTTGTCGTCTATTAGTTTCAGGCCGTCTTTTCAAGGCATAGCTTGGGTTGTCTTGTCGTTTTCGTGCTTCCAGGTGAGGGTTTTAAAATGCTTTCAAACGGAGTAAGAATTTCTTTTAAATTATTGCGAACTACCCTTATGTGCTCATCTTGCTTTGATTTCCTTTCTCGTATATCTATTAGATATTTAATATATATTTTATAACAAATGTTTTGATATTAACTTGTACCTATAGGTATATCCAAATCATTTTGTTTTCAAAGGGCAAGAAAACTCTTTCCTTTTTCGTGACGGTTTGACTTAGGACTAACCCCCTTTGTCGTCATATACACTTGCCTAAATGCCCTTTTGGCCTTAACTTATAATGTTCTTCGAACGCGAGCAAAGATAATGTATTGTTATTTCAATGGGCCCGGGATGGTATCCGGAGGTTGCAGCCGGGGACGAGCGTCCAGGGTGTAATCCGAGGTGCTTTTCCCAAAATTAAGCGTCAATCGTGGCCCGTCAGGAGTTGATAGCCACGGTTGGGAGCGATGGTGGGCGTTGCATTCGTTGCACGTTTTCCTAAAATTCAACAGTCGCCCGGGGTAGCACCTTTGGGGTCGGACACCGGTGATGGAGTTACTGAACTTGAGGGGGTTATAAGGAGGAATAGGCCCATTCTCGCTGGGATATTACTTGCTTCCATTAATGCTTTATTATTACTGCTTGTTATTGTTGTGTATGCAAGTCAAAGCACGATTCGGATTTTCTTCATTTTGCAAATGTAATTTCTTATATATATATAATCCAAACCCGGAAACGTGGCTCGTACTTGTTCCCTCTTTACCCTCACTGAGTATCTTTTATACTCACCCCCACTATTTTGATTCTTACTTCAGGTTGACAGGTGGCGTTGTCACCTCTCATGTCGGTTGGCAACAGCGGGTCGTAGGTCTTGGTATTCGTGTCATTTGGTAATTGTCAGTAATGTCCAACAACAGTCTGTCTTTCATTATTAAATTGTTTTGCCTGTAGAAATGGATATATTAATGATGATTGATATTCGATGATGTGATGGATAATTGTTGAGCATTGACTAGTTAATAATGTATTTGTTGAAATATTGATTTATGTTAATTGTTGCCCCGTGTGGCTTTGCATGTTTAATGGATATATATAATTTATAGCTTCCGCACTCTGTTATCTTTGTTGGTTTTCGTTGTTGGACTAGGTATGTTGTTGCCGGTATAGATTGAGTGCTTGCCGTTCGCCGGGATGAATTTTTAAATGGGGTACATCTACCACGTTTGGGAGTTCGTCTCGGTGCGGATGTGGTGTCCTTTCTCCGTCCAAGGAAAGGGGCGCTACAACACCGGCACACAACGACTGACAAAACAAACGAAACACGACGATTCAGAGCTTAGGCCATTGGACCCAAAGAGCTCTGATACCAACTGTACCGGGCGCCCCAAACGGGTAATGCACGCCCCGCACCAAGTCTCAACCTAGAGCCGAAATAGAAATCCGATCCTCAATTGAAACCCGGCGAACGGCAAACCGATTTACTCAATCACTAGGCGGGCATTTTGTAAAACAACTGACGACAACAATGCGGAAGCGGAAGCAACAGCAAACAACATGAATTCTACTAACGGGAAATTTAAGCAATAAACCAATTGCGCAAATAGTTAAAGCCGACCAAGGATAGCGGAATTCACTTACAAAATTTGAATAAAATCATAACGGGTTCAACATTAAATAATCCCGAACTCAAATCATAACCTACATAATACATATAACGGTCAAGTACCTAAAACAACCTAGGAATGAACAATGACAAAGCAGAATAATTCCGCAATACAAGACCGACGAATGCCCACCTAGTAATCACCTGAAACAGATAAGGTTAAAAACAGGGAGGGTTAGTCAAAAGACTAAGTGAGGGGAAAAAGGGAGTACATACATAATAGCATACAGGAATAAATCACCATTTTAACTTAAAAGAAAACAAACGTAAAAGAAGGGTTTTCATAAACATTCGGTGATTTATCATAACATAACATAACGGGACATATCATATTACTCGGCGAGTCGAGCCCTCAACTCCTCATATCATATCATAACGTACTTGAAAACCATACCAGCCTTATTCCTCCCATATAGCAGAAGGATCGCTAAATCCAACTGCTCTATAGGCATCATAGCCTATGTCTTAGTTGACACGAAGTCAACCATCACAGGAGCACAAAGGTTTCCACTCCGGCCTCACCCGTGCTCCCGGTAAACATGGAGCAAGCTACCGAATTCCACCGTAGACCCGCTGTCTATCCGGCTTCATCCGATCGCCATACTCCGGGGCCCACATATCATATCATACATATCATATCTCGCATTTTTCATAACTATCATTTTCCTATTAGAATAGGAATCAAGACATTTCGGGGAGGGCCAAAAGGGCCATTCGAGACAGGCGATGTAACGGTAGGAAACGCAACCGGGTGTTCCATCGTCATGGGGGGGGGGGGGGGAACCCGCCCTAACGACTTCACTCAACGAGAAGGTTTCCAAACCCAAAATTACATTTAAATCGAAACATAGTTCGCTTGTCTCTTTTTGAAAACATTTCGAAATCACATACATAATATTCATTTGATATGAAATCCGTTGTTCTTAAACCTCATAAGAGTAATAAGAATAAAGTATTTACTAAATATAGTAATACGGGATAAAAACGTAAATTGCACATGCGAGGCTTATTTAGTGAGGCTTAATAATACATATCTACATAATACGGAATAACAACGGAAACCTCACCTAGCGACAACCAAAAGAAAGCCCAAAACGGAAACGAGTAACCTAATCCACGAGAATGGAACCTGCAATTGTAGAAGAGATCGTGAGGAGTTCGTAGGCGTAAACGGTTCGAAAATTCGTCGAGAAACGGAGTCGGGACGATCGTTTGAACCTCCTTCCTTCTCTTTCTCTTTTTCTTTCTTTTTCTTTCTTTTCCTTCTCTTCCTTGCGCGTGAATGGGGTGAGGGAGAGAGAAATGAGACTTAAGTCAAAATTTGACCTGGGTTGAGAATCGAAAGGGCATTTTCGTAATTTATAAAATAAGTTCGAAAACTCATGTTGTCCAAATAATACATAATTACAGTCAAAATTCATATAATTAAACGCACATTATCAATTCGTGATTTAAATATCAAAATTCGCTCATTCATGAAAATGTTATATAAATCATATAATAATTAATAAAATAAATAGTGAATCGCGCAAGAAAATCGATTCGGGTTCCCGGTTCATAACATGAATTTTCGGGGTGTTACAGAACCCCACCTGGATAATACTACAAAAAGAAAAAAAGGGAAAGACCAATCTACTGCCCGGAAGAACTACCACCTGAAACCAAATATGACACAACCATGTAATACGACTGTAGCGCCCATTTCCGTAGGAGGAGAAAGGACACCACATCCGCACCGAGACGAACTCCCAAACGAGGTAAAGGTACCCCATTCAAAAATCCATCCCGGCAAACGGCAATCACTCGATCAAAACTCCGGCAACAACAACACGACGCCCCAACAACAATAGCAACAATCAGAGAAATGCGGAACCGATTTCAGAAAATAACAATCTAATCATAAAAAGCCAACCATGGCAACATAATTCCTACACTGGTTCCAATTAAACATTCAATTAATGTCATCCACGGCTCAACTAACTATCCCACATCAGGGGCACGTAAGTACGGAAAATAAATCATAATATTAAGTACAATAAATTAAATCAATTCATAATGTAAAGACTAGACTGTTGTTGGAACACTGACAAGACAATAACAAGAGCCAACCTAGACCTGTTGCTGCTGACTGACAAGATAGGTGACATCGCCACCTATCTACCTGAAGCAAGAACCAAAACAGAAGGGGTGAGTATAAAGGATACTCAGTAAGGGGGGAAATACAATATAGTATTGATCGTAGTTCGTCGTTTGGGTTTTAAAACCAAAAGAGGCGAATGTTGCTCGTTTTGATAAAGATGCAAAAGATTCAAATAATATAAGTTGTAAAACTATAACACTAAGCAACATTCGAGTTCGGCTTTATTTGAAAATACAAAAAGGTTGATGAACCTGATCCTTTGAAAACATTTGCACATAAGTTCAAGCCGATTATTTTGAAATGATATTAGTTGAGTCACAAGGCCGTTGCAAGTTCGAAAGACATGGCATAACTAAGTTGGAAATGATAAGTAAACATGACTCGTAATTCAACTAAATAATTTGAATAATAAAGGGAGGCTTAAGTTGGGCAAGTTCGAGCCACGCTTCCGGATTTTATATACATATAGGGAAATACATATGCTAAAGGAAGAAAATCGGAATGCACTTTGACTTGTAACGAAAGCCACAAATCAATTAAACAGTAATAACAATAAAGACAGTTACAATAGCAAGTAATTATCCCAGCGAGAATGGGCATATTCCTCCTTATAACCCCCTCAATCATGACAAATAACTCCATCTTCGGTGTCAAGCCAAGGAGCAACCCAAGGCTCGACGACAGTAAATTTCAGGAAAGTGTGCAAAGAATGCAACACCCACCATCGCTCCCAACCGTGGCTATCAACTCTTGACGGGCCACAATTAACACTTATTTTTGGGAGTAGTACCTCGGGAACCCCCTTGGACGCTCGTCCCCAGGTGAGCCCCGCGAATACTGTCCCGGGCCCCATTATAGAAAAGATATGATTTTGCTCGCATTTCAAGAAATATTATAAGTTGAAAGCCAAACGGGCATTTAGGCAAGTGTGTGACGACAAAGGGGGTGACCATAAGTTTCATACGTGTCGGGATGCACTGGCGCCCACCCCTAACGACTTCCCTCATAGACCCGACCCAAGTCAAATTGTCACGTATAAAAAGAAAGGATTTTACTTGCCTTTGAAAACAAATCAATTTGGATAGTATAGTATAAGTTGATATCAAATGGTTTGATAGGCACATAAGGAAATTTAAAGACAAGTATAGCAAATAATAATAATACGGGATGATAAGTTATTTCGCAACCTACATCTCTACGTCCTTGCCCCAGTTAAAAACATTTAAACCCTTACCTGGCTCGACAATGAAAGAAGGAAAGCAAGCAACGAACAAGTGCTCCATGGGAGTAAAGCCTGAAATTCTAAGACACGACATAACCAGGTAAGACTCTGACAAGACGCACGGCATACGATAAGTAATTAAAGCATGTAAGAGCATGTAGACATGACTTCAATTGAAGTACTCACAAAATGCATTTAAAACAATTAAACGAGATATAAAGATGCAAACATGCTTCGAACACAATTTAGATTCCACATTCATGCTCGTAACATAATAAGGAAGCATTCATGTAAGTTTCGGATCAAATAGACGATATACGAAAAATAGCTTAAAAGCCCTAAACGAAATTGGTATTATTCAATACCCGAAAGAAGTCGGAAAAACTCCTACTTCAATAATTAAGGATTTAAAGGACTATATAAAGCTATTGGCGAAGACGGATATCAAAAACGAGATCAAGTAAACATTTTGGGTTTTTGGGGTGAAAAGGAACAGAAGGCAAGGCTGGAAAATAGGCTGAAAATCGGCAAATGCATACACACGGGGTACATCACACGACCTGTACCCTGTTTGCGAAGCCCGTGCGTGCCAATATCGTGTGTACGGTCTGCGGCACGGGGTGTGCCAAGGCCGTGCGCGCTACACAGAAGGAACACGGCCTCCTGCACGGGGTGTGGTGAGGGCGTGCGTGTTCCAAAACATGCACGGTCTCATGCACGGTGTGAGGTTGGGTCGTGCGGATGTACACGGGCTCTCGCCACGTAGTGCGGCGTAGTGTGGAGAGACCGTGCTGTTCAATAAACAACAGGTCGCGAGTAACAGAAGCAGAAACAAGAAATTAAACACAAAAATCATCCTAACGAAATTTCTACTCGGTCAATCATGCTCAAATTCGGAAATGTTACTCTCCTAAACATGCTTAACATTTAAAAACAAGAATCGTACGAAAACAGCAACTATAACTAACAAACCCAATTGATTCTCAAATAAAAACCTAACTAAATAATCTACAATAAAATAAGAATCGATGGAGTAATCGAGACGAGGATAGAAGGTTACTGGTAGATTATGGAATGAGGGTCGTGTAGTCGAAGGTGGGAGTCCATTCGGTCGGGAATCGAGCTCGGTTCAAGATTCTTCTCTCCTTCTCCTTTCTTTCCTTCCTCTCTTCTTCTTTGGTAGTTTATGAGAATGGGAGAGAGAGAGGTAGATATTTAGGAAATATCTTGGGGTGTTAAATGGTCATTTAGGCTTTTAGGGGTATTTATGTAATTTAAATAATTGAGGGTATTAAAAGATAGGTTAAATCAATCTTTTCCACAAGATTAATTAATCCAATTGGATAAATCGAGAAATTAGGCAAGATAAGAATTCGCGATATAATTAAAATATTCGGGTCGTTACAATACTCCCGTCTTCAAGAGAATCTGTCCTCAGATTCTCCTCCAGACTTCGGGGTCAGTTAAGAGGAGATAATCTATAAGAATTCTAATAACGCGAATCAAAATGAACATTTAGGAGCAATTAAAACACATTTTTTAACATCATTCATAACAAAAATATTTAAGTGCAAATAATACTCCAATTAAAACTCAAAGTCGTACAAAAGATGCGATAACATCAAATCCTAATCAAAGCTAATGATGAAGAAGAAAATAAAGATAAATAGGTTCATGGCTCATCGGGACCACGACGGGAATACTGCTCGAGCTGCTCCGAAAGTGACCTCTGCATCTCGGCGATAGATCTCTAAAGCACTGAGTACTGGCTGTCGATATGAGCACGCTGGGCGGCGAAGCCTTCATTGATCTGTCTCTCCTGCTGAGCGAATCTCTCATCGCTCATTCGGCGGTAATCAGAGAACTCCTGTAGCGGGCGACCCAAACGGGTAACGCATGCCCCGTACTGAGTCTCGACCCGGAACCGAAATAGAATTCTGCCCCAAATCAAAACCCGGCGAACGACACACATTTACTCAATCACTAGGCGGGGATTTCAAAACGAAATAAATGACAAAGGTGCGGAAGCAAAAACAAAATAAAACAATAAATCATTGCACACATATTAAAGCCCACCGAGGCCAACGGAATTCTAATACCATAAATAAATACACGGGTTCAATACAATATCCCGAATTCTATAGTGACGGGTTCAGTATAATAATCCCGATAATAAATACATACAATCCTAGTACATATGACTTAATGAAATGCCAAACGGAATGAGAGTTTACATATGCCAAAAATAACTGCAACTTAATAGACGCGACGACGACGACGACGACGTACAATCCTGTCTAGTATCCTGAAACCAACACCAAGGGTGAAACAGAGGGGGTTAGTCAAACGACTAAGTGAGGAGGGGAATAATAATGTATATTATAAAACGGAAGTAAATCACCATTTTTCAAACATAAGAGAAATCAACATAAAAGAAAGGTTTTCATAAACGGTTGGTGATTTAGCATAAAACATAAACATTTCATATGACTCGGCGAGACGAGCCCTTAACTCCAATTTCCAAACATAAAAATGGGAAACCACCCTTATTCCTCCAATGTAGACGGACTGCTAAATTCGAAATACTCATAACATACGGTATAATCTCAGGTACTCAAAGGGCTACCACTCCGGCCTCACCCCGAGCTCCCAAAGGTGGAGGGAAAAAGAAGATTTACGCTGTAGACCCGACATCTACCGGTTTCGTCCTGTCATCCTTACTCCGGGCCCAAACATACATACATACAGTTCATAACTCGCTTTTCAAATTATTTTCGGGTTGGTCGAAAGACCGTTCGAGACATGTCATATGTGAGGCCGAAGGCCAAAGTTCGCCTTAGGAAATCAAAGAGGTTTTACATGTCTCTTTCGCAAACGTTTCAAAAGAATATACATAGTACCTTTTTATATCAAAACATTTTTCTATAAATCGAATAAACATAATAGGCATAAATATCTACTATGTGTATATACAGAGACGGTATGAAAACAAAACGTAAATCAAGGCTTATATGGGAGAGGCTTAATATATATATATATACGTATAAGTACTGGAGTCAGAAACGGAAAGCCTCACCTGTTGGCTAATAAAAAATAAATAAAGGATAATTGCAAGACCGGTGCTACTCCATGGGAGTATCATCTGCAAAATATAAAGACACAACCACATAAGACTAACGACGACGCACGGCTTATACGAAAGCATTAAAACACATAGAAGCACGTTAAACAATCAAATATGGCACTTAAGTTCAAGTTAGCAAAAGAAACGAAGTAATTCATGAATTTAGATATGCAAATCAAGTTCAAATGCTACGATATTTCATGGACATGGTTAGAATACCATAAGAGAGTATGCACTCAAGTTTCGGGAGAATCGGACTTCATATGCAAAAGTTAGGAAATTTGTCGAAAACGTCGAACGCACTATTCACAGTCCCGAATATTCAATAATGTCATAAATAATGCAATTCATATCTATTACGTAATTAAAGAATACATGGGCGAAGAAAGAATCCAGAAAAGACGAATCCCGGAGGGACCTACAGTGCAAATTTGCACTGTGACTTACAGTAGGTCAGGGAACCAAAAGAGCTCCACACGGCCTTAAGGCCATGTGCACAGGCCGTGCACAACAAAACTTCACGCACGGTCTCCTGCACGGCCGTGCGAGAGACCGTTCACCCTCACACGGGCTCGCTACAACCCGTGTGCAGACCCCGTGCACGTCAAGAAACAGCATAACACTTCGCAGAACAGAAAAACCACGCGATTCAAACCAAAAATACAACATTTAATCCACAAAACGTTAATCACTCATGCTAATTTTCCTATATGATCATCTACAACATCTAGGCTACGTATAGAAACAATAATCACGAAAAACCATCCATAATCTCATTCAAAATCATATAAAACCTAACATATTCAATTATATACAAAAATCCAAAAATTGAAGCAAATAAGGCATTAATCGAGAAAGACGTGAGAGGCTTACTCGTAGATAAGATCAAGAGGAGTTCATAGGATTTCACGGCTCGGAATTCGGTCGAGAAACGGAGTCGGGACGATTGATTGACCTCCTTCTTCTTCTTTCCTTTTCTTTTCTTTCTTCTCTTCTTTTCTCCTCTGTTTTTTCGCGTGAATGGGGTGAGAGAGAGAGTGTAAGACTTAAGTCAAAAGTTGACTTGGTTTGACAATCGAAAGGGCGATTTTGTAATTTTGTAAAAATAACTCAAAAACTTAAGTTATCCAATTAATACATAATTACAGTCAAAGTTCATGAAATTAAACGCACATTGACATGTCGTGATTTAAATATCAAAATTCACTCATTTATGAAATTGTTATAAAATCACATAATAATTATCAAATAAATAATTAAATCGTGCAAATAAACGATTCGGACATACCGCATAATAATTCAGACGTTTGGGGCGCTACAATCACCCCTCCTTATGAGAATCTGGTCCCCAGATTCTACTCGTCCGACTGAAATAACTCCGGGTGGAACTTGTGCATTTTGTCTTCGGTCTCCCACGTAGCTTCTTCGGTTGTTTGATTTCTCCAAAGAACTTTGACAAAAGAAATCTCCCGGTAGTGCAGTACTTGAGTCTTCTTATCCAATATCTTCACCGGCTTCGAAACAAAGGTCAAATCCGGCTCTAGTTCAATTTCTTCGACATGAAGGATTTCGAACTCATTCGGGAAGTACTTTCGGAGTTGGGAAACATGAAAGACGTTGTGAATCCCTGTTAGGCTTGGCGGCAAGTCTAACTTGTTGGCTGCGTTCCCAATCCTCTCCAAAATCTCATAGGGACCCAAAAATCTCGGACTCAATTTTCCTCCTTTTCCAATTCGGGTGAGTCCCTTACGAGGAGAAGCTTTGAGGAATACTTTCTCACCAACCTCAAATTCCAAAGGTCGGTGACGGGTGTCGGCATAGCTCTTCTGTCGATCCTGAGCTGCTTTCATTCTCTGCCGAATAATCTGAATACGGTCGATGGCATTTTGGAGAAACTTTGGAGGATTTCCTCGTACATTATCATCTTTGGTTCAAAGCCAATCCTCGAGATCCCAAAACAACGGGGATCTACACTTTCTGCCATATAATGCTTCGTAAGGTGCCATTTTAATCATAGATTGATAACTGTTGTTGTAGGCAAACTCGATCAAAGGCAACTGGTCGTGCCAATTGTTGCGAAAGTCCAAGGCACAAGCTCGAAGCATATCACAGAGATACCTGATCATTCTCTCTGACTGACCATCTGTCTGCGGATGTATCGCTGTACTGAAAGTCAGCTTCGTTCCCATTCGCTCTTGAAGTTGCTTCCATAAACGGGAAGTAAATCGAGCATCTCTGTCAGATACTATCGTAGTCGGAATCCCATGTAGCTTGACAATCTCTCGGTGATAAATCTCTGCCAACTTATCCACTTTGTATGACATGTTGATCAATAGGAAATGAGAACTCTTGGATAGTCAGTCAATAATCACCCAAACACTATCGTAGCCACCTCTAACTTTAGGCAAACCAGACACGAAGTCCATGGCAATACCCTCCAAATTTCACGTAGGAATTGGTAGTGGCTCAAGCAAGCCTCCCGGTCTTTGATGTTCAAGTTTGACTTGCTGACAAGTCGAGCATCTCTTGACGTAATCAGCTACGTCTCTCTTCATTCTTCTCCACCATAATAATTCTTTCAGATCCCGGTACATCTTACTTCCACCTGGATGAACTGTGTAAGGTGTGTTGTGAGCCTCATTGAGAATCTCTTTCCTCAAACTCTCCGAAACACAAACTCGGGTCTTGTAACGGAGAATTCCTGAGTCGTCCACACCAAATTAAGTCTCTGAATTGGCTGCGATGTGAGCTATCTGTCTCTGAGTCCACTCATCAGTGGCCTGAACATCTCGAATCTTTCGACCCAACTCGGACTGGATCGATATGCTGTGAACATGGGCCTGAGAACTGATGTGAACTCCCTCTAACTTAGCCTCTAGCTGGGCGATGCTCGCCTTCCGGCTCCGTGCATCGGCTACAACATTCGCCTTTCCGGGATGGTACTGAATCTTCCAATCGTAATCCTCAAATAACTCCATCCAACGGCGCTGTCGTTTGTTCAATTCCTTCTGAGTAAACAAGTACTAAAGGCTCTTATGATCTGCGAAGATGTCGAAGTAATATCTTAGAGGTAATGACGCCATTTCAATAAAGCAAATACAACGGCGGCTAGCTCAAGTTCGTGCGTGGGATAGTTCTCTTCAGCTGGCTTTAGCTTCCTCGATTCATAAGCTATAACTTTTCCATTTTGCATTAACACACAACCTAATCCTTCGTGTGACGCATCTGCATACACGATAAATCCTTCAGAACCCTCGGGCAGGGTCAATATCGGGGTTGTGGTCAATCTCTTCTTGAGCTCCTGAAAACTGGTTTCACATTTGGCTGACCACTCAAACTTAGCTTCTTTCTTCGTCAACGCTGTTAACAAGCCTGCACGTTTAGAGAAATCCTTGACGAAACGTCTGTAGTATCCTGCTCATCCCAAGAAACTACGGATCTCTGTAGGAATCTTAGGTCTCTCCCAGTCCAGCACTGTCTCAATCATCGAAGGATCTACCTCGATTCCTATTCCGGATATGACATGACCTACGAAGGTCACTCGGTCAATCCAGAATTCGCATTTGCTGAACTTAGCGAACAATTGGTGCTCTCTCAAAGCTTGGAGCACAATCCGGAGGTGTTCAGCGTGTTCTTCTTCGGACTTCGAGAACACTAAGATGTCGTCAATGAAAATAACGACGAACTTGTCGAGGTACGGACTAAAAATCCTGTGCATCATGTCCATAAAAGCTGCTGGGGCATTCGTGAGTCCAAACGGCATGACCACAAACTCGAAATGTCCATATCGGGTGTTGAAAGCTGTCTTCGGGATATCCTCTGATCGGATACGGAGCTGGTAATAAATACCCTTGTCTGAGATCGAGCTTGGAATAAGACATGCGAAGTGTACCATCCTTCTTCTTAACGAACAAGACTGGAGCACCCCAAGGCGAGGCACTCAGTCGGATATATCCAATGGAAAGGAGTTCATCGAGTTGGTTCTTCAATTCTTTCAACTCGGTAGGAGCCATTCGGTACGGCGACTTCGAATAGGACTCGGCTCCCGGAACTAAGTCAATCAGGAACTCTATATCCTGATCCGGTGGCAAGAATTCCAAATTCTTGGGGAATACGTCGGTCAATTCATTGACCACGGGCGTTTCTTCGATCTTCGTTTGGTCCTTCGGGCGGTTGAGAAGGTAAGCTATAAAGCACGTGGCTTCTTCTTTCTGAACGAGCTTCTTGGCTTCCATCATCGAGATATACGGACCTTCTCCTGATCAGAAACCCTAAACTTCATTGGAACCCAGAATAATCTTCTTCTCGAAACAATCAACCTTCGCCCGATGCTCGTACAACCAATCCATTCCGAGAATAACTCCATAATTATTCATCGGCAATTCAATCAAATCTGCCGGGTATAAGGAAATAGCAGGCGCAATAAATGAGTGTGAAGCACCCGAGTGTACAATGCATGTATCGGGATGCCATTTATATATATAGTACCTTCCAACACATCGGTCGGATCTACCACGGCGTCCTCAGCATCACCTTCCAAGGCGTAGACACGGGCATAGGCCTGAGGCTGAACTGCTCCCTGCTGTACCGGTCTCCTCTTCGGGCATACGTCCACTCGGTGATCGGCGCTACCATAGCCGTAGCAAAGTCCATTCTTCTTCCAACACTTAGCCTCTACGTGCGGACCCTGACAGAATCCACATACGGGTCGTAGATTTCCCTGAGGTCGGGGAGGAGCAGACTGAACGACAGTCTTGAATGGCTTCTTCCCAGAAGAGGACCCAGAATGAGTAAATGGCCTCTTCGAACCAGAAGGGAAACTCTTGGCGGCTACGGGGGCAGGTGCAGAAGTCGGTCTCATCTGTCGGAGATCGGACTCTATAGAAAGGGTTGTCTCAACTGCGTCGGTGTAGTACAGGAGTCGGTTCCCGAGCATGTGCATACGGATCTCATTCGACAACCCCTCAATGAACTGGAGAGTCTTCCTCTGCTCGTCATCAACCATATACGAGCAATGAATAATAAGTCTAGAGAAATGAGCCTCGTACTGATCGACTGATGAAGTACCCTGCTTGAGAGCCAGAAACTCTCGCTCACGCCGCTGACGGACAACCAACGGAATATACTTAGCCCGGAACTCGACCAAGAACTGATCCCATGTCGGGACCACATGCTCACGCTGCCATCTCTGCTCGATCCGTGTCCACCAATCTTGTGCAGCTCCAATTATCTGATAAACTGCCAACTCGACCCTCTTAGGGTCCGGACACTCCATAACCCTGAATCTCTTCTCCATAGCCGAAATCCAAGCTTCGGCAATAACGTCATCCGGTGCACCCTCAAACTGCGGGGGATTGAGCTTAAGGAATCGGTCCATATCCTTTTCGGGAGTAGGATTTTGTTGTACTTGGTGAGTATGGACCATAAACTGCCCTAAAGCCTTCAGGAATTGGGTTGGGGTCGGAACACCAGTAGGCGGACCAGGCGGTTCACGGCGAGGAGGCATTCTGCAAAAATCAATACCAACATGCATGATGATAAGTGATCATGGAAAGCTGTAACACATAGAGAAGTTAAATTGACATAACCACATAGTCACAAATCCAATAATCCTAAGCCGTACGACCTAGACTGAGACGACAAAACACGACGCTTCAGAGCCTAGGCCATTGGACCCAAAGAAGCTCTGATACCAACTGTAGCGGGGGCCCCAAACGGGTAACGCACGCCCCGCACCGAGTCTCGACCCGGAACCGAAATAGAATTCTGCCCCAAATCAAAACCTGGCGAACGGCACACATTTACTCAATTACTAGGCGGGGATTTCAAAACGAAATAAACGACAAAGGTGCGGAAGCGAAAACAAAATAAAATAATAAATCATTGCACACATATTAAAGCCCACCGAGGCCAACAGAATTCTAATACCATAAATAAATACACGGGTTCAATACAATATCCCGAATTCTACAGTGACGGGTTCAGTATAATAATTCCGATAATAAATACATACAATCCAAGTACATATGACTTAATGAAATGCCAAACGGAACGAGAGTTTACATATGCCAAAAATAAATGCAACTTAATAGACACGACGACGTACAATCCCGCCTAGTATCCTGAAACCACCACCAAGGGTGAAACAGAAGGGGTTAGTCAAACGACTAAGTGGGGAGGGAATAATAATGTATATTATAAAATGGAAGTAAATCACCATTTTTCAAACATAAAAGAAATCAACATAAAAGAAAGGTTTTCGTAAACGGTTGGTGATTTAGCATAAAACATAAACATTTCATATGACTCGGCGAGACGAGCCCTTAACTCCAATTTCCAAACATAAAAACGGGAAACCACCCTTATTCCTCCAATGACTAAATAAAACAGAGTAAATATAGCGGAAGCAGTTAAATCATATTAATATAAATGCCACTCCGGGGCCAATTAACTAGTCAAAATATCAACAGCCCATTCAGGGGCAACATCAAGTAAATAAAAGGTTACGGGGATCAAAACAAGATTATCTACAATCCAGGTTAAAAAGAATATATAACTAGAGTATAAAAGACAACCAACGAGACTCGGCAAAACCAAAAAGCCTATCTATGCACTGTTGCCCATCTGACACGTAAGACATGTCGGTCTCTCTCAATACCTGAGGCAAGAACCAATTAAAAGAGGGTGAGTCAAAATACTCAGTGAAGATGTGAGAACAAGTCGAGTCATGCTTCCGGATTTTTATAGAAAATACATATGCGATAATGAAGAAACCGGAATATGCTTCGACTTGGATATTCGATTAAAATAAAAGTCAATAACACTATAAAGCAATAAATACGATCCCAGCGAGAATGGCCCTGTTCCTCCTTATTTCTCCACGATTCATTATAAAAATTCTCCATCGCCGGTGTCAAGCCAAGGAGCAACCCGAAGCTCGACTATAGTGAATTTTAGGAAAATGTGCAACGAATGCAACACCCACCATCGCTCCCAACCGTGGCTATCATCTCCTGACGGGCCACGATTGACGCTTAATTTTGGGAGAAGCACCTCGGATTACACCCTGGACGCCCGTCCCCAGATGTAACCTTCGGATACCTTCCCGGGCCCATCTTGAAAATAATCACGGATTTGCTCGCTTTGAAAAAAAACACATTTGAATGCCAAACGACACTCTGAGCAAGGTGACGACGAAGGGGTTAAATCCTAAGTCAAACCGTCACGTAAAATAAATAGTTTTCTTGCCCTTTTGAAAACAAATCAATTTGGTTTAATAATGTATAATTTTAATATTAAATGATTTGAGGATAAAACATAAAAATATAAACTCGAAATATATAATACATTAATAAGGGATTAGGGGGTTCGCAATTGTATATATATATGTTCAAGCCCAGTTAAAAGTTTAAATCCTCACCTGGAATCAAAAAGAGAAAGCCTAGCTGCTAGACTCACTGGTCTCCAACGCCGGACTGATCTGGAGACAAGACAAGACCTATACAAATTAATAACGACTACAACAACAATAAAAGCGCAAATAAGCAATTATTGGACGAACGGCTAACCAAACATGTTCCCAATCATGCATATGCCAATTATAATATATAAAGAAGTTATCATGTAAATTTCACGCAATTCCGACAAGTTGTCAAAAATACACATAATTAGAATTACACTATTCACAGCCCGAACGAGGGCGAAATTAAATAAACACTCCAAATTATTAATCTACAAAATATAAGGGTTCTATAGGTGAAAACGGTGTAATTTTTGGAGTCCGTATGCAAAAAGTCAACCGAAAATATTGACTTAAGGACTCAATTGCCGAGAGCAAAGTTTGAAAAAGCTGGAAAAATTCTCTAAGTGTTTCACACGGCCTAGTGCACGGTCTTGAACACGGTGTCAAGACTGTGCACGCACACACGGCCAAACGCACGGTTTGGACACACGGGCTTGAGCCCGTGCGGGCAAAAAGAGCTGCACACGGGCTCCTGCACGGTCTTGCGCAAGACTGTGCGTTAGCCCGTGTGGTTCAACTGAACCCAGCAGAAACTTACGGGTTTTCATAAATTCAAGCCAAAAATCATCAAAACTCATTTTTATAACGCAAATCAACACTCACAAATTATAACAATCATTAATCATCATCTAATTCCCATTTACATCCAATAAAATCACGAATTGATCAAGAAACGGGCTCGATCTAAGCATTTAACCTAAAAATCCCAAAATAATCAAATAATCTCAAAACCTCGAAAATCCGTAAAAGAAATTGGGGAAATTGGTACCTAGAGAAAGGTATCGACGAAAGGATCGTTTAAACACGATTGGCGCGAAATTCCACGGAGATTCGAGCTCGGCACGATCGATTAGGGCTTCGGGAGAAAAATTCTCTTTTTCTTCTTCTCTCTCTCTCTCAAATTTAAAATAAAGTTTTGAAATGAATTTTGATACTTTTATCAAATATCTTCGAAATATCGAAAAATACGAAGGGTTATTTTAGTAATTTTAGAAATTCCAATAAAATACGCGTCGATCAAATATAATGATTAAATATTAAACAAACGCAATATAGACACGTAATTTAAATTCGCAATTAATATTATCACATTGGTTCTTATACTAAAATAATATATAATAGTTCACATATAACGAGAATTTAGGGATTAAGAAAGATAATTAACGCGAAAAAATTACTCACAGTAATTCTCGGATTTTTGGGTCGTTACATGTCATATGCGAGGCCGAAGGCCAAAGTTCGCCTTAGGAAATCAAAGAGGTTTTACATGTCCCTTTCGCAAACGTTTCAAAAGAATATACATAGTACCTTTTTATATCAAAACATTTTTCTATAAATCGAATAAACATAATAAGCATAAATATCTACTTTGTATATATATAGAGACGGTATGAAAACAAAACGTAAATCAAGGCTTATATGGGAGAGCCATAATATATATATATATATATATATATATATATATATATATATATATATATATATATATATATATATATATATATACGTATAAGTACTGGAGTCAGAAACGGAAAGCCTCACCTATTGGCTAATCAAAAAAAAAAATAAAGGATAATTGCAAGACCGGTGCTACTCCACAGGAGTATCGTCTGCAAAATACAAAGACACAACCACATAAGACTAACGATGACACACAGCTTATAGGAAAGCATTCAAACATATAGAAGCACGTTAAACAATCAAATATGGCACTTAAGTTCAAGTTAGCAAAAGAAATGAAGCAATTCATGAATTTAGATATGCAAATCAAGTTCAAATGCTACGAGATTTCATAGACATGCTTAGAATACCATAAGAGAGTATGCACTCAAGTTTCGGGAGAATCGAACTTCATATGCAAAAGTTAGGAAATCTGTCGAAAACTTCGAACTCACTATTCACAGTCCCGAACATTCAATAATTTCATAAATCATGCAATTCATATCTATTTCATAATTAAAGAATACATGGGCGAAGAAAGAATCCGGAAAAGACGAGTCCCGGAGGGACCTACAGTGCAAATTTGCACTGTGACTTACAGTAGGTCAGGGAACCAAAATGGCTCCACACGGCCTCATGCACACGGGCTTAAGGCCGTGTGCACCAGGCCATGCACATTCAAAAGAACACGCACGGCCTCTTGCACACGGCCTTAAGGCCGTGTGCACAGGCCGTGCACAACTAAACTTCACGCATGGTCTCCTGCACGGCCGTGCGAGAGACCGTGCACCCTCACACGGGCTCGCCACACCCCATGTGCAGAGCCCGTGCACGTCAAGAAACAGCAGAACACTTCGCAGAACAGAAAAACCACGCGATTCAAACCAAAAATACAACATTTAATCCACAAAACGTTAATCACTCATGCTAATTTTCATATATGATCATCTACAACATCTAGGCTACGTATAGAAACAATAATCACAAAAAACCATCCATAATCTCATTCAAAATCATATAAAACCTAACATATTCAACTATATACAAAAATCCAAAAAGTGAAGCAAATAAGGCATTAATCGAGAAAGACGTGATAAGCTTACTCGTAGATAAGATCGAGAGGAGTTCGTAGGATTTCACGACTCGGAATTCGGTCGAGAAACGGAGTCGAGACGATCGATTGAACTCCTTCTTCTTCTCTCCTTTTCTTTTCTTTCTTCTCTTCTTTTCTCCTCTGTTGTTTCGCGTGAATGGGGTGAGAGAGAGAGAGAGTGTAAGACTTAAGTCAAAAGTTGACTTGGTTTGAGAATCGAAAGGGCGTTTTCGTAATTTTGTAAAAATAACTCAAAAACGTAAGTTATCCAAATAATACATAATTATAGTTAAAGTTCATGAAATTAAACGCACATTGACATGGCGTGATTTAAATATCAAACTTCACTCATTTATGAAATTGTTATAAAATCACATAATAATTATCAAATAAATATTTAAATCGTGCAAGTAAACGATTCGGACATGCCGGATAATAATTCGGACGTTTGGGGCGCTACAACTCCGCATAGAATCGCTGCAGGTCAACAGGCTCTGTAGCGGGCGCCCCAAACGGGTAACGCACGCCCCGCACCGAGCCCTGACCCGAACCGAAATGGAATCCGACCCGAATCGAAACCCGGCGAACGACACACATTTACTCAATGACTGGGCGGGGGGTTTCAAAAACGAAAGAAAACGATAGAGGTGCGGAAGCGAAAATAAACAAAACAATAAATCATAATAATTGCACAAGTATTAAAGCCCACCGAGGCCAACGAAATTCAATTACATAAATAATAAACGGGTTCGATACGATATCCCGACACTAGATAATAACGGGTTCAACATATAATCCCGAATACTACATAAATAAAATCCTAATATCATAAACATAAATAAAATCATACGGACAAGAGTTATACATGAACGAAATAAATGCAACTCTAACGACGACGACAACGACGACGATCCCGCCAAGTATCCTGAAACCAATACAGGGGTGAAACAGAGAGGGTTAGTCAAACAACTAAGTGAGGAGGGAATAATAGTGTATATTATAAAACGGAAATAAATCACCAATTTTAAGCTTAAAAGAAATCGACATAAAAGAAAGGTTTTCGTAAACGGGTGGTGATTTAGCATAAAACATAAACATATCATATGACTCGGCGAGTCGAGCCCTTAACTCCAATTTCCAAACATAGAAACGGAAACCCTCCTTATTCCTCCAATGTAGACGAACCTCTAAATCCGAACTACGCATAACATACGGTATAATCTCAGGTACTGAAAGGGCTGCCACTCCGGCCTCACCCCGAGCTCCCAAATGGAGGGAACCATAGGATTTCCGCCGTAGACCCGATATCTACCAACTTCGTCCTATCGTCCTTACTTCGGGCCCAAACATACATACATACAGTTCATAACTTGCTTTTCAAATCATTTCGGGTTGGTCAAAAGACCGTTCGAGACATGTCATATGCGAGGCCGAAGGCCAAAGTTCGCCTTAGAAATTAAAGAGGTTTTACATGTCTCATTCGCAAACGTTTGAAAGAATATACGTAGTACTTTTTCATATCAAAACATTTTCGATAAATCGAATAAACATAATAGGCATAAATATTTACTAGGTATATAAAGACGGTGTGAAAACAAAACGTAAAATAAGGCTTATATCGGGAGAGGCTTAATATATATATATATATACATATAGTACTGGAGTCAGAAACGGAAAGCCTCACCTATTGGCTAAACAAAAGAAGTAAAAGCAAGACCAGATGCGTTACTCCACGGGAGTATCGTCTGCAAAAATACAAAGACACAACCAAATAAGACTAAGGACGACGCATGGCTTATACGAAAGCATTAAAACACATAGAAGCACGTTAAACAGTCATTCATAACACTTAGGTTCACATTCTATCAAAGTACGTAAATTCAATAAGCAAATCAAATTACAATACGATAAAAGTTCATAATCATGCATAAAAGGCAATAAGGAAGCATGCTTTCAAGTTTCGGAAGAAATGGACAACATTTAAAAAATAGCCCAAAATGCCTAAACGAAAAACACGAGGAACGGGGCCCAAACGAAGTCGAAAAAATTCAAACTTCCTAAAATATGTATTTCATGATTTATAGGACCTATAGGTGAAATCGAATCTCAAATCGGAGGTTAAACGAAGAAAGTCAAGTTTTAAAAGTGCCCGTTGACTCACATTACCGAGAGCAACATTCTGAAAATGGAGAAATTTTGGCTAAGGGGGACACACGGTCTTGGGGACGGGCGGACGCACGGGCTTCAACTCGTGCTCAAGTTGGTGCAGACACTTGCACTGGCCTACGCACGGGGTGCACAAGTCCGTGCAAGGCTCAAAAGGGGCACACACGGTCTTGGCGCACGGTCTCAAGACCGTGCGTAAGACCGTGTGGATCTAAAGAACAGCAGCAAAATGTAGAATCGCGAGGGCTTTGCGGGAACAACCCAAAATTCGATATTAAACCCATCAATCATGCAAATCTCAAGTTAAAACTCACATATATTGATCTACAACGTCTAATCTACCTATAGAACCAAGAATCACGTAATTTCATCCATAAAATCATTCAAAATCATCATTTAACCTAAATGTGCAACTATTCATCAAAATCAGAAAAATGAAGCAATGGAGGCATTAATCGAGAAAGATGTGAGAAGCTTACTCGTAGATGAGATCGCGAGGAGTTCGTAGGATTTCACGGCTCGGAAATCGGTCAGGAAACGAAGTCGGGACGACCGATCAAAGTCTCCTCTTCTTCTTTCTCTTTTTCTTTCTTTTCTCCTTCTTTTTCTTTGTTGTATGTTGCGTAAATGAGAATCAGGGAGAGATCAGGAGACTTAGTCAAAATTTGACTAGGGTTGAGAATCGAAAGAGCATTTTCGTAATTTTTTTACAAAATAAGTTCGAAAACTCATGTTGTCCAAATAATACGAATCATGACAAATCTTTGCAGGGGTTTCGCAACATCAATCTCTACAAGCATGCGAGGGTTCCAATGATTGCGATCACACGCCGTTGCTTCGTCCGCTCGAAGAGGATTCCCGAGGCACTTGGCAACGTAGTAGATCCCTTTTTTCTTGGCAACTTGCGGCTTGATTCCCTCGAAGCTCACCCACACCGGCACAATTGAAGATTCAATTCCCGGTTCAAAATCCGGTGTCCACTTTAGCATGCGCATCTCATGATCACGAAAGTTCCATGTGCTTTTCGCAAAAAGTCTTGCATAGTCCTCATGAGTTTCGCATCGAATAAGTACATGAAATTCATCCAATAAAGTCAATCGAACCTCCTTCTTAAATGCCATCTGTCGAAAGCAATAGTGCAATTGGCTCATGGATGGATATGTCTTCACGAATTTCCCAACCAAAGCAAATTTGAAATCTTCACAAAGTTCCTCTTCCTCAGCTTCGGTGAAGACCACGGCAGGCCTTCCTTGATACTCCGTTATTTGGCCTAACGGAGTGAACGTCGAGAGATCGAAGGATTTCAATCTCGCGAGGTCATCAGGTAGACGGAAATCCACTTTTCCGTCCTTGGTGGTGGCTGCCGCCGCGGCAGCGTACGTCCGGCGCGACAACGCTACGTCAGGCGGACGTGGCATGGCGCCGTCGGGTGGCTTTTCCATGGCGGACGGCGGCGGTGATGGCCGTCTGATCAGTTTTCCCTCGTCGTTGATGGTGGCGTGACGTCGGGAGGGGCGAGAGCGATTTGGTTTTGGTTTAGTTTGATTTAGGTTTAGGTTTTACAAAAAAAAATTAAAGTTAGTTACTCTTAGGTTTAGAGTTTACTATATTCAACTTAAACCAATTTTTTTGAGTACTATTACTTTGTGAACTTAATTTTGATAGATATAATAATTTACACATTTTAGTAAATATTTGAAACATGTATCATTACATATCAAAATTAAATAAAAATTAAACATGTTTCTAGTTATTGTTAAGTAATAAAAATATCTAATTAATGAACAAAATAATTAACTTCAAATTTTTAAAAAATATAAAAATCTACCTATATAGTTAGAACTTCGGTCAAGATGTTAAATGAACTAACAATTAAAATATATATAATTATATTTAAACATGATAAATATACAAAAATATTACTTATGTTTTATTTCATATATTCTTAATTTTTATAAATATGCTTGCAAAAATAAAATAAATGATTATTTTACAATTAAAGTACAAAGCGCGTGATTTTTAACAAAAATAATATTTTAAAAAGTAAATATAAATAATTATGCTATACGAGCGTAACACATGCTTTTTACTAGTAGCCTAAAAAATGGGACCCACCTGTAATTATCGCTAAAAAATTCAACATAAATTATATGATGTAAGAACTAAGAATAACTGTTCATTGTTCACATGCGGAAAGAAACAACGAAATCGAGTCTATAGAAACAAATATTAGAAAACAATAGAAAAACGCATAAATAGCCATAAAACATGTATAATAACTTTACAACAATATATGGTACAAACACCCAAACATAAACCAAATACTGTAGCCGGCCATGACAAAGCTAGCAAGGATCAGACAAATTGACAACCACAAGAACTACACAGTACAATCGATTTATAAATCGTCCAGCTTCTTAATCAGTAAACAAATTAATCATGGTGATTTCGGTATTTCCGGCAATATGGGCTTAGGCAATTCCGGAAATTTCGGTAGTTGAGGCAGTTCGGGCTTTGGGAGAGCTGGCAACTCAGGCTTAGGAAGCTCGGGAAATTTAGGCTTTGGCAATGTCGGAAACTCGGGTTTCGGAAGTGTCGGCAAAGCCGGTATTTCGGGATTAGGCAAAGCTGGAAACTCGGGTACTTTCGGAACTGTTGTTAATTCGGGCTTCGGTAGAGCTGGGATTTCGGGCTTGAGAGTTTCGTCGGCCAGAAGGTGGCGAGCATCTGCTTGAATGGAATAGCAAGCTATGTTTGATAAACCAATGAGCAATAACAAGAACAAGGAAGGAAAGCTTCGATGATTCGCCATCATAACAAGATTAACTGTGATAAATACTTATCTTTGATCTCAAAGTGTTGGAATATGATGATGTTTTACTGATTGATGCATGCAAGATATTGGAGGGGGCTAGTTTATATAGACAACGATAGCTATGTGTGTGTCTGGGGTGAGAAACTTAAAAAGTTTAGGCTTCGTTTGGTGGGAAATTAACGAAAATGGAGAGTCTCAGTTTGTTCAACTTCTCAACGGTATATCATATATGGTATCCAATTATATATTATAAGGAAAATTACATTTAGAACTTAAAAGTAGCTGAGTTTCCTAATTAATTAGGATTCAAGATCCTCTTACTTAAATAATTATAAAATATACCAAAGTATTAGAATTCCATTAGGGAACATTACGGTTATCTTATTAATTAAGAATATTCTCATTTCAATTTTAAAAAATTACACTTAAACCCTAAAAGATTTTATGATATTACAAATAATACCCTAGTGAAATTTAGGAGCAACACATGGTACAAAAAAATTTAAGGGTATTTTCATGAGCATTTATTATTGATTTTTTATGATGTCGTCTGGTACATAACGGAACCCTAATACTTGGATGTATTTTGTAATTATTTTTTTTTTGTATGAAGTGTAACTGTAATTATTTGACTAAAAGAGTCGTGTGTTAAAAAGGAAGTAATGTGTTAAAATCAAAATCATATAGAATGAAATTTTTTATCAAAAAAACTTACAGGACTAAAATTGAATTTCAGACAAACATACAGGACCAAAAGTACAATTTTGCCTTAAATTTTATTACTCACATGTACACAACTTACTTTTTTACTGGTGAGGTGATGATTAGTTTTTTCTACAAACAATATGGGGTAATTACATTCACACACCCCTCAGTATAGATAAAACTATAAATCAGTCCCTATCTCAATAAAATAATAATGACACCTCCTATACGGACGAATACATGGTGCAAACTGAAGCAAGAACTTGCTATTCGAGGAGTAGGTTCCGCGGGAGATATTACACTGCCAACCAAAGTTGTAACCGCAAAACAATCTGCAAAAGGGAATATTTTACTATCTATTAGAGCTCTCTTCAACCTACTCATGGCTAGATCTATCAGTTTCGGGTTAAATAGGAAGAACTGGAAGATTTCACCTCTGGAAATTAAGCACCTACACCTAATGGCTTAAGCCGCTATTTCCATTTCCTCACTGACCCATCATGCAAAAAGTATGCCGTTAGAGTGATCGTTCGATAATCTCTCAGGAAAGCCGCTTCTTCTATCTTCGTCTTCCATTTCCTTCAGGAAGGCTGTTAGCCATTGATTGATTCTAAAGCATTTTTGCTTCCAGACACGTATGTAAATAGGTGGCACGGGTCTTTTTCTTCCTTTTGCATTGTCTCTAGCTCATCTCGTGCAGCAGGAGATTGAATAGTATAAGAAGATGTCATAGAATCGACAGCATAAAATAAAGGATCTTGTCTTTCCCAGGATGGAGGGAATTCTGGTTCGACGACCTTGTTCTGTTCCTGGGGAGAATCATATGCTCCTGAAGATGCAATGGTTCATGTCTTTCTCCGCCTCTATGACATCCTCCACGCTCTGGTGGTGGTGGAGGTGGTGGAAAATTTGCGATTTCATCTATTAACTTAGGAGAATTGTTTCAGACATAAGAGTATAGAAATGGACAATTCATCATCTAACTTAAACAAAGTAGCATATTAGGAACAAAATTTGTTAGAGTTAGACTTTCTCACCTGAAAAAGTAATGTGTCTAGGGATATCCAATAGGCAATTTCTACTCTAAACAACTGCCAAGTAGTTAAAAATAACCATCTAAGGCAGAATTTTATGGTTGTCGCAACTTTTTCACACGAGAAAGTCTAATTCCAGCAAATTTTGCCCCTAATATGCAACTCTTTTGAAGCCAGTATATAAATTATCCATTTTCTATAAACTTATCTCACCAAAATTCCAATTTTATAAATTTGATATCACAAATTTTCCCATAAACTAGGAATACCAATATTTCAGCAATATCCCACCATCAAGTGGCGTAGTTTAGCAATTCGACATTGTGCTAACTTAATCAGATCGAATTTGAGTTTCTGGAAACGCAATTATCATCGAGAGAAAAAAATTTATACCTTAAATAGTCTAACCCTAATCGACACATGTAAACGTGCTTCAAAAATAGATCGGCCAACATCCAAAATAATGGTTTATTTCATACTATTTTAGATGGAATGTAATGTGGTGCGTTGAGTGTATTTGTTTAATCAATGATACATGCATAAAGAGATGTAGATATGAACACTGTGATACAAATATTTTTAATATTTACTAGTAATCGACATATTTTAATATTTACTATTAAACGGATGCCGATACAGTATTCAAGATGATTAGTATCTATACATTATAAGTGCTAATTAATTCAAATATTTTGTTTTAGCAAATAAAAAGAAATAAATTAATTGGCATATACTATTCCTTCCACTACCTAATATAGTACACCGAAAGTACCATCTAAAAGACCATAAAAATATGAAAGATCAATAGAGTCTTAACCGATTCAACCGCATTTTCCTGTGATAGAAAAAGACATTATGATAACGGTCTCGAGAATCAATGTCGATTTCCCACTTGTCAAACATGCAACTAATTATCTTCTCCTATATCTTCCAACTTCCGTCAACAGTACTTTATCATCAAAATTCAAAAAATTTAGTTAAGAAACAAATTAATTAGAACCCAAAAAATGGTGGGACCAGTAAACACGAAACCAACAGGAGTGCAAGCGCCACCACCACCAGGGCAGGGGGCACGGCAGCCCATGAAGGCGGCGGGCGTGGCAGCACCGGCAATCGGTCAGCAGCCCCACCAGGAGGGAGCATACCAGGGGGCACCGCGCACGGCTGCTGCAACGCAGCATAGCACAGAGGTGCTCCACCAGCGGGGCAAGATGCCCTTATGTCCGGCGAGATTGGCCATCGGCGGGTTTGCGGTGGCAGTGGGCATCGGTTATTTGACTTTGTACTCCAAGAAGAAGCCGGAGGCCACCGCCCTCGATGTTGCCAAAGTCGTCGGCGGTGGTTCTGAGTCACGCAAGAGCAACTAGAATTAATGGAATTTAAATCGACAGGTCTACTGCTTGGAGTTATATGTTTCTGGGTAATGTGTTTCTGGATTTATTTTGCTTGTTTTACGTAGTCGTTTATGAAGTACGAGAAAAGTAGAAATCAACGTATTAGTTATTCAGATTTCCTGTTTTCGTTTATAGTTTGTGTAAAGGAATAGTTCTTTCGTCAAATTTGGTTTGAAATACATACACACGCAGAACATTCGATTTGGCGTTAAATATTGGGATAATTACGAAAACAGTTGAGGTTTGGTTTCTTTGGGAAAACATCCAGAAACCTCGAAACATTACGAACTAATATATAACCTGTGCTATGCACGGCAATATAAAAACTATTTTTGATATCATATATATAAATATTTATATTATTTTACATATATTTATTTGGCATATAATAATTTATGATTTTTTATAAAGGCAGCATAATAAAAGTAACATTTAACAATCTAAATACAGCACATCAAAGTTAATTTTTGTACAATCACATATATTTTCAAAGAATATTTTCTTGATTTATAAGCATGGATGAATTTATAAGATAAAGAAAGTGTCATAAATTTGATCAATAAAAAATTAAGATGTTCATAATTATTATAAAAAGAAAACAACAGCCAAGCATAACAAATTTAAAGTGTTCTCATATAAAGAAGGCAATAAGAATATAATTGCAATTAACCATTACATCCCTAATCAAAACTCAACAAAGTAAAATAATTACATGCATTATGGAAAGATAAGAAAAAAAAAAAAAGGAAAGGAAAGCCGTCCATCTTCATCCTAACGTCACTCCATTCACATCAAAAAAATAATTTTGTTTCAACTCTGTTGCAATTATCATGCCAATGTACTCCTCGTCACCATCTTTGTCGCCAGTTAAAGTACTTGAATGTAAGAAAAGTCGTAACTAAATGAAAAAAGTGGAGAAAATATAGCAAAAGCTTTCTCCCTGGAAAATTGTATTAAGGCCTTCACATAACACCCAAAATATATCAAGACCTTCCAACGAAAATCCAAAGTTACCAAGTTGTAGTAGGGGAAAATTATCATTTTTCAAAATCCTGAAATGCAAAGTAAAGATGATGAAATAACACCAAGAGACAGGTGCATTAAGTAGAACCACTCATTTTTTCGGGATCTTGGAACTAACATCAAAGTAATGTATATCACCACAATATTTTTCAGTCAACAAATCGACATCCACTTTAAAAATATTATAATCTGCTTGCAAAACCCATGATTATGAGTAAAAAAAAGGGGTCAACCAAGGAGAACCGCACCTGTTGAATTAAGGCCGGCTTTGTACTTGAGATTGAACAAAACCATTCATCTTGTCGAAGTTCTTGTTGATGCCATGAACATGTCTCTCTAAAACGAAAGCAACATCTGAATAACCTACAGTTTAAACAATTAAAATTAAGAACCACAACTGACAATAAATTGGTAACCGCAAATAATTGAGGAACAATGGATTGGCAACGGATATTCAAAGCTAAATATAAAAGAGCAAACAAACTTACAACTAAATTACTTAAATTCCTTATATGTGTCACTAAATCTAAAATGAATTACTCGAAGCAATATAAATAACTAACTTAAGTCAGAACAATTTCACTGAATAATGAGTCGCTTCCAGACTTCAGACTGGCGCTCATTTCTATTGGATAATCCTGTTTTTTTATTCAGCGGCCTTCGGGAGGGGGTGTTGGTGTTTTCTAGTGGTGGTGAAAGGAGGCCGTCGCTGCCGCAGAGAGAGCAAATCAGAATTTTAGCAACACATGTACTATAAAATTAAATGATGAAACCTATACGAAGATTTCACTTTTAATACATTGATAATATAATACAATAAGAGAACAACATGAATTCATCAAATCATGAATGTATTCTAATGAACATGTTGGGAAAAAAAAAGAGGATAAAATTGAGATCTGAATTGTCTAGAACAAAAGAGTATTTACATACTTTTCAATTAACTACTTAAAATTTTTTCCTTAAAAAGTTGAGAACTGGAAATAGAATATCAATTTTCTTTTATACTTACACAGAATAAAAAGAATAAAAAAACATAACAAACCCATTGCACCTCCAAACTTCAGACATACTTTGATCTCTCCTGGATAATTCAGAGTTTTTCTTAGCAACAGCATGGACAGAGTTTCGTCTTTTCTTCTTTCTTCTGATAACGTGGATAGTGGGACAGAGTTTCGTCTTTTCTTCTTTCTTCTGATAACGTGGATAGTGAGAATAGAATGTTATGCGGTTATGTGATGATTATGCAGTCTTCTTGGAATTATTGTAACGTGAGTAGTTTTAAAAGATAATGCTTAGATTCAGTTTAAATAAAAGATAAAATAATGCTTAGTGGTAGTTTTATGTGAGTTGTTTTAAAAAGATAATACTTAGATTTAGTTTAAATAAAAAATAAAATAAAGCATAGTGGGTAGTTTTGACGTGAGTAGTTTTAAAAAGAATCAACCAATGATTTTTTTTATTTTAATTAAATAATTCAAAATTACAAGAAAAAAGTATTTGGTCAAGATTAAACTTATTTTGGTCAAACACTTCTTTCCTAAGGCTGCAAACGAATCAAATCGAGCCAAACCCTAGCATTTTTTCAAGATTCGAGTTAGAATTCGAACTCATTGGTTTGAGCCCGAACTCGAACTCAAACCTAACGAGCCCATGAAAAATAAGTTCGAATTCGGTTCCTTTAGATATTCGAATTTGGCTCGGTTTGAGCTCGATTCGCCGGCTCGATCGAACAAGAAAAGAGTTGAACAAGTTAGAAATCTAACTTCATTTAAAAAAAATAAATAAATAAATAAAAAATCCAAGATCCCTCTTCTTTTTCTACTCTTATCTTCATAACCAAGAGAAGAGTTGAACAAGTTTAAAATCTAACTTCATTTCAAAAAAATAATAATAATAATAAAGTAAAAAATCCAAGATCCCTCTTCTTTTTCTGCTCTTATCTTCAATAGAAGCATGAAATCTCATCAGCGTGGCTCTACTTGTGGTGTCTGGCGGTGGTGGAGGGGAGCGGTGGCCTGTGATTGATGGGTGGCGCAGCAAGAGGGACAATGGATATTAGAGGATAGTGGTCGGCGGCATAGCCACTTGTGGTGGCGCTCTACCGGTAGCGCCGTGACTGACGGACGGCGGGGATATATGGTGGTGCCTGGCGGCGGGGGAGGGAGGCGGCGATTTGGTGTGAGAAATATGAAGGGTGAGGTGGTGGTGACGGCTGCGTGAGAGGGTGAGAGAGTTGAGACAATAGGGTAGGTTAGGTAGATCAGAAAATAAAAGATTAAAAGTTAAAAAAGGTAAATAAATTATATTAATTAAATATACATATATATATTAATTATTTTTAATAATATAGGTAAACTTCGCGCTCGAATTAAGAAATAAAATGTTCGAATTCGTATCGATAAGCTATCGAATCGAATTATAGCTCGATTCGGGTTCGAATTCCTCGAATACGAGCACGAACCATTGTCGAATCGGCTCGTTAGGCTCGCGAGCCGGCTCGATTCGTTTGTAGGCCTACAATCCTTCCTATATATTATAGTATAGATACCCTATGAGTCAAAGATTTTTCATTAGTTTAGGGGTATTCGTAATGTTTTTCAAACTTTAGTAAAACTTTCGTAATATTTCAATGTTTCGAAATATTTTTCGTAAACGGCATAAACTTTATGGGGATTTCATAACTAACTCAAATTTATTTGAAGAATCTATCCTCACATGTGGATCATAAGATGTTTATGAAGATCTTAAATTCGAATAGGTAAGATGATAGTATACAACATATTAGTAGTGGCATAATTCGGACTATGGTACGTGTAAGCATCCTAACCACAAGTTGAATGAGTCAAGTACCCCGCTCGACAAATCCCCTCGACACCATCATAGGTTGAGGGCACAGAATTCCCCCTCAAGGAACGTTACACAAACACGAACGCACAACACAAGTGTTCCCCTCGACTATCGATCCGTCATTCTATTTCAATCTCAATGATACATCTAAATGCTGAATGTTATATTTTGATCAACTTTTATTTATATTCTGAACTGTCTTGTAAATTTTAAATACAGTACTTTATTGATGAAGGGGAAAATAGATGAAACTCTTTCTAGAATTGAGGCGTCTTTTGACACTCAGAATATGCGACTATGCGCTTTGCAAGCTAGGTAATTTGATATCTTTAAAATTCAAATCACATGTTGAATATGAATAGTGAATCCGTTGTTGCGTTGACAAGGAATTTCTAAGAAATGTATTTTCAATTTGTGCCTCGGGATTTTTTTAAGGTAAATTCTAGCTCAAACCTGGCTCGGCCAAACAATTAGGCAATCTCGAGACAATTCTACTAGTCCCTTGATGATGGAAGTCCTGAAATTGCTACAGTTAATCATAGTTTAGGACTACAGTTGGTTGACATAGTGCAGAACCAAGATTGCAAAAGGTATTGAATTATTGGTTACCACCATCAACATCTATAACAATTAACAAGAAGTCAATAAAATTAAACACCACCACAAAAGTAGAAATTTTTCTTTCCACTCGTAATTGCAAAAAGATCTTATCAAGATTGCCTTGAAGTAGATTACATGATTAGTTGGTATGATCTAACCTGATCTGGACAAAAAACGCAGCAGATGCAAACCATATGCCTTCAAGTGTTAACAACCACATTACATGAGCACTTAAAAGCAAACGATAGCCATGAACAAATGAATGAAGCTTTTCTTCCCATAGTTGATCATTACCCTTATTTGTTACTCTTTTTAGCACGCTTTCCTTGCCCTTTCTTTGGTGGTCCTTTTCCACGACGCTTCAGCATCTCAAGTTTGTTCAATCGTCTACAGAATTAAATATTACAGTTTAAAACTCCTCTCTTATTGTCGATAGAAACACAATTAACGTCAGCTTAATGACTAAGGCACCCCTGAATGTTCATATTACATGTGGAATGGGGAACCAAACTAGAACCCTTTTTTTCTTTTTGTTTGGAATGGGGAAGATCACTTTTGCAAAATATAAAAGGCGAATTACATCTACCACGCCTGAGGTTTGAACTAATTACAATGTAGTCCCTATTTTTTCATAACTTACAGAAAACTCCCTGAAATGATTAGTTGCATTTTCTTGATTCATGTTGTATAGTTCTGCGGAGTTTTTTTTCTAATAAAGTGAAATGTTAGGGAGTGTTTTGTATTCTTTGAAAATTGAGGGACTAAATTGTAATTGGGATTTTGGAAAAACCTCGGGGATTAGATGTAATTCACCCAAATATAAAATGTACTTCCATTGTTTTTTCGTTTAGCTGGCTCAATCATTATGTGGGATAGATTCTTACTCTTTTTCTTTGCGAGCCAATACGAGAGGATCATCCTTGTTAATATCATAGGGATACCAAGCAGCAACTTTCTCTCCAATTAGCTTTTTTCGCAGTATTTGTGTGGGGATCTTTGCCCTGTCGGGTTGAGAACATGACCGAATATCCTAGCCCTAGCCTCAGTGACTCCTTTCAGTGCTGCTTGGGTCAGCACATTCTTCATGCATTATGCATTATGCTGCAGAACTAAGTTCTCTAATATTATACATTAATTGCTCCAGAAAATCTTCATGCTATGAAATCTTCAAAAAATAATTTTTTTTTCCTCTATAAACAAACATACTAAGCACCAAAGAGGGAATGCCCCATTATCGATTACCGCCAATGTAACAATCACAAATTTTTCCTCATAGATTAATAAATCAATTAATCGACGGAACAGAAAATGACCTAGTAAAGCAGATACGTGAATACAGAATACTGCATGGTCTTTAATCATCTCACCAAAAAATAAATAAATACGGAAAGGTTAACTCAGACAAGCATTTGCCAATAACAGCAGCGACGAGATGGGAAAGGGGGCGGCGGCAGAAGGTGGGGGGCGGAGGAGGAAAGAGTTACTTGGTGAAGAGAGAGACGGTAAAAGGGGGAAAGATGACAAAATGTCCCACTTCGGGGGTTTAATTGACTTTACCTCAGATTGTATTTATATTCTTCAAATTATATCATCGGGAAGTTTCCTTTAAATGACCATCTTCTCAAAAAATTTAGAATAACTATCCACTTTTTTCAATGGTCAACTTAGGTACCCAATTTAAGTTTTAATCTTAACTTTGCTATCAATTTTAGTAAAAATACCGATTTGTCCTTAAGTTTCATACAATCCAACCCCCAAATTCATTTGGCCTCGCTTTTAATTTCAAGACCTAAACATAAAACTGTTCGGCAGCGGCGGCACCGACGACGACTGAGACCTTAAATACGTCGGGACTTTGCATTTTCAAGGTGATTAAATGGAAACTACTGCTGCTCCAAGGCCTCCTACTGGTACTCGACATGCCGCCAAGCTAATCGGTTGTGTCGAATTAAACGGAATAATGAATGTATTAGCGTTAAGGGAGGGAATGAAGATCTCTGAGTTATTCGAGCTAGTCAGTGAAAAATGGCCTCAATTCTCAACCGAAATCCACGCCTTACATACCTCAGTTCAGGGAACCCCAGAAGTCGGGGATATGGGTTAGTTTGCTCACTAATAATGATGTTAACAACATGATGTAACTGTTTAGGCTTCTGGAGACATATATTATCGACATGAGGTCAATACTGATTACTAATTAGCTCTAGTTCTGGAGGAATTTGAATTCTGTTTTGTGTAATTAAGTCTTTGTTTTCGTAGAATAATAATTACTCGTTGTTGTATTAATATTTTCCGAATGTATTTTCCAACAGTTTGTTTGCGGAACCTTATATTCGTTTTGCAGTTTTAAGTTCAAGTTTTGTAGTATTGGTTAACGTTTTATCTACACAATATTTTGTTTAATGAATGCGTATCTAACAAAGGGATTTGCGTAATTTTGAGATGAGATGATGCCGTTGAAGGGTAATCTGGCCTGTTCATGATACGAATTTGTGGCACTGATATTGTATGGTGTCTAACAATACTGAAGAATGCGTATCTAACCAAGGAATATGCGTAATTTCAGACGAGAAGATACCCTTGAATGGTGAAAATGGCCTTTTTATGATAGAATTTTGTGGCACTGATTTTGTAAGTTACCTAACAATACTAACGAAAGCGTATCTAACAAAGGGATCTGCGTAATTTTTGAGATGAAATAAATGCCATTGAAGGGTAAAATGGAATGTTGATGATACAAAAATACGACACTGATATTGTAAGTTGTCTAACATTAATTATGAATGCGTATCTACCTAAGAGACCTACGTAATTTTAGACGTGAAGATGCCCTTGACGGGTAAAAATGGTCTGTTTATAAAAGGATTTTGTGGCACTGATATTGTAAGTTGTCTAACAATACTAATGAATGCGTATCTAACAAAGGGATCTGCGTAATTTTGAGACGAGACGATATGGTGGTAATGATATTGTAAGTTATCTAAAATTATGCATACTTCTTTATCAGATCAACATTCCATAGTTCAGTTCGACAATTTCTAAATTTTAATGTTTAAACAATAGAAGATGAATATGATATTTAGAAATTAGCTCTTCATTATAAGTTAAAGTTCGACAAGTTCGACAAGTTTATACATTAGTACAACATACTAGTTCTCACTCACATATCCTCCTCTAAACATGTTGAAATGGAAAGATAACAATGAAAAAAAATATACATGTCATCCCAGCTAAACCCTCTACTGCTAATGAATCTGATGTCCTCGCCACTACTACTATATCCGATTCCAAAGCCCGGTCTGGTGGGAAGACATTGAAAACGATCATTTATGGGTTCCTGCTTCAGTAGGTTGTGCAGGATTAGAAGAACGGTAGACAGCATCATGAATTGGATGTTTTGTATCTGCTACCTACTCCACCCGTTCATGTCCATAGAAACCTCCTAACAAACTTCGATCCAGGTCAATGAGGTTTTCCTCCTGAGCATTCATCTCAGATCCGGTGGGAGACATGTACAGAAAAACGAGATCCAAACTTGCAAGACACTGGAACTAAAGGAGGGAGATTTCAGTAAAAAAAAATGCATGATAACGAAGAAAGATTTATCAGAGAACTGTCTACCATCCGTTTGAAGAAGAAAATATCATTGGGCGACCTGGCTCTGTTTTTGTACACTTGATATTCAACCCTTGCATTCAAAATCTCTATTTCCCAGATCAAAATATGGGTTCCAAGTTGATGTGTTTATATAGAGGGAGAAGAAGAATTAATGTGTTCCAATTTACTGATGCGGCAGTAAAAGTAAAAATTTGCATTAGAATTCAAAGATATTGCAGGCTTTATCGAAAGTGATAAGGTGATGGGACTGTGATGGGACAATACTTATTAGGGTATTATACCTAAAAGACATATATATTATTTTATATATTTACACATTTGTTGGGACGGGTGAAGAGCCTTAACTGTGACTAAGCCCCGAACTGGATTAAGGGCCACCAATGTAGGATTACTCGAACCGGTAATTTACACAAAAAAAATATATATATATATATATATATTATTTTATTACAAATATAAAATGATGAATGAATTTTAAAACTTGTCGTTAAATAATATTATATGTGAACCTAAATATGAAGTCTGCGTAAGTGTACGGATGAATATCAACTAGAAGGGTATTTATCAGAAATATAAAATGTTGAATGAATTTTAAAACTTGTCGTTAAATAATACGATATGTAAACCTAATTATGAAGTTTGCGTAACTGTACAGATGAATATCAACTCGTAGGGTACTATGGCCTATCAGAAATATAATGTAACGACCCAAAATTCCAGAATATATTCTCGGAATAATTATTCGACATTTCGTTGAATTTTATATGAAAAGATTAGCTTCGTTAGCTAATTTTAAGTTATTTAATTTAATTCCCTATCCTCGACCATTTATAATTACATTTTCCACCCCTCGAAATTAATCTAATCTCTAAACGAACCCACACCCCCTGAAACACCTTTGCACCATCTTGAACACACCCACACTACCTTGAACACACTTACACCCTCTTGTGCACACCCTCTTGCACACTCTTGAACACAACAAAAATCGAGAGAGAGAGGAGAGAAGAGAAGGAGAAAGGGAGAAGAAGAAGGAGAGAAAGAGAAATTCCGTTCCGAATCCGTCGCTCAATCAATCGAAATTCCGAGACCAAATATACGATCCTCATTCAATTCTCTACCGGTAATCTTCTTTCTCCATTTCGATTCACCCATTAAATCCTCCTATTTTTTAGTTTTTATATTGAAATGAATAATTGATAAATTGATGGATTTGTAGGTTAGAGTTTATCATTTTTAGTGTAGTTCGGATCAAATGGTAGCTATTAATGTGTACAATGCATGAGTGTGAATTTTATATGTTGATTTTAGCTATAGAATCCACCCTAGTTGATTTTAGGAGGAAACCCTCGTGAGAAACCTTAAAATCGCGTTTCTGCACCTGTTAGATGGAACCACACGGCCCAACACACGGTATTGTCAAGACCGTGCGCCAGACCGTGCACCACGCTTTTAACTTGCACCGGCCTGCGCACGCCGGTGCGCAAGCCAGTGCGCGCTTGTTTCAGCTTGCACGGTCTTGAGTGCGTGCTCAAGACCGTGAACAAGGCCGTGCGTTAGCCCGTGCGAATGCCTTAACCAAATTTTCAGCCTTTTTCCTTAGTTGCTCACGGTAATGGGGTCAATTGGCCAAAAATAAAAGTTGACTTTTTGCATACGACCCCCTAAAATCGAGCCGTTTTCACCTATAGCTTCCATATGATTCAAGGATGAATATTTTGTAAAGTTTTCAAAATTCCGACCTCGTTCGGACCTTGAATCGGGCCTTTTTCGTTTAGGGCTTTTTTCCCAATTTTTGAATGTCGTCCGAAAAATCCAAAAATCGCATGAGTGCTTCTTTATAATATTATAAGCATGAATGCGCAATTAGAATTTCAATTGAGAATGTTTAGCATCGTTAATTGCATATTTTTCGTTTAATTGATTTAATTGTATTTTAATTGTAAATTTAATTGCTACATGACGATTATTGGTTATTCATGTGTTGTAGTCTTCATGAGTCATTGTCGTGCCTTGTCTTATTTGGTTCTTGTTGGCTTTTAGTTTCAGGCCATCTTTTCAAGGCATAACTTGGGTTGTCTTGTCATTTTCATGCTTCCAGGTGAGGGTATTAAAATGCTTTCAAACGGAGTAAGAATTTCTTTTAAATTATTGCGAACTACCCTTATGTGCTCATCTTGCTTTGATTTCTCTTCTCGTATATCTATTAGATATTTAATCTATATTTTCATAATTTTATAACAAATGTTTTGATATTAACTTGTATCTATAAGTATCTCTAAATCATTTTGTTTTCAAAGGGCAAGAAAACTCTTTCCTTTACGTGACGGTTTGACTTAGGATTTACCCCCTTTGTCGTCATACACACTTGCCTAAATGCCCTTTTGGCCTTAACTTATAATGTTCTTCACACGCGAGCAAAAGATAATGTATTGTTATTTAAATGGGCCCGGGATGGTATCCGGAGGTTGCATCTGGGGACGAGCGTCCAGGGTGTAATCCGAGGTGCTTTTCCCAAAATTAAGCGTCAATCGTGGCCCGTCAGGAGTTGATAGCCACGGTTGGGAGTGATGGTGGGTGTTGCATTCGTTGCACGTTTTCCTAAAATTCAACAGTCGCCTGGGGTAGCGCCTCTGGGGTCGGACACCGGTGATGGAGTTTATTGAAATTGAAGGGGACATAAGGAGGAACAGGCCCATACTCGCTGGGATATTAATTGTTTGTATTTATCGCTTTAAATTCTTTAGTGTACTGTTAATTATTGTCGTGTATGCAAGTCGAAGCACGATCCGGATTTTCTTCAATTATGCAAATGTAATTTCTTATATATATATAATCCAAACCCGGAAACGTGGCTCGTACTTGTTCCCTCTTTACCCTCACTGAGTATCTTTTATACTCACCCCCACTATTTTGATTCTTACTTCAGGTTGACAGGTGGCGTTGTCACCTCTCATGTCGGTTGGCAACAGCGGGTCGTAGGTCTTGGTATTCGTGTCCTTTGGTAATTGTCAGTAGTGTCCAACAACAGTCTGTCTTTTATTATTAAATTATTTTGTCAGTAGAAATGGATATATAAATGATGATTGATATTCGATGATGTGATGGATATTTGTTGAGCATTGACCTGTTAATTCTGTATTTGTTGGAATATTGATTTATGTTAATCGATGCCCCGTGTGGCTTTGCATGTTTAATGGATATATATAATTTATAGCTTCCGCACTCTGTTATCTCTGTTGGTTTTTGTTGTTGGACTAGGTACATTGTTGCCGGTATAGATTGAGTGCGTGCCGTTCGCTGGGATGGATTTTTAAATGGGGTACATCTACCACGTTTGGGAGTTCGTCTCGGTGCGGATGTGGTGTCCTTTCTCCGCCTACGGAAAGGGGTGCTACATATAAAATGTTGAATGGATTTTAAAACTTGTCGTTAAATAATACGATATGTGAACTTAATTATGAAGTCTGTGTAACTGTACAGATGAATATTAACTAGTAGGGTGGGTATTCTGGCCTATCAGAAATATAAAATGATTAATGTATTTTAAAACTTGTCGTTAAATAATACGATATGTGAACCTAATTATGAAGTCTGCGTAACTGTACAGATGAATATCAACTAGTAGGGTATTCTGGCCTATCAGAAATATAAAATGTTGAATGAATTTTAAAACTTGTCGTTAAATAATACGATATGTGAACCTAATTATGAAGTCTGCGTAACTGTACAGATGAATATCAACTAGTAGGGTATTCTGACCTATCAGAAATATAAAATGATGAATGGATTTTAAAACTTGTCATTAAATAATACGATATGTGAACCTAATTATGAAGTCTGCGTAACTGTACAGATGAATATCAACTAGTAGGGTATTCTGGCCTATCAGAAATATAAAATGATGAATGAATTTTAAAACTTGTCGTTAAATAATACGATATGTGAACCTAATTATGCTGTCTGCATAATTTTTAAACGAAATTGTGGCATTGAAGGGTAAAAATAGAATATTAAGAATTCGACAAGCATTAATTTCAGTACAATATTTTATATTTCACAGAGTACAATTATGCAAATATAAAAATTAGATATTCATTACACATTTCAGTTCAACAATGTTTTACATCAGTGCAACATACTAATCACTCATACAGCTTGCCCTGAACAAACTAGTTAAATCAAACTAATCACTCAGATAGTTCGATGGTAATCGTGCTTTATACGATAATTGCACTTAATCTAAGATCAGTGCAACATACTAGTCCTCCAAGTATGTCTTTGCCTAATTATTTGGCAATTTACTTTGGGTGCAATTGGAGGACATTTTATTAGCTAATTCATCAAGCACCACAGACTAGTAGCTAATGAAAAGAATTAATCTGTATAGAAGGAAACGTGTTCCAAAGGGGAGTGTGGCCTTTTTTCCCCAAGATGCGCCATTCACTTGGTCTGGTTTGTGGCCGTTTCACCCCAAGCATGGGACGTTGACTTCATCTGGTTTGTGGTCGTTTTGCCCCAGGTTGGCCATGAATATTCCAGAAACGTTTGCAACTTAGTTGCGGGACAGAGGATGTGGAATCTTTAAACATTATATCAACCAAAACACCTATACCACACTCCAAACTTGCAAGACACTGGAACAAAAAAGAGAGAGATTTCAGTTCTTTAAAAAAATGAATGATAACGAAGAAAGATTTAACAGATAACTATTTTCCTTCCGTTTGAAGTAAAAAACATCATCGGGCGACTTAAAAGTGTTCTTGTCAAAGTGGTATTCAACCCTTGCATGATAAAGCAAAACATTCGTGATCTCCATTTTCCAGATCTAATAGGTCCAAATCCAGTTATTGTGTTTATATAGAGGGAGAAGAATGGGTAATTAGGGTATTAAGTGATCCCGACGGTTAAGTTACCAATATGAGTTATTAAAGTAGAATTCAAAGAGTTTCCGTTTATCAATTCACAACCGCTCAATTTAGGCATCATTGACTATTGAAGCGGTGGTAAAAGTAAAGTAAAAAGATGCATTTGAATTCAAAGATATTGGTAGGCTTTATCAGAAGCGGTAATGTGAGGGGACTGTGACGGGACACTTATTATACCTAACAAAAAACAAAAAGCTAAATCCACTAGAAGGGTATTCTGGCCTATACAAATAAGAATGCTACGTTGATTTTAAAAACTATGGAACTGTGTTACACGATGTGTGTCTAATAATGAGGTCTGCATAATTGTAAAAAGCTAAATCGACTAGAAGGGTATTATGGCCTATACAAATAAGAATGCTATGTTAATTTTAAAAACTATCGAACTGTTTTGTGAGATGTGTGTCTAATAATGAGTTATGCGTAATTGTAGAAAGCTAAATCCACTAGAAGGGTATTCTGGCCTATACAAATAATAAATGCTATATTAATGTTAGAAGCTATCGAACTTTACTATGATATGTGAATCAAATAATGAAGTCCGCATAATTGAGTAGAGGGAAATCCCCTTTTGAAGGTTGATATTTTGTATAAGTGCGTAGGTTGTTGACTACATTCGTGGATTATATTTATATATCTTTACATGTTCGATGAAACATCATGTGTTCGATTTTATTGTATTATTCTAACTTAAATGATATATTCATAGATTAACTTAATATTAAGATTACTTTACCAACATACAAGCATAATAGATGGATTTTACACTTTATGTAAAACTTGTAACCTTATTTTTAACAATTATCGAAGTAAAAGTCTGTAAATAAAAGTCTATGATTCGATTGACAAAGAAAAATCTATCCGTTATGATGGTATTTTGATATGATGCATAGGAAAAGTAGTAATACCAATAAGTGTGGACAAGTATAATCAATAAGTTAGTTTATTCTAAATCAGCTTATAAGTATTGGACATTTTACAACGAAGTTTAATTGTATTTATAGAGTAATATAATACGACATTCGTACTTATACAAAAGACAATCCTTTTAAAGCGCATCTCCTCATTTGAGATTACGTAGATCCGTTTGTTGGATACACATTTGTTATTATTGTTAAACAACTTACAATACTAGTGCCACAAATTTGTATTATCTACAGGCCATTTTTACCCTTAAAGCGCATCTCCTCATTTGAGATTACGTAGATCTGTTTGTTGGATACACATTAGGTTAGTATTGTTAGACAACTTACAATACCAGTGCCACAAATTTGTATTATCTACAGGCCATTTTTACCCTTAAAGCGCATGTAATGACCCAAAATTTCGGAATCATTCCGGAATAATATTTTATTCGCGCCGAAGGCTTTTTGTGAGAATATTTAGTATCACGAATAAGTTTTATCCGAGAATCCACTTTTTACCCGGACTATCTATTTTATCCCCGATCCTCTTATATCTTTTATTTCACCAAGAATTACCTTTTCACCCCTTGAACCCTCCACACTACCTTGCACCCTCTTGACAACCTTGCACCCTCTTGACACCCCATGCACTGTCTTGAGCACACACACTCCCCAAAACTGTGTGAATAGAGAGAGAAAGAGGAAAGGGCCGAGAGAGAGAAAGAGAAGAGGAAGAAAAGGAGAAGAAAGGGAGAATCATCCTACCGAGCTCGTTTCTCCGCCGATTTTTGCACCGTTGGTACCCACGTGATCCTCTCAACGAGCTCTTTCTTTAGGTATCCGATTCACCACCTCTTTCCCCGAATTTATGAGCTTTTAATCACATTTATTGCTTCAAGGGTTGTTTATGAATTTTGATGATTTTGAGCTCATTCCTTGGTTATTTTGCATGCTACTTGGATCAAAATGCTTCTTATGATTTGCTTGTTGTTCGTTGTTAATCTTAATTGTTGATTCTAGCTAGAAATTGAGTTTTATTGATTTTTGGTTCGATTCCCGTCGAAATCGCGAATTGCTGCTATCTGTTGCTGATCTGCACGGGCTTGTGCATGGTCTTGCCAAGACCGTGCGCCGCCCATTTGACCTGCACTGGCTTGCGCCCGTACGCGTTGCCAATGCATAAGGTCGTGTGCACCTGCACGGTCTTGACAGCGTGTTCAAGACCGTGCGTCGGCCTGTGCACATGCCTTAGTGAATTTTCCAGCTTTCTTTCTTCATTCACTTCGGGAATTGGGTCAATCTCACTTATTTAAAATGTTGACTTTTGCAAACGACCTCCTAAAATCAATCCGATTTCACCTATAGCTTCCTTATAATTCAAGATTTAATATTCCGCAAAGTTTGCAATTTTCCGACTTCGTTCGGGCCGTGAATAGTACCTTTCTCATTTAGGGATTTTTACTCACTTTTCCCGTTTGTTATCCGTTTGATCCCATTTTCGCGTGAGAGCATTCTTATATTATTTTATGCATGCCTACGTGCCCTAATTGCATTTTAGCATGTCTTTTATATTTAATTTTAATGTTTCTTTCGTTATTTAGAATTGCGTTAATATTTTCTTAATTGTTGTTCCATAATTGTGTATCACTATAGGTTTAATTATTTGGCTTTCCATATTGCACCTGTAGCATGATTGAAGTTCTATTTGAATTGCCGTGCATCATTTGTTGTCTCGTGTCTTGCTTTTAGTATTGTCGGTCTTGTTTTCATCCTCTAGGCCCTGTGTATTACAGGTGGGACCAACGAGGGAGAAACTTGACTCCGCTTGCTTTCATTCTGTCGTGTCGAGCTAGGTAAGGGTTTAAAATGCTTTCAACTGGGGCAAGGACATAGTTATATAGGTTTGCGAAATAAATCATTATCCCACCTTTCTTATTGCTTGATGTACTACCTTTACTATTTCCTTATGTGCTTAGTCAAACCCTTTTGATAGCAAAACTTATGCAACTACACATGATTTGAAATACTTTCAACTAGAGACAAGTAACCTATTTGTTTTCAAAGTAACCGTTTGATCTCAGAGGTACTTATAAGTAATGTCGTTAGGGACGTCCGTCAGCATGCTCCCGAAGCGTACGACACTTATGAGTATTTCCTAGATCGTTACACCAACTTGTCTCAAACGCTTCGTTGGCCATTCATATATAACTGCTTGCATCTTTTCAAACGGCCCCTTTGGCCACCCAAACTGTTATGAATTTCAAAAGCGAGCCCTGGACTGAATCATGACATTGGGCCCGGAGTATACAGGAGGTGAGCCTGGAGACGAGCGTCTAGGGAAAATCCCGATGTATACTTCTATGCGTGTTGACTTAGGCTGGTTAGGAGGTTGACTAGTCTAAGTTGATGTGAACGGTGGTGCTAACCGCGTCTTCTTAATTCACTGTACGGTAGTGCTAATCGCGTCTCCTTAAATTACTGACTGCATGACTTTTGGTGGTGGAGTACTTGACTACATGCTTTCATGATTCTCATGGTTGAGAGTTATAAGGAGAGGGTCCGTTCTCGCCGGGACACATTATTGCATGATTTATTGCATTACTTACTTGTCTAATTGATTTACGGATTTCGTTACAAGTTGAAGCACATTCCGATTTTCTTCATTTAGCATATGTATTTCCCTATATATATATATATATATATATATAAAATCCGGAAGCGTGACTCGAACTTGCCCAACTTAAGCCTCATTTATTGTTTAAAACTACCTAGTTGATTAGGAGCCGTGTTTACTTATCATTTCCAACTTGTTTATATCATGCCTATCGAACTTGTAACGGTCTCGTGACTCAACTAATATTCTTTCAATTGATCGGCTTGACATTATGTGAAAATGATTTTAAAGGATCTGGTTCGTCACCCCTTTTGTGTTTTAAAAGTAAGCTGAACCTAAGTGTTGCTTTGTGTCATTTTACAACTTATATCGTTATTTATATTATTTCTCAAAACGAGCAACATTCACTACTTTTGGTTTTAAAAGATAAATGACGAACTGTGATCAAAACTCCCTTACTAAGTATCCTTTATACTCACCCCTTCTATTTTGGTTCTTGCTTCAGGTAGACAGGTGGCGGCGTCACCTATCTTGTCAGTCGGTGTCAGCAGGTCTAGATAGGCTTAGTCTTGTCGTCTGGTTTGTCTTGTCAGTGGTCCCAACAACTGTCGAGTCCTATTTATTGTATTTAATTGCTTTCGTACCCCCTCTACTGCTTTATTTACTTTACGTATTTATGTGCCTCTGATGTGGGATAGTTGAAGATATCTAGGATTGCACAGGGTAGGCTAGTTGAGCCATGGATGGCACTATGTGTTTATGAATCTTCTGTATCTTGAACTGTAAATGTTTAAATAATATTATGTTAGCCTCGTAGGCTTTTATGAAATTGAACTGTTTACCTTTAACTCGCTTCCGTATTACTCTTTATTGTTGTAGTTGTTGTTGGGAAGTCGTTGCTGTTGCCGGTAGTTATTGCTTGCGTGCCGTTCGCCGAAGTGGGTTTTTGAGTTGAGGCCCCTCGCCAAAACTCGGGAGTTCGCTTCAGTGTGGATGTGGCGTTCCTTCTTCAGGGGGCACTACAGCACATCTCCTCATTTGAGATTACGTAGATCCGTTTGTTGGATACACATTTGTTAGTATTGTTAGACAACTTACAATACCAGTGCCACAAATTTGTATTATCTACAGAACATTTTTACCCTTAAAGTGCATCTCCTCATTTGAGATTACATAGATCCATTTGTTGGATACACATTTGTTAGTATTGTTAGACAACTTACAGTACCAGTGCCACAAATTTGTATTATCTACAAGCCATTTTTACCCTTAAAGCGCATCTCCTCATTTGAGATTACGTAGATCCGTTTGATGGATACACATTAGGTTAGTATTGTTAGACAACTTACAATACCAGTGCCACAAATTTGTATTATCTACAGGGCATTTTTACCCTTAAAGCACATCTCCTCATTTGGGATTACGTAGATCCGTTTCTTGGATACACATTAGGTTAGTATTGTTAGACAACTTACAATACCAGTGCCACAAATTTGTATTATCTACAGGCCATTTTTACCCTTAAAGCACATTTCCTCATTTGAGATTACGTAGATCCGTTTATTGGATACACATTTGTTGGTATTGTTAGACAACTTACAATACCAGTGCCACAAATTTATATTATCTACGGGCCATTTTTACCCTTAAAGCGCATCTCCTCATTTGAGATTACATAGATCCGTTTGTTTGATACACATTTGTTAGTATTTTTAGACAACTTACAATACCAGTGCCACAAATTTGTATTATCTACCTGCCATTTTTACCCTTAAAGTGCATCTCCTCATTTGAGATTACGTAGATCTGTTTGTTAGATACACATTAGGTTAGCACAGTTAGATAAGTCAGAATATCACTGCCATAAATTGGTATCATCAAACAAACAAGCACTTCATGAAGCATCAAGAAGAATAAGAAAACGAGTACGTGTTTTTAGATACATATCAAAACAACTTTTTAATTTCTGATTTATCAACGTCCACATAAAGTTCACAAAATCAGGGACCTCTCAATTTTTCCAGGATATGCCATTTGGGTTCAACATCATAACCATCACTTTCATCATCACTATCAACACCTTTATGACTTCCATTATCACTTCCATCATCATCATCACTTCCATCAGAAGAGGTCCAGTTGACATACTCCACCTCGCTGTCACCAGTAGCTAATGGGATTTTTTTTCCAACCATTCTTTTCAGGTTCTTCAGGGAAAAGGGCAAATTTGTTTTTTTTGAAAATGAATGCCAGATTCGTGTAATGCTCACAGCCATAAATGCGATGCCTTCGTTATTGTGAAAAAAAGAAAGACATGAAACTAACAATAGATGTGATAATTCATAACAAGAAAGGGAATGGTTCATGCAATATACCACATGAAAGGGCAGAGAATTCCATTAAAATTCTGAAACAGTAACTCATTTCAATATTATATTGTATGACACCCCAGGTCTAGTTATATATCTTCTGAAGGAAGTGAAACTATGGCGGAGTTGGATCAACCTCCATTTGATAAAACGTTTCTTGAACTCGGTTCTCATATGCAACAACAATTTCTACTTCATATCTTTTAGGACCGTCGACAACATCTCGGGAGCGTTGACATTGGCTTCTTTACAATAACTCTTCAATAGGATAATGAACAACTTATCAATATCTCGGTGTATAAAACACCAAATGGTTTCTCCCAAAATCCTATTGAATGTCCAAATGTCTTATCCAATTTAATAGAGAGATTCAGTTTGAAAGTTTGACCTAAAGATCCAATATTTACCTGGTTTAATATTATTTCCTTGGTACAGTTATGCACAATTCCCTACAAGATCTGCAATTATTGATTTATGTTCAACATAGTTTATATGTTCATTTATTTATAAAATAGATTAAAGTTTGTTTAATCAAATCATTACTAATAGAATTAGGCAGACGTCCAAACTAGAACGACATTAACTAATTGTTATTCGACATATGTAAAGATCACAACATTTATCTTGTAGCGGGCGCCCCAAACGGGTAACGCACTGTAGCGCCCCGAAAATCCGAATTACATTCCGATATGCCTGAATCGTTATTTATGCATTTTATTATTTTATTTGATATTATTATACGATTTTATAACAATTTCATAAATGAGTGAATTTTGATATTTAAATCACGACATGTCAATGTGCGTTTAATTTCATGAATTTTGACTGTAATTATATATTATTTGGACAACTTGAAATTTTGAGTAAGTTTTATAAAATTACGAACATTCCCTTTCGTTTTCTCAACCCTAGTCAATGTTTGATTTAGTCTCATCTATCTCTCTCTCTCACCTCATTCACGCACAAAGAAGAGAAGAGGAGAAGAAAAAGAAAGAAAAATGAGAAAAAGAAGAAAAAGCTTCAATCGATCGTGCCGGACTCGTTTCTCGACGGATTTTCAAACCGTTTATGCCTACGAACTCCTCACGATCTCTTCTACGAGTAAGCTTCTCACATCTTTCGCGATTAATGCCTCACATGCCTCGTTTTTCTAGTTTTTGTGAATAGTTGCACATTTAGGTTAAATGTTGATTTTGAATGATTATATGGATGGATTTACGTGGTTCTTGGTTTTATAGGTAGATTAGATGTTGTATATCGTTATATGTAAGTCTTAACTTGAGATTTGCATGATTGATTGGTTAAATATCGAATTTTGGTTCATTCCCGCGAGTTTTCTTCATTTCTGCAATTTTCTGCTGTTCTGAGAATCCGCATGGCCTTGCGCACGGTCTTGAGACCATGCGCCAAGACCGTGTGTCCACTTTAGCCTTTGCACGGTCTTGTGCACGGCCGTGCACACGCCCGTGCGCACACCAGTGCAAAGTGCTTGCACCGGCTTGAGCACGAGTTCAAGCCCGTGCGTCCGCCCGTCCCCAAGACCGTGTGTATGCCTTAACCAAAATTTCTCCATTTTTAGAATGTTGCTCTCGGCAATGTGAGTCAACAGGCAATTAAAAAAGTTGACTTTCTTCGTTTGACCTCCGATTTGAGATCCGATTTCACCTATAGGTCCTATAAATCATGAAATACTTATTTTAGGAAGTTTGGATTTTTCCGACTTTGTTCGGGCCCCGTTCCTCGTGTTTTTCATTTAGGCATTTTGGGCTATTTTTCAAATGTTGGCCGTTTCTTCCGAAACTTGAAAGCATGCTTCCTTATTGCCTTTTATGCATGATTATGAACTTTTATCGCATTCTAATTTAATTTGCTTATTGAATTTACGTACTTTGATAGAATGTGAACCTAAGTGTTATGAATGACTGTTTAACATGCTTCTATGTGTTTTGATGCTTTCGTATAAGTCGTGCGTCGTCGTTAGTCTTATTTGGTTGGGTCCTTGTATTTTGCAGACGATACTCCCGTGGAGTAGCGCATCCGGTCTTGCATTTATCTATTCTTTTTGTATAGCCAACAGGTGAGGCTTTCCGTTTCTGATTCCAGTACTATTATGTATATACAAATAAGCCTCTCCCGATATAAGCCTTGTTTACGTTTTGTTTTCACACCGTTTCTATATATATATACTTAGTAGATATTTATGCCTATTATGTTTATTCGATTTATCAAAAATGTTTTGATATGAAAAAGTACTACGTATAGTCTTCGAAATGTTTGCGAAAGAGACATGTAAAACCCCTTTGTTTTCTAGCGAACTTTGGCCTTCGGCCTCGCATATGACATGTCTCGAACGGTCTTTTGGCCAACCCAAAATGATTTGAAAAGCGAGTTATGAACTGTATGTATGTATGTTTGGGCCCGGATTAAGGATGATAGGACGAAGTTGGTAGACGTCGGGTCTACGGCGGATATCCTATGGTTCCCTCCACATTTGGGAGCTCGAGGTGAGGCCGGAGTGGCAGCCCTTTGAGTACCTGAGATTGTACCGTATGTTATGCGTAGTTCGGATTTAGTGGTCCGTCTACATTGGAGGAATAAGGGTGGTTTCCCGTTTTATGTTTGGAAATTGGAGTTAAGGGCTCGACTCGCCGAGTCATATGATATGTTTATGTTTTATGCTAAATCACCACCCGTTTACGAAAACCTTTCTTTTATGTTGATTTCTTTTAAGTTTAAAATTGGTGATTTACTTCCGTTTTATAATATACACTATTATTCCCTCCTCACTTAGTCGTTTGACTAACCCCCTCTGTTTCACCCCTGTATTGGTTTCAGGATACTAGGCGGGATCATCGTCGTTGTCGTCGTCGTTAGAGTTGCATTTATTTTGCTCATGTTTAACTCTATTTCCGTTTGGCTATTATTTATGTTTATGATATTAGGATTTTATTTATTTAGTATTCGGGATTTATATGTTGAACCCGTTATTGTATATTGTCGGGATATTGTATCGAACCCGTTTATTATTTATGTAATTGAATTTCGTTGGCCTTGGTGGGCTTTAATACTTGTGCAATTATTATGATTTATTATTTTGTTTATTTTCGCTTCCGCACCTCTGTCGTTTTCTTTCGTTTTTGAAACCCCCGCCTAGTGATTGAGTAAATGTGTGCCGTTCGCCGGGTTTCGATTCGGGTCGGATTCCATTTCGGTTTCGGGTCGGGGCTCGGTGCGGGGCGTGCGTTACCCATTTGGGGAGACCGCTACACGCACGCCCCGCACCGAGTCTCAATCCGAAGCCGAAACGGAAATCCGACCTAAACTGAAACCCGACGAACGGCAAACTCATTTACTCAATCACTAGGCGGGGCTTTTTGTAAAAACAACTGACGACAACAATGTGGAAGCGGAAGCAACAACAAGCAAAACGAATTCTACAAAAGGGAAATTAAAGCAATAAACCAATTGCGCAAATAGTTAAAGCCCACCAAGGCTAGCGGAATTCACTCACAAAAGCTTAAACTGGTTCAACATTAAATAATTCCGAACGTTAATTACATAATTTTCCCATACAATCATCATAACATGGATAGCTAAGAAGTCATAATAAAATTGACTAAATACAAGACGAATGTAATACCGCAAAACCAGACTCGACAATGCCCACCTAGTAACCACCTGAAACAGATAAGGGTTAAAGTAGAGAGGGTTACTCAAAAGACTAAGTGAGAGGGAAAAGGGGAGTACATACGTAATAACATAAAGGAATAAATCACCATTTTAATTTAAAGGAAAACAAACGTAAAAGAAGGGTTTTCATAAAAATTCGGTAATTTATCATAACATAACATAATGGGACATATCATATTGCTCGGCGAGTCGAGCCCTCAACTCCTCATACCAAAACATACCTGAAAACTTACCAACCTTATTTCTCCCATATAGTAGAAGGGCCACTAAATCCAAACTGCTCAGGTTATAGGCATAGCCTATGTCTCAGTTGACACGAAGTCAACCGCCGCAGGCGCACAAAGGTTGCCACTCCGGCCTCACCCGTGCTCCCGGTAAACATGGGGCAAGCCACCGGATTCCACCGTAGACCCGCTGTCTATCCGGCTTCATCCGATCGCCATACTCCGGGGCCCACATAACATAACGGACACACATATCATATCTCGCATTTCATAACTATCATTTTCCTATTAGAATAGGAATCAAGACCTTTCGGGGAGGGCCAAAAGGGCCGTTCGAGACAGGCGGTGTAACGGCAGGAAACACAACTGGGTATTCCATCATCAGGGGGGGAAGAAATCCGCCCTAACGACTTCACTCAACGAGAAGGTTTCCAAACCCAAAATTACATATAAATCAAAACATAGTTCGCTTGTCTCTTTTTGAAAACCTTTCGAAATCATATACATAGTACATTTTGATATCAAACTCGTTGTTCTTAAACCTCAAAAAAGTAATAAGCATAAAGTATTTACTAAGTATAGTAATACGGGATGAAAACATAACTACATATGCGAGGCTTATTTAGTGAGGCTTAATAGTACATATCTACATAATACGGGATAACAACAGAAACCTCACATGGCGACAACCAAAGGAAAGCCCGAAACGGAAGCGAACAACCTAATCCACGAGAGTGGAACCTGCAACTGACAAATAACATAACCACGTAAGACTTACGACGACGCATGGCTCATACCAAAGCATAGAAACACGTAAAAACACGTTAAACAGTCGTTCATATCACTTAGGTTCACATTCTACAAAGTACGCAAATTCAATAAGCAAATCAAATTAGAATGCGATTCATAATCATGCATAAGAGACAATAAGGAAGTATGCATTTAAATTTCGGAAGAAACGGACAACATTTGAAAAATGGCCAAAAATGCCTAAATGAAAAACACAAGGAACGGGGCCCAAACGAAGTCGGAGAAATCCAAACTTCCCAAATTATGTATTTCATGATTTATAGGAACTATGGGTGAAATCGGATCTCGAATCGGAAGTCAAACGAAGAAAGTCAACTTTTAAAAGTGCCCTTTGACTCCCATTGCCGAGAGCAACAAGTTAAAAATGGAGAAATTTTGGTTAAGGCATACACACGGCCTTGGGGACGGGCGCGCGCACGGGCTTGAGCGCGTTCTCAAGCCGGTGCAAGCACTTGCACTGGCCTGCGCACGGGCGTGCGCAAGACCGTGCAAAGGCTAAAATGGATGCACGGTCTTGGCGCATGGTCTCAAGACTGTGCGCAAGGCCGTGCGGATTCTCAGAACAGCAGAAAATCGCAGAAACGAAGAAAACTCGCAGGAATGAACCAAAAATCAACATTTAACCCACCAATCATGCAAATCCCAAGTTAATATTCACATATAATTTTCTCCTAATCATTCTCGACATTTAGGCACAAGAAATACGCAAAATGATCCACTAAATCATACAAACCCATCAAATATTCATCAAATGAAAACCTAAGCTAAAAACTCAATAAATTGAAGCATAGAGTGGACGAAATCAAATGGAGTTAAAATATTACCAGAAGAATAAGTCGAGAGGATCGCGTAGGTGTTAACGATTCGAAAATCCGTCAAGAAACGAGTCCGACACGATCGATTGAAGCTTTCCTCTTCTTTTTCTCTTCTTCTTTCTCTTTTCTCTCTTTTCTTTTCTTGTTTTATGCGTGAATGAGGGAGAGAAAGAGAGTGTGAGACTAAGTCAAAAGTTGACTTGGGTTGAGAAACGAAGTGGCATTTTCATAATTTTATAAAATAACTCCAAAAACATAAGTTGTCCAAATAAAACATAATTACAGTCAAAGTTCACGAAATTAAACGCACATTGACATGTCGTGGTTTAAATACCGAAATTCACTCATTCATGAAAATGTTATATAAATCACATAATAATTAATAAAATAAATTATAAATCGCGTAAGAAAATCGGTTCGGGTTCCCGGTTCATAACTCGAATTTTCGGGGCGTTACATATCTAGTTTACATATTATTTCCTTCGTAAAATTGTGCAGAATGTCCTACAAGATCTACAATTATTGATTTATGCTCAACATGTTTTATTTTTATAATAATAAGTATATCTCAAAATACAATGATTGATACTTGATACTATAAAAACGACTCCTATAAATATCGTTTTCACCAGATGAAGACACCACGTAATCTTCGTCTTCTTCAAATTCACTACCGTTGGAGTTGGACCAAGCGTCAACCTCCTCCTCCACATCTCTGTCATTCTCTCTTCTTGGGATTAGATCCCAACCGTTGAGTAGGGGTTCTTCATTGAAGAGGGCACATCTATAACCAAGAAAATTTTCTTCAACGACTTGTAGCGAGGACATCCACGGGCACGAAACTCCAGATGATCGATAGGCTCCGCCTATTACGGTGACAACGATGAACATAATTAATAATTTATGTAATAATAGGGGGTTTTGGTATTATTATGAATATCAGAGGGAGGTTTATGTAATACACTACAAGAAAACTGGGAATTACCGGCGAAATATTTCCCTAGGAAAAATTTGAAAATTTCCGTGGGATTACCGGCGAATTTCCTGCGACGTGCATGAACAATATGTCCGAGGGATTTTCCGTAGGTAAATCGTCGGAATTTATGGAGGTAAAACGAAAAATTCCGGCGCTCATTTTACCTACGGACTTCCGAGGGACTAATGCCTCGTTAAAAAAACATATTTTCTTTTTTATTAAATTTATTACGTACCGAGGGATTTTCGGCAGATTAATCCCTCGGAAATAAACATATTTTATTTTTTATTAATTTAATTTATTTCCGATGAATTACCGAGGGATTTATCCCTCGGAATAAATTTATTTTTTTATTAATATAATTTATTTCCGATGCATCACCAAGGGATAAAATTCCTCGGAAATTTTTTTTATTTTTTTATCGGTTTTATTGTGTACCGAGGAATTTCCGACGGATTAAACCCTAGGAAATATATTTATTTATTTTTTTTGTATTAAAATTTATTTATGATGAATGAACGAGGGATTTTGTCCATCGGAAAAAAAATTATTTTTTTATTAATTTTATTATGTGCTGAGGGATTTCTTTTGTATTTCAAAGTAAAATTATACTCTAAAAAAAAAGATTACAGTAGGAAATATCAGTGGAATTGTATTTTGTACATTAGAAAAAATAATTTTGTTATCAATAGACTAGTACGGAGAAAGTAATAACCGAAAGAAAATAATAAATATTCAAATAGAAAACAATAAAACCGTCAAGGGAAAAATAAAGATTTAGAAAATATATTGAAAATATCATTTAAATTGAAATAAATATTTTTCAAATTAATTAAAACAACCTAGAATTGATTCTCCAAAATTTATTAAAAAATAATAAATAATTGAATAATTGTATAAAACTTATATGATAATTAATAAATAATTTTAACACAATTAATTTACTTTTTTAAATAATTAGTTGGCTCCCGTGCCTTGGGACGGGATTTTCATTAGTTATTATAATAGCTATTGGAATTTATATATATATATATATATATATTATTAGTAGACGATAATCATGAAATGAAGTAATAATTTATCATAGAAAGGAAATGGAAATTTAAATTAAGTAAATATTCATCGAAGTTTGATTTCTTTAATGATTGTAACTAAGTGTGGATATAGAACTCATGGATGAGACTAGATGTTGCTTATCTCCCATACCACTCAACCTTTAATTTTATTCGATTATAGAAATCCAACCGAGAACAATTAAAGCGAGACTTTCACGAGAATAACATAGGAATTTGTAAAAATAGTTATATACTTATCAATTTTAACATTAATTTAACATTAATTCAAAAACTTACTTTTTTAGACTAATATAAAGAATATAAATAATTATTCTAGTATTATATAATAAAATTTCAATTATAATTTCTATATTCTTCGGATTAAAGGACACAGCAAGGGGGACTATCAAGTGCTTCAGATTGCTTCTGTGCTTTGTGGACGCAACTGCAAAAGGTATTTTTCTCTTTGGGTTCTTCTGTAATCAACTATTAAGCTTATTGATGGAGATTTCTACTTTGTGCACTGTTTGTGTCTGTAATGTAAGTTAGGGATATTATTATAGAATATAGAGTATAGACATATTGATGTAGTTGTTCAAACGTGATATAATAATTAAATGGCTATGCTTGTAGAACTACATTCACCATAGTTCCTGTATACGCATTATTTTATTATTTTAATTAAGGACTACAGCTGGAAACTTGTGAAATTTGTATTAAATGCTTTTCTATGTGAAATAAAAAAAAGTGAAAATCATTTCATAGTCTGTCTTGTCTCCTAGTGTATATAAGTCATTCGGATTATCAAAAGAGATATTAATTTGAAAAATATCTTCAATAAAAATGTGGCTTATATCTTAGATTCTAGCTTCTAAGTTCAACTTATAGCTTATTTACACCAAAAGGAAAAGTACCAACTTCAAATTTACCTTAAATCAGAAAGTTAGCTTATATCTTAGCTTCTAGCTTCTAGCTTCTAAGTCAGAATACAGTTAGAAAAGAGTTGAAAGTTGAAAGTGGTAAGTCAAACCCTAAGTTTGTGGCCTGACTAAAATACTAAACAGAAGCAAACTTTCGAAAAGGGCTAGCTGATTGAGCATTCCTGATCCCTTAGTTATATTATGGGTTAATTATATCATGTATTCCTGATCCCTTAATTATATTATGGGTTAATTATATCAAAGCCTCTACTTGCCACATTTTCACAAAATTTTCATGAATATTAAAACTTCAAGAGTGTTTTTGTAATTTATGAAACAAGAGGGACTAATTTGTAATTATACCAAACCTGAAGGAAAGTGGATGTAAATTGCTCTATAACTAATTGTTTAAACTTTTTAAAATCAATTCGATTTACTGTTTGCACAAAGAAACTTTTCCACCACTTAATTCAACACAATTTGACCTTGTCAGGACTATTAAGTATTAACTCATGATTTTATAACTTATTTAGAACCTTCCCAAGTAAACTTTCGGAAAGGCATCTGAAAGTCATTGCGTGACAGGAGATGAAAAAGAAACAACTATATAAACACATGTACAAAAAACCAAACAAGAAACTAGCTACCTAGTACTCACACCTCATTATATGTAATAGAAATCTACTCTAGACTGAAGGTACATTTAGAAACTTAGAAACAAGCAAGATGCTTACAAGGGAAGCGCAAAACTGTTACTTCTGATTTGTTTTTATTCTTCGTTTAAGAGCTTCAAATTCCTTTATTCTTTGATCACTGATTTAAGTTTTCTGCACTCAAATTTCTCTGCCATGAAAAACTCATCTTGTTTTGTGTGATAATTACACTCAATACCCTAAAATTTGACTTAATTACACAATTAAATTCTGGATATTGTAAATTTTGATTTAAATTATGGTGATCAATTTTTAATATATGATTTGTAGATGAATATTCCGCCGCATAGATCATGGATGTATAATATGACCTATCCTGGTCGTCGTGGTCTTAGGCCAGAATTTGAACTAGGGGTTGTGGAATTTTTAAATAAGGCCAAAGAACAACCACAATTTCTGAGGGAAGGGAAAATTAGATGTCCATGTAGGAAATGTGATGTGAGTAAATACTTAACACCTGATGATGTGAGCTTGCATCTAAAGCAGAAGGGGTTCCGAAAAAATTATTGGTATTGGACATACCATGGTGAGGTCGAACCTGTTGAACCGAACTCACCTATTTGTAATTCTGGTGCATGTAGTAGCAATCAAGTTGAGAGGGAAGATCCATTGCACATATGTGAAGAGATGGTGTTCGATGCAGCTAGGCAAGAATACGAACTTGAAGCTGAGGAACCTAACGAAGAAACATTAAAATTCTTTGACTTGTTGAATGAATACAACAAGCCATTGTACCCTGGTTGCGATCGACATTCTCCTTTGTCTATTGCAGCTAGGTTAATGAGTATAAAATGTGATTATAATGTACCTCAAGATGGCATTGATAATGTCATACAATTGCTTCATGAAATATGTCCGCCTGGTCACAATATTCCAAAAAACTTTTACGAAGCTAAGAAGCTGATGTCTAAGCTTGGATTGGAAACACGAAAGATAGATTGTTGTGTCGATGGATGCATGTTGTATTGGAAGAGTGATGAAAATGAAACTGAGTGCAAGTTTTGTGGCAAGCCTAGGTACAAAGAATCTACTAATAAGAAGAAAATTCCAGTGAAAAGAATGTATTATTTGCCATTAATTCCCAGATTGAAACGGTTGTACACGTCCACGAGTTCAGCACCACACATGAGATGGCACGCAGAGAATCGTAGAGTTGAAGGTGTAACGATCCGAAATTTCGGATTTATTCCGGAATAATATTTTACTTGCGCCGAAAGCTTTTCGTGAGAATATTTAGTATCACGAATAAGTTTTACCCGAGAACCCACCTTTTACCCGAAACTATCTATTTTATCCCAAACCCTCTTTGATATCCTTTTTTCACATTTACCCCTCTCATATCCTTTATTTCACCATGAATTACCTTTTCACTCCTCGAACCTCTCGCTACCTTGTGCACTGTAACGCCCTGACCTTTCGAGATGAGTTCGATAAGCTTCGCGCCTTCGTATCTTGCTTCTTTCCTCAATTTTCGAATTATGTGACTATTTGTTATATTTTATTATGAATTTTGTAAAAGTGCTAATCGGTAAATTTAAATTATTCTATGTCAATGTGCGCTTAAAATGATGAACTTTGACTGTAATATTGATTCATTTGAACAACATTTATTTTCGAGTAAGTTTTATTAAATTACAAAAATGCCCCTTCGTTTCTAAGCCCTAGGTCAAACTTTGACTTACAACCCATCTCTCTCCCTCACCCTCACTTCACGCATGGATAAGAAAAGAGGAAGAAGAAAAGGAGAAAAAAAAAAGAGAGATCTTCCCGGCGTCCGACCGAGCTCGTTTCTTCACGGATTTCCGCGCCGTTTTGACCCACGCGATCCTCTCGACGAGATCTTTCTTTAGGTACCAATTTCATCGCCTCTCTTCCAGAATTTATGAGCTCTTAATCACATTTATTGCTTCGTGGTGTTTTTCTGAAATTTGATGATTTTGAGCTTATTACTTTGTCATTTTGCATGCTACTTGGATCAAAATGCTTCTTATGATTTTCTTGTTGTTCATTTAAAGTTTTACTTGTTGATTCTTGCTAAAAATTGAGATTTGTTGATTTTTGGTGTGATTCCCGTCGAAATCGCGATTTCTGCTGTCTGTTGCTGATCTGCACGGGCTCGTGCACGGTCTTGCCAAGACCGTGCGTTGGCCCGTGCGCACCCTATTTGAGCTGCACGGGCGCGCGTTGCTTGTGCGTAAGGCCGTGTGCACCTGCACGGTCTTGACAGCATGTTCAAGATCGTGCGTCGGCCGGTGCACATGCCTTAGTGGATTTTCCAACTTTCTTTCTTCTTTCACTTTGGGAACTGGGTCAACCCCACTTATTGAAATGTTGGCTTTTCGCAAACGACCCCCTAAAATCAATCCGATTTCACCTGTAGCTTCCTTGAGCTTTGAGATTTAATATTTTTGCAAAGTTATGATTTATCCGACCTTATTTGACCGTCATTTGACACCTTTCTCGTTTAGGGACTTTTATCCACTTTTCCCGTTTGTTACCCGTTTGATCCCGTATTCGCGAGAGAGTGTTCTTATATTATTTTAAGCATGTCTACGTGATCTAATTGCGTTTAAGCATGTCTTTAATATTTAATTTTAATGTTCTTCAATTATTTAGAATTGCATTAATATTCTTTAATTGTTGTTCCATATTTTATATATCACCTATATTTTATATGTTTAATTGTTTAGCCTTCCGTATCTTGTTTATAGCATGAATGATTTAAAATGCCTTCAACTAGAGACAAGTAACTCATTTGTTTTAAAAAGTAACCATTTGATCTCAGAGGCACTTATAAGTAATGTCGTTAGGGACATCTGTTAGCATGTTCCCGAAGCGTACGACGCTTATGAGTATTTCTTAGATCATTACACCAACTTGTTTCAATTGCCCCTTTGGCCATTCATACATAATTGCTTGCATCATCTTCTCGAACGGCCTATTTGGCCACCCAATCCGTTATTGATTTTAAAAGCGAGGCATGGACTGGATCATGAACATGGGCCCGGAGTATACAGGAGGTGAGCCTGGGGACGAGCGTCTAGGGCAAATCCCGATGTATACTTCTATGCGTGATAACTTAAGTTGGCTAGGAGGTTGGCTAGCTTAAGTTGATGCGAACGGTGGTGCTAACCGCGTCTCCTTAAAACTCTGTATGGTGGTGCTAATCGCGTCTCCTTAAAACTCTGTTAGTGGATCATGACTTTTGGTGGTGGAGTACTTGACTACATGTTTTCATGCTTTTCATGGTGGAGAGTTATAAGGAGAGGGCCCGTTCTCGCCGGGACACATTATTGCATGACTTATTGCATTACTTGCTTGTCTATTTGATTTACGGCTTTCGTTACAAGTCTAAACACATTTCAATTTTCTTCATTTAGCATATGTATTTCCCTATATATATATAAAACCTGGAAGCGTGGCTCGAATTTGCCTAAGCCTTCTTTATTGTTCAAACTACTTAGTTGAATTACGAGCCGTGTTCACCCATCATTTCCAAGTTGTTCATATTATGCCTTTCGAACTTGTAACGACCTCATGACTCAACTAATTCCCCTTTCAATTGATCGGCTTGACATTATGTGCAAATGATTTTAAAGGATCCGGTTCGTCAGCTTTTTTGTGTTTTCAAAGTAAGCCGAACCCGAGTGTTGCTTTGTGTTGTTTTGTAACTTATATCGTTATTTATATTCTTTCTCAAAACGAGCAACATTCACTACTTTTGATTTAAAAGATAAATGATGAACTGTGATCAAAACCCTCTTACTGAGTATCCTTTATACTCACCCCTTCTGTTTTGGTTCTTGCTTCAGGTAGACAGGTGGCGACGTCACCTATCATGTCAGTCGACATCAGCAGGTCTAGATAGGCTCAGTCTTGTAATCTGGTTTGTCTTGTCAGTGGTCCCAACAACCGTCGAGTCTTGATTTATTGTATTTAATTACTTACGTACCCCTTTTACTGCTTTATTTACTTTTCGTACCTTATGTGCCCCTGATGTGGGATAGTTGAAGATATCTAGGATTGCACATAGTAGGCTAGTCGAGCCGTGGATGGTAGTATTTGTTTATGAATCTTCTGTAGCTTGAATTAAAATGTTTAAATGATATTTTGTTGGCCTCGTAGGCTTTTATGGAATTTAACTGATTGCCTTTTAAATCGCTTCCGCATTACTCTGTATTGTTGTGGTTGTTGTTGGGATTTCGTCGCTATTTTCGGTAGTTATTGCTTGCGTGCCGTTCGCCGGAGTGGGTTTTTGAGTTGAGGTTCCTCGCTGAAGCTCGGGAATCCATTTCGGTGCGGATGTGATGGTCCTTCTTCAAGGGGCGCTACAGTCAGTGGTATCAGAGCCTAGGTTCCCAAAAGGAACCGAAGCTTTTTAATCGTGTCGTGTCTTGTCTCTTGTGTCTGCCCGTTTCGTGTCAATGAGACTTAGAGTTTCCAGTCACAGGTGCTTGAGAACTCCTTACTATTAAAATTTTGATTGATCTTTTTTTGGAATGGCTACTCAACCGTTTGATCTTTTACAATTGTAGTACTGAGTTGGGGTCGAATGCAGGTGGATGTGGAACTCGAGGTAGTGTATGTCTTGTCTTGTCGTGTCTAGGTCGTACGATTATAGGATTGAGTTTTGCTTGTTCCGTGATTTGTTTTATGCTCTAAATTGATCATATGCTATTCGAATAAAATATGTATGCTTTATTTGAATTTTTATGCCTTACATGATCATTCACTTAACCGAACATGCATCCTTCTCTAGTTTGTTATTCACAGGTGCATAATGTCTCGTCGAAGACCCCCTACAGCTCCCTCATCCCCGAATTCGATTGCAAGAGAGTTAGTGACAGCTATGAGACAGATTGCTGAGCAAGTACATCAAGAGAGGCAACGACAACAACAACATGTGCCCGTAAGACAAACCGAGGGCCAATCTTTGGACAAATTTATGTACTACAACTCACCTTGCTTCATGGGTGAACCGGATGACCTTAAGGCCGAGGCTTGGATAGCCGATCTGGAGCGAATCTTTCGAGTAATACAATGCGGTGACCCCGAGAGGGTCGAGTATGCCATCTTTCTCATGAGAAACATAGTTCGCTTGTCTCTTTTTTGAAAATATTTCGAAATCATATACATAATATTCATTTGATATCAATTCCGTTGTTCTTAAACCTCATAAAAGTAATAAGAATAAAGTATTTACTAAATATAGTAATACGGGATGAAAACGTAAATTACACATGCGAGGCTTATTTAGTGAGGCTCAATAGTACATATCTACATAATACGGGATAACAATAGAAACCTCACCTGGCGATAACCAAAAGAAAGCCGAAAACGGAAACGAGCAACCTAATCCACGAGAGTGGAACCTGCAACTGACAAATGACATAACCACGTAAGACATACGACGACGCACGGCTCATACGAAAGCATAGAAACACGTAAAAGCACGTTATACAATCACATAAAGCACTTAAGTTCAAATTCTCAAACGAAAACAGAGTAATTCATAAATTTAAAAATGCAAATCAAGTCCAAATGCAACGAAACTTTACGGACATGCTTAAATTCGAGTTGGACGGAAAAAGGAAGTCGAAAGCATTCGTTATATTATTTATATAAATAATGTTTGTGATTCAATCGATTCCTACTCAAGGAAGTACGCGCTTTCAATATTGAAAAGTCGCCCTTAATGCTTGCCCGTTGGCCAACCTTCATCGTTCAAAGGCTTCTTTACTGACACCGGGGTAGAGGTTTGTTTAGGATCCAGTCGTCGCTTTGTTTCCAAATAAATTCTTTTTCTTCGGTCAAAGAAGGTAGGGCGGAGATTCTTACACTACTAGAGTCGGGACGATCGTTTGAAACTCCTTCTTCTTCCTTCTCCTTTTCTTTCTTTTCTTTCTTCTCCTTTGATGTTGTTTGCGTGAATGAGGTGAGAGGGAGAGATGTGAGACTTAGTCAATAATTGACTTGATTCGAGAAACGAAAGGGCATTTTTGTAATTTCGCAAGATAAGTTCGAAAACTCACATTGTCCAAATAACACATAATTACAGTCAAAATTTATATAATTAAATGCACATTGACAATTTGTGATTTAAATATTAAAATTCACTCATATACGAAATTATTATAAAAATCATATAATAATTAATAAAATAAATAATGAATCGCGCAAGAAAAATCGATCCGGGTTCCCGGTTCATAATACGAATTTTCGGGGAGTTACATCTCTTGTCTCTAATTTGAAAACCATTTGATCAAAGTATACATATATCGTTTTATATGAAAACCTTTTATTCGAATATCAATCATAAAGACAATTGAAATATAAAAGGAATACAATGTTTTCACAATATTTGTTCAATACTTCAGTTGAAAGCATGTAAAACCTCACCTTTAGGCTTCACAAGACAAAAAGAAGGCCCAAACAACTAGGTCTTGTCCCCTTGGGTCCCACCTGTAATACACAGGGCCTCGAGGTAAGACACGACTCGACAAACCAACCAAATAAGACGGACGACTTAGAATGTAAAACATGCTTGATAACAAATCATGTAAAGAAACACGTAAATAAGTTCAAATGCATGTAATATTAAGCATAGAAGGCATATAAGTGATATAGAAGCTTGGGAGACCAAAATCAAACGTTTGGGAAAATTACAACACCCCCGAACACTATTCAAAATCCGAACATGTCCGATCGCCACGAAACTTTCAAATATTTAGGTTTTAACCTTTAAGGGTTTGCAGTGGCGGAAGAATCGAGAGAAAATGAGGTTCGGAGAAAAATCAAAATTTTTTAACTTTTGAACACATTTTTGGCCGCAAACCTCGAAGTAAACATGCTCATGGCCGTGTTTTGAAACGCGGTTGTTTTTTGAAAAACGCCCATGGCTGTGTTTTGAAACACGGCCATGTAACTTGCCACGGCCTGGTTTTCATCTTCTCCACGGCATTTTTTCAAGATTTGATCCAAAAACCCATTTGTCAACTCCCAAACTTCACCAAACTCAATCCTAATGCTTAATATCATCAACTAACACAAAAACCTGAATAAAACATGAATTTGAAGATATGAAACACCTATTACAATTTAACCCAAAAGATTGAAAATGCTTCAATAGAGTTTCATGGTTTCTAGGCCCATTCATGCTTCAATAGTCTCAAATAACACTCATGCTAACATAATATATCATATCATCAACTTGCTAATCAACTAAAACCATCAAAAGCAAGAAATGATCAAATTACCTCAAATGAAGAAAATGGAGGTATAGAGAGCTTCAATGGAGAAACTACTTGGATCAAAGTGTTCCTTGTATTATAATGAAACTTCGTGTTGATCAAGGGTGCTTGAGGATCAAAGATGGAAGAGCTATGAAAGCTCGGTCACAAAGCTTGAAGAGGAGAAATGGAGAAGAAGAAGGAAAGAAAATTGAAATTGTGTTAAGTGTTGGAGGGAGAGAGAGGCTTGAGAGTTAGAGAGAAAAAGAGACACTGGCTCAAGCTCGAGCCAGTCCGAGAATATTAAAAATCGCTACTCTGGGCTAAAATGTCGACTTATCGAAATTAATCAATATTACAGTCAAAATGACACAAATTAAGCCCTCATTAGCAATACGTGAATAGAAATCCCAAAAAAATACTCTGACATAATAATTCTCCAAATCACACCAAATAAATCTCAATTAAACCTATAATTCACAAATAAATCTAGCTAACGCGCCGTAACGTACCTCGAAATATCAGGGCGTTCCACTACTCCCACGTTCAAAGAATTTGGTCCCCAGATTCTAGTTCGTCTCGGCGAACAACTCAGGGTAGTGAGTTCACATCTTCTCTTCCAACTCCCAAGTGACTTGCTCCGTAGTTCGGTTTCTCCACAACACCCTAACCAAAGGAATCTGTCGGTTGCGAAGTTGCTTAAGCTTACGATCTTGAATCTTAACGGGCTTCAGCTCGATTGTCAAATCGGGTTCTAGGTGAACTTCTTCATCTTGAAGAATGTGAGACTCGTCGGGATAGTACTTCCGGAGTTGTGAAACATGGAAAACGTTATGAATCCCGGTCAAATTTGAGGGCAAACTCAGGCGATAAGCGGTTTTCCCAATCCGTTCAAGAATCTCAAAGGACCCAAATATCTCGGACTGAGTTTCCCACCTTTACCCACTCTAGCGAATCCTTTCCTCAATGTTACTTTGAGAAACACTTTGTCTCATTTTTCAAATTCCAAATCCCGGCGTCTCTTGTCGGCGTAGCTCTTCTGTCGATCCTGGGTTACTTTCATCCTCTGCTAGATGATCGTGATCTTATCAAGGGTCTCTTAGATCGTCTTCGGAGGAAGAGCTCGATCAACCCCGTCCTTAGTCCTTCGCCAATCTTCCAATTCCCAATAAAGAGGGGATCGACACTTTCTACCATAAAGGGCTTCGTAAGGAGGCATCCCAATTGTCGCTTGGTAACTGTTGTTGTAGGCGAATTCAATAAGAAGCAATTGCATGTCCCAACTTGTGGAAAAGTCAAGAGCACAAGCTCGAAGCATATCGCCTAAAATCTTGATGGTTCTCTCAGACTGACCATCGGTTTGTGGGTGAGCTGCGGTGCTAAACTTCAAGTTCGTACCCAAATTCTTGTGAATCTCTTGCCAAAGACGTGAAGTGAACTTGGGATCTCGATCAGATACAATGCTCACCGGAACTCCATGCAACTTCACGATCTGCTCGATGTACAAAGTTGCAAGCTTCTTGAGATTGGTCCTCTTCTTGATAGGAATAAAGTGGGCGGACTTTGTCAAGTGGTCCACAATCACCCAAATCATATCGAACCCACCTCGAACCTTTGGTAACCTGGACATGAAATCCATTGTGATGCCCTCCCACTTCCAATCCGGGATAGAAAGTGGTTGTAGAGTTCCCCCTGGTTGTTGATGCTCGGCTTTAACTTTCTGGCAAGTGAAACACTGTCTCACGAAATCAGCAACCTCTCTTTTCATTCCGTGCCACCAATACTGGGTCTTGAGATCTCTATACATCTTGTTGCCTCCTAGATGGACAACATATGCAAACTTGTGTGCCTTGTCAAGGATTTCAATCTTTAGACTCTTTGGTACGCAAATCCGGTTCTTAAAATGAAAGAGACCCATGTCGTCAAACGCAAACTTGAAGTTTGGTTTGTTCTGCATCCTGATGACCTGTCCTTGAATCCCCTCGTCACCAGCCTGTTCATCTATGATTCTCTGGATCAAATCCGGTCTAATCAAGAGATTAGCAATTCTCGGCTGCGAGACTAGGTGATATCTACCCATTGTGGTTGCTAACTCTATGGAGGTTCCCTCCAAGCTAGCTACCTTTGCCTGTCTGCTCAAGGCATCTGCTACCACGTTAGCTTTGCCCGAGTGATATTCGATACGACAATCATAATCCTCGAGGAATTCCATCCACCGGCGTTGCCTTCTATTGAGCTCTTTCTGAGTATGCAATACTTCAAGCTCTGGTGGTCGGTGAAAATGTCGAACATCACGTCGTACAAGTAGTGTTGCCACTTTCCCAAGGTAACTCTGATAGCAGCTAACTCCAGATCGTGGATAGGATAGTTCTTTTCGGGATCCTTTAGCTTTCGCGAAGCATAAGCGATCACTTTACCATTCTGCATGAGAACACATCCCAATCCCTCGGGCAATGTGAGAACAGGAGCAGTCGTCAACCGTTTACTCAATTCTTGAAAGCTCATGTAATGCCACGAAAATTCGAGTTATGAACCGTGAACCCGAACCGATTTTCTTGCGCAATTTATAATTTATTTGACTGTAATTATGTGTTATTTGGATAACTTATGTTTTTGTACTATTTTATGAAATTACGAAAATGCCCCTTCATTTCTTCGACCAAGTCAATTTTTGACTTAGTCTCTCACTCTCTCTCCCTCACTCATTCACGCGCAACAACAGAAGAAAGAAAAGAAAGAAAAGACAATAAGAAGAGGAAAAGAAGAGGAAAGCTTCAATCGATCGTGCCGGACTCGTTTCTCGACAGATTTTCGAACCGTTAACACCTACGCAACCCTCTCGATCCCCTCTACCGGTAACTCTCTAATGCCAATCCGTTTTTATGTACTCTATGTCTCATTTTTCTGAATTTTCTTCAATATGTGCAAATATTGTATATATGTTGATTTTGGATGATTTTGTGGATGGAATTTCGTGTTTCTTGTTTCTATAGATAGATGATAAGTAGGAGAACATTATATGTGAATATTAGGGTGAGATTTGCATGATTAATTGGTTAAATGTTGGTTTTTGGGTTGAATTTGCGAAGGTTTCTCGCTTCTGCGAATTCTCTGTTGTTCTTCATCTGCACGGGCTTTGCACACGGGGTGTTGCAAGCCCGTGTATGCGCGCATAGGCTCTCTCACAGCCGTGTGAGAGGCCGTGCCTGTTTGTGAATGTGCACAGGCTCTCTCACGGTCGTATGAGAGGCCGTGTATGTTTGTGAATTTGCACGGGCTCTCTCACGACCGTGTGAGAGGCCGTGCGCGTTGAGGATTTCACATGGGCTGCTGCACACGGCCTCAAGCCCGTGTACAAGAGGCCGTGTGGAGCCATTTTTGGCCCCCGGACCTTCTGTAAGCCGCAGTGCAACTTTGCACTTTGGGTACCCCCGAGACTCGTCTTTTCCGAATTTTTTCTTCGCTCATGTATTCTATAAATATGAAATGGATGTGAATTGCATGATTTATGAATTTATCACATGTTTGGGATTGTGAATAGTGCATTCGAAGTTTTCGACAAATTTCCTAACTTTTGCATATTTAGTCCGTTTCTTCCAAAACTTGAATGCATATTGTCTTATGGTATATTAAGCATGTTCATGAAATCTCGTTGCATTTGAACTTGGTTTGCATATCTAAATTCATGAATTGCTTCGTTTATTGATAATTTGAACTTAAGTGATATATGTGGTTGTTTAAACGTGCTTTTACGTGTTTCTATGCCTTCGTTGAGCCGTGCGTCGTCGTATGTCTTATGTGGTTATGTCATTTTCAGTTGCAGGTTCCATTCTCGTGGATCAGGTTGTTCGCTTCTGTTTTGGGCTCTCTTTTCGTTGTCGCCAGGTGAGGTTTCCTTTATTAAATTTATACGATAATACGTACGTAGTACCAACCCTAATACCGAATAAGCCTCGCATGCAAAATTTATGTTTTCATCCCGTATTACTATATTTAGTAAATACTTTATGCTTATTACTTTTATGAAGTTTAAGAACAACGAATTTGACATCAAAAATGTACTATGTGTATGATTTCGAAAGGATTTCAAAAAGAGACAAGCGAACTATTTTTCGATTTAAATATAATTTTGGGTTTGCAAACCTTCTCGTTGAGTGAAGTCGTTAGCGCGGATTTCTTCCCCCTTGACGATGGAATACCCGGTTGTGTTTCCTACCGTTACACCGCCTGTCTCGAACGGCCCCTTTGGCCCCCTAAATGTCTTGATTCCTATTCTAATAGGAAAATGATAGTTATGAAAATGCGAGATATGATATACGTGTCTGTTATGTTATGTGGGCCCCGGAGTATGGTGATCGGATGAAGCCGGATAGACAGCGGGTCTACGGTGAATTTCGATGGCTTGCTCCATGTTTACCGGGAGCATGGGTTGAGGCCGGAGTGGCAACCTTTGAGCTCCTGCGGCGGTTGACTTCGTGTCAACTGAGACACAGGCTGTTATGCCTATATCTGGTGCAGTATGGATTTAGCGGTCCTTCTGCTATATGGGAGGAATAAAGATTGGTATGTTTTCAGGTGTGATATGATATGAGGAGTTAAGGGCTCGACTCGCCGAGCAATATGATATGTCACGTTATGTTACGCTATGATAAATCACCAACTGTTTATGAAAACCCTTCTTTTACGATTGTCTTCTTTTAAGTTAAAATGGTGATTTATTCTATGTATGATATTATGTATGTACTCCCCTTTTCGCCTCACTTAGTCTTTTGACTAACCCTCTCTGCTCCAACCCTTATTTGTTTCAGGTGGTTACTAGGTGGGCATTGTCGGGTCTGGTTTTGCAGAATTATATTTGTCTTGTTTTTAGTCAATTTTTATGACTTATCAGCTATCCATGTTTATGATAATTGTATTGAGAAATTACGTAATTAACGTTCGGAAATATTCATTGTTGAACCCGTTTATGATTTGATTAAGTTTGTAAGTGAATTCCGCTAGCCTTGGAGGGCTTTAATTATTTGCGCAATTGGTTTACTGCTTTAATTGTCCTTATGAAGATCTAAGTTGTGTTGTTGTTGCTTCCGCTTCTGCATTGTTGTCGTCGGTCATTTTTACAAAAAGCCTTGCCTAGTGATTGAGTAATTGAGTTAGCCGTTCGCCGGGTTTCAGTTTAGGGCCGGATACGGTCTTCGAGGGCAAACCATATTACCTCAAGGCTGAGGCCTGGATTTCTGAGCTGGAGCAGAAGTTTAGGGCCCTGGATGTTGAGGATTTAGAGAGGATAGAGCTCGCCGTGTTTCTGATGAGGGGACCCGCCCTTGACTGGTGGCGATTTGTAGAGAGGAGATGGACGGCCGCACAGACCCCGCGCACTTGGGCACAGTTCCTTTATGAGTTCCGTGCGAAGTATGTGCCCGAGATTGTTAGGGATCAGAGGGAGAGGGAATTCATGAACCTCTCCCAGGGAGGTATGTCTGTAGGCCAGTACGAGGCCAAGTTTACCAGATTGATCGCATATGCTCCTCGCATGGCGACCGACGACAGGAGGATGGCGAGGAAGTTTAAGGAGGGGCTTCGTGATGAGATCCGAGCAAAGCTAGTTGGCAGTGACCTCTGTTCTTATGAACGGAGGCTGTGACGCGGGCTATGGCTATCGAGTCCGATCTTGGAGAGCTCCGCAGTAGGGCCCCTATTCCTGCCGCACCTAAGGGCTTTTTCCAGAGAAACAAGAGGCCTTTTACTTCTGGATCTGGATCTTCCACGGGCGAGAAGAAGCCCAGGTATATTGAGCCGGCCCCGATTGCCGCTATCGCACCAGCGCTATGTTCCCACTGCCGCAAGCCAAACCACACTGCCGAGTTCTGCAGGAGACGTTTGGGACAGTGCTTATTATGTGGTTCCTCTGATCATATGCTGGGCGTGTGTCCGAACAAGAGGACCACCACGATTCAGGCGATTCAGGCTGCCGGACATCAGGGTGGTCAGCCGAGGGTGCAGCCCTGAGTCTTCGCACTAGGAGGAGAGGAGCTTGAGCCTGATCAGCACGACGTGATTGGAGGTACCCTGCATATTCATGACATCCATATTACTGCATTATATGATCCAGGTGCGACACACTCGTTTATTGCGCTTGATATTGCTGCTAAATTGTGCATGCCTGTGGAGAGTCTGCCTTATTTGTATCGAGTCAGTTCTCCTTTTGGGACTTCATACGTTACGGATAGGATCTTCAAGGGTTGCCCTTTGAAGATAGGAGATCGTGTTTATCCCACCGATTTGATCGAGTTGCCGCTACAGCGTTATGGGATTATTCTTGGGATGGATTGGCTTTATCAGCACAGAGTCAGTGTGGATTGTTTCAAGAAGACAGTGCAGATTGGAACCGAGGCGACAATTGTGAAGGGTATTCTTGAGAAGTCAGATTCGACACCGAAGATTTCTTATGTCGAGGCTTCGCGTATGATACGAGAGGGAGCTCAGGCTTTCATCGCTTACCTGCTTAACCGACTGAAGGAACAACGGAAGCTTGAGGACATGGAAGTGATTAAGGGCTTCCAAGATGTCTTTCCCGAGAGTTTGAACTCTCTACCCCCCGATCGTGACATTGAGTTCGTAGTCGATCTTGCCCCGGGATCGGAGCCTTATTCGAAGACTCCGTACAGGATGGCTCCCACCGAGTTGAAGGAAGTTAAGATGCAACTTGAAGAGTTGCTTGAGAGTGGTTACATTAGACCGAGCATCTCCCCTTGGGGTGCACCGGTTTTGTTTGTAAAGAAGAAGGATGGCACGCTAAGGATGTGTATCGACTACCGGGAGCTGAACTGGATGACAGTGAAGAACAAATACCCTCTACCCCACATAGAGGAGTTATTTGACTTATTGCAGGGAGTGAAAGTATATTCGAAGTTGGATCTTCGACAGGGATACTATCAGCTTCGTATCCGAGAGCAGGATATACCTAAGACCGGGTTTAGTACTCGGTACGGCCACTTCGAGTTCATTGTGATGCCGTTTAGTTTGACGAATGCCCCTGCAGCTTTCATGGATATGATGCATAGAATTTTCCGGCCTTACCTCGACAAGTTCGTGGTCATCTTCATCGACGATATTCTGGTTTTCTCCAAGACATTCGAGGATCATGCCGAGCATCTTCGCATTGTGCTACAGACGCTTTGAGAGCATAGCCTATATGCTAAGTTTAGCAAGTGCGAGTTCTGGATCAACGAGGTTTCATTCCTTGGTAACATCATCTCCGAGAATGGGGTTACTGTGGATCCATCGAAGATTGAGGCAGTGACGAGTTGGAGTCAGCCTAAGACGCCGACAGAAGTTAGGAGTTTCCTTGGATTGGCTGGATATTACAGGCGATTCGTTAAGGATTTCTCCAAACTAGCGGCCCCACTCACGAAGTTCACTTGCAAAGATGTGTCCTTTCAGTGGGACGACGAGTGCGAGGCCAGCTTCAAGGAGCTGAAGACGAGATTGACCACCGCACCTATACTTGCAAAGAGGTTTATACCAACGCATCCAAGGAAGGTTTAGGATGCGTGTTGATGCAAAATGGGAAGGTCGTTGCTTATGCTTCTAGGAAGCTGAAAGATGCCGAGAAGAACTATCCCACCCACGACCTGGAACTTGCAGCAGTGATATTTGTCTTGGGCAAATGGCCTCATTATCTGTATGGTGTCACTTTTGACATCTTTACTGACCACCAGAGTTTGAAGTATCTGTTCACGCAGAAGGATCTCAATAGGAGACAGAGAAGGTGGATGGAATTCTTGGAGGATTATGACTTTTGTATTCAGTATCACCCTGGGAAGGCGAACGTGGTTGCCGACGCTTTGAGCCAGAGGGCTCACGTGGCACATTTGGAGGGATCATCTTCCGATATCCCTATAGAGGATAGAATGATTCGAGTTGAATCATATCCCCGACTTGCCAACCTTACAGTCCAACCTGATCTAGTCCAACAAATCCGAGACGAGCAGATTTCAGATGCCGGTATTCAGAAGATCAAGGCCAGAATGCAGAATGATCCCAACACCAAATTTAGGATCGATGGTACCGGATTGCTTCGCTTCGGGACTCGAGTTTGTGTTCCCACGAACCTGAAGCGTGGAATTCTCGACGAGGCATACAAGTTTGCTTATGTTGTTCACCCAGGAGGCAACAAGATGTATCGTGATCTCAGAACCCAGTATTGGTGGAACGGTATGAAAAGGGACGTGACATTGTCTAACGTGTCAGAGAGTCAAGGCCGAACATCAAAGGCCTGGAGGAACTCTTCAGCCGCTTCCCGTACCTACTTCCAAGTGGCAAGAGATCACTATGGACTTCGTGACCAGATTGCCCACTGTTCGTGGAGGTTTTGACAGTATTTGGGTCATTGTCGATCAATTGACCAAGTCAGCTCATTTTCTTCCGGTTCGAAAGACAGTGAAGGTCAAACAGCTCGCTGAACTGTATCAGAAGGAGATCATTCGACTTCATGGTGTTCCGGAGAGTATCGTTTCAGACAGGGATCCTAAGTTCACAGCTCAATTTTGGCAAGAACTTCACAAGACCTTGGGAACGACCCTGAAGTTTAGCTCTGCAGGACATCCCTAGACTGATGGACAATCCGAGCGAACGATCATGCTCTTAAGTGATATGTTATGGGCATGTGCACTCAATTTTCATACGAGTTGGATTTCACACTTGTCCTTGGTAGAGTTCACATATAACAACAGTTATCAAGCCTCGATTGGGATGCCGCCGTATGAGGCTCTCTATGGAGGAAGTGCAGATCTCCGATTTATTGGGAATTGGAGGATTGGAAGTGGTCAGCTGACGACCACGAAAGGGCTACTCCGCCGGATGACATTCAGGCAGCTATTGATAAGGTTCAGACCATTCGGCAGAGAATAAAAGCAGCCCAGGACCGACAAAAGAGCTACGCCGACAAGAGACGTCGAGACTTGGAATTTGAAGTGGGAGACCGAGTGTTTCTCAAGGCCTCCCCGAGGAAAGGGTTCACCAGGATCGGTAAAGGTGGAAAGCTTACTCCGAGATACTTAGGTCCCTTCGAGATCATAGAGCGGATCGGGAACACCGGTTATCGTTTGGATCTACCACCACATCTCACCGGGATCCACAATGTCTTCCATGTCTCACAACTCTGCAAGTACGTCCCCGACGAGTCCCATATTCTCCAGGATGACGGAGTTCAGCTTGAGCTGGACTTGACTATTGAGATGAAACCGATTCAGATTCAGGATCGCAAGGTCCAGCAGCTTCTTCACAAGCAGATTCCATTAGTGAGAGTTCTTTGGAGGAACCGTTCGATAGAGCAGTCTACTTGGGAGACTGATTCTAAGATGAGAGAAGCTTATCCCGAGCTTTTCCAGTAAATATAGAATCTGGGGACCAGATTCTCATAAGGGGGGAGTATTGTAACGACCCAGAAATCCAAGAATCATTGTGAGTTCTTTTCCGCGATTAATTATCCTTCTCAACCCTATTTCTCGTATTTTGTGAATTATATTATATTATTTCGTATACGACCTTATGTGATAATATTATGTGTGTATTTAAATTCCTTAATTGTTTAGCTTTCGTTTGATATTAATATTGTTATATCTTACAAAAATGATTAATTGGACTTTCTAAAAATTACCAAAATGCCCCCTCGTATTTTCGAAATTTTTGAATTAGTTTGATAAAAGTCTCGAAACCCTCATTTGAATATTTATTCGAAATAGAGAGAGAGAGAGAGAGTAGAAGAAAAAGAGGATTTTCACTCCGAAGCCCTAAACGATCGTGCCGAGCTCGTTTCTCCGTGGAATTCCGTGCCGATCGAACCCAAACAATCCTCTCAACGAGATCTTGCTTTAGGTACCTTTTTCCCCAATTCAATCTACAAATTTTTAGTGTTTTGAGCTTATTTTGACATTTTGGGATTTATAGGATTTTTAATGAGATTGAACCCGTTTCTTGGTCATTTCCTGTGATTCTTGGATAAAAATATTCCTTACATGTTGCTTAATGATTGTTATAAATTATGGGTGTCGATTTGCGCTAAAAATATGTTTTAAATGCATTTTTGGCTCGGGTTTGCGTTGAAATCGCGACATTCTGCTGTGTGCTGTTAAACTGCACGGGCTAACGCACGGTCTTGATCAAGACAGTGCAGGAGCCCGTGTGCGTCCCTTCGTGCTTGCACGGGCTCGCGCCCGTGTACCTGGACCGTGCAGATGGCCGTGTGTAGTGCACGGTCTTGACACCGTGTCCAAGACCGTGCACAAGCCGGTGCAAAATACGTAGGCGATTTTTCCAACTTTTTCACAAGTTGCTCTCGGGAAGTGAGTCCATGTGTCGCCATTTTTGGTTGACTTTTTGCATACGGACTCCAAAAATTATACCGATTTCACCCATAGATCCCTTATAAGTTGTAGATTAATATTTCGAAATGTTTGTTGAATTTCAACCTCATTCGGACTGTGAATAGTACATTTTTATGCATGTGCAATTTTGAAAACTTGTCGGAATTATGTGAAATTTACGTGGTAGCTTCTATAAATAGTATGATTGGCATATGCATGATTGTTGATTAATTTGGTTGGTCGTTCGTCAAATAATTGCTTATTTGCGCTTTTAGAGTCGTTATTAATTCGTCTAGGTCCTGTCTTATCTACAGATCAGTCAGAGGTCGGAGAGCAGTGAGTTGTAGCTGCTAGGCTTTCTTTTTTGGCACACGAGGTGAGGATTTAAATTATTTAAACTGGGCTTGAACATATATGTCTATGTATACATGTGAAATCCCCGTATTCCCTTATCATTAGTATTAAATATTTCGAGCTTATATTTTTATGAATTTATCAACAAATTATTTAATATCAAATTATACATTAGTACCCAAAAATCGATTTGTTTTCAACGTGATACTTTGACTTTGGTTGGGCCTATGAGGGAAGTCGTTAGGGGAGTCCGCCAACACATCCCGACACGTACGGAACTTGTAGTTACCCCCTTTGTCGTCACCACTTGCCCAATTGCCCGTTTGGCACTCAAACCCTTATTGTAAAGCGAGTAAAATAAAGGACTTTTCATTTGGGCCCGCGATGGTATCCGGAGGTTGCATTTGGGGACGAGCGTCCAGAGTGTAACCCGAGGTGCTTCTCCCAAAATTAAGCGTCAATCGTGGCCCATCAGGAGTTTGATAGCCACGGTTGGGAGCGATGGTGGGTGTTGCATATGTTGCACGCTTTCCTAAAATTCACTATAGTTGAGCCTCGGGTTGCTCCTTGGTTTGACACCGGAGATGGAGTTTTTATAATGTCTTGAGAAGAAATAAGGAGGAACAGGCCCACTCTCGCTGGGATATTTATTTATTGCTTTATATTGTTATTATCTTTATTGATTTATTGAATATTCAAGTCGAAGCACATTCCGGTTTCTTCCTTATTGCATATGTATTTTCTATTAAAACCCGGAAGCGTGACTCGACTTGCTCCACCTATATCTTCACTGAGTTCTTTGACTCACCCTCTTTTATTGGTTCTTGCCTCAGGTAGATTGAGAGACCGACATGTCTCACGTGTCGGATTGGCAACAGTTCATAGATAGGTTTTTTGGTTTTGCCGTTGTCTAGATTGTTGTCTATAACACTCTCGTTAGGTTATTTTTGTTCTGGCATGTATTTAATGCTATATTGATCCCCACCCTTATAGATTTACTTTATGTTGCCCCTGAATGGGCTGTGATAATATTGGATACTTAGATTGGCCCCGAAGTGGCATTTATGTTATTATGTTTTCTATTCGCTTCCGCTATATATATTATGAATTGTTTAATTGTTGTGTCTTTGGGGATCCACTGTTGCCAAGAGTCGGGATAGACCCGTTGACTTGTATGGGTTCTCGGGTTGAGGCGCCATTCTCGGCTTGGGAATCCGTGCAGGTTCGGGGGCTGTAGAGCGGGGCGCTATAGGCCGATACACCAACTCCGGCCGAAATTGCGGAAACCTTAAGACAGTTCATTGCTCATGCCCCTAAAGGAAATGCTGAGCATGAAGTGTAGGCCAGATTTCTCAGATTCGAACCACCACAGTTCGAAGGGGCCCGGAATCACACTATTGCCGAGGCATGGATATCAGCTCTGGAAAAGATTTACAGGATCATGGAATATCCGGATCCTCAGAGAGTCGAGTATGCGATCTATCTGATGATTGGAGCCGCACATGATTGGTGGAAACAGATTGAGCAAAGATGGAAACGTGAGCATGTGGCCCCGACTTGGGATCAGTTCTTGACCGAGTTCCGGGCTAAGTACATTCCGTTGGTTGTTCTTCAGCAACGCGAAAGGGAGTTTCTGGCTCTCAAACAGAATACATCTTCAGTTGATCAGTACGAGGCACACTTCTCCCGCCTCATTACGCATTGCCCGTATATGGTCGCCGACGAGCAGAGGAACACTTGCCAGTTTGTAGAGGGATTCACTTACGAGATTAGGAAGGCTATGATGGTAGTCCGACATCGATGTTATACCGACGCAGTGGAAATGGCTCTGCATATTGAGTCTGAACTCGACCTAATGGGACCAAGTCCTGTTCGTTCCACTACCACCGTTCAGTACCTTCCAGCGAGTTCCAAGAGACCATTTACACCTTCAAGGCCCTCTTCCGGAAAGAAGACCTCCTAGGTGTCTTCATCGAAGCAGAATGCACCTTCCCAATTGCAGGGAGCCCTACGACCTGTATGTGGCTTTTGCCAAAGAGACCATCAAGAGTCAGAATAGCTGAGGAGAACTTAGATTCGAATGCTTCGGTGCAAGGTGCAAAATATTAATTGTCATTCCATACATGCATTTTATAATTCGAGTGGTTTACACTCACTTGTTGCGTTTTTCATTGCTGTACTTCCGCGTGCGCTTGTTGGATTCTTTGCGTATTTATTTTTCTAATTCTTCATTGTTGGATTGGAGGACATTTGCTATTCGTGCGCGTGCTACCGTTTATCATCGAGGGAACCGTTGCCAGCAGATTTGACCGAGTTGCCAGCAAAGGATTATTTTGGACTTGACTAAGTCAGAGATTTTCGAATGGACGAGGGTCGTACACCACGTTGGTGGAGGCCGAGAACCTTATCCGAAAGGGAGAAGCTATAGGCTTATCCCCTACCGTCTCAACTGCCTGAAGATCCGAGTGAAGTCTAGTGAATCAAGTTGATCATAGAATTCACAGATGTACTCCCCGAGAATCTGAGAGCTCTTGTGATCAGATCAGAATAGGGGGTCTGTGATAGATCCAGTTCTAGAAGCCGAACCGTGATCGAGGTCGCTGAACCGAATGGATTCTGCCGATCTGACAGAATCGAAGAACCGGCTTGATGAACTTCTCCCTCGAACGCGCCCAATAGAGTACCTTGATCTGGGGTACTCCAACACTGCTCGTAGGAAGAAGACAGTACACTTCCTATGTGTATTGTTCACTGAGAATTGCACAGAATATTATCAAAGACAAGTATTCCCTACCGTTGCTGAAGAGTTGCCCGATATGCTTTGAGATCGAGGATTTGTCTGAACGACCTTTGATTAGGGTATCATCAACTCTATGTCTGATGCCAAATATGTTCTGAAGACAGCCTTCAGTGCCTGATGTGGACGTCTTGAATTCGTAATTCTGCCTCTACTGCGGTCAAGTACCTTGCGACTCGATGTCCATATCACAGTGAGTTAGTCGTTACCTTCTAAGGAGTCACCTTGATGTTCTCGAGATTCGAGGAAGAATGCAGAGCACCTCCATATGGTGCTCCAGACCTCAAAAGGGCACCCGCTAGTTGGCCAACCTAGCAAATGTGAAATCTGGATAGACTGAGTGACCTTTTTATGTCATTTCAAATCCAGAACAAGAATCGATGTAGAATCTTTGGAGACTTGAATAGTACAGGTATGGAAACAAACCAAGACTTCAAGTGGAACTTCTCTAAGCTTGCAACCCTGTTGCTTGAGTCGTCAGGAAAGAAACCGAGATCGAATGGATAATCTCTATAGGCCAGTTCTTATGAGCCGAAAAGAGATTAACTACAACTTCAATATTAACCCTGCTCAAGGGATTCTGAAGGAATCGTCGAGTAAGAATGCATCACATGAAAGATTAATTTAGTGAATGGTACGTACTAATGAAGAAACCATAGCTTATGCTCGGGAAGCTAAAATCAACCAGAAAGTTGCCACTCATGACATCGAACTAGCTGGCGTATTAAAGGATTGGCTTAAACGTCGCCACCATCTTATGGAATCAGTTGGCATCTCCACAGATTATGAGAGTTTCAACACGTGTTTACTCAGAAGGAGGTGAACCAACCCCAACGCCGTCAATGGAAAATGTTTGAGGACTACGATTGCAAGAATCAGTGTTCCTTGGGAAAACGAATATCAAAGTTGACCCTTTGAACCAAATCACGAGTGTGTCATAGGTTGAGGCTAAACCGAATTGGACTTGCACCATTTTGCATAATTTCATCCATAACCTTGCGACCCAGTCAAACTTGGGTTGAAGAATCCGAAATGCCAAGATTGCAAAAGAAAGGAATCCGCGTCAGACAATTCTAGTGAAGAATAATCCAGAGTTTCAGCTTTGTGTTGGTTACCCCAATATTTCCCAATATAAGCCTCGGACCCATGATTCGAAGAGTCGAAAGAAAGAGACTTACTCAATTAAGTCAAGAGATACCTGACTTGCCAACAGGTCAAAGCCAAGCATCAAAGATTTAGAGGTTAGCTACGACTACTACTTATCCTTATGTGGGATTGAGAACGAATTCACCATGGACTTCGTGTCCGGACTACTGAAGGTCTAAGATGGTAATTACAGTTACACATTTACCTGGGATTCCTCCAAGTTGCTGTCGATCGAATTCAGGCCTTTTGACAATAAATTGAGATAGCTCAAGTTCTACTGAAATGCTACTTACAAGAACCCCGAACAAGCTTGAGGTTGTGCAATCCGCGAGATACCTCCTATAAGTTCCTTCAAGGATCAGACTATCGAAGAAGCTTCGTGAGAGATCCGAATGAAGACGCGTAAGTTTCACCCAGAGTTGTTTAACACTAATCAGTAGAATCTGGGGACCAGATTCTCATAAGGAGGGGTGATTGTAATGCCCCGAAAATTCGAGTTATGAACCGGGAACCCGAACCGCTTTTCTTGCGCGATTTATAATTTATTTGACCGTAATTATGTGTTATTTGGATAACTTAAGTTTTTGTACTATTTTATGAAATTACGAAAATGCCCCTTCATTTCTTCGACCAATTCAATTTTTGACTTAGTCTCTCACTCTCTCTCCCTCACTCATTCACGCGCAACAACAGAAGAAAGAAAAGAAAGAAAAGACAAGAAGAAGAGGAAAAGAAGAGGAAAGCTTCAATCGATCGTGCCGGACTCGTTTCTTGACGGATTTTCGAACCGTTAACACCTACGCAACCCTCTCGATCTCCTCTACCGGTAACTCTCTAATTCCAATCCATTTTTATGTACTCTATGTCTCGTTTTTTTGAATTTTCTTCAATATGTGCAAATATTGTATATATGTTGATTTTGGATGATTTTGTGGATGGAATTTCGTGATTCTTGTTTCTATAGATAGATGATAAGTAGGAGAACATTATATGTGAACATTAGGTTGAGATTTGCATGATTAATTGGTTAAATGTTGGTTTTTGGGTTGAATTTGCGAAGGTTTCTCACTTCTGCGAATTCTCTGCTGTTCTTCATCCGCACGGGCTTTGCACACGGGGTGTTGCAAGCCCGTGTGTGTGCGCACGGGCTCTCTCATGGCCGTGTGAGAGGGCGTGCGTGTTTGTGAATGTGCACAGGCTGTCTCACGGCCTTGTGAGAGGCCGTGCATGTTTGTGAATTTGCACGGGCTCTCTCACGACCGTGTGAGAGGCCGTGCGCGTTGAGGATTTCATACGGGCTGCTGCACACGGCCTCAAGCCCGTGTGCAAGAGGCCGTGTGGAGCCATTTTTGGCCCCCGGACCTTCTGTAAGCTGCAGTGCAACTTTGCACTGTGGGTACCCTCGAGACTCGTCTTTTCCGAATTCTTTCTTCGCTCATGTATTCTATAAATATGAAATGGATGTGAATTGCATGATTTATGAATTTATCGCATGTTCGGGATTATGAATAGTGCATTCGAAGTTTTTGACAAATTTCCTAACTTTTGCATATGAAGTCCGTTTCTTCCGAAACTTGAATGCATACTGTCTTATGGTATATTAAGCATGTTCATGAAATCTCGTTGCATTTGAACTTGGTTTACATATCTAAATTCATGTTGCTTCGTTTATTGATAATTAGAACTTAAGTGATATATGTGGTTGTTTAAACGTGCTTTTACGTGTTTCTATGCCTTCGTTGAGCCGTGCGTCGTCGTATGTCTCATGTGGTTATGTCATTTTCAGTTGCAGGTTCCATTCTCGTGGATCAGGTTGTTCGCTTCCGTTTTGGGCTCTCTTTTCGTTATCGCCAGGTGAGGTTTCCTTTATTAAATTTATACGATAATACGTACGTAGTACCAACCCTAATACCGAATAAGCCTCGCATGCAAAATTTATGTTTTCATCCCGTATTACTATATTTAGTAAATACTTTATGCTTATTACTTTTATGAAGTTTCATAACAACGAATTTGATATCAAAAATGTACTATGTGTATGATTTCGAAAGGATTTCAAAAAGAGACAAGTGAACTATGTTTCAATTTAAATGTAATTTTGGGTTTGGAAACCTTCTCGTTGAGTGAAGTCGTTAGCGCGGATTTCTTCCCCCTTGACGATGGAATACCCGGTTGTGTTTTCTACCGTTACACCGCCTGTCTCGAACGGCCCCTTTGCCCCCTAAATGTCTTGATTCCTATTCTAATAGGAAAATGATAGTTATGAAAATGCGAGATATGATATGCATGTCCGTTATGTTATGTGGGCCCCAGAGTATGGTGATCGGATGAAGCCAGATAGACAACGGGTCTACGGTGAATTTCGGTGGCTTGCTCCATGTTTACCAGGAGCATGGGTTGAGGCCGGAGTGGCAACCTTTGAGCTCCTGCGGCGGTTGACTTCGTGTCAACTGAGACACAGGCTGTTATGCCTATATCTGGTGCAGTATGGATTTAGCGGTCCTTCTGCTATATGGGAGGAATAAAGATTGGTATGTTTTCAGGTGTGATATGATATGAGGAGTTAAGGGCTCGACTCGCCGAGCAATATGATATGTCACGTTATGTTACGCTATGATAAATCACCAACTGTTTATGAAAACCCTTCTTTTACGATTGTCTTCTTTTAAGTTAAAATGGTGATTTATTCTATGCATGATATTATGTATGTACTCCCCTTTTCGCCTCACTTAGTCTTTTGACTAACCCTCTCTGCTCCAACCCTTATTTGTTTCAGGTGGTTACTAGGTGGGCATTGTCGGGTCTGGTTTTGCAGAATTATATTTGTCTTGTTTTTAGTCAATTTTTATGACTTATCAGCTATCCATGTTTACGATAATTGTATTGAGAAATTATGTAATTTACGTTCAGAAATATTCATTGTTGAACCCGTTTATGATTTGATTAAGTTTGTAAGTGAATTCCGCTAGCCTTGGAGGGCTTTAATTATTTGCGCAATTGGTTTACTGCTTTAATTATCCTTATGAAGATCTAAGTTTTGTTGTTGTTGCTTCCGCTTCCGCATTGTTGTGGTCGGTCATTTTTACAAAAAGCCCTGCCTAGTGATTGAGTAATTGAGTTTGCCGTTCGCCAGGTTTCAGTTTAGGGTCGGATTTCCGTTTCGGCTTCGGATTGAGACTCGGTGCGGGGCGTGCGTTACCCGTTTGGGGCACCCGCTACAGCTCGCCTCACATATGTCGTCCCACTAGAAGGGCACATCCTTGCGAGTCAGTGGGGTAAGCGGCGCGGCTATCTTTGAGAAGTCCTGAACGAAATGCCTGTAGTAGCCGGCCAACCCTAGAAAACTTCTCACCTCTATCGGCGTCTTAGGCTGCTCCCAGTTCATAACAGCCTCGATCTTTGAGGGATCAACCTCAATACCATCTCCTGAGATCACGTGACTAAGGAAATGAACTCGATCAATCCAAAATTCGCACTTGCTGAACTTGGCATACAACTGATGCTCTCGAAGAGTCCTTAGGACAATACGAAGATGCTCGTCGTGTTCTTCCTTAATCTTCAGGAAAACTAAGATATCCTCGATGAAAATCATAACGAACTTGTCGAGATAGGGATGGAAAGTTCGGTGCATCAAATCCATGAAAGCGGCTGGAGCATTCGTCAACCCGAAAGGCATCACAACAAACTCGAAGTGCCCATAACGGGTGTTGAATCCAGTCTTCTAAACATCCGACTCTTGAATCTGTAGTTGGTAGTAACCTTGTCGGAGATCAAGCTTAGAGTACACCTTCGACCCTTGCACTAAGTCAAACAACTCTTCGATATGGGGTAGAGGATATTTGTTCTTCACCGTCATACGATTCAACTCACAGAAGTCGATGCACATCCTCAACGTACCATCTTTCTTCTTCACAAAAAGAACCGGTGCACCCCAGGTGATATACTCGGTCGAATGTAGCCACTCTCCAACAATCCTTCTAATTGAAGCTTTAACTCCTTTAACTCGGCCAGAGCCATAGGATAAGGAGTTTTCGAATACGGCTCAGCTCCCGGAGCTAAGTCTATCACGAACTCGATTTCCCATTCTGGAGGCAGAGAGTTCAAACTCTCGAGAAACACGTCGGGAAAGTCTCCAACTACTGCCACATCCTCAAGTTTAACATGTTCTTTCGGACAGTTTAGTAGATAAGCAATAAAGGCCGGGGATCCTTTACGAATCATTCGGGCGGCTTTAACAAAAGAAACTGTAGGAATCTTGTCAAACCTTTTGCCCAAAATCTCGCTATCGGATCCCAGAGCGATCTTTTTCCAAAAAGAGTCTATATGAGCTCGATGGCGAAATAGCCAGTCCATACCCAAAATTATCCCATAATGACTCATCGAAAGCTTAATGAGGTCGGCGGGATAATCGTGCTCGTCTATCTTCAACGGACAATCCTTGAAGACTCGATTACACAAATAAGAAATTCCCAACGGGGAACTGACCTCAAGCAAGTACGGTAAACACTCAGCAGATAGAGGCAGTTTAGTAGCAAATTCAGGCATAATAAATGAGTGGGTAGCAGCCGACATAGTTATGGGTATGCCATGCAAATGTAATATACCTTGAACAACAGCATTCGGGTCGGCGTCACCCCCATCTCGCTGCATTGCATAAGCCCGTGCCACCACCTTTCCTTTCCCAGCATTCTGAGGATCTTTCTGAAACTGTGGGGGCCTCCTCTTTGGGCACTTCTCGTATTGATGATCATTACCTCCACAACGAGTACAGAGGCCCAATTTCTTCCAACACATAGCCTCGGTATGGTTTGGTTTGTTGCAGAAGGAGCACTTCTCTTGGGGCTCAGCTGGCTTAGGACCCGTAAACTTCTGCTTCTTACCGGAAGAGGAAGAACCGGAAGGAGGAAAATATTTCTTAAATTTCTGAGGGACATGAGAGGGAGTCTTTGCGGCGGTCTCTCGACTCATCTGCTGAAGCTGAGCCTCAATCTCCAAGGCCTTGGTGACAGCAATATCGTAAGTAGGAAGGTCTGCTCCAAGGAGAGCTCGTCTAATGCCGTCGGTCAAGCCTTGAGTAAGTTGGTTCACTCTCATTCGCTCATCAGTGAGCATCGAAGGGCAGTAGACAATCAGGCGAGTGAACATGGCCTCGTATTGGTCCACCGAGAGCTTGTCTTGCTTTAGGGCTCGAAACTCGGCCTCCCTTTTATCTTGAACCACCAAAGGGACATATTTGTTCTTGAAGGCCACAAGGAAATTAGCCCATGTCGTTTCAGTATGCTCTGCCTGCCATTTAGCCTCAGCTAATCTCCAACAATCTCTTGTCGGACCCTTCAATAGAAAGACTGCGTACTCGACCCTCTTCGGATCTTCACATTCGATCATCCTGAAAATGGGCTCTAGATCTGTAATCCAAGCTGCAGCCTTTAAGTCGTCTGGAGCTCCCTCAAAATGAGGAGGATTGAGGTTAAGGAACCTATCAAAGTCCTTGGCCTCGAACTGTCTTCTTTGAGCTGCAGTGCAAGAAACGTCCCACTAGCGTGGGCTCGGCGTTGGGCGAAGTCAATGTAGGTTCCATGACCAATGGGGTAAACGTAGAACCCGACGATTTGTTCTCTATAGCCACTTTGTTCTCCATAGTCACTCAGTTCTCCATAGCCGTAGAGCTGCTTGCATTGGTAGTCCAGAACAACTGCGATTCTGCTTGTAGAACCCTAGCAACCGCCACTGTATAAGAACAGCAGCCTAGACTTATCAGTTTCTGGCGAATCTCGGGCCTCAACCCGGATATAAATCTAGCTGCTCTTAGTCTCTGATCCGGTTCCAAGCTAGGTGAGCAGTTTGTCCAATAAGCAAATCGGCCTTCATACTCTGTCATGCTTTCCTCTCTCTGCGTGATCTCCATGTCTCCGGCGAGATAAGGACCCACAAAATGCAGCCCAATCTGTAGGGGCGGTAGTGGTGGATCAGTACGAGACTTCTTAGACGCCATTCTTGAAATCACAACTGATTGGGAAATTGTAGCCCCCCGCTCTACAACCCTCGAACCTGCACGGATCCCCAAGCCGAGAACAGCGCCTCAATCCGAGAACCCATACAAGCCAATGGGTCTATCTCGACACTTGGCAACAGTGAATCCCCAAAAGACAGAATAATTAAAAGCCTATGAAGAGTTTTAAAGACAACAACCATACATCACAACCTCGCCTAGCTACCCCTGTATATAAATGTGACGCCCCTACATCACAACCCCCGGACCGGAACAAGACCCCGAGTGACGGTTAAGGACTTCCACTCGAAAACCCGCCCCAGACAACGGGATTCCATGACCTGGCAACAGTGACTCCCAACAAAACAGAGTGACAACAAGTAAAAGAGCGGAAGCATAAAAACACGAGGGAAATAAAAGCAATGCCATCAAGGCTCAACTAAAATAAATCCATAACAACATCATCGTCAGCCATTTGAACAAGTAAGAGAGTATAAGACAATATCCAAATTATACATCGGTCTAACATGATAATAAAACGTTTTTAAAATATTTAATTCCCGGCAAGAACGGGCCATCTCTTTATAACTCCAAAAATTCATTTCAAATCATAATATGAAATATCCATAACACCGTTTGGCTTATCAAGGAGCAACCCGAGATTTTACCATAATTACGACATTATACTTAAAAGTACAACACCGATTAGTATTGCTCGAACTAGACTACCTCCGACTAGCTTCAAGTAATACCCTTTGATTATTTAATAGATGATCGTCACTGGGTCTCCATCTACGTATAATCTGGATTATACAACGGGCTTTACCCTAGACGCACGTCTCCGGGTCTCCACCTATCATATAACTCAGGCCCAAATTCCCCCAAAAGCGTCCTCTAGGGGTTAAGTGTTATATTCAACTCGGTTTTGTAATGTTTAGTTCTCCTTTCTCTTTCTCAAGTAAAGGAGCGGTTTGACCAAAAAGGGTCTTTCGAGACAAGGTATGTAACGGCCTAGGATTTCTCTCGTCACGTTGTCGATAGACTCGAGGCATACGCGCAAGGTCCCCGACTAAACGTTACTTTAAAACCAAGGAGTTCTCTTGTCTCTAATTTGAAAACCATTTGATCAAAGTATACATATATCGTTTTATATGAAAACCATTTATTCAAATATCAACCATAAAGACAATTGAAATATAAAAGGAATACAATGTTTTCACAATATTTGTTCAATACTTCAGTTGAAAGCATGTAAAACCTCACCTGTATGCTTCACAAGACAAAAAGAAGGCCCGATGAACTAGGTCTTATCCCCTTGGGTCCCACCTGTAATATACAGGGCCTCGAGGTAAGACACGACTCGACAAACCAACCAAATACGACGGACGGCTTAGAATGTAAAACATGCTTGATAACGAATCATGTAAAGAAGCACGTAAACAAGTTCAAATGCACGTAATATTAAGCATAGAAGGCATATGAGTGATATAGAAGCTTGGGAGACCAAAATCAAACGTTTGGAAAAATTATAAAAACCACTCCCGAACACTATTCAAAACCCGAACATGTCCGATCGCCATGAAACTTTCAAAATATTTAGGTTTTAACCTTTAAGGGTTTGCAGCGGCAAAAGAATCGAGAGAAAACGACGTTCGGAGCAAAATCGAAATTTTTAAACTTTTGAACACATTTTTGGCCGCAAACCTCTAAGTGAACACGCTCATGCCCATGTTTTGAAACACGACCATTTTTTGAAAAAAACCCATGGCTGTGTTTTGAAACACGGCCGTGTACCATCCATGGCCTAGTTTTCATCTTCTCCGCGGCATTTTTTTCAAGATTTGATCCAAAAACCCATTTTTCAACTCCCAAACTTCACCAAACTCAATCCTAATGCTTAATATCATCAACTAACTCAAAAACCTCAACAAAATATGAATTTGAAGGTATGAAACACATATTACAATTTAACCCAAAAGCTTGAAAATGCTTCAATGGAGTTTCATGGTTTCTAGGCCCATTCTTGCTTCAATAGTCTCAAATAACACTCATGCTAGCATAATATATCATATCATCAACTTGCTAATCAACTAAAACTATCAAAAGCAAGAAATGATCAAATTACCTCAAATGAAGAAAATTGAGGAATGGAGGTATAGAGAGCTTCAATGGAGAAACTACTAGGATCAAAGTGTTCCTTGTATGATAATGAAACTTTATGTGGATCAATGGTGCTTGAGGATCAAAGATGGAAGAGCTATGAAAGCTAGGTCACAAAGCTTGAAGAGAAGAAATGGAGAAGAAGAAGGAAAGAAAATTGAAATTGTGTTAAGTGTTGGAGGGAGAGAGAGGCGTGAGAGTTAGAGAGAAAAAGAGACACTAGCTCAATCTCGAGCCAGTCCGAGAATACTGAATATCGCTATTCCAGGCTAAATGTCGACTTATCAAAATTAATCGATATTATAGTCAAAATGACACAAATTAAGCCCTCATTAGCAATACGTGAATAGAAATCCCAAAAAAATACTCTAACATAATAATTTTCCAAATCACACCAAATAAATCTCAATTAAACATATAATTCACAAATAAATCCGGCTAACACGCCGTAACGTACCTCAAAATATCGGGGCGTTACACTAGACGACTCGCAAACCAAAAGAGCCTATCTAATGTCATGGTTGCCAATCCGACACACGAGGCATGTCAGTCTCTCAATCTACCTGAGACAAGAACCAATAAAAGAGGGTAAGTTTAAAGAAACTCAGTGAAGATATAGGTAAGACAAGTTCGAGTCACGCTTCCGGGTTTTTATTAGGAAAATACATATGCAAAAGGAAGAAACTGGAATGTGCTTTGACTTGGATAATAACAATAATCGTTAATCAATGAAGACAATAAAGCAATAACAATAAAATAATATCCTAGCGAGAATGGGCCTATTCCTCCTTATAACCCCCCAATCGTCAAAATACTCCATCTCCGGTGTCAAGTCAAGGAGCAACCCAAGGCTCGATGAAAGTGAATTTCAAGAAAGCGTGCAACGAATGCAACACCCACCATCGCCCGAACTAGGGGTGTGCATCGGTTCATAACCCAACCGAATTGGGGGTTCGGTTCGGTTCGGTTAACCGAAAATTTCAGTTTTTGAAAAATGAAACTGAAATCGAAAAAGATCGGCTCAGTTCGGTGAAAAAACCGAAAACTCGAACTTAAAAATAAAGAACAAAGAAAACACGCAACGGCATGCCTTGGTTGGTTACTTGGTTCACTATATTTCTTATTTAATTTTAGAAACATGTAAACCCTAAGGTTGTTGGTTATTTTCAAGTGGCCCAACTCAGCCTAACAATAATCAAAATAAAATATTAATCAAAGGCCCAACAACCAGCCCCAACAATAATCAAAATATAAAACCCTAACTAAGTTACTTTTACTCCAACTACCAGCGACAGTCGACTCATGTTCTATGAAGGAGAAAATAAAAATGTATACACCCTCGGAGATAAGTTCTTCTCAGCGGCAAACATATAGCAGCGACCAGCAAAACTTTCCCGTGTAGAGGTTTTCAGTCGTTAGGTGATGACTGGCAGGGTAGGTGAGACTCAAATTGGGGAGATCTATTTTGACCTGAACTGAATCTAATAAGCCAGAAGAAGATTTTTAAGTTTTTCTGATGAAATCGTGTTTACGAGTAAGAGAAACGTCAAGTTCATGGTGTATTTATATATTTTTTTTAAATTTTAATCGATTTTCAGTTCGGTTTCGGTTAACCATCAGTTTTGAACCGAAAAAACTGAATAACCGAACCTGATATATACTAGAACCGAAACCAAACTGGTAAGCCAATCGGTTCGGTCGATTTTAGTTCGGTTTGGTCGATTTTCGGTTCGGTTTCCGATTTCTGGTTTTTTTGCACACCTACCATGGTTGCCAACTCCTGACAGACCACAGCTGATGCTTGAAATGAATATTTGACATAATCGATGGTTTTGTAGACTAGAGTTTACCATTTTTAGGGTAGTTCAGATCAAATGGTAGCTATTAATGCGTATAATGCATGAGTGTGAATTTTATGTGTTGATTTTAGCTATAGAACTCGCCTTAGAGTATATTAGGATGAAACCCTCGTGAGAAAAATGAGAATCGCGTTTTTCTGCACCTGTTAGTAGAACCACACAGTCCAATGCATGGTCTTGGTAAGACCGTGCACAACGCCGTGTGCACCACTTTAAGCCTGCACCGGCTTGCGCACCATGGTGCGCAAGCTAGTGCGCCTTCGTTTCAGCGTGCACGGTCTTGAGGGCGTGCTCAAGACCGTGCGCAAGGCCGTGCCCTAGCCCGTGCGAATGCCTTAGCGAAATTTTCAGCCTTTTTTCTTAGTTGCTCTCGGGAATGGGGTCCATTGGCCAAAAATAAAAGTTGACTTTTTGGATACGACCTCCTAAACTCGAGCCGTTTTCAACTATATCTTCCATATGATTCAAGGATGAATATTCCGTAAAGTTTCAAAATTCCGACCTCGTTCGGGCCTTGAATCGAGCCTTTTTCGATTAGGACTTTTTCCCCAATTTTTGAATGTTCTCCGAATGATCCGAAAATCGCATGAGTGCTTCCTTATGTTATATTATACATGAATGTGCACTTAGAATTTCAATTGAGCATGTTTAGCATCGTTAATTTCACAGTTTTCATTTAATTGATTTAATTGTATGTTACTTGTAATTTTAATTGCTTCGTGACATTAATTGGCCGTTCATGTGTTGTAATCCCATGAGAGTCGTGTGTCGTGTCTTGTCTTATTTGGTTTTGTCGTCTTTCAGTTTCAGGCCATTCTTCTGAGGAATTGCTTGAGTTGTCTTGTCGTTCCCGTGCTTCTAGGTGAGGGTTTTAAAATGCTTTCAACTGGAGTAAGGATTTCTTTTACTTATTGCGAACTACCCTTACATGCTCATATCAATTTGATTTCTTGTTCTCGTATATCTATTAGATATTTAACTATATTTTCATGATTATAATAAACAAACATTTTGATATCAACTTATACCTATAAGTATATCTAAATCGTTTTGTTTTCAAGAGGCAAGTAAAACTCTTTCTTTTCAAACGTGATGCTTTGACCTTGGTTGGGTCTATGAGGGAAGTCGTTAGGAGGGCGTCAGTGCTTCCCGACACGTATGAAACTCATGGTCACCCCCTTTGTCGACACACACATGCCTAAATGCCCGTTTGGCTTTCAACTTATAATGTTTCTTGAAACGCGAGCAAAATTACGGACTTTTCTTTTAATGGGGGCCTGGGAGGGTATTCGAGGGTCTCACTTGGGGACGAGCGTCCAGGGTGTTTCCCGATGTACTTTTCCTAAAAATAAGCGTCAATCGTGGCCCGTCAGGAGTTGATAGCCACGGTTGGGAGCGATGGTGGGTGTTGCATTCGTTGCACATTTTCCTGAAATTCAATTTGTCGCCCATGGTCGCACTATGGGGTCAGACACCGGAGATGGAGTTTTATCATGACTTGAAGGGGTTATAAGGAGGAATAGCCCCATTCTTGCTAGGATATTATGTGCTTTTATTCATGCTTTACTTTCATTACTGTTATTAATTGTTGTTAATGCAAGTCGAAGCACGTTCCGGATTTTCTTCATTTCCGCATATGTATTTCTATATATATATATATATACAAAACCCGGAAGCGTGGCTCGTACTTGTTCCCACTTTACCCTCACTGTGTATCGTTTATACTCACCCCCATTATTTTGATTCTTACTTCAGGTCAACAGGTGGCGTTGTCACCTTTCACGTCAGTTGGCAACTGCGGGTCGTGAGTCTTGGTTTTCGTGTCCTTTGGTAATTGTCGGTAGTGTCCAACAACAGCCTGTCTTTTATTATTTGAATTGAATTACTGGATAAATGGATATATTGATGAATTATTGAGCTTTGATATTGATGATGAATTGTTGAGCACTGGTTTATGTTAATTGATGCCCTGTGTGGCTTTATATGTTGAAATGATGTTATTTAAGCTTCCGCACTCTATTATTTCTTTTGGTTGTTGTTGTTGGGCTAGGATCGTTATTGCCAGTATAGATTGAGTGCTTTCCGTTGGCCGGGATGGATTTTTAAATGGGGTACATTTACCTCGTTTGGGAGTTCGTCTCGGTGCGGATGTGGTGTTCTTTCTCCTCCTACAGAAAGGGGCGCTACAGTCAGTGGTATCAGAGCCAGGTTCCTAAAAGGGAACCGAAAGCTCTAGTATCTCGTCTGTCTTGTCTTTTGTGTCTTTTGAATTGTGTCAGTCCGTGTCGAGTTCGTGTTTTGACGAGTGTTCGTTTCATCTTGGTGCTTAAAATTGTAGACGATTACGGTTGGCTTAATTAACCAACTGGCAATCTTTTATGAATTTTTGTACTAAGGAAGATGTAATGCGAGTCAGAACTCTTTGTGTGTTTTATTTGGTTTGGTTTGTCTTAGTTGTGTGTCGATAGGGTTTTGTTGATTGTCGAGCATGCCTATGTGTTTATGAATTGTTGGCATCATTTCTTACAAGAGATGCATGTATTTTGCCAATAATTGTGAACGCAGGTATGCCACGCAAGAAAGCCCGATCAGACCCTTCAGTACCACTACACCAGACTGCTCCAGGATCCTCGTACCCGTATCCGACGGGGGACATCGAGATAGCTCAAGGGGCGGAAAGTATGACCGAATACGAGGTAAGGTTCGCCTACCTGACCAACTATCCTCCTAACTTGGTGCCGGACCAAAGGGACCGATCAGCAAGATTTATAACCGGGTTGAGGCCCGAGATTCGCCAGATACTCATAGGACTCGGCTACTGTGCCTACGCAGAAGCTGTCGGCCGAGCCCTACGGGCCGAAGCAGAATTGGCAATGAGAGCTAGAGGTGCCAGATTGATCACCTTGGAGAACCAACCCTATGAGTCATGAGCTCCAGCAGTTGTCCTTACAACTTCTCACAGTGAAAGGACGACGACTAGCGGATCAAGTGGAAGTATCCTCCTCTGCTCACACTGCCATAAACCGAATCACACCGCCGACGTGTGTAGAAGAAGACTTGGGATGTGCCTAATCTGTGGTGCCTCCAGTCACCTCATCGACCATTGCCCCAACAAGGGCAGATGCAACTGAAAGAGTCGAGAAAACTACCAGGATCAAAGGACTCAAGCCAAGACACGGAATAAAGGAAAAAGAAGGCTAGACCGGACTTCGTCTCTCGGAATAAAGGTACCATGCATGTTCATACCATCCATAATCCTTATATTTTAATTTATAAATTGCATGTTATAATGTATTTGTTGTTTGGTTGAACTCCGGATTACATCCGGGGTGTTTTAGTAATTTTTGCGCTTTTTATTTCGAATCAGGGGCGCTTGCACGCCCCTACGCACGGTCTTGGCCAAGCCGGTGTGCCCAGCTGAAGACCGTGCTGACCAGTTCAGCATTTCAACCGCTGAACCAACCGAACCGTCACACACGGTCCTGCGCACGCCCGTGCGTCAGGCCGTGCGAGCCCATTTCGCCATTTTAAATCCCATTTCACGAACAGACTTACAGAGACCCCAATTTTCCCTCTTCTCACTTCCAGCAACAGCAAACTCACAAATTTTTCCCCCAATTTCACCTCTTCCACTTTGTAAGCTCGTAACTTTTGATCCGGCCGTCGGATCTTCGTGACATTTGGAAGGTGCGTAGCCGGCATTGCACTCTTTCATTAGTTAGTATTTGGGGATGATCTACACAATTCCTTGCCCAAAATACACTCCCGCCAAGTGTTCGACGAAATTCCCGAGTGAGGAATTTCACCAAATTCAACTAAGAAAGCTTCAAACAACCTTCTCACATGGCCGCCGAAGGTTCTCGATGAAGGAGGAGGCAAGATGACCCTCCATCCCCGCTTCCTCTCGATGTGGAAATTCCAAATTCCATTTAAGCTAATGTTTTTCGCCGAATGTATGGCCGTCTGGTTCTCTCCACCAAATTCCTCGATGTAGATGCCTTGGGGAGATTGGGACTCGAACACGATGTTGCCCGGTATATTGAGGATGTGGGTTGGACTACATTCTTGGATTTTTAGAAGGAATTCGTATTCACGGCTCGTCTACAAATTCATTGCAACTCTCCAACTAGTTCCTCATCAAGACGACTCCGAGCTACCATTTAAAATTGAATTCCGGGTGTTCAACGAGGAGTACGAGCTTACTCTATGACAACTAACAACTCACTTTGGGCAACCCGTTGAAGGAATGATGAGCCGGGAATTAGGTTGGTCCGAAGCCGAAGCTTGGAGACGTGTCTCCACTTCGAGAAAGTCCTTCAAGCAAGCAACCGACCTCATCAATCAAGCCTTGAGGACTTTCCACCGATTCCTCTCATGCACCGTTTTTTCTCGAGGGGATAGCTACGGTTCTATTAACTTGGATGAGCTTTATATTTTGGATTGTGCGGTCCGAAAAGAGCCGGTCAACGGCATTATGTTCTTTCTTCGATACGCGGAGTACGTGGCTACCTGCCCGAAAGGAGAGATAAGGATTGGGTCCTACATTACCGCAATCCTAGAGTGCGCCGGTGTAACCGGAATGGACCAATGGCCCCAGCGGGGGGAGACGATGCTACCATTACCTACAAGCAATTCGCCCAAATAAAGCTTTGTAGGAAAGTGAGGGGCCGTCATGGTAAATACGTGCCCATGTCGGCAGAGGAAGCCGCCGCCGAGGGCGAGGACGACGACAATGACGAGGAGGATATTCGTGCAGGAGGTCATCCTGAGGAGGACCAACAAGAGATTGAGGAGCAAATCCTCGAACAACTATATGAAGTGGGAGGCTTCGATCCTCAACAAGCTCCATACGTGCCCGATCCTCCTAGTGTCGACGAGATACACTTCCAGCAGGGTTTCGCCGACTTCCAGACACAACACCAGGCTGGGTCCTCATAGTAGGACATACTAAGTGAGGAGCAGTGGACCCAGTATCAACAGTCGGATTCGGATGTCCAAAATCAGTGGGAGGCCGACAGGTGGAATATCTGGGGAGACCGCTTCACGTCTTTCAGCGATCAAACCACTGAGCGGCTTAACCGACAGTCCGAGCAACTCAACCAACAGTCGGCTGACCTTCAGGAGCTCAGACAGGACGATGCAACCACACCGAGCTCCGAGAGCAGATTTCCGACCTTGAGAGGTCCATATCTAAGCAGCTTGCCAACTACCTGAGCCGTCTTGGCATGCCGCCTAGTTCTGGGGCATCCGACTCTTAGACGTCATCGCCTATCTTTCCATTTCTCACCATTTTTTGCTTTAATTGTAATTTGATTTTATTTAGAATTATTATGTATGAACTACTTGGTATTTGCCTATTTAAATTTAATTACTAATTGTTCTTTTAATTAATTGTTTATGTAATAATTGCGCGATTTTTGTATGACGAACGTTTAATTTTCGTGTTATACTCCCTTTAACAAACCCTGTGATCCGGAGTAGAATATGAGGACAGATTCTTTTGAAGAGGGGAGTATTGTAACGAACCAAAATTCCGAAATATATTTTTGGAATAATTATTCGACACTTCGTTGAATTTTAAATGAAAAGATTAGCTTCGTTAGCTAATTTTAATTTATTCTATTTTATTCTCAAACCCTTAACCCTTTATAATTACCTTTCTCCACCCTTCGAATTTATTTTAATCTCAATTGAACCCCACACCCTCTTGAATACACTTGCACCACCTTGACCCCTCTTGCACCCTCTTGAACACACTTGCACCCCCTTATGCACCCCCTCATGCACACTCTTGCTCACACACCCAAAATCGAGAGAGAGAGAGAGAGAGAGAGAGAGAGAGAGAGAGAGAGAGAGAGAAGAGAAGGAGAAGGGAAGAAGAAGGAAGGAGAAAGAACAAATCCCGTCCCGAATCCGTCGCTCGATCAATCGAGATTCCGAGACCAACTATACAATCCTTGTTTCATTCTCTACCGGTAACCTTCTTTCCCCATTTCATTTCGTCCATTAAATCCTTCAATTTCTGATTTTTATTTTGAAATGAATATTTGACATAATTGATGGGTTTGTAGACTAGAGTTTACCATTTTTAGTGTAGTTCGGATCAAATGGTAGCTATTAATGTGTATAATGCATGAGTGTGAATTTTATGTATTGATTTTAGCTATAGAACTCGCCTTAGTTTATTTTAGGACGAAACTCTCCTGAGAAAAATGAGAATCACGTTTGTCTGCACCTGTCAGTAGAACCACACGGTCCTACGCACGGTTTTCGCAAGACCTTGCGCAAGGCCGTGCGCACCATTTTAAGCCTGCACCGGCCTGCGCACCCTGGTGCGCAAGCCAGTGCGCCTTCATTTCAGCGTGCACGGCCTTGAGGGCGTGCTCAAGACCGTGCGCAAGGCCGTTCCGCAGCCCGTGCGAATGCCTTAGCAAAATTTTCAGCCTTTTTTCTTAGTTGCTCCCGGGAATGGGGTCGATTGGCCAAAAATAAAAGTTGACTTTTTGCATACGACCTCCTAAAATTGAGTCATTTTCACCTATAGTTTCCATATGATGCAAGGATGAATATTCCATAAATTTTTCAAAATTCTGACCTCGTTCGGGCCTTGAATCGAGCCTTTTTCGTTTAGGACTTTTTCCCCAATTTTTGAATGTTATCCGAATGATCCGAAAATCGCATGAGTGCTTTCTTATGTTATATTATACATGAATGTGCACTTAGAATTTCAATTTGCATGTTTAGCATCGTTAATTTCACAGTTTTCGTTTAATTGATTTAATTGCATTTTACTTGTAATTTTAATTGCTTCGTGACATTAATTGGCCGTTCATGTGTCGTAATCCCATGAGAGTCGTGTGTCATGTCTTGTCTTATTTGATTTTGTCGTCTGTTAGTTTCAGGGCGTTGTTTCGAGGAATTGCTTGAGTTGTCTTGTCGTTCCCGTGCTTCTAGGTGAGGGTTTTAAAATGCTTTCAACTAGAGTAAGGATTTCTTTTACTTATTGCGAACTACCCTTACTATAGGGTCAGACACCGGAGATGGAGTTTTATCATGACTTGAAAGGGTTATAAGGAGGAACAGGCCCATTCTCGCTGGGATATTATGTGTTTTTATTCATGCTTTACTTTCATTACTGTTATTAATTGTTGTTAATGCATGTCGAAGCACGTTCCGAATTTTCTTCATTTCCGCATATGTTTTTCTATATATATATATATATATATATATATATACAAAACCCGGAAGCGTGGCTCGTACTTGTTCGCACTTTACGCTCACTGAGTATCATTTATACTCACCCCCATTATTTTGATTCTTACTTCAGGTCGACAAGTGGCGTTGTCACCTTTCACGTCGGTTGGCAACAGCGGGTCGTGAGTCTTGGTTTTCGTGTCCTTTGGTAATTTTCGGTAGTGTCCAACAACAGCCTGTCTTTTATTATTTGAATTGAATTACTGGATAAATGGATATATTGATGAATTATTGAGCTTTGATATTGATGATGAATTGTTGAGCACTGGTTTATGTTAATTAATGCCCTGTGTGGCTTTATATGTTGAAATGATGTTATTTAAGCTTCCGCACTCTATTATTTCTTTTGGTTGTTGTTTTTGGGCTAGGATCATTGTTGCCAGTATAGATTGAGTGCTTGCCGTTCGCCGGGATGGATTTTTAAATGGGGTACATTTACCTCGTTTGGGAGTTCGTCTCGGTGCGGATGTGGTGTTCTTTCTCCTCCTACGGAAAGGGCCGCTACAGGTCTAGATGGAAAGGTGTTTTCATAGTTATTGATGTGTTACCTTTCTATGTAGTTGAATTCTGCAACAATGATAAGAACAAGATTTTCATGTTAAATTTACATTATTTAAAATCTTTCTATTCATGATTTCTGATGAAAGATGTAAAAGATTTCCATTGGAGATATGTGATCGGTGCATTGTCTAGCCTAGGACAACTCAATTTTTTATCGAAAGATAGAATTTCATGGTACATTTTGATGCAGACATACAATGACAAGAAGTGTGTTCGGAGCTGACAAGTTCAGTAAGGCGTGACCATAGCTTATTGTCATGACATAGAAAAAAAAAATCATGAAGTCTATTCCACCAGCAACAACAGATAAATGTCACAACCCACTAAGAGGATAATAAGCTTCAACCCCCTCCAATTTTAGGGAAGTCTCGTTATCTCTTTCTATTAATTGTGCTAAATTAAGGATAAATAAGGTTTAAGTGTGGGGGAGATTAATTTTTGGTGCAAGTATTTAGAAATGCTTTGGTGGTATAATGGCTTCTATATTTGTCTAACTTATGTCTTTTGTATATCTATTGTGTGAAATTTCAGTCTTCTGTGGTTTTGTGTGTGGTGTCGTCTAGTTGGGACTTGAGCTAATACTTTGAGATACTTTGTTGATAAGCATAATTTTGGCCTTGTAGGCAACATGTTTTGACTTGATTTAGTATGGACTTGACAAATAAGTTTCAATAATATGTTCTTCCATTCTTGTATATTGAGATTTAGTATTTTTGGTAATTCCTTTGATTTTGGGATACATGGACTTGGGGCTAATTTTATCTGAATTAAAGTTGCATGTGTTTAATCTGGATATCATGTATGACAAAGAAGTTGTCAATATTGTTGAAATATGAAATGTGAGTGACTTGAATTATTTTGTTGAAAAGTTGGGGACGATAATCAATTTGAGAGACTTTTTCAATTCAATGTTACTCATGGTTGTAGCGCGCCGAATTTACAGCAGTAGCAGGCTCAGGGTAAGTTGCATGGGAAGCAGCAAACTGTGAGGGTGATACGCACGGTAAGTTGCTTCTCGTGAGCAGCTTACCGTGAGAATGCTATATACCATGAGATTGCATGAAATTGTCCCACATCGGAAGAACAAACATGAAATGAGCACGGTGGTTAATTACCATGTACAATCATCATAGGTTGCAACCTCTTTTGGCAGTTGATTTTCAGGCCAAACTTTAGGGTTGTGCACGGTGGTGACGGAGGTTATACGCGCGCGTCCAAGGGGCGCCCTAGCAAGGAGGTTCTCCTCTCCGTGCCCGGAGGGCCGCAACAAGTGGTATCAGAGCCTACCGACAGTGCGGGTCCACGCACCAGGGAGTAACCATCTACAGGGCTCGGCATGCGTGGGGTTTCTCCACTGGCAGAAAGTGAACGATCCTAATGTCGTGGTACAATGAGGACATTGTGCTCTAAAGGAGGGGCGAATTGTAGCGCCCTGAATTTACAGCAGTAGCAAGCTCACGGTAAGCTGCACGGGAAGCAGCAAACAGTGAGGGTGCTACGCACGGTAAGTTGCTTCCCGTAAGCAACTTACCGTGAGAATGTTATATACCATAAGATTGCATTAAATTGTCCCACATCGGAAGAACAAACATGAAATGAGCAATATATAACCAAAATTACCATGTACAATCATCATAGGTTGCAACCTCTTTTGGCAGTTGATTTCCAGGCCAAACTTTAGGGTTGTGCACGGTAGTGACGGAGGTTATGTCCGCGCGTCCAACAGGCGCCCTAGCAGGGGGGGTTCTCCTCTCCGTGCCCGGAGGGCCGCGACAATGTTCATCACCAAATGAGAGAAAAACATAAAACTCTCGAGCTCCTATTTACTTTTATGTTATGCAAAAAAATAATAAATAACAAAAAAAAGAAGAAGCAAAAAGCAGAAAAAGACAAAAAAAGAAACATCAAATGAGAGAAAAACATAAAACTCTCGGAAATGAATAAAGGAGACAAATAAGGTGACCATGAGTAATGCCGACTTGGGGGTTGAAAAGCTGAGTAACCAGGTGTACTCATCACAAATGTTTGCATTCGCGTAAAAAGGTGATTTGACACCCTAACAAGCAAATTTTCTTCGCTCAAATAAAGTCTCAAAAGTGAAGTTTGAATCCTCACATTAAGATTTTTTCTCACAAGGAATATGTAGGCAGTAGAGACCTCAACCTTTAATACATGATTTAATTATATTTCGCTACTAAATTGTGTGCTTAATAAGAACTCCAAGTTTCCCATTTTCCTTGATTAAAGGATTGTTTTAAAATACTTCATCTCTTTACATGAGTAGTGGAGGTTTATTATGAAAATTTATTCTCTAGTTCATACTCTATTAATGAAAAATTGTGGGGCTGAAATGGTTGAGAAAGTGCTTATTGATATTTGTAGATCAAAGCTTTGCTTGAGGACAAGCAAAATCTAAGTGGGGGGGGGGATTTGTTAATGTGTATTATTTTGCATATTTTCATGAAACTAATCCCTCTCTTCGACACCCATCAGCGTGGCATTAAGGGGTTTTCACATGTATACATAGACATATAGGTTCGAGCCCGTTTTAGAAATGGTTTAAATCCTCACCTGGATCACCAAAAGAATCACTGACAGCTAGGACTCACTGCTCCTCGACTGGAGACTGATCTGTAAACAAGACAGGACCTAACGGATCAATAAACGACTTCTAAAAGCGCAAATAAGCAAATAAATGATGAACGGCTAAACAAATGAGTCCACAATCATGCGTATGCCAATAATTATAATTATAGAAGCTACCATGCAAGTTTCGGATCAATCCGACAAGTTTTCAAAATTGCATACATATAAAAATGCACTATTCACAGCCCGAACGAAGTCGGCATTCAACAAACTTTGCAAAATATTAAATCTCAAATCCCAAGGAAGCTATAGGTGAAATCAGACTGATTTTAGGAGGTCGTTTGCAAAAGTCAACGTTTTATTTTTGGGGAATTGATCGAATTCCCGAGAGCAACTAAGAAAGAAGGTTGAAAAATATTCTAAGGTAGTTGCACGGGGCTACGCACGGTCTTGAGCGCGTTCTCAAGACCGTGCAGCATTACAAATGTGCAAATGCACGGGGTTCACGCACGGGCGCCAAGCCTGTCGCGACCCCCGAGCGCGGCGAGGAGAACCCTCACGACGGCGCCCATTGGACGCGCGAGTATAACCTTCGTCACCACCGAGTACAACCCTAAAGTTTGGCTTAGGAAGCACGTGCCAAAAGAGGTTAACCTTGTATTGGTTGTACATGGAAACTTGGTTATAAACCCTTCAAATTCATATGGTTTTTCCTATGTGAGACAAAGCCCACAAAGCACACAAAGCACACTTTCTCAAGTTTTGGGGTGCTACAATCACCCCTCCTTGAGAGCGTAATGTCCTCATTGGGCCGCGACATAGCCCATAATCGCCCGCCAGTGGGGACTCTAGAGGTGGCCCCCGCACATGTAGCACTTTGCCCCGGAGGTTCAAGAGGTAGCTCCCACGTGTGTGGCACTTAGCTCCTGCGACTAACGGTCGGCTTTGATACCATCTGTCGCAACCCCCAGGCGCGGAGAGGAGAACCCTCATGACGGCGCCCGTTGGACGCGCGGGTATAACCTTCGTCACCACCGAGTACAACCCTAAAGTTTGGCTTAGGAAGCACGTGCCAAAAGAGGTCAACCTTGTATTGGTTGTACTTGGAAACTTGGTTATAAACCCTTCAAATTCATATGGTTTTTCCTATGGGGGACAAAGCCCACAAAGCACACTTTCTCAAGTTTTGGGGTGCTACATTGCTGGGCGTGGAGTCGACTGATAACGCATTTTTGGCCGACTAACTCATCTCGAACCTCATTTTTTCTTGATTCTTTTGCCACTAAAAATCCTAAAATGTTAAAACTAAGATATTTTGAAAGTTTCGTGGCGATCGGACATGTTCGGGATGTGAATAGTATTCAGGGGTGGTTTTTGCCCAAGCTTCCATATCACTCGTACGCCTTCTATGCTTAATATCACTTACATTTGAACTTGTTTGAGTGCTTTTATACTTGATTTCCATCTTGTTAAGCATGTTTTACATTTATAAAGTCGTTCGTCTTAATTGGTATCGAGTTCGTCGAGTCGTGTCTTACCTCGAGGCCCTGTGTATTACAGGTGGGACCCAAGAGGATAAGGCATAGTTCTTCGGGCCTTCCGTTTTCATCTTTTGGAGCCTACAGGTGAGGTTTAAAATGTTTTCAACTGACACTTGAACAAATATTGTGAAAACGTTACATTCCTTTTATATTTCAATTCTCTATGCTATTGATATTTGATTAAACGGTTTTCATATAAAAATGATATAATTATACTTGTAACGACCCGAAAATTCCATAATTAATTCTTGGAATAATTATTCGACATTTAGTTGAATTTTATATGAAAAGATTTAACTTTGTTAGTTAATCTTAATTTATTATAATTATTTCAATATCTTTAACCTTTTATAATTACATTTTCTACCCCTCGAATTATTCTAATCTATATAAACGAACCTACAATCTTCTAAAATACCCTTGCACTACCTTGAACACACCCACACTATCTTGAACACACTCACACCCTCTTGAACACACCCCTTGCACCCTCTTGGTTACATATTCATTCGAGAGAGAGAGAGAGAGAAGAGAAGGAGAAAAGAGAGAAGAGAAGGAGAAGAGAGAAATTCCATTCCGAATTCGTTTCTCGACCGATTTAAATTCCGAGACCAGATTTACGATCCTCATTCGATTATTTATCGGTAACCTTCTTTCTCCAATTCATTTCATCCATTAAATCTTTCAATTTTTATAGTTTTTATATTGCATATATATTTGATGAATTTCTTGATTCGTAGATTATAGTTTATCATTTTTGGTGTAGTTCGGATCAAATGATAGATATTAATGTGTACAATGCATGAGTGTGAATTTTACATGTTAATTTTAGCCTTAGAATTCCCCATATTTGATTTTTGCATGAAACTCTCGAGAAAACCTTAAAAATCGCGTTTCTGCACCTGGGTGTTGGAACCACACGGCCCAACGCATGGTCTTGCTCAAGACCGTGCGCCGGACCGTGCACAACCATTTAACCTTGCACCGGCTTGCGCACGCCGGTGCAACAGGCCGTGTGCCTTTGTTCAGCCTGCACGGTCTTGGTTTCGTGCTCAAGACCGTGCACTAGGCCGTGCGTTAGCCCGTGCGAATGCCTTAGCCATTTTTCTAGCCTTTTTCCTTAGTTGCTCACGGTAATGGGGTCAAATGATCAAAAATAAAAGTTGACTTTTTGCATACGACCCCCTAAAATCGAGCCGTTTTCACCTATACCTTCCTTATGATTCAAGGATGAATATTTGGTAAAGTTTTCAAAATTCCGATCTCGTTCGGACCTTGAATCGAGCCATTCTCGTTTAGGGCTTTTTCCCCAATTTTTGAATGTTGTCCGAAAAATCCGAAAATCGCATGAGTTCTTCTTTTTAATATTATATGCATGAATGTGCAATTAGAATTTCCATTGAGCATGTTTATCATTGTTAATTTCGTATTTTTAGTTTAATTGATTTAATTGTATTTTAATTGTATATTCATTTGATACATGTTGTTTATTGGTTTTGATTGCAATGTAGTCTTTGTGAGTCATTGTCGTGTCTTGTCTTATGTGATTTTGTCGTCTGTTAGTCTCAGGTTGTCTTGTCAGGACATTGCTTGGAGTGTCTTGTCGTTTCCGTGTTTCCAGGTGAGGGTTTTTAAATGATTTCAAACGGAGTAAGAATTCTTTTAATTTATTGCGAACTCCCCTTATGTGCTCATCTTGCTTTGTTTTTCATCTCGTATATCTATTAGATATTTAATCTATATTTTAAGGTTGCTCTCAAATGATTTAATATTAAATTGTACTTATGAGTATCCCTAAAATATTTTATTTTCATACGGCAAGTAAAATTATTTATTTTAAGCGTGACGGTTTGACTTAGGATTTATACCCTTCGTCGTCACTCAAACTTGCTCAAATTTAATTTATGTACGGTTTTCAAAGCGAGCAAATTCATGACATTTTAACATGGGGCCCGGGAAAGTATCCGGAGGTTATACCTGGGGACGAGCGTCTAGGGGTAATCCGAGGTGCTTCTCCCAAAACTAAGCGTCAATCGTGGCCCGTCAGGAGTTGATAGCCACGGTTGGGAGTGATGGTGGACGTTGCATTCGTTGCACGTTTTCCTAAAATTCACAGTCGCCCGAAATAGCGATTCGGGGTCAGACACCGGTGATGGAGTGTATGAACGTGAAGGGGTTATAAGGAGGAACAGGCCCATTCTCGCTGGGATATTATTTGCGTGCATGTTACTGCTTTAATTATTTATTATTTATTCAATGTCGTGTATGCAAGTCGAAGCATGATCTGGATTTTCTTCAATTATGAAAATGTATTTTCATATATATATAATTTAAAACCCGGACACGTGGCTCATACTTGATCCCTCTTAACCTTCACTGAGTGTTTTTACTCACCCCCCTATTTTAATTCTTACTTCAGGTCGACAGGTGGCGTTGTCACCTATCATGTCAGTCAGCAGCAGCAGGTCTAGGTTGGCTCGTGTGTCTTGTCTTGTCAGTGTCCCAACAACAGTCGTGTGCTTGTTATGAATTTATTTAATTATGTATTTTGGATTATGCTTTAATTTTAAGTACTTACGTGCCCCTGATGTGGGATAGATTAGACTGGCCATGAATGGCATTGATTATATTATGATTGAGAATGATGTATGAATTAAGTGGCCATGGATGGCTTATATGATATTTTATATAATTGTTATTACTTCCGCAACTCTGATTTATTTATTATTTATTGCTGTTGTTGTTGGGCTGTCGGTTGCTGTTGCTAGTTTTGCCTGATTGATTGCCGTTCGCCGGGATGGATTTTTAAATGGGGTACTTATTCCTCGTTTGAGGGTTTGTCTCGGTGCGGATGTGGTGTCCTTTCTCCGGCCAAGGAAAGGGGCGCTACAATACTTATTGATCAAATGGTTTTGAAATAGAGACAAGAGAACTCTTTTGATTTAAAAGTAACTTTGGGTCATGGACCTTGCTCGTATGCCTCGAGTTTCACTCGGCAACGTGACGAGAGAAATCCTAGGCCGTTACACACCTTGTCTCGAAAGACCCTTTTGGTCAAATTGCTCCTTTGCTCGAGAAAGAGAAAGGAGAACTAAATATTACAAAATCGAGCTGAATAATACACTTAACCCCTTGAGGACGCTTTTTGGGAAATTTGGGCCCGGACTATAAGGTAGGTGGAGACCGGAGACTTGCATCTAGGGTGAAACCCATTGTATAGTCCAGATTATATATAGATGGAGACCCAGTGATGATCATCTAATATATAATCAAAGGGTATTACTTGTAACTAGTCGGAGGTAGTCTAGTTTGAGTAGTACTTACCGGTGCTATAATCGGTTGTGGTGAAATCTCGGGTTGCTCCTTGATAAGCCAAACGGTGTTGTGGAGATTTCATTTATATTTTGAAATGATTTTTGGGAGTTATAAGGAGATGGCCCGTTCTCGCCGTAATTAAATGTTTTAAAAAAATATTTTATTATCATGTTTGATTCACAAAAGCTCTAATGAATTGTAAAGAGAACTTGTCGCCATTAGATTCGTTTTCTATCAACTAAAGCGTGGATTAAGCAAGTTTTAAATATTACATATATCCCCCTCCTCACTGTTTTCTTTTGACTCACGCCTCTTTTGGTTCATGCTTCAGGTTTTGATGTCCGACATTTCATTATCGGCTATGGCAGCAGTGGTTAGATAGGCTTTCCGGGTCATCCGTGTCAGTCTTGTACATTCATCTTTTGTTATATCGAGGATGATTTGGATTATGTCTTACTCTCTTGTTTAAATTATGTTGAACAACGAATTGGCTGAGATATTTTAATTGCCCCTGTGAGGGATAACTGATGCTGTTATGACTGAACTTATTTTTATTGAGCCTTGATGGGCATTGATTTTATTTCCCTCATGTCTTTAGTATATGCTTCCGCTATTGTTTTATCTGTGTTGTTGGGAGTGTCACTGTTGCCAGGTTATGAAACCCGTTGTCCGGGGTGGGTTTTCGAGTGGAGGTCCTTAACCATCACTCGGGGGCTCGGGGGCTCGTTCCGGTCCGGGGACCATGATGCAGGGGCGTCACAACTTAAAGTGGTATCAGAGCCAGTGTCGGTAAGGCCGGTGTGCTAGCGGGGACGCTAGGCCCCCAAGGGGGGTGGATTGTAATGTCCCACATCGGTTTGGTAAGGAGAACAAAGCCCCTTTATAAGTGGGTTGAAACCTTACCTGGCATACGCGTTTTAAAACCTTGAGGGGGTACGCTGGGCCATCGAACCTGATGGCTTTCCAAAGAGGACAATATATGCTTGCCGGGCTGACCTTGGGTTGTTACAAAGCCTGTGCAGGTTCAAAATGGTGAGTACGGGCTTGAGCAAGACCGTGCGCAAGCCCGTGCAGATCAATATTAGACAGTAGAAAATCACGATTTTAGCAGAAATTTGCCCAAAATTCTCAAAATTCGATTTTTAGCAAGAATCAACACAAATACTTTTAAACTAACATCAAGCAAATCGTAAGGAACAATATAATCCAAGTAGCATGAAGAATGGACAAGTATCAAGCTCAAAATCAACAAAACTCATAAATGTCAACAAATATCATAAATGCTCATAAATGCACATAAATTCAGGAAAGAGAAGATAAATTGGTACCAAAAGAAAAAGTTCGACGAGGGGATCACGTATGTTCCAACGGCACAAAAAATGGTGAAGAAACGAGACCGGCGTGATCGTTTGAAGCCCCAAGGTGAAAATCCCATTTTCTCCTCCTATCTCTCTCTCTCTCTCTCTCTCTCTCTCTCACATGAAGCCTAGGGTTCAAGAAGGGGAAGAGATCTTTTATCCAACTAATCACAATGCTCGAAATACGAAGGGGCATTTTGGTAATTTTTGAAACTCCAATTAAAACATTTGACCAACATATCAATATTAATATCAAATCGAAGCTAAACACATAAAGAATATTAATACGCGCATAATAAATTCACATAGGATCATATACAAAATAATAAATTATTAACCACATAATACGAGAAATAAGGGGAAAGAAAGATAATAAGCGCGAAAGACGAACTTACCAAGGTCCTCAAATTCTGGGTCCTTACAGAAATAGATGCATGTCTCGTTAAGAATGATATTTCATAATATTCCAAATAAGAATACTTAATCAAACTCAACATGTGAGACATAGGAAATCGCATTTAACATGCTAAGCAATTACAAGCAATTAAACAAGGAATCTTAATGATGTACGACCTAGACAAGACCAAACCAAGTAGGACACGACATCGAATATTAGAATCAACTCATGTTACATCTCTCTTAATACAAAAGTTATAAAACATTGCCAATTAGGTCACGAAACCAACCGTGATCATTTCACAATTTCGGCACCAAGAATGACAAACACTTGTAAAGACATGAATCAGATACTAACTGACACCACGCAAGATGACATTGAATGCAAGACCGACGAGATAACAAAGCCTTCGGTTTCCTTTCGGGAACCTAGAGCTCTGATACCACTCAATGTAGTGCCCCTCTCCAAGGCTGGGAAGAAGAACACCACACCCGCTCTGAGACAGACCCCCGAGCACGACATGACGCCTTACTCAAGAATAGGCTAAAAAGTCCTAAACGGAAAAGCACTATTCCTAATCCAAATGAAGTCGGAAATATTCCTACTCCGGGTATTATAGGTTTAAGAATCATACAAATCTATTGGCGAAGTCGGATTTCAAAAACGAGGTCAAACGAAGAAATTAGTATTTTGGGGAGAAATGGACAAGGTTGAGTTCAAACTGCAAAAACGTCTAAGGCATAGACACGGGGTTGAGTCATGGCCTCAACCTTGTGTGGGAATCCCGTGTGCGATGAAAAGTGACACGCACGACCTTGTGTCACCCCTGTGTACGACACACGGGGTTGCTACACCCCATGAGGAAAGGCCATGTGCAAGTCACGGGGTTGCAGAACCCTGTGTGCAAAGGCTGTTTGGTTCATATAAATGAAGAACAGTAGGTTTCAGCGCAAGAACAGTAAACCAAACACAAAATTCATCCTAATTCGAATTCTACTCGAACAATCATGCTTAAACTCACATATGTTGTTCTCCTAATCATGCTCGACATTTAGAAACAATTATCATGCAAAACTAACCATAATTACTAATAAACCCAAATGAAAATCCTAACGAAAAGCCTCTTGTAGACAAGAATAAAGACAATGAATCGAAATGAAGTTGAAAGGTTACCAGTAGATTACGGAACGAGGATTGAGTAGTCGAAAATGAGGGTTCAATTGATCGGGAATCGAGTGCGATAAGAGCTTGGCAAGATCTTCTCATTTTTCTCCTTTCTTTCTTCTTCTTTCTACTTCTTTCTCCTTCTTGTGCGTGAGAGTGGATGAGAATGAGAGAAGTGAGGGTTTCAACGGTATTATGGTCATTTCGGGTTGAAGGATCATTTTGGGGAAAAATATGGGTTTCAACTTGAAATCGCCTCACGAATTCAAGGGTTCGAACAAAAATTCGAGAAAAGAATTAGAAATAGGGTTTTGAAGTAAATTCTAAAATTACGAGTCGTTACACTCCTGGTCCGCAAACCTCTTCTTGTGTTTTTTTGTCTTCACAAGAGCCGTATGCGTTCCCTCTGAATAAGAACTGCATTTAAGACAAAACAGAATTAAAATAATAAAAAGAAAAGCGGAAAGGAAATAAAAATACGATGAAAAGATACTATCCCACCTAAGAGGGAACCTCCTAAAGGATTCGGAACATCTTTTTCCGAAGAACTTAACCCGAAAAAGGAGAGACATCCAGGGTGCGAGAAAGAGAAAAAATCAAAACTCTTTTAACTTTAAACGGTTAAAATCCTCGGAATGTAATTTCTTTAATGCCTTCCGAGAAGCGGCATCCTTCGTATATTTTCCCTCGATAAACCTGGTAGGAATCGACCAAGGAGAGGGACCTTGGACGAAGAAAAATTTCTTAAACCATTTGGTATCTGAAAGGTCTCCTATGTTTACAGGAGAGAAGGTATTCTCCCATAGACGGAGATAAAAGAGCCCGTTACGATGAAGACAGGGAAAATAGAAAAGACTGAAAAGCGCAGCGGAAGGGAGGACCTCTTCCCTTGCGCATAACGCTTGGAAACCCAATAAACACCTAATGGCATTTGGATTGAACTGATTCAAAGGAATCCCAAAGAAACTAGAAACCTGAATGAAGAAGGAGGATAAAGGTAAGCGGCGTCCTGCCATAAAATGTTCCTCCGCGAAGGCTAGATAGGAGAAAGGAGGACGAAGGAATGAGTATCCAATCCGAGGAAGAAGAATATGAAAACTCTCAGGAATCTTATAGGCGTTACGGAGTACTACTGAAATGGGAAGAATGAGAAAAGGATCAAAGAGATCCTCTTGGACAGAGGAGAATGAACAGCCTCTTCAGGAATTGGGTTAGTAACTGCAAGAAAGGTAGCGTTTAATTTCTGCTCGTAAGCGGGAAAATCAGAGGACGTATCGGAAGAAGTGGCAGTGGAAACAAAACCTAAGGAAAAAGGAGAGTCTTATGAGGACGAAAAGAAAAAGAAAGAAAGAAAACACAAAGTAAATGAACATACCTTCATATTGCTCGGCAGACATGATGAGAATAAAAGACCGGTCGGAAAGAGGAAATCGTCGGAAGTACGCCGGAGTATACCGCTGGAAATCGCCTGGAGAAGGGGTAAAAGTCTAGGGAATATGGAGCAATGAAAGGACTGAGTGCCATTTTATAGGAAATGAAACTTGCTTAGGAAGTCTTCTAAAAGATTAAATCCAAACCGTTGAGCTATAAGGGAAGGGACGGTACAGATCATGATAAGATCTACTAGATCTGGCTCAAAGATACTCGGCAATAATTTAGAAATGCAGTAATTCATGAGGAGACAGAGAGCCTTCCGAGGAGAAATTAGAGGCAGGAAAGGTCGCGGAGAGAAGAGATTTCATAATTTTCGGAGGAAAAGAGAAAACTGGAGAAAGGAGTAGGAGTCATTGGGCTCGTAACAACAAACCGAATACCTTCTCAGGAATAAATTAGGTTTCGCGGGGGGAGTAGTGATGGTATCCAATATTTTAGGCCCAATAGGTGATTTTAGCCCAATAAATCATATTAATGAATAAAAAACCCTAATAACAATTCTAATTAAATAAAGACTCTTAATATTAATCTAATAAAACCCTAGATGACAGATGTTGGACTGTGATTGGACAATAATAATCCTAATTAATTACACTAAAATACCGAAAATAAGGAGATAATTATTAAAAGAAGTCAATTAAGGAATGGATTCCGAACCCTAATCGAATTAGGGCTACGATGAATGCCTATATAAAGGATTCAAACCCTCATAATCAGACATCCTCGAAATTATCACTCGAAATAAACACCGGAATCATTGAAGCGTAATTTGAGACGCATAGACTTTTAACTTTTTAGGGCCAGATACGAAAATCCCCTAAGGTTTACGCTGTTTATAGAAAATACCCTGAAACCTTGTAACCTTATACTTATCTCCCTAAGGAGGTATTTGTAAGATTTTTTAGGGGGTATTTTAAATATATTTTTATGTTTAAAGGAGGATATTCGTAAGGTTTCAAGGTTTTTCAGAATGTTTTCAAAAAGGTTTCTATAATTATCCCAACTTAGTTTTAAGACAAAAAGAATTTTGGGAAAGCTGTGAGTTCACGGAAAATTTTATTCTTAATCTTTCAAGAAAAATCTCGTATGAAAAGCAGTTTCAATAGATTCATAATTTTAAGTTTAGTCTTCCACTCCAGTCCTACATAGTTTGTTGCATTCATTTGTTCTAATTCACAAGATTCTTTAAAAACTGGGAACACTAATAAAACACAAAACATTAACATTTCATTACATAGAAACAAGTTCATACACTACTGTTAGGGCAATAACAACAACGTTAATAGTTACTCTACTTAAATAAGTTGAAATAAGTTAAAAGCTACAAGCATTATCAGGGGTTGCTTTTTTTCAGCTCCTAGGTTCTTTTCTGTATTACTTAAAACAGTTTTTGTACTTATTTCTTGAAAAACTCACAACTTTAACTACTCCAACTTCTTACAACTTTCGCTTTTACATTAACTTTTCCAAAAGCACAAGTCCCCCTAACCTATTCAACCGGTGACAGAAATGCAGTGTAAGAACCACCACTATATTTCAATCCTCTTAAAAAGGCAGAGCGTCTTTGAAGGGAAAGGGTAGCATTTGGAATACCGAAAGAACGGTCGCTTTCTTCCAACGGTTCGTCTGTTTTAAGTAGCTCAGAAGGTTGGTCCGAGGCGATCTGAAGACCAACATTCAAGCCAATTGATGTGGGCTCTGCCACAAAGCTGCAAAAAAATGAAATGGAAACAAGTAAGCCTGAAAAACAATTGCCAAGCTTGAAATCATCACATAAAATAGCAAAATCAAATAAAAATGTGGCAAAGTGATTATCACCAAGTTCTATATAATGATTTCAGCTTTCTTATTGCGTTTGTGAAATCAAATGGTTGAAAATCAAGAAGTTTCAGAAGAAAAATGGCTCAGGCAAACTTGTTTCATTTTTAAGAATACCCGTGAATTCATAAAATGCAATGAGCCTACTTTACCAGCAGAGCTTGAATGAAATTTTTGGATACCTGGTTTGAAAATCACTCCCATTAGAGCGCATATTATTGCAAATGCCACAAACTACCCACGGTGGAATATAAGCATCATTAATTTCAACACTGTAGCAGATGCCATCCATATTAGAGTCCTTTAGCTGGGAGGACATGTATTCAACTCTCCTCACTTGTTTGCTTCTAACCTGGATTGCAAACGAACAAATACTAATGATAAGATTGTTTCAAAGATAAGGAAAAAAAACCAAAAAAGATATTGAATGTTAATATGTATGACAAATGTCGAGATTCACGGAGTACTGCAGTGGGAATTCTTAATAGACGACAGTACACACTTTCGTTTTCAATTTCTTTTATATAGTAAATTTCGTGGTGTGACACACGAGGTTAGAATAATTTATGAATTTAGTAGAGTGTGCTATTCATTCCTAAAAATTTCATAAGCAGCCATATTACAAGATGTCCAATTTCTCACCTCAGGAGTGGAAAGAGCAGCGTTTTTAAAGGGAACTGGTGAATACAGCACAGGAACATCAGCACCAGTCAAAGAGGTTACGAAGGATCTGGAAGCAAACAATTAAAATAAATAATTTTCAGATATTCACAAAACACAATCCAAAGTAGAAATAATGAGTTTTCATTTTCCAATCTTTTTTCCTTCTTTTGCCAAAATTATGTTGAAAAAGAAAAGAAGCAACTGCTAGATACCAACCTATAATTTAACAGAAAATCATACAATGCATGTACATTCCTATTCCCAGTAAACATCAATAAAGATTGTGGGGTGCTATCAACACCAGTCATGGGTTCCATAGCTCGAGTCTGCACGATCAGTATCACAATTTATGGATTAAGTGCAACCATAATAAGTTTATGGAATCAAACAACAAACAAAAATCTTATCCCACTATATTCTCAGATAATTCAAAGTGAATAGAGGTAATGGAGGTCGCTAATATACCCCGTCCTCTTAAAGCAAAACGCTATGGCCTTGATAGAAGCACAATGGGAAAGATATTGCATCTTTTGGGAATGAACAAGTGCAACATCTCATGAAGTCAAAATTATGTAGCCCCTTCTGTCGGTAGTTCTTAACAAAATCAGGAATTTAGATAGTCACTAACGAATCCAATAAAAATGCCTGATAGATTCCTGAACAGTGGATATCAAGCAATCATGTCCCACAAGATGCTAAAAGTTGACCCTAAACCTCAATACTCCAAGAGAGAGAACTAACAAAAATGGACAAATTTACAAAACCTGGCCGAGATTGTGTTTTTCAATTTCAGAAAGTTCGACAAGGTCATCTGCAGTGACTTCTTCCACTTTAGAGCGGCAAAGAGGCATTGAGAAAGAAACATCCTGCAATCAAATGTAGAATTCAGGAAAACATATTTCATTTGTTGACCAACAAAGAAGATTGTGGCAAAATGATTAGTCTCATCATATGAGTTATAACAAATATGAAATTGAGAAAGATAGGCAAACTCAGGTACATGTGATTTATGAATCATTAATTATGTTTATTTTTCTACAAACGTGTTATTTTACAAGAAGAAATAGGACTTACATGTTCTTTCAGAAGTGACCTTAAATTTCTTGTTGACTGAGATAAGTAGGCATAGCAAGAGGACTTGGTTTTGTTTGGACTATCAGAAGCAGCAAACATAACTACAAACTGCACGGTACAAACTGCACAAGTACGAAAAGAAAGCGCCAAATGAATTTGAGCTAGTATCTTTATCAAGGCAAAGCAAATTCCTTGCTTTATGCATAACCAAAAAAATAAGAACATTTGTTGCATGCATGCCATATTAGCAGCAGAGATCAGCAATTTATTGGTTCAGATATGTCTAAGGTTATAATTTACATGACAAAAGAACATTACCATAAAAAAGTTTACAAGTTCTCTTCCGCAGCATGTAGTAAAGACTTGAAAATGAATCCTTCCACGCCAGTTTTCGTCTACTTAGGAAGTCTGTTTGCCCTTCATAAGTGTAAGATTATTAAGAGGTGATAAGCTAAGGGGAAGCAAAAGCACAATATATGAGGTAAGAGAATCTCCATGGAATATACCTTCTGGCACAGAAGCCAATGCGGATATGGCCGCACGGGGTAGGGTAGATTGAGGGTGCACCCAAGAATGGAATGTCATACTTTGACTTTGACAACCATGTGAAAGTAGATCCATATCATTTAAGGTGGAACAGTTTATTAACCTATGAAACCTAGAAAGCAATGAAATATGCTGAATGAACATATGATTGAGTTTGATATTTAAGTAACTGTAACTGGGATAAGAACAAAAAAATTGATTTTCTGTATATAACACAGGAACAATCATCCTCAATGGATGTCTTTCTGAGACTATCGGGCCAAGAAAAAAAAAAAAAAACAAAAGCACCCCTCAGAAAATTGTTTTTTTCTTCCACTGAAGCCTATGACATGTGGTATTTCCAATTTTGGATAGATTTAGAACTAGAGATATCAAACGCGATTAAGTATATACATAAAAATAATAGTTCATGTATATATCGACCTACTAAACGGCCTAACACATAAAGTTCCACCAGAGACAAAAGGTATTTTCTTTCTATGACGACCTAAAACAAATAAATATGTCACATGCAAACATATTCACCAAATAGACCATACGATTCCAACTTTAGATCATCCATTACAAACAACATAAATTATAATGGTAGGTGCATCATAACAGAGCTACAATGAAAAATAGATTCTCTCTGTGACTGCAATGAACAAATAGATATGTCACATATTGAACAAAAGTCAAAAGACCATATGATTCAAATTTCAAACTATAAATGATCCATTACAAACAACATAAATTACTATTGTAGGTACATCATTACAGTAACTCCAAATCGCATCTTAAATCCTTCATATTTACACAATTTGGATGTATTTTACTTCAAGATTAACGATTATTAATTTATCCAATAAGTCATAAAATATACACAATGCTAGTGCTTGCAGCATCAAGAAATGTATCAGTGAACTTACCAATTCACAGAGGATAAACAAAGCAACCGCATATTAGTTTTTAGGGTCAAATCTAGTGGTATCTTGTAGCCAGGTATATGTAGTTCTGAACAAAAGCTTTGTGGCACGATATTTCCTGTTCTATGAAGTATGGCTGAAGCATCACGAGGTTTCTGTGAAACCAGTCCTTTCAAAGCTTTACCCTGTAGAGTGTAGATCAAGAAGACTATTTTACATTTCAAACACCTAAACATACAACTTTTCAATTCAAGGAACAAAATTTAGCAACTGAGTACCATGTCTACAGAAGTTGAACCATTTAATTTTTCACCACCCAATGATAACTCCTGGACACTCTTAAAGGTATTATTACTGATTTCGGTTGAATTGGTAGTTGGATTCGAAGAGTCATGGCCACCTTCTGAAGCTAAAGTCTCACTCGTACTTCAAGGACATGCAGTCATGCAGTATATAAATTGTCAAACTCAGAAAGCTGAGAGGCCCGAGACATGTTTTAAATCAATAAGACTCATTCATACCACAAGTTTTGCTCTTGTTGTTTTACATTTAAACCCAGCAGATGACTTGAATTCTTCAGACTGCCAGCACGCTTGCTAGGGAAAGTTGCCTACCAATTGTCCGTTACATAATACACATTATCTTAAAAACCGGTTGGGTGAAGTTAGAAAGTAACTGAAAGAGGAGTGATATAAGTCAAAGCATTCGAGAATAAGACCTAGAAGAAAGTCTTATAACCTTAAGATTTTCCTTTCTGAAAAGCAACCCACTGCTTCTGGTGACTGGAAAATGTTCATCCAACCGTGTGGAACGTGATGCTTTTGCAGAACCAGGCTTCTCGAGCCCAGAAACTTCTCCATCTGCATCCCTAAAAGGAAACAAAGAATTTATCGCAAAGTAAATCCAAATTGTACAAGAAAATAATAGGAAAAAATATCTACCTCAAGAAATGACCAACAGATGGAGATTCGTCTACAAGCTCCAGCGATCTTTTTTGCTTCAGTAGGTCTCCCTTTCAAATAAAAGAAAAAACATCTAATATGTTACAGATGTATCAACCTACAGCTTATTTGCTCCAGAAAGTCATGCACATAGATCATTATTGATAGCACGGGAATAAATCCAAGAAATTCTTTTGGGGATATAATATTTCAAAGGAGTATGATTAATTGTTAGGGATCCATAGATTCAGTGTCAGTCAACATTATACCTTAAGCATTTCGCCAGAAAACTGAACTATATATCCAAATAAAATTATAGACAGAACTATATGCATGCATTAGTTGCATCGCACTTGCATCCTTAGATATGAAGCACTATGCCTCAAAGCATGTCATAACACTAGACCTCAAACATGATTCTGCTGCCGGCTCAAGGAAAAATAACATTTTCTTTACAAAAAAAGGTGGATACACCCTTCAGTTTTAATTAGATTGATAAAACCCTTCATAAACACATATACTTATGTTGTATTTTATAGTCAAATGCACAAAACATAGAAGAAATGAACTTCATTTCTTTCCTTCTGTACATATTACACCACATTGCCAAATTTTACTTGAACTTGGCTCTAAAGAAAATAATGGATTGGTTCCTCTCAAATGTTCAGAAACAAACACATATATGTTGTGTTTTATAGTCTTATGAACTTAACATGAGAAAACATAGACGAAATGAACTTCATTTCTTTCCTTCACCACGTTGCCACGGGCAACAAATTATTTTATTTGAACTCGGCTTAATTTTTTCCCAAAACCTTCTCTTACATTTCTGTTCTCAGTTCACCAAGCACACTACACTCAGATAATACTCCATTTGCAATAACAAAAGGAGAGCATGTAAAAGACAAGTTGCAAGATCTATTAAAGGAAATATTACCCGTAGCTCCGAGGGAGTTTTCCTCTTCATAGTGGTGGTGGGAACCTTTGAAACACCACCTCCTGCAGCCACACCGCCAAGATGAAGAGCATTAGAAGCAGGCAATTGACTGGCTGTAGCAACCTTAATCATTGTCTTCGTGCTCAGCTGGTGCATATGCAAGAAAGTCCAAATTTTATCTCAAATTGTAGAGAAGAAAATGATACGGATCAATAAACCTTGGAAAAAATCCCAAGAACATGAGAAGTGGAGATCACCGGACTTATTGAATGTAGAAAAGAAAACTTGGGGATTCTAAAATAACTGGTTCGGCAAGATGAGTTTCAAGGCAGACATAAAAAACAGTTACCTCCATTAATGTCAAACACAATAGACAAATAAACTCTAAATCATATACAAGTACTTGAGGAAATAAATTAGCATACAAGTTTTATCAACTTCAATTAATCAATCGCCCAAATGAGAACAACCCATCATCAAAATCTTCCCAATAATTTAATCATTTTTCAAGAATTCATTAACATTTATAAGGGCATTAGAACAAAAAAGTGAATTGTACGAGCGATGGCCAAAAAGTACTTCGAACAATCAAAAGACGGAAGCTTAAACTTACTAATAGATAACGCGCCTAAAAAAACGTAATAGCCACTGCACTATGACGTTCGCACTGAGTGATTATGAGAGCTCAAGAACGGCACCGCGGGGCGGAGACGAAAGAGACGAACCGCGACAAAGATGAGAGGGAGGGAAAGTAAATAGATAATTTGAAAAGTCATAGAGATCCGGGTAGACCCGTCAGCCAACCATGATCCGACGGATCTGGTTTTACGGATTCAGATCCGCCATGACCCGTTCCGGATCAGGAAAAGTCATAATTTTTGGACAAATAAAAGTTGATAAACTCATAATTTTTTAAAATTTTGTATATAAAAATAAAAAACTTTGGGAGGCGACCGTCTCTTGGTCTGAGTATTGGCTCAATCTCTGCCTAGAATGTCTTTATAATAATAATATCTTTAAGAAAAACTATAAATTAGCAATAAATAATATGATTAGAGCATGTTTACTTCTAACCTAACATCGTTAATTAGTCCCTTAACTCACAGATTTTCGTGCTTACTTTGACTTAGGCTTCGTTTACTTTTTATAAAAATAGTCTATGAGGGCTTAAATAAAGGCAGATTAATTTAAGGGATAACGCACTTTTATTCTTGTTTACCACCTTCTTGGTACTTCCGCTAATTTAGTCAATAACTGGCTCCTTGTTTACTCTCATGGCTACTCTTTCAATTCGAATTCAAATCTCCTGCCCTCAGATTTCCGTTTTTCCTAACGTCTTCCTTGAACCTGATTTTGTTTCAGAACTGTATAAAGGCGCCCCTTCGTCGAGAGAGAGAATTACCTATTATTTTTTCTTCAAGAACCCTAGTTTTTTGTCAAAGCGGAGAAGGTAAATAATTTCAATTAAGTTTAGTTGTCTGATTAAATTTTTCTGTTTTTATGTTTAGTTGAGTTCGATATTTTCTTGACGCTTTTGTTGATTTCTCTAGATGCTGAAAAAATTCCCAATTCAATTTCTGGAGGGAGATTTCAATTTCTGAACATCTGTTTTTTTTGTAAAGATGCAGAAAAATTTACCAATTCCCAGCGAAACTTTTGAAGCATGTGGAATGTGGAATGATTAATGGTGGGAAATTAGACTGGGTTAAAGAAAGGAAATAATAAGTTTTCAATTTGTAGAGGGAGAATTACGCCTGAAACTTGTTCGAAAGATTTGGGCGGAAATTTTTGGAGCAAAATTTTGAGAGGGAGTAATGGGTCCCAAGTGGCAATGGGTAGTAAATAAAGAGAAAAGTATTAGTGTTTATGAATGTTTTTTATGTCTACAGTAACCCACCTTACATAAGAATGGCATTTTCCATTTCTTAGCTAAACCATCGAATGGGACATAACTCATGTTTTAATACGGGGCATGGGAGGTTTGACCGGGTACACAACCTGCTATAGTAAACAACATTGATAGTTTATTTGTGCAAGTTAAATAGAGTTAACTGCCGCAGTAAACGAAGCCTTAATATTAGTCGTGTTATATTAGCTATATTGGGGCCCATGTTTACTTCATTTATTTGTGTCGCACATTTTAACTTTCAATTTCAAGTTTCAACAAATGCCCCGGAGCCCTTAGGGCTATTTTACCTTGTAACTCCACGATATTGAGAAGTTCTTTGACCAAAAGTATCGATAGATTTACGCGGCACAGTCTCCTTAACCGCACCGCTCCTCGCCACCGCCCGCTTCTTCCCGTCCGCCGCGGCCAGCGGAAGCGCCACTGGAATCTCTGGCTGAGAACCTGGGCTGACAGTTAAAGACAACGCCTGAATATCACTACCACCTCCCTCCGCCGCTGCCGCCTGAAGCTTCTCAGTTTGCTGCAACCAAATCGAGGGAAAAACTTTTGGGCGAAATAATTTGGGGGGAGAAAAAATTTGGGCGAAAAAGTTTTGAGGGGAGAATTGACAGCCTGGGGGGTATGTTTTGGTAAATTAGAAAATAAAGTGGGGGATATAATTGGCAGGGAAAAATGCTACAGTAACATGTTTTACATAGCAACTGCTTTTCCGTGTTGCTAAATAAAACGTGAATAGTTGCTGATCTCGCGGGTCACATAGCTTAAAACGGGTAAGCAGCCATTAAATGTAAACAACCTAAAATTGCTATTTTCGTGGGTTAACATGTTTAAACCCAGAAGTAAACAAGCTCTAGTGTTGTGGAATGTTATAGTCACGACTCCCGATTGAGATCCTCCTACCATATAATGACTAGTGTGAGTAGTAAATACTTTTGTGCATATCACGTAGATGAATAATGAAGTATTGTGGAAATAATGATCTAAATTTCTATTATAAATAGATTTTTTTTCAAACACTCTTAATTTTTGTTAAATTAACTAAAAATAAATTAGAAGTTCGAAGCATATAATTAAAAACATGCTTCTTGATGAGGTTGGTTTTTGGTCGGAGGTCGTGGATCGATCACGTGTTTCGCTCGTCAGTTGAATTTGTAGAGGGGATCCGACTTCGACCTGAAAACACAAAACAATGGGTCACTTGGTCGGAGGGGGTTGTTTCCGGCGTAGCCCCTCCACTGAATTAAGTTAGTACTAGGAATAGGATTTTCGAGTAATGGAGATGCAATCGGAGTAATCAAGAGAGCTTACCAACAACAATAAATGCTGGAGGTATATATAGTGGGTGATAACACACACTAAGTACACCTTGAGGAGTGTGCATTTAATGCCTGTCAGCGTTGACCTACAGGCATTTAATGCAAAGCTCAGGATGTCTGCAGAGTTAAGGATCTCGTACTATCTTCAGAAGAGGGGATCTGGTGGGCCAAACTCCTTCATAGCTTCAAACTCCTTCATAGCTTGGTACAGATCTGGCTGCAGTGTTTGGGACACGCCACCTCAGCAATCTTGCCCCGATCGCGAGGTGGTCGAGAGGACTCGATGGTCTTGAGGGTGACTTGGATGACGGGACGAACATTACCCTTGGTGGACCCGCAGGTCTGGTCGAGAATATCCGATCGGGGTCCATGTCAAGAGCTTCGGACGGCGCCACGTGGCTTGGACTGACCACTAGGATCGGGACACGTGGCACCGTCGGATTACCCACTATCATGAGTCCCCCAAGCTTTAATCGAGTTTTACTCGATTGGAAGTTGTGATCCAATGCCCGTCTTCCTAGGAGGTTCTGATCGGATAAGGTACTTGGACAGAAGCGGTCGAAAGCCTCCTTCCTTTCACACGTCAACGGTGTGGCCTTTTGCAGGGCTTGCGTGTCACCACGTCAGCCCTAATTGCATTGTGCGGCATATGTTAAGCCACGTCACTTCCCGCCCATCGCCATTAAGGCGCCGTTTCATCTTCCGATGAGAGGTTCCTATAAATAAAGGTCCTGTCCTTTTCACTTGTTTACGCACACGTAAAACTTAGCTTCGATCCGGCAATTTTTTGAGAGAGAGAGACTGTATCAGTTGTCTGATCGAGTGCAAACACAACTCCGACCTTTCACTAAACACTAGGTAACCCTCGACCTCTTCTCTTTTCCATTATTTAAATAATGTCTTCACAATCCGAGGGGTCCGAGGAGAGGGTGAGAGATTACGATCAGGGAGTGGGAGAGTTATCAGGATCGGATCATGATGGTGACTCCGATCAGGCATCGGTGGTGCGAGAGCGGCCCCGATGGCAGTTCCGCTCTGGAGGGAGGGGGGCGGAGCCGGCCCATCGGAGGTCGCCCAGGAACCGATCGTTACGGTTACCAAAAAGGGCAAAGGCCGGTTGAAGCAGATGGCTCACTGATCGGGTAGGAAACATCACCGATCACAGCGGGTGGTTGAACAAGCGGAGCCTGTGGCCGGCCCTTCCGATCACGGGAATGAGGCGGTCGACGATCCGGAGGAGCGAGTCAAGCTCACCCGCTTCATGATACAATCGAAGGTTACTAATGACCGGCTCGCCAGGACCCGCGCAATGCTGCGTTTCCCGACTTTTCATTCCGTTCGAAGGCCCCGGCCCGACGAGGTGATGGGCAATCAGAGGCCGACGGAGCTGGCCGTCAATTATAACGCCGTCGCGAACGACTTTCGAGTGATTCGCAACAACCAGATGTACTCCACCTATTGGGACTTGGAGGTCTGCCCAACCCAACTGGTCCTGAACAGCTTCGCCTTCATCGGTTGTTACCTCGTACTGATGAGGATTTTGAGGTTCGAGCCCAACCCCAAACATTTCCGGCAGTTACTCACTGTGTCGGAATCTTCGAAATCTGGGGTCGGCTTCTACGCTGTTTCCCAGAAACAGGGTCAGAAGTTTTTCATAATCCCGACCAGCTCGCACGGAACCACCTGGAAGCCGAAGTGGATGATCATTGAACACGAACATGGATTCTACCTTCCTAACCGGTGGAAGGACGTGCGGTCGAGGCAGAAGAAGCTTGTAGCGCCCCTTTCCGTAGGAGGAGAAAGAACACCACATCCGCACTGAGACGAACTCCCAAACGAGGTAAATGTACCCCATTTAAAAATCCATTCCTACAAACGACAAGCACTCAATCTATACTAGCAACAACGATCCTAGCCCAACAATAATAACCAAAAGAAATAACAGAGTGCGGAAGCTTAAATAACATCATTTCAACATATAAGTCACACGGGGCATCAATTAACATAAACCAGTGCTCAACAATTCATCATCAATATCAAAGCTCAATAATTCATCAATATATCCATTTATCCAGTAATTCAATTCAAATAATAAAAGAGAGATTGTTGTTGGACATTACTGACAATTACCAAAGGACACGAAAACCAAGACTCACGACCCGCTGTTGCCAACCGACGTGAAAAGTGACAACGCCACCTGTCGACCTGAAGTAAGAATCAAAATAATGGGGGTGAGTATAAACGATACTCAGTGAGGGTAAAGTGGGAACAAGTACGAGCCACGCTTCCGGGTTTTGTACATATATATATATATATATATATAGAAATACATATGCAAAAATGAAGAAAATTCGGAACGTGCTTCGACTTACATTAACAACAATTAATAACAGTAATGAAAGTAAAGCATGAATAAAAGCACATAATATCCTAGCGAGAATAGGCCTGTTCCTCCTTATAACCCCTTCAAGTCATGATAAAACTCCATCTCCGGTGTCTGACCCCATAGTGCGACCATGGGCGACGAATTGAATTTCAGGAAAACGTGCAACGAATGCAACGCCTACCATCGCTCCCAACCGTGGCTATCAACTCCTGATGGGACACGATTAACGCTTATTTTTGGGAAAAGTACCTTGGGAAACACCCTGAACGCTCGTCCCCAAGTGAGACCATCGAATACCCTCTCGGGCCCCCATTAAAAGAAAAGACCACAATTTTGCTCGTGTTTCAAGAAACATTATAAGTTGAAAGTCAAACAGGCATTTAGGCAAGTGTCTGACGACAAAGGGGGTGACCATGAGTTTCATACGTGTCGGGAAGCACTGGCGCCCTCCCCTAACGACTTCCCTCATAGACCCAACCAAGGTCAAAGCGTCACGTTTGAAAAGAAAGAGTTTTACTTGCCTCTTTAAAACAAAATGATTTAGATATACTTATAGGTATAAATTGATATCAAAATATTTATTTATTAAATCATGAAAATATAGTTAAATATCTAATAGATATACGAGAACAAGAAATCAAATCGATATGAGCACGTAAGGGTAGTTCGCAATAAGTAAAAGAAATCCTTACTCCAGTTGAAAGCATTTTAAAACCCTCACCTGGAAGCACGGGAACGACAAGACAACTCAAGCAATTCCTCGAAAGAACGGCCTGAAACTGACAGACGACAAAACCAAATAAGACAAGACACGACACACGACTCTCATGGGATTACAACACATGAACGACCAATTAATGTCACGAAGCAATTAAAATTACAAGTAAAATGCAATTAAATCAATTTAACGAAAAGTGCGAAATTAACGATGCTAAACATGCTCAATTGAAATTCTAAGTGCACATTCATGTATAATATAACATGAGGAAGTACTCATGCGATTTTCGGATCATTTGGACAACATTCAAAAATTGGGGAAAAAGTCCTAAACGAAAAAGGCTCGATCCAAGGCCCGAACGAGGTCAGAATTTTGAAAACTTTACGGAATATTCATCCTTGAATCAAATGGAAACTATAGGTGAAAACGGCTCGATTTTAGGAGGTCGTATGCAAAAAGTTAACTTTTATTTTTGGTCAATTGGCCCCATTCCCGAGAGCAACTAAGGAAAAAGGCTGAAAATTTCGCTAAGGCATTCGCATGGGCTAGGACATGGCCTTGCGCACGGTCTTGAGAACAGTCCCAAGACCGTGCAAGCTTAACAAGTGCGCACTGTGCGCAAGCCGGTGCAGGCTCAAGGTGGTGCGTACGGTCTTCCAAGATCGTGCGTAGAACCGTGTGGTTCTACTAACAGGTGCAGAAAAACGCGATTCTCATTTTTCTCACAAGGGTTTCGTCCTAAAATCAACTAAGGCGAGTTCTATAGCTAAAATCAACACATAAAATTCACACATGCATTATATACATTAATAGCTACCATTTGATCCGAACTACACTAAAAATGGTAAACTCTAGCCTACAAACCCATCAATTATGTCAAATATTCATTTCAAAATAAAAATTAGAAATCGAAGGATTTAATAGACAAAATGAAATGGGGAAAGAAGGTAACCGGTAGAGAATCGAACGAGGATTGTATAGTTGGTCTCGGAATCTCGATTGATCGAGCGACGGATTCGGGACGGGATTTCTTCCTTCTCCTTCCTTCTTCTTCCCTTCTCCTTCTCTTCTCTCTCTCTCTCTCTCTCGATTTTGGGTGTGTGAGCAAGAGTGTGCAAGAGGGGGTGCATAAGGAGGTGCAAATGTGTTCGAGAGGGTGCAAGAGGGGTCAAGGTGGTGCAAGTGTATTCAAGAGGGTGTGGGGTTCAATTGAGATTAAAATAAATTCGAAGGGTGGAAAAAGGTAGTTATAAAAGGTTAAGGGTTTGAGAATAAAATAGAATAAATTAAAATTAGCTAACGAAGCTAATCTTTTCATTTAAAGTTCAACGAAGTGTCGAATAATTATTCCGAAAATATATTTCGGAATTTTGGGTCGTTACAAAGCTGGTCGCCGACCCCGACCTAGAGAACATGCTTGATCTAGTGGGTGAATGGCTCGGCCCCGATGAGATGAACTGGAATAGCATCCTGACGGAGCAGAACATAGAGAGTGCGGGGCTCTGCTATGACCGGCATTCTAGGAAGAGTGTGTTGGGTAAACGGGGGATTTTACATTTCTGTGTTTCTTTGCATCATTTTCTTGTAAACTGTTCCTGATCGATTTTCCCCCTTTTCCTTTTCAGATACACGAGTGATGGCCTCCGCTTGTGCAACCTTCCAACTGAAGAACAAGCGCGTTGGTCGAGCCAGCCAAGAACAGGACGCCGCGAACTTCCAGGCGTTGAACGATGCAATCAACGCTCGTGACGTGTTACCCGATCCTCCCGCTGCTTATGTTCTGACTGCCGCGATGGCGCCGACTCACCAAAAGACCCGTGAAAGGGTCACGGTCGATGTCCCCGTGCCGACCGATGTGACGACTGAGTCCGCCCCCGCGGTCTGGGGTCCAGAAGGCCCTTCCCCTATGACGGAAATAAAAAGGAAGACACCGAATTTCGTCACGACTCCTCGGGGGTCAGGCACGCCCAGGGACCATCTAAAGCAGAAGAGGGTCGCTAAAGCCAACAGCGACAGTGAGGGGAGCCAAGAGTTCCTCGAGCGCATGTCGATCGGCCTTCCTCATTTTGCAGCTCCCGAGGAGCCACAGGAGGGACAAGAGTTCTCCCACTTCTATGGGAGGGTAGATGAGCGCAAGGCTTACGCCCTTTACGGATCGGGTGTTCATCTACCTGATCAGAAAAAGTTGGCAAAGCACTCCATTGACGATCTGGAGATCATGTGCGCCAAGTTTATGAGCATGGTACGGTCGTTATTTTATTTCCGCACTCTTTCTGAATTTATTCTGAACTATCTCTGATCGGAGGTTCCTTTTACTTGTGACAGAAACTCCCGAATGCTTTTGCTTTGGTCACCCAGAGGGCAAGAATCTACTGTGCTCGGAAGGAGCACTACAAAAAGAAGTTCCTCGAGAAGAGGAAGGAATTGGCTGAGCTCGGGGATAGCTCCGAGTTGAAACAGCAGGTGGAGGTCTTTAAGCGATCGGCAGATGATCTCCAAACTGAAAAGGCGCACTTGCATTCGGAGGTCGAGCTCCTGACTAAGGAGGCCAACTCGTCGGCGGGCAAAATCTCCGAGCTAGAGGCGCAGCTGAAGAGAGCCACCGAGCGGGAGCAAGAGCAGTACGATACTGCTACGGCGATCGGGTATTCGTCGGCGGTCGAAGATTTGGCGCACAAGTATAAGCGCAAGGATCAGCGCTACCTGTGTCGAGCGTGCGAGGTGATCGCGAAGAAGGCGGTGGTCGATTTTGTCGAGAGCCCCATGTTCTACCAAGCCTCCGCATACAAATGCAATGGCGACATGCAAGCGGGCGTCGACTTGTGTTTGGCCCAGCTCCGCCATCGGGGTTATCTCCAAGTCCCTGATAGCGAACTCTTCGGGATCGGTCCTGATGAGCATGATCCCCACACGCCTAAGACAGACGACCCGATGGCGGAGGTTTACGGGGCTGAGCCTGATGACTATCCCTTCGGGTTCATCGTGAAAAAGATCGCTGCAGAAGCCCCCGATGGGCCCCCTTACGATGGGAGCGGATAGCCCGAGGACTTGGACTTTAGTTTCCTGGATCAGCCTGACAGATCGGACTCTCCCGATCCGCCTTCTCCGGCTCGCCAACCAGAGTCCTCCACTGCTCCGATCATCCACAACGTTGAAGATTAGCATCTTCTTTTCTTCTTTTTGTTTTAAAGTTTACGGGATCGGACTAGCCGACTCCCTTTTATTGTAAATAGACCTAGTTGGATCGAGTCCTTTGTATGTGACGGGTCGCGCTATTCGACCCTCATTTAATGAAGTTCTCCTGAAAAGTCAGTCGTTCATTTGTTTAAGTCTGAATGACCTATGTGGGCATAAACTTTACGCTCAAATTCCCAGTTTACGAGTGGAAGCTTAACTTCCAACTCTGGACGATTATAAAGGGCTCGAGTTTCACGCTCGAGTCCCCAGTCCGAGAGTGGAAGCTAAACTTCCAACTCTAGGTGATCGTAAAGGGCTCGAGCTTCACGCTCGAGTCCCCAGTCCGCGAGTGGAAGCTTAACTTCCAACTCTAGATGATCGTAAAGGGCTCGAGCTTCACGCTCGAGTCCCCAATCCGAGAGTGGAAGCTTAACTTCCAACTCAAGACGATCGGAAGGGGCTCGAGCTTTACGCTAGAGTCCCCAGTCCGAGAGTGGAAGCTTAACTTCCAACTCTAGACGATCGGAAGGGGCTCGAGCTTTACGCTCGAGTCCCCAGTCCGAGAGTGGAAGTTTAACTTCCAACTCTAGATGATCGGAAGGGGCTCGAGCTTTATGCTCGAGTCCCCAGTCCGACCTTCCAACTCTAGACGATCGGAAGGGGCTCGAGCTTTACGCTCGAGTCCCTAGTCCGCGAGTGGAAGCTTGACTTCCAACTGGACGATTGTAAAGGGCTCGAGCTTCACGCTCGAGTCCCCAGATCGCTTCGCAACTTGATCTCGTTTGTGGAACACAGTTTTATGGGTTATTATTTTTTCTTTTTATTATTATACGGGGTTCCCCCCTCCCCCCTTTCGAGCATGATGGGACATTGAATGCTAATGCAGGATAATCAGCAGTAGACAAAATAATAACACTATAAATGTTTCATTGAGCTAGTCAACCTACAAAAGGGGCCCTTGAGGGGAGTTACACGGTCGGGCCCCTAAGGGGTCTATCTTTGGGTAATACAATTTTAAATTGAACGCATTCCATGGTCGGGGTAATTCTTCAGGTTCCGATTCAAGTGTCTCAAGTCGAGAAGCGTTATTTTTTGCTATTCGTGCAACACGGTATGAACCATCCCACTTTTCCTCGAGCTTCTTCACTTCTCTTGACACTTCGACCTTTTTCAAGACCAAATCTCCGACCTAGAAGCTCAACGGTCGAACGTTCTTGTTATAACTTCGAGCAGCCGCAGCTTTATGCTGCAACATCCGTCCCAGGGCCCTATGGCACTTTTCCTCGATGAGGTCGAGCTCGAGCGCACGCTCTTCGTTGTTTTGCGCCGACTGAAAGTGAGATACTCTGGTCGTCTCGTGGACGAGCTCGGCTGCGATGAAAGTCTCCGATCTGTAGACTAAGGCGAACGGGGTTTCGCCTGTCGAGGTTCGAGGAGTTGTTCTGTATACCCATAGGACCTCGTCGAGCTCATTTGCCCATGCCGTTTTCTTTGCGTCGAGTCGAGCGCTGAGGCTCCTGATAATGGTGCGATTGGTTACCTCAGCTTGTCCATTCGCCTGCAGGTATCCGACCGAAGCAAAACGCTGGTCTATCCCGTGGTCTATACACCATTCCTTCATATCATCTGCTCGAAATTGTGGCCCGTTATCGCAAATTAAGATCCGTGGGACCCCGAATCGACACACAATGTTTCTCCAGATGAAGTTTTTGATGATTTTCGTTGTTGTCTGTCGAACAGCTATTGCCTCTACCCATTTCAAGAAGTATTTGCAAGCTACAATGCAGTATTCCACCTGTCTGATGGTCGAGGTAGGGAGTGGTCCAATTATATCTTTCCCCCACTAATCGAAAGGCTATATCACATCGATCGCTATCATTTCTGCGGCATGCTTGTGTGAATAATTCCCCGTCTTTTGACACTTAACGCAACGCCTTGAGTGTCTTTTCGTGTCGTGTTCGAAGGTCGGCTAGAAATACCCCGCCCTTGTAACCTTCCGTGCTAGTGACCGACGGCCGGAGTGATTCCCGCAACTTCCTGCGTGGATTTCGTAGAGAACTTCTTGAACTTGAGAGGGTCGGAGACACCTCATGGGTGGTCGGCGGTTCCCGCGTTTGTAAAGTCTTCCTTCTGGGTCGAGGAAGTATCTGGTAGCGCGAAGTCGCAGCCGTCGAGCGGCGTTGCGATCTGGAGGAAAGGTACCGTCTCGGAGGTACAGCACGATCTCATCGAGCCAGCAAGGATCCTCTAGGTTGATCATTATGAGGGACTCAACCGGCCCGTCTATTGCGCAGCGGTTGGACACCTTAAAAGTGATCTCCCGCTCTTCCGTGCCTTTAAGGCCGTTGGCGAGCTTAGACAGTACGTCGGCTCGGACATTCTCTTCCCTTTGGACCTGATCGATGGGGAAGTTTTGCAGTTAGTTTACGCACTTCCTCTAAGTACCTGATCATGCTATCTTCTCGAGCTTCGTAGAAGCCTTGAACTTGATGCGCTACAAGTTGGGAATCCGTGATAATGGCGACCGTTTTTGCTCCACTCTCGAGAGTAATGCGTAGGCCGGCGATCAGTGCTTCGTATTCGGCCTTATTAGTTGTGACTTGGAAATCGAGGTAAATTACGAAGTCCAAGTCTAGGCCGTCGGGGTTGGTCAGTGATATTCCTGCTTCTCCCTGGGCGGTCGAGGATCCATCAACCTTTAAGAGCCAATGGGCACCTTTATTCTTGCTCGCTTTCACCGTCGTGGTCTTCTCGACTAGAAAATCAGCTAATACTTGTGCCTGCATGGCCACTCTTGGTTGAAAGGTGATATCAAACTGTCCGAGCTCGATCGCCCATTTGATCAACCGCCCCGAAGCGTCAAGCTTAGCCATCACCTGTTTTAGGGGCTGGTCGATCAGCACGACGACCTCGTGCGCCTGGAAATATGGGCGAAGTTTCCTCGATGAGACCACGAGCGCGAGCGTGAACTTCTCGATTTCCAAGTAACGTGTTTCCGAGCCATGGAGGATTTTGCTGACATAGTAGACTGGGAGATGTTTCCGATCGCGGATAGTCACTAGGACCGAGCTAATCGTTTCGTTTGAGACGGCTAAGTAAAGATACAGGATCTCTCCTTTTTTTGGTTTGGCGATCAGCGGAGCTGAGGCCAGGTATCTCTTCATGTCCTCGAAGGCACGGTCGCATTCCTCCGTCCACTCAAACTTGTTCATATCCCTTAGAATTTTGAAGAAGGGTAGGTTACGTTCCGCGGACCTGGATATGAACCTGTTGAGGGCAACAATCCGTCCGACCAGCTGTTGAACTCCTCGAATTGTATCTGGTCGGGGTATGTTGATGATCGCGGATATCTTCTCTGGATTGGCCTCGATTCCCCGCTGGCTTACCATATAACCCAAAAATTTGCCACCGCCGACCCCAAAAACGCACTTCTAAGGATTGAGTCTCAACTGGTATTTTCGTATCAGCGCGAACATGGCTGCGAGGTTGGCTAAATGATCGATCGCCTTTAGGCTTTTCACGATCATATCATCGACGTAAACTTCGACGGTTCTCCCAAGGAGTGGCTCGAAGATAAGGTTAACCAGTCTCTGGTACGTGGCTCCCGCGTTCTTCAATCCGAACGGCATTACTTTGAAACAGTAGATGCCTTTTACAACGATGAACGCCGTGTGCTTCTGGTCCTGGGGGGCATTCTGATCTGATAATAGCCTTAGAAGGCATCCATCATGCTTATCATTTCGCATCCCACGGTCGAATCGACGAGTTGATCGATCTGCGGGAGCGGGTAAGGATCTTTGAGGCAGGCGCGGTTAAGGTCGGTGAAATCATTGCACATTCGCCACTTCCCACCGGTCTTGGCGACCAGGACCATGTTGTAGAGCCAGTAGACGTACTTTTCTGGCGTGATATATCTAGCGTCGAGGAGCTTGTTAACCTCTTCTTCGATGATGGAGTTTCTTACCATGCTCTGCGTTCGGAGTTTTTGCTTGATCGGCTTGAAGGAAGGATCGATATTGAGATAATGTGAGATGAGGTTCGGATCGACCCCCTCAAGGTCGGTCGCCTTCCAAGTGAAAACGTCGGCGCTTTCCTGGAGGAAGATGGAGAGGCACTCAAGCTGGTTCCCTCGGAGGTTAACCTCGACCCGGGTTGTCTTCTCTCGATCATTCGGACCGAGCTGTACCGATTGGGTCTCTTCGGCGGCGGCCAGTCGGATGTCATCCATTTTCCTCTTTTTTCGAGCTTCGTGTGTGCTGGTTTTAGATCCCGAGGCTCCGTCCCCTTTTGAATCAGGAATTCCTTCGTCATCGTCGTCAGCCCCGTCGAGGATTAGATCCCCAAGCCTTAGTTCGTCTTTCTTAGGTGGACGCTTAGCTTCATTGGCGATCGAATAACAGGCCCATGACTCAGCGAGGTTGAAGTTTACCTCTCCGATCCCGTAGGGAGTCGGGAGTTTCATTTTCTGATGGAAGGTGGATATGATCGCCTTGAAGGCGATCAGACCCGGCCGTCCAAAGATCGCGTGGTATGGGAAGTCCTCGATGTCGACCACGACCCAATTGATTTCCATCGTGGTTCGAACGGGATGGGTCCCCATAGAAGTCAAAAATTTGATTTGCCCGATGGGCACGATGACCGATCCGCCAAACCCCTTTAGGGAGGTGTCGACGGGTATCAAATTCAAGCGATCGAGGTTCATTTGTTTAAGAGTCGAGTAAAGGATAAGGTTGGAGCTACTTCCCGTATCAACTAAACACTTACTTATAGCGTAGTTAGCAATGTCTAGGGTGACCACCATCGGACAACTCGGCATTACACCGTCCCGATGGGGATCCAGATGGAAATCCCTATCACTAAATGCGACTTCCTTCTGCCTCCATTCATACCCATGATCGACATGATAGACCTCGTGGGGGCCGTTAAGGCTCATCTGCGCCCGTCGGATGTTGCGCTTCCTTGCACTCTTGGAGTCACCGCCTTCGGGGCCTCCAACTATCATATCAATCCTCCCGATCGGGGCATTCAAAATCCTTTTAGGGTTTTCCTTCTGCTTTCCTTCACGTTGGCCTGGGTTTCTTTTTGGTGGTGGCGATCGGGATCTCGACCGCGATCGTCAAATATGCTCCTCCTCGTGGCATCGCCTCCCTCTGGTTCGATCCCGATGCGACTGAGTTTCTTGATGAACTCATTAAGGTGTCCCCCTTGGATGAGCCTTTCAATCTCGTCCTTTAGTTGATTACACTCGTCGGTGAGGTGGCCAGGCTGGTCGTGGAAGTCACAATACTTGCTAGTATCGATCTTCTTTATATTGAGTTTCAGCTTTTTGGGATACCTGAGGAGCTTTTTTGGGATCTTGGGGAGGATATCTCTGATCGCACATATCAGAGGCTCGTAGAGCTCTCTGTTCGGCTGTCTCGAGGATGAGCCACCTTCCTGTCGACCGCTGCCTTCTTGTCGACCGCGGTTCTCCTGTCGGCCTTTGTTTCTGTTCTGACCCGCCTGAGGCGGGCTTTGAGCTTTGGGACTTCGAGGTCGGTTGTAATAGTTGATGTGGGCAGGGCTCTGCCCTATGCTTCGCAGCATGGCTTGGCCATTGCGCGCCCAATAACTCCTTTCGATCTCCTCATAATCCATCCACTTAGTGGCGCAGTCTTGGATGTCCCTCGGACTCTCTATGGGGACCCGACCAAGGATGTCCTTGGTGAAGTCCCTACAATGGCAGTTTTTTCCCAGGGCGCCAAGGATGACGGCTAGGTCAGGAGGCGCGACTCAGACCAGCTCAGCATTGAATCGAGTAAAATAGTCTCTGAGCGTCTCGTCGACCCCCAGGACGATCAAGTCCAGGCGCGATACCCTAAGTCTGTCTTGTATCAGGGGTGAGAAATGACCCTCGAACTTTGTGGAAAGCTCGTCGTACGATCTTATCGACCCTGGAGGCTGTCTGAGGAACCAGTTGAGGGCTGCTCCTTTGAAAGTTGTGGCCAGCACTTTGGCCCAAGTGTGAGGGGTGTGTGGGAATAGGTTCATGGACAGCTCAAAACTTGTGATATGGTCTCCAGGATCGGTCTTCCCATCGTAGATGGGAAGGTCTCGAGGGATGGTTGTGCTCCCCGGATCCTCGCTGAGGATCTCCTCGGTGAATGGGGACAGCATCTGATGGCGACTATGAGTGTTACACTCGGGTTCCGTTCGATCGTTTCTTCCCAGGTTTGGTCGAGGAGGGAGCCTGTCCCTTAAATCTCCGAATGGTGGGATGTTAGAAAATTTAATTTTCAATCTCTCTCTGACCGGAGGTCGAGAGGGGTAGGCTCGACGAGCGTCCTACATGAGCCCGCCAGCTGGTCTGATGGGCTGATAGTACGCCATTCGATTGTGGGGTGGGGGGACGTAGTCCCTTTCTTCGATCCGATCGTCGTATTCTTCGCGATCATACTCATCATCATAGTAACCTTCTTCTTCTTCGGGCTCGTCGTCGTGCTCGACTGCATGTGCTTTATCCGGTCGCTGGACTGTGTGGCCGTTGTTCTCGCCCCCTCCCTCTAGGGAATGGTCGACCGGGTAGCGTGGGGGTCGGGCAGCTTCGCGCCCTCAACCGCCATTCCTTCCGCCTACTTGGGTCTGAGCACGGGGAGGCAATGGGGGTCGTGACAGCCGGTATTGTATTGGAGGAGGCTCGGTGAGATCGACCGTAATTGGTATCACTCTCACTGGCCTTCTTGCTTCGAGGGCTTGCATGGCCTCTTCGTAGACCTGATTGGTGTAAGCGACCAGGTCCTGTGCCGAGGGTTGAGCGGGAAGCACGACCGCAGGTAGATCGGCGCGCGAGACTGCGTCTTCCTCCACCTCGTTGGGGAGGTTCGCTCCTTCTGGGTGGTCGATTGCGTTGAGCTAAGCAGCGAAAGCTGCCTGCTCTGCAGCGGCGGCAGCAACTCGGTCAGCCTCGATCTGAGATGAGTCCTTATGAAAGTTGGTGGTGTTGACTCAGAGGCGACAATGTCGGACCATGAAATGGATGATGTAGGTTCAGACGAGGAGGTGGAAGTGGTGAGGGAGGTTAAAAAGAAGAGGAAAAATCCGGTTCAACCTCATAGGACAGCGAAGGGACCGGGTGATATTGAGGCTGACTTGAGGAGTGTGGATCTCGGAGTGGTGAGGAAGAATTACAACATCTGTGAGGACTATGAGATTCTGGCTCCTCGAGAGGGTGATCGGATAAATGTCCCTCCAGAAGGGTGTCTTCCTGTCTATTTGGCGCATTTTGAAGCAGGGTTTAGAGTTCCTGTCGTCGAGGAGGCCTTAGAGATATATAGGGCTATTGGAGTGAGCCATTATCAGTTAACCCCCAACTCGCACATGCTCATAGCTTCTTTCGTGGTGATGATGAAGTGCCTGGGGAAGTCGGCTTCTCTTGTCACTTTCTTCAAGATCTACAAGATAGCTAACTCTTGGAGATCATCATCCGCTGCCTCTGGAGGAGGTTATATCAATGTCTCTGCGAAGAAACGTTTCGTGGGCACTCCTGGTTCTTGGGGTGAGATCTGGAAGAAGCAGTTTTTCTTTATAAGACACCGTGACGGAGAGACTTGGGCTTCGAAGCACATCTTGACTTCGTGGACGAGGCGAGAGAAGGTCACTTTTATGAGTGATACTCCCTCTTCCCCTCTTTCAGCTGACGAGCTTTACTTGAAGGACTTAGGTCTCCTTCGTGGGACTTTCTTGGTGAAAGATGTGTATCTTCGAGCGGCGGGCTTGTCGCCTCGAACTACCGGAATTGAGTTGTCACTAGGTAGATGTGTGCGTGGGTTGGCGCACTTTGTTATTTTGATTCGTGGCTAATTTCATTCTTTTCTTCTTCTACAGATAAAGGTGTGCTCATGGCGTCTGCAAAAGCTATGAAGGAAATGGCTCTGTTGGCGAAGAATTCGGTCCCTAAGAAGAAGGGCTCTTCTAGTAAGGGGGCTGCTGGGGTCGAGGTGACTACCTTGGGCGGCCTTCAGCAAGAACAACAGCAACCGTCGCAGCATTCGCAACAACAACAGCAATCCGGCTCCGGATTGTCGAGGAAGTCTTCCTTGAAGAAAGGGAGTTCTGGGGGTGACACAACTCCCATTGATTTAGAGGTCGTCCCCGATTTGGGAGATGGTTGTCAGGTTCCCGTCTCGATGGAGACGGTTAAGAAGAGATCCCAGGAGACTGGGAAAATGAAGAATGTCAAGGCTGGTGAGAAGTCCAGCGCGGGACTACCCGAGAAAAGACCGCACTCGGGAACTAAAGATGCTCCTCCTCCCAAAAAGAGTCAAGGAGGTTCAGTTGTGGGGAGGAAACTTACTCCCGATGAGAATGGAAAGTCGGTCCCCTCTCAGTTCACGAAAATTCGCTTCATTCGCTCTGCCGCCACGCCCGTTCGAGATGCAAGGGTGGGCCCTGATCACACTTCTCCTAGCAGAGATGCCTCTTTTGACGTCTCTGATTCCGACAGTCAGGGCAAGATTGTCCGTTTCCGCCAGCCTAACGAGAATAAGTTGAAGGGCAAGGACGATCAAAAGGTGAGCTTGGGCCCCAACTTTTCAGAGGACCTTCACGGTGATGTGCTGGGAGAATTGTGGTCAGGTCTTCAATTCAGCCGTGATCATGAGCATCTCTGGATCAATCCTCTTTCAAGCTTTATCGCGATATGCGGAAAATGTTGATTGGTGTGACGCCCCGAAATTTGGAAACATCGGGTAAAGGAAAATTAAGAAGAAAATCATATCATAACATGCATTCACGTTTGCCTGGCATATTATTTGCGCGATTTAAATTATTTATTTTATTATGTTGTTTTACAAACATATTCATGCTTTGATTTTATGTGAAATATTAAAATATAAACTAAACAAAGAAATTTACCAATATCAAATATCCAACTACTTAATAGTAATATATATATAGTTAAGTCACACCACGCATCTCATATTGTAAATATATAGAGAAATCATATTCTAATAGATACAATATATATATATATATATATATATATATATATATATATATATATGTTTGTATATATATACATCGTAGTCATGTAAACTGTATTAAAAGTGAGACTTAATTGTTGTTGTCAAATTTTATTGGGACCATTGCATAAATTTTAAAATGATCTAAAACTTAATTGAGAAGAAAAAAAGAAAGGACAGGGATTCTCGGAAGTATGCCACGACTTGTTTCTTAATTCGCTTAAAAAGATGCCTAACAAGACACTTGTTTCCATATAATCACTCGTAATTCTTTATTATCTATATGATCACATAGGTAGATATATCTGTTCTTCACAAATATTCTCTGAAGGCTTTACTACTATAATCTAACTCTTCTTCGTTCTACTCTAAAGCCGCAGGTAATCTTTTCATTTCTTTCAATTTTATTCATGACTTTATCATATTGATCCTTTTCCCTTATGTAAAATAATTGTTATGGAAGTTATTAAGTTATCATGTATAATTGAATCGATGGAATAATTCGAAGATGTTAGTGGTTTACTTTGAAACAAAATTACTAAGATATAATTAGGTCTTAGCAAAAAGTAGATTAAATCCCCATGTGAAATTATTGACTTACTGACAGCAAAATTTTTGAGATATAATCATGAAAATCCTAATCAATTTACCCTATTAGATAATATTTTTAGATGACGTAGCATATAAAATAATCTAATAGATCTGATACATGTAGATGAATTAGTAATTAAGTGGGCTGATGTGATTTTAATGAAAAGCTATTCTTCACGGACTAATTGAAAAATCAGATACTAATTAATAGCACCTGATATATAGGTGTATAGAACTTTTCTTTAACAACAAAATTGAAATAGATTGAATTGATGAAAGAAGAAATAATTGAATCTGTTTTGACTATTTACCATCTTGTCTCCCAAAAGAAAATGGTTTGGTCCCATTTAATGAATCCAATATATCCATCTTTCTGAGTTATTAAATATACTTCACTGTTAATTAGTAATAGCTTATTAAAATCATGTCTCGTGACTAAATTCACTTGTTGAGTTAGTTAATAATTGATCATATAATTACCGTATTTGATGATATAATTGTGATTTGATTTGTTTGTCAATTTATAAGTTGTAAAATATGGCTAACTTGCTTTAAATTATTAAATACTTCTAATTACCTATAGTCGAACTTAGATAATCTTAAATAGTTCCGACTTCGTTATTTTTCCAGTGAACATAATTTGATAATATGTGACTACTATGTGTTTGATTGACTTTATTAGTTTGAGTCGGGTTAGGTTTAGTATTAGATAGATTGAGTGTTCCTCTAAACCTTAACTTGTCTGTCTTGTTACTCAGGTATAGCAGATTCCGAGACCGCTAGTAATGGTGAGGAAAAATCTTATTATTATTTTCTAAAACTGGAGTAGTTATATATGTAAATATCTAATATATATGTAAGCCATTCGTAAGACCTTTACTTTATGACTTTTAATGTTTTCTCCCCAATCTGCTATTACCTATATATAGATACTTTAGCTACTAAATTCATTGAATGTTTTAAGAAAATGATTTGATATCAAATGGCTTTGTATCTATATGTACTGCATCAAATGAAATCTCTTATTTTAAAACAAGAATCCCTCCTGTTCTGTTCTATGAGCTATTCTGTTCTGTACTGTCTATCTGTTGCACCTTTGGGGACGCCAAAGGGGAAGACTGGGGCCCAGGGGTTACTCTCAAACAGAAGAGCTGGGCGGCTCGGGCCGTCGGTTATTCTGTGCGAGGTAGCGCCCACACCGAGGCTTGTCGTTTCGCTGGCTAGGAGATTAGTCACGATAGCCGAGCCAGAAGAGATGATCTCACGGGCACGTGGGACTCTCGCTACCGTTACTCAGGGGGCACCCTGACATGGAGTTTGGAGTTTTACTGTTTTATACTGTTTGGGAGCCATAAGGTGAACCGTGTGTCGTAGCTCGTATCATGTGCCTGTATATAATCTATATACTGTGTTAAATCTCGCATGTTCATGCATCTGATTCTGATTTTTTTTATGATTGTCTATTATTTTAATTCTCCAGTATTACCTCACTAAGTCAGTTTGACTTATTCCTTTCATAATTGGCCTGTATTTCAGATATCCCGGAGCAGGAAGTACGTTTAGGTGACGTGCAACTGGGTTAAAGGGAATGTGCTATCTTGCTTGCTTTTGTTTGCTGATATGTGGACCTGAGTTGAACTTGTAAACATATGTCATTTTGTAAACTTAAAGTCCTTCCCAGAGTCGGTGTTAGTCTGTACATTACTTTTGAAACTGTACCTTACAGGTTATGTGTTGATGTTATTTATGGTCCCCGTGTCAGAGATTGTTATATTAGACAGGACCTTACCCAGCCCTTAGATAATTATCACTATCCTGCTATGATTTGAACTCCGATATTTCGCTTTACTTGAATTATGCCTTACTGTACTTTTAGTTTATGCTTAGCTTACGGCTAAGTCGAGGTGTAACGACCCAGAAATCCAAGAATCATTGTGAGTTCTTTTTCGCGATTAATTATCCTTCTCAACCCTATTCTCGTATTATGTAAATTATATTATATTATTTCGTATACGACCTTACGCGATAATATTATGTGCGTATTTAAATTTCCTTAATTGTTTAGCTTTCGTTTAATATTAATATTGTTATATCGTACCAAAATGATTTAATTGGACTTTCTAAACTTACCAAAATACCCCTTCATATTTTTTCGACATTTCAAAATATTTGATAAAAGTCTCGAAACCCTCATTTGAACCCTTATTCGAAATAGAGAGAGAGAGAGAAGAAGGAAAAGAGGATTTTTACTCCGAAGCCCTAATCGATCGTGCCGAGCTCGTTTCTCCGTGGAATTCCGTGCCGATCGAACCTAAGCGATCCTCTCAACGAGACCTTGCTTTAGGTACCTTTTTCCCCAATTCTTTCTACGAATTTTTGATGTTTTGAGCTTATTTTTATATTTTAGGATTTATAGGATTTTTAATGAAATCGAACCCATTTCTTGGTCATTTCTTGTGATTCTTGGATAGAAATATTCCTTACATGTTGCTTATTGATTGTTATAAATTGTGGGTGTCGATTTGCGCTCAAATTATGTTTTAAATGCAATTTTAGCTCGGGTTTGCGTTGAAATCGCGACATTCTGCTGTGTTCTGATAAACCGCACGGGCTAACGCACGATCTTGATCAAGACCGTGCAGGAGCCCATGTGCACCCCTTTGTGCTTGCACGGGCTCACGCCCGTGCACCTGGACCATGCGGATGACCGTGTGTAGTGCACGGTCTTCACACCGTGTTCAAGACCGCGCACAAGCCGGTGCAAATGCCTTAGGCGATTTTCCAGCCTTTTTCTTTGGTTGCTCTCGGAAAGTGAGTCAATGTGTCGCCATTTTTGGTAGACTTTTCGCATACGGACTCCGAAAATTACACCGATTTTACCCATAGATCCCTTTTAAGTTGTAGATTAATATTTTGAAATGTTTGTTAAATTTCGACCTCGTTCGGACTGTGAATAGTGCAATTTTACGTGTATGCATTTTTGGAAACTTGTCGGAATTATATGAAATTTATGTGGTAGCTTCCATAAATATTATTATTGGCATATGCATGCTTGTTGATTCATTTGGTTAGCCGTTCGTCAAATAATTGCTTATTTGCGCTTTTAGAGTCGTTATTAATTCGTCTAGGTCTTGTCTTGTCTACAGATCAGTCAGAGGTCGGTGAGCAGTGAGTTGTAGCTGCTAGGTTTTCTTTTTGGTACACCAGGTGAGGATTTAAATTATTTAAACTGGGCTTGAACATATATGTCTATGTATACTTGCGAAATCCCCGTATTCCCTTATTATTGGTATTAAGTATTTCGAGCATATACTTTTATGATTTTACCAACAAATCAAACAAATCATTTAATATCAAATTATACATTAGTACCGAAAATCGATTTGTTTTAAAAAGGGTGAGTAAACTCTTTTCTTTTAATGTGATGATTTGACTTAGAATTGGGTCTATGAGGAAAGTCGTTAGGGAAGTGCGCCAGTGCAACCTGACGCGTACGGAACTGGTAGTTACCCCCTTTGTCGTCACCACTTGCCCAATTGCCCGTTTGGCACTCAAACCCTTTTTGTAAAGCGAGTAAAATAAAGGACTTTTCATTTGGGCCCGGGATAGTATCCGGATGTTGCATTTGGGGACGAGCGTCCAGAGTGTAACCCGAGGTGCTTCTCCCAAAATTAAGCGTCAATCGTGGCCCGTCAGGAGTTTGATAGCCACGGTTGGGAGCGATGGTGGGTGTTGCATGTGTTGCACGCTTTCCTTAAATTCACTATAGTCGAGCGTCGGGTTGCTCCTTGGTTCGACACCAGAGATGGAGTTTTATAATGTCTTGAGAAGAAATAAGAAGGAACAGGCCCACTCTCGCTGGGATATTTATTTATTGCTTTATATTGTTATTGTCTTTATTGCTTTATTAAATAATCAAGTCAAAGCACATTCCGGTTTCTTCCTTATTGCATATGTATTTTCTATTAAAATCCGGAAGCGTGACTCGACTTGCTCCACCCATATCTTCACCGAGTTTTTTGACTCACCCTCTTTTATTGGTTCTTGCCTCAGGTAGATTGAGAGACCGACATGTCTCACGAGTCGGATTGGCAACAGTTCGTAGATAGGCTTTTTTTGGTTTTGCCATTGTCTAAATTGTTGTCTATCACACTCTCGTTAGGTTATTCTTGGTTCGGGCTTGTATTTAATGCTATATTGATCCCCACCCCTATATATTTACTCTATGTTGCCCCTAAATGGGCTGTGATGATATTAGATATTTAGATTGGCCCCGAAGTGGCATTTATGTTATAATGTTTTAATTCTCTTCTCCTACTTATATATTCTGAACTGTTTAATTGTTGTGTCTTTGGGGATCCGCTGTTGCCAAGAGTCGGGATTGACCCGTTGGCTTGTATGGGTTCTCGGGTTGAGGCGCCGTTCTCGGCTTGGGAATCCGTGTAGGTTCGGGGGCTGTAGAGCGGGGCGCTACAGTCTGAAGTGGTATCAGAGCCTTAGGCTCTATTGTCTACAAGTGTCGTGTCTAAGTCGTACGGCTATAGGTTTCGTGTTACTTTTATTTACTTGCGCTTTTATATGCTTATTGATACGTGATTACTTGAACATATCATTAACCCACATGCATTTTCAGCTCATTGTTCTCAGGTATAATGGTTCGACCACGTGGCCGACAGGATCCGCCTCCACCGCTAGAGGGCTTTCCTCCGCCCAATGCCTTCTATGATGCTGTTCGACTAATTGTTCAGCAGGCTCAGCAGGAGCAGCAGCAGCAATAGCCGCCACCACCGAACCCTCGGGATGCGACCGCCTTTACTATGGATCGCTTTATGTCGTATCGCCCTACGGTCTTCGAGGGCGAGCCAGATGACCTCAAGGCTAAGGCCTGGATTTCTGAACTGGAGCAGAAGTTTAGAGCTCTGGATGTCGAGGACTTACAGAGGATAGAGCTCGTCGTGTTTCTGATGAGGGGACCCGCCCTTGACTGGTGGCGATTTGTCGAGAGGACATGGACGGCCGCACAGACCCCGCGCACTTGGGCATAGTTCCTTTATGAGTTCCATGCGAAGTATGTGCCCAAGATTGTTAGGGATCAGAGGGAGAGGGAGTTCATGAACCTCTCCCAGGGAGGTATGTCTGTAGGCCAGTACGAGGCCAAGTTTACCAGATTGATCGCTTATGCTCCTCACATGGCGACCGACGACAGGAGGATGGTGTGGAAGTTTAAGGAGGGTCTTCGTGATGAGATCCGAGCAGAGTTAGTTGGCAGTGACCTCCATTCTTATGAGGAGGCTGTGACGCGGGCTACGGCTATCGAGTCCGATCTTGGAGAGCTCCATCGTAGGGCTCCTATTCCTGCCGCCCCTAAGGGTTTTTCCCATAGAAACAAGAGGCCTTTTTCTTCTGGATCTGGATCTTCCACGGGTGAGAAGAAGCCCAAGTATATTGAGTCGGCCCCTATTGCCGCCATCGCACCAGTTCTATGCTCCCACTGCCGCAAGCCGAACCACACTGCCGAGTTCTACAGGAGACATTTGGGACAGTGCTTATTATGTGGTTCCTCTGATCATATGCTGGACGTGTGTTCGAACAAGAGGATCACCACGCCTCAGAAGGCAATTCAGGCTGCCGGACATCAGGATGGTCAGCCGAGAGTGCAGCCCAGAGTCTTCGCACTGGGAGGAGAGGAGCTTGAGCCCGATCAGCACGACGTGATTGGAGGTACCCTGCATATTCATGACATCCCTATTACTGCATTATATGATCCGGGTGCGACACACTCGTTCATTGCGCTTGATATTGCTGCTAAATTGTGCATGCCTGTGGAGAGTCTGCCTTATTTGTATCGAGTCAGTTCTCCTTTGGGGACTTCATACGTTACGGATAGGATCTTCAAAGGTTGCCCTTTGAAGATAGGAGATTGTGTTTATCCCGCCGATTTGATCGAGTTGCTGCTACAGTTTTATGGGATTATTCTTGGAATGGACTGGCTTTATCAGCACAGAGTCAGTGTGGATTGTTTCAAGAAGACAGTACAGATTGGAACCGAGGCGACAATTGTGAAGGGTATTCTTGAGAAGTCAGATTCGACACCGAAATTTCTTATATCGAGGCTTCGAGTATGATACGAGAGGGAGCTCAGGCTTTCGTCGCTTACCTGCTTAACCGACCGAGGAACAACGAAAGCTTGAGGACACGGGAGTGGTTAAGAACTTCCAGGATGTCTTTCCCGAGAGTTTGAACTCTCTACCCCCCGATCGTGACATCGAGTTCGTAGTCGATCTTGCCCCGAGATCTTGCAAAGCTGAAGCGGTGTCGGGAAGCGGCAAGGAGGAGGAGCAGAACGAAGCTATATCTGCTCCTAGGGTTGAAGCAGGTGGTGTCGAGGCGCCTTCTCTAGTAAATCCTGATGCCTCCGGTGTTGACTAGCCAGTTAGCCAAGCGACCGCAAATGTGAGTGGCCAAGCTGAGGGCCAATCTGTGCCAACTCAAGAAGAGTTGTTTGCTGCTGTGGAGCAGCAGGAGAAGAATTTAGCCGGTTAGCGGCTGTTTTATTTTTATTTTATACAAGTGTTACCCTCGAGCTTGTTTTAGTCGATGAGGAAAGTTGTGTTCCCTTAGAAAAATCCAAATTTAGATTTCTCGAGAGTAGCATGTAACTCGAGAAATCGTTGTACTTTGAATTTTATTTTAATGAATGTTTTCTTCTTTCACGCGTCGAAGTTGCTTTGTATTTTCTTCTTGTAATGCATTTTGTTTAAGTTATGTATGTGCTCGAATGTTTGTGTTTATAATTCTGTTTTTGCTCAAGTGTTTATAGTGCTCTACCCCCCCTCTCGAAGTGGGGTTCTCGAGCCCATAACTTGGAAATAATTTTAGAATGCAACAAACTTTGAGACATGTATAATGTGAGACGCATTGTAAGAATAAAGCAAATGAGCTGAAGAACTTGAATTCATTAATAAGTGTCGCTGAGTGTAGAACTCGTGGACAAATTTGCAGTTTACATCTTGCGCTGAGTTGTGAAAACTTGCCAGCGTCTTCTGAAAGGGGAAAATACATTTGCGCCGAGCTCAGGGACTCATTGGCGGCTTTCTAACTATCGGCCGCGTTAGGTTCGAGGACCTGTTGGCGACTTTTGATTGAATTGAAATAACTTGTTTGGAAAAGAGCAACTTCAAACATAAAACTTCTTGAGATTTTCCGCATTCGAAGGTCTTGGGAGTTGCTTTCCACTTGAGTCTGCTAGCCTGTATGCATTTTGAGTCATTGTTTCGACCACCTCGTAGGGTCCTTCCCAATTTTGATCAAGTTTCCCAACGTGCTTTGAAACTTCCACTTTTTTCAGTACGAGATCTCCTATCTGAAACCTTCTGTTTTTCACCCTTTTGTTATATTGCCTCGCCATAATGGACTGGTAATGTTTCATTCGACGTCATACCTTATTGCGATTTCCTTCCACCGTGTCCAGCTCGAGACTGCTGTAATCGTTGTTCTCGATAGGCTCAAAATGCGCAACTCGCAGGGTCTCGTGGAGAATCTCGATGGGAAGTACTGCTTCAGATCCATAAACTAAGGAGTAGGGACTTTGGTTTGTTGATGCTCGTGGTGAAGTTTTGTATGCCCAAAGAACTTTCGGGAGTTGTTCTGCCCGTTCTCCTTTCTTTCCATCGAGCACGGTTTTTAAGTTTCTTATCAAAGTTCTATTAGTAACTTATGCCTGTCCGTTTGACTGCGGTTTTCCCACCGTGGAGAAACACTGCTCGATCCCCTTTTGTTTGCACCACTCTGTTGTTTTGTTGCTTATGAACTGCAAACCATTATCTGACACCAGAAGTCGAGGAGTTCCAAAACAGCAGATAATGTTTTTCCATAAGAAGTTGTGAACAACTTCGTCTGTCACGCGTCCAACTGCCTCTACCTCGACCCACTTAGAAAAATAGTCAACAACAACGATTGCGTACTGCTTTTGATGTTTAGCCTTTGGAAATGCACCAATGATGTCGATTCCCCACTGATTGAACGACCAAGTTATATCGAGGCTAACCATATATGCTGTTGTTTGTTTCGTGACATTTGCGAACTTTTGGCATTGTGGGCATGCCTTTGAAAAGTTCACGCAATCCTCTTGCATTGTGGGCCAGTAATATCCTGCTCGAAGAATTTTCTTGTGCAAATTTCTGCCAGCTGCGTGATTTCCGCAAGTGCTATCTCGGCTCTGCTGTGCATGTGAGTCATCACTTCTTTGGCTTGGGATGGGCGCAAACATCTCGAGGTGGGACCAAAATTAGATCTACGGTGCCTTCCTTCATTGTCGAGAGTATAACGAGCGGCTTTGTATCGGATTTGTCTGGCAAGAACATGATCTGATGGCAAGGATCTGTCTCAAAGGTATACCACAATGTTATCAAGCCACCAAGGCTCGGCTGGATGGAGTTCACCTCGGCTGGTTGACCTGAAGAGATCATAGGTGCATCTATTGTTAGAAAAGAAATCGTATGATCTTTTGTACCTTCCGAGTTGTTAGCGAACTTTGAAAGGGCATCTGCTCGCTGGTTTTCTTCTCTTGGAATCTGGCTTAGAGTGAACTTCTCGAACTTCACAATTAGTTCCCTCGCTTTGGCCAAGTATCTTATCATCGTGCTTTCTTTTGCCTCGTATGATCCTTTGATTTGGCTAGCCACCAATTGGGAATCTGTAAAAGCTGTCAAGTGTTTTACTCCTCTTTTTGTTGCAATGTCAAGTCCCGCGAGGAGGGCTTCATACTCAGCTTCGTTGTTTGTTGGAAGCCATTCGAGGCGGATTGCAAAGTCCAGCTCTTCTCCATCTTCACTTCTCAAGGAAATCCCTGCCCCGCCTCTTTGGTTAGACGACGATCCATCTACATGCAAAGTCCACGTTCGAGGGATTTCTACGACTTCTGTTTGGTCTGGTAGGTCCCCTCTTTCGAGTAAGAAATTGGCTAACACTTGGGCTTGTTGAGCGGCTCGAGGCTGGTAACTGATGTCAAACTGACCGAGCTCGATAGCCCATTTCACTAAGCACCCTGAAACATCTGGTTTTGCCAATACTTGCTTTAAGGGTTGATCAGTGAGCACTGTGATTGAGTGGGATTGGAAGTATGGTTTCAACTTTCTTGATGCATGGACCAATGCTAACGCGAATCTTTCAATCTCTAAGTAATTCTTTTCTGCTCCCTGAAGGATTTTGCTCAGGTAATATACTGGAAGGTGTTTTCTTTCTCGAATTACTACCACAACGGAACTGATGGCTTCTTTTGAAACTGCTAAATAGATATGCAGCATTTCTTCTGGATTTGGTTTGGCGAGGAGGGGAGCTGAGGCCAGGTATGCTTTGAGGCGAGTCAGGGCTTCATCGCATTCTTTTGACCATCCGAAAGCTTTTGCATTCCTCAGGATTTTAAAGAAAGGAAGATTCCTATCTACAGATCTAGAAATAAATATGTTAAGTGAAATGACTCGACCCAAAAGGACTCGTACCTTTCGAACAGTGTCTAGCTTCTCAAGGGCTTGGATGGCCTCGATCTTCTCTGGATTTGCTTCAATTCCTCGTTGGCTGACTACGTAGCCCAGAAACTTGCCTCCCTCTACTCCGAAAGTGCATTTAGTTGGATTTAGTTTCATGCCGTACTTTCTGAAAATAGCGAAGGATTTTTCGAGGTCGACCAGGTGATCTGCTACCTCGACACTTTTAACGATCATGTCGTCGACATAGACTTCCATTGACTTTCCAATTTCTGCCGCAAACATTCTGTTAACCAAACGTTGGTATGTTACTCCTGCATTTTTTTGGCCGAATGGCATGACTTTGAAGCAATAAACTCCATTCACTACCACGAAAGAGGTCTTGCTTCTGTCCTCGGGGGCCATGAAGATTTGATAATAGCCCGGAAAGCATCCATCATACTCATGAGCTCGCATCCTGCGGTTGAGTCGACGAGCTGATCAATTCGTGGAAAAGGATAAGGATCATTTGGGCAGGCTTTGTTCAAGTTTGTGAAGTCATTGCACATTATCCACTTTCCATTTGGCTTAGGCACGAGTACTACGTTACAGAGCCAATCAGGAAATTGGATTGGCTCGATGTAACCAGCATCGAGAAGTCTGTTCACTTCTTCCTCTATGATTTCGTTTCTTTCTTTTCCCAATTTGCGGGCCTTCTGTTTGACTGGCCTGAAAGCTGGATCCACGTTCAATTTGTGTACTATTACGTTGGGATCAATTCCTTTAAAATCAAATGGTTTCCAGGCGAAGACGTCGCTGTTTTCTTGAAGGAAGTTGATCATCATGATTCTGTTTGCACCCTGGAGTTGAGCTCCAATTTTGGTTTTCTTTGAATCATCTCCGGGCACGAGATCAATTTCCACGAATTCACCTGTTGGCTTTACTCTTGTCTCCTTGGGCTCTAGCTGTTCTTTGGGTCTGGGATGTCCTCGATGTCAGGCATATCCATCTCGTCTTCTACCGTTGCTTCGAAGCGAGCAGGCTCTGCTGGGAGTTTCGGTAAGTTGGTAGACAACATATAGCATTCCCAGGCTTCTTTAAGGTTGCAACAAGCCTTGCCAACTCCTCGAGGAGTAGGAAACTTCAGCTTTCTGTGGAAAACGGACTGGATGGCCCTAAACTTCGATAACCCTGGCCATCCCAAGATGACATTGTAGGGTAAATCAATATCAACCACGGTGTAGATCAGGTTTGTGGTTTGTCTCTTCGGAGCGGTTCCTATCGAGCTGGCTAACATGATTTGACCAAGTGGATAGACAGGCTGACCTCCGAAGCCTAGCAAGGGGCTTTCGACGGCTGTCATTGATTCGCTTGAAATGCCCAACTTCTTGAAAGTAGAGGCGGGCATTACGGTCATTGAGCTTCCAATATCAACCAGAACCCTTTTGACTCTCGTATTAAAGATATCTACTGCTATCACAAGTGGGCAATCCGGGCTTTCTCCATCTAGACCGAGGACAACATTATTGTAATCTTGGTTTGTGAACCCAATTACCTCAGAAGATTCGAGGTGCATGACCTCCATTGATGGACCGTTGGGCTCTTGATTAAACTGGCGACCGGCCTTCTTTCGAGTGGTTTTGGTATCTCCGTTCGTGGCTCCTCCTGCGATTATGTTGATTACATTCATAGGCATGTTATCATCTACTCTCTGCTTGTCCTTTTGAGGACGATTGTCTTTCTGGGGGCTTCTCGAACGGTCGTTGGGACTTCGAGAATGATACTTTTTCTTCTTGCAATGCTTATCCAGACTCTTCACGAATTCTTGCAGCTTTCCTCCCTTCACCAATCGTTGGATCTCTGCCTCGAGAGCGTGGCAGTCTTCGGTCTCATGACCATATTGTTGGTGAATGGCACAATAACTTTCAGAGTGTTTTGTGTGATAAGAGGGCTTCAACGGCCTCGGGGGAGTAAAGGCCGTCATCCCCTTGATGGCCAATATTTCTGCATTGTTCTTGATTAATTTCACTCTTTCTCCTTCATAGCGGCGGTTGGATTCATGTTTCCTTTTCTCCCGCTTGTCGTCCCACCTATGGCCTCGAGAGGATCCCTCTCGATTACTCTTGTGGCTTGAACCGTGAGAGTACTTTAGATTGGCGAAATATTCTTGTACCATGTACCGGTTGGCAATATTTGTTAATTGGATCATGTTTTGAGGCTCTTTCCTAACTATAGCATTAGCACATTCTTGGCTGGTTATGGAATCATTCAGTCCGTTGTGTACGGCGTGCCTCAGGAAATCAGCTGAATGAGTCTCCACCTTGGTAAGTTCGGTTCCAAATCTCCTAAAATAATCTCGAAGAGATTCATCTCGCCCTTGTTTGATGTTAAACAAGTTCGTAGTGGGCTGTTTGATCAATTTCAGGGGGCTGAAATGACTGGAAAACGCATTCTTGATCTCAAGGTAGCCATTGATGGAGCGTGAGGGGAGTCGCTTATACCATTCCTGGGCTACTCCTTCGAGAGTGGTCATGAACAATTTACACCAATAATCATCGGGATGCTTGTAAAGGTATGCCAAATGCTTGAGGGAGTTTAGGTGCTTTTCAGGATCTGTAGTTCCATCGTACCTCGAGAGGGAGGTAGGAACTTTGTCTCTTCCAGCTCTCATCATGAGCACCTTCTCTGTTAAGGGACAACCTCGGGTGATCTCATTGTAATGGTTTATCTCCTCGCAAGGTGGATAAGGGGCTTCCCTCCTCCTTTCCATGACATACTTGTTTGGGACTTCGAGGTGTTCTTCCACCTCAATATCATTTCTCAAGCGATTGATAGCTACTTGAAGCTTGAGATTCTGCTTTTCCAATTTTCTAACACGGTCATCAGCCGGTGTGCCCATATAGGTGAAATAAGGAGGGTTATTTTGAACAGCCCTTCGCGTGGGTCGACTATTAATTCCGTTGATAGTGCGCGGTCCCGTTCCCTGTTCTCCTGCTCTGGCGATAGTTCTCGAAGCAGGCGTAGCTGGGTTTCTGACCCAAGTGTTGGAGCGGAGTGCGTTGGGAGTAGCATGGGTGTTACGTCGAGAACCTTCTCCTTGATTTTGAGCAATCAGAGTATTCATCAGAGCAGCGAGGAGTGGATTATCATTCGCATCATGTTGGAGTGCTGCCAGTTGATCAACTATTGGGACATTAGTGTTTTGATTTGGTGGGGGATCTGCTTGTTCCGCTTCTCTACGAAACCCAGTGCGTAGGCGACGAGGCACTTGTAGAAAGATAGGAAGTGCCTCAGGGGCGGCATTTTCATCATGTTGTTCATTTAGAGGGCCAAAATCCTCTTGTTCGTCACGATGATGATCATCAATCGGAGTGTCTTCTGGTGGGGCTGCCATACTCTTAGCAAATTTGAGTGTATAAATGTTTAATGTGGTTTCCCACAGACGGCGCCAAACTGATGATGCTGAAAAATGACGTGAGGCTTCAAGGAAAGAGCTTCTTCCATTCAGCAACGATCTGTTGATATTTGTGGATTCTACCTGCTAAGAACAGCCAAGAACTCTAATGTTAAGACCAAGCTGGGGTTTAAGCCAGCGTTGATCCTCCACTGAGTTAAATTAGGTACCAGAGGATAACGAGTGTATGTAAAGATATTTGAGAGAATATATTTTGGCAGAGTTTCGGTATGTGAATTGTGCGTACCTTACTTGGTGGTGTTTCTGAGTATTTATAAGTGATTTCCAAGATCGTGGGATGAGGTATGGGCCACGTTCTGAACGTGGCGGTTATCTTGAAGTGGCTGGGATTGCTGGGTCAGTTATTTCCTGGTTTTAGGGCCACTAAAAGTAGTGGGGAGTTATTCATAGTTGGGCGGTTTCTCAGGTGAAATGCCATTATCTCGAGGACTGGTTCGAGCTGGGGTGTTCTTCTTCGAGAAGGAATTTGGCGAACTGTGGACTTCGTGCTACTTCTGGAGATATCTCCTCGAGTGTTACCTTCGAGAGGAATACTTGGTGTTTATTTTAGTAAATGGGTGATGTTCTCTTACGTGAGATGAGTGGAGAGGGATTAGCCACGTGACATTATGAAATTATGGCACAGCAATATATATATTAGATAAGTGTATTTGTAATATATGTATACACATTTATACGTTTTAAAAAGAAAGAAAACAAATTGAGAAAATGAATGCAATTAAAGGATTATCATCTCTAATATCAGTACACGAAATTACTTTCATGAATCAACACCTGTCCCATAATCGTCCTACTCATTCACTTAAGTGTAGTAACTTTTATCACTCTTTCACCTTCTACACTAAAACAGCTAAGTGGAAAAGCTATACTCTCTCTCGAATTCACCTTCTTCTCTAATCTGTCTGTAAAGCTTTCGAATTAAGGTATGATTTCATTTTTCTTTTTTATGAACATGTGGTTTAATCTTAATTTGTTACAAGTGTGTTGCTTTTCGTTTGGATACATGACTGTGGAAATTGAATTAATCAAGAAAGGATAGTACTTAGTTGTGTTAGGGCTCGTAAGTATATAGTTTTTTCTTTAACTAAAATGAGAGTGCTAATCGCTTTGGTTCAAACATGTTATGATCTTAACGACTATGCCTTATTTATTTATTCAGTTACTTTGTTTAAGTTTCCCTTTCTCGAGGGCATGATTAAGAAAATGATTGTCTAATATAGGCTTAGTTGGTTTCTTCTTAATTGCTCAATAACTAGTATAATCATGTAGATCTATATATAGTATATATTAGAAATAGAAGCCCAGAACCTAGGATTAGAAAGAATTCTTGAATAATTTATGTTTTATAAAATATAAGATGGATTAAATCTATGTCATGTATCCTTGTTACCCCTAAACATAAGAATTCTTAATTTAATTATTAGTTAATGCTTATAGTTCTTTTCTAGGTGTTTAGTTGAGCTTACTGTACTAGTTCCCACTCTACGAAATCAGTTGTAATTAATTTAGTTTGATTCATGAATTGAACTAAAATAATAATCAAGTTATAAATAAGGAAAAATTGGGAGTAAAAGAAGAATGAAATGTTGGTTGTAGATCAAGAACTGAAGTATCTAGTTCATTTAATTGTTTGAGCTCTACTTGCTTCTGTAGTACGAATCTTGAGTGGTGAGCTTTATCTAAGTTTGTTAATATTTGCTATATTTGTCCAAAATTGTTATGCAGCTCTGTTATCTCTCGTAATTGTCTGATAAGAGACTTCTAAGGAAAAGTGTGGATTACATGCACAAATTTGATACTCTCTTGCGTAAGAATATGTAGTAACAACATGCCTGGGCTTGAACAATGTGATTGCTATTTGTTAATTGGCTTTATTAATCGAGTCGGGTTGGGTTTACCGTTAGATAGATTGAGTGTCGCTCTAAACCTTAAATTATCTATCTTGTTACTCAGGTGTAGCAGATCTCGAACGATCCACTGGTAACGGTGAGGAAAATCTTATTATTATTTTTCTAAAACTGGAGTACGTATATATGTAAATACCTAATATATATGTAAGCCCTTCGTAAGACCTTTACTTTATGACTTTTAATGTTTTCTCCCCAATCTGCTATTACCTATATATAGATACTTTAGCTACTAATTTCATTGAATGTTTTAAGAAAAATGATTTGATATCAAATGGCTTTGTATCTATATGTACTGCATCAAATGAACTCTTTTGTTTTAAAACAAAATCCCGCCTGTTATGTTCTACGAGCTATTCTGTTCTGTACTTTCTACTGTTGCACCTTTGGGGACGCCCAAGGGGATGACTGGAGCCCAGGGGTTACTCTCAATCAGAGCGGCTGGGCGGCTCGGGCCGTCGGTTAATTTGTGCGAGGTAGCGCCCATATTGTGGTTTGCCGTTTCGTTGGCTAGGAGGTTAGTCACGATAGCCGAACCAATAGAGATGATCTCACGAGCACGTGGGACTCTCGCTACTGTTAGTCAGGGGGCACTCTGACATGGCGTGTTTGGGGTTTTACTGTTTTATACTGTTTGGGAGCCATAAGGTGAACCGTTTGTCGTAGCTCGTATCATGTGCCTATATATAATCTATATCATGTGTTATATCTCGTCTGTTCATGCATCTGATTCTGATTTTTTTTATGATTATCTATTATTTTAATTCTCCAATATTACCTCACTAAGTCAGTTTGACTTACTCCTTTCATAATTGGCCCGTATTTCATATATCCCGGAACAAGAAGTACGTTTAGGTGAGGAGCGACTGGGTTAAAGGGAACATGCTACCTTGCATGCTTTTGTTTGCTGATATGTGGACCTGAGTTGAACTTGTAGACATATGTCATTTTGTAAACTTAAAGTCCTTCCCCAGAGTCGGAGTTAGACTGTACTTTACTTTTGAAACTGTACCTTACAGGTTATGTGTTGATGTTACTTATGGTCCCCGTGTCCGAGATTGTAATATTAGACAGGACCTTACCCTCTCCCTTAGATAATTATTACTATCCTGCTATGATTTGAACTCTGATGTTTTGTTTTATTTGAATTATGCCTTACTGTATCTTTAGTTTTTGCTTAGCTTACTGTAACGACCCGAATATTTTTAATTATATTATTAAGTATTACGCGAATTCTTTCTTGCCTAATTTCTCGATCTATCCAATTGGATTAATTAATCTTGTGGAAAAGATTGATTTAACCTATCTTTTAAATGCCCTCAATTACTTAAATTACATAAATGCCCTTAAAAACCTAAATGACCATTTTACCCCCCCGAGATATTTTCCTAAATATCTACCTATCTCTCACATTCTCTCATTACATACAAAGAAGGAAAAAGAAGAAAGGAAGGAGAAGAGAAGGAGAAGAAAGGAAGGAAACTTCCCGACGCCCTACCGAGCCCGTTTCTCGCCCGATCGACGAGCCGTGAAAACCCAAACGATCCTCACTACATTCTCTACTGGTAATCCTTTTACCCCATTTCATTTCGTTCCCTCTTCATTTCGATTTTCGTGGCTTTTGTATAGAATTTTATAGTTTTAGGATTTTCGTGTTTAGGAAGAATTACTTGACCATTTTACGTGTTTCTTGTGCCTATGTGTAGCTTATGTGATATATATGAATATATGTGAGAATTAGGATGTTTTATGGAGTAAATTAGGAGATGTATGGATTTAAATGTTGGTTTCGCGTGTGAGGTTTCGCGATCTGCTGAGTCTGCTGCTCAGTAGATCCACACGGGCGAACGCACGGTCTTGATCAAGACCGTGCAGGAGCCCGTGCGCTTCCCTTTTCAACCTGCACGGGGCTTGAGCCCGCACAGGCCCGTGCGCAGGCCCGTTTGCACTTGCACGGTCTTGGCACCGTGCTCAAGATCGTGCGTGAGGCCGTGCACCTCTATTTGTGCTTACACCGGCTTGCCAAGCCCGTGCGTTGGCCGGTGCAACCTACTTAGTGGATTTTCTAGCCTTTTCTTTTCTTGCACTTCGGGAATTTGGTCAACCCCACCTATTTAAATGTTGACTTTTCACATACGACCTCCGAATATCAATCCGATTTCACATATAGCTTCCTCGAGCCTCGGGATTTGATATTCTTCATAATTTGTAATTTACCCGACCCTATTTGACCGTCATTTGACACCTTTGCTTGTTTAGGGATTTTTCCCACCTTTCCCGTTTCTTATCCGTTTAATCTCGTATTCACGAGAGAACGTCTTTATATTATTTTAAGCATGTCTACATGCCCTAATTGCATTTAAGCATGCCTTTAATATTTAATTTATATCCTTTCATTATCTAGAATTTCATTTACCTTTCCTTAGTTGTTATTCCGTATTGTATATATCTTCACATGTTTAATTGCCTGGCTTTCCATATTGCAACTGTAGCATGATTGAGGTTCCATATGAATTGTCGTGCATCGTCTGTTGTTCGTGTCTGGCTTTTAGTATTGTCGGTCTCGTTTTCATCCTCTAGGCCCTGTGTATTACAGGTGGGACCAACGAGGGAGAAACTGACTACCGTCTGCTTTCATACTGTCGTGTCGAGCCAGGTAAGGGTTTTAAATTGTTTTCAACTGGAGTAAGAACATAGTTACTTAGGTTTGCGAAATAAACCACTATCCCGCTTTCTTATTACTTGTTGTATTGCCTTTACTATTTCTCTATCTGATTAGTCAAACCGTTTTGATAGCAAACCAAAATATTTTAAATACTTTCAACTAGAGGCAAGGAAAACCCATTTGTTTTAAATGCGAACTTTGGTCTCTCGACCTCGCAATTATAACCTTGTCCCGAATGGCCCCTTTGGCCTCCCACACCCCGATTTCCTACTTTCGAATGGCCCTTTTGGCCACCCAAACTATCATTGATTTCAAAAGTGAGCCATAGATTGATTAATAACTTGGGCCCGGAGTATACAGGAGGTGAGCCTGGGGACGAGCGTCTAGGGCAAATCCCGATGTGTACTTCTAGCGTGTTAACTTGGGCCGGCTAGGAGGTTGGCTAGCCTGAGTTGATGCGAACGGTGGTGCTAACAGCGTCTCCTTAAAACTCTGTATGGTGGTGCTAACAGCGTCTCCTTAAAACTCTGTATAGTATTGTTGGTAGTGGAGTACTTGACTATATGCTTACATGATTTTCAATTGGGAGTTATAAGGAGAGGGCCCGTTCTCGCCGGGACACATTATTTGCATGATTTATTGCATTTGTTGCTTGTCTAATTGTTTTACGGCTTTCGTTACAAGTCGAAGCACATTCCGGTTCTCTTCATTTATCATATGTATTTCCCTATATATATATAAAACCCGGAAGCGTGACTTGTACTTGCTACCCTAAGCCTCCTTTATTATTCAATTAATTAGTTGAATTACGAGTCGTGTTTATTTATCGTTTCTAACTTATTGAATCATGCCTTTCGAACTTGTAACAGCCTCGTAACTCAACTAATATCCTTTCAATTTATCGGCTTGATATTACGTGCAAATGTTTTAAAGGATCCGGTTCGTCAACCTTTTGTGTTTTCAAATAAGCCGAACCCGAGTGTTGCTTTGTGTCATTTTACAACTTATATTTCGTTATTCGTATTCTTTCTCAAAACGGGCAACACTCACCACTTTTAGTTTTAAAAAGATAAATGACGAACTGTGATCAAAACCCCCTTACTGAGTATCCTTTATACTCACCCCTGCTATTTTGGTTCTTGCTTCAGGTAGACAGGTGGCGACGTCACCTATCTTGTCAGTCGGCATCAGCAGGTCTAGATAGGCTCAGTCTTTCTGGTTTGTCTTGTCAGTGGTCCCAACAACCGTCGAGTCTTGTTTATTGTATTTATTTACTTTACGTACTTATGTGCCCCTGATGTGGGATAGTTGATGATATCTAGGATTGTACAGGATAGACTAGTTGAGCCATGGATGGCACTACGTGTTGTTATTCTATTGTATTTCGAATTTCACATGTTTAATTGATATTATGTTAGTCTCGTAGGCGTTTATGAATTTATCTGTTTACTTTATAATCGCTTCCGCATTTCTCTGTTTTATTGTGGTTGTTGTTGGGATGTCGTTGTTGTTGCCGGTAGTGCTTGTTTGAGTGCCGTTCGCCGGAGTGGGTTTTTGAGTTGAGGCCCCTCGCTGAAGCTCGGGAATTCATTTCGGTGCGGATGTGGCGGTCCTTCTTCAGGGGGCGCTACACTTACGGCTAAGTCGAGGCAAGCTTTGCGAACCTCGGCGAAGTCGTGTGGGTGGTGTCCCTACGGGCTCTACTTGGTCCGAGGTCCTCCGTGGGGGCGTCGCATATTTAGTTTGATAGGTTAACCTTTTAGGTTAGCTCGCCCTTTTGATTAGACGCTTCCGCATTGTATCGTGGGTTTGCCACGAAGCCTTTAGTATTTAACAAAAAGTTTTTGAAAACTCGTATCTTCGCTGCGAGTAACTCTTTTAATTATATCGAATTGTCTGCCGTTCGCCACCGATGAGTCGAGTGTGGTCCATCACGGGTCAGCTCGGTGAGTAGGCGGTGCGGGACTGTTGGCGATTCCTGAGTTCCTGTTTGGGGGCGCCACAGTATGAGTTGCTCTATCTATTTTCTATGTATTTGTTCTCATTTTATTTAATGATTTTTATCTATTTTCTATGTATTTGTTCTCATTTTATTTAATGATTTTTCAAAAGGAAAAATGTTTGGTCCATAAAGTTTCATAATAAGTTGGCCGAATTTTTAAGAAATTTGAACCGTATATGTCACTATAATAATTTAAATATTTAAATAAATTGTGTGTTATGCTTGACTAATGTTATTTTGAAAAAGTATCTTTTAGACTTTTACTTCACATTATATATATATATATATATATATATATATATATATTTAAACATTATCAATTATTTTTGTTTAACTAATAATTTTAAAATATTTATATAATTAAATATAATTATTATGTAATTATGACGTCACACCAATCGAATCGGTGATCAGTAGGACCTCTGATTCAACGTCCGATCCAGATTTCAAAACATAGCTTTTAGTTGATCTATTCTCATTGTTTTACCAAGAAAAAAACATAAAAATATTCTTAGCTTCTGCTTTTTTTTTCAAACCTTCAACTTCTTATTTTCATGTCATTCTTTTTCTTAAAACGCCATCATTTTACTATTATAATTTTTTCAATTTTAGTTTTGATTTAACTTCTCCAAAACACCGAAATTTACAAATACCCCTTAATCGGAGTTAATAAGAAATTTTCCTTTCTTATATTCTCTATTGTATTCATTATAAAGTTTTTATCTTTCATTTTATGAAAACTAGTTTTTATCCTCTCCGTTGCACCGGTTAATTAATTTAAAATTATAAATATAATATCTTAATTTTAATTATAATTTAGATATTGTTTAAAAAAACAAATTTAGATATTGAAACTTTTATAGATACTACAAATTTAACACAAAATATTTAATAAAGAAATATAACAAAAAATGTATTGAATTTAATAATCAATGTCCAAATTGAGAAAATAAAATTATAATTCATTTCAGTATGGTGTAGGCACCATTATACTCTCTCAAAAGTATATATTAGTCATCCATAAACTTCTATATTTATAGAGGCAAAAAAATTTAATAATAGATAATGTACCTCGTATATTGATATTGACTCATATATTTATACAAAATTCCAAGTGAAATTCACCTTATTTTTCCATCTCAATTTTTTTTTAATCATCGTCTCTTTGTGTGAAACTTGGTGATAAAAAATTAATAATTGGCATATATACATTGTATCCATATCTTTATATTAAAAAGTAATATAATTAGTACATTCAATTTGCTTTATTTGAAATAATAAAAATATTAACCTGCAAGATCGATAAAAAATAATATGATAGACCACATACTAAATTTAAATGACGAAAGAATGTAAAAAATGTCATAAAGTTAATATTATATATATCATTGTCATCACAAAAAATATATAAATATATTAATACATGAAGTGAAAGTAATAGAAGTTCTATTATCAATTTTTTTTAGAAGTTCTATTATCAATTAGAAATTTATAAGGTATGAAATAGGAATAGAAAATGTATTAATAATATAATAGACCAACAAACAAATGCAAATTCGAGAGGGACTAAAATTAGCATGGGAGACAACGGTTCAACATTTGGAGGTGGAAATCGACTTGGTTTGATCGAATCGGAGAACATTAGCCTTCACCCCTCAAGGAATGTTATAGCCGCTTGTAGAGACATGCTTTGACTTCCTTGGGATATCAAGCTTAGTCATGTTGTGAGAAGTAGAAATTCTTGTGCCGATTGTCTAACTAAAATTGGGCACGACCTTGATAGTTCTTGCATCGTTTGAATTGAACCCCCTTTGGCGGTTCTTGATATATTTAATGCGGATTATTCTAGCTAATAATATATAGCTCCTTTTTTAAATTTGGGAAAAAAATACAAATGCTTATAGAGAATTACTTTTATAACTAAAATAATTTAAATCAAAGAACTTAAAAAATCACTATAAAGTATAAAATTCTCTGTAGAATATTTGCAATAAGAGAAATAAATCAACAATATGCAATCGACTTTGATAAAATACATTAAAAAAGAAATCGAATGTGAGACTTACTAAGATAATGGCTCCACGTAAGTAAGGGTCGCGATTTTGATAGAGGGACACTCTTTTAGGAGGAGCCGCCCCCTGATCTCCTGCTGCTGTTGGAGGCAGATTCTGCCTTAGTGTAGTTTATATTTCTGTTTTTTTTTTTTTCTTGTTTTTCTTTTATTTGCACCTCTACTCACAAAAAAAAAAGGTAAGGTTGAAATCAAAACCTTTCTTAAATTAGAATTGTATATATATGGAACATGAAGATCAAAATTTTGTTTTAAAAGTGGAGCATTATGGAGCAGATAATGACTATAACAAATGCATAAGTAAATGATGATTGTAACTGAATGTAAATTATGCATGATATGAGATTTAGTTTTAATTAATTGCAGATTATAAGGAGAGGTTACATCATTTTAAATCATAGGAATATTTTCAGTGACTATTAAGAATAAATCAAGGATGCAAATCATATTTATCCTAACACTTATAAATAATTGTGCACTAATAATGATCATTAAAGATTGAAAAGTGGATGAATTTTTCCCACAGGTATGTTCTTAATTACAATTTTAGAAATTCAATAGTATTAATTCATTTTTTTTGTTGTTGTTGAAATACTATTCATATTTACACATAATAAAATAAACTATTTCACAATTAATTCATGAAAATATTAAAATTAAAAAATAACTGACTTTTTACAAATTTTAATTACAATTGATTAACTAAAATTTGAGTGATTGAATAAGGAATTATATTATGAGAACTATGATAGGTTTCTAGCTAGCTAGTTATTATAAATACTTAATATAAATAAAATTCCATAAAATAACTAAAGGTATAATTATGTCCATATGTCAATTTGACGATGATTCAAATTTGAATTTAATTATTGAAAATAATGGTATTAAAGTTTCCATATAATGTAAGAGAAGATAAAAAAAAGTTATTACCATGCTTCGATATAAATATGTAATTTGAAATAATATTTGAGAGATACCATGTGAATTGATTGAATAAATTAATTGAATTGATTGAATATTTTTTTAGCAACAAATTAAATGAGTACAAAACAAAAAGGAAAAAGAGTTACAATATTATTAGTTAATTTTTCATTTAATTCTATTAATATTAATTGTGATTAAATTAATATAAAGAAATAAGTTGACATGGACAAAAGGAATGAAAACAACTTGTCCATGTCATAGACACATATACATCTTTCCTAAACTGGTAGACTCATTCATTTTCATATATATATATATTTATATATATATATATATATGATTTAGAAATATATTCCTCATAATCAAGGTAAAGTGTAAAAAATTTAGGGCGTTTTTGATAGGGTATGTGGATTGAAATTCAGAATGTGGAAATTCCATAAGTTGATCAATTTAAGGGAGTTCAGTTTAGTGTATCAAACAACAAATGTACGATAGTTAGACTGAAATTCTAGACATTCTTATACATGTTTGATACGTCGTATTTAATCCATCTGTCGGGTACATTACATATTTACCCCTATATTCCACATTCAGTTTAACGCATCAAATGATATTTATACTAGAAATTAATCTATATTATCTAGAAAAAATCAATATACAATGATTTCATTTTTTTTTTTTTAGCTCATAAGAAAGGAATAATATACAATCAACTTATGAAATCTTGAGCAAAATTTAGGAACAACATATGTTATCAACTAACCATAACAATCACCAATAATCTAAAATCAAGGACATCTTAAAAAACCCCATCAAAACTTATTTCATTAATCCCGCATTTTAAATGAATCAAGGACATCTTTTGCAGCATCTCTTACTTTCTCAGCAGATAAAGGAACACCTTGATCATTTTGGCTCTCAGGACCTTCTGAGAGTGCCACTGAGAAATGTTAACAGATGCAGCAAGGTTTCTTGATCGGTCCAATTATCTCCATCCACATCCGCAAGGTTTCAAATTCCCAACCACTTCCAGCTTTTAGAAAAAGTCGACAAGCTAAACTCCCAACAACTTCCAACTTTTATACAAGCACCACCAATCCAAATAACCTCATGCTTACTCACTTCAGCCTTCTTCATGATTAAGACACCAAACAAAATAGAGCCGAAATACCACCACTACCACAAATTCACAAATTTTTGTTGCTTACAGATTTTTTGAAAAGCTGAAAAGCTAAAAAGCATATACACGATGATTAAATAAAATCAAATCTTTCATAAAGCAAATTAAAACTTCAAGTTGGAGTAATAGGTGCAAAGAATAAATAATATTAACACATGAATATTCACAAGCAAAATGTAAAGAAATTAAGCTTTCCTAGATACTAATTCATTAAGTTGTCCACCTACAACAACCGAACAAATCGTGCACGGGCTTCCTTATGCATTCCAAAGAAGGCATCCATGTCTGCCTTATTATTCGCAAGGTAACGAGTCACTCTAATCTGATCATCCAGTTCAATATCAGGGAGTTCGGCTACTGCATCAAACAATGAACGACGCAAATTTACTAAACAAGAGTTATTTGACAAGAACATAATTCTAACAGTTTATTCAGAACCTCAACATAATTCACAGCTAATTACTTGAACAAAATGAGAAAAATACAAATCATAAAAGACAATCATTGATGCTTGTTAGAAGATCTTGCTGCAAATACTATGTGAAACCTATTAGAACATTTTGCATAGACATCAGCAGCTTTAATGCAGTCAGACTAATCTTGATAATAAGTCAGGCCCCACCCCCTGCAACTTTCAGCTTTTTCCATAAGCTGAAAAGCTATACACATAGCTTTTACAAAATCAATACCAAACCAAGTTCCCTCATGCCTTTTAATATCCAACTTCTTCATGCTTAATCCAACAAAGCTTATTGACATGTATGGAATATGGACTCATAACTGTTGCCAAGTCGATTCACCATTTTGTCCATGTTAAATCTGTCAATTCAGTCAAACGTAAGCTGATGCTATTTTCACTATAAGCTACTAAATCATAATCTCATGTTTTAAAAAAAAAAAAGTTTAAGAAATTTCCTAAGTTGTGGTGATGAAATTGCCTTTCACTCTACTATGATGCCTGATAGCACTGGTCAACTCTAATCATTAAGATGGTATGAATTGATTCTAACACATAATTGTTTCCATTTGATTGAAGACCTGTCCAGTTTGCTTAACGAATGGGAAAAAATTGGCCTTTGGCTATGGACACATGGTAAGATCAGCTGTACAACCTTATACTCTGCCCTAAAGCATCTCAATTAGTTCATGACTTTTGATTGCAAACTTGCAGAGAATGCAGCTCAAGATTGTTCGAATGTCCAAGAAAATAAATCAAGTAAACCTCAGAAAAGAAAGTTGGAACCAAGAATTTCAGGCATCCATTCTCCCATCGAACCCTAATTTCTCTCCCAACATGCAAACTCCTTTTCCCTAATGAAAAAACAAAAAAGAAGTCCCGAAATTGGTACCTGGAAATTGAGAGATTCAGAGAGAGAGAAAGAAAGAGAGCCGCAGCGGTAGGGATGAGCTCGCGGTAGAGATGAGCGGTGCTGCACTTCCGTCTGCTTCTTCAGAGTTTGGTTTGTTTGCTTCACCAATTGTGAAAGTTTGAAATCTCTCACATGTTTATCAGAAAAATCAATTATTTACGAGAATTAAATTGGTTTTATTTTTTTCACCTTAAAAAAACCGCTATATTTCGTAATATTTGGAGTGGGGAGACTCCCATTCTCACTCAATATACCCAAATCAGCGGATCTCAATTAAAATTAAAAAGCCTGTAAAAATTAATTCACCCTATCAAACAACATCATAACATAGATTGAACTTGTGTAACTTGACTTAAATACCCTATCAAAAACCCCTTAATGGCGTTTTTGATTGGGTATGTGGATTGAAATTCAAAATGTGGAAATTCCATAAGTTGATCAATTTAAGGGAGTTCAGTTTAGTGTATCAAATAACTTTATACGGTAGTTAGATTGAAATTCTAAACATTCTTATACATGTTTGATACGTCGTACTTAATCCATCTGTCGAGTATATTACATATTTACCCCTATATTCTACCTTCAGTTTAATGTATCAAACGATATTTATACTAGAAATTAATATATATTAACTAGAAAAAATTAATATACATTGATTAGAATCATTTTTTTTTTGTAGCTCATAAGAAAAGAATAATATACATAAAAATAAATTTGTAAAATTTATATCACATTACATCTTTTGATGCCACAAGATTTTTTCATATTTTGATACGTTACATTAGGCTGGCTTCTAAGATGACATATGATAAACATTGAATAGTTAGAATTGGTGTGGTTTTATTCAAGTATGACAAATTTCAGCTTTTTTCATAAGCTGAAAAGCTATACACATAGAATTTATAGAATTTCAGCTCTTAAAAACATAGAATTTGCATAGAATTTCAGGTCTTAAAAACATAGAATTTAAGCTTTTTTCATAAGCTGAAAAGCTAAAATTTCAGCTCTTTAAAACATAATAGAATTTCAGCTTTTCTTATAAGCTGAAAAGCTATAAATTTCAGGACCTCTAAACCAAGTAATGTTATCCATCAAATGTAATGTTATCCATCAAATGTAACTTACGTAAACAAATATTTGAGATGCGCGGCGGCGGCGGTAGACGAGCGGCGGCGGCGGCAGTAGATGAGCGACAGCTTTTTCCCTTTTGCTTCTTAGTTAGGGTTGTTTGCTTTTGAGTAATTATGAAAAGTTTGAAATCTCTCAACATGTTTATTGGAAAAATACAATTATTTATGAGGGTTAAATTGTCTTTATTTTTTTTCACGTAAAGAAGAAAATAGCTATATTCTGTAATACTTAAGGTGGGGGAGAGACTCCCAGTCTCACTCAATACGTCCAAATCAGCGGGCCGCATTTAAAATTGGAAGGCCCGCAAGAGTTAGTTTACTCTATCAAACAACAATTTAATATAAATTCAACTCCTCTAAGTGGGCTTAAATACCCTATCAAAAATGCCCTTATAATTTTAAAAATCATATTTTGAGGGAGTTGATGTAAGACCTGAGGAGGTGAAATGCAATTTGCCCTAATAAATTGACAGATTAAACCTTTTGTTTTCTGTTTTTTTAAGCGGTGTAAGTCGGATGCTGCCATCTTTGTTCTGCAAATCACAATTCTCAAAGCAAGCTAACTGTTTAATAACCACTCCGACAGGAGAATGTAATCGAAACTCCATCATCAAATCTAATCCAACACAAGAAAGACGGAAAAAAAAAAAAAGGAACACGAAAATAATTGGAGCATTAGCAGATGGAATTATCTCTGAAGTTAAGCCATCTCCATTTCTACTCATGTTCTTCGTCTTCTTCTCCACATCCTCATCCCTCTTCAACCCCCTTTATCCGTATAAATGGTATGTGTAATTGTATGTACTGTGGTGGTTTCTCTGAAGATATCCTTTTCACGATTAGATTTTGACGTATTTCTGACTGTGCAGGCAAAAGGGAACAAAGGGTTTTCGTCCGACCTTCCACCCAATCAGTAAATCATCTTCTAACTCACTTTATATATTTGTGTATTTGATATTCATATGTGAATTGCTTGTGAGAAAGTTAAAGAAACAACGGGTGTTGTATTGATTGGGCACTCTGTGTGCGACTGCGTTGTGTTTACTTATGTTGGATAATTCTATCTGTTTTTAACGAACGAACTTCATTAAGCCTTTGAAGCGGTATATATTTCACTAATTTGAATACACTCCACAATTGACAATTAATAGATGAAAAGCGCCTAAACGAGGATTTGAGATTTTCTTTCCTTTTTCTCGAGTCTTTCTTGGATTGTGTGGGAGGGAATAAATTTTTTCAGTTTATAGAGTATTGTGGTGTATAATCTTTGGCAGGGAAGGCTCAGCTTTTTTTGGTTTATAATAAAACATTTTTGCTCATTTGAATGTGAAGGTAGGTTATTAGGGGACCAGATTCGTCCTCGTTTTCTTTTCTGATTTCCATCAATTGAGGATGAAGTAACCAATTGAAGAAAAAGAGTTAAGAAAGTAAGTTGATAGTCTATTGATGCAAACATCCCATGAAATTGTGTAAAATGGGTAATCAACAGACTCAATCTATACTCATGAGAGAACTTCTAGAAATTGTAGATCAGGTTTATAGACAAGTGGCTTCTTTAAGTGGAATGACGTTGTGTTGCTGTGATCCCATTATAGTGCTTCCCAAAAGATAATTAATTTGGTTTATTGTCAAAATATATTATTTCGATAGTAAATTTTGCATCATATGTGAGCTGATTGATGCGGGGATGGAGCAACAATTTTTCTTGAATGTTTATAAATTTCCTATAACCGTGTGCTAATATCTTGAAGTGCAATATATGAGAATTTTTTGTCTTCCTTTGTCTGGTTATCAGCCATAGAGGTCATCTGAGAATCATATAATTGATAAGTCTTGAATGTTATCATACTTGCAACTTTTGATGATAGTCCCTTCTGCTAACAATATTGATCTGAACAGTTGGCTTCTCATCACGGATTTTGCTTCGGTTTCGTCACTAATAAAAAATCACATCAGCGACATTCAGAAACATGTGAGTAAATTTACTTTTTAACATTTAATTTTTAACTCTTTCAAAAAGCCAAAAAGATATTCTTTGGCCATTGTGTTAGATCAAGCTGAGCATGTTTCTAGTTATCTAAACTGTTTCCTCATCACATGTTGCCTTTAGTAGAAACTCAATAGATAGAAGGACTATTATTCACTTTTTTTACCTTCATGTTTCCAGATTGCCTTCTGCATGAATCAACATGTAGTTCAAGAAGAGATCATCTTCAAACTCAGAGCTCTATATGTAAGGGTTGTGAATGTTTTAGAAGGGGAAATTTTTCAAGAGACGTAGTTGTTAGGTCTGAACTTACTGGTACAGGATCCACTGAATCTCCATATCCATTATCAGGTATCTTATCAGTCCGATTCTCATTTAGTTTTCATTTAATTTACTTAACCTTATTATTCTCACAATCCCCCCTTCCTTATCCTCAATTTTGCAGAAATTTGGTTGAATTCAAAGTTCAGAGGAATTCTCTTTTATGCTGTAACAGCTTGTGCAGCCATCATTTTGTTCGTGCCAATGGTTCTAGAACATCCCTTTGTTCTCATGCTTGATCGATACCGTAGAAAAGCCCATTATCTTGTTGCCAAAGCGTGGGCGTTTCTGTCAATTACTCCTTTTGTTAAGATTGAGTATGAAGGATTGGAGAATCTGCCTCCATCAGATGCCCCTGCTGTGTATGTGTCCAATCATCAGAGCTTTTTAGATATATATACTCTTTTGACTCTTGGAAGAGGCTTCAAATTCATTAGTAAGACTTCGATTTTTCTCTTACCAATTATTGGGTGGGCCATGTTTCTGCTTGGTGTTATTCCTTTAAAGCGCATGGACAGCAGAAGTCAACTGGTACTCTATTCTTCTTTTTAATTTTTTGCTTCACATTAAAACAACTCCTCTTTTAATTTTATTATTATTTAAAACAACTCCTCTTTTATATTTATTATTATTTATTTATTTATGTTATTTTATTTTTAAAAAAAGAGTTGTTACTGTAAATGTAGGACTGCCTTAAGCAATGCATGGCTTTAGTCAAGAAGGGGGCGTCAGTCTTCTTCTTCCCAGAGGGTACTCGGAGTAAAGATGGAAAATTAGGTCCTTTTAAGGTAGGATTTATTTCTGTCTTTTTCCTTTTAAGTGTTTAATTTATTTTAATTTGCAAATTGGAGTTCTCGCCTGATTCTTCTAAAATAATACGAAGTTATAGACATTTCGTTCTGTTAAAAAGATATTTCACCTAATGATGATTTTGTTAACTCCTTCCCTGAACATGTTATAAGGAAGATTTTCCTTCTATATCTACAGGGAGGGAATTGTTATATTGGACAGTTTTTGGGGCCCCATATATATATATATATGCTCCAAATGGTTCAGCATTTAGTTTTCAACATTACTTATAGCTTTTCCGGCAAATGTTTATGCTCTTGTATGGCTGATTGTTATGTAGAAAGGTGCATTCAGTGTGGCTGCAAAAACTGGAGTACCCATTGTACCAATAACTCTTGTTGGAACGGGTTCAATAATGCCTGCTGGTATGGAAGGAAGAGTTAATCCAGGATCTATCAAACTTATTGTCCACCCCTCTATCTTAGGAAATAAACCTGATGCACTTTGCAATGAGGCTAGAAATGTTATTGCTGATGAGCTTGCTCGTCATGGCTAAGAGCATCTGCACTTTTCTTTTTTAAGTCATCCTAGAATCGCGTAATTTTGTAGATTATGAGGATGGAAGAGTTTTTTTCTCCAGTCATCCCAGATTTTTTTCTGTTTTCTGCGGTGCTTCAGCTGGTGCAAAGTGCCTGGAGCAGTAATACATGTAGCAATAAGTTCAATTTCATGTTGAATATTTTGATCTCCGTTCCACTTGAGCAATTACAAGGCTGTCTTTTATAACCTGTAAAAAATTACATGACTGTTGTGATAATTGCATTTGGGGCTCAAAGGTTGGTTCTTTGCTGTATACTGTGTTGGAGATGTACATTGGATGATTTATACTTTGATATGAAGTTCTTGAATTATGAAAAAATGGTAGTGATGGTTGTTTTATTGATCAACATATATCAAGTTATTTATGTCTTCCATTACCAATCTTGGGTAGTTGGATAACTTACTCTCCCACCCAAAAGAGGAAAAGGAACATCGGTTTCCATGTCATAACCAAGTTGTCAGGGATAACAGATTAACAGGTGAAACTTGTGACATAATTGAAGTACTCAGCAAATATATACACCTATTATCGTGTAGTGTCAGTATCGTTTGAAACACCGTGCGGAACACTTGTATTGGACATTGCTTTAGTGGTAAATATAGAAAAAAATTATATAGTCGTGTTACGTCCATATCCATACATCAGAGACATGCATAAATCTATGTACCTTTATAATAATTGATGTAATACTTTATATGTGTTTTATGAGTTGTTGATTAGGTGTGCTTAAGAAAACTTATTTTTGGAGAAGTTAACGTGAAAGATAAAATTGAAAAAATATGCCGTAATAAAAATTGAAATATTTGGAAGAAAACATAAAAGCATATCTTTGAATAATTGAAAAAAAAAATTAGTGCATCTATCCCAATGAGCAGTTTATTGAATCGTTGCAATTGATATTCAATCCCGAAGAATTCATGTAGTGCTAAGATTGAGAAAAAAGAGAGCGTCTAGTTTATTTTAGTTTAAACAAAAGCAACAAAATAAAACACCCGCTTCGATCTTCTTACGAAAATCATAAAAGAAAATATTTTTAATTATTGAATAACTTAAATGTTAGAAGTGTCATTGCTTATTTTAGATAGATATAAGTTTTCATTTTTTTCTTTTTTAATTACTAAGATAGATATGAATTTTCAATTAATTAATATTAAGTTCCAAATATCAAAACAAAGGGCTTAGGGCTATGTTAGGATACTTTGATTCTTGTAATTTTCTTTTTATCAGACGTGAAGTCAATAGGGTTTCCCACGTCTTAGTTAGAAATGCGATTCCGGCCTGCGTTGATTCGAGAAATATCCCTAATTTTGTAATTAATTTTGTAAACTCTAATTTATGATATAATATAACTTAGTTTCTTCAAAAAAAAAAAAAAAAAAAAAACAAAGGGGCCCATCAGTCATTTTCCCAATTGTGCTCCCCCACTTCAGCATACCATTACAGATTATTTTGACTTCAGCTCTGCAAAGCTTGAAGAAATCCTCTCTTTCTCTCTCTCTCTCTACTGGAATTTATGACTTAATATCTGAGGAATTTCGCTGTAAGTCTCTCCGTTTGATCTGGTTTGCCTTATTTCTGTGCATCTGAATTGCATTATCTCTTTGTAGTTCTTCGGTTGTATAATTGTTAGAAATATGATTGAGTTTTTGTTGTTCCCGAGAAGAATTCAGATGGGTTTTATCTGCGATAGCTATTTTTTCTTTGATTTGAGTGACTGCTTGGATACTGTACGGTTGTTTTGCGATATATTGAAAGTCTTGATAAGCTTGAGCATTTCTGCTGGGTTGGTTTCGATTTTATATGTGAACTTTTACTGCTACAGAATAGTCGTCTAAGGGATTTTTTTGAGGTATAATGGGAAGTAACTAACTTCTACTGTAGAAAATGGACCAAAGTTTACCCCTTTTTTGGTAATTGTAAATATTAAGGGGTTAGTGAAGCCAAGGTGAATGTGGAGTAACTTTTATAAGAAGTAGATGTCATATTTCAAAATGGGCAACAGTCAGAAGTTATCTCATGAGGAAAAAAATTCAGTGATCTCCCGAATAAGAGAATTTGGGGATTTCTCTGGGGAAAGCTTTGAATAGTTGCATATGACCTGGAAGAATGATAATCTAGTTCAATTGGAAAACTCTAGATTTATGGCTTGATTTTGTACTCAAAACTTTGATTTTTCTCGTTCCATTGTTTCGGGGATGCAGTAATTTGAGAAATTAAATTTAGATATGCATTTCGAGACGGATTTTGCTTAAAGATGGACTTTTAGGAGACTTCTAAGTGTTGGTGCTTTTTAACTTGACTGAATCTTGAAGTGACATTTGGGACTACAATCGTGGCAAATAAATTTATTTTAGCCTCAGGTTTATATATCTCTGTGTTTAAGTTAGAATCAAGAAGATATGGACTTTATATGCAGGAAATGGGTTTCATGTTTTCCCGAATATTTATGCTTGTTTCGAATTCAGTTTAGGCATAGTTAATTGCAATAAGTGTAGCTTATCAGAATGTGGAGAAAAAAACACGAATTGCTCTTAAGTGTCTTTGAACTTCACAGTGAGAAATTCTGCTTAGAGTTGTGTTCATTTTGCTTGTCAGTCATCACATAGGTGCCTCAAGGTTATTCAATTTATTTCCAGATATAGACCTCGTCGTCTATATTGACCTTAATGTGTCATGTACGAGATATAAAACCTGTTTGCTTGGATTCTACTTTTATCTTTCTTGATACATATGTACCAATTTTAGATGCTTTTTCATTCAAATTAGGAACAGATTAGGGTGAAAGCATGTAATGATCCTTTTATGTCATTATGTTTGGCGACATCACTTAACAATTTCACCAAATAAAGCTTTATTTGTACAAGATGTTAAAAGAGATAAAGATCTGTCAAGAAACACAAGTTCAAGGTGTTTAGCATGTGATGCTTTCTTTCCGACTTTTGAGTTTTTCTTTTTGGTTTCAGCTGAATTTACAGTAACCATACAAAATGTTCGATTGCGGTCCAAAAACTCAATATGGACAGCGGGACAAGTTTGTAAGGTATACTATTCTCTCCTTATATTTACACATAATAGGAAATAAAAGTTCAATTGTTTTCTATATGATAGATTTTGTTTTGTTAAGGTTGGACGACCTCGACTCGCGACTCTCATCCCCATCATCTTCAGTAGCAACAAACAAATGTGGGTTCTCCATTGATGGTTTGGGTCGTGGGGCCCACACACCTCACGCTCCATCACGATCCTTTAAAAGAGGCATGAAAAAAGGTTCTCAAGGACTAAAATCCATCCTTGGATTTGGAGTCTCTCGAGCCGTTTTCCCAGAAGACCTCAAAGTGTCAGAGAAGAAGATATTTGACCCACAAGACAAACTCCTTACGTTTTGGAACAAGCTTTTTGTAATGTCATGCATTCTGGGTGTATCTGTGGACCCACTTTTTTACTTTCTCCCGGTTTTTAACAAGTGGTCGAATTGCCTCGACATAGATAGAAAGTTAGCCATCACTGCCACGACATTGAGGACGATAATTGATGCTTTCTATCTCATTCACATGGCTCTACAATTCCGAACCGCTTATATTGCCCCATCATCTCGGGTTTTCGGACGAGGTGAACTTGTGATTGATCCTGCACAGATTGCGAAACGGTACTTGAAGTGCTATTTCTTCATTGATTTCCTGGCCGTGCTTCCATTGCCCCAGGTTTGAAAAATATTATCAATTTAATTTTACGTGTTTTTGAATTTCTTTTTTGCTACATTTAGTGGATCTTTATCGAGATAAATGCAGATCGCATCCCATAAAGTATCCTCTTTTCAATTTGAGTCCCAACTTTATGGGTTTCTAAATTTCAGTTCCATATTGCTCAAAATCATCTTTGCTGTGGCTCCATACCCCAATTTCCAATAAGCAAATAACAGAAACCATTAGTCTTTCAAAATTGGGGGAAACTACACATAAACTTTGGAAAAAAGGTCTATCGATACACAATTTATAATATATAAAATATAAATACAATTTGGAATATATATAATTAGTTAAAGTATTTAATATTCAAAAATTAAAAGTTATAATATGTCTAATAATTTAAAATTTCATTCTTAATAAAGAAATACACACAATTTGTGAACATAAGTATAATATGTGAATACAATTAAAAATATTATATATATATGAATTTGATTAATTAACAAATATTTAACATTTAAGATTTATGCTTAAGAAACTAGCGGTTTCCCTTTTCATTAGCTTTTTGGCGGAAATTGGGACTTGAAACTACATTGGAGAAATTTGAAGCAATATGAAACTGAAATTGAGAAAAATGTAATGGTTGGGATCAGATTGGAATCAGGATACTTTACGGGATGAAATCTGCAATTTTCTCTTCTTTATCCTCCGATAAACATTTTTCACCATGTTGTGCCTTTTTCACCCTTCCCATTTCAGAGCTGCACATCAGAATATGGTGTTGTATCATCTTTATTCCATTCTGATTTTGTGTGTTGTATGGGGAGGGTAGGAGTTAAAATAGAAAAATAAAATATAACTTGTAGTTTGATTTAGGTGGAATTCTGAAAACGTGTGGATTTGAAATCTCCCTGCCAGTGGAATTTTGGATTAGCTAGTCTTTTCTGGAACAGAATTCACAAAAGAAACGCCTTAGAAGCTCCACTGGAGTGGGAAAATTGATGGAAGAACATGCTGTCTTTTGGCTTTTCTAGTTGTACTATGCAGCGAACCTTTAGTAAGATACATGAATCATAGGTACACTTTAGCTTTTAGGTCCAGATAATAACTAGTTTGATATCGGAAATTTTTTACACACTAAACCTTTTCTATAGTTCTGAAAATTCTGCATTTAATTTTCTATTTATGCATGGATTTATCTTTTATTGGTCAGCAGCCACAGTGTTGCAGGGATTCTAGTTGGTCGAAGAATACATCTGAGAAGAGAAGTCTTTGAGCAATTTTCCTGTTTTTCTTACTCTGCATACTTTGAATTCATGCAGATTGTTGTCTGGAGATTTCTGCTGAGGTCAAACGGGTCAGATGTACTGGGCACAAAACAAGCACTGTTTTTTATCATTTTGCTTCAGTATATTCCAAGACTTGTGCGAATATTGCCTCTAACTTCTGAACTGAAAAGAACTTCTGGTGTCTTTGCTGAAACTGCATGGGCTGGCGCAGTGTCCTATTTGTTGCTATACATGCTTGCTAGTCATGTAAGCTCTCATTTAAATTTGTATGGTGTTTCATCACACTGTAACAAACTGTACTTATATTACTGTAGGGAAAGGCTCAAAGTTTGCCAGGAGTTTGAAAAGACATTTCCTATAGGCAGTACACTTACTTGAGTCAGGAAATTGACCAAATATATTGACTTTAAATGTTTGCTGAATCTATCTTTTTTCTTCAGTTTCTCCTTATCCTCAAATATATTCTTGGGTTAATGGCATTTATAGTTCCTCAATATTTTTTTTAGAAACACTTTTGTCCCTAATGTATAAGTTGTGACATTTGATCCTGCATGTTCCATTTTAGTAACACATTTCTGATCAAAAGTTGTTGAAAAATCTGTTTTTTAGGGCAAAATGGTCTATTCCAATTGTTACAAAAATGAAACATGATGGCTTAAAGTATATATGAAGTAGGGTTGATCATTTTACTCCCAAAAATGGACTGTTCGGTAGCTTTTTGATCAGAAAAAACTGATAATATATTACTATAATGAAACATGATGGATCAAAAGACTCAATTTAAGCACAAGGGACCGAGGTATTTTGAAAATGAAATATGAAGGACTAAAATGTCACGATTTAAATGTCAGGGACTAAAGTGTTAACAAAAGGAAACATGAGGGACTATACCTAAGGAGACAAATTTGAGAAATACGCCTTTTGCTTGCTTACAGATGAGATAGATCCAATCCCTGTAATTCCTTCACTATTCAATGTTTGGAACAGAGTGGGATGGCATTTAATCAGTTCTTTACAGGTAGTTGGGGCTTTGTGGTACTTGTTGTCTGTGGAACGCAACGACACATGCTGGCAGAAAGCTTGTAATGACAGTGGAAACTGTATAACAGATTTCTTATATTGTGGAAATCAAAAGATGAAGGACTATAATCTGTGGAGCAGCAACAGTACTTCAATCTTAAAAGAAGCCTGCCCTGTTGATGAAGATAACAATCCTCCATTTGATTTTGGAATCTTCAGGCAGGCTTTGTCATCTGAGATAGTCTCATCACAGAACTTCTTGTCTAAATATTGTTACTGTCTCTGGTGGGGCCTGCAAAACTTGAGGTAAAGTGCTTATCAAACCAAGACCTAAAATTCCAGTAATTTTAACCTTATATTTCCATTTATTATATGTTAGCATTTTCACGATATATTAATTTTTTTTTTAAAATTTCTTTCTAAAGTACACTTGGACAAGGACTTCAAACCAGCACTTACCCTGGAGAGTCTATATTCAGCATTGCACTTGCCATCTTTGGTCTCATTCTCTTTGCTCTCTTGATTGGAAATATGCAGGTAAAAAAGTATACTTTGCGTTGGGTTACACGTTCAGCATCTTTTACAGTCGTCCTTGTAATTGTTTCAAAAAAAAGTTCCTTTCCTTTTCATATTCTTTTAGTATTTTTGTTATTGTCGAGCATAGCTTGTACACAATTCGAAGTAAGAACACAGACCTGAAAAAAATAAGAAGTGAAAAAATGGGACATAATTGTTGGGCATCGAGGACACCTTGTCTGAGAGAACAGTTTTTGGGTTACACTTTGGTAAAATATGCTAAATCATAATGCAGGGAAGCAGAGAAGCAGAGAGTTTGTAATGTTATCTTCTTTTTTTTTATTTTGAATATGTTTACTTCTTTTTTGGTGTGTGAGAGTGTAATTCACGTCCTGTTGTGTCCTGATATGTACAAATTGGTTTCAATTAAGTCAAAATCATGTCAACTCCCTTTTGCTATTGATCTTTTCGGCACTGAATTTATTGGAGTAAAAGAATTTTCATTTCTGTTAATTAACAGCTGCTTTCCACATTTGCATACAGTCATGGACATAAGAGCGTAGGAAAAAAAACAACAAAAAAAACCTAATTATCTTTGCCTGAAAGGGGATAAAAAAATTGAAATACTCTCGCCTGAAAGGGCATCTTGTTAGATCAACAGAGTTCATCTGAATCTACTTATCTTTGCAATTCAGGCTATATATATATTTTTTTTTTGGTTGAAACCTGGGCAAATAAACTCCAGTTAGCTTCAATGATATTTTTCTTCAAAATGACATTTAAATGCCATGATTTACGATATTTGACTTTTACAGACATACCTTCAATCACTTACTATTCGTCTTGAAGAGATGAGAGTAAAGAGGCGTGACTCAGAGCAATGGATGCATCATCGGTTACTCCCTCCAGATCTGAGGGAACGTGTTAGACGCTATGATCAATACAAGTGGTTGGAGACACGTGGAGTTGATGAAGAAAGTTTGGTCCAGAGTCTGCCTAAAGATCTCAGACGAGACATAAAACGTCATCTTTGTCTGGCTTTGGTTAAGAGGGTAAAAATTATTATCCACTCAGCACCCGCTCTGTGATTTGGCCTAATTACACTTAGACACCCTCGGGTTTTGATAGTTACCCTTCGCTCCTGAGGTTAACTATCCAAACCTGAGGGTTCGAAGTGTAATTAGGAAAACCTTGGGGCATTTCTCTACAGTTATCAGTATATTCTATATTTTTTAAAACGGGCAATAATCTTTTGGAATAAAAGCCTTCAATGACCAATTTTGAACTACGGCAACTTTTGCACTTTACCAAGTGACTTTTTTTTTGTACACTTTATTACCTCCTCAACTATGTGAATTATACATATTATCACCAAAAGTAGAAAATATGTGTAAAATCACTGCATGTGGTTTGCTAGGGAAATATTTACAATAAAAAACATATTAGAGAGGTGGTCATGAGTGAAAATAGTGAAGAGTTCAAGAGGTAACATCCAAAAATAAAAAAGAAAACTTTAGTTTGTAAAGTGCAAAAATGGCCATAGTTTGGATGGCAAAACGTTTTTGTTCCTAATCTCTTACCCATGAAAATCTTTTGTAGGTCCCGCTATTCGAGAACATGGATGAGAGATTACTCGATGCCATTTGCGAGCGACTGAAACCTTGCTTGTACACCGAAAGCACCTACATAGTCCGAGAAGGCGATCCCGTGGACGAGATGATATTCCTCATCCGAGGCCGTCTCGAGAGCGTCACGACCGATGGTGGCAGAAGCGGTTTCTTCAACCGAAGCTTACTCAAAGAAGGAGACTTTTGTGGCGAAGAACTTCTGACGTGGGCCCTCGACCCCAGATCCGGTTCTAACCTCCCGTCCTCCACCAGAACCGTGAAAGCACTTACAGAAGTTGAAGCTTTCGCCCTCACAGCTGATGAGTTGAAATTTGTTGCCAGCCAATTTAGGCGGCTCCACAGCAGACAAGTGCAGCACACATTCCGGTTCTACTCAGCGCAGTGGAGGACTTGGGCTGCTTGCTTTGTTCAAGCGGCTTGGAGAAGGTATTCGAAGAGGAAAGTGTTGGAGACGAAAAGGAAGGAAGAAGAGGAAGAGGCGGGGGCTGCCAGCAATGCAGGTGGTGGTGGTGGTTCGTATAGTATTGGTGCTACTTTCTTGGCGTCTAGGTTTGCTGCAAATGCTATGAGGGGAGTGCACAGGAACAGGAATCTTAAGAGTGCAAGAGAGCTGGTGAAGCTGCAGAAGCCACCGGAGCCGGATTTTACTGCTGATGCTGACTGATTGTGAGTAACTGTGTTTTTTTTTTTTTTCTTTGAGTTGTGAAGGGTGAGGAAATGTGTAATATACTTCTTGCTGGTGTGAGGATACGACATACAGGATGATGCTAATATATTGTGTAACTAATGTATTCTTGGTTTGAGATTTTTTTAAGGAATTTGTAAAATTTGGTGTACCTCTGATGTTATTTTGTAGGGCGAATTACATTTACTATCCCGCAATTTAGGTTTCATTTTTCATATAAACTAGTTAAAATCCCGTGCCGGTGTTAATTTATTAATAAAGTATGTTTTTATTTAATTAATTTTTTATTTTAAAAAATCAGTTTGCTGTAGAATTTTAAAATTATTTATTTTAATTTGAATAATATTATCGTGTTTTTTTATATTTATTTTTGATAATTTTATTTTTATACTTAATTATTTTTAAAATTTCTTTAACATAATTTAAAATTAATTTATTTATAAAGATATTGTAGGGCTCTTATATATAAATAATGAAAATATAAATAATAATTTAATTTGAATTAAATGTGTAACTAATATTTCTTTACAAAATCTTTCATTCTTTTGGATAAATATGAAAATAATTAATAGGTTTAATTACATGACAAAATAAAATTCATTGAGGCTATCCATGTGTTAAATAGCCTCAAAGATTCTAAATTATTATGTATAGATTTGAAAAAATTACGGCAAAGAAACTGCATCGTCTCTTACGCGGACATCCTTGATGGTAGCAGAGTTCTGAGGGAGCGCTGTTTCCTTTGTTGTTGATATAATGATGGGATTCTAAAAGACTTACATTTTTTCTCAATTTCATGCATCCAAGTCCAAATATATTTTGGCTCAATTCAGTCTTCACTTCAAATAAAAAGATAGGGTAATTCAACGATGATCTTGTTGGAATGAGTGCATAGATAAAACACTAGAATTCATAACAAATTCATATATAATTAACATTTATAATTTTATATATTAATTTAAATAAATAATTAAATTAACTTTTCTCTCTGTTATTTGCACACAAACTGTAAAAGTATTAACAACAGCAGAAAAAATATGATAAACCTGCTGACCCAAGATTGAACAACCAAAGTGTGGAAGAAAACAACTAAAAGATTTTGATGAATAACCTCAAAAATAAAGAAGAGATTCAAGAGAAAAGTTTTCTAAGAAAATAGCTTTTTACAGGAGGACTTTTGTACTTAACTTGACTTGTTACAAATGAAGGGAGAATCACTTATTGATACTACTCTAGTGAAGAATCTAGACCTCTAATAAATTACATAGAAAAGTGTAAATAAATGACAACTCTAGAACTTGGTTACTTATTTTAGTCATTCTAGAGAATTCATGAGAGCTTCTCCATTCTAGTACTTCTAGAGAATTCATGAGCTTATCCAAAAAATCTACTTTATTTAGTATTTTTAACACTCCTCCTTAAAGTGATTTTTTGGAGATCAACCTGAGCTTCGTATGGAAGAACTCAAAAGAAGTCTTTGGAAGTGGCTTCGTAAAGATGTCAGCAATGTTTTCTTGGCTCCTCACTTCCAAGGCATCGATGGTGCCATCAAGAACTTTTTCTCAAATAAAGTGATGCTCAATCTCGATATGCTTTGTTCTTGCATGAAACAATGGATTATTTGTAAGTTTGATTGCACTTTGATTATCTCCAAATAGTGTGGTTGGCTTTGCTATAGAAAGGTGTAAGTCGTCAGCAAGTCTTTGTAGCCAAATGCATTCTTGAGCAGCGAGGGCAGCAGCTTTGTACTCCGCTTTTGTAGTTGCTGCACCAAGAAATACTTGTATCTCCACAGAAAAAGAAATATCCCGAAGTAGATCTCCGGTCATCCAAATCGCCACCAAAGTCTGCATCTGTGAAGCCAACTAGAGAATTAGTAGCTCTCTTCTTGAAAAATAAGCCCATATCCAGTGTTGAGTTGACATACTTCAAAATTCTTTTTGCTGCTTCTAAGTGAGGCTTTCTCGGCGATTGTATAAATCTACTAACCAAGCCGACTGAAAATGCAATATCCAGTCTTGTTATCGTCAAGTATAAAATACTACCAACAAGAGCACGGTAAGGCTGTAGATTTGCAAGAAGTGATCATTCGTCACGCTTTAGCTTTATGCTTGCATCCAGAGGGGCAGAGCACTTTTTTCTTTGATTTACACTGAAGCGTTCAACTAACTTCTTGGCATAACTCTCTTGAGTGAGAAAGATGCCGCCTGCCAAGTTAGCTACTTCTAAACCAAGAAAGTGATGCAGCTCGCCTAATTTCTTGATGTCAAATCTGATGGTAAGCTCATCTTCAAGTTTTTCAACTTCCGCTGCATCATTTCCTGTAATTATCATATCATCAACGTATAACAGAACCACCAGATACAAGCTTCCGTGCTTTTTAACGAATAAACTAGAATCTGAGTTTGAAGCGGCGAAACCACAAAATTGCAGATATTCAGAGATTTTACCATACCATGCTCGTGGAGCTTGCTTGAGTCCGTAGAGAGCCTTTTTAAGTTTGCAAACATAATCAGGATGAGTGTTAGAAACATAACTTGGAGGTTGCTCCATGTAGATATCTTTATCTAGATCCCCGTATAGAAAAGCATTCTTGACATCAAGCTGCCATAACTTCCAGTCATGAAATGCTGCCAAGGCTAACACCATCCGAACTGAGATCATCTTGGCTACGGGGCTGAAAGTTTCTTCATAGTCTTCTCCATATTTCTGAGAAAAACCTCGAGCCACCAATGTAGCGCCCCTTTCCGTAGGAGGAGAAAGGACATCACATCCGCACCGAGACGAACTCCCAAACGAGGTAAAGGTACCCCATTCAAAAATCCATCCCGGCGAACGGCAATCACTCGATCAAAACTCCGGCAACAACAACATGACGCCCCAACAACAACAGCAACAATCAGAGAAATGCGGAAGCGATTTCTAAAAATAACAATTTAATCACAAAAAGCCAACCATGGCAACATAATTCATACACTGGTTCCAATTAAACATTTAATTAATGCCATCCACGGTTCAACTAACTATCCCACATCAGGGGCACGTAAGTACGGAAAATAAATCATACTATTAAGGACAATAAATTAAATCAATTCATAATGTAAAGACTCGACTATTGTTGGGACACTAACAAGACAATAACAAGAGCCAACCTAGACCTGCTGCTGCCGACTGACAAGATAGGTGACACCGCCACCTGTCTATCTGAAGCAAGAACCAAAATAGAAAGGGTGAGTATAAAGGATACTCAGTAAGGGGGGTAATACAATATAGGTATTGATCACAGTTCGTCATTTATCGTTTAAAACCAAAAAAAGTGAGTGTTGCTCGTTTTGATAAAGAAGTGTAAATAATAATAAAAATTGTAAAACGTAATATAAGCAACACTCGAGTTCGGCTTTAGTTGAAGACCCAAAATTGACGAGCCGGATCATTTGAAAACATTTGCACATAAGTCAAGCCGATCATTTTATAATGGTATTAGTTGAGTCACGAGGCCGTTACAAGTTCGAAAAGCATGGCATAAATAAGTGGGAAATGATAAGTAAAAACGGCTCGTAATTCAACTAAATAGTTTGAACAATAAAGGAGGTTTAAGTTGGGCAAGTTCGAGTCACGCTTCCGGGTTTTATATATATATAGGGAAATACATATGCTAAATGAAGAAAACCGGAATGTGCTTCGACTTGTAACGAAAGCCATAAACCAATTAGACAAGTAAATAATGCAATAAGTTATGCAATATTGTGTCCCGGCGAGAACGGGCCCTCTCCTTATAACTCCCATTCATGAAAACACGTAGTCAAGTACTCCACCACCAAAAGTCGTGATCCAGTCACAATTTAAGGAAACGAGTGGTGCCCCACAACGCTACCGTACACAATTTAAGGAAACGCTCAAGGCGCTACCGTCGCATTAACTTAGGTCAATCAAACCTCCCGACCGGCCTAAGTCAATACCTAGAGTACACATCGGGATTTGCCCTAGACGCTCGTCTCCAGGCTCACCTCCTGTATAACTCCTGGGCCCCAAAGTCATGATCTAGTCCATGGCTCGCTTTTGAAATTAATAACAATTTAGGTGGCCAAAAGGGCCATTCGAAAATAGGGAATCAGGGTGTGGGAGGCCAAAGGGGCCATTCGAGACAAGGTTATATTTGCAAGGCCGAGTGACCAAAGTTCGCATTTAAAACAAATGGGTTTTCCTTGCCTCTAGCTGAAAATGTTTGTAAAATATTATACATATAGGTTTTGCTATAAAAAGGTTTGACTAAGCACATAAAGAAATAGTAAAGGCAGGAACAACAAGCAAGAAGAAAAGGCGGGATAATAATTTATTTCGCAAACCAATATATATCTATGATCTTGCCCCAGTTGAAAACATTTTAAACCCTTACCTGTAGCTCGACAAACGAGAAAAGCAAGCAGCAATTATAATTCGGCCTCTAAGATCCCACCTGAAAAACATGGGGTCCAGAGGATGAATGATTGACACAACAAGAAAACAGACATTGACGCTCGGCTATCAAAATACGAACATGCTTAAGGATAATCATTCAATATTTAAACACAAAAGAGCAAGTAGGGGTAAATTGGTCATTTAACATGTAAAATGAGGAATAAACGAATAACAATTAACATTTGATTAATAATAACATTTAGGCATAAATTATTCAGGGGTAAGACTTGTAATTAAACATCAAACATGTATATTTCATTTAAATCAACAATAATTAAAGTACAACTTATAGCTTTTCCCAAAAGCTCAAAAGCTAACAAGTTCATATTAATTCTATCTCTAGCCTAATCGAACCGAAATCCATCCGTTCGACTATACAAGCATATATCATCAACAATCAACAATTTACACAAGCTATAGTACAAAAGATTCATACCAAAACAATCCGAAGAGCTAAAAGCTAGAAGCTACAATCAAAAGCTTCTAAATAACACAATAATACAAAAAATACGATAAAAGACAAACAACAAGTCGGAATCGAGTAATACCAGAGCCGTTAGAACCGTTGCCTCGAGGGGCACGATCTGTCCGAAGACTCTATCGCCGGATTCCCGCCGGAACAGTGCCAAAACGCCAGAAAACCACCTGCCACCACCGGACCGCCGCCGGGCCACCTCCGATGGTCGAACCCTTATACCGAAATATTCCTCTCGACGAGCCCGTCACTTCCCTCAAAGCTGTTTCTCAATCGGATCATCCATCGGAATTTAATTTCACTTTGAAGCTCCAAAACCCTAGAATCCAAGAATCGAAATTAACGACAATCGGCTCAACGAAATACGAAATTGACTTCGAAATTGGCTTACCCATGTCGAGAAGATTGAAATCCATATAAAGTCCTTTGAAAATGGTGGCCGGAAAGTCCGGACCACCACGTCTCCGCCGCGGCTCCGCCACGCGCCACCGGAGCTCCGCCGTCCCGTCGAGTTAGGGCCTGAGACCGGTGCCAAAAGTTTCGTCTCCTCATGGTCGTTCCAACCACGGTGGTGCTCCGTCGAGACGCCGCCGCATGCCGCCGGAAAAGCTCCATCTCCGCCGCGCCACCTCTTCGTCGATCCGCCGCCGTCCAACCAAGTCAGGTCGCGGGACCACCGCCAAAAGCTTCCCCTCGTCAAGAGCTTCCATTTCCGACCAAGCCCATGCCGTGCCGTCGCCGGAAACGTCACCGACGAGAAGCCCCAAGCCGCGCCACCTTCGCGCCACCATTGCGCCGCCGTCGCTGCTCCAATCGCCGGGAAACTTGTATGGTTGAGTTCGTCTCGTCGAGATGGTCGATTCGGTATATCATACACGTGATTCCGAGAAGAAATGAGAAAAATCACATTTTGGGGGGGAGAGAGAGCTCGCGGCTCCTGTACGCGCGAGGTGTTCTTCATTTTTCATTTTGGCCCCAAATCTTTCCATAATTGCATAATATACCCTATCCTCGAAAAACGTGCAAATTGTGTAAAGTATCGGAATTAGGCGTACTTAGTGTCAAAATGACCGAAATTAATTGCTTAACAAAGTTTGAGGTTCGTTTTATTAAAATTCATGAGTTTACGAAAAGTCAATTCCGAGTTGGGCTAAAGTGTAAATAATTTTGGGACAAAAATGCAATTTTATTTAAAATATGATTTAATGAATAATATTTAGAACCTCGATAAAATATGCATTATTAAAACATTGAACCCCAGTCCAATGTACACCGTTAAATTACTAAATTCGATTAAACGAGCTAAAAATATAAATTTACCGAATTAACCCTACTTAGTGGCAAAACGATGCAAATTAAATTCTAATTAATGCCTTGGATTTTAAATACCAAATCGATGATTTATAAAAATATTTAAATGCAAGGGTTGGAAAACGTGCAATTATAAAAGACGTCGGGACCGTAAACGGTCCGAATTCCGATAAATGCGCTAATCTTGAACTTGGAGATTGCGGGTCGTTACAACCAACCTCGCTTTATATCTATCAACTCTCCCATCTGCTTTCCTTTTGATCTTGTACACCCATTTGCAAGACACGGGTTGCACATCTTTCGGCTTGGGAACAAGGCTCCAAGTTTGATTTTTCCTGAGGGCTTCCATCTCAGCATCCATTGCAAGCTCCCATTCCTTGTTTCCTTTAACTTCTTCAAAAGTACAAGGTTCCTCATCATCAATTGGACCTGCAATGAAGCATGAAAAAGTACTTATAAAATTTTCATCTCTACAGCGAGCAGGTTTGACGACGTTTCTCCGTGGCCTCTCCATTCTGACTTCAGTATAACTTTCTGGTTGCTGCAGTTCATATTGCGTGTTTGAGCTCCCCCTTTCACCTTTCTCATTTGAAGACAGGTTACCTGAAAGAATCTCACTTACAGGCAATTCTGTTATTTCAGGGCTTGAGTTTTTAGATATTTCATAAAAAACAACATCTCTTGAAACGACAAAGAGATGAGTTTTAGGGTCCATACATTTCCAGCCCTTTTTCCTTTCATCATATCCAACAAAAACGCATTTTCTTGCTTTTACATCAAGTTTAGTTCTTTGAGATTCGGGCACATGAACATAACAAATAGACCTTAAAACTTTAAGATGTTTGATATTAGGCTTTTCTCCAAATATGAGTTCATATGGTGACTTCATATTAATTGGAGAAAGTGGCATTCTATTAATCACATAAGCTGCACATTTCATACCTTCCGCCCATAGTGCTCTCGGCAAATTCTTGGCATGCAACCAGCTTTTACATGTTTCTGTCAAATGCCTAATCTTTCTCTCAACCACCCCGTTTTGTTGCGGTGTCTCGGCACATGTGAGCTCCCTCTTAATGCCATGTTTTCGACAAAGGGATAAAAATTCTTCTGAAGTAAACTCACCTCCATTATCAGTTCGCAACCGCTTGATTTTGGAACCAAGCACTCCTTTAACCAGTTCCTTGAAGTCCAGAAACCTGCTAAAGACTTTTGACTTGTGCTTGACAAACTACACCCATGTGAATCTACTATAATCATCAATAAAGAGCAACATATAAGAGTATCCAGAAAATGAGGGAGTTCTTGTTGGTCCCATCAAGTCACTGTGAATAAGCTCTAATGGGGCCTTATACCGTGAAGTGGACTTGTCAAAGGGAAGTCGATGTGCTTTCCCGTATTGACAACCTTCACAAATTTCTCCTCCGCTAAAATTGGACAAGTTAGGCAGACCATTTACCAATTTAAATTTTACCATGGCCTTTAATTTATCCATGCTAAGATGCCCAAGTCTAGCATGCCATATATATGAATTTTCATTATTGCTCATTTTTTCAATATATGAACCAGAAGCTGACAGAACAAATGAATCATTAACTCTCTTACCGGTGTGGACAACATCAGCTTTGAGCTCCTTAATATTTCGCAAAATCTTCACATCACGTGGGCCAAACAATACGAAGTTTCCAGCATCAACTGCATTTGCAACTAAGAAAATATTTTTCTTCATACCTAGAACGTGAAAGACACTGTTAAGTGTTATGGAATTTCCTTGCTTTTCGTTGATAACTACAGTGCCTTCATTCTCCACGCGGTGAACTGTGTTGTCGGCTATTACAATGGCGTCACAACCGTTGTATTCTTGAAAGTTGAAAAACTTTGACTGGTCTCCCGTTAGATGATGTCCACATCCGGAATCGACGATCCAATCATTTTCGAAGTTGATAGGGGCCAACGCATCTACGGCTCTTGTTTCTGCTACGAAGCATTTCCCCCAGTCTTCTTCTTCGTCAACTTTTCTTGTTTCTGCCATATTGCTCTCTTGTAATTTGGCTCGACAAATTTTTTTGATGTGTCCTGTTTTGTTGCACCTGTAGCATCTGAAAATCTTCCTTCCAGGAGTAGTGCTAAAGGCTCGTCATTACCTCCACGCGAACTCGAGCTGTATTGACCTTGTGGGAGGGGAGTTGGTCCGTTTTGAACTCCTTTCCCTTTGAAGAACTTTTTTCTAGCCACGAGAGCATTTCCTTCTCCTTTTCTAATGGATACTCCAGCCATTTGCTTTACTAGTGACTCTTGTGAAGATAGAAAATTCTCGAACTCCTCCAAAGATGGTTGTTGAGCCCATCCTTGCATCGACGTCACATAAGGAATGTACTTCGACTTCAATCCTCGAATAATAGTTCTTCTTATTTGAGCTTCAGAAATTGCTTCATCTGGATTTAACAACGATATTTCCGAACATAAATTTTTAAAATTTGAGAAAATACTCGGGGATAGAGAGATTACCCTGTGTGGTGTTGGCAAGCTCATTCTCCAAAATTTGAAGTCGGGCTTCATCCTTCTTGTTGAATAATCTATCTAGAGTCTGCCAAATCTGATTTGCACCGCATGATGTGATCGAACAAGCTATGAGAGATTGACCGCTTCAAGACGAACTCTGCCTTCGCATTTAGTTGCTTCCACTTCTTGAGTGCATCGGCATCTTCCGGTTCATTTGCGGGAGTAGTTGTATTATTGCCATTAACTACATCCCACAAATCTTCTCCAACGAGATAAGACTCCATGCAAGTCCTCCACACCCTGTAGTTAGATTGGTTTAATAACTCAATACCAAGTCCACTACAATCACTTGAATCCATTTTTGAGGCACCGGTTGATTTTTCCACCAAGGGATCTTGACACACGGCACTAGAGCCCTATGGCTCTGATAGACTGATACCATGTAAAAGTATTAACAACAATAGAAAAAATATGATAAACCTGCTGGCCCAAGATCGAATAACCAAAGTGTGGAAGAAAACAACCTAAAGATTTTGATGAATAACCTCAAAAATAAAGAAGAGATTCAAGAGAAAAGTTTTCTAAGAAAAGAGCTTTTTACAAGAGGACTTTTGTACTTGACTTGTTACAAATTAAGGGAGAATCACCTATTTATACTACTCTAGTGAAGAATCTAGACCCCTAATAAATTACATAGGAAAGTGTAAATAAATGACAACTCTAGAACTTGGTTACTTATTCTAGTCATTTTAGAGAATTCATGAGAGCTTCTCCATTCTAGTACTTCTAGAGAATTCATGAGCTTATCCAAAAAATCTACTTTATTTAGTATTTTTAACACAAACAAATAATAAGTGTGCATTGGTCGCTTGCTTGTCTGCGATGCAAGAACACTGAAGGATACAAATCTTTTTTGACATTCATTAGGACAACTTAGGATAACTTTTTTTCAAACATTTATCATGTCAACAGAATATCTATGCATCGGTGCATTAGAGTTACAGACTATGAAATACAGACGCGGACACGGCGACATGGACATAACACAACACAGATTCTTTTCGATATTTTACATTAAAGAAATATCCAACACGGTGTCTGACAGACACTACACAACACAACATAATAAGATATTTAGAAGTGCATCGAGCTAAATGCAAGTAGCCCCTTGTGTTAGCCAAAAATGACCACAAAGAACCCCGTATTACATTTTTATACATAGAAAACCCTGTGTTTTAAATAATAGTACACCAAAAAGCATGCGTCCATGTGTTGCACCACACGCGTCAAATGAGCGGCTGGATTATTTCTTTTTTGCCACTTTTTGATCTAAAATGTCCAAAATGCCCTTATATTAAAATCTTTATCACAAATGAGCCGCTGGAATTTTGTTTTGGCCAATTTCCAACCTAAAATGTCAAAAATGCCTTTATAATATTAGAATCAAACTTATATAACAAATTACCCCCTACAATAGCTGATTTTATATATTACAAATTACCCCTGTATATAACCAGTTACGTATATAGGAAATACCTATTTTGTATATTACAAATTTACCCCCTAATGTAAATATATCATGAAAACAAATTGCACATCCATTTTCAAATTCATAAAATAATGCAGCTTTTCAAACTTCACGAAACATAGCTTTGTTTTTCCATTTAGACCATTACATGTATTTGAACAGAACAAACATTACCCCTAATTAAGCTTTGTTTTTTCATTTAAACCATAACTTTGTTGTTTTAATTTGTTCCAGGGAGCAAACCCCTTTTTTCCAAATTAACTAAGTATTTGACAAAAAAATAAAACTCAGATTTGTAGGGTTTGTGGGTTTTTGAATGGGGAAAAAAAAATTCTGTCAATTTCTCTCTCAAATATGTTTTTGAGAATATATGAAATTTGATGTGTCAAATATGAGGGCAAAAAAGGAATTTCGAATATTTAATGATATTATATATGAATTGATATAGGCAGGAGGCGGTATAACATTTTCTAAAAAACATAGAATCTTTTATGTATAAAAATATAACAAAGGATTTTTGGTGATACTTTTAACTAATATATGATTTTGGGTGTATTTAGTAGGTTACACAGGTAAAAATTAATGTTATCGGGTTTTGAATTTTGATTCATATCCCGACTTCCCGAGTTTGTTCACAAATCACAGATGGGCAATTTTTGGAGTAAAATAAAGCGGAATTGACCATACTACCCTCGGCCCAGCCGGACAAGAAAAGCCACCAAACTCACCCAAAATGCCGGCAAAGGAAAGGACTAACTGTAACACCACTGCAAATTCCTGCATTTTTTTTTTGATAAAAAAAGATTGAAGATTTTCCTGCTCTTTCGTGACAAAGGGGCCGCTGGAATTCCTATCAAATTTGAGAATCGTGAATCTTCACTCTCAATATTTCCTCAGCTCCGAAATGGTTTCCGTTTTCTACAGAGAGAAAAAAAGCGGCCCACTCAAGCTTCTTCTCTCTATGTAATCACGGCCACTCTCCCAATTCGCTTGAAGAAGTACGAGACAAGTAATTTTGACGGGAAATACAAGCTACACATGCAGATTTATGTGATGAGGTACAAACAATCGACTCAAACAGTCAAAACTTGTTTGTTCTTTGTTTCGCCTGCACAGAGGTGTGTGCAGTTGGCGGAAATTCTGAGATCTGATTTCATGAGTCAGATTTCGTGATGTTCGCCAGATAATTTTCTTTCAATTGATTAGCTATTCAAATTTTCTTGTCCCCCCCGAGGCCCCATCTTTTTTTCTTTTGATTTGTCACTGAAATTTTTTGTCTTGTGGTCGACTAACAATGAAAAGCTCTTCACACTTACGCCAGTTCTCTACCTTTCTTAACACAGCCAAAACCAAATTTATAAACCCTAATGAATTCTCACTTCCCAGTAATTACAAGAAAAATCCCATTTTATTACCTCACAGAACGATGCCACCAGCCAAAGGTCAGGACTTGGATTTTGTAAACATAGTGCACAGTCATTTGATTCATTCTGATTGGGATAAACTCAGTAAGTTAGCCTCCTCTTTAACTCCGTTTAGAATTAAGCACGTTTTGCTGAAAACCCGAAAAGACTACGTGCTTTCTCTTGAATTTTTCAAGTGGGTTGAGCTAAAGAATTCTGAATTGAACACCCTTGATGTTGTTTCAGTAATTCTCCATATTTTGACCAAGAATCATAAGTTTAAATCAGCAGAGTCGATTCTGAGGAGAATTCTTGAAACAAGATTACCGGAGTTGGATTTCCCACGCAAGGTATTTGAGGCTTTGGTTTACTCTTACAGAATGTGTGAGTCATCGCCACGAGTTTTTGATGCTTTATTCAAGACTTATGCTCATATGAAGAAATTTAGGAACGCTTCTGATTCTTTCTGCTGGATGAGGGAGTACCGTTTCTATCCCACAATTGAATCTTGTAATGCGTATTTGAGTGCGTTGAACGGATTGAACCGTTGTGACATCGCCTTGGCATTTTACAAAGAAATGTGCCGATGTAGAATTTCCCCTAATGTTTATACGATTAATATGGTCATGGGGGCCTATTGTAAAGTTGGGAAATTGGAAACTGCGGTTGATTTGTTTAAGGAAATGGAAGCAATGGGATTAACCCGTAATGTTGTATCATTCAATACTTTGATTGCCGGATATTGTAGTAAAGGTCTTTTAACCAGTGCCTTGAAGCTCAAGAACGTGATGGAGAGAAATGGGGTGAAGCCAAATGATGCCACATACAACACACTAATGAATGCATTATGCAAGGAAGGGAAGCTCCACGAAGCAAACAAGCTTTTGAGCGAGATGAAAAGCACGGATGTGGGCCCCACTACCATAACTTACAACACTTTGATCAAGGGTTGTAGTGAAACGGGAAATAGTGAGTTGGGCTTCCGTCTATTTGAGGAAATGTCGGGGGAAAACGTTATTAAGGCTGATATATTAACTTATAATGCTGTGATTATGTGTCTGTGCAAGAATGGGAAGACAAAGAAAGCTGCACATATGGTGAGAGCACTTGATAAGGAAAAATTAGTGCCTAATTCGTCGACTTTCGCTGCTCTTATTATGGGGCAGTGTGCGAGAAACAATGCCGACCGTGCATTTCAAATATACAAAAGCATGGTGAGGAATGGTTGTCATCCCAATGGAAGCACTTTTAAGATTTTGATGTCAGCTTTTGTTAAGAATGAAGATTATGATGGAGCAATTGGGGTTTTGAAAGAGATGATGGAGAGAGCTATAGGTCCTGATTTGGACATGTTATCTTGTATCTGGAACGGGCTTCGCCAATGTGGTAAAGAGGAACTTGCTATCGAGTTGTGTAAGGAGATGGAATCGAAACGCCTCTTGCCTGAAGATTTTGAGGAATCATTAATCAATGAAACAATATGAATTGTTTGGGAAATTATTATATTTGCTATATTATCAGCTAAGTTAAGCGCACAGGTGGAGATAATGAGATAATGGTTATAAGAGCAGAGAGTTTGTCAGGTGCGTTCAAGTTCGATTGGAAACATGATGAATTAAAACTCTATTTATTATCCTTTTATTTTCCTGTATGCACAAATGCACAATGATATCGTTTGATCTATCATGTTCGGAAGAATTGGTTTTTAGCATCGGAATAATTACGAAAAAAAGGTTTTGCCGTCTTACGAAAAACACCCTCAAACATTGACATTTACAAAATCACTCTGAGTCAACGATTTTTCAATAGTTTGAGTGTAACGCCCCAAATTTTTGGTAAACTAAAGCCGGTAAGAATTCCTAAGATAACGGGACAAGTTGGAAAACTCGATCGGGAAATATGTGCTTATGTGATATTATTTGCTTAATGTGTTTAATTTGAATTTGTATGTGTGTTAATTGTAATTAAATTACCTAATGTGTGTCTAATTGATTTTTAAGTTTCTGATATTCTAAATTAAGTGAACTTTAAGTTATTAGATATGTGGCAAAATTTATAAGTACGTGTATAAGTGCCTAGATGTTTTCTAAAATTGTGACATGTATATTTTTATTCCAAAATGTCGATAAGAATGAAATCTATCGGCTGATGTAAAGTATACCATTTGTTTAGATTATTCAAATTATCATTAAGTATGAAAAATATTATAATAATTATATACACATATATATAGATATATACGTACCGGTATTTATATTAAAATAAGAAAAGGAAAGGATTAAATTGAGCGATCATATTACCTTGACTAACGTGCCGCAACTTCTTATACCTTCTAGATATTATATGCTTAATATATATATATATATATATATATATATATATATATATTAACTAACAGACATCAATTATTTTACTCTCACATTCATTTCGTTTCACTTATTTTCTTCGGATCGACTTCTCCGTGAACAGGTAAATCCTAGCTAGATTTTCCTTTCTAGCTCATTTAATGGTTGCAGAAGTCGGTCTTCTCTTCATGTATAATAGCAGATTAAGTAACCTATATCTATCTATTTTCTCTTTATTTCGCTATTTACTAATAGCAGATTAATTATAGAAGCACTAAACCTGATGAGTTTATGTATAAGAGAAGCATCATGAGGTTTGTTTATTAGTCATAATGATTTGATGAAAATACTTAGAAGAAACAATTCATGTTTGGGTACAGTGTTCATTCACTGAGAAGCACTATTAATGTTTATTTCAAGAAATCGCCTCTAGCTAATTACTTCCATAAGGAAATTAAAAATAGTAACCCAGGCATAAATTCAGAGTTCGGTGTTAACTATTTTATTACCTGATAATTTAAGTAGTAGTTGACACGTTTCTTATAGTAATTATCACCGTGCATATTATAAAGATTATGAGGTTAATGGATTAGAGAAACATTAAATTATTATTTAGCTATATTTGCAGCAATAGCAACTCAAGCATAATTCACTTTTACACGAGTCTGAATGCATATATTGGAATTAAGTTGACCTACGATAATTGGTTATTCTATGGAAATACAGTATATTTAGTTGTTCTTTAAAAGAGATGACATTAAATGATTATTAGTTGTAAATTTCGGAAAATCACCATATACTCAGTTTCTTTTAGTTTCTTGTATTTAATTTAACTTGTTTTATTGTTTATAATTTTCAAGGTGGTTCGCTTTATAACCTTACATGTCAGTCATGTCTTATTTGGTTTATCGAGTTGAGTCTTACCTTTTCGTCATTTGTAAAGCAGGCAATCCTGCAAAGGAAATGTGATTGAGTTTTATCATCGTTTTTGCAATCAGGTGGGATTTCTTTTCCGAATTCGGCTTTCCTTATACGTATATAAATATTCCATATATACCCGAAGCCTGTATTTTTATGCTTTTATGTTTTCTTTCCCTAAACTTATATTATACGTAGTAGCTACTTGAAAACCATATTATTTTAATGAGTTTAAAGAAAAATGATTTGATATCAAATTATTACATATAACCCCTCAAAAGCTCTTTTGGCTCGAAAGGGTAAAAGTTGATTTGTCATTGGTTCCTTTAACCACATAAGCATTTGAAATGCGAGGAATTATCTTGGCTTTTATGCCTGGCTATTGAGCCACATTATATTATTGGGCCCGGACATCAGGGTACGGGGTGAAGCCGGATAGACATCGGGTCTACGGTGGATCTCAATGCTCTGGTCTCCAAACTGTTGGGAGCTCGGGGGTATGGCCGGAGTGGCAACCCTTTTGAGTACCTGCGCCGGACGGGATCTAGTCTATATTCTCAGCCGAAGATGTATTGGATATTTGTCCTTGCATATATGATTATATAGTAGCGGGCTAGCTACCTGACTACACAAGGAGGCATAAGGGAGGTTTATTTGATATTTCTGATATTATGAAACAGGTGGTTGATGCTCGACTCGCCGAGTTTTTGCTTTATTATGAAATTATTCGATTCACTAATAATTGTGAAAATCTTTATTTTTCCTTTGCTTTCTTCTCATTTAAAAACTAGTGAATCTTCCTGTTATTTCGATAATATATACGTATTACAGCCCCCTCACTTAGTCGCTTTGACTAATCCCATTACCCTACTTGTTATCTTTTCAGGTTTTGTTGCTAGGCGGATTCAGGTCGTGTCCGTGGAGTCATTTACTTTTGTTTAGGTGATTTCATTTCCGCCTATGTATCTGGATAAATAATTAAGACCCTAGAAGTTATAGATGTAAATAATGTAAATTAGTTTGAATATTGGTATTGTTGTTTTCAGTGGTCTTGGTGGGCTTTATACTTGTGTTTTGGAATTATGGTTTTTCTAGCTCCCTGAGAGTGATAGGTTGTATTGATTTGCTTCTGCTGTATTAGAGTTTGTTGTCCTAATATTTTCTAAAGCCGATCCGCCTGGTAATTATTTTTCGTTCGCGAGGTTGTAGTTCATAACTGGACCTTTAGTTCTTGTTATGGATTGTGACTTGGTGCGGGACGTCGCGTCGCACCGTATTTGGGGACGTGCCGTTACAGTTGGTATCAGAGCTAGAGGTTCATTGGCCTTAGCTCTATGAGTCGTGTCAGTCTATGTAGCGCCCCCTGAAGAAGGACCGCCACATCCGCACCGAAATGGACTCCCGAGCTTCAGCGAGGGGCTTCAACTCAAAAACCCACTCCTGCGAACGGCACTCAAGCAAACACTACCGGCAACAGCAACGACATCCCAACAACAACCACAGTTAAACAGAGATATGCGGAAGCGATTTAAGTAAACAGATAAATTCATAATTGCCTACGAGGCTAATCATAATATCAATTAAACATGTGAAATTCGAAATACAATAAAATAACAACACGTAGTGCCATCCATGGCTCAACTAGTCTATCCTGTACAATCCTAGATATCGTCAACTATCCCACATCAGGGGCACGTAAGTACGTAAGGTAAATAAATACAATAAACAAGACTCGACCATTGTTGGGACCACTGACAAGACAAACCAGAAAGACTGAGCCTATCTACACCTGCTGATGCCGACTGACAAGATAGGTGACGTCGCCACCTGTCTACCTGAAGCAAGAACCAAAACAGCAGGGGGTGAGTATAAAGGATACTCAGTAAGGGGTTTGATCACAGTTCGTCGTTTATCTTTTAAAACTAAAAGTGGTGAGTGTTGCCTGTTTTGAGAAAGAATACGAATAACGAAATATAAGTTGTAAAATGACACAAAGCAACACTCGGGTTCGGCTTAATTGAAAACACAAAAGGTTGACGAACCGGATCCTTTGAAACATTTGCACTTAATATCAAGCCGATAAATTGAAAGGAGATTAGTTGAGTCACGAGGCCGTTACAAGTTCGAAAAGCACGATATAAATAAGTTGGAAATCGATAAATAAACACGGCTCGTAATTCAACTAATTAATTGAATAATAAAGGAGGCTTACGGTGGCAAGCACGAGTCACACTTCCGGGTTTTATATATATATATATATATATATATATATGGAATTACATATGATAAATGAAGAGAACCGGAATGTGCTTCGACTTGTAACGAAAGCCGTAAAACAATTAGACAAGCAACAAATGCAATAAATCATGCAAATAATGTGTCCCGGCGAGAACGGGCTCTCTCCTTATAACTACCAATTGAAAAACATGCAGACATATAGTCAAGTACTCCACCACCAACAATACTATACAGAGTTTTAAGGAGACGCGATTAGCACCACCATACAGAGTTTTAAGGAGACGCTGTTAGCAACCACCGTTCGCATCAACTCAGGCTAGCCAACCTCCTAGCCGGCCCAAGTTAACACGCTAGAAGTACACATCGGGATTTGCCCTAGACGCTCGTCCCCAGGCTCACCTCCTGTATACTCCGGGCCCAAGTCATTAACAGTTTATGACTCGCTTTTGAAATCAATGATAGTTTGGGGTGGCCAAAAGGGCCATTCGAAAACAGGAAATCGGGGTTTGGGAGGCCAAGGGGGCCATTCGAGACAAGGTTATAATTGCGAGGTCGAGAGACCAAAGTTCGCATTTAAAACAATTGGGTTTTCCTTGTCTCTAGTTGAAAGCATTTCAAATCATTTTGGTTTTGCTATTAAAAGGTTTGACTAAGCACATAAGGAATGGTAAATGCAGTACAACAAGTAATAATAAAAGCGGGGTAGTCATTTATTTCGCAACCTATAATAGTCTATGTCCTTGCCCCAGTTAAAAATAAGTTTAAACCTTACCTGGCTCGACACGACAGTATGAAAGCAAGCGGTAGTCAAGTTTCTCCCTCGTTGGACCCACCTGTAATACACAGGCCTAGAGGATGAAAATGAGACCGACAATAACAAAAGCAAGACACGAACAAAAGACGACGCACGGCAATTCAAATATAACTTCACTCATGCTACAGATACAATATGGAAAGCCAGGCAATTAAGCATATAAGGATATATGACATATGAAATAACATTTAAAGGAATATTTAAAGCAATTGTAATAATGGAAGAACATTAATAATAAATATGGAAAGCATGCTAGAACGCAGTTAGGGCACGTAGACATGCTTACAATAATATAACGGAACTCTCTCGCGAAAACGAGGTCAAACGGACAAGAAACGGAAAAGATGGGAAAAATCCCTAAACGAGAAAGGTGTCAATTGACGGTCAAATAAGGTCGGATAAATTGTAAATTATGAAGAATATCAAATCCCGAGGCTCGAGGAAGCTATAGGTGAAATCGGATTGATATTCGGAGGTCGTATGAGAAAAGTCAACATTTAAATGAGTGGGGTTGACCAATTCTCGAAGTGTGAGAAAGGAAAAGGCTAGAAAATCCGCTAAGTAAGTTGCACCGGCCAACGCACGGGACTGCGCACGGGCTTGGCAAGCCGGTGCAAGCACAAAAAGGGGTGCACGGCCTCCCGCACGGTCTTGAGCATGGTGCCAAGACCGTGCAGGTGCAAACGGGCATGCGCACTGGCTCGTGCACGGGCTCAAGCCCGTGAAGGGTGAAAAGAGCTGCGCACGGGCTCCTGCACGGTCTTGATCAAGACCGTGCGTTCGCCCGTGTGGATCTACTGAGGAGCAGACTCAGCAGATCGCGAAACCTCACATGCGAAAATCAATATATAAATTCATACATCTCCTAATTTACTCCATAAAATATCCTAATTCTCACATATAATCATATATATCATATAAGCTACACATAGGCACAAGAATCACGTAAAATGGTCGAGTAAATCTTCCTAAACACGAAAATCCTAAAACTATAAAATTCTATATAAAACTCAATAAAATCGCAACGAGGAAGGAACGAAATGAAGTGGGGAAAAAGGATTACCGGTAGAGAATGTAGTGAGGATCGTTTGGGTTTTCACGGCTCGTCGATCGGGCGAGAAACGGGCTCGGTAGGGCGTCGGGAAGATTTTCTCTCTTTTCTCCTTTCTTTCTTCTTTCCTTTCTTCTCTTTCTTCTTTGTGTGAAAATGAGAGAATGAGAGAGATAGGTAGATATTTAGGAAAATATCTCGGGGGGTGGGGGGGGGGGGGGGTGGGGGGGTGGGGGTAAAATGGTCATTTAGGCTTTTAAGGGCATTTATGTAATTTAAGTAATTGAGGGCATTTAAAAGATAGGTTAAATCAATCTTTTCCATAAGATTAATTAATCCAATTGGATAGATCGAGAAATTAGGCAAGAAAGAATTCGCGTAATTATTAATAATATAATTAAAATATTCGGGTCGTCCCCGGAATGCTTTGGGCGACACGAGCTGACGACAGCCCACACCTGAAGCTGACTAGGAATTGTTTAGGTCTGTACGGCTTACGACTTAGGAATTTGTGCTTTTGTGCTTAGTTGTGTACAACTTTGGATCCATAACTAATCTACATGAATACTTGTTATATTTAATTGTAGGATGCCACCTCGTCGTGATCGTGCTCCTCCAGCAGCACCACCCACAGGCACTAGTGGTTGATGCTCAGCAGATATTTGGTCTCTTTAAGGATTATCTGGATCAGAGAGACAGGAATGTTGAGGTAGATGAGCATAGAGCCCGTGAGCAGTCATTGCGTAGATTTCTCGACTTTCACCCACCGCAGTTCGCTGGTACTACAGATGGTATTGTGGCTGAGAACTGGATTTCATCTCTTGACCGGATATATCGAGTTCATCTGCCTACAGATTTAGAAAAGGTTGAGTTTGCTATTTATCTTCTTCGAGGACCTGGAGAGGCCTGGTGGAAGATGACTGAGCAGAGATGGAGGGCCACCGGAGTTGAGTCATCGTGGGATAGGTTTCTTGAGGAGTTTCGAGCTAAGTATGTTCCCCCTACTGTTCAGGATCGCCGGGAGCAGGAGTTTATGGAGCTATCTCAGGGTACTTATACCGTGGCAGATTATGAGGCTAATTTTACTAGACTTGCAGTATATGCTCCCCATATTTCTTTAGATGAGCGCAGAAAGACCAAGAAGTTTTTGGAGGGCTTGAGTATTCCTTTTCGACAGGGTCTTGCAGCTTCTCGTACCACTACCTATGTTGCAGCTGTAGATGCAGCCTTATCTCTAGAGGCTGAGTATGCCAGTATTGATCGAGCTATTCGTCGCACTACTCCTGCTTCTTCTTCATCGAGTTTCAAGAGGCCTTTCATTCCGAGTGCTCCTATGCAGCCTAAAGGCAAGAGACCTTTTGGTGGACCCAGACCTCCTATACCTCGCCCTATGGGATTTTCTTCAGCACCTCGTCCGACCGGATTTTACTCTGCACCTCGTCCGACTGGTTTTCCTTCAGCCCCTCGTCCGTCAGGTTATCGCCCAGTTACTTGTGGTTATTGTGGAGGGAATCACCTAGAGTTTAAGTGTTGGTATAAGTTGGGATTGTGTACTAGTTGTGGTAGCTCTACCCACCAGAAGGATAGTTGTCCCAAGAGGCAGCCCCCGAGTCAGCCTATGCCGCCGAAGCCGAAGCCTTTTGTTCCAGCTCGTGTGTATACCCTGGAGGGCAATAATGAGGAGACTGAGCCTGATGCTTCTGCCGTGGTGGAAGGTACCATACATATACATAACATACCCATACATGCATTGTTTGATCCGGGTGCTACACATTCAGGATGCTATCGAAAAAGTGTAAGTTATCCGACAGAGAATGAAAGCCGCCCAGGATCGACAAAAGAGTTATGCTGATAGACGTCCACGTGATTTGGAGTTTGAAGTTGGGGATCAGGTATTTTTGAAAGATTCTCCGAGAAAGGGATTTGTTCGAATCGGTAAAGGAGGAAAGTTAGCTCCGAGATATTTGGGTCCGTATGTGATTCTCGAGAGGATTGGGAAGATGGCCTACAGATTAGATTTACCTCCAGCTCTTACCGGGATTCATAATGTCTTCCACGTCTCGCAGCTTCGTAAGTATTATCCGGATGATTCCGAGATTATTTCAGTAAAAGATATAAAGTTAAAGCCGAATTTAACGTTTATTTCCCAACCGGTTAGTATTCTGGACCGTAAATTCCAAGAACTCCGTAATCGTCAAATCCCCCTCGTAAAAGTCCTTTGGAGGAATCAGAAAAGCGAACAAGCTACTTGGGAAACAGAAGAGAAAATGAGGAAACATTACCCTGAGTTGTTCGCTTTGAATAAATAGAATCTGAGGGCAGATTCTCATAAAGGGAATAGATTGTAACGCCCAAAATTTTTGGTAAACTAAAGCCGGTAAGAATTCCAAAGATAACGGGACAAGTTGGAAAACTCGATCGGGAAATATGTGCTTATGTGATATTATTTGCTTAATGTGTTTAATTTGAATTTGTATGTGTGTTAATTGTAATTAAATTGCCTAATGTGTGTCTAATTGATTTTTAAGTTTCTCAAATATTCTAAATTAAGTGAACTTTAAGTTATTAGATATGTGGCAAAATTTATAAGTACGTGTATAAGTGCCTAGATGTTTTCTAAAATTGTGACATGTATATTTTTATTCCTAAATATCGATAAGAATGAAATCTATCCGGCTGATGTAAAGTATACCATTTGTTTAGATTATTCAAATTATCATTAAGTATGAAAAATATTATAATAATTATATACACATATATATAGATATATACGTACCGGTATTTATATTAAAATAAGAAAAGGAAAGGATTAAATTGAGTGATCATATTACCTTGACCAACGTGCCGCAACTTCTTATACCTTCTTATTGCGAACTACCCCTTACGTGCTCATATTGATTTGATTTCCTTCTTTGTATATCTATTAGATATTTAACTATATTTTCATGATTTTAATAACAAACGTTTTGATATCAACTTATACCTATGAGTATATCTAAATCGTTTTGTTTTCAAGAGGCAAGTAAACTCTTTCGTTTCAAACGTGACGCTTTGACTTAGGATTTGGGGAGGGAAGTCGTTAGGGGAGGGCGCCAGTGCTTCCCGACATGTATGAAACTTATAGTCACCCCCTTTGTCGTCACACTCTTGCCTAAATGCCCATTTGGCTTCAACTTATAATGTTCTTCAAATGCGAGTAAAATATTGGACTTTTTTAATGGGGGCCCCGGAGGGTATTCGAGGGTCTCACTTGGGGACGAGGGTCCAGGGTGTTGCCCGAGGTACTTTTCCCAAAACTAAGCGTCAATCGTGGCCCGTCGGGAGTTGATAGCCACGATTGGGAGTGATGGTGGGCGTTGCATTCGTTGCACGTTTTCCTAAAATTTAATTCGTCGCCCATGGTCGCACTATGGGGTCAGACACCGGAGATGGAGTTTTATAATGACTTGAAGGGGTTATAAGGAGGAACAGGCCCATTCTCGCAGGGATATTACTTGATTGCATCTATGCTTTAATTTCATTATTGTACTGTTAATTATTGTTGTGTATGCAAGTCGAAGCACATTCCGGATTTTCTTCAATTCTGCAAATGTATTTTCCTATATATATATCTAAAACCCGGAAGTGTGGCTCGTACTTGTTCCCTCTTTACCTTCACTGAGTATCCTTTATACTCACCCTCGTCATTTTGATTCTTACTTCAGGTCGACAGGTGGCGTTGTCACCTCTTGGGTCGTTTGGCAACAGCAGGTCGTGAGTCTCGTCTTTCGTGTCCTTTGGTGATTGTCGGTAGCGTGCAACAACAATCTGTCTTTACTTATTTGAATTGAATTATTTATTTAGTAGAAATGGATATATTGATGATTATTGAGATTTGATGATGTTGATGAAATGTTGAGAATTGATAATTGTTAATTGATGCCTGTGTGACTTTAAGTGTTGAATTGATGATATTTAAGCTTCCGCACTCTGTTGTTTATGATTGGTCGTTATTGTTGAACTAGGTTCGTTGTTGCCGGTATAGATTGAGTGCTTGTCATTCATCGAGATGGATTTTTAATGGGGTACATTTACCTTGTTTGGGAGTTCGTCTCGGTGCAGATGTGGTGTCCTTTCTCCTCCTACGGAAATGGGCGCTATATACATTTTGCCTCGATGGCTTTATTTGGTATTCATGATTACTGTTTTCGCTGGCCTCGGAGGGCTTTATAACTACGCTTTGAATTTATTGTTTACTAGCTCCCTGAGTGGGATAGGTTTTATGATTTCCATATTTCGGTTCCGCATTTGTTGTCGATTTTCCAAATATCTGCCTAGTACTTGTATTGGCGTTCGCCAGGTTACGGTTCGTAGCCGGACCTCTGTTCTCGTTATGGGCTGTGACTTGGTGCGGGACATCGCGTTGCACCGTATTTAGGGACGTGCTGTTACAGTTGTGTCGTAGTTGCATGCTAGCTGGACTTTGAGATTCACAGTCACGAGTGTTTGGGAACATTTAGTATTTAAATTGTGTTGGTCCTTTGTTGGAACGACCGCCAATATTAGATCTCTTACAATCGTAGTACTGGGATGGAAATGGACATAAGTGGATGTGGGGTTCGAGGTTGTACTGTCGAGTTGTGTGTGTCTAGGTCGTACGACTTAGGAATGATGCTTCTATGCCTCTGTGCCTCTATGATTTTGTGCCTATTTGAATTATTTGAATTACAACTTTTGTGATTACTGATTTGCATATATCTTGTAGTGGGCGCCCCAAACGGGTAATGCACGCCCCGCACCGAATCCCGACCCGGAACCGAAATGGGGTCCGACCCGAACCGAAACCCGGCGAACGACAAGCATTTACTCAAGAACTAGGCGGGGGTTTCAAAAACAACGAAAAGACAAAGACAGAAGTGCGGAAGCGAAATAAACGAAACATTTAAAACATACATAATTACACAAGTAGTAAAGCCCACCAAGGCTAACGAAATTCCATAATTAAATAACAAACGGGTTCGATACAATATCCCGATAATTATATAATAATGGGTTCAATATTTATACATAATCCCGAATACAAACTAATTAAATCCTAATATCGTAAAACATAAAAATAGAAGCCATACGGGAAAGAGTTATACATGAGCAAAAATAAATGCAACTCTAAGACGCGACGACGACGACGCAGATCCCGCCTAGTATCCTGAAACTAGTACAGGGGTAAAACAGAGGGGGGTTAGTCAAACGACTAAGTGATGAGGGAATAATAATGTATATCATAAAACGAAAATAAATCACCAAATTTTAAACTTAAAGAAATCAACATAAAAGAAAGGTTTTCGTAATCGGGTGATGATTTAACATAAAACATAACATATCATATGACTCGGCGAGTCGAGCCCTTAACTCCAATATCCAAACATAAAAACCGGAAACCACCCTTATGCCTCCAATGTAGACGGACCGCTAAATCCGAACTACTCATAACAGACGGGAATAACTCAGGTACTCAAAGGGCTGCCACTCCGGCCTCACCCCGAGCTCCCAAATGGAGGAAACCATAGGATTTACGCCGTAGACCCGACGTCTACCGACTTCGTCCTATCGCTCTTACTCCGGGCCCAAACAAACATGCATACATATCATAACTCGCTTTTCAAATCATTTCGGGTTGGTCAAAAGACCGTTCGAGACATGTCATATGCGAGGCCGAAGGCCAAAGTTCGCCTTAGAAAACAAAAGGTTTTACATGTCTCTTTCGTAAACATTTCAAAGTCTATACGTAGTACTTTTCATATCAAATCATTTTCGATAAATGAAATGAACATAATAATCATAAATATCTATTAAGTATATATATATAAACGGTGTGAAAACAAAACATAAACGTGGGTTATATTGGGAGAGGCTTATTTAATATATACGTATTAATACTGGAAACAGAAACGGAAAGCCTCACCTGTGGCTATGCAAAATAAGACAAAAGCAAGACCGGATGCGCTACTCCACGGGAGTATCGTCTGCAAAACACAAAGACACAACCAAATAAGACTAAGGACGATGCACGGCTTATACGAAAACATTAGAACACATAGAAGCACGTTATACAAATAAATCAATCACTTAAGTTCAAATTCTCAAACGAAAACAGAGTAATTCATGCATTTAAAAATGTAAATCAAGTCCAAATGCAACGAAACTTTACGGACATGCTTAAATTATCATAAAGGAGTATGCATTCGAATTTCGAGAAAATCGGACTTCACATGCAAAAGTTAGAAAATTTGACGAACTCTTAAAACACACTATTCATATACCCGAACATGTTGTAAATTCATAAATCATGTAATTCCTATCTATTTCATATATATCGAATACACGAACGAAGAAAGAATTCGGAAAAGACGAGCCGAGGCGGGACCCGTAGGCTAAAATGTGCCCTGACTTACAGAAGGTCAGGGCACTGTTCGACCAGGCCACACGGCCTTGTGCACGGCCGTGTGCCGAGGCCGTGCACAATCAAGCAACACGCACGGCCTCATGCACACGGCCTCAAGGCCGTGTGCACCAGCCCGTGTGCATTTCATCACACGCACGGTCTCTTGCACGGCCGTGCAAGAGGTCGTGTAACCCCACACGGCCTTGCGACATCCCGTGTGCAAAGCCCGTGTGCGTCCAGATTGAGCAGAAACTCGCAGACAGCAAAAACATACGCGATGTCAAACCAAAAATTTAACATTTGGCTAATTAATCATGCAAATCATACCCTAATATTTACATATAATCATCTACAACATATAAGCTACACATAGAAACAATAAACACGAAAATCCATCCACAATTTCTATCAAAATCATATAAAACCTAATTATTCAACTATATTAAAAAAAAATGAGAAATACGAGGCATAGGAGACATTAAACGAAAGAATCGTGAAAGGCTTACTCGTAGATGAGATCACGAGGAGTTCGTAGACGTAAACGGCTCAAAAATCCGTCGGGAAACGGAGTCGGAACGATCGTTGGAATCTCTTTCTTCTTCCTTCTCTTTTTCTCTCTTTTTCTTTCTTCTCCTTTTCTTTTTCTTGCTGAGTGCCGCGAGAGTGAGATGAGAGATTGACTTAGTCAAATTTTGACTAAGGTTTAGCAATTGAAGGGGCAAAGTCGTAATTTTGCAACATAAGTTCGAAAACTCACGTTGTCCAAATAACATGTAATTACAGTCAAAATTCATATTATTAAACGCACATTGACAATTTGTAATTTAAATACAGAAATTCATTCATATATGAAATAATTCTAAAATTACATAATGAATATCAAATAAGATAATAAACTGCGCAAATATTCGATTCGGACGTACCATAGAATAATTCGGATTTTCGGGGCGTTACATATCCTAACCATCATGCATACATAATGTGATTTGTGGCAGGATGTCCCCTCGCCGTCGCGAGCCATCGCCCCCTATACACTCTTCGTCGTACACAGTACCACTAAATGCAAGGGATTTTGTTGATTCGGTAATAGAGGTACTGCGAACCTAAACCCCTCCCGTTCAGAATGAGAATAGAGCCAAAGAGAAGTCTCTCCGAAAATTTCTTAAATACGACCCATCTCCATTCTTCGGGACCACCGATGATGCCGTTGCCGAAGATTGGATTTCATCAGTGAAAAGGATTTTCTGGGTCTGATCAACCCCTGACTTGGAAAAAGTGGAATATTTGATTTTTCTCCTTAGAGGACCCGCTAAGTACTTTCTCCAGTCCATCCAGGACCGCCGAGAGCGGGATTTTTTGGAACTTACACAAGGCACCCTATCAGTGTCCGACTATGAGGTCGAGTTCTTGAGGCTTGCTGCTTACTCGCCTCACATCTCGGGTGATGAATACCGGAAGACCAGGAAGTTTATTGACGGGTTGAAGCTCAACCTTCGTCGTGAACTTGCAGCCCATCGACTTGAGTCCTTCACCACCGCAGTGGATAAGGCCCTCCACCTTGAGTACCAGTTTGGTGAGATCGAACACATCGCCAACCGCCCTTCTTTGTCAGGATCCGAAAGGCCCATTACACCGAGCACACCGACTCAGAGACAGAACAACGAGAAGAAGAACAAGAAAAAGAGTAAATAGCCACCCATAGTGACCAAGCCTCCAGTTGTTTGCGGATTTTGCAAGAAGAATCATCATAAGAAGGAATGTTGGTATAAGTTGGGGTTTTGTCAATCTTGTGGTGATTCCGACCACCATAGGGGAAACTGCCCGAGGAAGCAACAACACAATCAGACCGCGCCGACAAATGCACGCCATGGAAGACGATGATTAGGACATTGAACCAGACCTTACCACCTTGGCGAAAGGTACAATATTACAATGGTCATATCATTCATGCATCTTATTTCCTGAGTGTTTTGCACTCGTTTGTTGCGCTTGTCCTTATTTATCTGAGCATGCGATTGTTGAATTGTGAATGATTGTTATTGGGGGATCTCTGTGGAGATCTCGGACTGTCGCGTATTTCAGCATTAGTTTATCGTCTCTACGAACGAGGGTTGCCTCGACGATCAGATTGAGCTTTAGATGAAGATATATGGAGATGTTGGAAATGGATTGACTTTTCGAATATCTGGCTCAAAGTTGAATGCTTTAAGACATTCAAGAACCGAAGTCATCAAGGATTTTGTTCGTTGGAAGAACAGATCAATTTGGTGATGGAAGCAAGAAGCTCGTTCGGGATGGAACTTCAGACTTTATCGCTTTCTCTTTTCAACTGACCGTATGATCAAGCGATATTCATGGGAACCAAGGTAGTCGAGGATTTTACAGACGCGTTTCCCGAGAAACTGGAATCCTTACCTCAACAAGTTATTGTCATATTCGCCAACCACAAGAGTTCCCAATGTCTTATAGCTCCGAAGGAATTGAACGGACGACAGACTCGTGTAAGAGATTACTAAGGAAATTTGATATCGAGAACCAAGACCAACCCGAGGTAGTAGAAGTAGCCACAAATCCAAAGGATCTAGAGGCTCAAACTACCGATGATTGGGTACGAAGTTTTGTATCGCTGATGCGGACACTCTCAGAGACAAGGTACGAAGCTCCAGCCCTATTTGTGAAGAAGGACGTCGCATTGTGCACGTATATCAATTACCGAGAATTGGGCAGGTCAACGACAGAGGATAAGTGACCTCCACCACTCAATGACGGAATTGTCTGATTTGCTACGAGGATCGAGAGCTCATTCTAAGCTCGATTCCAGACAAGTGTATTATCAAATTCATCTCTAAACCAAGGACGTCCCGAAGACAACTCTCAGCACTGATATGAATGTTCCGGATTCGTATTCATGCCCTATGAAGTGACAGGCACTATTGATGGACATCCGCCCATTTCTTAGTAAGTCATTCGCCACTTTCATTGAAGATATCTGAGTGCTCTCGAGATCCGAGGAAGAGCAAGCGGAGCACTGCCGAGTTGTGATCCAAGAATCCAGAGAGCATCACCCATTTGCTGAGTGTAGCAAATGTGAATTCTGAATCGATCGTATGACCTCTCATGTCATGTCGTACTTGGAGCAATGTCGAATTAGATTCTTCGAAGGTTTGAGAAGAATAGAGTGGGAGCGACCCAAGACTTCGACCGAAATTCGTAACCTCGTGGGATTTGTAGATTTCTACCGAAGTTTATTGAGAATTCTGCCAAGATTTTTTTGACCCGTTGCCGGAACTAGAGAAGGAAGAAGGCAAGTTTGATTGTCAGTCAGGTATGCAGATACGTCACATGAATTATTGGACTGTGTTGATGCAATGGGAAGATTGTAACTTATACTTCGAGAAAGCTAAAGTTAGGTATACGCCTTGACGAGACGGCATTGCTACCTTTATACCATCATAATCCAAAGGAATTCGCATCACTTCAAAGATTTAGATTCATAGTAGCTCCACCCAGCTAGAATTAAGTCAAAGAATGGGATCAGAAGTAGGCAGCCGAATAAGAGACAAGGTGGAATCTTAATTCTGAGTTGAGGACACAGGTATCCTCCACCATAAAACCTGAGTCAGTGTTCTAGAGAGTTTGAAGAAGACGCAGTCGGTTATATCAATAGATGCTCAACTTGTTAACAAGTCAAAGCCGAACATCAAAGGCTGAAAGGGTTGTCACAGCTACTACCAACCTTTAGCAGGATAGGGGATAAATTGTAGTCAACATTGTGTCCGGGTTACTGAAAGTCAAGGATAACAATTACTATTGAATTTTTCCCAATTTTCTCCCATATGCCTTCGACTAGGTTCAGATCTTCAGACAGTGAATCAAGACAGCTCTAGAACTTCAGAAAGGCTAAACGAATAGGCACCGCTCGTATAAGTATGAGGCTGCATAGACTACGAGAATTCCCCTGTCGGGTTCCTTGATGGAGAAACCGAGGAAGCCATAAAGAGAGACTAAGGAGAAGAAGCATAGGATTCACCCGAAGTTGGTTGACTCCGATCAGTAGAATCTGGGGACCAGATTCTTATAAGGAGGGGTGATTGTAACACCCCGAAATTTTGAATCAAGAACCGGAAGCTCGAACTTCATCACTTTATGCCTTTCGTGATAAGTTAGCAAGCTTCGCGCCTTCATTCCTCGCCTCTCTCCTAATTTCTCAAATTATGTGATTTATTTATCATGCTTTACTATGAATTTTATAAATGTGCTAATTGTTTTTTTTAAATTATTCTATGTAAATGTGCGCTTTAAATGATGAATTTTGACTGTAATATTAGTGTATTCCGAGATTGTGCATGTTTGGCTAAGTTTTACAAAATTATCATTTTACCCCTTCAGGTTTTCGGAGAAAAAATTAGATATTCGTAAAAAGCCCCTTCTCTTCTTCTTCTCCGTCACTTCACGTTAACCCCCCCCCCCCCATCTGCACTTCTTTTTCTCTCTCAACTCAAAATACAACTACACATACAAGCACCGGATCGAGACCCGACCTTCACGGAAATTATTCTCCTCGACTCCGAGACCAACATACTCCAAGCTCGTGCCAATCCAACCGACGGATTCTCCTCCACCGCCCTTTTTCTAGAATTTTCTAACTTTGTAAGATTTCAATTTTTATTGCTTATTACTTGAATTTAATTGCAATGTGATTGTTTCTGGATGTTCCTTGAGTGATATTGTTCGATTTTCATGAATTTCTTTCGTATTTCTGTCCATTTCTCAAGCTTTTCCATTAATAGAGTTTTATGGTTTTTCTGGGATTGCTCATTTCTTGCCGGAACTTCATGAATCTCTCCAAATATGTTCCTTTTGATGTTAGTAGATCATTTCTATACGTTTTGGCATGATTGGTGGTGAGATTCGGGTTAAAATCCAAATTTTAGGGTTTAGGGTTGTTTTTCTCGCTGGAGAAGACGAAGTGCAAAGAAAGCACGACCGTTTTTCCAAATAGAGTTGTGGCCGTGTTTCATTAAACGGTCGTGTTTCATAGCACAGCCAGGGGCGTGTTTGCTTCGATGTTGGCAGCCAAAAATGTGTTCAAAAGTTTAAAAATTCTGATTTTTATCCCGAACCTTGTTTTCTCTCGATTCTTTCGCCACTACAAACCCTTAAAACCTAAATATTTTGAAAGTTTTGTGGCGATTGGACATGTTCGGGTTTTTGAATAGTGTTCAGGGGTAGTTTTCGTAATTTTTTGAAACATGGGGTTTTGTGTATCTTGCTCCGTAACTTCTCTCTTATGCCTTTAAATCTATTGTGCACTTAAATTGAGCATGTATGTGAACTCTAATCGTATCTAAGTATTTTTTATCAGTTTAAATTTATTATTTGTTTCATACTTGGTAAAAATATAACCATAATTGCATTTATCGGTATTGTTTGCTCGATTTGATGGCATGATTCTTTATAGAGTATTAAACATGAATGAGAACTTTCCTTCTCACTTGAATACGATTTACATGCCGGAATTACAAATTTACTTTATTCTTGAGAATTTGATATAAATGCCCTAATTGCTCGTTTGTGATTATCCTATATGATTATTTGTTTTAACTTAAGCCGTGCGTCGTCGTTTGTCTTATGTGGTCGTGTCCTATTTGGTTTCAGGTGGTATTACTCCCGAGGAGTAACTTGCTCGCTTTGAGGCTTGCTTTGATCAGTCTGACACAGCCCCTTTTGTCACAGCGGATTCTCTTTCTGAGTCTGAGGGCTAATCTTCTTCTGACTGTACTTCCCGAGTGGATAAAACGAAAGTCTGAGTGATCGTCTCACATATTCTTCTTTTCCTCTTCCCATTTTTTTGCCTTTGATGCAATCTCCAAAGTGACGCATATAGCTATAGAACCCGGAAATGAGATCAAGAAAGAAAATTTTTCTTTCCTGGCGTGGAAGCCCAAGAGTGGGAGCTATCTCATTGGTGGTGTACCAGGTAATTTCTTGTTGCAGCGCGGGGCTGTGAACAACCTCGTGCAGGCCAAGGTATCATTAGGCTTAATTTACCCTTTGGGATCACTTATTGGCTTGATTGTTTTCCTTGGACAGACGCTCCTGAAGGACAGCTCCTTGGAAGACTGAACTCAGAGTAGGACTCAGGGTCCGGCAAGCTCGTACAAGCCCAATACGATCAATGGTGGAAGTACTCAGATGTAGTAGGGGTTGCAAACCAGACGGTACACAACTTGGTTTTGGAAGATATGGTACTAAAAGTTGTAGAGCAGGTCATCTTTCATATCGAGCCATTGAAGCAGCGCGTCGGGCTATAATCGGACACTTCGTCCTCGTCTCTCTTCTCTTTTGTCGCTTTGTCCAGGTGGGGTTCCTTTTCCGAATTCAGTTTTTCTTACCTATATGTAGCTATTCCATATATAAACCCGAAGCCTTTGCTTGATGATTTTACAATTTTCTCCAACTTATATTATACGTAGTAGCTATTTGGAAAATATTTTAATATCAAATTATTATCTAATAACTCTTCGAGAACCCCTTTGGCCCGAGAAAAGACAAACTTGGATTTATCAATTGGTTTCTTTGACCACACAAACCTTTCAAAATACAAGAATCATTTCTTGGCCTCTGTGCCTGGCCTTTGTGCCATAGTTATATTATTAGGCCCGGAGAATAGAGTACTGGGTGAAACCAGATAGACATCGGGTCTATGGTGGAGCTCGGTGCTCTAACTCCACATACTTGGAGCTCGGGGTGAGGCTGGAGTGGCAGTCGTTTGAGTACTTTGGACCGGATAAGACTTTGTCTGAGAACGTATGTCGAAGACTTGTCTCATTCCGAAGGTGTATTGGGTGAAATTCCCTTGCATAGAGTTATTAGTGTGAGTGTATCGGTTTTGCTAACCGGCCACGAACACGGGAGGTACTATTTGATGATTATTATTCACATTGTGAAATTGGAGGTAAGTGCTCGTCTCACCGAGCTTTTAATCATTCTTGCAATGTTATTCGATTCACTAAGTTATTCAAAACCTTTAATTTTTCGTTTGCTTTCTTTTAAGTTTAAAAATGGTGAATCCTTATTCGGCATGAATAATATATACGTATTATAGCCCCATCACTTAGTCTCTTTGACTAACCCCCGTTGCTTCCCATATTTTGTTTCAGGATTTTGTGCTAGGCGAAAATCGATTCTAGTTCGTCGGAGTTGCATCTTTCCTTATTTATGTAATTTCGTTTCTGTCTTTTCCTTTGGATATTAGTTTTGGGACTTATCGCATACTTAGCATTGTAGATATTGGACTTACATTTAGCCTCGATGGCTTCATTTGGTATTTATGATTACTGTTTTTCGCTGGCCTCGGTGGGCTTTATTACTGCGCTTTGAATTTATTGTTACTAGCTTCCTGAGTGGGATAGGTTTTATGATTTTCATATTTCGCTTCCGCATTTGTTGTCGATTTTCCAAATATCCGCCTAGTACTTGTATTTCCGTTCGCCAAGTTACGGTCCGTAGCCGGACCTCTGTTCTCGTTATGGGTTGTGACTTGGTGCGGGACGTCGCGTCACACCGTATTTGGGAACATGCCATTACACACCGCCAAACTAATAAGGTCGGAATTTAGGAGAGGTTTGAGGTTCGATCCTCGACCGCCGATCCAGCAGTTGAATTTGTAAAGGTGGATCCGCTTTGACCTAAAAACACGAACAAGGAGTTACTTGGCCGGAGAGAGGTGTCTTCGACGTAGCACCTCCGACGCTCAAGTCAGTAAACTTTAAGTGTGGGGCATAGAGAGAGAAATATTGCGGTCGGAGAGTAATAAATGAACTTACAAACCAATAATTAATGAGGGGGTACTTATAGTAGGGTAAAATACCCACTACGGACACCCCTAAAGGTGCGCATTTAATGCGCGGACCGTGGATCTTGCAGAGATACCTTAACTAGGTAAGGTGGTGTCAGAAGAATGTTCAGTCGTAGGTTCAGAGCCATTTAATGCCCGACGGCTGATGATTGGACGTCTATGCCCAGAATCGAGGTTCTGATCCCATTTCCCTGGGATCGGGGGTAGATAGACCCCCACGATTGATGCCCATTCCGATCATACAACATAGTTTCTGATCGGAGTGTGGGATCGATCAGTCGGGTTTGGACCTCCAAGGCCTCGATCGATCTAATCAATCAGTCTCCAAGTGCACGTGTCTTCCGGAGGTTACGCCACGAGTCCGACCTATTTTACCCCTTATCACTCGTAATAGATGAACTAATATTGTAGCGGGCGCCGCCAAAGGGGCTAATGCATGCCCCACACCGAGTCCTGACCCGGAATCGAAAGGAATCCGACCCGAACCAAAACCCGGCGAACAGTAAACCAACACAATTACTAGGCGGGAGTTTTTAAAATGACAACAAAATAGAGCAGAAGCAATATATGAACATAAACAAGAAATAATAATACAACTGCGCAGTTAGGTAAAACCCTCCAAGGCTAGCAAATTCAACTATAACGGATAATAATATACAACGAGTTCAGTAGTGTTATTCTCGAACGTAAAACTTAACCGAGTAGCCTACATAATTACATAACATAAGAGCATAAAGACAACAAAAACATGAGAGTTTACAACTAAACAAAAGAAATGCAACCCGACAGATGACAGCGACAAAACAACGAGGCCCGCCTAGTATCCTGAAACCAAGGGTGAGACAAAGGGGTTAGTCAAACGACTAAGTGAGGAGGGAATAATAGTATATATTACGAAATGAAAGTAGATCACCAGTTTTAAAAAGAAAAGAAAACAACTGAAGTAAAGGTTTTCTCAAACGGTTGGTGATCACTCAAAATGAAACATAACAAATCTTTTGAATAACTAAATGAGAAGAGTTCTGAACCACCAGTCGAATCATAAAACGGAAACCCTCCTTATTCCTCCAGTTGTAGTCAGGGAGCAACCCCTAACCACACAGATCAAACGTGAACGGCTCAGGTACTCAAAGGGCTGCCACTCCGGCCTCACCCCGAGCTCCCAAAGGTGGAGAAAACCATAGGATTTTCGCCATAGACCCGATGTCTACCGACTTCACCTTATCGTCCTTACTCCAGGCCCATCAGAACAGATCATACATATACATATACATAGCTCGCTTTTCAAACATTTTCATGTGGCCAAAATGCCGTTCGAGGCAAGTTGTGTGCGAGGCTATAATGCCAAAGTTCGCTTTAGAAAATAAAGGTTTTACTTGCCTCTTTCGTAAACGTTTCCCAAACATATACATAATACTTTTCATATCAAAATGTTTTCAAGATCATGAAGATATAATAATAAATATCTACTATATATATATATAAACGGTGTCAAAACAAATAACAAAACAAGTCTTGTTTAGGAGGGAGGCTTATTAATATATATATATATATACATAGATAACTGGAAGAGAAATGGAAAAACCCCACCTGTTGGCTTATCAAACCGAAGACAAAACAATCTAAAGCCACGCTACTCCACATGAGTATCGTTGATAAAAGAGATCGTGAAGAGTTCATAGGAGTTTGCAGAATGAAAATCCGTCGAGAATCGGAGGCTCGGTGATCAATCCAAGTTCCTTCTCTCTTTTTTCTCTTCTGCTTTCTTCCCTTCTTCCTTTCTTGCGTGAGATGAGAGTGAGAGAGAAGACTTAGACTAAGTTAAAACTATGAAGGGGCATTTTGGTCATTTTGCAAAACTTACTAAAAATAGCAGGCTGTCGGAATTAAACGATTTTAATGTCAAAACTCACAAAATTCAACACACGTTGACATGTAGTACTTTAAAAACCAAAATACACTCATTTATGAAGAATCACATATTTCACATGATAAATATCAAAATAAATTATAAATTGCGCAAATAAATCGATTATGCTTACCGGATAATAGTACGAATTAATGGGTCATTACATTCACCCCTCTTAATGAGAATCTGACCCCAGATTCTACTTGCCTGCTTCAAAAAATCCGGGGTCAATCTTGCGCATCTTTTTTTCAGTCTGCCACGTAGCTTCTACGGTCGACTGATTCTTCCAAAGCACTTTGACCATGGGAATCTCTCGATTACGTAGTGCTTGTGTCTTTCTATCCAAAATCTTCACCGGCTGTGAAACGAAAGTCAAATCCAACTCTATCTCAACTTCTTCGATTGGAAGAATCTCCAAATCACTCGGGTGATACTTTCAGAGCTGAAAAACATGGAAAACGTTATGGATCCCTGTAAGACTCGGCGTCAAGTCTATTCTGTAAGCAGCTTCACCAATCTTATCTAGGATCTCAAACGACCCTAAGAATCTCGGGCCCAACTTTCCACCTTTGCCAATACGAGTGAATCCCTTTCGAGGTGAAGCTTTAAGAAATACTCTATCGCTAACTTCGAACTCTAAAGGTCGGCGGCATGTATCGGCATAGCTTTTTTGGCAATCCTGGGCTGCTTTCATCCTTTGATGGATGATCTGAATTCCATCGATAGCTTTCTGAAGAGACTTCAGAGAATCTCCTCTTTCTTTGTTATCCCTCGTCCAACGCCAATCTTCGAGATCCAAAAACAATGGGGATATGCACTTCCTGCCATACGATGCTTCGTAAGGTGCCATTCGGATCGAAGACTGATAACTGTTGTTGTAGGCAAACTCGATCAACGACAGCTGGTCGTGCCAATCGGTGCAAAAATCTAAGGCGCACGTGCGAAGCATATCGCTGAGATATCTAATCATCCTCTCTGATTGGCCATATGTCTGCCGATGTACGGTTGTACAAAATTCAGCTTTGTTCCCATTCTATCTTGAAGATGCTACCATAACTGGGATGTGAATCTAGCATCTCTGTCAGACACAATACTCACGGGAACTCCATGAAGCCTGACAATCTCTCGGTGATAAATATCTGCCAACTTCTCTACTTTGAATGACTTCTTGATCGGCAGAAAATGATCAGTCTTGGAGAGTCGATCAATGATCACCCAAATGGACCCAAAGGGCTCTAATACCTAATGTAGCGGGCGCCGCCAAAGGGGCTAACGCACGCCCCGCACCAAGTCCTGACGCGGAATCGAAAGGAATCCGACCCGAACCAAAACCCGGCAAACGGCAAACCAACACAATTACTAGGCGGGAGTTTTTAAAACGATGACAAAATAGAGCAGAAGCAATATATGAACATAAACAAGAAATAATAATACAACTGCGCAGTTAGGTAAAGCCCTCCAAGGCTAGCAAATTCAACTATAACTGATAATAATATACAACGAGTTCAACAGTGCTATTCTCGAACGTAAAACTTAACCGAGTAGCCTACATAATTACATAACATAAGAGCATAAAGACAACAGAAACATGATAGTTTACAACTAAACAAAACAAATGCAACCCGACAGTCGACGACGACAAAACAACGAGGCCCGCCTAGTATCCTGAAACCAAGGGTGAGACAAAGGGGTTAGTCAAACGACTAAGTGAGGGGGGAATAATAGTATATATTATGAAACGAAAGTAGATCACCAGTTTTTAAAAAAAAAGAAAAAAACTGAAGTAAAGGTTTTCTCAAACGGTTGGTGATCTAACTCAAAATGAAACATAACAAATCTTTCGAATAACTCAGCGAGAAGAGTTCTAAACTACCAGTCGAATCATAAAATGGAAACCCTCATTATTCCTCCAGTTGTAGTCAGGGAGCAACCCCTAACCACACAGATCAAACGTGAACGGCTCATGTACTCAAAGGGCTGCCACTACGGCCTCACCCCGAGCTCCCAAAGGTGGAAGAAACCATAGGATTTTTGCCACAGACTTCGTCCTATTGTCCTTACTCCGGGCCCATCAGAACAGATCATACACATACATATACATAGCTCGCTTTTCAAATATTTTTATGTGGCCAAAAGACCGTTCGAGGTAAGTTGTATGCGAGGCTATAATGCCAAAGTTTGCTTTAGGAAACAAAGGTTTTACTTGCCTCTTTCGTAAATGTTTCACAAACATATACATAATACTTTTCATATCAAAAGGTTTTCAAGATCATAAAGATATAATCATCAATATCTACTATATATATATATATATATATATATATACACACATAGATAACTGGAAGAGAAACGGAAAAACCCCACATGTTGGCTTATCAAACCGAAGACAAAACAATCTAAAGCCATGCTACTCCACGTGAGTATCGTTGATAAAAGAGATCGTGAGGAGTTCGCAAGAGTTGCGCAATGAAAATCCGTCGAGAATTGGAGGCTCGGTGATCAATCAAAGTTCCTTCTCTCTTTTTTCTCTTCTTCTTTCTTCCCTTCTTCCTTTCTTGCGTGAGATGAGAGTGAGAGAGAAGACTTAGACTAAGTCATAACTCGACCTAGGTGGTAATGTCGAAGGGGCATTTTGGTCATTTTACAAAACTAAATACAGGTTGTCGGAGTTAAGCTATTTTAATTTCAAAACTATTGAAATTAAACACACGTTGACATGTAGTGGTTTAAAAACCAAAATACACTCATTTATAAAGAATCACATATTTCACATGATAAACATCAAATAAATTATAAATTGTGTAAATAAATCGATTATGCTTACCGGGTAATAGTACGAATTAAAGGGTCGTTACAATCACCCCTCCTTATGAGAATCTGTCCCCAGATTCTACTCGCATGCTTCAAACAATTCGGGGTGGATGTTGCACATCTTTTCTTCAGTCTCCCACATAGCTTCTACGGTCGACTGATTCTTCCAAAGCACTTTGACCATGGGAATCTCTCGGTTACGCAATGCTTGTGTCTTTCTATCCAAAATCTTCACCAGCTGTGAAACGAAAGTCAAATCCGACTCTATCTCAACTTCTTCGATAGGAAGAATCTCCGAATCACTCGGGTGATACTTTCGGAGCTGAGAAACATGGAAAATGTTGTGGATCCCTGTAAGACTCGGCGGCAAGTCTAACCTGTAAGCAGCTTCACCAATCTTATCTAGGATCTCAAACGACCCTAAGAATCTCGGGCCCAACTTTCCACCTTTGCCAATACGAGTGAACCCTTTCGAGGTGAAGCTTTAAGAAATACTCTATCGCCAACTTCAAACTCTAAAGGTCGGCGGCGTGTATCGGCATAGTTTTTCTGGCAATCCTGGGCTGCTTTCATCCTCTGACTGATGATCTGAATTTTGTCGATAGCTTTCTGAGGAGACTTTGGAGAATCTCCTCTTTCTTTATTATCCCTCGTCCAACGCCAATCTTCGAGATCCCAAAACAATGGGGATCTGCACTTCCTGCCATACGATGCTTCATAAGGTGTCATTTGGATCGAAGACTAATAACTGTTGTTGTAGGCAAACTCGATCAATGGCAGCTGGTCGTGCCAATCGGTGCGAAAATCTAAGGCGCACGTGTGAAGCATATAACTAAGATATCTAATCATCCTCTTTGATTGGCCATATGTCTGCGGATATGCGGCTGTACTAAATGTCAGCTTTGTTCCTATTCTGTCTTGAAGATGCTGCCATAACTAGGATGTGAATCTAGCATCTCTATCAAACACGATACTCGCGGGAACTCCATGAAGCCTGACAATCTCTCGGTGATAAATCTCTGCCAACTCATCAATTGCCATATTCAAACATAGGGACCTGCAAATAAAATATTCAACAAGATAATTATTATGCTCCGTGCAAGTCCTCCAGTTCTCCTTTTTCACGGCATTACCTACAAGAATTTCCCAACACATTACTTTTACATCTAACATAAGGTAATCCTAAGGAATCCAACTTAATTACTCCCTTTAATTTAGAATCAAGATTATGAGTGTCCACAATGCTAGACGTCAGGCTTTCACAAGCATGATTTGCAAAGCGATCCGCCGCGCAATTTCCTTCACGGAAAATGTGAGATAGGAGAACATGGTTTGATCTCATAATGTTTCTGATCTTGCTTAAGATATGACATATCCCAGGCACCATTCTTCGAGCTCCCATTAACCTCCACAATCATCTTAGAATTACACTCCACCCAAATAAAAGTATAACCTTTACTAACCGCGAGTTCCAAGCCTTCGAAAACAGCCCATAATTCTGCAAAGTTATTCGACTTGAAGCCAAGGGGGCGGTAAAATCCACAGAAAAATGGCCTGCATGATCACGGATGACACCCCCGGTGCCGGCGATCCTCGAATTACCTTTAGAAGTGCCATCCGTATTCAGTTTCACCAACCCGACACTCACCCTAAAGCATTTGACAACTATAATGCGTTGGATCCGAGTATATCTAGCTCCAATATACAGCTTGTGCGCTCCATCAATATTACACCTCCAATTCCGACCCAAAATAGACCCTGTCTTCTCGACATACAAGAGACAGTCCCAGACTCGCCACAACTCGGTTCCCTTCATGTTTCGCATCGTTCCTAGCCAGCTAAAGAAACCAAATAACAAGAATTGGGATAATGGTTCTAACATGAGATGCAGATTGACCATTAAGTGAACAAAACTAGTACGCAAGCAAACTGATTAACAGAGTTTGTAATTGGAATATTGATTAACCCATTGATTCTCCCTAAAAAATTTCCAAACTTGTTGAGCTTTAACCCATTGATGAAGATATGTTGCTTGTCCTCAATTGCAAAGCAACATTGACATTTCGATGCCATCTGAATGCGTTTGGCTTTTAGCCGTGTGTCCGTCGGGAGCCAACCCCTGATTAGCTGCCATATCATCGAGATGGAAGGGAGAATCCGCTTACTCCATACTATACTCAATACAATATTAATCTCCTTCGTTATACGAATATGGTGCCATGCAGACTTTAAAAAGAATTCCCCATTTGTGCTTAACCTCCATATCGGTAAATCAACTTCACCCTCAATTGGGATGTCCATAATCATATCAATGATCTATTGTGGGAGATAGTTAGCCAGAAATTCCCGATTCCAAGTGCCTTCAATTAGTGCCTCCATGACTTGAAAATCCGGTCCAGTCCATTTCATCACGTCCCTCATCATTTTTTTCCCGCTCCAGAAGTCATCCTAGAAGGATATCACACCATAACCAATCTTCCAAAAGATATTACTTTCAGCATCTATGCAAATCTTAGACAACCTTTTCCACACATGGGAACAAGTGCGTGGGTTTGCATGCATCGGGTGGCCATCGCTGGCATACTTATCTTTAATGAATTTTACCCACAACAATTTCCTGTCCCTAAATTTCCACCATAATTTGTACAAAAATGCATTCGTGACATCGCTCAATCTTCGAATCCCAAGACCTCCTTCAGAGGTTGGATAGCAAAGTTCCTTGAATTTGCACCAGCGCATTCTTTCGCAGCCCCTCGAAGAATTCCAGAAGAATTCATTAAAAGTAGTCTCAATTCTTCTAAAAACTGCCTTAGAAGGGTTGAGGACTTGCAGTAAATAAGCTGGGATAGAGAGCAAAACGCTTTTGATCAAGCAAAGCCGACCACTAGGCGAAAGAAGATTATTTTCCCAATTTGTAATTCTATTTCGAATTTTCTCCATAATACCAGCGAAAAGCTCAATTTTTTTGAACCCCACATATAACGAACAACCCAAATCAGTAATAGGGAGAAATCCCCTAGCAAAGCCCGTGATCTCCAAAATATGCTAGATTTTCTACCTACTGAAGTGTTTCGAGAATATCACCACACTTTTCCTTTCACTAATAAGTTGTCCAGAAACACTTTCATATTTGCACAAGAGTTCTTTGATCATCCGATCATAAGATAGATTTGACCGTGAAAAAATAATCATATCATCCGCGTATGCCAGATGAGAAATGAGTACGTTCTCCTTCCAGTCGTAGCACATGAGCGGGTATCTATCAAACATATTATCAATCGCCCGGGATATCCACTCAACCACTATCACAAACAAAACTGGAGACAATGGGTCCCCCTTGTCTAATGCCACGCGACGAGCGAAAAAAACCAGCACCTTGTCTAATCCTTTTGTTTCTCACCAAATTGTGGAAATACTTGGTATTACTCTCACCTTCCACAATCCATTTGCACGTCGCTTTCTGGCGCTAGAATTCCTCTTCCATATAAAAATATCATTTCAAATTCGTCAACGCCCTGTGTATGGCGATCAAGTATGTCTTTGAGGAGTCTTGCTGGAAATCCATCTCGGCCAGGTTGAGAATAACTTTAGATTCAGCCACTCTTGAGAAGATGTTCCCAAACACTTCTTTGTTCCACTGTTTCAATCTCAAACATAACCGCTTAAATTTGTTCTGGAACTTTCTCATACCAATGCTCGGATCCATTCTTTTCTAGTCCTCTTTCGACCACTTCAAGAAACTTGTGGTGGTTGGTCCACATGTTTTGGAACCTAAATGGCTTAGCTCCAGTTGGGTCTGAGGGCGAGTGATTAATCAATAGTGGACAATGATCCGAGAGATGCTTAGCAAGATGAGTAAGCTTGCTGTCAGGGAATAAAGAGAACCATCCTTCCGAGGCAATGAACCTATCAAGTCTCTTGAACATGGCGCCACAGTTCCAAGTTGAGAGGGAGGCGGCGAAGGGGTGATTTTCCAATGCGCAATCATGCAAACAATCACCAAAAAATCTTCCATATCCCGCAAATGGATACGGGATCCATGGTATTGCTCAGCTTTCTTAGTAACATTAAAATCACCACCTGCAAGGCATGGTTCCGTCGTGGCAACATCCCTAAGAATATCCGAAAGCTCTCTTCTAGCCGACCTAGAGTGTCTGCCATAAACAAAACTACAAAGAAAACTCGAAGTCATTAACGTATCAGATATCCTGGCACGGATCGTGTAACGCCCCGAAAATCCGAATTATTATCCGGTATGTCCGAATCGTTTATTTGTGCAATTTAATTATTTATTTGATAATTATTATATGATTTATATTACAATTTCATATGAGTGAATTTTGATATTTAAATCACGACATGTCAATGTGCGTCTAATTTCATGAACTTTGACTGTAATTATGTATTATTTGGATAACTTGAGTTTTTGAACTTATTTATGAAAATTACGAAAATGCCCCTTCTCAAACTAAGTCAACTTTTTGACTTAGTCTCACCTTCTCTCTCTCTCTCCCTCATTCACGCACAAAACAAGAGAAGAGAATAAGAAAAAGAAAGGAAAAGGAGAAAAAGAAGAAAAAGCTTCGATTGATCGTCCCGACTTTGTTTCCCGACCGAATTCCGAGCCGTGGAACTCCTCACGATCTCTTCTACGAGTAAGCTTCTCACACCTTTCGCGATTAATGTCTCCTATGCTTAGTTTTTCTAGTTTTTGTGAATAGTTGCACATTTAGGTTAAATGTTGATTTTGAATGATTCTATGGATGGATTTACGTGGTTCTTGGTTTTATAGGTAGATTGGATGTTGTATATCGTTATACGTAAGTCTTAACTTGAGATTTGCATGATTGATTGGTTAATATCGATTTTTGGTTCATTCCCGCGAGTTTTCTTCGTTTTTGCAATTTTCTGCTGTTCTGAGAATCCACACGGTCTTGAGACCATGCGCCAAGACCGTGCGTCCACATTAGCCTTTGCACGGTCTTGCGCACGCCCGTACGCAGGCCAGTACAAGTGCTTGCACCGGCTTGAGAACGCGCTCAAGCCCGTGCGCGCTCCCGTCCCCAAGGCCGTGTGTATGCCTTAACCAAAATTTCTCCATTTTCAAATGTTGCTCTCGGTAATGGGAGTCAAATGGCAATTAAAAAAGTTGACTTTCTTCGTTTGACCTCCGATTTGAGTTCCGATTTCACCTATAGTTCCTATAAATCATGAAATGTATATTTTAGGAAGTTTGGATTTTTCCGACTTCGTTCGGTCCCCATTCTTCGTGTTTTTCGTTTAGGCATTTTTGGCTATTTTTCAAATGTTGTCCGTTTCTTCCGAAAATTGAATGCATACTTCCTTGTTGCCTTTTATGCATGATTATGAACTTTTATCGCATTCTAGCTTGATTTGCTTATTGAATTTATATATTTGTTAGAATGTGAGCCTAAGTGATATGAATGACCGTTTAACGTGCTTCTATGTGTTTTAATGCTTTCGTTGAAGCCGTGCGTCGTCGTTAGTCTTATGTGGTTATATCTTTGTATTTTTGCAGACGATACTCCCGTGGAGTAGTACACCGGTCTTAAATTTATCCTTTCTTTTTGATTGGCCAACAGGTGAGGCTTTCCGTTTCTGACTCCGGTACTTATACGTATATATATATATATATATATATATATATATTAAGCCTCTTCCATATAAGCCTTGATTTACGTTTTTTTTCCATATCGTCCATATATATATACTTAGTAAATATTTATGCCTATTATGTTTATTCGATTTATAGAAAAATATTTTGATATGAAAAGGTACTACGTATATTCTTTTGAAACATTTGCGAAAGAGACATGTAAAACCTCTTTGTTTTTCCTAAGGCGAACTTTGGCCTTCGGCCTCGCATATGACATGTCTCGAACGGTCCTTCGACCAACCCGAAATGATTTGAAAAGCGAGTTATGAACTGTATGTATGTATGTTTGGGCCCGGAGTAAGGATGACAGGACGAAACCGGTAGACGTCGGGTCTACGACGTAAATCCTCTTGTTCCCTCCACCTTTGGGAGCTCGGGGTGAGGCCGGAGTGGCAGCCCTTTGAGTACCTGAGATTATACCGTATGTTATGAGTAGTTTGGATTTAGCGGTCCGACTACATTGGAGGAATAAGGGTGGTTTCCCGTTTTTATGTTTGGAAATTGGAGTTAAGGGCTCGTCTCGCCGAGTCATATGAAATGTTTATGTTTTATGCTAAATCACCAACCGTTTACGAAAACCTTTCTTTTATGTTGATTTCTTTTAAGTTTGAAAATGGTGATTTACTTCCGTTTTATAATATACATTATTATTCCCTCCTCACTTAGTCGTTTGACTAACCCCCTCTGTTTCACCCTGGTGTTGGTTTCAAGATACTAGGCGGGATTGTACGTCGTCGTCGTCGCGTCTTTTGAATTGCATCTATATTTTTGCACATGTAAACTCTTGTCCCGTTTGGCATTTCATTATGTTATATGTATTAGGATTTTATGTAATTATATTCGGGATTATGATACTGAACCCGTTATCCGTAATTGTCGGGATATTGTATTGAACCCGTGTATTAAATTATAGTTATTAGTAATTAGAATTCCGTTGGCCTCGGTGGGCTTTATTATTTGTGCAATGATTTATTGTTTTGTTTTGTTTTCGCTTCCGCACCTTTGTCATTTATTTCGTTTTGAAATCCCCGCCTAGTGATTGAGTAAATGTGTGTCGTTCGCCGAGTTTTGATTTAGGACAGAATTCTATTTCAGTTCCGGGTCGAGACTCCGTGCGGGGAGTGCGTCACCCGTTTGGGGCGCCCGCTACAGATCGTTTGCGCGTGGTCAATAATAACTTCAACATTCGTTTCCTTATCAGAAAAAACTGAAATATGGTTAGAGATATTAATTACTTATAACCTTATGGAAGCCTTTTTTTCTCAGCATCACTCTGGTATCAAGACTTATCATTGGTTCAATAATCACTAGAATTTGCAGATTATATTTTCTCTTTAAGTACCGCAAATATTCCTTTTTCGCCTCGTCGCGGAAACCTTTAATATTCCAAAGGAAAAATTGAATTATATATCCACCAACTTTTAAAAGTTTGGATTTTAGGGACACGAATTATAAAAGTGAAATATTACATCCTGAACTATTAAAAAAGTTTGAATTTGCATCCACCTCTTAACGAAGAATTGAATTTCTGGCTTAATTTTGTGCACGTGACCCGCACGTGCCAAATTTTCCAGCCAAATTATGGTGTTGGCTGCCATGTATTAAAAAATTTGAAAAAAATATGTCAGCGTATATTCACCGGCATTGCTTTTCTACTCCAATGGCGGAAACTCAGTAGAAATGCCTCAAAGGAGAAGAAACCCATGACTCAGAAACCTTCGAGTTCGACGAGTCAAGCCTAAACCTTAACCCCCAAGCGCCAAAAGCCGTACAACAACATTCTATCTCTTCTCGACGAGAAAGAAGAAGAGGAACAACTAATCGAAGATTTGTCCGCCATATTCCCAACCCTAGAACAAGAGCTCTCCTCTTCAAACAGCTTCTAGAGCTCCGAAATCAGTCATGAAGCTAGAAGCTTCCGACGATGAGCTTGGGATTCTAAGTACAGAGAAAAATGGTGATGAAATACGATCTACTGAAAAATTTTCTTTTGCTTTTGGTGACGAAGGGCTTTGGGAGCTTGAAGATGTGGATGCTAAATACTATACCATGTTACAGTCGGAGCTTTTTCTGTAGCCATTTTTGGGGGCAGAAATCAGAATTAGGAAAAACTAGGGGTTGTGAAGGGGAAAAATGCAAAATAGTGGGGTATGGGAGAAAAAAGTCGAAGCGATTTTTAAGTATGAGTTGGCGTTTTTAAACTGTACGGCGGATAAGGTGGGTTTTTTATGTATATGGCATCCAACCGTACTAAATTTGGCTGGAAAATATTTCATGTGCGTGTTACGTGCACAAATTAGGTCGGAAACTCAATTTTTCAGCTACAGCTGGATGTAAATTGCCAGATTTTCAGATGTTCTGGATGAAATATCCCAATTTTATAGCTGGTGTCCCTAAAATCCAAAATTTTAAAAGTTGGTAGTATAATTCAATTTCCCCTATTCCAAATAATAATGTTCATTATTACTATCTTAAAAATTATTAGCACGCACAATCTCGGACTTGCTCCGAGTAATCACCGAATTCACCACTACATCTTTCTTTTTCTTCACTTTTTTCCTGCCTCGTGGTGAATTTAGTTCGGATGACACCTTGTGACCATCTTTGATCATATTAGCATCAATCATCAAGAGCTGATCATCCTCATTATTGGCCTCAGAGATGTTATCATAACTTTCAACAAGGAATTTCTCGACAGCCTCTTTATCTTGTGTGTCTGTTAGCTGCTTGTCCCTTTCTCCTTCCTCATGAGTCTGACTGCTTGCAGCAGCAGGACGAAGCTAATTTTCTTTCGGATTTATAACATCTTCTTCGAACAAAGCATGCAGGTATTTGAGGCGCTCATCTCAAACACCTCAAATACTGCTGAGTTATCCTTTTTTCCCTCGCAACAACATCAGATCTGTTGTCCCCATAATGCTGTTGATCCTCCCTATCCTCCTCTCTAAGCACATTAAATTGGTTACTCAAGCTCGGAATCTCCAAAATTTTTGATCTCGACGTGTTTTGAAGGATCTTACCTATTCCATACGTAAGGGCCTCGTTACTAGCCTCCTGCACTTTCTCAACCTGTTTTCCTTTGCCTTTCTCTGATTTCCCATTATCTCCCTTCTTGGGTACAGCAATCCAAACATTATTACTATTCGGACATTTCCTACTCAATCTATTATTAGCCTTTTCTTTAGCAACCTCGTTTGTATTCCCTATGCTTCCCTTCTCCACAGTAGTGCTCCGGGGATCGACATAACCCTTTCGTTCATCATCATCTGGCTGTTTGTTCTTCCCATAGTCCCTAGTTTTATGGAAGAATTTCTTACATGTCTTACAGTAATCCAGGATTTTTCCATAGCAAACTTCTTGTTCTAGGAACTCATCATCAACCGTTAAAAAGATAGACTTCACAAGCGGTTTAGCGATATCATTTTCCACACAAATTCGTGGATCTTGCGTATTTCTGCCTCTCGTCGTCGGCTTGTCTGATCAGATTGGATTTCCCAGCATGGTTGCTGCCTTATACATTCCCTTCTTCTTAATGTATTGAGGTGGGAACTTTGGAAAAATAATATGTGACGACCCGAATATTCAAGCAACATATAAGTAAGTCTCTCGCATTAATTATTCACCTTTACCTCGATTTCTCATATTATTTGAATTATATGTTATAGGAATTTTCGTAATTGATTTCGTATGAACATTTAACTTGCGTATTATTATTCCTTATGTGATTACCTTCGTTTTGACTATAATATTGCTATATTTGAAAACTAGCCCTTTTAATAAGTTTTCAGAAATTATCGATTTACCCTTTTGGTTTTTAAAGAAATCAGACATTTTTAAAAGATCCTTTTCTTATCTTTTTCTATTTTATTTTCTTTTACTACACTGATCTTGAGAGAGAGAGAGAGATAGAAGAAAGAAAATAGGGTTTTCATTTTTGAATTTCAAATTAATGCTACGAGCTCGTTTCTTGACCAAATTCCGAACCGTGAAAACCTACGTGCTTCCTGTGTAGCACCCCGAATTTCCGCATGAAAAATATATGTTCAGGGAGTCCACACGGGCTTGCGCCACACGGGCTTGCGACACGCCGTGCAGCAGCCCGTGTGGAAGAGACACGCACGGCCTCCCCTCACGGGGTGTTGGAAGGCCGTGTGTGTCCATATTTGATCCCACATCGGAAGTTAAGAATATGTTTGAAGGGTTTATAACCAAAAATCACCAAGTAACAACCACCTTGTGGTACCACCTTTTGGAAAGTGTTTCCGGCCAAACTTTAGGGTTGTGCTCGGTGGTGATCGGAGGTTATGCCCGCGCGTCCAACGGGCGCCGCCGTGAGGGTTCTCCTCTCCGCGCCCGGGGGGCCGCGTATCGGGCGCCCCAAATGGGTAACGCACGCCCCGCACAGAGCCCCGACCCGGAGCCGGAATGGGATCCGACCCGAATCGAAACCCGGCGAACGGCACACATTTACTCAATGACTAGGCGGGGATTTCAAGAACAATGAAATAAAACGACAGAGACGCAGAAGCAAAAATTAATCAAACAATAAAACATAATAAATACACAAATATTAAAGCCCACCAAGGCCAACGAAATTCAATTACATAATTAATATACGGGTTCGCTACAATATCCCGACAATGTACAATAACGGGTTCAACATAGAAATCCCGAATACTAACTAAATACAATCCTAATCTCATAAAACATAAACAATACTATATGGACACGAGTTATACATGAGCAAAATAAATACAACTCTAACGACGACGACGACGAAGATCCCGCCTAGTGTCCTGAAACCAATACAGGGGTGAAACAGAGAGGGTTAGTCAAACGACCAAGTGAGGAGGGAATAATAATGTATATAATAAAACGGAAGTAAACCACCAATTTTAAGCTTAAAAGAAATCAACATAAAAGAAAGATTTTCGTAATCGGGTGGTGATTTAGCATAAAACATAACTTATCATATGACTCGGCGAGTCGAGCCCTGAACTCCAATTTCCAAAACATAAAACTGGAAACCCTCCTTATTCCTCCAGTGTAGTCGGACTGCAAACCCGAACTGCTCATAACATAACATACGGTAACTCAGGTACTCAAAGGGCTGCCACTCCGGCCTCACCCCGAGCTCCCAAATGGAGGAAACCATAGGATTTACGCCGTAGACCCAACGTCTACCGACTTCGTCCTATCGCTCTTACTCCGGGCCCAAACATACACACATGCATAACATAACTCGCTTTTCAAATCATTTCGGGTTGGCCAAAAGACCGTTCGAGACATGTCATATGCGAGGCCGAAGGCCAAAGTTCGCCTTAGAAAACAAAAGGTTTTACATGTCTCTTTCGTAAACATTTCAAAGACTATACGTAGTATTTTTTCATATCAAATCATTTTCGATAAATCAATGAACATAATGAGCATAAATATCTACTAAGTATATATATAGAAACGGTGTGAAGACAAAACGTAAACTTGGCTTATATCGGGAGAGGCTTATTTATATATATACATAATAGTACTGGAATCAGAAAAGGAAAGCCTCACCTGTTGGCTATTCAAAATAAGAGCAAAAATCAAGAACCGGCGCTACTCCACGGGAGTATCGTCTGCAAAAATACCAGGATACAACCAAATAAGACTAACGACGACGCACGGCTTATACGAAAATATTAAAACACATAGAAGCACGTTACACAATCAAACAAAGCACTTAAGTTCAAATTATCAAACGAAAACAGAGTAATTCTCAAATTTAAAAATGCAAATCAAGTCCAAATGCAACGAAACTTTACGGACATGCTTAAATTATCATAAAGGAGTATGCATTCGAATTTCGGGAAAATCGGACTTCACATGCAAAAGTTAGAAAATTTAACGAAAACTTAAAACGCACTATTCATAGACCCGAACATGTTATAAATTCGTAAAACATGCAATTCATATCTATTTCATATATATCGAATACACGGGCGAAGAAAGAATTTGGAAAAGACGAGTCTCGGAGGGACCCGCAGGCCAAAATGGGCCCTGACTTACAGAAGGTCAGGGCACTGTGCGATCGGGCCACACGGCCTTGTGCACGGCCGTGTGCCAAGGCCGTGCACAATCAAATGAACACGCATGGCCTCATGCACACGGCCTCAAGGCCGTGTGCACCAGCCCGTGCACCATGCAACACACGCACGGTCTCTTGCACGGCCGTGCAAGAGGCCGTGTACTCCCACACGGGCTTGCCACACCCAGTGTGCATGGCCCGTATGCGTCAAGATTGAGCAGAACATGCAGAAACAGCAAACCCATACGCGAAAATCAATTCTAATTCAACATTTAACTAATTAAACATGCAAATTAATCCCTGATTTTCACATATGATGATCTACAACATATAATCTACACATAGAAACAATAAACACAAAATTCCATCCATAAATTCTATAAAAATCACATAAAACCTAATAATATCGACTATTTACAAAAACGAGAAAAAAGAAGTATAGGAGACATTAAACGAGAGAATCGTGAGAAGCTTACTCGTAGAAAAGATCGCGAGGAGTTCGTAGACGTAAACGATTCGAAAATCCGTCGGGAAACGAAGTCGGGACGATCGTTGGAATCTCTTCCTTCTCTTTCTCTTTTTCTTCGCTTTTCCTTTCTTTTTCTTCCTTGCTGATGTTTGAACGAGAGTGAGGTGAGAGAGAGACTTAGTCAATTGAGTTGACTAGGGTTTAAAATCGAAGGGGTAAATTCGTAATTTCGCAAAATAAGTTTGAAAACTCACGTTGTCCAAATAATACGTAATTACAGTCAAAATTCATATAATTAAACGCACATTGACAATTCGTGAGTTAAATATCAAAATTCACTCATTTATGAAATTATCCTAAAATCTCAGAATAAATATCAAATTAAAATAATAATTTGCGCAAATACTCGATTCAAACATACCGGATTATAAATCGGATTTTCGGGTCGTTACATCCCGTAACGTGCTCTTCAGGTAGATACCAAACTTCACTGAATTCCATTCGTTTTGATCGATTTTCAGATAAGTTGGTGAATAGTAAGCATGTTAGGTTATTTGATGATAATGAACTCGTTTCTTGCTCATTTCGTGTAATTCTTGGATGTACATGTAGCTCTTGATGTGTTTAATCATTATTATAAATTTTAGCATGTTTGGATTAGTAGATTTCTCGCAATGTTTGGTTTGGTTGTTGTTTTGTTGAGTTTCATTTTAGCACAGAGTTCTGTTGCAATTTTATGAACCACACGACATGCAGCACGCCGTGTGGCATCTCATGTCGTTACACACGCCCTGCTCAGACGTCGTGTAGCAAGGCCGTGCGTGCCATTTCTGTATTATCTCACATGGCCTGCAGACCGTGCCCTACCCCGTGTGCGCCTCATACTTAGAAAAAAAAATGAGATTTTCAGCTCAAACCTTCTGATGAGCTTCTGTACCGAATAGTGCATTTTGCACTGTAGGTATATTCGAGGCTCATCTTTTCCGAATTGTTTCTTCGCTAATGTGTTCCATAATTATGAACTATATACGAATTCCATGATTTATGAATTTATCGCATGTTCGTGACTGTGAATAATGCATTCGAAGTTTTCGTCAAATTTATCGCATGTTCGTGACTGTGAATAACTTTTGCATACGAGGTCCGGTTGACCCGGAACTTACGTGATACCTTCCTTACATGTAATACGGCATTGTGTGAATGATTGTGGAACTTTTTGTTTATCCGTTCGTCTTTTATTGCTTGTTTTGTGTTTTTAGAGTCTCGTTTTGACCCTCTAGGTTCTGTGTGTTACAGATAAGTCCGAGAAGGAGGGTCAGTGAGCCCGTAGCTAGTTCATTTATTCTTTTGGCTATCCAAGTGAGGGTTTCTAACCATTTTCTACTGGGCTTGAACCTATATATGTAAATATACTTGTGAAAACCGAACCCTACCCTTTCCTTGCGTGTTATGCTGTATTCTTTTACACCGTTTAATATGCTATTAGATATTTCGAAGTATATCTTAATGATTTCGATTAAAATACTTTAATATCAAATATATGCTTATATTATCCTCAAATGGCTTTCGTTTTGAAGAAAGCAAAATACTTTCGTTTTAAAGTAACACTTTGATCGTGAAAATGCTCATAAGCAATGTCGTTAGGTGCAACCCTTCCAGATCCCTCCCGAAGCATGCGACGCTTATGAGTGTGACTTAGATCGTTACCCCGCTTGCCAAAAGGCCCCTTTGGTCACCTAAAATAGTGTATAAAATCTTTTGAAAAGCGAGCAACTTTCATTATCTTCATATGGGCCCGAATGTTGTATCGAAGGCGAAACCCGAAGACGAGCGTTTAGGGTGACTTCTGAGGTATAATTCTCCAAAACTAAGCATCGGCAAGTCTTAGCCGGGAGCGATGGTGGACACAATATTCGTTGTGTGTTTTCCTCAAATCACATTCTATAGCCGGGTCTCGGGTTCCTCCTTGACTAGGCAAACGGTGATGGAGTATTTCATTGTATGGTTGGGAGTTATAAGGAATGATTAGGCCTGTCCTCGCCGGGATATTTTAGTTTATTGTTATTGCAATACTTATCGAGTCAAATTACAATCCGACACTTTGAACTATTATCAAACCTATTACTTTCCTTCTTAAAACTAGAATTGTAACTCGAACTTGTTCTATATATATATGTATCATTCCTTCACTGAGTTGTTTTGAACTCACCCCTCCTATTTTGGTTCTTGCTGCACATAGATGAGAGACCGACACGTCTTGTGTGTCGAAATGGCAACAGCGGGTCTAGATAGGCTCTTTTGGTTCTCGAGTCGTCTAAGGTTGTTGTTATTCGTACTCTGGGATCATTGTTGTTATTTAGGTTTACTTTACTACCGTTTCGGAAATATTGATGATGTTGTTTACTGATTTTACTATTCGACCCTGATGAGGCATAGTCGATGATATTAGGATTGCTCTATATTGCTTTTGGCCATGGACGACATTTATATATATTGCATTATGATTATCTATTTGCTACCGCTACTCTTTATGTTGTTATTGTTTTTAGTGGATGTCGTATGTAGGGAATCGCTGTTGCCTAGTGTTTTGGATAGACCCGTTGGCCGGGATGGATTGTCGGGCAGTGATAGTCAATGCTTCAGGGTCCGTTCAGGTTCGGGGGCTGTAGAGCTGGGGCGTTACAAAATCCAGACGGGAACAAATGATGATTCCACGTTGAGGTTGAAATTAGGTGTCCACTTAAGGATCTGCCTAGGGTAATCCCTAAAGTACTAGGTGTCTTTCATGAACAAACGCACATTCCTCCTTGTGTTCACACTTGATAAGTACATGATTCTAATTAAGGAGGCTTAGGTGTACATCTTTCACGAATGCCATTTATTTGAAAAAAAATTCTAGTTGTTCCATGGATGGATATCCTCCTGTAAATTTCCCCACTAGCGCATATTTGAAGTCTTCACACAATTCTCGTTGCTCTTCTGGAGAAAACACCAACGCAGGCCTGCCTTTGTATTCGGTAATCCGGCTAAGCTGCGTGAAAGTTGTTAGGTCAAAACACTTTAGTTGTGCTAATTATTCATCAGGAATCCTAAAGTCCTTAGGATTTATCTTGGTCATCGTTGCATAAGATGTCTTCTGTATGTCTGGTGGTTTAGGTTCCACTGTCAGTGATCAAGCAGCACTCATCTTGCCGGAAAGTATCAACATTGATGGCAGCTAGATTATCGCCACAGAGGTTTTTTTGCTGAAATATTGATTTAAGTTGAATACATAAACTACCATTTCAAAGTATGCATTTTTAGCACTTTTCGATAATTTCTTGAAAAATATGTAATTGGGGATGATGGTTTTGCCAGAACAATTTAAGTTTGAATGTCAAAATGAAAAACGCATATAATTATCAAAAATTTGCCTTTAAATGACCAAGTTCTCAAAAAATTTAGGATAGCTACCCACTTTTTTCAATGGTCATCTTAGGTGCCCATCCTAAGTTTCAATTTTAACTTTGCTACCCATTTTGGTGAAAATACCGATTTGCCCATAACTTTTTACCCCTACCCCTTCTTCTTTCTGATTTTCTCTCTCTTAAAATCACGTTCATGACTCCGACGACAGTCTATCGCTGGCGATAATCCCCCCTCCAGAGGCTGCGAAACAGTCAGGCGTAGGTCGTAGGAGATGAGCATTATAAAGATCATTCCAAGTGCGAGTCAGGTGCGATTTTTCCTCTTTTTTACTTTGCTCGAAATATATTATTGACATTTCGTCATTAGGGCTGGATTTATCACATGTAGTTGGGTGATTTATGGTTCATTTTTTAGAGTTTAATTGTTCCAAGCCTATTCTCGGCCTCAACCACATGGGTTTCGGGTCTAGTGCTGGATTTTTCACCAATATCGTATGTTCTTGGTTTCCAAATCAATGTTACGTAGATCTGATATCTTATTATGTTGAGCTGAGATTTTATTATGCTGAATTTAGAATTGAGATCTCAGAGTGCCGAGCACATAAATTTGAAAGTGGAACTAAATACTCAGAGTACCGAGCGCATAATTTAGAAACTGGAACTGAATACTCAAGAGTGTCGAGCGCATAGTGCCGAGCGCGTAATTTAGAAAGTGGAATTGAATACTCAGAGTGCCGAGCGCATAATTTGAAATGTGTAATTCAGATTCCATTTTTTTTTTCAAATGGCAGAACTTTGAAATGAGCTCGGATAGGGGGTCTTCTTCAACTGCGAGGTCTTTAACCACGAGGTCCCATGGTAGCTCACCTCCCCCCGATCCAGAAGTAAGGAGATGCTACTGTGGGTTCACACTTCCCTATCTTTGTTCATGGTCAAAAGATAATCTAAGACGAAGATACTGGATATGCCCAAATTTCAATGTATGTGTCATTAACTAACTGATTTCAACCATTTCCTATTTGAAAATAATTCCAATTTATTAAAAAAAAAACAATTCTGTTGGCAGCGTACCAACGGCCAAAGGTGCAGATATTATGAGTGGCGTGATGATGAATTTTCTCAGCGTGCGAAGGAAGTTGTGCGTGATCTAGTTGGTGACATTGACAATCTTGAAAAATGGGTGCAAGATATGCACGACAAAACGACGGAGTTAAACGCTGAATTGAGTTTTAGAAAGCAAATTGAGGTGGATATGGAGATTGAAGCAATGACAAAGCAAGCTAAAATTAAAGCAATGATGAAGCAGATCGAAGAGATGAAGAAGCAGATCGAGGAGATGAAGAATGAAAACAAGAAGAAATATAGTTTTAATTTAATGGATATTTTGATCTGGTGTGTACTACTACTCATTTCAACGTGGTTGTTGAACCGTTGATTTCATGACAATTGTGAAGGCACTCTAATTTATTAATATGTAATAGTTGAAAAACTTGGATCCTGATAACTGCATAACCTCCAAAAATAGCTCCTTATTTAAGTGATTTTGTTCATCATTATACAATATCAGTACATCATCTGAACATAAGTACAATTCCATTCGAGGTTCGAAAATAAATTACGCATATATCACATAAAGCTTCTCATTTTAATCTTATTATTCCACATTTTACCAGAACAAGCATATATCCAAAATAGCTCTGTATTTAAGTTTTTTTGTTCGGTATTATGGAATAGCAGTACATCATCTGAGGAACAATATAATTCCATTCAAGATTTGAAAATCAATTACACGGATATCAGATATAGCTACTCATTTAAATCTTATTATTCCACATTTTACAACATCAAGCAGATATCAAAAAAATAGCTCCGTACTTAAGTGTTTTTGTTCGGCATTATGCAATATCAGTACATCATCTGAACATCAGTACAATTCCATTCGAGGTTCGAAAATAAATTACGCAGATATCAGATAAAGCTTCTTATTTTAATCTTATTATTCCATATTACGCAGGTGTCCAAATAAACTCAGCAAATTTTAATTTAGTTCCACAAGTTACGACATCCGTTCTTTATTTTATTTTTCATATATTGGGAAATACTCTCCATGTGCAAGTCTTGTAACCAACTACGCAGGTGTCCAAATAAACTCAGCAAATCATAATTTAGTTCCACGAGTTTCGACATCCGTTCTTCATTTTATTTTTCATATATTGGGAAATACTCTCTGTGTGCAAGTCCTGTAACCAATTATGCAGGTGTCCAAATAAACTCGGCAAATCATAATTTAGTTCCACGAGTTCCGACATCCATTCTTCATTTTATTTTTCATATTTTGGAAAATACTCTCTATGTGCAAGTCCTGTAACCAATTACGCAGGTGTCCACATAAACTCATTAAATTATAATTTAGTTCAACCAGTTCCGACATCCGTTCTTTATTTTATTTTTTATATATTGGGAAATACTCTCCGTGTGCTAGTCCTGTAACCAAGTACGCATATAATGCGGTTGCATCGACTCGTTGAAGAGTTAACCCTATTTAAAACCATTAGTAGGATAAACAAAGTACGCCCAAAACCTTCAAAACCCTAAATTTCTACATTGCCATCAACAAATATGAACTCCACATTGAAAATGGAGGTCGAGAAACTTAGGGAAGCTGAGCTGATGGTGGAAGACTTAATGCATAAACTAGCAGAGTATAATCAGATTGTAGATGATCTTAAACAAAAAAAGGCTGAATCTGATAGGTTGGCCTAGCTGTACAAAAGCAGGCTGGAGATATTAGCACCACGAATTCTTAAACTTGAGAAACGCCTGGCTCAAATGTTACATGTTGACGTGGAAGATCTCGCTTATTTAGTGAATAATTTTGAGAAATAAGAAAAGGCGGCGATTGAGATGAAGGCAAAAAATTGTGCAATGCCAGATGAGGAAGGTCCGTCGGGGGCGAAGTAGATGTGCTCTTTTTTTTTTAAGAAAGAAGTAGATATGCTTGATCGTAATGGTTTGTACCCATGCATAGATTTTCTTTTTTTTTTTTTCATGATTTGGGGTGCAAATGCTTGAAATGTGAATTTCTTTCTTTTGTATATTGGGAAATACTCTCAGTGTGCAAGTCCTGTCAACAATTACGCAGGTTTCAAAATCAACCCCACAAATGATAATTTAGTTCGACGAGTTCTGACATCCGTTCTTCATTTTATTTTTTATATATTGCGAAATACTGTCCGTGTGCATAAAAAAGTCCTGTTACCAATTACGCAGATTTTCAAATCCACACCACAAATGATAATCTAGTTCAACAAATCATATCATTCGTGCTTCATTATCTTAATTAGAACATTTAAACGAATAGAAGAGAATAATTGTACAAACAACATATTGTTAACATTACACAACAGATTGAAGAGCCCCATATTGCAAAATGGTACGGGTAATGTGTATGCGATATTGTTCAATGGGAATATTTTGAAAATATTCATCGTCGTCGGGTTTGTCTTTGGCCAACTTCTCAATGAACATGCAAGAATATGCTCCATAGTTCAAGCTACTAGAATCTTGATAGGGACGGAATTTTTTCGCTGTTTCAACTTTGCCCTTCTCCAGAACCTCTGCCCAACTGAAAAATTTTCAAAAACTCCACAAGAAACAACCAATTATCTTCTCGGCATGCCGTACTTTTGGCAGCATTTTTAACGAGTTATATGAATAGAGTCTCTTTGACGCGGTATCGTATACAACCATGTGAAAATGATAGTTTGTGACCATTGGAAGATTATGTACCGACAGCTGTCGATCACATCCGAGTTTAGCTGGGACAGCCATTTCTTCATACTATTGCTTAAACTTTCATGGAATTTAGGGAACTATTTTTCGGTTAAATGGTGCGATTTCCGACCACTTTTCCCAGGATTCTGGATCTGTCTCACAAGCTCAGACACCATTAGGTAATCCACGGCGTATATCTTATGGGGTTTGTTGGGGATGTAAGTGGGACCCATCAATATCTCAAAATAAGCGTCAATAACGCTACCTTGCGTCGGCCTACCCCATAAAAGCTTCAAGATACAGCAGCCTAGTACCTGATTATCGTTCGTTGAATACACAACAGCGCTGCAATAGAATCAGAGTTTCGACATGTCAAATATCTATGTATGCATTTTCAAATGATATGAGTTGAGCATTTCCAAACTAAAATTACTCATGTAAAGGAAACTTACATCATTTTTCTTCTCAATTAATTCATCAATCTGATCAAGGTCCAAGTCATTACTAATTGCATCATCCCGACCTTTGAAATCCTTTCTCCCGAGAACCTTTACCAAATCTTCATCTATGAGCAGTATACACATCCATAGCGTATTTTATACCCGTCCGTTTCCATTTTTGTTTTCCAATTCCTGTGGTAAGTGCATCGATAAGTCCGCTATTAGCAACATCGGCTAATAGCATTATGTTGCTATCACCGGTCTGCTCTACAGGGACAATCTCCATATTATAAGAATCAATGACAAGTTCCGTCGGATTATTATTGGAATCCGTTTTCTGATCGACACCATCAGCTTTGCTGTCCCCCTCATCCTCATCCTCATCCTCACGCTTCTCATGCTCCTGCTCACCCTCCTGCTCACACTCCTCGTCCTCAACCCCCACAAACTCATCTGCACCCTTTTCATCACTGTGCCCAGTTTCCCTATCAAAACTGGGGGGGGGGGGGGGGGGGGGGGGGGGGTTCTGAAGCTTCAATTTCATGATACTGCAAAATGAAATATTAATTACGTTGAATAACATATTAATTATGCAAAAAAATGATATTTCAACTCTTCATAATAACAAACAAAAAGCCATGGAAAACGAACTAATTATACCGGATAATATATAAGTTCTGCAACATGAAGATTTCAACTCTTCAAAATAATAACAAAAAGCCATGGAAAACGAACTAATTATGCTGAATAATATATAAGTTCTGCAAAATAAGATTTCAACTCTTCATAATAATAACAAAAAGCCATGAAAAACGAACTAATAATGCTGAATAATAATATATAAGTTCTGCAAAATGAGATTTCAACTCTTCATAATAATAACAAAAAGCCATGGAAAATGAACTAATTATGCTGAATAATTTATATAAGTTCTGCAAAATGAGATTTCAACTCCTCATAATAATAACAAAAAGCCATGGAAAACGAACTAATTATGCTGAATAATATATAAGTTCTACAAAATGAGATTTCAACTCTTCATAATAATAACAAAAAGCCATGGAAAACGAACTAATAATGCTGAATAATAATATATAAGTTCTGCAAAATGAGATTTCAACTCTTCATAATAATAACAAAAAGCCATAGAAAACGAACTAATTATGCTGAATAATATATAAGTTCTGCAAAATGAGATTTCAACTCTTACGCTCCACGCTTTTAGAGTGCGCAATTTCTCACTAACAGCCTTATCCATATTGGGCATTTTGCTCTCATTCCATTTGAACATGCGTGGAAAAGATTTAATTTCTTTCGAAGCACCAAGCATCGGAAAATGCTCATAGAACCATGCTTGCCACCATACAACATGTCAAAATTACACGCATGCATACAGAAACCATCATCTCATACAGAACATTTTATATGATTTCTTACCATTAATCCTATTGAGCATCCGTCAACAAACTTTTTTACATCGTTCTGTATATATTTAACCATTGACACAAGCAAGAACCTGTGGACAGCTCTACCCCAGGAAAAGTGTCCGATATCCTCTAAATCATCAACGTAGCTTATCAGCCCATCGGGCAACTTGCGGCTGCTAGTTGGAAACAACAAGCAACTGAAAACAAACAATATATACATTCTCACAAAATCATGAACGCTATCATCATCCTTTCTATCCTTCAATTCATGCAATTTAGTGAAGATGTTAGAACGTGTCACTATACCAGTCTTGCCAGAAAAATACACACTCCACATACGGGAGTCTCTTTTGGATTCGGGATCAACACGGTGACCCGAATACTGAAAACTCAAGACTATCGAGAACTCCTTTGAATTAAAAGGAACCTTGATCTCCCCGAATTTAATGAATCACTTTCAAGGTCGTAATGATCCAAAAGAAATCCAACACGAGTCTATGTACCAGGAACAGAGGGCGCATTGACGAATTTCGCGAATGGGGTTTTTCGGATCAATTCCTTCTGACTCTCCGTCAAATCACCAAGCATCTTCATTTGATCAGCGAAATAGGTCATTGAACAACGACATTGTATTTTATCGTCCCTCTTAGTCTTAGGCTTAGGCTTAGGACTTTCACTGCTGCTCTTACTGCTACCTTTTCTCCGATTGCCAGGAACTTTACTAATGATTTGCCTGGGGCTTTTGTTGCTTCCGTCCTTGCTTCCTCCATTTATTTTGATGCTTTCACTCGCTGAAACCATCTCTGCCAAATAACAAATTTCAGATTTCGAACCGTACGCTAGATAGGATGTGGAACTGGAAGGCTAGTACTGGGAACTATTATGCGCTTTTGTTGAACTATAACCCTAAAATGCGAATTAAAGAAGAAATTTGGGTGGAATCCCTAAATTAATAGTAAATGCGAGGTACGAACCTGAAGTTATGGCTTAAACCCTAAAATAGACTGCGTGTGAGGTTGATGAAGACGCAAAACACCGATTGGGGTTCTCAATGCGCGAGAACAGCTTCGAGACGATAAATTAACTTCACAACAAAACTACGAAGGATGTTTTGGGAGAGATTGGCGAAGTGAAGTCGTAGGGAAGTGATATTGGGATGGTCGTTGTCGTCGACGGAGGGAATTTTTCCAATTGAAGTTTTTGAGATTTCTTCGGATTTGTTTTGGGGCATATGAAAGATAATGGCATGCCCTTGTAATCCTTGGACAAATAAGGATATTTCGGATAATTTAAACAAAAATGGGAAGCAAAGTTAAAATTGAAACTTAGATTGGACACCTAAGATGACAATTGAAAAGAGTGGGTAGCTATCCTAAATTTTTTGAGAAGGTGGTCATTTAAAGTAAACTTTCCCTATAATTATTTGGATGACAAAAATTAAATTATCTTAAATATCTATACTATTATATAATGCACCTTCACTCCTTTGGTGTCTTGGTGTCTTTTTAAAAAATATATATATTAATTTCTTTTTCTCTCTCCACGATCTTCCCAATCTCTCTCCCATTCTCATATATTTTACGTTTTTTTTCTTCTTTTTTTTTCTCTCTTTATCTCTTCCTTTTTTTTAGGTTCTTTTTAAATTCAATATATAAAAATAAATTTTTAACCTATCATACTTTAAAAGTATATATTAAAAATAATATAGACATATATTATAATATTATATTATTTGAATCTCATTACTTTATAAATTTATAATTTATATATATTGGGCACAATGTGCCATATTTACTAGTATTAATTATTGCACTTTACTCCTTATAGTCGTTGTTTTGGCTTTAGATTTTGTCTTTTTAGTTTCATATCTTTTCTTTTTTGATATTATTAATTAGTGCATTATTTACAACGAATTAAAGCTAGAATCATTTAATCGGCCATCTCTTCAATAAAGAAATTAAAAAGAAAATATATATCATTGAAACCCTTTTACATAGTACATATGTGAATCATGTGACTCGACTGGAGTTTAGTGATTTTTTGGTTGTTTTGCTCGATATGATTTCGTATTGCCATACAACTCAAAATTCGAATTGACCAAAAATTTCATTTGTTAAGAACTGCATAATACTAATATGCAGTTGGTCTAGTAATATGAAAAATATAGTGGGAAACAAAAAAGAAAAAACCGGCATAATTTTGCAATATTTTTCTCATAATGGAAATTCTGATCAAAATAAGTATATACATTACAATTGGCCCCACTCGTTTTAGAATCTAAATTTGTGTTGCAATACTGTGTGCAATTGCAAATATATATACATGGTAAGAAGTAGCAGGAGTAGACCTCACCTGACCTGAGACTCTTTCCTCTTTCTTCATGAAGTCCTTTTAGCGTGCATGTCAGCCTGCAGATTACTGTCAGCAACTTCTGTGAACTTTATAATAAACCCTATATTGCAGCACCTATATATATTGTAATTCTAATTACATTAATTAATTAATTAATTAATTAATGACAAGATATGCATATTTGCAGTCCACATTCAATATTCTCTCTCTCTCTGTGGATGAGACCATGCATGCATGTCTTGATTAGACTTTAGCATGCCATTTTTCATGCTCTGCATGCTTATATATTAAGTCAACAAAATACGGCTAAGTTAAAGTTATTTTATTCGATCCGCAGCATTTATTGATATGGCATGCCAGACGTTATGGGATTAATTCTGTGTTCATGCCCAAAAATGAAAATTATTATTTATTAAATCTACGTTGTAAGATTTATTTATTTTAGGCTTTTTGTAGAGAAATCTTTTTCTTTTTTAGGTGTTTGCAAATTTTACTGTTTTTGTAAAGAATACTAAAGTTGAAAAAAAATGTAATAGAAAAATAGGGAGTGTTTGAAAAAAAAAAAAAAAGTAGAGAGAAAAAGTAATTGAGTGTTTGGAAAAAAAATTGAGAATCACTTCTAATTTTAATAAAAGTACTAATAAAGTTATATTTTAATTATAAAAATATATAAAATTTAGAATCAGAATCCAAAAGCATGTCTTCCAAACATTCACTAAAGCAGAAACCTTCTGACAAGGATGCTCTCAGACCATAACATCGTCACCAAGTAGCTCGTGCTCCTTTTTAGCCAGCACATCTGCAATTTTGTTCTTCTCGCGTCTAATATGACTAAATTCATATCCTAAAGCATGTGAAAAAGCTTTCTACAATCGAGAATAATTAGTTCCAACGGATGGCCATGAACATCCGCTTCACGCATCAACTAGAATACGACCTCAGAGTCCACTTCAATCTCTATATGCGAGGAAATCTGCGCTCCCAAGCTAACTTCAACCTCTCACGCAGGCCCAAGAATTCCGCCACCGTGATTGTATTTCTTCCAAGTTTCATCGAAAAGTCAAATATCCAGCTTCCATGATGATCCCGTAAGCTACCCTTCGTTGCCGCTTATCCCGAATATTGGGTGTAGAAACTAACATCTCTATTTAACTGAACACAGCGTCTGATTTTCCCACCGAGCTAGAGTGAAAATAATATTGTTATTTTTATCTTCTTTATCCCTCAATCCAAGAATATCCAAGGACAGGGACTTAAATGCATTGTATTGTGAAATTAAAAGGTTCTCGCTTGTTACGATAAACCCATTGATTTCGGGCATTCCATAAACACCAAAAAGTTGCCATCCATATTACATATTAAGGACATTCCGGAGCCAAAATATTGCGAAACTCTTTCGCAAGAATCCTAGCAATCCAATTAGTCTCAGACATTGCACAAAATTCTCCCCATTCCGTCGGCATTACAAAGTATTCCCACACTTTCGCCGCCATTGGACAAGAAGGTAAAATATGGAAAATTTCTTCTCGCCCCCTGACACCTGCTACATTTTTGTAGAGAAATCTGTAGCTGATTAATTTATTGAGTTGGCGGGCCAAATTACTTATGCTAGTAATGTAATTAAAATCGGCTCAATTAATTAGACAACGGAATGAATAATTAATCTGTTTAAGGTGAAAATTAAATTAGTTGAAAGTTTTAGCGGGAATGGACTCAACCAAGTCCAAAGTAGTGGAGAAATTAAAGAGCAAACGTCTGATTGCATTTTTCAACTGAAATGGAAGATGACTACCTAATAGAATCGTACATCCAGAATAATTCTAAGAAGACATGATCCCAAGCCAAGATTTGACAGTACCCCCTTTTTCCAGGTCCATCACAAGGAAAACGAAAACTAAAATTTGTTTTATCTAGTATCAAACGGGAGCTACGAGCAATTAGAACACATTTCAGGAGTATCAACACCGTGATTTGAATCGTAAATACAAGTTTTTCCTAGAGCACAAGACCGAAAACGGGCATATCTTGCATCAGTTATAATTTGTAATATATTATAGATAATGATATTAATTTGTATTATTATTATAATTATTATTATTATTATTATTATTATTATTATTATTTGGGTATAAAAAGTATAGCTTGAAGATGTTAATTACTAATTAATATTACACTTGAAATTAATTTTTAGCAGTCAGAATTATAATTATTATGTGTAAGTTCGCGATCAAGTTCAAACTCAAATAAATTCAACCGTAAATGAAAGTATGAGAAACGAAAGTATTTTTTAATTATTTATATGTACGTGTACTATATGGGTGTAATACGCGTTTTTACTAAAAGAAGTCGTAACTTATGAAAAAAATCATGACACGCGCATTTCAATAACAAGTGATGAACTTTGTATATATATATTATATATATATATATATATATATATATATATATATTAATGTATATTATTTTAAATAGAGTATAAAAAATATAAACACATAAAAAATTATTATGTCTTTTAAATTCTAACAAGTTTCCAAAAATTGATAAAAAATCGAATCATGGAAAAATATATAATTCAATTTTATTCCTATTTATATATATAGAATCTATAATTCAATTTTATTCCTATTTATATTTATTCTTTATCTAATTCGTTTAGTTTCTAAATTTTTAACTTTTAATTTTCGAATTTGTCACTTAGCATGTTTAGTTGTTTTGTGTTGGATTTTGGCTTAATCATCTATCAGATGATAGTTTGTATAATATCTCAATTATTGAAAAAAACTACAATTACATGAGAGCATTGGTAAGTGATTTTTTGAATGTTTTAATTTATGATGTATGAACTCTCTTTAAAAGCATTGGTAAGTCTAGATTTTTTTTAATATTTCAAAATTTCAATGTTTTTATTTAATTGTTTGGAAGTTTTCTTTGGTTTTAGAAAATTTCCATTTGATTTTATCTCTTACTTTTAATTGATTTCTGTTTGTTTAATTTTGTTATTCAATAGGGTTGAGGGATTTATTTAATTTAATAGTTTAATTTTATTTTACTGATAAAGTTTGTTTTGTGTTGTTTAATTTTGTTTCCAGTTTTTCTTGATCTCTTTTTTGTTTACCTGGTATATTCAATTCTTTTATTTGGCTAGCTTTACAGACCAGTAGTTTATATTTTATTTAATATTAGTTACTTTGTATTTGATAATAGGTTATAAATAATATAATAATTTTACCTAGATTTAAAGTTTTGAATATAGTTAATCAAAATATTAACCCGACCTTTCTTATTAACATACATATGAAGGTTGATTAGGCTTTTTTACAATATATCGATATGTTTGTCATATTTTTCATTTAAAGTATATTTTGTAATTGATTTCGAAGAAAGAAAAAAATTCATGTTTTTATGGTTTTCCAACTTTCATTTTAATTTTAATTATGATCTATTTAAATAAAACTATCTTTTAGATATTCTTTTTTCTAAATCAGAGTATCTGTCGTCTATCTTTTAAATTTGTTTTGAGTGATGGTTCTTAATATTTTTTATAAGTTTCATAATATATCAAGCAATATTTAATCTTAAAGTGTATTTTTGAAAATTCTAATTGCGATATAATCTTTAATTATACTATGACAATATTATGAAAAGAAAAAGTTAAATATATTTATTTTTTGATACTTTAGATTTTCAAATAAAGTTTAGATATTATTTTACTTTAAATATTCCTGCGTAGTACGAGTTTAATGCTAGTAAAAAAATATATAAAAGAAACAAAATAAGAATAAGAGAAAGATAAGTTCAAAAGAATAAGTAAATAAAAAATAGAGAGGGACGTTTTTGTCATCTCGTAACAAATTTGGAGTGATATATATAATCAATAATTTGGGAATGTAAATAATAATTCCAAAAATTATTGATATAGCGAAAATTATTTTCGTGTCAACCTTAAACTTTAATTGTTACTAATGTTTTTAATATATAGAACCATATATATATTATATTAATTTTCTATAAAATTAGTTGCTATAGTCTTTCTCCCAAAATAATAAAATTTTGAAAATATTTTCTCCCAGCAATTGGGGGTTCAGCTAAAGCTTGCAGAAACAAACACTTAAAAGAAAAGAAAAACAAAAAAATAATCTAGTTTCCTGGCTGTAAAAAAGGTTACATGTTAAGAGTGCGTCTTTCTAAAAAGAAGATGAACAAGACAATTCATTTTGTAGACATAACAGTAAGCTAAGTACGAATCAGCTTTTCATGAAAACTTGTGCAATTTGCTCGAAAGGGTGTGATGATCTAAAACTTTGTCAGCCTATTAATAGTGAAAGCAAATCACACACTCAACAGCTACGAAGTTAAGAAGAGTTAAGCTTAAAAAGCTTTACCGGCTTGTACCAATCTCATGACTTCAAAAATCAAGAAACAGCAGTTTTCATATATTTCTTTTCTTTTTCCCTCCCACCCCATTTTTCTTTTACTTGATTGCTGCATAGATTCAATTAGAAATGATCACGTCACCTCAGTTGTTCTATATACAAGGTAGAATTTGAATTCTATACCTTATTGAAGAGATTTGGTGTCTTATTCACTTTGATGGGAGCCAAATTATATGTATGTGGATATCCATACCCTAAAAAAATCAAAATATAAAGAATTCACCATTTAGTCAAAATTGTATAATTTGATGAAAAAGACCCCGGCCCTTCAAAATTATAATAGGATAGACTATAAATGTACTTAAATTTCATGTATAATATATCTTTACTAAGTTTATTTAAATATATTTTGGTGGGAAAAAACTTTCATTTTGACGAAAGGAATTAGCTTTTTATAATAATATTATTGTTTAGTTATTTCTTTTTAATAATTTCTCTGCATTCATGCATGATAGTTTAGTGACAATTAGCTTTGCCATTCAAAATAATATAAAACTCATTTAAATAATTTCTCTGCATTCATGATAGTTTAGTGACAATTAACTTTGCCATTCTAGCAAGGGCTTGTCCGTCGCATATCCATTGCAAACCCGTCAAATTTTCTTTTGACCGAATCTTGATGATTTTTTACTTCTCTAGTAGTTTTTTCACAGTTATTTGTAATGTATCCCTAATGTACCACTACATATATTTTTGTTCACCTTGGTATGATTAATGACTAATTTACTTTAATGTATTAATATGCACAACTAGTTAATATTATATTCCCTCAAACAATATATCATGTAGTCTTGTCCCTCTCTTCTTATAATATGAATCCCTGTATTTATTGCCACATTTTCGGTCAACTTAAAAATTAAAATTTGAAATTGTATATGTATTAACAAAAATCACTCCCTTATTGATGTTTGCTCACTTGATGCGGCTCTTTTTTGGTTTCTCATTGTCGCAGGTATTTCGAAACGCTTGATTGGCTTATCTAGGGCTGTTCAAATGGTATTTATTGAATCGATCGAATCAAACTACCGGGATACCGATAGTTTGGTAAGTCAAAAAAATGCGTACTGAATACCGAACCGAAATTTCCGATTTTGGTTCCGATATTTACCGAAATTATTTCGGTATGGTTTGGTAATTAAATACCGAAATACCGAAATTTATTAAAAAAAAATATTTACAAATTCAGAAAATTGCCAGAAATAAATGGAAAAACTTCAATACAAACAACAATTCAACATCAAGCAACACCACAATTAAAAAGTCCAAATTATCAAATACAAATTAGAAATCATCAAGTACAAATTACAAATTACAATTAACAAGTCTTCAAATTCAACTAAGACGGTAATAGTCTAAGAAAAAACACCACAAATTGAACATGAGTCACATGACTCACCTGCAACAACTTTGCCCCAAGATTAGAATTTAGAAAATATAATATATATATATATTTGGTAAGTTTGGTAAATCCCACTAATTACTGAATACCGAACAAAAGTTTTCTATTTGGTACTTAGTACGTATCAGAGTCTCCGATTTGATTGATTTTGTTGGTAAAATCGAACTCTACACAGCCCTAGGTCTATCCCACTTTAGATTGGCGACACTGTAAAGCTTTGGACGACGACTTTCTTAGTGGCGATGGGCTCATTATTAGAAACCAATATTATGGTAAATATGTTGGTTTCATCTCGATGGCTCAACTTTATGTCTTGCATGTTTACTTCAGTGATGGATGAACTGGGTACAATTTTAGGGCTCTCTATGGTCTTAATAATCATGATGAGCTACTTCGAATGACCCATGGATTTTCAAACTTCTCATGGTCGGTTGATTTTTATTTTATTTTTTAAATTCAGCTATTTAATTGGGAAGCAGTAACCTCATTATTAGCTAGGAATCATCATTTTGGAAAATATGCTAGCTGTTTCTATAGGGGATGGTTATGGTATATTTCGCATTTATGATACTAGGTATTATTATTATTTTTTTAAAATAAAGATCCCTCAAATGAGATATAACTATATTAATCAATCAACTCAAAAAATACAAGATCATGTGAGAAGGTTAGAATATGCTCCAAACATCTAACGCTAGCTGAAACTGCAATTTTCGCGAGTGAATAATAAAGTGGGCAATACATTTTTCACACATTCGACAAGAAATCAACCACAAACAAACTAAACTTACCACAAATCTAACATCTTTAATAAAGTTTCCAAGGTTTAGTCCAACATCTGCATCATCTTGTATCTTTTGTGTAAGTGGTAAGTAGTTACATTCAAAATCGGAAAAATGTTGCATCAGACTAGCCGTAGTGGCCTGGTGGCGGCAAATCTAGTGAAGATGACGCCTAGGTAGCAGCAAATCTAACTGGAGGCGACAATAGGCAATAAGAGAAGAAAAACTCTCATTTAAGAGAGGACAAAAATTCTCTTTCGAGAGAGGATACAACAAACAAAGCAAAAGAACTCTTATACGAGAGGGATGAAATAAAACTAAAAATAAAGAAAAAAGAGGAGAGGGCCAGAGGGGAGGGAGGCGGTAGACGGTAGAGAGAAGCAGCGCCTCTCTTACTGTTGAGAGCAACTACTAATCACGTTAAAAACAGCTTACAAAGTTAGATGGGTGGAGAAAGAAGAAGAGGATCGGTGGCTGAATGGGGGATTAGGGTTTGCGGAGAGAGAAGCGGTCCCTCTTTCTTAATTAGTAATATTTAATGTCCCCTATGATACTGGGTATTATTTAATTTGACGTTTATGGCGTACATAATTTTCATCGGGTCGGATAGCATTGAGTACAAATTTAAAAACCATTATTCTTGCTTTCAGAACGATAGTTTCTTCCGAAAGATTCAGTTTTTAGATGTTCTTTATATACATTGTAATTTTATAGTGTTATTCCTTAGGATTTGGTGTTTGTTGCTATGCTTTGAACATATTTTGGAGGTTGATCTGCACCGAATTTTTTATTTATTTTTTAAACGCTTCTTTCATTAATGTATTCTTCTTGTGTGATATTTTAAAATTATCACGCTATTTATTATTTTTAAAGATTCTTTTAATTTATTTCTTGATAACCGCTAGTAAGCCGAAATAGAAAGAAAGGATTAAACAGTAATAAATTAGTAAATAGTAACATCCCACAACATCCTCTGCTCACTATGCTGTACATGCGGAAGTTGTTCCTTTCTATGTTTATTACATTACACTATATATACATATAAATGAACCAAATCTAAGTCCCTCAACATGTCTACATATTCTTGAAAGCTGAGACACTCTTTTAACTCACTTGGGCCCCCTTTGTTTTTTGTCGCTGTCTCTCTCCGGCCTTTTTTCTTATTTTTGTCTCCAAAAAGCAAAAAATTACATGTCTACTTCATCTTCATCCTCCTCTTCTACTGAAGGAGGAGATGGCGGCGGCGACGGCGGAGGTGGTGGTGGCGGAGATTTTGAATCCGGGCCGTCATCTTCTCGTAGTCGGATGAGATCAAGCAATGGGTTTTGGCCGGAGCCATTTATTGAAGCTCTTGCATTCCAAGTAGCTGTTGATGCATCACGCACTGTTGGCCGCCTTGCTGCTGCCCAAGCTCTACTCAACATTTTTCAGGTTAATTCCATATCGTTTTTCTCTTTAATTATCATTTCTCATTATACATGCAGTGTGTGTGTATGTGTGTTTTTCCCTTGTCATGCATGTCAACTGTACATTTTTATTCTAAGAATTATTACTTTTTTTATTACTACTACCTACTCTTTCTTGACTAGCTTGCGGTTTTGATAACTAATTAATTGTTAATTGTATATAAAGGCGAAATATATCGAATTGAAATAATGGGAATATATTTAATATAATGATAAAGAAATTAAAGAGGGTGAGTGAGCTACGGATATATTGATGTCGATATAGACTTTTAATGGTTCAGAAAAAGAAAAAAAAAGGATAATAAGCTATTGATGATTATGGGCTTGAGCATAGAATAGAAAATAAATGTATTAAATAATGTCACTTGATAAGCTATCATTCTGCTAATTATTAAGTTTCTCCATAATCTTTGACCAAATCCCATCAAAGAAACAAAGCTCTAATCAACCACAAATTCAATTTAGAGAGAGAGAGAGAGAGCTTTTGAGTATGGAAGATTTGCTTTTGAAAAAGTCCAAAGTTCTACTTTTAAGCAAACATAGCGCCAACATATAACCCGTATATCGATTTTTAGCTCTCAATGGCGAAAGTGTAGAAGCTCCTTCATCTACGCCATCAGAGAAATCACCCATTTTTGGACTTAACTTTTTCTTGCAATCTAAACACATAAAGGGGGTTCTTTTGGGTTTTTAATGTTATTTCATAATTTGCACCTTTTCAGCTTCTATATATAAATCCATTACTCTTTTCACTATATATATGTACTTTTCTTCCCATTACGATGCATTCTCTGTCAAATTTATAGTAACTATCTTTGAAAATTAATGCTATGACTATGACAGAGACCCTTGCTAGCTTTTCTGCAGGAAAGTCTTAAAATATTAGTTTTGACGTAGTTTTAATCTTGATCAACTTATATACATATATCACATATAATTATTTGTCTTGCCTATTTCACATTGATGAACTTTTCTGTTTTTTCCAATGGAGTTTGTTTAACCCAAAATTAATTTTAAATTTAATTTTTATTTTAGAGTTTGAGGGTAGTAGCTTAGATATAAAAGCGTTATCCATCAGGTTTTCTGTAGTAGTCAAAGAAACAGAAAAGAAGGAGAAAAATAATCTGTCTTTAATTAATTTGTCAGACTCAGATAGCTATGAAACTAAAAGATATCTCTTTTTCTTTTCTTTTTTTTGTTTTTATTTTATTTATGTTGTCTGTCTGTATGTACGTGTAGGTAGCTTATCTTTATAAGGCGCTGTTATCATAACATTTAAAGACGGATGTTGTCAGTTTTCGTAGCATAGGATATTATGAGTACAGCAGAATATGTCTATAGCTATATGGGACAGGTCCATAAAACTAGTCTCTTCTCTCTCTCACACACACTAAAAAAAAAAAGTATTTTTATTGTTTTATTAATATAACCTTCTTAATCAGGAGACCGCTGTTTAGTGAATCACATGTCACGAATTCGAATCCTAATTTTGCATGAAACAGTCTAATTATAATTGTCGATGGAGGATGTTGCTATATATATCTAGTAGTAGAATTTTATAAAGGGTTTGCCTAGATTGGATATTTAACTGCAGTCTCCATGCGCAGTTTTCAATAATCTAGGCGTGGATAATAATATAATTTTTTTTAAGTCAAGTGGGATTTGGCATGCCTGCACAAGGACAGTGATCTTGAATATTTTGTGGCTAATATATATAATGTAATTTTTTCTGGTCAACTTTTTTGCATGGATTTGCACAAGCATGAATTAGGGTTTCCTTCCCAAGGTGGTTTTGCAGGATTAAAACATTAGAGAATTGCATATCTGATCTAGCACTCATTTAAATAATCCTAAATCCTAACGGGAAATAATAAGAAATAAAAAGTCCCAAAGTTGAAAATCTTTTTTGATAGTTAAATCTGATCTGAACTTTTGCATTATTTTAATAATATTTAAATCTTGAACGATATGATTAATGGTACTTCTTGAGGTCCTTGTTGTCCGGTGAGCAAAATTACAAAAATAATACAACGAATAGGAAAAAAATTAATTAATTAATGTCATTTATATGTTTATATCCCATTTTTAAAAAAAAATTATTATACATAAAATGTAATGTATACATTACCCTCTCTATATTCGGCGTGAATGAATAGAATTTGTAAATTTGATAAAAAAAAGAAAAACTTAAAAAAATTAGTTTATATATCCAAGAATTTTTCCTCGTTTGTCAAGTAACAAGTGTAATGAATAACGCAGTTGACCTAATTAATTGCAGGTTTGTTCTACCTGGAGAGCCATCTCACGCTCCGATCTTCTATGGCAGAACCTCACGCGCCGCATTTGGAACACCACACATCTCGTCGGCGACACATGGCGGGACGAGTACATCCACCGCCATCGGACGGCCATCAATTTCCGATCACGAAGGTACATGTATACCACCCTCCACTTCATCCCCACCGACAACAACAACAACAACGAGGACGGCCTTTCCTGCCGCCGCCTGGCAATCTCCGGCCACCACCTCGCCGCAGGGTTCTCAGACGGCGCTGTTCACCTGTTCCACCTCCCAAGCCGGCTCCACCTGTCCACGTTCTACCCTCAGCACCGCGACCGGCTCGGCCGGTTTTCAAGTGCCGTGTCTGGGATTATATTATCCAACGTTCGGCTCGTGTTTGCAACTCTGGACGGGGATATACATGCGGCGGTGATTGACGGGATGACTCCTCTGCGGAGGGCGCATTTGGGTGATGTGGTGAATGACGGTGCTCTCGTTGATTTCTCTGGCTGTCACCGGTGGTGGGTTGGCCTCTATGCAGGTGCTTGCAAATTCAGAATTTTTTTTTTTTTTTTCGTATTTTATGTTCATATACTAATCTTTTTTTTGGTTGGATTTACTCAGGATAGCGAAATTAAAATTTTAAGAGAATTAAAATGGGATTTTTATATTTCATATGTTGTCATGCAGTTAGGGACAAAAAGATCTAATTTCGCCCCCTCTTTTACGTAATCCTAACTTCGTCCCTGCATATATTGATATGAAATGGCAAATTATTGTATGCTAATTTATGGAGCCTTGTCCAGGTGTACCAGGCCACGCCTTCCACATATGGAACAGTGAAACCGAAGAGCTCGTTTTCATCGGCGGTACTCTAACCGATCCGGAAGCCGTAATGGGTTGGCATTTACTCACCGAACTAACGGACCTAATTGGCCGAATCCGAGTAACAAATAACAGCACTGCCATTGCATGCACCGGCAGTAGGGTTATGGTATTCGAACTAGAAAACCAAGGTGTAATATTAGGAGAAGAAGAATTTCCGAGGGGGATAATCGTCAGCTTATTCGACGCCAATCACGAGTCGGCCCTGATAACCGACTCGCGTGGCGGAGCCTCCATGCGCCGGGTGGCGGACATGGCTGAGATCTGTAGGTTCACAATAAGAGGTGCAACACAGGGGGATATTTTAGGTTGTGTGAATGGTGGATATGGGGTGGTGTGGGGTGGAGGTGGGGTTATTAGGGTTTGGGAAATAGAGAATGGTCAATATCTGTATAGCATTAGGGAGGGGATTGGTGGGTGCAATGCACTTGTTGCAGATGATAGGTATTTGGCTGCTTGTTCTTCTGATGCTACTATTCATTTATGGGACTTTGGGGCTCAATAAAATAGTTTTAAGATGTTGTTAATTGGGAATTTTGTGAGGGGTAAATAGGCCAAATTGAATTATCTTGGGGTGATTGTACAATCCGTAGGGGAATTAGGGTTTCAGGGATGAGTCATTTTCTTTGACTGTAATATGATTCCGAATTTGATTGCTTTGATAGTGACAGTTAGTTCTGCTCCAGCTGCTTTTTGGGTTGGAACTTAGATTTTTAGTTTTTAACCTTTGACCCCTACCAAATTAAAAACCAAAAGATTCTTCTTCTTTCATATATATAATTACTGGCTACGGTTAATTATTTTAAGTTTTTTATAAAAATGTAGAATTTAAATAATAATAAAAATAATATTATGAATTTTTTTTATACATTGTTTCTTTTATTCCAAAACATATTTTTTTTATTCTTTGATATAATATTTATGTTAATGGTGATTGCAAAACAATTGAAGTAAAATATATATAACATTACATATGAATTTCGGTTAGTATTATTTAAGATAGAAAAAATATATATTATTAATACAATTTAATAATAGTATCTTATTTATAAAAATAATAACAAACTCACGATGAAAATATATAGTGAAAAGATACTAAAATATAAATTGATATACATGAACGCAAAACGAAAAAAAATATAATCAAGTAAGATAATATTTGAAAATTGAAAATTAAGTAACAAAAATATCAAAGGTAAAAAATGTGTAAAATGAAAGTGAATAAGTTGTGCAGTTTTGACAATGGTATTAATCTAAAAAAAATTATTTTAAATAAATTTAAATATTTTAATAATTATTAATCAAGAAAGTAAATAATATAATTTTTTTGTTAAAATAACTTAACTCTCACATACATGTATATGTAAAAATAGAATTTTTAGAATTTTTTTTTTGTTAAACTCTCACACACATTCAACCGTTGTCATTGTAAAGAGTTGAACCCCAAACCTCTATATTTGGTCATTGGGTCTGATGCGTCCTTTGACCCGCGACCCGAACGGGAGAACTGGGACGGACCGAAGGGAGCGTCAGGTCGCAGCGGTGCCCACCGGGAAGTCATTAGAAAACTCGTCCCCGATGCGCCCCGCCAGAGCGACTAGATAAGAAGACAAATCCTAAGCCGATAATCGGCTAGCTAACGCGAAAGCTTAATCAAATAAGTTACCTATAAGATAAAATTTAGGTAATTTAAAGCATATTCAAAATAGAGGTGCGCAAGTACGTGTCCCGCACGGGACTAAAGTCCAGAAAAGATAAAATTTAATACGACATCTAAATACACTCCACACAGGGAGGCCAAAAGTAACTTAATTCGAAAATCAAAATAAGTGTGTTGTCCCCGATAAGGGGATTCACTTGACACCAACTCGATCACTGACCCTCTTGAACTCCAAACTCGAATTCTACAACATCTGAAACACGCGAGCCAAGGAAAGGAGTAAGTCCGGATGACTTAGTGGGAGATAAAATCTGAATGTTTAAAACATAATAATCAAAATATGCAAAGGGGTTTTGTAAATAACAAGATTTTTCCTTACTAGTAGTGTAAGTACTTATACTAGATTTTAAGTGAAATCATGATATGCACAATAAATGGTCGCCTTATATCCCCCAAAATAATAATAAAATAATCAAATCAAATACTCCACTAAGTCGGTTGTTAGGGAGCTACCCCGACTAAGTAACAATTGAGAATTTATGTGCGCCTCGTAAAGACTCGGTAACTCATACATGCAAGGCTAACCTCCAACCATACACGCACATCACTAGATGGATACCTATCGAAGAGGTATGGACGGCGACATTCCCTACCGCATCCATACCGCACGTTCTCCGAATGGGCACCTGGATCCAAACTTCCCATAGCGTCCCAATGGGTGATAATATCAATATGGCCTTACCACACCATAGTAAAAAATAAACCAAGACAAGTGAATGGTACCAATAACCGATGCAAGATATGTAATTATAGATTTGATATTGAAATCTCATTTTGTCGCAAAGGGTGACTAAAATAATACTTTGAAATATTTACTACTAAGTATCATAATAAGAGTGAGAAAATATTAAAATCATAAAATAAAGGTGTTATGAAGGCTTCAAGAGAGTATATAATATTGCACTTATTTATGTGCTAGTTATGTGTGTTTCAGTCAAAGGAAAGAATAAAACTATGTGGTCCTGCTAGACAGATCGACTTCACCTGACAAACATTAGTAAGTCAACATGTATGTCAACTCAAATGAAACTAAGAACACATAAGGATTAAGGAATGATCACATAAGGTGTTTCATCCCAAACATACATTAATCTTGCGTCCTAATACCGACCAACACAAATAATCAATTTTTGTGTCAACCGTGTGCAAGTTCAAATTCACAAAATAAATACATAATGACATATATATCTGATATTATAGTTAATCATCATTTTCAGACATTAAACAAGCAATTAATAATTTAAAATCACATATTCAAAGCAAATACTTAGAAAAACTACTTCCACAGAAATTCTATGCACATATACTGACTTTAAATAATTACTGGGAACTATACAGAATGAATCAGGTGACGTTCTATATATTTCCAGAAAGCTATACGAGTCTATTTTAACCTAGTGAAAGTGGATCTCAATAATATTGAGTACAGAAAAAGTTATATGCATTTTCGTAGGATGTCGCCCAGATTCTCAGGGATGAACCCATAATTTTTGCAAACTATATTTTCCCATACTTTGAAAAGAGTTTTTAAGCTAATATTTTTCCTAAAAATATAAGAGACATATTAAAACATTTTTATTAACTTAACTCTTATTCTCAGGTTTATAAAATCATCTGTTGAAGCATTTAAACACATAATCCATTATTTTCTTAAAACTTCCAGCACTACGGAATGGTCACTGCATTTTACTGACTTTGGAAATCACCATAAATCAAAGGGGCATAATCTGAGACTGTATAATATATCTACAGAAAGGTTTTTGTATCTATTTTATTTTAGAAAAAACGAAACCCAAACATATTGAGTAGAAAAATAGTTATGACTATTTTAGTAAAGGGTGGCAGACCGATGGTACTGTTCATCCGAAAGAAAGAGGCAAAATTTTATTTTTTGAAAGATCATACCAAAGCCCAATTTTTATACACTTAAACATGTAATAACTAGATATAGCCTGCCAAATCAGATTATATCACATTTTATAACGAAAATAATTTTAAGAATACATTTTAACATGACAACACCAAAATCAAGAATCATATTTGCATCATAGTGAGATAGACATAGATCAATAAATTCCAAAATTTCTTACATGATCAAATATATTGGATCTAACATGCAATAATATTTCTAAGCATAAAACTCATAGATCTACTAGGCTCAAGCAACAAGAATTAGAAATAAGCAAATATATCATATTTCATAAGATTCTCCTATGAAACCCTTTGGAATATAAATGTATTCATGTATTCAAGTCATGACTTCATATTAGTTCAAGAAAATTAGCCATATAAGAGGGAGTTCATATTTATTTCATATAAAATAACAATTTAAATAAGATATAAAAGAAAACCAACCTAGAAAATGGTAGAAAATAGGATAGTGCTTGTGTTCAATAAAAATGAAAGTGTGATCCCTCTCCTTCTCCTTGAATTCTCGGCAAGGGGGTGGTTTCTAGGATAGATGGATCTTTTCTTGAGTTTTAATGGAAAGAGTTAGCGAGGTGATGGTTCAGAATATATATATATATGTATATATATATATATATATATATATATATATTTTGTTTTAGAAGGTTGAAGGGGTGATTTTATTTTGGCTAAGTGATGGGAAGGAAAAAAGGAGAATGACCAAGGCTTGATCATTAAAGATGAAGACAAAGAAATGGAGAGAATGGTGTGATTGTTGATGGTCAAGAAAGGGGGTATAAATAGGGGTTGAGATGAGTGTTATATTTATTTATAAGATAGGCTTTGACTTCTTTCTATAATAAGTAAGTATGTTTCTCATTTGTTTCTATTTATAGACTATAAGATAAAAAAAATGATTTGAGAATAAAACAAAACCAAGGTGTGAATGGGGTGACTTTAGGATTGTTTATGTAATATAGGAGTTGACCTTCTTTAACAGGAAAAATACATTTTCATAGGTTTTGTCCATTTGTGGTATATAATATATTAAGTGGTCCTTACATTATATATAAATGTAAGTATAAAGTCTACATGATAAAATATTATGTGTGTAGGATTTATTTATTCCTATATAGGAATTATATTCTAAGATTAAAATATTTGATAGTCATATAAGAAAATATTGTGTAGGGAATATGCAAATATTAAAATACCATGGTTAAAATAATTTTGCACTCACATAAATATAATATGTGTAGAAAAGTGATGGAATAGAATATTTCATCTAGAAATTATCAATGATAATTAAAATAATTTTGTACTCACATAAATACAATATGTGTAGAAAAGTGATGAAATAAAATATTTTATCTAGAAATTATCAAAGATGATTAAAATATTTATACTCATGTTTATATAATATGTATAAAAGTTATATAATAAAATAATATGTGGAAAAATAAATATATATATGTATAAGTGATTATTATAATCAAGTAATTAGAAAAAAAAATATTTCTTACTTTCTTATATATAAAAATAATTATTTGCACATATACTCAAATTATTTTTGCAAGTTAAATTAATAAATTGCAAATTTAATCAAATAAATGTGAGCATATAATCATGATGCATGCATGCCGTGACGTAATCGTGTTATGCTCGATAAGTGATCGAAATTTTTCCGGTCGAGATATTTACCGGTCTAATTTCAGGCGTCTAATTTTCAGGGCGTGACAATTCTCCCCCACTTGGAAGGAATCTGTCCTCAGATTCTATTTGTATTCGTGAAATAGTTCTGGATGGTGTATCCGTATCTTCTCTTCAGGTTCCCATGTAGCCTCCTCTACTTGTTGGTTTCTCCATAACACCTTTACCAACAGAATTTTCTTGTTCCTCAATTCCTTGACCTTACAATCTAGAATCCGAACTGGTTTTTCTTTGTAAGTGAGATTCAGTTCTATGGGTACTTCTTCCGTCTTGAATATATGTGACTTGTCGGGATGGTACTTTCGAAGTTGAGATACGTGAAAAACGTTGTGGATTTCGGTGAGATTTACGGGTAAGTCCAAACGATAAGCGACTTCTCCAAATCGCTCGATGATTTCGAATTGGCAACTCAATCAGATTGGAGGGATACTCCTTGCCTTCGATCACAATCGAACACTCATGAATTGTACGATTAGTAAGGTGAGACGACCCTAAGGGCGATTCTACCTCGAAGCTATAGGGTGTTCTACTACTGCTATATTCAATCTCTTAACTAGATGATGTGTAATGAATGAATGCAATGCTCTGGATAAAACAATGCTTTGACATGAATGGAGTGAATACAAAGCGTACCTCTAACTACTGCAGTTGGGTTAGTCTCATCATTCCCATCTAGTGCATAGGCTCTGGCCTTTACGTTAGGTCTACCGTCGTTTCCTACAGCTGGTCGGCCTCTAGGTGCAGATCCTCCTGGAGTATTGTTCTTTCTCTTGGGGCAGTCCTTTATCTGGTGTTGGTCACTCCCACATGCAATACAATATCCAGCTTTACGCCAACATGCGTCTTCAGTATGCCTCGGGTTACCACAGAATTTGCACCCTTCTTGTGTCGGTGGTTCGGTCGGAGCTTTGCGAGCGGACACATTAAGTTTGGCCTTCTTATGAGCAGGGTTTCCAAATGGCTTTTTAGATCCCTGGAATTCGGATCTGGGGGTCGGATTCCTATTGGCGTGAGATGAAGCCTATTTGATATCCCTCATCCTTGACTCCACTTCGAGAGCCTTATTGATGGCTCGAGTATAGACTTCCATATCTACTAACATCAAGGCCCATTGTAGCTCATGTCGAAGTCCTTGGACGAACCTCTGAGTTTTGTGGCGTTCGTCATCCATGATGTGAGTGGCATAAGGCAGCAGTCGGGCAAAGTTTGCCTTATATTGTGCTACAGATGAGTTTCCTTGAGTTAGGCTCATGAATTCTTTCTCCCTTGCATCCTTTACTACCTGAGGTGCGTACTTGTCCCTTACTTCGGTTTTGAGACGATCCCAAGTTCGAGCTACTCTATTTTCTTCCCATTTACGCTCCACGAGGCGCCACCAATGACTGGCTGCACCGTCCATCAGATACACAGCGAACTCGACCTTATCCTCCTCGGTATTTTGGATGAGTTAGAAAATCTTGTCAAGAGCTTCACTCCATGATTCAGCTTTTCTGTCATCTGACTCCCCAAGGAACTTAGGTGGAATAAACTTAAGGAAGTTGCCGAGACCCCGATCTTGAGGGGTGGCTTGTTGCTGCTGCTGTCGGCATGTCTCGAGGAATTGGCGCATAACATCAACTAGTGCAGCTGTATTGTTACCCCCTTGTTCAGCTGCAGCGGCGGTCTCGCCTTGATCACCACTTCTGCCACGTCTCATGCTTATGCTAGATGTGATGAATGATGAATGTGTATGTTAGGTATATATGATGCAATGATTAAGTATGCAAACAAGCAAATAAGCAAATAAAACAAATAAAACATTTATATACTAAGTAACATGTTAAGGCACATAATCACAAATAAGGACTCAAGTAATTCTAACTTGACTCGACTCACCTAAGACAAGAATAAAAAAGACTCGATAGTCAAAACCCCAAGTATCCATAAACCTTGGGCTCTGATACCACCAACCCTGACGCGCCCCTTGACCCGTGACCCGAACGGGAGAACTGGGACGGACCGAAGGGAACGTTAGGTCGCAGCGGTGCCCACCGGGAAGTCATTAGAAAACTCGTCCCCGATGCGCCCTGCCAGAGCGACTAGATAAGAAGACGAATCCTAAGCCGATAATCGGCTAGCTAACGTGGAAGCTTAATCCAATAGGTTACCAATAAGATAAAGTTTAGGTAATTTAGAGCATATTCAAAATAGAGGTGAGCAAGTACGTGTCCCGCACGGGACTAAAGTCCAGAAAAGATAAAGTTTAATACGACATCTAAATACACTCCACGCAGGGAGGCCAAAAGTAACTTAATTCGAAAATCAAAATAAGTGTGTTCTCCCCGATAAGGGGATTCACTTGACACCAACTACTCGATCACTGACCCTCTTGAACTCCAAACTCGAATTCTGCAACATCTTAAACACACGGGCCAAGGAAAGGAGTAAATCCGGATGACTTAGTGGGAGAGAAAATCTGGATGTTTAAAACATAAAAATCAAAACATGCAACGGGGTTTTGTAAATAAAAAGATTTTTCCTTACTAGTAGTGTAAGTACTTATACTGGATTTTAAGTAAAATCATGATATGCACAATAAATGGTCGCCTTATATCCCCCAAAATAATAATAAAATAATCAAATCAAATACTCCACTACGCCGGTTGTCAGGGAGCTACCCCGACTAAGTAACAAGTGAGAATTCACGTATGCCTCGTAAAGACTCGGTAAGTCGTACGTGCAAGGCTAACCTCCAACCATACACGCACAACACTAGATGGATATCTATCAAAGAGGTACGGACGGCGACCTTCTCTACAGCATAATATCAAGATGGCCTTACCACACCATAACAAGAAATAAACCAAGACAAGTGAATGGTACCAATTACCGATGCAAGATATATAATTATAGATTTGATAATGAAATCTTATTTTGTCGCAAAGGGCGACTAAAATAATACTTTGAAATGTTTACAACTAAGTATCATAATAAGGGTGAGAAAGTATTAAAATAATAAAATAAAGGTCTTACGAAGGCTTGAAGAGAGTATATAATATTGCTCTTATTTATGTGCTAGTTATGTGTGTTTCAGTCAAAGGAAAGAATAAAATTCCTCACCGACTTGTGTGGTCCTGCTAGACAGATCGACTTCACCTGACAAACATTACTAAGTCAACATGTGTCTGAACTCAAATGGAACTAAGAACACATAAGGATTAAGGAATGATCACATAAGGTGTTTCATCCTAAACATACATTAATCTTGCGTCCTAATACCGACCAACACAAATAATCAATTTTTGTGTCAACCGTGTGCAAGTTCAAATTCATAAAGCAAATACATATTGCCATATATTTATGATATTACAGTTAATCGTCATTTTCAAACATTAAACAAGCAATTGATAATTTAACACATATTCAAAGCAAATACTTAGAAAAACTGCTTCCGCAGAAATTCTATGCACAGGTACTGACTTTAAACAATTACTGGGAATTGTCCAGAATGAATCAGGTGACGTTCTATATATTTCTCGAAATCTATACGAGTATATTTTAACACAGTGAAAGTGGATCTCAAAAATATTAAGTACAGGAAAAGTTATATGCATTTTCGTAGGGTGTCGCCCAAATTCTCGGGGATGAATCCATAATTTGTGCAAACTATAGTTTCCCATACTTTGAAAAGGGTTTTTAAGCTAATATTTTTCCTAGATATATAAGACACATATTAAAACATTTTTATTAACTTAACTCTTATTCTCAGGTTTATAAAATCATATTTTGAAGCATTTAAACACATAATCCATTATTTTCTTAAAACTTCCAGCACTACGGAATGGTCACTGCACTGGACTGAATTTGAAAATTCACCATAAATCAAAGAAAAATAATCCGAGACTGTATAATATCTCTACAGAAAGGTTTCTGTATATATTGTATTTTAGACAAAACGAAACCCAAAAATATTGAGTAGAAAAATAGTTATGACTATTTTAGTGAAGGGTGGCAGGCTGAGGGTATTGTTCATCCGAAAAAAAGAGGCAAAAATTTTATTTTTTGAAAGATCATACCAAAGCCCAATTTTTATACACTTAAACATGTAATAACTAGATGTAGCCTGCCAAATCAGATTATATCACATTTTATCACCAAAATAATTTTAAGAATACATTTTAACGTGACAACACCAAAATCAAGAATCATATTTGCATAATAGTGAGATAGACATAGATCAATAAATTCCAAAATTTCTTACATGATCAAATATATTGGATCTAACATGCAATAATATTTCTATGCATAAAACTCATAGATCTACTAGGCTCAAGCAACAAAAATTAGAAATAAGCAAATATATCATATTTCATAAGATCCTCCTATGAAACCCTTTGGAATATAAATGTATTCATGTATTTAAGTCATGACTTCATATTAGTTCAAGAAAATTAGCCATATTAGAGGAAGTTCATATTTATTTCTTATAAAATAATAATTTAAATAAGATATAAAAGAAAACCAACCTAGAAAATGGTAGAAAATAGGATAGTGCTTGTGTTCAATAAAAATAAAAGTGTGATCCCTCTACTTCTCTTTGAATTCTTGGCAAATGGGTGTTTTCTAGGATAGATGAATCTTTTCTTGAGTTTTAATGGAAAGAGTTTTAGAGGTGATGGTTTAGAATATATTTCTTTTTTTTTGTTTTAGAAGGTTGAAGGGGTGATTTTATTTTGGCTAAGTGATGGGAAGGAAAAAAGGAGAATGACCAAGGCTTGATTATTAAAGATGAAGATAAAGAAATGGAGAGAATGGTGTGATTGTTGATGGTCAAGAAGGGGGGGTATAAATAGGGGTTGAGATAAGAGTGTTAGATTTATTTATAAGATAGGCTTTGACTTCTTTGTATAATAGGTAAGTAGGTTTCTCATGGGTTTCTATTTATAGACTATAAAATAAAAAAAACTGATTTGAGAATAAAACAAAACCAAGGTGTGAATGGGGTGACTTTAAGATTGTTTATGTAATATAGGATTTGACCTTCTTTAATAGAAAAAATACATTTACATAGGTTGTGTCCATTTGTGGTATATAAGATATTAAGTGGTCCTTACATTATATATAAATGTAAGTATAAAGTCTACATGATAAAATATTATGTGTGTAGGATTTATTTATTCCTATATAGGAATTAGATCCTAAGATTAAAATATTTGATAGTCATATAATAAAATATTGTGTAGGGATTATGCAAATATTAAAATACCATGATTAAAATAATTTTGCACTCACATAAATATAATATGTGTAGAAAAGTGATGGAATAGAATATTTCATCTAGAAATTATCAATGATAATTAAAATAATTTTGTACTCACATAAATATAATATGTGTAGAAAAGTGATGAAATAAAATATTTTATCTAGAAATTATCAAAGATGATTAAAATATTTATACTCATGTGTACATAATATACATAAAAGTTATGTAATAAAATACTATGTGGAAAAATAAATAGATATATGTATAAGTGATTATTATAATCTAGTAATTAGAAAAATTTTTTTTTGTTACTTCTTATATATAAAAATAATTATTTGCACATATACTCAAATTATTTTGGCAAGTTAAATTAATAAATTGCAAATTTAATCAAATAAATGTCAGCACATAATCATGATGTATGCATGTCGTGACGTGATCGTGTTATACTCGATAAGTGATTGGAATTTTTTCGATCGAGATATTTATCGGTCTAATTTCGCGCGTCTGATTTTCGGGGCATGACTGGGTCAAATTCAATGGTTAATTTAATTTTTAGAAAAATTTGAAATTTTAGTACATGTTTTAAATTAAAAAATTAGCTCAATCTAATGTAATGGAAATTAATTTACAAAAAAAAAGGATTGAATTATTATTAAATATTGACAAAGTTAAAAAATAAAAATATATATGCCAAATATGATCATTGAAACGAAATACTGATAAGTGGTTTAATTGCATGATTCTGTATTACATTTTCCCGCTTTCTATGACTTTATTTGTCCTTATTGTTATGTTTTGATCCACTTTGTCGATTTGGATATAGGATTAGGGCTTTTGCTCAAAAAGAAGCTAGAAGTCACCATTTTGGAAATGTTTTGGAGAGTCACATTTACGTTATCATTTTTTCAGGTCCAGTTCGCTGAAGAGTCCTAGATTGCGCGGATTCACTTTCTTTTTAGGATTCAAGATCTTTCTCAGCGTTTTGCAGCGGATTTTGGACCCGTTTTTGGTTGACTTTCAGCAAGATACAAGAGCTTCTTTCCTTATCCACTTATGGGCTTTTGGCTGGGGTTTTGCTTGAAAAATTTACACGCCACTTGGGGCATAATTCCACACAATTCCTAGGGTAGATTAGCGAGAGAAGACAGTAGTAGCACGTTAGATTGAAGGAGCATTTTTTGGAGATTGTTATAGCATCACAATCACATAACAATTAAAGGATCACTTTGGAGAAATTGAGGAGGCATTCACGCTTACATCATTATCCACTATCGTCACTTGTGGTTTATTACAGTGAAGAAAAACCATTTGTCTACTTATGTAGCGCCCCTCTTCGTAGGAGGATAAAGGGCGCTACATCCACACCGAGATGAACTCTCAAACGAGATAAATGTACCTTATTCAAAATTTTATCCCGGCAAACGGCAAGCACTCGATCTATGCTGGCAACAACGTCCCTAGCCCAACAATAACAACAACAACAACAACAACAACAATAGTAACAATAACAGAGTGCGGAAGATAAAACAATTAACAATTCAATAAATCAAGCCACACGGGGCAACGATAATTAGAAAACAATAATCATAAATGTCAATGTTATAATTATCCTACAAGGGAATTCGGTAAATGGAGAAATATAATTCAATACAGAAATGATAGACAGTTGGTGGACGTACACTACCGATAGACAACCAAAGATACGAAACTCGAGACACACAACCCGTTGTTGCCAACCGACATGAAAGGTGACACCGCCACCTATCGACCTGAAGTAAGAATCAAAAGTAGGAGGGGTGAGCATAAAGGATACTTAGTGAAGGCATAAGTTTGGGAAAGTTCGAGACACGCTTCCGGGTTTTATATATATAAGGAAAATACTTATGCTATATGAAGAAAACCGGAATGTGCTTCGACTTGTAGAATAACAATAAACAATAATGACCATAAAGGCAATAGTAAAAACAGTTAATATCCCAGCGAGAATGGGCCTATTCCTCCTTATATTTCCTCACGACATGAAAATACTCCATCACCGGTTGTCAACCCATAGCGCGACCATGGGCGACGAAATATAATTTCAGGAAAGTGTGCAAACGAATGCATCACCCACCATCGCACCAACCATGGTTGCCAACTCATGACAGACCACAGCTGACACTTAGTTTTTGGGAGTAGAACTTCGGGAACCACCCTGGACGCTCGTCCCTAAGTGAAACCTCTGTAAAACCCTCATTTACTTGCATTTCAAGAATAAGCAATTATAAGTGATTGCCAAACGAGCATTTAGGCAAGTGAAGTGAAGACAAAGGGAGTGACCATAAGTTCCATACATGTCGGGATGCGCCGACGGGCTCACCTAATGATTTCCCTTATAGACCTAACCAAAGCCAAAATACCACATTGAAATGAAAGAGTTTTACTTGCCTTTGAAAACAAAACGATTTGGATAATATAAGTACAATTTGATATCACAGGGTTTGAGATCGAAATCATAAAGATAATCATTCAAATATCTAATAGGATATACAATAAACAAGAAAACAAATCAATATAAGCAAGCATGGGGTAAGTTGTTTCGCAATAAATAAAAGAGATTCTTACTCCAGTTGAAACTATTTTAAAACCCTCACCTGGAAAGCACGGAGGAAAAGATACGACAACTCAAGCAATTCCTCAAGAGAACGGCCTGAAACTGACAGACGACAAAACCAATTAAGAAAAGACATGATGTACGACTCACGAGACGTTACAACACATGAAGGACCAATTAAAATCTCTTAGCAAGTAAAAATTACAAGTAAAATGCAATTAGATCAATTAAACGAAACATATGAAATTAAAAGTGCTAAACATGTTCAAATGCAAATCCATATTCATGCATAATATAATATGTGAAAGGACTCATGCGAATTTCGGATCATTTGGACAACATTCAAAAATTGGGAAAAAAAGTCCTAAACAAAAAAGGTATTATTCACGGCCCGAACGAAGTCGGAAAATTACAAACTTCGCAAAATATTCATTCTCAAATCATAAGGAAGCTATAGGTGAAATCGGTTTGATTTTAGGAGGTCGTATGCAAAAATTGAACATTTATTTTGGGATATTTGACCACATTACCGTGAGCAACTAAGAAAGTAAGGATGAAAAATATTCTAATGCATGCGCACGGGGGTACGCACGGTCTTGAGTGCATTCCCAAGACCATGCAGGGTTTAAAGTGTTGCGCACTGGCTTACGCAGCGGGGTGCGCAAGCCGGTGCAGGCGCCAAAGAAGGCGCACTGGCTTGCGCACAGACTTGCGAACACCGTGCACAAGCCCGTGTGGTTCGTAAAGCTGAAGTACAAATGCGATTTCAGAGTTTCTCTTGCGGATTTCAACATAAAATCATTCATGGCGGATTATGGAGCAAAAATCAACACTCAAAACTTCACTCATGCATTAAACACATCAAGAGCTATCACTTAATTCGAACAACACTCAAAATGATGAACTAAAACATCTAAACCCACCTAAAATACAAGATAAACAATTTCTATAAAAAGCTAGCATAATTCGAGATTTAATAGGTGAAATGGAATTGTGGAAGAAGGTTACCGGTAGAGAATCGAACGAGGAATGTCGATGTGTTCTCGGAATTTCAGGCGGACGAACGACGGGCTCGGGACGGGCCTTTCTTCCTTCTTCCTCCTTTCTCCCTTTCTTCTTCTTCCTCTCCTCCTTTCTCCTTCTCTCTCTCTCGGTTTGAACAAGTGTGTGCAAGAGGGTGCATAGGGTAGTGTGAGTGAAGGAAGATGGTGCAAGGGTGTGTTCAAGAGGGTGCACAAGGGGTTGTGGGGTTCGAATGGAATTTACGGGAATTCGGGGGGTGAGTTGGCAATTTCGAGGTATAATAAGGGTTTGGGAATGAAATTAGCTAATGAAACTAATTTTTTTCATTTAAAATTCAACGAGGTGTCGAATAATATTCCGAAATTAAATTTCAAAATTTTGGGTCGTTACAACTTACTTCTTTATTTATTTTGATTATGAACTCCAAGGTTTTTATATTGGGCGAATTACACATGGGTCCCCGACGTTTGCCCTATTTACATTTAGGTCCAGGAGAATCATTTTATTACAAATTAGTCCATTGACCGAGTCAAAGTCAACATTTTTGTTAAAAAAATAAAAAATAAATAAAAAAATTATAAAATGACTACATTACCCTTTGGACTATATTGTAAAATTGTCAAACTATAAGGACCTAAATGTAAAATTTCTCGCTGCTGCCACCGTCGCCGGAGCCACCACCCAGGTGGTCGACACCTTATACCAAGACGATCCTCTCATCGAGCCCGTCATATCCCCCAAGTCCGTTTTCCCATTCGACAACCATACCGAATTTAATTTCAATTCCAATTTTCGGATTTTACCTGAAACCCTAGGAATTTCAATACGAAATTAACGACGATTCATTCAACGAAATTTGAAATCAAATTCAAATATAGCTTACCCATGTCGAGGAGGTTGAAAAAGGTGTAAAGCTCGTCCAAAATGGTGGCCGGACCACCACTGCCGTCGTGAACAACCACCGCGCCACCTTCTATTCGCCATATCTCCGCCGTCGGTGATCGGATGAGGGCGAGACCACCGCCAAATGATTCCTCTCGTCGAGGGCTTCAATCTCTGGATGGTGTACGACCGCGCCGTCACCGGAGTCTCCAGATCACCGTTTTGCCGTCGCGGCTGTAAAATCGTCGTAGCGCCGCCGTGGCTGATCGGATGGCCACGGCACCACCACCGTTGGATTCCTCGTGAAAAATCGGTCCGGAATCGGCCAGCCTCCATTGCTGTCGCCGGAAAAGCCAGGTCCAACAAGCTCCGCCACCGCGAGAAATTTTACATTTAGGTCCTTATAGTTTGACAATTTTACAATGTAGTCCAAAGGGTAATGTAGTCATTTTATAATTTTATTTATTTAGTTTTTATTTTTTTAATAAAAATGTTGACTTTGACTTGGTCAATGGACTAATTTGTAATAAAATGATTCTCCTGGACCTAGATGTAAGGGACCCATGTGTAATTCGCCCTTTTATATTTGTTAGATCTTATTATGAGTAGTTAGTTTATTGTTCTAGTTGGAGATTTTGCCTAAGTTCATAAGACTTGTGAGACCATATTGTTCTTATATTTCAACTTTCGATATTTATGAGAATTTCTATTATTCATGATATTGTAATTGATTTGATTATTCGAATTAGCTACTTGAATTATTGAATTGATTGCACGTTGTCTTTGCGTATATTAAGGGGTTATTCAATATAGGTGATTCGAGAGACGAACTAATACTAGGGTAGTTGCGAAATTATTATTCGGGGTATTTTAGTGTAATTCTATAATCGTGTCTAAATTAGCATGGTGTTAGTGTTTAATTGGCTCGAGTCTATATTTCTTAGATTGAATGTTGTTGATAGATTAAACTCCTAGAGGTGTTATCGAAGGGTTATCTATTAATTAGGGATTAGTATAGCCTTGATTAGTCTAATTATAAGTAGGCTTATTGAGAGTTGAATGATTATTCTTGCGTCCATGATCGAGTCGAGAACTTAAGTGAAATATTCTCCAACTAGACCTTTCTCACATATATTTTAATGTTTCCTAGTCTATTTTCTTGTTGGTAATTGAAAAGACAAAAATTCCTATTTTAATTGTTCATTTGTCTCGTTAGATTAGTTTATTAGTTTTATTTAGTTATTAAAAACCAAAATACCAAAAACAAGATCCTTGACTAATTTCAGTTATTTGCTACGTATTTTCTAGTTAGTTTGTAATTTTAATTTGATAGCTTAGAAAAACTTCTGTCAAAACCCCCCTCTTTTAACTGCTTTCGTTAAATAGCTTGATTCTCATGAGAAATAAATCTAACCAATCCCCGTGTTCGACCCTATTTACCACTATATGCAATTTTGTGTTATTTGGTAGATTGGTATTATAAATATTATTTTTAGTGGATTCGACAACCATCAAATACTTAAACAAAAAATTGAATAAATAAACTGTCAAAAAAATGAAAATAAAAGATAAAATATAATACATATGAAAAAAAAAATATTTTTTTTAACTGGAACCGATTAACTGACGGTTATGAGGACCCCTCGTATTATAAAGCTCAAAACGGAAAGTTCGAGAAGTATATCAATAAGTTCAAGAAAGAACAAAACAAGAGATTGAAAGCAACAACCAAAACATAAAGATAGACCGTCCCAAGAGAGGACACGAGTTTCGCACGGGGTCTAACGCACAACACCTCGAGGTGGCGAACAACAATCTTCGTATAATCAACAATGGCGCCAATGTTGTTGCAATCCCGGTCAGGATACCACGCCCAAAGGCAATTAAGAATAGTCCGATTCCAATGGATGGCAATATGTACAAGAATCTCCATCAAATACCAATAGTTATTACTAGCCGAAACCAAGACAGCATATGCACAAAAAAGTCCGTGAATTTAATCAAATTCATGAAGCATAATCTGGCCGAAGCCCTTCTAAGAACCTCACTCGTCTTGGCAATCTGACCATCAATCCTAGCAAGACAAAAGTAGAGCCAAATATAAATACAAAGATGAAGAAGGCAAATCCAAACAATATTTAAAACATCTCCCTGCCAATTGAGACCACTCCTTGCCGATCTCCTGTTTATCTGCCCATTGAGAACCATCTAATTTGGTAATGCCTTAGATTTCCGATCCTCACTGCCAATAGCAAGCCAGCTCCTGCAAACAATCAAGTAAAGAATAAAAATAATAAGGAATAAAATCATAACTAATGACGGAAATAAGGCAAACTAAGAGAGTCCATTCTAACAATGCCACGAAGCCTTCCCACATACTCATGTTGGTTCAAAACACCACTCGATCTAGTATCACAAGCAAAATTCGCGAGCATATTAGCGGCAACGTTAGCTTCCCGGAAATTGTGGGGAACAATCGCCTCAACACTAGACAACATGACCCGAATTTTACTTATTATGAGTTGTCTTTCCCAGAAAGTGTTCTTGGTACTATTAATAAGATTCACCAGAATTTTTGAGTCCGACTCAGTCCAAATGCATCTATAACCTTTTTCAATCGCCCACTGCAATCCTTCAAAAATTGCCCAAAGCTCAACCATATTATTCGATTGGGTTCCCAGGAAATTATACAATCCGAAAATCACATCTCCTTTCCCGTTTCTCCCAATAACACCTGTTCCAGCAATACCCGGATTACCTCTAGGCACCCAGTCGGTATTCAATTTGATCCATCCATCTTGAGGACAACGCCGATGAACCATTTTAATTTGCTTGATGCGGTGCATCTTCAGGTTCACTCCAAAATAGTCCATGGTATCACCTTTTCCAATGCTCGGCTTTCATAATACCACTTATAATGAGGTTTTGAATGTAGAGGACAACCTTATGAACAATTTTACCTGCCGACACCTTATCCCCATCAAACTTAGCTTTGTTAAGGGCTTCCCATGCAAACCAAGTCACAATAATCGGAATTATAGAGTGGATATGTCATGAGTTCCCCTGCCACGTCCTGGTAGAAAAAAACCAATGAGCAAAGTGAACATCAATACGATCATAATTGGGAATTTTAATGTTAAAAATCTTAGCAAAAAATTTCCAAACTCTCCGTATTTTACTACTGTGAAGAAACACATGTTGTTGAGTTTCAATACTCCTGCAACATTGGCACTTTGAACACATTGTAATCCCTTTCTCCATCATATGATCATCTGTAGCAATCCAACGTTTCAAAAGACGCCAACAAAACACAGATATATTAGGCCTGATACTTAAGCTCCAAAGTCTACAATACAAAGGCGTCTTCTCCCGCTTCTCTCTAATCCAATTCCAACTGGACTTAGAAGAAAATTTGCCATCTGTCGACGGTTTCCACAATCGAATGTCCGATTCCCCCTTCGATGGGAATCTCGGCGATCATATTAGTGACATGTTGTGGAACCACCCGCTCCAATTTTTCTTTATCCCAACAACCTTCAATCTAGAATTCATTAACCTTTGCCATAGAAACCGACATGGGAAAGAGGCTTTCCAGCGTCTGAGAGCCGGTCCAATTATCGAACCAAAAGGAGATTTCCTCTTTCTCTAGTTTCCAATATATAAGATTTTCCACCTCCTGTCTCACGCCCATCATACGGCGCCAAATGTGTGAAGATCCTCTAGGGGCATCAGTCGGATTTGGTCTCTTTATATATTTTCCGTGCAATAACCTCGCCCATAGAGAGTCCCGCGAACGGAGTTTCCACCACAGTTTAAATGAAGACCTTTTAACAACATCCACCATCCTTCTATTTCCCAAACCTCCCTCGACAGTAGGGAAGAAACCTTATTTCCATTTGCACCAAATAATGTGTTTCTTTTCCCCATGTGAGTTCCAAAGAAATTTGTTGAAAATTGTCTCGATTTTCTTCACAATGCTCTTTGGAGGTTCAAGAACCTGTAGAGAGTATACTGGAATGGAGCTTAGAGCGCTTTTTACCGATTGGAGTCTCCCTCCTACCGACAACGTAATGCGATCCCAACCTTCAAGCTTGTCCCGAATTTTACCAATTAAAGGCTCAAAAAGTAAAACCTTTTTCATCCCAGCGTATAAAGGACATCCGATATAGTTAAACGGTAAACTAGAACGAGAGAATCCCGTCCTTAATGCTATCTGCCTGGCTTGATAATTCAAGCATTGTTTGGAGACCAGAAAAGAGGTTTTCCACCTGCTTATACATTGACCCGAAACACGTTCATATTTCTCTAACACTCCCATAATCTGATCAATAGCTGCACTACTGCCATTGCAAAAAATAATCATATCATCTGCATAAGCCAAGTGAGATAAAATGATGTTATCAAAATTAGCATATCTAACGAAAGGAAATTGAAGGAAAAGGGCATCAAAGCTTCTCGAGATCCATTCAGCAGTAATGATAAATAGCGCAGATGACAGCGAGTCGCCCTGTCTGAGCCCTCGAGAAGACTGGAAGAAGCCCGCACCCTTTCCATTTGGTGACATAGTTAGATATTAACTTAATCATATTATATCCGAAACCCAACTTATCCATCATTCTAAAAAGAAAAGACCAATTAACCCGATCGCAGGCCTTCTCCATATCCAGCTTGATAATCGCACGGCCGCCCCTAATCTTATCATTAATAGTATGTGCAAGTTCTTGCGGCAGCAGAATGTTATCGGCAATCGCCTACCTAGGAAGGAACCCTGACTGCGCAGGAGACACGACCTTATGCAGAATCCTGGCCAGCCTATTAGCAAGAAATTTTGACATAATTTTATTAGACACGTTGCATAAACTGATAGACCCGAATTCACGCCAACTCGATGGATTCTCAAACTTCGGGATGAGAACAATAGTGGTACACATAAACGCCATTAGCATCGGAACCCCAGCGAAAAACTCACGAACAACCTTGTACAAATCATCTTTTATAATCTTCCAGCAAACCTGATAGAAGAACGTTGAAAAACTATCCGGCCCTGCCACAAAATTATCGTCCATTCCAACTACCACTTCACGAACCTCATCTATGTTCGGCACTTGGGCAATAGCATCCAATTCAGCTTGAGTAACATTGGTCGTGACATGATCAAGGTCCGACTCTGCCAGAGAAATAGGTTCGGCCCTCAGGAGCTTTTTGAAGAAACGAGCTCAAGAATTGGTGATATGTTGGGATTCACGCTCCCCCGGGCGCAGCGAAAGTATAGATTTAAAAAAATTTAGTCTCAGGGCATTGTAGTGAATCTTCATCCAATGAATTCGAATCTTTCAAACGTTTATATATTAAGAAAGATGTTCACCTTTACGCACTCCTTTTGTAGTCGTTAAGGATAGAAAGCTTTCCAAAGCTTCGGTCTGCTCCTCGAACAGCGCAGGCTTCTTGATTCTACCAAGGCTCCGATCTTTAACCGAATCCCTCTGAGGTTGATCCACGGCTTCACGCAGGCGAACTTTGTATCACTTAAAACTTCCTAGAGTTCTAAGAACAGTTTCTATCTAATGTTGAACAAAAGAATCAAGAAGAGAAAAGCCAAAAACTTGTTCACATGAATCTGCAGAATCAGTTTCTGCAGTTCACGTGAACTGTGGGAAGAGAGAGAGAGAAAGAGGCGCAAGAGAGGAGAGAGAGATTAGGGTTAGAAAAAAATCTGATTTTTCTCTTGTTCTGTTTTTACATAAAACTGTGTTATCTGTATAGACTTGAGGGTAGGGTTATAAATAACCCTGCACTGGCCGAAAATTTCAGTGCTAGATGGGCTGGGATTTTCGGCCATTGCTGCTATGTGGGTCTGGCAGCCTTGGGCCTTTTGCCCCTTTAATTTAATACCGGATTAAATATTTCTGGCCTAATTTAATTAATCATGATTAATTAAGCATGTCTAATACATAATAAAGTGGGCTTTAATTTATTCTAAATAAATTACAAGCCCATCATTAATTAACTTGGGCTAGAGTTAATTCCAAATCAATTCTCTAGTTCCATAAGTCCAATTAACATTTAATTGCTACAGATTTTCCCTTCTATTAATTGTACTTGATTTATTCCAAATAAACTATAAGTAACTCAATTAATTAAGCTGACTTGAATTAACATCAATTAATTCTTAAGTCAAAATATTCAATTTTGAATTGTGTTTCTCCTCAATACTATTAACTCTTAATTACTTTAGATTTGAATTAATTCTCAATTAATTCTTAAGTCTAATTTTGGCAATATGTTATCAAGTAACATATCTCTTATATTTAATCATATTAAATACTTGTTAATTACCTTTAATTAACTATTATATGTTAGTTCCATATAACTAACTTATTTGTTTCTTTTGTTAATGAATTAATTTCAATTAATTCATTTTCCGATCTAATTGACTGTTATCAAACTCTATTGATATAGATAAAATAGTTCGTCTTTGGAAGTCATTGCGTGACCCCTCAGGTTCACCAATAAGACAGTAGTAGAAATACATTTTTAATGTCATAGTGGTGACTTTAATTAAACTCATTTAGTTAAAGACTATTTGTGAATCAACTCATTGACTTCACAAATACATTCCTACAGACCATGGATAACGTCTAGCAACATGTCCATAGCCACTTGTCCATCGATGAAGTGGTATGAACCTTTTAGCCTCATGATCTATTGTAAAATACGATCCTTCTATCATCCAATTCCCAATTGAGACTTAGGGTATGGGAAATGGAACCCCAGTAGTCTTCAATTCTATGAATAATATTCCTATAGTAATTCCATTTGACCTCATATTCCAGGAACTCTTTCCTAGTTGAGACCAACCGAACCTTGCAAGAATTTGATGGTGGAATGTACTACAATAGAACTCATAGGAATTCTTCTTATTCTTGTAGCAAGTGATAAATTCTGTATTGACCCTCATAGCCTCCATGCATAACTCGAACATACCCAACGTACAACTTATATGAAACTTAGAGATTCAGAAGTACATCAAAGTATGCCCCAGTTATGCACAAGGCAACCATGGAGCCTCAAGTCTAACGATTAGTTAGATACGATCATGGCTAGGGAAATCCTCCTAATCTCTAAGACTCTATATGAGTCTTACCCCATTTAGGCATTCCCGGCGGGATCCTCAGTGAACTTAATCTCCATTAAGCACCCTCATATGCATAGTAGTGTCAAAACACTAATGTCATGAAATGGGACACACTTTCATAAAGCTATGTAATATGAGCAAGTCTCGAGTGAGTCTGATCGACATCCCCTGTGCCTTTTAAACTCTTCGACTTGGAGTGGTTTAGATCATACCATTGCGTACTTATTTCATGGCCCCTATCAAATGGTGAAACTAAGTCCCTTAGCTTACTGTGATCTCGGGGTTTCATCTATATACAAGAATAAATAATATGCAATCAATTATAAATGAAATATGATGAATTTGGCCAAAGTAGTATTAGACGACTACTAACGTCTTTCTATTATGGATCACTTGATCGTTCCACTCTAGAGTTTCATGGGAAATGCCTGAAATAGTTCTGCTTTCTAGGGCACAACTCTAACATGATATCTATTTACTCGGTAAGCTCTTCCCCCCATCTTCGATTTTATGTATTCGCCCCTTAATACGCTTCTTCTTGACCCGATTGTGAAAAAACTTGGTATTACGATCCCCGACTTTAAGCCACTTGCAATCCGCTTTCTGTTTCCAGAAAATCTCTTCTTGCAATAAAGTTTGGTTAAGAATTGTAGTGAATCTATTAACCTCAACCAATTCAGCTTCTGCACCCGACAAGTTAAAACGACCAGTGGCTTCGGCTAGGTCTTTCTCCGCCTTGTCTTTGCAGTTGAAAACATTACAGAAAATACTCCGATTCAAATCCTTCAGTCGGCCTTTGAAATGTTGCAATTTGTTTTGGAACCCTCGCATTCCTATCGAACCCTCTTCTAATTCCCAATTCAATTTTACCTCTTCCAAAAACTAGTGATGAGTTGCCCACATATGTTGGAAGCTGAAAGGGGGAGCCTGAGTCGACCAATCCTTAGAAAAAGATATCATCATTGGACAATGATCCGGGGAAGCTTTCGGTAAGTTATCAAAACATGCATTCGAGAAGGCGAGTATCTAATTCAGCGATGTCAAGATGCGATCCAACCTTTTCCTTTTCACTCCTTTATGCCAAGTGAACACCGAGCCTCTAACGTGCGGTTCAATCAAACCACAATCCTTAATACAATTCGGAAGTCCTCCATTTCGTTTGCCATAATTCTCGTGCAACCCTCCGCTTCATCAGGCGCTTTAATAATATTAAAGTCCCCTCCTACAAATCACGATGCAGAGGTCGAAACACCTCTTAAAACACGCCATAACTCCCGACGCGATGCTCAAGAATGTCTACCATAAATAAAGCTTGCCAGCACATCATGAGCCCAAACCGGGTTTGCCAGTTTAACATGTAACAATTGAGCATGATTAACAATAATATCAACTTTAATCACATCATCACAGAAAACCCAAATATGATTAGAGAGGTTTGAAAATACCTGAGGGAGCCCAAGAGTTCGGCACATCTCAATCTCGTTGAGCTCAATTTTGGGTTCTATAATAACCACAATATGCAATTTATGTTTATCAATCAAATGCCTTAGGTAAAGACATTTGGCCCTCCGTGTCAGCCCACGAATATTCCATATCAGGATATTATTCATGTATCACAATCTGATTGTTACCCGGTAGCTCCTTACCACGCGCTCTAGTGACCATAGAAGTAGTCTTGACATTATTCTTCTTCCCTTTTTTTTTGGCTTATTTCCTTCATTATCTGTTAAATATTTGTTGGCATCACTGACCAACCTGGACGCATGAGATTATTATAGCTATCGGCGAGAATTCGGCCAATCTCACCCTGATGTGGGGCGAGCCCCATCTGATCTTGTTCCCCTTCTGATTGAGTTTCCCTAATCCAAGTGGAAGGATGCACAATGATTTGGTTATCAATGCTAGCACCTTCCGGCATTAAGTCAGCACTTCACGAGTAATGTCGAGCCCCTTAGATCTAGAGTTTGCATGTGACTGTTGGACCTCTTGCGAAAGATTAGTTTGAGCAGTTTCCTTATCGCGCGGCTCCGTGCCGCTTGACTCCCTCTCAACAACCGTGTCTCCTGATTCAACGACCATTTCAGGGCTAAGAATAGCAGTATCCTCCGGGGCAGGTATGTCATTATCATCATCCGACTCCCCGTTCTCCTCTCCACTATCCTCAAAACGCTCTGTCTCATCGCCAGATTCTTCTCCCTCGTTAACAATGGCCCTATACATATTATTCTCTCAAGATAGAATCCGCACTTCTCCATTATTAAGTTTCTTGGCTGATTTATCCACAATAGGTTCCAAGTTTTGGCTTTGCTTCGGGTCAATAATCTGCACCTCATTCCTATCCCCTTCCCCCATATTATCGACATCACATTCCTCTTAAAGCTCCGTCGGCATAGCAAAGTAGAAGTCACTCACAGTAACTCGGCGCCCATTTTTATTCGATTGTCTATTCTTCACCACCGTCCACTCCCCGTTGCAAGGTTTAGGGTTCGGATTAGGGTTAGTGTTCTTAGCTGGCAGTTCCTGATTTTGCTTATGGTTATCAATCACTTCATTAGGGTTTCGAATTTCCATTCTGTCGGTGTCTAGTTTCGGTTCGGGACAATTCTGAGATTTGTGAAATAGGTGTTTGCATCGAGAGGTATAATTCGGGACCTTTCCATACTTAACTTCTTGCTCCACCCACTCACCTTCGATTCTGACCATCATCGACCGTTTCAAAGGCAAGGTGTCAACACTAATCCACATTATAAAAATATTAATATTTTGATTATATTAATATTCTTATAATTAAGTATATTTAAGAAAATAAATAAATATAAAAAGTGAAAAGATTAATAACAACTACACATGATAGTTTATACAAATTAAACGAAAAGAGAGATAGTGAATAAAAAAAGAATGACAAACTTAAAATAGAAGAATTAATCAAACAAAAACAGAATATAAAACGCAAAACAAACAAACCAAAAAAAAAATTTAAAAACCTAACGAAGAACAATAAAGATAGTGAATAAAATGAAAAACGAAAAGAAATGACAAAGTTGATAGGGTAAAATTAAACAAACAAAATCAAAATATCAAAGTAAAATGAACAAATCAAAATGAATTTTAAAAACCAAATGAAAAGCATTAGAAAAATTAAAAAATGAAAATAAAAAGGAATGTCAAACTTTAAATCGAAAAATTAAACAAACACTCAAAGAAAAAGAGAGAATATCAAAAGCAAAACAAACAAATCAAAAATAGTTTTTAAAACCAAACACCACTTCAAAGTAGTCATTTAAGAATTAATATCTTTATGTATTGTCATGATAATACCATGATATCGATTCTCCCAAAAAAAATGGTAATACCATGATGGCATAGGACTGGAGGTGGAGGATGACGGGAAAGAGAAGATGTAGAGTGAAGGGTATGGATAATTTTTTAATATTAAATAGGAAAAATACTAATAACCCCTTAAAATGAACTTTTATATTCAAAAAACCCATAATTATTTTTATTTTTCTAAAATAACCATTCCACAAATTTTTTATTCTAGAAAACCCAAAGTTTAATTTTTAGACTAAACTACCCTCAAATACATTTTAGCTTTAAAAACATAACTATTAGCTTTTGTAATATCTTCCTATCCTTATGTTTTCAAATAAATTTATTTTTTATTTACAAAGTATAATTATCTGAGATAATTTACAAAATTTAATTAAAAAGAACACAAAAAATTAAAAATTTGATAACTTAATTTTAATTTTTTATTTATAAATTAATATATGTAAATAATATTAATTTATAATCAAACAAAAATAAATTAATTTAAGAAGTTTAAGGGTAAAATTGTTAAGTAAATGAGTCAAAGTCCATTTGGGTTTTGTAGAGTGATAATTTGATGGAATGAGTATTTTAGATTAACAAAAATATTCTTGAGATTTTTGGGTTTAAAAATTTATTTTAGGAGTTTTTTAGTATATTTTCCAATTAAATATGAAAATTTAGTATATTTATCGATGAGGGACTTGTTTAGTTGTTGGGGTTCTCTTGCAAAAGAGGTCTCTGAGGCCCATTTCAATTATTTATGTGGGTCAATATTGTGTGTGAATGTGGGCCTGTCAACTGTGGCAGACCTGCAAAGAATAACTTTATAAAGGATCAATTACGAAAATTTCTCTGAGGTTTACGCCCATTTGTGAAAACAAACTGAAAAATCTTGTAATTTTTGTAAGATATTTTAGAAATATTATGTATATATTTTTATATTTCAAGAAACGCATTTGTAAAGTTTCAGCAGACTAAGAGTATTTGTAATGTTTCAAGATGAGTATTTGTAATGTTTCAAGGTTTTTTCCGAGTGTATTCTGAGTTTCGTTGAACTATTTAACCCTCAACATGAGAGTTAGGTGTCGCACGTACGTTCACTACTCCACCAATAAGAAGTTATAGTCAAACGGGAATGTCCATCTCCCCAGTGTTAGCTTTCTGTCATTTTCCATTTGGAGTAGCTTTTAAATTTTATTGATACTTGGCTTCGTTGCTTTGTTGGACTTGGACAAGTTACGTACGTTGAACAAAACAAGTTTCAGTATATGTTCATCCAAATAAGCCAAATGCTGAATTTCATGTATAAGGAAGATCAGAGAAATACGAAGCAGCCTCACTTCCAAGTTGCATATAATTTTATAACTATAATTTTTTACACAAAGCATAAAAAGCTTGTAGATATCTGATAATTTTTACAAACATTTCAAATAATAAGTCACTTATCATACTATATCTATCAGTTCTTTTATGGAGAATTCATGATACATAGAAAGGATGATTTTAACTTTTATTCATCGTGTCAAATATAAGATAAGAAAGCTGAAGATCCATAATCAAGGCTACTTTGCAATGGTTGACGTATCAAAGAGATGAGGTAAAGCCACTAAGAGTTACAACTCCAGAAAGCACAGCCCTGTTTCGTTCTTTAACCTTCATCTGATACACCACTCTGCACATTTCAACGTGTCTTGTAAGCTTTTGCAAATTAATGAACAATTTTATGAAAGCAAAGGTTAATAAAACCTACCTCAAGCCGTCTAGCCACATTTCTGTTATCAAAGTTTCACCTGGATACACATGCAATAAAAATCTCCCAGATATGTTCTTGATCATATTTTGTTCTCCTCGACAGATGATTTTGATGACTGCTCTGACTGCAAAACCAAGTGTGCAAAGCCCATGCAATATTGGACGAGAAAATCTACAAAGAGAAATAAATAAGCTGAAACTAATCAAACAGCAGGAGTAGAATGATATATGATGAAATTCTCATATAAAGCACCATCATACGATAGTTCAAATAAGCAAGAGAGAATTACACTTACTACCCCTCAGATTTGGCAAAATTACAAAAAACCCCATCAGGTTTCATTTATTACACAAACCCCCTCAAGGTTTTAATGATCATGTAAAATCCAGATTTTGATTATGTTCACACCGCTGAAAGCGCCTTCTCTCCTATAGACAGTATTTGTAAGATTGAATGTGGTTCAAAGCCTCTATTTGCCACAATTTTCACCGGGGTTTTATGTAAAAATGAAAATTGTGGGAGCTTTTTGTATTTTCCAAAACTGATGGGTGGTAAATGTAATTCACTCTAATTCCAATTCGAAGTCCTAAAACAGAGAAAACAGAAGAGATAGTAGATTACTAAGTTTAAGAGCAAATTACGGACCCAGCAATTTCTGCAACCATAGGATCCGAGTGCAATGGATTGTAATCACCAGAAAGCCTGTAAAGCAGTGCCTGCTTCATCGTAAACTCTTCAGTCTCATCACACATGATACATAAATTAAAACTTAAAAAAGAACACCACCATGTGGTTCATATTCCTCATTGCCAAATGCCAACATAATCAGTAAGATCTATCTATGATTTCATGTGTATTATATTATATTGGGGATAATTACCACTACTCCCTGGGATCTGCCTTAAATACAGATTACCCCATAAGGTTTGGAAAATTACCAACTCCCCCCGAAGGTTCATTGTCTCTTACAAACTACCCCAGCCATTACTAACGGTGTTAAAGGGATGGCATCATCAATTATTTTGGATATCCCTATTCTACCCTTATTTTACTGGTCATCAATAATTCACGGACAAAAACACCCTTAACATTTTACCCTCTGAATTACAAACGTTTTAACAATAATCACCTTTACCTATAAAAGATCCTACAATTTCCCCTAACTGGTATGACATGCTCAACAAATAAGTCCCAAATCAATGGCGGAAATGAAAAAACAATAAAAATCTGACTTTTTATCACCCAGGGGATGAGAGAGGAGGCCAGGAGGGCGGTTTGCGGTTTTAAAATTTCTGACACTTTAACTTTTCTGTTAGCCTCAAAACCTCAAGGGTAATCTGTCTTTAAGCAAAACCCCAGGGGACAGTTAGTAATTATCTATATTATGTTGTTCAATTCAATTCATATTAATCCCAGCGTTTCTGCTCAAATGATCACAACTGAATGCATAGAGAGTAAAGAATTTACATACCTGTGATGGTTGTGTAGATTCTTCAAATACAGCAAATGGTTGACTCTTAGGAATTCGATAAGCCAATGTTTGATTGGGGGGATACTTGGTATAGGAGTAAGGTTGGGATGATTTCGAGAACCCACCAGCACCCCTCAAATAAATAGACGTTCTATGAAGCAATATAAAGATTTATCAACTTACAGAATGCAAGGAAAAGGTAAAAAGAGAATAAAACACACTAACAGATTTATATCTTACCGGTTCATGCAGAGCAATACCCCAGACTCTTTCTCATAACTTGAAACTTCAATCTCCAGTACTGTTGCCTTACCTGAAACCCAAATCAAATATCCATTTTTTTCCCTATGAGACACCCATTCAGGCTGCAAACACTGAATTTATCCAGAAGCTAAGCAGACTATAACCTAACATTTTAACAATAGAACAGGCCACATAAATCAACATATTTTGACACAACTCAATAGGTAAGAATTCTTTCAAAGCTTTGGAAAGAAATAAATATCCATAGGAACTAAGAATGATAAGTTATCAACTTTATGTTCTGGAATATAGTAAAACTGGAAAATTATGATTTTATTAAGGTCGATGTTAAAAGCAGACCTTTATCGTGTAACCCAGCAACAGTTGCCTTGTTTAGAAGCTGCATCAACAAAGTTGGTATAAACCCCAATCGGCTCAATTTAGCAGAAAGTAGTCGAGAAACAGAAAAAATTCTAGCTCAAAATGTTTAAGAACCTTACACAACAATTAGACGGAAGAGGCTTGTAGATTTCTATATATTGCTGTCCATGTAATAAAAGGCGTGGATCAAATCTGGAGACAAGAAAAGCCAGAAAATTGCTTAGTGAACAGACAACACTACCAGGAGCATTTTGGTATAAATCCACATGTAAGCATGCAAACCTTCTAAGATAAAACAACACAAGTACTTACTGCAAACTCGGTAACTGTGCAATTTGTGACTGAACTTCAGAAGGAAATAAAGCAGCAAACGTGGGCAAAACCTGCAGAAATATAAAAAAGAAATAAACATATCATATTCCTGTCATGGATATAACTGAATGTACTTCCAAAATATAGTGAGCATGGACAACGAAAGAAAAACCCAAATATTTTCACAGTTGAGACGAACAAAGCTCAAATCCAACCTGAAGGTTTCCATTAATTATAAAGATAAGTCATTCAATTAGTAATAGCTAGAGTTTATATCTCTTTGGTAATTATAAACTTGCATATATCGACATCTTAATTCCTAAACTACAGCCCATTCAGCTCAAAATCATTGAAAATATAAGCAAGCCTACAACCAAACTAAAGGTCAGTCTAAAATCCAATATCTGTGTTGAGCAATCCGAAGTAGCATAGTATTTTTCTTTGAATACCTCAATAGATTGCTGTCCATCTTGATGGTAGACATACTTGAGCTCCTTATTATCTACGGCATCATTAGAACAAGCTCCAATACCAAGTGCGTATAACGCAGCATCCCTGTTACTCAACCAACACGCTCTTGAATTGTATTAATAAGTGGCAAACATAGTAAGATCGTATCATACAGAACACAAAAATAGGTTGAAGTTCTCTAACCTTTCAGTATAATTGTATGTCGTCTGATTCGGGTAATTAATTCATCAGGGAAAGGAACCGGGAGCAAAAAAAGAGTCAAATTTACAGTGAATGGAGAAAAATTCAAAGTGGAAAACAAAATCGAGAGAAGTGATTGAAGATTACCTCGGGGAATTCGTGAGAAATGATGAGTTGAGGATCAAACTCAGCGTTCCCAGCCATGGATAGATTTCAATGGTACAATATTGCAAGAAAATTCAGACCAGCGATTGAATGGTAGATTTATTGGGAGTTATGGGAAGGAACGCACTTCAATGTCAACAGTCAATTGTCAGCTGAGCTCTCTCACTTTAATTATTTACACACAAAAAAATTTGGAAAATTAGCCATATGGACCATTATAACATCCGAAATAAAGATCAACTTTTAAAAGTATTGTTTTAAAGGACCTAGAATGAAAAACTCTTAGAAATAAGGATCTATTTTGAATAAAATAATATTATTTCTGCTCAATCATCAAATAATTTATTTTTTAATATATTTTTCATTCAATTTGCAAAAGTTATTTTTTATTAAATAAAAAACATTTTCTTTTTTATTTTTTTTAATCAATTTCCCAAATTTTTTTCTTCTCTTTTTGTTCTTCCCCGCGACTCTGGACGGAACTGGAAGAAGGAAACTAGATAGTTCTTTTTTCAACTCAAGCTTTTCTATCCACTTTCTTCTGAACTTCATCTTTAGCATCCATTTTCCGGTGGGGATCTTCTATTCCAAAATGGTATTCCATCTTCTATTCCATATAGTGAGATCATGCCACGTGTTTGTTGAAATATCTTCATTCACTTACCATTAGCAAATTATATTACACTTGACACAATCTCACTATATGGAATAAAGATGGAATACAATTTTTGAATAGAAGATCTCATCCTCCCATTTTCATCTTCAGCTTCTGATTCTGCCTGGTACGCGCTGATATTTGTAATATTTAGGGTTCACTAATTCCTTTAGTGTGTGGCGCAACTTTTTTCTGAATTTATGTGTTTGAACAATTTGGATTCTAATTGTTTTCATGTGTATTTATATTTGAGTATAATCAATTATGTATATTAGGCCGAGTTAATTTTTCTCCTTTTTACAGAGTCATTAGGCCGAGTTGATTTTTCTCCTTTTTACATTCAGGCTCTCGACAATTTGAGTTAACAATAAGGTTGATTAATGGCTTATGAATGTGTGGATTTCGCACCCTTCCGTCTCCTGGCTAGTATTGAATTTGATTCCCATATGCATATTTGCTCAATTAGACATGATATGTAACGACCCGAAATTTCGGATTTATTCCGGAATTATATTTTACTCGCGCCGAAGACTTTTCGTGAGAATATTTAAATTCACGAATAAGTTTTACCCGAGATCCCACCTTTTACCTGGAGTTATCTATTTTACCCCGACCCTCTATAATACCTATTTTCCACCTTTACCCTCTCATACCCCTTATTTCCACTTTTGCCCCTTTTATTACCAAAAGAAAGAAAGAAAGAGGAAGAGGGAGAGAAGAGAACGAAAAAGAGAATAGAGAGAGAGAGAAGGAAGATGTAACGACCCTAATATTTTAATTATATTTATATTTATTACGCGAATTCTTTCTTGTCTAATTTCTTGATCTATCCAATTGAATTAATTAATCTTACGGAAAAGATTGATTTAACCTATTTTTAAATAACCACAATTGCTAAAATTACATAAATGCCCTTAAAAGCCAAAATGACCATTTTACCCTTGAGATATTTCCCTAAATATCTATCCTCTCTCTCTCACATTCTCTCATTTCCCAAAAAAAAAAAAAGGAAGAAGGGAAGAAGGAAGGAGGAAGAGAGAAGATTTCGTGCCGAACCCAATTCTCGTCCGAATGGATTCCCGTCTTCGGCTACGCGACCCCATTCCATAACCAATCGGTAACCTTCTAACCTCTTTTCGATTCATTCGACGAATATCGATTTTTATTGAATTCTATTAAGTTAGGTTTTTATTGGATTTATCAGTTATAGTTGATGGATTCGTTTGATTTTCGTTTCTAATTGTTAAGCATGTTGAGGAGAGTAATATATATGAATTTGAGCATGATTGGCCGAGTATAATTGTGTAGGATGAATTTTGGTGTTAGATTTATTGCTTCTGCGTCTGTTTCTCGCGATCTGCTCATTTTAGAACACACGGTCTCGCCACACGGTGCGACGAGACCCCATGTGAACGCGCACGGCCAGTTGTGCTCCTTCTGAACAACACGCACGGCCTTGCATCAGGCCGTGCAGGATCCCGTGTACACTTTCCTTGCACGCACGGCCTTGCGCACGGCCGTGCACCTCCGTTTCTTGCACGCACGGCCTTGCAACAGGCCGTGCAACACCTCGTGTGTACCCCTTAGCCGATTTTCAGCCATTTTCCAGCTCCTGCTCTCTGTATGTTTCATCCCTAAAACCTAAAATGTTCGTTTGATCTCGTTTTTGAATTCTGTCTTCACCAATAGCTTTATTTGGTCATTTATATCTTTAATATTCAAAGTAGGATTTTTTCCGACTTCGTTCGGGCATTGAATAGTGCCAATCTTGTTTAGGGCTTTTTAGCTATTTTTCCATACATCGTCTATATGATCCAAAACTTGCATGAATGCTTCCTTATTATGTCACGAGCATGAATGTGAAATCTAAATTTTGTTCGAAGCATGTTTACATCTTTTAATCCTTATATCTCGTTTAATTGTTTTAAATGCAATTGTGAGTACTTCAATAGAAGTCGTGTCTATATGCTTTTACGTGCTTTAATTACGTATCGTACGCCGTGCGTCTTGTCAAGAGTCTTACCTAGTTATGTCGTGTCTTAGATTGCATGTAACGCCCCGTTATTTTCCGAGGTACGTTTCGGTGCGTTAGCCGAATTTAATTGTTAATTATGTGAAATATATGAATATTTGGGAATAATTGGTGTGTTTTGAAGAATTGTTGTGTTTGTGTTTATTTGAGATTTTAAATCTCGTATTGTTATTGAGGGCTAAATTTGGGTCATTTTGACTGTAATATTTATTAATTTCGATAAGTCGACCTTTTAGCCCGGAATAACGATTTTCTGTATTCTCGGACTGGCTCGAGATTGAACCGGTATTTCTTTCTCTCTCTCTCCTTTTTTTTTTCTCACGTCACGCTCTCTCCCTTTTCTTTTACTTTTCAACAACACTTTTCTCTCTCTCTTCTTTCTTAATTATTTCTTCTCTTTCTCACCAACACACATACACGTCCCTTTCTCTCTTTTATTCCTCACTTTTCTTGAACATTTCTACAACATTCTCTCCTTCTTCTTCACCACCTACACCGAGAGCAAACCCAAAGATCTCAACTTCACCAACATCAAGCCCTAAGGTCTCTCCTTTCAACTCAAGCATCTACATAGCACAAGGAAGAATTATCTTCATCTTCTTCCTCCATTAAAGTCTTCTCCTTCCTCCTTTCTTCATCTTTTTCCATTTGAGGTAAATTGATCTTTTTTGTGCATCTTTGATTTTCGTTGGTTTATAAGTTGATGAATTGATGATATATGATTGAATGAGTGGGATTTGAGCTTTTGGAAGCATGATTGAACCTTTAAGCCATGAACCTCCATTAACATTATTTGAAGCTTTTTGGATTTATTTGTAATTTTGGGTTTAGGCATGTTTGAAGCCATATCTTTGCATGAAAAACACCCATTTGAAGTTGTTTTGATGATTGGTTAAGCTTGGAAATGAATTGGCATTTCTTGAATTTTGTTGGTTATTAGTTGTTGAGATGGTAAAATATGATGGAATAAATGATTGTGGACATTTTGGAGGCATGAATCAGCTTAGAAACCTTACTTCCTCCATTGTTATATTTTGAATATTTTGGGTTTATTTGTAATTACGGTTTTGGAACCCAAATGCTTGAATTATTGTGTTTTCATGATTTGTTGATGATATTAAGCATGTTTTACTTAATAAAGTCGTTCGTCTTATTTGGTTGGTTTGTCGAGTCGTGTCTTACCTCGAGGCCTGTGTATTACAGGTGGGACCTCACGGGGTTAGAGCGTAGATTCGTCGAGCCTTCATTTTGCTATTTTGCAGCCTACATGTGAGGATTTAAATGTTTTTAACTGAAGTATGGACAAATATTTGAAAAAATATTATCCCTTTTGTATTTCAATTATATGATTTGTCAATATTTGAATAAAAGGGTTTCATATCAAAATGATATATGTATATTTTGATCAAATGGTTTAAAAATAGAGACAAGAGAACTCCTTTGATTTTAAAGTAACTTTTGGTCATGAATCTCGTTCGTATGCTCCGAGTCTACTCGGCCACATGACGGGAAACTAAGACGGTTACATACCTTGTCTCGAAAGACCCTTTTGTGGTCAATTGAAATATTTCAAAAGCGAGTTGAATATTACACTTAACCCCTTGAGGACGCTTTTGGGGTAATTTGGGCCTGGATTATATAATAGGTGGAAACCCGGAGACGAGCGTCTAGGGTGAAGCCCGTTGTATAATCCAGATTATACATATGGATGGAGACCCATTGACGATCATCTAATATATAATCAAAGGGTATTACTTGTAGCTAGTCGGAGGTAGTCTAGTTCGAGTAATACTTACACCGGTGCTATAATCGGTTATGGTGAAATCTCGGGTTGCTCCTTGATAAGCCAAACGGTGTATGGGATTTCATTATGATTTCAAATGATTTTTGGGGAGTTATAAGGAGATGGCCCGTTCTCGCCGGGAATAAAATGATTTAAAAAAAAAATGTTTTATTTTTAAGTTTGATTCACAAAGCTTTGATGAATTGTAAAGAGAACGTATCGCCATTAGATTCGTTTCTATCAACCAAAGCGTGGATTAAACAAGTTTTAATTATTACATATATACCCCTCCTCACTGAGTTCGTTTAACTCACTCCTCTTTTGGTTCATGCTTCAGGTTTAGAAGTTCGACATCTCATTGTCGACTCTGGCAGCAGTGGTTGTAGGTTTTTGGAGTCATCTGTGTTGGTCTTTTGTATTTATTTTGTAGATCGATGTTGTCATGACTTGATCTATATGTTAACTTTCATGTCAATGTATATTTGATGAAGCATGTTAAAATTGCCCTGTGAGGGATTTCGAATGATGATATTGTTTTGAGCCTTTGAAGGGCATTGTTCATAATTATGTTCGTTTTGCTATCATTTTGCTTCCGCATGTGGTTATTATTGTTGCTTTGTTGTTGGGGAAACACTGTTGCCAGGTTATGGAATCCCGTTGTCCGGGGCGGGTTTTCGAGAGAAGGTCCTTAACTGTCACTCGGGGTCTCGTTCTGGTCCGGGGGTTGTGATGTAGGGGCGTCACATTGCAGGCTTTACTCCCCGTGGAGTACTTGTCCGTTGCTTGCTTGCTTTTCTCGTTTGTCGAGCTACAGGTGAGGGTATTAAAATGCTTTCAAACGGAGTAAGAATTTCTTTTAAATTATTGCGAACTACCCTGATGTGCTCATCTTGCTTTGATTTCCCTTCTCGTATATCTATTAGATATTTAATCTATATTTTCATGATTTTTATAATAGATGTTTTGATATTAACTTGTATCTATAAGTATCTCTAAATCATTTTGTTTTCATGAGGCAAGTAAATCTCTTTCTTTTAAGTATGACGTTTTGACCTCGGTTGGGTCTATGAGGGAAGTCGTTAGGGAAGTGCGCCAGTGCAACCCGACGCGTGCGAAACTTGTAGTCACCCCCATTGTCGTCACACACACTTGCCTGAATACCCTTTTGGTCTTAACTTATAATGTTTCTTGAAACGCGTGCAAAATCGTGGACTTTTCTTTTAATGAGGGCCCGGGAGGGTATTCGAGGGTCTCACTTGGGGACGAGCGTCCAGGGTGTTGCCCGAGATACTTTTCCCAAAATTAAGCGTCAATCGTGGCCCGTCAGGAGTTGATAGCCACGGTTGGGAGCGATGGTGGGCGTTGCATGTGTTGCACGTTTTCCTAAAATTCAATTAGTCGTCCATGGTCGCGCTATGGGGTCAGACATCGGAGATGGAAATTTATAATGACTTGAAGGGGTTATAAGGAGGAACAGGCCGATTCTCGCTGGGATATTACTTGCTTTCCTTTATGCTTTATTGTTACTGCTTATTATTGTCGTGTATGCAAGTCGAAGCACGATCCGGATTTTCTTCAATTATGCAAATGTATTTTCCTATATATATATAATCCAAACCCGGAAACGTGGCTCGTACTTGTTCCCCCTTTACCATCACTGAGTATCTTTTATACTCACCCCTACTATTTTGATTCTTACTTCAGGTCGACAGGTGGCGTTGTCACCTATTTTGTCAGTCGGCAGTAGCAAGTCTAGGTTGGCTCGTATGTCTTGTCTTGTCAGTGTCCCAACAACAGTCGTGTCCTTATTTATGAATTGATTTAATTTATGTATTCCATATTATGTTTTATTTCCCGTACTTACGTGCCCCTGATGCGGGATAGATTAGACGAGCCATGGATGACATTTATTAAATGATTATTGAGAAGGATGTATGAATTATGTTGCCATGAATGGCTTATATGACTAATTGTATAATTTGATTTAGCTTCCGCAACTCTGTTATTCTTTTATTGCTGTTGTTGTTGGGGTGTCGTAATGCTGTTGCTGGTATTTGTTTGATTGATTGCCATTCGCCAGGATGGAATTTTAAATGGGGTACATCTACCTCGTTTGGGAGTTCGTCTCGGTGCGGATGTGGTGTCCTTTCTCCGCCTACGGAAAGGGGCGCTACAGAAGAACCGAGAGAGAGAAGGAGAAAAGGAGAAAGAAAGAGGAGAAAGGAGAGTCGTCCTACCGAGCCCGTTTCTCGCCCGATCGACGAGCCATGAAAATCCAAACGATCCTTGCTTCATTCTCTACCGGTAATCCTTTTATCCCATTTCAATCCGTTCATTCCTTGTTGCGATTTCGTGGATTTTAGATAGAATTTTATAGATTTTGGATTTTTGCGTTGAGGAAGATTTACTTGGTCATTTTGCATGATTCTTGAACCTATGTGTAGCTAATGTGATATATATGCTTATATGTGAAAATTAGCATGTTTATGGAGTTGTTTCAGAGATCTATTGATTTGTGTGATGGGCGTGAGTGAGAGCTTCGCGAACTGCTATTTTCTGCTGCCCAGAAGATCTGCACGGTCTTGCCAAGCCCGCGCGCAACCCTTTTTCGCTGCACGGGCTTGATCCAGTTTGCGAGCCAGTGCGTGACCCCGTTTGCGCCTGCACGGTCTTGAGAGTGAGTTCAAGACCGTGCTTTGGCCGGTGCGAGTGCCTTAGTGGATTTTCCAGCTTTCCTTTTTCTGTCACTTCAGGAATTTGGTCAACCCCTCTTAATTAAAATGTTAACTCTTGCAAACGACCTCTTAAAATCAATCCGATTTCACCTATAGCTTCCTTATGACTCGAGATTTAATATTTTGCATAGTTTGCAATTTTCTGGATTTATTTGACCGTCAATTGACACCTTTCTCGTTTAGAGATTTTTTCCACTTTTCCCGTTTGTTATCCGTTTGATCCTGTTTTCGTGTGAGAGCGTCCTTATATTATTTTAAGTATGCCTACGTGCCGTAATTGCGTTTAAGCATGTCTTTAATATTTAATTTTTATGTTTCTTTCGTTATTTAGAATTGCATTAATATTTCTTTAATTATTGTTTCGTATATTACACATCTCCATATGTTTAATTGATTACCTTTCCATATTGCATTTATTACATGATTTGGATTCTATTTGAATTGTCGTGCGTCGTTTGTTGTCTCATGTCTTGCTTTTAGTATTGTCAGTCTCGTTTTCATCCTCTAGGCCCTGTGTATTACATGTGGGACCAACAAGGGAGAAACTTGACTACCGCTTGCTTTCATTCTGTCGTGTCGAGCCAGGTAAGGGTTTAAAATGCTTTCAACTGGGGCAAGGACATAGTTATGTAGGTTTTCGAAATAACTTATTATCCCGCCTTTCTTATTACTTGTTGTACTGCCTTTACTATTTCTTTATATGCTTAGTCAAACCCTTTTGATAGCAAAACTTATGCATCTACAAAATGATTTAAAATGCTTTCAACTAGAGACAAGTAACTTATTTGTTTTAAAAGTAACCATTTGATCTCAGAGGCACTTATAAGTAATGTCGTTAGGGACATCCGTCAGCATGCTCCCGAAGCGTACGACGCTTATGAGTATTTCTTAGATCGTTACACCAACTTGTCTCAAATGCCCCTTTGGCCATTCATACTTAACTACTTGCATCATTTTTCGAACGGCCCTTTTGGCCACCCAAACTATTCTTGTTTTCAAAAGCGAGCCATGGACTGAATCATGACTTGGGGCCCGGAGTATACATTCACCAATCTTCGCTTTACGGCAGAAAGAAGTGCGGAGTTACCTGATCAAGCAACCAAGACCAACAAGATCGAAGACAAGATTTTCTTTTGAGGTGAGCCTGGAGACGAGCGTCCAGGGCAAATCCTGATGTATACTCCAATCCGTATTCGCTTAGGTCGACCAGGAGGTTGGCTAGCCTGAGTTAGTGTGAGGGTGGCATTGTAGGCCACGCGCTTCCTAGAAAATTCTGATTAGGGTGACGTTGTTAACACGCGTTTCCATAAAATTCTGACTGGACATTGACTTTAGGTGGTGGAGTACTTGACTACATGCTTTCATGATTTTCATGGTTGGGAGTTATAAGGAGAGGGCCCGTTCTCACCGGGATACATTATTGCATGACTTATTGCATTATTTACTTGTCTAATTGATTTACTGCTTTCGTTACAAGTCGAAGCACCTTCCGGTTTTCTTCATTTAGCATTTGTATTTCCCTATATATATATATATATATATAAAACCCGGATGTGTGGCTCGAACTTACCCAACTTAAGCCTTCTTTATTGTTCAAACTACTTAGTTGAATGGCTAGCCATGTTTACTTATCATTTCCAACTTGTTTATATCATGCCTTTCGAAATTGTAACGGCCTCGTGACTCAACTAATATCCTTTCAATTGATCGGCTTGACATTTTGTGCAAACGATTTTAAAGGATCCGGTTCGTCACCCTTTTGTGTTTTCAAAGTAAGCCGAACCCGAGTGTTGCCTTGTGTTATTGTTTTGCAACTTACATTGTTATTTGTATTCTTTCTCAAAACGGGGAACATTCACTACTTTTGGTTTTAAAAGATAAACGACGAACTGTGATCAAACCCCCTTACTGAGTATCCTTTATACTCACCCCTTCAATTTTGGTTCTTGCTTCAGGTAGACAGGTGGCGGCGTCACCCATCTTGTCAGTCGGCATCAGCGGGTCTAGATAGGTTCAGTCTTGTAGTCTGGTTTGTCTTGTAGGTGGTCCCAACGACTGTCGAGTCTTGTTTTATTGTATTCATCTATCTTTCGTATCATTTCTTGCTTTATTTACTTTCCGTACCTTATTGGGATAGTTGAAGATATCTAGGATTGCACAGGATAGGCTAGTTGAGCCTTGGATGGCACTACGTATTTATGATTCTTTTGTATTTTGAACTGTAACTATTTAATGATATTATGTTAGCCTCGTAGACTTTTATGGAATTGAACTGTTTGCCTTTTAATCGCTTCCGCATTACTCTATATTGTTGTGGTTGTTGTTGGGAAGTCGTTGCTGTTGCCCGTAGTTATTGCTTGCGTGCCGTTTGCCGGAGTGGGTTTTTGAGTAGAGGCCCTTCGCCAAAGCTTGGGAATTCGCTTCGGTGCGGATGTGGCGTTCCTTCTTCAGGGGGCGCTACATGATACGGCAATAATTCATATATGCAAATTTCTCAATACAAAATGGCCACAATCTTACAGAAGTGGCATTACTTTGAAATATCTTGCCCCTTATGCCACGGGACACTCTATCAGACTGTCGAAGGATGAGGATGTCGCTAACATGATCATGTTACACAAGGTTCTTAAATTGGGTCTTATCACCATGAGAGTGTCTTTTACGGATATTCAACAATTGGCACCAATATCGGATGAGGAGGCTGAGACTGAGAGAGGCGGCCAATTTTGTTGTACTTTTATGAGATGAGAATTATTTTAGTATAATTTTTGTTGGTTTGTTTGTATATTGTTATTTCTTGAGTTACTTTGGATACTTTGTGACAGGAGTTGAGTACATCACTTTTCAGTTTAGTACATGAGATTTCTTCTTGATATATACTTTAGTTTGTAATAAAAATTCGAGTGATAATGTATTTTATACTTCATTACTGGATTTGAACACATCGATTCCTCAGTTTAGTACCTGATATTGGAGTTTATATTGGGAATTCCAGAGTTTCAGGAAACTCTTCTTGACATCCTTGTGGAATCTTTTGTAATAGTAAACAATATATCGTAATACTTGTGATATTGAATTTCATACTTTGATTCCGGAAAAGGGTACTCTGATTTCGCACCTCTGTACTTCATACCCATTTTCGTGTACTTGATTCTCTATTTCTGCCACATCATGAAAACTTTTTTTATTGAAATTTATACTTTGTTTCAGTCTACAGTGTACCTTGATTACTTAGTGTAGTACTTTAAACCTTTGAAATCTGTACTCGATTCTCTAAATTTCCACACATGGTCTGTAATAAAAATATATGAACAATAAATATGATATTGGGAATTCCAGAACTCCAGGGAATTCTTCTTGACATCCTTGTGGGATCTCTTGTAATAATAAACAATATATCGTAATACCTATCATATTGTATTTTATACTTTGATTCCGGAAATGAATACTCCGATTTTGCACGTACATACTTGATACCCATTTTCCAGTACTCGATTCTCTATTTCAGCCACATATTATGTAAACTTGTTTTATTGGAATTTATACTTTGTTCCAGTCTACAATGTACCTTAATTACTCAGTGTAGTACTTTAAACCTCTCTATTTCTGCCACATATTATGAAAACTTGTTTTATTGGAATTTATACTTTGTTCCCGTCTACAGTGTACCTTGATTACTCAGTTTAGTATTTTAAACCTTTGAAATATGTACTCGATTCTCTACATTTCCATGCATGGTCTGTAACGACCCGAAAATTCCATAATTAATTCTTGGAATAATTATTCGACATTTAGTTGAATTTTATATGAAAAGATTTAACTTTGTTAGTTAATCTTAAGTTATTATAATTATTTCAATATCTTTAACCTTTTATAATTACATTTTCTACCCTCGAATTATTCTAATCTATTTAAACGAACCTATAATCTTCTAAAATACCCTTGCACTACCTTGAACACACCCACACTCTCTTGAACACACTCACACCCTCTTGAACACACCCTATTGCACACTCTTGGATACTTATACAATCGAGAGAGAGAAAGAGAGAAGAGAAAGAGAAGGAGAAGAAGAAGAAGAAGGAGGAGAAAAAGGAAATCCCGTTCCGAATCCGTTTCTCGACCAATTTAAATTCCGAGACCAGATTTACGATCCTCATTCGATTCTTTATCGGTAACTTTCTTTCTCCAATTCGTTTCATCCATTAAATCTTTCAATTTTTATAGTTTTTATATTGAATAAATATTTGATGAATTTCTTGATTCGTAGGTTATAGTTTATCATTTTTAGTGTAGTTCGGATCAAATGATAGATACTAATGTGTACGAGGCATGAGTGTGAATTTTACATGTTAATTTTAGCCTTAGAATTCCTCATATTTGATTTTTGCATGAAACTCTCGAGAAAACCTTAAAAATCACGTTTTTGCACCTGGGTGTTGGAACCACACGGTCCAACGCACGGTCTTGCTCAAGACCGTGCGCCAGACCGTGCACAACCGTTTAACCTTGCACCGGCGTGCGCACGCCGGTGCACCAGACCGTGTGCCTTTGTTTCAGCCTGCACGGTCTTGGTTGCGTGCTCAAGACCGTGCACAAGGCCGTGCGTTAGCCCGTGTGAATGCCTTTGTAACGACCCAGAAATCTGAGAATTACTGTGTGTAATTTTTACGCGTTAATTATCTTTCTTAATCTCTAAATTCTCGATTATATGTGAATTATAATATATTATGTCGTAAATGACCAATGTGATAATATTGTTTGCGTATTTAAATTACGTGTCTATATTGCGTTTATTAAATATTTAATCGTTATATGTGATCGACGCGTATTTAATTGGATTTTCTAAAATTACTAAAATAACCCTTCGTATTTTTCGGTATTTCGAAGATATTTGATAAGTATCGAAATTCATTTCATTATTTTTATTTCGAGAGAGAGAGAGAGAGAAGAAGAAGAAAAGAGATATTTCTCCCGAATCCCTAATCGATCGTGCCGAGCTCGAATCTCCGTGGAATTTCGCGCCAATCATTTTTAAACGATCAGTTCTTCGATACCTTTCTTTAGGTACCAATTTCCCCAATTTCTTTTACGTTTTTTCGAGGTTTTGAGAATATTTGGTTATTTCGGGATTTTTAGGTTAAATGCTTAGATCGAGTCCGTTTCTTGGTCAATTCGTGATTTAATTGGATGTATATGTGAATTAGATGTTGATTATTGATTGTTATAAATTATGAGTGTTGATTTGCGTTAAAAATATGATTTTTGTGGAATTTTGGCTCGAATATTTGAAAACCCGTAAGTTTCTGCTGGGTTCAATTGAACCACACGGGCTAACGCACGGTCTTGCGCAAGACCGTGCAGGAGCCCGTGTGCAACTCCTTGTGCTTGCACGGGCTTGAGCCCGTGCACCAAGGCCGTGTGTTTGGCCGTGTGTGCGTGCACGGTCTTGACACCGTGTTCAAGACCGTGCACTAGGCCGTGTGAAACACTTAGTGAATTTTTCCAGCCTTTTCAAACTTTGCTCTCGGCAATTGAGTCTTCGGGTCACCATTTTTGGTTGACTTTTTGCATACGGACTCCAAAAATTACACCGTTTTCACCTATAGAACCCTTTTAATTTGTAGATTTATATTTTGGAATGTTTATTTAATTTCGCCCTCGTTCGGGCTATGAATAGTGTAATTCTAATTATGTGTATTTTTGACAACCTGTCGGAATTGCGTGAAATTTACATGATAGCTTCTTTACATATTATAATTGACATATGCATGATTGGAAACATGTTTGGTTAGCCGTTCGTCCAATAATTGCTTATTTGCGCTTTTATTGTTGTTGTAGTCGTTATTGATTTGTCTAGGTCTTGTCTTGTCTCCAGATCAGTCCGACGTGGGAGACCAGTGAGTCTAGCAGCTAGGCTTTCTCTTTTTGATTCCAGGTGAGGATTTAAACTTTTAACTGGGCTTGAACATATATATATACAATTGCGAACCCCCTAATCCCTTATTAATATATTATATATTTCGAGTTTATATTTTTATGTTTTATCCTCAAATCATTTAATATCAAAATTATACATAAGTAAACCAAATTGATTTGTTTTCCAACGGGCAAGAAAACTATTTATTTTACGTGACGGTTTGACTTAGGATTTAATCCTTTGTCGTCACCCTTGCTCAGAGTGTCGGTTGGCATTCAAATGGGTTATTTTAAAGCGAGCAAATACATGACTATTTTCAAGTTGGGCCCGGGAAGGTATCCGAAGGTTACATCTGGGGACGGGCGTTCAGGGTGTAATCCGAGGTGCTTCTCCCAAAACTAAGCGTCAATCGTGGCCTGTCAGGAGGTGATAGCCACGGTTGGGAGCGATGGTGGGTGTTGCATTCGTTGCACATTTTCCTAAAATTCATTATGGTTGAGCTTCGGGTTGCTCCTTAGCTTGACACCGGCGATGGAGTATTTATACATGCACCGTGGAGATATAAGGAGGAACAGGCCCATTCTCGCTGGGATAGTATTTACTGCTTTATAGCGTTATTGATTTTAATTCTTAATTGTATATCCAAGTCGAAGCATATTCCGGTTTCTTCATTATCGCATATGTATTTTCTATAAATACCCGGAAGCATGACTCGACTTGTTCTCACATCTTCACTGAGTATTTTGACTCACCCTCTTTTAATTGGTTCTTGCCTCAGGTTTGAGAGAGACCGACATGTCTTACGTGTCGGATGGGCAACAGTGCATAGATAGGCTTTTTGGTTTTGCTGAGTCTCGTTAGTTGTCTTTTGATCTCTCGTTCATTACTCTTGTCAACCTGGATTGATGATATTATATTGTTCCCCAATATTGTTATTTAAATGATGTTGCCCTGAGTGGGCTGTTGTTAATGTATTGGCCCCGGAGTGGCATTTTTGTTAATATGGATTTAAATGCTTCCGCTATATATTCTCTGATTTATTTAAATGCTTTATTTTGGGGATCCACTGTTGCCATGTGTCGGGATTGACCCGTTAGCTTGCGTGGGTTCTCGGGTTGAGGCACTGTACTCGGCTTGGGAATTCGTGCAGGTTCGGGGGCTGTAGAGCGGGGCGCTACAGTCCGGAGTGGTATCAGAGCTATGGTTCTGTTGTCTAGAGTGTCGTGTCTAAGTCGTACGGCTATATTTATAGGTTTCGTGTTATTTCTTTACTTGCGCTTTTATATGTTATTATTACTTGATTAATTGGTCATACCATTAACCCACATGCATTTCAGCTTATCTTTTCAGGCACAATGGTTAGACTTAGAGGCCCAGGTATATTGATAGGGTTCCTATTACTGCCGTTGCACCGATCACTTGTTCCTACTGCCACAGGCCGAACCACACTGCCGATTCCTGCCGGAGGCGATTGGGACAGTGTTTGATTTGTGCATCTTCTGATCATCTGATAGACTCTTGTCCGAACAAGAGAACTCTGGCCACGCCACTGAAGGCGATTCAGGCTGCCGGTCAGCCGAGAGTTCAGCCCAGAGTCTTCGCACTGGGACGAGAGGAGCTTGAGCCCGATTCGCATGATGTTATTGGAGGTACCCTGCATATTCATGACATCCCTATTACTGCATTATATGATCCGGGTGCTACACACTCGTTTATTGCGCTTGATATTGCTGCTAAGTTGTGCATGCCCGTGGAGAGTCTGCCTTATTTGTATCGAGTCAGTTCTCCTTTGGGGACTTCTTACGTTATGGATAGAATCATCAAGGGTTGTCCTTTGAAGATAGGAGATCGTGTCTATCCCGCCGATTTGATCGAGTTACCACTGCAGCGCTACGGGATTATTTTGGGAATGGACTGGCTTTATCAGCATAGAGTCAGTGTGGATTGTTTCAGGAAGACTATTCAGATTGGGACCGAGGCAACAATTGTGAAGGGTAGTCTTGAGGAGTCAGTTCTGGCACCGAAGATTTCTTTCGTTGAGGCTTCTCGTTTGATCCGAGAGGGAGCTCAGGCCTTCGTCGCTTATTTACTTAACCGACCGAAGGAACAAGGGAAGCTCGAGAATACGGAAGTGATTAAGGACTTTCCTGATGTCTTTCCCGAGAGTTTGAACTCTCTACCCCCTGATCGGGACATTGAGTTCGTAGTCGATCTTGCCCCGGGATCGGAGCCTTATTCGAAGACTCCGTATAGGATGGCTCCAGCCGAGTTGAAGGAACTGAAGATGCAACTGGAAGAGTTGCTTGAGAATGGTTACATAAGACCAAGCATCTCTCCTTGGGGTGCCCCGGTTTTGTTTGTAAAGAAGAAGGATGGTACGCTGAGAATGTGCATCGACTACCGAGAGTTGAACCGGATGACAGTGAAGAACAAATACCCTCTACCCCACATAGAGGAGTTATTCGACTTGTTGCAGGGCTCAAAGGTATATTCGAAGTTGGATCTTCGTCAGGGATATTATCAGCTTCGTATCCGAGAGCAGGATATACCTAAGACCGGGTTTAACACTCGGTACGGCCACTTCGAGTTTGTTGTGATGCCGTTTGGTTTGACGAATGCCCCTGCAGCTTTCATGGATATGATGCACAGGATTTTCCGACCTTACCTCGACAAGTTTGTGGTTATCTTCATCGACGACATTCTGGTTTTCTCCAAGACAGTCGAGGATCATGCCGAGCATCTTCGCATTGTTCTACAGACGCTTCGAGAGCATAGTCTATATGCCAAGTTCAGCAAGTGCGAATTTTGGATCAACGAGGTTTCATTCCTTGGTCACATCATCTCCGGGAATGGGATTGCTGTGGATCCATCAAAGATTGAGGCAGTGACGAGTTGGAGTCAACCTAAGACGCCAACAGAAGTTAGGAGTTTCCTTGGATTGGCTGGATATTACAGGCGATTCGTTAAGGATTTCTCCACACTAGCGGCCCCACTCACGAAGTTAACTTGTAAAGATGTGTCTTTTCAGTGGGACGACAAGTGTGAGGCCAGTTTCAAAGAGTTGAAGAAGAGATTGACCACTGCACCTATACTTGTTCTTCCAGACGGACACGAGGGATACGCGGTTTATACTGACGCGTCCAAGGAAGGTTTAGGGTGCGTGTTGATGCAAAATGGGAAAGTCGTAGCTTATGCTTCTAAAAAGCTAAAAGATGCCGAAAAGAATTATCCCATTCACGACTTGGAACTTGCAGCGGTGATATTTGCCTTGGGCAAATGGCGTCATTATCTGTATGGTGTCACTTTTGACATCTTTACGGACCACCAGAGTTTGAAGTATCTATTCACTCAGAAGGATCTCAACAGGAGACAGAGACGGTGGATGGAATTCTTGGAAGATTATGACTGCCGCATTCAGTATCACCCTGGGAAGGCGAACGTAGTCGCCGATGCATTGAGCCGAAGGGCTCACGTGGCACACCTAGAGGGGACATCTTCAGATACCTCTTTAGAGGACAGGAAGGACTCGATTTGAATCGTATCCTCGTCTTGCCAACCTTTCAGTCCAACCCGATTTAGTCCAACAACTTCGAGACGAGCAAGATTCAGATGCCAGTATTCAGAAGATCAAAGCTAGAATGCTGAATGATCCTAACACCAAATTCAGGATCGATGGTACCGGATTGCTTCGCTTTGGGACCCGAGTTTGTGTTCCCATGAATCTGAAGCGTGGAATTCTCGACGAGGCACACAAGTCTGCTTATGTTGTTCACCCAGGAGGCAACAAGATGTATCGTGATCTCAGAACCCAATATTGGTGGAATGGTATGAAAAGGGACGTGGCTACTTATGTGAAACATTGTCTAACATGTCAGAGAGTAAAGGCCGAGCATCAAAGGCCTGGAGGAACTCTTCAGCCGCTTCCTGTACCCACTTCCAAGTGGCAGGAGATCACTATGGACTTCGTGACTGGATTGCCTGCCGTTCGTGGAGGTTTCGATAGTATTTGGGTCATCGTTGATCGATTGACCAAGTCAGCGCATTTTCTACCAGTTCGAAAAACAGCAAAGGTTAAACAGCTCGCAGAATTGTATCAGAAAGAAATTATTAGGCTTCATGGTGTTCCGGAAAGTATCGTTTCTGACAGGGACCCTAAGTTCACAGCTCAGTTGTGGCAAGAACTTCATAAGAACTTGGGAACGACCCTAAAGTTTAGCTCTGCAGCACATCCTCAGACTGATGGACAATCCGAGCGGACGATCAGGTTTCTAAATGATATGTTACGGGCATGTGCGCTCGATTTTCATACGAGTTGGATTTCACACTTGCCCTTGGTCGAGTTCGCTTACAACAACAGTTATCAAGCCTCGATTGGAATGCCACCGTATGAGGCTCTTTATGGGAGGAAGTGCAGATCTCCAATTTATTGGGAATTGGAGGATTGGAAATGGTCAGCTAATGGCCATGAGAGGGCTACTCCACCGGATCACATTCAGGAAGCAATTGATAAGGTTCAACTCATTCGGCAAAGAATGAAAGCAGCTCAAGATCGCCAGAAGAGCTACGCCGACAAGAGGCGTCGACATTTGGAGTTCGAAGTGGGAGACCGAGTTTTTCTCAAGGCCTCCCCGAGGAAGGGATTCACGAGGATCGGTAGAGGTGGGAAGCTTACTCCGAGATATTTAGGTCCATTTGAGATCACCGAGCGGATCGGGAATACCGCATATCGTCTGGACCTACCACCTTATCTTACCGGGATCCACAATGTCTTCCATGTCTCACAGCTTCGCAAGTACTTCCCCGACGAGTCCCATATTCTCCAGGATGACGGAGTTCAGCTTGAGCCGGATTTGACTATTGAGATGAAACCGGTTCAGATTCAGGATCGTAAGGTTCAGCAGCTTCGCCACAAGCAGATTTCATTAGTGAGAGTTCTCTGAAGGAACCGTTCGACCGAGCAGTCTACTTGGGAGACGGAGGCTAAGATGAGGGAAGCTTATCCCGAGCTTTTCTGATGAAGATGGAATCTGGGGACCAGATTCTCATAAGGGGGAGGTATTGTAACGACCCAGAAATCTGAGAATTACTGTGTGTAATTTTTACGCGTTAATTATCTTTCTTAATCTCTAAATTCTCGATTATATGTGAATTATAATATATTATGTCGTAAATGACCAATGTGATAATATTGTTTGCGTATTTAAATTACGTGTCTATATTGCGTTTATTAAATATTTAATCGTTATATGTGATCGACGCGTATTTAATTGGATTTTCTAAAATTACTAAAATAACCCTTCGTATTTTTCGGTATTTCGAAGATATTTGATAAGTATCGAAATTCATTTCATTATTTTTATTTCGAGAGAGAGAGAGAGAGAAGAAGAAGAAAAGAGATATTTCTCCCGAATCCCTAATCGATCGTGCCGAGCTCGAATCTCCGTGGAATTTCGCGCCAATCATTTTTAAACGATCAGTTCTTCGATACCTTTCTTTAGGTACCAATTTCCCCAATTTCTTTTACGTTTTTTCGAGGTTTTGAGAATATTTGGTTATTTCGGGATTTTTAGGTTAAATGCTTAGATCGAGTCCGTTTCTTGGTCAATTCGTGATTTAATTGGATGTATATGTGAATTAGATGTTGATTATTGATTGTTATAAATTATGAGTGTTGATTTGCGTTAAAAATATGATTTTTGTGGAATTTTGGCTCGAATATTTGAAAACCCGTAAGTTTCTGCTGGGTTCAGTTGAACCACACGGGCTAACGCACGGTCTTGCGCAAGACCGTGCAGGAGCCCGTGTGCAACTCCTTGTGCTTGCACGGGCTTGAGCCCGTGCACCAAGGCCGTGTGTTTGGCCGTGTGTGCGTGCACGGTCTTGACACCGTGTTCAAGACCGTGCACTAGGCCGTGTGAAACACTTAGTGAATTTTTCCAGCCTTTTCAAACTTTGCTCTCGGCAATTGAGTCTTCGGGTCACCATTTTTGGTTGACTTTTTGCATACGGACTCCAAAAATTACACCGTTTTCACCTATAGAACCCTTTTAATTTGTAGATTTATATTTTGGAATGTTTATTTAATTTCGCCCTCGTTCGGGCTATGAATAGTGTAATTCTAATTATGTGTATTTTTGACAACCTGTCGGAATTGCGTGAAATTTACATGATAGCTTCTTTACATATTATAATTGACATATGCATGATTGGAAACATGTTTGGTTAGCCGTTCGTCCAATAATTGCTTATTTGCGCTTTTATTGTTGTTGTAGTCGTTATTGATTTGTCTAGGTCTTGTCTTGTCTCCAGATCAGTCCGACGTGGGAGACCAGTGAGTCTAGCAGCTAGGCTTTCTCTTTTTGATTCCAGGTGAGGATTTAAACTTTTAACTGGGCTTGAACATATATATATACAATTGCGAACCCCCTAATCCCTTATTAATATATTATATATTTCGAGTTTATATTTTTATGTTTTATCCTCAAATCATTTAATATCAAAATTATACATAAGTAAACCAAATTGATTTGTTTTCCAACGGGCAAGAAAACTATTTATTTTACGTGACGGTTTGACTTAGGATTTAATCCTTTGTCGTCACCCTTGCTCAGAGTGTCGGTTGGCATTCAAATGGGTTATTTTAAAGCGAGCAAATACATGACTATTTTCAAGTTGGGCCCGGGAAGGTATCCGAAGGTTACATCTGGGGACGGGCGTTCAGGGTGTAATCCGAGGTGCTTCTCCCAAAACTAAGCGTCAATCGTGGCCTGTCAGGAGGTGATAGCCACGGTTGGGAGCGATGGTGGGTGTTGCATTCGTTGCACATTTTCCTAAAATTCATTATGGTTGAGCTTCGGGTTGCTCCTTAGCTTGACACCGGCGATGGAGTATTTATACATGCACCGTGGAGATATAAGGAGGAACAGGCCCATTCTCGCTGGGATAGTATTTACTGCTTTATAGCGTTATTGATTTTAATTCTTAATTGTATATCCAAGTCGAAGCATATTCCGGTTTCTTCATTATCGCATATGTATTTTCTATAAATACCCGGAAGCATGACTCGACTTGTTCTCACATCTTCACTGAGTATTTTGACTCACCCTCTTTTAATTGGTTCTTGCCTCAGGTTTGAGAGAGACCGACATGTCTTACGTGTCGGATGGGCAACAGTGCATAGATAGGCTTTTTGGTTTTGCTGAGTCTCGTTAGTTGTCTTTTGATCTCTCGTTCATTACTCTTGTCAACCTGGATTGATGATATTATATTGTTCCCCAATATTGTTATTTAAATGATGTTGCCCTGAGTGGGCTGTTGTTAATGTATTGGCCCCGGAGTGGCATTTTTGTTAATATGGATTTAAATGCTTCCGCTATATATTCTCTGATTTATTTAAATGCTTTATTTTGGGGATCCACTGTTGCCATGTGTCGGGATTGACCCGTTAGCTTGCGTGGGTTCTCGGGTTGAGGCACTGTACTCGGCTTGGGAATTCGTGCAGGTTCGGGGGCTGTAGAGCGGGGCGCTACAGCCTTAGCCAATTTTCCAGCCTTTTTCCTTAGTTGCTCACGGTAATGGGGTCAAATGATCAAAAATAAAAGTTGACTTTTTGCATACGACCCCCTAAAATCGATCCGTTTTCGCCTATAGCTTCCTTATGATTCAAGGATGAATATTTGGTAGAGTTTTCAAAATTCCGATCTCGTTCGGACCTTGAATCGAACCTTTTTCGTTAGGGCTTTTTCCCCAATTTTTGAATGTTGTCCGAAAAATCCGAAAATCGCATGAGTGCTTCTTTATAATATTATATGCATGAATATGCAATTAGAATTTCAATTGAGCATGTTCATCATTGTTAATTTCGTATTTTTAGTTTAATCGATTTAATTGTATTTTAATTGTATATTCATTTGATACATGTTGTTTTTTGGTTTTAATTGCAATGTAGTCTTTGTGAGTCGTTGTCGTGTCTTGTCTTATGTGGTTTTGTCATTTATTAGTTTCAGGCTGTCTTGTCAGGACATTGCTTGGAGTGTCTTGTCGTTCCGTGTTTCCAGGTGAGGGTTTTAAAATATTTCAAACGGAGTAAGAATTCTTTTTATTTATTGTGAACTCCCCTTATGTGCTCATATTGCTTTGTTTTCCTTTCTCGTATAATTATTAGATATTTAATCTATATTTTAAGGTTGATCTCAAATGTCTTAATATTAAATTGTACTTATGAGTATCCCTAAATCATTTTATTTTATAAGGCAAGTAAAGTTATTTATTTTAAGCGTGACGGTTTGACTTAGGTTTTATACCCTTCGTCGTCACTCAAACTTACCCAAATTCAATTTATGTATGTTTTTCAAAGCGAGCAAATTCGTGACATTTCAAAATTGGGCCCGGAAAAGTATCCGGAGGTTATACCTGGGGACGAGCGTCTAGGGGTAATCCGAGGTGCTTCTCCCAAAAATTAAGCGTCAATCGTGGCCCGTCAGGAGTTGATAGCCACGGTTGGGAGTGATGGTGGGCGTTGCATTCGTTGCACGTTTTCCTAAAATTCACAGTCGCCCGAAATAGCGATTCGGGGTCAGACACCGGTGATGGAGTACCAGAACTTGAAGGGGTTATAAGGAGGAACAGGCCCATTTCTCGCTGGGATATTAATTGCGTGCATATTACTGCTTTAATTATTTATTATTATTATTTAATGTTATGTATCCAAGTCGAAGCACGATCCGGATTTTCTTCAATTATGCAAATGTATTTTCATATATATATAATTAAAACCCGGACACGTGGCTCGTACTTGTTCCCTCTTGACCTTCACTGAGTGTTTTTACTCACCCCCACTATTTTAATTCTTACTTCAGGTCGACAGGTGGCGTTGTCACCTATCATGTTAGTCGGCAGCAGCAGGTCTAGGTTGGCTCGTGTGTCTTGTCTTGTCAGTGTCCCAACAACAGTCGTGTCCTTGTTATGAATTTATTTAATTACGTATCCCGAATTATGCTTTATATTTATGTACTTACGTGCCCCTGATGTGGGATAGATTAGACTGGCGATGAATGGCAATTATTATATTATGATTGAGAATGATGTATGAATTACGTGGCCATGGATGGCTTATATGTTATTTTTATAATTGTTTATCTTCCGCAACTCTGATTTATTTAATTATTTATTGCTGTTGTTGTTGGGCTGTCGTTTGCTGTTGCTAGTTTTGCTTGATTGATTGCCGTTCGCCGGGATGGATTTTTAAATGGGGTACTTATACCTCGTTTGAGGGTTTATCTCGGTGCGGGTATGGTGTCCTTTCTCCGGCCAAGGAATGGGGCGCTACATGGTCTGTAATAAAAAATATATTAAAAATAAATCTGATATTGGAAATTCTAGAGGTCCAACGAATTCTTCTTGACATCCTCGTGAGATCTTTTGTAATAATAAACAATATATCATAGTACATGTCATATTGTATTTTATATTTTGATTCCGGAATTTCATACTATGATTTTGCATGTACGTACTTGATACCCATTTTCCAGTACTCGATTCTCTATTTCTGCCACATATTATAAAAACTTATTTTATTGGAATTTATACTTTGTTCTAGACCATAGTGTACCTTGATTACTCAGCATAATACTTTAAGTGTTTGAAATATGTACTCGATTCTCTACTTTTCCACACATGGTCTGTAATAAAAATATATGAAAAAATAAATGTGATATTGAGAATTTCAGAGTTTCAGGGAACTCTTCTTGACATCCTCATGGGATCTTTTGTACTAATAAACAATATATCGTAATATCTGTGATATTGAATTTCATACTTTGATTTCGGATAAGAGTACTCTGATTTTGCACCTCTGTACTTGATACCCATTTTCCAGTACTCGATTCTCTATTTCTGCAACATATGAAGAAAACTTATTGTATTGGAATTTATACTTTGTTCTCGTCTATAGTGTACCTCAATTAATCCGATCAATACTTTAAACAATTGAAATCTGTACTCGATTCTATACTCTTCCACGCATGGTCTGTAATAAAAATATATGAAAAATAAATGTGATATTGAGAATTCCAGAGTTATAGGGAACTCTTCTTGTCATTCTCGTGGGATCCTTTGTGATAATAAATAATATATAATAATACCTGTGATATTGGATTTCATACTTTGATTCCTGAAAAGAGTACTCTGATTATTCATCTCTGTACTTGATACACATTTTACAGTACTCGATTCTCTATTTCTGCCACATATTATGAAAATTTATTTTATTGGAATTTATACTTCGTTCCAGCCTACATTGTACCTTGATTACTCAGCGTAGTACTTTAAACGTTTGAAATCTGTACTCGATTCTCTACTTTTCCAATCATGGTTTGTAATATAAATATCTGAAAAATAAATGTGATAGTGGGAATCCAGATGTTTTAGGGAATTCTTCTTGACATACTCGTGGGATATTTTGTAATAATAAATAATATATCGTAATACCTGTCATATTGTATTTTATACCTTGATTCCGGAATTTCATACTCTGATTTTGCACGTACGTACTTGATACCAATTTTTCAGTACTCGATTCTCTATTTCTGCCACATATTATGAAAACTTATTTTATTGGAATTTATACTTTATTCTAGTCTACAGTGTACCTTGATTACTCAGTATAGTACTTTAAATGTTTGAAATCTGTACTCGATTCTCTACATTTCCACGCATGGTCTGTAATAAAAATATATGAAAAATAAATGTGATATTGGGAATTCTAGATGTTCTAGGGAATTCTTCTTGACATCCTCGTGGGATCTTTTCTAATAATAAACAATTTATCATAATACCTGTTATATTGTACTTTCTACTTTGATTCCGAAAACGAGTGCTCTGATTTTGAACGTGCGTAGTTGGTACCCATTTTCCAGTACTCGATTCTCTATTTCTGCCACATCCTACGAAAACTTATTTTATTGGAATTTATACTTTGTTCTAGTCTGTTGTGTACCTTAATTTCTCATATTATAAATCTATATATTATTTATCGTACTCCACATGTGTGATCGATTCATTGATCAAATTTATGTCGATACGTATAACTTGGTATGTTGGTCATTGTCTAATATAAAGTTGATTGAAGTAAGAACTTAACTGAAATATATATCTTACTAGAGGATTACGTTTAAGGAGCTATTGATCATACTTATATAAATACAACAATATTTCATACGAGATAACTTGTGATATTGAACGTATAAGGCTATTGAACTATGATCATAAATGAAATATTGGAATTTATACTTTTTAGGAAATCCATATATATTTGAAAACACATGTACATGAATGAGGTATCATTCAAAAGCAAGACAATACTATAACATTCTGGAATATTAAATTAGAATATTGAACGGAGTATCTTTGTCCAACTTGACTCAAGTATGGATTTAAGTAGTATATTCAACTCTACTTAGGAATTACGTAATTTATTTAATATTTATTAATGAGATCGACATAAGTTGTGATATTTATGACAAAGCATATTACATAACCGAGTAAATCCAAAATAGTGAAATAGGTATTAAATAGTTTGAAGTAGGATAATGAAGTCGAAAGGTACTTTCTCACTCAATCGAGTATAATACTTAATATTGCACGCAAAATTGATTTATTTATATGCATATATCGTAATTAAAACTTCTGGGGTTCTATCATGTTATGACAAGGTACTTATTTCAGATTACTATATTATTCTTTTGTAATAATAAATAATATATTGTAATACCTGTCATATTATATATTATACTTTGATTCCGGAAATGAATACTCCGATTTTGCACGTATGTACTTGATACAATTTTCCAGTACTCGTTTCTCTATTTCTGCCACATATTATGAAAACTTGTTTTATTTGAATTTATACTTTGTTCCAATCTGTGTACCTTGATTACTCAGTGTAGTACTTTAAACCTTTGAAATCTGTACTCGATTCTCTACTTTTCCACTCATGGTCTCTAATAAAAATATATGAAAAATAAATGTGATATTGAGAATTCCATAGTTCCAGGGAACTCTTCTTGACATCCTCGTGGGATCTTTTGTAATAATAAACAATATATCATAATACCTGTGATATTGAATTTCATACTTTGATTCCGGACAAGAGTACTCTGATTTTGCACCACTGTACTTGATACCCATTTTCCAGTACTCGATTCTCTATTTCTGCAACATGTGAAGAAAACTTGTTTTATTGGAATTTATACTTTGTTCCAGTCTATAGTGTACCTCAATTACTCCGATCAATACTTTAAAAGATTGAAATTTGTACTCGATTCTATACTTTTCCACTCATGGTCTATAATAAAAATATATGAAAAATAAATGTGATATTGAGAATTCCAGAGTTCCAGGGAACTCTTCTTGTCATCCTCGTGAGATCTTTTGTAATAATAAACAATATATAGTAATACCTGTGATATTGTATTTCATACTTTGATTCCTGAAAAGCTTACTCTGATTATTCATCTATGTACTTGATACCTATTTTATAGTACTCGATTCTCTATTTCTGCCACATATTATGAAAACTTATTTTATTGGAATTTATACTTTGTTCCAGCCTACATTGTACCTTGATTACTCAGTGTAGTATTTTAAACGTTTGAAATATGTACTCGATTCTCTACTTTTCCAATCATGGTCTGTAATAAAAATATATGAAAGATAAATGTGATATTAGGAATTCCAGATGTTCAAGGGAATTCTTCTTGACATCCCCGTGGGATTTTTTTTAATAATAAACAATATATCGTAATACCTGTCATATTGTAATTTATACTTTGATTCCGGAATTTGATACTCTGATTTTGCACGTACGCACTGGATACCCATTTTCCAGTACTCGATTCTCTATTTCTGCCACATATTATGAAAACTTGTTTTATTAGAGTTTATACTTTGTTCCAGTCTATAGTGTACCTTTATTACTCAGTGTAGTACTTTAAATGTTTGAAATATGTACTCGATTCTCTACATTATCACGCATGGTCTGTAATAAAAATATATGAAAATTAAATGTGATATTGGGAATTTCAGGCGTTCTAGGGAATTCTTCTTGACATCCTCGTGGGATCTTTTGTAATAATAAACAATATATCGTAATACCTGTTATATTGTACTTTCTACTTTCATTCCAAAAATGAGTACTCTGATTTTGCACGTGCATACTTGATACCCATTTTCCAGTACTTGATTCTCTATTTCTGCCACATATTATGTAAACTTATTTTATTGGAATTTATTCTTTGTTCCAGTCTGTTGTGTACCTTAATTTCTCGTATTATAAATCTATATATTCTTTATCGTACTCCACATGTGTGATCGAATCATTGATCAAATTTATGTCGATTCGAATAACTTTGTATGTTGGCCATTGTCTAATATAAAGTTGATTGAAGTAAGAACTTAACTGAAATATACATCTTACTAGGGAATTACGTTTAAGGAGCTTTTGATCATACTTATATAAATACAACAATATTTCATACGACATAACTTGTTATATTGAACGTATAAGGCTATTGAACTATGATTGTAAATGAAATATTGGAATTTATACTTTTTTGGAAATACATACATATTTGAAAACACATGTACATGAATGAGGTATCATTCAAAAGCATGACAATACTATAAGATTTCGGAATATTAAATTAGAATATTGAACGGAGTATCTATGTCCAACTTGACTCAAGTATGGATTTAAGTAGTATATTCAACTCTACTTAGTAATTACTTAATTTATTTGATATTTATTAATGAGAATGACATAAGTTGTGATATTTATGACAAAGCATATTACATAACCGAGTAAATCCAATGTAGTGCCCCTCTCCATAGGAGGAAGAAGAATGGCACATCTGCACCAAAACGAATTCCTGAGCACGACAGGGTACCCTACTCGAAAACTCATTTCAGCGAACGGCAAGACACTCAATCAAAACTCTGGCAACAACAACATGACGCCCCAACAACAACAGCAACAATCAAATAAATGCGGAAGCGAATTAATAAATAACAGTTCAATTCATAAAAGCCATCCATGGCAACGGTAATCATAAAATGTGTAGCGTCCCCTGAAGAAAAACCGCCACATCCGCACCGAAATGGACTCCCGAGCTTCAGCGAGGAGCCTCAACTCAAAAATCCATTCCGGCGAGCAGCACTCAAACAATAACCCTCGGCAACAGTGACAACCATCCCAACAACAACCACAATAAAACAGAGATATGCGGAAGCGATTATAAAGTAAACAGATAAATTCCTTAAATGCCTACGAGGCTAACATAATATCAATTAAACATGTGAAATTCGAAATACAATAAAATAACAACACGTAGTGCCATCCATGGCTCAACTAGTCTATCCTGTACAATCCTAGATATCGTCAACTATCCCACATCAGGGGCACATAAGTATGTAAAGTAAATAAATATAATAAACAAGACTCGACGGTTGTTGGGACCACTGATAAGATAAACCAAAAAGACTGAGCCTATCTAGACCTGCTGATGCCGACTGACAAGATAGGTGACGTCGCCACCTGTCTACCTGAAGCAAGAACCAAAATAGCAGGGGTGAGTATAAAGGATACTCAGTAAGGGGGTTTTTGGTCACAGTTCCTCATTTATCTTTTTAAAACTAAAAGTGGTGAGTGTTGCCCGTTTTGAGAAAGAATACGAATAACGAAATATGAGTTGTAAAATGACACAGAGCAACACTCGGGTTCGGCTTATTTGAAAACACAAAAGGTTGACGAACCGGATCCTTTAAAACATTTTGCACGGTAATATCAAGCCGATAAGTTGAAGGGGGGGTATTAGTTGAGTCACGAGGCCGTTACAAGTTCGAAAGGCACGATATAAATAAGTTAGAAACGATAAATAAACATGGCTCGTAATTCAACTAATTTATTGAATAAAAAAGGAGCTTACGGTGGCAAGCACGAGTCACACTTCCGGGTTTTATATATATATACATATATAGGGAAATACATATGATAAATGAAGAGAACCGGAATGTGCTTCGACTTGTAACGAAAGCCGTAAAACACTTAGACAAGCCACAAATGCAATAAATCATGCAAATAATGTGTCCCGGCGAGAACGGGCCCTCTCCTTATAACTCCCAATTGAAAATCATGTAAGCATACAATCAAGTACTCCACCACCAACAATACTATACAGGATTTAAGGAGACGCTGTTAGCACCACCATACAGGGTTTAAGGAGACGCGATTAGCACCACCGTATCAGAGTTTAAGGAGACGCGATTAGCACCACCGTTCGCATCAACTTAGGCTAGCCAACCTCCTAGCAGGCCCAAGTCAACACGCTAGAAGTATACATCGGGATTTGCCCTAGACGCACGTCCCCAGGCTCACCTCCTGTATACTCCGGGCCCAAGTTATTAAACAATCTATGGCTCGCTTTTAAAATCAATGATTGTTTGGGTGGCCAAAAGGGCCATTCGAAAGTAGGAAATCGGGGTGTGGGAGGCCAAATGGGCCATTCGAGACAAGGTTATAATTGCGAGGTCGAGAGACCAAAGTTCGCATTTAAAACAAATGGGTTTTCCTTGCCTCTAGTTGAAAGTATTTAAAACATTTTGGTTTGCTATCAAAACGGTTTGACTAAGCAGATAGAGAAATAGTAAAGGCCATACAACAAGTAATAAGAAAGCGGGATAGTGGTTTATTTCACAAACCTAAGTAACTATGTTCTTACTCCAGTTGAAAACAATTTAAAACCCTTACCTGGATCGACACGATAGTATGAAAGCAAGCGGTAGTCAGGTTTCTCCCTCGTTGGTCCCACCTGTAATACATAGGGCCTAGAGGATGAAAACAAGACCGACAATACTAAAAGCAAGACACGAACAACAGACGACACACGGCAATTCAAATATAACTTCACTCATGCTACAGATACAATATGGAAAGCCAGGCAATTAAGCATATAAGGATATATAACATATGAAATAACATTTAAAGGAATATTTAAAGCAATTGTCATAATGGAAGAAGGTTAATAATAAATATGGAAAGCATGCTAAAATGTAGTTAGGGCACGTAGACATGCTTAAAATAATACAAAGACGTTCTCTCGCGAATACGGGATCAAACGGATAAGGAACGGGAAAGGTGGGATAAAATTCCTAAATGAGTAAGGCGTCAATTGACGGTCAAATAGGGTCGGATAAATTATAAATTATGAAGAATATCAAATCCTGAGGCTCGAGGAAGCTATAGGTGAAATCGGATTGATATTCGGAGGTCGTATGTGAAAAGTCAACATTTAAATGAGTGGGGTTGACCAAATTCCCGAAGTGCAAGAAAGGAAAAGGCTGGAAAATGCACTAAGTATGTTGCACCGGCCAACGCACGGGCTTGGCAAGCCGGTGCAAGCACAAATAGGGGTGCACGGCCTCACGCACGGTCTTGAGCACGGTGCCAAGACCGTGCAGGTGCAAACGGGCCTGCGCACGGGCTCAAGCCCGTGCAGGTTGAAAAGGGCTGCGCACGGGCTCCTGCACGGTCTTGATCAAGACCGTGCGTTCGCCCGTATGGATCTACTGAGCAGCAGACTCAGCAGATCGCGAAACCTCTCACGCGAAATCAACATTTAAATTCATACATCTCCTAATTTACACCATAAAACATCCTAATTTTCACATATAATCATATATATCATATAAGCTACACATAGGCGCAAGAATCACGTAAAATGGTCAAGTAAATCTCCCTAAACACGAAAATCCTAAAACTATAAAATTCTATATAAAACTCAAAAAAATCGCAACGAGGAAGGAACGAAATGAAATGGGGTAAAAGGATTACCGGCAGAGAATGTAGTGAGGATCGTTCGGGTTTTCACAGCTCGTCGATCGGGTGAGAAACGGGCTCGGTAGGGCGTCGGGAAGTTTCCTCCTTTCTTCTCCTTCTCTTCTCCTTCCTTTCTTCTTTTTCCTTCTTTGTATGTAATGAGAGAATGAGAGAGATAGGTAGATATTTAGGAAAATATCTCGGGGGGGTAAAATGGTCATTTAGGTTTTTAAGGGCATTTAGGTAATTTAAGTAATTGAGGGCATTTAAAAGATAAGTTAAATCAATCTTTTCCATAAGATTAATTAATCCAATTGGATAGATCGAGAAATTAGGCAAGAAAGAATTCGTGTAATTATTAATAATATAATTTAAAATATTCGGGTCGTTACAAAATGAATCTAAAATAATTATCCAATCAACGCCGTCCATGGGTTAACTAAACTATCCCACATCAGGGGCACGTAAAGTATGGAAAGTAAATCATAATGCTAAATACAATAATTCAAATCAATTCAAAAAGTAAAGACTCGACTGTTGTTGGGACACTGACAAGACAATAAACAAGAGCCAACCTAGACCTGTTGCTGCCGACTGACAAGATAGGTGACACTGCCACTTGTCTACCTGAAGCAAGAACCTAAATAAAAGGGGTGAGTATAAAGGATACTCTGTAAGGGGGGAAATATACAATATAAGTATTGATCGCAGTTCGTCGTTTATCTTTTAAAACCAAAAGTAGTGAATGTTGCTCGTTTTAAAAAAAGATACCAATAATAATATAAGTTGTAAAACTATAATACAAAGCAACTCTCAGGTTCGGCTCACTTTAAAAACACGAAAGGTTGACAAACCGGATGCATTTGAAATCATTTGGACATAATGTCTAGCCGATAGTTTAATGAAGGCTTAGTCGTTTCACAATCCGTCGAGTAGATGAAAGGAACGATTATCAATAATTCATGGTCAAGAAATGAAAGACTTGATTGTGCTTCGACTAAGTAACAAAAGCAGTAAATCAATTAGACAAGTAAATAATGTAAATAATCCATGCAATAATGTGTCCCGGCGAGAACGGGCCCTCTCCTTATAACTCCCAATAATGTCATTCATGAAATCAATTACTCTACCACTAATAGTCAATCAATCAGGAATTAAGGAGACGCGATTAGCACCACCGTACAGTATTTTAAGGAGACGCGGTTAGCACCATCGTTCCCATCAACTTAGACTAGCCAACCTCCTAACCAGGCTAAGTTAACACGCATAGAAGTATACATCGTGATTTGCCCTAGACACTCGTCTCCAGGCTCACCTCATGTATACTCCGGGCCCAAAGTCATGATCTAGTCCATGGCTCGCTTTTGAAATCAATATCAATTTGGGTGGCCAAAAGGGCCATTTGAAAAATGATGCAAGCAGTTATATATGAATGGCCAAAGGGGCTGTTCGAGACAATGTTATATGTGCGAGTCCGAAAGACGAAAGTTCGCATTTAAAAACAAATGGGTTTTCCTTGCCTCTAGTTGAAAATGTTTGTAAAATATTATACATATAGGTTTTGCTATTAAAAGGTTTGACTAAGCACATAAGGAAATAGTAAAGGCAGGAACAACAAGCAATAAGAAACACAGGAATGGTAAGTTATTTCGCAAACCTATATATATCGATGATCTTGCCCCAGTTGAAAGCATTTTAAACCCTTAACTGGCTCGACAGAACAAGAGAAGGAAAGCAAGTAGCAATTACAATTATGCCTCAAAGATCCCACCTGAAAAACACGGGGTCTAGAGGATGAATGACTGACACGAACAAGAAAACAGACACCGACGCTCGTCTACCAAATTATGAACATGCTTAAAGAGGATCATTCAACATTTAGGCACAATAGAGCAAGTAGGGGTAACATGGTCAATTTATATCCAAAAGTATAGAATAAACGAATAAACGAAGAACACTAAATTAATCACAAAATATTGAAACACATAAGCTAAGCAGGGGATAAGATTGTAATTAAACATTAAACATCTATATTTCATAAAAGCAATAAATTGAAATACAACTTCACAACTTACAGCTTTTCTCAAAAGCTCTAAAGCTACAAGCTAATATCAAATTCTATCTCTAGCCTAATCGAACTGAAACCTATCAATTCGACTACACAATCATTCAACAACAATATTCAACAATTAGGACAAGCTAGAGTACAAACAATTCATGCCAAAACAGTCTGAAAAGCTAAAAGCTAGAAGCTACAATCAAAAAGTTTTCATTTAACATAATTATACAGAAAAATGCAATAAAAGACAAACGACAAGTCGGATTCGAGTAATACCAGCGCCGTTGGAACCGTTGCGACGAGGAGAACGAACTGCGTGAAGAGTCCGTCGCTGGATTCCGGCAGGAACACGGTCGCCGCCGCTCCACCGCCGGTCATGTCTGAGCTCGAGGCCAATGGCAAAAGCTTCATCTCGTCAAGGGCATCCCAGCCACGGTGGTCCGCCGCCTCAGCTCTGCCAGAAACTGCTGGAAAATCGCCCATCGCCGCCACCAACTTCACTTCGTCGTATCTCTGTCGTTGGTGGTCCGATGAAGGTGAGACCACTGTCATTGGACTCCCCTCGTTCAGGGCTACCTTCGCTGGGTGGTGCGTCACCATGGGGTCACCGGAGATGGCAGATCGGAAAAGTGCCGTCGCCATCTTCTCTTCGCCATAGCACCGCCGTCGGCCACTTCCATGCCTGGAGACCACCACCAAAAGCTTCCTTGTGCCACGACGAAAAAATCCCACATAATGTCAGGTCGTGACATCGCCGGAAAAGTCTCCAGCGAGGAGTTCATCCGTCGCGGAACTTCGCACCGCCACAATACCACCACCGTCATCCAAATGCCGAAAATATGGGTACCATTGAACTCCTCTCATCGAGACGATCGATTTCGACATATCATTTGCTTGAATCGGTGAAGAAATGAAAAATCCCCAAATTGGAGAACAGGGGTGTCGCGCGTCGTTCTTCTGCTGTGGGTGATCTCTCAATTTTCATTTGTGCCCCAAGACTTTCAATAATTGCATCATATACCCTACTCCTAAAAAAATGTGCAAATTGTGTAAAGTGTTGGAATAAGGCGTGCTTAGTGTCAAAATGACCAAAATTAAATGCTTAACAAAGATTGAGGTTCGTTTTATTAAAATTCATGAGTTTACGAAAAGTTAATTCCGGGTTGGGCTAAAATGTAAATAGTTTTGGGTCAAAATACAATTATCTTTAAAATATGATTTAATGAAGGATATTTGGGATTTTATGAAAATATTGGAACCTCGGTAAAATATGCATTATTAAAACATTGGACCCCAGTCCAATGTACACCGTTAAATTACTAAATCAAGTTAAACGAGCTAAAAATATAAATTTACCAAATTGACCCTAGTTAGTGGCAAATCGATGCAAATTAAATTCTAATTAATGCCTTGGGTTTTAAATGCCAAATCGATGATTTATAAAAATCTTTAAATGCAAGAGTTGGGAAAACGTGCAAGTGTGGAAGACGTCGGGACTGTAAATGGTCCGAATTCCGATAAACGTGCTAATCTTGAGCTTGGAGATTGCGGGTCGTCCCAATCAAAATAGTGAAATAGGTATTAAATGTTTTGAAGTAGGATAATGAAGTCGAAAGGTACTTTCTCACTCAATCGAGTATAATAATATTGTACGCAAAATTGGTTTATTTATATGCATATATTGTAGCGCCCCGCTCTACAGCCCCCGAACCTGTACGGATTCCCAAGCCGAGAACGGCGCCTCAACCCGAAAACCCATACAAGCTAACGGGTCAATCCCGACACTTGGCAACAGTGGATCCCCAAATTTAAAAACATCTAACCAACTCAGAAGAAACAGCGGAAGCAATTTAAATTCATATCAACATAAATGCCACTCCGGGGCCAATTCAACTAATAAGTATCAAAGCCCATTCAGGGGCAACATTAAATAAATATCAAGGGACGGGGATCAATGTATCATATCTACATGTCAGGACAAAAGAACAACTAACTAGAGAGTTAATAGACAACAAAGAGACTCGGCAAAACCAAAAAGCCTATCTATGCACTGTTGCCCATCCGACACGTAAGACATGTCGGTCTCTCTCTCAACCTGAGGCAAGAACCAATGAAAGAGGGTGAGTCAAAAATACTCAGTGAAGATGTGAGAACAAGTCGAGTCATGCTTCCGGGTTTTATAGAAAATACATATGCAATAAGTAAGAAACCGGAATATGCTTCGACTTGGATATTCAATTAAAATGATAAAAGCAATAACGATATAAAGCGATAAATAAATATCCCAGCGAGAGTGGGCCTGTTCCTCCTTATTTCTCCACGATACATTATAAAAATCTCCGTCGCCGGTGTCAAGCTAAGGAGCAACCCGAAGCTCGACTAATGTGAATTTTAGGAAAATGTGCAACGAATGCAACATCCACCATCGCTCCTAATCGTGGCTATCAACTCCTGACGGGCCACGATTGACGCTTATTTTTGGGAGAAGCACCTCGGATTACACCCTGGACGCTTGTCCCCAGATGCAACCTCCGGACACTTTCCCGGGCCCATTTTGAAATAACACGGCTTTGCTCGCTTTCAAAATAAGATTTGAATGCCAAACGGCAATCTGGGCAAGGGTGACGACGAAGGGGGTAAATACTAAGTCAAACCGTCACGTAAAATAAAGAGTTTTCTTGCCCTTTTTGAAAACAAATCAATTTGGTTTAATAATGTATAATTTTGATATTAAAGGATTTGAGGATAAAACATAAAAATATAAGCTCGAAATATATAATACATCAATAAGGGATTAGGGGGTTTCGCAAGTATATATATATATATATGTTCAAGCCCATTTAAAAGATTTAAATCCTCACCTGGAATCAAAAATAGAAAGCCTAGCAGCTAGACTCACTGGTCTCCGACGCCTGACTGATCTGAAGACAAGACAAGACCTAGACAAATTAATAACGACTATAAAAGCGCAAATAAGCAATTATTGGACGAACGGCTAACCAAACATGTTCACAATCATGCATATGCTAATTATAATACGTAAAGAAGCTATCATGTAAATTTCACGAAATTCCGACAAGTTGCCAAAAATGCACATACTTAAAATTATACTATTCATAGCCCGAACGAGGGAGAAATTAAATAAACATTTCAAAATATTAATCTACAAGTTATAAGGGTTCTATAGGTGAAAACGGTATAATTTTTGGAGTCCGTATGCAAAAAGTCAACCGAAAATGTTGACCCGAATACTCACTTGCCGAGAGCAACATTTGAAAAAGGCTGGAAAATTTTCTAAGTGTTTCACACCGGCTTGTGCACGGTCTTGAACACGGTGTCAAGACCGTGCACGCACACACGGCCAAACGCACGGTTTGGACACACGGGCTTGAGCCCGTGCGGGCAAAAAGAGCTGCACACGGGCTCCTGCACGGTCTTGCTAAAGACCGTGCGTTAGCCCGTGTGGTTCAACTGGACACAGCAGAAAGTTACGGGTTTTTACAAAATTCGAACAAAAAATTCATAAAAATCATATTTTTAACGCAAATCAACACTCATAATTTATAACAATCAATAATCATCATCTAATACACATTTACATCCAATAATATCACGAAATGATTAAGAAACGGGCTTGATCTAAGCATATTACCTAAAAATCCCGAATTAATAAATTATTCTCAGAACATCGAAAATCCGTGAAAGAAATTGGGGAAATTGGTACCTAGAGAAAGGTATCGACGAAAGATCGTTTAGGATCGATTGGCGCGAAATTCCACGGAGATATGAGCTCGGCACGATCGATTTGGCTTCGGGAGAAAATTCTCTTTTTCTTCTTCTCTCTCTCTCTCGAATTTTGAAATAAGGTTCGAATGAAGTTTTCAAGACTTTTATCAAATATTTCGAAATATCAAAAAAATACGAAGGGGTATTTTAGTAATTTTAGAAAGTCCAATTAAATACACGTCGGTCAAACATATCAATTTAATATCGAACAAACGCAATTAGACAAGGAATTTAAATACGCAATTAATATTATCACATTGGGTCGTATACGCAAATAATATATAATAACTCACATATTACGAGAATTTAGGGTTAAGAAAGATAATTAACGTGGGAAAATACTTACAATAATTCTCGGATTTCTGGGTCGTTACATATATTGTAATTAAAACTTATGGGGTTCTATCATGTTATGACAAGGTACTTATTTCAGATTACTACATTATTCTTTTGTAATAATAAACAATATATTGTAATACCTGTAATATTGTATTTTATACTTTGATTCCGAAAATGAATACTCCTTTTTTGCACGTACGTACTTGATACCCATTTTCCAGTACTCGATTCTCTATTTCTGCCACATATTATGAAAACTTATTTTATTGGAATTTATACTTTGTTCCAGTCTACAGTGTACCTTGACTACTTAGTGTAGTACTTTAAACCTTTGAAATCTGTACTCGATTCTCTACATTTCCACGCATGCTCTGTAATAAAAATATATGAAAAATAAATGTGATATTGGGAATTCCAGAGCTCCAGGGAATTCTTCTTGACATCCTCGTGGGATCTTTTGTAATAATAAACAATATATCGTAATACCTGTCATATTGTATTTTATACTTTGATTCCGGAATTTCATAATCTGATTTTGCACGTACGTACTTGATACCCATTTTCCATGTAACGCCCCATATTTTCGTAGCATATTTCGGTGCGTTAGCCGGATTTATTTGCTAATTATGTGATTTAATTGAGATTTAGTGTGAATTTTTTTTGAGATAATTATGTTTGAGTGCTTTTGAGATTTTAATTCGCGTGGTGCTAACGAGGGTGTAATTTGTGTCATTTTGACTATAATATCGACTTATTTCGATAACTCGACATTTTAGCCCGTAATAGCGATTCGCAGTATTCTTGGACTGGCTCGAGATTGAGCCAGTGTCTCTTTTTCTCTAACTCTCTCTCACGCCTCTATTTTGGTTCTTGTTTCAGGTTTTTGGTGTCCGACATTGCATTGTCGGCAGTGGCAGCAGCGTCTAGATAGGATACTTGGTCATCTCGAGTCGGTCTTGTATTTATATTTTTGTAGATCGATTTGATGATGTGGCTGTTATACACTCTCCTAACTTGTTTACTTTATGTTGAACAGCGAATTAGTTGAGTTACATATATGCCCCTGTGACGGATTACTGAATGTTATGAGTTTCTTTAGTTGAGCCTTTGATGGGCGATGTTTATGTATCCCTCTTGTTTTCATTATATGCTTTCGCTCTTATTTTCTTTGTCTGGTTGGGAGTGATGCTGTTGCCAGGTTATGGAAATCACGTTATTCTGGGCGGGTTTTTGGGTGGGCGTCCCTAACCGCCACTCAGGGGCTCGTTACGGTCCGGGGGTTGTGATGTAGGGGCGTCATATTCCAGTACTCGATTGTCTATTTCTGCCACGTATTATGAAAACTTATTTGATTGGAATTTATACTTTGTTCCAGTCTATAGTGTACCTTGATTACTCAGAATAGTACTTTAAATGTTTGAAATATGTACTCGATTATCTACATTTCCACGCATGGTCCGTAATAAAAATATAGGAAAAATAAATGTGATATTGGGAATTCCAGATGTTCTAAGGAATTCTTCTTGACATTCTCGTGGGATCTTTTGTAATAATAAACAATATATCATAATACCTGTTATATTGTACTTTCTACTTTCATTCCAAAAATGAGTACTCTGATTTTGCACGCACTTGATACCCATTTTCCAGTACTCGATTCTCTATTTCTGCAACATATTATGAAAACTTGTTTTATTGGAATTTATAGCGCCCCTTTCCGTAGGCGGAGAAAGGACACCACATCCGCACCGAGACGAACTCTCAAACGAGGTAGAGGTACCCTATTTAAAAATCCATCCCGGCGAACGGCAAGCACTCAATCTATACCGGCAACAATGTACCTAGTCCAACAACAACAACCAACAGAAATAACAGAGTGCGGAAGCTTAACATATCCATATCAATTAAACATTCAAAGCCACACGGGGCATGAATTAACATAAATCAATATTCCAACAAATATATATTTAACTAGTCAATGCTTAACGAATATCCATCACATCATCGAATATCAATCATCATTAATATATCCATTTCTACTAAACAAAACGATCCAATAATAAAAGACAGACTGTTGTTGGACACTATCGACAATTACCAATGGACACGAAGACCAAGACTTACGACCCGCTGTTGCCAACCGACATGAGAGGTGACAATGCCACCTGTCGACTTGAAGTAAGAATTAAAAATAACGAGGGGTGAGTATAAACGATACTCAGTGAAGGTAAAGAGGGGACAAGTACGAGTCACGCTCCCGGGTTTTTATACATATATAAGAAAGTACATTTGCAGAATTTAAGAAAACCGGAATGTGCTTCAACTTGCATTAATTACAATTAATAAGCATTAACGATAAAGCATAATTAGAAGCAAGAAATATCCCAGCGAGAATGGGCCTGTTCCTCCTTATAACCCCTTCATGTCATTATAAAACTCCATCTCCTATGTCTGACCCCATAGTGCGACCATGGGCGAAGAATTGAATTTTAGGAAAACGTGCAACGGATGCAACGCCCACCATCGCTCCCAACCGTGGCTATCAACTCCTGACGGGCCACGATTAATGCTTAATTTTGGGAAAAGTACCTCGGGCAACACCCTGGATGCTCGTCCCCAAGTGAGACCCTCGAATACCCTATCGGGCCCTCATTAAAAGAAAAGTCCACAATTTTGCTCGCGTTCAAGAAACAATATAAGTTGAAAGCCAAACGGGCATTTAGGCAAGGGTGTGACGACAAAGGGGGTGACTATAAGTTTCATACGTGTCGGGAAGCACTGGCGCCCTCCCCTAACGACTTCCCTCATAGACCCTACCAAAGTCAAAGCGTCACGTTGAAAAGAAAGAGTTTACTCGCCTCTTGAAACCAAAACGATTTAGATATACTAATAGGTATGAGTTAATATCAAAATATTTGTTATTAAAATCATGAAAATATAATTAAATATTTAATAGATATACAAGAAAGGAAATCAAATCAATATGAGCACGTAAGGGTAGTTCGGAATAAATAAAAGAAATCCTTACTCTAGTTGAAAGCATTTTAAAACCCTCACCTGGAAGTACGGGAATGACAAGACACTCAAGCTATTCCTTGAAAGGACGGCCTGAAACTGTCAGACGACAAACCAAATAAGACAAGACACGACGTACGACTATCAAAGACTACAACGCATGAAAGACCAATTAATAATCTTGTAGTAATTGAAATTACAAGTAAAATGCATTTAAATCCATTAAACGAAAGATACACAATTAAAGATGCTAAACATGCTCAATTGAAATTCTAATGGCACATTCATGCATAATATATTATAAAGAAGCACTCATGCGATTTTCGGATCATTCGGACAACATTCAAAAATTGGGGAAAAAGTCCTAAACAAAAAAGGCTCGATTCAAGGTCCGAACGAGGTCGGAATTTTGAAAACTTTACGAAATATTCATCCTTGAATCATATGGAAGCTATAGGCGAAAACGGCTCAATTGTTGGGGGTCGTATGCAAAAAGTCAACTTTTATTTTTGGCCAATTGACCCTATTACCGTGAGCAACTAAGAAAAAAGGCTGAAATTTTGGTTAAGGCATTCGCACGGGCTAACGCACGGCCTTGTGCACGGTCTTGAGCACGCACGCACTCAAGACCGTGCAAGCTAAAACAAAGGCGCACTGGCTTGCGCACCGGGGTGCGCAGGCCGGTGCAGGCTCAAGGTGGTGCGCACGGTCTTGCCAAGACCGTGCGTTGGACCGTGTGGTTCAACTTTCAGGTGTAGAAAATGCGATTTCAAGGTTTCTCACGAGGGTTTCGTCCTAAAATCAACTAGGGTGGATTCTATAGCTAAAATCAACACATAAAATTCACACTCATGTATTGTACACATTAATAGCTACCATTTGATCCAAACTACACTAAAAATGGTAAACTCTATCCTACAAACCCATCAAATTATCAAATATTAATTTCAAATTAAAAGCTAGAAAATTGAAGGATTTAATGGATGAAATGAATTGGGGAAAGAAGGTTACCGATAGAGAATCGAACGAGGATTGTATAGTTGGTCTCGGAATCTCGATTGGTAGAGCGACGGATTCGAGACGAGATTTCTCCTTCTCCTTTCTTCTTCTTCTTCTTCCTTTCTCCTTTTCTTCTCTCTTTCTCTCTCTCGATTTTGGGGTGTGAGCAAGAGTGTGCAAGAGAGTGTGCACAAGAGGGTGTAAGTGTGTTTAGGGGGTGTGGGTTCGTTTGAGATTAAAATAAATTCGAGGGGTAGAAAAGGTAATTATAATTGGTTGAGGATATGAAATAAATTAGAATAAATTAAAATTAGCTAACGAAGCTAATATTTTCATTTAAAATCCAACGAGGTGTCGAATAATTATTCCGAATATATATTCCGGAATTTTGGATCGTTATAGAAATTATACTTTATTCCAGTCTGTTGTGTACCTTAATTTCTCATATTATAAATCTATATATTCTTTATCATACTCCACATGTGTGATCGAATAATTGATCAAATTTATGTCGATACGAGTAACTTGGTATGTTCATCATTGTCTAATATAAAGTTGATTGAAATAAGAACTTAACTAAAATATACATCTTACTAGGGAATTATGTTTAAGGAGCTAGATCATACTTATATAAATACAACAATATTTCATACGATATAACTTGTGATATTGAACTATGATTGTAAATGAAATATTGGAATTTATACTTTTTAGGAAATACATACATATTTGAAAACACATGTACATGAATGAGGTATCATTCAAAAGCATGACAATACTATAACATTCCGGAATATTAAATTAGAATATTGAACGGAGTATCTATGTCCAACTTGACTCAAGTATGGATTTAAGTAGTATATTCAACTCTACTTAGGAATTACTTAATTTATTTGATATTTATTAATGAGAATGACATAAGGTGTGATATTTATGACAAAGAATATTAAAAAACCGAGTAAATGCAAAATAGTGAAGTAGGTATTAAATGTTTTGAAGTAGGATAATGAAGTCGAAAGGTACTTTCTCACTCAATCGAGTATAATAATTTATATTGCACGCAAAATTAATTTATTTATATGCATATATTGTGATTAAAATTTCTGGGGTTCTATCATGTTATCACAAAGTACTTATTTCAGATTACTACATTATTATTTTGTAATAATAAACAATATATCATAATACCTATCATATTGTATTTTATACTTTGATTCCGGAAATCAATACTTCGATTTTGCATGTATGTACTTGATACCCATTTTCCAGTACTCGATTCTCTATTTCTGTCACATATTATGAAAACTTATTTTATTGGAATTTGTACTTTGTTATAGTCTGTGGTGTACCTTGATTACTCAGTGTAGTACTTTAAACCTTTGAAATTTGTACTTGATTCTCTACATTTCCACGCATGGTCTGCAATAAAAATAAATAAAAAAGAAATGTGATATTGGGAATTCCAGATGTTCTAGGGAATTCTTCTTGACTTCCTCGTGGGATTTTTTGTAATAATAAACAATATATCGTAATACCTGTCATATTGTATTTTATACTTTGATTCCGGAAATGAATACTCCGATTTTGCACGTATGTACTTCATACCCATTTTCCAGTACTCGATTCTCTATTTCTTCCACATATTATGAAAACTTGTTTTATTGGAATTTATACTTTGTTCCAGTCTACAGTGTACCTTGATTACACAGTGCAGTACTTTAAACCTTTGAAATCTGCACTCGATTCTCTACATTTCCATGCATGGTCTGTAACAAAAATATATGAAAAATAAATATGATATTGGGAATTCCAGAGCTCCATGGAATTCTTCTTGACATCCTCGTGGGATCTTTTGTAATAATAAACAATATATCATAATACCTGTCATATTGTATTTTATACTTTGATTCCGGACAAGAGTACTCTGATTTTGCACCTCTGTACTTGATACCCATTTTCCAGTACTTGATTCTCCATTTCTGCAACATATGAAGAAAACTTGCTTTATGGGAATTTATACTTTGTTCCAGTCTATAGTGTACCTCAATTACTCCGATCAATACTTTAAACTATTGAAATCTGTACTCGATTCTATACTTTTCTACGCATGGTGTGTAATTAAAATATATGAAAAATATATTTGATATTGACAATTCCAGAGTTCCAGGGAAATCTTCTTGTCATCCTTGTGGGATCTTTTGTAATAATAAACAATATATAGTAATACCTGTGATATTGTATTTCATACTTTGATTCCTGAAAAGAAAACTATGATTATTCACCTTTATACTTGATACCTATTTTATGATACTCGATTCTCTATTTCTGCCACATATTATGAAAACTTATTTTATTGGAATTTATACTTTGTTCCAATCTATAGTGTACCTTAATATTCGAGTACAAATCTTAATATTGCAGAATAAATTACAAATTGAGTACAAATCTTAATATTGCAGAATAAATTACACATTTTCATTACAAATATATCGAACTACATAAACCCTAAACCCTAATTGAACCATGTAATTGGATTACTTTCTAGCATATTCCTACCCCAACTGAACCATGTAATTTGATTACTTTCTAGCCTATTCCGTTTCTAAACCCTACAAAAGTTTTGCATGGATTTCGGAATATAGGCAACATCCGCTCCAATTCCATTTTCTTTACCAGGTATAGTTCTTTACGTGTACAAAGAAACGTACCCCAACGTGGAAAGTTCACCCTCTCCTTAATTTCTCGTTGCTCGTTTAACTCCGCGCCCAAACTTCCTCATTCTTTAGATGACTCTCGAGAAGCTCAAGCTAATGGAGTCGTGTATAAAGAACCAGAAGCCGGTTCTTATTTGGGAATAACTTGTAGACCCAACTTAAAGTTTGGGTCTCTTTATTCTTTGCTTTCTCCTCTCTCTTTTCCTTATCTGAGGTTCAAATTATTCCCTTCTTCACCCCGAGGAGAATTCCCACTCATGATGAGTGCATTCAGGCTGATGGAGGTGAGCTTAATATATGATCAATATTGCATTCTTGGACCCGTATGTATATTGTCCAAATGCAATGATTCGAAGCAAATGGGACTTGTGTACAACGAAATGTACTCCAACTGCCCCACAACTTGTCTGCAACTGCATCTTGTACAAGGAAACATGCTCCAAGATAAACCGATGACAAACTTCCACTAGATCTGCAATATCAGGGTATAGAATATATCAGTAAAAGATAATAAATCATACAGATCAGGGTATAGAATCTATGCAAAAGGGAGTATAAATCACGAATTCTTGGGTTACATATAACACAAATCAGGGTATAAATAACGATTTACAGGGTATGAGCCAGCAATAACAATCTGTGTACAAAAACCACGGATTAGGGTACAGATATCTGCAGAAGGGAGTATAAACTACAATTTCAAGGGTTACATATAACACAAATCAGGGTATAAATAACGATTTATACGGTATGAGCCAACAATAACAATATGTGTACAAAAAACAACAGACCAGGTTACAAATATCTGCAGAAGGGAGTATAAACCACGATTTCAAGGGTATAAATAAGGATTTCCAGTGTATGAGCCAATAATAACACAATATGTGTACAAAATTTTGTAAAACACAGGAAACAACCTAAAATAAAAAAATAGGGTATACAATTTCAAATAAATCAAGATTCACAACATAACGAGAATGTCACTGAATATGTAACGACCCGCAATCTCCAAGTTCAAGATTAGCGCATTTATCGGAATTCGGACCGTTTACGGTCCCGACGTCTTTCATAATTGCATGTTTTCCAACTCTTGCATTTAAATATTTTATAAATCATCGATTTGGTATTTAAAACCCAAGGCATTAATTAGAATTTAATTTGCATCGTTTTGTCACTAATTAGGGCCAATTTGGTAAATTCATAATTATAGCTCGTTTAATTTAATGTAGTAATTTAATGGTGTACATTGGACTGGGGTTCAATGTAATAATGCATATTTTATCGAGGTTCCAAATATTTTCATAAGATTCTAAATATTATTCATTAAATCATATTTTCAAGAAATTGCATTTTTGACCCAAAACTATTTACACTTTGACCCCACTCGACATTGACTTTTTGTAAATGCCCGAATTTTTATGAAACGAACCTCAAACCTTGTTAAGCTTTTCATTACGGTCATTTTGACACTAAGTACGCCTAATTCCGAGACTTTGCGTTTTTTGTCTCGTTTTTCGAAAAATATATATAGTAACCTTCCATATTTAGAAACCACACACACACCGACAATCATCGAACGACGAGCCATTCTCTCCCAAACACGATTTTTGCAACGTTGTCGGAATTCGACGAATCATATGTCCAGACGACCGTATCGACGAGACGAACTCAACCATGTAAGTTTCCCGGCGATTGGAGAAGCGACGGCGACGCTACGGTGGCGCGAAGGTGGCGACGGTAAGGGTGACGTTGTTAACACGCGTTTCCATAAAATTCTGAGTGGGTCACGACTGTTGGTGGTGGAGTACTTGCTTACATGATTTTTCAATTGCGAGTTATAAGGAGAGGGCCCGTTCTCGCCGGGACACATTATTTGCATGATTTATTGCATTCGTTGCTTGTCTAATTGTTTTACGGCTTTCATTACAAGTCGAAGCACATTCCGGTTCTCTTCATTTTTCATTTGTATTTCCCTATATATATATATATATATATATATATATAACCCGGAAGTGTGACTCGTGCTTGCCACCGTAAGCCTCCTTTATTATTCAATTAATTAGTTGAATTACGAGCCGTGTTTATTTATCGATTCCAACTTATTTATATCGTGCTTTTCGAACTTGTAACGGCCTCGTGACTCAACTAATATCCTTTCAATTTATCGGCTTGATATTACATGCAAATGTTTTAAAGGATCCGGTTCGTCAACCTTTTGTGTTTTCAAATAAGCCGAACCCGAGTGTTGCTTTGTGTCATTTTACAACTCATATTTCGTATTCTTTCTCAAACGGGCAACATTCACTACTTTTGGTTTTAAAAGATAAACGACGAACTGTGATCAAACCCCTTACTGAGTATCCTTTATACTCACCCCTGCTATTTTGGTTCTTGCTTCAGGTAGACAGGTGGCGACGTCACCTATCTTTTCAGTCGGCATCAGCTGGTCTAGATAGGCTCAGTCTTTCTGGTTTGTCTTGTCAGTGGTCCCAACAACCGTCGAGTCTTGTTTATTGTATTTATTTACTTTACGTACTTATGTGCCCCTGATGTGGGATAGTTGATGATACCTAGGATTGTACAGGATAGACTAGTTGAGCCATGGATGGCACTACGTGTTGTTATTCTGTTGTATTTTGAATTGCACATGTCTAATTGATAATATGTTAGCCCGTAGGCGTTTATGAATTTATCTATTTACTTATAATCGCTTCCGCATTTCTCTGTTTTATTGTGGTTGTTGTTGGGATGTCGTTGCTGTTACCGGTAGTGCTTGTTTGAGTGCCGTTCGCCGGAGTGGGTTTTTGAGTTGAGGCCCCTCGCTGAAGCTCGGGAATCCATTTCGGTGCGAATGTGGCGGTCCTTCTTCAGGGGGCGCTACAGTTAGTGGTATCAGAGCCTAGGTTCCTGAAAGGGAACCGAAAGCTCTAATATCTAGTCTTGTCTTGCTTTCAGTGTCTGCATGGGTTATGTCAGTCCGTGTCGAATTCGTGGTTCGGTGAGTGTTTGTCATTTCTGGGTGCCTAAAATTGTGAAGGATTACGGTTGGCTTAATTAACCAACTAGCGATCCTTTGCAAGTTTTTGTACTAAGGAAGACGTAACGCGAGCCGATCGTGGAATTCTTTGTTGCGTCTTATTTGGTTTCGGCGTATAGGTCGTGCGGCTTTAGGATAACGATTTATTTGTTAATATGCCTCGTGTGGTTGCATACTAACCTCATCAGACATGCATATTGAAACTTTGTGATGCAGAGATGATCAAACACTATCTTCCTTTGAGATAGGACCCTACGGAAAGATGCTAACTTGGTGGATACAGCTTACGAGATTGGTCCTATACTCAGAAGGATTGGTGAAAGGTACGCAACTCATAATAGGCATTGCATTATAACATCGCTTGTAACTTGTCTTAAATGTATTTGTGCGATTACGTGTTGTTCTTTTACTTTGTGTGAGTTTCTCTACGGGTTTTAGCGTTGGTACCGCTTTAACCTATGAGCTCCATCCGTAAATGTGGGTAAACAAGGACAACAAGCAGACTTGACAGACAGAACGACACAATAGCACAGGGTCGTATTCCGGTGTTGATAAGCTACGAGAACGATGGGTTTGGATTGTACGATAGCAAAGGAAACATATACTTTAGCCAGTTCCAGAGCATCTTCAGGATCAACCGAGGGTCGGGACGAATCGTTCTGATGTGCCATTTTCGAGGACGACGATAGAACAGAACTCACGGAAACCGAACCTACTGTGAGTCAGAATCAAACTAAGATACTATCTGACCTGAAGAGCACCGGAATCAGCAGAGTGCTACAGATGAATTGTTCGACCTTTCGAACATTACTTTCTCGGTTACCGCGATCAACTTAGAGGTACTAATCGTGGTACGAGGGCAGTAAAAGAGAGAGTTACTGGAGAACAATGGTTACCAATTCCAGCACCGTTAAGATAAAGCCAGTTGACGACAGCTACCTTGCACAGCGAGATAGATGATAGCGTGATTTCAGAAGCACATTCGAGAATCAGATTCCGAAACAGATTCAGAAGATGAAAAATTATTTGCGTTTGAAGATCGGGATCGCGATACAGATATTCTATTTTCGAGGATGGAGCATGGAAATATCTCGTGACTAATCAGAGAACCATGTTAGTAAAAGGTAGCTCGCAGACGGAGTTGTTACTGATTTGATCGGGCCTGGGAATGTAATTCGTATCTCACTACCCCAGAGATACTACCTGACAGGATGCACATTCCACTTTCAGACAGAGCGTGGGAACAGATCAAGATCAACAAAGGAACCATATATGTGGAAGGTTTCTCACAGATAGTCACTACCGAGCTCGACCGAGCTTTGGAATATGATCAGCATCTCACCCTTCTAGAGATACTATCCGATGAGATACGTGAACTAACTCCGGACAGAGTACAGTGGAACTAGAGGTGACAGCAGGAATGAAGTCAATATGGAATCGGACTACGAGGCAGTAAAGAAAACGTATCAGAAACCAACAGATGTCGCCAGCGCAAACTTGTGAAGGAAATGAAACATTGAGCAACCGAATGGTGAAATGAAGAATGGGTAAAAGAGGTTGATCTGAGTCAGACATCGAGCTGGGATAGAGTTCGGGGATCAGAAACCTTGAAGGATTCAATTTCTGATCAGACAGAGTCATCGCGGATTTCGAGGAATTCAAACCACATTACAGATCGGATGAGCTTACGTGTTTAATTGCTTTAAATAATTGTTAAGTGTTTCATGTGACCTACGTACTTTAACTGCCTTTTAATTCGTACTTGCGCTGATTGAATGACTAGTTGATTAGGCTTTATATGATCTCTGTGTGGATAGCGCAGAATTCGATAGCCTCGTTATGCGCTATTAGAAAGTGCTAAGGACAAGGAGTTCTTAGTCGACTAGGAGCGATTCTATTGCGAGTTCGATATGCGGATCTGGTTAGCGTCGACTTTATCAGATCGACCTGGAAGAGGAACACTTCGGAAGCTGGTCGAATTGAGACAGAAGTGAACATAGACGACAAATTTTCAGGAAACAAAGGAGTATGTCCACGTACTGAAGACGTATTGAGTTGGACAGGTCGAAATTTTAGAACCGAAGCTAAAGAGAAATTTGGCAGAGAACGGTTCGACGTGAGGAGTAGAATCTGAGGACAGATTCTTTTGAAGGAGGGAGTATTGTAACGACCCGCAATCTCCAAGTTCAAGATTAGCGCATTTATCGGAATTCGGACCGTTTACGGTCCCGACGTCTTTCATAATTGCATGTTTTCCAACTCTTGCATTTAAATATTTTATAAATCATCGATTTGGTATTTAAAACCCAAGGCATTAATTAGAATTTAATTTGCATCGTTTTGTCACTAATTAGGGCCAATTTGGTAAATTTATAATTATAGCTCGTTTAATTTAATGTAGTAATTTAATGGTGTACATTGGACTGGGGTTCAATGTAATAATGCATATTTTATCGAGGTTCCAAATATTTTCATAAGATTCTAAATATTATTCATTAAATCATATTTTCAAGAAATTACATTTTTGACCCAAAACTATTTACACTTTGACCCCACTCGACATTGACTTTTTGTAAATGCCCGAATTTTTATGAAACGAACCTCAAACCTTGTTAAGCTTTTCATTACGGTCATTTTGACACTAAGTACGCCTAATTCCGAGACTTTGCGTTTTTTGTCTCGTTTTTCGAAAAATATAAATAGTAACCTTCCATATTTAGAAACCACACACACACCGACAATCATCGAACGACGAGCCATTCTCTCCCAAACACGATTTTTGCAACGTTGTCGGAATTCGACGAATCATATGTCCAGACGACCGTATCGACGAGACGAACTCAACCATGCAAGTTTCCCGGCGATTGGAGCAGCGACGGCGACGCTACGGCGGCGCGAAGGTGGCGACGGTAAGGGTGACGCTGTTAACACGCGTTTCCATAGAATTCTGAGTGGGTCACGACTGTTGGTGGTGGAGTACTTGCTTACATGATTTTTCAATTGGGAGTTATAAGGAGAGGGCCCGTTCTCGCCGGGACACATTATTTGCATGATTTATTGCATTCGTTGCTTGTCTAATTGTTTTACGGCTTGCATTACAAGTCGAAGCACATTCCGGTTCTCTTCATTTTTCATATGTATTTCCCTTTATATATATATATATATATATAAAACCCGGAAGTGTGACTCGTGCTTGCCACCGTAAGCCTCCTCTATTATTCAATTAATTAGTTGAATTACGAGCCGTGTTTATTTATCGATTCCAACTTATTTATATCGTGCTTTTCGAACTTGTAACGGCCTCGTGACTCAACTAATATCCTTTCAATTTAACGGCTTGATATTACATGCAAATGTTTTAAAGGATCCGGTTCGTCAACCTTTTGTGTTTTCAAATAAGCCGAACCCGAGTGTTGCTTTGTGTCATTTTACAACTCATATTTCGTATTCTTTCTCAAACGGGCAACATTCACTACTTTTGGTTTTAAAAGATAAACGACGAACTGTGATCAAACCCCTTACTGAGTATCCTTTATACTCACCCCTGCTATTTTGGTTCTTGTTTCAGGTAGACAGGTGGCGACGTCACCTATCTTTTCAGTCGGCATCAGCAGGTCTAGATAGGCTCAGTCTTTCTGGTTTGTCTTGTCAGTGGTCCCAACAACCGTCGAGTCTTGTTTATTGTATTTATTTACTTTACGTACTTATGTGCCCCTGATGTGGGATAGTTGATGATACCTAGGATTGTATAGGATAGACTAGTTGAGCCATGGATGGCACTACGTGTTGTTATTCTGTTGTATTTTGAATTGCACATGTCTAATTGATAATATGTTAGCCCGTAGGCGTTTATGAATTTATCTGTTTACTTATAATCGCTTCCGCATTTCTCTGTTTTATTGTGGTTATTGTTGGGATGTTGTTGCTGTTGCCGGTAGTGCTTGTTTGAGTGCCGTTCGCCGGAGTGGGTTTTTGAGTTGAGGCCCCTCGCTGAAGCTCGGGAATCCATTTCGGTGCGGATGTGGCGGTCCTTCTTCAGGGGGCGCTACAGAATAAGTAGCTCGAATACAAAAATTCCTTTTCCATTCCATTCCGCAATGGTGTTTGGTATTTTCACAGTGGTGGTATTGGGTGGTCTGACGCGACGGTGGGTGGCTGCGCTTGGTGGTGGTGGCGTCTCGACGCGACGGTCGGTGGTTGGGCGTGTTGGTAGTGAGGTTTGGACTCTGGACGCAACGGTGGGATGTTGGGCCTGCTGGTGGCTTCGTCTGGAAGCCATGGTGGACGGTGAGAGGTTGGATGTGGTGGTTGGCCTGCTGGCTTCGTCTAGACTCTAGGAGGTTCGCGGCAAGGTGGTGCCGGCGGTAACCTCAACCAAGTCTCCATATCTTTTTCTCTCTTCCTTTCTTGCTCTCTCATTTATCTCGCTTTTCATCAACCACAGTCTCTTCTATTTATGACATTGAAGAGACCTTGGAGTCTTGGAATGGATTTCTCTCTTCAACTGTCTCTACAACTCCCGATGTAAGTAGAGGGGAACCTTTGGTATTCTTTGTAATTTTTTAGTTCTTTGAGGGTATTTTAGTCTTTTCGTACCAAAACAGGTCCTTATTTCTAAAGGATATGTATTTTAGGGACTTTTGCCTATAACTTTTTAAAACAGGTCCTTATTTCTAAGAAAAAAAATGAATAAGACCTTTTGCCTAGTTTTCCCAAAAAAATTAGTCAATTTGTTGGCCCAGCAAGAAAGATTCAGCTGTGGATGGGCCGAGCCAGACGAGGCCCAAGAGACTCAATTTTCTATTTTTTTTTTTAAATTCGATCCTTGTCATTGCAAGGAGTCGAACCCCAGACCTCCACATCTGAAGTAATACCTGGTGACCACTGGATAAAAAAATAATAATTAATAAGATACTCAATTTTCTATCTTTTTCCTAATTTAATTAATAATTTCTAAAACTAACAACTTCCATCCAATAATCAAGAAGTTTTTTGCGGGTAAATTAGCATTTCGTTTTCTCTTTTTTTTCAATTCTAAAGGGAACTGGAAGTTTCAGCGAATAAACAGTAATTCTTATCTCAGATGTAAATATGTTGAACTTTGATTGACCGACAGTGAGTACGACTTGGTCTGCTGTGGTTCCGTGGCGCTGGAGAATTTTTTATATGAACCGGGTAATAAAATAATGGTATATAAAAATGGGTATTCATACACCCATTATCTCTCGTGTTACGAGAAGAAAGTGTTGTGAATTGTGATCCGATTAGTTTTGAGTTTGATCCGCACATTGTTTCATTTCAAACTTGAAAGAGAAGTTCGAGATTGGGAGTTTGAGATGCTTGAATTTCGTTACAATACCTTGGAGTTGTTAAAATCTAGAAAAACTTGCAAAAATTTTATACATTGAACGATACAATCCTCCTTCATGGATCAATGTAGCCATTACTACAGAAAACTTGTGATGTATTGGCAAAGACACGATACGGTACGGATAGTTCAGAACAAATTTTTTTGTCAACATTACTAGACTATGTCTGACACAGTATCCAATACAATATGACACATATTAATTTCTCTAGGAGTATCCGTGTACCGTACCATTGCCAAAGATGTTATGCTCAAATTAAGATGTCTCGAGTATTATACTCAAATTAAGTATTACTTCAATATATACATTTGATATCTATGTTTACATCAATTTACATTTATTTTTTTTGGTTTCCACTTGATCTTTTCTGGACTCGAGTACTACAGAGGCCCAATTGGAGGGCAACCCTCCAATCCAATTGCTTCATGTACAAGCTAGGATTCGAACCCTATCTGGTACCTCATCCCATTAGACCAACTAAACTTTCGTCATCAATTTACATTATCCACATTAGAACTCATTCTTCTAAGATAGCCCCAAAGAAACCAAGTAAAAAGAAGAATGGGAAATACCTTCTACCATACTCAACTCAAGAAAAGTAAAATTAATTTGTGAATATAACATGTGAATAAGACCATTAACAAAAACACAATATACTAAAATCAAAGAAAAACCAACATATATTGCATAACAAAACAAGGAAATTCGAACCGATACGAAAATGTATGCAGGAAAAGAGTATTATAAGGTGACTGTTCGTTCAAAGATTTCAATCTTGAGATGGTGTCTCTGTCAATCTCACAGTTCTTGGAAGCATGAATTCAGCAAATATAGGATAGTGAGAAGAAGGATAATACCCATCGACATTGTCATTCACCACTTCACACGAAACAGGAATCAATGATCGTCCTCGGAAAAGAATCCAGTCGACATGAAGATCCTGAGTTTGCCGATCCCAACAAAGACAAAGTGCTCGAAATATCAACTTCAGGAATTCAAGAGCCCCTTGTTTATCACCTAATAAATAGAGAGATTGAATGAAATAAGATTCACTAAGAGTATACACAGTAGTAGCACCGCACATTCGATGCGTGGGAAACATAAAAACAAAAAATAGTGTAATAATATGATTAAATTACATTAACATAAAGTTATAAGTATCTATTATACATTTTTTATTTTTTTATATATATTAATTATATTTACTATTATTTTTGAAAATATGGTGTATAAAAACAATATAAAAATTATTGAGTAGATAAAGATTAAAGAGGAGAGATACGAAGAGGAGAGAAAATGAGAGAAGAGAGGAGGAATTAAATTAACAAAAAGAATATTACACCAAAATAAGTGAGAGACCAAAATTAGTTACTCTAACTAACTTTATATAATAGTATACACATTAAGTGACAAATTTTTTCTTCACGATAAAAATCTCGTCAGTGCACATAACTAGATACACTTTTATAGGACAACATACAACTTAGTGACAATAGAATTTGTCAAAATAGGTACGCCACTAATTATCAAAATGATAAATCACTAAATTTGGACACCACCAAGTAATATTGTAAACAACATAGAAGTTATTGAACTTATTGTCATTTAATAGAAATCATTAGTATCAAATAAAATGGTATTATCACTTGATACATCATTTGTGATGATTTCAACATTGTCGTTTAATTTCTTTGTCATCAATATTATATTCTTTTGGAGTGTGAGGCAAATGTACCTTTAAATCCATGGTAAGTGCGAATTAAGGAAACGTTTTTCCTAACACGAGCATTGGGCCAAGCATCCCTCATATCGCCTACAACACCGTGTTCCCTGTAATAAAGTAGGTGGAAAAGACAATATCAACCATATAAGAATAATTTATAGACTGAAGAGATTTTCCAATTACAAGCCTTGCCTTAAACATGATTAAGTACTTAAACTTCTTCGCATGCGATAATCATGATTAGTTGGTATTAAAGTTCAATACCGCAACAACCTTGAGATTATATTTACCAAAGGGGATCCAAGAGAACATATCATACAAATTTTCTTCTGAATCAAAACATTAGATTACTGATGATACTCAGTTACTCACCAATGATGTCTAATAAATTAAACTATCAGGGAGTTAGTTATCTCATATGACATATTATGATTGAGAGGGCAGTCTTGGAAAACAGAAAATTGTAGTAGAAATAGAGTAATGTGGAGTAACCGAAAATAAACCTTGATCTTCCAAGAAGAAAACGCCCAGTAGTTGATTCCTTTTGTGTGTTAAATCCTCCACAGTATAAAACAGGCAAATTAGGAGGTAAGGAAGCAATATGCTGCCACGTCAGCAAAGCACCACGCCTACGAGCACGAGGACTTAACTCATCCATGTTTGTATTAACAATTTGAAATGAGAAACCTGGTGGCTCAACGCCTTTTAGCTGGAATGTGTACACATTTAATCAAGGTAACAATCCCAAAATTATTTAATTTTGATAAATAACATTAAAAAACAGTGTTAATTATATGCTACCACCCCAAGTATGGACGTTTTCATTGTGCAACCTAATATTTATAAGTTTACCTGTAACCATCTAAACTTTTCGCCTTATTGCTTTTGCACCTCAATCCGTTTCTGATTGCCTGTGCAGTCACTCATGGCCGACTGTTAAATTAACCACAACATCAGATGGCGAAGTATAAAAAATTATATTTCGGGTTGCAAAGTGTAAAAAATGCTGTTATTAATTTCACGTGGCCGGCATGTGTTACCGCTCAGGTGACTGGAAAGTGGATTGAGGTGGAAACTGGCAAAAAAACATGTAGTAAGTGGTAACCATTAAACTAAGAAACATCAGGTGGCAAAGTATAAACATGTTCACACTTAGGTGGCAAAGTGTACAAAAATATGGTTTTACAAGTGTTTGGAAAAGGATATAGCCCATGTTGAGATACATGGATCTACAGAACCCCATGAAATGCTTCCAGGCACTGAAGGTGACTCTGACAACCAAAAGGTTCCACCTTCCAGCAGCTCAACCTACATAAATCACGCAATATTATTGAAGAGAATATCATTTACCAGCTGTTACAATTAAAAAAGACAGAAGATTATAGGGATAATAACCAACTACTCCCAGGGTTTGGCACAAATATAGAAAACCCCCTGAGGTGTTAGAAATTACCAACTCCCCTACGGTTCATTGTCTCTCTCACAAACTACTATCTTCTGTTAATTTATGATTCAAAGAAGAATTAGACATTTCACCTTTTCCTTGTCATAAAAGATTGTGCAATGCTGATCAGTAGCATCTTCAGGTCCTTTCCTTGAAATTCCAAATTGTTCATAACCTTTTTGACCGACATAAAATACAACCAACATCATATATAAAGCTTTTAAACCCTAAGAAGATATTTTCTAAGGTTGAAAATCAGCTTAAGCAGGATTAAATATTCTCAGCAAACAAAAGTTAAAATCTTGAATTGCCTTAGCATTGAGGAAAATGTTAAACCATTCCATATTCAAAAATCAAAGATGTGGATTATATAATGGCTTGACAATCCTCCCCTCTCGAGCTAGCTTTTGGGGGTTGAGTTAGGCCAAAGTCCATTTCTTCACAAACCCTTTTAAGCCTCACTCAATTAAATATGCTAGACTCACTATATCCACATGCCCTTTTAGCAGACTTTCTCAAAAATCACATCTTTAAATTATAACCATTAGAATGACCATGACATACAGTCATACACTTCCTCTGCCTCAACTAGTTTTCTATTAGTGTTGAGTTTCACTTCATTTCTCTTCAAGAGTTGCAAATTTACAGGCATATTCACATAGTCTTCACTCCCATAACAATTTGTGATTCAACTCAAACAAGTAGGTTAATTTATTTTCCAGTGCACATTACTCTATTATTAAAACGATATTCCAATTTAAAAGTCGAGACATAAAATTTCTTGTGCCGCTGCACATGGAATCCTTAACCTAATCATCATTGTCATGTGAATTCAATCTCAGACAAATGCACCATTTTCACTTGAAACCATGCTAAGCCAAAAAAAAAAAAAGAATTGAAAGATATTCGTTAAGTAGCCAACAATTTAACAGGTTGCTTTCAAAGTTAAAAGCCAAAAATAGGAGCACAGCGACATAAACATAACAATCACACCATCATGAACTTAAGAACTTTACCTGGCAAACACTGCTGTAAATAATCCAATTGTGACTTCACCCCTAAAAACCAAAAGCAAAGAATAAGAATAAAAAAATCATCATTTACCAAATCAAGATCAACAAAACCAGCAAAAAGATAACAATTTTCCAAGAAAATAAAAACCCATCTACATAATGTAAGTGGAAGCAAGCCCATATCACTCATTTCAAGAAACATGTTTTCATTTTACCAACAATCAAGATCCAAAAGAAAAATTAGATAACACAGTAAACACCTTGCTGTGTGCAAAGAATGATTGGAGAATAACTAGTGATGACTGTGACACATAAATCTTTCCTCTTGTCCCATGAGTTTGGGCTGTCTTCTGGTTGATCTTCCAGAAGATTAAAGATCATTACAGACAAAGAAACACTCATCTTCCTTATTTTATCGAACTTACTTCATTCTTAAAGGCACATCTACAGTCAACTCAACAAGGATAGAAGAAAAAACGGCTGTAAATTGCTGGTCGCTTTCCGGTGAAAGTAATTGAAATTGACGAAATTCCCAACGTAATCAGAGGAGAAATAGGAATTTTAATCAAAATGAGGAAAATTGTCAAAGAGGGAGTCCATCGGGTCATGTTCGGGAGGCACGTGACATTTAGAAGAGATGGCACGTGATCTGTGTTAATCATTCTTTGTTACGTATTTATTTGTGGTAAATTTGTAAAGGGATGATCGCGTGACACCCCATCTTTTCCAATTTATTAATCACTAGTATTAACGCACGCGGAGACCGCGCACATATTTAACTTCAACTAATATTTCTTTTGAAGAAAATATGTAATTTTATGTAACGACAATTATATTGCGAATTCTCATCTTGCTTAATTTCTCGATTTATCCAGTTGGATTAATTAATTATATGAAAAATATTGATTTAACCTATCTTTTAAATACCCTCAATTACCTAAATTACATAAATACCCCTAAAAGTCTAAATGACCATTTTACCCCCCAAGATATTCTCTAAATATCTATCTCTCTCACACTCTCATAACCCACAAGAAGAAGAAGGAGGAAGGAAAGAAAGGAGAAGGAGAGAAGAATTCCGGACCGAACTCGATTTCAGACCGAATGGACTCCCGTCTTCGACTACACGACCCTCATTCCATAATTTACCGGTAACCTTTTAACCTCGTCTCGTTTACTCCGTCGATTCTCGGTTTATTGTAGATTATTTAGTTAGGTTTTTATTTGAGAATTAATTGGGTTTGTTAGTTATAGTTGATGGTTTCGTACGATTCTTGTCTCTAAATGTTAAGCATGTTTAGGAGAGTAACATATCCGAATTTGAGCATGATTGACCGGGTAGAAATTTCCTAGGATGAATTTTGGTGTTGAATTTCTTGTTTCTGCATCTGTAAACTCGCAACCTGCTGTTTATAGAACCACACGGTGTGACGAGACCCCGTGTGAACGTGCACGGCCCAACCTCACACCGTGCATGAGACTGTGCGTGTTTTGAAACACGCATGGCCTCACCACACCCCGTGCAGGACGCCGTGTCTCTTTTGAGTGGCGCGCACGGCCTTGGCACACCCCGTGTCATAGGCCGTGCACCCCTTATTGGCACGCACGGGCTTCGCACATCGGGTACAGATCGTGTGTTGTACCCCGTGTGTACGCATTGGGCGATTTTCAGCCATTTTCCTGTAACGCCCCAAATTTTTGGTAAGCTAAAGCCGGTAAGAATTCCTAAGATAACGGGACAAGTTTGGAAAACTCGATCGGGATATATGTGCTTATGTGATATCCGTGTATTTTATATGAATTTTTGTAAATGCAATAATTTGTGAATTTAAATTATTCTATGTCAATGTGCGTTTAAAATGATGAGTTTTGACTATAATATTGACATATTTCATTAACATGTCCTTTTTATGAAGTTTCACGAAATTACGAAAATGCCCTTTCGATTTTCCACTTAAACCTCAGGTTTTCTTTTTATTCTCTTTTCCTTTTCTTTTTCTTAATTACATTTAGTCCTTAAACATCAGCAGCAACGAAAAGAAAAAAAAAGAAAGAGAAAAAGAAAGAATTTCTCCAAACTTTCAATTCGATCTTTCGAGTTCGTTTCTTAACCAAATTTTGATCCGTAAGAACCTACGCAACCCTTGTAACATTCTCTACAGGTATTATTCAGGTTCCATTCGATTCTGTTGTCGTTTGAGTATGTTTTGGATAAATTGTTTCGAAGTTGGATTTTTCGGTAGTTTGATCGTTATACTCCGTAGTTTTCGATGATTCTTGATCCTATGTGTTGCCATTGTGATCTTTGATGTTTGTTGAAGTTTGTAGTATGAAAATCTGATTGAAAATAGGGTTTTGGTGAAGATTTGATGAAAATATGATACTTTTGTGTGAAGTTCTTCGCGTTCTGCTGAAAATTCGTGAAAATATGGTGCACACGGCCTTGCAACAGGCCGTGTGTGTAGGCCGTGCGTGTTCCCAAAAATGCACACGGCCTTGCACAAGGCCGTGCAAGAGGCCGTATGTCCCGATTTTAGTTCAAAAGTCTCTGGAAGTCAAAAATTGCAAATCCTACTTTCTTCGTTTGACATTATTTTCAAAATCCGACTTCGCCATTAAGTCCGTAATGCTTTAAAACCTAATAATCCATAGAGTTTGAATTTTTCCAATACCGTTTGATCGTAAAACGAACCGATTTCCGTTTAGGGAATTATACGCTTTTCGCAATTCTTTTCCGATTGCTTTGAAACTTGAATGTATGCTTCTTTATAGTATTTTAAGCATGTCTATGAAACCTAATTGTGTTTAAGCATGATTTATAGTTTTAAAGTTTGATATTTCATTCGTTTCATTGAATAATTGCCCTAATTGCCCCTCTTTGATTTAATTAAGTGTTAATTGCATTAAGAATAAGCCGTGCGTTGTATTGTCGTCTTACATGGTTGTGTCGTATTTGGTTTCAGGTGGTAGTTCTTCCGGGCAGTAGTTGGTCTTCTTTCTTTTGCCCTTTTTGCCGTATTATCCAGGTGGGGTTTCTCTTCCGAATTCGGCTTTCCTTATACGTATGTAAATATTCCATATATACCAAAAGCCTGTGTTTATGCTTTTATGTTTTCTTTCCTCATATTTATATTATACGTAGTAGCTATTTGAAACCATACTATCTTAATGATTTTAAAGAAAAATTCTTTGATAACAAATTATTACGTATAACCCCTCAAAAGCTCCTTTAGCTCGAAAGGGTTAAAAGTTGATTTATCAATCGGTCCCTTTGACCATATAAGCATTTGGAATGCGAGGAATTATCTTGGCCTTTCGGCCTGGCCATTGAGCCACATTACACTATTGGGCCTGGACATCAGGGTACGGGGTGAAATCGGATAGACGTTGGGTCTACGGTGGATCTCAATGCTCTGGTCTCCAAACTAATGGGAGCTCGGGGGTATGACCGGAGTGGCAACCCTTTTGAGTACCTACGCCGGACGGGATCTAGTCTATATCCCCAGCCGAAGATGTATTGGATATTTGTCCTTGCATATATAATTATATAGTAGCGGGCTAGCTACCTGACTACACAAGGAGGAATAAGGGAGGTTTATTTGATATTTTTGATATTATGAAACAGGTGGTTGATGCTCGACTCGCCGAGCTTTTACTTTATTGCGAAATTATTCGATTCACCAATAATTGTGAAAACCTTTATTTTCCTTTGCTTTCTTCTCATTTACAAACTGGTGGATCTTTCGGTTGTTTCGATAATATATATGTATTACAGCCCCCTCACTTAGTCGCTTTGACTAACCCCATTATTCTGTGGTTGTCTTTTCAGGTTTTGTTGCTAGGCGGATTCAGGTCGTGTCCTTGGAATCATTTACTTTTGTTTAGGTGATTTCATTTCCGCCTATGTATTTGGATAAATACTTAAAACCCTAGACGTTGTAGATGTAAATAATGTAAATTAGTTTGAATGTTGATATGGTTGTTTTCAGTGGCCTTGGTGGGCTTTATAATCGTGTTTTGGATTATGGTTGTTCTAGCTCCCGGAGTGGGATAGGTTGTGTTAATTTGCTTCCGCTGTATTATTGTTCATTGTCCTATTATTTTCTAAAGCAGATCCGCCTGGTATTTATTTTCCGTTCGCCAGGTTATAGTTCATAACTGGACCTCTAGTTCTTGTTATGGATTGTGACTTGGTGCGGGACGTCGCGTCGCACCGTATTTGGGGACGTGCCGTTACAGTTGGTATCAGAGCTAGAGGTTCATTGGCCTTAGCTTTGTGAATCGTGTCAGTCTAGGTCCGTACGGCTTATGACTTAGGAATTGTGCTTTTGTGCTTATGTGGTTACAGCTGTGCATCCATAATTAATCTACATGCATACTTGTTATATTTAATTGTAGGATGTCACCTCGTCGTGATCGTTCTCCTCCAGCAGCACCACCACAGGCACCAGTGGTTGATGCTCAGCAGATATTTGGTCTTTTTCGGGATTATCTGGATCAGAGAGACAGGAATGTAGAGGTAGATGAGCATAGAGCCCGTGAGCAGTCACTTCGCCGATTCCTTGATTTCCACCCACCTCAGTTTGTTGGTACCACATATGATATTGTGGCAGAGGGTTGGATTTCATCTCTTGAGAGGATATACCGAGTTCTTCAGCCTACTGGTCTAGAGAAGGTTAAGTTTGCTATCTATCTTCTTCGAGGACCTGCAGAGGCCTAGTGGAAGATGACTGAGCAGAGATGGAGGACCACCGGAGTTGAGTCATCGTGGGATAGGTTTCTTGAGGAGTTTCGAGCTAAGTATGTTCCCCCTACTGTTCAGGATCGCCGAGAGCAGGAGTTTATGGAGCTATCTCAGGGTACTTCTACCGTGGCAGATTATGAGGCCAATTTTACCAGACTTGCAGTATATGCTCCCCATATTGCTTTAGACGAGCGCAGGAAGACCAAGAAGTTTCTAGAGGGCTTGAGTATTCCTCTTCGACAGGGTCTTGCAGCTTCCCGTCCCACTACCTATGTTGCAGCTGTAGATGCAGCCTTATCTCTTGAGGCTGAGTATGCCAGTATTGATCGAGCTATTTGTAGTACTATCCCCGCTTCTTCTTCATCGGGTTTCAAGAGGCCTTTCATTCCGAGTGCTCCTATGCAGCCTAAAGGCAAGAGACCTTTTGGTGGACCCAGACCTCCTATACCTCGCCCTATGGGATTTACTTCAGCACCTCGTCCGACCGGATTTTACTCTGCACCTCGCCCGACTGGTTTTCCTTCAGTCCCTCGTCCGTCAGGTTATCGTCCAGTTACTTATGGTTATTGTGGAGGGAATCACCCAGAGTTTAAGTGTTGGTATAAGTTGGGATTGTGTACTAGTTGTGGTAGCTCTACCCACCAGAAGGATAGTTGTCCCAGGAGGCAGCCCCCGAGTCAGCCTATGCCGCCGAAGCCGAAGCCTTATGTTCCAGCTCGTGTGTATGCACTGGAGGGCGATAATGAGGAGACTGAGCCTGATGCTTCCGCCGTGGTGGAAGGTACCATACATATACATAACATACCCATACATGCATTATTTGATCCGGGTGCTACGCATTCTTTTGTTGCTCCTGAAATTGACTTATCTGCGCATGCGTCTGTTGATTTGTCTGATTATTGCTTTATTGTGAGTTCCCCTTTAGGATCTTGTATGATTACCGATCGCGTGTACCGACGTTGTCCCGTTGTTATTGAGGATAAAGTTTACCCCGCAGATTTGATAGTGATGTCAGTGAAGAAGTACGGAGTTATCTTGGGTATGGATTGGTTATTTGAGCACAGGGCCAAGATTGATTGTTTTGAGAAGAAGATTAGTTTGGGATTTGATCCGAGTCAGGGTATTCAGTTGATGGATGGGCCGATTATTTCTATGTCAGAGGCAAAGAAGCTCGTCCGAGAAGGAGCTTCAGGTTTTGTTGCTTATCTTTTTAACAGACCGAAGGAACAATCGAAGTTTGAAAATACCGAGATAGTTAAGGATTTCCCTGAGGTGTTTCCTGAGAAGTTAGAATCGTTGCCTCCAGACCGTGACATTGAGTTTATTATTGATTTGTATCCGGGATCTGAGCCGTATTCGAAGATACCTTACAGAATGGCACCAGCTGAGTTAAAAGAGTTGAAGACTCAGTTAGATGATTTGTTAACCAGTGGTTATATCAGGCCAAGTACTTCTCCCTGGGGTGCACCGGTATTGTTTGTGAAAAAGAAAGATGGTTCTCTTAGGCTTTGTATTGATTATAGAGAGTTGAACCGGATGACTGTAAAGAACAAGTATCCTCTTCCCCACATTGAGGAGTTGTTTGACTTATTGCAAGGATCGAGGGTCTATTCTAAACTTGATTTGAGACAGGGATATTATCAGTTGCGTATCCAGGCAGAGGACATACCGAAGACAGCCTTCAACATTCGATATGGCCATTTTGAGTTTGTGGTTATGCCATTCGGTTTGACGAACGCTCCTGTAGCATTTATGGATATGATGCACAGAATTTTTCGACCTTATCTTGACAAGTTTGTTGTCATCTTCATCGACGACATACTGGTTTTCTCAAAATCAGAGGAAGAGCATGCAGAGCATTTAAAGATCGTGTTACAAACTTTGAAAGAAAATCAGTTGTATGCCAAGTTCAGTAAGTGTGAGTTCTGGATTGAAAAAGTGGCATTTCTGGGTCATGTTATATCTAAGAAAGGTATTGAGGTTGATCCTTCAAAGATAGATTCAGTATTGAATTGGGAGCAGCCTAAGACTCTGACAGAGGTTCGTAGTTTTCTGGGATTGACAGGTTATTACAGACGGTTTGTGAAGGATTTTTCTAAACTTGCAGCCCCGCTTACTGAGTTAACAAAGAAGAATGTCGCCTTTGTGTGGACTGATAAGTGTGAGAGCAGTTTTCGAGAGCTAAAGAATAAGTTAACATCCGCTCCTATTCTTACTTTGCCTGAAGGTTCAGATGGATTCGTGGTTTATACTGATGCTTCGAAAGAAGGTTTAGGATGTGTGTTAATGCAGAATAGAAAGGTTATAGCTTATGCCTCGAGAAAGCTTAAACCTGCTGAAATAAATTATCCTACACATGATCTTGAGTTAGCAGCAGTTGTATTTGCTTTGGGCAAGTGGCGTCACTATCTCTACAGCGTTACTTTTGATATTTTCACTGATCATAAGAGCCTTTAGTATCTTTTCACGCAGAAGGAGTTGAATAAATGCCAGAGGCGTTGGATGGAGTTGTTAGAAGATTATGATTGTAAGATTCAGTACCATCCAGGGAAGGCGAACGTAGTTGCAGATGCCTTGAGCAGAAAAGCAAGTGTATCACAGCTAGAGCTGAGTTCAGATATATCAGGTGCCGAGAGAGCTCGTATTATTTCTTATGCTCGTATTTCTAATATTACGATACAGTCAGAGTTCGGTCGTAGAATTAAAGAAGCTCAAGCTACTGATAATTGGATTCAACGACAGATTATTCGAATGAAGGATGAGCCAGACACGCAATTCAGTATTGACGACACAGGTCTTCTCAGACATAAGACAAGAGTTTGTGTTCCAGAGAGTTTGAGGAGAGAGATTTTAGATGAAGCTCACAAATCAGCCTATACTATTCATCCGGGAGGCACTAAGATGTATCGAGATTTGAAAGAGTTCTTCTGGTGGAATGGTTTGAAGAGAGATGTGGCCAACTATATCAGACAGTGTGCGACGTGTCAACAAGTCAAGGCAGATCACCAGAAACCCGGAGGTTTACTTACAGCCACTTCCCGTACCATCTTGGAAATGGGAAGAGATAGCGATGGATTTGTTTCGGGTTTACCGAAACTCAGAGGTGGTTATGATAGTATTTGGGTAATTGTTGACAGATTGACGAAGTCTGCTCATTTCTTGCCCGTTCGTACATCCTATACAGTTGAGAAGTTGGCAGAGGTTTATTATGAGGAGATTGTGAGACTTCACGGAGTTCCGGCTAGTATAGTGTCAGACAGAGACACTAGATTTACTTCGCGTTTGTGGCAGAACTTACAGGATCGTATGGGAACAAAGTTGACCTTCAGTACTGCAGCTCACCCCCAGACAGATGGCCAATCCGAAAGGACGATCAGATACCTCGGAGATATGTTGAGATCTTGTGCCCTAGATTTTCAGACTACGTGGTATAAACAGCTTCCATTGATCGAGTTTGCTTATAATAACAGTTATCAGTCCTCAATTCAGATGGCCCCATACGAAGCTTTGTACGGAAGGAAATGTCGATCGCCACTATATTGGGACATTGAGGATTGGAGATGGACTAAAGACGGTATTCATCGTGGTATTGCTCCAAAATTTATTCAGGATGCTATCGAAAAGGTGCAAGTCATCCGACAAAGAATGAAAGCCGCCCAAGATTGACAAAAGAGTTATGCTGATAGACGTCGACGTGATTTGGAGTTCGAAGTTGGGGATCAGGTATTTTTTAAAGCTTCTCCTACAAAGGGATTCGTTCGAATTGGTAAAGGAGGAAAGTTAGCCCCGAGATATTTGGGTCCGTATATGATTCTTGAGAGGATTGGGAATATGGCCTACAGATTAGATTTTCCGCCAGCTCTTACCGGTATTCATAATGTTTTCCACGTCTCGCAGCTTCGTAAGTATTATCTGGATGAGTCTGAGATTATTTCCATAGAGGATATAAAGTTAGAGCCGAATTTGACGTTCATTTCCCAACCGGTTAGTATTTTGGACCATAAATTTCAAGAACTTCGTAATCGACAAATTCCACTTGTAAAAGTCCTTTTGAGGAATCAGAAAAGCGAAGAAGCTACTTGGGAAACAAAAAAGAAAATGAGAAAACATTATCCTGAGTTGTTCGCTTCAAATAAATAGAATCTGAGGGCAGATTCTCATAAGGGGAGCGATTGTAACGCCCCAAATTTTTGGTAAGCTAAAGCCGGTAAGAATTCCTAAGATAACGGGACAAGTTTGGAAAACTCGATCGGGATATATGTGCTTATGTGATATCCGTGTATTTTATATGAATTTTCGTAAATGCAATAATTTGTGAATTTAAATTATTCTATGTCAATGTGCGTTTAAAATGATGAGTTTTGACTATAATATTGACATATTTCATTAACATGTCCTTTTTATGAAGTTTCGCGAAATTACGAAAATGCCCTTTCGATTTTCCACTTAAACCTCAGGTTTTCTTTTTATTCTCTTTTCCTTTTCTTTTTCTTAATTACATTTAGTCCTTAAACATCAGCAGCAACGAAAAGAAAAAAAAAGAAAGAGAAAAAGAAAGAATTTCTCCAAACTTTCAATTCGATCTTTCGAGTTCGTTTCTTAACCAAATTTTGATCCGTAAGAACCTACGCTACCCTTGTAACATTCTCTACAGGTATTATTCAGGTTCCATTCGATTCCGTTGTCGTTTGAGTATGTTTTGGATAAATTGTTTCGAAGTTGGATTTTTCAGTAGTTTGATCGATATACTCCGTAGTTTTCGATGATTCTTGATCCTATGTGTTGCCATTGTGATCTTTGATGTTTGTTGAAGTTTGTAGTATGAAAATCTGATTGAAAATGGGTTTTTGGTGAAGATTTGATGAAAATCTGATACTTTTGTGCGAAGTTCTTCGCGTTCTGCTGAAAATTCGCGAAAATATGGTGCACACGGCCTTGCAACAGGCCGTGTAGCAAGACCGTGTAGCAAGACCGTGCGTTATTTTCAACTCACACGACCTTGCCTCAGGCCGTGTGTGTAGGCCGTGCGTGTTCCCAAAAATGCACACGGCCTTGCACAAGGCCGTGCAAGAGGCCGTGTGTCCCGATTTTAGTTCAAAAGTCTCTGGAAATCAAAAATTGCAAATCCTACTTTCTTCGTTTGACATTATTTTCAAAATCCGACTTCGCCATTAAGTCCATAATGCTTTAAAACTTAATAATCCATAGAGTTTGAATTTTTCCAATACCGTTTGATCGTAAAACGAACCGATTTCCGTTTAGGGAATTATACGCTTTTCGCAATTCTTTTCCGATTGCTTTGAAACTTGAATGTATGCTTCTTTATAGTATTTTAAGCATGTCTATGAAACCTAATTATGTTTAAGCATGATTTATAGTTTTAAAGTTTGATATTTCATTCGTTCCAAAGCAATTCTTTTCCGATTGCTTTGAAACTTGAATGTATGCTTCTTTATAGTATTTTAAGCATGTCTATGAAACCTAATTGTGTTTAAGCATGATTTATAGTTTTAAAGTTTGATATTTCATTCGTTTCATTGAATAATTGCCCTAATTGCCCCTCTTTGATTTAATTAAGTGTTAATTGCATTAAGAATAAGCCGTGCGTCGTATTGTCGTCTTACATGGTTGTGTCGTATTTGGTTTCAGGTGGTAGTTCTTCCGGGCAGTAGTTGGTCTTCTTTCTTTTTCCCTTTTTGCCGTATTATCCAGGTGGGGTTTCTCTTCCGAATTCGGCTTTCCTTATACGTATGTAAATATTCCATATATACCCAAAGCCTGTGTTTATGCTTTTATGTTTTCTTTCCTCATATTTATATTATACGTAGTAGCTATTTGAAACCATACTATCTTAATGATTTTAAAGAAAAATTCTTTGATATCAAATTATTACGTATAACCCCTCAAAAGCTCCTTTAGCTCGAAAGGGTTAAAAGTTGATTTATCAATCGGTCCCTTTGACCATATAAGCATTTGGAATGCGAGGAATTATCTTGGCCTTTCGGCCTGGCCATTGAGCCACATTACACTATTGGGCCTGGACATCAGGGTACGGGGTGAAATCGGATAGACGTTGGGTCTACGGTGGATCTCAGTGCTCTGGTCTCCAAACTGATGGGAGCTCGGGGGTATGACCGGAGTGGCAACCCTTTTGAGTACCTACGCCGGACGGGATCTAGTCTATATCCCCAGCCGAAGATGTATTGGATATTTGTCCTTGCATATATAATTATATAGTAGCGGGCTAGCTACCTGACTACACAAGGAGGAATAAGGGAGGTTTATTTGATATTTTTGATATTATGAAACAGGTGGTTGATGCTCGACTCGCCGAGCTTTTACTTTATTGCGAAATTATTCGATTCACCAATAATTGTGAAAACCTTTATTTTCCTTTGCTTTCTTCTCATTTACAAACTGGTGGATCTTTCGGTTGTTTCGATAATATATATGTATTACAACCCCCTCACTTAGCCGCTTTGACTAACCCCATTATTCTGTGGTTGTCTTTTCAGGTTTTGTTGCTAGGCGGATTCAGGTCGTGTCCTTGGAATCATTTACTTTTGTTTAGGTGATTTCATTTCCGCCTATGTATCTGGATAAATACTTAAAACCCTAGAAGTTGTAGGTGTAAATAATGTAAATTAGTTTGAATGTTGATATGGTTGTTTTCAGTCGCCTTGGTGGGCTTTATAATTGTGTTTTTGGATTATGGTTGTTCTAGCTCCCGGAGTGGGATAGGTTGTGTTAATTTGCTTCCACTGTATTATTGTTCATTGTCCTATTATTTTCTAAAGCAGATCTGCCTGGTATTTATTTTCCGTTCGCCAGGTTATAGTTCATAACCGGACCTTTAGTTCTTGTTATAGATTGTGACTTGGTGTGGGACGTCGCGTCGCACCGTATTTGGGGACGTGCCGTTACATTTCCAGACCCTGCCTTCTGTCCATTTTCATCCCGAAAATCTAAAATGTTAATTTGATCTCGTTTTTTATTTCCGTCTTCACCAATAGCTTTATATAGTCCTTTAAATCCTTAATTATCGAAGTGGGAATTTTTCTGACTTCTTTCGGGTATCGAATAATACCAATTTCGCTTAGGACTTTTTAGCTAGTTTTCTGTATATCGTCTATATGATCCAAAACTTCCATGAATGCTTCCTTGTTATGTTACGAGCATGAATGTGAAATCTAAATTATGGTCGAAGCATGGTTACATCTTTTAATCCTTATATCTAGTTTAATTGTTTTAAATGCATTTGTGAGTACTTCAATGGAAGTCGTGTCTATATGCTTTTACATGCTTTAATTACTAGTACGCCGTGCGTCTTGTCAAGAGTCTTACCTGGTTATGTCGTGTCTTAGATTGCAGGCTTTACTCCCGGGGTGTACTTGTCCGTTGCTTGCTTGCTTTTCTCGTTTGTCGAGCTACAGGTAAGGGTTTAAATGTTTTCAACTGGCGCAAGAATTTAGATAAGTAGGTTTCGAAATAACTTACCACCCCGTATTTCTTATTGATTGCTCTTCTTGCTTTTAATATTCCCTTATGTGCCTATCAAACCTTTTAATATCAACTTATACAATAGTATCCAAAATTGATTTGTTTTCAAAAGGGCAAGTAAATTCCTTCTTTTTAAACGTGACAATTTGACTTGGGTTGGGTCTATGAGGGAAGTCTTTAGGGGAGTCCATCAGCACATCCCGATACATATAAAACTTGTAGATACCCCCTTTGTCGTCACTCACTTGCCCAATTGCCCGTTTGGTACCCCAAACCTTTCTTGAAAAATGAGTAAATATTGGACATTTTATGGGGCCTTGGGATGGTATCCGGAGGTTGCATGTAGGGGAGAGCGTCCAGGGTGTAACCCGAGGTGCTTCTCCCAAAACTAAGCGTCAATTGTGGCCCGTCAGGAGTTTGATAGCCACGGTTGGGAGCGATGGTGGGTGTTGCATATGTTGCACACTTTCCTTAAATTCACTATAGTCGAGTCTTGGGTTGCTCCTTGGCTTGACACCGGAGATGGAGTTTACTTGTATTGATTGAGGGGGTTATAAGGAGGAATAGGCCCGTTCTCACCGAGATAATTACATGCTATTGTAACTGCTTTTATTGTTATTACTATTAATTATTTCCGCTTTCGTTATAAGTCGAAGCACCTTCCGGTTTTCTCCCTTTAGCATATGTAGTTCCCTATATATGTATAAAACCCGGAAGCGTGATTCGAACTTACCGACAATAAGCCTCTTTTGTTGGGAAACACTTTAGTTGAATTACGAGCCGTTTATTTATCATTTCTAATTTATATGTGCTATGTCTTTCGAAATTGTAACGGCTTTGTGACTCAACTAATATCATTCTAAAATGATCGGCTTGACTTACGTGCAAATATTTTCAAAGGATCCGGCTCGTCAACTTTGTATTTTCAAATAAAGCCGAACCCGAGTGTTGCTTGTATTACATTTTACAACTTATATTATTATTTGTACTTCTTCTCAAAATGGGCAACACTCACCTCTTTTGTTTTAAAAGATAAACGACGAGCTTCGATCAATACTATATTGTATCCCCTCCTTACTGAGTATTCTTTATACTCACCCCTTCTGTTTTGGTTCTTTCTTCAGGTAGATAGGTGGTGTTGTCACCTATCTTGTCGGTCGGCAGCAGTAGGTCTAGGTTTGCTCGTGTTTATTGTCTTGTCAGTGTCCCAACAATTCGAGTCATTGATTTAATTTATTGCGTTTAATATTATGTTTTATTTTCTGTACTTACGTGCCCCTGATATGGGATAGATTAGTTCAGCCATGGATGGCATTAACTGAATATTTATTTTGGAATCATTGTATAGATTATGTTGCCGTGGATGGCTTATATGATTAATTGTTATTTCCCGAAATCGCTTCCGCATTCTGTTACTCTGTTATTCTATTTATTGCTGATGTTGTTGGGGCGTCGTGATGCTGTTGTCGGAGTTTGATTGATTGATTGTCGTTCGCCGGGATGGATTTTTGAATGGGGTACATCTACCTCGTTTGTGAGTTCGTCTCGGTGCGGATGTGGTGTCCTTTCTCCTCCTACGAAAAGGGGCGCTACAGTCAGTGGTATCAGAGCCTAGGTTCCTGAAAAGGAACCGAAAGCTCAGATATCTCGTCTGTCTTGCATGTAGTGTCTGTCCGCATAGTGTCAGTTAGTATTAGATTCGTGGTATAATGAGTGTTCTTCGCCCTTGGTACCGGAATTGTAAAATGAACACGGTTGAGCTGTACACTCAACTGGCGATCTTTTATACTTCTTGTATTAATTACGTCGTGTAGCGGGCGCCGCCAAATGGGCAGACGCACGCCCCGCACCGGATCCTGACCCTGAATCGAAAGTAATCCGACCTGAACCAAAATCCGGCGAACGACAAACCGGACTCATTTACTACTAGGCGGGAGTTTCAAAACAGGGACAACCAAAAGCGGAAGCAATATATAAATAAAACATAAAATCCATAATGGCTGCGCAGTTAGGTAAAGCCCACCAAGGCTAGCAAATTCCCATTAATACTAATAAATTTTTACAACGGGTTCTACAATATTATTCCCGGCTATTCATAAGTATTCCTACATAACAAATATCAAGTCAACAAGAAATAAAAGTTTACATAAGACAAAAGCGTAACTCGACCGATCACGACTCAATACTATGTAGCCCGCCTATAATCCTGAAACCAAAGGGTAAAATGAATGGGGTTAGTCAAACGACTAAGTGAGGGGGAAAAAAAACAGTACATAAGAATAAACGAAAGTAGATCACCAGTTTAAACAGAAAGAAAATAACAGAAGTAAAGTTTTTCGCAAACGATTGGTGAACTAGCTCAAAACGAAACAAAACAAAACGTATAACTCTGCGAGAAGAGTTCTGAACCACCAGTCAAATCATAAAAACAGAAACCCTCCTTATTCCTCCAGTTGTAATCAGGGAGCAACCCCTAACTACACAGATCATACATAAACAAGCTCAGGTACTCAAAGGGCTGCCACTCCGGCCTCACCCCGAGCTCCCAAAGGTGGAGGAAACCATAGAATTTCCGCCGTAGACCCGACATCTACCGACTTCGTCCTATCGTCCTTACTCCGGGCCCATCAGAACAGGTCAAACATATACATATACATAGCTCGCTTTTCAAACATTTTCATGTGGTCAAAAGACCGTTCGAGGCAAGTCGTGTGCGAGGCTATAATGCCAAAGTTCGCTTTCGGAAAACAAAGATTTGCTTGCCTCTTTCGTAAACATTTCACAAACTTATACATAATACTTTTCATATTAAATCGGTTTCAAGATCATAAAAGTATAAGCATAAATATCTATTATATATACAAACGGATGTAAAACAAATCATAAAACAAGGCTTATCGGGTAGTAGGGTTGGTATTATGTATGTATTATCGTATACTATAAGAAACTGAAAACCCCACCTGTTGGCTTGACAAAAACGAGAGCAAAATGCAAGACCGGCACGCTACTCCACGGGAGTATCGTCTGCAAAAATACAAGGACACAACCAAATAAGACTAATGACGACGCACGGCTTATACGAAAGATTTAAAACACATAGAAGCACGTTAAACACTCATTCATATCACATAGGTTCACATTGTAACAAAACATAGAAATTCATAGAATTCGATAAGCAAAACAAGTTGGAATGCAATAAAATCTCATAAACATGCATAAAAGGCAATAAGGAAGCATGCATTCAAGTTTCGGAAGAAACGGACAACATTTAAAAAATAGCCAAAAAGGCCTAAACGAAAAACACGAGAAACGGGACCCAAACGAAGTCGGAAAAATTCAAACTACCTAAAATATGTATTTCATGATTTATAGGACCTATAGGTGAAATCGGATCTCAAATTGGAGGTCAAACGAAGAAAGTCAACTTTTATTTTGCTCCTTTGACTCACAATGCCGAGAGCAAGAAGTTGAAAATGGAGAAATTTTGGTTAAGGCATACACACGGTCTTGGGGACGGGCAAACGCACGGGCTTGAACGCGTGCTCAAGCCGGTGCGCGAACACTTGCATTGGCCTGCACACCGGCGTGCGCACGGCCGTGCATAAGCCCGTGCAAGGCAAAAATAGGCGCACGGTCTTGGCGCATGGTCTCAAGACCGTGCGTCAGGCCGTGCGGATTATCTGAACAGCAGAATCGCGAGGGGTTCTCGGGAATGAGCCAAAAATCAACATTTAAATCATATAAATCATGCAAACCTCAACTAAAACTTACATTTAATGATCTACAACATCTAATCTACCTATAGGACCAAGAACCACATAAATCCATCCACAAAATCATTCAAAATCACATTTTTCGTATAAAATTCAACTATTCACAAAATCCTATAAATCACAACCTAGGAAGCATTAAACGCATATAATTGAACACACGTTGACATGAAATGGTTTAAAAACCAAAATTCACTCATTTATGAAATTGTTAAACATTCACATACTAACTATCAAATAAAATAATTAAATCGCGCAAAATAACAATTCGGACGTACCGGATAATAATTCGGATTTTTGGGGCGTTACACGTCGTAACACGAATCGTTCGTGGGATTCGATGTCGTGTCCTACTTGGATTGGTCCGTCTAGGTCGTACGGCATTAGGATCTTATTTGATTGTCCGAATTGTGTAATCCAGATTATGAGTGAGATTTTGTGCTATATGTGATTATCACAAGATTATGCTCATATGAATTTCGAAAACCTCATTCCTAATTAGACATGCATCTATCTTGCCACTCGGTTGTGACTGCAGGAATGCCTCGTGAAGAAACCTTACGTTGGTCCGTCGCATCTCTACCACCGATTACTCGGAATCCCATACCTGTAGCGCCCCTTTCCGTAGAAGGATAAAGGACATCATGTAACGACCCAAAATTCCAGAATATATTCTCGGAATAATTATTCGACATTTCGTTGAATTTTATATGAAAAGATTAGCTTCGTTAGCTAATTTTAAGTTATTTTAATTTAATTCCCTATCCTCAACCATTTATAATTACCTTTTCCACCCCTCGAATTTACTCTAATCTCTAAACGAACCCACACCATCTTGGACACACCCACACTACCTTGAACACACTTACACCCCCTTGTGCACACTCTCTTGCACACTCTTGAACACAACTCAAAATCGAGAGAGAGAAGGAGTGAAGAGAAGGAGAAAGGAAGAAGAAGAAGGAGAGAAAGAGAAATCCCGTTCCGAATCCGTCGCTCGATCAATCGAAATTCCGAGACCAAATATACGATCCTCATTCAATTCTCTACCGGTAATCTTCTTTCTCCACTTCATTTCATCCATTAAATCCTTCGATTTTCTAGTTTTTAAATTGAAATGAATATTTGATAATTTGATGGGTTTGTAGGTTAGAGTTTACCATTTTTAGTGTAGTTCGGATCAAATGATAGCTATTAATGTGTACAATGCATGAGTGTGAATTTTACATGTTGATTTTAGCTATAAAATCCACCCTAGTTGATTTTAGGACGAAACCCTCGTGAGAAACCTTAAAATCGCATTTTCTGCACCTGAAAGACGAACCACACGGTCCAACGCACGGTCTTGGCAAGACCGTGCACCAGACCGTGTGCACCACCTTGAGCCTGCACCGGCCGGCGCACCACGGTGCGCAAGCTAGTGCGCACTTGTTTTAGCTTGCACGGTCTTGAGTGCGTGCTCAAGACCGTGCACAAGGCCGTGCGTTAGCCCGTGCGAATGCCTTAACCAAATTTCCAGCCTTTTTCCTTAGTTGCTCACGGTAATGGGGTCAAATGGCCAAAAATAAAAGTTGACTTTTTGCATACAACCCCCTAAAATCGAGCCGTTTGCACCTATAGCTTCCATATGATTCAAGGATGAATATTTCGTAAAGTTTTCAAAATTCTGACCTCGTTCGGACCCTGAATCGAGACTTTTTCGTTTAGGGCTTTTTTCCCAATTTTTGAATGTCGTCCGAAAAATTCGAAAATCGCATGAGTGCTTCTTTATAATATTATATGCATGAATGTGCAATTAGAATTTCAATTGAGCATGTTTATCATCATTAATTTCATACTTTCCATTTAATCGATTTAATTGCATTTTAATTGTAAATTTAATTGCTATATGACGTTTATTGGTTTTTCATGTGTTGTAGTCTTCGTGATTCGTTGTCGTGTCTTGTCTTATTTGGTTCTTGTCGTCTATTAGTTTCAGGCCGTCTTTTCAAGGCATAGCTTGGGTTGTTTTGTCGTACCCGTGCTTCTAGGTGAGGGTATTAAAATGCTTTCAAACGGAGTAAGAATTTCTTTTAAATTATTGCGAACTACCCTTATGTGCTCATCTTGCTTTGATTTCCCTTCTCGTATATCTATTAGATATTTAATCTATATTTTCATGATTTTATAATAAATGTTTTGATATTAACTTGTACCTATAAGTATCTCTAAATCATTTTGTTTTCATGAGGCAAGTAAAGCTCTTTCTTTTAAGCATGACGTTTTGACCTCGGTTGGGTCTATGAGGGAAGTCGTTAGGGGAAGACGTTAGTGTTTCCCGACACGTATGAAACTTGTAGTCACCCCCTTTGTCGTCACACACACTTGCCTAAATACCCTTTTGGCCTTAACTTATAATGTTCTTCAAACGCGAGCAAAAAGATAATGTATTGTTCTTTTAATGAGGGCCCGGGAGGGTATTCGAGGGTATCACTTGGGGACGAGCGTCCAGGGTGTTGCCTGAGGTACTTTTCCCAAAATTAAGCGTCAATCGTGGCCCGTCAGGAGTTGATAGCCATGGTTGGGAGCGATCGTGGGCGTTGCATTCGTTGCACGTTTTCCTGAAATTCAACAGTCGCCCGGGGTCGCGCTTCGGGGTCAGACACCGGTGATGGAGCTATTATAATTGAAGGGGTTATAAGGAGGAACAGGCCCATACTCGCTGGGATATTAATTGCTTGTATTTATCGCTTTAATTCTTTAACGTACTGTTAATTATTGTTGTGTATGCAAGTCGAAGCAAGATCCGGATTTTCTTCAATTATGCAAATGTATTTTCCTATATATATAATCCAAACCCGGAAACGTGGCTCGTACTTGTTCCCTCTTTACCATCACTGAGTATCTTTTATACTCACCCCCACTATTTTGATTCTTACTTCAGGTCGACAGGTGGCGTTGTCACCTATCTTGTCAGTCGGCAGCAGCAGGTCTAGGTTGGCTCGTATGTCTTGTCTTGTCAGTGTCCCAACAACAGTCATGTCCTTATTTATGAATTGATTTAATTTACGTACGTATTATGTTTTATTTCCCACAGTTACGTGCCCCTGATGTGGGATAAATTAGACGAGCCATGGATGGCATTTATTAAATGATTATTGAGAATGATGTATGAATTATGTTGCCATGAATGGCTTATATGACTAATTTTATAATTTGATTTAGCTTCCGCAACTCTGTTATTCTTTTATTGATGTTGTTGTTGGGGTGTCGTAATGCTGTTGCTGGTATTTGATTGATTGATTGCCGTTCGCCGGGATGAATTTTTAAGTGGGGTACATTTACCTCGTTTGGGGGTTCGTATCGGTGCGGATGTGGTGTCCTTTCTCCGCCTACGGAAAGGGGCGCTACACATCACATCCGCACCAAGATGAACTCTTAAACAAGGTAAATGTACCCCATTCAAAAATTCATCTCGGCGAACGGCAAGCACTCGATCATCACTCCGGCAACAACAACACGACGCCCCAACAACAACAACAACAACAACCAGAGAAATGCGGAAGCGAATTCATAAACAACAATTCAAGACATAGATGCCATCCATGGCAACGTAATTCATAACAACAGTTCACAGATAACCATAACACATAGTGCCAGCATGGCTCAACTACATATCCTGAACAATCCTAGATATCGTCAACTATCTCACATCAGGGGCACATTGGTACATAAAGTAATCATAATGTTAAATATAGTAATTCGAATCAATTCAGAAAGTAAAGACTCGACTGTTATTGGGACACTGACAAGAAAATAATATGTGAGCCAACCTAGACCTGCTGCTGCCGACTGACAAGATAGGTGACACCGCCACCTGTCTACCTGAAGCAAGAACCAAAGTAGAAGGGGTGAGTATAAAGGATACTCAGTAAGGGGGGTTTATGCAATATAGGTATTGATCACAGTTCGTCGTTTATTTTTAAAATCAAAAGGGGTGAATGTTGCTCATTTTGATAAAGATACAAACAATAATATAAGTTGTAAAACTATAACACAAAGCAACATTCGAGTTCGGCTTTATTTGAAAACACAAAAGGTTGACGAACAGGATCCTTTGAAAACGTTTGCACATAAGGTTAAGCCGATCATTTTGAAATGATATTAGTTGAGTCACGAGGCCGTTACAAGTTCGAAAGACATGACATAAATAAGTTGGAAATGATAAGTAAAAACGGCTCGTAATTCAACTAAATAGTTTGAACAATAAAGAAGGCATAAGTTGGCAAGTTCGAGCCATGCTTTCGGGTTTTATATATATATAGGGAAATACATATGCTAAATGAAAAAAACCAGAATGTGCTTCGACTTGTAACGAAAGCTGTAAATTATTTAGACAAACAAGTGATGCAATAAGTCATGCAATAATGTGTCCCGGCGAGAACGGGCCCTCTCCTTATAACTCCCAATCATGAAAAACATGCAAGCATGTAGTCAAGTACTCTACCACCAAAAGTCACGATCCAATCACAATTTAAGGAAATGAGTGGTGCCCCACAACTCTACCGTACACAATTTAAGGAAACGCTCAAGGCGCTACCGTCGCATTAACTTAGATTAGCCAAACCTCCCGACCAGCCTAAGTTAACACCTAGAGTACACATTGGGATTTGCCCTAGACGCTCTTCTCCAGGCTCACCTCATGTATAACTCCTGGGCCCCAAAGTCATGATCCCATGGGAACCTCCTGTATAACTCCTGGGCCGGAAATTAATTGACTAGGCGGAGTAGATGGACCAGCCCCATGAGGGTCCGAGAGAGGAATTGGGCCCAAAGGTGGGCCCAATGAATCATCAATGTTGACTTGAAATGCAGCAGATGAGGGACGTTGTTGACGTGCGAGAGAATCTAGGGAACCACCTCCTGAAAATCCGGTGTGAAGTTGTTGAGGGTGTCGAATCCCAACTGACCTTGACCGATCTCCCAGGAAAACTCTAGGGAACCGCCGGACTGGCGAGTAGAGGCGACGGGAATCGCCGGACGGACTGGCCTAAGGTCTACCAATTTTATCTGCACTAAGCCATTGAACCGCCCGCTGAGGTGAAATCATATTTGATAATCCATGGGAACATCGGCCGGAAACAGAGCTATTCCGAACGTCCTCCCTGAGCCATTCACTGAATGGGAAATCCGACCCTGGGTCTACAAAAACTTCATCATATCTGAGGGTGCATGAACTTTCCGTATGGTCGCACATCCCACAGAGATAGCAAAAGGTTGCACTTCAACTAATATTTAAGAAAATAAGATTTTTTTAAGATTAAAATACACTATACATATTTTTTTTCATTTTTCTTTTCAAATGTGGGTACTTCACACAATACAATAATAAATGTTAACCTCACAATTATTATAACTAGCGTTTACCCCGTGCTACGCACGGCTAATTATTTTTTTTTATAAAAATATGGAATTTAAATAATAATAAAAATAATATTATGAAAAAATTCACATATATTGTATCTCTTATCTCAAAACTTATCTTTTTTTTATTTTTTGATGCAATATTTATGTTAATGGTGACTGCAAAATAATTGAATTGCAATATAACATTACATATAAATTTCGGTTAGTATTAATTAAGGTAAAAAGAAATATATTATTAATACAATTTAATAATAGTATCTTATTTATAAAAATAATTACAAACTCACGATGAAAATATATTATGAAAAGATACTAAAATAGAAATTGATATACATGAATCCGAAATGAAAAAAAGAATGTAATCAAATAAGATAATATTTGAAGAATGAAAATTAAATAACAAAAATATCAAAGGTAAAAAAGGTGAAAAATGAACGTGAATAAGTTATGTGTTTTTGACAATGACATTAATCTAAAAAAATTATTTTAAAATTTTTTAAATATTTCAATAATTATTAATAAGAAAGTAAGTAATATAATTTTTTGTTAAAGTTACTTAATCCTCTCACATACATGTAAGTAAAAATAGAATTTTTAGAACAATTTGAAACTTTAATACATGTTTTAAATCCAAAAATTAGCTCAATCTAATGAAATGAAAATAAATTATTATTAAGTATTGGAAAAGTTAAAAAATAAAAATATTGTAACGCTCCATAATTTCCAAGCTCAAGATTGACACGTTTATAGAAATTCGGACTGTTTAGGGTCCCGACGTCTTTCACGATTACACGTTTTCCAACTCATGCATCTAAAATATTTTATAAATCATTGATTTGACATTTTTAAACTTCAATCATTAATAAGAATTGGACTTGCATCGTTTTGCCACTAATTAGGGTCAATTTGGTAAATTTATATTCGTAGCTCGTTTAATCGAATCTAGTAATTTAACAGTGCATGTTGGACCGGAATCCAATGTTTTAAAGATGTTTTCATCGAGGTTCCAAATATCTTTTATAAAATTTTATTTTCAATAAATTTTATTTTAGTCCAAAATTATTTATACTTTGACCCAACCCGGTATTGACTTTTCGTAATCTCGTAAATTTTCATGAAACGAACCTCGAACCTTGTTAAGCTTTTCATTACGTTCATGTTGACACTAAGTTAACCTAATTCTGAGACTTTGTATTTTTGTCTCGTTTTTCAAAAATCATATAAATACGAAAGTTTCTATTTTTGGAAACTATTTCTTGAACGACAATCCGAACGATCGATTTTCTCCCAAAATCTCAATTTTTGCAAACGATATGGGAATCGGATGAATTATATGTCCAGATGACCGTATCGATGAGACGGGTCCAACCATACTAATTTTTCGACCATTGGACCGGCGGTGGCACCAGAACGATGATGAATAGTTGCGCGTGGAGGAGCTCCGGTCATCTTCATTTTCCAGCAACGACGTGACTTGAGACCAGCTGGGTCTGAACCGATTTTTTGAGAGGAATCCAACGGTGGTGGTCCCGTGGCCATCCGATCACCGACGACGGAGAAACGAGCAATTTTCAGTCCGGTGATGAATTTTTCGATCTCCCTCCTCCAGCGACGGCAATGGCTGAGGTTGGTTGGGAATTGAAGCTCTCGATGAGAGGAGCATTTTGGCGGTGGTCTTACCTTCATCCGACCACTGACGGCGGAGTTATGGCGAAGAGAAGGGGCGGCGGCGATTTGGGCTTTTCTGGCGGCGTTTGGGCATTTTTCGGTGACGTCCGACGGAGACACGACTGCGGACCACTAGGGCTGTCACCGGCGTGACAAGAGGAATCTTTTGATGGTGGTTAAACCTTTTGAAACCATCGGACGACGGAGCAGCGGCGGCGCAGCGGCAGACGGCTGCGGAGGACCTGTTCCGGCCAGATTTCGGTGACAGAGTCTTTAGGTAGATTGTTCGCCTTGATGCAACGGTTCCAACAGCGTTGGTATTACCCTAATCCGATTTATCCTTTGTCTTTTATCGCATTTTTTCGTATGATTAATTGAGAACTTTAGCTTTTCGCAATAGCTTTTAGCTTTTTGAACCAAATAAGCTCAAATTACTTGTATCGTAGCTTGTATTAATTATGTGAATTATTGTGAATAAATGTTATGTGACTGTATAGTTGGAATTGTAGGAATTGGTTCGATTTAGCTAGGATTAAGATTAGATAATAGCTTGTAGCTTTAGAGCTTTTGAGAAAAGCTATTAAGTTGTGAAGTTGTACTTTCAATTATTTCATTGAATGAATTATACTTGTTTAATGTGGAATATTCGTCTTACCCCTGAACGGTTTTAAGTTTAAATACTTCATACTAATGGAATATTATTCTTTGTTCGCTATGCTACTCTTTTGAGTATCAAATGACCATTCTACCACTTGAGTGCTCGTTTGTGCTTAGTAACTAAGTGTTTATTCTTAAGCATGTTTATTACCTTTTTAATTTTGATGTTTAGTTCGTTTATTCATTGTATTCGTTGACTTTAAAGTGCTAAGTTGAGTGATTGTATGTGATTTATTTAATTCTCGTACGCCGTGCGTCTTGTTAGTGTCTTATGTGGTTATGTCTTGTACTAGATTACAGGAGTGGATTGTTCGTCTGTCAGTCCTTTCATAGCTATGCTTCCAGGTAAGGGTTTAAAATACTTTCAACTGGAGTAAGAGCCCTATTATTTGTCAACCAACTTATCATCCTGCTTTTATTATTCCTTTTAATGTTTTCTAGCCCTTTATTATATCATATTAGATATTTAAGTTATTATCTTTATAATGTTTGTTCAAACCGTTTTAATATCAAATTGTATATGTATGTATGCTTTTCAAATGTTTCCAACTAGAGGCAAGGAAAACCTATTTTGTTTTAAAAGGCGGACTTTGGACTTTTGGCCCCGCATATAACCTTGTCTCGAACGGCCCGCCCATTTGGCCTCCAAAATGTAGAATAATGATTTCAATGCGAGTAAGTGATTGATTATCTTGTTGGGCCCGGGATATTTATGAGGTGAGCCTGGAGACGAGCGTCTAGGGCATATCCCGATGCATATTCCATACCATCTTAGCTTAGACCGGTCACGAGGTTGGCTAGTCTGAGTCAAATGGGAGGGTGGCATTGTAGGCTACACACTTCCTTGAAAATTCAGAGTGATGGTGACGTTGTACGATGTACGCGTTCCCCAAAATCAGTAAAGACCGGGTGGTGGAGTATTTTCTTGTACATGCTTGTTATGGGAGTCATAAAGAGAGGGCCCGTACTTGCCGAGACATATAATGAATGAACGAATGATTAACTGCTTTACTTAGTCGAATTACAATGCCGGCCTTTATTATTTATTTTCAACTGATAGAAATGTATATTGTCAACTGTCAACGAATTGTAAATCAACTAAGACTCCTTTTAAACTGATCGGCTTAATTATGTGTTCAAACGATTTCAAAGGATCCGTTCGTCAATCTTTGACTGTTTTAAAATAAGCCGAACCCGACTATTGCTTTGTCGTACAGTTTTACAATTTATATTATTTATATTATTTCTTAAAACAAGCAACATTCACCATTTTGATTTTAAATAACGAACAATGAACTGTGATCAATATATTATATAGCCTCTTACTAAGTATCCTTCATACTCACCCCTACTGTTTTGGTTCTTACTTCAGGTTTCTTTAGGCAACGAGTGGCAGTGTCACCTATATGGTCAGTTGGCAACAGCAGGTCTAGTTTGATTCGTGTCTTGTCTTGGTTAGTCCATGTGTCCAACAACAGTCGTGTCTTGATGATATTTACTTTTATTAATACTTCTATTACAGTTGAAAGAATTGAACATGCTTTGGGATTTTAATTCTGTTGTAGTTGATGAAATCTAGGGCTTATTTGTATTAATTGTTAAAATTGAGAATTTGTTGCCATGGATGGCTTTGATGATATTAACTGTTGATTTATTTTGCTTCCGCATCTCTATTGTTGTTGTTGTTGTTGTTGGACGTCAAGGTTGTTGTTCCCAGGTTATTTGATCGAGTGAATGCCGTTCGCTGGTATGGATTTTCTAGTAGGGCATTATGTCTTGCTCGGGAGTCTGTTTCAGTTCGGGTGTGGTGTTCTTCTTCCCAGCCTTAGAGAGGGGCGCTACATGAGGTGGTATCAGAGCTCTAGGTTCCCGAAAGGAAATTGAAGGCTTTGTTATCTCGTCTGTCTTGCATTTAGTGTCGTCTTGCATGGTGTCAGTTACTATTAGATTTATGTTTTGACAAGTATTTGTCGTTCTTAATGCTGAAATTGCGGAATTAACACGGTTGGCGTCGAACCCAATCGGCGATCTTTCGTACTTTTTGTACTAAGAGAGATGTAACATGAGTTGATCGTGGAATTCAAGGTCGTGTCCTATTTGGTTTGGCCTCGTATAGGTCGTACGGCATTAGGATTTTTGTTTAATTACTAAGCATGCTAATTGTTCTCTCTATGCTCTTATATGTGAACTGTTGTTGAATTATGCTTATGTGAAATTGTTGCTCCGTGTGGTTGCATACTAATCACATCATACATGCATAGTGAAACTTTGTGATGCAGAGACGATCAAACATTGTCTTCCTTTGAGATAGGATCCTACCGAAAGGATGCTAACTTGGTGGATACAGCTTATGCAGAGACGATCAAACATTGTCTTCCTTTGAGATAGGATCCTACCGAAAGGATGCTAACTTGGTGGATACAGCTTACAAGATTGATCCTATACTCAAAGGGATTGGTTGAAGGTATGCAACTCATATTATGTGTTGTCTTTTACTTTGTGTGAGTTTCTTTATGGGTTTTAGCATTGGTACCGCTTTAACCTATGAGTTCCACTTAATGTGGGTAAACGAGAACAACCAACAGGCTTGGCAGATGATACGACATAATAGCACAAAGATGTATTCCGATGTGACAAGTTACAGGAATGATGAGTTCAGATTGTATGACGACAACGGGAACGTGTACTCCAACCAGTTTCAGAGAATCATCAGGGTCAGCCGAGGATTTAGACAAATCATTCGGATGTGCCACTTTCGAAGATGACGTCAGTACAGAACTTGCGAAGACTGGACCTACTACGAACTGAAGTCAAACCAGGGCACTGTCAGACATGAGGAGCACCGGGATCAGTAGAGTACTAAAGACAATTTGTTCGACGTTTCGAATTTCATTTTCCTACCCACCGAAATTAACTCAGAGGTACCAATCATGGTACGGGAACAACCTATGATTTGATTTGAAAACGATGCCGGAAGAGACCCCACAGAGACTGAATCTACTATGAATTGAACTCAACTAAGACATTATTGCACGAGAACAGTAAAAGGAAACAGTAGAGGATGATGATTACTGATTCCAGTACAATCAAGGTAAAGCTAGTTTGATAGCCGATACCTTGAACAAAGAGACAAATGATGGCATGATTTCAGAAGACGTACATTCAATAATTGGGTTCAGAAACAGATTCAGAAGGTGAACTATGATATGGATTTGAATATCGGGATCGCGAGACGAGTGTTTCACTTTCCAGGATAGAGCATGAGATAGTTCAGGACCAATAAAGAAACTATGTCAGTGAAAGGTGGCTCACAAGATGGAGTTATTACCGAACTTGATTGGGCTTTGGAATGTAATCAGTATCTCGATACCTTAGAGATATTACCCGATGAGCTACATATTCTACTTTTAGACGTGGCACAGTGGAACTAGAGGTGACAGCAGAAATGGAAACAGTTTGGGATCCGATCTCGAGACAATGATGAGGATATATCAGAAACTAACCTATGTCATCAGTACGGGCTTGAGAAGGGAACGAAACATCAAGCAGACTAATTGTGAAATAGAGAGTGGATGCAAAAGCTTAAATTGGGTCGTGCTGAACTGGGATAGAGTTCAAGGATCAGAAATCTTCAAAATTCAACTTATGATCAGACATAATCACGACGGGATTACAAGAATTTCAAACCACATTTAAAGATCGGATAAACTTATGTGTTTAATTGCTTTAAATATATGTTTAGTGTTTCATATGACTTACGTGCTCTAACTGTTTTTAAATTCTTTAGTTGAATGTTTAATTGATTATACCATATATGATATTTGTGTGGATAGCGTAGAATTTGATAGACTCGTTATGCACTATTAGAGAGTGTTAAGGACAAGGAGTTCTTAGCCGACTAGGAGCGACTTTCTTGCGATTTCATTATGCGAATTTGGATAGCATCGACTTAGACAGATCGAGTTGAAGGAGAATAATTTTGAGGATAGTCGAAGTGAGAGTTAACATGAACTTGGATATCAGATTTGATTAGATGAACTCCGAGTTTTCAACTACACCAAACTGAGGACCTCATATTTGGATTTTATATACTTGGTCATTATGGACGAGAAAGGTGCGCTTCGAATGTGCATCAATCTTGAGAATTAACTAGATTAGCACAAAGGACACCCAGCTTGGGTGAAACGTGCGAAAGGACATGATTCTTCAGGAATCAAGAAAATTTGTTTACGACCTGAAGACGTTATGTGTTGGACAGAATGACTTCCTAGAACCGAAGCCAAAGAAGAAGTTTAGGAGAGAGCGGTTTGACGTGAGAAGTAGAATCTGAGGACAGATTCTTCTAAAGAGGGGAGTACTGTAACGTCCCATAATTTCCAAGCTCAAGATTTGCTAGTTTATAGAAATTCGGACTGCTTACGGTCCCGACGTCTTTCACGATTACACGTTTTCCAACTCATGCATCTAAAGATTTTTATAAATTATTGATTTGACATTTTTAAACTTCAATCATTAATAAGAATTGGACTTGCATCGTTCTCAAAGACATTCACAAACTGTTATGAATTTCAAAAGCGAGCCCTGGACTGAATCATAACTTTGGGCCCGGAGTATACAGGAGGTGAGCCTGGAGACGAGCGTCTAGGGAAAATCCCAATGTATACTTCTATGCGTGTTGACTTAGGCTGGTTAGGAGGTTGACTAGTCTAAGTTGATGCGAACGATGGTGCTAACCGCGTCTCCTTAATTCACTGTATGGTGGTGCTAATCGCGTCTCCTTAAATTACTGACTGCATGACTTTCGGTGGTGGTGTACTTGACTACATGCTTTAATGATTTTCATGGTTGGGAGTTATAAGGAGAGGGCCCGTTCTCGCCGGGACACATTCTTGCATGACTTATTGCATTACTTACTTGTCTAATTGATTTACTGCTTTCGTTACAAGTCGAAGCACATTCCGGTTTTCTTCATTTAGCATATGTATTTTCCTTATATATATATAAAACTCAGAAGCGTGACTCGAACTTGCCCAACTTAAGCCTTATTTATTGTTCAAACTACTTAGTTGAATTACGAGCCGTGTTTACTTATCATTTCCAACTTGTTTATATCATGCCCTTTCGAACTTGTAACGGCCTTGTGACTCAACTAATATCCTTCCAATTGATTGACTTGACATTATGTGCAAATGATTTTAAAGGAGGTTCGTCAACCTTTTTTTGTTTTCAAAGTAAGCCGAACCCGAGTGTTGCCTTGTGTTATTGTTTTGCAACTTATATTGTTATTTGTATTCTTTCTCAAAACGGGCAACATTCATCACTTTTGGTTTTAAAAGATAAACAACAAACTGTGATCAAACCCCTTACTAAGTATCATACTCACCCCTTCTCTTTTTGTTCTTGCTTCAGGTAGACAGGTGGCGGCGTCACCTATCTTGTCAGTCGGCATCAGCAGGTGTAGATAGGCTCAGTCTTGTCATCTGGTTTGTCTTGTCAGTGGTCCCAACAACTGTTGAGTCCTGTTTATTGTATTTAATTGCTTTCGTAGCATTTACTGCTTTATTTACTTTATGTACCTTACGTGCCCCTGTTGTGGGATAACTGAAAATATCTAGGATTGCACAGGGTAGGCTAGTTGAGCCATGGTTGGCACCATGTGTTTATGATTCTTCTGTATCTTGAACTACAAATGTTTAATCGAATGTGATAGCCTCGTAGGCTTTTATGGAATTTAACTGTTTACCTTTTAAATCGCTTCTGCATTACTCTGTATTGTTGTGGTTGTTGTTGGGAAGTTGTTGTTGTTGCCGGTAGTTATTTCTTGCGTGCCGTTCGCCGAAGTAGGTTTTTGATTTGAGGCCCCTCCCCAAAGCTCGGGAGTTCGCTTCGGTGCGGATGTGGCGTTCCTTCTTCAAGGAGCGCTACAAAACAGCAGGGGCAAAGCCGGCAACACTAAATATATCTTGTAGTCTGAGCAAATAAATATAAACTACTCCACTAACTCGACAATCAATTAAATAAAGAGTTGAGTTGCTGCTTACAATAACTAAGTGAATTGAAAGGAAATGTTTAATCATGGTGTTTACCTTGTGGTTTGACGAAGGAGAAGACAGATGTGATTTTCGGTAGATTCCTAAAGGGTTATGTATATATGTGGGTGATGGCCATTTGTATTAACTCAAGTAGGAGGTGGCTCACGGATAAAAAATATTGGAGGCCAAGTAATTGAGGATTATATAAATATAATAATATAAGTTCTAAATCATTTCAATCTTTCCGTGGAGTCCACACATTTTTCAAGATAAATTAAACATTTATCACATTTTAAAACCTATATAAATTAATCTGTTTTTCAAAATACATATCGAGTAAAAATTCTAATAAAGTTAGTCGTACTATTTTCAAATTAAAATTTAATATGACAATATATTTTATTTTATACAAAGAAGTATTTAAACAGAAAATTTTCGTTCTTATCGGTATTTAGGGAAAAAGATATACATGTCATAATCTAATAAAAATACCTAGACACGTTTACACGTAAACATATATTTCGTCACGTATTAAATAACTTAGAATTCACGTAATTCAAAGTGTTCGAAAAATCTAAAAATATTAATTAGACACACACTAGGCAATTTAATCACAACTAACACATTTATCACTTAAATTAAACACATTAATTAAATCACATAAATCGAGAATGGGGACGAAAAGTGAAAAATGAGATGTTCGAAGCGTACTAAACTTGTCACGAAAAATCGGGCCGTTACAGTATTGCAGTAATCGTAGCAAAAGAAGAGGTGCCGTCAGGAAGCGTCCGGCGGAGGCGGCGGGCCTTCCATGGCAGCTCACCAGCGGCGGCCTAGAGAACCCAAGCGTGAGTAAGATGTAATTCTGAATCTAGCATCATCAGTTCATCACTTATAGATGCATATAAAATTTGTGTAAGTAAAAAGAAACATAATATTCCACAAATCTTTTATTTTTTGTAATATTAATATTTTAAAAGAACAAATAAATCTTTTTCATTAAGGATTTATTACCTAATAAAATCGATTTTGTAGTATTTAATATTCAAAGGAAGAAAATGAGTAACTTATTTTATGTAAAATTCAATCTTAATATTCAAATAAATTCTTATTTGTAATACTTAATACTTACCGGCAAAGGGAAAATACATTTTATTTCTCATTTAGAATGTATTTAATAATGAAATATATGTGTTTAATATATGTTACCAAAAAAGTAAAACTCTTTATTTAAAATAATCTCGTTCTAACTAAATTTTCTATAAAAAAATGTAGATATAATTTTCTTACATTTTATAAATATTAAAGATTTTATATTTTAATAGTTCTTTTGATTTCTTCCTTATTTGGACCCTCAATTGTATTTTTTAAAATTAAAAAAATTCTTACAAAGTTTCTTTTCCTATATCTCCTCTTTCTTATTTTTTTTATTCTCTCTCGTTCTTTCTCTTTCTTTTTTTGTATTTTTCTTTTATTTTCTCGCATTACATTAGTATAAATTAATTAAATAAGTATATAATATTCCATAAAAGATTTCAAAATTAATTTGGGTCTAAAATAAACGGACATTAGCTTTAGGTGTGAAAGTGGGACGTTTCAGAAACGTTGAAGAGTTTACTGTGAAAAAATGATTTAATTTTGACAGAAAAATAGACAGACGTTAGCTTTAGGTGTGAAAGTGGGATGTTTCGGAAACGTTGGAGAGTTTCCTGTGAAAAAAGAAAGGTTGGGTGTTAAAGTGCAAAATGTGGAAAAACTATAACGACCCGAATATTTTGATTATATTTATATTTATTACGCGAATTCTTTCTTGTCTAATTTCTCGATCTGATTAATTAATCTTACGGAAAAGATTGATTTAACCTATCTTTAAATAACCACAATTGCTAAAATTACATAAATGCCCTTAAAAGCCAAAATGACCATTTTACCCTTGAGATATTTTTCTAAATATCTATCCTCTCTCATTTCACAAAGAAGGAAGAAAGGAAGAAGGGAGGAGGAAGAGAGAACATTTTCGTGCCGAACCCGATTCTCGTCCGAATGGATTCCCGTCTTCGGCTACGCGACCCCATTCCATAACCAATCGGTAACCTTCTAACCTCGTTTCGATTCATCCGACGAATATCGATTTTTATTGAATTATATTAAGTTAGGTTTTTATTGGGTTTATCAGTTATAGTTGATGGATTCGTTTGATTTTCGTTTCTAATTGTTAAGCATGTTTAGGAGAGTAATATATATGAATTTCAGCATGATTGGCCGAGTATAATTTGTGTAGGATGAATTTTGGTGTTAGATTCATTGCTTCTCTGTCTGTTTCTCGCAATCTGCTCATTTTAGAACCCCACGGTCTCGCCACACGGTGTGACGAGAACCCGTGTGAACACGCACGGCCATGCATCAGGCCGTGCAGGACCCTGTGTACACTTTCCTTGCACGCACGGCCTTGCGCACGGCCGTGCAGGAGGCCGTGCACCTCCTTTTCTTGCACGCACGGCCTTGCAACAGGCCGTGCAACACCCCGTGTGTACCCCTTAGCCGATTTTCAGCCATTTTCCAGCTCCTGCTCTCTGTATGTTTCACCCCTAAAACCTAAAATGTTCGTTTTATCTCGTTTTTGAATTCTGTCTTCACCAATAGCTTTATTTGGTCATTTATACCTTTAATATTCAAAGTAGGAATTTTTCTGACTTCGTTCGAGCATTGAATAGTGCCAATCTTGTTTAGGGCTTTTTAGCTATCTTTTCGTTTATCGTCTTTTGATCTGAAACTTGCATGAATGCTTTATTATTATGTTATGAGCACGAATGAGGAATCTAAATCGTGTTCGAAGCATGTTCGGGTTTATGAATAGTGCGTTCGAAGTTTTGTCAAATTTTCTAACTTTTGCATATGAAGTCCGATTTTTCCGAAACTTGAATGCATACTCCCTTATGGTATTTAAAGCATGTCCATAAAGTTTCATTGTATTTGGATTTGATTTTCATTTTTGAATTCACGAATTACGCCGTTTATGCTTGATAATTTGAACTTAAGTGTTTTATTTGATTGTTTAACGTGCTTCTATGTGTTTTAATGTTTTCGTATAAGCCGTGCGTCGTCGTTAGTCTTATTTGTTTATGTCTTGGTATTTTTGCAGACGATACTCCCGTGGAGTAGCGCCGGTTCTTGCTTTTGCTCTTATTTTGTATAGCCAACAGGTGAGGCTTTCCGTTTCTGATTCCAGTACTATTATGTATATATATATAAATAAGCCTCTCCCGATATAAGCCTTGTTTACGTTTTGTTTTCACACCGTTTCTATATATATACTTAGTAGATATTTATGCCTATTATGTTTATTCGATTTATCGAAAATGTTTTGATATGAAAAAGTATTACGTATAGTCTTCGAAATGTTTGTGAAAGAGACATGTAAAACCCCTTTGTTTTCTAAGGCGAACTTTGGCCTTCAGCCTCGCATATGACATGTCTCGAACGGTCTTTTGGCCAACCCGAAATGATTTGAAAAGCGAGTTATGAACTATATGTATGTCTCGAATCGTCGTGTTTTGTTTGTTTTGTCAGTCGTTGTGTGCTGGTGTAACTTAGGGAATTGCACTCACCAGTGTTCAAGAACGCTTAGTGTTTGAATTGTGACGGATCTTTGTTGGATGATCAACAACAAAAGATCTTTTACAATCAAAACACTGGGATGGGCTTGGATATAGGTGGATGCGAAACTCAAGGTTGTTCTTGCCATGCCTGGTTGTCTGTCGTGTCCGATTGTGTCTAGGTCGTACGGCTTAGGACTTCTGTGGAATTTGTTCAAATGTGTTAAGTGATTATGTGAATCTCATTTGAACCTTACTTGCCTATGTGCTTACGGCTTTGCATACTCACTTACCTGTCATGCATATTTGCTATTGGCCTTACAGGATGACTTCATGTCGTCGTGCACGTAAACCGCTCTCATCACCTCCGTTGGCACCTTAGACCGATACACCGATTCCAGCCAAAATTGTGGAAACGTTAAGACAGTTCATCGCTCATGCTCCTTAAAGGAAATGCTGAGCAGAAAGCGTGGGGCCCAATTTCTCAGATTCGAACCATCACAGTTTCAAGGTGCCCCGGATGACGCTATTGCCGAGGCATGGATATCAGCTCTGGAAAAGATTTACAGGATTATGGAATATCCGGACCCTCTGAGAGTCGAGTTTGCTATCTATCTGATGACTGGAGCCGCACAGGATTGGTGGAAACAGATTGAGCAAAGATGGAAACGAGTCGAGAAGACGGAGCTTGATTTTCGTATGAACGATCCAGGTATATTGCATTGTCATGACATTCATCCAAAATTCATTTAATCTCATCTTATGTTGAAGTTTCAAAATTATGTGCGTTAGACGTATAATTGATAATATGTGAAAATATTATATATGTGAATTTATATGATTTTGGTGAAATATATTCCTTGTATGAATTTTGTGAAGTTTGTGTGGTTTAAAACACATGAACTGCCCCTGCATGCCTTGCACGGTCTCGCCACACAGCGTGACGAGACCCCGTGCACCTTTCCACACGGTCTTGTCACACCTTGTGCGAGAAACCGTGCGCATCCATCCACACGGGCTCGTCACACGCCGTGACGAGAGCCCGTGCGTGTTTCTTCCACACGGCCTCGTCACACGCCGTGACGAGAGGCCGTGCGCACCTCTTCCAGATCTTTAAATGATCAGTTAGCTCCAGATTCGCGCAACCCTCAATTTTCTCTCTTGCAAATTCTCCCTTGTTTTCTCCCCTAATTTCCACCCAACTTTGAGTTCGTATATTTCTCGATCCAGCCGACGGATCTTCGTGAGATTTTGAAGATGCATTTGCTGCAGCATGTTCTTTGAATTGTTGGAATTTTAGGCTCGATCCGTTGTACCGATCTCACATTATCTTCGCCCGAAGTAGCGCACGCCAAGTGTTTGGTGAAAGTCTCAAGTGGAATTTGCAACTTATTTTCCTTCAACTCAAATCAACTCAAGCTCTATTATGGAAGGCGACCACGAGACTCGTAGTGGGCGTCGGGCAAGAGAGTTACCCAACATAGCGGCACCGGAAGGTTATCAAGTAGATTTGGGAAACGAGGACGACCAAAATGTCTTCAATCGGTTAATGGAACGACCGGTTAGGGCCACACAATTCCTCGATATGGAAGCCATGTATCAGTTGGGCCTAGGCGAAGGCATATCTCGATATATCGAAAACATAGGATGGACTAATTTCTGGAGCATCCAAAGGCCATCCTGCCGCCGGCTCACATGTGAATTTTTGAGTTCTCTTAAGGGCGCGGCATTTCCAGACGACCTCGAGATGCCAATCAGAATCCACTTCCGAGCATTCAACCAAGATTACACGCTTTCATACCGGCAGATGTCAAAGTACTTTCAGTTGGATGTCACGGCACCTAGAAGACGTGCCGATGGATGGAATCAGGCCGAGGCTTGGAGACGTATCTCCACCTCCACCGAAATGTTCAACTCCAGCGTATCCAAAGCCACAACACTTATCACCACTCAGCTAAGGATTGTACATAGAGCCGTTTCTCGATTGGTTCTAGCTAGAGGAGACAGTCCGGGAGCGATGAATACCGAAGATTGTCTCATGCTCGACCATATGGTGAAAGGGGTCAGGTTCAACCCCATTTCATATATGATAGACCATATGATGTACATCTCCACTCGGTCGAGAGGAGAGATTCGAGTAGGCTCCTATATCACCGCCATATTGGAGTGTGCCCAAGTGGAAGGGCTCGATACTCAGGTTGCCGTTGGAAGTCCGACCTCGATTAGTTATGGCACTCTAGCCCAGATGGCGATTTGCACAAAGGGTCCGAGGCGGAACGACCCGTATGTTCTGGTAGACGGTCTACCCTTATGGGAAGCCGTCCAAGATGATGCTCACGAAGAAGGACCCCCGAACCCAGAGGTCCACGAGTAGGCTCAGCACATCTACTTACAGTTGTTGGGACAGGATGCTTCGATACCTGAGTCTTCACACGGCAGAAGAAACACGCAGGACCAGGAGTCGATTGATCTGCAGCAATTTTATTCGGAGTTCTCCGACTACCGTCGTGTGACCGATGAGAGATTTGCCCAGCAGGAGAGACAGATCAATGAGGGCTTTGCATCTCAGCGCGCTCACATGGATAGTTAGTACACAACATTGCAGTCGGAGCTTCAACGATCTATCTCCGAGATGCAGAGGTCACTCTCGGAGCAGCTCGATCAGTATTTCCGTCATGGCCCCGATGAGCCCTGATCTATCTATTCTTATTTTCTTCTTTACCGCTAGCTTTGTTTAGGAATTGATGTAATTCCGTATTTGGTATGACTCTGGATTTTATTTGGAATGTTAAGTGCATTAAGTGTTTTATTATGAATGATGTTTTATTATGTGATTTAATTGCTTCTGAATGTTCGTTTTAATTCGCGTTATTAGAATTTCCACAAGATTATGCTCCTCTTAACTAACCTCGAGACCGGAGGAGAATCTGAGGACAGATTCTTTTGAAGAGGGGAGTATTGTAACGACCCGAATATTTTGATTATATTTACATTTATTACGCGAATTCTTTCTTGTCTAATTTCTCGATCTGATTAATTAATCTTACGGAAAAGATTGATTTAACCTATCTTTAAATAACCACAATTGCTAAAATTACATAAATGCCCTTAAAAGCCAAAATGACCATTTTACCCTTGAGATATTTTCCTAAATATCTATCCTCTCTCATTTCACAAAGAAGGAAGAAAGGAAGAAGGGAGGAGGAAGAGAGATGATTTTCGTGCCGAACCCGATTCTCGTCCGAATGGATTCCCATCTTCGGCTACGCGACCCCATTCCATAACCAATCGGCAACCTTCTAACCTCGTTTCGATTCATCCGACGAATATCGATTTTTATTGAATTCTATTAAGTTAGGTTTTTATTGGGTTTATCAGTTATAGTTGATGGATTCGTTTGATTTTCGTTTCTAATTGTTAAGCATGTTTAGAAGAGTAATATATATGAATTTGAGCATGATTGGCCGAGTATAATTTGTGTAGGATGAATTTTGGTGTTAGATTCATTGCTTCTGCGTCTGTTTCTCGCGATCTGCTCATTTTAGAACCCCACGGTCTCGCCACACGGTGTGACGAGAACCCGTGTGAACACGCACGGCCATGCATCAGGCCGTGCAGGACCCCGTGTACACTTTCCTTGCACGCACGGCCGTGCAGGAGGCCGTGCACCTCCTTTTCTTGCACGCACGACCTTGCAACAGGCCGTGCAACACCCCGTGTGTACCCCTTAGCCGATTTTCAGCCATTTTCCAGCTCCTGCTCTCTGTATGTTTCACCCCTAAAACCTAAAATGTTCGTTTGATCTCGTTTTTGAATTCCGTCTTCACCAATAGCTTTATTTGGTCATTTATACCTTTAATATTCAAAGTAGGAATTTTTCCGACTTCGTTCGAGCATTGAATAGTGCCAATCTTGTTTAGGGCTTTTTAGCTATCTTTCCGTTTATCGTCTTTTGATCCGAAACTTGCATGAATGCTTTATTATTATGTTATGAGCACGAATGAGGAATCTAAATCGTGTTCGAAGCATGTTCGGGTCTATGAATAGTGCGTTCGAAGTTTTGTCAAATTTTCTAACTTTTGCATATGAAGTCCGATTGTTTCGAAACTTGAATGCATACTCCCTTATGGTATTTAAAGCATGTCCGTAAAGTTTCGTTGTATTTGGATTTGATTTGCATTTTTGAATTCACGAATTACTCCGTTTATGCTTGATAATTTGAACTTAAGTGCTTTATTTGATTGTTTAACGTGCTTCTATGTGTTTTAATGTTTTCGTATAAGCCGTGCGTCGTCGTTAGTCTTATTTGGTTGTGTCTTGGTATTTTTGCAGACGATACTCCCGTGGAGTAGCGCCGGTTCTTGCTTTTGCTCTTATTTTGTATAGCCAACAGGTGAGGCTTTCCGTTTCTGATTCCAGTACTATTATGTATATATATATAAATAAGCCTCTCCCGATATAAGCCTTGTTTACGTTTTGTTTTCACACCGTTTCTATATATATACGTAGTAGATATTTATGCCTATTATGTTTATTCGATTTATCGAAAATGTTTTGATATGAAAAGGTATTACGTATAGTCTTCGAAATGTTTGTGAAAGAGACATGTAAAACCCCTTTGTTTTCTAAGGCGAACTTTGGCCTTCGGCCTCGCATATGACATGTCTCGAACGGTCTTTTGGCCAACCCGAAATGATTTGAAAAGCGAGTTATGAACTGTATGTATGTATGTTTGGGCCCGGAGTTAGGATGATAGGATGAAGTCGGTAGACATCGGGTCTACGGCGGAAATTCTATGGTTCCCTCCACCTTTGGGAGCTCGAGGTGAGGCCGGAGTGGCAGCCCTTTGAGTACCTGAGTTACCGTATGATATGTTATGCGTTGTTCGGATTTAGCGGTCCGTCTACATTGGAGGCATAAGGGTGGTTTCCCGTTTTATGTTTAGAAATTGGAGTTAAGGGCTCGACTCGGCGAGTCATATGATAAGTTATGTTTTATGCTAAATCACCACCCGATTACGAAAACCTTTCTTTTATGTTGATTTCTTTTAAGTTTAAAAATGGTGATTTATTTTCGTTTTATAATATACATTATTATTCCCTCCTCACTTTGTCGTTTGACTAACCCCCTCTGTTTCACCCCTGTATTGGTTTCAGCATACTAGGCGGGATTTGATCGTCGTCGTAGTCGTCGTCGTTAGAGTCGCATTTATTTTGCTCATGTATAACTCTATTTCTGTATGGCTATTATTTATGTTTTATGATATTAGGATTTTATTTATTTAGTATTCGGGATATTGTATCGAACCCGTTTATTATTTATAGTAATTGAATTTCGATGGCCTTGGTGGGCTTTAATACTTATGCAATTGTTATGATTTATTGTCTTGTTAATTTTCGCTTCCGCACCTCTGTCGTTTTCTTTCGTTTTTGAAAACCCCGCCTAGTCATTGAGTAAATGTGTGCCATTCGCCGGGTTTCGATTCGGGTCGGATTCCATTTCGGTTCCGGGTCGGGGCTCGGTGCGGAGCGTGCGTTACCCGTTTGGGGCGCCCGCTACAAAAACTGAGGGGGCAAAGTGTGATTATCCCTTTTGGAAACGATATTCAAATAGCAACAAGTAAACCCTCTTTTGTTTTTAAAGAAGTTTTGGGTCTTGGGACGCCTTATAAGTAAAGTCGTGAGGTGCATTCCCTGGGTGGCTCTCCCCAAGCGTATGATACTTATAGGCATGTTCCTAGATCGTTGCTTAACTTGTCTCGAATGATTTCTTGACCACACAAACTCTTTTAAATGCGAGAATCTATTTTGGCCTTGTGCCCGGCCATTGAGCCACAAATATGTTTAGGATGGGCTCAGGAGATCAGGGTATGGGGTGAAGCTGGTTAGACAGCGGGTGTAATGACCCAAAATTCCATAATATATTTTCGGAATAATTATTCGACACTTCGTTGAATTTTAAATGAAAAGATTAGCTTCGTTAGCTAATTTTAATCTATTCTATTTTATTCTCCAATCATTAACCTTTTATAATCACCTTTTCTACCCCTCGAATTTATTTTAATCTCAAACGAACCCCACACCCCCTTGAACACACTTGCACTCGCTGGAACACACTTGCACCCCCTTATGCACCCCCTCTTGCACACTCTTGCTCACACACCCAAAATCGAGATAGAAGAGAAGGAGAAAGGAAGAAGAAGGAAGGAGAAGGAAGAAAATCTCATCCAGAATCCGTCGCTCGATCAATCGAGATTCTGAGACCAACTATACAATCCTCGTTCGATTCTCTACCGGTAACCTTCTTTCCCCAATTCATTTCGTCCATTAAATCCTTCGTTTTGTTAACATTTTATTAAGTTTGAATATTTGTTAATTTGATGGGTTTGTAGGTTAGAGTTTACCATTTTTAGTGTAGTTCGGATCAAATGGTAGCTATTAATGTGTATAATACATGAGTGTGAATTTTATGTGTTGATTTTAGCTATAAAACTCACCTTGGTTGATTTTAGGACGAAACCCTCATGAAAACCTTTAAATCGCGTTTTTCTGCACCTGAAACTTGAACCGCACGGCCCAACGCACGGTCTTGGCAAGACCGTGCGCGAGCCGTTGTGCTCCCCTTTAAGCCTGCACCGGCCTGCGCACACCGGTGCGCAAGCCAGTGCGCACCTCTATTAGCTTGCATGGTCTTGAGGGTTTTCTCAAGACCGTGCGCAAGGCCGTGTATTAGCCCGTGCGAATGCCTTAGTGAAATTTTCAGCCTTTTTCCTTAGTTGCTCATGGTAATGGGGTCAAATGACCAAAAATAAAAGTTAACTTTTTGCATACGACCTCCTAAAATCGAGCGGTCTTCACCTATAGCTTCCATATGATTCAAGGATGAATATTCCGTAAAGTTTTCAAAATTCCAACCTCGTTCGGGCCTTGAATCGAGCCTTTTTCGTTTAGGACTTTTTCCCCAATTTTTTTGAATGTTGTCCGAATGATCCGAAAATCGCATGAGTGCTTCTTTACATTATATTATGCATGAATATGCACTTAGAATTTCAATTGAGCATGTTTAGCATCGTTAATTTTGCACTTTCCGTTTAATTAATTTAATTGCATTTTACTTGTAATTTTAATTGCTTCGTGACATTTATTGGTCGTTCATGTGTTGTAATTCCATGAGAGTCGTGTATCTTGTCTTGTCTTATTTGGTTTTATCGTCTGTCAGTTTCAGGCTGTTCTTTCGGGGGAATTGCTTGAGTTGTCTTGTCGTTCCCGTGCTTCCAGGTGAGGGTTTTAAAAAGCTTTCAACTGGAGTAAGGATTTCTTTTACTTATTGCGAACTACCTTTATGTGCTCATATTGATTTGACTTCTCATCTCGTATATCTACTAGATATTTAACTATATTTTCATGATTTTAATGAACAAACATTTTGATATCAACTTATACCTATAAGTATATTTAAATCGTTTTGTTTTCAAGAGGCAAGCAAAACTCTTTCTTTTAGACGTGACGCTTTGACTTTGGTTGGGTCTATGAGGGAAGTCGTTAGGGGAGGGCGCCAGTGCTTCCCGACACGTATGAAACTTATGGTCACCCCCTTTGTCGTCACACCCTTGCCTAAACGCCCGTTTGGCTTCCAACTTATAATGTTCTTGAAATGCGAGCAAAATTGTGGACTTTTCTTTTAATGAGGGCCCGGGAGGGTATTCGAGGGTCTCACTTGGGGACGAGCGTCCAGGGTGTTTCTCGAGGTACTTTTCCCAAAACTAAGCGTCAATCGTGGCCCGTCAGGAGTTGATAGCCACGGTTGGGAGCGATGGTGGGCGTTGCATTCGTTGCACGTTTTCCTAAAATTTAATTCGTTGCCCATGGTTGCACTATGAGGTCAGACACCGGAGATGGAGTTTTATAATGACTTGAAGGGGTTATAAGGAGGAACATGCCCATTCTCGCTGGGATATTACTTGCTTGTCTTTATGCTTTTATTTCCTTATCGTACTGTCGATTATTGTTATTAATGCAAGTCGAAGCACATTCTAGATTTTCTTCAATTCTGCAAATGTATTTTCTTATATATATATAAAACCCGGAAGTGTGGCTCGTACTTGTTCCCTCTTCACCTTCACTGGGTATCGTTTATACTCACCGCCTCGTTAGTTTTAATTCTTACTTCAGGTCGACATGTGGCGTTGTCACCTCTCATGTCGGTTGGCAACAGCGGGTTGTGAGTCTTGGTCTTCGTGTCCTTGGTATTGTTAGTAGTGTCCAACAATAGTCTGTCTTTATTTTTTTGAATTGAATTGGATTTTAGGTAGAATGAATATATATTGATGGATTCTCGAGATTTGATTATGATGATGAAATGTTGAGTATTGATAATTGTTGATTGATGCCCCGTGTGGCTTTAAATGTTTAATTGATGTTATTTAAGCTTCCGCACTCTGTCATTATATTTGTTGTTGTTGTTGTTGGACTAGGATCGTTGTTGCCGGTATAGATTGAGTGCTTGCCGTTCGCCGGGATGGATTTTTAAATGGGGTACATTTACCTTGTTTGGGAGTTCGTCTCGGTGCTGATGTGGTGTCCTTTTTCCTCCTACAGAAAGGGGCGCTACAGCGGGTCTACGGTGGATGTCAGTGCTCTGACTCTAAACCCGTGACAGGAGCTCGGAGTGAGGCCGGAGTGGCATCCCTTTGAGTACCTGTGGCCGATGAGATATATCCTACATCGAAGATGTAAAGGTGAAACTCCCTACATGGTTCTATAGTAGTTCGGGTTCGCTACCTGAGTACATAGGAATAAGGGTGGTTTATATGATATTTTTGATATTGTGAAACAGGTGGTTGTTGCTCGACTCGCCGAGCATTTATTATGTTGCGAAATCATTCGATTCACCAATGTTTGGTTAAAAACCTTTATTTTTTCATTTGCTTTCTTCTCATTTAAAGATGGTGAATCTTTATTCTATTTTGTTAATATACATGTATTACAGCACCCTCAGTTAGTCACTTTGACTAACCCCCTCTACTTCTGTGGTTTTGTTTCAGGTTTTGGTTACTAGATGGAAATCGAGTCTTAGGCAGGATGTACAGTCTATGATCTTTGTAAATCTATTTCTTAATGTCTTTCAAATTAGTTTAGGATTTTGTAAATGTCAAAGATTCATGGTTTACTTGCCATTTATGATTATTGCTTTTCACTGGCCTTGGTGGGCTTTATACCTGCGCGTTAGATTTATTGCTTTACTAGCTCACTGAGTGGGATAGGATTTTATTAACTATTGCTCTGCGCTTTCGCTTTGATGTTGATTTTCTTAAATAAATCCGCCTAGTATTATTTGCCGTTTTCCAGGTTGCGACCCATTGCTAGACGTCTACTATCATTATGGGTTGTGGCTTGGTGCGAGACGTCGCGTCGCACCGTATTTGGGGATGTGCACATTACAGTTACCGCCTTCTACTAAATTGAAGACTAGCAAATTCTCTATGCTAGACAAATTGGCACGATTGAAAACTTTTGATCGTTCGATATTCACACATATTGGAAATAAGACAGAACACAAAGGGAAGCTAGCGTTAATATTCTCTGAAGAAGAAGAACAAAAGCTCCATGAAGATTTCCAACTAGCGTTGATTGGGAAGTTTCCGAGCGGATACCCAACTATGGCGCAACTGAATTGGAGCTTCACGTAGATGTCATTCAATTGTGACGTGAAAATTAGCCTCCTGAATCAGACGCATGTGCTAATAAGGTGTTTAGACAGAGATGACTACGTTCGGCTCTTCTCAAAGGACACCTGGTATTTTAGAGATTATCCTATGATAATCCTCAAGTGGACACCGAACTTTGACCCGAAAATTGAATCTTCGATTGTTCCCGTATGGATTTTGTTCCCAGGCTTGAACTGCCAATTCGTGAAGAATAAGATATTATGAAACGCTGCGGGACTGATAGGGAATCCGATTCGCATGGACGAGTTCACTGCAAAGGAAGAAAACACTGAAGACTTAAGAGCCTGCATTGAACTGGATGTCTCGCTGCCGCTAGTTCGATCAAATATGGTGAGAATTGAGGGTGAGTGGGTGGAACAAGAAGTAAAATATGGGAAGGTGCCGGATTACTGCTCTCAATGTAAGCATCTGTTTCACAAAGCCTAGGTCTGCCCATCACCTAAGTTTGACAACGAGGGCATGGAAATAAAGAAAATGACGGACCCTATCGTGAACCCTAAACATAACAAGCTGCTGCCGAAGAAGATTGGTGGAAACCCTAACCCCAAGCCGAGGACTGGGGAATGGACTGTCGTTAAAAATAAAAATAGAGAGAAACTGATGGACTGGGATCAGAATGGATATCGGAGAATCACGACTACTGACCTATACTTTACTACGCCGGCGGACTGGGAAGACAAGGTAGAAGATGATGGAATTAATACCGAGGCCAGAGCAACTGAAGGTAATAGTAACAAGGACCAGCCTGCCATGACAACTAATAATAAGGAACAAGAGGGCCGGAATTCCCTCATGGAAGCGTGCAAATATTGGAGAATCACAAGAGAAATAGAGATTCAGAGGGCCTTACGATGACTAATAAATTCAATATTTTAAGAGATGAGGAACAGGAGCATGTTGAGGAGGAAGAACGAATGAAGAAAACTGTAGCACCCCAAGAATTTCGAAGCAGGAGGGTCACACGGGATGTTGCATCCCGTGTAACATACCGTGAAGAGGGAGGACATCCCGTGTGCAAGAAACCGTGAGTTTCCATCCCACATCGAAAATACAGGCTTGAAATGATCAGTAAATAACCTAATTTCCATGTACAATTAACCAGGGGGTTAACCCCTTTTTGGCAAGTGCTCCTGTAACGACCCGCAATCTCCAAGTTCAAGATTAGCGCATTTATCGAAATTCGGACCGTTTACGGTCCCGACATCTTTCACAATTGCACATTTTCCCAACTCTTGCATTTTAAATATTTTTATAAATAATTGATTTGGCATTTAAAACCCAAGGCATTAATTAGAATTTAATTTGCATCGTTTTGCCACTAATTAGGGTCAATTCGGTAAATTTATATTTATAGCTCGTTTAATTTAATTTAGTAATTTAACGGTGTACATTGGACTGGGGTTCAATGTAATAATGCATATTTTATCGAAGTTTCAAATATTTTTATAAGATTCTAAATATTATTCATTAAATCATATTTTCAAGAAATTGCATTTTTGACCCAAAACTATTTACACTTTGACCCTACCCGGCATTAACTTTTCGTAAACTCATGAATTTTAATAAAACTAACCTCAATCTTTGTTAAGCATTTAATTACGGTCATTTTGACACTAAGTACGCCTGATTCCGACACTTTGAACTTTTGCACGTTTTTCGAGGATAGGGTATATTATGCAATTATTGATAGATTTGGGGCCAAAATGAAAAATGGGAGAATACCCTCACGCAACAGCAGCCGCGATTCTCTCCCCCAAAATGTGATTTTTCTCATTTCTTCTCGGAATCGCGCGTATGATATACCGAATCGACCGTCTCGACGAGACGAACTCAACCATACAAGTTTCCCGGCGATTGGAGCAGCGACGACGACGCAATGGTGGCGCGGCTTGGAGCTTCTCGTCGGTGACGTTTCCGGCGACGACACGGCATGGGTTTGGTCGGAAATGGAAGCTCTTGACGAGGGGAAGCTTTTGGCGGTTGTCCCGCGACCTGACTTGGCCGGACGGCGGCGGATCGACGAAGAGGTGGCGCCGCGGAGATGGAGTTTTTTCGGCGGCATGTGGTGGCATCTCGACGGCACACCACCGTGGTTGGAACGACCATGAGGAGACGAAACTTTTGGCACCGGTCTCAGGCCCTAACTCCGCAGGACGGCGGAGCTCCGGTGGCGCGTGGCGGAGCTGCGGCGGCGACGTGGTGGTCTGGACTTTCCGGCCACCATTTTCAAAGTGCTTTATATGGATTTCAATCTTCTCGACATGGGTAAGCTGATTTCGAAGTCAATTTTGTATTTCGTTAAGCCAATTTTCGTTAATTTCGATTCTTGGATTCTAGGGTTTTGGAGCTTCAAATTGAAATTAAATTCCGATTGATGATCCATTGAGAAACGGCCTTGAGGAAGTGACGGGCTCGTCGAGAGGAACATTTTGGTATAAGGGTTCGACCATCGGAGGTGGCCCGGCACCGGTCCGGTGGTGGCAGGTGGTTTTTCGGCGTTTTGGCACTGTTCCGGCGGGAATCCGGTGACGGAGTCTTCGAACAGATCGTTCCCCTCGACGCAACGGTTCTAACGGTGCTAGTATTACTCGAATCCGACTTGTCATTTGTCTTTTATCGCATTTTTTGTATTATTGTGTTAATTTGTAGCTTTTGAACTATAGCTTATAGCTTATAGCTTTTGAGCATGAATAACTTGATCCTAGCTTGGCTTAGTTGTATAAATTGTTGATTGTTGATGATATATGCTTGTGTAGTCAAACGGATATGTTTCGGTTCGATTAGGGTAGAGATAGGATCGATCTTAGCTTGTTAGCTTTTGAGCTTTTGGGAAAAGTTATAAGTTGTACTTTAATTGTTGTTGATTTAAATGAAATATAAATGTTTGATGTTTAATTGCAAGCTTAACCCCTGGTTAGATTATGCTTAAATATTATTATCAATTAAATGTCAATTGTTATTCGTTTATTTAATTATTGCATGCTTTTGGATAAATGACCAATTTACCCCTACTTGCTCTTTTGTGTTTAAATATTGAATGATTATCTTTAAGCATGTTCGTATTTTGATATCCGAGCGTCAGTGTCTGTTTTCTTGTTCGTGTCAGTCATTCATCCTCTAGACCCCGTGTTTTCAGGTGGGATCTCTGAGGGAGAATCATACATGTTGCTTGCTTGCTTTTCTCGTTTGTCAAGCTACAGGTAAGGGTTTTAAATTGTTTTCAACTGGAGTAAGAACATAGTTACTTAGGTTTGCGAAATAAACCACTATCCCGCTTTCTTACTACTTGTTGTATTGCCTTTACTATTTCTCTATCTGCTTAGTCAAACATTTTGATAGCAAAACCAAATGATTTGAAATGCTTTCAACTAGAGACAAGTAACTTATTTGTTTTAAAAGTAACTATTTGATCTCTGAGGCACTTATAAGTAATGTCGTTAGGGACATCCGTCAGCATGCTCCCGAAGCGTACGGCGCTTATGAGTATTTCTTAGATCGTTACATCAACTTGTCTCAAAAGCCCCTTTGGCCATTCATACTTAACTGCTTGCATCATCTTTTCGAACGGCCCCTTTGGCCACCCAAACTATCATTGATTTCAAAAGCGACCCATAAATTGATTAATGATTTGGGCCCGGAGTATACAGGAGGTGAGCCTGGAGACGAGCGTCTAGGGAAAATCCCGATGTATACTTCTAGCGTGTTAACTTGGGCCGGCTAGGAGGTTGGCTAGCCTAAGTTGATGCTAACGGTGGTGCTAACCGCGTCTCCTTAAATTCTGTACGGTGGTACTAATTGCGTCTCCTTAAATTCTGATACGGTGGTGCTAATCGCATCTCCTTAAATTCTGATGGTACCAATTGTTGGTGGTGGAGTACTTGACTATATGCTTGCATGATTTTTAATTGGGAGTTATAAGGAGAGGGCCCGTTCTCGCCGGGACACATTATTGCATGACTTATTGCATTACTTGCTTGTCTAATTGATTAACGGCTTTCGTTACAAGTCGAATCACATTCCGGTTTTCTTCATTTAGCAAATGTATTTCCTTATATATATATAAAACCCGGAAGCGTGGCTTGAACTTGCCCAACTTAAGCCTTCTTTATTGTTCAAACTATTTAGTTGAATTACGAGCCGTTTTTACTTATCATTTCCAACTTATTTATGCCATGTCTTTCGAACTTATAACGGCCTCGTGACTCAACTAATATCATTTTAAAATGATCGGCTTGACCTTATGTGCAAATGTTTTCAAAGGATCCGGTTCGTCAACCTTTTGTGTTTTCAAATAAAGCCGAACCCAAATATTGCTTTGTGTTATAGTTTTACAACTTATATTGTTGTATGTATCTTTATCAAAATGAGTAACATTCACCCCTTTTTGGTTTTTAATCGATAAACGACGAACTGTGATCAATACCTATATTGTATTACCCCCCTTACTGAGTATCCTTTATACTCACCCCTTCTATTTTGGTTCTTGCTTCAAGTAGACAGGTGGCGGTGTCACCTATCTTGTCAGTCGGCAGCAGCAGGTCTAGGTCGGCTCTTGTCTCTTGTCTTGTCAGTGTCCCAACAACAGTCGAGTCTTTACTTTATGAATTGTTTTAGCTTATTGTATTTAATATTATGATTTATTTTCCGTACTTACGTGCCCCTGATGTGGGATAGATAGTTGAGCCATGGACGACATTGAATGGATAATCGTTTTAGATTCATTTTGTAATGATTACTGTTGCCATGGATGGCTTTTTCGCATTGATTTATTATTCTGAATTCGCTTACGCATTTCTCTGATTGTTGTTGCTGTTGTTGTTGGGGCGTCATATTGTTGTTGCCGGAGTTTTGATCGAGTGCTTGCCGTTCGCCGGGATGAATTTTTGAATGGGGTACATTTACCTTGTTTAGGAGTTCATCTTGGTGCGGATGTGGTGTCCTTTCTCCTCCTACGGAAAGGGGCGCTACAGCTTCCCAGGCCAAACTTTAGGGTAGTACACGGTGGCGAAGAAGGTTATACGCTCGCGTCTAATGGGCCCGGGAGGATTTCTCCTCTCTGAGCCCGAGGGTCCTGACAGGTGGCATCATAGCCAACCGTCAGTGCGGGTCCATGCGCGCTGGAGTCTCCAATAAGGTGCTGAGCGTGGGGGGGAGGGGGTGGGGGTTTCTCCACTGGTGAGGAGCGATGGACTGAATGTCACAGCGTAATGAGGACATTACACTCTGAAGGTGGGACGAATTGTAGCGCCCTAATAATTTCTGAGCAGGAGGGTCGCATGGGATGTTGCATCCCATGTGACATACCGTGATAGGGGAGGCGCACCGGATGTTGCATCCCGTGTGCAAGAAACTATTAGTTTCCATCCCACATAAAAAATGCAGGCTTGAAATGATCAGTATCTAACCTAATTGCCATGTACAATTAACCAATGGGTTAACCCCTTTTTGGCAAGTGCTTTCCAGGCCAAACTTTAGGGTTTTACACTGTGGCGATGAAGGTTATGTGCTCGCGTCCAATGACCTCAGAGGGGGTTCTCCTCTCTGAGCCCGGGGGTCGTGACAGAAACTGAGGTCATGAGCTAGGACCAGGATGTTACTAAGAAACATGACCCGAAAGGAAAAGGCATACAGAATGGGAAGAGCGGGACTCCATGCCGGATCACTCGAAGAACCCTATTGCTAGCTCCAGTGGGAAAGAATTAGTGGTTTCATAACAGCAACAAAATTCTTTGATATTGGATAATATTGTCGTCGTGCGGCAACCACAAGAAGGGAATCCGGATCGTATGGAACTTGATGGGAACTTAATCCCTACCGCGGAACAGCCGTCCCTTATTGGCCGAGTTTTAGAGGAAAGCTTTAACAGGCTATTAGCTTGTGAACCGGCAGAGGATAATCTGATCCTAACTGACGCGGTGGCCAATACGAATTCAAACAAATATGAGTCGGCGCCAAGCTCTCTGCAAGGTCGAACAAAGAAAAGAACATAGAAAAAACACGGTATGAGTTTGATGAAAAAGAAAAGCAAATCAGAGGTGAGCTGTTCCATAGCCCTTGTTGTTTATGATGGTGAACATACTGATATGGAACATTAGGGGTCTCTGCGAGGAGGGGAAGCGGACGTACATGTAGCATTTACGGCGTACTCATAATTTGTAGGTACTTGTTATTTTAGAGCCTATGATTCGGTTGAATGAGGTTTCTATGGGATGGAGTTTGGGTTATGATAATATTGTGAGCAATTGTTCCAATCATATATGGGTTTTCTCTAAAGCGGATACTAAGGTAGAAGTCTTAATTGATCATGAACAAATGCTACATGTATGCGTCCAGAATAGGCTTCTGCTATCCAGCTTTCTGTGTAGTTTCGTATATGCTCGACACTCTAGAGCTCTGCGAAGGGAGTTATGGCATATACTTCGTGGTGTTGCATCGGTGGACCCATGGCTTGTAGGTGGGGATTTTAACGTTGCTAAAACCATTGAGGAATGTGGCAATAATACAAGGATTCGGTTGGGAGATACGAACAACTTCGGGTCGTGTATGAGTGACTGTGGATTGGAGGATCTTCCTTTCACGGGGCCTCTTCTTACTTGGAATCGTGGGGTTAAGTTCAAACGGCTTGATAGAGTTGCAACTTCTGTGGGATGGGCTAACTTGTTCCCCAATAGCAAGTTGGAACATCTTAGTCGGCATCTTTCAGATCACTGCCCATTACTCGTCACCCATGCTAATGATAGAGCCGCCAGTGCTCCTCTGTTCCGCTTTCAGAATATGTGGACAAGACATCCGAAATTTCTTGATGTGGTTCGTGATAATTGGAATATACCGGAAAGTGCTATGGGCATGCGTAAATTTTAGAATAAGCTCCAGCGCGTCCGTGCTTGCCTGAAAGAGTGGAATAGAAATATGTTTAGCAATGTCTTTTCTAAATTCAAGGAATGTCACGACCCCCGGGCGCGGAGAGGAGAACCCTCATGACGGTGCCCGTTGGACGTGCGGGTATAAGCTTCGAATCCATTGTGCAAAACCCTAAAGTTTGGCTTAGGAAGCACTTGCCAAAAAGGATTAATCCATATTGGTTGTACATGAGTTCTAACTTATAAACCCTTCAAATTACATGTTCATTTCCGATGTGGGATGAGAAATGCACTCTCACGGCCTTGCGACACCCCGTGAGGGGAGGCCGTGCGTATCCCTTCCACACGGGCTTGCGACACGCCGTGCAACAGCCCGTGTGGCTCTCTTGAACCATTTTCTTTTTACGCTGAATATTTCGGGGCGTTACAATTATCCCTCCTTCAAAGCGTAATGTCCCCATTACGCCGTGACATAGGCCCATTGCTCCCCGTCAGTGGAGAAGCTGCCCTACTACACGCGGAGCGGAGCCCCTTTTAGAGGTGACTCATGACTCATGACGTGTGTGGAACATGTATTCCCACGACTGACGGTTGGCTCTGATACCACTTGTCACGACCCCACGACCCCCGGGAGCGGAGAAGAGAACCCTCATGACGGCGCCCGTTGGACGTGCGGGTATAAGCTTCGAATCCACTGTGCACAACCCTAAAGTTTGGCTTAGGAAGCACTTGCCAAAAGGGATTAATCCATATTGGTTGTACATGAGTTCTAACTTATAAACCCTTCAAATTACATGTTCATTTCCGATGTGGGATGAGAAATGCACTCTCACGGCCTTGCGACACCCCGTGAGGGGAGGCCGTGCGTATCCCTTCCACACGGGCTTGCGACACGCCGTGCAGCAGCCCGTGTGGCTCTCCTGAACCATTTTTTTTTAAGCTGAATATTTCGGGGCGTTACAAGGAAGCCGAGGATCGTGTTTCTGAAGCGGAGCAAGCATTGAACATTTACCCTCTGAATCTAATCTCACTGCCGCCCACAAAGCTTCGGCTGACCTCACTTGCACTCTACAGATAGAGGAAGATTTCTGGCGTCAAAAGGCTGCCTGTCGATGGATTGCTGTGGGAGAAAGAAACATGAAGTACTTCCATCAAATGGTGAAGCAGAAGAAAATGAAGACTCGGATTCATAAAATACATGATGGTGGCGTGAATATTGAGAGTCCGAAAGATATTGCCAAATCAGGTGTGTCGTTCTTTGAAAACTTGCTTAAATGTTCTACTATTGAGTTTCTTACCGTGGATTTTAATCATATTCCTCCCATGATTTCTTTAGAGGATATGCTAGATCTCGAGAAAGGAGTCAGCTTGGAGGAGCTAAAACAAATAGTGTGGAGTATTGATAAAGACTCGGTAGCGGGTCCCGATGGTTTTTTGGTGAGCTTTTACCATGCATGCTGGGATATCATTTCAGAAGACCTCCATGAAGCGGCTGCTGAGTTCATGGCAGGTGTCCCAATGCCTCTTGCTTTCACGTGCACTATCATTGTGTTAACTCCGAAAAAACAACCCGAGTGAGTGGAAGGATTTTCGCCCGATAAGCTTATGTAATGTTTCAAACCAGATTCTTTCTAAGTTGCTGGCTAACCAACTTGGCCTGATCCTTCCCAATATCATATCTCCGGCTCAATCAGTTTTCGTGCGGGGAAGGGCTATATCGGATAACATTTTACTTGCACAGGAGTTGGTACAGGATATCAACAAAAAGATTAGTAGTGACTGGCTGATCATGAAGTTGGACATGGAGAAGGCCTACGACCGACTGAATTGGTCTTTTTTACTCAAAGTTATGGAGAAAATGGGATTCTCAAGGATTTGGCGTAATCTGATCAGCAACTGTATCGCTAACAGTTACTTCTCGATTTTAATAAATGGGAAGGTTGAAGGATTTTTCAAATCAAGCAGAGGACTGCGCCAAGGCAATCCGATATCTCCGGCCTTGTTTATTGTTACATCTGAATGGTTAGCTCGGGGATTAGATCAATTGGCCTATGCGTCAGATCAAATGCGGTTCCACAGGAATTCACCGGTTGTTATTTTTCACTTGGCATACGCGGACAATATGATTATTTTTCCAGTGCCAGAACTAGCGTTATCCGGGATATTAAAGCATTGTTGGACAAATATGAAAAGGTTTCTGGTCAAGTGATTAGCAAACCAAAAAGTTCGACGATTTTCATTAAGCACTGTGGCCGGGATTAGATCAACAAATTGCTGGATATCACTCAGTTCGGAAGGGGTTCATTGCCATTTACTTACCTCGGCTGCCCTATGTTTGTGGGACATAAAAAAATCACTTTGTTTGAGGAGATAGTCGAGAAAGTGAAGAGACGAATCAACAGTTGGGGTAGGGCATTCTTATCGTACGGGGGCCGGCTTATGTTAATCAAAAGTGTTCTGACATCGATCCCAATTACCTCCTCCAAGTCTTAAAACCACCAAAAGCTGTATTCAAGAAACTTGAAATGATTTTTAACGATTTTTTCTGGGATTCAGCAAGCGGAGGGAGACATATTCATTGGTGCAAATGGAAAGAATTGTGCTTTTCAACGGATGAAGGAGGATTGGGCGTTCAGAGATTCGCAGATGTCAGTACTTGCTTCGTGTACAAGGTGTGGTGGAGACTTCGAGAAGGCAACTCGTTGTGGGCTAAATATAAGAAAGGTAAATATTTTCCGAACACCCATCCTCTGCATGCAAACCCCGTGGTGTCCTTGAACACCTGGAAAAGACTAGTTGCCATCTGAGACGAGACAGACCTGGAGATTTTTTGGAGTATTGATGAGGGAAGTATCTCGTTTTGGGATGATCTCTGGAGTGGGAAACTGTCCATGCGTGAAGTGATGAAGTGGAGAGGTGGATCCAATCTTGTCCAAGACTTCATCGTGAATGGTAAATGGGATAAGGATATGCTCGGTAATGTTTTGCCTATGGAAATTGTAAACATTGTGGCGAGATTCCTTTAGCAAATGGTCGAGACGTGATGATCTGGAAATCGGACAGTGGCGGCACATTTTCGAACAAATTTGTGTGGGACAAGGTTTGGGAAAAAAAGGAGAAACAAGTGTTAATGTCCATGATTTGGACTCGTCCTATTAGGCAGAGCATATCGATTTTTATCTTAAGGCTCCTTCATGGCTGGCTTTCGATGGATGTAATCATGCGACGTAGGGATTTACCGATGGTATCTCGGTGCTACTGCTGTCGTGAGGTGGAAACTTTGCCGCATATCTTCTAACAAGGGTTCAAGGTGCGCCGCGTGTGGAATTTCTTTGCGAATATCCTGCATATTCAGATTCCAAACACAAATAACGTCACTACTATGCTTGGCCATTGGTTCTTCTCGAACAAAAATCAAACGCCATATCACGTGAAGACTATTATCCCTATGATAATTCTTTGGTTCACATGGTTGGCACGTAACAATGCCAAGCACGAGGGCAACAGGATTGTGGCTAACACTATCGTTAGACAAATTTGGCAGTATCTCTTCCACCTTGATAAAATTGGCCTCCTTCACAAACGTAACTGGAAAGGGTGTTTGGATGGGGCGATTCAACTTGGATTCTCAATCAAGTGTGTTCGGCGAGCCAGGATCACGGTGGTCCGGTGTAGGGAACCTAGGATTGGATAGATAAAGCTTAATACAGATGGAGCGTCGAAAGGCAATCCGGGAATCGCTGGGGCGGGAGGTATCTTACGTGATCATAAAGGTTGCTTGATTCTTGGCTTTTATAGATACCTTGGAAATAAAACTAACAATTATGTCGAGTTGTGGGCTGTGTATGAGGGTCTTTAAATTTCTAAGGATAAGGGCTTCATGAGAGTGTGGATTGAGTGTGACTCCAAATGGGTGATCAATTTGATCAAGAGTGATCGTAACTGTGCGTGGGAGATGGTCCATATGCTTAAACACATTAGAGATAATTTGCGGCAATTGGATTGTTACATATATCACGTGTTTAGGGAGGGAAATAGTGCCGCCGACTACATGGCAAATATGCTTGTAATAAGCTCAATAACGGGATATTTGATCAAGGAGGAGTGACCACGGAGTTGCGTGGGATAATCCAGTGTGATGCGTGGAACATTCCTATGATCCGTGTTCGTAATGTAGATGAGAAAATCTGAATTGCTTTCTGGAAACTGTCTTTCAAGTATTGGGAAGACATTATTCTTAACCGGGTTTTTGACCTCATGTTGCCTTCATTTAGCCGTATTTGGTGGCATGGTTTTATGCTTTGGTTTCATTTGCGCAGGTACCTGAAGCATGAAGTGCATCCTATGGATCTCTTGTGGAGTAATTGGCGTAGCTTGAAGCATGATCATATTGATCAAACGTGGCACAATTTGCTCCATAAGTCTCAGGTATACTACTGGAATAAGGATATTAGATGGAGACTTAATATTATTAATAATTTTTGCAGGTGCGACGAGCAGGTCAAGCCCCACAATATCATGGACTCGGTTCATGGTGATGATTGGTATTTGACGGATATTAATGTGCACAAGGTCAAGGCCTTGGCTAGTTTTAACTTCTGGGATTTGACGGCTAAATTGGTACAAGATGTCATTACCTTAAATCGGAACCTCAATACCATCAACACCCTGGCTCGGAACTATGTTGAGTTGAGTAATTAGATTGTTTTTACAGTCAGCATGTGCTGGCCCAGCTTGGTGAGTGCGAAACTCATGTCCAGCCTTTGGACTGCCTTACTATTGGAGCATCCTTTTTCTCCTTGGGGTGATACTCGACATAATTATAAGTCGTATTATGGCCATGGGAGGGGGCTTGGCTCTAAGTCCGATTATTGTTGCTTTGTACACTTGGGTTGCATTCCCTTTGTTGAGTACTTTGTTTTTGTGGGCGACTTTGGCGCCTTATGGATGTACTTTTCTGACTTTTCGATTTGAGTTTTTTATGTAGGAGGGGGGGTCCTCTGTTAACCCTACGATCACATTGACCGGTTTTAATTAAAAAAAAGTTTCTTTGTACTTCTTTTAATTTATTTTTAATTGTTATGTTTGACATTAAACCGGCTACAATACAAGTTCTTTTTAGTCAGTACTTCTTTTAATTTATTTCTAACTACCGTTAGCACGAAGTGATTACACTATTAGGGAAAACTCAAATTTCTCTGTATTTCTATTTTTTCTTACTTTTTGGGATTCCTCGTTTATTCCCATCTCAATTATTTAAATTTAGAATTGGGTTTTTGATGTCGCAAGTCTTTATTGATTTTTTTGGGTAGAATGGTAGACGATTTTACAGTACTACTCGAAGGAAGATTATATCACTACTATCTGTTAAAATCCATCACATCATCCATTATGTAAGCATCTGAAAAACCATGAGAATCCAGTAATTCATTTGAGAACTAGCTAGTTAATTAGCAGAATAGTTTAATTAATGCTTGGATATATGTCAAATAATTATCACAACATTGAAATAATATTTTAAGCAAAATAATACAAAAGTTTTCATATAACAGGCCGAAAAACAATCTCTACAATAAGATGCAAAAGGAGACAATCTTTTTTTTATATGCAATCATAAATAACAACTTCCAAGTTTGATTATGCTAGTGCACTTCCAGTTGGTTTTGAATGTGAGAATCTGCACAAAATAATGTTTGGTTACCTATTAAACAACGATATTCACTTAAGTTGATCACAGAAATGAAATAAACGGGTGAGAAAAAAATAGAAAGATACGTACACACATATTGTTTGATTGAGAGGGTAATTGCCCGTTGTTTAGTTTGTCGTCCGTAATGGTTGAAGTCGTTCTGGAATGGTTTTGAGTTTCGGACAATTCTAGATGAATAATTGTCTGAGTTTTGGTTTCTCGTTTCTTGTCCCTCTATCAACTCCTCTAAATCAACTAGTTTAACAAGTTTAAAAACTTCTAGTTGAAGAAAGCCCCCTGAACAATCCATTTTACTTCCAGAGTCGCAATAACCCTGCACCTGAAGGAATTTCAATTTGGGTAGCTTTTTCAATGTTCCCAATGTAGAATTCGAGATTGCAACTCTAAAAAAGGTAACCTGGATGAGGCTAGGTGGTAAGTCATAATTTTGAAGGTGCAAAATTTTTAAAAAATGATTACTTTCTATGTGTTGGGATTCACGCACTCCCGGGCGCAGCGGAAGTAATAGATTTCATAAATTTTGGTCCCGGGGAGTTATAGTGAATCTTTATCCAATGAATATGTAACTTTGAAACGTTTATATATTATAAAGAAGCACACCTTTACGCACTCCTTTTGTAGTAGATAAGGAACGAAGGCTTTCCAACGGCTCAGGCCACTCCTCGAACACGCTGGCTTCAAGATCCACCTAGGTTTCGATTTTCAACCGAAACCCTCAGAAGATAGTCCACGGCTTCTCCCAAACAAACTAGTATCTCTTAATTCCTGCTAGGGAACGAATAATGATTGATTATCTCTTTGATCAAGTCTTAGTGAATAAGACTTAATATTTGAAGTGAAGAAAACCAATTCTCCAAGAGAGAGGGGGAGAAACGGCGTGAAAGACAGAGAGAGAGAAGAGAAAGCCAGAAAACTTAGGGAGAGAAGAGAAAGCCAGAAAACTTAGGGTTATTGCTTGTTTAGAAAGAAACAATCCTTGGGGTTATTTAATAACCCACATGGCTGAAAATTCCAAGCCCATGAAGGACTTGGATTTTCGGCCATCTCCTTCCTTTTGGACTAAGTTTTGGGCCTTTCAAAAGGCCCATTAAATTTAATACTAGATTAAATTCTCTAAGCCTAATTATCTAATTACTCTTAATTAGAATTGGATTAATCTTTCAATTAACTTTTGGGCTTTATTTTATTCCAAATAAAATTCAAGCTCAATAGAATATTAATTCCTAAATTAATATTTCCTTTATCAATTTGATTTAATCAAATTAAATCCCTTAATTATTGTTAATTAAATTCTTCACAGTCAATCAACTATTAATTAACTACTTCAATTTTAAATTAAATCAATTAATTCAATCCATCAATCTACATTGATTAGATAATCTTATTTGCCCTTGGAAGTCATTGTGTGATCCCCCAGGTTCACCAACAGCACAATAGTAGAAACACATTCCAAATGTCACAGTTATATCTTTAATCGAACCCTTTCAACTAAAGAAGGTTTGTGAGTCAAAACCTATTTGATCTCGTAAACTCATTTCTACAGACCATGGATGACGTCAAGCAACGTGTCCATGGCCACCCTTCAATGAAATGGTGCTTACCTGTCAGCCTCATGATCTTCATGAGATATGATCCTTCTATCATCCAATTCCCGATTGAGACTTAGGGTATGGGAAATGGAACCCTAGTAATCTCCAATTCTATGAATTATATTCCTATAGTAATATCATTTGATCTCACACTCTAGAAACTCTTTCCTAGTTGAAACCAACCATACCTTGCAAGGATTTGATGGTGGAATGTACTACAATAGAACTCATAGGAATTCTTCTTGTTCTTGCAACAAGTGATAGATTCTGTATTGACCCTCACAGCCTCCATGCATAACTCGAGCATACCCAATGTACAGCTTATGTGAAACTCTAGGGATTCAGCAGTACACCAAAGTATGCCCCAATCGTACACAAGGCAACCATGGAGTCTCAAGTCTAAGGATTAGTTAGACAGGATCATTGCTAGGGAAACGCTCTTAATCTCTAAGACTCTATATGAGTCTTAACCCATTTAGGCATTCCCGGCGGGATCCTCAGTGAACTTAATCTCCATTAAGCACGCTCATATGCATAGTAGTGTCAAAACACTAATGTCATGAAATGGGACACACTTTCATAAAGCTATGTCATATGAGCAAGTCTCAAGCGAGTCTGGTCAACATCCCTTGTGCCTTTTAAACTCTTCGACTTGGAATGTTTAGATCACACCATTGGGTATTATTTCATGGCCCCCATCAAATGGTGAAACCAAGTCCCATAGTTTACTGTGATCTTGGGGTTTCATCCATACACAAGAATAAATAATATGCAACTACTTATAAATGTAATATGATGAATTTGGCCGAAGTAGTATTGGACGACTACTAGCGTCTTTCTATTATGGTTCACTAGATTGTTCTACTCTGGAGTTTTATGGGAAATGCCTTAAACAGTTCGGCTTTCCAGACTCTAACACTATGGACAAGTTTATAACCATGCCATATTTTGATAAGTTCATTCTTTCGCATACGTAATTGGTCATGTAGTATGAGATATAGTGAAGGGTCTCAATGTAGCGGGCGCCCCAAACGGGTAACGCATGCCCCGCACCGAGTCTCAATCCGAAGCCGAAACAGAAATCCGACCCTAAATTGAAACCCGGCGAACGGCAAACCGATTTACTCAATCACTAGGCGGGGCTTTTTGTAAAACAACAACAACGACAACAATGCGGGAGCGGAAGCAATAACCAAATTAAATTCCATATAACAACATTCAAAGCAGTAGCTCAATTGCACAAATAGTTAAAGCCCACCAAGGCTAGCGAAATTCAATTACAATAATATAATAAACGGGTTCGATACAATATCCCGGTAACATATACATATAACCTAATCATGAACTTAAAACAATCTAGAAAGGAACAATCACCGAAAAGAAAGAAAAACCCGCGAAACAAGACTGACGATGCCCACCTAGTTACCACCTGAAACAGATAAGGTTTAAAGCAGGGAGGGTTAGTCAAAAGACTAAGTGAGGGGAAAAAGGGAGTACATACGTAATAGCATACGTGAATAAATCACCATTTTAACTTTAAAGAAAACAACGTAAAAGAAGGATTTTCATAAATATTCGGTGATTTATCATAACATAACATAACGGGACATATCATATTGCTCGGCGAGTCGAGCCCTCAACTCCTCATATCATAACATAACATACCTGAAAACCATACCAACCTTATTCCTCCCACATAGCAGAAGGACCGCTAAATCCAACTGCTCTATAGACATAATAGCCTATCCTTCGGACGACACGAAGTCTCCGTCACAGGAGCACAAAGGTTGCCACTCCGGCCTCACCCGTGCTCCTGGTATACATGGAGCAAGCTACCGAACTCCACCGTAGACCCGCTGTCTATCCGGCTTCATCCGATCGCCATACTCCCGGGCCCACAAAGACAAAACAGACGCACATAACATATCTCGCATTTTCATAACTATCATCTTCCTATTAAAATAGGAATCAAGACATTTCGGGGAGGGCCAAAAGGGCCGATCGAGACAAACGATGTAACGGTAGGAAACGCAACCGGATGTTCCATCGTCTTGGGGGAGAAACCCGCCCTAACGACTTCACTCAACGAGAAGGTTTCCAAACCCAAAATTACATTTAAATCGAAACATAGTTCGCTTGTCTCTTTTTGAAAACATTTCGAAATCATATACATATTATTCATTTAATATCAAATCCGTTGTTCTTAAACCCCATAAAGATAATAAGCATAAAGTATTTACTAAATATAGTAATACGGGATGAAAACATAAATTACACACGCAAGGCTTATTTAGTGAGGCTCAATAGGACATATCTACATAATACGGGATAACAATAGAAACCTCACCTGGCGACAACCCAAAAGGAAGCCCAAAACGGAAACGAGCAACCTAATCCACGAGAGTGGAACCTGCAACTGACAAAAGACAACCACATAAGACATACGACGACGCACGGCTTATACGAAAGCATAGAAACACGTAAAAGCACGTTATACAATCACATAAAACACTTAGGTTCAATTATCAAACATAACGAAGTAATTCATGAATTTAAAAATACAAATCAAATCCAAATGCAACGAAACTTTACAGACATGCTTTAAATACCATAAGGGAGCATGCATTTAAATTTCGGGAAAATCGGACTTCATATGCAAAAGTTAGAAAATTTACGAAAACTTAAAAGGCACTATACATACACCCGAACATGTTATAAATTCATAAAACATGCAATTCATATCTATATCATATATATCGAATACACGAGCGAAGAAAGAATTCGGAAAAGACGAGCCGAAGCGGGACCCGTAGGCCAAAATTGGCCCTGACTTGCAGAAGGTAAGGGCCTGATCAAACGGGCCACACGGGCTCATGCACACGGCCTTGAGGCCGTGTGCACCAAGACCGTGTGCACCAAAGGGACACGCACGGCCTCTCTACAGGCCGTGTAGAGAGCCCGTGTATGACCAACACGCACAGCCTCTCTACAGGCCGTGTAGAGAGCCCGTGCACATGCACACGGGCTTGCAACACCCCGTGTGCAAAGGCCGTGTGCGTGCGATAACAGCAGAAAATTCACAGAAACTCGAAACCTTCGCAAATCCAATTCAAAAACCATCATTTAATCAATTAAACATGCAAATCACACCCTAATTTTCACATATAATCATCTACAACATCTAAGCTACACATAGAGTCTAAAATCATAAAATTCCATCCATAAATTCATCCAAAATCATATAAACCCTATATTATTCAACTATAAACAAAATCGAGAAATACGAGGCATAGGAGACATTAAACGAGAGGGATGTGAAAGGCTTACTCGTAGAAGAGATCGTGAGGAGTTCGTAGGCGTAAGCGGTTCGAAAATCCGTCGAGAAACGGAGTCGGGACGATCGATTGACCTTCCTCTTCTTCTTTCCCTTTTCTCCTTTCTTTTCTTTCTTCTTTGTTGCGTGAATGAGTGAGGGAGAGAGAGTGATGGCTTAAGTCAAAGGAGTTGACTCGGTTGAGAAACGAAAGGGCATTTTTGTAATTTCGCAAAATAAGTTCAAAAACTCACGTTGTCTAAATAACACATAATTACAGTCAAAATTCATATTATTAAACGCACATTGACAATTCGTAATTTAAATATTAGAATCACTCATATACTAAATTGTTATAAAAAGAATCATATAATAATTAATAAAATAAATCATAAATCGCGAGGGAAATCGATTTGGGCTCCCGGTTCACACACGAATTTTCGGGGCGTTACACTCAAGGTTCCTTGAGATTGGCTCTGTCCCACATAGCACCCTTATCATGCTAGATCTCCCTTCTGTGAGCGTGAATTTCCTCAAATTGGTAAAGTTGGGCAATGCAGGAGAAAAAAAAAATGTCAAATTAAGTGTTTGGATATTTGGGAAGGAAAATTGGACATGTAGTAAACCCATTAAATGGAGGAATTTATAATTACATTTATGATAATAAATAGCACATTCAGCTTTTAGATGAAGATGTTTAAATTGTTCCATCTTCAAAATTCCAACAGGAACCTTTATTATAACCAATAGAACAATTAAAGTCTCCAAGTTTTTCAAATTTTGAATACTCGAAGGTATGTGAACATTCTTCTTAGATTTGATATGGAGGTAGTTCAAACAGCTCATACTTCCAACACTGGCTGGAAGACGAAAATCATCCAAAGTAGTTTAAAATGTAAGCACCCTCACCAATCTCAACATGCCAAGCACAATTTTGAGGTACTGTTTTTCTTGGATTTCCTCATCAAAATCGAAATGAAATAGTCCACGAACTTTTGGCATAGTGTAGTTCAGGACCGTATTTCTAAAAACACCCAGTCGATGTACTTCCATAGCAGAAGTAGGATCTAAACGATCGACAGTATTGAGAAAACCAAACTCTCTACCCTTCTCTACACACAGGCAATACAAAAGATCATGGACACTGAACTTCTTCACCCTCCCATCAACTTCTCTTTCAACAACTTGGATTAAATTCCTAGCACCTAGGTTGCTCATGTAACTATTTCCAATATCTTCAGGATCTCGAGCTTGAATGCCTAGAACTAATTTCACAACCACCCACATTCTTATCATTTCGAATTCAGAAAATTCATAATCCTCAGAAAAACTACCGAAATAGAGAAAAACATTGTTTTAGGGCCATGGGTAAATCCATGTAACTCAAAGAAAAGATTTGAAAACACCTATCACTAGCATCATGACCTATGCTACTTAGCACATCATTCCAACAAAACTCACTCTTCTCTTTCTCTCTGAACAAGCCTACTGTTACAACAATTGCCTACAGGATACCACCATATTTTTTTACTATTTGTTCACCTATGTTCTTCAATTCTGAGTACTCAAATTCTTCTGAACTCTCAAAAAAAAGGTATGTTGATTTGGAGAAAAGCTCCCAACTAATTTGTTCATCAAAGAGATACAAGAAATGCAAAGAATCTTCACAACCTAAGTATCTACCTACACTAGTGTTTTTGGAGGTAATAATTATTCTACTAGCTCCCTGATCATAACTAACCGGAAAAAACTCTCTTAATCTATCCTATGTTTCATTACTCCAAATGTCATCAAGTAAGAGTATGTACCTTTTTTCTTGTAAAAGAGCATGGAGATTGACCTCGAAGTTTTCATCTCGTTTCTCCTTCTCAAGACCCACTTGTGTCGCTATATCTTTTATGTTTCTCCTCATACTCGGTCACGCTTTTCTCCCCTTGGGCTATCTTGGTGTCTCATGTCAGGTACGGAGACAGGGATCCTGGAGTAGTCTGAAGTGGTGGTAGTGGAGGGTCTGATCGGGCTTTCTTGCGAGACATACCTGTGATCACAACTAATTGGCAAAATATGTGCATGTCTTGTAAGAATGATGCCAATAAATTCAAGGTAAATCTGAATGTCATATAGTTCACATAAGCACATAAGGCATGCTTAACAATTAATAAAACCCTATTGACACACAACTAAGACAGACCAAACCGATATCTTGCAAAATAGCTTTTATGTATGGGTCTTTAGAGACAAAAACCGATGCAGAACAATCAAAATAATCTTTTACACTTTTGAAAACTTTCTTTGCCAGAGTTGTCTTACCCAGACTCGGCATACCGATAATCGACACTAATTGGTGCTCTTTCAACTTAATCTTCAATTTATTAATATCTTCATCAAATCCCACAATTACAGGATCATCAAAATGAAGGATTGTTGTTCTGGGATCCATATGTAGCACCCCATCCCACATCGAAAAAGTTAAGGAAAAATAAATGGTTTATAAGTTAGAATTCAAGTGTAACCAATGGATATCCTTTTGGGCAGTGGCTTAGGCCCAATTTCAGGTTGCACTCAGTGGATTCGAAACTTATACTCGCGTCCAACGGGCCTGCGAGTCCAGGGGCGTGAAAAATGGTATCAGAGCCGACCGTCAGTCGTGGAGCTAAGTGCCATGCACGTGGGAGCCACCTCTTGAGCCTACGGAGCAAAGTGCTGCATGTGCGGGGGCCACCTCTAGAGTCCCCACTGGCGGGCGGTCATGAGCTATGTCACGCCACTACGAGGACGTCGCGTTTCTGAAGGAGGGGTGATTGTAGCACCCCATCCCACATCGAAAAAGTTAAGGAAAAATAAATGGTTTATAAGTTAGAATTCAAGTGTAACCAATGGATATCCTTTTCGGCAGTGGTTTAGGCCCAATTTCAGGTTGCACTCAGTGGATTCGAAACTTATACTCGCTTCCAACGGGCCCGCGAGCCCGGGGGCGTGACACCATATTAGATTCAGTAGCTCCACTAAATCTTCTTATCCTCCTCAATGACACGACCCCGAGCGCGGAGAGGAGAACCCCCCTGCTTGGGTCCCGTTGGATGCGCGGGTATAACCTTCGCCACCACCGAGCACAACCCTAAAGTTTGGCCTGGGAATCAACTGCCAAAGGATGGTTAACCACATGGTAGTTGTGCTTGAAAGCTAAGTTATAAACTCCTCAATCATTCAATGTGTTTCCGATGTGGGACAAAGCCCACACTGCCTCCACGGCCTGTTGCACGACGTGCAATGGGCCGTGTACCACTCCTGGGCGCTATTTTTGATTTTCAGGGAGCTACAATCGCCCCTCCTTCAGAGTGCAATGTCCTCATTGCGCCGTGACAGTAGCCCATTACCGCCCACCAATGGAGACACCCCACGCACGCCGAGTCCCTGGAGCGGGTTGTCGGACGCGCATGGACCCGGACCAACGGTTGGCTCTGATACCAACTGACACGACCCCGGACGTGGAGAGGAGAACCCCCCTACTTGGGTGCCCGTTGGACGCATGGGTATAACCTTCACCGAGCACAACCCTAAAGTTTGGCCTGGGAATCAAGTGCCAAAAGATGGTTAACCACATGGTAGTTGTGCTTGGAAGCTAAGTTATAAACCCCTCAATCATTCAATGTGTTTCCGATGTGGGACAAAGCCCACACCGTCTCCACGGCCTGTTGCACGGCGTGCAACGGGCCATGTACCACTTCTGGGCGCAATTTCTGATTTTCGAGGCGCTACACTCAATGAGCTGAACTCTTTTTCTTATTTTCGCACTCTCTCTGGAAAACTTGTTGCAAGTGACAAAATACGACAAGATGCATGTCATCTTCTTGAGAAGACTGCTTGACTTGTGCTCTTGGATCTGAGGAAGAAAAATATCAAAGATATCTTCCACATCATGTGCCAAGTCTCTGATCCCTTTTATGAAGGTTGGCACAGTTTGTAACGACCCAAAAATTCCGGAATATATTTTCGGAATAATTATTCGACACCTCGTTGGATTTTAAATGAAAAGATTAGCTTCGTTAGTTAATCTTAAATTATCTTAATCTATTTTAATTTATTTCCATATCCTCAACCAATTATAATTACCTTTTCTACCCCTCGAATTTATTTTAATCTCAAACGAACCCACACCCCTAAATACACTTGCACCCTCTTGGACACACTTGCACCCTCTTGAACACACTTACACCCTCTTGTGCACACTCTCTTGCACACTCTTGCTCACATTCAAAAAATCGAGAGAGAGAGAAAGAGAGAAGAGAAGGAGAAAGGAAGAAGAATAAGAAAGGAAGGAGAAATCTCGTCCCGAATCCGTCGATCGATCAAACGAAATTCCGAGACTAAGTATACGATCCTCATCCAATTCTCTACCGGTAATCTTCTTTCCCCATTTCGATTCATCCATTAAATCCTTCGATTTTCTAGCTTTTAAATTGAAATGAATAATTGATAATTTGATGGGTTTGTAGGTTAGAGTTTACCATTTTTAGTGTAGTTCGGATCAAAAGATAGCTATTAACGTGTACAATGCATGAGTGTGAATTTTATATGTTGATTTTAGCTATAGAATCCAACCTAGTTGATTTTAGGACAAAACCCTCGTGAGAAACCTTGAAATCGCGTTTTCTGCACCTGGAAGATGAACCACACGGTCCAACGCACGGTCTTGGCAAGACCGTGCACCAGACTGTGTGCACCACCTTGAGCCTGCACCGGCCGGCGCACCCCGGTGCGCAAGCCAGTGCGCAATTATTTTAGCTTGCACGGTCTTGAATGCGTGCTCAAGACCGTGCACAAGGCCGTACGTTAGCCCGTGCGAATGCCTTAACCAAGTTTTCAGCCTTTTTCCTTAGTTGCTCACGGTAATGGGGTCAATTGGCTAAAAATAAAAGTTGACTTTTTGCATACGACCCCCTAAATCGAGCCGTTTTCACCTTTACCTTCCATATGATTCAAGGATGAATATTTCGTAAAGTTTTCAAAATTCCGACCTCGTTCGGACCTTGAATCGAGCCTTTTTCGTTTAGGGCTTTTTCTCCAATTTTTGAATGTTGTCCGAATGATCCGAAAATCGCATGAGTACTTCTTTATAATATATTATGCATGAATGTGCAATTAGAATTTCAATTGAGCATGTTTAGCATCTTTAATTGCGTATCTTTCGTTTAATGGATTTAAATGCATTTTACTTGTAATTTCAATTACTACATGACTTTTAATTGGTCTTTCATGCGTTGTAGTCTTTGAGAGTCATACGTCGTGTCTTGTCTTATTTGGTTTGTCGTCTGACAGTTTCAGGCCGTCATTCAAGGAATAGCTTAAGCGTCTTGTCGTTCCCGTGCTCCCATGTGAGGGTTTTAAAATGCTTTCAACTAGAGTAAGGATTTCTTTTATTTATTGCGAACTACCCTTACGTACTCATATTGATTTGATTTCCTCCTTGTATACCTATTAAATATTTAAATATATTTTTATAATTTTAATAACAAATGCTTTGATATTAACTCCTACCTATTGGTATATCTAAATCGTTTTGGTTTCCAGAGGCAAGTAAACTCTTTCTTTTCAATGTGATACTTTGACTTTGTCTGGGTCTATGAGGGAAGTCGTTAGGGGAGGGCGCCAGTGCTTCCCGACACGTATGAAACTTATAGTCACCCCTCTGTCGTCACACACTTGCCTAAATGCTCGTTTGGCTTTCAACTTATAATGCTTCTTGAAATGCGAGCAAAAATCATGTACTTTTCTTTTACTTGGGGCCCGGGAGGGTATTCGAGGGTCTCACTTGGGGACGAGCGTCTAGGGTGTTGCCCGAGGTACTTTTCCCAAAATTAAGCGTCAATCGTGGCCCGTTAGGAGTTGATAGCCACAGTTGGGAGCGATGGTGGGCTTTGCATGTGTTGCACGTTTTTCTAAAATTCAATTAGTCGCCCATGGTCGCACTATGGGGTCAGACACCGGAGATGGAGTTTTATAATGACATAAAGGGGTTATAAGGAGGAACAGGCACATTCTCGCTGGGATATTATTTGCTTCTATTTATGCTTTATTATTAATGCTCATTCATTATTCTTATATAAGTCGAAGCACATTCCGGATTTTCTTAAATTCTGCACATGTATTTTCCTATATATATATATATAAAACCCGGAAGCGTAGCTCGTACTTGTTCCCTCTTTACCTTCACTGAGTATCATTTATACTCACCCCCTCGCTGTTTTAATTCTTACTTCAGGTTGACAGGTGGCGTTGTCACCTCTCATGTCGGTTGGCAACAGTGGGTCGTAGGTCTTGGTCTTCGTGTCCTTTGGTAACTGTCAGTAGTGTCCAACAACAGTCTGTCTTTTATTATTAAATTGTTTTGTCAGTAGAAATGGATATATTAATGATGATTGATATTCGATGATGTGATGGATATTTGTTGAGCATTGGCTTGTTAATTATGTATTTGTTGGAATATTGATTTATGTTAATTGACGCCCCGTGTGGCTTTGCATGTTTAATTGATATATATATTTTATAGCTTCCGCACTCTGTTATTTCTATTGTTGTTGTTGTTGGACTAGGTACGTTGTTGCCAGGTATAGATTGAGTGCTTGCCGTTCGCCGGGATGTATTTTTAAATGGGGTACATCTACCTCGTTTGGGAGTTCGTCTCATTGCGGATGTGGTGTCCTTTCTCCGCTAAGGAAAGGGGCGCTACACAGTTGGATTGACAATTTTCTTAGCGTCAGCAACTTGTAGGTATGCTTGCACCAGCCTCATTTGTCGCTCAAGCCAGAGAATGTCCTCTCGCAACCAATACAGTCAACAGCTCTCCTCCATAATCAAAGTTGCTGCCATGTCAACGACTTTGTTGATGACAACTGAAACGACAATGTCTCCCATTTTCTCTATTGAAATTAAGAGAAAGGACTAATTGTATTTTTAGTCCTGTAACTATTCATTTTTTCGGTTTTTGGTCCTAAGGTTTTTGAATTTGCAAATTTAGTCCTATATGTTCTAAATCAAGCAAATTTAGTCATATATGTTCTAAAATCAAACAATTTTGGTCCTCGACTTGTCGGAACCCTAGCTGGTCACCTGAATGTGGAGGACCAAAATTGCTTGATTTTAGAACATATATGACTAAATTTGCTTGATTTAGAACATATAAGACTAATTTTGTAAATTCAAAAACCTTAGGACCAAAAACCGGAAAAGTGGATATTTACAGGACTAAAAATGCATTTTGGCCTTAAGAGAAATGTCTCTTATTTTCTTTTTCTTGTGTGTGTGAAAAGAAATAAATGTCTCTTATTTTCTTGTTTGATGTAATGAATCAGTATAAAAGAATCAATGTAAATAGATCCATTATTTGAACTTGTAATCCTAGAAGTCCTTCCTTAGAAGATTGCAATAATAAGTCAACTCGAGACTCGAGAGTCGTTAATAATACATTTAAGATTCTCATATCAATTACTAATAAGTCTTCCTTGGTAGATTAATGGCTAACACATGTTGAGCTCGTGAATCAAGAATCACGATCTCCAGCAATAATGCACATTTGTTTATCCGATGATGATAATAATATAGATGCATATACTGTTGAAAAAAATATTCTTCTGAGTTCTGCTTATAGAAATAGCACTCACACGCCAACAAGTGCTAGTTTCGTTTATGTTGTGTATTGATTATGACATATTTAAGGGTGTAGATGTAATTAAGTCTAATTTACGTATTAAGGGTAAAAATGTCTTATAAGCTAAACAATAGTAAATAGGATTTATGACGTGTGAAAAATATGATGTGATTTCTTACATGTATTTTCGAAAAATAAGGGTTTTTGAATTTTTGGTACTTTTATATTTTGGTATTCCAACATCAAAATTTGAGAAATTAATTGGTGCCTAACCTTTGTTTTTTTATAAGCCGGTGCCTACTATTACTTTCGATAGAATCAAAAAGAATTTTCCAACGGATTATAAAACATGTGAGGTACACATGTTATTAATAAAGGCAAATAAATCTTTCTTAATCTAATAAAAAAACATTTGAGGTTTGGGAATGATGTGGCTGAGATGAAAATTATAACTTGGCAGATGGTGTTGCAAAGCTGGGACATCAGCTTGATGTCGGACTGAAGGTTTGGGATAGTGTCTCTGTTGAGATAAAGGAGCTGGCTGAAGATGATAGCTTGGAGTTGTCTTTAGCTTTGATTTTGTTTTTCCTTCTCTTCTTTTTGAAAAAAAAAAAGAAGAAAAAACGAATAAAACTAATTTGACTGCTTGATGTTGTTGCAAAGCTGGGACATCAGCTTTGATGTCGGACTGAAGGTTTGGGATAGCGTCTCTGTTGAGATAAAGGAGCTGGCTGAAGATGATAGCTTGGAGTTGTCTTTAACTTAATTTGATTTTGTTTTTCCTTCTCTTCTTTTTGAAAAAAAAAAAAAAGAAAAACGACTAAAACTAATTTGACTGCTTTTCGACTTTTGAAAAAAGCTGAAGGTTGCTGTAGGTTGGAATTATGGCAAAATAGAGGAATGTATATAAAAATAAAAATGAGAATTTGTGAGGTGAAAATTCCGTTTCACCTTATGAACCCTAATTTTCACTTTATGAAAGAGGTTAAGAGGAGAAGAGTATAGCAAAGTATGAGTACCAATTAAATAGTTATATAGGTGGAAGATTTCTTAATCAGACCAAGAAAAATTGATTTTCCCTTCTTATTAACACTTGCATCTGATCACATGTTTTGTAATTCGTCGGAATATTTCCTTTGATTTTATCGAAAATTATATTAGGCATCAACTTATAAACAACAATAAAGGTTAGGCATCAATTTCTCAAATTTTGAAGTTGGGGTACCAAAATGTAAAAAGTACCCAATGTTTAGGATGAGAAAAAAAAATACAAGATACTCACTTATAGGCTATTTGATATTTCATAGAAGGGATCTCTTGCTATTTTGATGATTACATGGGGTAAATTGCAATCACCCCCGACTTGAAAATAACATTATTAATCAAATCCATGGTTCTTTGCATTTCCAACTTGCTTGACAAACTAATAAAATCTTGTCGATTGATGAACTCTAATGCACGGACACTTCAAAAATTTATTCTGTGCGGTGTCGGATACGTGTCGGATACGGGCACAGCTCCGACACGTGTCCGACACGGCAAAACCGTGTCCGAAATTAAAAAAATAAATTAAAAAATTGGACACGGTGTCGGACATAGCTGAGGGAGTGTCCGACACGGCGGGGTAAATTTTATAATTTCTTAAAAGTTTTCTGTGTTTTTTTTTTTTAATTTTTTACTCTCTCTCTCCCTCTCTCTCTCTCTCTCGTTCTAGCAGCATGCCGCACCATTCTTCTTCTTCTTTTTTCTTTTGATTTGTTTTAATATTGAATAATTATATGTATATATTATATTGCATAAATTAGTAAATAATATATATATATATATAGGCGTGTCGTGTCTTAATTTTTTTTAAAAATCTGTGTCGCTGTGTTCGTGTCGTGTCATGTCATGTCCGTATCGCCGTGTTTGTGTTCATGCAGCATAGTGTACTAAACCAAAGAATAAAGGGAACATTTACTACAAAGTACAGAACTAAATTCATAAAAACTAATAAAATGTTTAATAACTTTTGATTTGTGTGATAATCAACTTTAATTGATAAGGTGTAAATTCGACTAAATGGTTTCATGTGATAGAGTAAGAATGTAAGAAATTGTTATTTTAGTATGAAGTATGAAATTTGACTTATATGGGGAAGACACTTTATTAAATAAGGTGTAAATACGACTAAATGGTTTCATGTGATAAGAGTAAGAATGTAACAATTTTGTTATTTTAGTATGAAGTAATGAAATTTGACTTATATGAGGAAGACACTTTATTAAATAGGTATAGATTATTATATCTGAAACACATGAAATGGCCACTTAAAACAGAAGTTCATTAAAATTCAGTAATTAATTACCTAAAAGTTGAAACTTACAAATGCAACCATTAACTATCAAAATTAATAACGACAGTTACCATTATATAAGCAAGCCCATGTAAAGAAATACTCCATAACAAGAAAAGGAAAATCGGGGGCTTCGCCGATTGAGAATACTTGTTATAAAAAGACTAGACATAGAGTAGCTACTATAGGGAAGTCAGAGCTATTGATTGCCTAGGTAGGTGATCAATGGTGATAGTAGTAAGAGTAAGGGCTGGAGTTCTAGACTTATCAGTTCTAGAGTTAAGAGTTAGAGCTAGAGTTATTGTAGCTATTGAGCTCCTGTAGATACCTTTCTTATTAGTTGTTAATGTAGTTAATGAGCTCTCTTGCTAAACTTCCCTAAATTCCCGAATCCGATGAGGGAATTGAATAAGGGAAGATCTTCTCTGTATCTACTTTAAGGGCCTGAAAAGGCACTTTGAAGGATCAACAAATATATCAAGTAAAAGAAAAGTAGAAAATGACAACTTACTCGTTCCACAGAAGAATCTCCATTGCCCTTATTTTTGCGACCACAATTCCCTGTTCATTGGGTCACAGAGAACATCATCACAGACACCATCACAAAGAACATGACGGAGAAGATCACCGAGAAAACTCAGACATAGAGCAAGACCTTAGAGATCTCTGCTCCGACACCCATCACTCAGTAGAGTGCTGGAAAATCATCAAACCGGAGCTCGACAGATTCGATGACAATGATTGGTGGAGCGTGGCAGGCATCGTGATTGATCTGGCGAGAGCAAAAGGTGACGAAATCCATGAAAAACTAAATGGGTGATACAGGGATTCTTATGACAATACGTTGAAGGAGAAGTATCATTCGTGCTCCGAGAATTACGACAATGCCGTTCGCAACATGGATGCGGCGAAGAGCAACTTGGATTCTGACAATTATCAGAATATCTGTAGACAGGTCGATTATACTGTGCAGGAATTAGAGAGTTGCAGGCGAGAATTTGAGGAGGGTTCATTCGATCCGTGCCATGTCGGAGACAGGAATAGGGAATTCAGAAACCATGTCGACATTGTTAAGGCTGCTACTGACCTTTTACTGAGAGAAAATTAGAGCAAATAAAACCAAATAAATATTTGTGTTGGTCGTTCTTTATTCTTATATATACGAAACATAGATTATTTAGAATAAATTTCTAATTAAGGCTTGTAATATAAAGAGTTATAATGCTGTCTATGTAGTGTAGGTCTTTATAAAATTGAAATCTGTAAAAATACTTAATTTATGGATTGGTCCAATGTCAATTAATTTCTCTATTTCATTTTTGTTGTTGGAAGGTGTGTATAAGAGAAGAGGAAATGGGAAAGAGGAAATTAAATTCACTACAATAAAAATGGGATTTTACTACGGTCATAAAACTGTAGCGAAAGACCAAAATTTGTAGTAAAAGGCCTTTGTGCTACGGATTTGCTACGGAATTTATCCGTAGTTAATACAGCCGTAACAAATACTTTGCTACAGTCATTTGATTGTAGGTAAAACTATTTACTACGAATTTATCATCTTTGAGACGGTCCTATTTGTGTAATTACTATTTACCACTATGATGGTATCTGATATTTTGGACTCAGTCCAATAAGACAAAAAACCTAATAACACTAAAGGACATTTGGACTATGGACTTAATAAAACTCAATTGAACTTAATAAACTAAATTAATATAAGCCCATAGTAATTAAAGCCTTGAAGGAACGGTAATTTAAGGCAGTAAAAAACTCTAACCTTAATACGATTTGAACTACGAGCATGTCTATATAAAGGGGCCGGTCAAAACCCCTATTATTAATGATCGAAATCCTTAATATCTCTCGAGACGTCTAGAAAAGAAGGAGAGAGAACGAAACCACATACACGAAGAGGGTCTCTGTCGCCTCCTTCGTAAAAAAAGGCTCATCATCGAAGTAATCCACCGAACTGCTTGAGGCATTTTGTAACGCCCCAAAAATTCGAGTTACGAACCGGAAACCCGAATCGATTTTCTTGCACGATTCATTATTTATTTTATTAATTATTATATGATTTCTATAACATTTTCATGAATGAGTGAATTTCGGTATTTAAACCACGACATGTCAATGTGCGTTTAATTTCATGAACTTTGACTGTAATTATGTATTATTTGGACAACATGAGTTTTCGAACTTATTTTATAAATTACGAAAATGCCCTTTCGTTTCTCAATCGAGTCAACTCTTTTGAATTAAGCCATCCCTCCCTCTCACCTCACTCACGTCGCTCAACAATAAAAGAAGAAAGAAAAGAAGAAGAAAAGGAGAAAGAAGAAGAGGAAGGTTCAATCGATCGTGCCAGACCCGTTTCTCGACGGATTTTCGAACCGTTTACGCCTACGAACTCCTCACGATCCATTCTACGAGTAAGCCTTTCACGTCCCTCTCGTTTAATGTCTCCTATGCCTCGTATTTCTCGTTTTTATAAATAGTTGAATAATTTAGGGTTTATGTGATTTCGAGAGAATTTATGGATGGATTTTCATGATTTTAGACTCTATGTGTAGCTTAGATGTTGTAGAACATTATATGTGAAAATTAGGGAAGGATTTGCATGTTTAATCGGTTAAATGTTGGTTTTTAAATTGGATTTGCGAAGGTATTGTAGCGGGCGCCCCAAACGGGTAACGCATGCCCCGCACCGAGACCCGACCCGAAGCCGGAATGGGATCCGACCCGAATCGAAACCCGGCGAACGGCAAGCATTTACTCAATTACTAGGCGGGGGTTTTAAATAAACAACGAGACAGAAGTGCGGAAGCGAAATAAATCAACATTAAAGCATAATAAATTGCACAATTATAAAAGCCCACCAAGGCTAACGAAATTCACTTAATTAAATAACAAACGGGTTCGGTACAATATCCCGATAATTATATAATAACGGGTTCAATACAAAATCCCGAATACATTCTAATAAATCCTAAAATCAAAAGACATAAATCATAGCCATACTGAATGAGAGTTATACATGAGCAAAAAGAATGTAACTCTAAGACGCGACGACGACGACGCAGATCCCGCCTAGTATCCTGAAACCAGTACAGGGGTAAAACAGAGGGGGTTAGTCAAACGACTAAGTGAGGAGGGAATAATAGTGTATATAACAAAACGGAAAATAAATCACCAATTTTAAATTAAAAGAAATCAACATAAAAGAAAGGTTTTCGTAATCGGGTGGTGATTTAACATAAAACAAAACATATCTTATGACTCGGCGAGTCGAGCCCTGAACTCCAATAACCAAACATAAAAACCGGAAACCACCCTTATTCCTCCAATGTAGACGGACCGCTAAATCCGAACTACGCGAAACTTACTAGAATAACTCAGGTACTCAAAGGGCTGCCACTCCGGCCTCACCCCGAGCTCCCAAATGGAGGAAACCATAGGATTTACGCCGTAGACCCGACGTCCACCGACTTCGTCCTATCGCTCTTACTCCGGGCCCAAACGATCATGCAAACATTTCATAACTCGCTTTTCAAACATTTCGGGGTGGCCAAAAGACCGTTCGAGACATGTCATATGCGAGGCCGAAGGCCAAAGTTCGCCTTAGAAACAAAAAGGTTTTACATGTCTCTTTCGTAAACATTTCGAAGACTATACGTAATACTTTTTCATATCAAATAAGTTTCGATAAATCAGATGAACATAATAATCATAAGTATCTACTAAGTATATATATAAACGGTGTGAAAACAAAACATAAACGTGGCTTATATCGGGAGAGGCTTATTTATATATATGTACGTAGTAATACTGGAATCAGAAAAAGAAAGCCTCACCTGGCTATGCAAAATGAACAAAAGGAGCAAGAACCGGCGCTACTCCACAGGAGTATCGTCTGCAAAATACCAAGACACAACCAAATAAGACTAAAGACGACGCACGGCTTATACGAAAGAATTAAAACACATAGAAGCACGTTATACAATTAAATAAATCACTTAGGTTCAAATTCTCAAACGAAAACGGAGTAAATCGCAAATTTAAAAATGTAAATAAATTCCAAATGCAACGAAACTTTACAGAGATGCTTAGAATATCATAAAGAAGCATGCATTCGAATTTCGGAAAAATCGGACTTCACATGCAAAAGTTAGAAAATTTAACGAAAACTTAAAATGCACTATTCACATACCCGAACATGTCGTAAATTCATAAATCATGCAATTCCTATCTATATCATACATATCGAATACACGAGCGAAGAAAGAATTCGGAAAAGACGAGCCGAAGCGGGACCCGTAGGCCAATTTTGTACCCTGACTTACAGAAGGTCAGGGTACTGTTCGAGCCTTCCACACGGCCTTGTGCACGGCCGTGTGGCGAGGCCGTGCACAAACATGCAACACGCACGGCCTCATGCACACGGCCTCAAGGCCGTGTGCACAGCCCGTGCGCAATTCATCCTTCGCACACGGTCTCATGCACACGGCCTCAAGGCCGTGTGCAACAGGCCGTGTGCGATCCAAAATCGCAGAACAAGCAGAAGCTCAAAAATCTCGCGAAAATCAAACCCTAATCCAACATATAATCACTAAATCATGCAAATAAAACCCTAATTCTCACATATAATCATCTACAACATATATGCTTCATATAGAAACGATAAACACGAAAATCCATCCACATTTTCTATCAAAATCATATAAAACCTAAATTCTATAACTATTATCAAAAATCCAAAAATCGAAGTAATGAAGGCATTAATCGAAAAATTTCGTGAGAGCTTACTCGTAGATGAGATCGCGAGGAGTTCGTAGACGAAAACGGATCGAGAATTCGTCGGGAATCGGAGTCGGGACAATCGTTGGAATCTTTCTTCTTTCTTCTCTTTTCTCTCTTTTTCTTTCTTCTCTTTTTCTCTCTTGTTTGTGCGTGAATGGTAATGTGAGAGAGAGAGAGATTGACTTAGTCAAATTGACTAAGGTTTAGAAACCGAAGGGGCAAAGTCGTAATTTTGCAAAATAAGTTCGAAATCTCACGATGTCCAAATAACATGTAATTACAGTCAAAATTCATATTATTAAACGCACATTGACGATTTGTAAATTAAATACATAACTTCAATCATATACGAAATAAATTCTAAAATTACATAATAAATATCAAATAAATATTAAATTACACAAATATTCGATTCGGACATACCAAATTAATTATTCGGATTTTCGGGGCGTTACAATCACCCCTCCTTATGAGAATCTGGCCCCCAGATTCTACTCGTCCGGCTGAAATAATTCCGGATGAAACTTGCGCATTTTGTCCTCGGTCTCCCATGTAGCTTTTTCGGTTATCTGATTTCTCCAAAGGACTTTGACAAGAGAAATCTCTCGGTTGCGCAGAGCTTGAGTCTTCTTATCCAATATCTTCACCGGCTTCGAAACAAAAGTCAAATCCGGCTCTAGTTCAACATCCTCAACAGGAAGGATCTCAGACTCATTCGGGAAGTATTTTCGGAGTTGGGAAACATGAAAGACGTTGTGAATCCCTGTCAGACTCGGCGGCAAGTCTAACCTGTAAGCTGCGTTCCCAATTCTTTCCAGAATCTCATAGGGGCCCAAAAATCTCGGACTTAACTTTCCTCCTTTCCCAATTCGGGTGAAACCCTTTCGAGGAGAAGCTTTGAGGAATACTCTGTCACCAACCTCAAATTCCAACGGTCGGCGGCGGGTGTCGGCATAGCTCTTCTGTCGATCCTGAGCTGCCTTCATTCTCTGCCGGATGATCTGAATTCGGTCGATGGCATTTTGGAGAAACTTTGGAGGAGTTCCTCGTTCCTTATCATCTTTCGTCCATCGCCAATCCTCGAGATCCCAAAACAACGGGGATCTACACTTCCTGCCATACAATGCTTCGTAAGGTGCCATTCCGATCGTAGACTGATGACTGTTGTTGTAAGCAAACTCGATCAGAGGCAACTGGTCGTGCCAATTGTTGCGAAAATCCAGGGCACAAGCTCGAAGCATATCACAGAGATATCTGATCATCCTCTCTGACTGACCATCGGTTTGCGGATGTGCGGCTGTACTAAAAGTCAGCTTCGTTCCCATTCGTTCTTGAAGTTGTTGCCACAAATGGGAAGTAAATCGAGCATCTCTGTCAGACACTATCGTAGACGGAATTCCATGAAGCTTGACAATCTCTCGGTGATAAATCTCTGCCAACCTATCCACTTTGTACGACATGTTGATCGGTAGGAAATGAGCACTCTTGGATAGTCGGTCGATAATCACCCAAATGCTATCGTAGCCACCTCTAACTTTAGGTAAACCAGACACGAAGTCCATGGAAATACCCTCCCAATTCCATGTAGGAATCGGTAGTGGCTCAAGCAAACCTCCCGGTCTCTGATGTTCAGCTTTAACTTGTTGACAAGTCGAACATCTCTTGACGTAATCAGCTACGTCTCTCTTCATACCTCTCCACCAGAACAATTCCTTCAAATCACGATACATCTTACTTCCTCCCGGGTGAACTGTGTAAGGTGTGTTGTGAGCCTCATCGAGAATCTCTTTCCTCAGACTCTCCGGAACACAAACTCGGGACTTGTAGCGGAGAATTCCTGTGTCGTCCACACCAAACTGAGTTTCAGAATCAGCTGCGATGTGAACTATCTGTCTCTGAGTCCACTCATCAGTAGCCTGAATATCTCGAATCTTTCGACCCAATTCTGACCGGATCGATATGCTGTGAACATGGGCCTGAGAACTGATGTGAACTCCCTCTAACTTAGCCTCTAACTGGGCTATGCTTGCCTTCCGGCTCAATGCATCGGCTACGACATTCGCCTTCCCGGGATGGTACTGAATCTTGCAATCGTAGTCCTCAAATAACTCCATCAAACGGCGCTGTCGTTTGTTCAATTCCTTCTGAGTAAACAAGTACTGAAGGCTCTTATGATCTGTGAAGATGTCGAATGTGATGCCGTAGAGGTAATGACGCCATTTCAATAATGCAAACACCACGGCGGCTAGTTCAAGGTCGTGTGTGGGATAGTTCTCTTCAGCTGGCTTTAGCTTCCTCGATGCATAAGCTATAACTTTCCCATTCTGCATTAATACACAACCTAACCCTTCGTGTGACGCATCTGCATACACGACAAATCCTTCAGAACCCTCTGGCAGGGTCAGTACTGGGGCTGTGGTCAATCTCTTCTTGAGCTCCTGAAAACTAGCTTCACATTTGGCTGACCACTCAAACTTAGCTTCCTTCTTCGTCAATGCTGTTAACGGACCTGCAAGTTTAGAGAAATCCTTGACAAAACGTCTGTAGTATCCTGCTAATCCCAAGAAACTACGGATCTCTGTAGGAGTCTTAGGTCTCTCCCAATCCAGCACTGTCTCAATCTTCGAAGGATCTACCTCGATTCCCGTTCCGGATATGACATGACCTAGGAAGGTCACTCGGTCAATCCAGAATTCGCATTTGCTGAACTTAGCGAATAATTGGTGCTCTCTCAAAGCTTGGAGCACAATCCGAAGGTGTTCAGCGTGTTCTTCTTCGGACTTCGAGAACACTAAGATGTCGTCGATGAAAATAACGACAAACTTATCGAGGTACGGACGGAAAATTCTGTGCATCATGTCCATAAAAGCTGCTGGGGCATTCGTAAGTCCAAACGGCATGACCACAAACTCGAAATGTCCGTATCGGGTGTTGAAAGCTGTCTTCGGGACATCGTCTGATCAGATATGGAGCTGGTAATATCCTTGTCTGAGATCGAGCTTGGAATAAACCCTCGATCCTTGTAGCAAATCGAACAATTCCTCGATATGCGGTAGAGGATACTTGTTCTTCACTGTCATCCTGTTCAATTCTCGGTAATCGATACACATGCGAAGTGTACCGTCCTTCTTCTTTACGAACAAGACTGGAGCACCCCAAGGTGAGGCACTCGGTCGGATATAGCCAATAGAAAGAAGTTCGTCGAGTTGATTCTTCAATTCTTTCAACTCGGCAGGAGCCATTCGGTACGGCGACTTCGAATAAGACTCGGCTCCCGGAACTAGATCAATCACGAACTCTATATCCCGATCCGGTGGCAAGAATTCCAAATTCTCGGGAAACACGTCGAAGAATTCATTGACCACGGGCGTCTCTTCGATCTTTGTCTGATCCTTCGGGCGGTTGAGAATGTAAGCTATAAAGCACGTCGCTTCTTCTTTCTGAACGAGCTTCTTGGCTTCCATCATTGAGATATACGGGCCTTCTCCTGATCGGAAACCCTTAACCTCATTAGAGCCCAGAATAACCTTCTTCTCGAAACAATCAACCTTCGCCCGATGCTCGTACAACCAATCCATTCCGAGAATAACTCCATATTTCTTCATCGGCAGCTCGATCAAATCTGCTAGATACTCGATATCCTCGATGACAATCGGACAACGTTTAAGTGCTCGGTTCGCAACGACCTTCGAACCCAACGGCGAACCAACCACTAGCACATAATCAAGCAACGAAACAGGCGCATGCACAGATAAGGAAACAGCAGGCGCAATAAATGAGTGTGAAGCACCCGAGTCGTATAATGCATGTATGGGGATGCCATTAATATATATAGTACCTTCCACAATTACATAGCCACAAACACGTAATCTTAAGCCGTACGACCTAGACACAACTGGACACGACAATTCAGAGCTTCGGCCATTGGACCAAGAGCTCTGATACCAACTGTAGCGGGCGCCCCAAACGGGTAACGCACGCCCCGCACCAAGACCCGACCTGAAGCCGGAATGGGATCCGACCCGAATCGAAACCCGGCGAACGGCAAGCATTTACTCAATTACTAGGCGGGGCTTTTAAATAAACAACGAGACAGAAGTGCGGAAGCGAAATAAATCAACATTAAAGCATAATAAATTGCACAATTATAAAAGCCCACCAAGGCTAACGAAATTCACTTAATTAAATAACAAACGGGTTCGGTACAATATCCCGATAATTATATAATAACGGGTTCAATACAAAATCCCGAATACATTCTAATAAATCCTAAAATCAAAAGACATAAATCATAGCCATACTGAATGAGAGTTATACATGAGCAAAAAGAATGTAACTCTAAGACGCGACGACGACGACGCAGATCCCGCCTAGTATCCTGAAACCAGTACAGGGGTAAAACAGAGGGGGTTAGTCAAACGACTAAGTGAGGAGGGAATAATAGTGTATATAACAAAACGGAAAATAAATCACCAATTTTAAATTAAAAGAAATCAACATAAAAGAAAGGTTTTCGTAATCGGGTGGTGATTTAACATAAAACAAAACATATCTTATGACTCGGCGAGTCGAGCCCTGAACTCCAATAACCAAACATAAAAACCGGAAACCACCCTTATTCCTCCAATGTAGACGGACCGCTAAATCTGAACTACGCGAAACTTACTAGAATAACTCAGGTACTCAAAGGGCTGCCACTCCGGTCTCACCCCGAGCTCCCAAATGGAGGAAACCATAGGATTTACGCCGTAGACCCGACGTCCACCGACTTCGTCCTATCGCTCTTACTCCGGGCCCAAACGATCATGCAAACATTTCATAACTCGCTTTTCAAACATTTCGGGGTGGCCAAAAGACCGTTCGAGACATGTCATATGCGAGGCCGAAGGCCAAAGTTCGCCTTAGAAACAAAAAGGTTTTACATGTCTCTTTCGTAAACATTTCGAAGACTATACGTAATACTTTTTCATATCAAATAAGTTTCGATAAATCAGATGAACATAATAATCATAAGTATCTACTAAGTATATATATAAACGGTGTGAAAACAAAACATAAACGTGGCTTATATCGGGAGAGGCTTATTTATATATATATATACGTAGTAATACTGGAATCAGAAAAAGAAAGCCTCACCTGGCTATGCAAAATGAACAAAAGGAGCAAGAACCGGCGCTACTCCACAGGAGTATCGTCTGCAAAATACCAAGACACAACCAAATAAGACTAAAGACGACGCACGGCTTATACGAAAGAATTAAAACACATAGAAGCACGTTATACAATTAAATAAATCACTTAGGTTCAAATTCTCAAACGAAAATGGAGTAAATCGCAAATTTAAAAATGTAAATCAATTCCAAATGCAACAAAACTTTACAGAGATGCTTATAATATCATAAAGAAGCATGCATTCGAATTTCGGAAAAATCGGACTTCACATGCAAAAGTTAGAAAATTTAACGAAAACTTAAAATGCACTATTCACATACCCGAACATGTCGTAAATTCATAAATCATGCAATTCCTATCTATATCATACATATCGAATACACGAGCGAAGAAAGAATTCGGAAAAGACGAGCCGAAGCGGGACCCGTAGGCCAATTTTGTACCCTGACTTACAGAAGGTCAGGGTACTGTTCGAGCCTTCCACACGGCCTTGTGCACGGCCGTGTGGCGAGGCCGTGCACAAACATGCAACACGCACGGCCTCATGCACACGGCCTCAAGGCCGTGTCCACAGCCCGTGCGCAATTCATCCTTCGCACACGGTCTCATGCACACGGCCTCAAGGCCGTGTGCAACAGGCCGTGTGCGATCCAAAATCGCAGAACAAGCAGAAGCTCAAAAATCTCGCGAAAATCAAACCATAATCCAACATATAATCACTAAATCATGCAAATTAAACCCTAATTCTCACATATAATCATCTACAAGATATATGCTTCATATAGAAACGATAAACACGAAAATCCATCCACATTTTCTATCAAAATCATATAAAACCTAAATTCTATAACTATTATCAAAAATCCAAAAATCGAAGTAATGAAGGCATTAATCGAAAAATTTCGTGAGAGCTTACTCGTAGATGAGATCGCGAGGAGTTCGTAGACGAAAACGGATCGAGAATTCGTCGGGAATCGGAGTCGGGACAATCGTTGGAATCTTTCTTCTTTCTTCTCTTTTCTCTCTTTTTCTTTCTTCTCTTTTTCTCTCTTGTTTGTGCGTGAATGGTAATGTGAGAGAGAGAGAGATTGACTTAGTCAAATTGACTAAGGTTTAGAAACCGAAGGGGCAAAGTCGTAATTTTGCAAAATAAGTTCGAAATCTCACGATGTCCAAATAACATGTAATTACAGTCAAAATTCATATTATTAAACGCACATTGACGATTTGTAAATTAAATACATAACTTCAATCATATACGAAATAAATTCTAAAATTACATAATAAATATCAAATAAATATTAAATTACACAAATATTCGATTCGGACATACCAAATTAATTATTCGGATTTTCGGGGTGTTACAGGTTTCGCGTTGCTGTGAATTTTATGCTGTTTCTTGACGTGCACGGGCTTTGCACACGGGGTGTGGCAAGCCCGTGTAGGTGTACACGGTCTCCCGCACGGCCGTGCAGGAGACCGTGCGTGTTGTGGTTGTGCACGGCCTTGTGCACAAGGCCTTGAGGCCGTGCGTGTCCCTCCTCGATGTGCACGGCCTTGGCACACGGTCGTGCACAAGGCCGTGTGGCCCGTTTGAACAGGGCCCTGACCTTCTGTAAGTCAGGGCCAATTTTACCCTGTAGGTCCCTCCGAGGCTCGTCTTTTCTGAATTCTTTCTTCGCTTGTGTATTCGATATATATGAAATAGATATGAATTGCATGATTTACGAATTTATAACATGTTCGGGATTTTAATTACGCGTTTTTAAGTTTTCGTCAAATTTTCTAACTTTTGCATATGAAGTCCGATTCTTCCGAAATTCGAATGCATACTCCCTTATGGTATTTAAAGCATGTCCGTAAAGTCTCGTTGCATTTGAACTTGATTTGCATATTTAAATTCATAAATTACTTCGTTCCGTTTGATAATTGAACCTAAGTGTTTTATGTGATTGTATAACGTGCTTTTACGTGTTTCTATGCTTTCGTATGAGCCGTGCGTCGTCGTATGTCTTACGTGGTTACGTCGTTTTTCAGTTGCAGGTTCCACTCTCGTGGATTAGGCTGCTCGTTTCCGTTTTGGGCTTTCTTTTGGTTGTCGCCAGGTGAGGTTTCCGTTGTTATTCCGTATTATGTAGATATGTATTATTAAGCCTCACTAAATAAGCCTCGCATGTATAATTTACGTTTTCATCCCGTATTATTATATTTAGTAAATAATTTATGCTTATTACTTTTATGAGGTTTAAGAACAACGGATTTGATATCAAATGAATATTATGTATATGATTTCGAAAGGTTTTCAAAAAGAGACAAGCCAACTATGTTTCGATTTAAATGTAATTTTAGGTTTGGAAACCTTCTCGTTGAGTGAAGTCGTTAAGGCGGGTTTCTCCCCCATGACGATGGAACACCCGGTTGCGTTTCCTACCGTTACATCGCCTGTCTCGAATGGCCCTTTTGGCCCTTCCCGAAATGTCTTGATTCCTATTCTAATAGGAAAATGATAGTTATGAAAAATGCGAGATATGATATGTATGATATGATATGTGGGCCCGGGAGTATGGCGATCGGGTGAAGCCGGATAGACAGCGGGTCTACGGTGGAATTCGGTAGCTTGCTCCATGTTTACCGGGAGCACGGGTGAGGCCGGAGTGGCAACCTTTGTGCTCCTGCGGCGGTTGACTTCGTGTCAACTGAGACATAGGCTATTATGCCTATAGAGCAGTTGGATTTAGCGGTCCTTCTGCTATATGGGAGGAATAAGGCTGGTATGGTTTTCAGGTATGTTATGATATGATATGAGGAGTTGAGGGCTCGACTCGCCGAGCAATATGATATGTCCCATTATGTTATATTATGATAAATCACCAAATGTTTATGAAAACCCTTCTTTTACGTTTGTTTTCCTTTAAGTTAAAATGGTGATTTATTCATGTATGCTATTATGTATGTACTCCCTTTCTCCCCTCACTTAGTCTTTTCACTAACCCTCCCTGTTTTTAACCTTATCTGTTTCAGGTGGTTACTAGGTGGGCATCGTCGGTCTTGTATTGCAGAATTATTTTGCTGTTGTCATTGTTCATTCCTAGGTTGTTTTAGGTACTTGACCGTTATATGTATTCTGTAGGTTATGATATGAGTTCGGGATTATTTAATGTTGAACCCGTTATGATTTGATTCAAGTTTTGTAAGTGAATTCCGCTAGCCTTGGTGGGCTTTAACTATTTGCGCAACTGGTTTATTGCTTTAATTTCCCGTTAGTAGAATTCGTTTGATTGTTGTTGCTTCCGCTTCCGCATTGTTGTCGTCAGTTGTTTTACAAAAGCCCCGCCTAGTGATTGAGTAAATCGGTTTGCCGTTCGCCGGGTTTCAATTGAGGGTCGGATTTCTATTTCGGCTTTAGGTTGAGACTCGATGTGGGGCGTGTGTTACCCGTTTGGGGCGCCCGCTACAGTTGGTATCAGAGCCGACCGCCGGTTGGGGACGCATGTTCACGGCTTGGATGTCTGCTCCGGGTTGAGCGCGTGGGCATGTGCCACGCGTATGGGTTACATGCGGTGGGAGTCCCACTGGCGGGCGGTATTGGGAAAGCTTTGTTGTGGGGCAATGGGGACATTGCGATCTGAAGGAGGGGTGATTGCAGCACCCCGAATTTCCGCAAGAAAAATATGTTCAGGGGGTCCACACGGGCTTGCGACACGTCGTGCAGCAGCCCGTGTGGAAGAGACATGCACGGCCTCCCCTCACGGGGTGTTGCAAGGCCGTGTGTGTCCATATTTGATCCCACATCGGAAGTTAAGAATATGTTTGAAGGGTTTATAACCAAAAATCACCAAGTAACAATCACCTTGTGGTACCACCTTTTGGCAAGTGTTTCCGGCCAAACTTTAGGGTTGTGCTCGGTGGTGATCGGAGGTTATGCCCGCGCGTCCAACGGGCGCCGCCGTGAGGGTTCTCCTCTCCGCGCCCGGGGGGCCGCGATACATTTCCTCTAAAACTCTAGTGTAGAACAATCTAGTTATCCATAATAGAATGACGTTAGTAGTCGTCTAATACTACTTTGGCCAAATTCATCATATTACATTTATAAGTGATTGCATATTGTTTATTTTTATGTATGGATGAAACCCCAAGATCACAGTAAGCTAAGGGACTTGGTTTTACCATTTGATGGGGGCCTTGAAATAAGTACCCAATGGTGTGATCTAAAACACTCCAAGTCGAAGAGTTTAAAAGGCACAGGGGATGTCGATCAGACTCGCTGGAGACTTGCTCATATTACATAGCTTTATGAAAGTATATCCCATTTCATGACATTAGTGTTTTGACACTACTATGCATATGAGGGTGCTTAATGGAGATTAAGTTCACTGAGGATCCCGCCGGGAATGCCTAAATGGGTTAAGACTTATATAGAGTCTTAGAGATTAGGAGGGTTTCCCTAGCCATGATCGTGTCTAACTAATCCTTAGACTTGAGGCTCCATGGTTGCCTTGTGTATGATTGAGGCATACTTTGACATACTGCTGAATCCCTCGAGTTTCACATAAGCTGTATGATTGGGTATGTTCGAGTTATGCATGGAGGCTAGAGTCAATACAGGATCTATTACTTGTTACAAGAACATTGCAGACTATTACTATAGGAATATTATTCATAGCATTGCAGACTACTGGGATTCCATTTCGCATACCCTAGGTCTCAATCAGGAATTGGATGATAGAAGGATCGTATCTCACGGAGATCATGAGGCTAAAAGGTTCGTACCACTTCATCGATGGATGGGTGGCCATGGACACGTTGCTAGACGTTATCCATGGTCTGTAGGAATGTATTTGTGAAGTCAATGTGTTGATTCACAAATAGTCTTTAATTAAATGAGTTTAATTAAAGTCACAATTGTGACATTAAGAATGTGTTTATACTCCTGTCCTATTGGTGAACCTCAAGGGTCACACAATGACTTCTAAAGGCGAACACATTTATCTATATCAACAGAGTCTGATAATAGTCAACTAGATTGACAAATGAATTAATTGGAATTAATTCATTAAAGAGATCAAGATGTTAATTAAGTGCAATTAACATATAAGAGTTAATTAAGAGTAATTAACAAGTATTTAATGTGATTAAATCCGATAGACTTGTTATTTGATAACATATTAGACTTGAGGGTTAATTGGGAATTAATTCAAGTCTAAAGCAATTAAGAGTGAGTCTCGAAATTTACGTTGAAATTTGAGACTACTTAATTTAAGTAGGAGAGAGCTTTATCAATTAAAGTGTTAATTGAAAGTTTAAGACTTGAGAGTTAATTTGTATTAACTCAAGTCAAAATGATTAATTGAGAAACTTATGATTTATTTGGAATAAATCAAGTTCAATTAATAGAAGTGAAAATCTGTACCAATTAAATGTTAATTGGGCTTATTGGACTAGAGAATTAATTTGGAATTAATTTTAGCCCAAGCTGATCAATGATGAGCTTGTAATTTATTTAGAATAAATTAAAGCTCACTATACGATATAATGGACTTGCTTAATTAATTATGATTAATTAAATTGGGCCTGAAATATTTAATCTGATATTAAATTGAAAAGGCCTTTAGAAGGCCAAAATACTGCTGGGCCCAAATAGTAGCAGTGGCCGAAAATCCCAGCCCATCTAGGACTGGAATTTTCGGCCCCCCACTCAAGTCTATTTAAGACAGATCTTGCAGAACACAAAAAAAAAACTTCACGTGAAAACAAAGAAGAATAAAAATCAGATTTTTCTTAACCCTAATCTCTCTCTCTCTTCTGCGCCACTTTTCTCTCGCTCTACAGGCAGTTCATGTAACGACCCGCAATCTCCAAGTTCAAGATTAGAGCATTTATCGGAATTCGGACCGTTTACGGTCCCGACGTCTTTCATAATTGCATGTTTTCCAACTCTTGCATTTAAATATTTTATAAATCGTCGATTTGGTATTTAAAACCCAAGGCATTAATTAGAATTTAATTTGCATCGTTTTGTCACTAATTAGGGTCAATTTGGTAAATTTACAATTATAGCTCGTTTAATTTAATGTAGTAATTTAACGGTGTACATTGAACTGGGGTTCAATGTAATAATGCATATTTTATTGAGGTTCCAAATATTTTCATAAGATTCTAAATATTATTCATTAAATCATATTTTCAAGAAATTGCATTTTTGACCCAAAACTATTTACACTTTGACCCCACTCGATATTGACTTTTTGTAAATGCCCGAATTTTTATGAAACGAACCTCAAACCTTGTTAAGCTTTTCATTACGGTCATTTTGACACTAAGTACGCCTAATTCCGAGACTTTGCGTTTTTGTCTCGTTTTTCGAAAAATATATATAGTAACCTTCCATATTTAGAAACCACACACACACCGACAATCATCGAACGACGAGCCATTCTCTCCCAAACATGATTTTTGCAACGTTGTCGGAATTCGACGAATCATATGTCCAGACGACCGTATCGACGAGACGAACTCAACCATACAAGTTTCCCGGCGATTGGAGCAGCGACGGCGACGCTACGGCGGCGCGAAGGTGGCGACGGCAAGGGTGGTGGATCTGGCTTTTCCGGCGACTTTCAGGCGGCGGGCAAGTGTGCTTCTGGACCGATTTTTCGCAAGGAAGCCAACGGTGGTGGTCTCGTGGCTATTCGACCACCGACGGCGGCGGAATCGATGATTTTCAGGCGGCTGTGATGCTTTCCGATCTCAATTCTCCGGCGACGTCAATGCCTGGGGTTGGTCGGGAATTGAAGCCCATGAAGAGAGGAGCATTTTGGCGGTGGTTTCACTTTAATCGGACCACGGACGGCGGAGTTATGGCGACTTGAAGGGGCGGCGGCGTTGAGTGGCGGCGGGAGTGGTGGTTCCCGGTGGTTCCAAGCGGAGTCACGACGGCAAAACACCATGGTTGAGACGGGCTCATCGAGAGGATCATTTCTGTATAAGGGTTCGACTATCGGAGGTGTTTCGACGGAAGTCCGGTGGCGGCGCGGCGGCGCTACAGTTCCAGTCAGATTCCGGCGACGGAGTCTTCACGAAGATTGTTCTCCTCGACGCAACGGTTCTAACGGCGCTGGTATTACTCGAATCCGACTTTTCGTTTGTCTTTTATCGTATTTTTCGTATTATTGTGTTAATTGGTAGCTTTTGATTGTAGCTTCTAGCTTTTAGCTTTTCGGATTGTTTTGGCATGGATCTTTTGTACTATAGCTTGTGTAAATTGTTGATTGTTGAAGATATATGCTTGTGTAGTCGAACGGATGGGTTTCGGTTCGATTAGGCTAGAGATAGGATTAATATGAACTTGTTAGCTTTTGAGCTTTTGGGAAAAGCTATAAGTTGTACTTTAATTGTTGTTGATTTAAATGAAATATACATGTTTGATGTTTAATTGCAGGCCTAACCCCTGAGTAGATTATGCTTAAATGTTATTATTAATTAAATGTTAATTGTTATTCGTTTATTTAATTATTGCATACTTTTGGATAAATTGACTATATTGCCCCTACTCGCTTTCTTATGTTTACATGTTGAGTGAGTGTCCTTAAGCATGTTTGTATTTTGATAGCCGAGCGTCAGTGTCTGTTTTCTTGTTCGTGTCAGTCATTCATCCTCTAGACCCCGTGTTTTCAGGTGGGATCTCTGAGGGAGAATCATACGTGTTGCTTGCTTGCTTTTCTCGTTTGTCGAGCTACAGGTAAGGGTTTAAACTTATTTTTAACTGGGGCAAGGACATAGACTATTATAGGTTGCGAAATAAATGATTACCCTGCTTTTTCTTATTACTTGTTGTACTGCCTTTACAATTCCTTATGTGCTTAGTCAAACCTTTTAATAGCAAAACCAAAATGATTTGAAATGCTTTCAACTAGAGACAAGGAAAACACATTTGTTTTAAATGCGAACTTTGGTCTCTCGACCTCGCAATTATAACCTTGTCCCGAATGGCCCCTTTGGCCTTCCACACCCCGATTTCCTACTTTCGAATGGCCCTTTTAGCCACCCAAACTATCATTGATTTCAAAAGCGAGGCATAAACTATTTAATGACTTGGGCCCGGAGTATACAGGAGGTGAGCCTGGGGACGAGCGTCTAGGGCAAATCCCGATGTGTACTTCTAGCGTGTTGACTTGGGCCGGCCAGGAGGTTGGTTAGCCTGAGTTGATGCGAACGGTGGTGCTAATCGCGTCTCCTTAAACCCTGTACGGTGGTGCTAATCGCGTCTCCTTAAATCCTGATGGTGGTGCTAACAGCGTCTCCTTAAATCCTGTATAGTACTGTTGGTGGTGGAGTAATTGACTATATGCTTGCATGATTTTCAATTGGGAGTTATAAGGAGAGGGCCCGTTCTCGCCGGGACACATTATTGCATGATTTATTGCATTTATTGCTTGTCTAATTGTTTTATGGCTTTCGTTACAAGTCGAAGCACATTCCGGTTTTCTTCAGTTATCATATGTACTTCCCTATATATATATAAAACCCGGAAACGTGACTCGTACTTGCTACCCTAAGCCTCCTTTATTATTCACTTAATTAGTTGAATTACGAGCCGTGTTTATGTATTGTCTCTAACTTATTGAATCGTGCCTTTCGAACTTGTAACGGCCTCGTGACTCAACTAATACCCCTTTCAACTTATCGGCTTGACATTACGTGCAAATGTTTTTAAAGGATCTGGTTCGTCAACCCTTTCGTGTTTTCCAAGCAAGTCGAACCGAGTGTTGCCTTGTGTTATTGTTTTACAATTTGTATTTCGTTATTTATCTTATTTCTCAAAACGGGCAACACTCATCACTTTTAGTTTTAAAAGATAAATGACGAACTGTGATCAAAACCCCCTTACTGAGTATCCTTTATACTCACCCCTGCTATTTTGGTTCTTGCTTCAGGTAGACAGGTGGTGGTGTCACCTATCTTGTCAGTCGGCAGCAGCAGGTCTAGGTCGGCTCTTGTCTCTTGTCTTGTCAGTGTCCCAACAACAGTCGAGTCCTTACTCTATGAATTGTTTTAGCTTATTATATTTAATATTATGATTTATTTTTCCGTACTTATGTGCCCTGATGTGGGATAGATACTTGAGCCATGGACGGCATTGAATGTATAATTGTTTTAGGTTCATTTTGTTATGATTACTGTTGCCATGGATGGCTTTTATGCATTGATTTATTATTCTGAATTCGCTTCCGCATTTCTCTGTTATATTGTGGTTGTTGTTGGGATGTCGTTGCTGTTTCCGGTAATGCTTGTTTGAGTGCCGTTCGCCGGAGTGGGTTTTTGAGTTGAGGCCCCTCGCTGAAGCTCGGGAATCCATTTCGGTGCGGATGTGGCGGTCCTTCTTCAGGGGGCGCTACAGTTCACGTGAACTGCAGAAAACTTTTCTAATCAAGTAGTCAAGTACTCCACCACCGAAAGACATGATCTAATCAGAATTTTATGGAAACGCGTGTTAACAACGTCACCCTTATCAGAATTTTATGGAAACGCGTAGCCTACAACGCCACCCTCGCACTAACTCAGGCTAACCAACCTCCTGGCCGACCTAAGCGAATACGAATTGGAGTATACATCGGGATTTGCCCTAGACGCTCGTCTCCAGGCTCACCTCCTGTATACTCCGGGCCCCAAGTCATGATTCAGTCTATGGCTCGCTTTTAAAATCAATAACAGTTTGGGTGGCCAAAAGGGCCGTTCGAAAGGACAATGCAAACAGTTATGTATGAATGGCCAAAGGGGCCTTTGGGACAAGTTGGTGTAACGATCCAAGAAATACTCATAAGCGCTGTATGCTTCGGGAGCATGCATGGATGTTCCTAACGACATCACTTATAAGTGCCTCCGAGATCAAATGGTGACTATTAAAAAAAATAAGCTACTTGTCTCTAGTTGAAAGCATTTTAAATCATTTGGGAGATGCATAGGTTTCGTTATCAAAAATGTTGTGACTAAGCAGATAAAGAAATAGTAAAGGCAGTACAACAAGTAATAAGAAAGGCGGGATAGTAAGTTATTTCGAAACCTAAGTAACTATGTCCTTGCCCCAGTTGAAAATAGTTTAAACCCTTACCTGGCTTGACACGACAGTATGGAAGCAAGGAGTAGTCAAGTTTCTCCCTCGTTGGTCCCACCTGTAATACACAGGGCCTAGAGGATGAAAACGAGACCGACAATACTAAAAGCAAGACACAAGACAACAAATGACGCACGACAATTCAAATGGAACCTCAATCATGCAATAAACGCAATATGGAAAACTAATCAATTAAACATATGGAGATGTGTAAAATACGAGACAACATTTAAAGAAATATTAATGCAATTCTGAATAACGAATGAAACATTAAAATTACATATTAAAGACATGATAAAATGCAATTAGGGTACGTAGACATGCTTAAAATAATATAACAAAGCTCTCTCGCAAAAACGGGATCGAACGGATAAGAAACGGGAAAAGTGGGGAAAATCCCTAAACGAGAAAGGTGACAATTGACGGTCAAATAAGGTCGGATAAATTGCAAACTATGTAAAATATTAAATCAAGAGGCTCAAGGAAGCTATAGGTGAAATCAGATTGATTTTAGGAGTTCGTATGCGAAAGGTCAATATTTAAATAAGTGGGGTTGACCCAATTCCCGAAGTGAAAGAAAGGAAAAGGCTGGAAAATCCACTAAGTATGTTGCACCGGCCCGCGCACGGGCTTGGCAAGCCAGTGCAAGCACAAATGAGGGTGCACAGGCTCACGCACGGTCTTGAGCACACTGCCAAGACCATGCAGCTGCAAACGGGCTTACGCACCGGCTCGTGCACGGGCTCAAGCCGGTGCAGGTCAAAAAGGGGGTGCGCACGGGCCAACGCAGGGTCTTGGCAAGACCGTGCATGAGCCCGTGCAGGTTAAAGGGGAACACACGGGGCTGCGCACGGGCTTGGCAAGACCGTGCAGATCTTCTGGGCAGCAGATGCAGCAGTTCGTGAAACTCTCTCGCGCACAACAACATTCAAACTCATAAATCTCCTAATTTACACCGTAAAACATGCTAATTTGTACATATAAACATATATATCACATTAGCTACACATAGGTTCAAGAATCACGCAAAATGACCAAGTAAATCTTCCTAAACACGAAAATCCTAAAACTATAAAAATTCACGAAATCGCAACAAAGAACGAACAGATTGAAATGGGGTAAAAGGATTACTGGTAGAGAATGAAGCAAGGATCATTTGGGTTTTCACGGCTCGTCAATCGGGCGAGAAATGGGCTCGGTAGGACGATTCTTCTCTTCTGCCTTCTTCTTCCTATTCTCCTTCTCTTCCTTCTTTCTCTTTATTTCTTTCTCAAATAATATGGGTTTATGTGGAAATAAGGAATATAAGAGGGGTATGTATGAAAAAGGGATATTAATTATGGTCGGGGTAAAATAGGAAATTTTGGATAAAAGGCGGGTTCACAGATAAAAATGTATTCGTGATACTAAATATTCTCACGAAAAGCCTTCGGCGCAAATAAAATATTATTCCAGAATAAATCCGAAATTTCGGGTCATTACAAGCAACATATAAGGAGCATTTTGATCCAAGTAGCATGCGAAATAACCAAGAGATAAGCTCAATATCATCAAAATTCATAAAATACCCACGAAGCAATAAATGCATTTAAAAGCTCATAAATTTGGGGAATGAGATGGTGAAACTGGTACCTAAAGAAAGATCTCGTCGAGAGGATCATGTAGGTTCAAACGGTGCGGAAATCGATGAAGAAATGAGCCTGGAGTGATCGATTGAAACTTCTATGTGCAAAATCCCTCTTCTCTCCTCTTCTCTCTCTATCTTCACGTAATTAGGGTTCAAAAATGGGGGATAAGTCTTTTATCCAATTATTCGAAATATTTAAAATACGAAGGGACATATCGGTAATTTAGAAACTCTAATTTAGAATATTTTGGCCAAATATATCAATATTAATATCAAATTAAAGCTAATCACATAAGGAATACAAATACGCACATAATAAATTCACATTGGGTCATATACGAAATAATTAAATATAAATCACATAATACGAGAAATAGGAGGTAAGAAAGATAATTAGCGCGAAAAAAAACTCACAATGATTCTCGATTTTCTGGGTCGTTACACACTCTTTGTACCTAGTCCTAGTGACTTAGTAAATGGTTTCCATTAAAAAATCTCTAGTGTACCCATTTAGGTAGTGAATTAAACCTGCATGGTGTGTGCTTTCTCATAGTTGGTGTGGGTCAAACACTATAAATCTCTTATCTTTTATTCATGCATTTTTACTATTTTTCCAATATCTATTTATTGGAACTGATACAACCCTTTTAGGTTTTCATATATTTAATTAATTATTTATTACTTTCTTATAATTATATTTTTAAATAAAAGAAGTCATTATGTAATTTAATTTGTTATACGTTTTATTAATTCTTTGTTTATATTTTAGGTTCTAGTATTTCACTAATTCCCAATCTTATCAATTAATAATTAAATTATATATATATATATATATATATATATATATATATATATATTATTTTATTTTAATATAAATTTCAATCTAAGAGGATTTTATTGTAAGATAAGATAGTCAAATATCGAGTGTATAGATGTAAATTGACCTTTTAGAATTAAAAAATCAAACGGCAAATTAAACTTTTAACATTTTCTGATAGCCCATGAAAGCAGTATGTAAACTTGAGAGATGTAATGTAATTTCTAATAATAGAGAAATATTTTTTTAATTATGGCATATGTCAGAGGTGTAGATGTAATTAACCTAATTTACATATTAAGGATAAAAATGTCTTACAGGCAAAATAATAGTAAGCATAGCATTTATGACGTGTGAACAGTGAGAGGGGATTTATAACATTTTAAATTACAAGGGGCTTAATTGGCTACTTGATATATCATATAAGGGATCTGATCTTCCTATTTTGATGACTACAAGAGGCTTAATCGACTTTAAATTAATCTCATTAATCAAATCCATGGTTGTTTGTATTTCCAACTTGCTCCACAAAATAACAATAAGGTATATTTTTTTTCTCCCAATCTTTACAATTGATGTACAAAGTACTGAATTAAAGAATAAAGGGAAGATACAAGCATATTATCCCATCAAATTTTATGGAATTAAGTATGGTATGCATGTGATTTTAGAAATTGATACATGATAAAGGTACTCATGAGTAGTTAAGTTTTAGTTAGAAATGCAGTTTCTCCAAAATATCATATTTTGCAGTCGTGAATCCTAAAATTTTTCAGAAAAAATAATACAATCTCTTGTCAATCTCACCAACCAATTTAACAATCAATTCTCAAGCGCCGCCTAACCACCACCATCGTCGAACGCCGCCCAATTTAAGGAAAAGGTTTACGGGGAACCAATCGTTATTGCGGATATATAGGAAAATGGTAGAGGAGATCCTTTCGGGTAATTTTCTGTAATTTTTATTTTTTATTTCCCTTTGAGACTACTAGTTTAATCCCATCTAGGTTATTTAAATTTAGAATTGGATTTTTGATGTAGTAAGTCTTTATTGGTTTTCTTTGGGTAGAATTGTAGTCGATTTTCTAGTGCTACTAAAAGGAAGATTATATCACTATCTATTAAAATCCATCACATCATCCATTATGTAAGCATCTCAGAAACCACTAGAATCAATAATTCATTCAAAACTAGTTACCACAACAATGTAATGCTTTGATGTCAAATCACAACATTGAAATAATACTTTTAAGCAAAATAATACAAAAGTTTTTACATAACAAGCCGAGGAAACAATCTTTACTATAAGATGCAAAAGGAAACAATATTTTTTTGTATTATGCAAGTCATAATTAACTTCCAAGTTTGATGTGGGTTTGAACGTGAGAATCTGCACAAATTAATCTTTCGCTACTTATTAAAATATACTTGGAGGGATAAAAGGATGAGGAAAAACAGAAAGATACGTACAAATGTGTTGTTTAATTGAGAGGCACTGCCCATTTGTTTAGTTTATTGTCCGCAATTGTTGAAGTCGTTCTGGAATGCTTTTAAGTTTCAGACAATCCTCGATGATCAACTGTCTGAGGTTTGGCATTCCCATTTCCTCTCCCTCTATCAACTCCTCTAAATCAAGTATATGAACAAGTTTCAAAACTTTTAGTTGATGAAAGCCTCCCGAACAATCCATTATACTTCCAAAGTCGTAACATTCATGCACGTGAAGGCTTTTCAATTTGGGTAGCTTTTTCAATGTTACCATTGTAGAATTCGATATTGCAACTCTCCAAATGGTAATCTTGATGAGGCTGGGCGGTAAGTCATGATCTTGTAGGTCCAAACATTTCGCTTTAATTTGAGCTCGTATCGACAAGTTCATAAGCATGTCGTAGTTTGATAGGTTCATTCTTCTGCATGTGTCTTCTGTACCGTGGAGTAAGAAACAGCGAAGGGTCTCAAGGTTCTTTGAGATTGGCTCTCTCCCACATAACACCTTTATCATGTCAGGTATCTCCTCCCTGAGCTTGAGTTTCCTCAAATTGGTAAAGTTGGAAAGCACATGAGGAAAATAACTTAGCCTTGGCAAAGCAAGTGTTTGGATATTTGGCAAGGAAACTTGGACTTGAAGCCGAAGGCCACGCAATAGATGGAGATAGTAATCACAACTATGATAATAAACATGATAAGCTTTTAGATGAAGATGTTTAAATTGTTCCATCTTCCAAATTCTGACAGGACACTTTATTGTATAAGATTCAACAATCAAAGTCTCCAAGTTTTTAGATATTGAATACTCAAAGGTATTTCCAGATGGTCAGATTTCATGTGGAGGTAGTTTAAAACAACTCAAACTCCCAACACTGGCTGGAAGATGGAAACAATCCAAAGTAGTTTCAAACGTAATCAGCCTCACCAACCTCAACATGTCAAGCATATTTTTGAGCTATTTTTCTTGGATTTTCTCACCAAATTTGAAATGAAATAGCCCACAAACTTTTGGCATAGCGTATTGTAGAACTGCATTTCCAAAAACACTCAGTCGACGTACTTTCATAGCATAAGTACGCTCTAAAGCATCATCAATAGTATTGAGAAAATCAAATTCTCTAGCCTTCTCCGTACACAGGCTATACAGAAGATCATGGACTCGAAACTTCTTTACCCTCCCACCAAAATCTCTTCCCACAACTTGGATTAAATTCCTAGTAGTTAGGTTGCTCATGTAACTCTTTCCGACATCTTCAGGATCTCGATCTTGAATGCCTACAACTACTTTCTCAGCCACCCACATTCTTATAATTTTGGATGCAAAAAAAGAAGGGTATGATTGATTTGAATAAAAGCTCCCAACTAGTTTGTTCATCAAAGGGATGTAAGAAATGCAAAGAATCTTCACAACCTAAGTATCTACCTACACTAGTATTTCGAGAGGTAATAATTATCCTACTAGCACTCTGATAAGAACTAACGGACAAAGACTCTCTTAGTCTATCCCATGCAAGTACCATTACTCCAAACATCTTCAAGTAAGAGAATGTACCTTTTTTCTTGCAAATGGGCGTGGAGATTGACCTCCAAGTTTTCATCTTGTTTCTCCTTCTCAAGACCAACTTGTGTCGCTATATCCCGCAGAAGAGCTTCTATGTTTGGGTCTTGAGAGACAGATATTGATGCAGAACAATCAAACTCATCTTTGACACCTTTGAAAACTTTTTTTGCCAGGGTTATCTTGCCCAGACCCGGCATACCAACAACCGTTACAAATTGATGCTCGTTCAGCTTAGTCTTTACTTCTTCAATATCCTTATCAAATCCCACAATCAGGGAATCCTCAAAATAAAGATTGGTAGTTCTAAGATTCACATTAGATTCATTAGCTCTGTCTCCAAGATTAATATCTGGTATATTGTAAATCCTTTTCTCCTCCTCGATGTCTTGAACTCCCTTTCTGATTTTCTCAATCTCCCTGGAAAACTTGCTGTAGGTGATAGAATATGATGAGATGTACACCATCCTCCTGAGAAGGCCACTTGACTTGTGCTCTTCAATAGGAGGAAGGAAAATATAAAAAATATCCTCAATATCATGAGCCAAGTCCCTAATCCCTTTTACGAAGGTCATCGCCGTTGAATGGGTAACCATTTTAGCCTCAACAACTTGTAGGTATGCTTGCATCAACCTCATTTGTCGCTCAAGCTAGCGGATTTTCTCTGGCAACCAATACAGCCGGGAGGTCTCCTCCATATTCAAAGTTGCACCTATGTCGACAACTTTGTTGATAACAGCAGAAACAGCAACATCCCCTATTTTCTTTTTCTTTTTAGAGTCTTGTTTGTATGGTATTTAATTTCACCCCTATGAGTTGTAATAATCAAGAAGAAATAGAGTTGATTTCATTTTCTAGTCCATTTATATGGTTACATGATCAATAATTTGCATTGAAGTTAAGCAAGGTATTTATTTGTACAGAATAACTTCCTGGTGAGGGACAAGTAATACATGCATATATATATCAAGTTATTCTTTTCCCGACAAACAAGTGTAATGTAGCTGTTGGATGAAGAGTTCTAGATAAGTGTTAGATTTGCTCAACCTGGTTATTCTAGTGAGACATTCCAAGTAAAGTAGGTACAAATTCTTCCAATTGTATGACTAAAATCATATTGTGCAGCTATCTTGTAACGACCACGTCCTCAAATACGGTGCGATGTGACGTCCCTTACCAAGTTACAGTTCATAACGAGAACTGAGGTCCGGTTACGAACTTTAACCTGGCGAACAGAAAATAAATACTAGGCAGATTTGTTTGAGAAAGCATCAACAATCAACAAAACGAAAGTGCAGAGCAATAATCAATAAAATCATATCCCACTCAGGGAGCTAATAAAGCAATAAATCCAGAGGCACATGTATAAAGCCCACCAAGGCCAGTGAAAAGACAGAAATCATAAATCTATGACATTTATAAAACCTCAACAAGTTGAAAAGATAGAAATAAATAAGTTTACAAAGACTAGAGACTACACATCCTGCCTAAGACTCAACCTCCACCTAATAACCAAAACCTGAAACAAAACCACAGAAGTAGAGGGGGTTAGTCAAAGCGACTAAGTGAAGGGGCTGTAATACATATATATTATCGAAACAACATTAAAGATTCATCAGTTTTTAAATGAGAAGAAGGAAAATGGAAAATAAAGGTTTTAAGCAAGCATTGGTGAATCGTGATTTCTCAATATAATAAAGGATCGGCGAGTCGAGCATCAGCCACCTATTTTACAATATTAGAAATATCAAATAAATCACCCTTATTCCTCCTTATGTGGTCAGGTAACAAACCCGAACTACTCAAATCATATGCAGGGGAGTTTCACCCTGTACATCTACGGAGAAGACAAGTCTTCCATGTACGTCCTCAGATCAAGTCCTGTCCGGTCCTAGGTTCTCAAAGAGCTGCCTCTCCGGTTCCTAGCATGTGGAGTAAGAGCACCAAGATCCACCGTAGACCCGACGTCTAATCCGGCTTCACCTCATACCCTAGTCTCCGGGCCCAACATATATCATATGGCTCAAAGGCCTGGCTCAATGGCCAATATGGTTTCTCGCATTTAAAAGAGTTTGTGTGGTCAAGAGACCATTCGAGACAAGTATCATACGCTTGGGGAGAGCCACCCAGGGAATGCACCTCGCGACTTTACTTATAAGGTGTTCCAAGACCCAAAACTTTTTTAAAAATAAAAGAGGGTTTACTTGTCTATTTTGAATATCTTTCTCAAAATCATATACGTAGTAATTTGATGTCAAAGCTCTTTCCTTGAATTCATTAAGATAATATCCAGCATGTCTGTCGTCTTCTTTCAAGTAGCTAGTTGAAAAGATAGCTAACACAATGAGGTTTCTTTATTCTTTATTAGGGATACGGGTTTTCAAATAGCTACTATGTATAATATAAGTTGGGGATAAAAACTTAAAAGCATAAAACACAGGCTTCGGGTATATGTGGAATATTTACATATGTATAAGAAAGCCGAATTCGGAAAAGAAACCCCACCTGGATAATACTGTAAGAAGGACAAAAGAAAGAAGACCAATCTACTACTCGGGAGTAACACCACCTGAAACCAAATACGACACAACTACATAAGACGATAGTACGAAGTACGGCTCAAGTTTAATGCAATAAAGCACTTAAGGTAATCACATAACAATTAAATAGCTAAACAGGTCAATTGAGTGTGAGAAAATGAATGAACTTTAGATTATTCGGTTGATGAGAATAGCATGTTATTAGTATAGGGAAACACATATTGAGCATTTAGAACTAAGAATTGGGTTTCAAGTATTATAGATAGAGTTCAGGTTATTTCGGAACATAACTAAATAAGATGATTCATGATGCTTAATAAATAGTACTTGTTCTGAAGGTAAGAAGGCTCAGCTATGCGATTCTCGTCATCCAAATTTTTATACGCAGATCAAATTCATTAAATAATTATTTGTATCTAACATGCGGTAAATCAATTCAAATATAACATAAGCACAGGATGACGTCTATATTAATGCTAATACTCCACACATATATATAACTAACATGTAGGTGGTGGTGTAATTCTTTCTGGAGTAAGAGTTGCTGAGCTTAGTGCGTGGTAAAATAAGGAAAGAATTAATAGATATGAATTGCATAAGTGTCCTACAACTAATTAAAATGATAAGATGGTTGACTCCTAAGATCATTACATGGAATAAAAGAAAATCTTAGCTTTTACCTGTTTCGCTGGACTACAGTTCGAGTTCGAGGAAGAATAGAAGACAGACGAAATAGAAATGTGAAGGTAAGGTTGCTATATCTGTTAGTTCATATATTTTATATTGTCTAGAATATATGAGAAAGTATAGCACAAAAGCCTAGGTAATTTAATTATCTAACTTCAACTCTTTTCTTTTACTCATTACTTATTCTTTATTTTTAGTTAATGGTGGCCCCTATACGTATATATATAAATATCAATCTGACTATTACACATTTGAGTAATTTAACTAAGCATGTATTCTATTATTATCTTTTTATATATATAAGATATTTTAAGTTAAGAAAATTCCATTCTTATCGGCATTTAAGGTTAAAGATATACGTGTTACAATTTAATAAAAGTACTTACACACGTTTACACGTAAACATAAATTTCGTCACGTATTAACTAACTCGAAATTCACGAAATTTAAAGTGTTCAAAAAATCTAAAAATATCAATTAAGCATACATTAGACAATTTAATCACAATTAATACATTTATCACTTAAATTAAACATATTAATTAAATCACATAAATCGATAATGGAGATGAAAAGTGAAAAACGAGATGTTCGACGTGTATTAAACTTGTCACGAAAAATTGGGCGTTACATATCTCATCATGAACCTTTTGAAATATGAAAAAAGGTGCGGATTTGTTAAATCAACAACTATAATGAAAGAGATTTGATTTATTAAGCCCAACACTGCAGAGATATTTACAAATTATTTGGCCCAACTTTTATTTTGAAAAATGGTGAAATTATGGACGAATTCAACTACTCTCTTTGCGTATATCTTGTACCAATATTGTTTTTTTCTCTTTGTGTATATCTATATTTCATAAAACTCAATTTAATTGTTGTATACTTAATTTGGTAATTCCTTTGTAAACCTCCACGGGCTTCACGTGTCTAAGAGGGGGCAAAAAAGAGTGGTTACAAAATTAATTAACACAAATGTTATCGCATTTATATAATTAACAAAGAGTTATTATAAATAATAGTAAATTTTAATATTTTTAACATTATTTTCAAATGTTTTGAAAGAGGCCAGGTAAAATAGAAAGCTGACCTTTTTTTTCCATAATGAGACATAATGATGGTGGACTTTGTCCGTAAATTAAAGAAGCCTCATCAAATTAATGTTAAGAGGATATAGAATAGTAAGGCTTTCAAAATTTTATTACTAGAGAAATAAATCTAGCATCATCATCAATGAAATACGAATACGACGACACAGATTTTTTTCGATATTTATATTAGAAAAGTGTTCGACGATACGGATATATATCCAATACGATATGATACGACACGACATGGCATAATAATTTTTTTTAGAAATATCTGTGCATCATATATCATCAGGATATATTGTACCAAAAATAATTAAGCTTGATCGTACCTAGTGGAGACATCCAGCTATAAGAGGTTTGCTAGTTGGGATTTTCCCCATAAAGACCTTATACACTTAGAAATTGTTTACATTCAAAAAAATTAATCCATAGTTGTTTAGCTTATGGGCTAATTAGGTGGTGGACCCTTGACGGTTTAGGCCGTTTACATTTCCTAAAAAAAATAATCTAAGCAGTCTTATTTTGGGCCACCAGTTTACATTTGTTATTTATTTGAGGTTTAACGGTTGTTAACTTGAGTCAGACAATGGTTAATGGACCTTTAAATCAATCTGGATTCAATATCTCAAAATAGGAGTTGTTATATAAACTGCCTAAATTGAATTTAGTGACGGGCTCGATTGGAAACTCGCTTTAGTAGCCCAAACGATGTAAACTGGTTAATTTAGTTATTTGGGATGGTGAAATGCTTTTATTTTTAAATGTAAACGATTTCTTAGCTTCAGCTGACTTTGCCAGCTAGTTTTTATTTTTATGTTTTGCTTTAACTATGTACTAACTTTGAAAAAAAGAAAATTAATAAATTAGCAACAAATTAGGAGCTACGAATATTTTTGTCATGCAGTAATAGATTTGAGTGTGAATAACAATTTAGGAGGGCAAATAATAACTCTCTACTTTTTTCTCATTAAACTTTATAATATTTGGGGAATTACATATGGTTCCCTGACATTTATCATATTTATATTTAGATCCACTTATATGCGTTTATTACATTTAGTCCCTGGACTGATCTATATTTGGTCAAATTTAACGAAAAACGTGTGTCCCTAACTGTAAGCAACACCCAAGATCATTTAGTTTAACTTATATTGTATATATTTAGGTCCTACCACCGATTTAGAAGCGAATGTTGACCAATTTAGAGACTTATATGTAAAATTATTGACCAACTTAGGGACCTATATGTAATAAACACATCTAAATAGACTTAAACATAAATATGGCAAACGTTAGGGACCCAAATGTAATTCGCCCTATTAAAAATCTCAAATATCCTTTCAAATACCTTTATAGTAACTAACTTTAATTAATTTGATCTAAAATTTAAAATATAAAAAATCCCCATTAATTTATATTTGTTATTTTTATTTTGTTTTGATCTTTGTTATCTCTCATATATTACTCTTACCCTATTATCATTTCAATGTTTTCTTCTTCTTTATATTTTGTTTTATTTATCATTATTCTTTATATATTTTATAATATATTAAACAAAAATATATATTTTCTCGAAGATAAAGTACCAAACATTAGATTAACGCACATGTTAACTTTAGACTCAATAAACATATTCGGTTTTAGTTCAATAGTAATCTATTATGTTATTTTAGCTTGTGATTTCGGACTATAATTTTTTTTCTAGACATTTATTCTTCAATATTTTATTCACTAATTTTTCTCTTCAACATTGTTTATTCTTTTATTTTTTCGTTCCGTTATCATTTTCAATAGTTTCTTCTATATATTCTTTCTATTTCATTGTACAATTTAATTCATACTTTTTTATTTATCATAAACATAATAATAATAATAATTATTATTATTATTATTATTTTATGTGATTGAAGACAATGTTCTTGTACATTTTTGTGCATCTTATATTTTTGAGAAGGTGAGATTTTATATTGCTATTTAAAATAATTAGTAAAAAGCACGCGCTCTGCACGTATAGAATAATCATTTACTTTATTTTTAAAAATATTAGTTTTGCAAATACAATAATAAAATTTATGACATGAAATAATAAATAAATAATAAATTTATGACATGAAATAATAAATAAATAATACTATGTAAGAACTATTTATCATATATTAAGATATAATTAATACATCTAAGTAATTGTAGCTCTGTTTGCATATTTATTGAAATTCTAGCCAAATAAATAAAATTTTACAAATTTTATTTTTCTAAGTTAATTTTATATTTATTGATTAAATAGTTACTTAACAATGATTGAGAATATGCAATTTTTATTTAAATTTGAAGTGTATTAAAACATAATATTTTAAATATTTAATAAAAGTATCAAAATTGTTATATTTTGTAATTAACTTCATCCGAATTCACATTTTGATTTTTAAAAAATTCTATTCAAGTAAAAGGTCACAAAATAATTTATTTAATTATCTATACTCTTTAAGTTATTAATTGAGATATATTTCATTATTTTTTTTTATTCAAGCATGCATGTATACTATAATACAAAAATATTTATACTATTTATTGTTGGAATCGTATACCCGGGAAATGTGGAATTTAAAACTTTTTAAGCCAGGAAACTAAAACGAATTTCCCAGGAAGTTTAATAACCGATTAAAGATGTTTTCTCATAAAACACAGTGATTAAGAAAATCACATTTAGCACGCCTGCTGATGTAGGGATTGAAGTTGTAGCGCCCCCTGAAGAAGGACCGCCACATCCGCACCGAAACGGATTCCCGAGCTTCGGCGAACGGGCCTCAACCCAAAAACCCACTCCGGCGAACGGCACTCAAGCAAGAACCTTCGGCAACAGCAATGACATCCCAACAACAACCAGAGAAGAGCAGAGAAAAGCGGAAGCGATTTAAATAACAAGACGAATTCCATAAAAGTCAATTAAACATGTGCAAATCGAAATATAACATAATAACAACACGTAGTGCCATCCATGGCTCAACTAGTCTACCCTATGCAATCCTAGATATCTTCAACTATCCCACAGCAGGGGCACATAAGTACATAAAGTAAATAAATACAATAAACAAGACTCGACTGTTGTTGGGACCACTGACAAGACAAACCAGAAAGACTGAGCCTATCTAGACCTGCTGATGCCGACTGACAAGATAGGTGACGTCGCCACCTGTCTACCTGAAGCAAGAACCAAAATAGCAGGGGTGAGTATAAAGGATACTCAGTAAGGGGGTTTTGGTCACAGTTCGTCATTTATCTTTTTAAAACTAAAAGTGGTGAGTGTTGCCCGTTTTGAGAAAGAATACGAATATAAGTTGTAAAATGACACAAAGCAACACTCGGGTTCGGCTTATTTGAAAACACAAAAGGTTGACGAACCGGATCCTTTAAAACATTTGCACGAAATATCAAGCCGATTGAAAGAATATTAGTTGGGTAATAAAGGGGACTTAGGGTAGCAAGTACGAGTCACACTTCCGGGTTTTATATATATATAGGGAAGTACATATGATAATTGAAGAAAACCGGAATGTGCTTCGACTTGTCACGAAAGCCATAAAACAATTAGACAAGCAATAAATGCAATAAATCATGCAGTAATGTGTCCCGGCGAGAACGGGCCCTCTCCTTATAACTCCCCATTGAAAAACATGCAAACAAGTACTCCATCACCAAGATTCATAAACAGGGTTTAAGGAGACGCGATTAGCACCACCATCAGGATTTAAGGAGACGCGATCAGCACCACCGTACAGGGTTTAAGGAGACGCGATTAGCACCACCGTTCGCATCAACTTAGGCTAGCCAACCTCCTAGCCGGCCCAAGTTAACACGCTAGAAGTATACATCGGGATTTGCCCTAGACGCACGTCCCCAGGCTCACCTCTTGTATACTCCGGGCCCAAGTCATAAACAGGCTATGGCTCGCTTTTGAAATCAATGATAGTTAAAGTGGCCAAAAGGGCCGTTCGAAAATATGATGCAAGTAGTTAAGTATGAATGGCAAAAGGTGCTTTTGAGACAAGTTGATGTAACGATCTAGGAAATACTCATAAGCGTCGTACGCTTCGGGAGCATACTGACGGATGTCCCTAACGACGTTACTTATAAGTGCCTCAGAGATCAAATAGTTACTTTTTAAAACAAATAAGTTACTTGTCTCTAGTTGGAAGCATTTCAAATCATTTTGGTTTGCTATCCAAACGGTTTGACTAAGCATGTAAGGAATATTAAAGACAGTACAACAAGCAATAAGAAAAGGCGGGGAATAAGTTATTTCGAAGCCTAAATAAACTATGTTCTTACTCCAGTTGAAAACAATTTAAAACCCTTACCTGGCTCGACAAGACAGTATGAAAGCAAGCGGTAGTCAGGTTTCTCCCTCGTTGGACCCACCTGTAATACACAGGGCCTAGAGGATGAAAACAAGACCGACAATACTAAAAGCAAGACACGGACAACAGACGACGCACGGCAATTCATATAAACATCACTCATGCTACAGGCGAAATATGGAAAGTAAATCAATTAAACATATAAATTACGGTACGACAATTAAAGAATATTAATGAAATGTTAAATAATGAAAGAACGTAAATAATAAATATTAAAGGCATGCTTAAACGCAATTAGGGCACGTAGACATGCTTAAAATAATATAAAGACGTTCTCTCGCGAATACAGGATTAAACGGATAAGAAACGGGAAAGGTGGAATAAATCCCTAAACGAGCAAGGTGTCAATTGACGGTCAATTAGGGTCGGGTAAATTGTAAATTATGAAGAATATCAAATCCCAAGGTTCGAGGAAGCTATATGTGAAATCGGATTGATATTCGGAGGTCGTATGAGAAAAGTCAACATTCAAAAGAGTGGCGTTGACCAATTCCCGAAGTGCAAGAAAGGAAAAGGCTGGAAAATACACTAAGTATGTTGCACCGGCCAACGCACGGGCTTACGCACGGGCTTGGCAAGCCGGTGCAAGCACAAAAGGGGTTGCACGGCCTCCCGCACGGTCTTGAGCACGGTGTCAAGACCGTGCAGGTGCAAACGGCCATGCGCACGGGCCTGTGCACGGGCTCAAGCCCGTGCAGGCTGAAAAGTGAAGCGCACGGGCTCTTGCACGGTCTTGCTCAAGACCGTGCGTTCGCCCGTGTGGATCTACTGAGCAGCAGACTCAGCAGATCGCGAACCTCATACGCGAATTCGAAATATAAATTCATATATCTCCTAATCTACACCATAAAACATCCTAATTTTCACATATAATCATACATATCAAATAAGCTACATATAGACACAAGAATCACGTAAAATGGTCAAGTAATTCTTCCTAAACACGAAAATCCAAATATATAAAATTCTATATATAAATCACGAAAAATCGCAAGAAATAACGAACGGAATGAAACGGGGTAAAAGGATTACCGGTAGATAATGTAATGAGGGTCGTTCGGGTTTTCACGGCTCGTCGATCGGGCGAGAAACGAGCTCGGTAGGGCGTCGGGAAGATCTTTCTCCTTTCTTCTCCTTCTTTCTCCTTTCTTTCTTCTTTCTTCTTTGAAATGAGAGAATGAGAGAGATAGGTAGATATTTAGAAAAATATCTCGGGAGGGTAAAATGGTCATTTAGGCTTTTAAGGGCATTTATGTAATTTAAGAAATTGAGGGCATTTAAAAGATAGGTTAAATCAATCTTTTCCACCAGATTGATTAATCCAATTGGATAGATCGAGAAATTAGGTAAGAAAGAATTCGCGTAAATATTAATAATATAATACAAATATTCGGGTCGTTACAGAAGTTCTGAAGAGCTAGAAATCTACTCGTTTGCCAAAAGAAGACTTCGATCTAGAAGCCCTCTAAGGATTAAGTCCATGAACCATATCTCCTTAAACAACAATTCACTTATTGCCAGATCTATAACTGAATTGTTCAAGAATAATAATAATACTTTTGAGAGTATAAAATGTTCTCGAATTTCTTACTCTAAGAAATACAAGAACTCAAATGACAGAAAGAAGGAGAACGAAGAGAGAACAGATTCTCAAACTATGTTTAGAAAGAAATAAGATTTCACATACTGAGAATGATCAGCTAGCAGCCTATTAAATAGACTAGCAGTAGCTGAAAATTCTAACCCTAATGGGCTAAGAAATTTTGCCTCTCTCACTTGGACCAGTGTTTGGTGCAGTTCATTAATTAAATTCCTTTCAGGTTTTAATTAACTATTTTGTCCAAGCCTGTTTGAACTTCAACTTATTTAATTGGATCAGGCTTGTATTTAATTAACTGATTAACTAAAAAGCCCAATCAATTAAATACCTAATTTAATAAACTGATAAACTATTTATCTTTTTAAATTAACTACATTAATTTATTTCATTCTATATATATATATGGTGATATATATATATATATATATATATATATATATATCTTTCTTCATCTCAATTAAATTAACTTTATTAATTTAACATTAATCTATTATTGATCCTTTGTTCTACGTTCAAGAACACCAGTTCATTGTGTGACCCCTCAAGTCCACCAATTGTATAGCAGCTAGCATTTAATTGAATGAAACAATTCATACAATTATCATAACATGAATTGCCCTTATTCATGATATGACGCATAGCAAGAATTCTGAGCGAACCAGCACATTCAGAATCCTACCTAGCCAATGGTGAAAGCGTTTTAGAGATGAACCTTTTCGATCAATGACTTTAGGTGTGAGATACGATCTCTTCATCTTCTAATTTCCGATAAAGTCTAAGGCATGGGTTTAAGAAACCTTATTAACTTTATCTTATATATCTGTTAGTAATGAGTGTCATTCGATTCTAAACTCAAGGAGACCCTTTCCTTAGTTTGAACCTTTTAATATACTTCGGCCGAAGATTCCTTAGCAGTCATTCTATTCAGAACGATAAAGGAATTCTACTCGCTATAAACATTGAGTAGATGAATCCTTTTTTGGCATTCTCTGATCTCCATAGCCACTTGAATAGCCACTAGTATGAGACTTATGTTCTCTTCTAAGCATGTTGTCATAGAGAGAAGAAACATACCAAATGACCATCTCATGAATATGAGATGAGACAAACCCTCAAGTCTAGGGATTATTAATCACATCTCTGACCTTGGCTTAACTCAATTACTTAGAGGTTATAGCATCTCTCATTTGAGTGTCACAGTTGGGATCCTCAGTGCAACTGTCGAACAGCCACCCAGTGTGAGTATGGATGTCAACTTACATTCTCTTACTTAGAAACTCAGTAGTTTACATAGTCATACTGCAAGTCTATACTTGAGTTCATAGTCGACGCTCCCACTTGTCTTTTATGAACTCATTTGACTTGGAGTTTGTTTATTAGAATTAGACCTTAATCACATGTTTCTTTTTACTATCTCTTTACTTAATGTGATATGGTTATAGTAATTCAGGAGCTTCTTTATTTACATATCTAGAAAACATAAAAGCAAAAAAAAATATGTATATGAAATAAAGAATCTTGCCATAAGATATAAAACAATATCTTGTTTATTATAATTCAAAGATTGACTAAACAAAAGATAGCTATTACAAATGTTGGCTGCAGGGCACTATCTCTTTCAATCTCCCACTTGTCCTAAAGCCAAGTTGCATGCCCATGCATCTAAGACCCATATTCCCAACATGTTCTTCAAATACTTTTTGGTTAAGGGGCTTCATTAGTGGATCGCCAATATTCTCTTTCAAGGTAACACGTTCTACAGTAACGTCTCCTCGTTCCACGATTTCTCTTATAAGATGATATTATCTAAAGATGTGTTTGGATTTCTAATGAGATCTTGGCTCCTTTGGTTGTGCCACGGCTCTAGTGTTATCACAATACACGATAACTGGTTCAGCAATGCTAGGTACCATTTCGAATTCTTAGATGAAGTTCTTCATTCACACACCTTATTTCACTGCCTCTGATGCAGCAATGTATTATGCCTCACATGTTGAATCTATAGTAGTTGCTTGTTTGGAACTTTTCCAACTTACTGCTCCACCGTTCAGTTTAAAGATAAATCCAGATATGGATTTCATGTCATCCACATCTGACTGAAAAATTGAGTCAGTGTATCCTTCCAGTATCAGTTCCCTTGAACCTCCATACATGAGAAACATTTCTTTAGTTCTTCTCATATACTTTAGAATATGTTTAACTGCATTCCAGTGTTCTTTTCCTAGATTAGATTGAAATCTGCTCACTATGCCCAAGGCATAAGCAACATCCTGTCTCGTACATAACATCACATACATTATGCTACCTATTGCTGATGCATAAGAAAATATAGACATTCTATCGATTTCTTGAGGTGTCTTAGGTGACATGTTTTTAGACAACCTAAGTCCATGTGTCATTGGAGTGCAGCCTCGTCCATTTGTTTCCATACTAAATCTAGTAAGGATTTTGTCTATACATTGCTTAAGAAATGCCTATCATTCTTCTTGATCTATTCCTATAGACCTTTATTCCTAGAATGTAGGAAGCTTCTCCCAAGTCTTTCATGGAGAACTGAGTGGATAACTATTGTTTAGTAGTTTTCAATACATCCACCTCATTTCCAATGAGCAGTATGTCATCTACATACAGGATTAAAAACCGTATCACTCGCTCTTCTATTTTCTTGTAGATACAAGGATCAAATTCATTTTTAATGAATCAATAAGACTTTACAGTATCATTAAATCGAGTGTTCTAGTTTCGGGATGCTTTCTTCAGTCCATAAATGGACCTTTGGAGTTTACAGACTTTCTGTTCGCTCCCAATGGATGTGAAACCCTTGGGTTGCTCCATGAAAATGTCTCTATGAATGTCTCCATTGAGAAAGCCAGTTTTTACATCTATTTGCCATATTCAATAATCATGAAATGCTACAATAGCAAGTAGAATTCGAATGGACTTAGACATTGCCATAGAGGAGAAAGTTTCCTCGAAATCTATTCCAGGTCTTTGTGTGAATCCCTTGGCAACTAGTCAAGCTTTGAAGGTTGCTACCTTTCCATCAGAGCCTAGCTTTCACTTAAAGATCCATTTTCTCCCAACGGCTTACTCACTAGGAGGTAGATTATTCAAGGTCCATACCTTGTTGGAGTACATGGAGTTCATTTCGGATTGCATGGCTTTCAGCCATTCTCCTGAATCTTTGTCCTTTATTGCTTCCTCATAGATCTTAGGATCATCATCGCTTTGACCTGTTTTTATTATGAAACCATAATATCTTTCGTCTACTTGATCTTCGAGGAGCTGCATCTTTGATTGGAGGATTGGTCTGTTTGATTTGTTGTTGTTGTTCCTCTGTTGGTGGGTTTCTACTTGATCTTGCCATTTTTATCAGTTAGAAACTGACTTTCTAAGAAAGTGACATTTCTTGAAACAAACACCTTTTGTTCAATAGGATCATAAAAGTAGTATCGATTAGTTTCTTTTGGATATTCCGCAAACTTACATAAGGTGGATCTAAAATCCAATTTATCTCCCATTACCTTTTTCACATAGGTGGTAGCACCCCATATTCTTAAGTAAGAATAACTTGGTGGTTTCTTAAACCAAAGTTCATAAGGGGCGGTTGGCACTGATTTTCGAAAGAGATAGTGCCCTGCAGCCAATATTTGTAATAGCTATCTCTTGTAATACAATCTTTGATTTATAATAAAGGATATATTGTTTTATATCTTATGGCAAGATTCTTTATTTCATATACATATTTGTTTTGCTTTCGTGTTTTCTTGATATGTAAATAAAGAAGCTCCTGAATTACTATAAACCGTATCACATTAACTAAAGAGATAGTTAAATGAAACATGTGATTAAGGTGTAATTCTAACTAATAAACTCCAAGTCAAATGAGTTCATAAAAGACAAGTGGAAGCGTCGAACATGAACTCAAATATAGACTTGCAGTGTGACTATGTAAAGTACTGAGTTTCTAAGTATGAGAATGTAAGTTGACATTCATACTCACACTGGGTGGCTGTTCTACAGTTGCACTGAGGATCCCAACCATGACACTCAAAATGGGAGAGGATAAAACCTCTATGTAATTGAGTTAAGTACCCACACTGGGTGGCTGTTCGACAGTTGCACTGAGGATCCCAACTATGACACTCAAAATGGGAGAGGATAAAACCTCTAAGTAATTGAGTTAAGTCAAGGTCAGTGATGTGATTAATAATCCCTAGACATGAGGGTTCGTCTCATCTTATACTCCTGAGATAGTCATTTGGTATGTTTCTTCTCTCTATGACCTCGAGCTCAGAAGAGAACATAAGTTACATGCTGATGTCTATTCAAGTGAATATGAAGATCAGAGAATGCCAAGACAGGATCCATCTGCTCGATATATGTATTGAGTAGAATTCCTATATCGTTCTGGATAGAATGACTGCCAAAGGAATCTTCAACTGAAGTATTAATAGGTTCAAACTAAGGAAAGAGTATCCTTGTAGCACCCCTCTCCTTAGGAGGAAGAAGAACGCCACATACATACCGAAGCGGACCCCCAAGCATCGACATGGGGCCTTCACTCAAAAATCCACTCCGGCGAACGGCACTCAAGCACTCAACACCGGCAACAGTGACAATGCCCCAACAACAACCAAGACAGCAGCGATAAAAGTGGAAGTACTAAGGCAATAATCAGTTTAATAATATAAAAGCCTATGAGGCTAAAGCATTTGAATAAAACATTTGCAGAAATAAAATACAAATATTCACGTAGTGCCATCTATGGCTCAACTATCCTATCCTGTACAGTCCTAATATCACCAACTATCCCATATCAGGGGCACATAAGATACGTAAAGGAAATAAAGCAGTGAAGATACATGGATAGGAAAATATAAATAAACAAGACACGACGGTTGTTGGGACCACTGACAGACAAATCAGACCACAATTGAGCCTATCTAGACTTGCTAATGTCGACTGACAAGATAGGTGACACCGCCACCTGTCTACCTAAAGTAAGTACCAAGACAGCAGGGGTGTAACGGCACGCCCCCCAATACAGTACGACGTACCGTCCCACACCAAGTCACAGTCCCTAACGAGAACAGTGGTCCAGCTACGGACCGTAACCTGGCGAACGGCAACACGAGTACTAGGCAGATATTTTAAATACGACAACAACAATGGCGGAAGCAAGGAGCAATAAAAAATAAAACCTATCCCACTCAGGGAGCTAGAAAAGGCAATAAATCCAAAACGCAGATAAAAAGCCCACCGAGGCCAATGAAAAGCGATAATCATAAACGACCATCAAAGCCAAATGTAAATATATCCAATTACCACAATAGAGTTAAATGATCCAGGATATAAATGTAAGGGTAATCGTGAATATATAATATGAAAAGGAATTACATAAGAAAAAGAAATAATCCCGACAACTAGACGACTCCCGCCTAGCAGATAAATCCTGAAACAAAACATGGGGAAGTAACGGGGTTAGTCAAAGCGACTAAGTGAGGGGGCTATAATACATATATAGTAATGAAACACAATAAAAGTTCACCATTTTTAAATGAAAAGAAAGCAACCGAAAATAAAGGTTTTCAGAAACATTGGTGAAACGAGTAATAATGCAATAATCAATGAAAGCTCGGCGAGACGAGCATTTACTCCACTTTCAATAATAAATAACTGAAATACTACCTTATGCCTCCCGTGTAAATTAGAAGGAGAGCTAATCCGACTAACTACACAATAATTTGTGCAATGGTTGATACCAAATACACCTTCGGTGGAGGACAAGTCTAAGCGACAAGATCCCGTCCAGCGCAGGTACTCAAAAGGGCTGCCACTCCAGCCACACCCCGAGCTCCCAACAGTTTTGGAGATTAGAGCATTGAGATCCACCGTAGACCCGCTGTCTATCTGGCTTCACTCCGTACCCTAATATCTGGGCCCAATAATATAACTGTGGCACAAAGGCCAAGATAATACTCGCATTTTCAAAAGATTTGTGTGGTCAAAGGGACCGATTAATGAATCTAAATTTTTCCTCTTTTCGAGTTAAATGGCCCTCAAAGAGTTATTATATAATAATTTTGATATCAAAATATTTTTCTCAAACTCATTAAGATAATACGTGTAATGACCCGCAATCTCCAAGTTCAAAATTAGCGCATTTATCGGAATTCGGACCGTTTACGGTCCCGACGTCTTTCACACTTCCACATTTTCCAACTCTTGCATTTAAATATTTTTATAAATCATTGATTTGGCATTTAAAACCCAAGGCATTAATTAGAATTTAATTTGCATCATTTTGCCACTAACTAGGGTCAATTTGGTAAATTTATATTTTTAGCTCGTTTAATCGAATTTAGTAATTTAACGGTGTACATTGGACTGGGGTTCAATGTTTTAATAATGCATATTTTGTCGAGGTTCCAAATATTTTCATAAAATCCTCAATATTATTCATTAAATCATATTTTCAAGAAATTGCATTTTTAGCCCAAAATTATTTACACTTTGGCCAAACCCAGAATTGACTTTTCGTAGACTCATGAATTTTAATAAAACAAACCTCAATCTTTGTTAAGCATTTAATTTCGGTCATTTTGACACTAAGTACGACTAATTCGGACACTTTATACAATTTGCACATTTCTCGAGGAATAGGGTATATCATGTAGTTTTGGAGAGTTTTGGGGCAGAAATGACACTTGAGAGAGAAAGACAGAGCACACGCGTGAACCCATCTTCTCCAATTTGGGATTTTTTCGTTTCTTCACCAAATCGAGCAAATGATATATGGAAATCGATCATCTCGATGAGAGGAGCACAATGGTACCAGTATTTCGTCGATTTAACCGACGGTGGCGGTGCTATGGCGGCACGAAGATGGCACATGGATGAGCTTTCTGACGACGACTTTCCGGCGACTTTCAGGCGGCGGGCAAGGGTGTTTCCGGACCGGTTTTTCAAGAGGAATCCAACGGTGGTGGTCTCGTGGCCATCCGACCACCGGTGCCGGAGAAACGACGTAATTTCAGTCCAGTGGTGATGTTTTCCGATCTGGCGGCTCCGGTGACTTCACAGTGGCGCAGCACACTGCGAAGGAAGCCCATTAAGAGAGGAGTATTTTGGCGGTGGTCTTACCTTCATCGGACCACCGACGATGAAGATATGCCGATGAGAAGGCAGAGGCGGTTTTGGGAATTTTTTGGCGGCGTGCGGCGGCGTCTCGACGGTGCACCACCATGGTTGGAACGGCCTTGAAGAGACAAAGAGAATGGTGGTGGTCTCAGGCTCCAACTCGATGGGATGGCGGAGCACCAGTGGCGCATGGGCGGCGCGCGACTGAGGTAGCATCAGAGCTAACTCCGGCCATCATTCTCAATGGGCTTTACATGGGTTTCAACCTTCTCGACATGCGTAAGCCGATTTTGAAGTCAATTTCGTAATTCGTTGAGCAGATTTTTGTTAATTTTGATTCTTGGAATTCTAGGGTTTTGGAGCTTTGAAGTGGAATTGTAGCGCCCCTTTCCGTGGGTGGAGAAAGGGCACCACATCCGCACCGAGACGAACCCCCAAACGAGGTAAATGTACCCCACTTAAAAATCCATCCCGGCGAACAGCAATCAATCAATCAAATACCAGCAACAGCATTACGACACCCCAACAACAACAGTAATAAAAGAATAACAGAGTTGCAGAAGCTAAATCAAATTATACAATTAGTCCTATAAGGCATTCATGGCAACATAATTCATACATCATTCTCAATAATCATTTAATAAATGCCATCCATGGCTCGTCTAATCTATCCCACATCAGGGGCACGTAGGTATGGGAAATAAAACATAATACGAAATACATAAATTAAATCAATTCATAAATAAGGACACGACTGTTGTTGGGACACTGACAAGACAAGACATACGAGCCAACCTAGACCTACTGCTGCCGACTGACAAGATAGGTGACAACGCCACCTATCGACCTAAAGTAAGAATCAAAATAGTGGGGGTGAGTATAAAAGGTACTCAGTGATGGTAAAGAGGGAACAAGTACGAGCCACGTTTTCGGGTTTGGATTATATATATAGGAAAATACATTTGCATAATTGAAGAAAATTCCGATCGTGCTTCGACTTGCATACACGACAATAATTAACAGTACGTTAAAGAATTAAAGCGATAAATACAATCAATTAATATCCCAACGAGTATGGGCCTGTTCCTCCTTATAACCCCTTCAATTATAATAGCTCCATCACTAGTGTCTGACCCCGAAGCGCGACCCCGGGCGACTGTTGAATTTCAGAAAAATGTGCAACGAATGCAACGCCCACCATCGCTCCCAACCGTGGCTATCAACTCCTGACGGGTCACGATTGACGCTTAATTTTGGGAAAAGTACCTCAGGCAACACCCTGGACGCTCGTCCCCAAGTGAGACCCTCGAATACCCTCCCGGGCCCTCATTAAAAGAACAATACATTATCTTTTTGCTCGCGTTTGAAGAACATTATAAGTTAAGGCCAAAAGGGCATTTAGGCAAGTGTGTGTGACGACAAAGGGGGTGACTACAAGTTTCATACGTGTCGGGAAACACTAACGTCTTCCCCTAACGACTTCCCTCATAGACCCAACCGAGGTCAAAACGTCATGCTTAAGAGAAAGAGCTTTACTTGCCTCATGAAAACAAAATAATTTAGAGATACTTATAGGTACAAGTTAATATCAAAACATTTATTATAAAATCATGAAAATATAGGTTAAATATCTAATAGATATACGAGAAGGGAAATCAAAGCAAGATGAGCACATAAGGGTAGTTCGCAATAATTTAAAAGAAATTCTTACTCCGTTTGAAAGCATTTTAATACCCTCACCTAGAAGCACGGGAACGACAAGACAACCCAAGCTATGCCTTGAAAAGATGGCCTGAAACTAATAGACGACAAGAACCAAATAAGACAAGACACGACAATGACTCACGAAGACTACAACACATGAAAAATAAATAAACGTCATGTAGCAATTAAATTTACAATAAATATGCAATTAAATCGATTAAACGGAAAGTACGAAATTAATGATGCTAAACATGCTCAATTGAAATTCTAATTGCACATTCATGCATATAATATTATAAAGAAGGACTCATGCGATTTTCGGATTTTTCGGCCGACATTCAAAAATTGGGGAAAAAGCCCTAAACGAAAAAGGCTCGATTCAAGGTCCGAACGAGGTCGGAATTTTGAAAACTTTACGAAATATTCATCTTTGAATCATATGGAAGCTATAGGTGCATACGGCTCCATTTTAGGGGGTCGTATGCAAAAAGTCAACTTTTATTTTTGGCCATTTGACCCCATTACCGTGAGCGAGGAAAAAGGCTGAAAATTTGGTTAAGGCATTCGCACGGGCTAACGCACGGCCTTGTGCACGGTCTTGAGCACGCACTCAAGACCGTGCAAGCTAAAACAAGTGCGCACTGGCTTGCGCACCAGGGTGCGCCGGCCGGTGCAGGCTCAAGGTGGTGCACACGGTCTGGTGCACGGTCTTGCCAAGACCATGCATTGGACCGTGTGGTTCGTCTTTCAGGTGCAGAAAATGCGATTATAAGGTTTCTCACGAGGGTTTCGTCCTAAAATCAACTAGGGTGGATTCTATAGCTAAAATCAACATATAAAATTCACACTCATGCATTGTACACATTAATAGCTATCATTTGATCCGAACTACACTAAAAATGGTAAACTCTAACCTACAAACCCATCAAATTATCAAATATTCATTTCAATTTAAAAACTAGAAAATCGAAGGATTTAATGGATGAATCGAAATGGGGAAAGAAGATTACCGGTAGAGAATTGAATGAGGATCGTATATTTGGTCTCGGAATTTCGAGTGATCGAGCGACGGATTCGGAACAGGATTTCTCTTTCTGTTCTTCTTCTTCTTCCTTTCTCCTTCTCTTCTCTCCTTCTCTCTCTCGATTTTGAGTTGTGTTCAAGAGTGTGCAAGAGAGTGTGCACAAGGGGGTGTAAGTGTGTTCAAGGTAGTGTGGGTGTGTCCAAGATGATGCAGAGGTGTTTCAAGGGGGTGTGGGTTCGTTTAGAGATTAGAGTAAATTTGAGGGGTGGAAAAAGTAATTATAAATGGTTGAGGATAGGGAATTAAATTAAAATAACTTAAAATTAGCTAACGAAGCTAATCTTTTCATATAAAATTCAACGAAATGTCGAATAATTATTCCGAGAATATATTCTGGAATTTTTGGGTCGTTACAATACTCCCCCCTTCAAAAGAACCTGTCCTCAGATTCTCCTCCGAACCTCGGGGTTTGTTAAAGGGAGTATATTACGGCATTTAAAAGTTGTTCAAACAAAAGTCGTGCAATTAACACACAAGCAATTAATTAAAACGAACAATTAACAGTTAAATTCAAATAATCAATTAACGCATAGTTCTTACATAATAGTTCAAATAAAATCAAATTACAATTAAAACGAAAATGACGAGAAATAGAAGAAAATGATGCCGACTAAGAATCGGATGCTCCAGAACTAGGTGGCATGCCAAGACGGCTCAAATAGCTAGCGAGTTGCTCAGTGATGGACCTCTCAAGGTCGGAAATCTGCTCCTGGAGCTCGGTGTGGTCGGCCGACTGTCTGTCCAGTCGCTCGGTAGTCTGCTCAGCGAAGGTTGTGAAGCGGTTTCCCCAAACCGTCCACCTATCGGCCTCCCACCGGCTTCGGGTTTCCGACTCCGATTGTTGGTACCGAGTCCACTGCTCCTCACTTTGTCTATCCCATTGTGAGGATCCAGCCTGGTGCTGAGTCGGGTAGTCGTCGAAGTTCGGCTGGAAGTGAGCCTCTTCGGTTCTAGGAGGGTCAGGTACATGCGGGACCTGTTGAGGATCGAAGCCTCCTGCTTCGTATAATTGTTCAAGCATTTGTTCCTCAATTTCTTGGTGATCCCTTTCAGGTTGACCTCCTGCTCGGATGTCCTCCTCGACATCGTCGTCACTCTCGGCGGCAGCTTCCTCTGCCGTCATCGGCACATGCCTACTATGATGCCCTCTAACTTTCTTGCATAGCTTCATCTGGGCGAATTGCTTGTAGGTGATGATTGCGTCGTCTCCCCCTGCTGGGGCCATTCGGTCCATACCGGTTACACCGGCACACTCGAGGATTGCGGTAATGTAGGACCCAATCCTAATCTCTCCCTTCGGGCGGGTGCCCACGTATTCTACATACCTCAAGAAAAACATAATGCCGTTGACCGGCTCTCTCCGGACCGCACAATCAAGAATGTAGTGTTCATCCAAGTTGATAGAGCCATAGCTATCTCCTCGGGCAAAAACGGTGCACGAGAGAAATCGATGGAAAGTCCTCAAGGCGGGATTGATGAGGTCGGTTGCCTTCGACTTTCCTTATTGGAAGGACCTTCTAGAAGTGGAGACATTTCTCCACGCCTCGGCTTCGGACCATCCTATTTCATGGCTTATCATACCCCGAATGGGTAGTCCAAAATGCGTTGTCAATTGTCGGAGAGTGAGCTCATAATCCTCATTGAAAGCTCGGAACTCGATCTTAAAAGGTAGCTCGGCGTCGTCTTCGTGGGGAATTACTTGAAGTGTTGCAATGAATTCGTAGACAAGCCGGGGCTACGAATTCCTCCTCATATCCAAGAATGTGGTCCACCCCACGTCTTCAATATACCGAGCAATACCGTCGCCAAGTTCCAAATTTCCCAATGCTTTTGGTAGAGAAAACCGGGCGTTCGTGCATCCGGTGAAATATTTTGGCTTGAAAGGGATTTGAAATATCCACATTAAATGGAAGTGGGGATGGAGGGTCATCTCGCCTCCTCCTTCATCGAGAACCTTCGGCGGCCATGTGAGAAGGTTGCTTGAAGCTTGTTGGGTTGAATTTGGTGAAATTTCTCACTCGGGAATTTTGTCGAACACTTGGCGGGCGTGTATTTTCGCCGGCGATTTGTGTATGATCGGTTTGGCAGATCGTCCCCAAAAACCAACTAATTGAAATACGCAATGCCGACTACGTACCTTCCAAAAATTACGAAGATCCGAAGGACGGATCGAAAGTTACAAGCTTGTGAAATTGGAAGGATGAAATTGGGGGGAAAATTGGGGTATTTTCTGTTGCTGGAAGTGAGAAAAGAGGGAAATGGGAGTTGCTGTAAGTTTCTGTTCGTGAAAGAGAGATTTAAATGGACGAGGGGCCCTGCACGGTCTAACGCACGGGCGTGCGCAGGGCCGTGCGTGCCGGTTCGACCGGTTCAGCAGTTTAAACGCTGGGCTCGTCTGCATGGTCTTCAGCTGGGCGCACCGGCTTGGCCAAGACCGTGCGCACGCCCCTGACTTGAATTAAAACGTGCAAAAATTACCAAAACACCCCGGATTAAACCTGGAGTTCAATTAAACAATAAAACATACTATCGCGCAATTAATAAATTAAAAGACGAGAAATTATGAATGTTATGAACATGCACGGTACCTTTATTCCGAGAGACGAAGTCCGGTCTAGCCTTTTTTTTTTTTTTTTTCATCCTTCGATCTCGGTAGTTTCTCGACTCCTTCAATTACCCTTTCTCTTGTTGGGGCATTGGTCGACGAGGTGATTGGCGGCACCACAAATGAGGCACAGCCCAAGTCTCCTCCTACACATCTCGACGACGTGGTTCGGTTCCTGGCAATGCGTGCAGAGGATGATACTTCCACTGGATCAGCTAGTCGTTGTCCCTTTACTGCGAGAAGTCGTATGGACAACCACTGGGGTTCCTGATTCATGTGGCCGGTTCTCTAAGGTAATCAATCGAGCACTCTTAGCTCTCATTTCAAATTATGCTTCGGCCCGCAAAGCTCGGCCGACAGCCTCCGCATAAGAACAGTAGCCGAGTCCTATGAGTATTTGACGGATTTCGTGCCTCAACCCAGATATAAATCTTGCGGCTCTGTTCCTTTGGTCTGGTTCTCGGTTAGGAGAATAATTGGTCAGGTAAGCGAATCTAGCCTCGTATTCGGTTACGCTCTCTCCTCCTTGAGCTATTTCCTTGTCTCCCGTCGGATACGGGTATGAAGATCCCGGAGCAGTCTGGAGTGGTGGTAGTGACGGGTCTGATCGGGCTTTCTTGCGTGGCATACCTGCGTTCACAACTATTTGGCAACATAGGTGCATGTCTTGTAAGAAATGATGCTAATAATTTATAAACACATAAAGCATGCTCGACACCCAATGAAAATCCTATCGACACACAACTACGACAGACCAAACCAAGTAAAACACACAAAGAGTTCCACGATCGACTCGTATTACATCTTCCTTAGTACAAAAATTCATAAAAGATTGCCAGTCGGTTAATTAAGCCAACCGTAATCGTCTACAATTTTAAGCACCAAGATAAGACGAACACTCATCAAAACACGAACTCGACACGGACTGACGCAATTCAAAAGACACAAAAGACAAGACAGACGAGATACTAGAGCTTTCGGTTCCTTTTCGGGAACCTAGGCTCTGATACCACTGACTGTAGCGCCCCTTTCCGTGGGCAGAGAAAGGGCACCACATCCGCACCGAGACGAACCCCCAAACGAGGTAAATGTACCCCACTTAAAAATCTATCCCGGCGAATGGCAATCAATCAATCAAATACCAGTAACAGCATTACGACACCCCAACAACAACAGCAATAAAAGAATAACAGAGTTGCGGAAGCTAAATCAAATTATACAATTAGTCCTATAAGCCATTCATGGCAACATAATTCATACATCATTCTCAATAATCATTTAATAAATGTCATCCATGGCTCGTCTAATCTATCCCACATCAGGGGGCACGTAGGTATGGGAAATAAAACATAATATGAAATACATAAATTAAATCAATTCATAAATAAGGACACGACTGTTGTTGGGACACTGACAAGACAAGATATACGAGCCAACCTAGACCTGCTGTTGCCGACTGACAAGATAGGTGACAACGCCACCTGTCGACCTGAAGTAAGAATCAAAATAGTGTGAGTATAAAAGATACTCAGTGATGGTAAAGAGGGAACAAGTACGAGCCACATTTTTGGGTTTGGATTATATATATAGGAAAATACATTTGCATAATTGAAGAAAATCCGGATCGTGCTTCGACTTGCATACACGACAATAATTAACAGTACGTTAAAGAATTAAAGCGATAAATACAAGCAATTAATATCCCAGCGAGTATACGCCTGTTCCTCCTTATAACCCATTCAATTGATTAGCTTCATCACCGGTGTCTGACCCCGAAGCGCGACCCCGGGCGACTGTTGAATTTCAGGAAAATGTGCAACGAATGCAACGCCCACCATCGCTCCCAATCATGGCTATCAACTCCTGACGGGCCACGATTGACGCTTAATTTTGGGAAAAGTACCTCAGGCAACACCCTGGACGCTCGTCCCCAAGTGAGACCCTCGAATACCCTCCTGGGCCCTCATTAAAAGAACAATACATTATCTTTTTGCTCGCGTTTGAAGAACATTATAAGTTAAGGCCAAAAGGGCATTAAGGCAAGTGTGTGTGACGACAAAGGGGGTGACTACAAGTTTCATACGTGTCGGGAAACACTAACGTCTTCCCCTAACGACTTCCCTCACAGACCCAACCGAGGTCAAAACGTCATGCTTAAGAGAAAGAGCTTTACTTGCCTCATGAAAACAAAATGATTTAGAGATACTTATAGGTACAAGTTAATATCAAAACATTTATTATAAAATCATGAAAATATAGGTTAAATATCTAATAGATATACGAGAAGGGAAATCAAAGCAAGATGAGCACATAAGGGTAGTTCGCAATAATTTAAAAGAAATTCTTACTCCGTTTGAAAGCATTTTAATACCCTCACCTCGAAGCACGGGAACGACAAGACAACCCAAGCTATGCCTTGAAAAGACAGCCTGAAACTAATAGACGACAAGAACCAAATAAGACAAGACACGACAACGACTCACGAAGACTACAACACATGAAAAACCAATAAACGTCATGTAGCAATTAAATTTACAATTAAAATGCAATTAAATCGATTAAACGGAAAGTACAAAATTAACGATGCTAAACATGCTCAATTGAAATTCTAATTGCACATTCATGCATATAATATTATAATGAAGCACTCATGCGATTTTCGGATTTTTCGGACGACATTCAAAAATTGGGGAAAAAGCCCTAAACGAAAAAGGCTCGATTCAAGGTCCGAACGAGGTCGGAATTTTGAAAACTTTACGAAATATTCATAGTTGATGCGAACTGTGGTGCTAACCGCGTCTCGTTAATTCACTGTACGGTGGTGCTAATCGCGTCTCCTTAAATCCTGACTGGATCATGACTTTTGGTGGTGGAGTACTTGACTTCATGCTTTCACGATTTTCATGGTTGGGAGTTATAAGGAGAGGGCCCGTTCTCGCCGGGACACATTATTGCATGACTTATTGCATTATTTACTTGTCTAATTGATTTTCTGCATTCATTACAAGTCGAAGCACATTCCGGTTTTCTTCATTTAGCATATGTATTTCCCTATATATATATATAAAAAAACCCGGAAGCGTGGCTCGAACTTGCCCAACTTATGCCTTCTTTATTGTTCAAACTACTTAGTTGAATTACGAGCCATGTTTAATTATTATTTCCAACTTGTTTATGTCATGTCTTTCTAACTTGTACGACCTCGTGACTCAACTAATATTCTTTCAAAACTATCGGCTTGACATTACGTACAAATATTTTTAAAAGATCCGGTTCATCAACCTTTTGTGTTTTCAAAGTAAGCCGAACCCGAGTGTTGCTCTGTGTTATGTCTTGCAACTTATATTATTATCTGTATTCTTTTATTAAAACGAGCAACATTCACTACTTTTGGTTTTAAAAGATAAACGACGAACCGCGATCAATACCTATGTTGTATAACCCCCCTTACTGAGTATCCTTTATACTCACCCCTTCTATTTTGGTTCTTGCTTCAGGTAGACAGGTGGCGGTGTCACCTATCTTGTCAGTCGACAGCAGTAGGTCTAGGTCGGCTCTTGTCTATTGTCTTGTCAGTGGCCCAACAACAGTCGAGTCTTTACTTTCTGAATCGATTTGATTTATTGTATTTAATATTATGATTTACTTTATGTACTTACTTGCCCCTGATGTGGGATAGTTAGTTGAGCCATGGACGGCATTGATTGGATATTTATTTTAGAACTGTTGTTATGATTACAGTTGCCTTGGATGGCTTTTACGAATTGATTTGTTATTCTGAATTCGCTTCCGCATTTCTCTGATTGTTACTGTTGTTGTTAGGGCGTCGTGTTGCTATTGCCACAGTTTTGATCGAGTGCTTGCCGTTCGCCGGGATGAATTTTTGGATGGGGTACATTTACCTTGTTTAGGAGTTCATCTTGGTGCGGATGTAGTGTCCTTTCTCCTCCTACGGAAAGGGGCACTATAATACGGTTTTCAAATAGCTAATATGTATAATATAAATTGTGGAAGAAGACATTAAAAGCATAAAAACAAGGCTTCGGGTTTATATTGAATATCTACATATAAGTAAGAAAAACCAAACTTGGAAAAGAAACCCCACCTGGACTATGAGACAAAAGGGATAAGAGAATGAGGACCAAGTCACTCCTCGGGAGTAGCACCGCCTGAAACCAAATAGGACACGATCACATAAGACAACATTACGATGCACGGCTTAAATTAATGCAATTCAACGAGTAAATCACATGTTTCATCATTTAAGGCAAGTTGGAGCACTTAGATCACATTTCATTGTCAAATTACAAAATAATATTGTAGCGCCCCCTGAAGAAGGAACGCCACATCCGCACCAAAATGGATTCCCGAGCTTTGGCGAGGGACCTCAACTCAAAAACCCACTCCGGCGAACGGCACTCAAGCAATGACCATCGGCAACAACAAGGATTTCCCAACAACAACCACAACACTACAGAGCAATGCGGAAGGGATTTAAAAGAAAACAGATAAATTCCATAAAAGCCTACAAGGCTAACATAATATCATTTAAGCATTTTACAGTTTGAAATACAATAGAATCATAAACACGTAGTGCCATCCATGGCTGAACTAGCCTACCCTGTGCAATCCTAGATATCTTCAATTATCCCACATCAGGGGCACATAAAGTAAATAAAGCAGTAAAGGGGTACGAAAGTAATTAAATACAATAAACAGGACTTGACAGTTGTTGGGACCACTAACAAGACAAACCAGACGACAAAACTGAGCCTATCTAGACCTGCTGGTGCCGACTGACAAGAATGGTGACGCCGCCACCTGTCTACCTGAAGCAAGAACCAAAATAGCAGGGGTGAGTCTAAAGGATACTCAGTAAGGGGGTTTTGATCACAGTTCGTCATTTATCTTTTAAAATCAAATGTAGTGAATGTTACCCGTTTTGAGAAAGAATATAAATAACGATATAAGTTGCAAAACTATAACACAAGGCAACACTTGGGTTTGGCTTGCTTGGAAAACACAAAAAGGTTGACGAACCGGATCCTTTAAAATCATTTGCACATAATGTCAAGCCGATAAACTGAAAGAATATTAGTTTAGTCACGAGGTCGTTACAAGTTCGAAAGGTATGATATGAATAAGTTGGAAATGATAAGTAAATACGGCTCGTAATTCAACTAAATAGTTTGAACAATAAAGGAGGCTTAAGTTGGGCAAGTTCGAGCCACACTTCCGGGTTTATATATATATATATATATATATATATATATATATATATATATATATATAGGGAAATACATATGCTAAATGAAGAAAGCCGGAATGTGCTTCGACTTGTAACAAAAGCCGTAAATCAATTAGACAAAAAAATAATGCAATAAGTCATGCAATAAAGTGTCCCAGCGAGAACGGGCCCTCTCCTTATGACTCCCAATTCATGAAAATCATGCAAGCACGTAGTCAAGTACTCCACCACCAAAAGTCATTCAGTTAGTGATTTAAGAAGACGCGATTAGCACCACCGTACAGTGAATTAAAGAGACGCAGTTAGCACCACCATTCGCATCAACTTAGACTAGCCAACCTCCTAACCAGCCTAAGTCAACACGCATAGAAGTATACATCGGCATTTGCCCCTAGACGCTCGTCCCCAGGCTCACCTCCTGTATACACCGGGCCCAATGTCATGATTCAGATCAGGGCTCGCATTTGAAAATCAATAACAGTTTTGGTGGCCAAAGGGGTCGTTCGAAAAGATGATGTAAACAGTTAAGTATGAATGGCCAAAGGGGCCTTTGAGACAAGCTGATGTAAAGATCTAAGAAATACTCCTAAGCGATGTACGCTTCGGGAGCATGCTAACGGATGTCCTTAACGAAATTACTTATAAGTGCTTTAGAGATCAAATAGTTACTTTTAAAATAAATAAGTTACTTGTCTCTAGTTGAAGGCATATCAAATCATTTTGGGTTTTGCTATCAAAATGTTAACTAATCACATAAGGAAATAATAAAGATAGTACAACAAACAATAAGAAAAGGCGGGATATTAATTTATTTTACAAACCTAAGTAACTATGTCCTTGCCCCAGTTGAAAGAAGTTTAAACCTTTACCTAGATCGACACGACAGGATGAAAGCAAGCGGTAGTCAGGTTTCTCCCTCATTGGTCTCACCTGTAATACACGGGGCCTAGAGGATGAAAACGAGACCGACAATACTAAAAGCAAGACACGAGACAACAAACTACACACGACAATTCACATAGAATCTAAATCATGTAATAAACGCAATATGGAAAGTTAATCAATTAAACATATAAAGATATACAAATTACAGGACAACAATTAAAGGAATATTAATGTAATTCTAAATAATGAAAGAACATAGATAACAAATATTAAAGACATACTTAAACGCAATTAGGGCATGTAGACATGCTTAAAATAATATAACGAAGCTCTCTCTCAAAAACGGAATCAAACGGATAAGAAACGGGAAAGGGGGATAAAATCCCTAAATAAGCAAATGTATCAATTGACGGTCAAATAGGGTCGGATAAATTGCAAACTATGTAAAATATTAAATCTCGAGGCTCAAGGAATCTATAGGTGAAATCGGATTGATTTTCGGAGGTCGTATGCGAAAAGTCAATATTTAAATAGGTGGGGTTGACCTAATTCCCGAAGTGCAAGAAAGGAAAAGGCTGGAAAATCCTCTAAGGCATCTGCATCGGCTGACGCACGGTCTTGGACACACTGTCAAGACCGTGCAGGTACACACGACCTTGCACACTGGCCATTCGCACGGGCGCAAGCCAATGCAGGCCAAAAAGGGTGCGCACGGGCCAACGCACGGTCTTGGCAAGACCGTGCACGAGCCCATGCAGGTTAAAGGGCTACGCACGAGCAAACGCACGGCCTTGGCAAGACCGTGCAGGAGCCCGTGCAGATCTACTGGGCAATAGACCCAGCAGATCGCGAAACCTTCTCGCGCACAACAACATTCAATCTCATAAATCTCCTAATTTACACTATAAAACATGCTAATTCTCACATATATCACATTAGCTACATATAGGTTCAAGAATCACGCAAAATGGTCAAGTAAATCTTCCTAAACACGAAAATCCTAAAACTATAAAAATTCTATATTAAAATCAATGAAAATCGCAACGAGGAGAGAACGGATTGAAATGGGGTAAAAGGATTACCGGTAGAGGATGAAGCAAGGATCGTTCAGGTTTTCACGGCTCGTCGATCGGGCGAGAAACGGGCTCGGTAGGGCGATTCTTCTCTTCTCCTCCTTCTTTCTCCCTTTTCTCCCTCTCTTTCTCTTCTTCTTTCTTACAATAACAAATGGGTATATGTAGCAAATAAGGAATATAAGAGGGGGTATGTATGTAAAAAGGGATATTAAAGGGGGTCGGAGTACAATAGGGAATTTCGGGTAAAAGTGGGTTCTCGGGTAAAACTCATTCGTGAATATAAATATTCTCACGAAAAGCCTTCGGCGTGAATAAAATATTATTCCGGAATAAATCCGAAATTTCGGGTCGTTACAAATATCATAGCGTACAATGAATACATATGAAATCAATCAATCATGTTCACTTGTAATGCACAAGGATTAGCAATTACGGCATATAAGTTCAAATCATAAGTAATAACAAGGGGTAGTTGAAGGTAAGATGCTCTAATCATACTTTTACAAAGATACATCAGATTTATGTTAAAATACGTCAATTAACCAAGTATCGGGGTTTGGGGTTAGGTTAATGTAACGACCCACAATTTCGGATTTATTCCGGAATAATATTTTATTTGCGCCGAAGGCTTTTCATGAGAATATTTAATATCACGAACAAGTTTTACCTGAGAACCCACCTTTTACCCGAAACTATCTATTTTATCTCTGACCCTCTTATATTTCTTATTTTTACCAAGAATTACCTTTTCACCCCTCGAACCTCCCCCACCACCTTGTGAACTGTAACGCCGCGGCTTTTCAAGATGAGTTCGGTAAGCTTCGTGCCTTCGTATCTTGCTTCTTTCCTCAATTCTCGAATTATGTGATTAATTGTTATATTTTATTATGAATTTTGTAAATGTGCTAATCGGTAAATTTAAATTATTCTATGTTAATGTGCGTTTAAAATGATGAACTTTGACTGTAATATTGTTTTATTTGAACAACATTTATTTTTTAGTGAGTTTTATTAAATTACAAAAATGCCCCTTCGTTTCTAAGCCCTAGGTCAAACTTTGACTTAGACCCCATCTCTCTCCCTCACCCTCACTTCACGCACCAACAACAAAAGAGGAAGAAGAAAAGGAGGAAAAGGAGAAAGAACGAGGAGAACGGAGAATCGACCTACCGAGCTCGTTTCTTCGCTGATTTCCCGCCGTTTGAACCCACGTGATCCTCTCGACGAGATCTTTCTTTAGGTACCAGATTCACCACCTCTTTCCCCGAATTTATGAGCTTTTAATCACATTTATTACTTCGTGGGTCTTTTATGATATTGAGCTCGTTTCTTGGTCATTTTGCATGCTACTTGGTTCAAAATGCTTCTTATGATTTGCTTGTTGTTCGTTTAAATCCTTAGTCGTTAATTCTTGCTAGAAATTTAGTTTTGAGGATTTTTGGTTCGATTTTCGTTGAAATCACGAAACTGCTGCTGTCTGTTGCTGATCTGCACGGGCTTGCGCATGGTCTTGCCAAGCCCGTGCGTTGGCCCGTGTGCAGCTCTTTTTGCCTGCACTTGCTTGCGCCCGTGCGCGTTCCCAGTGCGTAGGGTCGTGTGCACCTGTACGGTCTTGACAGCGAGTTCAAGACCGTGCGTTGGCCGGTGCACATGCCTTAGTGAATTTTTCAGCTTTCTTTCTTCATTCATTTCGGGAATTGGGTCAACCCTACTTATTTAAAATGTTGACTTTCGCATACGAACCCCTAAAATCAGTCTGATTTCACCTATAGCTTCCTTGAGCTTCGAGATTTAATATTTTTGCAAAATTATGATTTATCCGACCTTATTTGACAGTCAATTGACACCTTTCTCGTTTAGGGGTTTTTCCCACTTTTCCCGTTTGTTATCCGTTCGATCCCGTTTTCGCGAGAGAGCTTCCGTATATTATTTTAAGCATGTCTACGTGCCCTAATTGCGTTTAAGCATGTCTTTAATATTTAATTCTAATGTTTCTTCGTTATTTAGAGTTGCATTAATATTTCTTTAATTATTGTTCCGTATTTTATATATCTCTATATGTTTAATTGTTTAACTTTTCGTGTCTCGTTTATAGCATGAATGAAGTTCTATATGAATTTTCGTGCGTCAGTTGTTGACTCGTGTCTTGCTTTTAGTGTTGTTGGTCTCGTTTTCATCCTCTAGGCCCTGTATATTACAGGTGGGACCAACAAGGGAGAAACTTGGCTATCGCTTACTTTCATTCTGTCTTGTCGAGCCACAGGTAAGGGTTTAAAATGCTTTCAACTGGGGCAAGGACATAGTTATATAGGTTTGCGAAATAAATCATTATCCCGCCTTTCTTATTACTTGTTGTACTGCCTTTACTATTTCCTTATATGCTTAGTCAAACCCTTGTGATAGCAAAACTTATGCATCTTCAAATGATTTAAAACAGTTTCAACTAGAGACAAGTAACCTAATTGTTTTCAAAGTAACCCTTTGATCTCAGAGGTACTTGTAAGTAATGTCGTTGGGGACGTCCATCAGCATGCTCCTAAAGCGTACGGCACTTATGAGTATTTCTTAGATCGTTACTCCAACTTGTCTCAAAAGCCCTTTTGGCCATTCATACATAACTGCTTGCATCTTTTCGAATAGCCCCTTTGGCTACGCAAACTGTTATGAATTTCAAAAGCGAGTCCTGGACTGAATCATGACTTTGGGCCCGGAGTATACAGGAGGTGAGCTTGGAGACGAGTGTCTAGGGCAAATCCCAATGTATGCTTCTATGCGTGTTGACTTAGGCTGGTTAGGTGGTTGACTAGTCTAAGTTGATGCGAACGGTGGTGCTAACCGCGTCTCCTTAATTTACTGTACGGTAGTGCTAATCGCATCTCCTTAAATTACTGACTGCATGACTTTTGGTGGTGGAGTGCTTGACTACATGCTTTCATGATTTTCATGACTGGGAGTTATAAGGAGAGGGTCCGTTCTTGCCGGGACACATTACTGCATGACTTATTGCATCATTTACTTGTCTAATTGATTTACTGCTTTCGTTTCACTTCGAAGCACCTTCCAGTTTTCTTCATTTAGCATATGTATTTCTCTATATATATATAAAATCCGGAAGCATGACTCGAACTTGCCCAACTTAAGCCTTCTTTAGTGTTCAAACTTCTTAGTTGAATTACGAGCCGTGTTTACTTATCATCTCCAACTTGTGTTTATCATACCTTTCGAACTTGTAACGGCCTCATGATTCAACTAATATCCTTTCAATTGATCAGCTTGACATTATGTGCAAATGATTTTAAAGGATCCGGTTCGTCACCCTTTTGTGTTTACAAGGTAAGCCGAACCTGAGTGTTGCCTTGTGTTATGGTTTTGCAACTTATATTGTTATTTGTATTCTTTCTCAAAACGGGCAACATTCACTATTTTGATTTTAAAAGATAAACGACGAACTGTGACCAAAACCGCCACCTTACTGAGTATCCTTTATACTCACCCCTTCTATTTTGCTTCTTGCTTCAGGTAGACAGGTGGCGGCGTCACCTATCTTGTCAGTCGGCATCAGCAGGTCTAGATGGGCTAAGTCTTGTAGTCTGATTCGTCTTGTCAGTGGTCCCAACAACCATCGAGTCTTGATTTATTGTATTTAATTACTTTCGTACCCCTTTACTGGTTTATTTACTTTATGTACTTTATGTGCCCCTAATGTGGGATAGTTGAAGATATCTAGGATTGCACAGGATAGGCTAGTTGAGCCATGGATGACACTATGTGTTTATGATTCTTTTGTATTTTGGAATTGCAAATGTTTAATCGAATTTTGATAGCCTCGTAGGCTTTTATGGAATTTCACTGTTTACCTTTTAAATCGCTTCCGCATTACTCTGTATTATTGTGGTTGTTGTTGGAAAGTCGTTGCTATTGCCGGTAGTTATTGTTTGCGTGCCGTTCGCCGGAGTGGTGTTTTTTAAGTTGTGGCCCCTCGCCAAAGCTCGTGAGTCCGCTTTGGTGCGGATGTGGCGCTCCTTTTTCAGGGGGCGCTACAGTAAGTGGTATCAGAGCCTAGGTTCCCAAAAGGAACTGAAGCTTTGGAATCGCGTCGTGTCATGTCTCTTGTCTCTGTCCTTTTTGCGTTAGTGAGACTTAGAGTTTCCAGTCACAGGTGCTTAAGAACTCCTTAGTATTTAAATTGTGATTGATCTTCTTTTAGAATGGCCAACCAACCGTTTGATCTTTTACAATTGTAGTACCAAGTTGGGATCGAGTACAGGTGGATGTGGAACTCGAGGTAGCGTCTGTCTTTTCTTGTTGTCTTGTCGTGTCCTGCTTGGGTCTTGTCGTGTCTAGGTCGTACGGCTATAGGATCGAGTTTTGCTAGTTCTGTGATTTGTTTTGTGCTTAAATTGTCTATATGCTATTCGAATCATATATGTATGCTTTATTTGAATTTTGTGTGCCTTACATGATCATTCAATTAACCGAGCATGCATCATTTTCTAGTTTGTTGTTCACAGGTGCATAATGTCTAGCCAAAGACCCCCTACTGCCCCAACACCCCCGAATCCAATGGCTGAAGAGTGGGTATCAATTATTCGACAGATCGCCGTGCACGTATGTCAAGGGTTACAACAACAACAGCAGCACATACCCGCCAGACAGGCTGAGGGTCAAACCTTGGACAAATTTCTCTATTATCGCCCACCCTGCTTCGAGGGCGAACCAGATGACTTTAAGGCTGGGGCCTGGATATCCGATTTAGAGCAGATCTTTCAAGTACTACAATGTGGTGACCCCGAGAGGGTTGAGTATGCTACCTTCCTTATGAGAGGACCAGCTCAAGATTGGTGGTACTTCAGAGAACGGAGATGGATTGCCGAGTAAGTCCCCCTCACTTGGTCACGATTTGTATCTGACTTCCGAATGAAGTATGTGCCGGAAGTGGTACGTGACATCTGGGAGAGGGAATTCATGTATCTCAACCAAGGAATATCTAGCGTAGCTCAGTATGAAGCACAGTTCAACTGTCTCATCACCTATGCTCCTCATTATGCCGCGGACGAACGAAAGAGAGCACGAAAGTTTAACGAGGGACTTTAGCCAGAGATCCGGAGAGCATTGATGGCACTTGACATCCGTCTTTACCCTGATGCAGTTACCCTGGCTATGAGAGTAGAGTCCAAACTCTAAATGATGAACCAAGGTGTCCCTCCTATGATAGGATCCTATTCCAACGAGATAACAAGAAGAGAACCAGCCGGACTGGGTACCTTTCGGTCATGGAGACCACACCACGAGATGCCGGAAACTACCAAACCTGAAGTGAACAAGGACCCCATCCCCTGTGAGTACTGTGGAAAGACGAATCACAAGACTGCAAAGTGTAGGAGGAAATTGGGACGTTGTCTCAGATGTGGGAGCAGCAAGCATCAGGTTCAAGATTGCCCCGACTCAAGGAACCCCCGGGGAAGGAAAAGGGGATCCCGACCCTGATACCAACTCGCAAAGGTATACTGCATTATCATAACATGCATTTGTATTTACATATTCCGGATGATATATGCTACTTGCATTTGTTATTTAGTTTCTCCATTACTTGCGCCTGTAGAACGAGAAGTTTACTTCGCGTTCCTTTATATGTTAGAATCTGAGGATAGATTCTTTTGAAGAGGGGAGTATTGTAATGACCCGTAATTTTGGATTTATTCCGGAATAATATTTTATTCGCGCCGAAGGCTTTTCATGAGAATATTTAATATCACGAACAAGTTTTACCCGAGAATCCACCTTTTACCCGAAACTATCTATTTTATCTCTGACCCTCTTATATTTCTTATTTTACCTAGAATTACCTTTTCACCCCTTGAACCTCCCCCACCACCTTGTGCACTGTAACGCCGCAGCTTTTCAAGATGAGTTCGGTAAGCTTCGCGCCTTCGTATCTTGCTTCTTTCCTCAATTCTTGAATTATGTGATTAATTGTTATATTTTATTATGAATTTTATAAATGTGCTAATTGGTAAATTTAAATTATTCTATGTCAATGTGCGTTTAAAATGATGAACTTTGACTGTAATATTGTTTTATTTGAACAACATTTATTTTTGAGTGAGTTTTATTAAATTACAAAAATGCCCCTTCGTTTCTAAGCCCTAGGTCAAACTTTGACTTAGCCGCCATCTCTCTCCCTCACCCTCACTTCACGCACCAACAAAAAAAGAGGACGAAGAAAAGGAGGAAAAGGAGAAATAAGGAGGAGAAGGGAGAATCGACCTACCGAGCTCGTTTCTTTGCCGATTTCCGTGCATTTTGAACCCACATGATCCTCTCGATGAGATCTTTCTTTAGGTACCAGATTCACCACCTCTTTCCCCAAATTTATGAGCTTTTAATCGCATTTATTACATCGTGGGTCTTTTATGATTTTTGATGATATTGAGCTCGTTTCTTGGTTATTTTGCATGCTACTTGGTTCAAAATGCTTCTTTTGATTTGCTTGTTGTTCGTCTAAATCCTTACTTGTTGATTCTTGTAAGAAATTTAGTTTTGAGGATTTTTAGTTTGATTTCCGTTGAAATCGCGAAATTGCTGCTGCTTGTTGCTGATCTGCACGGGCTTGCGCACGGTCTTGCCAAGCCCTTGCGTTGGCCCGTGCGCAGCTCTTTTTGCCTGCACTGGCTTGCGCCCGTGCTCGTTCCCAGTGCGTAGGGCCGTGTGCACCTGCACAGTCTTGATAGCGAGTTCAAGACCGTGCGTTGGCCGGTGCACATGCCTTAGTGAATTTTTCAGCTTTCTTTCTTCATTCACTTCGGGAATTGGGTCAACCCCACTTATTTAAAATGTTGACTTTTGCATACGAACCCCTAAAATCATTCAGATTTCACCTATAGCTTTCTTGAGCTTCGAGATTTAATATTTTTGCAAAATTATGATTTATCCGACCTTATTTGACCGTCAATTGACACCTTTCTCCTTTAGGGGTTTTACCCACTTTTCCCGTTTGTTATCCGTTCGATCCCATTTTCGCGAGAGAGCTTCCTTATATTATTTTAAGCATGTGTATGTTCCCTAATTGCATTTAAGCATGTTTTAAATATTTAATTCCAATGTTTCTTCGCTATTTAGAGTTGCATTAATATTTCTTTAATTATTGTTCCGTATTTTATATATCTCTATATGTTTAATTGTTTACCTTTCTGTGTCTCGTTTACAGCATGAATGAAGTTCTATATGAATTGTCGTGCGTCATTTGTTGTCTCGTGTCTTTCTTTTAGTTTTGTTGGTCCCGTTTTCATCCTCTAGGCCCTGTATATTATAAGTGGGACCAATGAGGGAGACACTTGACTACCGCTTGCTTTCATTCTGTCTTGTTGAGCCACAAGTAAGGGTTTAAAATGCTTTCAACTGTGGCAAGGACATAGTTATATAGGTTTGCGAAATAAATCATTATCCCACCTTTCTTATTGCTTGTTGTACTGCCTTTTCTATTTCCTTATGTGCTTAGTCAAACCCTTTTGATAGCAAAACTTATGCATCTACAAATGATTTGAAACACTTTCAACTAGAGAAAAGTAACCTAATTGTTTTCAAAGTAACCCTTTGATATCAGAGGTACTTGTAAGTAATGTCGTTAGGGACATCCGTCAGCATGCTCCCGAAGCGTACGACACTTATGAGTATTTCCTAGATCGTTACTCCAACTTGTCTCTAAAGCCCCTTTGGCCATTCATACATAACTGCTTGCATCTTTTCGAACGGTCCCTTTGGCCACGCAAACTGTTCTGAATTTCAAAGGCGAGCCCTGGACTAAATCATGACTTTGGGCCCGGAGTATACAGGAGGTGAGCCTGGAGACGAGCGTCTAGGAAAAATCCTGATGTATGCTTCTATGCGTGTTGACTTAGGCTCGTTAGGAGGTTGACTAGTCTAAGTTGATGCGAACGGTGGTGCTAACCGCGTCTCCTTAATTCACTGTATGGTGGTGCTAATCACATCTCCTTAAATTACTGACTGCATGACTTTTGGTGGTGGAGTACTTGACTACATGCTTTCATGATTTTCATGACTGGGAGTTATAAAGAGAGGGCCCGTTCTCGCCGGGACACATTACTGCATGACTCATTGCATTATTTACTTGTCTAATTGATTTACTGCTTTCGCTGCAATTCGAAGCACCTTCCAGTTTTCTTCATTTAGCAAATGTATTTCCCTATATATATAAAAAATCCGGAAGCGAGACTCGAACTTGCCCAACTTAAGCCTTCTTTAGTGTTCAAACTTCTTAGTTGAATTATGAGCCGTGTTTACTTATCATCTCCAAACAATCATCCCTTTCAAACTTGTAACGGCCTCGTGATTCAACTAATATCCTTTCAATTGATCGGCTTGACATTATGTACAAATGATTTTAAAGAATCCGGTTCATCACCCTTTTGTGTTTACAAAGTAAGCCGAACCCGAGTGTTGCCTTGTGTTATGGTTTTGCAACTTATATTGTTACTTGTATTCTTTCTCAAAACAGGCAACATTCACTATTTTGATTTTAAAAGATAAACGACGAACTGTGATCAAAACCCCCCCTTATTGAGTATCCTTTATATTCACCCCTTTTATTTTGGTTCTTGCTTCAGGTAGACAGGTGGCGGCGTCACCTATCTTGTCAGTCGGCATCAGCAGGTCTAGATAGGCTCAGTCTTGTAGTCTGGTTCGTCTTGTCAGTGGTCCCAACAGCCGAGTGTCGATCCGAAGCTAAAACAGAAATCCGGCCCCAAACCAAAACCTAGCGAACGGCAAATTCATTTACTCAATCACTAGGTGGGGCTTTTTCTAAAACAACCGACGACAACAATGCGGAAGCGGAAGCAACAACAACAAAACCTTGTTCTACTTAAGGACAAATAAAGCAGTAAACCAATTGCGCAAAAAGTTAAAGCCCTCCAAGGCTAGCGGAATTCACTTACAGAAACTTAATTAAATCTTAAACTGGTTCAACATTAAATAATCCCAAACACAAATTCATAATCCACAGGATACAAATAACATGATCATAAGTACCTAAAACAATTTAGGAATGAACAACGCACAAAAGAATATAACTCCGCAAGACAAGACCGACGATGCCCACCTAGTAACCACCTGAAACAAATAAAGGTTAAAGCAGAGAGGGTTAGTCAAAAGACTAAGTGAAGGGGAAAGGGGAGTACATACATAATAGCATACATAGAATAAATTACCATTTTAACTTAAAAGAAAACAAACGTAAGAGAAGAGTTTTTATAAACATTTGGTGATTTATCATAACATTTCATATTGCTCGGCGAGTCGAGCCCTCAACTCCTCATATCATATCATATCATAACATAACATACCTGAAAACATACCATCCTTATTCCTCTCATATAGCAGAAGGACCGCTAAATCCAAACTGTACCATGTATAGCTATAACAACCTATGTCTTAGTTGACACGAAGTCAACTGCCGCAGGAGCTCAAAGGTTGCCACTCTGGCCTCACCCCGCACTCCCGGTAAACATGGAGTAAGCCACCGAATTCCACCGTAGACCCGCTGTCTATCTGGCTTCATCCAATCACCATACTTCGGGGCCCACAAAGACATAACGGACACACATATCATATCTCGCATTTTCATAACTATCATTTTCCTATTCGAATAGGAATCAAGACATTTAGGGGCCAAATGGGCCGTTCGAGACAGGCGGTGTAACAGCAGGAAACACAACCGGGTACTCCATCGTTAGGGGGGATCCACCCTAATGACTTCACTCAATGAGAAGGTTTCCAAATCCAAAATTACATTTAAATCGAAACATAATTCGCTTGTCTCTTTTTTGAAAACCTTTCGAAATCATGTACATAGTACTCTTTTGATATCAAATCATTGTTCTTAAACTTCATAAAAGTAGTAAGCATAAAGTATTTACTAAATATAGTAATACGGGATGAAAACATAAACTACACTTGCGAGGCTTAGTTAGTGAGGCTTAATAGCACATATTTACATAATACGGGATAACAACAGAAACCTCACCTGGCAGCAACCAAAAGAAAGCCCAAAACGGAAGCGAACAACCTAATCCACGAGAGTGGAACCTGCAACTGACAAACAACATAACCACCTAAGACATATGACGATGCACGGCTCTTACCAAAGCATAGAAACACGTTTAAACAACCACATATATCACTTAAGTTCAAATTATCAATAAATGAAGTAATTCTCGAATTTAGATATGCAAATCATGTTCAAATACAACAAAAGTTCCTAAACATGCTTATTACATGATAAAGAAGCATACATTCAAGTTTCGAAAGAAACGGACTTCATATGCAAAAGTTGAAAAATTTGTCGAAAACTTCGAATGCACTATTCACAATCCCGAACATGCAATAAATTTATAAATCATGCAATTCTCATCCATTTCATAATTATAAAATATATGAGCGAAGAAAGAATACACTGTTCCTTCCAATGGCGAAAACCCATTTTTTTTTCTAAGTATGGAACCCACACGGGGTTGCCACACCCCGTGACCGGAGGCCGTGTGAGACACACGCACGGCCTCTCAACAGGCCATGAGAGGAGCCCGTGCGCGCGCCACACGGGGTTGCGACACCCCGTGACCGGAGGCCGTGTGGCTCGCGAGAACAGCAGAAAATGCAAAACAGCAAACCCTTCGCGAAATCAACCCAAAAAAATCCACATTTCAACATTGAAACGTTAAACACTCATTCTAATCTTTACATATGATGTTCTCCTACTCATCATCTACCTATAGAACCAATAAACACGAAAAACCATCCACGATTTCATCCAAAATCACATATTTAGCACATTGAGCATACTATTCACAAAAATCAGAAAAACGAGGTAAAGAGTGCATAAAAACCGATTGACATTAGAGAGTTACTAGTAGAGTAGATTGAGAGGGTTGTGTAGGCATTAACGGTTCGAAAATCCATCGAGAAACGAGTCCGGCACAATCGATTGAAGCTTTCCTATTCTTCTTTCTCTTTTCTTTCTCTCTTCCTTACTTTTTTTTTTCTTTCTAACGTGAAGTGTGAGATGAGGAAGAGAGATGGGTTAAGTCAAAATGTTTGACTTGACTTAGAAACGAAGGGGCATTCTCCTAATTTATAAAACTTAGTCAAAAATACAAATTTTCCAAATAAAACAAAATTACAGTCAAAGTTCACGAAGTTAAACGCACATTAACATGTCGTGGTTTAAATACCGAAATTCACTCATTTACAAAAATATTATATAAATCACCTAATAATTAATAAAATAAATTACAAATCGTGTAAAAAAATTGGTTCAGGTTCCCGGCTCATAACTCGAATTTTCGGGGCGTTACAAAATAGACAGAGTACCCAGAACATAAAGAAATGACAACAACCTCTAGGACCAAACCAAAAATATCCTATCTAAGACGCTGTTGCCACTCCAACACGCTGAACCTATCGGTCACCCAAAGCTACCTGAGACAGGAACCAAAACACGAGGGGTGAGTTCAAAGGAAACTCAGTGAATGTGCTATATATATATAGTAGTAAGGAAAGCAAAAACGAGTCACAAATCCGGTTTTAATGAAAATAGTAAGTAATTGTTTTATAACAATTGGATTGTGATTCGTCTCGGTACATAATCATTAACATTATTCAATAATTTATCCCGGCGAGAACCTCCATCTTATAACTCCACATTCAATAAATACTCCCAACACTGGTTTTCAGTCAAGGAGCAACCCGAGAACCGACACATTCATTAGGATTTGAGGAAAAAAAACACGCAACACATGCTATGTTCACCATCACCCCAACGAAAGACTTGTCAACCACCGATAGGTCTCCCATTGGAATTTACAATTTGGAAACTATACTTCGGGATCTTATTACTCTAGACACACTGTCACGACCTCCGGGCGCGGAGAGGAGAACCCTCACAACGGCGCCCGTTGGACGCGCGGGTATAAGCTTCGAATCCACTGTGTACAACCCTAAAGTTTGGCTTAGGAAACACTTGCCAAAAGGGATTAATCCATATTGGTTGTACATGAGTTCTAACTTATAAACCCTTCAAATTACATGTTCATTTCCGATGTGGGATGAGAAATGCACTCTCACGGCCTTGCGACACCCCGTGAGGGGAGGCTGTGCGTATCCCTTCCACACGGGCTTGCGACACGCCGTACAGAAGCCCGTGTGGCTCTCCTGAACCATTTTCTTTTTACGCGGAATATGTCGGGGCATTACACGCACATCTCCGAGTCTCACCCTCCGTATAGCCTCGGGACCCATTTTATAAATCGTTAATCGTTATCATTTTCTCGCATTTGCAATCGTTCTTTACATTTGTGGCCAAATGGACCATTTTCAAGACATTAGTGTAGTGGTCGAAGACCCATAACCTACTTTTGAAATCAAAGAGTTTTATGTCTTGTTAAAATCCGTTTTCGAAAGGTTATACCTATACAAGTTAATATCAAATCGTTTTTTATCAAAACCATCAAAATATAGCTTGAAATATCTAATAACATATAAACGAATATAAATTGCAAAACATAATAAACAACATGGAGGGATAGCGTTGATGTCACAATTATATATTTATACATATTTGTACTTAGTGCGGGATGTTGCGTCGCACCGTATTTGGGGACGTCCCGTTACAAATACTGAGTCTTAAGATCCCTGTACATCTTGTTACCTCCCGGATGAACAACATAAGCAGACTTGTGCGCTTCATCAAGACTTGTGCGCTTCATCAAGAGTCGTACGTTTCAACTTCTTAGGTACGCAAACACGGTTCTTGTTATGAAGCATTCCTGTATTGTCAAACCTGAACTTCGAATTCTGCTCGATCTGCATCTTGGCAACAATCTTCTAAATCCTCCCGTCATAAGACTGCTCTTCACGAATCTGTTGGACTAATTCGGATTGAACTGACAAATTTGCAATCCGAGGTTGCGAAATCACTCGGATTCTTTTATCCTCATCAGAAACATCAGAGAAAATTCCTTCCAACTGAGCCGCGTAAGCTTTTCGGCTCAAAGCATCTACCACTACATTCGCCTTTCCTAGGTGATATTGAATACGACAATCATAGTGTTCTAAGAATTCCATCCACCGACGTTGTCTACGGTTGTAAATTTGTACATTTTTGATTGATTTTCACCATTTGTTATACATTTGAAAAATTAGATTAGAAATTATTGAATTCATATAAAAACTTCTTGAAAAAGAAGTTGAATTTCAAAACATCATACTTTTTCAAGCTTATGAATTGTTTTGAAAAATAAGCTGATAATTAACAGCAATAAACTTCGTAGAGCGATTAACTAATTACATGAAGAAAAAAGGCAAACCAGGAAGCAAAATCTAAAATTTCATCGTCACTTGCAATCCACAAATCCAATTATTTGCCCACAACATGTCAAACAGAAAATCAAACTGCAAAAAAAAAAGAAAGAAAGAAAAACCAAAACAACAAGAAGAAAAGAGAAAAAAAGGAAAAAAGAGGATGAATCAGAAAGAACGTAGCGAATAATATAGTTATTTGATCAGATGGAAACAGAGATTCACCATCACCCATCAATTATATTCATCATTTTCATCCTTCATACAATCAAAACTCAGAAAGACATAGAAAAAAAAAGGTCTGGATTTTCAAAGACTCGGTACAGTGGTGATGGAGTACTGAAAGAAGAGGATGTATAATTTATAGAATATAAACCCTAATAAGAATTGGGTTTGTTTGGTTACCGACCAGGCCGAATCCATAAGTAAGCGCGCCCACATGGCCCATGGGCCTACTGACCACAGTTCAATTCGAGCCTTTCTTGAGATGGGCTCAATTCTTTTTTGAAGGTAGATGGGCTCAATTTGGATAGGCTCATTTAATTTCGGTATTTTTATTTCTACTCTAAAGATGTAAAGATTGTTATTCATGCTCCATTTTCATCTTTTATTATATTATTAACCAAACTATCATTTTTTTGTGACGAAGATAAAGATAAATTACTAGCTCAAGCAATCAATGTTTACAACGTCAAAAGCCTCCAGAGCTTGATACCAAACATTACAAAAACTGTCAAAATCATCTTAGCAAGGCTCCTCTAGATATGGCAAAGCTTAATTTTTCAAGGAAGTTTAAGAAGCTCCACACATTCAGCAATGAGACTAAACTAACGTGATCACCTTTTGGGAGTCAAGTTCCACTTCGAGTCTTTTGATTTGTCTATTTCAAGCGAGAGTGAGACCTTCATAAAGACCTAATAACTCACCCAAAGTGATAGTTATGCTCCCAGATTCCTAGCAAAGTCCAAGATCCATCTTCCTTCCTGGTCTTGGAGAAGAACGCCTCTCGCTGACATCAACTTGGAATGTGTGACGCCTCCAACCCGTTGTTAAAATTGATTATGGGCGTGCTATATTGCTACTTCAAAAATCAATTTTTACATATATCTAAATTATCCATTTTTGGTCTACAAAACTAAACAACAAGCTCAAAACCACTCTAGAGTCTAGATTGCATTATTTATAGGTAAACACTCTCTTAACCCTAATCACTTGCTTAGTGGAGGGTATGGGTGCACAATGAGTCAAGTCGGCTTAACTCGAGTCGGCTTAACTCGAGTCTGCTTGACTCGAACTGGAGTCTCATCGAGCTCAAGTTTTGATTCAAGCCAAGTTCGAGTTTCTTTCTTCTGAGCTCGAGGTTTGCAAGCTTTTCATATATATATATATATCTATATATATATATAATATTATTGTTTTAATTTATAAATAAAATTAAAAGAAAAATGAGAAAATAACAAACCTATTTCTAATTTGTAAATCCTAATTCCCAAAATCATTTTCAATCTCAGTTCAACTTTCATAGTTTCACCCAAAATTATTTTGAATGTGAATTATGATTTGTATTAGTTTTTTTAGACATAAATGGGTTTGTTTTGTCATGATTAGGGTTGGATGTGTTGATTTGTTTTTAAAATATTCTTGTGAAATAAATAAATATATATATATTATATTTTCATTAATATATATATACATTATATACATTTCATTAATATATATACATTATATATCCTATTTTATTATATTTAATTTATAAAATAAAATAAATAATAAAAAAGTTAAATTTTAGTTTATCCCTAAATCCTTATTCCATATTTCACTTTCTATGTTTAAACGCCATGAGAAAAAACTAGCCACCTACTCCACCACACCCACGCCGCCCACTGACCCACTACCCCCGGCACAGCCCCTCCACCAAACCCACCGCCCACCGGCCACCACCCACAAAAGCGCCGCCCAACTCCTCAGTCCTCACGCAGGCCGCAACGCAGCATATCTCGCCGCTCCGCATATCCCGCCGCGCCGCCGCGACACACCCTCCGCCCAGCCACTTCCACAAGTCGTCTCTTTTTCTCGTACGCAGTCGTGCCTGTCTCTCCTGTCACAGGGACACCTTCTGCGGCGGCGTTCTCTGGAGCACCCACCTACTTCTCCGGTGAGTCAACCTCCAGTTTACACGTTACTGCAATTACATCTTCAATTTGTCTGATTCCTTGTTTTCCATTTTCTACTCCGGTTTACTTGTAATCTTTCTCGTCTCTGCCTTCCAATATATGATCATTCTAACCTTTGAAATATATTCTACCACAATTTACAATTAAATGAAGAAAACAAAGAGTACCACTTTTCACTACTCGAGCAATTCTTCAAGTAACAGAAACATATGGGACTCCGACTAAACAAACATAGCCTGAATTTCAACATAACTAGCAACTGTGGTACGCCGTTCCTGCGCGCATATAATTTACTGATGTAATTTGTTATTTATATGTGTTTTCCTAAATTATATTAAAAAATAAATATTTAATATATATTTATGCTAAAAAATAAATAATTATCAGAACATCCACCGTCGACTACAGTGACTAGTCCCCTCGCTGACTTGTAGGCACCTCATTGGGTGGGACAGCTGACCAGGAGATTTAAGGCTGCTCCATACCCAAAGTTAGGATTCAAACCCCTGACATTTGGTTAAGAATGGATGAATCCCTTCCACTCGACCACACCCTCCTCATTTAAAATAGTTTTATCCATACTATATAGAAAGAGAAGCCATTTTTTACTCATAAACAGCGGTTTGTGACACCGCAACACAATTTTTTGGTGTTCCTAAAATACCCTTAAAATTTCTATTGAAAAGAAAACTTTTGAGGTTTAAAAGGAAATTTATCCATGTTCTCTTTCTTTCTCATTCGAATTTATCCACGTAAAAACTAAAACTATCCACGTTCATTTAGCTTCCCACGATCTTTCAACTTCTTCATATGATAAGTAACTTTCTTACAAAGTACATTGTTTAACTTAATCCACGATCAAATCTTTATCGTCATCATTTATGTGAAAATCATTATTTCATATAGTCTGAATCTCTATTCAATTTCGTCGACAGCGAAAATATTTCAGAAATTACTTCAATTATTTGTGATATGGAGCCAGGAACTACTGACAAATTCTTGACAAAATATTAGGTATATTACTTGAAATTATAGCTCTAACCGAGTTTTGTTTTTCTCTATTTATGTTGCAGAAACTTTGGTTCGTATTTGTTACATAAGGTAAGTGATTCCGCTTTGATATTATTTGATTGTATCTTATAAGATTGTAATTACTTTAGTTTCATTTGAATTATAAATTCTCTAGAATTTTATTGTGCATCTGCTTTCACTTACATAACTTCATGTGAACTAGGCTTATTTGTTTAACAATTGTGCAGGTAGCTATTAATCACAAGAAATTCTACTTACAAGCAAAATCATCGAAATAAATGATAATGAAGTGAAGTCCAATGCACTGAGGACTCATGCAAGACATAAGAGAATGTACTTGATTACGTTTCCTTAATAATTTAAGTATCTAGCTAGCTTTTAACTAATGAATCATGATGGTCTATCCTAAAATACAGTTACAGTTTCGTGTTTGGGTTCTCAGGATCACATGTCATTGATTTTGGGTAGGTTAAGACTATGCATAAAATTCAATATTTCTTGATGTACTCAAAAGAAAAAAATAAAAATCCATGCCACTTGGACCACCTTTCGCTTTCTGTTAGAACATACTCAAGTTAGCATTTTAAGACTTATTCAAAACCTATGTTAGTTAAAAGTATCACCAAAAATCCTGTGTTATGTTTTTATACATAAAAAATCCTATGTTTTTAGAAAATGTTACACTGCCCCCGCCTATATCAATTCATAAATTATATTATTAAGTATTAGAAATTACTTCTTTGCCCTCATATTTTACCCATCAGATTCTTATATTCTCAAAAAAGAAATTGGAGGGAAAAATCGAAGAAGTGCTACGGTTTGCACAAACCCAATTGAAAAAACAACAAACCCTACCACGAGAGAAGAGCTATGAAGTTCTGTTGTTCGTGAAGCGTGGTGGATTCTCTGCATTCGTTTTTTACTCGAATAAACAAGGTTAGAGTTTGATTTATTACAGAAAACATATCTCAGATGCTTAGCCCAGAAAAAGAAGAAATTTAATCATGTGGAGAAATAGTGAATATATAACTCTTTCGTCATTTTTGAAGGGATAAATATAATATTGTCCTATATATTCAATATCGGATAATTGTACTGGGGAGATCATATTGTACTGATCTCTCACTTGAGATTGGCTATCATGACCAACATGGAGATTTTTAAGTGCGGTTGAGATAGATACTAATGTTATTCATTTTATATGATTTCTATTCTATACCTAAATTTGTGGGGTATTACCCAATGGAACAACTGCCTGAATTAAAATCAACTAATTAAATATATATCTTTCTATAACTATAGTAACTAGGAACATGCACTAAATATGTTTCTATTAAATCTTATACGTATGTATTCGTCTGCTGCAATATATTTTTTCACTCTTTTTTCGTTCTTTATTTCTTCCTTTTATGAATGTGCACGTGTTTTTGAGTTTCAACTTTCAAGTTTTAACTGCAGGATTTATGCTTATATATTTTTGATAGAGTTATGTTGTCACTATTATCTATATATTTATTTTTGTTCAAAATGTGATTCCGCAAAGATGAAAATCCCCCTTGAAAAGTCGGATGATAGTGTTCAAGATAAAGAGTATAATCTTTTAAGTATATATCAACAATCCCACTTGAGTAGGGCGTTTTCAAGAGAAGTGAAAATATTTGCTTTAATTTGTTAAACTCGAGGATCATGAGTTATAGCATTTTGTTTATTATTGCAAGAGTTTGATTCGAAAGTTGTTATTGGCCGGTACCATTCAAATATAAGCTTTTCTGTTATTTTTAGCGAAGAACTATTAAATTATATGTGCAGTCAATATTTATTAAACTCTGACTAGATTTTGGTGGATAATTATGACAAGAAAATCAAGAGAAAGGAAAAAAATAAGAACGAAGAGTGTTCTCACTCAAGAGAAGTTCTATAAGCATAACATTTTTAAAGGAAATGTTAATATGAATTTATGAACGAAGAGAGTGTTCCCTCTTTTGATGTTATCTTAATTGGAGTAAAATTGTCATAATTGGTCTCTTTTGGATGCGTGCAACTAAAAATGAACTCATTCATTCAGCAAAAGATTACAGAATTGATTTAAAAAGTTTAAGCTAAAATTCGAATAACTATGGTACAAAAAAAAATCATATTAGCACTACGGTTAAGATAAGTGTTTATTGCTCCAAAAAATTTATGTGCGTAGGGACAGCGTGCTACAATTGCTAGTATATTAAAAGATTGATATGTCTAACCTCAAATCTTGTTGAGATCATCCACTCCATTGTAGATCTGCCATCCTCCATGTGTAAATTGAATTCGAAGAGAATAATCATCACTTAACAAACACAATTATCACAAATCATTGGATCTAAAAGAAGCTTATATGGAATTGAATAATTTTTAGGATTAACTGAGGAATAAATATCAAATGAACTAAAAAGGAATTCAAAAAGAGACTTCTTACTTTATATTGCTTCTCACTTTGATTTACTCCCAAGTACTCCTAACTGCAAAAATCATTATACGGGTCGAATTCAAAAAGAGACTTCTTACTTTATATTGCTTCTCACTTTGATTTACTCCCAAGTACTCCTAACTGCAAAAATCATTATACGGCTCGAAGTAGAAAAAAAGAGTATGAGAATATGGTGAATAGAGTTGATGCTTTGATCGAAGAAGAATGCAGCCTGATGATGCCTTATGATCCTGAAATTTCTCAAGAAAACAAATGTTAATTGCGATAGAGAATATGAATATGGAAGAGAGGGCTACAATGAAATTTTGAAACGGAGTACAATTGTTCAAATAACAAAAGTGGCACCAATTTAATTAACTTGTCTGTGAGCTTTCTTCAACCAATATAGATTCTTTAACAATTCAACTTTCTTTAATAGAAGTTCGATGATTTAATTAACATGTCTGTGAGCTTTCTTCAACCAGTAGAGATTCTTTAACAATTCAAGTTTCTTTAATAGAAGTTCGATGATTTATTAATCTCACAATTGCGTTTGTCATGCTTCTCAATTTTCATTTACCTTCTTCAGAAATTCAACTCAAAAATAAAATACGTACACAAATAAAAATATTAAAAGGTTAAGATGATTACTGGTGAAAGAGAATAACCTTTAATTTCCTCTTACTTGTCACCATAGAGAATCCCTGAACTAATAGAAAGATGATCGGAAGAGACGGTTGAGTCTTGAAGAATGTAGAAGACCGAAAAGTGGAGTACGGTTACATTGATGAATTGAAGAAGTGGAGAAGAGTTGGACTTGACGTGGGGAAGTGGGTAAGATTAGGGGTGTCAAAATGGTTAATTGGTTTGGTTTTGGTTTGGATCAAATTGGATTGGTTTGAAATGGATTGAATCTAAAATGGATCAAAAAATTGTGGGTCAAAGATGGATCAGTTTTTTAATGGTTTTGTAGTGGGTCGGAGACGGATCGAGTATGGTTTGCTAATAGATTTAATAAGAAAATCCATTTGATTCTTATTCAATTTATTATGAAAATGACCAAAATACCCCTAACACCAATTTACACACATTAACACATATTTATACACTTTTACACTCACTAACACCAATTTACACACACTAACACATATTTACACATACTAACACCAATTTACACACACTAACACCAATTTATACATATTTACACACACTAACACCAATTTACACATACTAACACATATTTACACACACTAACACCAATTTATACATATTTACATACACTAACACCAATTTATACATATTTACACACACTAACACCAATTTATACATATTTACACACACTAAGACCAATTTATACATATTTACACACACTAACACCAATTTACACATATTTACACCATTCAATCTCTATTCAATTCAAAACCATCATTGTGTAGGCAGAGTCTCATAAAATATATTCCTTCAGCAAATTTTCATTAATACAAAAAAGGTGTTTAGTTGAGCTCAACAGAATGATATCTCGAACATAGCACAAATCTAAATTTCGTAATAATTTTACAAACATTCCAATTCGGAATATAAATAAAAACAGAAATTCAAACTTATACTTGTCTTTGTTCATTCTTTGCTGTCAGCAGCTCTTTGATCATCCACACTTATACTTGTCCAAATCCAAAACATCATCTTCAATCTTCATCCTAAAAAAAATACAAAATAGATCTAATTAAAAATTTAAAATGCAACACCATATAAAAGGGTATACAAATACAATTTTCATTAATATATTATCGAATATATTAAATAACCTTTTTCAAATCAAGAGTTTACCTTCAGTTTCGAAAGAACAACAGCTCATCTCTTCAATTAATTTTCCAATATCGGTTGAAAGGTCTTGTTCATCATCTTCAGAATCACAAGCTAGAGCATGAAACCACACAATATATAATTTATCCTAAAAATACATGGTATATCTAAAAAAAAAAAAGATGCGAAAATGACATTAAATTTCTAAATGCACCTTCAATCCAATCGCGACTACACAATCTTGCTTCAGCATTAGTTGGTAAAATTGCGGTACAAAACTTATCAATTATCCTCCCAGCATGGCTAAATGCAGACTCAGAGGCAACTGAAGTAATTTGGATACTCAAAATGTCACGAGCCATCAATGCAAGCTGAGGATATTTAGTACAATTTCCTCTCCAATAGTCAAGGATATTCAAATCGGGAAATTGTTTCCTATCAATTGTAGGCTCGGCTAAGTAGGCTTCCAATTGTCATTGACTTCTAACATTTTCACTGCTATCTCTATATAAATCGAATTCCTATAAAAGGTGAAATAAATGAGCTTTAGGTAAAAGAAGAATTGTGAAAATTAATAAAAATAATAAGAATAAAATTTACCTCCATTACGATATCCTCATCACCGTCGTGTGTAGTTAAACTAACAACAGAAGATTGTTCAGCTCTCGAAGTAAATGAGTGTAAGTAGTCTTCAAATAATAATCTCATTTGCTCTTTCAACTCTAGAACTTTCTGAACTGCTGTAGTCGAGTCAACTTTCTTATAACAAAACTCAACAAATGTGAATTTATATCGAGGATCAAGAACAATAGCAAATATTAAAATCACACTATAATCCTTCCAGTATTTATCAAATTTTGGCTTTATCCATATTGCCATGCTACTTATATTAGTATCTTCATTAGCCATTTCTTCATGTATAAGTGTTTGTATCTGCCACACATTTCGAAAATAAAGATTTGACGTTGGGTAATATTGTCTAGAAAAAAGCTCTGTCAACTCAAAAAAAGGTTTGAGAAACCTTGCTATTGTTTCCACTTTTCTCCACTCTTCATGTGTGGGACACCATTTATAATTAGTGTCAACCAGTTTCAATTGAGCAAACACACCTTCATATAGAAGGGCGTTGTTTAACATCTTATATGTAGAATTCCATCTCACAGGTATATCTTGGCTCAATCCCTTTCTTGGCTTCAAACCTAATTGCTTCGTACACTCAGCAAATCTATTTAGTCTCGGCTCAGACCCTCGTACATACTTTACACTCTCACGAATTTTCTCGATACATATCTCAATGCATTTTAAGCCTGCTTGCACAATCAGATTTAATATATGTGCAGCACATCTCACATGTAAAAAATTTCCGTTACACACTGAAGCATCCATCAAGAAAAGGTGATCTTTCAATATATCAATCACCCCATTATTATAAGTTGCATTATCCAAAGTCAAAGTAAAAATATTCTTCTCAATTCCCCATTCTTGCAAATAACTTATCAATTTCTCTCCAACATTTTGACCATCATGTGGAGGGGGTAAATGTCAAAAAATAAGTACCTTTTTTTTCAGCACCCAATTATTATCGACATAATGTGCCGTAACAACCATATACCCGTTCGTAACTTGAGAGATCCACAAATCAGATGTTAAGCATATCCTACTCTTTACAACTTCCAATTGTGCTTTGACCTTTTCCTTCTTACTATGGTATATCTTTGCAACATCTGCTCTTGATGTGTTTCATGACACATTGACAACTGCTGGATTTAAATACGAGAAAACCTCTCTAATCCCTTCATGTTCAACAAATCGGTATGCATAATTATGCAAGATAGTTGCTTTGGCTAGCTTTTCCCTAAAGACAGATTGAGAAAATTCCTCACCTTCATGCCCATATTGACGCCCCTCACGAAAGGGACACATTTCATTCATATGGCGTCTCAAATTTGTCGTGCCACCACCACCGGCATAAACTTTTTCTCACCTTTTGCATTTATATCTTAGTTTCCCATCCTCCATAATTTTCTCAAATGTCCTCCATACAATAGAAGAAGTTCTTCTAGTAGAACTCAATCCTCCCACTAAATTATCTACACTAAATGACTGTTCTTCCTCCATCTCTCTCCCTAAAATTACAATATAGAACTCATTCAGGAGAGCACATTGAATACTATAGTCTTTAATTTTCATTTTCCAATCGGTTAATGAAATAAAGCATTCAATAATGAAATATATCAAGATAGCATACTGATCAATAATTCAATCTCAAAGTAAAACAAGTGAGCATAGAATGGCTACTGCTCAAGTAATTATGTTTACAAAATCATAGCCCTCGATTCCAACCTAGATTCACACACCAATTCAAAACAGCAGAAAGACAGAAAAAAAGGTAAAAAAAAAAGTTGAAAGAGAAGATTGAATGTACCTTTAGATTCGCCGGAGAGAGAGGGGAACGGAAAGAGAGGCGCCGGACGACGTGGAAACGGCGCGACAGAGAGGCTATCGAGAGAGAGAAGAAGCGACGGTGGAGGAGTAGCAGCTGTTGAGGAGCACAGTGGTGGAGGAAAGACGACGGTGGAGGAGCGGTGGGCGGTGGAGGAGCTGTGGGCGGTGGAGGAGAGAAATGAGAATTAGGTTTTGAGTTTTTGACGTAACGTTTAATTTAGGAATTAGAAATTTTAAAATATTTTTTCATTTATTTTGTTAGAATTAATAAATAAAAAATGTGAAGATTTAAATTTTAAATTTTAATTAGGATAAATATGTAAATTTATATTCTTAGTAAGGGTATAAGGGTAAATTGCAATTAATATAACAGTTGGGCTCGGTCCATTAGCGACCCATTAATGGCCCATTAATGACTCAGTCCAAAATCCATTATTGATCCAAAATATATGCTGATCCATTAGGTCGAACCACATTGGGCCCATCATATTTTTTGATGAACCAAAACCAAACCAAAACTAATGGTTTTGGTTTGATCCATGGGTCTTAAACCATCTTGACACCCCTAGGTAAGATGCAAAATTCCGAGAATGGCCCTAAAGTATCTATTATTATTAGGGGTATTTATGGTATATCAAAAAATTGGTGTTGCGGTGTCACAAACCGCCGTTTATGAGTAAGAAATGGCTTCTCTTTTTATATAGTATAGACTAGCCACTATGGCACGCCGTCCTTGCGCGCATAAATTTATTGATGTAATTCGATATTTATATTTTTTTCCTAAATTTCATTAAATATATGTATTTATGCTAAAAAGTGGAATATCACCAAATAACCACAAATAAAACTTAAAAAGAGGGCATATTAATAAATTGATTCACTGTTATATATACAATTAAGAATTCAAATATTTGCAGAGTTTTTTTTTTTTACTTAACATCAAAATCATCCCTATTTGTATCAAATTTCCTCCCTTCCACTTAGCCGAATGTCGTAACTTTAAAGATATGATGAAAACATCCAAAATGCTGCATAAGATAGAACATAAAATAACATTATTATTGAGAAAGTAAATAATCAATATATCTGAAAAGCTAATAATTAGTAAGAGTCGATTATAACCTTTATATACTACGCTAATAAAAATATGGAATTCAAAGATGGAAAAGAGCTAATATTTGTGCTATTATTTCAGTGACTTCTAATCAACTTAATAGACAACGTGTCTTTTACATGAATGTTAAAAGTTAATAAATGCAAGTACAATATTTATTAAACTGATATATATTTTGAAAAGTACCTTGAATTAGTGACAGTGGTTCTCAATTTTTCAAAGATCTCTTTGTACACCACATTCTTTGTGAAAACTCCCTCATGACCATCAATGGAACCTTTTCTAACCAACACTTTTGTTGTTCTTTCAGAAACACCTCGTGAAAGAGCTACGTATAATTGGCCATGGCTGAAAACATGATTTCGAAGATAAATTCCCACATTTGGAATGGTTTGTTTGTCCTTGAGATTTATTAATTGTCAAGGCAAAACTCAATCGAATTGGAAATTGTCTTCTTGTCATTTCAAAAGGCATATTTGCATCTTCGACAATTTTCAACGGAATTCGTGGCAAAAACACTCTCGTTCCCTTAAACTGTCCAACTAAAATTTCTGCTTCAATAATGTTTCTACCAAATCTATGACAAATAAGCCTTGTACCATTACAAAGACCAATTTTTGGATCAATATTTCTCAAGAGCATGACTGGAGCACCTTTTTTCAGAGTTAACTTATGAGGTGGCAAACTACCAGGTGAAAGAAATTCTGATAAGTACAAATTCCGGACATCATCAGCTAGAGAATCAAATGAATAGTATGTGATATCATCTCCATTAAAAATATTTAGTACATTTTCATTTAACTTATTCACATCATCATTTAGAGGAGTTAATAAGGCCCTGCTAGCCATATACTCTGAATCATATGTGTGACAACTCAATTCTGGGAAAACAAAATTAGTTAATTGTTCAATAGAATGCTCTCCTTCCCAAGGTATAGACATGGAGTTTGGAATTTGTACCATCTCATCTTCTATTGTTGGCTCAAGACCATTACCAATACGGAGTAAAAATTCTGTAAAGTTCGGATCAGTTTGCGCTCTCATATTCTCCGATAGGTGTAGAAGTTTGACATTACGCCATAACGGTGATTGCACTATGCTGGCATTTATAATTTGTGATTTTGTACCTGCAATCACAACAGGAAGAACTTGGCGAAAATCTCCTCCTAATATCATCACTTTGCCACCGAATGGTAGTTCAACCCCAAGAATGTCCTTGAATGTCCGGTCAACTGTTTCAAAAGCTTTTCTATGCGCCATTGGTGCTTCATCCCAAATAATAGCTGAGGCGCGCTCTATTAGAGTAGACAACTCTTACTGTTTGCTAAATAGGCACAACGAAAAAGGTTCAAATTTGATAGGTATTTTCAATTTCGAATCGATGTAGAATCTTTGGAGACTTGAATAGTACAGGTATGGAAACAAACCAAGACTTCAAGTGGAACTTCTCTAAGCTTGCAACCCTGTTGCTTGAGTCGACAGGAAAGAAACCGAGTTCGAATGGATAATCTCTGTAAGGCCTGTTCTTACGAGCCGAAAAGAGATTAACTACAACTTCAATATTAACCCTGCTCAAGGGATTCTGAAGGAATCATCATGAGTAAGAATGCATCACATTAAAGGTTAATTTAGTGAATGGTACTAATGAAGAAACCATAGCTTAGGCTCAGGAAGCTAAAATCAACCAGAAAGTTGCCACTCATGACATCAAACTAGCTGCCGTATTAAAGGATTGGCTTAAACGTCGCCATCATCTCATGGAATCAGTTGGCATCTCCACAGATTATGAGAGTTTCAACACGTGTTTACTCAGAAGGAGGTGAACCAACCCCAACGCCATCAATAGAAAATGTTTGAGGACTACGATTGCAAGAATCAGTGTTCCTTGGGAAAGCGAATATCAAAGTTGGCACTTTGAACCAAATCACGAGCGTGTCATAGGTTGAGGCTAAACCGAATTGGACTTGCACCATTTTTGGATAATTTCATCCATAACCTTGCGACCTAGTCAAAATTGGGTTGAAGAATCCGAAATGCCAAGACTGCAAAAGAATGGATCCCGAGTCAGACAATTCGAGTGAAGAATAATCCAGAGTTTCAGCTTTGTGTTGGTAACCCCAATATTTCCCAATATACGCCTCGGACCCATGATTCGAAGAGTCGAAAGAAAGAGACTTACTCGATTAAGTCAAGAGATACTTGACTTGTCAGCAGGTCAAAGCCGAGCATCAATGATTGAGGGGTTAGCTACGACTACTACTTATCCCTATGTGGGATTGAGAATGAATTCACCATGGACTTCGTGTCCGGACTACTGAAGGTCTAAGATGGTAATTACCGTTACACATTTATCTGGGATTTCTCCAAGGTGCTGTCGATCGAATTCAGGCCTTTCAACAATAAATGGAGATAGCTCAAGTTCTACTAAAATGCTACTTATAAGAACCCCGAACAAGCTTGGAGTTGTGCAATCCACGAGATAGCTCCTATAAGTTCCTTCAAGGATCAGACCATCGAAGAAGCTTCGTGAGATATCCGTATGAAGATGCGTAAGTTTCACCCAGAGTTGTTTAACTCTAATCAGTAGAATTTGGGGACCAGATTCTCATAAGGAGGGGTGATTGTAACGCCCCGAAAATTCGAGTTATGAACCGGGAACCCGAACCGATTTTCTTACATGATTTATAATTTATTTTATTAATTATTATGTGATTTATATAACATATTCATGAATGAGTGAATTTTGGTATTTAAACCACGACATGTCAATGTGCGCTTAATTTCATAAACTTTGACTGTAATTATGTGTTATTCGGATAACTTAAGTTTTTGTACTATTTTATGAAATTATGAAAATGCCCCTTCGATTCTTCGACCAAGTCAATTTTTGACTTAGTCTCTCACGCGCAACAACAGAACAAAGAAAAGAAAGAGAAGAGAAGAAGAAGAGGAAAAGAAGAGGAAAGCTTCAATCGATCGTGCCGGACTCGTTTCTCGACGGATTTTCGAACCGTTAACACCTACGCGACCCTCTCGATCTCCTCTACCGGTAACTCTCTAATGCCAATCCGTTTTTATGCACTTTATGTCTCATTTTTCTGAATTTTCTCCAAAATGTGCAAATATTGTATATATGTTGATTTTGGATGATTTTGTGGATGGAATTTCGTGTTTCTTGTTTCTATAGATAGATAATAAGTAGGAGAACATTATATGTGAACATTAGGATGAGATTTGCATGATTAATTGGTTAAATGTTATATTCTCTTTCAATTATTTATTATTTTATTTCGGTTGTAGTGATCAACAACTATTTTAAGTTGGGATGGTGACTTCTAATTGCATCTAACTTGGAATAAATCTGGTTGAGAAAAAAAAACTCCTTTAACAAGTTTTTTATTTTTGTTTTTTGAAACACTATGATTGTGTGCAACAAAGGTTAAGGTTTCTCGCTTCTGCGAATATTCTGCTGTTCTTCATCCACACAGACTTTGCACACGGGGTGTTGCAAGTCCGTGTATGTGCGCACGGGCTCTCTCATGGCTGTGTGAGAGGCCGTGCATGTTTGTGAATGTGCACGGGCTCTCTCACGGCCGTGTGAGAGGCCGTGCGTGTTTGTGAATTTGCACGGGCTCTCTCACGGCCGTGTGAGAGGCCGTGCGCGTTGAGGATTTCACACGGGCTGCTGCACACGGCCTCAAGCCCGTGTGCAAGAGGCCGTGTGGAGCCATTTTTGGCCCCTGGACCTTCTGTAAGCCGCAGTGCTACTTTGCACTGTGGGTAACCCGAGACTCGTCTTTTCCGAATTTTTTCTTTGCTCATGTATTCTTTAATTATGAAGTGGATGTGAATTGTATGATTTATAAATTTATGCCATGTTCGGGATTGTGAATAGTGCATTCGAAGTTTTCAACAAATTTCCTAACTTTTGCATATGAAGTCCGTTTCTTCCGAAACTTGAATGCATACTCTCTTATGGTATATTAAGCATGTTCATGAAATCTCGTTGCATTTGAACTTGGTTTGCATGTCTAAATTCATGGATTACTTCGTTTATTGCTAATTTGAACCTAAGTGTCGTATTTGATCGTTTGATGTGCTTTTACGTGTTTCTATGCCTTCGTTGAGCCGTGCATCGTCGTATGTCTTATGTGGTTATGTTATTTGTCAGTTGCAGGTTCCACTCTCGTGGATTAGGTTGTTCGCTTCCGTTTTAGGCTCTTTTTTGGTTGTCACCAAGTGAGGTTTCCTTTGTTAAATTTATACGATAATACGTACGTAGTACCAACCCTAATACCGAATAAGCCTCGCATGCGAAATTTATGTTTTCATCCCGTATTACTATATTTAGTAAATACTTTATGCTTAATACTTTTATGAAGTTTAGGAACAATGAATTTGATATTAAAAGAATACTATGTATATGATTTCGAAAGTTTTTCAAAAAAAGAGAAGCGAACTATGTTTCGATTTAAATGTAATTTTGGGTTTGGAAACCTTCTTGTTGAGTGAAATCGTTAGAGCGGATCTCTCCCCCCTTGACGATGGAATAGCCGGTTGTGTTTCCTGCCGTTACACCGTCTGTCTCGAACGGCCCTCTTTGGCCCCCTAAATGTCTTGATTCCTATTCTAATAGGAAAATGATAGTTATGAAAATGCGAGATATGATATGCGTGTCCATTATGTTATGTGGGCCCTGGAGTATGGTGATTGGATGAAGCCGGATAGACAGCGGGTCTACGGTGGAATTCGGTGGCTTGCTCCATGTTTATCGGGAGCACGGGGTGAGGCCGGAGTGGCAACCTTCGAGCTCCTGCGGCAGTTAACTTCGTGTCAACTGAGACATAGGTTGTTATGCCTATATCCGGTGCAGTTTGGATGTAGCGGTCCTTCTCCTATATGGGAGGAATAAGGTTGGTATATTTTCAGGTATGATATGATATGAGGAGTTGAGGGCTTGACTCGCCGAGCAATATGATATGTCACGTTATGTTATGTTATGATAAATCACCAAACGATTATGAAAATCCTTCTTTTACGTTAGTTTTCTTTTAAGTTAAAATGGTGATTTGTTCTATGTATGCTATTATGTATGTACTCCCCTTCTCCCCCTCACTTAGTCTTTTGACTAACCCTCTCTGCTTCAACCCTTATTTGTTTCAGGTGGTTACTAGGTGGGCATCATCGATCTTGTTTCGCAGAGTTATTTTACTTATGTGCGTTGTTCATTCCTAGATTGTTTTAGGTACTTGATCACGTTATATGTATCCCCTAGATTACGACTTTGTGTTCGGGACTATTTAATGTTGAACCCGTTTAAGATTTAGTTAAGTTTATGTACGTGAATTCCGCTAGCCTTGGAGGGCTTTAACTATTTGCGCAATTTGTTTACTGCCTTAATTGTCCTTATGAAGATCTAGGTTTTGTTGTTGTTGCTTCCGCTTCCGCATTTTTGTCGTGTCGTTTTTACAAAAAGCCCCGCCTAGTGATTGAGAAATTGAGTTTGCCGTTCGCCGGGTTTCAGTTTAGGGTCGGATTTCCGTTTCGGCTTCGAATTGAGACTCGGTGCGGGGCGTGCGTTACCCGTTTGGGGTGCCCGCTACAATCTAGGATTGCACAGGATAGGCTAGTTGAGCCATGAATGGCACTATGTGTTTATGAATCTTCTGTATCTTGAACTGCAAATGTTTAAATGATATTATGTTAGCCTCGTAGGCTTTTATGAAATTTATTTGTTTACCTTTTAAATCACTTCCGCATTACTCTGTATTGTTGTGGTTGTTGTTGGGAAGTCGTTGCTGTTGCCGGTAGTTATTGCTTGTGTGCCGTTCGCCGAAGTGGGTTTTTGTGTTAAGGCCCCTCGCCAAAGCTCGGGAGTTCGCTTCGGTGCGAATGTGGCGTTCCTTCTTCAGGAGGCGCTACATTCCCGAAAACATGAAACCCTTAAATAATCTAAATAAGTCTTTCATTAATTTCAAAATATTAGGAAAAATACTAAATTCTTAATAATCTCGACAATGCGGTACAGAGCATCTAAGAATCCCATAAACAACTACCCAACTTATAACAATAAATGTCATCCCTAAGTATTTGTAATATTCAAATCCTAGACAAACTATTCAATGGAAACTAAAATATTTAAGTTTTCAATAGAATGTGAAAGCAAGTAAATTCCTCATCTCGTCTTCTTTAACTCCATGAGCTGACTAAATATCTGACAAAAAATTAGCAAGGGGTGAGCTGCAAACTCAATAAGCAATTCCCAATACCTTTCCATCGGATCAAGCGTTAACTATAAAGTGATAATATACATAAGTTATGAAATATTTATCGTACCAAACTTTTCTTGTAAAATAATTTCAAAGCATTTACCGTAAGTCAAATTATTCAAATACATTCTTAAATTATAAACTCGTAAATTCAAAGATGTTCGCTACCACATACCAAACAAATACTTATCAGATACTTAACAGATGAGCCCTTGGTATGGTACGAACAGATACTTAACAGATGAACCCTTAGTCTATGGTACGAACAAATGACCCCCTGGCCGAGAGGGACGAAACAGATGAGCCTTGAGCACAGGCACACAGATGACCCCGGGGACGGACAGATAACTTATACAGAGAATTCATATACATCAGAGTTTAATAAAATGTTGTCAAACTTATTTTCTATTCAAAATAATGGTGTCAAACTCAACGTTTTAGTTATAAACATTGACAAATATATTTTATATGCTTGATCCATTTAATAAAAATAATCTTTAGTTATCCTTTCAAAATAAACATTGTCAATTCACTATCAATTAATAATCGAGAAAACAATTATGTTCATAAAGATAACATAATACAATTTTACATTAAAATAGAAAAATGTCAAGAATCTCTCACCTCTAAACTCCAAACTTCAGTAACCAGCAAAATAACTTCACTAAGATCGTTCTACCAAATCTAGAATATGTAAAAGAAACATAGATTAAACTAAAGATAAATATTCAATCAAAACATCTAAATAATCTTAAATGGACTTATTAGTATAAATTATACAAATTAATTTGTCGATATCAAAACTGAATAATCTTATTAATACATATTATTCTTTCCACCAATTAAATTTGCCTTGGCCATGGTAAACTAACCAACCTATGTTAGATAGTTAATCGAGAAGAATTAAATGTCTCGTATTCCGTATATTACATAATTTAGTTGAGAAACTATTTGATTACATTGAAATTGTGTTAGTGTGACTTGGCCATTCAATTACTCAAACCGATGACATTTAGCGAACTAAAAGACAATACAAGATTTTAACTTCTATTAATTCATCTTCTGCCTACTTTTAATTCTCTGATTTTTCATACAATTCAATCAAAGAAAATTGAAAAACCCACATATACATGTTTAAATATATCTCGAAAACTGACCTTCTTCTCTAATACCCAATTTCGCTGTTTTATGCCAGACTGCTTCTAGGTTGTCGGCTGCCATCTTTTGGAGTCTGATGGCGTTGGGAAAGAAGTGCTTGAGGAACACCTCCCGAAAACGTGCCCATGTAATAGGTCCTTCCTCGCGCATCGGGGTTGACACACCTTCCCACCATCGAGATGCTTCTCCCACTAGAAAGGGCAACACGACTCTTAGTCGAATTTCTAACGAGACCTCCATTAGCTCAAAGTTATCTTCAATCTCTTTGAGCCAATTCTGCGCTAACTCTGGGTCATAATGAGTACCGTCGAAGATTGGTACATGAGCTCTCCTCAAGGCTTCATAATGAAACTTCGTCCAATAACAGCAGGTGGCGGATTCGCAGCTTGAGCTTGTCGTTAGTTTTGGACTTGCATAGCCTGAGCTACAGCAGTAGCGATTGCAATCAAATCCTCTTGTTGAATCCCCGGTTGGTCTACTGATGGTTGTCCATTTTGCTCACGAGGGTCTTGGTTTTCACGTCTAGGTTTCCCGGCCATTTCCTAAATATATACGTATATCACTAAGGGCATTTTTGATAGGGTATTTAAGCCCACTTAGAGGAGTTGAATTTATATTAAATTGTTGTTTGATAGAGTAAACTAACTCTTGCGGGCCTTCCAATTTTAAATGCGGCCCGCTGATTTGGACGTATTGAGTGAGACTGGGAGTCTCTCCCCCACCTTAAGTATTACAGAATATAGCGGTTTTCTTCTTTACGTGAAAAAAAATAAAGACAATTTAACCCTCATAAATAATTGTATTTTTCCAATAAACATGTTGAGAGATTTCAAACTTTTCATAATTACTCAAAAGCAAACAACCCTAACTAAGAAGCAAAAGGGAAAAAGCTGTCGCTCATCTACTGCCGCCGCCGCCGCTCGTCTACCGCCGCCTCCGCTCGTCTACCGCCGCCGCCGCGCATCTCAAATATTTGTTTACGTAAGTTACATTTGATGGATAACATTACATTTGATGGATAACATTACTTGGTTTAGAGGTCCTGAAATTTATAGCTTTTCAGCTTATAAGAAAAGCTGAAATTCTATTATGTTTTAAAGAGCTGAAATTTTAGCTTTTCAGCTTATGAAAAAAGCTTAAATTCTATGTTTTTAAGACCTGAAATTCTATGCAAATTCTATGTTTTTAAGAGCTGAAATTCTATAAATTCTATGTGTATAGCTTTTCAGCTTATGAAAAAAGCTGAAATTTGTCATACTTGAATAAAACCACACCAATTCTAACTATTCAATGTTTATCATATGTCATCTTAGAAGCCAGCCTAATGTAACGTATCAAAATATGAAAAAATCTTGTGGCATCAAAAGATGTAATGTGATATAAATTTTATAAATTTATTTTTATGTATATTATTCTTTTCTTATGAGCTACAAAAAAAAAATGATTCTAATCAATGTATATTAATTTTTTCTAGTTAATATATATTAATTTCTAGTATAAATATCGTTTGATACATTAAACTGAAGGTAGAATATAGGGGTAAATATGTAATATACTCGACAGATGGATTAAGTACGACGTATCAAACATGTATAAGAATGTTTAGAATTTCAGTCTAACTACCGTATAAAGTTATTTGATACACTAAACTGAACTCCCTTAAATTGATCAACTTATGGAATTTCCACATTTTGAATTTCAATCCACATACCCAATCAAAAACGCCATAAGTAACTTAAATATCTTAAGAATGGAATTATAATACTCTAAACTTTATATCATGCGGGCAAAACAAAGCTTTCACGTCTCGTATTAGTCTGGCATTAGTCAAACCTTATTCTTACCATAACCTATGTAGCGCCCTCTGAAGAAGGAACGCCACATCCGCACCAAAATGGATTCTCGAGTTTCAGTGAAGGGCCTTAACTCAAAAACTCACTCCAGCGAACGTCACACAAGCAATAACTACCGGCAACAGCGCCGACTTCCCAACAACAACCACAACAATAAAAATAATGCGGAAGCGATAAACAATTCAATACCATAAAAGCCTATGAGGCAAACATAATATCATTAAACATTTGCAGTTCAAAATACAATTTAATCATAAACACGTAGTGCCATCCATGGCTCAACTAGCCTACCCTGTGCAATCCTAGATATCTTCAACTATCCCACAACAGGGGCACATAAGGTACATAAAGTAAATAAAGCAGTAAATGGTACGAAAGCAATTAAATACAATAAACAAGACTTGACGGTTGTTGGGAACACTGACAAGACAAACCAGACTATAAGACTGAGCCTATCTAGACTTGCTGATGCCGACTAACAAGATATGTGACGCCACCACCTGTCTACCTGAAGCAAGAACCAATATAGAAGGGGTGAGTATAAAGGATACTCAGTAAGGTGGTTTGATCACAGTTCTTCGTTTATCTTTTAAAAACCAAAAGTAGTGAATGTTGCTCGTTTTGAGAAAGAATACAAATAACAATATAAGTTGCAAAACAATAACACAAAGCAACACTCGGGGTCGGCTTACTTTGAAAACACAAAAAGGTTGACGAACCGGATGCATTTGAAATCATTTACACATAATATCAAGCCAATAGTTCAATGAGGGCTTAGTCGATTCACAATCCGTCGAGTGGTAGAAATGAACAGTTATCAATAATACATGAACGAGAAATGAAAGACAGGATTGTGCTTCGACTAAGTAAAAAAAACAGTAAATCAATTAGACAAGTAAATAATGCAATAAGTCATGAAATAATATATCCCGGCGAGAACGAGCCTATTCCTCCTTATAACTCCTAATCAAGGTAATCATGAAATCAATTACTCCACCACCAAAAGCCAAGCAGTCAGGAATTTAAGGAGACGCGGTTAGCACCACCGTTCGCATCAACTTAGACTGGTCAACCTCCTAACCAGCCTAAGTCAACACAGATAGAAGCATACATTGGGATTTGCCCTAGACGCTCGTCTCCAGGCTCACCTCCTGTATACTCCGGGCCCAAAGTCATGATCCAGTCCATGGCTCGCTTTTGAAATTAATATCAGTTGGGTGGCCAAAAGCGCCGTTCAAAAAGATGAAGCAGTTAAGTATGAATGGACAAAGGGGCTTTTGAGACAAGTTGGTGTAACGATCTAAGAATTACTCATAAGTGCATACGCTTCGGGAGCATGCTGATGGATGTCCCTAACGACATTACTTATAAGTGCCCCTGAGATCAAATAGTTACTTTTAAAACAAATAAGCTACTTGTCTCTAGTCGAAGGCATTTCAAATCATTTTGGTAGATGCATAAGTTTTGCTATCAAAAGGTTTGACTAAGCACATAAGGAAATAGTAAAGGCGGGAACAACAAGCAATAAGAAAGGCGGGATAATAATTTATTTCGGAAACCTATATAAATATGTAACTTACTCCAGTTGAAAGCATTTTAAACCCTTACCTGGCTCGACACAACAGAATGAAAACAAGCGGTAGTCAAGTTTCTCCCTCGTTGGTCCCACATGTAATACACAGGGCCTAGAGGATGAAAACGAGACCGACAATATTAAAAGCAAGACACGAGCCAACAAACGATGCAGGGCAATACAAATAGAATCCCAATCATGCTATAAACACAATATGGAAAGCTAATCAATTAAACATATAGGGATGTGTAAAATACGAAACAACAATTAAAGAAATATTAATGCAATTCTAAACAACGAAAGAAACATTAAAATTAAATATTAAAGACATTCTTAAATGCAATTAGGGCACGTAGGCATGCTTAAAATAATATAAGAATGCTCTCACGCGAAAACGGGATCAAACGGATAACAAACGGAAAAAGTGGGAAAAATTCCTAAATGAGTAAGGTGTCAATTGATGGTCAAATAAAGCCGGATAAATCATAACTTTGGGAATAAATAGGTTTTGAAACACTACGAAGCTATTGGTGAAGTCAAAATTCGAATCCGAGGTCAAACGGGAAAATGACATTATTCAAAAGGGGGTAAAATGCTAATTAACGTGAGCAATATTTGAAATCAAGCTAGAAAAATGGTTAAGGGGGTTGCACGGGCCTGTGCACAGTCTTGGGACCGTGCAATAGCCTGTGCGTGCTCACGTACAGGGTGCACAGCCTTGTGCACGGGGAAAGCAAGCCCGTGTGAAGGCTAGAGGGGTTGCACGGTCTTGTTAACGGGCTCAAGATCGTGCACAAGGCCATTTGAAGGTTTTAAGGGTATGCACGGTCTTGAGCACGAGCGCAAGACCATGGGCACAAACCCGTGCGGATCTTCTGGGAGCAGAAAAATGGCAGAATGCGGGTTTCTCGCCCACAACAACATACAAACTCATAGATCTCTTAATCTACTCCATAAAACATGCTAATTTTTACATATATGCATATATATCACATTAACTACGCATAGGTTCAAAAATCATGCAAAATGATCAAGTAAATATCCTTAAACATGAAAATTCCAAATCTATGAAATCCTATCTAAAAACCCACGAAAATCGTAACGAGGAGTGAACGGAATGAATAGGGTAAAAGAATTACCGGTAGAGAATGAAGCAAGGGTCGTTCGGGTTTTTACGGCTCGTCGATCGGGCGAGAAACGGGCTCGGTAGGGCGATTCTTCTTTCCTCTCCTCTTTTCTCCTTCCTTCTTCTTCTTCTTCTCCTTCTCCCTCTCGGTTCTTTCTTCTCTCTCTCTATTCTCTTTCTTTCTTTCTTTTGTAATAAAAGGGGGCAAAAGTGGAAATAAGGGGTATGAGGGGGTAAATGTGGAAAATAGGTATTAAAGAGGGTCGGGGATAAAATAGATAATTCCAGGTAAAAGGTGGGTTCTCAGGTAAAACTTATTCGCGATATTAAATATTTCCACGAAAACCCTTCAGTGCGAATAAAATATAATTTCGGAATAAATCTGAAATTTCGGGTCGTTACAACCTATATACTTTCCTAGTACACTGGCAACATCCCACTTAATGATATATACATGTAAATGATATCAATACCTAATACTCAATCCGTTTGTACTTTTAAAAGACATTAATTAATATTCCTCCAAAGATAATATGTTTTAAATTCAAGTCTGCTCATTAGTCAAACAACTTTTAACTAAAAGAAATAAAACTGATTTCCATTTTTTTCCTTTTTTTTCTTTTTTATCCACTAATATCTAATAATAGGGTGACCCATTTAATACCCACAATCGCAACCTATTGCTCTAATAGCACTTCTGTCAGGCCCCGAGCCCGGGACGTGATTGGCCGTGCCGTCAGGGACCTTCCCGACAACACGAAGCCCTTAAATAATCTAAATAAGTCTTTCATTCATTTCAAAATATTAGAAAAAAAATACTAAATTCTTAATAATCTCGACAATACGGTACAGAGCATCTAAGAATCATAAACAACTACCCAACTTATAACGGTAAATGTCCTCCCTAAGTATTTGTAATATTCAAATCCTAGACAAACTATTCAATGGAAACTAAAATATCTAAGTTTTCAATAGAATGCGAAAGCAAGTAAACTTCTCCTCTCGTCTTCTTTAATTCCACGAGCTGACTAAATATCTGACAAAAAATTAGCAAGGGGTGAGCTGTAAACTCAATAAGCAATTCCCAATACCTTTCCATCGGATCAAGCGTTAACTATAAAGTGATAATATACATAAGTTATGAAATATTTATCGTACCAAACTTTTCTTGTAAAATAATTTCAAAGCATTTATCGTAAGTCAAATTATTCAAATACATTCTTAAATTATAAACTCTTAAATTCAAAGATGTTCGCTACCACATACCAAACAAATCCTTATCAGATACTTAACAGATGAGCCCTTGGTAGGGTACGAATAGATACTTAACAGATGAACCTTTGGTCTAGGGTACAGATGACCCCCTGGCCGAGAGGGACGAAACAGATAAATGTCCTCCCTAAGTATTTGTAATATTCAAATCCTAGACAAACTATTCAATGGAAACTAAAATATATAAGTTTTCAATAGAATGCGAAAGCAAGTAAACTCCTCCTCTCGACTTCTTTAACTCCACGAGCTGACTAAATATCTGACAAAAAATTAGCAAGGGGTGAGCTGTAAACTCAATAAGCAATTCCCAATACCTTTCCATCGGATCAAGCGTTAACTATAAAGTGATAATATACATAAGTTATGAAATATTTATCGTACCAAACTTTTCTTGTAAAATAATTTCAAAGCATTTATCGTAAGTCAAATTATTCAAATACATTCTTAAATTATAAACTCTTAAACTCAAAGATGTTCGCTACCACATACCAAACAAATCCTTATCTGATACTTAACAGATGAGCCCTTGGTAGGGTACGGATAGATACTTAACAGATGAACCTTTGGTCTAGGGTACGAACAGATGAGCCCCTGGCCGAGAGGGACGAAACAGATGAGCCTTGACCACAAGCACGCAGATGACCCCGGGGACGGACAAATAATTTATACAGAGAATTCATATACATCAGAGTTCAATAAAATATTCGAGTTCTCCATTTTCTATTCAAAACAATGGTGTCAAACTCCACTTTTTACTTATAAACATTGACAAATATATTTTATATGCTTGATCCATTTAATAAAAATAATCTTTAGTTATCCTTTCAAAATAAACATTGTCAATTCACTATCAATTAATAATCGAGAAAACTCAAACGTTAGGTTAAACTCAAATAACGAATGGCATTAGTGTATTAAAGATAGATATTTACAATTAGTCAATATACTTTATGATAAATACAAGCTAATCGGTGCGCAAAGCAAGAGTTCTGCTATCAGGAAACTATTGTGTATATCGGATCAAAGTTCCCAAATTAATTAAACTGTAACCGATTCTAGATTTGCTACAAATTCTATGTTAAAATATTCAACTAAAACATGTTGTTTTTTCTTTTAGAATTCTTAGGGGTTATGTCTCTTCCATCTTCACTTCAACTCGACCTTCGGCTGGGGATATTGATGCGGCTTTGGAATGCTTAACCCCTAAGATCACACAGGATGACAACTTGAAGCTTCGTCGACCATTCTCGGCAAAAGATATCTCTCGGGCACTGGCCCAAAAGTCTCTACTAAAAGCTTCTGGGCCTGAAGGCATGGATCCCATTTTCTTCCAATCATTCTAGCATATTATTCGTGATGATGCGACCTCTTGTGCATTAGAATTTCTTAATAACCATAACTCTTTGTTTGATTTGCACTATACACACATTGTTTTAATCCCTAAATATTCTAATCTTGAGTATATGACTTAATTTCGTCCTATTAGCTTATGCAATGTGATCTACAAAATAGCATCCAGGGCATTGACTAATAGGCTAAAACCTTTTCTCGACTCCACTATTTCCCCATATCAATCGTCCTTCGTTCTGGGTCGACTGATCACGCATAATATACTTTTTGCTTTCGAAATTAACCACTATATTAAGAGCAGGACTCAAGGGAATGAGGGCCTTATGGCTCTCAAGTTGGACATGAGCAAAGCCTATGACAGGGTGGATAGGAGTGGATTTTTCTGGAACGAGTTTTGTCGAGGTTAGGTTTCCATATAGAGTGTATTGAGCTTATTTTAAGCTGTGTGTGCAATTTTTCATATTCTTTTATATTGAGTGGGGTTCAGTTTGGGCACATTATTCCAAAGAGGGGAATCCGACTGGGGGACCCTCTCTCGTCGTAGCTCTTTCTTCTTTGCGTAGAGGTGTTTTGCAGATTATTGCAGGTTGAACAGCAGAGGGGGCGGATTGAGGGTGTTATGGTAAGCAGGGGGTGCCTCGTATTTCCCTTTTGTTGGTTTCAGATGATACCCTTATCACTTGTAAAGCTACTGATGAGGCGAATGATGCATTCTTGGGGGTGATTGGGTTGTATGAAGCTATCTCGAGGCAGCAAGTGAATTATCAAAAATCAGCTGTTGTTTTGTCTCGAAATATGGGTCAGCAGGAGAAGTGCAGGGTAGCTTCATGGATGGGAGTAAGACTCGAGTACTCACATTCTCAGTACCTTGGCTTACCTTCAATTGTAGGGAGAAGTAGGGGAGAGATGTTTGGGGTGATCCGAGATAGATTGTGGAGTAGGATTCAGGGGTGGTCTGCTAAACTAATTTCTCAAGCTGGCAAGGAGGTTCTCATTAAGTCATGTATATCCAATTTTTGTTGAGTTCCTATACGTTAGGTTAAACTCAAATAAAGAATCGCAATAGTTTCATAATTAATCAAAACACTTTATGATAAATATAAACTAATCAATGTGCAAGGGGAGAGGGCCGGTTGTCGCAAAACCAACGTGTGTACCAGATGTCACCTCCCTGTATATCCTATTCTTTGTTGATTACTCAAACGTTAGGCTAAACTTAAATAACAAATCGCATTAGTGTATTAAAGATAGATATTCACAATTAGTCAATATATTTTATGATAAATGCAAGCTAATCGGTACGCAAAGCGAGAGTTCTGCTATCACGAAACTATTGTGTATACCAGACCAAAGTTCCCAAATTAATTAAACCGTAACCGATTCTAGTGTTGCTACAAATTCTTTGTTAAAATATTCAATTAAAACATGTTGTTTTCTCTTTTAGAATTTCATTGAAACTGGCTTATTCTAGTTTTTGAAAATTAATCAAATTTAGGCAGCAAAATAATTTGAATAAGGATATCTATAAGTTGTTTTTGAGAAGTTTTAACAACATTGTTGTAGTATTTTAGTGAAAATTTTGAAATAAGGGTTTCACCTTTGCAAATTTCACCACCGTAGTTACGCCTTTTTGTATCATTACGAAGACTAATTCCCGACAAAAATAAGAAAACCATACTTGTTTCTTTCATTCGCTTTTCCTTCAAAGAAGTGATTACAGCTTTGTACAATGAGCCCTAAACAAGAACAACTCCTCCCAAATTATATCTTTATGGGATCTTATAATTATTTAAGAATGTTTAGCTCCTAGATAGGCACGTTAGCAAATGCTAGAAATATGATATGATCTTAGTAGACATAAAGAAAAATCGTATATTTGGAAAAAGTGACGGCCTTTCAAATTTATAATCAATATATCGAATCAAGTCAAGACTTTCCCCTTTGATTTCAATATTGTGCTCTAATGACGGCACCTACAAAAAACAAAAACATACGAAGGCATGAAACAAAGCAAACTCTAACCAATATTTTAGTAGAAAGCAATCTCCTTGGTTTCTGTGAAAGAGAAATTGAGCTGGCCATGGAAAGGAAATTTTTGGTCCATAAATATTTATAAAATTAATTTAATAATTGAAATATATATAAATATGAGAGAACCATTTTGCAGAATGAAAATTTTATTTTTAAGGGAATAAAATCATAATTTTAGTTCCCTGTCTGGCCACAATGCAGCAATTAAGTAAAATTTTACCTTCAAGGAATAAAAATTGTTCTAAGAAATGAATATCAAAGGAGTAATACCGTAAAGAACAAACTTTAGCAAATACTATTGGGATAGGCCAAGTGAATGATAGATGGTTATCCTGAAAATAGGGAACTTGCTTTCTTAAAACTGATTTTCTCATATCAATTCTTCTTGGTCAAGTTGAACATGAATGATAAAGGAAAAACAAAAGTTTCTCTACCGACCAAGCCAATTCCAATGGGATAGCACTTACAAAACTAGATCTTTTAGGCGAAATTTGAAAGAAACGCTCTGTAAGAAAATTCTCTACATAAATATATAAAATCAGGAATTAATTGCTTAGGTAAAGCAATGTCATATTTAGTAATATTATCAAAGTCGCAATACCTACTACTCAAGGATGAACAAATCTAGAGAAAGAGGAGGCTGAAAAGAAAGACAAATAAGAAAATCAAGAAATAGCGAGAGAGGTGATAGGTTGATGGCAAAGTAGGAGCAAAGGTCACCAAAATAAATAAAAAAATTACCCGGGAAAAAATCACAATAAGCTCTAAATTGAATTAATAAAATATGAGAGAGAGAGAGAGAAGCGTAGATAAACTATTTATTGAGCCCAATAATGCTTGGAGATTGAAAAATGAGATAGACGAATAAGAAAATCAACAAAACAAAAATTCAAGAAAAGCGAGAGTGATCTATTTCTTACTACAGCCACCCAGATTCAGTGTCTTGAGTATCGGCACATGAAAAACTCACCCCAAAATGTACCTAGCTGTGCACCAATGATCACATTCATAATATGTTTGCTACATTGAACTATGATATGTAGCTATATATTTTTTGATTGATGACAGACAATGAACCGTCTTGAGAGTGATGTGGAAGCACTTCTAGTTTCAGAGACATTGGGGAAATCAAGCCATGTATTTCATTTATTCCCGACAACAAGAGAAAGAGGAATTTTAGGATGTTGGTGAATGAAATAAAATTATGTATACCTTATTTTTTTATTTAATGTGGACTCTGGTGTCATTTGATGAATCTAATTTACTAGCTATTGAGCATGTCTAATGAAGTGGGCATTGTGTTGTTCTTGCTAGACATTGGACATTCTGATTTAGTTGGTTTTTGTAAAAAAAATATCATAAGACCGATTTAGTAAAATGGGGACTGGATCATATATGTTATTTTCCAAGTCAAATTGTTGTATACTTATGATTACAAAATAATTGTGGGAGGGGGGTCTTGTTTAATTTTATGAATAAGAAGTGAAGTGCTTCTAAGCAATCAAGATATTCTGTATAAATTATTGCAGATTAGGGTTACCCAATACGTAATAGGGGGATGAGCAGAATGTTTTAGGAGGATAGTCATGAGCAGAATTTTTTGGGAGGATATGGGAAGTTGGTGTAATTTCTTTAATCTTTTAACCTTAGTATTTGCTATATTTTTCATAGGGGAGGTCTCTGTAATTTACCACAGAACATACAATAACACAAGTTGGAAATAAACAAGGATGCCCTTTCGGGACAATCTCAAATTTTTGTATGTGTCATTGCAAAAACTCTAATGCCCACATATCATAAAATCCATACATAACTGATGTCAAAGCAACCAAATACTTTATAGCTAATTACAAAAAAATAACATTGGCTTTTTTATTTTATTTTTAGCATTGAAATACATATATATGTGTATAAATATTTTTACATCAAAAGCAAGTCTAATTCTAACACTCAATCCTATCACAGAAGGAATTCCTTAGTCTAAAAATCAAAGCCAAAAAATCACAAAAACTAAGCCTATATCTATTACAAAATAGTTCCATAACCAAATACATGCCCTCAAAATCCATCGATATCTTCCAGTTCCAAGCCCAAAATCTCCTCATGCAAATAGGAACATAGGGGAAAAAGTAATTATGGAATATGATGAAATAAGAAAACCTCCATCATTTCCTCCATTAGTATCCGAACTGTGTGAAAGCATCCGAACATTAGCAAAAACACTACATCTCAAAAAATTCGGTGCAAAATAATGTTAGTTAGGAAAGTACTATAATTAAGGGATTCCATATAATCCTATAGTTGACTTTTCCAGGATAGTATATCGTTGTATATTATATAGCTTTGTAATTAGCTTGATGTAAGATATAGAACAGTAATACAGAAAAATATTGTTTTCCTCCCATATCATGTTTTCCCTAATATCTAACATGGTATCAGAGCGGGTGACGATCCATTAACGGGTCCGATCCTTGCTCATCACGTACCACGGTACCTTTCCCGGCTATGGCCAACGACAGCAGTCCCACCGGCGAGGAGTCACAGCAGCCCGTTGACTCCTTAGCCACGCAACTAGCCAGCCTCCTCAAAAATCTACAACCAGAAAACAATCAATCTCAGAATATTCCCCAGAACATATCAATTAGCGTAAAATTAAATCAATTCAATTACTCCCTTTGGGCTCGATTGATCAAGATAGCGATCGGAGGTCGAGGGAAACTCAGCCACCTCACCGGAATTCCTCATCCGCCGACTATGGATAGTCCAGCCTATCCAAAATGGGAACAAACCGATCTCATCGTTTGTTCATGGCTCCTCGAAAGCATGGAACCGGACCTGATTCCAGTTTATGCCGAGTATCCGTCGGCAAAAATATTGTGGAGCGCCCTTCAATCCACCTACAGTCAAGGTGGAGACGGGCTTCAGATTTTCGATCTTACCACTCGAGCGAACAACCTAAAACAGGGAGGAGAGAGCATCGAGAAGTTTTACAGCGAACTTCAGAGAATCTGGAGAGAAATAGAGATTCGACAGCCCAACCCTATGGTGCACGAAGAAGATGTTAAAATCTTCAACCGCCTCAGATCCGAGACCCAGCTATTTCAATTTCTCGCCGGGATCGACGATAAGTACGATGCCGACCGGAGAGATCTGCTAAAAGAAAGCCCCCTCCCGACCGTCGAACGTGCTTATGCCACCATTCGACGAGAGGGAACACGGAGAGATATCCTTGGGGGTCGGAGTTCGTCACCGGCGGACGGAGTGGGGTCGGGCCTCTTCGCCGGAAATCAGCGAGGACGAAATACAGGAGCGACGGGACAGAGTGCCACCAGGCCTCCGACGGAGCATCACACCAGCGGAGGCGGCAGCGACGAAAAAATTAAATGTGAACAGTGCAACAGAGCAGGTCATCGCAAGGAGAGTTGCTTCGAATTAATTGGGTGGCCTGAGGGATGGCGGAGCCGCCGCCGTGACAGCTCGACGGCCGCCCGCAACGGGGACCATCGGGCAGCGGCCCACACAGCTCAGACGAACGACGCAGCCGCTGGAGAAGATAACCATGAAAGAGCAGACGGCGCAAGGGTTGGGGTTGCATATTTAGGTATAAATAATAATAGGCATAATTACCTATTTTGCCCCTCACCCTTAGTGAATAATTCAATTGGGTCAAATGTTCCTAAGCTCACCATTTTTGACCAAGATTTTTGCAAGTCCAATTCACAGCAGGGTGTCGCATGCGTAGCTCACACTAGCAGCAATACAAAAAATGATCGATGGATTTTTGACTGCGGAGCCACCGATACGATGACTTATGATCGGGCTGATTTGACTGGATACAATATCCCACAGAAAATGTCAATCCAGGATGCTAATGGGGGAATGTCAACTGTTCATGGAGCGGGAACAGTCCATTTATCTCCTTCGTTAACATTAAAAAATTGTCTTTATGTACCTAATTTGTCCTGTAAATTACTTCCCATCAGTCATGTTACGAAAGAATTAAATTGTGCTGTACTGATGTTTCCCAACTTTTGTCTGTTGCAGGATCTTCAGTCGGGGAGAGTGATTGGGCGTGGTACTGAACGACGAGGTCTGTACTATGTGGATGAGGTTGCTCAACAAGGAACTGCAGCGCTTGCTCACGGGACAGTGAATCGCCAGCAGTGGTTATGGCACCGTCGATTAGGTCATCCATCCATAGGTTACCTTCAGTCTTTATTTCGGAGTATTTTTCCTAAGAATAGTCAGTTGACTTGTGAGACATGTATTTTATCTAAAAGTCATAGACAACATTTTTCATCGTCAATTTCTCGAGCAAAAATAGTATTTTCTATTATTCATTCTGATGTGTGGGGTCCTGCCCCGAATGTTGGTGATCATGACTTTAAGTATTTTCTCTTGTTTGTGGATGATTGTTCTCGCATGATGTGGGTTTATTTTCTGAAACATAAATCCGATGTCTCTTCGAAATTTGTTGAGTTCTTTAAACTAGTTCAAACTCAATACAAGTCGCACATTCAGGTTCTTAGGTCGGATAACGGGGGGGAATATGTCAATACCACCTTGAGACAGTTTTTTCGGGAACATGGGATAATCCATCAGACCTCGTGTCCTCATACCCCTCAGCAAAACGGCGTCGCTGAACGGAAAAATCGCCAACTCCTTGAGATGTCTAGAGCTCTGATGATAGAATCTCACTGTCCAAAGTCTCTCTGGCCTGAAGCTGTTGCCACTTCGGTTTACCTTGTGAACCGATTACCCACCAAATCACTCCTTCTTGAAACACCCTTACAGTATTTGAGTACACAGGTCAGTATACCTTCCTCACTAGTACTACCTCCGAAGGTCTTTGGGTGTTCCGTGTTTGTCCATATTCCAAAGCTCAATCGTACCAAACTTGATCCCTGCTCCCTTAAGTGTGTGTTTGTGGGCTATGGGATTAATCAGAAGGGGTATAGGTGCTATCACCCGGGTACTCGACGTCTTTATACCACCATGGATTGCGATTTCCTTGAGACCGAATATTTTTTTTCCCAGCCAAGTGGTCAGGGGGAGACTCGACAGGATCCACTAGGTTGGGTGTCACACTCTTGGCCGGACATAGTCCTAACAGAGCAAGTAGGCGGAACCACCGAGCTGACCAGTCCCACAGACCTACCTTCCACTCCAATCACTCAAACCAATCAGACTGAGGATCTTGAGGTACGTAGTTGTGATACTGGTAGTGATAGTTTTTCTGATCAGAATAAGTCTAACAGTACAGGACAAGATCAATCTGCCGTTGCAATACAGGAAGATGTGATTCCAGCACAGGGGGAGTTACCAAATGAGACAGAACAGGAAGACAGGTATATCTTGCCCCCGAGGGCAAATCGAGGTGTGCCACCAAAACGATATGAACCGGAGCACATAGGAAGAGTCCCTAAATACCCGATAGCTGACATTGCTAGAGGGAACCTGTCACAGCGAACTCTGGCATACAATGCTTCAGTACACTCCACTAAGGTTCCGAGTAAAGTGGAAGAGGCTCTCACAGATGACAAATGGGTTCGCGCTATGGAAACAGAAATGGAGGCACTCGAGAAAAATGGTACTTGGGAAAAATGCACCATTCCCAACGGAAAGAGAATGGTGGGCTGTAGATGGGTCTTTACAGTAAAGCACCGAGCAGATGGAAGCATCGAAAGATACAAAGCTAGACTGGTGGCGAAAGGGTACACACAAACATATGGGATAGATTATTCTGAGACCTTCTCACCAGTGGCCAAGATTGACACTATCAGAGTATTGTTCTCATTAGCTGCTAATCGAGATTGGAAGTTACACCAGTTTGATGTTAAAAATGCTTTTCTGCACGGAGATCTTCGAGAGGAAGTATATATGGAACCTCCGCCGGGATTTAATCATAGCTTTGGAAATAATGAAGTGTGCAGACTGCGGAAAGCTTTATATGGGTTAAAGCAGTCACCCAGGGCCTGGTTTGGGAGATTCACAACAACCATGAAGAAATGTGGATACAGTCAAAGTAACTCTGATCATACTCTTTTTCTGAGAAGGAGAAATGGCTTGGTGACATGTCTCATCATCTATGTAGATGACATGATCATTACTGGAGATGACACAGAAGAGATTTCTCAGTTGAGGGAGAATCTTTTTCGAGAATTTGAGATGAAGGATTTGGGAGAGCTGAAATATTTCTTAGGAATAGAAGTATGGCGGTCCAAGCAGGGCATCTTCATCTCACAACGAAAGTTTGTCCTTGATCTTCTGTCTGAAATTGGACTTCTTGAGTGTAAACCAGCTGACACTCCGATGGTCGTCAACCATGGGTTACAGATAGAAGATGGGGCAGAGGAGACTGATAAGGGTCAGTATTAGCGATTTGGTTGGGAAACTGATCTACCTCTCACATACTCGACCAGATGTGGCCTACGCAGTAGGAATCTTGAGCCAGTTTATGCATCGACCCCAGAAGAGCCATATGGACGCAGCAATCAGAGTCTGTAGATATTTGAAAGGGCATCCGGGAAGGGGCGTACTGTTTCAGAAGCATGGACATCTCGACATTGAAGCTTACACTGATGCAGATTGGGCCGGGAATCCAATTGATAGAAGGTCGACTTCTGGATATTTTACTCTTGTTGGAGGAAATTTGGTAACTTGGAGGAGTAAGAAGCAGAAAGTTGTATCTCTCTCAAGTGCAGAAGCAGAATTTCGAGGTATTGCACGAGGAGTGGCTGAAATACTATGGCTAAGGAAGTTACTGGCAGAGATTGGCTTTCCAGCAGTCGGAGCTTGCAAAATTAATTGTGATAGTCGAGCCGCCATCAGCATTTCAGAAAATCCAGTACAGCATGATAGAACTAAGCACGTCGAGGTAGATAGACATTTCATTAAAGAAAAGTTGGAGGCGCAGATTATTGATATTCCCTTTGTAAGATCAGAAGATCAATTGGCAGATATCCTTACAAAAGCTGTAAATGGAAGGATCTTCAGTGAAGTGTTAAACAAGTTGAACATCGGAGACCCGATACTCAACTTGAGGGGGAGTGTTAGTTAGGAAAGTACTATAATTAAGGGATTCCATATAATCCTATAGTTGACTTTCCCAGGATAGTATATCGTTGTATATTATATAGCTTTGTAATTAGCTTGATGTAAGATATAGAACAGTAATACAGAAAAATATTGTTTTCCTCCCATATCATGTTTTCCCTAATATCTAACAAATAATCTTCTAGAAGTTGATTCATAATAGTAGCATCATCAGGCATCAAATTAATCCTCAGTGTATGTGTATAAGCAAAGTTCTCTTTTTGCAGAAAATTCTCTTCCCAGCAGAAAATTTGGTAAGAAAAAGCTGCAGAAAAGCTGTTTTCCCACCAAAGTTTCCAAAGCTGTGAAAACAATACCAAAAGAAGAAGCTCCTCATCCACACAACTTTCAATTACCCAAACCGACTCATCCATAACCAAAGTGCATTAAAGAACTTCAAACCGCCCATTTTGACCCCCTGGTAGCTCATATAAGCAGAGAAGCTGCTGTCAAAAGAGCTGATAGTAGCAAACTGCACAAAACCATTAGAATGCTTGTTTTGACACTTTCTAGAGTTCTAATAGTCCAAGTACACTTCTCTAAGCCACCAATCATCTGAAACCATGACTCTACTATAAATCACCAACCCAGCAAAAACATTTTTCCATTTACGTTCAATTATTCAACAAAGGTAGCAAAACAGTAACTAAACATTAATTCTACACTAATCCACTTAACATTGTTCATATAGTGCTAATTAAGCCATATTTCAAAGCATAACCCATACATTATCAGTTGAGAATTGTATTCACAGAAAAAATGCAGCACATAACCAATGGAATTCAGGTAGCAACTTTACTCAGGTGATACTGCCATCCAACATGTAACGACCCAGAATTCGAGAATCATTGTGAGTTCGTCTTCCGCGCTTATTTCGTTCCTTTCCCTTATTTATCGTATTATGTGATTTATATTTAATTATTTCGTATATGTTTCTATGTGAATTTATTATGTGCGTATTTATATTCCTTATGTGTTTAGCTTTATTTTGATATTAATATTGTTCATGTTGGCCAAAATGTTTTAATTGAACTTTCTAAATGCCCCTTCGTATTTTCAAACATTTCGAGTAGTTGAATAAAAGATCTCTTCCCCCATTTGAACCCTAAATCACGTGAGAAGAGAGAGAAGAAGGAGAAGAAAGGAAATTTTTGCAGAAGCTTCAAACGATCACGTCGGTCTCGTTTCTTCGCCATTTTCTGAACCGTTGGAACCCAATTGACCCTCTCATCTAGATCTTTCTTTTGGTACTGATCTTACCCTTTCTTTCCCGAATTTTCTAAGCATTTAAGTGCATTTATTGCTTTAGTTGGATTTTGTGATTTTTGATGATATTGAGCTCGATTCTTGACCATTTTGCATGCTACTTGGATTAAAATGTTCTTTATGTTATGCTTAATTTCCGATCTTAATCTTAGTTGTTGATTCTTGCTAAAAATTGAGATTTATGAATTTTGGGGGTAAACTCCGCTGAAAAATGCGATTCTGTGGTCTGATGTCTGATCTGCACGGGCTTGCGCACGGTTTTGCCAAGACCGTGCGTGGCCCGATGCGAACCCCTTTTGACCTGCACTGGCTTGTGCCTGTGCGCGTTCCCTGTGCGTAAGCCCGTTTGTACCTACACGGTCTTGAGAACAAGCTCAAGACCGTGTGTAGGCCGGTGCGTATGCTTTAGAATATTTTTCCAGCGTTTTTCTTAGTTGCTCTCGAGAATGTGGTCAATTCCCCCCAAATAAAACGTTGACTTTTTGCAAATGACCTCCTAAAATCAGTCCGATTTCACCTATAGCTTCCTTATGATTGGCTTTTTCAGCACAGAGTTAACGTGGATTGCTACAGAAAGACGGTACACATTGGATCCGAGGAAAAAGTCGAGAGGGGTATCCTTGAGAAGTCAGATTCGACCCCAAAGATTTCTTATGTCGAGGCTTCGCGTTTGATACGAGAGGGAGCTCAGGCTTTCATCGCTTATCTTCTCAACCGACCTAAGGAACAAAGAAAGCTTGGGGACACGGAAGTGATTAGAGACTTCCAGGATGTCTTTCCTGAGAGTTTGAACTCTCTACCCCCCGACCGCGACATCGAGTTCGTGGTTGATCTTGCGTCAGGATCGGAGCCTTACTCTAAGACTCCATACAGGATAGCTCCCGTCGAGTTGAAGGAGCTTAAGACGCAGCTTGAAGAGCTGCTTAAGAGTGGCTACATCAGACCGAGCATCTCTCCTTGGGGTGCACCGGTCTTGTTCGTGAAAAAGAAGGATGGCACATTGAGAATGTGCATTAACTACAGAGAGCTGAACCGGATGACAATGAAGAACAAATACCCTCTACCCCACATAGATGAGCTATTTGACTTGTTGCAAGGTTCGAAAGTGTATTCGAAGTTGGATCTTCGACAGGGATACTATCAGCTTCGTAGCCGAGAGCAGGATATACCTAAGACCGGGTTTAACACTCGGTACAGCCACTTCGAGTTCGTTGTGATGCCATTTGGTTTGACGAATGCCCCTGCAGCTTTTATGGATATGATGCACAGGATTTTCCGGCCTTACCTCGACAAGTTCGTTGTCATCTTCATCGACGATATTCTGGTTTTCTCCAAGACAGTCGAGGATCACGCCGAGCATCTTCGCATTGTGCTACAGACGCTTCGAGAGCATAGCCTATATGCCAAGTTTAGCAAGTGCGAGTTCTGGATCAATGAGGTTTCTTTTCTTGGCCACATCATTTCTGAAAATGGGATTTTTGTAGATCCATCGAAGATTGAAGCAGTGACGAGTTGGAGTCAACCCAAGACCCCGACAGAGGTTAGGTGTTTCCTTGGATTGGCTGGTTATTACAGACGATTCGTTAAGGATTTCTCTAAGCTAGCATCACCGCTCACGAAGTTGACTTGCAAAGATGTACCCTTTCAGTGAGACGACAAGTATGAGGCAAGCTTCAAGGAACTGAAGACGAGATTGACCACTGCACCTATTCTTGTTCTTCCGGACGGACTCGAGGGATACGCGGTTTACACAGACGCGTCCAACGAAGGTTTAGGGTGTGTGTTGATGCAGAATGGGAAGGTAGTTGCCTATGCTTCGAGGAAGCTGAAGGATGCCGAGAAGAACTACCCTATTCACGATCTTGAGCTAGTAGCAGTGATATTTGCCCTGGGAAAATGGCGTCATTATCTGTATGGCGTTACCTTTGACATCTTCATGGACCACTAGAGTTTGAAGTATCTGTTTACACAGAAGGATCTCAATAGGAGACAAAGAAGGTGGATCGAATTCTTGGAAGATTATGACTGCCGTATTTAGTATCACCCCGGGAAGGCGAACGTGGTCGCCGATGCCTTGAGCAGGAGAGCTCATGTGGCACATTTGGAAGGATCATCCTCTGATGTTCCTATAGAGGATAGAAAGACTCGAGTTGAGTCGTATCCTCGTCTTGCAAACCTCACAGTCCAACCCAATTTAGTCCAAAAGATCCATGATGAGCAGATTACGGATGCTGGTATTCAGAAGATCAAGGCCAGAATGCAGAATGATCCAAGCACCAAGTTCAAGATTGATGGCACTGGATTGCTTCGCTTTGGGACCCGAGTTTGTGTTCCCGCGAGTTTCAAGCGTGGAATTCTGACGAGGCACACAAGTCCGCTTATGTTGTCCACCCAGGAGGCAACAAGATGTATCGATATCTTAAGACCCATTATTGGTGGAACGGTATGAAAAGGGACGTGGCAAACTACGTGAAGCACTGTCTAACGTGTCAAATGGTTAAGGCCGAACATCAAAGGCCAGGAGGCACTCTTCAGCCGCTTCCCGTGCCTACTTCCAAGTGGCAGGAGATCACTATGGATTTCGTGATTGGATTACCTACTGTTCGTGAAGGTTTCGACAGTATTTGGGTCATCATCAATCGATTGACCAAGTCAGCTCATTTCCTTCCGGTCCCATAGACAGCGAAGGTCAAGCACCTTGCAGAGCTCTATCAGAAAGAGATTATTCGACTCCATGGTGTTCCATAGAGTATTGTTTCAGACAGGGATCCTAAGTTCACAGCTCAGTTGTGGCAAGAGCTTCATAAGAACTTGGGAACGACCCTGAAGTTTAGCTCTGCAGCATATCCCAAACTGATGGACAATCCGAGCGAACGATCAAGTTCTTCAGTGATATGCTAAGGGCATGTGCACTCTATTTTCATACGAGTTGGATTTCACACTTGCCTTTAGTCGAATTCGATTACAACAATAGCTATCAAGCCTCGATTCGGATGCCGTCGTATGAGGCTCTTTATGGGAGAAGGTGTAGGTCACCGATTTATTGGGAGTTGGAGGATTGGAAATGGTCAACAGATGGCATCGACAGATGTACTCCATCCGATGAGGTTCAAGAAGCTTTGACAAGGTCCAAATCATTCGGTAGAGAATGAAAGTAGCTCAGGACAGACAGAAGAGCTATGCCGACAAGAGATGTTGAGACTTGGAATTTGAAGTGGGAGATTGAGTGTTTGTGAAGGCCTCATCGAGGAAAGGATTCACGAGGATTGGTAAGGGTGGAAAGCTTACTCCGAGATACTTAGGTCCATTCTAGATTGTAGATGGATTGGGAACACTGCTTGTCGTTTGGATTTGCCACCGTATCTTGTTGGGATCCACAATGTCTTCCACGTCTCGCAGCTTCGCAAGTACTTCCCCGACGAGTCCCATATCCTTCAAGATGATGGAGTTCAGCTTCAGCCGGAATTGACGATTGAGATGAAACCGGTTCAGATTCAGGATCGCAAGGTCCAGCAGCTTCGTCACAAGCAGATTCCCTTAGTGAGAGTCTTATGGAGGAATCGTTCGACCGAGCAGTCTAATTGGGAGACTGAGGCCAAGATGAGGGAAGCTTATCCCGACCTTTTCAAATGAAGATAGAATCTGGGGACAAGATTCTCATAAGGGGGAGTATTGTAACGACCCAGAATTTGAGAATCATTGTGAGTTCGTCTTTCGCACTTATTTCATTCCTTTCCCTTATTTATCGTATTTCGTGATTTATATTTAATTATTTTGTATATGTTTCTATGTGAATTTATTATGTGCGTAATTATATTCCTTATGTGTTTAGTTTTATTTTGATATTAATATTGTTCATGTTGGCCAAAATATTTTAATTGAAGTTTCTAAAATTACCTAAATGCCCCTTCTTATTTTCAAACATTTTGAGTAGTTGAATAAAAGATCTCTTCCCCCATTTGAACCCTAAATCACGTGAGAAGAGAGAGAAGAAGGAGAAGAAAGGGGATTTTTGCACTTAGGAGCTTCAAACGATCATGCCGGTCTCATTTCTTCACCATTTTCCAAACCGTTGGAACCCACATGACCCTCTCATCGAGATCTTTCTTTTGGTACTGATCTTACCCTTTCTTTCCCGAATTTTCTTAGCATTTAAGTGCATTTATTGCTTTAGTTGGATTTTGTGATTTTTCATGATGTTGAGCTCGATTCTTGACAATTTTGCATGATACTTGGATTAAAATATTCTTTATGTTATGCTTAATGTTCGTTCTTACTCTTAGTTGTTGATTCTTGCTAAAAATCGAGATTTATGAATTTTGGGGTTGAACTCCGCTGAAAAACGCAATTCTGTGGTCTGATGTCTGATGTGCACGGGCTTGAGCACGGTTTTGGCAAGACCGTGCGTAGCCCGGTGCGAACCCCTTTTGACTTGCACTGGCTTGTGCCCGTGCACGTTCCCTGTGCGTAAGCCCGTTTGTACCTACACGGTCTTGAGAACGAGCTCAAGATCGTGTGTAGGCCGGTGCGTATGCCTTAGAATATTTTTCCAGCCTTTTTCTTAGTTGCTCTCGAGAATGTGGTCAATTCCCCCAAATAAAACGTTGACTTTTTGCACACGACCTCCTAAAATCAGTCTGATTTCACCTATAGCTTCCTTACGAGTTGAGAATTAATATTTTGAAAAGTTTTTTGAATTCTGACTTCGTTCGGACTGTGAATTGTGCATTTTGACGTGTACGCAATATTGAAAACTTGTCGGATTGATCCAAAACTTTCATGGTAGCTTCTATTATTATAATTATTAACATATGTATTTAGTATCGCCCCGGGAAGGCGAACGTGGTCGCCGATGCCTTGAGCAGGAGAGCTCATGTGGCACATTTGGAAGGATCATCCTCTGATGTTCCTATAGAGGATAGAAAGACTCGAGTTGAGTCGTATCCTCGTCTTGCAAACCTCACAGTCCAACCCAATTTAGTCCAAAAGATCCATGATGAGCAGATTACGGATGCTGGTATTCAGAAGATCAAGGCCAGAATGCAGAATGATCCAAGCACCAAGTTCAAGATTGATGGCACTGGATTGCTTCGCTTTGGGACCCGAGTTTGTGTTCCCGCGAGTTTCAAGCGTGGAATTCTGACGAGGCACACAAGTCCGCTTATGTTGTCCACCCAGGAGGCAACAAGATGTATCGATATCTTAAGACCCATTATTGGTGGAACGGTATGAAAAGGGACGTGGCAAACTACGTGAAGCACTGTCTAACGTGTCAAATGGTTAAGGCCGAACATCGAAGGCCAGGAGGCACTCTTCAGCCGTTTCCCGTGCCTACTTCCAAGTGGCAGGAGATCACTATGGATTTCGTGATTGGATTACCTACTGTTCGTGAAGGTTTCGACAGTATTTGGGTCATCATCAATCGATTGACCAAGTCAGCTCATTTCCTTCCGGTCCGATAGACAGCGAAGGTCAAGCACCTTGCAGAGCTCTATCAGAAAGAGATTATTCGACTCCATGGTGTTCCATAGAGTATTGTTTCAGACAGGGATCCTAAGTTCACAGCTCAGTTGTGGCAAGAGCTTCATAAGAACTTGGGAACGACCCTGAACTTTAGCTCTGCAGCATATCCCAAACTGATGGACAATCCGAGCGAACGATCAAGTTCTTCAGTGATATGCTAAGGGCATGTGCACTCTATTTTCATACGAGTTGGATTTCACACTTGCCTTTAGTCGAATTCGCTTACAACAATAGCTATCAAGCCTCGATTCGGATGCCGTCGTATGAGGCTCTTTATGGGAGAAGGTGTAGGTCACCGATTTATTGGGAGTCGGAGGATTGGAAGTGGTCAACAGATGGCATCGACAGATGTACTCCATCCGATGAGGTTCAAGAAGCTTTGACAAGGTCCAAATCATTCGGTAGAGAATGAAAGTAGCTCAGGACAGACAGAAGAGCTATGCCGACAAGAGATGTTGAGACTTGGAATTTGAAGTGGGAGATTGAGTGTTTGTGAAGGCCTCATCGAGGAAAGGATTCACGAGGATTGGTAAGGGTGGAAAGCTTACTCCGAGATACTTAGGTCCATTCTAGATTGTAGATGGATTGGGAACACTGCTTGTCGTTTGGATTTGCCACCGTATCTTGTTGGGATCCACAATGTCTTCCATGTCTCGCAGCTTCGCAAGTACTTCCCCGACGAGTCCCATATCCTTCAAGATGATGGAGTTCAGCTTCAGCCGGAATTGACGATTGAGATGAAACCGGTTCAGATTCAGGATCGCAAGGTCCAGCAGCTTCGTCACAAGCAGATTCCCTTAGTGAGAGTCTTTTGGAGGAATCGTTCGACCGAGCAGTCTAATTGGGAGACTGAGGCCAAGATGAGGGAAGCTTATCCCGACCTTTTCAAATGAAGATAGAATCTGGGGACAAGATTCTCATAAGGGGGAGTATTGTAACGACCCAGAATTTGAGAATCATTGTGAGTTCGTCTTTCGCACTTATTTCATTCCTTTCCCTTATTTATCGTATTTCGTGATTTATATTTAATTATTTTGTATATGTTTCTATGTGAATTTATTATGTGCGTATTTATATTCCTTATGTGTTTAGTTTTATTTTGATATTAATATTGTTCATGTTGGCCAAAATATTTTAATTGAAGTTTCTAAAATTACCTAAATACCCCTTCTTATTTTCAAATATTTTGAGTAGTTGAATAAAAGATCTCTTCCCCCATTTGAACCCTAAATCACGTGAGAAGAGAGAGAAGAAGGAGAAGAAAGGGGATTTTTGCACTTAGGAGCTTCAAACGATCATGCCGGTCTCATTTCTTCACCATTTTCCAAACCGTTGGAACCCACATGACCCTCTCATCGAGATCTTTCTTTTGGTACTGATCTTACCCTTTCTTTCCCGAATTTTCTTAGCATTTAAGTGCATTTATTGCTTTAGTTGGATTTTGTGATTTTTCAAGATGTTGAGCTCGATTCTTGACAATTTTGCATGATACTTGGATTAAAATATTCTTTATGTTATGCTTAATGTTCGTTCTTACTCTTAGTTGTTGATTCTTGCTAAAAATCGAGATTTATGAATTTTGGGGTTGAACTCCGCTGAAAAACGCAATTCTGTGGTCTGATGTCTGATGTGCACGGGCTTGAGCACGGTTTTGGCAAGACCGTGCGTAGCCCGGTGCGAACCCCTTTTGACTTGCACTGGCTTGTGCCCATGCACGTTCCCTATGCGTAAGCCCGTTTGTACCTACACGGTCTTGAGAACGAGCTCAAGATCGTGTGTAGGCCGGTGCGTATGCCTTAGAATATTTTTCCAGCCTTTTTCTTAGTTGCTCTCGAGAATGTGGTCAATTCCCCCAAATAAAACGTTGACTTTTTGCACACGACCTCCTAAAATCAGTCTGATTTCACCTATAGCTTCCTTATGAGTTGAGAATTAATATTTTGAAAAGTTTTTTGAATTCTGACTTCGTTCGGACTGTGAATTGTGCATTTTGACGTGTACGCAATATTGAAAACTTGTCGGATTGATCCAAAACTTTCATGGTAGCTTCTATTATTATAATTATTAACATATGTATTTAGTATCGCCCCGGGAAGGCGAACGTGGTCGCCGATGCCTTGAGCAGGAGAGCTCATGTGGCACATTTGGAAGGATCATCCTCTGATGTTCCTATAGAGGATAGAAAGACTCGAGTTGAGTCGTATCCTCGTCTTGCAAACCTCACAGTCCAACCCAATTTAGTCCAAAAGATCCATGATGAGCAGATTACGGATGCTGGTATTCAGAAGATCAAGGCCAGAATGCAGAATGATCCAAGCACCAAGTTCAAGATTGATGGCACTGGATTGCTTCGCTTTGGGACCCGAGTTTGTGTTCCCGCGAGTTTCAAGCGTGGAATTCTGACGAGGCACACAAGTCCGCTTATGTTGTCCACCCAGGAGGCAACAAGATGTATCGATATCTTAAGACCCATTATTGGTGGAACGGTATGAAAAGGGACGTGGCAAACTACGTGAAGCACTGTCTAACGTGTCAAATGGTTAAGGCCGAACATCGAAGGCCAGGAGGCACTCTTCAGCCGCTTCCCGTGCCTACTTCCAAGTGGCAGGAGATCACTATGGATTTCGTGATTGGATTACCTACTGTTCGTGAAGGTTTCGACAGTATTTGGGTCATCATCAATCGATTGACCAAGTCAGCTCATTTCCTTCCGGTCCGATAGACAGCGAAGGTCAAGCACCTTGCAGAGCTCTATCAGAAAGAGATTATTCGACTCCATGGTGTTCCATAGAGTATTGTTTCAGACAGGGATCCTAAGTTCACAGCTCAGTTGTGGCAAGAGCTTCATAAGAACTTGGGAACGACCCTGAAGTTTAGCTCTGCAGCATATCCCAAACTGATGGACAATCCGAGCGAACGATCAAGTTCTTCAGTGATATGCTAAGGGCATGTGCACTCTATTTTCATACGAGTTGGATTTCACACTTGCCTTTAGTCGAATTCGCTTACAACAATAGCTATCAAGCCTCGATTCGGATGCCGTCGTATGAGGCTCTTTATGGGAGAAGGTGTAGGTCACCGATTTATTGGGAGTCGGAGGATTGGAAGTGGTCAACAGATGGCATCGACAGATGTACTCCATCCGATGAGGTTCAAGAAGCTTTGACAAGGTCCAAATCATTCGGTAGAGAATGAAAGTAGCTCAGGACAGACAGAAGAGCTATGCCGACAAGAGATGTTGAGACTTGGAATTTGAAGTGGGAGATTGAGTGTTTCTGAAGGCCTCATCGAGGAAAGGATTCACGAGGATTGGTAAGGGTGGAAAGCTTACTCCGAGATACTTAGGTCCATTCTAGATTGTAGATGGATTGGGAACACTGCTTGTCGTTTGGATTTGCCACCGTATCTTGTTGGGATCCACAATGTCTTCCATGTCTCGCAGCTTCGCAAGTACTTCCCCGACGAGTCCCATATCCTTCAAGATGATGGAGTTCAGCTTCAGCCGGAATTGACGATTGAGATGAAACCGGTTCAGATTCAGGATCGCAAGGTCCAGCAGCTTCGTCACAAGCACATTCCCTTAGTGAGAGTCTTATGGAGAAATCGTTCGACCGAGCAGTCTAATTGGGAGACTGAGGCCAAGATGAGGGAAGCTTATCCCGACCTTTTCAAATGAAGATAGAATCTGGGGACAAGATTCTCATAAGGGGGAGTATGGTAACGACCCAGAATTTGAGAATCATTGTGAGTTCGTCTTTCGCACTTATTTCATTCCTTTCCCTTATTTATCGTATTTCGTGATTTATATTTAATTATTTTGTATATGTTTCTATGTGAATTTATTATGTGCGTATTTATATTCCTTATGTGTTTAGCTTTATTTTGATATTAATATTGTTCATGTTGGCCAAAATATTTTAATTGAAGTTTCTAAAATTACCTAAATGCCCCTTCTTATTTTCAAACATTTTGAGTAGTTGAATAAAAGATTTCTTCCCCCATTTGAACCCTAAATCACGTGAGAAGAGAGAGAAGAAGGAGAAGAAAGGGGATTTTTGCACTTAGGAGCTTCAAACGATCATGCCGGTCTCATTTCTTCACCATTTTCCAAACCGTTGGAACCCACATGACCCTCTCATCGAGATCTTTCTTTTGGTACTGATCTTACCCTTTCTTTCCCGAATTTTCTTAGCATTTATGTGCATTTATTGCTTTAGTTGGATTTTGTGATTTTTCATGATGTTGAGCTCGATTCTTGACAATTTTGCATGATACTTGGATTAAAATATTCTTTATGTTATGCTTAATGTTCGTTCTTACTCTTAGTTGTTGATTCTTGCTAAAAATCGAGATTTATGAATTTTGGGGTTGAACTCCGCTGAAAAACGCAATTCTGTGGTCTGATGTCTGATGTGCACGGGCTTGAGCACGGTTTTGGCAAGACCGTGCGTAGCCCGGTGCGAACCCCTTTTGACTTGCACTGGCTTGTGCCCGTGCACGTTCCCTGTGCGTAAGCCCGTTTGTACCTACACGGTCTTAAGAACGAGCTCAAGATCTTGTGTAGGCCGGTGCGTATGCCTTAGAATATTTTTCCAGCCTTTTTCTTAGTTGCTCTCGAGAATGTGGTCAATTCCCCCAAATAAAACGTTGACTTTTTGCACACGACCTCCTAAAATCAGTCTGATTTCACCTATAGCTTCCTTATGAGTTGAGAATTAATATTTTGAAAAGTTTTTTGAATTCTGACTTCGTTCGGACTGTGAATTGTGCATTTTGACGTGTACGCAATATTGAAAACTTGTCGGATTGATCCAAAACTTTCATGGTAGCTTCTATTATTATAATTATTAACATATGTATTTAGTATCGCCCCGGGAAGGCGAACGTGGTCGCCGATGCCTTGAGCAGGAGAGCTCATGTGGCACATTTGGAAGGATCATCCTCTGATGTTCCTATAGAGGATAGAAAGACTCGAGTTGAGTCGTATCCTCGTCTTGCAAACCTCACAGTCCAACCCAATTTAGTCCAAAAGATCCATGATGAGCAGATTACGGATGCTGGTATTCAGAAGATCAAGGCCAGAATGCAGAATGATCCAAGCACCAAGTTCAAGATTGATGGCACTGGATTGCTTCGCTTTGGGACCCGAGTTTGTGTTCCCGCGAGTTTCAAGCGTGGAATTCTGACGAGGCACACAAGTCCGCTTATGTTGTCCACCCAGGAGGCAACAAGATGTATCGATATCTTAAGACCCATTATTGGTGGAACGGTATGAAAAGGGACGTGGCAAACTACGTGAAGCACTGTCTAACGTGTCAAATGGTTAAGGCCGAACATCGAAGGCCAGGAGGCACTCTTCAGCCGCTTCCCGTGCCTACTTCCAAGTGGCAGGAGATCACTATGGATTTCGTGATTGGATTACCTACTGTTCGTGAAGGTTTCGACAGTATTTGGGTCATCATCAATCGATTGACCAAGTCAGCTCATTTCCTTCCGGTCCGATAGACAGCGAAGGTCAAGCACCTTGCAGAGCTCTATCAGAAAGAGATTATTCGACTCCATGGTGTTCCATAGAGTATTGTTTCAGACAGGGATCCTAAGTTCACAGCTCAGTTGTGGCAAGAGCTTCATAAGAACTTGGGAACGACCCTGAAGTTTAGCTCTGCAGCATATCCCAAACTGATGGACAATCCGAGCGAACGATCAAGTTCTTCAGTGATATGCTAAGGGCATGTGCACTCTATTTTCATACGAGTTGGATTTCACACTTGCCTTTAGTCGAATTCGCTTACAACAATAGCTATCAAGCCTCGATTCGGATGCCGTCGTATGAGGCTCTTTATGGGAGAAGGTGTAGGTCACCGATTTATTGGGAGTCGGAGGATTGGAAGTGGTCAACAGATGGCATCGACAGATGTACTCCATCCGATGAGGTTCAAGAAGCTTTGACAAGGTCCAAATCATTCGGTAGAGAATGAAAGTAGCTCAGGACAGACAGAAGAGCTATGCCGACAAGAGATGTTGAGACTTGGAATTTGAAGTGGGAGATTGAGTGTTTCTGAAGGCCTCATCGAGGAAAGGATTCACGAGGATTGGTAAGGGTGGAAAGCTTACTCCGAGATACTTAGGTCCATTCTAGATTGTAGATGGATTGGGAACACTGCTTGTCGTTTGGATTTGCCACCGTATCTTGTTGGGATCCACAATGTCTTCCATGTCTCGCAGCTTCGCAAGTACTTCCCCGACGAGTCCCATATCCTTCAAGATGATGGAGTTCAGCTTCAGCCGGAATTGACGATTGAGATGAAACCGGTTCAGATTCAGGATCGCAAGGTCCAGCAGCTTCGTCACAAGCACATTCCCTTAGTGAGAGTCTTATGGAGAAATCGTTCGACCGAGCAGTCTAATTGGGAGACTGAGGCCAAGATGAGGGAAGCTTATCCCGACCTTTTCAAATGAAGATAGAATCTGGGGACAAGATTCTCATAAGGGGGAGTATGGTAACGACCCAGAATTTGAGAATCATTGTGAGTTCGTCTTTCGCACTTATTTCATTCCTTTCCCTTATTTATCGTATTTCGTGATTTATATTTAATTATTTTGTATATGTTTCTATGTGAATTTATTATGTGCGTATTTATATTCCTTATGTGTTTAGCTTTATTTTGATATTAATATTGTTCATGTTGGCCAAAATATTTTAATTGAAGTTTCTAAAATTACCTAAATGCCCCTTCTTATTTTCAAACATTTTGAGTAGTTGAATAAAAGATTTCTTCCCCCATTTGAACCCCAAATCACGTGAGAAGAGAGAGAAGAAGGAGAAGAAAGGGGATTTTTGCACTTAGGAGCTTCAAACGATCATGCCGGTCTCATTTCTTCACCATTTTCCAAACCGTTGGAACCCACATGACCCTCTCATCGAGATCTTTCTTTTGGTACTGATCTTACCCTTTCTTTCCCGAATTTTCTTAGCATTTAAGTGCATTTATTGCTTTAGTTGGATTTTGTGATTTTTCATGATGTTGAGCTCGATTCTTGACAATTTTGCATGATACTTGGATTAAAATATTCTTTATGTTATGCTTAATGTTCGTTCTTACTCTTAGTTGTTGATTCTTGCTAAAAATCGAGATTTATGAATTTTGGGGTTGAACTCCGCTGAAAAACGCAATTCTGTGGTCTGATGTCTGATGTGCACGGGCTTGAGCACGGTTTTGGCAAGACCGTGCGTAGCCCGGTGCGAACCCCTTTTGACTTGCACTGGCTTGTGCCCGTGCACGTTCCCTGTGCGTAAGCCCGTTTGTACCTACACGGTCTTGAGAACGAGCTCAAGATCTTGTGTAGGCCGGTGCGTATGCCTTAGAATATTTTTCCAGCCTTTTTCTTAGTTGCTCTCGAGAATGTGGTCAATTCCCCCAAATAAAACGTTGACTTTTTGCACACGACCTCCTAAAATCAGTCTGATTTCACCTATAGCTTCCTTATGAGTTGAGAATTAATATTTTGAAAAGTTTTTTGAATTCTGACTTCGTTCGGACTGTGAATTGTGCATTTTGACGTGTACGCAATATTGAAAACTTGTCGGATTGATCCAAAACTTTCATGGTAGCTTCTATTATTATAATTATTAACATATGTATTTAGTATCGCCCCGGGAAGGCGAACGTGGTCGCCGATGCCTTGAGCAGGAGAGCTCATGTGGCACATTTGGAAGGATCATCCTCTGATGTTCCTATAGAGGATAGAAAGACTCGAGTTGAGTCGTATCCTCGTCTTGCAAACCTCACAGTCCAACCCAATTTAGTCCAAAAGATCCATGATGAGCAGATTACGGATGCTGGTATTCAGAAGATCAAGGCTAGAATGCAGAATGATCCAAGCACCAAGTTCAAGATTGATGGCACTGGATTGCTTCGCTTTGGGACCCGAGTTTGTGTTCCCGCGAGTTTCAAGCGTGGAATTCTGACGAGGCACACAAGTCCGCTTATGTTGTCCACCCAGGAGGCAACAAGATGTATCGATATCTTAAGACCCATTATTGGTGGAACGGTATGAAAAGGGACGTGGCAAACTACGTGAAGCACTGTCTAACGTGTCAAATGGTTAAGGCCGAACATCAAAGGCCAGGAGGCACTCTTCAGCCGCTTCCCGTGCCTACTTCCAAGTGGCAGGAGATCACTATGGATTTCGTGATTGGATTACCTACTGTTCGTGAAGGTTTCGACAGTATTTGGGCCATCATCAATCGATTGACCAAGTCAGCTCATTTCCTTCCGGTCCGATAGACAGCGAAGGTCAAGCACCTTGCAGAGCTCTATCAGAAAGAGATTATTCGACTCCATGGTGTTCCATAGAGTATTGTTTCAGACAGGGATCCTAAGTTCACAGCTCAGTTGTGGCAAGAGCTTCATAAGAACTTGGGAACGACCCTGAAGTTTAGCTCTGCAGCATATCCCAAACTGATGGACAATCCGAGCGAACGATCAAGTTCTTCAGTGATATGCTAAGGGCATGTGCACTCTATTTTCATACGAGTTGGATTTCACACTTGCCTTTAGTCGAATTCGCTTACAACAATAGCTATCAAGCCTCGATTCGGATGCCGTCGTATGAGGCTCTTTATGGGAGAAGGTGTAGGTCACCGATTTATTGGGAGTCGGAGGATTGGAAGTGGTCAACAGATGGCATCGACAGATGTACTCCATCCGATGAGGTTCAAGAAGCTTTGACAAGGTCCAAATCATTCGGTAGAGAATGAAAGTAGCTCAGGACAGACAGAAGAGCTATGCCGACAAGAGATGTTGAGACATGGAATTTGAAGTGGGAGATTGAGTGTTTGTGAAGGCCTCATCGAGGAAAGGATTCACGAGGATTGGTAAGGGTGGAAAGCTTACTCCGAGATACTTAGGTCCATTCTAGATTGTAGATGGATTGGGAACACTGCTTGTCGTTTGGATTTGCCACCGTATCTTGTTGGGATCCACAATGTCTTCCATGTCTCGCAGCTTCGCAAGTACTTCCCCGACGAGTCCCATATCCTTCAAGATGATGGAGTTCAGCTTCAGCCGGAATTGACGATTGAGATGAAACCGGTTCAGATTCAGGATCGCAAGGTCCAGCAGCTTCGTCACAAGCAGATTCCCTTAGTGAGAGTCTTATGGAGGAATCGTTCGACCGAGCAGTCTAATTGGGAGACTGAGGCCAAGATGAGGGAAGCTTATCCCGACCTTTTCAAATGAAGATAGAATCTGGGGACAAGATTCTCATAAGGGGGAGTATTGTAACGACCCAGAATTTGAGAATCATTGTGAGTTCGTCTTTCGCACTTATTTCATTCCTTTCCCTTATTTATCGTATTTCGTGATTTATATTTAATTATTTTGTATATGTTTCTATGTGAATTTATTATGTGCGTATTTATATTCCTTATGTGTTTAGTTTTATTTTGATATTAATATTGTTCATGTTGGCCAAAATATTTTAATTGAAGTTTCTAAAATTACCTAAATGCCCCTTCTTATTTTCAAACATTTTGAGTAGTTGAATAAAAGATCTCTTCCCCCATTTGAACCCTAAATCACGTGAGAAGAGAGAGAAGAAGGAGAAGAAAGGGGATTTTTGCACTTAGGAGCTTCAAACGATCATGCCGGTCTCATTTCTTCACCATTTTCCAAACCGTTGGAACCCACATGACCCTCTCATCGAGATCTTTCTTTTGGTACTGATCTTACCCTTTCTTTCCCGAATTTTCTTAGCATTTAAGTGCATTTATTGCTTTAGTTGGATTTTGTGATTTTTCATGATGTTGAGCTCGATTCTTGACAATTTTGCATGATACTTGGATTAAAATATTCTTTATGTTATGCTTAATGTTCGTTCTTACTCTTAGTTGTTGATTCTTGCTAAAAATCGAGATTTATGAATTTTGGGGTTGAACTCCGCTGAAAAACGCAATTCTGTGGTCTGATGTCTGATGTGCACGGGCTTGAGCACGGTTTTGGCAAGACCGTGCGTAGCCCGGTGCGAACCCCTTTTGACTTGCACTGGCTTGTGCCCGTGCACGTTCCCTGTGCGTAAGCCCGTTTGTACCTACACGGTCTTGAGAACGAGCTCAAGATCTTGTGTAGGCCGGTGCGTATGCCTTAGAATATTTTTCCAGCCTTTTTCTTAGTTGCTCTCGAGAATGTGGTCAATTCCCCCAAATAAAACGTTGACTTTTTGCACACGACCTCCTAAAATCAGTCTGATTTCACCTATAGCTTCCTTATGAGTTGAGAATTAATATTTTGAAAAGTTTTTTGAATTCTGACTTCGTTCGGACTGTGAATTGTGCATTTTGACGTGTACGCAATATTGAAAACTTGTCGGATTGATCCAAAACTTTCATGGTAGCTTCTATTATTATAATTATTAACATATGTATTTAGTATCGCCCCGGGAAGGCGAACGTGGTCGCCGATGCCTTGAGCAGGAGAGCTCATGTGGCACATTTGGAAGGATCATCCTCTGATGTTCCTATAGAGGATAGAAAGACTCGAGTTGAGTCGTATCCTCGTCTTGCAAACCTCACAGTCCAACCCAATTTAGTCCAAAAGATCCATGATGAGCAGATTACGGATGCTGGTATTCAGAAGATCAAGGCTAGAATGCAGAATGATCCAAGCACCAAGTTCAAGATTGATGGCACTGGATTGCTTCGCTTTGGGACCCGAGTTTGTGTTCCCGCGAGTTTCAAGCGTGGAATTCTGACGAGGCACACAAGTCCGCTTATGTTGTCCACCCAGGAGGCAACAAGATGTATCGATATCTTAAGACCCATTATTGGTGGAACGGTATGAAAAGGGACGTGGCAAACTACGTGAAGCACTGTCTAACGTGTCAAATGGTTAAGGCCGAACATCAAAGGCCAGGAGGCACTCTTCAGCCGCTTCCCGTGCCTACTTCCAAGTGGCAGGAGATCACTATGGATTTCGTGATTGGATTACCTACTGTTCGTGAAGGTTTCGACAGTATTTGGGCCATCATCAATCGATTGACCAAGTCAGCTCATTTCCTTCCGGTCCGATAGACAGCGAAGGTCAAGCACCTTGCAGAGCTCTATCAGAAAGAGATTATTCGACTCCATGGTGTTCCATAGAGTATTGTTTCAGACAGGGATCCTAAGTTCACAGCTCAGTTGTGGCAAGAGCTTCATAAGAACTTGGGAACGACCCTGAAGTTTAGCTCTGCAGCATATCCCAAACTGATGGACAATCCGAGCGAACGATCAAGTTCTTCAGTGATATGCTAAGGGCATGTGCACTCTATTTTCATACGAGTTGGATTTCACACTTGCCTTTAGTCGAATTCGCTTACAACAATAGCTATCAAGCCTCGATTGGGATGCCGTCGTATGAGGCTCTTTATGGGAGAAGGTGTAGGTCACCGATTTATTGGGAGTCGGAGGATTGGAAGTGGTCAACAGATGGCATCGACAGATGTACTCCATCCGATGAGGTTCAAGAAGCTTTGACAAGGTCCAAATCATTCGGTAGAGAATGAAAGTAGCTCAGGACAGACAGAAGAGCTATGCCGACAAGAGATGTTGAGACATGGAATTTGAAGTGGGAGATTGAGTGTTTCTGAAGGCCTCATCGAGGAAAGGATTCACGAGGATTGGTAAGGGTGGAAAGCTTACTCCGAGATACTTAGGTCCATTCTAGATTGTAGATGGATTGGGAACACTGCTTGTCGTTTGGATTTGCCACCGTATCTTGTTGGGATCCACAATGTCTTCCATGTCTCGCAGCTTCGCAAGTACTTCCCCGACGAGTCCCATATCCTTCAAGATGATGGAGTTCAGCTTCAGCCGGAATTGACGATTGAGATGAAACCGGTTCAGATTCAGGATCGCAAGGTCCAGCAGCTTCGTCACAAGCACATTCCCTTAGTGAGAGTCTTATGGAGGAATCGTTCGACCGAGCAGTCTAATTGGGAGACTGAGGCCAAGATGAGGGAAGCTTATCCCGACCTTTTCAAATGAAGATAGAATCTGGGGACAAGATTCTCATAAGGGGGAGTATTGTAACGACCCAGAATTTGAGAATCATTGTGAGTTCGTCTTTCGCACTTATTTCATTCCTTTCCCTTATTTATCGTATTTCGTGATTTATATTTAATTATTTTGTATATGTTTCTATGTGAATTTATTATGTGCGTATTTATATTCCTTATGTGTTTAGTTTTATTTTGATATTAATATTGTTCATGTTGGCCAAAATATTTTAATTGAAGTTTCTAAAATTACCTAAATGCCCCTTCTTATTTTCAAACATTTTGAGTAGTTGAATAAAAGATCTCTTCCCCCATTTGAACCCTAAATCACGTGAGAAGAGAGAGAAGAAGGAGAAGAAAGGGGATTTTTGCACTTAGGAGCTTCAAACGATCATGCCGGTCTCATTTCTTCACCATTTTCCAAACCGTTGGAACCCACATGACCCTCTCATCGAGATCTTTCTTTTGGTACTGATCTTACCCTTTCTTTCCCGAATTTTCTTAGCATTTAAGTGCATTTATTGCTTTAGTTGGATTTTGTGATTTTTCATGATGTTGAGCTCGATTCTTGACAATTTTGCATGATACTTGGATTAAAATATTCTTTATGTTATGCTTAATGTTCGTTCTTACTCTTAGTTGTTGATTCTTGCTAAAAATCGAGATTTATGAATTTTGGGGTTGAACTCCGCTGAAAAACGCAATTCTGTGGTCTGATGTCTGATGTGCACGGGCTTGAGCACGGTTTTGGCAAGACCGTGCGTAGCCCGGTGCGAACCCCTTTTGACTTGCACTGGCTTGTGCCCGTGCACGTTCCCTGTGCGTAAGCCCGTTTGTACCTACACGGTCTTGAGAACGAGCTCAAGATCGTGTGTAGGCCGGTGCGTATGCCTTAGAATATTTTTCCAGCCTTTTTCTTAGTTGCTCTCGAGAATGTGGTCAATTCCCCCAAATAAAACGTTGACTTTTTGCACACGACCTCCTAAAATCAGTCCGATTTCACCTATAGCTTCCTTATGAGTTGAGAATTAATATTTTGAAAAGTTTTTTGAATTCTGACTTCGTTCGGACTGTGAATTGTGCATTTTTACGTGTACGCAATATTGAAAACTTGTCGGATTGATCCAAAACTTTCATGGTAGCTTCTATTATTATAATTATTAACATATGTATTTAGTATCACCCCGGGAAGGCGAACGTGGTCGCCAATGCCTTGAGCAGGAGAGCTCATGTGGCACATTTGGAAGGATCATCCTCTGATGTTCCTATAGAGGATAGAAAGACTCGAGTTGAGTCGTATCCTCGTCTTGCAAACCTCACAGTCCAACCCAATTTAGTCCAAAAGATCCATGATGAGCAGATTACGGATGCTGGTATTCAGAAGATCAAGGCCAGAATGCAGAATGATCCAAGCACCAAGTTCAAGATTGATGGCACTGGATTGCTTCGCTTTGGGACCCGAGTTTGTGTTCCCGCGAGTTTCAAGCGTGGAATTCTGACGAGGCACACAAGTCCGCTTATGTTGTCCACCCAGGAGGCAACAAGATGTATCGATATCTTAAGACCCATTATTGGTGGAACGGTATGAAAAGGGACGTGGCAAACTACGTGAAGCACTGTCTAACGTGTCAAATGGTTAAGGCCGAACATCAAAGGCCAGGAGGCACTCTTCAGCCGCTTCCCGTGCCTACTTCCAAGTGGCAGGAGATCACTATGGATTTCGTGATTGGATTACCTACTGTTCGTGAAGGTTTCGACAGTATTTGGGTCATCATCAATCGATTGACCAAGTCAGCTCATTTCCTTCCGGTCCGATAGACAGCGAAGGTCAAGCACCTTGCAGAGCTCTATCAGAAAGAGATTATTCGACTCCATGGTGTTCCATAGAGTATTATTTCAGACAGGGATCCTAAGTTCACAGCTCAGTTGTGGCAAGAGCTTCATAAGAACTTGGGAACGACCCTGAAGTTTAGCTCTGCAGCATATCCCAAACTGATGGACAATCCGAGCGAACGATCAAGTTCTTCAGTGATATGCTAAGGGCATGTGCACTCTATTTTCATACGAGTTGGATTTCACACTTGCCTTTAGTCGAATTCGCTTACAACAATAGCTATCAAGCCTCGATTCGGATGCCGTCGTATGAGGCTCTTTATGGGAGAAGGTGTAGGTCACCGATTTATTGGGAGTCGGAGGATTGGAAGTGGTCAACAGATGGCATCGACAGATGTACTCCATCCGATGAGGTTCAAGAAGCTTTGACAAGGTCCAAATCATTCGGTAGAGAATGAAAGTAGCTCAGGACAGACAGAAGAGCTATGCCGACAAGAGATGTTGAGACTTGGAATTTGAAGTGGGAGATTGAGTGTTTCTGAAGGCCTCATCGAGGAAAGGATTCACGAGGATTGGTAAGGGTGGAAAGCTTACTCCGAGATACTTAGGTCCATTCTAGATTGTAGATGGATTGGGAACACTGCTTGTCGTTTGGATTTGCCACCGTATCTTGTTGGGATCCACAATGTCTTCCATGTCTCGCAGCTTCGCAAGTACTTCCCCGACGAGTCCCATATCCTTCAAGATGATGGAGTTCAGCTTCAGCCGGAATTGACGATTGAGATGAAACCGGTTCAGATTCAGGATCGCAAGGTCCAGCAGCTTCGTCACAAGCAGATTCCCTTAGTGAGAGTCTTATGGAGGAATCGTTCGACCGAGCAGTCTAATTGGGAGACTGAGGCCAAGATGAGGGAAGCTTATCCCGACCTTTTCAAATGAAGATAGAATCTGGGGACAAGATTCTCATAAGGGGGAGTATTGTAACGACCCAGAATTTGAGAATCATTGTGAGTTCGTCTTTCGCACTTATTTCATTCCTTTCCCTTATTTATCGTATTTCGTGATTTATATTTAATTATTTTGTATATGTTTCTATGTGAATTTATTATGTGCGTATTTATATTCCTTATGTGTTTAGTTTTATTTTGATATTAATATTGTTCATGTTGGCCAAAATATTTTAATTGAAGTTTCTAAAATTACCTAAATGCCCCTTCTTATTTTCAAACATTTTGAGTAGTTGAATAAAAGATCTCTTCCCCCATTTGAACCCTAAATCACGTGAGAAGAGAGAGAAGAAGGAGAAGAAAGGGGATTTTTGCACTTAGGAGCTTCAAACGATCATGCCGGTCTCATTTCTTCACCATTTTCCAAACCGTTGGAACCCACATGACCCTCTCATCGAGATCTTTCTTTTGGTACTGATCTTACCCTTTCTTTCCCGAATTTTCTTAGCATTTAAGTGCATTTATTGCTTTAGTTGGATTTTGTGATTTTTCATGATGTTGAGCTCGATTCTTGACAATTTTGCATGATACTTGGATTAAAATATTCTTTATGTTATGCTTAATGTTCGTTCTTACTCTTAGTTGTTGATTCTTGCTAAAAATCGAGATTTATGAATTTTGGGGTTGAACTCCGCTGAAAAACGCAATTCTGTGGTCTGATGTCTGATGTGCACGGGCTTGAGCACGGTTTTGGCAAGACCGTGCGTAGCCCGGTGCGAACCCCTTTTGACTTGCACTGGCTTGTGCCCGTGCACGTTCCCTGTGCGTAAGCCCGTTTGTACCTACACGGTCTTGAGAACGAGCTCAAGATCTTGTGTAGGCCGGTGCGTATGCCTTAGAATATTTTTCCAGCCTTTTTCTTAGTTGCTCTCGAGAATGTGGTCAATTCCCCCAAATAAAACGTTGACTTTTTGCACACGACCTCCTAAAATCAGTCTGATTTCACCTATAGCTTCCTTATGAGTTGAGAATTAATATTTTGAAAAGTTTTTTGAATTCTGACTTCGTTCGGACTGTGAATTGTGCATTTTGACGTGTACGCAATATTGAAAACTTGTCGGATTGATCCAAAACTTTCATGGTAGCTTCTATTATTATAATTATTAACATATGTATTTAGTATCGCCCCGGGAAGGCGAACGTGGTCGCCGATGCCTTGAGCAGGAGAGCTCATGTGGCACATTTGGAAGGATCATCCTCTGATGTTCCTATAGAGGATAGAAAGACTCGAGTTGAGTCGTATCCTCGTCTTGCAAACCTCACAGTCCAACCCAATTTAGTCCAAAAGATCCATGATGAGCAGATTACGGATGCTGGTATTCAGAAGATCAAGGCTAGAATGCAGAATGATCCAAGCACCAAGTTCAAGATTGATGGCACTGGATTGCTTCGCTTTGGGACCCGAGTTTGTGTTCCCGCGAGTTTCAAGCGTGGAATTCTGACGAGGCACACAAGTCCGCTTATGTTGTCCACCCAGGAGGCAACAAGATGTATCGATATCTTAAGACCCATTATTGGTGGAACGGTATGAAAAGGGACGTGGCAAACTACGTGAAGCACTGTCTAACGTGTCAAATGGTTAAGGCCGAACATCGAAGGCCAGGAGGCACTCTTCAGCCGCTTCCCGTGCCTACTTCCAAGTGGCAGGAGATCACTATGGATTTCGTGATTGGATTACCTACTGTTCGTGAAGGTTTCGACAGTATTTGGGTCATCATCAATCGATTGACCAAGTCAGCTCATTTCCTTCCGGTCCGATAGACAGCGAAGGTCAAGCACCTTGCAGAGCTCTATCAGAAAGAGATTATTCGACTCCATGGTGTTCCATAGAGTATTGTTTCAGACAGGGATCCTAAGTTCACAGCTCAGTTGTGGCAAGAGCTTCATAAGAACTTGGGAACGACCCTGAACTTTAGCTCTGCAGCATATCCCAAACTGATGGACAATCCGAGCGAACGATCAAGTTCTTCAGTGATATGCTAAGGGCATGTGCACTCTATTTTCATACGAGTTGGATTTCACACTTGCCTTTAGTCGAATTCGCTTACAACAATAGCTATCAAGCCTCGATTCGGATGCCGTCATATGAGGCTCTTTATGGGAGAAGGTGTAGGTCACCGATTTATTGGGAGTCGGAGGATTGGAAGTGGTCAACAGATGGCATCGACAGATGTACTCCATCCGATGAGGTTCAAGAAGCTTTGACAAGGTCCAAATCATTCGGTAGAGAATGAAAGTAGCTCAGGACAGACAGAAGAGCTATGCCGACAAGAGATGTTGAGACTTGGAATTTGAAGTGGGAGATTGAGTGTTTCTGAAGGCCTCATCGAGGAAAGGATTCACGAGGATTGGTAAGGGTGGAAAGCTTACTCCGAGATACTTAGGTCCATTCTAGATTGTAGATGGATTGGGAACACTGCTTGTCGTTTGGATTTGCCACCGTATCTTGTTGGGATCCACAATGTCTTCCATGTCTCGCAGCTTCGCAAGTACTTCCCCGACGAGTCCCATATCCTTCAAGATGATGGAGTTCAGCTTCAGCCGGAATTGACGATTGAGATGAAACCGGTTCAGATTCAGGATCGCAAGGTCCAGCAGCTTCGTCACAAGCAGATTCCCTTAGTGAGAGTCTTATGGAGGAATCGTTCGACCGAGCAGTCTAATTGGGAGACTGAGGCCAAGATGAGGGAAGCTTATCCCGACCTTTTCAAATGAAGATAGAATCTGGGGACAAGATTCTCATAAGGGGGAGTATTGTAACGACCCAGAATTTGAGAATCATTGTGAGTTCGTCTTTCGCACTTATTTCATTCCTTTCCCTTATTTATCGTATTTCGTGATTTATATTTAATTATTTTGTATATGTTTCTATGTGAATTTATTATGTGCGTATTTATATTCCTTATGTGTTTAGTTTTATTTTGATATTAATATTGTTCATGTTGGCCAAAATATTTTAATTGAAGTTTCTAAAATTACCTAAATGCCCCTTCTTATTTTCAAACATTTTGAGTAGTTGAATAAAAGATCTCTTCCCCCATTTGAACCCTAAATCACGTGAGAAGAGAGAGAAGAAGGAGAAGAAAGGGGATTTTTGCACTTAGGAGCTTCAAACGATCATGCCGGTCTCATTTCTTCACCATTTTCCAAACCGTTGGAACCCACATGACCCTCTCATCGAGATCTTTCTTTTGGTACTGATCTTACCCTTTCTTTCCCGAATTTTCTTAGCATTTAAGTGCATTTATTGCTTTAGTTGGATTTTGTGATTTTTCATGATGTTGAGCTCGATTCTTGACAATTTTGCATGATACTTGGATTAAAATATTCTTTATGTTATGCTTAATGTTCGTTCTTACTCTTAGTTGTTGATTCTTGCTAAAAATCGAGATTTATGAATTTTGGGGTTGAACTCCGCTGAAAAACGCAATTCTGTGGTCTGATGTCTGATGTGCACGGGCTTGAGCACGGTTTTGGCAAGACCGTGCGTAGCCCGGTGCGAACCCCTTTTGACTTGCACTGGCTTGTGCCCGTGCACGTTCCCTGTGCGTAAGCCCGTTTGTACCTACACGGTCTTGAGAACGAGCTCAAGATCGTGTGTAGGCCGGTGCGTATGCCTTAGAATATTTTTCCAGCCTTTTTCTTAGTTGCTCTCGAGAATGTGGTCAATTCCCCCAAATAAAACGTTGACTTTTTGCACACGACCTCCTAAAATCAGTCCGATTTCACCTATAGCTTCCTTATGAGTTGAGAATTAATATTTTGAAAAGTTTTTTGAATTCTGACTTCGTTCGGACTGTGAATTGTGCATTTTTACGTGTACGCAATACTGAAAACTTGTCGGATTGATCCAAAACTTTCATGGTAGCTTCTATTATTATAATTATTAACATATGTATTTAGTATCACCCCGGGAAGGCGAACGTGGTCGCCGATGCCTTGAGCAGGAGAGCTCATGTGGCACATTTGGAAGGATCATCCTCTGATGTTCCTATAGAGGATAGAAAGACTCGAGTTGAGTCGTATCCTCGTCTTGCAAACCTCACAGTCCAACCCAATTTAGTCCAAAAGATCCATGATGAGCAGATTACGGATGCTGGTATTCAGAAGATCAAGGCCAGAATGCAGAATGATCCAAGCACCAAGTTCAAGATTGATGGCACTGGATTGCTTCGCTTTGGGACCCGAGTTTGTGTTCCCGCGAGTTTCAAGCGTGGAATTCTGACGAGGCACACAAGTCCGCTTATGTTGTCCACCCAGGAGGCAACAAGATGTATCGATATCTTAAGACCCATTATTGGTGGAACGGTATGAAAAGGGACGTGGCAAACTACGTGAAGCACTGTCTAACGTGTCAAATGGTTAAGGCCGAACATCAAAGGCCAGGAGGCACTCTTCAGCCGCTTCCCGTGCCTACTTCCAAGTGGCAGGAGATCACTATGGATTTCGTGATTGGATTACCTACTGTTCGTGAAGGTTTCGACAGTATTTGGGTCATCATCAATCGATTGACCAAGTCAGCTCATTTCCTTCCGGTCCGATAGACAGCGAAGGTCAAGCACCTTGCAGAGCTCTATCAGAAAGAGATTATTCGACTCCATGGTGTTCCATAGAGTATTATTTCAGACAGGGATCCTAAGTTCACAGCTCAGTTGTGGCAAGAGCTTCATAAGAACTTGGGAACGACCCTGAAGTTTAGCTCTGCAGCATATCCCAAACTGATGGACAATCCGAGCGAACGATCAAGTTCTTCAGTGATATGCTAAGGGCATGTGCACTCTATTTTCATACGAGTTGGATTTCACACTTGCCTTTAGTCGAATTCGCTTACAACAATAGCTATCAAGCCTCGATTCGGATGCCGTCGTATGAGGCTCTTTATGGGAGAAGGTGTAGGTCACCGATTTATTGGGAGTCGGAGGATTGGAAGTGGTCAACAGATGGCATCGACAGATGTACTCCATCCGATGAGGTTCAAGAAGCTTTGACAAGGTCCAAATCATTCGGTAGAGAATGAAAGTAGCTCAGGACAGACAGAAGAGCTATGCCGACAAGAGATGTTGAGACTTGGAATTTGAAGTGGGAGATTGAGTGTTTCTGAAGGCCTCATCGAGGAAAGGATTCAGGAGGATTGGTAAGGGTGGAAAGCTTACTCCGAGATACTTAGGTCCATTCTAGATTGTAGATGGATTGGGAACACTGCTTGTCGTTTGGATTTGCCACCGTATCTTGTTGGGATCCACAATGTCTTCCATGTCTCGCAGCTTCGCAAGTACTTCCCCGACGAGTCCCATATCCTTCAAGATGATGGAGTTCAGCTTCAGCCGGAATTGACGATTGAGATGAAACCGGTTCAGATTCAGGATCGCAAGGTCCAGCAGCTTCGTCACAAGCAGATTCCCTTAGTGAGAGTCTTATGGAGGAATCGTTCGACCGAGCAGTCTAATTGGGAGACTGAGGCCAAGATGAGGGAAGCTTATCCCGACCTTTTCAAATGAAGATAGAATCTGGGGACAAGATTCTCATAAGGGGGAGTATGGTAACGACCCAGAATTTCAGAATCATTGTGAGTTCGTCTTTCGCACTTATTTCATTCCTTTCCCTTATTTATCGTATTTCGTGATTTATATTTAATTATTTTGTATATGTTTCTATGTAAATTTATTATGTGCATATTTATATTCCTTATGTGTTTAGCTTTATTTTGATATTAATATTGTTCATGTTGGCCAAAATATTTTAATTGAAGTTTCTAAAATTACCTAAATGCCCCTTCTTATTTTCAAACATTTTGAGTAGTTGAATAAATGATTTCTTCCCCCATTTGAACCCTAAATCACGTGAGAAGAGAGAGAAGAAGGAGAAGAAAGGGGATTTTTGCACTTAGGAGCTTCAAACGATCATGCCGGTCTCATTTCTTCACCATTTTCCAAACCGTTGGAACCCACATGACCCTCTCATCGAGATCTTTCTTTTGGTACTGATCTTACCCTTTCTTTCCCGAATTTTCTTAGCATTTAAGTGCATTTATTGCTTTAGTTGGATTTTGTGATTTTTCTTGATGTTGAGCTCGATTCTTGACAATTTTGCATGATACTTGGATTAAAATATTCTTTATGTTATGCTTAATGTTCGTTCTTACTCTTAGTTGTTGATTCTTGCTAAAAATCGAGATTTATGAATTTTGGGGTTGAACTCCACTGAAAAACGCAATTCTGTGGTCTGATGTCTGATGTGCACGGGCTTGAGCACGGTTTTGGCAAGACCGTGCGTAGCCCGGTGCGAACCCCTTTTGACTTGCACTGGCTTGTGCCCGTGCACGTTCCCTGTGCGTAAGCCCGTTTGTACCTACACGGTCTTGAGAACGAGCTCAAGATCTTGTGTAGGCCGGTGCGTATGCCTTAGAATATTTTTCCAGCCTTTTTCTTAGTTGCTCTCGAGAATGTGGTCAATTCCCCCAAATAAAACGTTGACTTTTTGCACACGACCTCCTAAAATCAGTCTGATTTCACCTATAGCTTCCTTATGAGTTGAGAATTAATATTTTGAAAAGTTTTTTGAATTCTGACTTCGTTCGGACTGTGAATTGTGCATTTTGACGTGTACGCAATATTGAAAACTTGTCGGATTGATCCAAAACTTTCATGGTAGCTTCTATTATTATAATTATTAACATATGTATTTAGTATCGCCCCGGGAAGGCGAACGTGGTCGCCGATGCCTTGAGCAGGAGAGCTCATGTGGCACATTTGGAAGGATCATCCTCTGATGTTCCTATAGAGGATAGAAAGACTCGAGTTGAGTCGTATCCTCGTCTTGCAAACCTCACAGTCCAACCCAATTTAGTCCAAAAGATCCATGATGAGCAGATTACGGATGCTGGTATTCAGAAGATCAAGGCCAGAATGCAGAATGATCCAAGCACCAAGTTCAAGATTGATGGCACTGGATTGCTTCGCTTTGGGACCCGAGTTTGTGTTCCCGCGAGTTTCAAGCGTGGAATTCTGACGAGGCACACAAGTCCGCTTATGTTGTCCACCCAGGAGGCAACAAGATGTATCGATATCTTAAGACCCATTATTGGTGGAACGGTATGAAAAGGGACGTGGCAAACTACGTGAAGCACTGTCTAACGTGTCAAATGGTTAAGGCCGAACATCGAAGGCCAGGAGGCACTCTTCAGCCGCTTCCCGTGCCTACTTCCAAGTGGCAGGAGATCACTATGGATTTCGTGATTGGATTACCTACTGTTCGTGAAGGTTTCGACAGTATTTGGGTCATCATCAATCGATTGACCAAGTCAGCTCATTTCCTTCCGGTCCGATAGACAGCGAAGGTCAAGCACCTTGCAGAGCTCTATCAGAAAGAGATTATTCGACTCCATGGTGTTCCATAGAGTATTGTTTCAGACAGGGATCCTAAGTTCACAGCTCAGTTGTGGCAAGAGCTTCATAAGAACTTGGGAACGACCCTGAACTTTAGCTCTGCAGCATATCCCAAACTGATGGACAATCCGAGCGAACGATCAAGTTCTTCAGTGATATGCTAAGGGCATGTGCACTCTATTTTCATACGAGTTGGATTTCACACTTGCCTTTAGTCGAATTCGCTTACAACAATAGCTATCAAGCCTCGATTCGGATGCCGTCGTATGAGGCTCTTTATGGGAGAAGGTGTAGGTCACCGATTTATTGGGAGTCGGAGGATTGGAAGTGGTCAACAGATGGCATCGACAGATGTACTCCATCCGATGAGGTTCAAGAAGCTTTGACAAGGTCCAAATCATTCGGTAGAGAATGAAAGTAGCTCAGGACAGACAGAAGAGCTATGCCGACAAGAGATGTTGAGACTTGGAATTTGAAGTGGGAGATTGAGTGTTTCTGAAGGCCTCATCGAGGAAAGGATTCACGAGGATTGGTAAGGGTGGAAAGCTTACTCCGAGATACTTAGGTCCATTCTAGATTGTAGATGGATTGGGAACACTGCTTGTCGTTTGGATTTGCCACCGTATCTTGTTGGGATCCACAATGTCTTCCATGTCTCGCAGCTTCGCAAGTACTTCCCCGACGAGTCCCATATCCTTCAAGATGATGGAGTTCAGCTTCAGCCGGAATTGACGATTGAGATGAAACCGGTTCAGATTCAGGATCGCAAGGTCCAGCAGCTTCGTCACAAGCAGATTCCCTTAGTGAGAGTCTTATGGAGGAATCGTTCGACCGAGCAGTCTAATTGGGAGACTGAGGCCAAGATGAGGGAAGCTTATCCCGACCTTTTCAAATGAAGATAGAATCTGGGGACAAGATTCTCATAAGGGGGAGTATTGTAACGACCCAGAATTTGAGAATCATTGTGAGTTCGTCTTTCGCACTTATTTCATTCCTTTCCCTTATTTATCGTATTTCGTGATTTATATTTAATTATTTTGTATATGTTTCTATGTGAATTTATTATGTGCGTATTTATATTCCTTATGTGTTTAGTTTTATTTTGATATTAATATTGTTCATGTTGGCCAAAATATTTTAATTGAAGTTTCTAAAATTACCTAAATGCCCCTTCTTATTTTCAAACATTTTGAGTAGTTGAATAAAAGATCTCTTCCCCCATTTGAACCCTAAATCACGTGAGAAGAGAGAGAAGAAGGAGAAGAAAGGGGATTTTTGCACTTAGGAGCTTCAAACGATCATGCCGGTCTCATTTCTTCACCATTTTCCAAACCGTTGGAACCCACATGACCCTCTCATCGAGATCTTTCTTTTGGTACTGATCTTACCCTTTCTTTCCCGAATTTTCTTAGCATTTAAGTGCATTTATTGCTTTAGTTGGATTTTGTGATTTTTCATGATGTTGAGCTCGATTCTTGACAATTTTGCATGATACTTGGATTAAAATATTCTTTATGTTATGCTTAATGTTCGTTCTTACTCTTAGTTGTTGATTCTTGCTAAAAATCGAGATTTATGAATTTTGGGGTTGAACTCCGCTGAAAAACGCAATTCTGTGGTCTGATGTCTGATGTGCACGGGCTTGAGCACGGTTTTGGCAAGACCGTGCGTAGCCCGGTGCGAACCCCTTTTGACTTGCACTGGCTTGTGCCCGTGCACGTTCCCTGTGCGTAAGCCCGTTTGTACCTACACGGTCTTGAGAACGAGCTCAAGATCGTGTGTAGGCCGGTGCGTATGCCTTAGAATATTTTTCCAGCCTTTTTCTTAGTTGCTCTCGAGAATGTGGTCAATTCCCCCAAATAAAACGTTGACTTTTTGCACACGACCTCCTAAAATCAGTCTGATTTCACCTATAGCTTCCTTATGAGTTGAGAATTAATATTTTGAAAAGTTTTTTGAATTCTGACTTCGTTCGGACTGTGAATTGTGCATTTTGACGTGTACGCAATATTGAAAACTTGTCGGATTGATCCAAAACTTTCATGGTAGCTTCTATTATTATAATTATTAACATATGTATTTAGTATCGCCCCGGGAAGGCGAACGTGGTCGCCGATGCCTTGAGCAGGAGAGCTCATGTGGCACATTTGGAAGGATCATCCTCTGATGTTCCTATAGAGGATAGAAAGACTCGAGTTGAGTCGTATCCTCGTCTTGCAAACCTCACAGTCCAACCCAATTTAGTCCAAAAGATCCATGATGAGCAGATTACGGATGCTGGTATTCAGAAGATCAAGGCCAGAATGCAGAATGATCCAAGCACCAAGTTCAAGATTGATGGCACTGGATTGCTTCGCTTTGGGACCCGAGTTTGTATTCCCGCGAGTTTCAAGCGTGGAATTCTGACGAGGCACACAAGTCCGCTTATGTTGTCCACCCAGGAGGCAACAAGATGTATCGATATCTTAAGACCCATTATTGGTGGAACGGTATGAAAAGGGACGTGGCAAACTACGTGAAGCACTGTCTAACGTGTCAAATGGTTAAGGCCGAACATCGAAGGCCAGGAGGCACTCTTCAGCCGCTTCCCGTGCCTACTTCCAAGTGGCAGGAGATCACTATGGATTTCGTGATTGGATTACCTACTGTTCGTGAAGGTTTCGACAGTATTTGGGTCATCATCAATCGATTGACCAAGTCAGCTCATTTCCTTCGTGTCCGATAGACAGCGAAGGTCAAGCACCTTGCAGAGCTCTATCAGAAAGAGATTATTCGACTCCATGGTGTTCCATAGAGTATTGTTTCAGACAGGGATCCTAAGTTCACAGCTCAGTTGTGGCAAGAGCTTCATAAGAACTTGGGAACGACCCTGAAGTTTAGCTCTGCAGCATATCCCAAACTGATGGACAATCCGAGCGAACGATCAAGTTCTTCAGTGATATGCTAAGGGCATGTGCACTCTATTTTCATACGAGTTGGATTTCACACTTGCCTTTAGTCGAATTCGCTTACAACAATAGCTATCAAGCCTCGATTCGGATGCCGTCGTATGAGGCTCTTTATGGGAGAAGGTGTAGGTCACCGATTTATTGGGAGTCGGAGGATTGGAAGTGGTCAACAGATGGCATCGACAGATGTACTCCATCCGATGAGGTTCAAGAAGCTTTGACAAGGTCCAAATCATTCGGTAGAGAATGAAAGTAGCTCAGGACAGACAGAAGAGCTATGCCGACAAGAGATGTTGAGACTTGGAATTTGAAGTGGGAGATTGAGTGTTTCTGAAGGCCTCATCGAGGAAAGGATTCACGAGGATTGGTAAGGGTGGAAAGCTTACTCCGAGATACTTAGGTCCATTCTAGATTGTAGATGGATTGGGAACACTGCTTGTCGTTTGGATTTGCCACCGTATCTTGTTGGGATCCACAATGTCTTCCATGTCTCGCAGCTTCGCAAGTACTTCCCCGACGAGTCCCATATCCTTCAAGATGATGGAGTTCAGCTTCAGCCGGAATTGACGATTGAGATGAAACCGGTTCAGATTCAGGATCGCAAGGTCCAGCAGCTTCGTCACAAGCAGATTCCCTTAGTGAGAGTCTTATGGAGGAATCGTTCGACCGAGCAGTCTAATTGGGAGACTGAGGCCAAGATGAGGGAAGCTTATCCCGACCTTTTCAAATGAAGATAGAATCTGGGGACAAGATTCTCATAAGGGGGAGTATGGTAACGACCCAGAATTTGAGAATCATTGTGAGTTCGTCTTTCGCACTTATTTCATTCCTTTCCCTTATTTATCGTATTTCGTGATTTATATTTAATTATTTTGTATATGTTTCTATGTGAATTTATTATGTGCGTATTTATATTCCTTATGTGTTTAGCTTTATTTTGATATTAATATTGTTCATGTTGGCCAAAATATTTTAATTGAAGTTTCTAAAATTACCTAAATGCCCCTTCTTATTTTCAAACATTTTGAGTAGTTGAATAAAAGATTTCTTCCCCCATTTGAACCCTAAATCACGTGAGAAGAGAGGGAAGAAGGAGAAGAAAGGGGATTTTTGCACTTAGGAGCTTCAAACGATCATGCCGGTCTCATTTCTTCACCATTTTCCAAACCGTTGGAACCCACATGACCCTCTCATCGAGATCTTTCTTTTGGTACTGATCTTACCCTTTCTTTCCCGAATTTTCTTAGCATTTAAGTGCATTTATTGCTTTAGTTGGATTTTGTGATTTTTCGTGATGTTGAGCTCGATTCTTGACAATTTTGCATGATACTTGGATTAAAATATTCTTTATGTTATGCTTAATGTTCGTTCTTACTCTTAGTTGTTGATTCTTGCTAAAAATCGAGATTTATGAATTTTGGGGTTGAACTCCGCTGAAAAACGCAATTCTGTGGTCTGATGTCTGATGTGCACGGGCTTGAGCACGGTTTTGGCAAGACCGTGCGTAGCCCGGTGCGAACCCCTTTTGACTTGCACTGGCTTGTGCCCGTGCACGTTCCCTGTGCGTAAGCCCGTTTGTACCTACACGGTCTTGAGAACGAGCTCAAGATCTTGTGTAGGCCGGTGCGTATGCCTTAGAATATTTTTCCAGCCTTTTTCTTAGTTGCTCTCGAGAATGTGGTCAATTCCCCCAAATAAAACGTTGACTTTTTGCACACGACCTCCTAAAATCAGTCTGATTTCACCTATAGCTTCCTTATGAGTTGAGAATTAATATTTTGAAAAGTTTTTTGAATTCTGACTTCGTTCGGACTGTGAATTGTGCATTTTGACGTGTACGCAATATTGAAAACTTGTCGGATTGATCCAAAACTTTCATGGTAGCTTCTATTATTATAATTATTAACATATGTATTTAGTATCGCCCCGGGAAGGCGAACGTGGTCGCCGATGCCTTGAGCAGGAGAGCTCATGTGGCACATTTGGAAGGATCATCCTCTGATGTTCCTATAGAGGATAGAAAGACTCGAGTTGAGTCGTATCCTCGTCTTGCAAACCTCACAGTCCAACCCAATTTAGTCCAAAAGATCCATGATGAGCAGATTACGGATGCTGGTATTCAGAAGATCAAGGCCAGAATGCAGAATGATCCAAGCACCAAGTTCAAGATTGATGGCACTGGATTGCTTCGCTTTGGGACCCGAGTTTGTGTTCCCGCGAGTTTCAAGCGTGGAATTCTGACGAGGCACACAAGTCCGCTTATGTTGTCCACCCAGGAGGCAACAAGATGTATCGATATCTTAAGACCCATTATTGGTGGAACGGTATGAAAAGGGACGTGGCAAACTACGTGAAGCACTGTCTAACGTGTCAAATGGTTAAGGCCGAACATCGAAGGCCAGGAGGCACTCTTCAGCCGCTTCCCGTGCCTACTTCCAAGTGGCAGGAGATCACTATGGATTTCGTGATTGGATTACCTACTGTTCGTGAAGGTTTCGACAGTATTTGGGTCATCATCAATCGATTGACCAAGTCAGCTCATTTCCTTCGTGTCCGATAGACAGCGAAGGTCAAGCACCTTGCAGAGCTCTATCAGAAAGAGATTATTCGACTCCATGGTGTTCCATAGAGTATTGTTTCAGACAGGGATCCTAAGTTCACAGCTCAGTTGTGGCAAGAGCTTCATAAGAACTTGGGAACGACCCTGAAGTTTAGCTCTGCAGCATATCCCAAACTGATGGACAATCCGAGCGAACGATCAAGTTCTTCAGTGATATGCTAAGGGCATGTGCACTCTATTTTCATACGAGTTGGATTTCACACTTGCCTTTAGTCGAATTCGCTTACAACAATAGCTATCAAGCCTCGATTGGGATGCCGTCGTATGAGGCTCTTTATGGGAGAAGGTGTAGGTCACCGATTTATTGGGAGTCGGAGGATTGGAAGTGGTCAACAGATGGCATCGACAGATGTACTCCATCCGATGAGGTTCAAGAAGCTTTGACAAGGTCCAAATCATTCGGTAGAGAATGAAAGTAGCTCAGGACAGACAGAAGAGCTATGCCGACAAGAGATGTTGAGACTTCGAATTTGAAGTGGGAGATTGAGTGTTTCTGAAGGCCTCATCGAGGAAAGGATTCACGAGGATTGGTAAGGGTGGAAAGCTTACTCCGAGATACTTAGGTCCATTCTAGATTGTAGATGGATTGGGAACACTGCTTGTCGTTTGGATTTGCCACCGTATCTTGTTGGGATCCACAATGTCTTCCATGTCTCGCAGCTTCGCAAGTACTTCCCCGACGAGTCCCATATCCTTCAAGATGATGGAGTTCAGCTTCAGCCGGAATTGACGATTGAGATGAAACCGGTTCAGATTCAGGATCGCAAGGTCCAGCAGCTTCGTCACAAGCAGATTCCCTTAGTGAGAGTCTTATGGAGGAATCGTTCGACCGAGCAGTCTAATTGGGAGACTGAGGCCAAGATGAGGGAAGCTTATCCCGACCTTTTCAAATGAAGATAGAATCTGGGGACAAGATTCTCATAAGGGGGAGTATGGTAACGACCCAGAATTTGAGAATCATTGTGAGTTCGTCTTTCGCACTTATTTCATTCCTTTCCCTTATTTATCGTATTTCGTGATTTATATTTAATTATTTTGTATATGTTTCTATGTGAATTTATTATGTGCGTATTTATATTCCTTATGTGTTTAGCTTTATTTTGATATTAATATTGTTCATGTTGGCCAAAATATTTTAATTGAAGTTTCTAAAATTACCTAAATGCCCCTTCTTATTTTCAAACATTTTGAGTAGTTGAATAAAAGATTTCTTCCCCCATTTGAACCCTAAATCACGTGAGAAGAGAGGGAAGAAGGAGAAGAAAGGGGATTTTTGCACTTAGGAGCTTCAAACGATCATGCCGGTCTCATTTCTTCACCATTTTCCAAACCGTTGGAACCCACATGACCCTCTCATCGAGATCTTTCTTTTGGTACTGATCTTACCCTTTCTTTCCCGAATTTTCTTAGCATTTAAGTGCATTTATTGCTTTAGTTGGATTTTGTGATTTTTCGTGATGTTGAGCTCGATTCTTGACAATTTTGCATGATACTTGGATTAAAATATTCTTTATGTTATGCTTAATGTTCGTTCTTACTCTTAGTTGTTGATTCTTGCTAAAAATCGAGATTTATGAATTTTGGGGTTGAACTCCGCTGAAAAACGCAATTCTGTGGTCTGATGTCTGATGTGCACGGGCTTGAGCACGGTTTTGGCAAGACCGTGCGTAGCCCGGTGCGAACCCCTTTTGACTTGCACTGGCTTGTGCCCGTGCACGTTCCCTGTGCGTAAGCCCGTTTGTACCTACACGGTCTTGAGAACGAGCTCAAGATCTTGTGTAGGCCGGTGCGTATGCCTTAGAATATTTTTCCAGCCTTTTTCTTAGTTGCTCTCGAGAATGTGGTCAATTCCCCCAAATAAAACGTTGACTTTTTGCACACGACCTCCTAAAATCAGTCTGATTTCACCTATAGCTTCCTTATGAGTTGAGAATTAATATTTTGAAAAGTTTTTTGAATTCTGACTTCGTTCGGACTGTGAATTGTGCATTTTGACGTGTACGCAATATTGAAAACTTGTCGGATTGATCCAAAACTTTCATGGTAGCTTCTATTATTATAATTATTAACATATGTATTTAGTATCGCCCCGGGAAGGCGAACGTGGTCGCCGATGCCTTGAGCAGGAGAGCTCATGTGGCACATTTGGAAGGATCATCCTCTGATGTTCCTATAGAGGATAGAAAGACTCGAGTTGAGTCGTATCCTCGTCTTGCAAACCTCACAGTCCAACCCAATTTAGTCCAAAAGATCCATGATGAGCAGATTACGGATGCTGGTATTCAGAAGATCAAGGCCAGAATGCAGAATGATCCAAGCACCAAGTTCAAGATTGATGGCATTGGATTGCTTCGCTTTGGGACCCGAGTTTGTGTTCCCGCGAGTTTCAAGCGTGGAATTCTGACGAGGCACACAAGTCCGCTTATGTTGTCCACCCAGGAGGCAACAAGATGTATCGATATCTTAAGACCCATTATTGGTGGAACGGTATGAAAAGGGACGTGGCAAACTACGTGAAGCACTGTCTAACGTGTCAAATGGTTAAGGCCGAACATCGAAGGCCAGGAGGCACTCTTCAGCCGCTTCCCGTGCCTACTTCCAAGTGGCAGGAGATCACTATGGATTTCGTGATTGGATTACCTACTGTTCGTGAAGGTTTCGACAGTATTTGGGTCATCATCAATCGATTGACCAAGTCAGCTCATTTCCTTCGTGTCCGATAGACAGCGAAGGTCAAGCACCTTGCAGAGCTCTATCAGAAAGAGATTATTCGACTCCATGGTGTTCCATAGAGTATTGTTTCAGACAGGGATCCTAAGTTCACAGCTCAGTTGTGGCAAGAGCTTCATAAGAACTTGGGAACGACCCTGAAGTTTAGCTCTGCAGCATATCCCAAACTGATGGACAATCCGAGCGAACGATCAAGTTCTTCAGTGATATGCTAAGGGCATGTGCACTCTATTTTCATACGAGTTGGATTTCACACTTGCCTTTAGTCGAATTCGCTTACAACAATAGCTATCAAGCCTCGATTGGGATGCCGTCGTATGAGGCTCTTTATGGGAGAAGGTGTAGGTCACCGATTTATTGGGAGTCGGAGGATTGGAAGTGGTCAACAGATGGCATCGACAGATGTACTCCATCCGATGAGGTTCAAGAAGCTTTGACAAGGTCCAAATCATTCGGTAGAGAATGAAAGTAGCTCAGGACAAACAGAAGAGCTATGCCGACAAGAGATGTTGAGACTTGGAATTTGAAGTGGGAGATTGAGTGTTTCTGAAGGCCTCATCGAGGAAAGGATTCACGAGGATTGGTAAGGGTGGAAAGCTTACTCCGAGATACTTAGGTCCATTCTAGATTGTAGATGGATTGGGAACACTGCTTGTCGTTTGGATTTGCCACCGTATCTTGTTGGGATCCACAATGTCTTCCATGTCTCGCAGCTTCGCAAGTACTTCCCCGACGAGTCCCATATCCTTCAAGATGATGGAGTTCAGCTTCAGCCGGAATTGACGATTGAGATGAAACCGGTTCAGATTCAGGATCGCAAGGTCCAGCAGCTTCGTCACAAGCAGATTCCCTTAGTGAGAGTCTTATGGAGGAATCGTTCGACCGAGCAGTCTAATTGGGAGACTGAGGCCAAGATGAGGGAAGCTTATCCCGACCTTTTCAAATGAAGATAGAATCTGGGGACAAGATTCTCATAAGGGGGAGTATGGTAACGACCCAGAATTTGAGAATCATTGTGAGTTCGTCTTTCGCACTTATTTCATTCCTTTCCCTTATTTATCGTATTTCGTGATTTATATTTAATTATTTTGTATATGTTTCTATGTGAATTTATTATGTGCGTATTTATATTCCTTATGTGTTTAGCTTTATTTTGATATTAATATTGTTCATGTTGGCCAAAATATTTTAATTGAAGTTTCTAAAATTACCTAAATGCCCCTTCTTATTTTCAAACATTTTGAGTAGTTGAATAAAAGATTTCTTCCCCCATTTGAACCCTAAATCACGTGAGAAGAGAGAGAAGAAGGAGAAGAAAGGGGATTTTTGCACTTAGGAGCTTCAAACGATCATGCCGGTCTCATTTCTTCACCATTTTCCAAACCGTTGGAACCCACATGACCCTCTCATCGAGATCTTTCTTTTGGTACTGATCTTACCCTTTCTTTCCCGAATTTTCTTAGCATTTAAGTGCATTTATTGCTTTAGTTGGATTTTGTGATTTTTCGTGATGTTGAGCTCGATTCTTGACAATTTTGCATGATACTTGGATTAAAATATTCTTTATGTTATGCTTAATGTTCGTTCTTACTCTTAGTTGTTGATTCTTGCTAAAAATCGAGATTTATGAATTTTGGGGTTGAACTCCGCTGAAAAACGCAATTCTGTGGTCTGATGTCTGATGTGCACGGGCTTGAGCACGATTTTGGCAAGACCGTGCGTAGCCTGGTGCGAACCCCTTTTGACTTGCACTGGCTTGTGCCCGTGCACGTTCCCTGTGCGTAAGCCCGTTTGTACCTACACGGTCTTGAGAACGAGCTCAAGACCGTGTGTAGGGCGGTGCGTATGCCTTAGAATATTTTTCCAGCCTTTTTCTTAGTTGCTCTCGAGAATGTGGTCAATTCCCCCAAATAAAACGTTGACTTTTTGCACACGACCTCCTAAAATTAGTCTGATTTCACCTATAGCTTCCTTATGAGTTGAGAATTAATATTTTGAAATGTTTTTTGAATTCTGACTTCGTTCGGACTGTGAATTGTGCATTTTTACGTGTACGCAATATTGAAAACTTGTCGGATTGATCCAAAACTTTCATGGTAGCTTCTATTATTATAATTATTAGCATATGCATGATTGTGGACTCATTTGGTTTGCCGTTCGTCATTTATTTGCTTATTTGTGCTTTTAGAGTCGTTTATTGATTCGATTAGGTCCTGTCTTGTTTACAGATCAATCTGAGGTCGAGGAGCAGTGAGTTTAGTTGTCTGTCATTCTTTTGGCGATTCAAGTGAGGATTTAAATCATTTATAAACTGGGCTCGAACATATATGTCTACGTATACATGTGAAAACCCCATAATGTCTTGCCTTGCGTGATTGTTTTATCTTTCTTCCGTTATTATTATTACTAGATATTTCGAGCATATATATTGATGTTTTCGATCAACAAGCCATTTGATATCAACTTATATCTATATTATCCAAACCGATTTGTTTTCAAAGGCAACTAAATTCTTTCATTTCAACGTGACACTTTGACTTTGGTTGGGTCTATAAGGGAAGTCGTTAGGGGAGTCCGTCAGCACATTCCGACACGAACGGAACTTGTGGTCACCCCCTTTGTCATCACTCACTTGGCTAAATGCCCATTTGGCACTCAACTTATGAATGCTTCTTGAAACGCGGGTAAAATCATGGACATTTCTTGGGGCCCTGGTGGGTATGCAGAGGTTTCACCTAGGGACAAGCGTCCAGGGTGTTTCCCGAGGTACTACTCCCAAAAACTAAGTGTCGGTTGTGGCCTATCAGGAGTTGGCAACCATGGTCGGCACGATGGTGGGCGTTGTATTCGTTGCACATTTTCCTGAAATTCACTATAGTCGAGCCTCGGGTTGCTCCTTGGCATGACACCGGAGATGGAGTATTTCATGTCATGAGGAGATATAAGGAGGAATATGCCCATTCTCGCTGGGATACTTATTTGTTGCTTTATTGCATTATTGTCCTTATTGATTTATTGTTATTGAATTATCCAAGTCGAAGCACATTCTGGTTTTCTTCCTTATTGCATATGTATTTTCCTAATAAAAACCCGGAAGCATGACTCGACTTGCTTTACCCATATCTTCACTGAGTTTCTTTGAACTCACCCTCATTTATTGGTTCTTGCCGCAGGTAGATTGAGAGACCGACATGTCTCACGTGTCGGATTGGCAACAGTGATTATATAGGCTCTTTTGGTTTGTGAGTCGTCTAGAGTTGTTGTCCTTTAAACTCTCCATTAGTCTATTCTTTTTGTATATGGCATGTAGATATTGCTATACCGATCCCCACCCCTATGATTATCATACTTTACTTTACATTACCCCTATGTGGGAGTTGTTAATGATGTTGGATATTTGATTTGGCCCCGAGTGGCATTGATGATTATTGCGTTTATGAAATCGCTTCCGCTATTATTCTGAATTGTTTACTTGCTTTTATATGTTGTGTCTTTTGGGGATTCGCTGTTTCCAAGTGTCAGAGATAGACCCGTTGGCTTGCATGGGTTCTTGGGTTGAGGTGCCGTTCTCGGCTAGGAATCTGTGCAGGTTCGGGGGCTATAGAGCGGGGCACTACACAACATATATCAGTTAACAACTTTACTTAGACGATAACGTAGGAGCTAATAATTCTTAAAAGAAATAGTTTTACTATGACATTTGCCCAACCCAAAGAATTCAGCAATTCAAGGAAATTTAGTGCTCATTAAGAAAAAGGAAATTTAACAACTTGGAGATGGATATTCCTAAAATCAAAGTCCAACAAAAGTTCCAAGGAAATTTAATGCTCCTTAAAAAAAAGGGAATAGCAGGTTTTTTTTTTTTTTGGGCAAATTGGAAAACTAAATTATGAAACTTGTCATTGACTTGAGAATCAATCAAAACCCAAATAATTGAAGGACTTATTGCCAAGAATCTCAGTTTTTCTAAGTCTATATTTCTTTAAACAAATTCAAACCTTCACATAGTCTGACCAAGCATCCTGCTTCTCCTCAATGAGCATGTTAAGAGTCGGATCCATGCTAAATCAGGAAGAAAAAACATACATCAGAACAATAAGTCAAATTTAACGAAACAACCTATTAATATTAATATTATCTGTGTCGGCAATGTAAATATTTCCTTTATCGTCAACTGTAAGTCCCTTTGGATGATTGATTCTAGCTTCCCTCAATTTCCCATCCACATGTCCTAAGTGTATCCACTCCTAACCCTGAAATCAACCTGGGCCTGCTATCTACAGTTTTCAAATCTAACTAAACTTAGTCCCATAAATAAATAATCTATGGTACCATATCCTGCAACTATTTTAACTCCATCCTATAAAACCTTCCCTTACAGGAGAGTTGCCAATTCTTATTTTCCATAAAAAAAAGGCGACATTGCTAGAAAAAGAAAGAAACTGGAAATTATTTTGTTCATTTTTTTTATTAGCTTATTGTTAGAGTTGTGCCCTGGAAAGGTGAACTGCATGAGGCATTTCCTCTAAAACTCTAGAGTATAACAATCTAGTGATCCATAATAGAAAGATGTTAGTAGTCGTCCAATACTACTTTGGCTAAATACATCATATTACATTTATAAATGGTTGCATATTGTTTATTCTTGTGTATGGATGAAACCCCAAGATCACAGTAAGCTAAGGGACTTGGTTTCACCATTTGATGGGGGCCATGAAATAAGTACCCAATGGTGTGATCTAAAATACTCCAAGTCGAAGAGTTGAAAAGGCACAGGGGATGTCAATCAGACTCACTCGAGACTTGCTCATATGACATAGCTTTATGAAAGTGTGACATTAGTGTTTTGACACTATTGTGCATATGAGGGTGCTTAATGGAGATTAAGTTCACTGAGGATCCCGCCGGGAATGCCTAAATGGGGTAACAGTCATATAGAGTCTTAGAGATCAGGGGGTTTCCCTAGCCATGATCGTGTCTAACTAATCCTTAGACTTGAGGCTCCATGGTTGCCTTGTGCATAACTGGGCCATACTGTGATGTACTTCTGAATCCCTAGGTTTCACATAAGTTGTACGTTGGGTATGTTCGAGTTATGCATGGAGGCTGTGAGGGTCAATACAGAATCTATCACTTGTTGCAAGAACAAGAAGAATTCCTATGAGTTCTATTGTAGTACATTCCACCATCAAATCCTTGCAAGGTATGGTTGGTCTCAACTAGGAAGGAGTTCCTAGAGTATGAGATCAAATGGAATTACTATAGGAATATTATTTATAGAATTGAAGACTAATAGGGTTCTATTTCCCACACCCTAGGTCTCAATCGGGAATTGGATGATAGAAGGATCGTATTTCACAAATAGATCATGAGGCTGAAAGGTTTATACCACTTCATCGATAGACGGGTGGCCATGGACATGTTGCTAGACGTTATCCATGGTCCGTAGGAATGTATTTGTGAAGTCAATGAGTTGATTCACAAATAGTCTTTAATTAAATGAGTTTAATTAAAGTCACAATTATGACATTAAGAATGTATTCCTGCTGCTGTCTTATTGGTGAACCTGAGGAGTCACACAATGACTTCCATAGGCGAACTAATTTATCTGTAAAAGTTTGATAACAGTCAATTAGATTGGCAAATGAATTAATTGGAATTAATTCATTAACAAAAGAGACAAATAAGTTAGTTATATGGAACTAACATATAATAGTTAATTAAAGGTAATTAACAAAGTATTTAATATGATTAAATATAAGGGACATGTTATCTGATAACATATTGCCTAAGTTAGACTTGAGAAATTAATTGGATTAATTCAAGTTTAGAGTATTTAAGGGTTAATAGTATTGAGAAGAAACATAATTCAATTAGAGGATAATTGAATGTTTTGACTTGAGAATTAATTGATGTTAATTTAAGTCAAATTAATTAATTGAGTTACTTATGATTTATTTGGAATAAATCAAGTACAATTAATAGAAGGGAAAATCTGTAGCAATTAAATATTAATTGGGCTCATTGGACTAGATAATTAATTTAGAATTAATTTTAGCCTAAGTTGATTGATGATGGACTTGTAATTTATTTAGAATAAATTAAAGCCCACTTTATGATATATTGGACTTGCTTAATTAATTATGATTAATTAAATTGAGCTTGAAATATTTGATTTGGAATTAAATAAATAAGGCCTTGAGAATGGCCAATACTGCCAGGCCCAATAGCAGCAATGGTTATTAATAACCCTTCACTCAAGTCTATTCAGAAAAGATGAGTTTTATGTGAAAAGTAGATTAAGAGAAAATAAGATTTTTCCTAACCCTAATCCCTCTCTCCTCTCTTGCGCCTCTTTCTCTATCTCTTCCCACAGTTCACGTGAACTACATAAACTGATTCTGCAGTTTCATGTGAACAAGTTTTGGCTTTTCTCTTCTTGATTCTTTTGTTTTAATATTAGATAGAAGCTGATGTTAGAACTCTAGCAAGTTCTAACTGATTCAGAGTTCGTCTGCGTGAAGCCGTGGATCAACCTCAGAGGGATTCGGTCAAAGATCGGAGCCTTAGTGGAACCGAGAAGCCTGTGCTGTTCGAGGAGTGGCTTGAAGCTTTGGAAAGTTTTCTATCCTTAATGACTACAAAAGGAGTGCGTAAAGGTGAACGTCTTTCTTGATATATAAATGTTTCAAAGTTACGAATTCATTGGATGAAGATTCACTGTAATGCCCCGGGACTAATTTTTAAATCTATTATTTCTGCTGCGCCCGGGGGTGCATTAATCCCAACACTTATAACAAAATAAATCATTATACCAGCTTCCTCAGGAATAGTAGCTGAACAATCAGCAAGCTTTCCAGGTAGGGACGATGACTTCAAAACTCTTTTGTCTCACCAACTCCGTGTTAGAGTTTTGCCCTAGAAAGCCAAACTACTTGAGGCATTTCCTCTAAAACTCTAGAGTAGAACAATGTAGTGATCCATAATAGAAAGACGTTAGTAGTCGTCTAATACTACTTTGGCCAAATTCATCATATTACATTCATATTGTTTATTCTTGTGTATGGATGAAACCCCAAGATCACAGTAAGCTAAGGGACTTGGTTTCACCATTTGATGGGGGCCATGAAATAAGTACCCAATGGTGTGATCTAAAACACTCCAAGTCAAAGAGTTTAAAAGGCATAGGAGATGTCGATCAGGCTCGCTTGAGACTTGCTCATATGACATAGCTTTATGAAAGTGTGTCCCATTTCATGACATTAGTGTTTTGACACTGCTATGCATCTGAGGGTGCTTAATGGAGATTAAGTTCACTGAGGATCCTGCCGGGAATGCCTAAATGGGGTAAGACTCATATAAGATTCTTAGAGATTAGGAAGATTTCCCTAGCCATGATCGTGCCTAACTAATCCTTAGACTTGAGGCTCCATGGTTGCCTTGTGCATAATTGGGGCATACTTTGATGTGCTGCTGAATCCCTAAGGTTTCACATAAGTTGTACGTTGGGTATGCTCGAGATATGCATGGAGGCTGTGAAGGTCAATACAGGATCTATCACTTGTTACAAGAACAAAAAGAATTCCTATGAATTCTACTGTAGTATATTCCGCCACTAAATCCTTGCGCAAGGTATGGTTGGTCTTCACTAGGAAAGAGTTCCTAGAGTGTAAGATCAAATGGAATTACTAATGGAATGTTATTCATAGCATTGCAGACTACTGGGGTTCCATTTCCCATACCCTAGGTCTCAATCGGGAATTGGATGATAGAAGGATCGTATCTCATGGAGATCATGAGGCTGAAATGTTCATACCACTACATCAATGGATGGGTGGCCATGGACACATTGCTAGACGTCATCCGTGGTCTGTAGGAATATATTTGTGTAACGACCCAAAATTTTGGAATATATTTTCGGAATAATTATTCGACACCTGTTTGAATTTTAAATGAAAAGATTAGCTTTGTTAGCTAATTTTATTTATTCTCAAATCCTTAACCTCTTATAATTACTTTTTCCACCCTTCGAATTTCCTTTAATCTCATTTGGACCCCACACCCCCTTGACCTCACTTGCACCCCCTTATGCACACCCTTGAACACACTTGCACACTCTTGCACACACACCCCCAAACCCGAGAGAGAGAGAAAGGTGAAGGAGAAAGGAAGAGGAAGAAGAAAGAAGGAAGAAGGAGGAAGAGAGAAAAGCCCCCGCCCCCCCCCCCCCCCCGAACCCGTCGCTCGACCAATCGAAATTCCGAGAACACCTCGACGATCCTCATTCGATTCTCTATGGGTAGCCTTCTTCCACCATTTCATTTCGTCCATTAAATCTCGAGTTTTGCTAGCTTCTTCCTGTAATTGAATATTTGATGTAATTGATGGGTTTGCATGTTATAGTTCATCATTTTTCGTGTTGTTTGGATAAAATGATAGCCCTTAGTGCGTATAATGCATGAGTGAAAGTCTTAAGTGTTGATTTTAGCTCTAGAATCCGCCATGGTTGATTTTTGGTTGAAACCCTCGTGAAATATTTCGAAATCGTGTTTTCTGCACCTGAAACTTGAGCTGCACAGCCTTGCGCACGGTCTTGGCAAGCCCGACCGTGCACAAGCCAGTGCGCCCGCCCTAGCACCTGCACCGGGGTGCGCAAGCCAGTGTGCAAGCAATTCAGCATGCACGGTCTTAAGGATGCCTTCAAGACCGTGCACAACCCCGTGGGTGCGCCTGTGCGTATGCCTTATCCATTTTTCAGACCTCTTTCCTCAGTTGCTCATGGCAATTGGGTCGAATGGCCAAAAATAAAAGTTGACTTTTTGCATACGACCCCCTAAAATCGAGCCGATTTTCCCTATAGCTCCCATATGATTCAAGGATGAATATTCAGCAAAGTTTTCAAAATTCCAACCTCGTTCGGGCCTTAAATAGTGCTTCTTTACATTATATTATGCATGAATGTGAAGTTAGAATTTCAATTGAGCATGTTTAACATCTTTAATTTCATATATTTCATTTAATGAATCTAATTGCATTTTATTTGTAATTTTAATTGCCAAGTGATATTAATTCGCCTTTCATGTATTGTAACTCCATGAGAGTTGTGCGTCGTGTCTCGTCTTGATTGGTTTTGTCGTCTGTCAGTTTCAGGCCGTTCTCTTGAGGATTGCTTGAATTGTCTTAGCTTTCCCGTGCTTCTAGGTGAGGGTTTAAAATGTTTTCACTGGAGTAAGAATCCCTTTTATTCATTGCGAAATAACTACCCATACGTGCTCATAATGATTTCTTTTCTCGTTCTCGTATATCCTATTAGATATTTGATTATATTTTCATGATTTTATTGAATAAACTTTTTGATATCAACTTATACCGATATGTATCCCTAACCCGTTTTGTTTTCAAGAGGCAAGTAAAATTCTTCCGTTTCAACGTGGTACTTTGATTTTGGTTGGGTCTATGAGGGAAGTCGTTAGGGGAGTCCGTCAGCACATCCCGACATGTATGGAAGTTATGGTCACCACCTTTGTCGTCACACACTTCCCTAAATGCCCGTTTGGCACTCAACTTATAATATTTCTTGAAATGCGAGCAAAATCATGTACTTTCATTCATGGGGCCCGGGATGGTATTTGTGGGTCTCACCTGGGGACGAGCGTCTAGGGGGTTTCCCGATGTACTACTCCCAAAACTAAGCGTCAATCGTGGTCCGTCAGGAGTTGATAACCACAGTTGGGAGCGATGGTGGATGTTGCATTCGTTGCACACTTTCCTGAAATTCATGCATCGCCCATAGTCGCGCTATAGGTTCAGACACCGGAGATGGAGTATTTTTTTTCATGACATGAAGGGGTTATAAGGAGGAACATGCCCATTCTCGCTAGGATATTAAATGCCTTTATTCATGCTTTACTGTCATTACTGTTATCGCTTATTGATTGTTGTTAATGCAAGTCGAGGCACATTCCAGATTTTCTTCATATATTTTCCCCCAAACTTTGAAAGCCTATAATTTTCGATCCGGCCGTCGGATCTTCGTGAAATTTGGAAGGTACATTGCCTACACTATGTATTTTCATTAGCTACTTTATAGGGATGATCCGCCAAACCGATCTTTCATAAATCTCTGCCCAAAATACACGCCCGTTAAGTGCTCGACAAAATTCTCGAGTGAAGAATTTCATCAATTTCACCCAAGAAAGCCCCAAAGAAGCTTCCTACATGGCCTCCGAAGGTTCCTGAAGAAGGAGGAGGTAAGATGATCATCCATCCTCATTTCCTCTTGGGGTGGAAATTCCGAACCCCACTCAAGCTAGAATTTTCCGTCGAATGTATGGCTGCCCGGTTCTCTCCACCAAATTTCTCGACGTAGATGCCTTAGGGAGATTGGGACTTGGCCCCGACGTAGCTCGATACATCGAGAATGTAGGTTGGACTACATTCTTGGATTTTAGAAGGAATTCCTATCCACGGTTCGTCTACGAATTCATTGCCACACTCCAATTACTCCCTCATCAAGACGACCCCGAGCTACCATTCAAGATAGAATTCCGGGCGTTCAACGAAGAGTATGAGCTCTCTCTACGCCAACTAACGACACATTTCGGACTACCCATTGATGGGATGTTGAGCAGGGAAATTGGATGGTCCGAAGCCGACGCATGGAGACGTGTTTCCATGTCTAGGAAGCCCTTCAAGCAAGGGAAATCAAAGGCCACCGACCTCATCAATCAGGCCTTGAGGACTTTCCATCAATTCCACTCTTGCACGGTGTTTGCTCGAGGGGATTATGGCTCCATCAACTTGGACGAGCTATATATTTTGGATTACGCTGTCCAGAGCAAGTCGGTCAATGGCATCATTTTCTTCCTTAGGTATGCGGAGTATGTCCAGATGCTCGAGCAATTATACGAAGCTGGGGGCTTCGACCCTCAACAAGCTTCGTACGTACCCGATCCTCCCAGAGCCGATGAGACTCACTTCCAGCAGGATTTCGCCGACTACCAGACTCAGCATCAGACTGGATCCTCTCAGTGGGATAGACTGAGTGAGGATCAATGGAACCATTATCAACAATCGGATTCGCGGATTCGGAAATCCGAAGTTAGTGGGAGGCCGACAGGTGGACTATCTGGGGAGACCGCTTCACATCTTTCAGCGAGCAGACCACCGAGCGACTTAACCAACAGTCGGCTGACCTTCGAGAGCTTAGACAGGAGGTCCGACGTAACCATACCGAGCTCCGAGATCAGATTTCTGGCCTTGAGAGGTCCATCTCTGAGCAGCTTGCTAACAACCTGAGCCGCCTTGGCATGCCACCTAGTTCTGGAGCTTCCGACTCTTAGATGTCATCGTTTATCTTTTTATTTCTCATTATTTTTTGTTTTAATTGTAATTTGACTTTTATTAGGAAAATTATGTATGAACTACTTGGTACTTGTCCTTTTGAAATTAACTGCTAACTGTTCGTTTAATTAATTGTCTATGTGATATTTGCTCGATTATGTATAACGAACGTTTAATTTCCGTATTATACTCCCTTTAACAAACCCTGAGGTCCGGAGAAGAATCTGAGGACAGATTCTTTTGAAGGGGGGAGTATTGTAACGACCCAAAATTTTGGAATATATTTTCGGAATAATTATTCGACACCTTGTTGAATTTTAAATGAAAAGATTAGCTTTGTTAGCTAATTTTATTTTATTCTTCAATCCTTAACCTCTTATAATTACTTTTTACACCCTTCGAATTTCCTTTAATTTCATTCGAACCCCACACCCTCTTGAATACACCTTGCACCCCCTTGACCTCACTTGCACCCCGTTATACACACCCTTGAACACACTTACACACTCTTGCACACACACCCCCAAAACCGAGAGAGAAAAATGAGCAGGAGAAAGCAAGAGGAAGAAGAAAGAAGGAAGAAGGAGGAAGAGAGAAAAGCCCGCCCCGAACCCGTCGCTCGACCAATCAAAATTCCGAGAACACCTCGACGATCCTCGTTCGATTCTCTACTGGTAACCTTCTTCCACCATTTCATTTCGTCCATTAAATCTCGAGTTTTGCTAGCTTTTTCCTTGAATTGAATATTTGATATAATTGATGGGTTTGCATGTTATAGTTCATCATTTTTCATGTTGTTCGGATCAAATGATAGCCCTTAGTATGTATAATGCATGAGTGAAAGTCTTAAGTGTTGATTTTAGCTCTAGAATCCGCCATTGTTGATTTTTGGTTGAAACCCTCGTGAAATATTTAGAAATCACGTTTTCTGCACCTGGAACTTGAGTTGCACGGCCTTGCGCACGGTCTTGGCAAGCCCGTGCGCAAGCCAGGGCGCCCGCCGTAGCACCTGCACCGGCCTGAGCACCCCGGTGCGCAAGCACTGCGCAAGCTATTCAGCATGCATGGTCATGAGGATGCCTTCAAGACCGTGCACAACCCCGTGCGTGCGCCTGTGCGTATGCCTTAGCGATTTTTCAGACCTCTTTCCTGTAATGGGCGCCCCAAACGGGTAACGCACGCCCCGCACCGAGTCTCAATCCGAAGCCGAAACGGAAATCCGACCCTAAACTGAAACCCGGCGAACGGCAAACTCATTTACTCAATCACTAGGCGGGGCTTTTTGTAAAAACAACTGACGACAACAATGCGGAAGAGAAAGCAACAACAAACAAAACCTAGATCTTCATAACGACAATTAGAGTAGTAAACCAATTGCGCAAATAGTTAAAGCCCACCGAGGCTAGCGGAATTCACTCACAGAAGCTTAAACGGGTTCAACATTAAATAATCCTGAATGTTAATTACATAATTTTCCCATACAATCATCATAACATGGATAGCTAGAAGTCATAATAAAATTGACTAAATACAAGACGAATGTAATACCGCAGAACCAGACTCGACAATGCCCACCTACTAACCACCTAAAACAGATAAAGGTTAAAGCAGAGAGGGTTAGTCAAAAGACTAAGTGAGGGGGAAAAGGGGAGTAGATACATAATAGCATACAGGAATAAATCACCATTTTAATTTAAAGGAAAACAAACGTAAAAGAAGGATTTTCATAAACATTCTGTGATTTATCATAACATAACATAACTGGACATATCATATTGCTTGGCGAGTCGAGCCCTCGACTCCTTATATTCATACCTGAAAACTTACTAACCTTATTCCTCCCATATAGCAGAAGGACCGCTAAATCCAAACTACTCGGGATATAGGCATAGCCTATGTCTCAGTTGACACGAAGTCAACCGCTGCAGGAACACAAAGGTTGCCACTCCGGCCTCACCCGTGCTCCCGGTAAACATGGAGCAAGCCAACGAATTCCACCGTAGACCCGCTGTCTATTTATTGAGGCTTAATAGTACCTATCTACATAATACGGGATAACAACAGAAACCTCACCTGGCGACAACCAAAAGAAAGCCCAAAACGGAAGCGAACAACCTATTCCACGAGAGTGGAACCTGCAACTGACAAACGACATAACCACGTAAGACATACGACGACGCACGGCTCATACCAAAGCATAGAAACACGTAAAAGCACATCAAACGATCAAATACGGCACTTAGGTTCAAATTAGAAATAAACGAAGCAATTCTCGAATTTAGATAGGCAAACGAAGTTCAAATGCAACTAAATTTCATGAACATGCTTAATACATAATTCATCGGAAACATCGAACACACTATTCACAATCCCGAACATGCAATAAATTCATAAATCATGCAATTCACATTCATATCATAGATAAAGAATACACGAGCGAAGAAAGAATTCGGAAAAGACGAGTCCCGGAGGGACCTACAGTGCAAAATGCACTGAAACATACAGAAGGCTCAGGCTGCAAAACAGCTCCACACGGCCTCATGCACACGGGCCCAAGGCCGTGTGCACCAGGCCGTGCACATTCAAAAGAACACGCACGGCCTCTTGCACACGGTCTTGAGGCCGTGTGCAGAGGTCGTGCACAACAAACTTCATGCACGGTCTCCTGCACAGCCGTGCGAGAGACTGTGCACCCTCACACGGGCTCACCACACCCCGTGTGCAGAGCCCGTGGACGTCAAGAAACACCAGAACACTTTGCAGAATAGAAAAACCACGCGATTCAAACCAAAAATACAACATTTAATCCTTAAAACGTTAGTCACTCATGCTAATTTTCATATATGATCATCTACAACATCTAGGCTACGTATGGAAACAATAATCATGAAAAACCAGCCATAATCTCATTCAAAATCATATAAAACCTAACATATTCAACTATATACAAAAATCTAAAAATTGAAGCAAATAAGGCATTAATCGAGAAAGACGTGAGAATCTTACTCGTAGATAAGATCGAGAGGAGTTCGTAGGATTTCACGGCTCGGAATTCGGTCGAGAAACGGAGTTGGGACGATCGATTGAACTCCTTCTTCTTCTTTCCTTTTCTTTTCTTTCTTCTCTTCTTTTCTCCTCTGTTGTTTCGCGTGAATGGGGTGAGAGAGAGGTGAGACTTAAGTCAAAAGTTGACTTGGTCGAAGAAACGAAGGGGCATTTTCGTAATTTCATAAAATAGCACAAAAACTTAAGTTATCCAAATAACACATAATTACAGTCAAAGTTCATGAAATTAAACGCACATTGACATGTCGTGGTTTAAATACCGAAACTCACTCATTCATGAAAATGTTATATAAATCACATAATAATTAATAAAATAAATTATAAATCGCGTAAGAAAATCGGTTCGGGTTCCCGGTTCATAACTCGAATTTTTGGGGCGTTACATTTCCTTAGTTGCTCACGGCAATTGGGTCAAATGGCCAAAAATAAAAGTTGACTTTTTGCATACGACCCCCTAAAATTGAGCCGATTTCACCTATAGCTCCCATATGATTCAAGGATGAAAATTCGGCAAAGTTTTCAAAATTCCGACCTCGTTTGGGCCTTGAATAGTACATTTTTCATTTAGGACTTTTTCCCAATTTTTGAATGTTGTCCGAATGATCCGACAATCGCATGAGTGCTTCTTTACATTATATTATGCATGAATGTGAAGTTAGAATTTCAATTGAGCATGTTTAGCATCTTTAATTTCATATATTTCATTTAATGAGTCTAATTGCATTTTGTTCCATTCTTCGAGTGCTTGCTAAGTGGATATTAATTGGCCTTTCATGTATTGTAACAACATGAGAGTCGTGCGTCATGTCTCGTCTTGATTGGCTTTCTCGTCTGTCAGCTTCAGGCCGTTCTCTTGAGGATTGCTTGAATTGTCTTAGCTTTCCCGTGCTTCCAGGTGAGGGTTTAAAATGTTTTCACTGGAGTAAGAATCCCTTTTATTCATTGCGAAATAACTATCCATATATGGTCATAATGATTTGTTTTCTCGGTCTCGTATATCCTATTAGTTATTTGATTATATTTTCATGATTTTATTGAATAAACTCTTTAATATCAACTTATACCTATATGTATCCCTAAACCGTTTTGTTTTCAAGAGGCAAGTAAAATTCTTTCGTTTCAACGTGGCACTTTGACTTTGGTTGGGTCTATGAGGGAAGTCGTTAGGGGAGTCCGTCAGCACATCCCAACACATATGGAACTTATGGTCACCCCATTTGTCGTCACACACTTGCCTAAATACCCGTTTGGCACTCAACTTATGATGTTTCTTGAAATGCGAGCAAAATCATGTACTTTCATTCATGGGGCCCGGGATGGTATTCGCGGGCCTCACCTGGGGACGAGCGTCCAGGGGGTTTCCCGAGGTACTACTCCCAAAACTAAGCGTCAATCGTGGTCCTTCAGGAGTTGATAACCACGGTTGGGAGCGATGGTGGGTGTTGCATTCGTTGCACACTTTCCTGAAATTCATGCGTCGCCCATAGTCGCGCTATGGGGTCAGACACCGGAGATGGAGTATTTTTTTTCATGACATGAAGGGGTTATAAGGAGGAACATGCCCATTCTCGCTGGGATATTAAATGCCCTTATTCATGCTTTACTGTCATTACTATTATCGCTTATTGATTGTTGTTAATGCAAGTCGAAGCACATTCCGGGTTTTCTTCATTTCTGCATATGTATTTTCTTATATATATATAAAACCCGGAAGCGTGGCTCGTACTTGTTCCAACTTATGCCTTCACTGAGTATCCTTTATATTCACCCCTCTTTCATTTTGATTCTTACTTCAGGTCGACAGGTGGCGTTGTCACCTTTCACGTCGGTTGGCAACAGCGGGTCGTGAGTCTTGGGTTTCGTGTCCTTGGTATTGTTGGTAGTGTCCAACAATAGTCTGTCATTATTATTTAAATTTGAATTCTTATGTAGAATGGATAAATTGTTGAATTATTGAGCATTAGTTATGATAATTAATTGCTGAATTACTGAATTGATAATGTTTAGCTTCCGCACTCTGTTATTTCTATTTGTTGTTGTCATTGGGCTAGGATCATTGTTTCCCGTATAGATCGAGTGATTGCCGTTCACCGGGATGGATTTTTGAATGGGGTACATTTACCTCGTTTGGGAGTTCGTCTCGGTGTGGATGTGGTGTCCTTTCTCCTCCTACAGAAAGGGGCTCTACAATTTGTGAAGTCAATGAGTTGATTCACAAATAGTCTTTAATTAAATGAGTTTAATTAAAGTCACAATTCTGACATTAAGAATGTGTTTCTACTACTGTCCTATTGGTGAACCTGAGAGGTCACACAATGACTTCCAAAGGCGAACAAATTTATCTATATCAACAGAGTTTGATAACAGTTAACTGGATATAAGAAATCGAGATTTAATTAAGTGTAATTAACGTGTAGGAGTTAATTAAGAGTAATTAATAAGTATTTAATGTTATTAAATTCAAGAGACTTGTTATTTGATAACATATTATACTTGAGAGTTAATTGGGAATTAATTCAAGTCTAAAGTAATTAATAGTGAGTCTCAAAATTTATGTTGAAATTTGAGACTACTTAATTTAAGTAGAAGAGAGCTTTATCAATGAAAGAGTTAATTGAAAGTTTAAGACTTGAGAGTTAATTAGTATTAATTCAAGTCATAATGATTAATTGAGAAACTTGTGATTTATTTAGAATAAATCAAGTACAATTAATAGAAGGAAAAATCTATAACAATTAAATGTTAATTGGACTTATTGGACTAGAGAATTAATTTGGAATTAATTCCAGCCCAAGTTGATTAATGATGGGCTTGTAATTTATGTGGAATAAATTAAAGTCCACTTTAATAATATATTAGACTTGTTTAATTAATAAGGATTAATTAAATTGGGCATTAGGAATTTAATCTGGTATTAAATTAAAAAGGCTTTAGAAGGCCAAAATACTGCTGGGCCCAATAGTAGCAGTGGCCGAAAATCCCAGTCCATCTAGGACTGGAATTTTTGGCCCACTCAAGTCTATTTAAGAAAGATCTTGCAGAACACAGAATAAGGAGTTTTACGTGAAAAACAGATTAGAAGAAAAATCAGATTTTTCCTAACCCTAATCTCTACCTCTCTTCTGCGCCACTTTTCTCTCTCTTGATAGGCAGTTTACGTGAACTGCAGAAAAAACTTTTCTGCAGTTCAACTGAACCAGCCTTTACAATTGTTTCTTGATTCTCTTATTTATATTAGATAAATACTGATCTTAAATCTCTAGCAGGAATTAAGAGATTCAGAGTTCGTCTGCGAGAAGTTGTGGATCAACCCTCAAAGGGTTTCGGTTAAAGATCGGACCTTGGTAGAATCAAGAAGCCTGCGCTATTGAGGAGTGGCCATAAGCTTTGGAAAGCTTTCGTTCCTTATCTACTACAAAAGGAGTGCATTAAGGTGTGCTTCTTCAAAATATATAAACGTTTCAAAGTCACGAATTCATTGGATGAAGATGCACTGTAACTCCCCGGGACCAAAATTTTTGAAATCCATTACTTCCGCTGCGCCCCGGGGTGCGTGAATCCCAATAGTGGTATCAGAGTCATGCTTTGATCATGTTTATATATTCGCCTCTACCCTTTTTTATTTGGATTAAATTTGTGTTAGATGCGTTTTTGTGTTTATGTGCATATAAAAGTTGTTGGGAGTTTTGATAAATTGAAAGGAATATTTTGAATGTGGTTTTATCAAAAAGAAATCTGGAAATTTGAAGATAGATATTTTCAAAATATTGTTGTATTTTTGAAATACATGAAAAACGAATTTTGGTTGGTTAAAAACGAATTTTGGTGTTGAGTTGTGTTGCTGAAAATTGTGTTGCAGAGAATCGAGTCTGGCGACATCTAGAAAACTGAGTCGGGAACCCTTCCTACTAATCTTGGATGACTTTAATGTCTTCTGTGAAAATATTCTAGACACGTCGGGCATGATTTTAGGCTTTTTAACTAGTTCAAAACCTTTATTTTTCAATTTTATATGAATTTTTGAAGTCTGTAGTCGAAAACTGTTTGAGAAACAGGGGCTGCACTGTCACGTTTTAGAAAACGGATTGGAAAGTGTTCCTAATGACCTCTAATGGATTTCCGAGTTATGGGAGAATTAGAGCTAACATAAAGGAGTTGAATTTAGAGTTTTTTTTTTTTTTGAAACAACATATTATATCATAGCCCAAAGGCACAAAAATACAAGAGTCCAAAAGATAAGGCCCAAAAAGGCCAGCCCACAAATAGGCCCGACTAAGCCTACACAAACGAGAAAATATACTAGAGTCCAAAAGATAAGGCCCAAAAAGGCCAGCCCACAAATAGGCCCAAATAAGCCTACACAAACGAGAAAATATACTAACTCTAGACGAGGAAATAAACAACACATAAGCATTAGTGTCCATCATCAGGAACAACACTAAAACCAAAAGCAACAAGAGTAAACTGAACCCCTCAAAGCCAATAGCAACCGCAACAAATCCTATAAACCAAATCAATTCAGCATCCAGCTTAAGCAATCAACTCCTGAAAACTCAACGGCACAAGCAGCACAAAGGCACAACCCCTAACTTTGAGGCTCTAAATACACTGAGGGAACTGTATGGGTCACTTGTGTTTTACCACTTAACTCTCCGGCACGTAATGAACACACCCTTACCACACTCATAAGCACGTTGTATCCAGCATCGAACTTCAGCCATTAACTCCTGAAAACCAATTGCACAAGTAGCATAAAGGCACAATCCCCTAACTCTGAGGCTCTAAATATAATGAGGGTGCTGTATGGATCACTCATTTTTTACCACTCACCGGCACGTAATGAACACACCCTTACCACACTCATCAGCACATAGCACAGAACCCAAGAAGAACTGTGATACAGAAAGAAAGAAACCCTCATCACCACAGATGGCCAAAAAACAATAGCAGCCTTTTCCCAAAATAGCTTTAGCTTTTTTAGAAAAAACAAAACAGGCCATCGACAACAACTCCTGCACCTTTGGCTGGTTATAGTGCAAGCACACTCTATGCTTGATCAATCCCCCCAGGCCTCAGGAACGCCCTCACAGACAAGGGGGAACAAACCAAGACTTCAAAACCATCAATCCCAACCCAGGTAGCACCCTCAGAAAATCAGTCCTCATAAGATACTACCCAAGTCAATTAACTCTTAAGTACTTTTCAGTCTAACATATGGCAATTGGTATTCATCCAATTTCAGCAAGCCAACAACAACCTTATGCACCCTATAACTAGAAAACACAATAGGCACAGAACTAAGACACCCTAGATTTGCATAAAAATCAACAATGTGGTTTCCATCTCTATAAATGTGAGTTATAGCAACCTCCAATTTTGTGCACAACTGATGGATACTTACCAATAAATGCACCAGTTTCCAAGAAGCCTGGACTGGATGCTTAAGGAGGGACAACACTACTGCAGCATCTGTCTCTATCCACACTCTAGAGCAGCATTTATCCAGGCACAACTGCAATTCATACCTTACTGCAAAAAGCTCAGCAAAAACATTAGTTTTGTGACCCAATGGATATGCAAAAGCCCACAAAAAATTACCCCCAGCATCCCTAACCACACCCCCTGCACCAGCATAACCAGGATTACCTTTAGAAGCACCATCAGTGTTGCATTTCACGCACCCCACACTTGGCTTCACCCACCTGACCACATAAATCTTACCTAACACTTCAGAATTTAAAATCCCATCCCCACTTATGGGCCAAACTTAAATCACCCAACTAATGCTTTTTTGACAAAACCTTCCCCCTCATCAAAATAGAGACATAATTCCAAACACTCCACACAATATGCTCAGCAAGAAAAGCCTTACCCTTATACTTGGCCCTATTTCTTTCTAGCCAAGTAAACCACAACACCAAAACAGGAATGAGAACTCTTACATGACCCAACAATGGACTCTTAGTGTGAGACTGCCAGAAACTCAACATACCATGCACAGAGCTAACATGTGGAATCACAAGACCAAAAACAGATCCAGAGAACTCCCAAACACTTCTCACTTTCACATTATCCAAGAATAAATGACTGAAAGTTTCTACATTCCTACAACAGTAGCATTTTGAAATCACTACGAAGCCTTTCGCAATCAATTTCTCATATGTGTAGGAAGCCAATTTTTCAAAATTCTCAACATAAACAGAGAAACAGTAGGCCTAATGGACTTCAACCAAATAATTCTATACCACACCCTCTTAGCAGCAGACAGCCTAATCTGCTCCCAACCAGAGGTTGTAGAAAACTTAGCAGACCTATGTAACTTCCATAACAGAACATCTTTCCCTTCAACAAAAGGAACAGTACAAATGTCATTAACCAAAAAATCAGGAAGTACAGCAGTCAACTTAGCTCTATGCCAAGTCCCATTAGTCCAAAATTCATCGACTTTAACAGCCCTACAGTATTGCCACCCTAACAAATCCCTTAAACACTTATTCCCCCACCAATTATCATACCAAAATTGACAACTACCATCACCCAACTGCCAAAAGCAAAACTTTTCAACTTTTTCTCTAACATTGCACATCCTCTTCCATATAGGAGAGTGTGACATTTTAACAGGAGCAAACTGAGGAAGTAAATGCTTGACATACTTACTGTACATATAACACGCCCATAATGACTTTTGTTGTCTGAAGTTCCACCAGAGCTTCCAGGAGAAGGAGTCCATCACATCTGCAAGTTTCCTAACCCCAAGGCCTCCCTCCTCCTTTGGAAAAGCTAATCTGGTCTAGGATGCCCAATGCAAATGTTTCTGACAGCCAAAGTCACCCCAAAAGAACTTATTGAGCGGCTTCTCGAGCTTATCTACCACAGTCTTAGTAGGTTGTAGCACCTGAAACAAGAAAATAGGAAGTGAACACAATATACTCTGAATCAAACACAATCTTCCTCCATGAGACAAAGAGGTTCTTTCCCAACCACTCATCAGCTGCTTAACTCTCTCCAAAATTGGGAAATAATACAAATCCCTCTTTTTGCCCACATGCAAAGGGGCACCCAAATATCTAATAGGCAATTTAGAGACAGAAAACCCAGTTAACAATGTCAAATACCTCAATTGAACAGGGGAACAGTGTTTTGACAAAATCAACTCACTTTTATCACAATTAATTGATTGCCCAAAAACCAATTCATAGCTCTTCAAAACATCCATCAAAGTATAAACATTATCACCCAGGGAAGTAGCAAAAATGATGATGTCATCTGCATAAGCTAAGTGAGAGATACATACCTTGTTTGAAGGATCAAACCTCAAGGGAGGGATTTTAACAAATAATTGATCCAAGCTTCTAAATAGCCACTCAGCAGCAATAATAAAAAGAGCAGGAAACAGTGCATCACCTTGTCTAAGAGCCCTTTGTAAGACTGGAAAAAGCCATAAGGAACACCATTAATCAGCACAGAGAAAAAGTAATTTTCAATGCACCTTTTAACTAGATTGATCCATTTCTCAGTTAAACCCATAGACCTAAGGACTGTATACAAAAAAGACCACTGGATCCTATCATATGCCTTAGCCATGTCCAATTTTGAGATGAGTTTTTAACCAGCATGCTTTTGGTTTAAGCCATATACCAATTCCTGAGCTAATAATATATTGTCATGTATGCCCCTTCCAGCTATAAAGCCACTTTGAGCAGGTGAGATCAACTTAGGCAAAACAGAAGAGAACCTTACCATAACTAGTTTACTTATGATTTTATTAGTGGTGTTACATAGGCTAATGGGTCTGAAGTGGGCCCATGACAAAGGGTCCTGTCTCTTAGGAATTAAGGAAATGGTGGTAGCCTTAAATCCCAAAGGCATATCTAACCCTTTAAAGAAATCCTGACAACAGACACTACATCCTATCCCATAATATCCCAACAAAACTGGAAGAATTTAGCATTAAACCCATCAGGGCCAGCAACACCATCAGGATTAATAGAGAACCCTACTTTCTTGACTTCCTCAGCTGAGGGAATAGCACACAAACCATCTGATTCTACAAGGTCAATCAACTTGGGAATGCATGCACAATCATCAGGTAGTAAGCTCACATCACTCCTACCTAAAGGTGTTCAAAAAACCTTACAACAGACTCACCAATCACTGTTTTATTAGACAACAAATTATTATTCTTATAAATTTGGTGAATAGCTGACTTAATTCTTCTCTTTTTAACCATGGAATTAAATTTTTTTTTATTTCTTTCCCCATCCATCATAAATTTCACACATACCTTCTGTTTCCAAAAAATTTATTCCCTTTTAAGAGCAATGGCCAAATCAGCAGCACATTTATTCATAGCAGCCCTATTAGATTCAAAAGAATCATTTTCAAATTGTTTTTCAAGATCATCTAACCTATCAGATAACTCTTTAATAGTAACAAAGATATTACCAAAGACATGAGTGTTCCAATGTTTCAGACATACCTTAAGTCTCTTCAGTTTTAACTGTAGAGCAAGCATACCATGATTTCTAATAGGACTACTCCAGCTGTTCTTAACTACCTCCAAGAAGCCATAATGTGAACACCGCATATCATGAAACTTGAAAGAACTTGGAAATTTCTCCTATGACAAATTAAGAGAGATCAAAAGAGGCACATGATCAGAAAGAAACATAGGTAGATGAGAGACAGTAGATACAGGGAATAGGTCAGCCCAGGCTGCAGAGACTAGCATCCTGTCTAATCTTTGGAATTTTTTCTTCTTGTCAGTCCAAGTATACTGAGACCCTAAGTACCCAGCATCAAATAATTCACAATCTAAAATAACACTACTAAAATCCTTCATCTCTCTAACTATAGATGTCCTACACCCTTTTCTCTCAACCCCATCTAGGACAATATTAAAGTCCCCTACCACCATCCATGGGTCAGAAGTACAAATAGTCCTTAAACAAGTCCACAGATCCAATCTACTCACCCTAGTACATGCAGCATACACAAAAGAACAAAAGAAAGGGGAGGGAAGCATAAGGTCACTAACCTCAAAGTGTAGCAATTGATCATGATCAACCAAAAGGGTAGGGGAGAATCCCCTATCAAAAAATACCCAAATCTTATTTAATTAATTAGCAAAAACAGTCTCAAAACAATTTTAAGCATAAGATGACTGTCTAACTCAATCCAAGGTTCAAGAATCACCAAAAAACATAATCTGTGAGATTTCTTTAAGGCTAGCAAGTACTCTTGTTTCCTACCATTAGAAATCCCCCTACTATTCCACACTATAGCATATAATTTCATCATAATTCCAGTTTTTTTGAGGTAGCTTTAGTACCTTTACCTCTGCCCCGGCCCCTTGTTTTTAATACTGTTTGAGTAGGGATATTGCTCACCTGACCCTCCAATTGGTCAGGAACCACCAGTGGGAAGCCCTCCAGCTTGTCCTGTGTATCAGAGCCTTCCAATGACCTAGATCTAGGTAGGGCATTCTAATTTTTAGCATCTGAAAAAACCAAATCTGTTAGTGAAAGATCCTGAGTATCCTTAAGCAGGACACTATCATCCAATATCCCTTGAATAGGGGAGGAGAATGGAATGTGAGATGGACTAGTATTAAGGATACAAGGTGTTGTTGTGGGAACCACAGGAGAAGCAACTACTCCATCAATCCCAGTTACACCCTCTTGGTATTGAAACCCCAAAGGAGAGGATGTAGGAGGGCTTCGCACCACTCCACCAGTATCAGGTGGATCTCCTATCAAATTTTGATCCCCTTATCCCTCACCTGAAGGATTCTACTATCATAACCAGCATGGATAAGATCCTCTCTAAGTTTCTCACATTGGGATCTAGTATCAGTAGCAAGAATAAGCTATTCTCTCAATGTTCCCATATGGTCTAACTAGACAAGTATCAACACTAGTTCCATTCTCAGACCCCAGAATACTATGAGCAATGTTATTCAATTCAGCATCCACCACCTTATTTAAAATTTCTGCAGCAGTTTCCTCCACAGATTTTTGGGCAGTAGTATCAAACTCAGTCCCTGTATTCTTAGTCTCCTTATCATTTGACAAAACAAAAGCACCAGTAGTTTCCACCAAAACCAGAGGAGGACTTTGTTTCTTCTTCTTCCTCCAAACAGGGCCTAAGGATTTTCTAGGATTCTCATCATTCTTAGCCCTATCTAGCATATCCTCTTGTAGCTCAGGATCACTATCCTCTTCCAGCATGCTAAACTTGTTCTGTATTTTAGGATAGTCCTCCTTATCTGAAGGAGAATGAGGCACATAATCATTCTTTTGTGTATTGTTTTTGGCAGGGGATTGGAAAGGAGAAGTATCCATCACATCAATCTTCCTCTTATCCTGTTTCTGATTAAGGAAAGTCCTCAAATCTTCAGAAGTTATATCAATATTAGCTGTCTCCTTGGCTTTCTCCTTGGAACTTTCATCTATGGTTGTTTTCCCAAACCTGGATTTGCCCATATCCTGTGCACTAGTAGGTAAAATCCCCTTATCTGTATTAGTTCCATTGAGTGGAGCTTCTGTAGTCATGTAGTTGAATTTAGAGTTTTGATTGGGGCCAAACTCTTTACTTTTCGATTTGTTCTGATTTTTTGAAGTTGGTAGTCGAAACCTTTATCTTGAAAATCTGCCCAATCTTGAAAAACCTAATTTCAATTCAGCGAATTTCGGCGATGTTTTAGAAATTCAATTTATAACCTATTAGAAAGTTCTCAAATTACTTTGGTGTCTTCTGAGAAAATATTTTACATTCAATTTTGAACAACTTGACAGTTTGAATCAGTTCAAAACCTTTAGTTTTCGATTTTTTGTGATTTTTAGAAATCTGAAATTGAAACCATAAATTTGTGCAAATCTTGAAAATGCATTTTTGGGTGACTGTTTAGAAATCACATTAGAAAAGGAGTCTAACGTGCTCATATGACTTTGAAGTCTTCTGAGAAATTGTTCTAAACTCGTTTCTCTTCAATTTTGGTTTTTGAATTAGTTCAAAAGCTATACTTTTCGATTTTATATGATTTTTGGAAATCAGGAAACAAAAACCTAGTTTTACAGAAAACTTGCACAACTGTTTGTAAATCGCATTAGAAAGGGACTCTAACATACTTGGATCACTCTAGAGTCTTCTGAGAAATTGTTCGTCACATGTTTTCCTTGAGTTTAAACTTTTGAATCGGATTAAAAGGCTTATTTTTCGATTTATTATGAATTTTTGAAATTCAGGACTGAATATGAGATTTTGCGAAAATCTATTTTCCGAAAATCATGGATATTTATGATTCCTCCCAACTTGAACTTGTTTATTGATGTACATAGACTAGAGTTTTGGAACTCTTATGAAATTAGATTAAATTGATAGTTTTCAATTTAATTTAATTTTAGATTAATTTTAATAGTGATTAAGATTAATGAAGATTTAAGTAGTTTATTGAGAATAAACAACTTAAATATGCATATCATTAATTGCTGGGTAAATTTAATTTGATGCATTGCATTAGATGTATGTTGGTTTTATCATGGGCTTAATATGCGCTATGGATGATTTTATTTTGTGGATACAATATTAACTGTGGTTTTAAATTGAGAGCCTGCGAGCCTCTTATTCCAATATGTAATGCTTCGTTTTATTTTTCCACAAATGTATTTAAATGATTTGTAATTTGAGAGAGTTAGAATCATAGATTGGTGAGGAATTTCTAATTAGATTAGGAGAAGGAGTTCAAGACGAAGTGGGCCTGGAAGAGAAGAGACAATCAAGGCCCAAATGAAACGGGTTACTTAAATTGTAATAGAATAGGATTCTATTTGCTCCTCACATGATTTAAATTTATGTTATTGTTGCATGAATAGAATTTGGTCCATAAAATGGCTCTTATGGACCGAGCGTAAGGAAAAGCCCATCATAAACCATTATTATTGCTAGATAATTTATTTAATTATTGTTATGTGTGTTTTGTGGATGTTTATCTTCATGCATTAATCACATAAACAAGATAATTAAATGATGAGGTCTTGGATAGATTTTTGAAATCTATAATTTTAATTTTTCAAAAATTAAACCCCAAAATTTTGAATGTCAAAATTTTCTTTAATATTAAGCCTTAATGGAAAATTATAAACAAGAATTTTAAATTTTCCAAGCATTCTGTTAATAGAAAATTCACTTCTAACCTTACATAATAGAGATGACCATGAGTCGTGGGTCTCTATTATGTGGCCTTAGAAAGTAGGTAATTTTCTGAGTATACAAGATACGATTTTTCGATGGTTGCCTTCGACCGGGATGGCCATGAGTCGTGGGTCTCCGTTGAACAATCATTGAAATCTAATGATTAATGGGCTGGGCTTACTACCAAAGTAACATAGATGTCGCACGAGTCGTGGGTCTATGTGAAGGAGGTAATGCAAAACATTATTAAGAGTTATATTTGATATAATTAACAAAAGATGTTTACCTTAAGACTTGAATTAAATGGCCACGAGCCATGGGTTTAATTGTAAGAAGCTTTGGGATCTTAATACCCACTAAAGAAAAATTATACTAGTTTTCTCTAGCTTTATTGCATAGGGGTCAATAAAGTTGGAATAAATTAGTGGAAGACTGAATGATTGAAGACCACATCATTCTTTTATTTCAATTCTTATTATTTATCACTCATACGTTTTCTGCTTTATAATTGTAGACTTTCTGCTCGGTCAACATGACTAATAATCCGTTAATTGCTACCCTCGAGTCCAATAAATAGTATGTAGTTATTCTGAGTGAATGATGGAGAAAGATACATATTAATAGTTAATATTATACCTTAATTAAATGTTAATTTAGGTTTTTGGACTTGAGAGTTAGTTTGGGAAACTAACTCAAGTCTACTGATTAATTAAATCACTGAAAAACTTACGAAGTCATTAAGTGATTTGGGCTTAAAATTTATTAGAAATAGATTAAGCCCACATAATTAATTATTAAGGGGTTTACTTAATTGTATGGACAGTTAAGAAAATTTAGGCCTAAGAAAATTTAATCTAGCATTAAATTCAATGAGCACTATCCCTCTTTCTTTCTCGAAATTTCGCTTTCTATAAGACAAACGTTTAAGACAAACTTAAGATGTCATATGGGATGACATAGAATAAGGGCAAATCGCACTAGGTAGCTAATAGACAAGGTGTCTATAGTAAGCTACTATTATCATGAAAGTGCATAATATACATATTGATATAGCATGCACTTAAATCCGATCTATGAAACAGTAAATAGGATTAACTGTCTTCTAAGTATTGAGTAAGCTTAGCTTACTCAAAAAGGAACTGAGAGTCTAGATGTTTATGAACACTGAGTTAAGGTTTTGAACCTCAATTAGAAATTCATCTAATTTTGATTTGTCAAAAATAGTGAATTTGAATAGACCTGATCCTAAAATGTTGCCTATGTCCTTCAATTGAAAACTTCATTACCAGTGAAATAGGTATATCAGTTATTGAACTGAAAAGAAGCTCGTTTGAAACGAGGATTCAATAAAGAAGGACACATCTATTGTCTTAATAATACATCAGAATAAAACTATGTGTTTCCATTATAAGAAATCAAGCACTTAGAGATATTTAGTTCATTTCAGAGATATCAAACACAATTCGTTGTGTATGATTTATTTGAATACTGTTTTGACATTTGAATTGAGTATTTTTCCGAAAATTCCTTTTGTAAAAATAGTTCTATTTATTTTGGAAATAATTTTTCTTCAAAATTTTCAAATGTCAAAACATATCACGAAGTCTAAAATGAAGAGGATATAAAAGATAATATGGATTATCACATAAAATAAACCCATAAGAGTTATGGGCAATTAATTCGAATTTAGGTAGAAATTCGAAACATTCAGTGTTTAAGAATCATATTTGAGTATAATGATTTCAAATCCCATATTTAACAGTAAATATGATAATTTCCAAACAAGTTTAAGAGACTAGTGGGAGTATGAATTATATTAGACATCTAATTAGTGTTTGTAGAAGAATAAGTATTAAAGGAATACTTATTTAAAGGTTTCCTAAAGAACAAAATGGATTGTTTAAAAGAAAAACCACTTTTATTCAAGAAATTGTTTCTTGATGATAAAAGGAAAACCACTTTTATTCAAGAAATTGTTTTTTGAGGATAAAAGGAAACAAGAGACTACAAACAAACAAATAGTGGAATACCAAAGTCAATCCAAATCATAAGATAAGTGTAAGACCTTACAGAAACAAACAGAGGATTAGTGAAGCCGAAATATATCTTAGTGAAGATATTTGACAGTATATATAAGATATATGAATTCTGTGAAGGCAAACAGAGTTCTGGAATTTAGTGGGAGCTAGCCAAGAGTGGACGAAACTTAGAGAAGTTTACAGACTCCCACCAAAACTCAAATTAATCTTAAATGATTAGAACAATTGTTTAAATGAAAGAGTCGAAAATTGTTTCGACTACATTTAAAGTATGATTAAGAGTAATCACATGCATAAGATACAAAAAGAGTTGTATAGATGTATGATGTTTTCGAAAATTAGATAAGGTAGTAACCTGTCTAGTTAAAGAGTTAACGAAATCTATAGAGATAGATGGGGTAAAATCGAAAACTAAGATGGTAATCCGATAGGATCGGAAGTAAACAAGCAATTAATAAATAAGTATGGTAACTTATAGAATAAAGTACTAAATTGGGAAATTCCAATAAGTGTAGTACACGAACGGGTTAAGCTTATGAAGCAGAACATATTACTGCATAAGATGTAGAAATAGAATGAGTTTAGATGAGAAGCATCATCCAAAAGTGTTGGATGTAATACCTAGCAATGCTTTGGCATTAGTTGTTTTCGAAACAACATAAATGTGATTGCACAAGCAATGGAACCAAGATCTCATAGAATATCTAAACATATCCTTAAATGATTTAAGGTTGTTAAATCAGAAGACAGGAGTTATATCTCAATGATATAAATCGTCTAGGCAGAAAACGTAGTAAACCCACATACTTAACCTTATAGTCAAAAAGGACTTTTGAAGGATATCTTTCGATGATGGGTCATGAGACAATGGGCAGTTGGCTTTAGGGCAAGTGGGAGATTGTTAGAGTTGTGCCCTGGAAAGCCGAACTGCTTGAGGCATTTCCTCTAAAACTCTAGAGTAGAACAATCTAGTGATCCATAATAGAAAGACGTTAGTAGTCGTCTAATACTACTTTGGCCAAATTCATCATATTACATTTATAAATGGTTGCATATTGTTTATTCTTGTGTATGGATGAAACCTCAAGATTACAGTAAGCTAAGGGACTTGGTTTCACCATTTGATGGGGGCCATGAAATAAGTATCCAATGGTGTGATCTAAAACACTCCAAGTCGAAGAGTTTAAAAGGCACAGGTGATGTCGATCAGACTCTCTTGAGACTTGCTCATATGACATAGCTTTATGAAAGTGTGTTCCATTTCATGACATTAGTGTTTTGACACTACTATGCATATGAGGGTGCTTAATGGAGATTAAGTTCACTGAGGATCCCGCCGGGAATGCCTAAATGGGGTAAGACTCATATAAGAGTCTTAGAGATTAGGAAGATTACCCTAGCCATGATCGTGTCTAACTAATCCTTAGACTTGAGGCTCCATGTTTGCCTTGTGCATAACTGGGGCATACTTTGATGTGCTGCTAAATCCCTAGGGTTTCACATAAGCTGTACGTTGGGTATGTTCGAGTTATGCATGGAGGCTGTGAGGGTCAATACAGGATCTATCACTTGTTACAAGAACAAGAAGAATTCCTATGAATACTATTGTTGTATATTCCACCACTAAATCCTTGCGCAAGGTACGGTTGGTCTTCATTTGGAAAGAGTTCCTAGAGTGTAAGATCAAATGGAATTACTATAGGAATGTTATTCATAGCATTGCAGACTACTGGGGTTCCATTTCTTATACCCTAGGTCTGTCGCGACCCCCCGGGCACGGAGAGGAGAAACCCCCTGCTTGGGCACCCATTGGACGCGCGGGTATAACCTCCATCACCACCGAGCACAACCCTAAAGTTTGGCTTAAACCACATGCCAAAAGAGGTTGCAACCATATGGTGATTATGGTTGGTGAATTTGGTTATAAACCCTTCATTTTCAATGTGATCTTTCGATGTGGGATGAAACCCCAATGCACACGGCCTTGAGACACCCCGTGAGGGGAAGCCGTGCGCCATTCACACGGGCTTGCGACACGCCGTGCAGCAGCCCGTGTGGAATACCTGAACCATTTTTCACGCTGAATATTTCGGGGCGCTACAAGGTCTCAATCGGGAATTGGATGATAGAAGGATCGTATCTCGCAGAGATCATGAGGCTAAAAGGTTCATACCACTTCATCGATGGATGGGTGGCCATGGACACGTTGCTAGACGTCATCTGTGGTCTGTAGGAATGTATTTGTGAAGTCAATGAGTTGATTCACAAATAGTCTTTAATTAAATGAGTTTAATTAATGTCACAATTCTGACATTAAGAATGTGTTCCTACTACTGTCCTATTGGTGAACTTAAGGGGTCACACAATGACTTCCAAAGGCGAACAAATTTATCTATATTAACAGAGTTTGATAACAGTCAACTGGATAATAAGGAATCGAGATGTTAATTAAGTGTAATTAATGTGTAAGAGTTAATTAAGAGTAATTAACAAGTATTTAATGTGATTAAATTCGACAGACTTGTTATTTGATAACATATTAGACTTGAGAGTTAATTGGGAATTAATTCAAGTCTAAAGTAATTAATAGTGAGTCTCGAAATTTATGTTGAAATTTGAAACTACTTAATTTAATTAGAAGAGAACTTTATCAATTAAAGAGTTAATTGAAAGTTTAAGACTTGAGAGTTAAGTAGTATTAATTCAAGTCAAAATGATTAATTGAGAAACTTGTGATTTATTTAGAATAAATCAAGTACAATTAACAGAAGGAAAAATCTGTAACAATTAAATGTTAATTGGACTTATTGGACTAGAGAATTAATTTGGAATTAATTCCAGCCCAAGTTGATTAATGATGGGCTTGTAATTTATGTGGAATAAATTAAAGTCCACTTTAATAATATATTAGACTTGTTTAATTAATAAGAATTAATTAAATTGGGCCTTAGGAATTTAATCTGGTATTAAATTAAAAAGGCTTTAGAAGGCCAAAATACTGTTGGGCCTAATAGTAGCAGTGGCCAAAAATCCCAGCCCATCTAGGACTGGAATTTTCGGCCACTCAAGTCTATTTAAAACAGATCTTGCAGAACACAGAACAAGGAGTTTTACGTGAAAAACAGATTAGAAGAAAAATCAGATTTTTCCTAACCCTAATCTCTCTCTATATTATGCGCCACTTTTCTCTCTCTTTATAGGCAGTTCACGTGAACTGCAGAAAACTTTTCTGCAGTTCAACGTGAACCATCCTTTGCAATTGTTTCTTGATTCTCTTATTTATATTAGATAAATACTGATCTTAAATCTCTAGCAGGAATTAAGAGATTCAGAGTTCGTGTGCGAGAATCCGTGGATCAACCTCCGAGGGTTTCGGTTAAAGATCGGACCTTGGTAGAATCAAGAAGCCTGCGCTATTCGAGGAGTGGCCAGAAGCTTTGGAAAGGTTTCGTTCCTTATCTACTACAAAAGGAGTGCGTAAAGGTGTGCTTCTTCAAAATATATAAACGTTTCAAAGTTACGAATTCATTGGATGAAGATTCACTATAACTCCCCGGGACCAAAATTTTTGAAATCCATTACTTCCGCTGTGCCTGGGGCCTACGTGAATCCCAACACTCCGTAGCCCTCTTTGCTGCTCGAGCTGCCTAAAAATATTTTTTGTAAAATATCACGCAACAAAATAATAATAATTAGATAAAACCAAAATCAAAAAAATTAATTCCTGGAGCAAGAAACTAAAAATAGAATCTGGATAAATAAATACCTTGAGAGCATTGAGGGACTTTGAAAGAACGGCATCAAGAACATCTGGATGCAACTCAAGATACTCTGTAAGATACTCTTGAATTGATTGATCAACGACCTTCCTCACCTTTGGATTTCCCAATCTCGTCTTTCAAATCAAAGAAAAAATCATTGAATAATCTTATTTTTGTCAATAAGAATTCTATAAGATATTTTTGACTTTTTCCCGTGAAGGTGTTTTTACGAAGAAAAATCAATTCCCCAATTCTTCAGAGTTAATATACTGGTTAAAAGAAATTGGAAAGAAAAAGGATATGTAACGACCCAGAAATTCGAGGATCTTTGTAAGTTCGTTTATCACGCTAATTATCTTTTTTTCCCTAATTTCTCGTATTATGAGGTTTATATTTTAATTATTTCGTATATGACCCTATGTGAATTTATTATGTGCATATTAATATTCCTTATGTTTTTAGCTTCGATTTGATATTAATATTCATATGTTGGCAAAATATTTTAATTGGAGTTTCAAAAATTACCAAAATGCCCCTTCGTATTTTCGAGTCTTATGATTAGTTGGATAAAAGATCTTCTTCTCCATTTGGAACCCTAGTCACGTGAAGAGAGAAGGAGGAGAAGGGAGAAAAGTATATTTTCACCACGAAGCTTCAATCGATCATCACGAGCTCGTTTCTTCACCATTTTCCGTGCCGTTGGAACCCACGTGACCCCCTCGTTGAGATCTTTCTTTTGGTATTAATTTTACCCTTCCTTTCCCGAATTTATTGAGCATTTATGGTGTTTGTGGATATTTATGATTTTTGGTGATTGTGAGCTCATTTCTTGATCATTTTGCATGCTACTTGGATTAAAATGTTCGTTATGTTGTGCTTGATGTTCGTTTAAAGACATTTGTGTTAATTCTTGCTAAATATCGAGAATTAGGACTTTTGGTTTGTTTTCCGCTGAATCGCAATTTTCTGTTGCCTTTTTTGATCTGCATGGGCTTGCGCACGGTCTTGCTCAAGCCCGTGCGCGCCCTTTTGAACCTACACCGGCTTGCCGCCAGTGCGCGAACCCCGTGCGCCAGCACGTTTGAAAATCCCTGCACAGTCTTGAGAACGCACTTAAGACCGTGCGTAGGCCCGTGCAACTGCCTTAGAATATTATTTTAGCCTTTTTCTTAGTTGCTCTCGGGAATGTGGTCAATTCCCCCAATTAAAACATTGACTTTTTGCAAACGACCTCCTCAAATTAGTCTGATTTCACCTATAGCTCCCTTAAGATTTTGAGATTTAATATTTTGTGAAGTTTGTTGAATTCCGACTTCGTTCAGGCTATGAATAGTGCATTTTTACGTGTGTGCAATTTTGAAAACTTGTCGGATTGATCCGAAACTTGCGTGGTAGCTTCTATAATTATTGGCATATGCAAGATTGTGGACTCATTTGATTAGCCGTTCGTCATTTATTTGTTTATTTGCGCTTTTAGAGTCGTTTATTGATCTGTTAGGTCCTGTCTTGTTTACAGATCAGTCTCAGGTCGAGGAGCAGTGAGTCCTAGCTGTTAGTAATTCTTTTGGTGATCCAGGTGAGGGTTTAAACTATTTATAAAACTGGGCTCGAACATATATGTCTACGTATACATGTGAAAACCCCTTAAAGCCATGCCTTGAATTGGGCTTGAATTGTTTATCTTTCTCCCGTCAATATTATTACTAGATATTTCAAGCAAATATATTTATGATTTCGATCAAAAATCCTTTGATATCAAATTGTACTTATATGTATCAAAACCGTTTTGTTTTCAAAGCATGTAAGACTCTTTCGTTTAAACGTGACACTTTGGCTTTGGTTGGGTCTATAAGGGAAGTCGTTAGGGGAGCCCATCAGCGCATCCCCACACGTACGGATCTTATGGTCATCCCCTTTATCGTTACTTCACTTGGTTAAGGCCCGTTTGGCAATCCACTTATAATTGCTTATCATTTGAAATGTGGGTAACTTCATAAATATTGTTTTGGGCCCCGGAGGGTTGTACGGAGGTTTCACCTAGGGACGAGCGTCCAGGGTGGTTCCCGAGGTACTACTCCCAAAAACTAAGTGTCGGCTGGGGTCTGTCAGGAGTTGGCAACCATGGTCGGTGCGATGGCGGGTGTTGCATTTGTTGCACGCTTTCCTGAAATTCACTTTCGTCGAGCCTCGGGTTGCTCCTTGGCCTGACACCGGAGATGGAGTATTTTCATGTCTTGAGGAGTTATAAGGAGGAATTGGCCCACTCTCGCTGGGATATTGTTTTATTATTATTGCATTCTTGTCCTTATTGCTTTATGATTACTATTATTGCACATATTTTCCAAATAAAAATCCGGAAGCGTGACTCGAACTTGCTCTACCCATATCTTCACTGAGTTTCCTTGAACTCACCCTCTTTTATTGGTTCTTGTCTCAGGTAGATTGAGAGACCGACATGTCTCGCGTGTCGGATGGGCAACAGTGATTAGATAGGCTCTTTTGGTTTTTGAGTCGTCTAGAGTTGTTGTTCTTTAACTCTCCATTGATCTATTCTTTTGTATATGGCTTGTAGATATTACTATATTGATCCCCACCCTTATGATTATTGTATTTTACTTCACGTTGCGTCAGTGTAGGTGTTGTTGATGATATTGGATATTTTATTTGGCCCCGAGTGGCATTGATGATTACTCATGTTTATGAAATCGCTTCCGCTATATTCTGAATTGTTTACTTGCTTTTAATTGTTGTGTCCTTTGGGGATTCGCTGTTGCCAAGTGTCGAGATAGACCCGTTGGCTTATATGGGTTCTCGGGTTGAGGCGCCGTTCTCGGCTTCGGAATCCGTGCAGGTTCGGGGGCTGTAGAGCGGGGCTTTACAGTCTGAAGTGGTATCAGAGCCTTAGGCTCTATTGTCTAGAAGTGTCGTGTCTAAGTCGTACGGCTATAGGATTTGTGTTAATTTTCCTTACGTGCGCTGTTATATGTTTATTGCTACGTGACTATTTGATCATATCATTAACCCAACATGCATTCTTCAGCTTCTTGTTTCAGGAATCATGGTACGACCACGCCGACAGGATCCACCTCCCCCACCAGAGGGCATTCCCATGCCCAATGCTTTTCTATGATGCTATCCGTCTGATAGTCCAGCAGGCTCAGCAGGAGCAACAGCAGCACCAGCCGCCTCCACCACCGAACCCTCAGAAGGCCGCTGCCCGAGCCATAGACCGCTTCATGTCTTACCACCCTCCAGTCCTCGAGGGCGAGCCTGATGACCTTAAGGCGGAACCTTGATTTCCGAGCTAGAGTAGAAGTTTAGGGCTATTGATGTAGAGGACCCACAGAGGATAGAGCTTGCCATTTTCCTGATGAGGGGACCCGCCCTTGACTGGTGGAAGTTTGTTAAGAGGAGATGGACTGCAGCAGGGACAGAGCACACGTGTTCACAGTTTCTGGTGGACTTCCATGCAAAGTATGTGCCCGAGATCGTTCGGGATCAGAAAGAGAGGGAGTTTATAAACCTCTCCCAGGGAACTATGTCTGTGGGCCAGTATGAGACTCGATTTACTCGTTTGATTGTGTATGCTCTCCACATGGCTACCGACGATAGGAGGATGGCCAGGAAGTTTAAGGAGGGTCTTCGTGAGGAGATCCGAGCAGAGTTGGTTGGTTGTGACCTTCGTTCCTTTAAGGAGGCTGTGACACGGGATATGGCTATTGTGACGACCCAAAATTTCGGATCAATTCCGGAATTATATTTTAATTGCGCCGAAGGCTTTTCGTGAGAATATTTAATATCACGAACACGTTTTACCCGAGAACCCACCTTTTACCTGAAACTATCTATTTTATCCCTAACCCTCTTATATTTCTTATTTTACCAAGAATTACCTTTTCACCCCTCGAACCTCCCCCACCACCTTGTGCGCTGTAACACCCCGACTTTTCAAGATGAGTTCGGTAAGCTTCGCGCCTTCCTATCTTGCTTATTTCCTTAATTCTCGAATTATATGATTAATTGTTATATTTTATTATGAATTTTGTAAATGTGCTAATCGGTAAATTTAAATTATTCTATGTCAATGTTCGTTTAAAATGATGAACTATGATTGTAATATTGTTTTATTTGAACAACATTTATTGAGTTTTATTAAATTATAAAAATGCCCCTTCGTTTCTAAGCCCTAGGTCAAACTTTGACTTAGATCCCATCTCTCTCCCTCACTGTAACGCCCCAAAGTTTTGGTAAGCTAAAGCCGGTAAGAATTCTTAAGATAACGGGACAAGTTTGGAAAATTCGATCGGTACATATGTGCTTATGTGATATTTGTGTGTTTTATATGAATTTTCGTAAATGTGATAATTTGTGAATTTAAATTATTCTATGTTGATGTGCGTTTAAAATGATGAGTTTTGACTATAATATTGACATATTTCATTAATATGTCCTTTTTATGAAGTTCCGCGAAATTACGAAAATGCCCCTTCGATTTTTCATTTAAACCTCAGGTTTTCTTTTTATTCTCTTTTCCTTTTCTTTTTCTTAATTACACTTAAACAGCCGAAGGAAAAGAAAAGAAAGAAAGAAAAAGAAAGAATTTTCTTTAAAACTTCAATTCGATCTTTCGAGTTCGTTTCTTAACCAAATTTCGATCCGTAAGAACCTACGCGATCCTTATAACATTCTCTACAGGTATTATTCAAGTTCCATTTGATTCCATTGTCCTTTGAGTATGTTTTGGATAAATTGTTTCGAAGTTGGATTTTTCGATAGTTTGATCGCTATACTCCGTAGTTTTCGATGATTCTTGATCCTATGTGTTGCCATTGTGATCTTTGATGTTTGTTGAAGTTTGTAGTATGAAAATATGATTGAAAATGGTATTTTGGTAAAGATTTGACGAAGTTTTGCTGCTTCTGTGCGAAGTTCTTCGCGTTCTGCTGAAAATTCGCGAAAACAGGCGCACACGGCCTTGCAACAGGCCGTGTAGCAAGACCGTGCGTGTTTTCCACCCCACACGGCCTTGCATCAGGCCGTGTGGGTAGGCCGTGCATGTTTCAAAATCGCACACGGCCTTGATCAGGCCGTGTGGACAGGCCGTGCGTGTTCCCAAAATCGCACACGGCCTTGATCAGGCCGTGTGTGTAGACCATGTGTCCCGATTTTAGTTCAAAAGTCTCTGGAAGTCAAAAATTGCAAATACTACTTTCTTCGTTTGATATTATTTTCAAAATCCGACTTCGCCATTAAGTTCGTAGTGCTTTAAAACTTAATAATCCATAGAGTTTGAATTTTTCCAATACCGTTTGATCGTGAAACGAACCGATTTCCATTTAGGGAATTATACGCTTTTCGCAATTCTTGAATGTATGCTTCTTTATAGTATTTTAAGCATGTCTATGAAACCTAATTGTGTTTAGGCATGATTATAAGCTTGAAGTTGCTATTTCATTCGTTTCATTGAATAATTGCCCTAATTGCCCTTCTTTGATTTAATTAAGTGGTTATTGCATTAAGAATAAGCCGTGCGTCGTGTCGTCGTCTTACTTGGTTGTGTTATATTTGGTTTCAGGTGATAGTTCTTCCGGGCAGTAGTCTGGTTGTCTTTCCTTGGTTCTTTTTGCCGTATTATCCAGGTGGGATTTCTTTTTCGAATTCGGTTTTTCTTATACGTATGTAAATATTCCATATATACCCGAAGCCTGTGTTTTATGCTTTTATGATTTCTTTCCCCAAACTTACATTATACGTAGTAGCTACTTGAAAATCATATTACTTTAATGAGTTGAAAGAAAATGCTTTGATATCAAATTATTACATATTAACCCCTAGAAGGCTCTATTAGCTCGAAAGGGTTACAAACGAGTTTGAAATCAGTCCCTTTGACCACATAAGCATTTGGAGGGCGAGGAATTATCTTGGCCTTTCGGCCTGGCCATTGATCCACATTATACTATTGGGCCCGGACTTCAGGGTACGGGGTGAAGCCGAATAGACGTCGGGTCTACGGTGGATCTCAATGCTCTGGACTCCAAACTGATGGGAGCTCGGGGGTATGACCGGAGTGGCAACCCTTTTGAGTACCTGCGTCGGACGGGATCTAGTCTATATCCCCAGCCGAAGATGGATTGGATATTTGTCCTTGCATGGTTATATAGTAGCGGGCTAGCTACCTGTCTACACAAGGAGGAATAAGGGAGGTTTATTTGATATTTCTGATATTATGAAACAGGTGGTTGATGCTCGTCTCGCCGAGCTTTTACTTTAATGCGAAATTATTCGATTCACCAATAATTGTGAAAACCTTTATTTTTCCCTTGCTTTCTTCTCATTTACAAACCGATGAATCTTTTGGGTTGTTTCGATAATATATATGTATTACAGCCCCCTCACTTAGTCGCTTTGACTAACCCCATTACTCTGTTGTTGTCTTTTCAGGTTTTGTTGCTAGGCGGATTCAGGTCGTGTCCTTGGAGTCATTTACTTTTGCTTAGGTGATTTCATATCCGTCTATGTATCTGGATAAATACTTAAAACCCTAGAAGTTGTAGATGTAAATAATGTAAATTAGTTTGAATGTTGATATTGATATTTTCAGTGGCCTTGGTGGGCTTTATAATTGTGTTTTGGATTATGGTTGTTCTAGCTCCCTGAGTGGGATAGGTTGTGCTAATTTGCTTCCGCTGTATTATTGTTCATTGTCTTATTATTTTCTAAAGCAGATCCGCCTGGTAACTATTTTCCGTTCGCCAGGTTGTAGTTCATAACTGGACCTTTAGTTCTGGTTATGGATTATGACTTGGTGCGGGACGTCACGTCGCACCGTATTTGGGGACGTGCCGTTACACTCACCCTCAGTTCACGCACCAACAACAAAAGAGGAAGAAGAAAAGGAGGAAAAGGAGAAAGAAGCAGGAGAAAGAAGAATCGTCCTACCGAGCCCGTTTCTCTCCCGATCGACGAGCCATGAAAACCCAAACTATCCTTGCTTCATCCTCTACCAGTAATCCTTTTACCCCATTTCAATCCGTTCATTCCTTATTGCGATTTCGTGGGTTTTATATAGAATTTTTATAGAATTGGATTTTCGTGTTTAGGAAGACTTACTTGATCATTTTGCATGATTCTTAAACCTATGTGTAGCTAATGTGATATATATACATATATGTGAAAATTAGCATGTTTTATGGAGTCATTTGAGAGATCTATTGATTTATGTGTTGGGTGCGAGAGAGAGCTTCGCGAATTGCTGCTTTCTGCACCCAGATGATCTGCACGGGCTTGCCAAGCCTGTGCGTAGCCCAGTGTGTCCCCCTTTTTCGCTGTACGAGCTTAAGCCCGTTTGCGAGCCAGTCCATGACCCCGTTTGTGCCTGCACGGTCTTGAGAGTGAATTCAAGACCATGCGTTGGCCGGTGCGAGTGCCTTAGTGGATGTTCCAACTTTCCGGTTCTCTTTCACTTCGGGAATTTGGTCAACCCCTGTCACGACCCCCGGGCGCGGAGAGGAAAACCCTCACACGGCGCCCGTTGGACGCGCTAGTATAAGCTTCGAATCCACTGTGTACAACCCTAAAGTTTGGCTTAGGAAGCACTTGCCAAAACGGATTAATCCATATTGATTGTACATCAGTTCTAACTTATAAACCCTTCGAATTACATTTGAACTTCCGATGTGGGACAGAATCCATGGACGCAGGGAATCTTGACACAACCTGTTGCAAAGCCGTGAGCACAATTCTCACGGCCTCACCCACATGGCCTCCAGGCCGTGTCTCTTGGGACGTGTGGCTCTTTTAATTGGGATGCTACAAGTCGCCCCTCCTTCGGAGCGTAATGTCCTCATTACGCTGTGACATAGGCCCATGGCTCCCCGCCAGCGGAGAATGTGGAGTGTGGCTCCCCACACACGCGGAGTCCCTTTTAGAGGTAACACTAACGGTGTGGAACATGCATTCCCATGACTGACGGTTGGCTCTGATACTACTTGTCATGATCCCCGGGCGCGGAGAAGAGAACCCTCACAACGGCGCCCGTTGGACGCGCGGGTATAAGCTTTGGATCGACTGTGTACAACCCTAAGTTTGGCTTAGGAACCACTTGCCAAAAGGGATTAATCCATATTGATTGTACATGAGTTCTACCTTATAAACCCTTCGAATTACATTTGAACTTCCAATGTGGGACGGAATCCATGGACGCACGGCCTCTTGACACAACCTGTTGCAAGGCCGTGGGCACAATTCTCACGGCCTCACCCACATGGCCTCCAGGCCGTGTCTCTTGGGCCGTGTGGCTCTTTTAATTGGGACGCTACAAGTCGCTCCTCTTTCGGAGCGTAATGTCCTCATTATGCCGTGACATAGGCCCATGGCTCCCCGCAAGTGGAGAATGTGGAGCGCGGCTCCCCACACACGCGGAGTGTCCCTTTTAGAGGTGACACTAACAGTGTGGAACATGCATTCCCATGACTGACGGTTGGCTCTGATACCACTTGTCACAACACCCCGGGCGCGGAGAGAAGAACCCTCACGACGGCAACCGTTGGACGCGCGGGTATAAGCTTTGAATCCGCTGTGTACAACCCTAAAGTTTGGCTTAGGAAGCACTTGCCAAAAGGGATTAATCCATATTGATTGTACATGAGTTCTAACTTATAAACCCTTCGAATTACATTTAAACTTCCGATGTGGGAGGGAATCCATGGACGCACGGCCTCTTGACACAACCTGTTGCAAGGCCGTGAGCACAATTCTCATGGCCTCACCCACATGGCCTCCAGGCCGTGTCTCTTGGGCTATGTGGCTCTTTTAATTGGGGCGCTACAACCCCTGTTAATTAAAAGGTTGACTTTTGCAAACGACCACCTAAAATCAATCTGATTTCACCTATAGCTTCATTGAGCTTCGAGATTTAATATTTTGCAAAATTATAATTTATCCGACCTCATTTAACCGTCAATTGACACCTTTCTCGTTTGGGAATTTTTCCCACTTTTCCCGTTTGTTATCCGATTGATCCCGTTTCGCGAGAGAGCTTCCTTATATTATTTTAAGCATGTCTACATGCCCTAATTGCGTTTAAGCATGTCTCTAATATTTAATTTTAATGTTTCTTCCTATTATTAGAATTTCAGTAATATTTCCTTAATTGTTGTTCCATAATTGTGTATCTCTATATGTTTAATTATCTGGCTTTCCATATTGCACATGTAGCATGAATGAGGCTCTATTTGAATTGCCGTGCGTCGTTTGTTGTCTCATGTCTTGCTTTTAGTTTTGTCGGTCTTGTTTTCATCCTCTAGGCCCTGTGTATTACAGGTGGGACCAAAGAGGGAGAAACTTGACTACCGCTTGCTTTCATTTTGTCGTGTCGAGCCAGGTAAGGGTTTAAACTGCTTTCAACTGGGGCAAGGACATATTTACTTAGGTTGCGAAATAACTTATTATCCCGCATTTCTTATTACTTGTTGTACTGCCCTTACTATTTTCTTAAGTGCTTAGTCAAACCCTTTTTCGATAGCAAACCTATGCATCTACAAAATGATTTAAAATGCTTTCAACTAGGGACAAGTAACTTATTTGTTTTAAAAGTAACCATTTGATCTTAGAGGCACTTATAAGTAATGTGGTTAGGGACATCCGTCAACATGCTCTCGAAGCGTACGTCGCTTATGAGTATTTCTTAGATCGTTACATCAACTTGTCTCAAAAGCCCCTTTGGCCATTCATACTTAACTGCTTGCATCATCTTTTCAAATGGCCCTTTTGGCCACCCAAACTGACATTGATTTCAAAGCGAGCCATGGACTGGATCATGACTTGGACCCAGAGTATACAGGAGGTGAGCCTGGAGACGAGCGTCTAGGGCAAATCCCGATGTATACTTCTACGCGTGTTAACTTAGGTTGGCTAGGAGGTTGGCTAGCTTAAGTTGATGCGAACGATGGTGCTAACCGCGTCTCCTTAAAACTCTGTATGGTGGTGCTAATCGCGTCTCCTTAAAACTCTGTTAGTGGATCATTCTTGTCGGTGGTGGAGTACTTGACTACATGCTTTCATGATTTTCATGGTTGGGAGTTATAAGGAGAGGGTCCATTCTCGCCGGGACACATTGTTGCATGACTTATTGCATTACTTGCTTGTCTAATTGATTTATGGCTTTCGTTACAAGTCGAAGCACATTCCGGTTTTCTTCATTTAGCATATGTATTTTCCTATATATATATATATAATATCCGAAAGCGTGGCTCGAACTTGCCCAACTTAAGCCTTGTTTATTGTTCAAACTACTTAGTTGAATTACGAGCCATGTTTACTTATTATTTCCAACTTGTTTATATCATGCTTTTCGAACTTGTAACGGCCTCGTGACTCAACTAATACCCTTTCAATTGATCGGCTTGACATTATGTGCAAATGATTTTAAAGGATCCGGTTCGTTGACCTTTTTGTGTTTTCAATGTAAGTCGAACCCGAGTGTTGCCTTATGTTTTTGTTTTGCAACTTATATCGTTATTTGTATTCTTTCTCAAAATGGGCAACATTCACTACTTTTGATTTAAAAAGATGAACCATGAACTGTGATCAAAACCCCCTTACTGAGTATCCTTTATACTCACCCCTTCTATTTTGTTTCTTGCTTCAGGAAGATAGGTGGTGGCATCACCTATCTTGTCAGTCGGCATCAGCAGGTCTAGATAGGCTCAGTTTTGTAATCTTGTTGTCTTGTCAGTGGTCCCAACAACCGTCGAGTCTTGTTTATTGTATTTAATTGCTTTCGTACCATCTACTGCTTTATTTACCTTTTGTACCTTATGTGCCCTGATGTGGGATAGTTGAAGATATCCAGGATTGCACAAGGTAGGCTAGATGAGCCATGGACGGCACTATGTGTTTATGACTAAATTGTATTTCGAACTGCCAATGTTTAAATGATATTATGTTAGCCTCGTAGGCTTTTATGGAATTTAATTGTTTACCCTTTTAAATCGCTTCCGCATTACTCTGTATTGTTGTGGTTGTTGTTGGGATGTCGTTGTTGTTGCCGGTAGTCATTGCTTGCATGCCGTTCGCCAGAGTGGGTGTTTGAGTTGAGGCCCCTCGCCAAAGCTCGGGAGTTCGCTTCGGTGCGAATGTGGCGCTCCTTTTTCAGGGGGAGCTACAGTAAGTCTGTCGCGACCCCCGAGCACGGAGAGGAGGATCCCCCCCAGCTTGGGCGCCCGTTGGACGCGCGGGTATAACCTTCATCCCCACCGAGTACAACCCTAAAGTTTGGCTTAAAACCACATGCCAAAAGGGGTTGCAACCTTGTGGTAGTTGTGCTCTGAGATTGGGTTATAAACCCTTCAATTCTATCATGAATTTCCGATGTGGGATAGCTCCCTCAGGACGCATGGTCCTACGCACGGGCTTGAACCCCGTGAGCTAGCCCGTGCAGCACTCACGACAGGTGGCCACGCCAGGTACACACAGTCCTGCCTGCATGGTCTTGGGACCGTGCGTAGGCCCGTGCGGCTTTCCTGAATGTAGTTCATGCGCTTGAATTTTCGGGGCGCTACAGCTCTTGAGTCCGACCTTGGTGAGCTCCGTCATAGGGCTCCTCCTACTGCCCCTAAGGGCTTACCCCAGAAGAACAAGAGGCCTTTCCCTTCTAGATTCTCCTCGGGCGACAAGAAGCCCAAGTACATTGAGCCGGCCCCGATTGCCTCGGCAGCACCGATTCTATGCTCCCATTGTCGTAGGCCTGTCAATGGGTGGGTATTTACCCACCCAAAGCCAAAACCCAATTATACCCATACCCAGACCTGACCCAAGATAATTGGGTCTAAAATCAGACCCAAACTGTAAACCCATGGGTCTAAATTAAATTTGGGTCAGGTCTGGGTCTTACCTGAATATTTTGGGTCCAAATTTCGGTCTTACCCAAGTATTTACCTGTTTACTTTACGTTGTAATGCAATATGAGTATTCTCTTTCTCTAATACAAATTTACAATCTGTAGCTCAATTCTCAATTCTCAAATATGCAATTAATATTTAATAACACGAATTCTCTTTTATTAATTTTAGCAACAAATAAACTATTCTTTTAAAAAAAAGCTATAGATAATTTATTGTTCACTAAAAAAAATTAGAAATTCAATACTATTAATTAAATATCCAATGCCTACAGCTTGTAAATATATTGTAATTATAATAAATTAATTAAGTACATAAATTTCATCGCAGCTTTCAGCTTTTGCAGAAGCTGAGAAGCAGCAATCACCTCAGCAAAATGAAACATTTCACCTAACTTGAACAAAAGAGAAGAAAACTAAAGCTTGCAATTAATTAAATAAAAATAGTTCCCCATCTTCAAGTCTTCACCGCACTCAAGTCCAAATCACAATTAAAAATTCAAAGTCTTGAAAAAGAAAAAATTTCAACTTCTTACAAAGTCTTAAATGGACCTTTGCCCAGAACTTCATTGTACTGCAAAAACAACCCATAGTCATATAACTCTTGTGCAAAATAGAAACAATGAAATTAACAAGACATATTAAATAAAAGTAGCTTCACTCACCATTCTTTCCAAATCCAATCATCAGTTGTTATCAACGCCTCCCCTAGATCCGGACCTAGATAAGACCGTGATTCATCAATCGTTCGTCCTCCAACACTAAACGGCAACAGTAGTGGCTGGGACAGCTAAAATATCACGGGCTATTTTCGATAAAATTGGAAGCCTAGGACCATTTGTCTTCCACCAGTCCAAGATATTGAAATTCTCTGCTCTAGGGAATCTGGGCTCTTCTAAATAGCTCTCCAATTCTGATTTTTCAATTTGAGGATGCAATCTATTACACCACCGATCAAAATCGGGATATGAATAAGGTGTTTCAATACTAGAGTTGCTTAGGTTAGTGGGTACACTCGTCGAACTAGTAAAACTACCTCCATACTCAATAAATAAGCTTGTCAAGGTATCACGAACCCTCTGAATATATGGACAAGCATTGTCTGAACCGTAGATCTCAGTCTATAAATATTCAACTATGTGCAATTTCACCCTAGGGTCAAACACAACAGCAACGGCTAAACCTACACAACATTCATCCCAATATTTATTGAACTTCTCCTTCATAGGAACACACATTTCCTTAATAAAATCATGTTCACTATTCTCCCAGTCCCTCAACTTCAACTGAATCGCACAAACATCAGGAAAGAACACGTCAGATGTAGGAAACTTTTTACCGCTAAAATGCTGAGTAGATCGATAGAAAATATGTAAGCACTCATGCACAACTTTGGCGGTTTTCCACTCTAACTCCGACGGATTATGTTGGTAGTTTTTATCTATGCGTGCCAATCGACAGAAGGCTTCTTTCAAAGGTAAAGCCGTCTCAAGCAAATCGTAGGTAGAGTTCCACCTATTAGGCACATCCATTGCTACTTGCCGCTTATCCTCCAAGTTGCACTCATTTAGAGCAATCTCAAATTTTTAAGTTGCAGTAGGGGACTTATTCAAGTATTTCGCAGTTTCACGGATTTTTTCAATAAGTCCCCTAATTTTTGTTCAACCCATCTTGCACAATCAAGTTCAAAATATGGACACTACACCTCACGTGCAATAACGCTCCATCAAAGTCAATAAGTGATTCACTAAGAAGCCACTCCTTTAGCTTTTTAATCATTGAATCATTAGCACTAGCATTATCAACAACAACAGCAAACAACTTCTTCTCTAAACCCCAATCTAAAATTGTCTCTCTCATAAACCTAAACAAGGCATCACCATCATGCGGATAAGGAAAATTTTTAAATGCAATAATTTTCTTTTGCAACCCCCAATTATCATCAATGTAGTGAATTGTAAAACAAATATAAGCAACTTTAGAATGCTCCTCTATCCAAATATCAGTGGTAACCGATACTTTACAACTCAGTCCATTTAGTAGTTTATATATATCTATTTTTTTCTCTTCGTGTATCTCAATGACATCAGCCCTAATAGTGTTCCTACACTGGAGTTTGAAATCTGGATTAAGACTATACAAAAACTTCTCGAAGTACTCATGTTCAACCATGTTGAAGGGATACTTGTGTTTTATGGTTGCAATGGCAGTCTTTTCTACTCTTAATTAGATCAAACTTGAACTCAATCTTAGGGCTTCCGATTGGACCAGGTGCAATCAATCTAAAGTTAGGATATGACTTTACTATGTGTTTCATCAAATGAGATGTCCCAGTATCACCAGAGAATAATTTTCCACAGTGATTACACTTAGCATACCTTTTATTATCAATAGAAATCTAGTTAAATGATCCCACACAATTGACCTTTTCGTTTTTTTACTCCGAGGAGGTTTAGGAGCTCTAGAATTACTTACCTCCTCCTCCTCGTTGTCTCCATCACCATCTTCAACATCAAGAGATTCCCAATGAGGGAATTGACTTTCTGCTACCGACATCTTAGAAATTATGCCTGAAACTTCAATAGAAAAATAAATCAAGTTATTACATACTAGGCTTGCAGACCAAAATCAATCATTTCTAAGCTTCTTACATTTTTGTAAAAATATTTGAAAATAATTTTACTATTCGAGTTAGAAAAAATAGCAATTGGAATCACTCCAAGACCAATTTTCGAGCTTATAAGTTATTGCTACAAATTTATTTTTTTCCACATATTACACTACTTTCTTGAAATAACTCCTACTTTATTAATTACTCTATTAGACCAAAAAACATAAAATTTAATTACTCTAACTTTTCACAATTTCCGTTATAATTATATAGTTTCTTTCAAAACAAGTTGAATTCTTAAAACACCCCAAAATCTTGGTCTGAAGTCTCACTTTTTTACATGTTTTACTTTGTCCGAATAATATTTTGTAAAATTTAATTTGATTTTCGATTAATTAATAATAAGAATGCGATTATAGCATTTAAAATCTCATTTATTCAGCAAATTAAAAGAACATATGTAAGATTTGCAAGAATGTATTCTCCATTTCGGAAGGTGAGATCTAAAAAGGACAACTTCTGAAGCAGATATTGCCCAATCCAAGAGACCCACAAAATAAATTTCTGAAACCACAAAAATATTGCACAATCCAAGAGACCAAAAAAATATACCTGGTGAGGATGAGACGGTGAGAAGAGAAGAGGTGGCTGTGGTTGGGTCGCGCCGGTGGTGCAACGGTGGTGGAGCTTCCGGCGGCGCCGTGGCGGGACTTGACAGAGTTAGAGAGAGAAAGACAGTGAGTTAGAGAACCGAAATCGTAAATTGAGAAGTAAAAAATGAATTAGGTACAAGTTTGGGTCTACAATTGGGTCTTGGGTATTGGGTATTAGTTGGCCCAGACCCACAATAAATATTATATTGGGTCCAAGTGTGGGTCTGGGTCTTACTTTAAATATTGGGTATGGGTTAGGTATGGGTCTAGTTATTTTGGGTCTTGGGTGGGCAAATACCCACCCATTGACAGGCCCACATTGCCGCAAGCCCAACCACACTGCCGAGTTCTGCAGAAGACGGTTGGGACAGTGTTTGTTATGGTGCTTTCGACCACTTACTTAATGCGTGCCCGAACAGGAGAGCTGCCACCCCGCAGAAGATGATTCAGGCTACCGGTTCTTCGGGTAGTAGACAGGGGATACAGGCTAGGGTTTATGCACTAGGAGGAGAGGAGAGGAGATTGAGCCAGATCAGCACGCCATGATTGGAGGTACCTTGCATATTCATGACATCCCTATTACTACTTTATCTGATCCGGGTGCTACCCACTCTTTTATTGCGTTTGATATTGCTGCTAAGTTGTGCATGCCTGTGGAAAGTCTGCCTTACTTGTATCGAGTCAGTTCTCCTTTGGGAACTTCGTACGTTACGGATAGGATCTTTAGAGGTTGCCCTTTGAAGATAGGAGATCATGTTTATCCCGCCGACCTTATCGATACCGTTGAAACATTATGGCGTCATCCTTGATATGGATTGGCTTTTCCAGTACCGAGATTGTGTGGATTGCTATGAGAAGAAGGAATACATTGGATCCGAAGAGATAGTTGAGAGGGGTATTCTTGAGAAGTCAGACGTGGCCCCGAAAATTTCTTATGTCGAGGCTTCACGCTTAATCCGAGAGGGAGCTCAGGCTTTCGTCGCGTATCTTCTCAACCGAGCAAGGGAGCAAAGAAAGCTTGAGGACACGAAAGTGATTAGAGACTTCCCAGATGTCTTTCCCAAGAGTTTGAACTCTCTACCACCCGATCGTGACATTGAGTTCATGGTTGATCTTGCACCGGAATCGGAGCCTTATTCTAAGACTCCGTACAGGATGGCTCCCGCCGAGTTGAAGGAACTTAAGATGCAGCTTGAAGAGCTGCTTGAGAGTGGCTACATCAGATCGAGCATTTCTCCTTGGGGTGCACCGGTCTTGTTCGTGAAGAAGAAGGATGGCTAATTGAGGATGTGCATCGACTACACAGAGCTGAACCGAATGATAGTGAAGAACAAATACCCTCCACCTCACATAGAGGAGTTATTTGATTTGTTACAGGGTTCAAAAGTGTATTTGAAGTTGGATCTTCGACAAGGACACTATCAGCTTCGTAGGATATACCTAAGACCGGGTTTAACACTCGGTACATCCACTTCGAGTTTGTTGTGATGCCGTTTGGCTTGATGAATGCCCCTACAGCCTTTATGGATATGATGCACAGGATTTTTCGGCCTTACCTTGACAAGTTCGTGGTCATCTTCATCGACGATATTTTGGTTTTCTCCAAGACGGTCGAGGACCACGCTGAGCATCTTCGCATTGTGCTTCAGACACTTCGAGAGCATAGTTTATATGCCAAGTTTAGTAAGTGCGAGTTTTGGATCAACGAGGTTTCGTTTCTTGGCCACATCATTTCTGGAAATGAAATTTCTGTGGACCCATCGAAGATTGAAGCAGTGACGAGTTGGAGTCAGCCCAAGACCCCGACTGAAGTTAGGAGTTTCCTTAGATTGGCTGGTTATTACAGACGGTTCGTTAAGGATTTCTCCAAGCTAGCATCGCCGCTCACGAAGTTGACTTGCAAAGATGTGCCCTTTCAGTGGGACGACAAGTGTGAGATAAGCTTCAAGGAATTGAAGACGAGATTGACCACCGCACCTATTCTTGTTCTTCCAGATGGACACGAGGGATACGCGGTTTACACCGATGCATCCAAGGAAGGTTTAGGGTGCGTACTAATGCAGAATGGGAAGGTAGTTGCCTATGCCTCGAGGAAGTTGAAGGATGCCGAGAAGAACTACCCCATTCATGATCTCGAGCTTGCAGCTATGATATTTGCCTTCGGCAAATGATGTCATTATCTGTACGGTGTAACCTTTGACATCTTCACGGACCACTAGAGTTTAAAGTATATGTTTACTCAGAAGGATCTCAACAAGAGACAGAGAAGATAGATGGAATTCTTGGAAGATTATGATTGCCGTATTCAGTACCACCCCGGGAAGGCGAACGTGGTCGCCGACGCCTTGAGCAGGAGAGCTCATGTGGCACATTTGGAAGGATCGTCCTCTAGTGTTTCTGATGAGGACAAGAGGGCTCCAATAGTGTCAAGTCCTCGACTTGCAAACCTCTCAGTTCAACCTGATTTTATCCAAAAGATCCGATATGAGCAGATTTCGGATGCTGGTATTCAGAAGATCAAGGCCAGAATGCAGAATGATCCAAGCACCAAGTTCAAGATTGATGGCACTGGATTACTGCGCTTTGGGACCCGAGTTTGTGTTCCAACGAACCTGAAGCATGGAATTCTGAACGAGGCACACAAGTCCGCTTATGCTATCCACCCAGGGGGTAACAAGATGTATCGAGATCTCAAAACCCAATATTGGTGGAACGGTATAAAAAGGGGCGTGTAAACCTACGTGAAGCATTATCTAACATGCCAGTTAAAGCCGAGCATCAGAAGCCGGGAGGCACTCTTCAGCCGCTTCCCGTGCCTACTTCCAAGTGGTAGGAGATCACTATGGATTTCGTGACTGGACTACCCACTGTTCGTGGAGGTTTCGACAGTATTTGGGTCATCGTTGATCGATTGACCAAGTCGGCTCATTTTATTCCGGTTCGGAAGACAGCGAAGGTCAAGCAGCTTGCAGCACTCTATCAGAAAGACATTATTCGACTCTACGGTGTTCTGGAGAGTATTGTTTCGCATAGGGACCCTAAGTTCACCGCTCAGTTATGGCAAGAGATTCACAAGAACTTGGGAATGACCCTGAAGTTTAGCTCTGCAGCACACCCCCGAACTGATAGACAGTCCGAACGAACGATCAAGTTCTTAAGTGATATGCTGAGGGCATGTGCACTCGATTTTCATACGAGTTGGAATTCACACTTGCCTTTGGTCGAGTTCGCTTACAACAATAACTATCAAGCCTCGAATAGGATGCCGCCCTACGAGGCTCTTTATGCAATAAGGTGTAGGTCACCACTTTATTGGGATTTGGAGGATTGGAAATGGTTAGCAGATGGCATAGACAAAGGTACTCCACCCGATGAGATTCAAGAAGCTATTGACAAGGTCCAAATCATTCGGCAGAGAATGAGAGCAGCTCAGGATCGACAGAAGAGCTATGCCGATTAGAGATGTCCAGACTTGGAATTTGAAGTAGAAGACGGAGTATTCCTCAAGGCCTACCCGAAGAAAGGATTCACGAGGATTGGTAGTGGAAAACTTACTCCAACATTCTTAGGTCCATTCGAGATAGTGGAGCGGATTGGAAACACCGCTTACCGTCTAGATTTGCCACCGTATCTTACCGGAATCCACAATGTCTTCTATGTCTCACAGCTTCGCAAGTACTTCCCCAACGAGTCTCATATCCTCCGAGATGATGGAGTTTAGCTTGAGCCAGACTTGACTATTGAGATGAAATCGGTTCAGATTCAAGATCGCAAGGTTCAGCAGCTTCGTCACAAACAGATTCCATTGGTAAGAGTCTTATGGAGGAACTGTTCAACCGAACTATCTACTTGGGAGACTGAGGCCAAGATGAGAAAAGCTTATCCTAATATTTTCATGTGAAGATAGAATCTGGGGACTAGATTCTCATAGGGGGGAGTATTGTAACAACCCAGAAATTCGAGGATCCTTGTAAGTTCATTTATCGCACTAATTATCCTTCTTTCCCTAATTTCTCATATTATGTGGTTTATATTTTAATTATTTCCTACATGACCCTATGTGAATTTATTATGTGCGTATTAATATTCATCATGTGTTTAGCTTCTATTTGATATTAATATTCATATGTTGTCCAAATGTTTTAATTAGAATTTTAAAAATTACCAAAATGCCCCTTCGTATTTTTGAGCCTTATGATTAGTTGGATAAAAGATCTTCTTCTCCATTTGGAACCCTAGTCATGTGAAGAGAGAAGGAGGAGAAGGGAGAAAAGGAGATTTTCACCATGAAGCTTCAATCGATCGTCCCGAGCTCATTTCTTCACCATTTTTCGTGCCGTTGGAACCCACGTGACCCCCTCATCGAGATCTTTCTTTTGGTACTAATTTAACCCTTCCTTTCCTGAATTTATTGAGCATTTATGGTGTTTGTGGATATTTATGATTTTTGGTAATTGTGAGCTGATTTCTTGGTCATTTTGCATGCTACTTGAATTAAAATGTTCTTTATGTTGTGCTTAATGTTCGTTTAAAGCCATTTGTGTTGATTCTTGCTAAATATCGAGATTTGGGATTTTTGGTTTGGTTTTTGCTGAATCGCGATTTTCTACTGCCTTTTTTTATCTGCACGGTCTTGCTTAAGCCCGTGCGCGCCCTTTTGAACCTGCCCTGGCTTGCCGCCAGTACGCGAACCCCGTGCATCAGCACGTTTGAAAAACCCTGCACGGTCTTGAGAACGCGCTCAAGTCCATGCGTAGCCCCGTGCAACTGCCTTAGAATATTTTTTTAGCCTTTTTCTTAGCTGCTGTCAATTCCCCCAAATAAAACATTGACTTTTTGCAAACGACCTCCTAAAATCAGTCTGATTTCACCTATAGCTCCCTTAAGATTTTGAGATTTAATATTTTACAAAGTTTGTTGAATTCCGACTTCGTTCGGGCTGCGAATAGTGCATTTTTACGTGTGTGTAATTTTGAAAACTTGTCGGATTGATCCGAAACTTACGTGGTAGCTTATATAATTATAATTAATTGCATATGCATGATTGTGGACTCATTTGGTTAGCCGTTCATCATTTATTTGCTTATTTGCGCTTTTAGAGTCGTTTATTGATCCATTAGGTCCTGTCTTGTTTACAGATCAGTCTCAGGTCAAGGAGCGGTCAGTCCTAGCTGTTAGTGATTCTTTTGGCGATCCAGGTGAGGGTTTAAACTATTTATAAAACTGGGCTCGAACATATATGTCTACGTATACATGTGAAAATCCCTTAAAGCCATGCCTTGCTTGAATTGTTTTATCTTTCTCTCGTCAATATTATTACTAGATATTTCGAACATATATATTGATGATTTCGATCAAAAATCCTTTGATATCAGATCGTACTCATATGTATCCAAACCGTTTTGTTTTCAAAGCAAGTAAGACTCTTTCGTTTAAATGTGACACTTTGGCTTTGGTTGAGTCTATAAGGGAAGTTGATAAGGGCCCGTCAGCGCATCCCGACATGTACAGATCTTATGGTCACCCCCTTTGTCGTCACTTCACTTGCTTAAAGACCCGTTTGGAAATCAACTTATAACTGCTTATCATTTGAAACACGAGTAACTTCATGGGCATTGTTTTGGGCCCCGGAGGATTGTACGGAGGTTTCACCTAGGGACGAGCATCCAGAGTGGTTCCCAAGGTACTACTCCCAAAAACTAAGTGTCGGCTGTGGTCTGTCAGGAGTTGGTAACCATGGTCGGTGCGATAGTGAGTGTTGCATTCGTTGCACGCTTTCCTAAAATTCACTTTCGTCGAGCCTCGGGTTGCTCCTTGGCCTGACACCGGAGATGGAGTATTTTCATCTCTTGAGGAGTTATAAGAAGAAATAGGCTCATTCTCGCTGGAATACCGTTTTATTATTATTACATTCTTGTCCTTATTGCTTTATGATTACTGTTATTATCTAAGTCGAAGCACATTCCGGTTTTTTCACTATTGCATATGTACTTTCCTAATAAAAACCCAGAAACGTGACTCGAACTTGCTCTACCCATATCTTCACTAAATTTCTTTGAACTCAACCTCTTTTATTGGTTCTTGTCTCATGTAGATTGAGAGACCGACATATCTCGCGTGTCGGATTGGCAACAGTGATTAGATAGGCTCTTTTAGTTTTCAAGTCGTCTAGAGTTGTTGTCCCTTTAACTCTCCATTGATCTATTCTTTTGTATATGGCTTATAGATATTGCTATATTTATCCCGCCCTTATGATTATCATATTTTACTTCACGTTGCCCCTGTCTCGATGTTGTTGATGATATTGGATATTTAATTTGGCCCTGAATGGCATTGATGATTACTCATGTTTATGAAATCGCTTTCACTATATTCTGAATTGTTTACTTACTTTTAATTGTTGTGCCTTTTGGGGATTCGCTGTTGCCAAGTGTCGAGACAGATTCATTGGCTTGTATGAGTTATCGGGTTGAAGCGTCGTTCTCGGCTTGGAAATCCGTGCAGGTTCGGGGGCTGTAGAGCGGGGCGCTACAGGATAATTCCAATGCAAATTACCTAAATGATTTTAGACTTCTTCCCTAAGTTGTTGCGCATTTACACTCAGAAAAGTCAGACGCATCGGAAAAAATATCCAGATCTGGAAGCCAAGACAGGTCTCTTTCAGGAGACGATCTTCCTTGAGGGAGCGGAGCCTGAAACGAAGTTCAAACAAATCAGATCAAAAGATCCCATTTAATCAAAAGAAAATACAAATGGTCTTTAACATAAATTGTTTAATCTCACCATCAGATCTATTTCAAACTTCTCTTCCTTTTGTCTTTCCATCTCTGGCACCATCGAGATCCTGAACACCAGAAAACATAGAACCAAGATTAGACGAATTCACAAACACAATAGAAAATAATTAAAAAAAATCAAAAAGCCAGACGCATCGGAAAAAATATCCAGATCTGGAAGCCCAGGCAGGTCCCTTTCAGGAAACGATCTTCCTTGAGGGGGCGGAGCCTGAAACAAAGTTCAAAGAAATCAAATCAAAAGAAACTATTTAATCAAAAAAAAAAAAAATACAAATGTAATCAACAATTCTTGCAAACATAAGCTTCCTTTTTCATCTTCTTCTTCCTAATCCGTAGCTCGAAAGACAAGAAAATAATGAAAAGTGCATGAGGATTTTTGCAGTTAATTAAGAAATTAACAGATTGTACAATGGAGAAGACGGGTAGAGCTCCAAACTTACGAAGTGAAATAGATTACGATGGCGGCAAGGACAGAGGAGGAACATGAAGCTCACGGCAGCGTCCGCTATTGGAGAATTTCACTGAAAGAGAAGGAGAAAGAGAGAGAACCGATGAAGCCGACGGAAGACGACCAAAAGACGACGTAAGACGACCAAAAGACGACGTAATGTGAAACTCTCTTTTTTCTTGTCCTAGACAAATGAAAAACACCACATTGACATATATATTGGCATGGTGAGCAGAGTTTATAATGTGAAGCTTTTAAATTAAAAATAAAAAAAAAATAATCAAATGAATAAATATGGGAGTTACTCATATTAAAAGAGAGTGGTTAACAGGTTAAGTAAATAAAATTTTGATTGATTTAGTAATTGGAACAAATCAAGGATACAATTTAGAACCTCAATTAATGTAAACTAATTACCATTAAAGTTATTTTATCAATTAAAATAATTTAAAATTCTGAAAAAATTAGAATTTTATCAAACTTGTAAAATTGCAGTCAATGAACCATACGTGTTATGCTATACATAATAGTATATATATATATATATATATATATATATATATATATATATATATATATATATATATATAAAACAGGATTAAAAGAAATTGATAAAATATTAACTGAAGAACAAAAAGTATAATAATAAAGTAAAAATATTAGAATAAAATGAATCAAAAGAATAAGGAAACATATTTTATTTTAGTGGCTAATTGTCGCGACCCTCGGGCACATAGAGGAGTGGCTAATTGGATGCGCGGGTATAACCTTCGTCACTACCGAGCACAACCCTAAAGTTTGGCTTAAAACCACATGCCACAAGGGGTTGCAACCTTGTGGTAGTTGTGCTTGGAGATTGGGTTATAAACCCTTCAATTGTATCATGAAGTTCCGATGTGGGATGAGGATCCCAGGACGCACGGCCCTACGCACGGGCTTGCCCCGTGCACCAGCCGGTGCAGCCCCCATGACAGCTGGCCACGCCAGGCACACACGGTTTTGAGACTGTGGGTAGGCCCGTGCGGCTTTCCTGAATGCAGTCCATGCGCTTGAATTTTCAGGGCGCTACAATCGCCCCTCCTTCAAAGCATAATGTCCTCATTATGCCGCGACATAGGTCCTGTCACTTCCCCGCCAGTGGAGAATGTGGAAGGCGGCTCGCGCGACTCCCCACGCACGCCGAGCCCCTGGCGGCGACTCGGACGCGAATGTTATTCCCACGACTGGCGGTTGGCTCTGATACCATTTGACTGTAGCGCCCCTTTCCTTAGGAGGAGAAAGGACACCACATCCACACCGAGACAAACTCCCAAACAAGGTAAATGTACCCCATTTAAACATTCATCCTGGCGAACGGCAAGCACTTGATCTATATTGGAAACAACGTCCCTGGCCCAACAACAACAACAACGACAACAACAAATGATAACAGAGTGCGGAAGCTAAAGCAATTATCAATTCAACAAATCAGGCCACACGGGGCAACGATAATCATAATCAAGGATCAATAAATCAATAACATAATCATTCTACATGGGAATTCAGTAAATGGAGAGGTTCAATTCAAATAGCAAATGAGCGACTGTTGTTGGACACTACCGACATAACCATAGCACATACACTCGAGATACTCAACACGCTGTTGCCAACCGACATGAGAGGTGACAACACCACCTGTCGACCTGAAGTAAGAATCAAAATAAGGAGGGGTGAGCATAAAGGATACTCAGTGAAGGCATAAGTTGGAACAAGTCCGAGCCACGCTTCCGGGTTTTATATATATATAAGAAAGTACATATGCTAAATGAAGAAAACCGGAATGTGCTTCGACTTGCGATACAATAATTAATAACAGTAATTGTAACGACCCGAATATTTTTAATTATATTATTAAGTATTACGCGAATTCTTTCTTGCCTAATTTCTCGATCTATCCAATTGGATTAATTAGTCTTATGGAAAAGATTGATTTAACCTATCTTTTAAATGCCCTCAATTACTTAAGTCACCTAAATGCCCTTAAAAGCCTAAATGACCATTTTATCCCCCGAGATATTTTCCTAAATATCTACCTATCTCTCTGATTCTCTCATTACATACAAAGAAGAAAAAAGAAGAAAGAAAGGAGAAGAGAAGGAGAAGAAAGGAGGAACTTCCCGACGCCCTACCGAGCCCGTTTCTCGCCCGATCGACGAGCCGTGAAAACCCGAACGATCCTCACTACATTCTCTACCGGTAATCCTTTTACCCCATTTCATTTCGTTCCTTCCTCGTTGCGATTTTAGTGAGTTTTATATAGAATTTTATAGTTTTAGGATTTTCGTGTTTAGGGAGATTTACTTGACCATTTTACGTGTTTCTTGTGCCTATGTGTAGCTTATATGATATATATGATTATATGTGAGAATTAGGACGATTTATGGTATAAATTAGGAGATGTATGAATTTAAATGTTGGTTTCGCGTGTGAGCTTTCGCGATCTGCTGAGTCTGCTGCTCAGTAGATCCACACGGGCGAACGCACGGTCTTGATCAAGACCGTGCAGGAGCCCGTGCGCAGCCCTTTTTAACCTGCACGGGCTTGAGCCCGTGCACAGGACCGTGCGCAGGCCGTTTGTACTTGCACTGTCTTGACACCGTGCTCAAGACCGTGTGTGAGGCCGTGCACCCCTATTTGTGCTTGCACCGGCTTGCCAAGCCCGTGCGTTTGCCGGTGCAACATACTTAGTGCATTTTACAGCCTTTTCTTTTCTTGCACTTCGGGAATTTGGTCAACCCCACTCATTTAAATGTTGACTTTTCACATACGACCTCCGAATATCAATCCGATTTCACCTATAGCTTCCTCGAGCCTCGGGATTTGATATTCTTCATAATTTACAATTATCCGACCCTATTTGACCGTCAATTGACACCTTTCTCGTTTAGGGATTTATTCCACCTTTCCGTTTCTTATCCGTTTAATCCCGTATTCGCGAGAGAACGTCTTTATATTATTTTAAGCATGCCTACGTGCCCTAACTGCATTTTAGCATGCTTTCCATATTTATTATTAATGTTCTTCCATTATTACAATTGCTTTAAGTATTCCTTTAAATGTTAATTCATATGTTATATATCCTTATATGCTTAATTGCCTAGCTTTCCATATTGTATCTGTAGCATGAGTGAAGTTATATTTGAATTGCCGTGCGTCGTCTGTTGTTCGTGTCTTGCTTTTAGTATTGTTGGTCTTGTTTTCATCCTCTAGGCCCTGTGTATTATAGGTGGGACCAACGAGGGAGAAACCTGACTACCGCTTGCTTTCATACTGTCGTGTCGAGCCAGGTAAGGGTTTTAAATTGTTTTCAACTGGAGTAAGAACATAGTTACTTAGGTTTGCGAAATAAACCACTATCCCGCTTTCTTATTACTTGTTGTATTGCCTTTACTATTTCTCTATCTGCTTAGTCAAACATTTTGATAGCAAAACTAAATGATTTTAAATACTTTCCACTAGAGGCAAGGAAAACCCATTTGTTTTAAATGCGAACTTTGGTCTCTCGACCTCGCAATTATAACCTTGTCTCGAATGGCCCCTTTGGCCTCCCACACCCCGATTTCCTACTTTCGAATGGCCCTTTTGGCACCCCAAACTATCATTGATTTCAAAAGCGAGCCATAGATTGTTTAATAACTTAGGCCCGGAGTATACAGGAGGTGAGCCTGGGGACGTGCGTCTAGGGCAAATCCCGATGTATACTTCTAGCGTGTTGACTTGGGCCTGCTAGGAGGTTGGCTAGCCTAAGTTGATGCGAACGGTGGTGCTAATCGCGTCTCCTTAAACCCTGTACGGTGGTGCTAATCGCGTCTCCTTAAATTCTGATGGTGGTGCTAACAGCGTCTCCTTAAATCCTGTATAGTATTGTTGGTGGTGGAGTACTTGATTGTATGTTTACATGATTTTCAATTGGGAGTTATAAGGAGAGGGCCCGTTCTCGCTGGGACACATTATTTTGCATGATTCATTGCATTTGTTGCTTGTCTAATTGTTTTACGGCTTTCGTTACAAGTCGAAGCACCTTCCGGTTCTCTTCATTTATCATATGTATTTCCTTATATATAGAAAATCCGGAAGTGTGACTCGTGCTTGCCACCGTAAGCCTTTATTATTCAAATAATTAGTTGAATTATGAGCCGTGTTTATTTATCGATTCCAACTTATTATATCGTGCTTTTCGAACTTGTAATGGTCTCGTGACTCAACTAATATCCTCTCAATTTATCGGCTTGATATTACGTGCAAATGTTTTAAAGGATCCGGTTCATCAACCTTTTGTGTTTTCAAATAAGCCAAACCCGAGTGTTGCTTTGTGTCATTTTACAACTTATATTTCGCTATTTGTATTCTTTCTCAAACGGGCAACACTCACCACTTTTAGTTTTAAAAAGATAAGTGACGAATTGTGATCAAAACCCCCTTACTGAGTATCCTTTATACTCACCCCTCCTATTTTGGTTCTTGCTTCAGGTAGACAGGTGGCGACGTCACCTATCTTGTCAGTCGGCATCAGCAGGTCTAGATAGGCTCAGTCTTTCTGGTTTGTCTTGTCAGTGGTCCCAACAACCGTCGAGTCTTGTTTATTGTATTTATTTACTTTACGTACTTATGTGCCCCTGATGTGGGATAGTTGATGACATCTAGGATTGCACAGGGTAGGCTAGTTGAGCCATGGATGGCACTACGTGTTGTTATTTTATTGTATTTCGAATTTCACATGTTTAATCGATATTATGTTAGCCTCGTCGGCATTTATGGCATTTATCTGTTTACTTTATAATCGCTTCCGCATATTTCTGTTTTATTGTGGTTGTTGTTGGGATGTCGTTGCTGTTGCCGGTAGTGTTTGCTTGAGTGCCGTTCGCCGGAGTGGGTTTTTGAGTTGAGGCCCCTCGTTGAAGCTCGGGAATCCATTTCGGTGCGGATGTGGCGGTCCTTCTTCAGGGGGTGCTACAGTAATGACAATAGAGCATGAGTAAAGGCAATTAATATCCCAGCGAGAATTGGCCTGTTCCTCCTTATAACCCCTTCATGACATGAAAAATACTCTATCACCGATGTCTGACCCCATAGCGTGACTATAGGCGACGAATTGAATTTCAGGAAAGTGTGCAACGAATGCATCACCCACTATCGCTCCCAACCATGGTTGCCAACTCCTGACATACCACGATTGACACATAGTTTTGGAAGTAGTACCTCGGGAAACACCCTGGACCCTCGTCCCCAATTGAGACCTCCAAATACCCTCCCGGGCCCCATGAAAGAAAGTCCATGAATTTGCTCGCATTTCAAGAGATATTATAAGTTGACTGCCAAACGGCATTTAGGCAAGTGTATGACGAGAAAAGGGGGTGACCATAAGTTTCATACATGTCGGGGTATGCTGACGGACTTCCCTAATGACTTCCCTTATAGACCCAACCAAAGTCAAAGTGCCACGTTAAAATGAAAGAGTTTCACTTGCCTCTTGAAAACAAAACGGTTTAGAGATACTTATAGGTATATGTTGATATCAAAGGGTTTATTACAAAAATCATGAAGATATAATTAAATATCTAATAGGATATACGAGAATGAGAAAACCAATCCTTATAAGCACGTACGGGTAGTTATTTCGCAATGAATAAAAGGGATTCTTACTCCAGTGAAAATATTTTAAAACCCTCACCTGGAAGCACGGGAAAGCTAAGACAACTCAAGCAATCCTCGAAAGAACGGCCTGAAACTGACAGACGACAAAACCAATCAAGACAAGACACGACGTACGACTCATGAAGGACCAATTAAAACACATAGTCATCAAGAATTTCAATTAAAATGCAATTGGGTCCATTAAACTAAATATACAAAACTAAAGATGTTAAACATGCTCAATTGCAATTCTAACTTCACATTCATGCATAATATAATGTAAAGAAGCACTCATGCAATTTTCGGATCATTCGGACAACATTCGAAAATTGGGGAAAAAGTCCTAAACAAAAAAGGTACTATTCAAGGCCCGAACGAGGTTAGAATCTCGAAAACTTCGTGAAATATTAATCCTCATATTCTAAGGAAGCTATAGGTGAAATCGGCTTGTTTTTAGGAGGTCGTATGCAAAAAGTCAATTTTTATTTTTGGGCTAATTGACCAATTCCCAAAGCGAAATAAGGAAAGAGGTCTGAAATATGGCTAAGGCATAAGCACGGGGCTGTGCACGGTCTTGAAGACATCCTCAAGACCGTGCAGGCTGAAAATGTTGCGCACTAGCTTGCTCATCGGGGTGCGCAGGCCGATGCAGGCGCTAGGGCGGGCGCACTGGTGTGCCAAGACCGTGGGCAAGCCCGTGCAACTCATGTTTCAGGCGCAGAAAACGCGATTTCAAAATATCTCACGAGGGTTTCAACCAAAAATCATTCATGGCGGATTCTAGAGCTAAAATCAATAGTTAAGGCTTTCACTCATGCATTATACACACTAACGGCTATCATTTAATCCAAACAGCATGAAAAATGGTGTACTAATTCATACAAACCCATCAAATATACCAAATATACAATTCTAAGAAAAAGCTAGCAAATCTCGATATTTAATGGATGAAATGAAATGGTGGAAGAAGGTTACCGGTAGAGAATCGAACGAGGATCGTCGATGTGGTCTTGGAATTTCGAATGGTCGAGCGACAGGTTCGGGGCGGACTTTTCTCTCTTCCTCCTTCTTCTTTCTCTCTTCTTCCTCTTCCTTTCTCCTTCTTCTTTCTCTCTCTCGGTTTTGGGGTGTGTGCGCAAGATAGTACAAGGGTGTGCAAGAGTGTGCATAAGGGGGTGCAAGTGAGTTCAAGAGGGTGTGGGTGTTCAAGAGGGTGTGGGGCTCGAATGAAATTAAAGGAAATTCGAAGGGTAGAAAAGGTAATTTTAAGAGGATAAGGGTTTGAGAATAAAATAAAATTAGTTAACTAAACTAATCTTTTCATTTAAAATTCAACGAGGTGTCGAATAATTATTTCGAAAGTATATTCCGAAATTTTGGGTTGTTACAATCTGACTGTAGCGCCCCTTTCCGTAGGAGGAGAAATGACACCACATCCGCACCGAGACGAACTCCCAAACAAGGTAAATGTACCCCATTTAAAAAGTCATCCCAGCAAACGGCAAGCACTCGATCTATGCTGGCAACAACGTCCCTGGCCCAACAACAACAACAACAAATGATAACAGAGTGCGGAAGCTAAAGCAGTTATCAATTCAACAAATCAGGCCACACGGGGCAACGATAATCATAATCAAGGATCAATAAATCAATAACATAATCATTCTGCATGGGAATTCAGTAAATGGAGAGGTCCAATTCAAATAGAAAATGAGCGACTGTTGTTGGACACTACCGACATAACCATAGCACATACACTCGAGACACTCAACATGCTGTTGCCAACCAACATGAGAGGTGACAACGCCACCTGTCGACCTGAAATAAGAATCAAAATAAGGAGGGGTGAGCATAAAGGATACTCAGTGAAGGCATAAGTTGGAACAAGTCCGAGCCACGCTTCTGGGTTTTATATATATATAAGAAAATACATATTCTAAATGAAGAAACCTGGAATGTGCTTCGACTTGCGATAACAATAAATAATAACAGTAATGACAATAAAGCATCAGTAAAGGCAATTAATATCCCAACGAGAATGGGCATGTTCCTCCTTATAACCCCTTCATGACATGAAAAATACTCCATCACCGGTGTCTAACCCCATAGCGCGACTATGGGCGACGAATTGAATTTCAAGAAAGTGTGCAACAAATGCGTCACCCACCATCGCTCCCAACCATGGTTGCCAACTCCTGACAGACCACGATTGACGCATAGTTTTGGGAGTAGTACCTCGGGAAACACCCTGGACAGTCGCCCCCAAGTGAGACCTCCGAATACACTCCCGGGCCCCATGAAAGAAAGTCCATGAATTTTCTCGCATTTCAAGAAAATTATAAGTTGAGTGCCAAACGGGCATTTAGGCAAGTGTGTGGCGACAAAAGGGGGTGACCATAAGTTTCATATGTGTCGGGTTGTGCTGACGGACTCCCCTGACGACTTCCCTTATAGACCCAACCAAAGTCAAAGTGCCACGTTGAAATGAAAGAGTTTCACTTGCCTCTTGAAAACAAAACGGTTTAGAGATACTTATAGGTATAAGTTGATATCAAAAGAGTTTATTCCAAAAATCATGAAGATATAATTAAATATCTAATAGGATATACGAGAATGAGAAAACCAATCCATATAAGCACGTACGGGTAGTTTTTTCGCAATGAATAAAAGGGATTCTTACTCTAGTGAAAATATTTTAAAACCCTCACCTGGAAGCACGGGAAAGCTAGGAAAACTTAAGCAATCCTCGAGAGAACAGCTTGAAACTGACAGACGACAAAATCAATCAAGACAAGACACGACGTACGACTCATGAAGGACCAATTAAAATACATAGTCATCAAAAATTTCAATTAAAATGAAATTGAGTTCATTAAACTAAATATACAAAACTAAATATGTTAAACTTGCTCAAGTGCAATTCTAACTTCACATTCATGCATAATATAATGTAAAGAAGCACTCATGCAATTTTCGGATCATTCGGACAACAATCGAAAATTGGGGAAAAGTCCTAAACGAAAAAGGTACTATTCAAGGCCCGAACGAGGTCAGAATTTCGAAAACTTCGTGGAATATTAATCCTCATATTCTAAGGAAGCTATAGGTGAAATCAGCTAGATTTTAGGAGGTCGTATGCAAAAAGTCAATTTTTATTTTTGGGCTAATTGACCAATTCCCAAAGCGAATTAAGGAAAGAGGTCTGAAAAATGGCTAAGGCATACGCACGGGCGCATGCACGGGGCTGTGCATAGTCTTGAAGACATCCTCAAGACCGTGAAGGCTGAAAATGTGATGCACTGGCTTGCGCACCGGTTTGCCAAGACCGTGCGCAAGGCCGTGCGACTCATGTTTTAGGCGCAGAAAATGCGATTTCAAAATATCTCACGAGGGTTTCAACCAAAAATTGTTCATGGCGGATTCTAGAGCTAAAATCAACACTTAAGACTTTCACTCATACATTATACACACTAAGGGCTATCATTTAATCCAAACAACATGAAAAATAGTGCACTAATTCATACAAACCCATCACATATACAAATATACAATTCTAAGAAAAAGCTAGAAAATCTTGATATTTAATGGATGAAATGAAATGGTGGAAGAAGGTTACCGGTAGAGAATCGAACGAGGATCGTCGAGGTGGTCTCGGATTTCGAATGGTCGAGCGACGGGTTCAAGGCGAGCTTTTCTCTCTACCTCCTTCTTCCTTCTCTCTTCTTCCTCTTCCTTTCTCCTTCTTCTTTCTCTTTCTCGGTTTTGGGGTGTATGTGCAAGATAGTGCAAGGGTGTACAAGAGTGTGCATAAGGGGGTGCAAGTGAGTTCAAGAGGGTGTGGGGCTCGAATGAAATTAAAGGAAATTCGAAGGGTGGAAAAGGTAATTATAAGAGGATAAGGGTTTGAGAATAAAATAAATTAGTTAACTAAGCTAATCTTTTCATTTAAACTTCAACGAGGTGTCGAATAATTATTCTAAAAATATATTCCGAAATTTTGGGTTGTTACAATACTCCCCCCTTGAAAAGAATTTGTTCTCAGACTCTTCTCCGGATTACGGGGTTTGTTAAAGGGAGTATAATATGGAAATTAATACGTTCGTCACGCATAACTAAGTAAATATCACATAAATAAATAATCCAAAGTGAACATTTAGCATTTAATTTCTAATAAGCAAATAACACATAGTTCTTACATAATAATTCCAAATAAAGTCAAATTACAATTAAAACGAGAAATAACGAGAAATGGAAAGATAGACGATAATGACTAAGAGTCGGAAGCACCGGAACTGGGTGGCATGCCAAGGCGGCTCATGTAGTTAGCGAGCTGCTCGAAGATGGACCTCTCAAGTTCGGAAATCTAATCTCGAAGCTCGGTATGGTTACGTCGAACTCCTGTCTGAGCTCCCAAAGGTCAGCCGACTGCTGGTTGAGTCGCTCGGTGGTCTGCTCGCTAAAAGATGTGAAGCGATCTCCCCAAATAGTCCACCTGTCGGCCTCCTACTGACTTCGGATATCCGAATCCGATTGCTGATACTGGTTCCATTAGTCCTCACATAGTCTATCCCACTAAGAGGATCCAGCCTGATGCTGTGTCCAGTAGTCGGTGAAGTCCTGCTGGAAGTTGGTCTCATTGACTCTGGGAGGATCAGGCACGTACGGAGTCTGCTGAGGATCAAATCCCCCAGCTTCGTATAACTGCTCGAGCATCTGCTCTTCGATCTCCTGACGGTTCTCCTCAGGATGATCCCCTTCGTTAACATCGTCCTCCTCGTCGCTCTCTGCGGCTGCATCCTCTGCCGACATAGGCACATACCTACTATGACGGCCCTTTGTCTTCCGACAAAGCTTCATTTGGGCAAATTGCTTGTAAGTGATAGTAGCATCGTCTCCCCCTGTTGGGGCCATTCGATCCATTCCGGTCACACCGGCACACTCTAGGATCGCGGTGATATAGGATCTAATTCTGATTTTCCCTTTTGGGCGGGTAGCCACATACTCCGCGTACTTTAGAAAGAACATGATGCAATTGACCGTCTTGTTCTGGACCGCGCAATCCAGAATGTACAACTCATCCATGTTGATGGAGCCATAGCTATCCCCTCAAGCAAACACCGTGCAAGAGTGGAATCGATGAAAAGTCCACAAGGCCTGATTAATGAGGTCGGTGGTGGCCTTTGACTTCCCTTGCTTGAAGGGCTCCCTAGACGTGGTGACACGTCTCCATGCATTGGCTTCGGACCAACCAATTTCTCGACTCATCATCCCATCAATGGGTAGTCCAATATGTGATGCAAATTGACGTAGATTGAGCTTATACTCTTTGTTGAAATCTCGGAATTCTATCTTGAAGGGTAGCTCGGGGTCGTCTTGATGTGGGAGCAATTGAAGTGTGGCAATGAACTCGTAGACAAGCCGAGGATAGGAGTTCCTTCTAAAATCCAAGAATGTAGTCCAACCCACATTCTCGATGTATCGAGCTACATCGGGGCCAAGTCTCAATCTACCCAAGGCATCCACGTTGAGAAATTTGGTGGAGAGACCCGGGCGGCCATACATTCGGCGGAAAATCCTTGCTTGAGTGGGGTTTGGAATTTCCACCCCAAGAGGAAGTGGGATTAGAGGATCATCTTGCCTCCTTCTTCTTCGGGAACCTTCGACGGCCATGTAGGAAGCTTGTTTCAGACTTGCTTGGGTAAAATTGATGAAACTTTTCACTCGGTAAATTTGTCGAACACTTGGTGGGAGTGTATTTTGGGCGGAGATTTGTGAAAGATCAGCTCGGCCGATTGTCCCCAAATACCAACTACTGAAAATACGTAATGTAGGCAACGTACCTTCCAAATTTCACGAAGATTTGAAGGTCGGATCAAAAGTTATAGGCTTGCAAAGTTGAAAGGAGGATTTTCGGGTAAAATTTGGGGGTTTTTGCTGTTGCTGTGCGAGAGAAATAAGGGGAAAATGGCTACTGGAAGTTGTTCGCGAAATAGGTTTAAAAACAGCAATAGAGGCATGCATGGGCGTTTGTAGGCCAGTGCAGGCCGGTTCGAGCGGTTCAGCGGTTCGCTCGCTGGAACGATCTGTACGGTCTTGAGCTGGACGCACTGGCTTGATCAAGACCGTGCGTAGGGGCGTGCAGACGCCCCTGATTTGAATTAAAATGCATAAAATTACCAAAATACCCTGGAGTTCAACCATACAACAAATATATCATGCCGCGTAATTAATAAATAGGAATACGGGAAAATATGAATGATATGAACATGCATCGTACCTCCATTCCAAGAAATGAAGTCCGGTCTAGCCTTCTTTCCTTCTATTCAGTGTCTTGACTCGAGTCCTTTGATCCAGTAGTTCCTTCTTTATTGCACGACCCTAACACTGCCCCTCCATGAACAATTCCCTTCTGGCCTTCCTCCCTGCCATACAGGTCTGGTATTCTCGGGACCCGCATCTATAGCTCCCTCAGTTGCCTCTGCCCCGGTTGGGGCAATTCTTGGCATTGTGTCCGGGGGTGCCATAGATGAAGCATTGTCCAAGCCTTCTCCTACACACATCGGCGGTGTCATTCGGTTTTCTACAGTGTGTGCAGAGAGTAGCACTTCCACTTGATTCGGATCTGTTAGCCGTCGTTCCTTCGCTATAGGAAGTCTCAAGAACGATTGCTGGACCTCCTCACTCATGGGGTCGGTTCTCCAATGTGATTAGTCGGGCTCCTCTAGCCCTCAACATCAACTCAGATTCGGCCCGTAAGGCTCTAGCGACAGCTAGCCCTATTAGAATCTGGAGGATCTTAGGCCTCAATCTGGATATGAATCTCGCGGCTCGGTCCCTCTGGTCTGGCTCCAAGTTAGGAGAGTAGTTATTCTGGTAGGTGAACCTAGACTCATAGTCGGTCACGCTTTCCTCCCCTTGGACTATCTTGGTATCTCCTGTCAGATACAGAGACAGGGATCCTGAAGTAGTCTGAAGTTGTGGTAGTGGAGGGTCTGATCGGGCTTTCTTGCGAGACATACCTACGATCGCAACTAATTGGCAAAATATGTGCATGTCTTGTGAGAAATGATGCCAATAAATTCAAGATAAACTTGAATGTCATATAGTTCACATAAGCACGGCATGCTTACAATCAACAAGACCCTATCGACACACAACTAAGATAAACCAAACCAAGTAAGGCATAACAAATAGTTCCACGATCGGCTCGCGTTACATCTTCCTTAGTACAAAAATTCATAAAGGATTGTCAGTTGGTTAATTAAGCCAACCGTAATCGTTTACAATTTTAAGCACCAAGATGAGACAAACACTCGTCAAAACACGAACTCGACACGGACTGACATAACCCATGCAGATACTGAAAGCAAGACAAGACGAGCTACTAGAGCTTTAGGTTTCCTTTCAGAAACCTAGGCTTTGATACCATAAGTCGCGACCCCCGGGCACGGAGAGGAGAACCCCCCTACTTGGGCGCTCGTTGGACGTGCGGGTATAACCTTCGTCCCCACCGTGCATAACCCAAAAGTTTGGCTTAAAACCACATCCCAAAAGGGGTTACAACCTTGTGGTAGTTGTGCTTGGAGATTGGGTTATAAACCCTTCAATTGTATCATGAAGTTCCAATGTGGGATGAGGATCCCAGGACGCACGGCCCTACGCACGGGCTTGACCCCGTGCGCCAGCCGGTGCAGCCCCCATGACAGCTGGCCACATCAGGCACACACAATCGACCGCACGGTCTTGAGACCGTAGATAGACCCATACGGTTTTCCTGAATACAGTCCATGCGCTTGAATTTTCGGGCGCTACACTAATTAAATTTGTATTCTCTAAGACAATAAGGAAACATGCTAGTCATGGCTAGATATATAACATTGTCCCCATAAATGTTTTGTAATTTCAATTTAAGATAATTGACTATAATTGATAGCACTCCATTAATAACATTTAATTGATTAAGGAAATATTAAACGAATCCAGCAAAACTTTTTGTAAATAATTAAAAAAACTCAAAATTATGAGAATGCTCCATTGGGAGCAAAATTCCACAATTGAGTAGTGAGACCGCTCTCAAATATATAATAGTATACATTATGAAGAAAAAAAATCCTTGATGGAACAAAATATATAATATGAAATTAATATGTAGGGAAAATAAATTTTTGAAGGGGTTCAAATTACAGGGGTGTGTACCATAGAATTTGAATGGTGGTTAGTTTTATTATTTTCTGAAGTAAGAAACGTATATATGAATTAATGTGGTTATTAAATATTAATTGGAAATTAATACATATTGAAGGAAAGTAATTAATAAAATTGGCAAATCATGAAGTTCTTCTTCTTTCGTTTTTCTTTAAAGAAATAAAACATAGGAGATCATGAATTTCCTCTTTCTCCTTTTTTCTTTTTAAGAAACATATCATGGATTGTTTGAAAATAGAGAACTAATGATATATTTTTTTCTTAGAATATTTTTTGATAAAAACCACGAAAAATAATATTCAGTCACATTATATCTATTTGTGGCCATAAATAATAAGATCATAAAAACAAATATTTCTTTATTATAATAGCCAAGTTTTGGAGTTTGACGTAGTAAATCTAACGTAATTGATATTAATATTTTGGTAAAAGTAAAGATTGGGATCTTTCCATACATACATGATCTCTTTCGCATTTTATATTTAATATTTAATATCCTAAGATTGTGCATTAAAAACCTAACAATGTTCTATTACCTTTATTATTTTTCTAAAATCATTACGGAAATTATTATTTTCCTTTGTTTCCAAAAGATATGTGTAGCGGCCCTTGAAGAAGGAACGCCACACCCGCACCGAACTCCCAAACTTTGGCGACGGGCCTCAACTCAAAAACCCACTCCGGCGAATGGCACGCAAGCAATAATTACCGGCAACAGCAACGACTTCCCAACAACAACCACAACAATACAGAGTAATGCGGAAGCAATTTAAAAGGTAAACAGTTAAATTCCATAAAAGCCTACGAGGCTATCATAATTCGATTAAACATTTGCAGTTCAAGATACAGAAGAATCATAAACACATAGTGCCATCCATGGCTCAACTAGCCTACCCTGTGCAATCCTAGATATCTTCAACTATCCCACATCAGAGGCACATCGTTTATCTTTTAAAGCCAAAAGTAGTGAATGTTGCCCGTTTTGAGAAAGAATACAAATAACAATATATAAGTTGTAAAACTAATTAATATAGTGCAACACTCGGGTTCGGCTCACTTTGAAAACACAAAGGTTGACGAACCGGATCCTTTGAAGATTATTTGCACATAATGTCAAGCCGATCAGTTGAAAGGATATTAGTTGAGTCATGAGGCCGTTACAAGTTCGAAAGGCATGATATAAACAAGTTGGAAGTGATAAGTGAACACGGCTCGTAATTCAACTAAGTAGTTTGAACAATAAAGAAGGCTTAAGTTGGGCAAGTTCGAGCCACGCTTCGGGGTTTTATATATATATAGGGAAATACATATGCTAAATGAAGATAACCGGAAGGTGCTTCGACTTGTAACGAAAGCAGTAAATAAATTAGACAAGTATATAATGCAATAAGTCATCCAATAATGTGTCCTGGCGAGAACGGGCCCTCTCCTTATAACTCCCAACCATGAAAATCATGAAAGCATGTTGTCAAGTACTCCACCACCAAAAGTCATGATCCAATCAGAATTGTATAGAAACGCGTGTTAACAACGTCACCCTAATCAGAATTTTCTAGGAAGCGCTTAGCCTACAACGCCACCCTCGCACTAACTCAAGCTAGCCAACCTCCTGGCTGACCTAAGCGAATACGGATTGGAGTATACATCGGGATTTGCTCTAGACGCTCGTCTCCAGGCTCACCTCCTGTATACTCCGGGCCACAAGTCATGATCCAGTCCATGGCTCGCTTTTGAAAACAAGAACAGTTTGGGTGGCCAAAAGGGCTGTTCGAAAAATGATGCAAGCAGTTAAGTATGAATGGCCAAAGGGGCTTTTGAGACAAGTTGGTGTAACGATCTAAGAAATGCACATAAGCACCGTATGCTTCGGGAGCATACTGGCGGATGTCCCTAACGACATTACTTATAAGTGCCTCTGAGGTCAAATGGTTACTTTTAAAACAAATAAGTTACTTGTCTCTAGTTGAAATCATTTTAAATCATTTTGTAGATGCACAGGATTTGCTATCAAAATGTTTGGCTAAGCACATAAGGAAATAGTAAAGGCACGAACAACAAGCAAGAAGAAAGGCGGGATAATAATTTATTTCGCAAACCTTATAACTATGTCCTTGCCCAAATTGAAAGCATTTTAAACCCTTACCTGGCTCGACCCGACAGAATGAAAGTAAGCGGTAGTCAAGTTTCTCCCTCGTTGGTCCCACCTGTAATACACAGGGCCTAAAGGATGAAAACAAGACTGACAATACTAAAAGCAAGACACGAGACAACAAACAACGCATGGTAATACAAATAGAAACCAAATCATGCAATAAATGCAATATGAAAAGCTAATCAATTAAACATATGGAGATGTGTAAAATACGAACAACAATTAAAGAAATATTAATGCAATTCTAAATAACAAAAGAAACATAAAAATTAAATATTAAAGGCATGCTTAAACGCAATTACGGCACGCAGGCATGCTTAAAATAATATAAGGACGCACTCACGCGAAAACGGGATCAAACGCATAACAAGCGGGAAAAGTAGAAAAACTTCCTAAACGAGAAAGGTGTCAATTGACGGTCAAATAAATTCGAAAAATTACAAATTGTGCAAAATATTAAATCTCGAATCATAAGGAAACTATAGGTGAAATCGGATTGATTTTAGGAGGTCGTTTGCAAGAGTCAACATGTAACGTCCCGTTATTTTATAACGCTTCGGTAAGTTTACCGACTAATAGCTCTTGTGTGTATTATTTGCAAATTATGTGATTATGTGAATTATATGAATTAATGTGTGATTCTATATGTGAATAATATGATGAATTCATAAGAATCTTTATATTTGAATTACCCTACACTATGCTTATACTTGAAGTGTTGTATTTGAAATTTTATGAAAATTGTGTCATTATATTTGAATAACATGATATTGTATTTGATATATATACACATATATATATGAAAATATATACAAATATATACATATAAATATCTACATGGTTGCATACCAATTTTGACTTTTCTAAATAATATCTATAATTATAATAAATACCTTTTATTTATTTAATTATCTCATCTCTCTCCACATTTTTCTATACTATTCTCAAGCAACATTCTCTTCTTCTTCCTCTCATCTCTCGGCCCTCATTCCACCAGCCACCACCACCACTTTCAACCACCATCAAAGCACCAAAAATCATCCCCTCTCTTGCTACAAAAAGTTGCTCTTTCATCTAAGGAACAAGCCTCTACTTTCTATTTTTGCAAACAAGCTCTCTACATCTCCTTTCTCCTCCATTTTCTCCTTCAAGGTAAGGTTGCAAATCTCTTTAATCTTTGAGTTTCAATGTCTCATATGTTGATGAAGTGAAGAAGTAGGCTAGAATGAATGATTGATGAGCTTAGTTTGGTTGTTGATAGCATGTAGCATTACTTGTGATTTTTCATATAAATTTGATTATTATGCAATGTTGGATTGATGAATTTAGATGCTTAGATGCTCAAATGGATTGGTAATTCATGTTAGTTCATGATATTAAGCTAATTGGTGAAGTTTTGTGGAGTTTGGGATTGAAAAATGAAAGTTTGGCAAAAATAGGTAGGGGCTGATGAATAGTGATTTTTGAGCATTTGGCTTCATTTTTCGATTCTTTTGGCATAAAAAATCCTTAAATATAGTAGCTAAGTGATGCCGGAAGTTTCGGATTAATCGGAGTTGTTTTGCTATGAAAAGTATTAAATGGAGGGTGGTTTGTGTAATATTCACAAACCTTTGAATTTTATTTCCCAAGCTTCCATAGTACTTGTGTGCCTATTTTAACTTAATATCATGTGTATTTGATTATGTTTAAATGTGTTTGAATGAGCTTAATTGTGTTTAAATGCATTTATGCATAATATGTTATTTTGAGCATAAAATGCATTTCATAGCCGTGCGTCGTATTTGGTTGATTTATCGAGTCGTGTCTTACCTCGAGGCCTGTGTGTTACAGGTGGGATCTCGCGGGACTGATCTCTGGTCGTTTGGCTATCCTTTTTGTTAGGCCTACAGGTGAGGATGTAAAATGTTTTCTAACTGGAGTATGAACAAATATTTGCGAAAAACCCTACCCCTTTATATTTCAATTATATGTTATCAATATTTGAAATAAAAAGGATTTGATATAAAATGATATATATGTATCTTTTCTAAAATGGTTTTAAAATAGAGACAAGAGAACTATTTTGTTTTTAAAAGTAACATTTGGTCTCGGGACTTGCGCGTATGCCTCGAGTTATTCGGCAACGTGTCGAGAAACCCTAGACGGTTACATACCTTGTCTCGAACGACCCTTTTGGTCAATCAAAACAATTATAAAGCGAGACTATATTTCCTTTAACCCTATTGAGGACGCTCTTAGGGTATATTTGGGCCCCGGATTATACTAGAGGTGGAACCCGGAGACGTGCGTCTAGGGGGAAGCCCATGGTATAATCCAGATTATATATATGGATGGAGACCCAGTGACGATCATCCAATATATATAATCCAGATTATATATGGATGGAGACCCAGTGACGATCATCTAATATATAATCAAAGGGTATTACTCATTGCTAGTCGGAGGTAGTCTAGCTCGGGTAATACTTACACCGGCGCCATTTGTCGGTTATGGTGAAATCGTGGGTAGCTCCCTTGATAAGCCAAATGGTATTGAGGAGGAATTTCATTATATTTGATATGTTTTTGGGAGTTATAAGGAGATGGCCCGTTCTCGCCGGGAATAAAAATGTTTTCTAAAATGTTTTACTTTAATATTTAATTCACAAAGCTTTGATGAATTATAAAGAGAAAGTATCGGCACTAGATTCGTTTCTCTATTAACCAAAGCGTGAATTAAATATGTTTTATGTTTTAATTATTATATATATTCCCCTCCTCACTGAGTTCGTTTGACTCACATCCCGTTTTGGTTCATGCTTCAGGTTAGCGGTCAGGTACTGGCAGCAGCGTTGTAGGCTTGTACAGTCCTTGAAGTCGGTCTTATGCATTTACTTTTGTGGATCGAACTTATGATGTTGAATTACATGAAAACTTGAAATGTTATGCTGATGTAGAATACTTGATGAGCTGATGTTATAACTTGTGATAGATAATGAACTTATAAATGTTTATTTTGGCCACGGATGGCAGTGTGAATATTAATATGATCTTTTGCTCGTTGCTTCCGCTTGTTAGTGCTGTTGTTGTTGTTGGTGTTGGTACTGTTGTTGGGAGTCGCTGTTGCCAGGTTGTGGGAATCCCGTTGTCCGGGGCGGGTTTTCGAGTGGTGGTATTTAACTATCGCTCGAGAGCTCGTTTCGGTCCGGGGGTTGTGGCGTGGGGGACGTCACAGCTTAAGGTGGTATCAGTGCCTAGGTTTGGTACTTAGGTTTTGACGTCGTGTCGAGTCTGTCTAGGTCGAACGGCTTTAGGACAATGTGCTTTTATATGTCTATGTTATGTGACCTGTGTGGACATGATCATGTGGCTAACGAAGCATGCATATTATTTAGTCTTTTGATACAGGAAAATGGTTCGTGCTCGTGGTAGACCTATCCTAATGCAGTGGTGCAAGGTACTGTACATTTGCATAACATATCCATATTTGCATTATATGATTCTGGTGCGACGCATTCTTTTATTGCTCCTGAATATGCTTCTAGATTATCTTTGTCTGCCGAGTGCTTGCCTTATGTGCTTGTGGTCAATTCCCCGTTGGGAATTTCTTATTTGTGTAATCGAGTCTTCCGAGACTGCCCGTTGAGGATAGATGATCGCGATTATCCAGCTGATCTCATTGAACTTCCGATGAGTCACTACGGGATAATATTGGGAATGGACTGGCTATATCGGCATCAAGCTTATATTGATTGTTTCGGGAAAAAGATCGCTCTGGGAGCTGACAGCGAGATTTTGGGCAAAAGGTTTGACAAGATTCCTCGAGTTTCTTATGTTAAAGCCGCCCGAATGATTCGCAAGGGATCTCCGGCCTTTGTTGCTTATCTACTAAACCGTCCGAAAGAGCAAGTTAAGCTTGAGGAGGTACCAGTAGTTGGAGAATTCCTTGATGTGTTTCCTGAGAGTTTGAATTCTTTGCCTCCGGAACAAGAGATAGAGTTTGTGATCGATTTAGCTCCGGGTGCCGAAACGTATTCGAAGACTCCTTACCGTATGGCTCCGGCAGAGTTGAAAGAATTGAAGATTCAGTTGGATGGATTGTTGGAGAGTGGGTACATTCGACCGAGTACTTCGCCGTGGGGTGTGCCTGTTCTTTTTGTGAAAAAGAAGGATGGGATGTTGAGGATGTGTGTAGACTATCGTGAGCTGAATCGGATGACGATAAAGAACAAATATCCTCTACCTCACATCGAAGAGTTGTTTGATATCCTGCAAGGGTCGAAAGTGTACTCTAAGCTAGATCTCCGACAGGGGTATTACCAGTTGAGGATTCGAGAGTCAGACATTCCGAAGACTGGGTTTAATACTCGATATGGGCATTTTGAGTTCGTAGTTATGCCTTTCGGGTTAACGAATGCCCCAGCTGCTTTCATGGATTTGATGCATCGTACTTTCCGGCCATATCTCGATAAGTTTGTGGTGATCTTCATTGACGATATCCTGGTTTTCTCAAAGACTAAGGAAGAACATGCTGAGCATCTTCGCATCGTGTTAAGAACTCTCCGAGAGCATCAGTTGTATGCCAAGTTCAGTAAATGCGAATTTTGGCTTGATAAAGTTACCTTCCTTGGTCATGTGATATCAGGAGATGGAATCGAAGTGGATCCCTCGAAGATTGAGGCCGTAATGAAATGGGAGCAGCCGAAGACCCCAACTGAGGTCCGAAGTTTTCTAGGGTTAGCTGGCTATTACAGGCGTTTCGTTCAAGATTTCTCCAAGATAGCCGCTCTGCTGACCAATTTAACTTGCAAGGACGTGCCTTTTAAGTGGGACGATAAGTGCGAGGCAAGTTTCCAAGAGCTAAGGAAACGGTTGACTACTGCTCCGGTACTTGCACTACCGGAGGGTTCCGAAGGGTTTACGGTTTATACCGATGCATCGAAAGAAGGGTTAGGATGTGTTCTGATGCAAAACGGCAGAGTGATAGCTTATGCTTCGCGTAAGTTAAAAGATGCTGAGAAGAACTATCCTATCCACGATCTTGAGCTAGCTGCTATTATCTTTGCCCTGGGAAAGTGGCGACATTATTTATACGGCGTGACATTCGACATTTTTACCGACCACCAGAGTTTGAAGTATTTACATACTCAGAAAGATCTTAATCGCAGGCAACGTCGGTGGATGGAATTTCTTGAAGATTATGATTGCCGTATCCAATACCATCCAGGCAAAGCTAACGTAGTTGCCGATGCTTTAAGTAGACAGGCAAAGATAGCTGTCTTGGAAGGAACCTCTACAGGAGTGGTGTCAGAAGCAGGGAGATATCACTTAGTCTCTCAACCGCGGATTGCAAACCTCTCAGTGAGACCGGATTTGGTTCAGAGGCTTAAAGACGAGCAGAGTGCTGATGTTTGGATTCAAAGACAGGTCGTGAGGATGCAAGATGATCCGAACTCCTCATTTGCTTTCGATAATATGGGTCTTTTTCGTTTTAAGAACCGAATTTGTGTCCCAAAGAGTCTAAAGACCGAGATCATGGAGGAAGCACATAAATCTGCTTATGCCGTCCATCCGGGAGGTAATAAGATGTACAGAGATCTTAAGACTCAATATTGGTGGCATGGAATGAAACGAGAAGTTGCTGATTTCGTGAGACGGTGTTTGACTTGTCAACGAGTTAAAGCCGAACATCAGCAACCTGGTGGAACTCTACAGCCACTCTCTATTCCGGATTGGAAATGGGAAGATATTGCTATGGATTTTATGTCCGGATTACCAAGAGTTCGGGGCGGATATGATACGATTTGGGTAATTGTGGATCGTTTGACGAAATCCGCTCATTTCATTCCAATTCGAAAGACCACCAATGTCAAGAAATTGGCAGAACTGTATATCGAGCAGATTGTAAAGTTACACGGAGTCCCGAAGAGTATCGTGTCCGATCGAGATCCTAAGTTCACTTCTAGACTTTGGCAAGAAATTCACAGAAACTTGGGAACGAATTTGAAATTTAGCACAGCTGCTCACCCGCAAACTGATGGTCAATCTGAGAGAACCATCAAGATTCTAGGCGACATGTTACGAGCTTGTGCTCTCGACTTCTCCACGAGTTGGGACAAGCAACTACCGCTCATTAAATTCGCCTACAACAACAGCTACCAAGCGACGATTGGGATGCCCCCGTACGAAGCGCTTTATGGACGTAAATGCCGATCCCCTCTACACTGGGAATTAGAAGACTGGCGAAGAACTAAAGACGGAGTGGAACGAGCTCTACCTCCAAAGACGATCCAGGAAACACTTGATAAGATTGCGATCATTCGACAGAGAATGAAAGCTGCCCAGGATCGCCAAAAGAGTTATGCTGATAAGAGACGCCGGGATTTGGAATTTGAAGAGGGAGACAAAGTGTTCCTTAAGGCGACGTTGAGGAAAGGTTTTGCTAGAGTGGGAAAAGGTGGGAAACTCAGTCCGAGATATTTGGGACCCTATGAGGTTATTGAGCGGATTGGGAAGACTGCATACCGCCTGAACCTGCCCTCGACTCTAACTGGGATTCACAATGTCTTCCATGTTTCTCAATTGCGAAACTACTATCCCGACGAATCTCATATTCTCCGAGATGAAGAAGTCCAGGTAGAGCCTGACTTGACGATCGAGATGAAACCTGTTGAGATTCAGGATCGTAAGTTCAAGCAACTCCGCAACCGACAAATCCCCTTGGTTCGTGTGTTATGGAGAAACCGAACCACCGAACAAGTAACTTGGGAAATGGAAGAGAAGATGCGAACTCATTATCCCGAGTTATTTGCGGAGTCGAATTAGAATCTGGGGACCAGATTCTCCGAAGGGGGGGATAGTGTAACGTCCCGTTATTTTATAACGCTTCGGTAAGTTTACCGACTAATAGCTCTTGTGTGTATTATTTGCAAATTATGTGATTATGTGAATTATATGAATTAATGTGTGATTCTATATGTGAATAATATGATGAATTCATAAGAATCTTTATATTTGAATTACCCTACACTATGTTTATACTTGAAGTGTTGTATTTGAAATTTTATGAAAATTGTGTCATTATATTTGAATAACATGATATTGTATTTGATATATATACACATATATATATGAAAATATATACAAATATATACATATAAATATCTACATGGTTGCATACCAATTTTGACTTTTCTAAATAATATCTATAATTATAATAAATACCTTTTATTTATTTAATTATCTCATCTCTCTCCACATTTTTCTACACTATTCTCAAGCAACATTCTCTTCTTCTTCCTCTCATCTCTCGGCCCTCATTCCACCAGCCACCACCACCACTTTCAACCACCATCAAAGCACCAAAAATCATCCCCTCTCTTGCTACAAAAAGTTGCTCTTTCATCTAAGGAACAAGCCTCTACTTTCTATTTTTGCAAACAAGCTCTCTACATCTCCTTTCTCCTCCATTTTCTCCTTCAAGGTAAGGTTGCAAATCTCTTTAATCTTTGAGTTTCAATGTCTCATATGTTGATGAAGTGAAGAAGTAGGCTAGAATGAATGATTGATGAGCTTAGTTTGGTTGTTGATAGCATGTAGCATTACTTGTGATTTTTCATATAAATTTGATTATTATGCAATGTTGGATTGATGAATTTAGATGCTTAGATGCTCAAATGGATTGGTAATTCATGTTAGTTCATGATATTAAGCTAATTGGTGAAGTTTTGTGGAGTTTGGGATTGAAAAATGAAAGTTTGGCAAAAATAGGTAGGGGCTGATGAATAGTGATTTTTGAGCATTTGGCTTCATTTTTCGATTCTTTTGGCATAAAAAATCCTTAAATATAGTAGCTAAGTGATGCCGGAAGTTTCGGATTAATCGGAGTTGTTTTGCTATGAAAAGTATTAAATGGAGGGTGGTTTGTGTAATATTCACAAACCTTTGAATTTTATTTCCCAAGCTTCCATAGTACTTGTGTGCCTATTTTAGCTTAATATCATGTGTATTTGATTATGTTTAAATGTGTTTGAATGAGCTTAATTGTGTTTAAATGCATTTATGCATAATATGTTATTTTGAGCATAAAATGCATTTCATAGCCGTGCGTCGTATTTGGTTGATTTATCGAGTCGTGTCTTACCTCGAGGCCTGTGTATTACAGGTGGGACCTCGCGGGACTGATCTCTGGTCGTTTGGCTATCCTTTTTGTTAGGCCTACAGGTGAGGATGTAAAATGTTTTCTAACTGGAGTATGAACAAATATTTGCGAAAAACCCTACCCCTTTATATTTCAATTATATGTTATCAATATTTGAAATAAAAAGGATTTGATATAAAATGATATATATGTATCTTTTCTAAAATGGTTTTAAAATAGAGACAAGAGAACTATTTTGTTTTTAAAAGTAACATTTGGTCTCGGGACTTGCGCGTATGCCTCGAGTTATTCGGCAACGTGTCGAGAAACCCTAGACGGTTACATACCTTGTCTCGAACGACCCTTTTGGTCAATCAAAACAATTATAAAGCGAGACTATATTTCCTTTAACCCTATTGAGGACGCTCTTAGGGTATATTTGGGCCCCGGATTATACTAGAGGTGGAACCCGGAGACGTGCGTCTAGGGGGAAGCCCATGGTATAATCCAGATTATATATATGGATGGAGACCCAGTGACGATCATCCAATATATATAATCCAGATTATATATGGATGGAGACCCAGTGACGATCATCTAATATATAATCAAAGGGTATTACTCATTGCTAGTCGGAGGTAGTCTAGCTCGGGTAATACTTACACCGACGCCATTAGTCGGTTATGGTGAAATCGTGGGTAGCTCCCTTGATAAGCCAAATGGTATTGAGGAGGAATTTCATTATATTTGATATGTTTTTGGGAGTTATAAGGAGATGGCCCGTTCTCGCCGGGAATAAAAATGTTTTCTAAAATGTTTTACTTTAATATTTAATTCACAAAGCTTTGATGAATTATAAAGAGAAAGTATCGGCACTAGATTCGTTTCTCTATTAACCAAAGCGTGAATTAAATATGTTTTATGTTTTAATTATTATATATATTCCCCTCCTCACTGAGTTCGTTTGACTCACATCCCGTTTTGGTTCATGCTTCAGGTTAGCGGTCAGGTACTGGCAGCAGCGTTGTAGGCTTGTACAGTCCTTGAAGTCGGTCTTATGCATTTACTTTTGTGGATCGAACTTATGATGTTGAATTACATGAAAACTTGAAATGTTATGCTGATGTAGAATACTTGATGAGCTGATGTTATAACTTGTGATAGATAATGAACTTATAAATGTTTATTTTGGCCACGAATGGCAGTGTGAATATAAATATGATCTTTTGCTCGTTGCTTCCGCTTGTTAGTGCTGTTGTTGTTGTTGGTGTTGGTACTGTTGTTGGGAGTCGCTGTTGCCAGGTTGTGGGAATCCCGTTGTCCGGGGCGGGTTTTCGAGTGGTGGTATTTAACTATCGCTCGAGAGCTCGTTTCGGTCCGGGGGTTGTGGCGTGGGGGACGTCACACAACATTTTAATTAAGAGCGGTTGACCAAATTCCCGAAGTGAAAGAAAAGAAAAGGCTGGAAAAGTGTGTAAGGCATTCACATGGGCTAACGCACGGTCTTGAGCTCACTGTCAAGACCGTGCAGGCGCAAACGGGGTCACGCACCGTCTTGCAAGCGGGCTCAAGCCCGTGCAGCAAAAAAGGGCTGCACACGGGGCTACGCACGGGCTTGGCAAGACCGTGCGCAAGCCCGTGCAAATTTTCTAGGTGCAGAAAACAGCAGTTCGCGAAACTCTCACTCACGCCCAACACACAAATCAATAGATCTCTCAATCTACACCATAAAACATGCTAATTTTCACATATAAACATATATATCACATTAGCTAGCCATAGGTTCAAGAATCATGCAAAATGACCAATTAAATCTTCCTAAACACAAAAACCCAATTCTAGAAAATTCTATCTAAAAACCCACGAAAGCGCAATAAGGAATGAACGGATTGAAATGGGGTAAAAGGATTACCGGTAGAGAATGAAGCAAGGATCATTTGGGTTCTCACGGCTCGTCGATCGGGCGAGAAACGGGCTTGATAGGACAATGAGGAGATTTCCTCTTTTCTCCTTCCTCTTCTCGGCTCTCTCTCTCTTCTCCTTCTCCATTCTCTTTCTCTTCCTTCTTTCTCAAATAATATGGGTATATGTGGAAATAAGGAATATAAAAGGGGTATGTATGAAAAAGGGATATTAAATAGGGTCGGGATAAAATAGGGAATTTCGGGTAAAAGGTGGGTTCAAGGATAAAAAGTTGTTCGTGAATTTAAATATTTTCACGGAAAGCCGTCGGCACGAATAAAATATAATTCCGGAATAAATCCAAAATTTCGGGTCGTTACAATACGCCCCTCTTCAAAAGAATCTGTCCTTAGATTCTAACACATAAAGGAACGCGAAGTGAAACTTCCCGTTCTACAAACGCAAGTAATGGAGAAATTAAATAGCAAACGCAAGTAGCAGTTATCATTCGAAATATATAAATACACATGCTTGTTATGATAATGCAATATACCTGTGTGAGCATGTCGAGATCGGTAACCACTTCTTCTTCCCCTAGGGTTCTCTCTGTTGGGGCAGTCCAGAATGTGGTGTTTGGTGCTTCCACATGAAAAGCAGCGTTCCAATTGCTTCCTACACTTTATAGTCTTGTGATTCGTCTTCCTACAGTACTCACAGGGAACGGGGTCCTCATTCACTTCAGGTTTGGTAGGTTCCGGCATCTCATAGCGTGGTCTTCGTGTTTGAAAGGTGCTCGGTCCGGCTAGTTCTCTTCTTGCTATCTTGTTGGAAGAGAATCCTATCATGGGAGGGGCACTCTGGTTCATTATTTGGAGTTCGGACTCCACTCTCATAGCTCGGGTAACTGCATTGGGATAAAGACGGAGGTCAAGTGCCATCAATGCTCTCCGGATCTCTGGCTGAAGTCCCTCGATAAACTTTCGTGCTCTCTTTCGTTCGTCCGCGGCATAATGAGGAGCATAGGTGATGAGACAGTTGAACTGTGCTTCATACTGGGCTACGGTAGATGCTCCTTAGTTGAGAAACATGAATTCCCTCTCCCGGCTATCACGTACCACTTCTGGCACATACTTCATTCGGAAGTCAAATACAAATCATGACCAAGTGAGGGGGACTCCCTCGGCAATCCATCTTTGTTCTGTAAAGTGCCACCAATCTCGAGCTGGTCCTCTCATAAGGAAGGTAGCATACTCAACGCTCTCGGGGTCACCACATTGTAGTACTTGAAAGATCTGCTCCAAATCGGATATCCAGGCCTCAGCCTTAAAGTCATCTGGTTTGGCCTCAAAGCAGGGCAGGCGATAGAAGAGAAATATGTCCAAGGTTTGGCCCTCAGCCTGTCTGGCGAGTACGTGCTGCTGTTGTTATTGTTGTAACCCTTGACATACTTGCACGACGATCTGTCGAATAATCGATACCCACTCTTCAGCCATTGGGTTCGGGGGTGTTGGAGCAGTAGGGGGTCTTCGGCGAGGCATTATGCACCTGTGAACAACAAACTAGAAAATGATGCATGCTCGGTTAATGGAATGATCACGTAAGGCATATAAAATTCAAACAAAGCATACATATATGTTTCGAATATCATGTAGACAATTTAAGCACAAAACAAATCACATAACAAGAAAAACTCGATCCTACAGCCGTACAACCTAGACACGACAAGACCCAAGCAGGAGACGACAAGATAAGACAAACGCTACCTCGAGTTCCACATCCACTTGTATTCGATCCAACTCGGTACTACAATTGTAAAAGATCTAACGGTTGGTTGGCCATTCCAAAAGAAGATCAATCACAATTTAAATACTAAGTAGTTCTCAAGCACCTGTGACTGGAAACTCTAAGTCTCATTGACACGAAAAGGGCAGATACAAAGGACAAGACATGACGCGATTACAAAGCTTCGGTCCCTTTCAGGAACCTAGGCTCTGATACCACTTACTGTAGTGCCCCTTGAAGAAGGAACGCCACATCCGTACCGAAGCGAACTCCCGAGCTTTGGTGAGGGGCCTCAACTCAAAAACCCACTCCGGCGAACGGCATGCAAGCAATAACTACCGGCAACAGCAACGACTTCCCAAAAACAACCACAACAATATAGAGTAATACGAAAACGATTTAAAAGGTAAACAGTTAAATTTCATAAAAGCCTACGAGGCTATCATAATTCGATTAAACATTTGCAGTTTAAGATACAGAAGAATCATAAACACATAGTGCCATCCATGTCTCAACTAGCCTACCCTGTGCAATCTTAGATATTTTCAACTATCCCACATCAGGGGCACATAAAGTACGTAAAGTAAATAAAGCAGTAAAGGGTACGAAAACAATTAAATACAATAAATCAAGACTTGACCGTTGTTGGGACCACTGACAAGACGAACCAGACTACAAGACTGAGTCTATCTAGACCTTCTGATGCCGACTGACAAGATAGGTGATGCCGCCACCTGTCTACCTGAAGTAAGAACCAAAATAGAAGGGGTGAGTATAAAGGATACTCAGTAAGGGGGTTTGATCACAGTTCGTCATTTATCTTTTAAAACCAAAAGTAGTGAATGTTGCCCATTTTGAGAAAGAATACAAATAACAATATATAAGTTGTAAAACTGTAATATAGAGCAACACTCGGGTTCGGCTCACTTTGAAAACACAAAGGTTAACGAACCGGATCCTTTGAACATTATTTGCACATAATGTCAAGCCGATCATTTGAAAGGATATTAGTTGAGTCACGAGGCCGTTACAAGTTCGAAAGGCATGATATAAACAAGTTAGAAGTGATAAGTAAACACGGCTCGTAATTCAACTAAGTAATTTGAACAATAAAGAAGGCTTAAGTTGGGCAAGTTCGAGCCACGCTTTCCGGTTTTATATATATATACGGAAATACATATGCTAAATGAAGATAACCGGAAGGTGCTTCAACTTGTAACGAAAGCAGTAAATAAATTAGACAAGTAGATAATGCAATAAGTCATCCAATAATGTGTCCCGGCGAGAACGGACCCTCTCCTTATAACTCCCAACCATGAAAATAATGAAAGCATGTAGTCAAGTACTCCACCACCAAAAGTCATGATCCAATCAGAATTTTATGGAAACATGTGTTAACAACGTCACCCTAATCAGAATTTTCCAGGAAGCGTGTAACCTACAATGCCAACCTCGCACTAACTCAGGCTAGCCAACCTCCTGGCCGACCTAAGCGAATACGGATTGGAGTATACATCGGGATTTGCCCTAGACGCTCGTCTCTAGGCTCACCTCCTGTATACTCCGGGCCCCAAGTCATGATCCAGTCCATGACTCGCTTTTGAAAACAAGAACAGTTTGGGTGGCGAAAATGGCTGTTCGAAAAATGATGCAAGCAGTTAAGTATGAATGGCCAACGGGGCTTTTGAGACAAGTTGGTGTAACGATCTAAGAAATACTCATAAGCGTCGTACGCTTCTGGAGCATGCTGGCGGATGTCCCTAACGACATTACTTATAAGTGCCTCTGAGATTAAATGGTTACTTTTAAAACAAATAAGTTACTTGTCTCTGGTTGAAAGCATTTTAAATCATTTTGTAGATGCATAGGTTTTGCTATCAAAATGTTTGACTAAGTACATAAGGAAATAGTGTTGGGATTCACGCAGCCCCGGGCGCAGCGGAAGTAGTAGATTTCAAAAATTTTAGTCACGGGGAGTGATAGTGAATCTTCATCCAATAAATTCGTAACTTTGAAACATTTATATATCTTGAGGGATATGCACCTTTACGCACTCCTTTTGTAGTAGTTAAGGAACGAAAGCTTTCCAAAGCTTCTGGCCACTCCTTGATCAGTGCAGGCTTCTTGATTCTACCAAGGTCCGATCTTTAACCGAAACCCTCTAAGGTTGATCCACGGCTTCTCGCAGACGAACTCTGAATCTCTTAATTCCTGCTAGAGATTTAAGATCAGTATTTATTTAATATAAATAAGATAATCAAGAAACAATTGTAACGACTGGTTCACGTTGAACTGCAAAAAAGTTTTCTGCAGTTCACGTGAAATGCCTGTAAAGATAGAGGAAAAACGTAGAAGAGAGAGAGAGATTAGGGTTAGGAAAAATCTGATTTTTCTTCTTCTCTGTTTTCACGTGAAGTTCCATTGTTATGTGTTCTGCAAGATTTGTCTTAAATAGACTTGAGTGGGCCGAAAATTCCAGTCCTAGATGGGCTGGGATTTTTGCCCACTGCTACTATTGGGCCCAGCAGTATTTTGGCCTTCTAAAGGCCTTTTCAATTTAATATCAGATTAAATATTTCAGGCCCAATTTAATTAATCATAATTAATTAAGCAAGTCCATTATATCATACAGTGGGCTTTAATTTATTCTAAATAAATTACAAGCCCATCATTGATCAACTTGGACTAAAATTAATTCCAAATTAATTCTCTAGTCCAATAAGCCCAATTAACATTTCATTGCTACAGATTTTCACTTCTATTAATTGAACTTGATTTATTCCAAATAAATCATAAGTTTCTCATTTAATCATTTTGACTTGGGTTAATACTAATTAACTCTCAAGTCTTAAATTTTCAATTAACACTTTAATTGATAAAGCTCTCTTCTACTTAAATTAAGTAGTCTCAAATCTCAACATGAATTTCGAGACTCACCTTAATTACTTTAGACTTGAATTAATTCCTAATTAACTCTCAACTCTAATATGTTATCAAATAACAAGTTTCTCGAATTTAATCACATTAAATACTTGTTAATTACTCTTAATTAACTCCTACACGTTAATTACACTTAATTAATATCTTGATTTCTTATTAATGAATTAATTCCAATTAATTCATTTGTCAATCCAGTTGACTGTTATCAAACTCTGTTGATATAAATAAATTTGTTCGCCTTTGGAAGTCATTGTGTGACCCCTCAGGTTCACCAATAGGACAGTAGTAGGAACACATTCTTAATGTCATAATTGCGACTTTAATTAAACTCATTTAATTAAAGACTATTTGTGAATCAACTCATTGACTTCAAAAATACATTCCTACAGACCATGGATAACGCCTAGCAACGTGTCCATGGCCATCCATCCATCGATGAAGTGGTATGAACCTTTCAGCCTCATGATCTCCGTGAGATACGATCCTTCTATCTTCTAATTCCCGATTGAGACCTAGGGTATGGGAAATGGAACCCCAGTAGTCTGCAATGCTATGAATAACATTCCTATAGTAATTCCATTTGATCTTACACTCTAGGAACTCCTTCCTAGTGAAGACCAACCGGACCTTGCGCAAGGATTTAGTGGTGGAATATACTACAATAGAATTCATAGGAATTCTTCTTGTTCTTGTAACAAGTGATAGATCATGTATTGACCCTCACAGCCTCCATGCATAACTCGAACATACCCAATCATACAGCTTATATGAAACTCGAGGGATTCAGCAGTATGTCAAAGTATGCCCGAGTCATACACAAGGCAACCATGGAGTCTCAAGTCTAAGGATTAGTTAGACACGATCATGGCTAGGGAAACCCTCCTAATCTCTAAGACTCTATATCAGTCTTAACCTATTTAGGCATTCCCGGCGGGATCCTCAGTGAACTTAATCTCCATTAAGCACCCTCATATGCATAGTAGTGTCAAAACACTAATGTCATGAAATGGGACACACTTTTATAAAGCTATGTCATATGAGCAAGTCTCAAGCGAGTCTGGTCGATATCCCCTGTGCCTTTTAAACTCTTCGACTTGGAGTGTTTTAGATCACACCATTGGGTACTTATTTCACGGCCCCCATCAAATGGTGAAACCAAGTCCCTTAGCTTACTGTGATCTTGGGGTTTCATCCATACACAAAATATAAATAATATGCAACTACTTATAAATGTAATATGATGAATTTGGTCAAAGTAGTGTTAGACGACTACTAACGTCATTCTATTATGGATCACTAGATTGTTCTACTCTAGAGTTTTAGAGGAAATGCCACAAGCAGTTCGGCTTTCCAGGGCACAACTCTAACAAATAGTAAAGGCAGGAAAAACAAGCAAGAAGAAAGGCGGGATAATAATTTATTTCGCAAATCTATATAACTATGTCCTTGCCCCAGTTGAAAGCATTTTAAACCCTTACCTGGCTCGACCCGACAGAATGAAAGCAAGCGGTAGTCAAGTTTCTCCCTCGTTGGTCCCACATGTAATACATAGGGCCTAGAGGATGAAAACAAGACCGACAATACTAAAAGAAAGACACGAGACAACAAACGACGTACGGCAATACAAATAGAAACCAAATCATGCAATAAACACAATATAAAAAGCTAATCAATTAAACATATGGAGATGTGTAAAATACGAACAACAATTAAAGAAATATTAATGCAATTCTAAATAATGAAAGAAACATAAAAACTAATTATTAAAGACATGCTTAAACGTAATTACGGCACGTAGGCATGCTTAAAATAATATAAGGACGCTCTCACGCGAAAACGGGATCAAACGAATAACAAACGGGGAAAGTGGAAAAAATCCCTAAATGAGAAAGGTGTCAATTGACAGTCAAAAAAATCCGGAAAATTATAAACTGTGCAAAATATTAAATCTCGAATCATAAGGAAGCAATAGGTGAAATCAGATTGATTTTAGGAGGTCGTTTGCAAGAGTCAACATTTTAATTAAGAGAGGTTGACCAAATTCCCGAAGTGAAATAAAGGAAAAGGCTGGAAAAGTCTCTAAGGCACTCACACGGGCTAACGCACGGTCTTGAGCTCACTATCAAGACCGTGCAGGCGCAAATAGGGTCACGCACCGCCACGCAAATGGGCTCAAGCCCATGCAGCGAAAAAGGGCTGCGCACGGGGCTACACACGGGCTGGGCAAGACCGTGCGCAAGCCCGTGCAGATCTTCTGGGTGCAGAAAATAGCAGTTCGTGAAGCTCCTACTCACGCCCAACACACAAATCAATAGATCTCTCAATATACCCCATAAAACATGCTAATTTTCACATATAAGCATATATATCACATTAGCTACACATAGGTTCAAGAATCATGCAAAATGACCAAGTAAATCTTCCTAAACACAAAAACCCAATTCTATAAAATTCTATCTAAAATCCCACGAAATCGCAACAAGGAATGAGCGGATTGAAATGGGGTAAAAGGATTACCGGTAGAGAATGAAGCAAGGATCGTTTGAGTTTTCACGGCTCGTCGATCGGGCGAGAAACGGGCTCGATATGACAATGAGAAGATTTTCTCTTTTCTTACTCTTTTCTCCTTCCTCTTCTCGGCTCTCTCTCTCTTCTCCTTCTGTATTCTCTTTCTCTTTCTTCTTTCTCAAATAATATAGGTATATGTGGAAATAAGGAATATAAGAGGGGTATGTATGAAAAAGGGATATTAAATAGGGTTGTGGTAAAATATGGAATTTCGGGTAAAAGGTGGGTTCAAGGATAAAAACTTGTTCGTGAATTTAAATATTTTCACGAAAAGCCTTCGGCACGAATAACATATAATTCCGAAATAAATCCGAAATTTCGGGTCGTTACAATATGTGTTAAACTAATTATTTTCAAAAGTTCAAAAAAAGGAAATGTATGCATATTGTTGGGAAGTCATAAACTTGAGCAATTACTTTTAATGGGGTTATTAAATATTAATTAGAAATTAATACATATTCAAGGAAAGTAATTAATAAAATTGGCAAATCATGAAGTTCTTCTTCTTTCCTTTTTTTTAAAGAAATAAAACATAGGAGATCATGGATTTCCTCTTTTTCCTTTTTTTTTTTTAAGAAACATATCATGGATTGTTTGAAAACCGAGAAAATTAGAGAACTAATGATATATTTTTTTGATATATTTTTTTCTTAGAATATTTTTTCATAAAAACCACGAAAAATAATATTCAGTCACATTATATCTATTTGTGGCCATAAATAATAAGGTCATAAAATAAAATATTTTTTTATTATAATAACCAAGTTTTGGAGTTTGACGTAGTAAATTTAACGTAATTGATATTAATATTTTGGTAAAGTAAAGATTGGGATTTTTTCATACATACATGATCTCTTTCGCATTTTTATATTTATTATTTAATTTCCTAAAATTGTGCATTAAAAACCTAACAATGTCTATTACCTTTATTGCTTTTCTAAAATCATTACGTAAATTATTATTTTTCTTTGTTTCCAAAAGATATGTATATGCATTAAAAATTATTCTTTTTAATTAAAATTTTCAAAAAAAGGAAAAAATAGTATTCATTCAAATGAAGGACAATTCAGGGGTGAGACCATTCTCAAATTATATATATATATATATATATATATATATATATATATATATATATATATATATATATATATATATATATGAAAATGATTAAGTGAGATGTTTTAGGAAACATACTTATGTGTTAATGAGATGGATTAGTTAGAATTAGTCTATTTTGCCATGTAGAATATTTCTATAATTAAGTTCATTAATTATTATTTTTGTAACTTATATATATATTTAATTGATATTCCATATATCTATTTATATTAAATAATTTGTAACTCCTATTTAATGATAGAATTATATGACTACTTTATATAATATTCATATTGAAAATTTCAATGAAAAAATAATTTTAAGTAAATTTTAATAAGCTTTACCAATCATTATAAACTTTATATTTATGTGCTAAAAAATATATATATATGATTGAAGAGGAGCTTAAAACTATTTATAATTTAAATATAATATTCAATTTGTACATGAAAGTGTAGTATAGAAGAATTACTATTCAACAAATATTAACAATATTTGGGTAAATGATTATTTAGTTTTATAATTAATATTTTTTATTTTGTATTCCTTTCATCTATCATGTAATTATTTTTCCAAAATTTCTTTTAATTATTTGTGGGGGTCACATAATTACATATATTTTTTAAAATGTATGTTTAATTAAATTTCATTATTATCTTAATATTATAAAATTATAAAATAATTGATTTTTTTAGAAAAACCTCTAAACACACGTGTTTTATTTTCATTAATTTTGTGGTGGAAAAATTATATTTCATTTCAATGTGAATAAATTTATTAAATTATTATATTCGAATATTAATATTTTCAAAATATAAATAAAATTTCAATAATAAAATAAATATTATTATTAATTAATAATGAAATAATAATAAATTATTTAACAAAAAAATACCAAGTAATAGCTCTTTTTTCGGCCAAAAAAATAAAGAGATTCCAATCATTATTTATATGGTCTATTATTAAATATTTTTTTATATTTAAATTATCATTTTAATATTTCTGCAACAGTCATGATATTCTTTCTCTCTATGTATGTATAAATATATATTCTCTCTATTACAAATATAAAATTAGTAATTTGTCATAAAAATATCATATTATTATTTTCATACATTTAAAATGAGTTTTTTATACACATAATTGATTATTTTATAAAATGAATTACTTTTGTGTGTGCTTGATATTCTAAATTAATAATTTTTGATGTACTTTTAATAATCATATAAAATATATTGTTCAATTTATTTAATAATATATATTTTGTAAATAAATTTTCCCGTGCAACGTATGGGATAAAAAACTAGGATAATATAGTATAGATGTTTACCTTTTAGGCTCCACTTACGAATTAATGTTTAAATGATATAATGATTGTGGTTAATATGAATAAGCTTCATCCTAGCTGAGTTGGAAATGAACTCAATTCTAGCTGAGTTGTCTGTCATACTTTGATTTATGAAATTACTTGAACTAAATAATTGGTTCTCATAATTACTTGTTCGGTTGCTGCACTATGTTTTATAGCCTAATTAAATAACATTTAATCTTTTAATAGAGTTTTATGGTGAATTTAGTTAACTAAGCATTTATACAGTAGTTTTGGAATTTTATTAACCTAAGCTAGTTATTCTATTTTATTACATTAAGATTAATTGTTTAAATCAAAATTTATTAATTGTTCTTTTACAATTAGGTTACGTGGTTTACATTATAGCCGTACAAGTCAGTCGTGTTTTAATTGGTTTGTCGAGTCGAGTCTTATCCTTCAGTCATTTGTAAAGCAGGTGATCCTACGGATGAGCTCTGATCATATCGGGTGGCCCAATTTACAGTCTTTTCAGATATCCAGGTGAGGGCTTAAAATGGTTTCAACTGTGGCTAAAACCTATATTTGTAAATATAATCATTTATGAGTTTAATTGTTTTCTTCCCATTAATATTATATTTAGTAGATAATTGAACTATTATCTTTTCTAATTTAAAAAATAATAATTTAATATATGGAAAATTCTTTCGTACTTTTAGTTATGAAAATCTGATTTGTTTTCGAAAGATAAGCCATTTTGGCTTGTAAAGAAAAATCTGTCTTCTGAAAATGCGAGATCTGTCTGATTGATATGACCATTTGGGGACGCCCTTAGGGGATTATGGGCCCAAAGTGTGATTAAGGTGAAGCCGGGTATGCAATGGCCTACGGTGTAAACCCGATTCATGCTCTACTTTTGGGTTGTTGAAGGTATTTGCGGATTGACTTCACTTGAGACGACTTCAGCCAGGAGAGGATTCGTACCTCTACCAAAGGGGGTAGGATTCGTACCTATGCTCCAGGGGAATAGGCCATTATGGTTCTCCTCATATGTCTGATTGGTTAGTTCGGGGTCACTCCTCGGCTATCGTTTGGAGGAATAAGGTTGGTTTCTGTTTTCTGATTATTTTTCGGAGATATAAGGTTGGAGAATTGCCCGTCCTCGCCGGGATACGACTGATTGTCTATTTGATTGTTTTATATATTATTGATTCATTAGCCCTTTGTTTTGCAGTTTAAAAAGTAAGTTTATGTTTATGTTTATTCTTTTCTGTCTTTTCTTTGAAAAGATAAAATAAGTGAACCAATAATGCTTTACATATATATGTAAACTCCTCACTGAGTTTTCTTTAAACTCACCCCTCGTCTCCTTCTGGTTTTGGCTTCAGGTAGGTGTGGCTAGGTGGCGCGTCGGTCTAGGTTGTCTGTGGCTGTCTAGACAGGTTATTCAGGAGTTGTATTTTGAATTTACTTTTATTTTGAGAATTGGGGATTAATTCTGTCATCGGCCTTGTCGGCCCTATCCTTATGTCTAGTATGTTGTTTGTACTACTGTGGCGGTTACTTTTATTCTTATTACTTCTGCTTTGTCTTATGTGTTGGATTGTTTTTTCGTTCGCTGTTGGGCCTTCGAGTCTAAGCCGATGGCGAACACTCGGGGTGTTTAGCAGTGCGGGATGTGGTGTTCCCCTTTCGGGACGCTACATTTAGGTGGTATCAGAGCCTAGGTTGCCCAGTCGGTTTCCAAGGCTCACCAGGATGGGATCCTGGTGGTCTTTTGTCTAAGTCAGCCTGATTTGTTCTAGTGTGACCTTTAGTTTATAGTGTTTATGGATGCTTAGGGACCTTAGTGCTTAAATTGTGGTAGATCACTGTTGGGCGGCCGACCAGCAAGTGATTCATTACAATTGTAGTACTGAGTTTAGAATCCAGTTTGAGTGGATGTTGAAGATTTGTGATAGTAGAGTCTCAATTTTTGGTCAAGTTTGTGTCATGTCTTGTTGGCCTAGATTGTACGGCTATAGGAACCAAGTCTTCATATGGTGGCATGTTGTGATTGTGGTCTGAATTTACTTGCTAAATGTCTTTGATGTCCTACATGATTGTTTTATTGACCCACCATGCATTATATTTTCTAGTGAATTGTGATTTCAGATATGCCATGTGGAAGACCCCCTCGAGCTTTACCACCAACACTATCACATTTATTTTTAATATATTTTTATTACAGACCATGCCTGAAAAATAGATAATCGAGTACAGGTGCATGCTCTAAAGTATTACTCTGAAAAATCAAGGTACTTTCTAGACTGGCACAAAGTATAAATTCTAATAAAACAAGTTTTACTAATTTGTGTCAAATAGAGAATCTAGTACAATAATGCAGGCATCAAGTACTAATGTGCGAAATCAAGGTACTCTCAATCGAAATCAAAGTATAAAATCCAACATAACGAGTTTTTCTATATATTTTTATTATTACAAAATATACCATGTGCATGTCAAGAGCCACCAAACGGGCAACGCACGCCCCGAACCGAATCCTGACCCAGAATCGAAAGGAATCCGACCCGAACCAAAATCCGACGAACGACAAACTAACCTGCGATAAGCGATAAAACGACAAACTAACCTACTAGACGGGGGTTTTTAAAAGACAATGACAAACGAGAGCGGAAGCAATAAAACACATAAAACAATAAGTAATAAAACAGCTGCGCAATTAGGTAAAGCCTTCCGAGGCTAGCCAAATTCTATAATAAACTAATAATAATTTACAACGGGTTCTATAATGGCACGTCCCCAAATACAGTGCGACGCGATGTCCCGCACCAAGCCACAACCCATAACGACAGTAGGCTTCTAGCAATAGGTCGCAACCTGGCGAACGACGAATACTACTAGGCGAATTTGTTTGAGAAAATTAACGACAAAGCCAACAACAAAGAGAAAGTGCAAAGCATTAATAAAATCCTATCCCACTCAGGGAGCTAGTAAAGAAATAAATTCAGAGGCACAAGTATAAAGCCCACCAAGGCCAGTGAAAAGCAATAATCATAAATGGTAAGTAAATCATAATATAACTCATTTATAGACTTCTAAACCAATTTAAAATACAACACGAGACAGACCTACAAAGACCAAATAATGCAACACCTTTCTAAGACTCGACTTCCGCCTAGTAACCAAAACCTGAAATAAAATCACAGAAGTAGAGGGGGTTAGTCAAAGCGACTAAGTGAGGGGGCTGTAATACATATATATTATTGAAACAATATAAAGATTCACCAGTTTTTAAATGAGAAAAAAGCAAATGAAAAATAAAGGTTTTAAGCAATCATTGATGAATCGAAAGATTTCGCAATATAACATAAATGAAAGCTCGGCGAGTCCAGCACATATCTCTCCTTTCACAAATGATAAATAATAATGAAACATACCACCTTATTCCTCCTCATATGTAGTCGGGGTACGAAGCCGAACTACTCATATCATATGCAAGGGAGTTTCACCCTGTACATCTACGGAGAAGACAAGTCTTCGACGTAGGTCCTCAGATCAGGTCTTGTCCGGTCCTAGGTTCTCAAAGGGCTGCCTCTCTGGCTTCACCCCAAGTTCCTAGCATGTGGAGTAAGAGCACTAAGATCCACCGTAGACCCGACGTCTAATTCGGCTTCACCTCATACCCTAGTCTCCGGGCCCAATATATATCGTATGGCTCAAAGGCCTGGCTCAATGGCCAACATAGTTTCTCGCGTTCAAGAAAGACTTATGTGGTCAAAGGGACCATTTATAAATCAACTTTTAACCCTTTTGAGCTAAAGGAACCTTTAAGGGGTTAATACATAATAATTTGATATCAAAGCCCTGTCTTCGAACTCATCAAAATAGTACGGTTTGCAAATAGCTACTATGTAGCGTCCCTTTGAAGAAGGAACGCCACATCCGCACCGAAGCGAACTCCCAAGCTTTGGCGAGGGACCTCAACTCAAAAACCCACTCCGGCGAACGACATGCAAGCAATAACTACCGGCAACAGCAACGACTTCCCAACAATACAGAGTAATACGGAAGCGATTTAAAATGTAAACAGTTAAATTCCATAAAAGCCTACGAGGCTATCATAATTCGATTAAACATTTACAATTCAAGATACAGAAGAATCATAAACACATAGTGCCACCCATGGCTCAACTAGCCTACCTTGTGCAATCCTAGATATCTCCAACTATCCCACATCAGGGGAACATAAAGTATGTCAAGTAAATAAAGCAGTAAAGGGTACGAAAGTAATTAAATACAATAAATCAAGACTCGACGGTTGTTGGGACCACAGACAAGACAAACCAGACGAGAAAGCTGAGCCTACCTAGACCTGCTGATACTGACTGACAAGATACGTGACGCCGTCACCTGTCTACCTGAAGCAAGAACCAAAATAGAAGGGGTAAGTATAAAGGATACTCAGTAAGCGGGGGTTTTGATCACAGTTCGTCGTTTATCTTTTAAAACCAAAAGTAGTGAATGTTGCCCATTTTGAGAAAGAATACAAATAATGATATAAGTTGCAAAATAATAACACAAGGCAACACTCGGGTTCGGGTTTCGACTTGTAACGAAAGTAGTAAATCAATTAGACAAGTAAGTAATGCAATAAGTCATGCAGTAATGTGTCCCGGCGAGAACGGGCCCTCTCCTTATCCCAACCATGAAAATCATGAAAGCATGTAGTCAGGTACACCACCATCAAAAGTCATGATCCAATCAGAATTTTATGGAAACACGTGTTAACAACGTCACCCTAATCAGAATTTTCTAGGAAGCGCGCCACCCTCGTACTAACTCAGACTAGCCAACCTCTTGGCCGCCCTAAGCGAATATGGATTGGAGTATACATCGGGATTTTCCTTAGACGCTCGTCTCCAAGATCACCTCCTATATACTCCAGGCCCCAAGTCATGATCCGGTCCATGGCTCGCTTTTAAAAACAAGAACAGTTTGGGTGGCCAAAAGGGCCATTCGAAAAATGATGCAAGCGGTTAAGTATGAATGGCCAAAGGGGCATTTGAGACAAGTTAGTGTAACGACCTAAGAAATACTCATAAGCGCCGTACGTTTCGGGAGCATGCTGACGAATGTCCCTAACAACATTACTTATAAGTACCTCTGAGATCAAATGGTTACTTTTAAAACAATTAAGTTACTTGTCTCTAGTTGAAAGCATTTTAAATCATTTTGTAGACGCATAAGTTTTACTATCAAAAGGGTTTGACTAAGCATATAAAGAAATAGTAAAGGAAGTACAGCAAGTAATAAGAAAGGCGGGATAATAAGTTATTTCACAAACCTACATAACTATGTCCTTGCCCCAATTGAAAGCATTTTAAACCCTTACCTGGCTCGACCCGACAAAATGAAAGCAAGCGGTAGTCTAGTTTTTCCCTCGTTGGTCCCACTAGTAATACACAGCGCCTAGAGGATGAAAACAAGACCGACAATACTAAAAGCAAGACACGAGACAACAAACGATGCACGGCAATACAAATAGAATCCAAATCATGCAATAAACGCAATATGGAAAGCTAATCAATTAAACATATGGAGATGTGTAAAATACGAAACAACAATTAAAGAAATATTAATGCAATTCTAGATAATAAAAGAACATAAAAGTTAAATATTAAAGATATGCTTAAACGCAATTAGGGTACGTAGACATGCTTAAAATAATATAAGGATGCTCTCACGCGAAAACGGGATCAATCGGATGACAAACGGGAAAAGTGGGAAAAATCTCTAAACTAGAAAGGTGTCAATTGACGGTCAAATAAGGTCGAATAAATTATAGCTTTGCAAAATATTAAATCTCGAAGCTCAAGGAAGCTATAGGTGAAATCGGATTGATTTTAGGAGGTCGTTTGCAGGAGTCAACATTTTAATTAAGAGGGGTTGACCAAATTCTCGAAGTGAAAGAAAAAAAAGGCTGGAAAAGAATCTAAGTATGTTGCACCGGCCAGCGCACGGGCTTGGCAAGCCGGTGCAAGCACAAAAGAGGGCGCACTGGCTTACGCACGGTCTTGAGTGCGCTATCAAGGCCGTGCAGCTGCAAACTGGCTTACGCACTGGCTCGTGCACGGGCTCAAGCCAGTGCAGGTCAAAAGGGGGACACAGGGCAACGCACGGGCTTGGCAAGACCGTGCAGATCTTCTGGGCAGCAGAAATGGCAGATCGCGAAGCTCTTACGCGCACAACGACATACAAACTCATAGATCTCTTAATTTACTCCATAAAACATGCTAATTTTCACATATAAGCATATATATCACATTAGCTACACATAGGTTCAAGAATCATACAAAATGACCAAGTAAATCTTCCTAAACACAAAAACCCAAAATCTATAAAATTCTATCTAAAAACGCACGAAATCGCAACAAGGAATGAACCGATTGAAATGGGGTAAAAGGGTTACCGGTAGAGAATGAAGCAAGGATCGTTCGGGTTTTCACGACTCATCGATCGGGCGAGAAACGGGCTCGGTAGGTCGATTCTCCCTTTCTTCTCCTTTTCTTCCTCTTCTCCTTCTTTCTCTCGGCTCTTTTTCCCTCTTTCTTTTTTCACACGGTTATGGGGTGTGTGTGTACTCAAGAGGGTCCATGGGGTGTGATCAAGGGGGTGCAAGGTTGTGAACAAGAGTGTGCACGAGGTAGTGTGGAGGATTCGTGTAGGTTCAAGCGAGTCCGGGAGTGAAATGGTAATTCTTGGTGAAATAAAGGATATAAGAGGGTCGGGCATAAAATAGAAAATTCCGGGTAAAAGGTGGGTTCTCGGGTAAAACTTATTCGTGATACTAAATATTCTCACGAAAAGCCTTCAGCGCGAATAAAATATTATTTCGGAATAAATCCCAAATTTTGGGTCGTTACATACCATGTATAATATAAGTTTGGGGAAAAAAGTATAAAAGCATAAAACATAGACTTCGGGTTTATATGAAATATTTACATATGTATAAGAAAGCCGAATTCGGAAAAGAAACCCCACTTAGACATCCCAAAAAATAGCAAAAATGATGATCATACACAATCTGGGTTTCTCTGTAGGATTACTTGCGATTCACGGCGTGAGGTTCTGGGGAGATGGCCGAAAATAAAATCTGGGTAGAGTGTTATCTTTCTTAGCTAATATATATGTATTAATTATTATTAAATTAACTTGAATGTAATACAATTTGAGATACCAGACGTGGCATACGGGTGATCATCCACTTAATCGTTTCCATTTCTTTATTTCTTTTAGTTTCAATTATATATATATATTAGGAATGAGACTTTATCACTAAGGTTTCCATATGTCTAATATAAAAATATATATGTTTCTTAAATGATCCCAGAACCTTTTAGAAGTATAACAAAATTTAATGACGTAGTTATTTATATGATTATCTGATCCCTTTTCTAATTCATTTCCTTTTCTTTCAACTAATAATATGTACGTATAGATATATATTTGAAAATTACAAAATTACAATCTAGGTCATAAAATTCTCTAAGACTTATATTTAACTTCACAAATTAAATGATATAATTCATTTTATATGAAAGGTATTTTGAATTTGAAAAATTCATTCTTATCGGCATTTAGGGATAAGATATACGTGTCATAATTTAATAAAAGCACTTAAACACGTTTTTACATAAATACAAATTTTTGCCACGTATCAAATAACTTAAAATTCACATAGTTCAAAGTGTTTTGGAAAATATAAAATATCAATTAGACACACATTAGCCAAATAATATCACATAAGCACATAAAATAACACATAATTCGAGAAATGAGGAAAGAAGTGAAAAACGTAGGACGCGAAGCATTTCCAAACTCGTCTAAAAAAAAATCGGGGCGTTATAGGTTCAATAGTATTATTCCTGAATAAAAGTAAGTAAACAAAGTAACCTACTCACATATATAACATAAGTATATGAGCCAATCCGAAATAAGAGTTTACATCTAAACAAAAGTAATGCAACTGTAACACGATGACGATAACAACGCAAGGAAGCCCGCCTAGTATCCTGAAACCAAGGGTGAGACAAATGGGGTTAGTCAAATCGACTATGTGAGGGAGAATAATAATGTATATTACAAAAGGAAAGTAAATCACCAGTTTTAAATAAAAAAGAAAACAACTTAAAAGAAAGATTTTTTCAAACGGTTAGTGATTTAACATAAAATATAACATAACAAATCTTTCATATAACTCAGCGAGAAGAGTTCTGAATCACCAGTCAAATCATAAAACAAAAACCCTCCTTATTCCTCCGGTTGTAGTCAGGAAGCTATCCCGAACTACACAGATCAAACAGAAATATCTCAGGTACTCAAAGGGCTGTCACTCCGCCCTCACCCCGAGCTCCCAAAGGTGGAGGGAACAGGAGGATTTCCGCCATAAACCCAATGTCCACCGACTTCATCCTCTCATCCTTACCCCGGGCCCATCAGAACTGATCATACACATACATATACATAGCTCGCTTTCAAACATTTCTATATGGTCAAAAGACCGTTCGAGGCAAGTCGTGTGCGAGGCTATAATGTCAAAGTTCGCTTTAGAAAACGAAGATTTTACTTGCCTATTTCATAAACGTTTCAAAATTATATACGTAATACTTTTCATATCAAAATATTTTCAAGATCATAAAGATATAATCATAAATATTTACTATATATATGTATATATATAAACAGTGTGAAAATAAATCATAAAACAAGACTTGTTTAGGAGTGAGGCTTATTTATATATATACATAGATATACTGGAAGAGAAACAGAAAACCCCACCTGTTGGCTTGAACGAAGACAAAAGCAAGCAACTGCCATGCTACTCCTCGTGAGTATCTTCTGCAATACACAAGGACACAACCACATAAGACTAACGACGATGCACGGCTTATACAAAAGCTTTAAAACATATAGAAGCACATTGCATAGTCACATATTGCATTTAAGTCAAAATTAACAAGAATCATACATAAATCATGTATTCCAACGAGTAAAACAAGTTCAAATAAGATAAAAGTTCATAAACGTGCTTAAAATGCAATATGGAAGCATGCATGCAAGTTTCGGAAGAAACGGATAACTTTTGGAAAATATTACGAAGACCACCCCCGAACACTATTCAAAAAACCCAAACATGTCCAAAAATTATAAACTCAACATTTTTCATGAAGTAAGGAGGTTTAAAGACCAATGGTGGCGAAAGAATCGAAAAGAAAAAAGAGATTCGGGACGAGTTGGCCCGAAAACAAAACTTCTGTGACGACCCGCAATCTCCAAGTTCAAGATTAGCTCATTTAATTGATTTAGTAATTTAACGGTGTACATTGGACTGGGGTTCAATGTTTTAATAATGCATATTTTATCGAGGTTCCAATTATTTTCATAAGACTCTAAATATTATTCATTAAGTCATATTTTAAAGAAATTTCATTTTTAACCCAAAAGTATTTACACTTTGGCCCCTCCCAACATTGACTTTTTGTAAAGTCATGAATTTTCATAAAACGAACCTCGAATCTTATTAAACATTTAATTTCGGTCATTTTGACACTAAGTACACTAAATTCCGACACTTTACACTATTTGCACATTTTTTCGAGGACTAGGGTCTATCATGCAATTATTGAAGAATGTGGGGCAAAAACGAAAATGGAGAGAGAGCTATGGCAGGCGCGTGAGAATGAGAGATGAGCCTTCTTCTCCAATTTGGGGATTCTCCGATTCTTCACCGATTCAAGCAAATCATATGTCCAAATCGATTGTCTCGACGAGAGGAGCATAATGGTACCATTTTCCCGGCCATTGGAGCAGCGGTGACGCTGCTTGGGCATCACGAAGTGTGATGACCCGCAATCTCCAAGTTTAAGATTAGCACGTTTATCGGAATTCGGACCGTTTACGGTCCCGACGTCTTTCACCCTTGCATGTTTTCCAACTCTTGCATTTAACTATTTTTACAAATCATCCATTTGACATTTAAAACCCAAGGCATTAATTAGAATTTAATTTGCATCGTTTTGTCATTAACTAGGGTTAATTCGGTAAAATTATATTTTAGCTCGTTTAATCGAATTTAGTAATTTAACGGTGTACATTGGACTGGGGTTCAATGTTTTAATAATGCATATTTTATCAAGGTTCCAAATATTTTCATAAAATCCTCAATATTATTCATTAAATCATATTTTCAAGAAATTGCATTTTTAGGCCAAAATTATTTACACTTTAGCCCAACCTGGAATTAACTTTTCGTAAACTCATGAATTTTAATAAAACGAACCTCAAGCTTTATTAAGCATTTAATTTCGGTCATTTTGACACTAAGTATGCTTAATTCCGACAATTTACACAATTTGCACATTTTTTGAGGATAGGGTATATTATGTGATTATTGGAAGTTTTGGGGCAAAAATGAAAAATGGGAGAACCCACACACACCGCACGCAACGCGAGAGCTCTTTGCCCCCCCCCCCCCCCCCCCCCCCCCCCCAAAATGTGATTTTTCTCATTTATTCTCGGAATTGCGCGTATGATATGTTGAATCGACCGTCTCGACGAGACGAACTCAACCATACAATTATCCCAGCGATTGGAGCAGCGACGACGGAGCAATGGTGGCGCGAAGATCCGCGACGTCGGAGCTCACCGTCGCGACTTTCCGGGGACGTTCGACGCCGTCCAGGGCACGGAACTTGATCGGTTTTTCACGAGGAAGCTGATGATGGTGGTACCGTGGCCTGAAACCCAGCCATGGCTGTGCTAGGGCATCCAACGCAGCTAAGGACCACCTGGGCTTGAAGCCCTTGACCAAACGAAGCTAGTCGTGGTGATGGTGTATCCAGTGGTGGCGCGGCGGCGACGTGGTGGTCTGGACTTTTCCAGCCACCATTTCCATTGACCAAGAGACGATTTCCAACCTTCTCGACATGGGTAAGCCGATTTCAAAGTCAATTTCATAATTAGTTGAGCCAATTTTTGTTAATTTCGATTCTTGGAATTCTAGGGTTTTGGGAGGTTTTAAGTGTAATTAAATTCCAATGGATGGTCCGATCGAGAAATGGTTTGGGGGGAAGTGACGGGCTCGACGAGAGGAATATTTTGGTATAAGGGTTTGACCATCGGAGGTGGTCCGGCGGCGGTCCGGGATGCCAGGCGGTTTCTGGCATTTTTGGCATTGTTCCGGCGGGAATCTGGCGACGGAGTCTTTGGACAGATCGTTCCCCTCATCGCAACGGTTCTAATGGCACTGGTATTACTCGAATCCAACTTGTTGTTTGTCTTTTATCATATTTTTTCGTATTATTATGTTAATTTGGTAGCTTTTTGATATAACTTCTAGCTTTTAGCTTTTGAGCATGAATTAATTGTACTCTAGCTTGTTTAATTGTTGAATATTGTTGTTGTATGATTGTGTAGTCGAACGGATGAGTTTCGGTTCGATTAGGCTAGAGATAGGATCTTTATTAGCTTGTAGCTTTAGAGCTTTTGAGAAAAGCTGTAAGTTGTGAAGTTGTATTCAATTTGTTGATTTAATGAAATATACTTGTTGGTGTTGAATTACAATCTTACCCTGCTAAGCTTATATGTTTAGATATTTTGTAATTAATTTAGTGTTTCTCGTTTATTTAATTATAGCATGCTTTTGGATATAAATTGACCATATTGCCCCTACTTGCTTTCTTATGTTTAAATGTTGAATGAGTGTCCTTAAGCATGTTTGTATTTTGATAGCCGAGCGTCAGTGTCCGTTTTCTTGTTCGTGTCAGTCATTCATCCTCTAGACCCCGTGTTTTCAGGTGGGATCTCTGAGGGAGAATCATATTTGTTGCTTGCTTGCTTTTCTCGTTTGTCGAGCTACAGGTAAGGGTTTAAAATGTATTCAACTGGGGCAAGATCATAGATATATATAGGTTTGCGAAATAACTTATCATTCCTGTCTTTCTTATTGCTTGTTGTTCCTGCCTTTACTATTTCCTTATGTGCTTAGTCAAACATTTTCGATAGCGAAAGCTATGCATCTACAAATGATTTAAAATGCTTTCAACTAGAGACAAGTAACTTATTTGTTTTAAAAGTAACCATTTGATCTCAGAGGCACTTATAAGTAATGTCGTTAGGAACATCCGTCAGCATGCTCCCGAAGCGTATGGCGCTTATAAGTATTTCTTAGATCGTTACACCAACTTGTCTCAAAAGCCCCTTTGGCCATTCATACTTAACTGCTTGCATCATTTTTCGAATGGCCGTTTTGGCCACCCAAGCTGTTCTTCTTTTCAAAAGCGAGCCATGGACTGGATCATGACTTGGGGCCCGGAGTATACAGGAGATGAGCCTAGAGACGAGCGTCTAGGGCAAATCCCGATGTATACTCCAATCCGTATTCGCTTAGGTTGGCCAGGAGGTTGGCTAGCCTGAGTTAGTGCGAGGGTGGCGTTGTAGGCTACGCGCTTCCTAGAAAATTCTGATTAGGGTGACGTTGTTAACATGCGTTTCCATAAAATTCTGATTGGATCATGACTTTTGGTGGTGGAGTACTTGACTGCATGCTTTCATAATTTTCATGGTTGGGAGTTATAAGGAGAGGGCCCGTTTTTGTCGGGACACATTATTGCATGAATTATTGCATTACTTGCTTGTCTAATTGATTTACGGCTTTTGTTACAAGTCGAAGCACATTCCGGTTTTCTTCATTTAGCATATGTATTTCCCTATATATATATAGAAAACCCGGAAGCGTGGCTCCAACTTGCCCAACTTAAGCCTTCTTTATTGTTCAAACTACCTAGTTAAATTACGAGCCGTGTTTACATATCATTTCCAACTTGTTTATATCATGCCTTTCGAACTTGTAACGGCTTCGTGACTCAACTAATATTCTTTCAATTGATCGGCTTGACCTTATGTGCAAATGTTTTCAAAGGATCGGGTTCATCAACCTTTTGTGTTTTCAAATAAAGCCGAACCTGAATGTTGCTTTGTGTTATAGTTTTACAATTTACATTATTGTTTGTGTAGCGCCCCGCTCTACAGCCCCCGAACCTGCACAGATTCCCACGCCAGGAACGACGCCTCAACCCGAGAACCCATACAAGCCAACGGGTCTATCCCGACACTTGGCAACAGTGAATCCCCAAAGACACAACAGTTAAACAATTTAGAAAACATAGCAAAAGCGAATTAATATTATAAACATAAATGCCACTTCGGGGACAAATCAAATATCTATAATATCAAAGCCCATTCAGGGGCAATGTAAAGTAAATACTGTAATCGTAAATGGGGTGGGGATCAATATAGCATTATAGATACATGCCAGGGACAAAAGAATGAAATAAAGAGAGTTACGGACAACAATCTAGACGACACGGCAAACCAAAAGGTCTATCTAAGTACTGTTGCCAATCCGACATGCGAGACATGTCGGTCTCTCAAATTACCTGAGGCAAGAAGCGTAAACGAGGATGAGTCAAAGAACTCAGTGAAGATATGGTTAGAGCAAGTCGAGTCACGCTTCCGGGTTTTTAATAAGAAACTACATATGCGATAATGAAGAAACCGGAATGTGCTTCGACTTGGATATTTCGCTAAAACATAAAGACAATAACATAAATAAAGTAGTAAACAATTATCCCAGCGAGAATGGGCCTGCTCCTTCTTATTTCTCCTCAATACATGATAAAACTCCATCGCCGGTGTCAAGCCAAGGAGCAACCCGAGGCTCGACTATAGTGAATTTTATGAAAGCGTGCAACACATGCAACACCCACCATCGCCCCAACCGTGGCTATCAACTCCTGACGGGCCACGATTGACACTTAATATTTGGGAGAAGCACCTCGGGTAACATCTTGGACGTTCATCCCCAGGTGCAACCTCCGGATACCATCCTAGGGCCCCATTAAAAGTCCACACTTTTACTCGCATTTCAAGAAAGGTTTTGGGGTGCCAAATGGGCATTGGGCAAGCAAGTGACGACAAAGGGAGTAAATACAAGTTCCGTACGCGTCCGGTTGTACTGGCGCACTTCCCTAACGACTTTCCTCATAGACCCAATCCTAAGTCAAATTATCACGTTATAAAGAAAGAGTTTACCTGCCCTTTTGAAAATAATTTAATTTGGATAATACGATATAATTTTGATATCAAATGATTTGTTGTTAAATTCATAAAGATATATGCTCGAAATATTTAATACTAATAATAAGGGAAGAAAGAATAAAAGATCATGTAAAACAAGGGGATACGAGGATTTCGCATGTATACATAGACATATATGTTCAAGCCCAGTTTAAATAATTTAAATCCTCACCTGGTGTGCCAAAAAGAATGCCTAGTAGCTACAACTCACTGCTCTCCGACCTCAAACTGATCTGTAGACAAGACAGGACCTAGACGAATTAATAACGACTCTTAAAAGCGCAAATAGGCAATTAATTGACGAACGGCTAACCAAACGAATCCACAATCATGCACATGCCAATAATAAGATTTATGGAAGCTACCACGTAAATTCCAAGTAATTCTGACAAGTTTCCAAAAATGCATACACGTAAAATTATACTATTCACAGTCTGAATGAGGTCGGAATTTATCGAACTATTCATAATATTAATCTACAACTTAAGGGGAATCTGTAGGTGAAATCAAATTGACACTCATAAGTTACAACAAACATCAAGCATCATATAGGGAACATTTCTATCCAAGAAACACGAAAAATGATCAAGAAACGGGTTCGCATTCATAAAAGTTCATAATTATTCCCGAAATTGAAAATATGCTCAAAACCTCAAAAATTCATAAAAAGAAATGGGGAAATTGGTACGTAAAGAGAGATCTCGTTGAGAGGATCTCGTAGGTTCGAACAGCACGGAATTCGGTGGAGAAACTAGCTCGGGACGATCGATTCGGGCTTCAAAAGCAAAAGTTCTCTTTCTCTTCTTCTCTCTCTCTCTCTTGTGCGAAAATTAGGGTTCAAAGAGGATTTGAGACTTTTATCAAATAATTCCAAATGTCGAAAATACGAAGGGATATTTTGGTAATTTTAGAAAGTCCACTTTAAAATATTTTGGCTAATTATATCAATATTAATATCAAATGAAAGCAAAACAAATAAGGAATTTAAATACGACACATAATATTATCACGTTGGGTCAAATACGAAATAATATAATAAAATTCTCATAATATGATAAATAGGATTGAGAAAGATAATTAATCGCGAAAAAGAACTTACAAAGATTCTTGGATTTCTGGGTCGTTACAATACTCCCCCCTTATGTGAATCTGGTCCCCAGATTCTATCTTCACTAGAACAGCTCGGGATAAGCTTCTCTCATCTTGGCCTCTGTCTCCCAAGTAGACTGTTCGGTCGAACGGTTCCTCCAGAGAACTCTCACTAAGGGAATCTGCTTGTGACAAAGATGTTGGACCTTGCGATCCTGAATCTGAACCGGTTTCATCTCAATGGTCAAATCCGGCTCAAGCTGAACTCCGTCATCCTGGAGAATATGGGACTCGTCGAGGAAGTACTTGCAGAGCTGTGAGATATGAAAGATATTGTGGATCCCGGTAAGATGTGGTGGTAGATCCAAACAATAAGCGGTGTTCCTGATCCGCTCTATAATCTCGAATGGACCTAAGTATCTCGGAGTAAGCTTTCCACCTTTACCGATCCTCGTGAATCCCTTCCTCGGGGAGGCCTTGAGAAATACTCGGTCTCCCACTTCAAATTGCAAGTCTCGACGTCTCTTGTCGGCATAGCTCTTCTATCTGTCCTGAGTTGCTTTCATTCTCTGCCGAATGATCTGAACCTTGTCAATAGCTGCCTGAATCTCATCCGGGAGTAGCTCTCTCGAGGCCATTTGCGGACCATTTCCAATCCTCCAATTTCCAATAGATCGGAGATCTACACTTCCTCCCATAAAGAGCCTCATATGGCGGCATCCCAATCGAAGCTTGATAACTGTTGTTGTAAGCGAACTCGACTAAGGGCAAGTGCGAAATCCAACTCGTATGAAAATCGAGTGCACGTGCCCGAAGCATATCACTTAAGAACTTGATCGTTCGCTCCGATTGTCCATCAGTCTGTGGATGTGCTGCAGAGCTAAACTTCAGGGTCGTTCCCAAGCTCTTGTGAAGTTCTTGTCAAAACTGAGCTGTGAACTTAGGATCCCTGTCTGAAACAATGCTCTCCGGAACACCGTGGAGTCGAATAATCTCTCTCTAATACAGTTCTGCGAGCTGCTTGACCTTCGCTGTCTTTCGAACCAGAAGAAAATGAGCTGACTTGGTCAATCGATCGACAATGACCCAAATACTGTCAAAACCTCCACGAACGGTGGGCAATCCTGTCACGAAGTCCATAGTGATCTCCTGCCACTTGGAAGTAGGACGGGAAGCGGCTGAAGAGTACCTCCAGGCCTTTGATGCTCGGCCTTGACTCTCTGGCACGTCAGACAATGTTTCACATAGGTCGCCACGTCCCTTTTCATACCGTTCCACCAATACTGAGTCTTGAGATCACGATACATCTTGTTGCCTCCTCGGTGGACAGCATAAGCAGACTTGTGTGCCTCGTCGAGAATTCCACGCTTCAGGTTCGTGGGAACACAAACTCGAGTCCCGAAGCGAAGCAATCCGGTACCATCGATCCTGAACATCGATCTGCATCCTGGCCTTGATCTTCTGAATACCAGCATCTGAAATTTGCTCGTCACGGATCTGTTAGACTAAGTCGGGTTGGACTATAAGGTTGGAAAGACAAGGATACGTCTCAACTCGAGTCCTTCTATCCTCTATAGGAGTATCGGAGGATAACCCCTCCAAATGTGCCACATGAGCCCTCCGGCTCAATGCATCGGCGACCACGTTCACCTTTCCGGAGTGATACTGGATACGACAGTCATAATCTTCCAAGAATTCCATCCACCTTCTCTATCTCTTGTTGAGATCCTTCTGTGTGAACAGGTACTTTAGACTTTGGTGGTCCGTAAAGATGTCAAAGGTGACACCGTACAGATAATAACGCCATTTGCCCAAGGCAAATATCACTGCTGCAAGTTCCAGGTCGTGGATGGGATAGTTCTTCTCGGCATCCTTCAGCTTCTTAGAAGCATAGGCAACGACCTTCCCATTCTGCATCAACACGCACCCTAAACCTTCCTTGGACGCCTCGGTATAAACCGTGTATCCCTCGTGACCGTCTGGCAGAACAAGAATAGGTGCGGTGGTCAATCTCGTCTTCAGTTCCTTGAAGCTGGCCTCGCACTTGTCGTCCTACTGAAAGGACACATCTTTGCAAGTCAACTTCGTGAGTGGGGCCGCTAGCTTGGAGAAATACTTAACGAATCGTCTGTAGTAACCAGCCAATCCAAGGAAACTCCTAACTTCTGTCGGTGTCTTGGGCTAACTCCAACATGTCACTGCCTCAATCTTCGATGGATCCACAACAATCCCATTCCCGGAGATGATGTGACCAAGGAATGAAACCTCGTTGATCCAGAACTCGCACTTGCTAAACTTATCATATAGGCTATGCTCTCGAAGCGTCTGTAGCACAATGCGAAGATGCTCGGCATGATCCTCGACTGTCTTGGAGAAAACCAGAATATCATCGATGAAGATGACCACGAACTTGTCGAGGTAAGGTCGGAAGATTCTGTGCATCATATCCATAAAAGCTGCAGGGGCATTCGTCAAACCAAACGGCATTACAACGAACTCGAAGTGGCCGTACCGAGTGTTAAACCCGGTCACAATCGGGGGGTAGAGAGTTCAAACTCTTGGGAAAGACATCCTGGAAGTCCTTAATCGCTTCCGTGTTCTCAAGCTTCCGTTGTTCCTTCGGTTGGTTACGCAGATAAGCGACGAAAGATTGAGCTCCCTCTCGTATTATACGCGAAGCCTCGACATAAGAAATCTTCGGTGTCGAATCTGACTTCTCAAGAATACCCTTCACAATTGTCGCCTTGGTTCCAATCTGCACTGTCTTCCTGAAACAATCCACACTGACTCTGTGCTGATAAAGCCAGTCCATCCCAAGAATAATCCCATAATGTTGTAGCGGCAACTCGATTAAATCGGCGGGATAAACACGATCCCCTATCTTCAAAGGGCAACCCCTGAAGATCCTATCCGTAACGTATGATGTCCCCAAAGGAGAAGTGACTCGATACAAATAAGGCAGACTCTCCACAGGCATGCACAACTTAGCAGCAATATCAAGCGCAATAAATGAGTGTGTCGCACCCAGATCATATAATGCAGTAATAGGGATGTCATGAATATGCAGGGTACCTCCAATCACGTTGTGCTGATCGGGCTCAAGCTCCTCTCCCAATGCGAAGACTCTGGGCTGTACTCTCGGCTGACCACCCTGATGTCCGGCAGCCTGAATCACCTTCTGAGGTGTGGCGGTCTTCCTGTTCGGACACACGTCCAGCATATGATCAGAGGAACCACATAATAGGCACTGCCCTAAACGTCTCCTGCAGAACTCGGCAGTGTGGTTCGGCTTGCGGCAGTGGGAGCATAGAACTGGTGTGATGGTTGCAATCGGGGCTGGCTCGATATACTTGGGCTTCTTCTCGCCCGTGAAAGATCCAGATCCAGAAGTGAAAGGCCTCTCGTTCTTCTGGGGAAAACCCTTAGGGGCGGCAGCAGGGGTAGGAGCCCTACGGTGGAGCTCTCCAAGATCGGACTCAATGGCCATAGCCCGTGTCACAACCTCCTCATAAGAACGGAGGTCACTGCCAACTAGCTCTGCTCGGATCTCATCACGAAGACCCTCCTTAAACTTCCTCGCCATCCTCCTATCGTCGGTTGCCATGTGAGGAGCATATGCGATCAATCTGGTAAACTTGGCCTCATACTGGCCCACGGACATACCTCCCTAGGAGAGGTTCATGAACTCCCTCTCCCTCTGATCCCGAATAATCTCGGGCACATACTTCGCACGAAACTCAAATAAGAACTGTGCCCAGGTGCGCGGGGTTTGTGCGGCTGTCCATCTCCTCTCGATGAATCACCACCAATCAAGGGCGGGTCCCCTCATCAGAAACACGGCGAGCTCTATCCTCTGTAGGTCCTCAACATCCAGGCCCTAAACTTCTGCTCCAGATCAGAAATCTAGTCCTCAGCCTTGAGGTCATCTGGTTCACCCTCGAACACCGTAGGGCGATATGACATAAAGCGGTCCATGGTTCGGTGGTGGCAGTTGATGCTGCTGCTCCTACTGAGTCACTGTCCTATAAGTCGAACCGCATCATAGAAAGCGTTGGGCGGAGAAAAGCCCTCTGGTGGTGGAGGCGGATCCTGTCGGCACGATCGACCCATAGTACCTGAAACAGTGAGCTGAAAATGCATATGGGTTAATGATATGTTCAAGTAATCACATAACAGTAATCTTATAAGAGCGTAAGTAAAGAAAATTAACACGAAACCTGTAACGACCCAGAAATCCGAGAATTATTGTAAGTATTTTCCCGCGTTAATTATCTTTCTTAACCCTAAATTCTCGTAATATGTGAGTTATTATATATTATTTTCGTATACGACCCAATGTGATAATATTAATTGTGTATTTAAATTCCTTGTCTAATTGCGTTTGTTCGATATTAAATTGATATCTTTGACAGACGTGTATTTAATTAGACTTTCTAAAATTACTAAAATACCCCTTCGTATTTTTTGATATTTCGAAAAATTTATAAAAGTCTTGAAACTTTCATTCGAACCTTATTTCAAAATTCGAGAGAGAGAGAGAAGAAGAAAAAGAGAATTTCTTCCGAAGCCCAAATCGATCGTGCCGAGCTCGTTTCTCCGTGGAATTTCGCGCCGATCGAACCTAAACGATCCTTTCGTCGATACCTTTATCTAGGTACCAATTTCCCCAATTTCTTTCACGGATTTTCGATGTTTTGAGAATATTTTATTAATTCGGGATTTTTAGGTAATATGCTTAGATTGAGCCCGTTTCTTGATCATTTCGTGATATTATTGGATGTAAATGTGTATTAGATGATGATTATTGATTGTTATAAATTATGAGTGTTGATTTGCGTTAAAAATATGTTTTTTATGAATTTTTGGTTCAATTTTCGTAAAAACCCGTAACTTTCTATTGTGTCCAGTTGAACCACACAGGCTAACGCACGGTCTTGAGCAAGACCGTGCAGGAGCCCGTGTGCAGCTCTTTTTGCCCGCACGGGCTCAAGCCCGTGTGTCCAAACCGTGTGTTTGGCCGTGTGTGCGTGCACGGTCTTGACACCGTGTTCAAGACCGTGCACAAGCCGGTGTGAAACACTTAGAAAATTTTCCAGCCTTTTTCAAATGTTGCTCTCGGCAATTGAGTCTTCGGGTCACCATTTTTGGTTGACTTTTCGCGTACGGACTCCAAAAATTATACAGTTTTCACCTATAGAACCCTTATAACTTGTAGATTAATATTTTGAAAGGTTTATTTAATTTCGCCCTCGTTCGGGCTGTGAATGGTGTAATTTTAAGTATGTGCATTTTTTACAACTTGTCGGAATTTCGTGAAATTTACATGATAGCTTCCTTATATATTATAATTGACATATGCATGATTGTGAACATGTTTGGTTAGCCGTTCGTCCAATAATTGCTTATTTGCGCTTTTTTAGTCGTTACTAATTCGTCTAGGTCCTGTCTTGTCTTCAGATCAATCAGGCGTCGGTGACCAGTGAGTCTAGCTACTAGGCTTTCTATTTTTGATTCCAGGTGAGGATTTAAATATTTAACTGGGCTTGAACATATATATATATATATATACTTGCGAAACCCCCTAATCCCTTATTGATGTATTATATATTTCGAGCTTATATTTTTATGTTTTATCCTCAAATCCTTTAATATCAAAATTATACAATATTAAACCAAATCGATTTGTTTTCAAAAAGGGCAGGAAACTCTTTATTTTCGTGACGGTTTGACTTAGGATTTACTCCCTTCGTCGTCACCCTTGCCCAGACTGCCGTTTGGCATTCAAATCTTATTTTCAAAGCGAGCAAATTCGTGTTATTTCAAAATGGGCCCGGGAAAGTATCCGGAGGTTACAACCGGGACCGAGCGTCCAGGGTGTAATCCGAGGTGCTTCTCCCAAAAATAAGCGTCAATCGTGGCCCGTCAGGAGTTGATAGCCACGGTTGGGAGCGATGGTGGATGTTGCATTCGTTGCACATTTTCCTAAAATTCACATTAGTCGAGCTTCGGGTTGCTCCTTAGCTTGACACCGGCGATGGAGATTTTTTTTTATCATGTATCGTGGAGAAATAAGGAGGAACAGGCCCACTCTCACGGGATATTTATTTATCGCTTTATATTATTATTGCTTTTATCGTTTTAATTGAATATCTAAGTCGAAGCATATTCCGGTTTTCTTCCTTATCGCATATGTATTTTCTATAAAAACCCGGAAGCATGACTCGACTTGTTCTCACATCTTCACTGAGTATTTTTGACTCACCCTCTTTCATTGGTTCTTGCCTCAGGTAGAGAGAGAGACTGACATGTCTCACGTGTCTGATGGGCAACAGTGCATAGATAGGCTTTTTGGTTTTGCCGAGTCTCTTTTGTTGTCTTTTAACTCTCTAGTTAGTTGTTCTTTTGTCATGGCTGCAGATATGATACTTTGATCCCTGTCCCTTGATATTTATTTAATGTTGCCCCTGAATGGGCTTTGATACTAATTAGTTAATTGGCCCCGGAGTGGCATTTATTTGATAATATGTTTTAAATTGCTTCCGCTGTTTATTCTGAGTTGGTTAGATGTTCTAATTTGGGGATCCACTGTTGCCAAGTGTAGGGATTGACCCGTTAGCTTGCATGGGTTCTCGGGTTGAGGCGTCGTTCTCGGCTTGGGAATCCGTGTAGGTTCGGGGGCTGTAGAGCGGGGCGCTACAAAATCTATAGTCGTACGACTTAGACATGACACTTCTAGAAAATAGAGCCTAAAGCTCTGATACCACTTCAGACTGTAGCGCCCCGCTCTACAGCCCCCGAACCTACACAGATTCCCAAGCCGGGAACGGCGCCTCAACCCGAGAACCCATACAAGCCAACGGGTCTATCTTGACACTTGGCAACAGTGAATCCCCAAAGACACAACAGTTAAACAATTCAGAAAACATAGCGGAAGCGAATTAATATCGTATAAACATAAATGCCACTTTGGGGCCAATTCAAATATCCAATAATATCAACGCCCATTTAGGGGCAACGTAAAGTAAATACTGTAATCATAAATGGGGTGGGGATCAATATAGCATTATAGATACATGCCAGGGACAAAAGAATGAAATAAAGAGAGTTACGGACAACAATCTAGACGACATGGCAAACCAAAAGGTCTATCTAAGTACTGTTGCCAATCCGACATGCGAGACATGTCGGTCTCTCAAATTACCTGAGGCAAGAAGCAGTAAACGAGGATGAGTCAAAGAACTCAGTGAAGATATGGTTAGAGCAAGTCGAGTCACGCTTCTGGGTTTTTCATAAGAAACTACATATGCGATAATGAAGAAACCGGATTGTGCTTCGACATGGATATTTCGCTAAAACATAAAGACAATAACATAAATAAAGTAGTAAACAATTATCCCAACGAGAATGAACCTGTTCCTCCTTATTTCTCCTTAATACATGATAAAACTCCATCGCCGGTGTCAAGCCAAGGAGCAACCCGAGGCTCGACTATAGTGAATTTTATGAAAGCGTGCAACACATGCAACACCCACCTTCGCCCCAACCGTGGCTATCAACTCTTGACGGGCCACGATTGACACTTAATTTTTGGGAGAAGTACCTCGGGCAACATCTTGGACGCTCGTGCCCAGGTGCAACCTCTGAATACCATCCCAGGGCCCCATTAAAAGTCCACGAGTTTACTCGCATTTCAAGAAAGGTTTTGGGGTGCCAAATGGGCATTGGGCAAGCAAGTGACGACGAAGGGAGTAACTACAAGTTCCGTATGTGTCGGGTTGTACTGGAGCACTTCCTAACAACTTTCCTCATAGACCCAATCCTAAGTCAAATTATCACGTTATAAAGAAAGAGTTTACTTACCCTTTTGAAAACAATTCAATTTGGATAATACGATACAATTTTGATATCAAATGATTTGTTAAATTCATAAAGATATATGCTCGAAATATTTAATACTAATAATAAGGGAAGAAAGAATAAAAGATCAAGTAAAACAAGGGGATACGGGGATTTCGCATGTATACATAGACATATATGTTCAAGCCCAGTTAAATAATTTAAATCCTCACCTCGTGTGCCAAAAAGAATGCCTAGTAGCTACAACTCACTGCTCTCCGACCTCAGACTGATCTGTAGGCAAGACAGGACCTAGACGAATTAATAACTACTCTTAAAAGCGCAAATAGGCAATTAATTGACGAACGGCTAACAAAACGAATCCACAATCATGCACATGCCAATAATAAGATTTATGGAAGCTACCACGTAAATTTCAAGTAATTCCGGCAAGTTTCCAGAGATGCGTACACATAAAATTACACTATTCACAGTTTGAATGAGGTTGGAATTTATCAAACTATTGATAATATTAATCTACAACTTAAGAGGAATCTATAGGTGAAAAGTCAACATAAAATAGCGAGACATTGACTCAATTCCCGAGAGCAACTTTAGAAAAGGCTGGAAAAAATGGCTAAGTGTTTTGCAACGGCCTGTGCACGGTCTTGGACTCACTGTCAAGACCGTGCACTGCACACGGCCTAGTGCATAGGGCAAGCGCATAGGCGTGAGCCCGTGCAGGCAAAAAGAGGCGCGCACGGGCTCCTGCACGGTCTTGATCAAGACCGTGCGTTAGCCCGTATGGATCAACAGCAGACAGCAGAAAACACGATTTCAACGAAAATCCGATTCAAAAATTCATTTTCTCATGCAAATTGACACTCATAAATTACAACAAACATCAAGCATCATATAGGAAACATTTCTATCCAAGAAACACGAAAAATGATCAAGAAACAGGTTCACATTCATAAAAATTCATAATTATTCCCGAAATTGAAAATATGCTCAAAACCTCAAAAATTCGTAAAAAGAAATGGGGAAATTGGTACCTACTCTATTTTCTTTTCCGATTGAGGCCGAACCTAAACCTGTGCTCGAGAGATAGCTGTCCATACACTGATAAGGGATGTATGGATTCTCGAGAAGAGAGGAGCCGCGGTGGTCCCCCCCGGACCGCCCGGATCCCACGAGTGAATCGAAAGTTGGATCTACATTGAGATTTCGTTGAGAGGATCTCATAGGTTCGAACGGCACAGAATTCGGTGGAGAAACAAGCTTGGGACGATCGATTCGGGCTTCGAAAGCAAAAGTTCTATTTCTCTTCTTCTCTCTCTCTCTCTCTCTCTTGTGCGAAAATTAGGGTCCAAAGAGGGTTTGAGACTTTTATCAAATAATTTGAAATGTCAAAAATACGAAGGGGTATTTCGGTAATCTTAGAAAGTCCAATTTAAAACATTTTGGCCAATTATATCAATATTAATATCAAAGCAAAACAAATAAGGAATTTAAATACGCACATAATATTATCACGTTGGGTCAAATACGAAATAATATAATATAATTCACATAATACGAGAAATAGGATTGAGAAAGATAATAAATCGAGAAAAAGAACTTACAAAGATTCTTGGATTTCTGGGTCGTTGCAGTTTGTATCTTTATCAAAACGAGCAACATTCACCCCTTTTGGTTTTAAACGATAAACGACGAACTGTGATCAATACCAATATTGTATAACCCCCTTTACTGAGAAGGTGGCAACGGGGACTTTTCCGATTTGCCACCTCCGGCGGCGGTGACGCAATGCATTTCGCAGCGAAGGTAGCTCTGGTCAAGGGGAGTATTTTGGTGGTGGTCTAACCTTCATCGGACCACCGACGACGGAGATATGGCAACGGGAAGGCAGCGGCGATGTTGGATGTTTTTCGGCGGTGGCATGGCCGCGCACCACTTGGGCTTTGAAGCTCTTGACAAGACGGAACTGTTGGCGTCGATCTCGGACTCAGACTCGATGGGACGGAGGAGCTCTGGCGAAGTAGAAGTGGCGCGATAGTGGTGTCGCGGCGGAGATGGTGGCTGAGCTATCTCCAGCCATCATTTTCGTCGGGCTTTACATGGGTTTCAATCCTCTTCGACATGGGTTTCAATTTTCGTTAATTTGGGATTTATGATTCTAGGGTTCCACCAAGGCTTTGAAGTGGAATTAAATTTCGATGGATGGTCCAATTGAGAAATAGTTTTGAGGGAAGTGACGGGCTCGACGAGAGGAACATTTCGGTATAAGGGTTCGACCATCGAAAGTGGTCCGGCGGTGGCAGGCAGTTTCTGGAGATTTTGGCACTGTTCCGGCGATGGTGTCTTTGGATAAATCCTTCGTCTCGACGCAACGGTTCTAATGGCGCTGGTATTACTTGAATCCGATTTTTCGTTTGTCTTTTATCGCATTTTTCGTATAATTGTGGTTAATTGTAGCTTTTTGGATTATAGCTTATTGCTTTTGGCTTTTGAGCATGAATGACTTGTACTCTAGCTTGTGTAAATTGTTGAATATTGTTGATGCATGATTGTGTAGTTGAACGGATAGGTTTCGGTTCGTTTAGGCTAGAGATAGGATTTGATTTTAGCTTGTAGCTTTAGAGCTTTTGCGAAAAGTTGTAAGTTGTATCTTAATTGTTGATTTGAATAGAATGTACTTGTTTAATGTTGAATTACAATCTTACCCATGAGTAACTTATATATTTACATGTTTTGCAATTAATTTAGTGTTGTTCGTTTATTCTATACTTTTGGATATAAATTGACCATGTTACCCCTACTTGCTCTTCTAGGTTTAAATATCGAATGTGTATTTTTAAGCATGTTTGTAATTTAGTAGCCAAGCGTTAGTGTCTATTTCCTTATCGTGTCAATCATTCATCCTCTGGACCCCATGTTTTTCAGGTGGGATCTTTGAGGCAGAATTGTAATTGCTGCTTGCTTTCCTTCTCTTGTTTTGTCGAGCCAGGTAAGGGTTTAAAATGCTTTCAACTGGGGCAAGATCATAGATATATAGGTTTGCGAAATAACTTATCACTCCTGTCTTTTTTATTGCTTGCTATTCTCACATTTACTATTTCTTTATGTGCTTAGTCAAACCTTTTGATAGCAAAACCTATGCATCCAAAATGATTTAAAAATGCTTTCAACTAGAGACAAGTAACTTATCTGTTTTAAAAGTAACCATTTGATCTCAGAGACACTTATAAGTAATGTCGTTAGGGACATCTGTCAGCATGCTCCCAAAGCGTACGACGCTTATGAGTATTTCTTTGATCGTTACACCAACCTGTCTCAAAAGCCCCTTTGGCCATTCATACTTAACTGCTTGCATCATTTTCCAAACGGCCGTTTTGGCCGCCCAAACTGTTCTTGTTTTCTAAGCGAGCCATGGACTGGATCATGACTTTGGGGCCCAGGAGTTATACAGGAGGTGAGCCTGGTGACGAGCGTCTAGGGCAAATCCCGATGTGTACTCTAGGTATTAACTTAGGCCGATCGGGAGATTTGGCTAGCCTAAGTTAATGCAACGGTAGCGCCTTGAGCGTTTCCTTAAATTGTGTACGGTAGCGTTGTGGGGCACCACTCGTTTCCTTAAACTGTGTTATGATTGACTTTTGGTGGTGGAGTAATTGATTTCATGATTGTCATTATTAGGAGTTAAATGAGCGCCCGTTCTCACCTGGACACATTATTGCATGGATTATTTATATTATTTACTTGTCTAATTGATTTACTGATTTTGTTACTTAGTCGAAGCACAATCCCGTCTTTCATTTCTTGTTCGTGTAGTATTGATAAATTTTCCTTTCATCTACTCGACGGATTGTGAATCGACTAAGCCTTCATTGAACTATCGACTTGATATTATGTGCAAATGATTTCAAAGGATTCGATTCGTCAACCTTTTGAGTTTTCAAAGTGAGCCGAACCCGAGTGTTGCTTGGTGTTATGTTTTGCAACTTAATATTATATTTATATTCTTTATTAAAACAAGCAACATTCACTACCTTTGGTTTTAAAAGATAAACGATGAATTGCGATCAATACCTATATTGTATTACCACCCCTTACTGAGTATCCTTTATACTCACCCCTTCTATTTTGGTTCTTGCTTCAGGTAGACAAGGTGGCAGTGTTACCTATCTTGTCAGTCAGCAGCAGCAGGTCTAGGTTGGCTCATGTATTATTGTCTTGTCAGTGTCCCAACAACAGTCGAGTCTTTACTCTCTGGTTTAATTTGGAATTGTTGTATTTAACATTATGATTTAATTTATTTACTTTCTATACTTACGTGCCCCTGATGTGGGATAGTTTAGTTGAGCCATGGACGACATTGATTGGATAATTATTTTAGAACTGTTGTTATGATTACCGTTGCCATGGATATCTTTTAAGAATTGATTTGTTATTCTGAATTCACTTCTGCATTTATCTGATTGTTGATATTGTTGTTGGGGCGTCGTGTTGTTGTTTCCGGAGTTTTGATTGAGCGTTTTGCCATTCGCTGAAATGAGTTTTCGAATAGGGCACCCTGTCATGCTCCGGAATTCATTTTGGTGCGAATGTGGCGTTCTTCTTCCTCCTACGGAGAGGGGCGCTACAACTTTAGTGATTACGCACCCTGAGGCTGTGGGCTCACCACGGTCGTGGTGCCATGACTACTCCACTACGGTCTCAACTGAAATAGAGGCCGTGGCCCCACCATGCCCGTGGTGGGTCGTCTTCCCTAGCAGGAAAAACTGACCTAGGTCTGAAAATTGCATTTTAAACCCTAATTTTGACCCCAAATCACCCAAAACATATGGAAATGATCATATAGCATCGAAAGAAACATAAATTGAGAGTTTCGAGAAGTTCCGGCAAGTTTCGAACAAACCCACAAAATTACACCAAAAACCCATAATCAAAAACTAACTCAAATACTCGAACTCAAAGCACAAAAAACATGTATAATCATCTTAGGAACATTTATTCTAAAGACCCTCATGCTCCAAACCAACGAAACGAGAGAAAAACAAAAATATATTCAAAGAAGCACAAACCGAGAAAAATGGAGATTGAGGGAAATCCGTCGGAAGAGAAGTCTTGAGCTCGGAGTATGTTGTTCTTCGTGAGGAGGTGCACGTTTTTCGTCAAGGTCGGGTCTCGATTCAATCACCGAAGATGAAGTTAGGGTTTTGATGTTGAAGGTGATGAATAGTGAGAGAAAGAGTTGAGTTGCGTGAGAAAGAGATGAGAATGAAGAGAAAGAAAGAGTTTAGCTCTTTTTATCCAAATCTGATTTTTAGGCCAAAAATACGAAGGGATAAAATCATAATTACGCCAAACTTATCCCAAAAATAGCATGTTGTCGGAAATGGACAATATCACAGCCAAAATTCATGAAATTGAACACACGTTGACATGAAATGGTTTAAAAACTGAAATACACTCATTTACGAAAAATCATATAATTCACATATTAAACATCAAAATAAATCATAAATTGCGCAAATAAATCGATACAACTTACCGGATAATAATACGAATTAATGGGTCGTTACATGAATTAATCCAAATATAAACTCCAATATCACATTTATTTTTAATATATTTTTATTACAGACCATGCCTAAAAAATAGAGAATCGAGTACGGGTTCATGCGTCTAAAGTATTCTCTGAAAAATCAAGGTACTCTGTAGACTGGCACAAAGTATAAATTCCAATATAACAAGTTTTTATATGTGAAAATCAAGGTTTTCTCATCCAGAATCAAAGTATAAAATCCAATATAAAGAGGTTTTCTATTCAATCAGAAAAGTGACCAAATTTAACACGTCCCACAAATATTAATTCAACTTCAATGCAGTCTAAGCAATATTACATTTTTTTTTGTTAGTTCTAAGCAATATTACATGCGAAAACCAAAAACATAAAATTCGAACAGAAAACACAAAAGCACCTTACATCTATCGAGAAATTACATACCAGGCCAATCTTCAGTGAATTACTTATAACTATTGTTCACTCTTTTGGGTGACACTCGATTTTTTATCAGAATGATCTTTTTCTTGAATTGTTTTGGCTTTCACCTTTACCCTTACATCGATAAGTTTTAGTTTAAGGATCTCGTGCAGGCGGATCATGTTAGAGATATCCTCATCACTGCACAAATCGACACAGTACCCTTTTTTATGAGGAGCAACATATCTCAAATTATAGCTGATTGTGGAGATTTCGGACCTTCTTTTACGGATAATTTGGTAAAAATCACGCAGAGTGAGATTATGATCAATCGAGAATACGTGAATGTCTGAATAGAATAGGACACTAGCCAAAAGCATTGGTTCATCCATTATTCAAGCAATGGACACACAAGCTTTTCGAAATCTAATTGTGGAAAAAATGTGGGAATTAATTGTGGAAAAAGGATTAGAATTATCTAAAGAGAAAACATAATATACATATTTCATTGACAATAGTAAAACAAATTGTTCAACCCACAAAAAGAAAATAATAAACCTTACAATGAATGAACCCTAACTGTAAACGGGAGCTGGAGGACCGAGTAGAAGCGGGAGTTGGAGGACCGAGCAGAAGAGGAACAAGAGCGGCAGAAGCTGAAGACGAAGAACAAATTGGAAGAAGAACGTAGAAGCTGGAGACGAAGAATTCTCTGCTTAGTCCTTAGATTTTTAGACGTCGCCGGAAGAAGAGAAGAGGAAGACGATGAAATTTAATACGAAAAAAAATTAAAGATTTTCTAAAAATAATTGAAAAGAAAATGAAAAAGAAAATAAGAAATAAAAAAATATTTGTAAAAAAGAGATACAAAATAAATTATTTGATTAGTATTTTATTTAAAACAGATTCTTATTTCTAAGAGTTTCCCATTCCAGGTCCTTTTGAGCAACACTTTTAAAAGTTAGTCCTTATTTCTATGAAGGATGTTATAATAGGTCCTTATGGCTAGATTTTCGTAAAAAATATAATTAAAAAAATCCAATAACTTTCAGTAATTAGCCCATTTAGTTTATTATGGGACTTGAATTTTATAAACCGTAGCCCAACTTTTAGCCCATTATTCAAACTAAATCTATGTGGTTCTAAACTTGTATTTGGTTAGAAAAGTTTGGTTAGTGTAATGGAATTAGCCACCAGATTCTTAGATAAGAAAATAGTTTACTTTGATATATTAGAGCACTAGCATATACCCGTGCATTGCACGGAAAATATAGTTTCTATGAGAATTTAATAAAAATAAAAAATAATATTTTCAAAAAAAAATCATATTTAAACTGATGTATAAAAACAATAAGAATAATAACTTATAAAAAGACTAATATTTAGTCTCACATCTTACTTTCAAAATATTAAAATATCTAACCACATGGGCACATAAACTTTAACTAAAACATATAATTATATACCTCTTACGGCATGATTGGTATATAGGAATGGACTCATAATGGAATGGTCATTGCTATGCTCATTTCTAAACCCATGATTGGTATAATTTTTGGATCGGGAATTACCATTCCTGGTAATTGTAACGACCCAAAATTCCAGAATATATTCTCGGAATAATTATTCGACATTTCGTTGGATTTTAAATGAAAAGATTAGCTTCGTTAGTTAATCTTAAATTATCTTAATTTATTTTAATTTATTTCCATATCCTCAACCAATTATAATTACCTTTTCTACCCCGAATTTATTTTAATCTCAAACGAACCCACACCCCCTAAATACACTTGCACCCTCTTGGACACACTTGCACCCTCTTGAACACACTTACACCCTCTTGTGCACATTCTCTTGCACACTCTTGAACACAACTCAAAATCGAGAGAGAGAAGGAGTGAAGAGAAGGAGAAAGGAAGAAGAAGAAGGAGAGAAAGAGAAATCCCGTTCCGAATCCGTCGCTCGATCAATCGAAATTTCGAGACCAACTATACGATCCTCATTCAATTCTCTATCGGCAACCTTCTTTCTCCACTTCATTTCATCCATTAAATCCTTCGATTTTCTAGTTTTTAAATTGAAATGAATATTTGATAATTTGATGGGTTTGTAGGTTAGAGTTTACCATTTTTAGTGTAGTTCGGATCAAATGATAGCTATTAATGTGTACAATGCATGAGTGTGAATTTTATATGTTGATTTTAGCTATAGAATCCACCCTAGTTGATTTTAGGACGAAACCCTCGTGAGAAACCTTAAAATCGCATTTTCTGCACCTGAAAGACGAACCACACGGTCCAACGCACGGTCTTGGCAAGACTGTGCACCAGACCGTGTGCACCACCTTGAGCCTGCACCGGCCGGCGCACCCCGGTGCGCAAGCCAGTGCGCACTTGTTTTAGCTTGCACGATCTTGAGTGCGTGCTCAAGACCGTGCACAAGGCCGTGTGTTAGCCCGTGCGAATGCCTTAACCAAATTTTCAGCTTTTTTTCCTTAGTTGCTCACGGTAATGGGGTCAAATGGCCAAAAATAAAAGTTGACTTTTTGCATACGACCCCCTAAAATGGAGCCATTTGCACCTATAGCTTCCATATGATTCAAGGATGAATATTTCGTAAAGTTTTCAAAATTTCGATCTCGTTCGGACCTTGAATCGAGCATTTTTCGTTTAGGGCTTTTTCCCCAATTTTTGAATGTCGTCCGAATTCGAAAATCGCATGAGTGCTTATTTATAATATTATATGCATGAATGTGCAATTAGAATTTCAATTGAGCATGTTTAGCATCGTTAATTTCGTACTTTCCGTTTAATCGATTTAATTGCATTTTAATTGTAAATTTAATTGCTACATGACGTTTATTGGTTTTTCATGTGTTGTAGTTTTCGTGAGTCGTTGTCGTGTCTTGTCTTATTTGGTTCTTGTTGTCTATTAGTTTCAGGCCGTCTTCAAGGCATAGCTTGGGTTGTCTTGTCGTTCCCGTGCTTCCAGGTGAGGGTATTAAAATGCTTTCAAACGGAGTAAGAATTTCTTTTAAATTATTGCGAACTACCCTTATGTGCTCATCTTGCTTTGATTTCCCTTCTCGTATATCTATTAGATATTTAACCTATATTTTCATGATTTTATAATAAATATTTTGATATTAACTTGTACCTATAAGTATCTCTAAATCATTTTGTTTTCATGAGGCAAGTAAAGCTCTTTCTTTTAAGCATGACGTTTTGACCTCGGTTGGGTCTATGAGGGAAGTCGTTAGGGGAAGACGTTAGTGTTTCCCGACACGTATGAAACTTGTAGTCACCCCCTTTGTCGTCACACACACTTGCCTAAATGCCCTTTTGGCCTTAACTTATAATGTTCTTCAAACGCGAGCAAAAGATAATGTATTGTTCTTTTAATGAGGGCCCGGGAGGGTATTCGAGGGTCTCACTTGGGGACGAGCGTCCAGGGTGTTGCCTGAGGTACTTTTCCCAAAATTAAGCGTCAATCGTGGCCCGTCAGGAGTTGATAGCCACGGTTGGGAGCGATGGTGGGCGTTGCATTCGTTGCACATTTTTCTGAAATTCAACAGTCGCCCGGGGTCGCGCTTCGGGGTCAGACACCGGTGATGGAGCTATTTTAATTGAAGGGGTTATAAGGAGGAACTGTTAATTATTGTCGTGTATGCAAGTCGAAGCACGATCCGGATTTTCTTCAATTATGCAAATGTATTTTCCTATATATATAATCCAAACCCGGAAACGTGGCTCGTACTTGTTCCCTCTTTACCATCACTGAGTATCTTTTATACTCACCCCCACTATTTTGATTCTTACTTCAGGTCGAAAGGTGGCGTTGTCACCTATCTTGTCAGTCGGCAGCAGCAGGTCTAGGTTGGCTCGTATGTCTTGTCTTGTCAGTGTCCCAACAACAGTCTTGTCCTTATTTATGAATTGATTTAATTCATGTATTTCGTATTATGTTTTATTTCCCGTACTTACGTGCCCCTGATGTGGGATAGATTAGACGAGCCATGGATGACATTTATTAAATGATTATTGAGAATGATGTATGAATTATGTTGCCATGAATGGCTTATATGACTAATTGTATAATTTTGATTTAGCTTCCGCAACTCTGTTATTCTTTTATTGCTGTTGTTATTGGGGTGTCGTAATGCTGTTGCTGGTATTTGATTGATTGATTGCCGTTCGCGGGGATGGATTTTTAAATGGGGTACATCTACCTCGTTTGGGAGTTCGTCTCGGTGCGGATGTGGTGTCCTTTCTCCGCCTACGGAAAGGGGCGCTACAGTAATTCCCGAAGGAATGCTCATTCCTATATGCATGGGATTAACCATTCCTTCTACCCCATGGTATTAGCTATTACCAGTGCTTCAGGAATGAACTATTTATATAGTATTTTATTATAATATTTATTAAATTCATCTAATATCATAATATTTTCATAAATATAAATTATATGTTAATAAACACATTAAATATTAGATGAATAAGTTTCCTAATAAATTACATATTAATCTATCAACAGATAGAAAAGAAAATTTAATAAAATTCAAAATATAACTGTAACATCCCAAACTTGAGAAATATGTACCATGTGGGCATTTGTCCCACATAGGAAAAACATAAAGTAATGTGAAGGGTTTATAAGTGATCTTCCAAGCACAACTACCATGTGGTGCATCACCTTTTGGCAAGTGGTTTCAAGCCAAACTTTAGGGTTGTGCTCAGTGGTGGTGAAGCTTATACCCGCGCGTCCAACGGGTGCCATCGTGAGGGTTCTCCTCTCCGCGCCCGGGGCTGCAACAAATGGTATCAGAGCCAACCGTCAGCTATGGGAATGCATGTTCCACACATGACATGAGTCGTGAGTCACCGCTAAAGGGGCTCCGCTCGGCGTGTTGTGGGCAGCTTCTCCACTGGCGGGAAGCCATGATCCTATGTCACGGTGTAATGAGGACATTACGCTCTCAAGGAGGGGTGAATGTAACACCCCAAACTTGAGAAATATGTACCATGTGGGCATTTGTCCCACATAGGAAAAACATAAGTAATGTGAAGGGTTTATAAGTGATCTTCCAAGCACAACTACCATGTGGTGCATCACCTTTTGGCAAGTGGTTTCAAGCCAAACTTTAGGGTTGTGCTCAGTGGTGGTGAAGCTTATACCCGCGCGTCCAACGGGTGCCATCGTGAGGGTTCTCCTCTCCGCGCCCGGGGCTGCGACAAATGGTATCAGAGCCAACCGTCAGCTATGGGGAATGCATGTTCCACACATGACATGAGTCGTGAGTCACCGCTAAAGGGGCTCGGCTCGGCGTGTTGTGGGCAGCTTCTCCACTGGCGGGAAGCCACGATCCTATGTTACGGCGTAATGAGGACATTACGCTCTCAAGGAGGGGTGAATGTAACATCCCAAACTTGAGAAATATGTACCATGTGGGCATTTGTCCCACATAGGAAAAACATAAAGTAATGTGAAGGGTTTATAAGTGATCTTCCAAGCACAACTACCATGTGGTGCATCACCTTTTGGCAAGTGGTTTTGGGACCAAATTTCAAACTCGTTTGTAACCCTTTCGGGCTAAAGGAGCCTTCTAGGGGTTATTATGTGACGGTTGGCTCTGATACCATTTGTCGCAGCCCCGGGCGCGGAGAGGAGAACCCTCACGATGGCACCCGTTGGACGCGCGGGTATAAGCTTCACCACCACTGAGCACAACCCTAAAGTTTGGCTTGAAACCACTTGCCAAAAGGTGATGCACCACATGGTAGTTGTGCTTGGAAGATCACTTATAAACCCTTCACATTACTTTATGTTTTTCCTATGTGGGACAAATGCCCACATGGTACATATTTCTCAAGTTTGGGATGTTACAATAACACGCAATAAATCAAGGAATACATAAAAGGGATGATTTTAGTTATTTCCTGAACTTAGGGAAAAGTACAGCAATGCTTATTGACTATTGAAAATTATATACAGACCCCCTAACTCTAACAGAAATCTAAAAACTTAACAGAATGTTGAGAAATTATCACTTTACCCTTAATAACCGTTAACTAAAAAAAATGGATAATTACACTTACACACCTCGACTTAGGGCTAAATATAATAACACAACCTCGACTTAGAAATTTTTTTTCTGACATAAGCCTAACGACATGACCTAAGTGTTAGAAGAAACCATATTTGAGGAATGTCTCTATAATTACCTATAGTTGAGAGATGTTATTATGTTTACCCCTAAGTTGAAGGATGTAACTATAATTATCCCTACATAAAATCAACTAAAAATGTTGCCATGAAAAAGTAAATGAAGATTAGAATGTACATGGTTATTCATAATTAAGCGTTATATTCCTTTAAAAATATCTAAAATGATATGGAGTATGTAAAATGATTAATAAATTGAATAAAGAAATATTAAATATTAAAATATAAGACATTCAACTGTGATGGTGTCTAAAGAAAAATAAACATAAACAATTAAAATAATAATGATTATAAAATGTAAATAAGCAAAGATATAGGAGTTACACCGCCTATTTAGCTATATATATTGGTCATTACATAACCAAAACATGGAGGAGAATTATATAATATTAACGTAAAATACAATGCCTAAAAGATTGAAAAAGAACAATAAATAAGAATGAAAGAAAATCAAAATATATATATGGCGATAATCATCATATATAAAGGTAAAAATCTAACAAAATACCCAAGAGCTCAATAGAATAACAAATGAAATATCAAAAAGATGAGAAATGAAGCATATTAACAAAAACTTGAAGGATAATATAAAAGCAAAGAATAAACAAAAAAATAATTAAGTAAAAGAAAATGAAATAATAATCGTAGAAAATTAATTAGTATATACACCTAATGATCTAACCATTGACAATTTGTAAATCCAATTAAAAAAAAATGAAAAAGTGATCTTGTTGAAACTTTTTCTTCTTCATTAACAATAAAGATCTTGCCAAAAACGCGGAATAATGCACTTCTTCAAAAGAAGTAAAACGAAATTGGTCACCATCATTCAAGAATATGATATAGTCCTGCCTAGCTAATCGATGATTGCTCCATTCACTTTTTTCTTGTGTAACTCTCAAAATAAATGTAATGTGAAACTCTCTTTTTTCTTGTCCTAGACAAATGAAAAACACCACATTAACATATATATTGGCATGGTGAGCAGAGTTTATAATGTGAAGTTTTTAAGTTCAAAATAAAAAACAATAATCAAATGAATACATATGGGAGTTACTCATATTAAGAGAGTGGTTAACAGGTTAAGTAAATAAAATCTTGAATGATTTAGTAATTGGAACAAATCAGGATATAATTTAGAACCTCAATTAATGTAAACTAATTACCATTAAAGTTATTTTATCAATTAAAATAATTTAAAATTCTAAAAAAATTAGAATTTTATCAAACTTGTAAAATTGCAGTCAATGAACCATACACATTATGCTATACATAATAGTATATATATATATATATATATATATATATATATATATATATATAAACAGGATTAAAAGAAATTGATAAAATATTAACTAAAGAACAAAAAGTATAATAATAAAGTAAAAATATTAGAATAAAATGAATCAAAAGAATAAGGAAACGTATTTTATTTTAGTGGCTAATTAAATTTGTATTCTCTAAAACAGTAAGGAAACATGCTAGTCATTACTAGATATATAACATTGTCCCCATAAATGTTTTGTAATTTCAATTTAAGATAATTGGCTATAATTGATAGCACCCCATTAATAGCATTTAATAGATTATGTAGCGACCCTGAAGAAGGAACGCCACATCCGCACCAAAGCGGATTCCCGAGCTTCAGTGAGAGGTCTCGACTCAAAAACCCACTCCGGCGAACGACACGCAAGTAATAACTACCGGCAACAGCAACGACTTCCCAACAACAACCACAACAATACAGAGTAATGCGGAAGTGATTTAAAAGGTAAACAGTTCAATTCCATAAAAGCCTAGGAGGCTAACATAATATCATTAAATAGTTACAATTCAAAATACAAAAGAATCATAAACACGTAGTGCCATCCATGACTCAACTAGCCTATCATGTGCAACCCTAGATATCTTCAACTATCCCATATCAAGGGCACATAAGGTACGGAAAGTAAATAAAGCAATAAATGGTACGAAAGATAGATGAATACAATAAAACAAGACTGGACAGTTGTTGGGACCACTGACAAGACAAACCAGACGAAAAGACTGAGCCTATCTAGACCTGCTGATGCCGACTGACAAGATAGGTGACGCCGCCACCTGTCTACCTGAAGCAAGAACCAAAATAGAAGGGGTGAGTATAAAGGATACTCAGTAAATGGGGGTTTTGATCACAGTTCGTGTTTATCTTTTAAAATCAAAATAGTGGATGTTGCCCGTTTTGAGAAAGTATACAAATAACAATATAAGTTGCAAAACCATAACACAAGGCAACACTCGGGTTCGGCTTACTTTGAAAACACAAAAGGGTGACGAACTGGATCCTTTAAAATCATTTGCACATAATGTCAAGCCGATCAATCCAAAGGATATTAGTTGAGTCACGCGACCGTTACAAGTTCGAAAGGCATGATATAAACAAGTTGGAAATGATAAGTAAACACGGCTCGTAATTCAACTAAGTTGTTTGAACAATAAAGAAGGCTTAAGTTGGGCAAGTTCGAGCCACACTTCCAGGTTTTATATATATATAGGGAAGTACATATGCTAAATGAAGAAAACCGGAAGGTGCTTCGACTTGTAACGGAATCAGTAAATCAATTAGACAAGTAAATAATGCAATAAGTCATGCAATAATGTGTCCCGGCGAGAATGGGCCCTCTCCTTATAACTCCCAACCTTGAAAATCATGAAAGCATGTAGTCAAGTACTCCACCACCAAAAGTCATGATCCAATCAGAATTTTATGGAAACACGTGTTAACAACGTCACCCTAATCAAAATTTTCTACGAAGCACGTAGCCTACAACGCCACCCTCGCACTAACTCAGGCTAGCCAACCTCCTGGCCGACCTAAGCGAATACGGATCGGAGTATACATCGGGATTTTCCCTAGACGCTCGTTGTAGCAGGCGCCCCAAACGGGTAACGCACGCCCCGCACCGAGTCCCGATCCGGAACCGAAATGGGATCCGACCCGAACCAAAACCCGTCGAACGGCAAGCATTTACTCAATAACTAGGCGGGGGTTTCAAAACAACGAAAAGACAAGTGCGGAAGCGAACATAACGAAACATTTAAAACATGAATAATTACACAAGTAGTAAAGCCCACCAAGGCTAACGAAATTCCATAATTAAATAACAAACGGGTTCGATACAATATCCCGATAATTATATAATAACGGGTTCAATATTTATACATAATCCCGAATACAAACTAATTAAATCCTAACATCGTAAAACATAAAAATAAAAGCCATACGGAAAAGAGTTATACATGAGCAAAAATAAATGCAACTCTAAGACGCGACGACGACGACGCAGATCCCGCCTAGTATCCTGAACCCAGTACAGGGGTAAAACAGAGGGGGTTAGTCAAACGACTAAGTGAGGAGAGAATAATAATGTATATCATAAAACGGAAATAAATCACCAAATTTTAAACTTAAAGAAATCAACATAAAAGAAAGGTTTTCGTAATCGGGTGGTGATTTAACATAAAATATAACATATCATATGACTCGGCGAGTCGAGCCCTTAACTCCAATTTCCAAACATAAAAACCGGAAACCACCCTTATGCCTCCAATGTAGACGGACCGCTAAATCCGAACTACTCATAACAGACGGGAATAACTCAGGTACTCAAAAGGGCTGCCACTCAGGCCTCACCCCGAGCTCCCAAATGGAGGAAACCATAGGATTTACGCCGTAGACCCGACGTCTACCGACTTCGTCCTATCGCTCTTACTCCGGGCCCAAACAAACATGCATACATATCATAACTCGCTTTTCAAATCATTTCGGGTTGGTCAAAAGACCGTTCGAGACATGTCATATGCGAGGCCGAAGGCCAAAGTTCGCCTTAGAAAACAAAAGGTTTTACATGTCTCTTTCGTAAACATTTCAAAGTCTATACGTAGTACTTTTCATATCAAATCATTTTCGATAAATCAAATGAACATAATAATCATAAATATCTATTAAGTATATATATATAAACGGTGTGAAAATAAAACATAAACGTGGCTTCTATCAGGAAAGACTTATTTATATATACGTAATAATACTGGAAACAGAAACGGAAAGCCTCACCTATGGCTATGCAAAATAAGACAAAAGCAAGACCGGATGCGCTACTCCACGGGAGTATCGTCTGCAAAATACCAAGACACGACCAATTAAGACTAACGACGACGCACGGCTTATACGAAAACATTAAAACACATAGGAGCACGTTATACAATTAAATCAATCACTTAAGTTCAAATTCTCAAACGAAAATAGAGTAATTCATGCATTTAAAAATGTAAATCAAGTCCAAATGCAACGAAACTTTACGGACATGCTTAAATTATCATAAAGGAGTATGCATTCGAATTTCGGGAAAATCGGGCTTCACATGCAAAAGTTAGAAAATTTGACGAAAACTTAAAACACACTATTCATATACCCGAACATGTTGTAAATTCATAAATCATGTAATTCCTATCTATTTCATATATATCGAATACACGAGCGAAGAAATAATTCAGAAAAGACGAGCCGAAGCGGGACCCGTAGGCTAAAATGTGCCCTGACTTACAGAAGGTCAGGGCACTGTTCGACCAGGCCACACGGCCTTATGCACGACCGTGTGCCGAGGCCGTGCACAATCAAGCAACACGCACGGCCTCATGCACACGGCCTCAAGGCCGTGTGCACCAGCCCGTGTGCATTTCACCACACGCACGGTCTCTTGCACGGCCGTGTAACCCCACACGGCCTTTCGACACCCCACGGCCTTTCGACACCCCGTGTGCAAAGCCCGCGTGCGTCCAGATTGAGCAGAAACTCGCAGACAGCAAAAACATACGCGATTTCAAACCAAAAATTCAACATTTGGCTAATTAATCATGCAAATCATACCCTAATATTTACATATAATCATCTACAACATATAATCTACATATAGAAACGATAAACACGAAAATCCATCCACGATTACTATCAAAATCGAATAAAACCTAAATTCTATAACTATTATCAAAAATAAGAAATACGAAGCATACGAGACATAAAATGAAAGGATTGTGAAAGGCTTACTCATAGATGAGATCGCGAGGAGTTCGTAGACGTAAACGGCTCGAAAATCCGTTGGGAAACGGAGTCGGAACGATCGTTGGAATCTCTTTCTTCTTCCTTCTCTTTTTCTCTCTTTTTCTTTCTTCTCCTTTTCTTTTTCTTGCTGAGTGCCGCGAGAGTGAGATGAGAGATTGACTTAGTCAAATTTTGACTAAGGTTTAGAAATCGAAGGGGCAAAGTCGTAATTTTGCAAAATAAGTTCGAAAACTCACGTTGTCCAAATAACATGTAATTACAGTCAAAATTCATATTATTAAACGCACATTGACAATTTGTAATTTAAATACATAAATTCATTCACATACGAAATAATTCTAAAATTACATAATGAATATCAAATAAAATAATAAATTGCGCAAATATTCGATTCGGACGTACCATATTATAATTCGGATTTTCGGGGCATTAAAATCACCCCTCCTTATGAGAATCTGGCCCCCAGATTCTACTCGTCCGGCTGAAATAATTCCGGATGAAACTTGCGCATCTTGTCCTCGGTTTCCAATGTAGCTTCTTCGGTTGTCTGATTTCTCCAAAGGACTTTGACAAGAGAAATCTCTCGGTTGCGCAGAGTTTGAGTCTTCTTATCCAATATCTTCACCGGCTTCGAAACAAAGGTCAAATCCGGTTCCAGTTCAATATCCTCAACAGGAAGGATCTCAGACTCATTCGGGAAGTACTTTCGGAGTTGGGAAACATGAAAGACGTTGTGAATCCCTGTCAGACTCGGCGGCAAGTCTAACCTGTAAGCTGCGTTCCCAATCCTTTCCAGAATTTCATAGGGACCTAAAAATCTTGGGCTCAACTTTCCTCCTTTTCCAATTCGGGTGAAACCCTTTCGAGGAGAAGCTTTGAGGAATACTTTGTCACCAACCTCAAATTCCAACGGTCGGCGACGGGTGTCGGCATAGCTCTTCTGTCGATCCTGAGCTGCTTTCATTCTCTGCCGAATAATCTGGATACGGTCGATGGCATTTTGGAGAAACTTTGGAGGAGTTCCTCGTTCCTTATCATCCTTCGTCCATCGCCAATCTTCGAGATCCCAAAACAACGGGGACCTACACTTTCTACCATACAATGCTTCGTAAGGTGCCATTCCGATCGTAGACTGATGACTGTTATTGTAGGCAAACTCAATCAGAGGCAACTGGTCGTGCCAATTGTTACGAAAATCCAGGGCACAAGCTCGAAGCATATCACAGAGATATCTGATCATCCTCTCTGACTGACCATCGGTTTGCGGATGTGCGGCTGTACTGAAAGTCAGCTTCGTTCCCATTCGTTCTTGAAGTTGCTGCCACAAACGGGAAGTAAATCGAGCATCTCTGTCAGATACTATTGTAGTCGGAATTCCATGAAGCTTGACAATCTCTCGGTGATAAATCTCTGCCAACCTATCCACCTTGTACGACATGTTGATCGGTAGAAAATGAGCACTCTTGGACAGTCGGTCGATAATCACCCAAATGCTATCGTAGCCACCTCTAACCTTAGGCAAACCAGACACGAAGTCCATGGCAATACCCTCCCAATTCCATGTAGGAATCGGTAGTGGCTCAAGCAAACCTCCCGGTCTTTGATGTTCAACCTTAACCTGCTGACAAGTCGAGCATCTCTTGACGTAATTAGCTACGTCTCTCTTCATGCCTCTCCACCAGAATAATTCTTTCAGATCCCGATACATCTTACTTCCACCTGGATGAACTGTGTAAGGTGTGTTGTGAGCCTCATCGAGAATCTCTTTCCTCAGACTCTCCGGAACACAAACTCGGGACTTGTAGTGGAGAATTCCTATGTCGTCCACACCAAACTGAGTCTCAGAATCAGCTGCGATGTGAACTATCTGTCTCTGAGTCCACTCATCAGTAGCATGAACATCTCGGATCTTTCGACCCAACTCTGACTGGATCGATATGCTGTGAACATGGGCCTGGGAACTGATGTGAACTCCCTCTAACTTAGCCTCTAGCTGGGCTATGCTTGCCTTCCGGCTTAGTGCATCGGCTACGACATTCGCCTTTCCGGGATGATACTGAATCTTGCAATCGTAGTCCTCAAATAATTCCATCCAACGGCGCTGTCGTTTGTTCAATTCCTTCTGAGTAAACAAATACTGAAGGCTCTTATGATCTGTGAAGATGTCGAACGTGATGCCGTAGAGGTAATGACGCCATTTCAATAATGCAAATACCACGGCGGCTAGCTCAAGGTCGTGAGTGGGATAGTTCTCTTCAGCTGGCTTTAGCTTCCTCGATGCATAAGCTATAACTTTCCCATTCTGCATTAACACACAACCTAATCCTTCGTGTGACGCATCTGCATACACGACAAATCCTTCAGAACCCTCGGGCAGGGTCAATACTGGAGCTGTGGTCAACCTCTTCTTGAGCTCCTGAAAACTAGCTTCACATTTGGCTGACCACTCAAACTTAGCTTCCTTATTTGTCAACGCTGTTAACGGACCTGCAAGTTTAGAGAAATCCTTGACGAAACGTCTGTAGTATCCTGCTAAACCCAAGAAACTACGGATCTCTGTAGGAGTCTTAGGTCTCTCCCAATCCAGCACTGTCTCAATCTTCGAAGGATCTACCTCGATTCCCGTTCTGGATATGACATGACCTAGGAAGGTCACTCGGTCAATCCAGAATTCGCATTTGCTGAACTTAGCGAATAATTGGTGTTCTCTCAAAGCTTGGAGCACAATCCAGAGGTGTTCAGCGTGTTCTTCTTCGGACTTCGAGAACGCTAAGATGTCGTCGATGAAAATAACGACAAACTTATCGAGGTACGGACGAAAAATTCTGTGCATCATGTCCATAAAAGCTGTTTGGGCATTCGAGAGTCCAATGGCATGACCACAAACTCGAAATGTCCGTATCGGGTGTTGAAAGCTGTCTTCGGGATATCCTCTGATCGGATACGGAGCTGGTAATATCCTTGTCTGAGATCGAGCTTGGAGTAAATCCTCGATCCTTGTAGTAAATCGAACAATTCCTCGATATGCGGTAGAGGATACTTGTTCTTCATTGTCATCCTGTTCAATTCTCGGTAATCGATACACATGCGAAGTGTACCGTCCTCCTTCTTCACGAACAAGACTGGAGCACCCCAAGGCGAGGCACTCAGTTGGATATATCCAATAGAAAGAAGTTCATCGAGTTGGTTCTTCAATTCTTTCAACTCGGCAGGAGCCATTCGGTACGGCGACTTCGAATAAGACTCGGCTCCCGGAACTAGGTCAATCACGAATTCTATATCCCGATCCGGTGGCAAGAATTCCAAATTCTTGGGAAACACGTCGACGAATTCATTGACCACGGACGTTTCTTCGATCTTCGTCTGGTCCTTCGGGCGGTTGAGAAGGTAAGCTATAAAGCACATCGCTTCTTCTTTCTGAACGAGCTTCTTGGCTTCCATCATTGAGATATACGGACCTTCTCCTGATCGGAAACCCTTAACCTCATTAGAACCCAGAATAACCTTCTTCTCGAAACAATCAACCTTCGCCCGATGCTCGTACAACCAATCCATTCTGAGAATAACCCCATATTTCTTCATCGGCAACTCAACCAAATCTGTCGGGTATTCGATACCCTCGATGATAACCGGACAACGCTTAAGTGCTCGGTTCGCAATAACCTTCGAACCCAACGGCGAACCAACCACTAACACATAATCAAGCAAGGAAACAGGCGCATGCACAGATAAGGAAACAGCAGGCACAATAAACGAGTATGAAGCACCCGAGTCGTACAATGCATGTATGGGGATGCCATTTATATATATAGTACCTTCCACCACGTCAGTCGGATCTGCAACAGCATCCTCTACATCGCCTTCCAAGGCGTAAACACGAGCATATGCTTGAGGCTGAGCGGTTCCCTGCTGTACCGGTCTCTTCCTCGGGCATTCACCTATCCGATGATCGGCGCTACCACAACCGTAGCAAAGACCGTTCTTCCTCCAACACTTGGCCTCTAAATGCGGGCCCTGACAAAATCCACATACTGGCCGTGGAAATCCCTGAGATCGAGGAGGAGCAAGCTGAACGGCGCTCCTGAACGGCTTCTTTCCAGAAAAGGACCCAGGCGGAATAAATGGCCTCTTCGAACCAGAAGCGAAACTCTTGGCGGCTGTGGGGGCAGGTGCTAATGTCGGTCCCATCTGTCGAAGATCGGACTCTATAGAAAGTGCCGTCTCGACTGCATCGGTGTAGTACTGGAGTCTGTTCCCGAGCATATGCATACGAATCTTATTCGACAATCCTTCAATGAATTGTCGAGTCTTCCTCTGTTTGTCGTCAACCATTTACGAGCAGTGAATGATAAGCCTGGAGAAATGAGCCTCATACTGGTCAACGGTAGAAGTACCCTGCTTGAGAGCCAGGAACTCTCGCTCACGTCGTTGTCGGACCACCAACGGAATATACTTGGCCCGAAACTCAACCAAGAACTGATCCCAAGTCGGGACCACATGCTCACGCTGCCATCGCTGCTCTATACGGGCCCACCAGTCCTGTGCAGCTCCTATCATCTGATAAACTGCCAACTCGACCCTCTTAGGGTCCGGACACTCCATTACTCGGAATCTCTTTTCCATCGCCGATATCCAAGCCTCGGCGATAACATCATCAGGTGCACCCTCGAACTGCGGAGGGTTGAGCTTCAGAAACCTTCCCATATCATTCTCGGGGGCAGGTGGTGGTGTAGCTCTGTTGGTATGAACCATAAATTGCCCTAAGGCTTCCATGAATTGTGCTGGTGTCGGAACACCTGGAGGCGGACCTGGCGGTTCACGACGAGGAGGCATTATGTGTAACGACCCGAAAATCCGAGTTTCAATTCGGTATATTTTAATCGAGTAATTTCGTTATTTAATATTTTATTTACTATTTATTCTAAGATTTTAGAATAATTTTATAAATGAGTGAATTTCATATTTAAATCGCGAATTGTCAATGTGCGTTTAATTATGTGAATTTTAACTGTAACTACGTATTATTTGGACGACGTGAGTCTTCGAACTTATTTTGTAAAATTACGACTTTGCCCCTTTCGACTTTTAACCCTAGACAACCCATTGACTTAATCCCTCTCTCCACTCACACTCTCGCACATCAGCAGCAAGAAGGAAAGAAAGAAAAGAAAAGAGAAGGAAAAAGAGAAGGAGAAGGAAGGAAGTTCAATCGATCGTCCCGACTTCGTTTCCCGACGGATTGTCGAATAATTTACGTCTACGGATTCCTCGCGAACTCTTCTACGAGTAAGCTTCTAACGATTCTCTCGTTTAATATCTCGTATGTTTCGTTTTTCTCGTTTTTGTGAATAGTTGACATTATTAGGTTTTATGTGTTTTGTATAGGATTTGTGGATGGATTTTCGTGTTTATCGTTTCTATATGTAGGTTACATGTTGTAGATAATTATATGTGAAAATTAGGGAGTGATTTGCATGATTAATCGATTTAAGGTTGAATTATATTTGATTTTCGCGTATTGGGTTTGATGTTCTGCATGTTCTGCTCAATTTTTACGCACACGGGCCATGCACACGGCCGTGCAAGAGACCGTGCGTGTTTGGGGATGGTGCACGGGTTGTGCACACGGCCTTGAGGCCGTGTGCATGAGGCCGTGCGCGTTCGTCCGATTGTGCACGGCCTCGGCACACGGCCGTGCACAAGGCCGTGTGGCCCGATCGCACAGTGCCCTGACCTTCTGTAAGTCAGGGCCCGTTTTGCACTACGGGTCCCTCTTCGGCCCGTCTTTTCCGAATTCTTTCTTCGCTCGTGTATTCGATATATATAAAATAGATATGAATTGCATGAGTTATGAATTTACGACATGTTCGGGTATATGAATAGTGTGTTTTAAGTTTTCGTTAAATTTTCTAACTTTTGCATGTGAAGTCCGATTTTCCCGAAATTCGAATGCATGCTCCTTTATGATATCTTAAGCATGTTCGTAAAGTTTCGTTTCTTTTGGAATTGATTTGCATTTTTAAATGAATGAATTACTCTATTTTCGTTTGATAATTTGAACTTAAGTGTTTGATTTAATTGTGTGACGTGCTCCTATGTGTTCTAATATTCTCGTATAAGCCGTGCGTCGTCTTTAGTCTTATTTGGTTGTGTCCTGGTATTTTTGCAGACGATACTCCTGTGGAGTAGCGCCGGTTCTAGCTTTTGCTCTTCTTTTGCATAGCAGCCAGGTGAGGTTTTCCGTTTCTGTTTCCAGTATTATTATGTATATATATAAATAAGCCCTCCCGATATAAGCCACGTTTATGTTTTGTTTTCACACCGTTCATATATATATACGTAATAGATATTTATGATTATTATGTTCATTTGATTTATCGAAAATGATTTGATATGAAAAGTACTACGTATAGACTTCGAAATGTTTACGAAAGAGACATGTAAAACCTTTTGTTTTCTAAGACGAACTTTGGCCTTCGGCCTCGCATATGACATGTCTCGAACGGTCTTTTGGCCAACCCGAAATGTTTGAAAAGCGAGTTATGAAATGTTTGCATGATCGTTTGGGCCCGGAGTAAGAGCGATAGGACGAAGTCGGTAGACGTCGGGTCTACGGCGTAAATCCTATGGTTTCCTCCATTTGGGAGCTCGGGGTGAGGCCGGAGTGGCAGCCCTTTGAGTACCTGAGTTATTCTAGTAAGTTATGAGTAGTTCGGGTTTGCAGTCCGACTACATTGGAGGAATAAGGGTGGTTTCCGGTTTTATGTTTTTGGATATTGGAGTTTCAGGGCTCGACTCGCCGAGTCATATGATAAGTTATATTTTATGTTAAATCACCACCCGTTTACGAAAACCTTTCTTTTATGTTGATTTCTTTTAATTATAAAATTGGTGATTTACTTCTGTTTTATTATATACATTATTATTTCCCCCCCCCCCCCCCCTCACTTAGTCGTTTGGCTAACCCTCTCTGTCTCACCCTATATTGGTTTCAGGATACTAGGCGGGATTCGTCGTCGTCATAGGCGTCGTAGGTTTATGTTTATTTTCTCATGTATATTCTTTCCCGGTTGTCTTTTATTTACGTATTATGTTATTATGTTGTATTTACGGGATTTATATACCGAACCCGTGGTTAGATTTGGTCGGGATATTGTATCGAACCCGTTTGATATTATGTAATTGAATTTCATTAGCCTTGGTGGGCTTTAATAATTGTGTTATTAATTATGTTTTAAATATTTGGTTTATTATTGCTTCCGCACTTCTGTCTTTTCGTTGTTTATAAAAACCCCGCCTAGTAATTGAGTAAATGCTTGCCGTTCGCCGGGTTTCGGTTCGGGTCGGATCCCATTCGGCTCCGGGTCGGGGCTCGGTGCGGGGCGTGCGTTACCCGTTTGGGGCGCCCGCTACTGTTGGTATCAGAGCTCTTTGGTCCAATGGCCTAAGCTCTGAATTGTCGTGTTTTGCTGGTTTGGTCGGTCGTTGTGCGCCTGTGTAACTTAGGGAATTACATTCACCAGTGTTGAAGAACGCTTAGTGTTTGAATTGTCACGGATCTTTGTTGGATGATCAACAACAAAAGATCTTTTACAATCAAAATACTGGGATGGGCTTGGATATAGGTGGATGTGAAACTCAAGGTTGTACTTGCCATGCCTGGTTGTCTGTCGGGTCCGGTTGTGTCTAGGTCGTACGGCTTAGGACTTCTGTGAATTTGTGCAAATGTGCTAAGTGCTTATGTGAACACTAAGTGAACATTACTTGCCTATGTGTTTACAGCTTTGCATGCTCACTTACCTGTCATGCATAACTGTTAATGACTTTACAGGATGCCTCCACGTCGTTGTCCCTGTGGACAGTCTTCGTCATCTTCATTGACACTTCAGACCGATCCACCGATTCCAGCCAGAATTTTGGAAACATTAAGACGATTTATCGCTCATGCCCCTAAAGGAAATGCTGAGCAGGATGCATGGGCCCAATTTCTTAGATTCGAACCACCACAATTTGAAGGTACCCTGGATGAAGCTATTGCCGAGGCATGGATATCGGCTCTAGAAAAGATTTTTAAGATTATGGAATATCCGGATCCTCTAAGAGTCGGGTTTGCTATTTATTTGATGATTGGAGCTGCTCAGGAATGGTGGAAACAGATTGAACACCGATGGGAACGCGAGCATGTAGTCCCGACTTGGGATCAATTCTTGACTGAGTTCCGGGCTGAATACATTACGAGGATTGTTCATCAGCAAAATGAAAGTGAAATTCAGGCCCCCGTTCAGCCTAATCCTCCCCAACCTCAGGGATATCCACGACCAGTATGTGGATTTTGTAAGGGCCCGCATGTAGAGGCTAAATGTTGGAGGAAGAATGGACTGTGCTTCGGATGTGGTAGCCCCGATCACATAGTGAATCTATGTCCGAAGAAGAGGCAAGTACCGCGGGATACAACAGGCGATACTGAGGATGCACATCCAGCGAGTTCTACGAGGCCACTTAAACAATCAGGGTCTTCTTCCGGCAAGAAAACCTTCTCGGTATCTTCATCGAAGCAGAATGTACCTCCAAAACGGCAGGGAACGCCAGTATGTGGCTCTTGCCAAAGAGATCATCAAGAGTCAGAATGCCGAAAGAAGCAGGGACGTTGCTTCTCATGTGGAAGTCCGTTTCATCTTCGTTCAAATTGCACGAGAAAGAGAATGTCGAGACGAGCCAGAAGAATGAAGCTTGATTCTGTATGAACGATCCAGGTATATTGCATTGTCATGACATTCATCCTAAATTAATTTAATTTCATATTATGTGAATTTAAATTATGTGCGTTAAGCGTATTATATTATGCATGTGATTTCGATATTATTATTTGTGTTTGAATTTCGTGAAGTTTGTGTGGTTTTAATCACACGAACTGCCCCTGTATGCCTTGCACGGTCTCGCCACACGCCGTGACGAGACCCTGTGCACCCTTTTTCACACGGCCCCGTTGCACCCTGTGCAAGAGGCCGTGCGCATGAATACACACGGGCTCGTCACACGCCGTGACGAGAGCCCGTGCGTGTTTATCCTCACGGGGTCGCCACACGCCGTGACGAGAGGCCGTGCGCGTTTCTTCCGGATTTTAAAATGGTCAGTAGCTTTTCATTCTCGCGCACACCCTCACTTTCTCTCCCTCTTTCATGCGAAATTTCCCCATTTTTCTCCCCCAAATTTCATCCCAACTTTGAGCTCGAATTATTCTCGATCTACCCGACGGATTTTCAAGAAATTTTGAAGGTGTGTTGTCTGCAGCAAGTTCTTGGTACTGTTAAAGTTTGGGCCCGATCCGTTTTACCGATCTCACACAATCTTCGCCCGAAGTAGCGCACGCCAAGTGTTCGGTAAAAGTCCCGAGTGAAAAGTTTGCAACTTATCTCCTTCAACCCACACAACTTGAACTCTACTATGGAAGGTGCTCGTGAAACCCGTGGCGGACGTCGGGCAAGGGAATTACCCGACATAGCGGCCCCGGAAGGTTACCAAGTGGATTTGGGTAACGAAGACGATCAAGATGTCTTCAACCGATTAATGGAACGACCGGTTAGAGCCACGCAATTTCTAGACATGGAAGCTATGTACCAATTGGGACTTGGCGAAGGGATCTCCCATTACATCGACAACATTGGGTGGGCTAATTTTTGGAGTATTCAAAGGCCATCCTATCGCCGCCTTACTTGCGAATTTTTAAGCTCTCTTAAGGGCGCGGCATTTCCGGACGACGACGAGATGCCGATAGGAATCCACTTCAGAGCGTTCAACCGAGACTATACGCTCTCATACCGGCAGTTGACCGAGTATTTTCAACTGGATGTTATGGCACCGAGGAGACGTGCCGACGGATGGAATCAAGCCGAAGCGTGGAGACGTATCTCTACCTCCACCGAAATATTTAATTCCGGCGTATCCAAGGCCACGATGCTCATCACTACCCAGTTGAGAATTTTGCACAGAGCCGTGTCTCGATCGGTTCTAGCCCGAGGAGACAGTCCGGGTGCGGTGAACACCGAAGACTGTCTAATACTCGATCATATGGTACGAGGAGAAAGGTTCAACCCCATCTCGTACATGATGGATCATATGAAGTATATCTCCACTCGGTCGAGAGGAGAAATTCGAGTTGGCTCATACATCACCGCCATTTTGGAGTGTGCCCAGGTGGAAGGGCTCGATACTCAGGTTCCTGTTGGAGGTTCGACCTCAATTAGCTACGGCACTCTAGCTCAAATGGCTATCTGCACGAAGGGTCCAAGGCGGAACGACCCATATATTCTGGTGGCTGGACTACCTTTGTGGGAAGCTGACCAAGGGAATGCTCCCGAAGAAGGACCTTCAGACCCAGAGGTCCGAGAGCAGGCTCAGCATATCTACCCCCAACTGATGAGACAGGATGCTTCTATACCTGAGTCTTCACATGGCAGGAGAAGCACTCAGCACCAGGAATCGATAAACCTGCAACAGTTTTATTCAGAGTTTACTGACTACCGACGTGTGTCGGATGAGAGATTTGCCCAGCAGGAGAGGCAGATCAACGAGGGCTTTGCAGCTCAGCGAGCTCACATTGATAGTCAGTACACCGCCTTGCAGGCAGAGCTTCAGAGATCGATCTCGGATATGCAAAGGTCACTATCAGAGCAGCTGGATCAGTATTTCCGCCGTGGTCCGGACGAGCCTTGAGCTATCTAGTCTATTTTATTTTCTTCTTTTCCGTAAACTTTGTTTAGGATTTGATGTAATTTTCTATTTTGTATGAATTCGAATTTTAATTGGAATATTAAGTGCTTTAAGTGTTTATTATGAATTGCGTTTTATTATGTGAATTAATTTTATTTTAATGTTCGATTTAATTCGTATTATTAGAATTTCCGCTAGGTTATGCTCCGCTTAACTAACTCCGAGACCGGAAGAGAATCTGAGGACAGATTCTTCTGAAGAGGGGAGTATTGTAACGACCCGAAAATCCGAGTTTCAATTCGGTATATTTTAATCGAGTAATTTCGTTATTTAATATTTTATTTACTATTTATTCTAAGATTTTAGAATAATTTTATAAATGAGTGAATTTCATATTTAAATCGCGAATTGTCAATGTGCGTTTAATTATGTGAATTTTAACTGTAACTACGTATTATTTGGACGACGTGAGTCTTCGAACTTATTTTGTAAAATTACGACTTTGCCCCTTTCGACTTTTAACCCTAGACAACCCATTGACTTAATCCCTCTCTCCACTCACACTCTCGCACATCAGCAGCAAGAAGGAAAGAAAGAAAAGAAAAGAGAAGGAAAAAGAGAAGGAGAAGGAAGGAAGTTCAATCGATCGTCCCGACTTCGTTTCCCGACGGATTGTCGAATAATTTACGTCTACGGATTCCTCGCGAACTCTTCTACGAGTAAGCTTCTAACGATTCTCTCGTTTAATATCTCGTATGTTTCGTTTTTCTCGTTTTTGTGAATAGTTGACATTATTAGGTTTTATGTGTTTTGTATAGGATTTGTGGATGGATTTTCGTGTTTATCGTTTCTATATGTAGGTTACATGTTGTAGATAATTATATGTGAAAATTAGGGAGTGATTTGCATGATTAATCGATTTAAGGTTGAATTATATTTGATTTTCGCGTATTGGGTTTGATGTTCTGCATGTTCTGCTCAATTTTTACGCACACGGGCCATGCACACGGGGTGTGGCAAGCCCGTGTGGGTGTACACGGCCTCTTGCACGGCCGTGCAAGAGACCGTGCGTGTTTGGGGATGGTGCACGGGCTGTGCACACGGCCTTGAGGCCGTGTGCATGAGGCCGTGCGCGTTCGTCCGATTGTGCACGGCCTCGGCACACGGCCGTGCACAAGGCTGTGTGGCCCGATCGCACAGTGCCCTGACCTTCTGTAAGTCAGGGCCCGTTTTGCACTACGGGTCCCGCTTCGGCCCGTCTTTTCCGAATTCTTTCTTCGCTCGTGTATTCGATATATATAAAATAGATATGAATTGCATGAGTTATGAATTTACGACATGTTCGGGTATATGAATAGTGTGTTTTAAGTTTTCGTTAAATTTTCTAACTTTTGCATGTGAAGTCCGATTTTCCCGAAATTCGAATGCATGCTCCTTTATGATATCTTAAGCATGTTCGTAAAGTTTCGTTTCTTTTGGAATTGATTTGCATTTTTAAATGAATGAATTACTCTATTTTCGTTTGATAATTTGAACTTAAGTGTTTGATTTAATTGTGTGACGTGCTCCTATGTGTTCTAATATTCTCGTATAAGTCGTGCGTCGTCTTTAGTCTTATTTGGTTGTGTCCTGGTATTTTTGCAGACGATACTCCTGTGGAGTAGCGCCGGTTCTAGCTTTTGCTCTTCTTTTGCATAGCAGCCAGGTGAGGTTTTCCGTTTCTGTTTCCAGTATTATTATGTATATATATAAATAAGCCCTCCCGATATAAGCCACGTTTATGTTTTGTTTTCACACCGTTCATATATATATACGTAATAGATATTTATGATTATTATGTTCATTTGATTTATCGAAAATGATTTGATATGAAAAGTACTACGTATAGACTTCGAAATGTTTACGAAAGAGACATGTAAAACCTTTTGTTTTCTAAGACGAACTTTGGCCTTCGGCCTCGCATATGACATGTCTCGAACGGTCTTTTGGCCAACCCGAAATGTTTGAAAAGCGAGTTATGAAATGTTTGCATGATCGTTTGGGCCCGGAGTAAGAGCGATAGGACGAAGTCGGTAGACGTCGGGTCTACGGCGTAAATCCTATGGTTTCCTCCATTTGGGAGCTCGGGGTGAGGCCGGAGTGGCAGCCCTTTGAGTACCTGAGTTATTCTAGTAAGTTATGAGTAGTTCGGGTTTGCAGTCCGACTACATTGGAGGAATAAGGGTGGTTTCCGGTTTTATGTTTTTGGATATTGGAGTTTCAGGGCTCGACTCGCCGAGTCATATGATAAGTTATGTTTTATGTTAAATCACCACCCGTTTACGAAAACCTTTCTTTTATGTTGATTTCTTTTAATTATAAAATTGGTGATTTACTTCTGTTTTATTATATACATTATTATTTCCCCCCCCCTCACTTAGTCGTTTGGCTAACCCTCTCTGTCTCACCCTATATTGGTTTCAGGATACTAGGCGGGATTCGTCGTCGTCATAGGCGTCGTAGGTTTATGTTTATTTTCTCATGTATATTCTTTCCCGGTTGTCTTTTATTTACGTATTATGTTATTATGTTGTATTTACGGGATTTATATACCGAACCCGTGGTTAGATTTGGTCGGGATATTGTATCGAACCCGTTTGATATTATGTAATTGAATTTCATTAGCCTTGGTGGGCTTTAATAATTGTGTTATTAATTATGTTTTAAATATTTGGTTTATTATTGCTTCCGCACTTCTGTCTTTTCGTTGTTTATAAAAACCCCGCCTAGTAATTGAGTAAATGCTTGCCGTTCGCCGGGTTTCGGTTCGGGTCGGATCCCATTCGGCTCCGGGTCGGGGCTCGGTGCGGGGCGTGCGTTACCCGTTTGGGGCGCCCGCTACATTATGCAAATTCAATACCAAACATGCATGATGATAAGTGATTATGAAAAGCCGTAACACGTAGAGAAGTTAAATTCACATAATCATGTTGTCACAATCACATAATCCTAAGCCGTACGACCTAGACACAACTGGACACGACAATTCAGAGCTTCGGCCATTGGACCAAGAGCTCTGATACCAACTGTAGCGGGCGCCCCAAACGGGTAACGCACGCCCCGCACCGAGTCCCGACCCGGAACCGAAATGGGATCCGACCCGAACCGAAACCCGGCGAACGACAAGCATTTACTCAATAACTAGGCGAGGGTTTCAAAACAACGAAAAGACAAGTGCGGAGGCGAAAATAAAGAAACATTTAAAACATAAATAATTACACAAGTAGTAAAGCCCACCAAGGCTAACGAAATTCCATAATTAAATAACAAACGGGTTCGATACAATATCCCGATAATTATATAATAACGGGTTCAATATTTATACATAATCCCGAATACAAACTAATTAAATCCTAATATCGTAAAACATAAAAATAAAAGCCATACGGGAAAGAGTTATACATGAGCAAAAATAAATGCAACTCTAAGACGCGACGACGACGACGCAGATCCCGCCTAGTATCCTGAACCCAGTACAGGGGTAAAACAGAGGGGGTTAGTCAAACGACTAAGTGAGGAGGGAATCATAATGTATATCATAAAACGGAAATAAATCACCAAATTTTAAACTTAAAGAAATCAACATAAAAGAAATGTTTTCGTAATCGGGTGGTGATTTAACATAAAACATAACATATCATATGACTCGGCGAGTCGAGCCCTTAACTCCAATTTCCAAACATAAAAACCGAAAACCACCCTTATGCCTCCAATGTAGACGGACCGCTAAATCCGAACTACTCATAACAGACGGGAATAACTCAGGTACTCAAAAGGGCTGCCACTCCGGCCTCACCCCGAGCTCCCGAATGGAGGAAACCATAGGATTTACGCCGTAGACCCGACGTCTACCGACTTCGTCCTATCGCTCTTACTCCAGGCCCAAACAAACATGCATACATATCATAACTCGCTTTTCAAATCATTTCGGGTTGGTCAAAAGACCGATCGAGACATGTCATATGCGAGGCCGAAGGCCAAAGTTCGCCTTAGAAAACAAAAGGTTTTACATGTCTCTTTCGTAAACATTTCAAAGTCTATACGTAGTACTTTTCATATCAAATCATTTTCGATAAATCAAATGAACATAATAATCATAAATATCTATTAAGTATATATATATATAAACGGTGTGAAAACAAAACATAAACATGGCTTATATCGGGAGAGGCTTATTTATATATACGTAATAATACTGGAAACAGAAACGGAAAGCCTCACCTGTGGCTATGCAAAATAAGACAAAAGCAAGACCGGATGCGCTACTCCACGGGAGTATCGTCTGCAAAATACCAAGACACGACCAATTAAGACTAACGACGACGCACGGCTTATACGAAAACATTAAAACACATAGGAGCACGTTATACAATTAAATCAATCACTTAAGTTCAAATTCTCAAACGAAAACAGAGTAATTCATGCATTTAAAAATGTAAATCAAGTCCAAATGCAACGAAACTTTACGGACATGCTTAAATTATCATAAAGGAGTATGCATTCGAATTTCGGGAAAATCGGGCTTCACATGCAAAAGTTAGAAAATTTGACGAAAACTTAAAACACTCTATTCATATACCTGAACATGTTGTAAATTCATAAATCATGTAATTCCTATCTATTTCATATATATCGAATACACGAGCGAATAAATAATTCAGAAAAGACGAGCCGAAGCGGGACCCGTAGGCTAAAATGTGCCCTAACTTACAGAAGGTCGGGGCACTGTTCGACCAGGCCACACGGCCTTGTGCACGGTCGTGTGCCGAGGCCGTGCACAATCAAGCAACACGCACGGCCTCAAGGCCGTGTGCACCAGTCCGTGTGCATTTCACCACACGCACGGTCTCTTGCATGGCCGTGCAAGAGGCCGTGTAACCCCACACGGCCTTTCGACACCCCGTGTGCAAAGCCCGTGTGCGTCCAGATTGAGCAGAAACTCGCAAACAGCAAAAACATACGCGATTTCAAACCAAAAATTCAACATTTGGCTAATTAATCATGCAAATCATACCCTAATATTTACATATAATCATCTACAATATATAATCTACATATAGAAACGATAAACACGAAAATCCATCCACGATTACTATCAAAATCGAATAAAACCTAAATTCTATAACTATTATCAAAAATAAGAAATATGAAGCATACGAGACATAAAACGAAAGGATCGTGAAAGGCTTACTCGTAGATGAGATCGCAAGGAGTTCGTAGACGTAAACGGCTCGAAAATCCGTCGGGAAACGGAGTCGGAACGATCGTTGGAATCTCTTTCTTCTTCCTTCTCTTTTTCTCACTTTTTCTTTCTTCTCCTTTTCTTTTTCTTGCTGAGTGCCGCGAGAGTGAGATGAGAGATTGACTTAGTCAAATTTTGACTAAGGTTTAGAAATCGAAGGGGCAAAGTCGTAATTTTACAAAATAAGTTCGAAAACTCACGTTGTCCAAATAACATGTAATTACAGTCAAAATTCATATTATTAAACGCACATTGACAGTTTGTAATTTAAATACAGAAATTCATTCATATACAAAATAATTCTAAAATTACATAATGAATATCAAATAAAATAATAAATTGCGCAAATATTCGATTCGGACGTACCATATTATAATTCGGATTTTTGGGGCGTTACACTCGTCTCCAAGCTCACGTCCTGTATACTCCGGGCCCCAAGTCATGATCCAGTCCATGGCTCGCTTTTGAAAACAAGAACAGTTTGGGTGGCCAAAATGGCCGTTCGAAAAATGATGCAAGCAGTTAAGTATGAATGGCAAAGGGGCATTTGAGACAAGTTGGTGTAACGATCTAAGAAATACTCATAAGCGCCGTACGCTTCGGGAGCATGCTGACGGATGTCCCTAATGACATTACTTATAAGTGCCTCTGAGATCAAATTGTTACTTTTAAAACAAATGAGTTACTTGTCTCTAGTTGAAAGCATTTTAAATCATTTTGAAGATGCATAAGTTTTGCTATCAAAAGGGTTTGACTAAGCATATAAAGAAATAGTAAAGGCAGTACAGCAAGTAATAAGAAAGGCGGGATAATAAGTTATTTTGCAAACCTACATAACTATGTCCTTGCCCCAGTTGAAAGCATTTTAAACCCTTACCTGGCTCGACACAACAGAATAAAAGCAAGCGGTAGTCAAGTTTCTCCCTCGTTGGTCCCACCTGTAATACACAGGGCCTAGAGGATGAAAACGAGACCGACAATACTAAAAGCAAGACACGAGATAACAAACGACGCACGACAATTCAAATATAATCCAAATCATGCAATAAACGCAATATGGGAAAGTTAATTAATTAAACATATGGAGATGTGTAAAATACGAAACAACAATTAAAGAAATATTAATGCAATTCTAAATAACAAAAGAAACATAAAAATTAAATATTAAAGACATGCTTAAACGCAATTGCAGCACGTAGGCATTCTTAAAATAATATAAGGACGCTCTCACGCAAAAACGGGATCAAACGGATAACAAACGGGAAAAGTGGAAAAAATTCCTAAATGAGAAATGTGTCAATTGACGGTCAAATAAATCCAAAAAATTGCAAACTGTGCAAAATATTAAATCTCGAATCATAAGGAAGCTATAGGTGAAATCAGATTGATTTTAGGAGGTCGTTTGCAAGAGTCAACATTTTAATTAAGAGGGGTTGACCAAATTCCCGAAGTGAAAGAAAGAAGAAGGCTGGATAAGAATCTAAGTATGTTGCACCGGTGCAAGCACAAAAGAGGGCGCACTGGCTTACACACGGTCTTGAGCGCGCTGTCAAGACCGTGCAGCTGCAAACGGGCTTACGCACTGGCTCGTGCACGGACTCAAGCCAGTGCAGGTCAAAAGAGGAACACACGGGGCTACACACGGGCTTGGCAAGACCGTACGCAAGCCCGTGCAGATCTTCTAGGCAGTAGAAATGACAGATCGCGAAGCTCTCACGCGCACAACGACATACAAACTCATAGATCTCCTAATTTACTCCATAAAACATGCTAATTTTTACATATATGCATATATATCATATTAGCTACACATAGGTTCAAGAATCATGCAAAATGATCAAGTAAATCTTTCTAAACACAAAAACCCAAAATCTATAAAATTGGAGTAAAAGGATTACCGGTAGAAAATGAAGCAAGGATCGTTCGGGTTTTTACGGCTCGTCAATCGGGCGAGAAACGGGCTCGGTAGGACGATTCTTCTTTTCTTCCTTTCTCCTCTTCTCTCTCGCCCCTTTCTCTTTCTCTCTCTATCCTCCTTCTCGGTTTGGTGGGTGTGTGCTCAAGATGGTGCATGGGGTGTGATCAAGGAGGTGCAAGGTTGTCAAGAGGGTGCAAGGTTGTGCACAAGAGTGTGCACGAGGTAGTATGGAGGGTTAGTGTAAGTTCAAGCGAGTCCAGGGGTAAAATGGTAATTCTTGGTGAAATAAAGGATATAAGAGGGTTAGTGTAACGACCCGATTTTTTCGAGATCAGTTTGGTAACGCTTCGCATCCTACGTTTCTCACCTCTATCCTCATTTCTCGAATTTTGTGATATTTTGAGTTGTTTTATATGAATTTTTGTAAATGTGCTAATTTGTGAATTTAAATTACTCTATGTCAATGTGCGTTTTAAATAATGAGTTTTGACTATAATATCGACATATTTCGAAAATGCGCCTTTTTTTATGAAGCCTTACGAAATTACCAATTTGCCCCTTCGACTTTTCTACCCAATATCAGATTTTTCATTTAAACTATATTATTCATGGGCTGATCTAAAATTTTAATTATCAAAGTGTGACATATATTTTAATAATAAAAAGGTTGAATGAATGGCGGCACATATATTTTTTAATCTCAATCTTTCTTATTGTTATGCTAAATGGATAAGTATAGAAATATATACATGTAATTGTATACTATGTGCCTTTACTCATAATTTCCGTCCCCAAAACACTTTTCGTCTTCAGCTTCCTCAGAGTTTCAGAACAGCAGGTAAAACCCTTTCTTGTATACTTTCTTGGCTCTCGATTTATGCTACTTTAAATCACTATAATCATTAGTTTCATTAATAAATTAGTTGGGTGATGAGAATAATTAATTCGTTCATTCACGCTACTCTGAAATGAATGTCATGGCCATTTGTGAAGTTTTATTTCCTTTCATTTAATTAGTGAAGAAGGTAAGGGTTGTTTATAATCTATATATCTATATATCTATATATATATATATATATATATATATATATATATATATATATATATATATATATATATATATATATATATATATATATATATGTTAGTGTATATGTATTTCTAGATTGATTTCTTTAAGTTAATTATGAAGACCAATTGAAACAGTAACTTGTTAGTTCATAATTGCGAATTTATGTCCATTCATATATATATCCAAACTTGTTGTTCTAGTAATTATATTACTTTTAAATCAAATTTACATAGCATCTGTTCAATTTAATTGTTTAGTTATAATGTGAATTATATGACAATTTTCTAATTTCTTAACCTCGTATTCTTCTCCCGATTAATTGATTTACTTAATTGTTTATTGTAATGTAATTATGTGGTTATGTTAAGTATTTTATTGCATTAAGCATAAGTCGTGCGTCGTATTGTCGTCTTATGTGGTTGTGTATTAATTGGTTTCAGGTGGTACTTCTTCTGAGCCGTAGTCTGGTTTTCTTTCCTTTTGTCCTTTTGCCGTATTATCCAGGTGGGGTTTCTTTTCCGAATTCGGTTTTCTTATACGTATGTAGATATTATTCCATATACACCCAAAGCCTGTATTTTATGCTTTTATGTTTCTTTCCCCAAACTTATATTATACATAGTAGCTACTTGGAAACCATATTATCTTAATGAGTTTAAAGAAAATGCTTTGATATCAAATTATTATGTATAACCCCTCAAAGGCTCATTTAGCTCGAAAGGGTTAAAAGTTGATTTATCAATTTGTCCCTTTGACCACTTAAGCATTTTTAAATGCTAGAAATTATCTTGGCCTTTCAGCCTGGCCAATGAGCCACATTAGCTATATTGGGCCCCAGGAGACCAGGGTATGGGGTGAAGCCGGTTAGACGATGGGTCTACGGTGGATCTCGGTGCTCTGACTCTAAACCCGTGTCGGGAGCTCAGAGTGAGGCCAGAGTGGCAGCCCTTTGAGTACCTGTGACCGATGAGGTATATCCTATATCGAAGATGTGAGGGTAAAACTCCCCACATGATTACATAGTAGTTCGGGTTAGCTACCTGACTACATAAGGAGGAATAAGAGTGGTTTATTTGATGTTTCTAATATTGTGAAACAGGTAGTTGTTGCTCGACTCGCGAGCTTTTATTATATTGTGAAATTATTCGATTCACCAATAATTATGAAAACCTTTATTTTTCCTTTGCTTTCTTCTCGTTTAAAAACTGGTGAATCTTTTTGTTGTTTCGGTAATATATACGTATTATAGCCCCCTCACTTAGTCGCTTTGACTAACCCTATTACTCTACTTGTTGTCTTTTCAGGTTTTTGTTGCTAGGCGGATTCGGGTCTTGTCCTTGGAGTCATTTACTTTTGTTTAGGTGATTTCATTTCGGCCTGTGTATCTAGATAAATACTTAAAACCCTAGAAGTTGCAGATGTAAATTAGTTTGAATGTTGATATTGTTGTTTTTAGTGGCCTTGGTGGGCTTTATACTTGTGTTTCGGATTTATTGCTTTTCTAGCTCCCTGAGTGGGATAGGTTGTACTGATTTGCTTCCGCTGTATTATGGCTCGTTGTCCTGTTATTTTCTAAAGCAGATCCGCCTGGTATTTATTTTCCGTTCGCTAGGTTATAGTTCATAACCGAACCTCAGTTCTTGTTATGGATTATGACTTGGTGCGGGACGTCACGTCGCACCGTATTTGGGGACGTGCCGTTACAGTTGGTATCAGAGCCATAGGTTCATTGGCATTAGCTCTGGGAGTCGTGTCAGTCTATGTCCGTACGGCTTATGACTTAGGAATTTGTGCTTTTGTGCTTATGTGTTTACAGTTTTGCATTCATAATTAATCTTCATGCATACTTATTATATTTCATTGTAGGATGCCGCCTCGTCATGATCCTACTCCTCCAGCAGCACCACCATAGCAGCCACCAGTGGTTGATGCTTAGCAGATATTTGGTCTTTTTAGAGATTATCTGGATCAAAGAGATAGGAATGTACAGGTGGATGAGCATAGAGCCCGTGAGCAGTGACTTCGCAGATTTCTTGATTTTCATCCACTGCAGTTCGCTGGTACTACGGATGATATTGTGGCGGAGAGTTGGGTTTCATCTCTTGAGAGGATATACCGAGTTCATCAGCCTACTGATTTAGAGAAGGTTGAGTTTGCTATTTATCTTCTTTGAGGACCTGCAGAGGCCTGGTGGAAGATGACTGAGCAGAGATAGAGGGCCACCGGAGTTGAGTCATCGTGGGATAGGTTCCTTGAGGAGTTTCGAGCTAAATATATTCCCCCTACAGTTCAGGATCGCAGGGAGCAGGAATTCATGGAGTTATCTCAGGGCACTTCTACTGTGGCTGACTATGAGGCCAATTTTACCAGACTTGCAATATATGCTCCCCATATTGCTTTAGACGAGCGCAGGAAGACCAAGAAGTTTCTGAAGGGTTTGAGTATTCCACTTCGACAGGGTCTTGCAGCTTCCCGCCACACTACCTATGTTGCAGCTATAGATGCAGCCTTATCTCTTGAGGCTTAGTATGCCAGTATCGACCGAGCTATTCATCGCGCTACTTCTGCTTCTTCTTCATCGGGTTTCAAGAGGCCTTTCATTCCGAGTGCTCCTATGCAGCCTAGAGGCAAGAGACCTTTTAGTGGACCTAGACCTCTTGTACCTCGCCCGACCGGATTTTCATCTGCACCTCGCCCGACTGGATTTCCTTCAGCCCCTCGTCCATCAGGTTATCCTCCTGTTATTTGTGGCTTTTGTAGGAAGAATCACCCAGAGTCTAAATGTTGGTATAAGTTGGGATTATGTACTGGTTGTGGTGACCCTAACCACAAGAGTGATAGTTGTCCGATGAGGCAGCCCCCTAGTCAGCCCAGGCCGCCGAAGCCTTCCGTTCCAGCTCGCGTGTACGCCCTGGAGGGCGATAGTGAGGAGACTGAGCCTGATGCTTCCGCGGTGGTGGAAGGTACTATACACATACATAACATACCCATACATGCATTATTTGATCCGAGTGCTACGCATTCTTTTGTTGCTCCTGAAATTGACTTATCTGCGCATGCGTCTGTTGACTTGTCTGACAATTGTTTTGTTGTGAGTTCCCTTTTGAGATCTTGTATTATTACCAATCGCATATACCGATGTTGTCCCGTTGTTTTTGAGGATAAGGTTTACCCCGCATATTTGATAGTGTTGTCTGTAAAGAAGTAAGGAGTTATTTTGGGTATGGATTGGTTATTTGAGCACAGGGCCAAGATTGATTGCTTTGAGAAGAAGATTAGTTTGGGATCTGATTCGAGTCAGGGTATTCAGTTACAGATGGGCCGATTATTTCTGTGACAGAGGCAAAGAAGCTTGTCCGAGAAGAAGCTTCAGGTTTTGTTGCTTATCTTCTTAACAAACCGAAGGAACAGTCGAAGTTTGAAATACCGAGAGTTAAGGATTTCCCAGATGTGTTTCCTGAGAAGTTAGAATCATTACCTCCAGACCGTGACATCGAGTTTGTGATTGATCTATATCCGGGATTTGAGCCCTATTTGAAGACACCCTACAGAATGGCGCCAGCTGAGTTAAAAGAGGTGAAGATTCAGTTAGATGATTTGCTAGCCAGTGGTTATATCAGGCCGAGTACCTCTCCTTGGGGTGCACCGGTATTGTATGTGAAGAAAAAAGGTGGTTCTCTCAGGCTTTGTGTTGATTACAAAGAGTTGAACCGGATGACTATAAAGAACAAGTATCCTCTTCCCCACATTGAAGAGTTGTTCGACTTATTGCAGGATCGAGGGTATATTCTAAACTCGATCTAAGACAGGGATATTATCAGTTGCGTATCAAGGCAGAGGACATACCGAAGATAGCTTTTAACATTCGATATGGTCATCTTGAGTTCGTGGTTATGCCATTCGGTTTGACAAGCGCTCCTGCAGCATTTATGGATATAATGCACAGAATCTTCTGACCTTATCTTGATAAGTTTGTTGTCATCTTCATTGATGACATATTGGTTTTCTCAAAGTCCGAGAAAGAGCATGTAGAGCATCTAAAAATCGTACTACAAACTTTGAAAGAACATCAGTTGTATGCCAAGTTCAGTAAGTATGAGTTCTGGATTAAGAAAGTGGCTTTTCTAGGTCATGTTATGTAACGACCCGAAATTTTGGATTTATTCCGGAATAATATTTTATTCGCGCCGAATGCTTTTCGTGAGATTATTTATATTCATGAATAAGTTTTATCCATGAACCTGCCTTTTATCCAAAATTCCTTATTTTACCCCGGCCCTAATTAATATTCCTTTTTCATACATACCCCTCTTATATTCCTTATTTCACTTAAACCCATATCATTTGAAAGAAAGAAAGAGGAAGAGAGAGAGAGGGAGAAAAGGGAGAAAGAAGGAGAAGAAGAGAAGAATCACCCTACCGATCTCGTTTCTCGCCCGATCGACGAGCCGTGAAAACCCGAACGATCCTTGCTTCGTTTTCTACCGGTAATCCTTTTACCCCATTTCATTTCATTCCCTCCTCCTTGCGATTTTCGTGATTTTATATAAAAAATTTATAGTTTTAGGATTTTCGTGTTTAGGGAGATTTACTTGACCATTTTGCGTGATTCTTGAACCTAGGTGTAACTAATGTGATATATATGATTATATGTGAAAATTAGCATGTTTTATGGTATAAATTAGGAGATCTAAGTGTTTGAATGTTGTTGCCGCGTGAGAACTTCGTGACCTGCTGCTGTTCTGCACCCAGATGATCCGCACGGGCTCTTGCACGATCTTGCCCCGTGCGCAACCCTTTTAACCTGTACGGGCTTGAGCCCGTGCACGGGCCAGTGCATAGGCCCATTTGCAGCTGGATGTGGAACTTGAAGTAGCGTCTGTCTTGTCTTGTCGTCTTGTCGTGTCCTGCTTGGGTCTTGTTGTGTCTAGGTCGTACGGCTATAGGATCGAGTTTTGCTTGTTCCGTGATTTGTTTTATGCTCTGAATTGATTACATGCTATTTGAATCATGTATGTATGCTTTATTTGAATTTTATATGTCTTACGTGATCATCCCATTAACCAAGCATGCACATTTTCCTAGTTTGTTGAGCACAGGTGAATAATGTCTCGCCGAAGACCCCCTACAGCTCCCTCATCTCCGAATTGATTGCAAGAGCGTTAGTGACAGCTATGAGACAGATTGTTGAGCAAGTACATCAGGAAAGACAACGACAGCAACAGCATGCACCTGTGAGACAAGCCGAGGGCCAATCCTTGGACAGATTTCTGCACTACAACCCACCTTGCTTCATGGGTGAACCAGATGATCTTAAAGCCGAGGCTTGGATAGCCGATTTAGAGCGAAACTTCCGAGTAATACGCTGCGGTGACCCCGAGAGGGTCGAGTATGCCATCTTTCTCATGAGAGGACCAGCTGAAAATTGGTGGCGCTACATAGAACAGAGATGGATCGCTGAGAGAATTCCATACACTTGGTGGCGGTTCCTATCTGACTTTCGAGAGAAGTACGTGCCGGAAGTGGTACGTGACCGGCAGGAAAGAGAGTTCATGTCCCTCACCCAAGGAGCTTTCCCTGTTGCACAATACGAGGCACTTTTCAGCCGCCTCATTGTCTATGCTCCTCACATTGCCTCTGACGATCGAAGAAGAGCACGGAAGTTCATCGAGGGACTTCAGCCGGAGATCTTGGAAAGATTGGTGGGATTGGACATTCGTGTTTATCATGATGCAGTTAACCGAGCTATGAGAGTGGAGTCCGATCTTCAAGAGATGGGACGAGGTATTCCTCACATGAAAGGATCCTCTTTCACCGAGATGGCAAGAAGAGAACCAGCCGGACCGAGCACCTTTCAGACAAGGGGACCACACTACGAGAGGCCAGAACCTACCAAACCAGAAGTGAACGAGGACCCCATATCCTGTGAGTACTGTGGAAAGACGAATCACAAGACTGCAAAGTGTAGGAGGAAACTGGGATGTTGCCTCAGATGTGGGAGTAGCAAACATCAGGTTCAAGATTGCCCCGACTCAAGGAATCCTCGGGGAAGGAAAAGGGGATCCTGACCCTGATGCCGACTCGCAAAGGTATATTGCATTATCATAACATGCATCTGTATTTATATATTCTGAATGATATATACTACTTGCGTTTGCTATTTCATTTTATTATGTGCTTAGTCAAACCTTTTGATAGCAAAACCAAAATGATTTGAAATGCTTTCAACTAGAGACAAGTAACTTATTTGTTTTAAAAGTAACTATTTGATCTCTGAGGCACTTATAAGTAATGTCGTTAGGGACATCCGTTAGCATGCCCCGACGCGCACGACGCTTATGAGTATTTCTTAGATCGTTACATCAACTTGTCTCAAAGGCCCCTTTGGCCATTCATACTTAACTGCTTGCATCATCTTTTCGAACGACCCCTTTGGCCTCCCAAACTGTTATTGATTTCAAATGCGAGCCCTGGACTGAATCACGACATTGGGCCCGGAGTATACAAGAGGTGAGCCTAAAGACGAGCGTCTAGGGAAAATCCCGATATATACTTCTATGCGCGTTGACTTAGGCCGGTTAGGAGGTTGACTAGCCTAAGTTGATGCGAACGGTGGTGCTAACCGTGTCTCCTTAATTCACTGTACGGTGGTGCTAATCGCGTCTCCTTAAATCACTGACTGAATAACTTTTGGTGGTGGAGTACTTGACTACGTGTTTGCATGATTTTCATAAATGGGAGTTATAAGGAGAGGGCCTGTAACGACCCAGAAATGCAAGAATCATTGTGAGTTCTTTTCCGCGATTAATTATCCTACTCAACCCTATTTCTCGTATTATGTGAATTATATTATATTATTTCGTATATGACATTATGTGATAATATTATGTGCGTATTTAAATTCCTTATTTGTTTAGCTTTCGTTTGATATTAATATTGTTACATTTTACTAAAATGTTTAAATTGGACTTTCTAAAAATTACCGAAATACCCTTCGTATTTTCGACATTTTGAAAATTTTGATAAAAGTCTCAAAACCCATTCTAACCCTAATTTTCGCACAAAGAGAGAGACAGAAGAAGAGAAAGGGGATTTTTCATTCGAAACCCGAATCGATCGTCCCGAGCTAGTTTCTCCGTAGAATTTTGTGCCGTTTGAACCTACGAATTCCTCTCAACGAGATCTCTCTTTAGGTACCAATTTCCCCAATTCTTTTTACGAATTTTTGAATATTTGAGCATAATTTCAATTTCGGGAATAATTATGAATTTTTATGAATGTGAACCCGTTTCCTGATCATTTTTCGTGTTTCTTGGATAGAAATGTTCCTTAGATGATGCTTAATGTTTATTGTAATTATTGGGTGTTGATTTGCGCGAGAAAATGATTTATATGAATTTTTGGATCGGATTTTCGTGGAAATTGCGATTTTCTGCTGTCTGCTGTTGATCCACATGGGCTAACGCACGGTCTTGATCAAGACTGTGCAGGAGCCCGTGCGCGGTTCTTTTGGCTAGCACGGGCTCACGCCCGTGCGTATAAGCCTTGCAATAGGCCGTGTGCAGTGCACGGTCTTGACAATGTGTCCAAGACCGTGCATAAGCCGGTCCAAATGACTTAGGACATTTTCCAGCATTTTTCTTTGGTTGCTCTCGGGAAGTGGGTCAACCCTTCGCCATTTTTGGTTGACTTTTCGCATAAGGACTCCAAAAATTATACCGATTTCACCTATAGATCCCTTATAAGTTGTAGATTAATATTTTGAAATGTTTGAGGAATTTCTACCTCGTTCGGACTATGAATAGTACAATTTTACGTGTATGCATTTTTGGAAACTTGTCGGAATTATTTAAAATTTACGTGGTAGCTTCCATAAATATTATTTGGCATATGCATGCTTGTTGATTCATTTGGTTAGCCATTCGTCAAATAATTACTTATTTGCGCTTTGAGCGTTGTTATTAATTCGTCTAGGTCCTGTCTTGTCTACAGATCAGTCAGAGGTCGGAGAGCAGTGAGTTGTAGCTGCTAGGCTTTCTTTTTTGGCACACCAGGTGAGGATTTAAATTATTTAAAGTGGCTTGAACGTATATGTCTATGTATACATGTGAAATCCTCGTATTCCCTTATTATTAGTATTATGTATTTCGAGCTTATATTTTTATGAATTTATCAACAAATCATTTAATATCAAATTATACATTAGTATCCAAAAATCGATTTGTTTTCAAAAGGGCAAGTAAACTCTTTCTTTTCGACGTGATGATTTGACTCGGGATTTTGGTCTATGAGGAAGTCGTTAGGGGCGTTGCCTGGACATCCCGACACGTACGGAACTTGTAGTTACCCCCTTTGTCGTCACCACTTGCCCAATTGCCCGTTTGGCACTCAAACCCTTATTGTAAAGCGAGTAAAATAATAGACTTTTCATTTGGGCCCGGGATGGTATCCGGAGGCTGCATCTGGGGACGAGCGTCCAGGGTGTAACCCGAGGTGCTTCTCCCAAAATTAAGCATCAATCGTGGCCCGTCAGGAGTTTGATAGCCACGGTTGGGAGCGATGGTAGGTGTTGCATGTGTTGCACGCTTTCCTGAAATTCACTATAGTCGAGCCTCGGGTTGCTCCTTGGTTCGACACCGGAGATGGAGTTTTTATAATGTCTTGAGAAGAAATAAGGAGGAACAGGCCCACTCTCGCTGGGATATTTATTTACTGCTTTATATTGTTATTGTCTTTATTGCTTTATTGAATATTCAAGTCGAAGCACATTCCGGTTTCTTCCTTATTGCATATGTATTTTCTACTAAAACCCGGAAGCGTGACTCGACTTGCTCCACCCATATCTTCACTAAGTTCTTTGACTCACCCTCTTTTACTGGTTCTTGCCTCAGGTAGATTGAGAGACCGACATGTCTCACGTGTCGGATTAGCAACAGTTCATAGATAGGCCTTTTTGGTTTTGTCGTTGTCTAGATTGTTGTCTATAACACTCTCGTTAGGTTATTCTTTGTTCTGGCATGTATTTAATGCTATATCGATCCCCACCCATATATATTTACTTTATGTTGCCCCTGAATGGGGTGTGGTGATATTGGATACTTAGATTGGCCCCGAAGTGGCATTTATGTTATTATGTTTTAATTCGCTTCCGCTATATATACTCTGAACTGTTTATTTATTGTGTCTTTGGGGATCCGATGTTGCCAAGAGTCGGGTTAGACCCGTTGGCTTGTATGGGTTCTCGGGTTGAGATGCCGTTCTCGGCTTGGGGATCCGTGCAGGTTCGGGGGCTGTAGAGCGGGGCGCTATAGTCTGAAGTGGTATCAGAGCCTTAGGCTCTACTGTCTAGAAGTGTCGTGTCTAAGTCGTACGGCTATAGGTTTCGTGTTACTTTTCTTTACTTGCGCTTTTATATGCTTATTGATACGTGATTACTTGAACATATCATTAACCCACATGCATTTTCAGCTTACTGTTTCAGGTATAATGGTTCGACCACGTGGCCGACAGGATCCGCCTCCACCGCCAGAGGGCTTTCCTCCGCCCAACGCCTTCTGTGATGTTGTTCGACTAATTGTTCAGCAGGCTCAGCAGCAGCTGCAGCAGCATCAGCCGCCACCACTGAACCCTCAGGATGCGACTGCCCGTACCATGGATCGCTTTATGTCGTATCGCCCTACGGTCTTCGAGGGCGAACCAGATGACCTCAAGGCTGAGGCCTGGATTTCTGAGCTAGAGCAGAAGTTTAGGGCCCTGGATGTTGAGGATTTTCAGAGGATAGAGCTCGCCGTATTTCTGATAAGGGGACTCGCCCTCGACTGGTAGCGATTTGTAGAGAGGAGATGGACGGTCGCACAGACCCCGCGCACTTGGGCACAGTTCCTTTATGAATTCCATGCGAAGTATGTGCCCGAGATTGTTAGAGATCAAAGGGAGAGGGAGTTCATGAACCTCTCCCAAGGAGGTATGTCCGTGGGCCAGTACCCCAAGTTCACCAGATTGATCGCATATGCTCCTCACATGGCGACCGACGACAGGAGGATGGAGAGGAAGGTTAAGGAGGGTCTTCGTTATGAGATCCGAGCAGAGCTAGTTGGTAGTGACCTCCGTTCTTATGAGGAGGCTGTGACGCGGGCTATGGCTATCTAGTCCGATCTTGGAGAGCTCCGTCGTAGGGCTCCTAGTCCTGCCGCCCCTAAGGGCTTTCCACAGAGAAACAAGATGCCTTTTACTTCTGAATCTGGATCTTCCACGGGCGAGAAGAAGCCCAAGTATATTGAGCCGGCCCCGATTGCCGCCATCGCACCAGCTCTATGCTCCCACTGCCGCAAGACGAACCACACTGCCGAGTTCTGCAGGAGACGTTTGGGACAGCGCTTATTATGTGGTTCCTCTGATCATATGCTGGACGTGTGTCCGAACAGGAGGACCACCACGCCTCAGAAGACGATTCAGGCTGCCGGACATCAGGGTGGTCAGCCAAGAGTACAACCCAGAGTCTTCGCACTGGGAGGAGAGGAGCTTGAGCCCGATCAGCACGACATGATTGGAGATACCCTGCATATTCATGACATCCCTATTACTGCATTATATGATCCGGGTGCGACACACTCGTTTATTGCGCTTGATATTGGCTGCTAAGTTGTGCATGCCTGTGGAGAGTCTGCCTTGTTTGTATCGAGTCAGTTCTCCTTTGGGGAATTCATACGTTACGGATAGGATCTTCAAGGGTTGCCCTTTGAAGATAGGATATCGTGTTTATCCCGCCGATTTAATCGAGTTGCCGCTACAGCATTATGGGATTATTCTTGGGATGGACTGGCTTTATCAGCATTATGGGATATTGGCTGCTAAGTTGTGCATGCCTGTGGAGAGTCTGCCTTATTTGTATCGAGTCAGTTCTCCTTTGGGGAATTCATACGTTACGGATAGGATCTTCAAGGGTTGCCCTTTGAAGATAGGATATCGTGTTTATCCCGCCGATTTAATCGAGTTGCCGCTACAACATTATGGGATTATTCTTGGGATGGACTGGCTTTATCAGCACAGAGTCAGTGTGGATTGTTTTAAGAAGATAGTGCAGATTGGAACCGAGGCGACAATTGTGAAGGGTATTCTTAAGAAGTCAGATTCGATACCGAAGATTTCTTATGTCGAGGCTTCACGTATGATACGAGAGGGAGCTCAGGCTTTTGTCACTTACCTGCTTAACCGACCAAAGGAACAACGTAAGCTTGAGGACACGGAAGTGGTTAAGGACTTCCAGGACGTCTTTCCCGAGATTTTGAACTCTCTACCCCCCGATCGTGACATCGAGTTCGTAGTCGATCTTGCCCCGGGATCGGAGCCTTATTCGAAGACTCCGTACAGGATGGCTCCCGCCGAGTTGAAGGAACTTAAGATGCAACTTGAAGAGTTTCTTGAGAGTGGTTACATTAGACCGAGCATCTCCCCTTGGGGTGCACCGATTTTGTTTGTGAAGAAGAAGGATGGTACGCTGAGGATGTGCATCGACTACCTAGAGCTGAACCGGATGACAGTGACGAACAAATACCCTCTACCCCATATAGAGGAGCTATTTGACTTATTGCAGGGAGCGAAGGTATATTCGAAGTTGGATCTTCGACAGGGATACTATCAGCTTCGTATCCGAGAGCAGGATATACCTAAGACCGGGTTTAATACTCGGTACGGCTACTTCGAGTTCGTTGTGATGCTGTTTGGTCTAACGAATGCCCCTGCAGCTTTCATAGATATGATGCACAGAATTTTCCGGCCTTACCTCGACAAGTTCGTGGTCATCTTCATCGACGATATTCTGGTTTTCTCCAAGACAGTCGAGGATCATGCCGAGCATCTTCGCATTGTGCTACAGACGCTTCGAGATCATAGCCTATATGCTAAGTTTAGCAAGTGCGAGTTCTGGATCAACGAAGTTTCATTCCTTGGTCACATCATCTCCGGGAATGGGATTGTTGTGGATCCATAGAAGATTGAGGCAGTGACGAGTTGGAGTCAGCCTAAGACACCGACAAAAGTTAGGAGTTTTCTTGGATTGGCTAGATATTGAAGGCAATTCGTTAAGGATTTTTCCAAACTAGCGGCCCCACTCACGAAGTTGACTTGCAAAGATATGTCTTTTCAGTGGGACGACGAGTGCGAGGCCAGCTTCCAGGAGCTGAAGATGAGATTGACCACCGCACCTATACTTATTCTCCCAAACGAACATGAGGGATACGCGGTTTATACCGACGCATCCAAGGAAGGTTTAGGGTGTGTGTTGATGCAGAATGGGAAGGTCGTTGCCTATGCTTCTAGGAAGTTGAAAGATGCCGAGAAGAACTATCCCACCCACGACCTGGAACTTGCAGTGGTGATATTTGCCTTCGGCAAATGGCGTCATTATCTGTATGGTGTCACTTTTGACATCTTTACTGACCACCAGAGTTTGAAGTATCTGTTCATGCAGAAGGATCTCAACAGCAGACAGAGACGGTATATGGAATTCTTGGAGGATTATGACTGCCGTATTCAGTATCACCCTAGGAGGCGAACGTGGTCACCGACTCATTGAGCCGAAGGGCTCACGTGGCACATTTGGAAGGATCATCTTCCGATATCCCTATAGAGGATAGAATGATTCGAGTTGAATCGTATCCTCGACTTGCCAACCTTACAATCCAACCCGATCTAGTCCAACAAATCTGAGACGAGCAGATTTCGGATGCCGGTATTCAAAAGATCAAGGCCAGAATGCAGAATGATCCCAACACCAAGTTCAGGATCGATGGTACCGGATTGCTTCACTTCGGGACTCGAGTTTGTATTCCCACGAACCTGAAGCGTGGAATTCTCGACGAGGCACACAAGTCTGCTTATGTTGTTCACCCAGGAGGCAACAAGAAGTATCGTGATCTTAGAACCCAGTATTGGTGGAACGGTATGAAAAGGGACGTGGCTACGTATGTAAAACATTGTCTAACGTGTTAGAGAGTCAAGGCCGAGCATCAAAGGCCTGGAGGTACTCTTCAGCCACTTCCCATGCCTACTTCCAAGTGGCAGGAGATCACTATGGACTTCGTTACCGGATTGCCCACTGTTCGTGGAGGTTTCGGCAGTATTTGGGTCATTGTTGATCGATTGACCAAGTCAGCTCATTTTCTTCCGGTTCGAAAGACAGCGAAGGTCAAGTAGCTCGCAGAACTGTATCAGAAGGAGATCATTCGACTTCATGGCGTTCCGGAGAGTATCGTTTCAGACAGGGATCCAAAGTTCGCAGCTCAGTTTTGGCAAGAACTTCACAAGAGCTTGGGAACGACCCTGAAGTTTAGCTCTGCAGCACATCCCCAGACTGATGGACAATCCGAGCGAACAATCAAGTTCTTAAGTGATATGCTACGGGCATGTGCACTCGATTTTCATACGAGTTGGATTTCACACTTGCCCTTGGTAGAGTTCGCTTACAACAACAGTTATCAAGCCTCGATTGGGATGCCGCCGTATGAGGCTCTCTATGGGAGAAAGTGCAGATCTCCGATTTATTGGGAATTGGAGGATTGGAAGTGGTCAGCTGACGGCCACGAAAGGGCTACTCTGCCGGATGACATTCAGGCAGCAATTGATAAGGTTCAGATCATTCGGCAGAGAATGAAAGTAGCCCAGGACCAACAGAAGAGCTACGCCGACAAGAGGCGTCGAGACTTGGAATTTGAAGTGAGAGACCGAGTATTTCTCAAGGCCTCCCCGAGGAAGGGATTCACCAGGATCGGTAAAGGTGGAAAGCTTACTCCGAGATACTTAGGTCCCTTTGAGATTATAGAGCGGATCGGGAACACCGCTTATCATTTGGATCTACCACCACATCTTACCGGGATCCACAATGTCTTCCATGTCTCACAACTCCGCAAGTACTTCCCCGACGAGTCCCATATTCTCCAGGATTACGGAGTTCAGCTTAAGCCGGACATGACTATTGAGATGAAACCGGTTCAGATTCAGGATCGCAAGGTCCAGCAGCTTCGTCACAACCAGATTCCCTTAGTGAGAGTTCTCTAGAGGAGCCGTTCGACCGAGCAGTCTACTTGGGAGACTGAGGCTAAGATAAGAGAAGCTTATCCCGAGCTTTTCCAGTAAAGATAGAATCTGGGGACCAGATTCTCATAAGGGGGGAGTATTGTAACGACCCAGAAATCCAAGAATCATTGTGAGTTCTTTTCCGCGATTAATTATCCTACTCAACCCTATTTCTCGTATTATGTCAATTATATTATATTATTTTGTATACAACATTATGTGATAATATTATGTGCGTATTTAAATTCCTTATTTGTTTAGCTTTCGTTTGATATTAATATTGTTACATTTTACTAAAATGTTTAAATTGGACTTTCTAAAAATTACCGAAATACCCCTTCGTATTTCGACATTTCGAAAAATTTGATAACAGTCTCAAAACCCATTCTAACCCTAATTTTCGCACAAAGAGAGAGAGAGAAGAAGAGAAAGGGGATTTTTCATTCGAAACCCAAATCGATCATCCCGAGCTCGTTTCTCCGCAGAATTTCGTGCCGTTTGAACCTACGAATTCCTCTCAACGAGATCTCTCTTTAGGTACCAATTTCCCCAATTCTTTTTACGGATTTTTGAATACTTGAGCATAATTTCAATTTCGGGAATAATTATGAATTTTTATGAATGTGAACCCGTTTCTTGATCATTTTTCGTGTTTCTTGGATAGAAATGTTCCTTAGATGATGCTTAATGTTTATTGTAATTATTGGGTGTTGATTTGCGCGAGAAAATGATTTATATGAATTTTTGGATCGGATTTTCGTGGAAATCGCGATTTTCTGCTGTCTGCTGTTGATCCACACGGGCTAACGCACGGTCTTGATCAAGACCGTGCAGGAGCCCGTGCGCGGTTCTTTTGGCCTGCACGGGCGTATAAGCCGTGTGCAGTGCACGATCTTGACAATGTGTCCAAGAGCGTGCACAAGCCGGTGCAAATGACTTAGGATATTTTCCAGCATTTTTCTTTGGTTGCTCTCGGGAAGTGGGTCAACCCTTCGCCATTTTTGGTTGACTTTTTGCATACGGACTCCAAAAATTATACCGATTTCACCTATAGATCCCTTATAAGTTGTAGATTAATATTTTGAAATGTTTGTGGAATTTCGACCTCGTTCGGACTGTGAATAGTACAATTTTACGTGTATGGATTTTTGGAAACTTGTCGGAATTATTTGAAATTTACGTGGTAGCTTCCATAAATATTATTATTGGCATATGCATGCTTATTGATTCATTTGGTTAGCCGTTCATCAAATAATTGCTTATTTGCGCTTTTAGTGTCGTTATTAATTCGTCTAGGTCCTGTCTTGTCTACAGATCAGTCAGAGGTCGGAGAGCAGTGAGTTGTAGCTGCTAGGTTTTCTTTTTTGGCACACCAGGTGAGGATTTAAATTATTTAAACTGGGCTTGAACGTATATGTCTATGTATACATGTGAAATCCCCGTATTCCCTTATTATTAGTATTAAGTATTTCGAGCTTATATTTTTATGAATTTATCAACAAATCATTTAATATCAAATTATACATTAGTATCCAAAAATCGATTTTTTTTCAAAAGGGCAAGTAAACTCTTTCTTTTCGACGTGATGATTTGACTTGGGATTTGGGTCTATGAGGAAGTCGTTAGGGGCGTTGCCTGGACATCCCGACACTTACGGATCTTGTAGTTACCCCCTTTGTCGTCACCACTTGCCCAATTGCCCGCTTGGCACTCAAACCCTTATTGTAAAGCGAGTAAAATAATGGACTTTTCATTTGGGCCCGGGATGGTATCCGGAGGCTGCATCTGGGGACGAGCGTCCAGGGTGTAACCCGAGGTGCTTCTCCCAAAATTAAGCGTCAATCGTGGCTCATCAAGAGTTTGATAGCCATGGTTGAGAGTGATGGTGGGTGTTGCATGTGTTGCACGCTTTCCTTAAATTCACTATAGTCGAGCCTCGGGTTGCTCCTTGGTTCGACACCGGAGATGGAGTTTTTATAATGTCTTGAGAAGAAATAAGGAGGAACAGGCCCACTCTCGCTGGGATATTTATTTACTGCTTTATATTGTTATTGTCTTTATTGCTTTATTGAATATTCAAGTCGAAGCACATTCCGGTTTCTTCCTTATTGCATATGTATTTTCTACTAAAACCCGGAAGCGTGACTCGACTTGCTCCACCCATATCTTCACTAAGTTCTTTGACTCACCCTCTTTTACTGGTTCTTGCCTCAGGTAGATTGAGAGACCGACATGTCTCACGTGTCGGATTGGCAACAGTTCATAGATAGGCCTTTTTGGTTTTGCCGTTGTCTAGATTGTTATCTATAACACTCTCATTAGGTTATTCTTTGTTCAGGCATGTATTTAATGCTATATCGATGCCCACCCCTATATATTTACTTTATGTTGTCCCTGAATGGGCTGTGATGATATTGGATACTTAGATTGGCCCCGAAGTGGCATTTATGTTATTAGGTTTTAATTCGCTTCCACTATATATACTCTGAACTGTTTATTTGTTGTGTCTTTGGGGATCTGCTGTTGCCAAGAGTCGGGTTAGACCCGTTGGCTTGTATGGGTTCTCGGGTTGAGATGCCGTTCTCGGCTTGGGTATCCGTGCAGGTTCGGGGGCTGTAGAACGGGGCGCTACAGGGCCCGTTCTCGCCGGGACACACTATTGCATGATTTATTGCATTAATTATTTGTCTAACTGATTTACGGCTTTCGTTACATGTCTAAGCACATTCCGGTTTTCCTCCTTTAGCATATGTATTTCCCTATATATATATATATATATAAAATCCGGAAGCGTGGCTCGAACTTGCCTCACTTGAGCCTCATTTATTGATCAAACTATTTAGTTGAATTACGAGCCGTATTTACTTATCATTTCTAACTGACTTATATCATGCTTTTCGAACTTGTAACGGCCTCGTGACTCAACTAATATCCTTTCAATTTATCGGCTTGAGATTATGTGCAAATGATTTTAAAGGATCCGGTTCGTCACCCATTTTGTGTTTTCAATGTAAGCCGAACCGAGTGTTGCTTTGTGTTGTTTTGTAACTTACATCGTTATTTATATTCATTCCCAAAACGAGCAACATTTACTACTTTTGGTTTTAAAAGATAAACGACGAACTGTGATCTAACCCCTTACTGAGTATCCTTTATACTCATCCCTTCTATTTTGGTTCTTGCTTCAGGTAGATAGGTGGCGACGTCACTATCTTGTCAGTTGGCATCACCAGGTCTAGATACGCTCAGTCTCGTTGTCTGGTTTGTCTTGTCAGTGGTCCCAACAACCATCGAGTCTTGATTTATTGTATTTAATTACTTTCGTACCCCCTTTACTGCTTTACTTCATGTATCTTATGTGCCCCTAATGTGGGATAGTTGAAGATATCTAGGATTGCACAGGGTAGGCTAGTTGAGCCATGGATGGGACTATCTGTTTATGAATATTCTGTATCTTGAATTACAAATGTTTATTTGATATTATGTTCTTCCATTATTTAGAATTGCATTAATATTCTTTAATTGTTGTTCCATATTTTATATATCTTTATATGTTTAATTGTTTAGCTTTCCGTATCTTGTTTATAGCATGAATGAAGTTCTATATGAATTGTCGTGCGTCGTCTATTGTCTCGTGTCTTGCTTTTAGTATTGTCGGTCTCATTTTCATCCTCTAGGCCCAGTGTATTACAAGTTGGACCAACGAGGGAGAAACTTGACTACCGCTTGCTTTCATACTGTCGTGTCGAGCCAGGTAAGGGTTTTAAAATGCTTTCAACTGGGGCAAAGACATAGTTACTTAGGTTTGTGAAATAACTATTTATCCCGCCTTTCTTATTGCTTGCTGTACTGCCTTTACTGTTTCCTTATGTGCTTAGTCAAACCCGCCTTTTCGATAGCAAAACCTATGCATCTACAAAATGATTTAAAATGCTTTCAACTAGAGACAAGTAACTCATTTGTTTTAAAAAATAACCATTTGATCTCAGAGGCACTTATAAGTAATGTCGTTAGGGGCATCCGTTAGCATGCTCCCGAAGCGTACGGTGCTTATGAGTATTTCTTAGATCGTTACACCAACTTGTCCCAATTGCCCCTTTGGCCATTAATACATAACTGCTTGCATCATCTTTTCGAACGGCCTATTTGGCCACCCAAACCGTTATTGATTTTAAAAGCGAGCTATGGACTGGATCATGACATGGGCCCGGAGTATACAGGAGGTGAGCCTGGAGACGAGCGTCTAGGGCAAATCCCGATGTATACTTCTATGCGTATTAACTTAAGTTGGCTAGGAGGTTGGCTAGCTTAAGTTGATGCGAACGGTGGTGCTAACCGCGTCTCCTTAAAACTATGTTAGTGGATCATGAATTTTGGTGGTGGAGTACTTGAGTACATGTTTTCATGCTTTTCATGGTTGGGAGTTATAAGGAGATGGTCCGTTCTCGCCGGGACACATTATTGCATTACTTGCTTGTCTATTTGACTTACGGCTTTCGTTACAAGTCGAAGCACATTCCGGTTTTCTTCATTTAGCATATGTATTTCCCTATATATATATATAAAACCCGGAAGCATGGCTCGAACTTGCCCAACTTAAGCCTTCTTTATTGTTCAAACTACTTAGTTGAATTACGAGCCGTGTTCACCCATCATTTCCAACTTGTTCATATTATGCCTTTCGAACTTGTAACGGCCTCGTGACTCAACTAATACCCCTTTCAATTGATTGGCTTGACATTATGTGCAAATGATTTTAAAGGATCCGGTTCGTCACCCTTTTTGTGTTTTCAAAGTAAGCCGAACCCGAGTGTTGCTTTGTATTGTTTTGTAAGTTATATCGTTATTTATATTCTTTCTCAAAATGAGCAACATTCATAAGGGGGAGAGATTGTAAAGACCCGATTTTTTCGAGATCAGTTTGGTAACGCTTCGCGTCCTACGTTTCTCACCTCTATCCTAATTTCTCGAATTTTGTGATATTTTGAGTTGTTTTATATAAATTTTTGTAAATGTGCTAATTTGTGAATTTAAATTACTCTATGTCAATGTGCGTTTTAAATAATGAGTTTTGACTATAATATCGACATATTTCGAAAATGCGCCTTTTTTTATGAAGCCTTGCGAAATTACCAATTTGCCCCTCCGACTTTTCTACCCAATATCAGATTTTTCGTTTAAACTATATTATTCATGGGCTGATCTAAAATTTTAATTATCAAAGTGTGACATATATTTTAATAATAAAAAGGTTGAGTGAATGGCGGCACATATATTTTTTTAATCGCAATCTTTCTTATTGTGATGCTAAATGGATAAGTATATAAATATATACATGTAATTGTATACTACGTGCCTTTACTTATAATTTCCGTCCCCAAAACAGTTTTCGTATTCAGCTTCCTTTCAGTTTCAGAACAGCAGGTAAAACCCTCTCTTGTATACTTTCTTGGCTCTCGATTTATGCTACTTTAAATCACTATAATCATTAGTTTCATTAATAAATTAGTTGGGTGATGAGAATAATTAATTCGTTCATTCACGCTACTCTGAAATGAATGTCATGGCCATTTGTGAAGTTTTATTTCCTTTCATTTAATTAGTGAAGAAGGTAAGGGTTGTTTATAATTTATATATATCTATATATATATATGTTCGTGTATATGTATTTCTAGATTGATTTCTTTAAGTTAATTATGAAGACCAATTGAAATAGTAACTTGTTAGTTCATGATTGCGAATTTATGTCCATTCATTCATATATATATATATATATATATATATATATATTGTTGTTCTAGTAATTATATTACTTTTAAATCAAATTTGATTTAAAAGTAATATAATTACTAGAACAACAAAATATATATATATATATATATATATATATATATAGTGTATATGTATTTCTAGATTGATTTCTTTAAGTTAATTATGAAGACCAATTGAAACAGTAACTTGTTAGTTCATGATTGCGAATTTATGTCCATTCATTCATATATATATATATAGTGTATATGTATTTCTAGATTGATTTCTTTAAGTTAATTATGAAGACCAATTGAAACAGTAACTTGTTAGTTCATGATTGCGAATTTATGTCCATTCATATATATATATATACATATATATATATATCCAAACTTGTTGTTCTAGTAATTATATTACTTTTAAATCAAATTTAAATAGCATATGTTCAGTTTAATTGTTTAGTTATAATGTGAATTATATGACAATTTGTTCAATTTAATTGTTTAGTTATTCTTCTCCCAATTAATTGATTTACTTAATTATTTATTGTAATGCAATTATGTGGTTATGTTAAGTATTTTATTTCATTAAGTATAAGTCGTGCATCGTATTGTCGTCTTATGTGGTTGTGTCTTAATTTGTTTCAGGTGGTACTTCTTCTGAGCAGTAGTCTGGTTTTCTTTCCTTTTGTCCTTTTGCCGTATTATCCAGGTGGGATTTCTTTTCCGAATTCGGTTTTCTTATACGTATGTAGATATTATTCCATATACACCCGAAGCCTGTGTTTTATGCTTTTATGTTTCTTTCCCCAAACTTATATTATACATAGTAGCTACTTGGAAACCATATTATCTTAATGAGTTTAAAGAAAATGCTTTGATATCAAATTATTACGTATAACCCCTCAAAGGCTCTTTTAGCTCGAAAGGGTTAAAAGTTGATTTATCAATCGGTCCCTGACCACTTAAGCATTTTTAAATGCGAGAAATTATCTTGGCCTTTCGGCCTGGCCAATGAGCCACATTATCTATATTGGGCCCCAAGAGACCAGGATATGCGGTGAAGCCGGCTAGACGATGGGTCTACGGTGGATCTCGGTGCTCTAACTCTAAACCCGTGACGGGAGCTCAAGGTGAGGCCGGAGTGGCAGCCCTTTGAGTATCTGTGACCGATGAGGTATGTCCTATATCTAAGATGTGAGAGTGAAACTCCCCACATGATTATACAGTAGTTCGGGTTAGCTACCTGACTACATAAGAGAATAAGAGTGGTTTATTTGATATTTCTAATATTGTGAAACAGGTGGTTGTTGCTCGACTCGCCAAGCTTTTATTATATTGCGAAATTATTCGATTCACCAATAATTGTGAAAATCTTTATTTTTCCTTTGCTTTCTTCTCGTTTAAAAACTGGTGAATCTTTCTATTGTTTCGATAATATATACGTATTACAGCCCCCTCACTTAGTCGCTTTGACTAACCCCATTACTCTACTTGTTGTCTTTTTAGGTTTTTGTTGCTAGGCGGATTCAGGTCTTGTCCTTCGAGTCATTTACTTTTGTTTAGGTGATTTCATTTCCGCCTGTGTATCTGGATAAATACTTAAAACCCTAGAAGTTGCAGATGTAAATGATGTAAATTAGTTTGAATGTTGATATTGTTGTTTTTAGTGGCCTTGGTGGACTTTATACTTGTGTTTTGGATTTATTGATTTTCTAGCTCCCTAAGTGGGATAGGTTGTACTGGTTTGCTTCCGCTGTATTATGGCTTGTTGTCTTGTTATTTTCTAAAGCAGATCTGCCTGGTATTTATTTTCCGTTCGCTCGGTTATAGTTCATAACCGGACCTCAGTTCTTGTTATGGATTGTGACTTGGTGCGGGACGTCACGTCGCACCGTATTTGGGGACGTGCCTTTACAGTCAGGGATAAAATAGGAAATTCCGGGTAAAAGGTGGGTTTTCGGTAAAACTTATTCGTGATACTAAGTATTCTCATGAAAAGCCTTCGGCGAAAATAAAATATAATTATGGAATAAATCCAAAATTTCGGGTCGTTACAGATTAAGCTAGGAAATATTAAACGAATCTAGCAAGACTTTTTGTAAATAATTAAAAAACTCAAAATTATGAGAATGCTCCATTGGGATCAAAATTCCACAATTGATTAATGAGACCGTTCTCAAATATATAATAGTATACATTATGAAGAAAAAAAATCCTTGATGGAATAAAATATATAATATGAAATTAATATGCAGGGAAAATAAATTTTTGAAGGGGGTTCAAATTACAGAGGTGTGTACAATAGAATTTGAATGGTGGATAGTTTTATTATTTTCTGAAGTAAGAAACGTATATATGAATTAATGGGGTTATTAAATATTAATTAGAAATTAATACATATTCAAGGAAAGTAATTAATAAAATTGGCAAATCATGAAGTTCTTCTTCTTTCCTTTTTTTTAAAGAAATAAAACATAGGAGATCATGGATTTTCTCTTTTTCCTTTTTTTTTAAGAAATTTATCATGGATTGTTTGAAAACCGAGAAAATTAGAGAACTAATGATATATTTTTTTCTTAGAATATTTTTTCATAAAAACCACGAAAAATAATATTCAGTCACATTATATCTATTTGTGGCCCTTTAAATTAAATATTTTAAATATTTTTGTTGAGAACCACAAACTAAAATTTTGAACACTGTATATGGATCGGTTTACAGAATTAAAAACTGTCAAGGGACTTAGTTCTTAACCAGCCATGGAGGCAAGCCCTAAAAACACCTAAAACATGGCAACAAAATGGGCGAATCCAGACTTCGGTGTTAAACCTAATGATATATTTTTTTCTTAGAATATTTTTTCATAAAAACCACGAAAAATAATATTCAGTCACATTATATCTATTTGTGGCCATAAATAATAAGGTCATAAAATAAATATTTCTTTATTATAATAGCCAAGTTTTGGAGTTTGACGTAGTAAATTTAACGTAATTGATATTAATATTTTGGTAAAGTAAAGATTGAGATTTTGCCATACCTACATGATCTCTTTCGCATTTTTATATTTAATATTTAATTTCCTAAGATTGTGCATTAAAAACCTAACAATGTTCTATTACTTTTATTACTTTTCTAAAATTATTACGGAAATTATTATTTTCCTTTGTTTCCAAAAGATATGTGTTAAACTAAATATTTTCAAAACTTCAAAAGAAGAAATATATGCATATTGTTGGGAAGTCATAAACTTAAGCAATCATATATATATATATATATATATATATATATATATATATATATATATGAAAATGAATGAGTGAGATGTTTTAGGAAATATGCTTATGTGTTAATGAGTTGGATTAGTTAAAATTAGTTTATTTTGCCAGATTATTTCTATAATTAAATTTATTAATTGTGATTTTTGTAACTTACATTTATATTTAATTGACATTCCATATATTGGTTTATATTAAAAAAATTGTAACTCCTATTTAATTATAGAATTATATAACTACTTTATATAATATTGATATTGTAAATTTAATTCAAGAAATAATTTTAAGTCAATTTTAATAAGCTTTGCTAATTATTATGAACTTTACATTTAAATGCTAAAAATATATATATATATATGATTGAAGGGAAGTTTAAAACTATTTATAGTTTAGATATAATATTCAATTTGTACATGAAAGCATAGTATAGAAGAATTACCATTTACAAAATATTAACAATATTTGGGTAAAAGATTTTTTTTTTTTGGTCATGAAAAGATTATTTAGTTCTATAATTAATATTTTTTTTATTTTGTATTCTTTCTATCTATCATGTAATTGTATTTTCAAAATTTCTTTTAATTATTTGTGGGGTCACATAATTACAAATATTTTTTAGAATATAAATTTAATTAAATTTTATTATTACCTTAATATTATAAAATAAATAAATAGTTATTTTTTTTAGAAAAAATCTCTAAATACACGTGTTTCATTTCCATTTTGCGGTGGAAAAATTATATTTAATTTCAATGTGAATAAATTTATTAAGTTATTACATATAAATATTAATATTTCCATAATATAAAGGAAATTTCAATAATGAAATGAATATTATTGTTAGTTAATAATGAAATAATAATAAATTATTCAACAAAAAAATAATACCAAGTATACAAGAGACTTCAATAATTATTTATATGGTCTATATTTTAATTATTATTTCAATATTTTTATATTGATTGTGTGCGTGATTAAAAAAAACTATATATATATAAATATATTCTCTCTATTACAAATACAAAATCATATCATATTACTATTTTTATATATTTAAAATGGAGTTTTTTCATATATATAGAGTATAATTATTTTATAAAAAGAATTGTTTTAGTGTGTGTTTCAAATTATAAGTTAATTATTTATATGTATTGTTAATAATTATATAAGAAAATATGATTCAATTTATTTAATAATATATATTTTATAAATAGATTTTTCCGTGCAACGTAGAGAATATATATATATATTAATTTATAAAAAAACTCTGTTAAATTTGTGATATATATTCAAGTTGTTAATATATAAACTATAATTAATATTAATATATTAAATTTATAATTATAAATTAATTTTCCGATGCAACGCAGGGGTTAAAAGCTAGTTACTTTTTATAACTGATGGATTATTAATTACAGCAATGCCACCTATAGCTTAAATTAAGGATTTACAGAAAATTAATCTAAATTTGATCCAACAACCAATGAAATCTTTTCTTTTTAATTAAAAATTAAAAAAAAAAGAAAAAAATAATATTCATTCAAATGAAGAACAATTGAGGGGTAAGACTACTCTCAAATATAATATAGTATAGATACTGTCTAGATAACCCACCATAATCTAGTATTTAGTGGGGACCTTGTATTAAAGGTTAGGCCCAATATTAGACTACGTTATGACTACACTATTTAACAACTCCCAAAGTAAATTTTTATATAACCCATTCATAACAAGAAATTTGACAATTACTATTATATCCAATTTTTTCCTTTTATTGCAAAATTGCTACTGTCCTTAATCATGAAATTGCCTAGGGATGGCAATGGGTCCGGGTAAGATGGGCCCCGTCCCGGCTCCGCCCCGTATGAGGCGGGTTTTAGACCCGTACCTGAAATATAGGAGCGGGTAATGGGTTTTTATATTGAAGACCCAGCCGGGTTAGGGGCGGGTCTTGGGTTTATAGGCATACCCGCCCCTATCCGGACCCGAACCCGGACCCGTGTAATTTTCTTTAATAAATTTATAATTTTTATTATTTAGAATTACATTAAGTCAATATATTTCTCCTTTTAATGTAGAACTAGCTTTTAACCCCTGCGTTGCATCGGGAAATTAATTTATAATTATAAATTAATATATTAATATTAATTACAATTATATATTAAACAACTTGAATATATATCACAAATTTAATAGAAAAATCTATTTATAAAATATAAATTATTAAATAAATTGAATCATATTTTCTTGTATAATTTTTTTTTCTTTTTAAAAATTCAATCCTTGTCATTGCAAGGAGTCGAACTCCAAACCTCCATATCTAAAGTAATATCTGGTGGCCCCTGGGTCAAACCCCAATGGTTTTTTTTATATAATTATTAACAATACATATAAATAATTAACTCATAATTTGAACTACAAACCAAAATAATTATTTCTATAAAATAATCATGAACTATATATAAAACTCATTTTAAATATATAAAATAGTAATATGATATGATTTTGTATTTGTAATAGAGGGAATATATTTATATATACAAAAGATTCCAATAATTATTTATATGATCTATTATTAAATAAAAAATATTTAATAATAGATCATATAAATAATTATTGGAATCTTTTATATATTTGATTTTTTTTTTGTTGAATAATTTGTTATTATTTCATTATTAATTAACAATAATATTCATTTCATTATTGAAATTTACTTTATATTATGAAAATATTAATATTTATATATAATAATTTAATAAATTTAGTTATATTGAAATAAAATATAATTTTTCCACCGCAAAATGAAAATGAAACACGTGTATTTAGAAGTTTTTCTAAAAAAATTAATTAATTATTTATTTTATAATATTAAGGTAATAATAAAATTTAGTTAAACATTTTAAAAAATGTAAGTAATTATGTGACCCACAAATAATTAAAAGAAATTTTAAAAATACAATTACATGATAGATAAAAAGAATACAAAATTAAAAAAAAAAAATTATAGAACTAAACAATCTTTTACCCAAATATTGTTAATATTTTTGAATGGTAATTCTTCTATACTATGCTTTCATGTACAAATTGAATATTATATCTAAATTATACATAGTTTTAAGCTCCTCTTCAATCACATATATGTATATATACATATATATATATATATATATATATATATATATATATATATATATATATATTAGCACTTAAATGTGAAGTTCATAATAATTAGCAAAGCTTATTAAAATTTACTTAAAATTATTTCTTGAATGAAATTTTCAATATCAATATTATATAAAATTCTATAATTAAATAGAAGTCACAATTCTTTTAATATAAACCAATATATGGAATGTCAATTAAATATATATGTAAGTTAAAAAAACATAATAATTAATGAACTTAATTATAGAAATAATCTGCATGGCAAAATGGACTAATTCTAACTAATCCATCTCATTAACACATAAACATGTTTCCTAAAACATCTCACTAATTTATTTTATATATATATATATATATATATATATATATGATTTCCTTTATATTATGAAAATACTAATAATTAAATATAATAACTTAATTAATTTATTCACATTGAAATGACATATAATTTTTCCACCGCAAAATGAAAATGAAACATGTGTATTTAGAGATTTTTCTAAAAACATAATTATTTTATTATTTTATAATATTAAGATAACAAAAAAGTTTAATTAAACATATATTTTAAAAAATGTATGTAATTATGTGACCTCCACAAATAACTAAAAAAAAATTGAAAAAATAATTACATGATAGATAAAAAGAACACAAAATAAAAAACTATTAATTGTAGAATTAAATAATCTTTTACCCAAATATTGTTAATATTTGTTGAATGGTAATTCTTCTATATATACTTTCATGTACAAATTGAATATTATATTTAAATTATAAATACTTTTAAGCTCCTCTTAAATCATATATATATATATATATATATATATATATATATATATATATATATATTAACACATAAATATAAAGTTCATAATGATTAGTAAATCTTATTAAATATTTACTTAAAATTATTTATTGATTGAAATTTTCAATATTATCAATATTATATAAAGTAGTTATATGATTTTATAATTAAATAGGATACAAATTATTTAATATAAACAAATATATGGAATGTCAATTAAATATATATATATGTTCATTAGCAGGACCTTTACATTTGCAGGACCTTTACATAAAATTAAACTTTTTATGTTTTTGGTGAGTACCACGAACTAAAAATCTTGAATACTGCATATGGATTATTTTACAGAATCAAAAACTGTCAAGGGATTTAGTTCTTAACCACTTGTTTTAAACCTATTCTCTCAAAAGTACCGAATTTATAAATTATTTTTGGATCTATTTTAGGAATAGTCCATTTATTAAGCAAGTAAGAAAATACAGAAAAAGAAAGGAGAAGAGAGAATTTAGGAAAGAAAAAAGGAGAGCGAATGCGCCCCCTGTTGTTTGTAAAAAATGTGGTAAAATTGGCCATTATGCTAATAAATGTTGGGTAAAGAAAAAACTCAGCACTTTGGAGATTGATAATGATCTCAAAGAAACTCTTAGTAAGTTACTTCTTCAATTAAATATTAAATATTAATATTAATATTAATGTAACGACCCGAATAATTTAATTATATTACTAATTATTACGCAAATTCTTTCTTGCCTAATTTCTCGATCTATCCAATTGGATTGATTTAACCTATCTTTTAAATACCCTCAATTTCTTAAATTTCATAAATGCCTTGAAAGCCTAAATGACCATTTTACCCCCTGAGATATTTTCCTAAATATCTACCTATCTCTCTCATTCTCTCATTTTCACACAAAGAAGAAAGAGAAGAAAGGAAAGAAGAAAGAAAGGAGAAAAGAGAGAAAATCTTCCCGACGCCCTACCGAGCCCGTTTCTCGCCCGATCGATGAGCCGTGAAAACCCAAACGATCCTCACTACATTCTCTACCGGTAATCCTTTTTACCCCATTTCATTTCGTTCCCTCTTCGTTGCGATTTTCGTGAGTTTTATATAGAATTTTATTATATTAGGATTTTAGTGTTTAGGAAGATTTACTTGACCATTTTACGTGTTTCTTGTGCCTATGTGTAGCTTATATGATATATATGATTATATGTGAAAATTAGGATGATTTATGGTGTAAATTAGGAGATGTATGAATTTAAATGTTGATTTCGCGTGTGAGGTTTCGCGATCTGCTGAGTCTGCTGCTCAGTAGATCCACACGGGCGAACGCACGGTCTTGATCAAGACCGTGCAGGAGCCCGTGCGCTTCCCTTTTCAACCTGCACGGGCTTGAGCCCGTGCACAGGCCCGTGCGCAGGCCCGTTTGCACCTGCACGGTCTTGGCACCGTGCACAAGACCGTGCGTGAGGCCGTGCACCCCTATTTGTGCTTGCACCGGCTTGCCAAGCCCGTGCGTTGGCCGGTGCAACATATTTAGTGCATTTTCTAGCCTTTTCCGTTCTTGCACTTCGGGAATTGGGTCAACCCCACTCATTTAAATGTTGACTTTTCATACGACCTCCGAATATCAATCCGATTTCACCTATAGCTTCCTCGAGCCTTGGGATTTGATATTCTTCATAATTTACAATTTATCCGACCCTATTTGACCGTCAATTGACACCTTTCTCATGTAGGGGTTTTTATTCCCACCTTTCCCGTTTCTTATTCGTTTAATCCCGCATTCGCGAGAGAACGTCTTTGTATTATTTTTAAGCATGTCTACGTGCCCTAACTGCGTTTTAGGATGCTTTCCATATTTATTATTAATGTTCTTCCATTATTACAATTGCTTTAAATATTTCTTTAAATGTTAATTCATATGTTATATATCCTTATATGCTTAATTGCCTGGCTTTCCATATTGTATCTGTAGCCTGAGTGAAGTTATATTTGAATTGCCGTGCGTCGTCTGTTGTTCGTGTCTTTCTTTTAGTATTGTCGGTCTTGTTTTCATCCTCTAGGCCCTGTGTATTACAGGTGGGACCAACGAGGGAGAAACCTGACTACCGCCTGCTTTCATACTATCGCGTCGAGCCAGGTAAGGGTTTAAACTTATTTTTAACTGGGGCAAGGACATAGACTATTATAGGTTGCGAAATAAATGATTTCCCTGCTTTTTCTTATTACTTGTTGTACTGCCTTTACTATTCCTTATGTGCTTAGTCAAACCTTTTAATAGCAAAACCAAAATGATTTGAAATGCTTTCAACTAGAGACAAGGAAAACCCTTTTGTTTTAAATGCGAATTTTGGTCTCTCGACCTCGCAAATATAACCTTGTCTCGAATGGCCCCTTTGGTCTTCCACATCCCGATTCCCTGTTTTCGAATGGCTCTGTTGGCCACTTTAACTATCATCATTTTCAAATGTGAGCCTGGACTGTGTATTGTGTTGGGCCCGGAGTATTCAGGAGGTGAGCCTAGGGACGTGCGTCCAGGGCAAATCCCGATGGATACTCCAACCCGTGCAAATCCCGATGGATACTCCAATCCGTATCTGCTTAGATCACTTTTGGTGGTGGAGTACTTGACTATGTATTTGCATGATTTTCATAAATGGGAGTTATAAGGAGAGGGCCCGTTCTCGCCGGGACACACTATTTCATGACTTATTGCATTATTTATTTGTCTAATTGTTTTACGGCTTTCGTTACAAGTCGAAGCACATTCCGGTTTTCTTCATTTATCATATGTATTTCCCTATATATATATATATATAAAACCAGAAAGCGTGACTCGTACTTGCTATCCTAAGCCTCCTTATTATTCAAATAATTAGTTGAATTACGAGCCGTGTTTATTTATCATTTCTAACTTATTCACATCATGCCTTTCGAATTGTAACGGCCTCGTGACTCAACTAATAGCCTTTCAAAACTATCGGCTTGACCTTATGTGTAAATGTTTTAAAGGATCCGTTCGTCAACCTTTTTGTATTTTCCAAGCAAACCAAACCCGAGTGTTGCCTTGTGTTATAGTTTTACAATTTATATCGTTACTTATAGTCTTTCTCAAAATGGGCAACACTCACCACTTTTAGTTTTAAAAGATAAATGACGAACTATGATCAAAACTCCCTTACTGAGTATCCTTTATACTCACCCCTGCTATTTTGGTTCTTGCTTCAGGTAGATAGGTGACGACGTCACCTCTCTTGTCAGTCGGCATCAGCAGGTCTAGATACGCTCAGTCTTGTCATCTGGTTTGTCTTGTCAGTGGTCCCAGCAACTGTCGAGTCCTGTTTGTTGTATTTAAATGTTTTTTGTACTAGTTACTGCTTTATTTACTTTAGGTATCTTATGTGCCCTGATGTGGGATAGTTGAAGATATCTAGGATTGCACAGGGTAGGCTAGTTGAGCCATGGATGGCACTATCTGCTTATGAACATTCTGTATCTTGATTTATAAATGTTTAATTGATATTATGTTAGCTTCGTAGGCTTTTATGGACTTTATCGGTTTTCTTTTAAATCGCTTCCGCATTGCTCTGTTTGGTCGTGGTTGTTGTTGGGATATGGTCGCTGTTGCCGGTGGTCTTTGCTTGAGTGCCGTTCGCCGGAGTGGGTTTTTGAGTTGAGGCCCCTCGCTGAAGCTCGGGAATCCGTTTCGGTGCGGATGTGGCGTTCCTTCTTCAGGGGGCGCTACAATTAATATTAATATTCAATTAGTAAAAAAATATTAATTGTAGAATTAAATAATCTTTTACCCAAATATTGTTAATATTTGTTGAATAGTAATTCTTCTATATATACTTTCATGTACAAATTGAATATTATATTTAAATTATAAATACTTTTAAGCTCCTCTTAAATCATATATATATATATATATATATATATATATATATTAACACATAAATATAAAGTTCATAATGATTAGTAAATCTTATTAAATATTTACTTAAAATTATTTATTGATTGAAATTTTCAATATTATCAATATTATATAAAGTAGTTATATGATTTTATAATTAAATAGGATACAAATTATTTAATATAAACAAATATATGGAATGTCAATTAAATATATATATGTAAGTTACAAAAATAATAATTAATGAACTTAATTATAGAAATAATCTATATGGCAAAATGGACTAATTCTAACTAATCCATCTCATTAACACATAAGCATGTTTCCAAAAACATCCCATTTAATCATTTTCATATATATATATGATTTTGAGTTAAGTCAATATATTTCTTGTAGCACCCCGAATTTCCGCAAGAAATATGTTCAGGGAGTCCACACGGGGTTGCGACACGCCGTGCAGCAGCCCGTATGGAAGAGACACGCACGGCCTCCCCTCACGGGGTGTTGTAAGGCCGTGTGTGTCCATATTTGATCCCACATCGGAATATGCTATGTAATTTGAAGGGTTTATAACCAAAAATCACCAAGTAACAACCACCTTGTGGTACCACCTTTTGGCAAGTGTTTCTGGCCAAACTTTAGGGTTGTGCTCGGTGGTGATCGGAGGTTGTGCCCGCGTGTCCAACGGGCGCCGCCGTGAGGGTTCTCCTCTCCGCGCCCGGGGGTCCGCGACAAGTGGTATCAGAGCTGACCGCCGGTTGGGGACGAATGTTCACGGCTTGGATGTCTGCTACGGGTCGAGCGCGTGGGCATGTGCCACGCGTATGGGTTATGTAGCGGGCGCCCCAAAAGGGTAACGCACGCCCCGCACCGTGCCCTGACCCAGAACCGAAATGGAATCCGGCCCGAACCAAAACCCGGCGAACGGCACACATTTACTCAATGACTAGGCGGGGATTTCAAAAACAAAAGAAAACGACAGAGGTGCGGAAGCGAAAATAAACCAAACGATAAAACATAATAATTGCACAAGTATTAAAGCCCACCAAGGCCAACGAAATTCAATTACATAATTAATAAACGGGTTCGATACAATATCCCGACAATGTAAATAAACGGGTTCAACATATAAATCTCGAATACTAACTAAATAAAATCCTAGCATCATGAAACATAATTAATAGCCAAACGGGAAAAGAGTTATACATGAGCAAAATAAATACAACTCTACGACGACGACTACGACGACGAAGATCCCGCCTAGTATCCTGAAACCAATACAGGGTGAAACAGAGGGGGTTAGTCAAACGACTAAGTGAGGAGGGAATAATAATGTATATTATAAAACGGAAGTAAATCACCAATTTTAAACTTAAAAGAAATCAACATAAACGAAAGGTTTTCGTAAACGGGTGGTGATTTAGCGTAAAACATAACTTATCATATGACTCGGCGAGTCGAGCCCTTAACTCCAATTTTCAAACTTAAAAACGGGAAACCACCCTTATTCCTCCAATGTAGACGGACCGCTAAATCCGAACTACGCATAACATACCGTATAATCTCAGGTACTCAAAGGGCTGCCACTCCGGCCTCACCCCGAGCTCCCAAAGGTGGAGGGAACCATAGAATTTCCGCCGTAGACCCGACGTCTACCGACTTCGTTCTATCATCCTGACTTCGGGCCCAAACATACATACATACAGTTCATAACTCGCTTTTCAAATCATTTCGGGTTGGCCAAAAGACCGTTCGAGACATGTCATATGCGAGGCCGAAGGCCAAAGTTCACCTTAGAAAATAAAGAGGTTTTACATGTCTCTTTCGCAAACGTTTGAAAGAATATACGTAGTACTTTTTCATATCAAAACCTTTTCTATAAATCGAATGAACATAATAGGCATAAATATTTACTAAGTATATATATAGAAACGGTGTGAAAACAAAACGTAAACATGGCTTATATCGGGAGAGGCTTATTTATATATATACATAATAGTACTGGAATTAGAAACGGAAAGCCTCACCTGTTGGCTATACAAAAAGGAAGAGCAAAAGTAAGAACCGGCGCTACTCCACAGGAGTATCGTCTGCAAAAATACCAAGACACAACCAATTAAGACTAAGGACAACGCACGGCTTATACGAAAACATTAAAACATATTGAGGCACGTTATACAATCACATAAGGCACTTAGGTTCAAATTATCAAACGAAAACGGAGTAATTCGTAAATTTAAAAATGCAAATCAAGTCCAAATGCAATGAAACTTTACAGACATGCTTTAAATATCATAAAGGAGTATGCATTCGAATTTCGGGAAAATCGGACTTCATATGCAAAAGTTAGAAAATTTGTCGAAAACTTAAAACACACTATTCATAGACCCGAACATGCTATAAATTCATAAATCATGCAATTCATATCTATTTCATATATATCGAATACACGAGCGAAGAAAGAATTCAGAAAAGACGAGCCTCGAAGGGACCCGTAGGCCAAAATGGGCCCTGACTTACAGAAGGTCAGGGCCCTGTTCAACCAGGCCACACGGCCTTGTGCACGGCTGTGTGCCAAGGCCGTGCACACCAAGAGAGACACGCACTGTAACGCCCCGCTATTTTATAACGCTTCGGTACGTTTACCGACGAATTGCTCTTGTGTGTATTATTTGCAAATTATGTGATTATGTGAATTATATGAATTAATGTGTGATTCTATATGTGAATAATATGATGAATTCATAAGAATTTTTATATTTGAAATTTACTTCACACTATGTTATATTTGAAGTGTTGTATTTGAAATCTTATGAAATTATGTCAATTATATTTGACTTGTATGATATTAATCTTGAAATATATATAAATATATATATGCAAATATATACATAAATATCTACACAAATATATATACAAGTATATACATATAGCTAGCTAATTTTGACTATTCAAAATAACTTATATTTATTTAATTACCTCATTTCTCTCTCAAACTTTCTACACTATTCTCAAGCAACATTCTCTTCTTCTTCCTCTCATCTCTCGGCCCTCACTCCACCAGTCACCACCGCCACTTTCAACCACCATCAAAGCACCAAAAATCATCCTTTTTCTTGCTACAAAAAGTTGCTCTATCATGCAAGGAACAAACCTCTACTTTCTATTTGTGCAAACAAGCTCTCTACATCTCCTTTCTCCTCCATTTTCTCCTTCAAGGTAAGGTTGTAAATCTCTCTAATCTTTGAGTTTCAATGTTTTATATGTTGATGAAGTGAAGAAGCATGCTAGAATGAATGATTGATGAGCTTAGTTTGGTGATTGATTACATGTAGCATTACTTGTGATTTTTTCCATGGAATTTGATCAATGTGCAATATTGGTCTAATGCTCTTAGATGCTTAAATGGTTAGGGAATTCATGTTAGTTCATGATATTAAGCAAATTGGTGAAGTTTTGTGGAGTTTGGGATTGAAAAATGAAAGTTTGGCAAAAATAGGTAGGGGCTGATGAATAGTGATTTTTGAGCATTTGGCTTCATTTTTCTATTCTTTTGGCAATAAAAATCCTTAAATATAGTAGCTAAGTGATGCCGGAAATTTCGGATTAATCGGAGTTATTTTGCTATGCAAAGTATTAAATGAGGGGTGGTTTGTGTAATATTCACAAACCTTTGACATTTATGTCCCAAGCTTCCATATTACTTGTATGCCTATTTTAGCTTAATATCATGTGTATTTGATTGTGTTCAAATGTGTTTGAATGAGCTTAATTGTGTTTAAATGCATTTATGCATAATATGTTATTTTGAGCATGAAATGCATTTCATAGCCGTGCGTCGTATTTGGTTGTTTTATCGAGTCGTGTCTTACCTCGAGGCCTGTGTATTACAGGTGGGACCTCGCGGGACTGATCTCTGGTCGTTTGGCTATCCTTTTTGTTAATCCTACAGGTGAGGATGTAAAATGTTTTCTAACTGGAGTATGAACAAATATTTGCGAAAACCCTACCCCTTTATATTTCAATTATATGTTATCAATATTTGAAATAAAAGGATTTGATATAAAATGATATATATGTATCTTTTCTAAAATGGTTTTAAAATAGAGACAAGAGAACTATTTTGTTTTTAAAAGTAACATTTGGTCTCGGGACTTGCGCGTATGCCTCGAGTTATTCGGCAACGTGTCGAGAAACCCTAGACGGTTACATACCTTGTCTCGAACGACCCTTTTGGTCAATCAAAACAATTATAAAGCGAGACTATATTTCCTTTAACCCTATTGAGGACGCTCTTAGGGTATATTTGGGCCCCGGATTATACTAGAGGTGGAACCCGGAGACGTGCGTCTAGGGGGAAGCCCATGGTATAATCCAGATTATATATATGGATGGAGACCCAGTGACGATCATCCAATATATATAATCCAGATTATATATGGATGGAGACCCAGTGACGATCATCTAATATATAATCAAAGGGTATTACTCATTGCTAGTCGGAGGTAGTCTAGCTCGGGTAATACTTACACCGGCGCCATTAGTCGGTTATGGTGAAATCGTGGGTAGCTCCCTCGATAAGCCAAACGGTGTTATGGGATTTCATTATATTTTATATGTTTTTGGGAGTTATAAGGAGATGGCCCGTTCTCGCCGGGAATAAAAATGTTTTCTAAAATGTTTTACTTTAATATTTAATTCACAAATCTTTGATGAATTATAAAGAGAAAGTATCGGCACTAGATTCGTTTCTCTATTAACCAAAGCGTGAATTAAATATGTTTTATGTTTTAATTATTATATATATTCCCCTCCTCACTGAGTTCGTTTGACTCACATCCCGTTTTGGTTCATGCTTCAGGTTAGCGGTCAGGTACTGGCAGCAGCGTTGTAGGCTTGTACAGTCCTTGAAGTCGGTCTTATGTATTTACTTTTGTGGATCGAACTTATGATGTTGAATTACATGAAAACTTGAAATGTTATGCTGATGTAGAATACTTGATGAATTGATGTTATAACTTGTGATAGATAATGGACTTATAAATGTTTATTTTGGCCACGGATGGCAGTGTGAGTATAAATATGATCTTTTGCTCGTTGCTTCCGCTTGTTGGTGCTGTTGTTGTTGTTGTTGATGTTGGTACTGTTGATGGGGAGATGCTGTTGCCAGATTGTGGGAATCCCGTTGTCCGGGGCGGGTTTTCGAGTGGTGGTATTTAACTATCGCTCGGGAGCTCGTTTCGGTCCGGGGGTTGTGGCGTGGGGGACGTCACACGCACGGCCTCTTGCACACGGCCTCAAGGCCGTGTGCACAAGGCCGTGCACCATGAATCACACGCACGGTCTCTTGCACGGCCGTGCAAGAGGCCGTGTACCCCCACACGGGCTTGCCACACCCCGTGTGCAAATCCCGTGTGCGTCAAGAATAGAAGCAAAATTCGCAGAACCAGAAAACTTACGCGAAATCAATCCTAAAATCAACAAATGAATATCTAAACATGTAAATCTCATCCTAAAATTCATATATATCGATCTACAACATCTAAGCTACACATAGAGACAATAAACACGAAATTTCATCCATACATTCTCTCAAAATCATTTAAACCTAACATAATCGACTATTCACAAAAACGAGGAAAATGAAGCATAGAAGACATTAAACGAGAGGGACGTGAAAGGCTTACTCGTAGAAGAGATTGCGGGGAGTTCGTAGGCGTAAACGGTTCGAAAATCGGTCGGGAAACGAAGTCGGGATAATCGTTTGAATCTTCTTCCTTCTCTTTCTCTTTTTCTTTTTTTATTTTTTTTCTTTTCTTTCTTCCTTGCTGCGTGTTTTGGGCGAGAGTGAGGTGAGAGAGAGAAAGATGAGACTTAGTCAATTTTGACTAGGGTTTAAAGTCGAAGGGGCAAATTCATAATTTCGCAAAATAAGTTCAAAAACTCACATTGTCCAAACAACACATAATTACAGTCAAAATTCATATTATTAAACGCACATTGACAATTCGTAATTTAATTATTGAAATTCATTCATTTACGAAATTATTCTAAAATCTTATAATAAATATCAAATAAAATAATAAATTGCTCAAATACTCGATTCGGACGTACCGGATTATAACTCGGATTTTCGGGGCGTTACAGGTTACATGCGGTGGGAGTCCCACTGGCGGGCGGTACTGGGAAAGCTTTGTTGTGGCGCAATGGGGACATTGCGATCTGAAGGAGGGGTGATTGTAGCACCCCGAATTTCCGCAAGAAATATGTTCAGGGAGTCCACACGGGGTTGCGACACGCCGTGCAGCAGCCCGTGTGGAAGAGACACGCACGGCCTCCCCTCACGGGGTGTTGTAAGGCCGTGTGTGTCCATATTTGATCCCACATCGGAATATGATATGTAATTTGAAGGGTTTATAACCAAAAATCACCAAGTAACAACCACCTTGTGGTACCACCTTTTGGCAAGTGTTTCCGGCCAAACTTTAGGGTTGTGCTCGGTGGTGATCGGAGGTTATGCCCGCGCGTCCAACGGGCGCCGCCGCGAGGGTTCTCCTCTCCGCGGCCGGGGGGCCGCGACATTTCTCGTCTAAGTATTGTATTTATTATATACTTTAATAGAAGACAATGCAACAAACTACATCTTATGTATATACATAGAGATTTATATGAAGAGGCAGAGAAAGAATCATACACATATATTATATGTAAGTCTTATTAATTATTCATGAAAGCAATTCTGATTTCCCCTAAACTTTTCCTGCTAATCACATCATTTGAGGTTCTTACAAAAAATACTGATAATAAAATAATTACTAATATTTTATTCTTATTTGTTATTTATGATAATTTTATATTTTTATGATAAATTGTTAATTATTTTCTTAACACTTTAATTGGGTCTATCGGGTTTGGCGGGGTTGACCCGACCCGACGAGTTTCAGACCCGATGGGACGGGTCCACTAAATAACCGGGTTTGGGATGGGTCGTGGGTCTTCCCAATGCTAATCGGGGCGGGTCTTGGGTCCTATCAAACCCATCCCAGACCCGCCCCGTTGCCATCCCTAAAATTGCCACCAGTGGAGGCAAAAATATTTCAGCCAAAACTTCGAATATGTAGGAAACGTAAAAATTTGTGTTCCCCTCCAATATTCGTAAGAAATCATTTGTTTTGTAATATTTTCGACTATATTTTTTTAAATTAGAAGTGGTATTACCCTTCATATTAATTTTCTAACTTCATCCTAAAAATTAAAATTAGTAATAAAAGGCATGCTAGAATAGGTGTCCATAAATATCCTTACTTTATGGAGATTGCAACAATAAAATATAGAGTAAAAACAACAAAGAAAAAATAATTCAATCACGTTGTACTTGAGGGCAATTTGGGATTTCGAAGCTTAGTCCACATGTTTGGACCCATTAAAGTAAATAAGTAAATCATATTATATAAAATTACATATTCATAGTCCAGTACAGTAAACATTAGACACGATAAAATAACAAAAAATTAATCTACTCGTAATATTGTCCAATTGAATTAATGTCAATCAAAGTAAACTATTTCTCGATTTTAAAATTAATCTACTCATAACACTCTCCATGATCATGTATATTGTTGCTGAAGATGGTTTAAAATGCTTTTGCTTTAGCAAGATTTGTTCGATTTTAAGATTTTTTAGTAGTTCTTTTTTTCCTACAATATGTTTTTTTGAATTTTGTTTTAGAACGAAAAATTTTGATTTCTGCGATGGTTTGGATTAAAACAGGCAGGGATTAGGTTTAATACCGAAGTCTGGATTCGCCCACTTTGTTGCCATGTTTTCGGCGTTTTTAGGGCTTGCCTCCATGACTGGTTAAGAACTAAATCCCTTGACAGTTTTAATTCTGTAAAACAATCCATGTACAGTATTCAAGATTTTAGTAGTTCTTGGTACTCACCAAAACTAATTAAGACTAAATTAATTTCTTTTTTAAGGTCCTGTTGAAGATAAAGATGGTATCAGAGCCATGGTATCATGATCTTGGTAAAATGACATTATTCAACACAAATCTCTTATGATGAATATCATAAGAAATACAGATACTGTTAAAAACAGTGTTGAAGAGGAGTATGATATTCCTCAAAATCTTGATTTGCTTAATAAATGGACTATTCCTAAAATAGATCCAAAAATCATATATAAATTTGGTACTTTTGAAAAAATAGGTTTAAAACAAGTGGTTAAAACCACTGAAGAAACAATTTCCCTTAATAAAGATGAGATTATAGTTAGATTACTCAGTAATAGAGATTTAAATAAATATAAAAAATTGTATAAGTTCATTCATATTGGATTAGTTCAGGTCGCCTTTAAACCTTTAACTTTAGAAGGGTTACCAGAAAGCTTCATAGCAGCTTTAAGAGATGGTAGAAATTTAGATTGGAAACAATCTTTAATAGGTATTATACAGTCTAGCTTGGCTCATGGCCCAGTCTATTTTAATGTTTATCCTAATCTTCAGTTATCTTTAACTGATATCAATATTCTTGATGCTTTAACATTAAATGTTAAGACCCATGGTTATAATTATGCTCCAGGATCTGAAGTTATATGTGTTTGTTATAGAATTTATTACAAACCCCTTCATACTTTAAATCCTCATTGTCAAATTGTTGATAAACCTTCAAATGAAACCATACTTATAGAGACCAATTTTAGTAAATCTGAGATTACTACTAGGAGATCTATCAAGTGGGATGAAATAACATTCCCAGAAAATTGGATTATTGAAAGAGCTGCTCCTGCTTTACCTAATACTCAGGATAGGGTTACTAATATAGTACAAACTCCTGAAGGAAATGTTGTCATTAATTTTGATAAACCTAGATATTCCCTAAAACCTGGATCAAGTCTCTCTAGATCCAGTTCTTCTTATTATCATATATCTCCCCTTGACTATGAGGTCAAATCCCCTTCTAGGTTTTCTACTTCTCAAATCAGAGAAACAGAAAAATCTTCTGATGATGCTCTTCCTGATATGGTTGAAGAATTAAAAATTCACCCTGATAATATTGTTAGAGGTGTTTATAAAGTTGAAGCAGACATGACTGCATCTGAAATGAATTTTTCTGTTTAATGGATTTTAAACCAAAAATTGATTTTAGCTCGGGTTCACCGGCAAGAAAATTAATACAACAAGAGTTTAATCTCCCCAGGTGGGAACCATTTAAAAAATGGCTGTTTGAGAATTTCACAAAAGATGATAGAAATATATTTCAAGAAAAATTTTATAATGATCTTTCTGAAAAAAATGCTAAAATATCTTTTGTTCCATGGTTTATTACTAATTATATAGAAAATTATATTTCTGTTATTGAAAGAGAATATAAATATTCTCAAAATGGAAAGGTTTTGAAAACAATTTTCCCTCCTTCTCAATCTTTTCAAATTGAAAAAGATACTGAAACCAGGTATTATACTGCTTTTCAAAAACTTATTGATAGTGAAGTTTTACCTGTTACTACGGCTCATATTAATAGTTTAATAAAACAACAAAATTATAGTAATATTTATTTAATTGTTCTTGGAGAACAGATTGTTTCTTTACATGACAGAGTCGAAAAAATTATTTCTAGCATAAATGAGCTTAAAAGCTCCTTTCATATTACAAAAACTCTTAACCATGAGAGTATTGCTACTCCTAGTATCCAACCTCCTCCTGATGTCAAGGATTTTAAATTAAAATCAGTCTTTGAGCTTGAAAAAATGCTTGATGAAAAATTTAAAAATCTTTCAATCAAAACTCTTAATGATGAGTTTGAAAGTGAGATGAGTGATAATGATAATTATAAAAACGCAATCCGTGAAGAGATTAATAAACTCTCTAAATATGCTGACAAGCCTACACAAAGGATGTATTATTATCCTAGACCTACTCCCCAGGATGTTCTTTTTGAAGAACAGGAGTATATTGTTAATAATTCCTATAGTGGTAAAAATATTTACGAATGGAATATTGACGGGTTTACTGAAAGACAGATTTATAATGCTGTTCATAGAATGCTTATGTATAGCACTATTTGTAAGAATAATGGTAACACTGATAAAGCTATAGCTAATATGATTATAGCAGGTTTTACAGGCCAACTTAAAGGTTGGTGGGATAACTATCTCACTCAGAATAATAGAAGCGATATCTTAAATATGATTAAAGATGAGAATGGTAGACAAGTTGAAAATTCTGTTTACACTTTAATTATTAATATTATTGAACATTTCACTGGAAGATGGTCTGACAATAGTGAAAATCTTAGGACTTTACTCCAGAATTTAAGATGTAGAACTCTTACATCTTTTAGATGGTATAAGGATACTTTTCTTAGTAGAGTTATGGAACTCCCTGAGTCTAATAGTCCTCACTGGAAATCTAAATTCATTGATGGATTACCCCCTTTATTTGCTGAAAGAGTTAGGAAAAACCTTCGCAAAGGTGAAGTTAATATTAATTATGATAGTTATACTTATGGTAAGCTAATAGGAACTTGCATTCAAGAAGGCTTAGCCTTGTGTAATGAAATAAAGTTGAACCAACAAATTAAGAAACATAATCTTAATGAGAAAAAACAGTTAGGTCAATTTTGTGGTCAATTTGGAGTAGAAAATCCATCTACTAGCCAGGATAATAGTAAGGCTAAAAAACATAAAGATAATAAATATCATGATTTTCCTAAAAAGAAACACCGAAAAAGAAAGGAGAAAAGAGAATTCAGGAAAGAGAAAAGGAGAGTGAATGCGCCCCCGGTTGTTTGCAGAAAATGTGGAAAAATTGGCCATTATGCCAATAAATGTTGGGTTAAGAGAAAGCTTAATACTTTGGCTATTGATGAAGATCTTAAAGAAACTTTAAGTAAATTACTTATCCATTCTGATTCTGAAGAAGAAGAAGTGTCTGTTGAAGCACTTAGAGTTTTTGACACTGATTACAGTTCTTCAAATAGTGAAGAATGTGAACCATGCAAAAATGGTTTATCATGTGATAGAGAGGATAGCTCAGATCCCGAAGAAGGTAATAACCTTTATCAAATTCTTTCTCAATTTCAGGAAATAAATGTCCTTAATAATGATAGTATTATCGAAATTTTAAAATCAGTCAAAGATCCAGAAATTAGAGAAAAAATTCTTGATCAAATAGGAGAAAAAGATTTTCCTAATAAGCATAATGATTCTATTCCAAAATCTTCTGAGCCATATACTATGGCTGAAGTAAAAAGAATGTTAAAACAAAAACAGGTTGGAGAAAACACTGCTAATGCTAATGATCTGGCAATAGAGATTTATAATCTCAAAAATGAAATTAAAAGCTTGAAAAGCTCTAATAAAAACCTTGAAGAGAGAATTTTTAAATTAGAAATTTTCAATAAAGGAAAACAACCTCTTATTAATTTTGATTCTGAAAACCAAAATATACTTTCTGAGGATGATAATTTCCTTGGTACTTTAGAAATGGTTACTTCCCAGAAATGGTTTATAAAAATTTCTCTTCTTATTGATCATAATTACAGGAAAGAATTTACGGCACTTGTTGATAGCGGTGCAGATTTAAATTGTATCCAAGAAGGAATTATTCCTACCAGATATTTTCATAAAACAACTTATTCCTTAAGTTCTGCAAATGGCCAGAAAATGGAAATAAATTTTAAGATTCCAAAAGCTTATATCTGCAAAAATAAAGTTTGCATCCCTACTAGTTTTCTTCTAGTCAAAAATATTACTAACCAAGTTATACTTGGAACCCCTTTTCTGAAGAAAATATTTCCGATAAAACAAATCGATGAGAAAAAACATAATTTAAGAATATTTTCATAATGAATACGCTGTTTATATGAACCAGCAGTAAATGAAGCATTATTAAGATATCTATTCATAAGGTGCCATATTTCACCTTTCCAACGAAGATCTTTGTCTTCTAAGAGGAATATTACCTCTTTGCAGTTATTCTGCTCATAGGGCAAATCATCTGTTTCTTCTTCAATGACAATATTAGCATATGAAGGGTTACCCTGGCTGGTATTACCAAGCCTTGCCTTGTATTCCATGAATTCTTTGAATAGCATTTCATCTCCCCTGTTCAAAGTATTACTTGAAGAGGATGATGTAATATTAGCAATATTTTCAGCTATAAGCCTTTGATTCCCAATTTGAGCAATTGTTCGTCCTCTTCCTCTATAAGAGGAATTTCCTCTTCCTGGATGGCTCATCCTGAAAAACATCAAGCAATAAGTGATCTATTAATAATTTTATAGGTCATATTAACCACAGTTTTGTTCTGGCGGATGCTATGATCAATCCTTTTTATTAAAATTCTATATCGTGGATGATTATGAACTTCATCTTGAAGGATTTGTTTTATATTTTCCCAATACTTAGCCTTCTTTCTATAATAGGTCGAAATCTCCACAAAGTGCAGGACTCTATTATGACGAGGCCATATGGGCCTAGGTTTTCTGGGCTTTGGACAGGAAATATGTGGAAGAATTTCTTCCTCTAAATAAGACACCCAATTATCTTCATGAATGGCATCATCCATAAAATTAGCTTCTTCCATAAGCTGAAAAGGAAACCAATTAAGCTATTAGCTCGTTAATTCGGGCTTTAACCCTTTTTAATTCTGCTCTATCTTCTTTAATAATTCTAACAAGATTAGGATATCTATCATATCCATTATTAATAACAGAAAGGATTGATTCATCAATCTCAATATTTTGTTGAAGATATTTCTCCTGCTGTATAAGCCTAGGGATACCAATAAGATTAGCAAAACTATTCACAGTAATTTTATTCTGAATCTTTAAGATTCTGAAGTCATTAGGTCCTCTTAGAGGAGGGTCAAAGAGATCTTTATAAATTCTCCAAGTATGAGAGTTGATGTCTGAACTGTTATCCATTTGCCAGCCAAATCTTGTGAGAATAATATCCCTTTCCCTATAAACAGACATTGCATAAGGGATCATTCTATATAACCATTGATCAACATCATTCATTCTGATAAATATTCCCTGGTTAAAAAATCAGGAAGACTATTATCAGTTCCTTTTTTATAAACAATTTCAAAATCAAAAGGGGCTAATTGAGCTTGCCATCTTGCAAACATTTGTTTAGAAACATCATGTTTAAAATCTTTTTTAAACATATATTTAGCTGCTTGGCAGTCAGTTTTAATTATAAATTTCTGATTATATAAATCATCTTGAAATTTTAATACACACTTAAGAATAGCTAAAATCTCTTTAGCTATAGTAGCATAATTCTTTTGGCTATTATTCCACTTACCTGAATGGAATCTAACAAGATATTCTTGTTTATTATTAGGGGAAATTTGTTTAAGGATTCCTCCATATCCAATTTCTGAGGCATCTGTCTCAATAATTTTATCCCAATTTGGATTAGCAAGCATAAGACACGGGAGATTAATGACTTTTTGTTTAATTTTTTGGACAGCCTGAGTATGACTGTCAGTCCATGGCTTTGGATTTTTCTTAAGTCTATCATATAAGATAGCAGTATCCTGGGCAAGATTTTTAATATAAGGAGAAATATAATTTAAACTTCCTAAGAATCTTTGAAGCTGAGTTTTATCAGTCAGCTGATTAGGGAATTTGGAAGCAAATTCAATACTCCTATTAATAGGAATAATTTTTCCTTTTTCAATATTATGGCCAAGAAATCTAATATTAGTTTGGAAAAGTTGCATCTTTGGTTTCGATATAACTAAACCATTTTGAATAACGATTTTCTTAAATATATCCAGATGTTTAAAATGTGTTTCTATATTTTTAGAGAACACTAAAATATCATCAATGTAAACAATTATAAAATTACTATAACAATTAAAAATATCATTCATAATATTTTGAAATTCTGACGGGGCATTTTTAAGACCAAAAGGCATTACTTTCCATTCATATTGTCCAAAGGGGACATTAAAAGCGGTTTTATAAACATCTTTTTCATGAATTTGAATTTGCCAATATCCTGATTTTAAATCAAATTTTGAAAATACTAAGGCATCATGAAGCCTATCCAGAAGATCCTTCTTATTAGGGATTGGATATCTAATCCATTTTAAAGCAATATTAAGGGGTTTATAATTGATAACTAACCTGGGAACACCTCTTTCTTGCTCAGCATGTTTATTAACATAAAAAGCTGTACAGGACCATGGAGATTTAGAGGGTCTTATTAACCCTTTGTTTTGCAAAGCTTCAATCTCTTTTTTACATAACTCAAGATAATCTTTATTCATTTGACAAGGTCTAGCCTTAGTCGGAATCTTCTTTTCATCAAAACTATCTTCATAGGGAAGTGAAACAATATGTTTTTTTCTGTCCCAAAAAGCATTTGGGTGATCATTACAAATTTGTAAAGAAAATTGATTATGAAGTAGTTTAATCTTATCCTGTAATCTAGGATTTTGAAGAGTCTCCTCAATATTACAAATCCTTATTTCCTCTTTGAGAAAATTAATTTGATTTTATTTATTCTTTATAAAAGAATCTCTTATGTTATTTAAAATTCTTGTAAAAGGTTCAGTGATAAAATGAAAAGTAATTTCTTTTCCTTCAAAGGTTCCTATAAAACCTTGTTCATCGATTTGTTTTATCGGAAATATTTTCTTCAGAAAAGGGGTTCCAAGTATAACTTGGTTAGTAATATTTTTGACTAGAAGAAAACTAGTAGGGATGCAAACTTTATTTTTGCAGATATAAGCTTTTGGAATCTTAAAATTTATTTCCATTTTCTGGCCATTTGCAGAACTTAAGGAATAAGTTGTTTTATGAAAATATCTGGTAGGAATAATTCCTTCTTGGATACAATTTAAATCTGCACCGCTATCAACAAGTGCCGAAAATTCTTTCCTGTAATTATGATCAATAAGAAGAGAAATTTTTATAAACCATTTCTGGGAAGTAACCATTTCTAAAGTACCAAGGAAATTATCATCCTCAGAAAGTATATTTTGGTTTTCAGAATCAAAATTAATAAGAGGTTGTTTTCCTTTATTGAAAATTTCTAATTTAAAAATTCTCTCTTCAAGGTTTTTATTAGAGCTTTTCAAGCTTTTAATTTCATTTTTGAGATTATAAATCTCTATTGCCAGATCATTAGCATTAGCAGTGTTTTCTCCAACCTGTTTTTGTTTTAACATTCTTTTTACTTCAGCCATAGTATATGGCTCAGAAGATTTTGGAATAGAATCATTATGCTTATTAGGAAAATCTTTTTCTCCTATTTGATCAAGAATTTTTTCTCTAATTTCTGGATCTTTGACTGATTTTAAAATTTCGATAATACTATCATTATTAAGGACATTTATTTCCTGAAATTGAGAAAGAATTTGATAAAGGTTATTACCTTCTTCGGGATCTGAGCTATCCTCTCTATCACATGATAAACCATTTTTGCATGGTTCACATTCTTCACTATTTGAAGAACTGTAATCAGTGTCAAAAACTCTAAGTGCTTCAACAGACACTTCTTCTTCTTCAGAATCAGAATGGATAAGTAATTTACTTAAAGTTTCTTTAAGATCTTCATCAATAGCCAAAGTATTAAGCTTTCTCTTAACCCAACATTTATTGGCATAATGGCCAATTTTTCCACATTTTCTGCAAACAACCGGGGGCGCATTCACTCTCCTTTTCTCTTTCCTGAATTCTCTTTTCTCCTTTCTTTTTCGGTGTTTCTTTTTAGGAAAATCATGATATTTATTATCTTTATGTTTTTTAGCCTTACTATTATCCTGGCTAGTAGATGGATTTTCTACTCCAAATTGACCACAAAATTGACCTAACTGTTTTTTCTCATTAAGATTATGTTTCTTAATTTGTTGGTTCAACTTTATTTCATTACACAAGGCTAAGCCTTCTTGAATGCAAGTTCCTATTAGCTTACCATAAGTATAACTATCATAATTAATATTAACTTCATCTTTGCGAAGGTTTTTCCTAACTCTTTCAGCAAATAAAGGGGGTAATCCATCAATGAATTTAGATTTCCAGTGAGGACTATTAGACTCAGGGAGTTCCATAACTCTACTAAGAAAAGTATCCTTATACCATCTAAAAGATGTAAGAGTTCTACATCTTAAATTCTGGAGTAAAGTCCTAAGATTTTCACTATTGTCAGACCATCTTCCAGTGAAATGTTCAATAATATTAATAATTAAAGTGTAAACAGAATTTTCAACTTGTCTACCATTCTCATCTTTAATCATATTTAAGATATCGCTTCTATTATTCTGAGTGAGATAGTTATCCCACCAACCTTTAAGTTGGCCTGTAAAACCTGCTATAATCATATTAGCTATAGCTTTATCAGTGTTACCATTATTCTTACAAATAGTGCTATACATAAGCATTCTATGAACAGCATTATAAATCTGTCTTTCAGTAAACCCGTCAATATTCCATTCGTAAATATTTTTACCACTATAGGAATTATTAACAATATACTCCTGTTCTTCAAAAAGAACATCCTGGGGAGTAGGTCTAGGATAATAATACATCCTTTGTGTAGGCTTGTCAGCATATTTAGAGAGTTTATTAATCTCTTCACGGATTGCGTTTTTATAATTATCATTATCACTCATCTCACTTTCAAACTCATCATTAAGAGTTTTGATTGAAAGATTTTTAAATTTTTCATCAAGCATTTTTTCAAGCTCAGAGACTGATTTTAATTTAAAATCCTTGACATCAGGAGGAGGTTGGATACTAGGAGTAGCAATACTCTCATGGTTAAGAGTTTTTGTAATATGAAAGGAGCTTTTAAGCTCATTTATGCTAGAAATAATTTTTTCGACTCTGTCATGTAAAGAAACAATCTGTTCTCCAAGAACAATTAAATAAATATTACTATAATTTTGTTGTTTTATTAAACTATTAATATGAGCCGTAGTAACAGGTAAAACTTCACTATCAATAAGTTTTTGAAAAGCAGTATAATACCTGGTTTCAGTATCTTTTTCAATTTGAAAAGATTGAGAAGGAGGGAAAATTGTTTTCAAAACCTTTCCATTTTGAGAATATTTATATTCTCTTTCAATAACAGAAATATAATTTTCTATATAATTAGTAATAAACCATGGAACAAAAGATATTTTAGCATTTTTTTCAGAAAGATCATTATAAAATTTTTCTTGAAATATATTTCTATCATCTTTTGTGAAATTCTCAAACAGCCATTTTTTAAATGGTTCCCACCTGGGGAGATTAAACTCTTGTTGTATTAATTTTCTTGCCGGTGAACCCGGGCTAAAATCAATTTTTGGTTTAAAATCCATTAAACAGAAAAATTCATTTCAGATGCAGTCATGTCTGCTTCAACTTTATAAACACCTCTAACAATATTATCAGGGTGAATTTTTAATTCTTCAACCATATCAGGAAGAGCATCATCAGAAGATTTTTCTGTTTCTCTGATTTGAGAGGTAGAAAACCTAGAAGGGGATTTGACCTCATAGTCAAGGGGAGATATATGATAATAAGAAGAACTGGATCTAGAGAGACTTGATCCAGGTTTTAGGGAATATCTAGGTTTATCAAAATTAATGACAACATTTCCTTCAGGAGTTTGTACTATATTAGTAACCCTATCCTGAGTATTAGGTAAAGCAGGAGCAGCTCTTTCAATAATCCAATTTTCTGGGAATGTTATTTCATCCCACTTGATAGATCTCCTAGTAGTAATCTCAGATTTACTAAAATTGGTCTCTATAAGTATGGTTTCATTTGAAGGTTTATCAACAATTTGACAATGAGGATTTAAAGTATGAAGGGGTTTGTAATAAATTCTATAACAAACACATATAACTTCAGATCCTGGAGCATAATTATAACCATGGGTCTTAACATTTAATGTTAAAGCATCAAGAATATTGATTTCAGTTAAAGATAACTGAAGATTAGGATAAACATTAAAATAGACTGGGCCATGAGCCAAGCTAGACTGTATAATACCTATTAAAGATTGTTTCCAATCTAAATTTCTACCATCTCTTAAAGCTGCTATGAAGCTTTCTGGTAACCCTTCTAAAGTTAAAGGTTTAAAGGCGACCTGAACTAATCCAATATGAATGAACTTATACAATTTTTTATATTTATTTAAATCTCTATTACTGAGTAATCTAACTATAATCTCATCTTTATTAAGGGAAATTGTTTCTTCAGTGGTTTTAACCACTTGTTTTAAACCTATTTTTTCAAAAGTACCAAATTTATATATGATTTTTGGATCTATTTTAGGAATAGTCCATTTATTAAGCAAATCAAGATTTTGAGGAATATCATACTCCTCTTCAACACTGTTTTTAACAGTATCTGTATTTCTTATGATATTCATCATAAGAGATTTGTGTTGAATAATGTCATTTTACCAAGATCATGATACCATGGCTCTGATACCATCTTTATCTTCAACCACATCTTTATCTTCAACAGGACCTTAAAAAAGAAATTAATTTAGTCTTAATTAGTTTTGGTGAGTACCAAGAACTACTAAAATCTTGAATACTGTACATGGATTGTTTTACAGAATTAAAACTGTCAAGGGATTTCATTCTTAACCAGTCATGGAGGCAAGCCCTAAAAACGCCGAAAACATGGCAACAAAGTGGGCGAATCCAGACAAAAAGTCATTAATCTCCCGTGTCTTATGCTTGCTAATCCAAATTGGGATAAAATTATTGAGACAGATGCCTCAGAAATTGGATATGGAGGAATCCTTAAACAAATTTCCCCTAATAATAAACAAGAATATCTTGTTAGATTCCATTCAGGTAAGTGGAATAATAGCCAAAAGAATTATGCTACTATAGCTAAAGAGATTTTAGCTATTCTTAAGTGTGTATTAAAATTTCAAGATGATTTATATAATCAGAAATTTATAATTAAAACTGACTGCCAAGCAGCTAAATATATGTTTAAAAAAGATTTTAAACATGATGTTTCTAAACAAATGTTTGCAAGATGGCAAGCTCAATTAGCCCCTTTTGATTTTGAAATTGTTTATAAAAAAGGAACTGATAATAGTCTTCCTGATTTTTTAACCAGGGAATATTTATCAGAATGAATGATGTTGATCAATGGTTATATAGAATGATCCCTTATGCAATGTCTGTTTATAGGGAAAGGGATATTATTCTCACAAGATTTGGCTGGCAAATGGATAACAGTTCAGACATCAACTCTCATACTTGGAGAATTTATAAAGATCTCTTTGACCCTCCTCTAAGAGGACCTAATGACTTCAGAATCTTAAAGATTCAGAATAAAATTACTGTGAATAGTTTTGCTAATCTTATTGGTATCCCTAGGCTTATACAGCAGGAGAAATATCTTCAACAAAATATTGAGATTGATGAATCAATCCTTTCTGTTATTAATAATGGATATGATAGATATCCTAATCTTGTTAGAATTATTAAAGAAGATAGAGCAGAATTAAAAAGGGTTAAAGCCCGAATTAACGAGCTAATAGCTTAATTGGTTTCCTTTTCAGCTTATGGAAGAAGCTAATTTTATGGATGATGCCATTCATGAAGATAATTGGGTGTCTTATTTAGAGGAAGAAATTCTTCCACATATTTCCTGTCCAAAGCCCAGAAAACCTAGGCCCATATGGCCTCGTCATAATAGAGTCCTGCACTTTGTGGAGATTTCGACCTATTATAGAAAGAAGGCTAAGTATTGGGAAAATATAAAACAAATCCTTCAAGATGAAGTTCATAATCATCCACGATATAGAATTTTAATAAAAAGGATTGATCATAGCATCCGCCAGAACAAAACTGTGGTTAATATGACCTATAAAATTATTAATAGATCACTTATTGCTTGATGTTTTTCAGGATGAGCCATCCAGGAAGAGGAAATTCCTCTTATAGAGGAAGAGGACGAACAATTGCTCAAATTGGGAATCAAAGGCTTATAGCTGAAAATATTGCTAATATTACATCATCCTCTTCAAGTAATACTTTGAACAGGGGAGATGAAATGCTATTCAAAGAATTCATGGAATACAAGGCAAGGCTTGGTAATACCAGCCAGGGTAACCCTTCATATGCTAATATTGTCATTGAAGAAGAAACAGATGATTTGCCCTATGAGCAGAATAACTGCAAAGAGGTAATATTCCTCTTAGAAGACAAAGATCTTCGTTGGAAAGGTGAAATATGGCACCTTATGAATAGATATCTTAATAATGCTTCATTTACTGCTGGTTCATATAAACAGCGTATTCATTATGAAAATATTCTTAAATCCACTGGATCTTGTGATTTTTCACATTTTTATCCAGGAAAAAATACTCAAGCTTATAGCTTCAGTAAAGTCATTATTAAGCAGATAATATCTGCAGAAGAATGGGGACTCAGTACCCTAGGTGAAAAGGAATATTTCCGGCCTGATCAAAAAATTCAGGTTAAATTTAATTATTGGGATTATATTGAAGCATTTCATAAAGCTTTTCTTTATGAGAATCCATTGAAGAAACATACTTGGTTCTTCAAAATCTGTCCAAATGTTTATAACAAGGACATCCCAAATTGGTTATACCAATGGTGGTTATCCTTTGGCCCAACAGTAAAAATTTTGCCAGAACCTTATAAGGATCTTTATAATGAATGGGTGAAAATTTCACCAACTCTCATAGAGGCTGAGCATACTAATAAGTGGATTGAGGGAATGCCCTTCCTCCATTTTTTCATTGAGTTTGGTATCCCATGGATTTGGAAATGGGAACCGGAAATGGGTTATACTCAACAGAATATACCCTGTATTAAAAGGGTATCATATACAAAATTTTGGAAAAAAATGCTACGAAAAAATGAACAAGGAATCCTTGAAGGACAAGAGACTGTTGAAAACATCCAGGATCATATCCGGCAATATAAAGAGCAAATTCAGCTGAAACAACAAAGAGAAGCTCCAAGTTCTTTTCAACATTTATCAAGGAAATTAAATTTCCAAAAAGGACAATTGACCAATAAAGAATTACTAGCTTCTTACATGGAAGAAGTGAAAAAAGACTTAATAAAAAACTTTGGAATTGAATCTCAATCTGATATTTCTATGACCACTTCCTCGCATAATGATGAAGAATTTTGTGAATCACAAGACCCCTATGGGGAAGAAGCAGATATCTCCATAGAAGATATCATCAATAATGTGGAAAAATCAATCACAGAGCAAATATCAAGCTCTGTAATTGGTAAAGGAAAAGAAAAGATGGACAGCTAATGCGCTGGTGGACCCCCGTGGGATAAGGAATCTTTCACCTTTTATAAAGTTTTGCTTTTTATAAAGAGCATTGTAAAAATTCTTGTCTTCTTTTATTTGGTTGTTTATGTAGACTAGATTCTTTTCTCCTCTATTTAAGGAGGACTCTCTCTTGGGCATTAGGGAGGTCGAAAATTAGAATTCTTAGCTTTGTATAATATTTTCTCTGTAAATTTCCATTCCAATCGAAGTTCCAAGTTTCTTCATTCTGGTGTTACTCATAAGTAAGTTCTAATTCTTCTTTTTAATTTTGAACTTCAATCTTATTTTCTGTACTGCCGCCTATATGGCCGGCTAAATTCTTGTGTTGAATAATGTCACGATACTAAGATCTGGTAGCATGGTGTAAAAAAAAAAAAAAAAAAAAGAGTACTTAGAACGAAAAATTTTGATTTCTGCGATGGTTTGGATTAAAACAGGCAGGGATTAGGTTTAATACCGAAGTCTGGATTCGCCCACTTTGTTGCCATGTTTTCGGCGTTTTTAGGGCTTGCCTCCATGACTGGTTAAGAACTAAATCCCTTGACAGTTTTAATTCTGTAAAATAATCCATGTACAGTATTCAAGATTTTAGTAGTTCTTGGTACTCACCAAAACTAATTAAGACTAAATTAATTTCTTTTTTAAGGTCCTGTTGAAGATAAAGATGGTATCAGAGCCATGGTATCATGATCTTGGTAAAATGACATTATTCAACACAAATCTCTTATGATGAATATCATAAGAAATACAGATACTGTTAAAAACAGTGTTGAAGAGGAGTATGATATTCCTCAAAATCTTGATTTGCTTAATAAATGGACTATTCCTAAAATAGATCCAAAAATCATATATAAATTTGGTACTTTTGAAAAAATAGGTTTAAAACAAGTGGTTAAAACCACTGAAGAAACAATTTCCCTTAATAAAGATGAGATTATAGTTAGATTACTCAGTAATAGAGATTTAAATAAATATAAAAAATTGTATAAGTTCATTCATATTGGATTAGTTCAGGTCGCCTTTAAACCTTTAACTTTAGAAGGGTTACCAGAAAGCTTCATAGCAGCTTTAAGAGATGGTAGAAATTTAGATTGGAAACAATCTTTAATAGGTATTATACAGTCTAGCTTGGCTCATGGCCCAGTCTATTTTAATGTTTATCCTAATCTTCAGTTATCTTTAACTGATATCAATATTCTTGATGCTTTAACATTAAATGTTAAGACCCATGGTTATAATTATGCTCCAGGATCTGAAGTTATATGTGTTTGTTATAGAATTTATTACAAACCCCTTCATACTTTAAATCCTCATTGTCAAATTGTTGATAAACCTTCAAATGAAACCATACTTATAGAGACCAATTTTAGTAAATCTGAGATTACTACTAGGAGATCTATCAAGTGGGATGAAATAACATTCCCAGAAAATTGGATTATTGAAAGAGCTGCTCCTGCTTTACCTAATACTCAGGATAGGGTTACTAATATAGTACAAACTCCTGAAGGAAATGTTGTCATTAATTTTGATAAACCTAGATATTCCCTAAAACCTGGATCAAGTCTCTCTAGATCCAGTTCTTCTTATTATCATATATCTCCCCTTGACTATGAGGTCAAATCCCCTTCTAGGTTTTCTACTTCTCAAATCAGAGAAACAGAAAAATCTTCTGATGATGCTCTTCCTGATATGGTTGAAGAATTAAAAATTCACCCTGATAATATTGTTAGAGGTGTTTATAAAGTTGAAGCAGACATGACTGCATCTGAAATGAATTTTTCTGTTTAATGGATTTTAAACCAAAAATTGATTTTAGCCCGGGTTCACCGGCAAGAAAATTAATACAACAAGAGTTTAATCTCCCCAGGTGGGAACCATTTAAAAAATGGCTGTTTGAGAATTTCACAAAAGATGATAGAAATATATTTCAAGAAAAATTTTATAATGATCTTTCTGAAAAAAATGCTAAAATATCTTTTGTTCCATGGTTTATTACTAATTATATAGAAAATTATATTTCTGTTATTGAAAGAGAATATAAATATTCTCAAAATGGAAAGGTTTTGAAAACAATTTTCCCTCCTTCTCAATCTTTTCAAATTGAAAAAGATACTGAAACCAGGTATTATACTGCTTTTCAAAAACTTATTGATAGTGAAGTTTTACCTGTTACTACGGCTCATATTAATAGTTTAATAAAACAACAAAATTATAGTAATATTTATTTAATTGTTCTTGGAGAACAGATTGTTTCTTTACATGACAGAGTCGAAAAAATTATTTCTAGCATAAATGAGCTTAAAAGCTCCTTTCATATTACAAAAACTCTTAACCATGAGAGTATTGCTACTCCTAGTATCCAACCTCCTCCTGATGTCAAGGATTTTAAATTAAAATCAGTCTCTGAGCTTGAAAAAATGCTTGATGAAAAATTTAAAAATCTTTCAATCAAAACTCTTAATGATGAGTTTGAAAGTGAGATGAGTGATAATGATAATTATAAAAACGCAATCCGTGAAGAGATTAATAAACTCTCTAAATATGCTGACAAGCCTACACAAAGGATGTATTATTATCCTAGACCTACTCCCCAGGATGTTCTTTTTGAAGAACAGGAGTATATTGTTAATAATTCCTATAGTGGTAAAAATATTTACGAATGGAATATTGACGGGTTTACTGAAAGACAGATTTATAATGCTGTTCATAGAATGCTTATGTATAGCACTATTTGTAAGAATAATGGTAACACTGATAAAGCTATAGCTAATATGATTATAGCAGGTTTTACAGGCCAACTTAAAGGTTGGTGGGATAACTATCTCACTCAGAATAATAGAAGCGATATCTTAAATATGATTAAAGATGAGAATGGTAGACAAGTTGAAAATTCTGTTTACACTTTAATTATTAATATTATTGAACATTTCACTGGAAGATGGTCTGACAATAGTGAAAATCTTAGGACTTTACTCCAGAATTTAAGATGTAGAACTCTTACATCTTTTAGATGGTATAAGGATACTTTTCTTAGTAGAGTTATGGAACTCCCTGAGTCTAATAGTCCTCACTGGAAATCTAAATTCATTGATGGATTACCCCCTTTATTTGCTGAAAGAGTTAGGAAAAACCTTCGCAAAGGTGAAGTTAATATTAATTATGATAGTTATACTTATGGTAAGCTAATAGGAACTTGCATTCAAGAAGGCTTAGCCTTGTGTAATGAAATAAAGTTGAACCAACAAATTAAGAAACATAATCTTAATGAGAAAAAACAGTTAGGTCAATTTTGTGGTCAATTTGGAGTAGAAAATCCATCTACTAGCCAGGATAATAGTAAGGCTAAAAAACATAAAGATAATAAATATCATGATTTTCCTAAAAAGAAACACCGAAAAAGAAAGGAGAAAAGAGAATTCAGGAAAGAGAAAAGGAGAGTGAATGCGCCCCCGGTTGTTTGCAGAAAATGTGGAAAAATTGGCCATTATGCCAATAAATGTTGGGTTAAGAGAAAGCTTAATACTTTGGCTATTGATGAAGATCTTAAAGAAACTTTAAGTAAATTACTTATCCATTCTGATTCTGAAGAAGAAGAAGTGTCTGTTGAAGCACTTAGAGTTTTTGACACTGATTACAGTTCTTCAAATAGTGAAGAATGTGAACCATGCAAAAATGGTTTATCATGTGATAGAGAGGATAGCTCAGATCCCGAAGAAGGTAATAACCTTTATCAAATTCTTTCTCAATTTCAGGAAATAAATGTCCTTAATAATGATAGTATTATCGAAATTTTAAAATCAGTCAAAGATCCAGAAATTAGAGAAAAAATTCTTGATCAAATAGGAGAAAAAGATTTTCCTAATAAGCATAATGATTCTATTCCAAAATCTTCTGAGCCATATACTATGGCTGAAGTAAAAAGAATGTTAAAACAAAAACAGGTTGGAGAAAACACTGCTAATGCTAATGATCTGGCAATAGAGATTTATAATCTCAAAAATGAAATTAAAAGCTTGAAAAGCTCTAATAAAAACCTTGAAGAGAGAATTTTTAAATTAGAAATTTTCAATAAAGGAAAACAACCTCTTATTAATTTTGATTCTGAAAACCAAAATATACTTTCTGAGGATGATAATTTCCTTGGTACTTTAGAAATGGTTACTTCCCAGAAATGGTTTATAAAAATTTCTCTTCTTATTGATCATAATTACAGGAAAGAATTTACGGCACTTGTTGATAGCGGTGCAGATTTAAATTGTATCCAAGAAGGAATTATTCCTACCAGATATTTTCATAAAACAACTTATTCCTTAAGTTCTGCAAATGGCCAGAAAATGGAAATAAATTTTAAGATTCCAAAAGCTTATATCTGCAAAAATAAAGTTTGCATCCCTACTAGTTTTCTTCTAGTCAAAAATATTACTAACCAAGTTATACTTGGAACCCCTTTTCTGAAGAAAATATTTCCGATAAAACAAATCGATGAACAAGGTTTTATAGGAACCTTTGAAGGAAAAGAAATTACTTTTCATTTTATCACTGAACCTTTTACAAGAATTTTAAATAACATAAGAGATTCTTTTATAAAGAATAAAGAAAATCAAATTAATTTTCTCAAAGAGGAAATAAGGATTTGTAATATTGAGGAGACTCTTCAAAATCCTAGATTACAGGATAAGATTAAACTACTTCATAATCAATTTTCTTTACAAATTTGTAATGATCACCCAAATGCTTTTTGGGACAGAAAAAAACATATTGTTTCACTTCCCTATGAAGATAGTTTTGATGAAAAGAAGATTCCGACTAAGGCTAGACCTTGTCAAATGAATAAAGATTATCTTGAGTTATGTAAAAAAGAGATTGAAGCTTTGCAAAACAAAGGGTTAATAAGACCCTCTAAATCTCCATGGTCCTGTACAGCTTTTTATGTTAATAAACATGCTGAGCAAGAAAGAGGTGTTCCCAGGTTAGTTATCAATTATAAACCCCTTAATATTGCTTTAAAATGGATTAGATATCCAATCCCTAATAAGAAGGATCTTCTGGATAGGCTTCATGATGCCTTAGTATTTTCAAAATTTGATTTAAAATCAGGATATTGGCAAATTCAAATTCATGAAAAAGATGTTTATAAAACCGCTTTTAATGTCCCCTTTGGACAATATGAATGGAAAGTAATGCCTTTTGGTCTTAAAAATGCCCCGTCAGAATTTCAAAATATTATGAATGATATTTTTAATTGTTATAGTAATTTTATAATTGTTTACATTGATGATATTTTAGTGTTCTCTAAAAATATAGAAACAAATTTTAAACATCTGGATATATTTAAGAAAATCGTTATTCAAAATGGTTTAGTTATATCGAAACCAAAGATGCAACTTTTCCAAACTAATATTAGATTTCTTGGCCATAATATTGAAAAAGGAAAAATTATTCCTATTAATAGGAGTATTGAATTTGCTTCCAAATTCCCTAATCAGCTGACTGATAAAACTCAACTTCAAAGATTCTTAGGAAGTTTAGAAAGAGGTGTTCCCAGGTTAGTTATCAATTATAAACCCCTTAATATTGCTTTAAAATGGATTAGATATCCAATCCCTAATAAGAAGGATCTTCTGGATAGGCTTCATGATGCCTTAGTATTTTCAAAATTTGATTTAAAATCAGGATATTGGCAAATTCAAATTCATGAAAAAGATGTTTATAAAACCGCTTTTAATGTCCCCTTTGGACAATATGAATGGAAAGTAATGCCTTTTGGTCTTAAAAATGCCCCGTCAGAATTTCAAAATATTATGAATGATATTTTTAATTGTTATAGTAATTTTATAATTGTTTACATTGATGATATTTTAGTGTTCTCTAAAAATATAGAAACACATTTTAAACATCTGGATATATTTAAGAAAATCGTTATTCAAAATGGTTTAGTTATATCGAAACCAAAGATGCAACTTTTCCAAACTAATATTAGATTTCTTGGCCATAATATTGAAAAAGGAAAAATTATTCCTATTAATAGGAGTATTGAATTTGCTTCCAAATTCCCTAATCAGCTGACTGATAAAACTCAGCTTCAAAGATTCTTAGGAAGTTTAAATTATATTTCTCCTTATATTAAAAATCTTGCCCAGGATACTGCTATCTTATATGATAGACTTAAGAAAAATCCAAAGCCATGGACTGACAGTCATACTCAGGCTGTCCAAAAAATTAAACAAAAAGTCATTAATCTCCCGTGTCTTATGCTTGCTAATCCAAATTGGGATAAAATTATTGAGACAGATGCCTCAGAAATTGGATATGGAGGAATCCTTAAACAAATTTCCCCTAATAATAAACAAGAATATCTTGTTAGATTCCATTCAGGTAAGTGGAATAATAGCCAAAAGAATTATGCTACTATAGCTAAAGAGATTTTAGCTATTCTTAAGTGTGTATTAAAATTTCAAGATGATTTATATAATCAGAAATTTATAATTAAAACTGACTGCCAAGCAGCTAAATATATGTTTAAAAAAGATTTTAAACATGATGTTTCTAAACAAATGTTTGCAAGATGGCAAGCTCAATTAGCCCCTTTTGATTTTGAAATTGTTTATAAAAAAGGAACTGATAATAGTCTTCCTGATTTTTTAACCAGGGAATATTTATCAGAATGAATGATGTTGATCAATGGTTATATAGAATGATCCCTTATGCAATGTCTGTTTATAGGGAAAGGGATATTATTCTCACAAGATTTGGCTGGCAAATGGATAACAGTTCAGACATCAACTCTCATACTTGGAGAATTTATAAAGATCTCTTTGACCCTCCTCTAAGAGGACCTAATGACTTCAGAATCTTAAAGATTCAGAATAAAATTACTGTGAATAGTTTTGCTAATCTTATTGGTATCCCTAGGTTTATACAGCAGGAGAAATATCTTCAACAAAATATTGAGATTGATGAATCAATCCTTTCTGTTATTAATAATGGATATGATAGATATCCTAATCTTGTTAGAATTATTAAAGAAGATAGAGCAGAATTAAAAAGGGTTAAAGCCCGAATTAACGAGCTAATAGCTTAATTGGTTTCCTTTTCAGCTTATGGAAGAAGCTAATTTTATGGATGATGCCATTCATGAAGATAATTGGGTGTCTTATTTAGAGGAAGAAATTCTTCCACATATTTCCTGTCCAAAGCCCAGAAAACCTAGGCCCATATGGCCTCGTCATAATAGAGTCCTGCACTTTGTGGAGATTTCGACCTATTATAGAAAGAAGGCTAAGTATTGGGAAAATATAAAACAAATCCTTCAAGATGAAGTTCATAATCATCCACGATATAGAATTTTAATAAAAAGGATTGATCATAGCATCCGCCAGAACAAAACTGTGGTTAATATGACCTATAAAATTATTAATAGATCACTTATTGCTTGATGTTTTTCAGGATGAGCCATCCAGGAAGAGGAAATTCCTCTTATAGAGGAAGAGGACGAACAATTGCTCAAATTGGGAATCAAAGGCTTATAGCTGAAAATATTGCTAATATTACATCATCCTCTTCAAGTAATACTTTGAACAGGGGAGATGAAATGCTATTCAAAGAATTCATGGAATACAAGGCAAGGCTTGGTAATACCAGCCAGGGTAACCCTTCATATGCTAATATTGTCATTGAAGAAGAAACAGATGATTTGCCCTATGAGCAGAATAACTGCAAAGAGGTAATATTCCTCTTAGAAGACAAAGATCTTCGTTGGAAAGGTGAAATATGGCACCTTATGAATAGATATCTTAATAATGCTTCATTTACTGCTGGTTCATATAAACAGCGTATTCATTATGAAAATATTCTTAAATCCACTGGATCTTGTGATTTTTCACATTTTTATCCAGGAAAAAATACTCAAGCTTATAGCTTCAGTAAAGTCATTATTAAGCAGATAATATCTGCAGAAGAATGGGGACTCAGTACCCTAGGTGAAAAGGAATATTTCCGGCCTGATCAAAAAATTCAGGTTAAATTTAATTATTGGGATTATATTGAAGCATTTCATAAAGCTTTTCTTTATGAGAATCCATTGAAGAAACATACTTGGTTCTTCAAAATCTGTCCAAATGTTTATAACAAGGACATCCCAAATTGGTTATACCAATGGTGGTTATCCTTTGGCCCAACAGTAAAAATTTTGCCAGAACCTTATAAGGATCTTTATAATGAATGGGTGAAAATTTCACCAACTCTCATAGAGGCTGAGCATACTAATAAGTGGATTGAGGGAATGCCCTTCCTCCATTTTTTCATTGAGTTTGGTATCCCATGGATTTGGAAATGGGAACCGGAAATGGGTTATACTCAACAGAATATACCCTGTATTAAAAGGGTATCATATACAAAATTTTGGAAAAAAATGCTACGAAAAAATGAACAAGGAATCCTTGAAGGACAAGAGACTGTTGAAAACATCCAGGATCATATCCGGCAATATAAAGAGCAAATTCAGCTGAAACAACAAAGAGAAGCTCCAAGTCCTTTTCAACATTTATCAAGGAAATTAAATTTCCAAAAAGGACAATTGACCAATAAAGAATTACTAGCTTCTTACATGGAAGAAGTGAAAAAAGACTTAATAAAAAACTTTGGAATTGAATCTCAATCTGATATTTCTATGACCACTTCCTCGCATAATGATGAAGAATTTTGTGAATCACAAGACCCCTATGGGGAAGAAGCAGATATCTCCATAGAAGATATCATCAATAATGTGGAAAAATCAATCACAGAGCAAATATCAAGCTCTGTAATTGGTAAAGGAAAAGAAAAGATGGACAGCTAATGCGCTGGTGGACCCCCGTGGGATAAGGAATCTTTCTACTTTTATAAAGTTTTGCTTTTTATAAAGAGCATTGTAAAAATTCTTGTCTTCTTTTATTTGGTTGTTTATGTAGACTAGATTCTTTTCTCCTCTATTTAAGGAGGACTCTCTCTTGGGCATTAGGGAGGTCGAAAATTAGAATTCTTAGCTTTGTATAATATTTTCTCTGTAAATTTCCATTCCAATCGAAGTTTCAAGTTTCTTCATTCTGGTGTTACTCATAAGTAAGTTCTAATTCTTCTTTTTAATTTTGAACTTCAATCTTATTTTCTGTACTGCCGCCTATATGGCCGGCTAAATTCTTGTGTTGAATAATGTCACGATACTAAGATCTGGTAGCATGGTGTAAAAAAAAAAAAAAAAAAAAAAAAAAAAAAAAAAAAAAAAAAAAAAAAAAAAATAAGAGTACTTAGAACGAAAAATTTTGATTTCTGCGATGGTTTGGATTAAAACAGGCAGGGATTAGGTTTAATACCGAAGTCTGGAGTCGCCCACTTTGTTGCCATGTTTTCGGCGTTTTTAGGGCTTGCCTCCATGACTGGTTAAGAACTAAATCCCTTGACAGTTTTAATTCTGTAAAACAATCCATGTACAGTATTCAAGATTTTAGTAGTTCTTGGTACTCACCAAAACTAATTAAGACTAAATTAATTTCTTTAGAACGAAAAATTTTGATTTCTGCGATGGTTTGGATTAAAACAGGCAGGGATTAGGTTTAATACCGAAGTCTGGATTCGCCCACTTTGTTGCCATGTTTTCGGCGTTTTTAGGGCTTGCCTCCATGACTGGTTAAAGAACTAAATCCCTTGACAGTTTTAATTCTGTAAAACAGTCCATGTACAGTATTCAAGATTTTAGTAGTTCTTGGTACTCACCAAAACTAATTAAGACTAAATTAATTTCTTTTTTAAGGTCCTGTTGAAGATAAAGATGGTATCAGAGCCATGGTATCATGATCTTGGTAAAATGACATTATTCAACACAAATCTCTTATGATGAATATCATAAGAAATACAGATACTGTTAAAAACAGTGTTGAAGAGGAGTATGATATTCCTCAAAATCTTGATTTGCTTAATAAATGGACTATTCCTAAAATAGATCCAAAAATCATATATAAATTTGGTACTTTTGAAAAAATAGGTTTAAAACAAGTGGTTAAAACCACTGAAGAAACAATTTCCCTTAATAAAGATGAGATTATAGTTAGATTACTCAGTAATAGAGATTTAAATAAATATAAAAAATTGTATAAGTTCATTCATATTGGATTAGTTCAGGTCGCCTTTAAACCTTTAACTTTAGAAGGGTTACCAGAAAGCTTCATAGCAGCTTTAAGAGATGGTAGAAATTTAGATTGGAAACAATCTTTAATAGGTATTATACAGTCTAGCTTGGCTCATGGCCCAGTCTATTTTAATGTTTATCCTAATCTTCAGTTATCTTTAACTGATATCAATATTCTTGATGCTTTAACATTAAATGTTAAGACCCATGGTTATAATTATGCTCCAGGATCTGAAGTTATATGTGTTTGTTATAGAATTTATTACAAACCCCTTCATACTTTAAATCCTCATTGTCAAATTGTTGATAAACCTTCAAATGAAACCATACTTATAGAGACCAATTTTAGTAAATCTGAGATTACTACTAGGAGATCTATCAAGTGGGATGAAATAACATTCCCAGAAAATTGGATTATTGAAAGAGCTGCTCCTGCTTTACCTAATACTCAGGATAGGGTTACTAATATAGTACAAACTCCTGAAGGAAATGTTGTCATTAATTTTGATAAACCTAGATATTCCCTAAAACCTGGATCAAGTCTCTCTAGATCCAGTTCTTCTTATTATCATATATCTCCCCTTGACTATGAGGTCAAATCCCCTTCTAGGTTTTCTACTTCTCAAATCAGAGAAACAGAAAAATCTTCTGATGATGCTCTTCCTGATATGGTTGAAGAATTAAAAATTCACCCTGATAATATTGTTAGAGGTGTTTATAAAGTTGAAGCAGACATGACTGCATCTGAAATGAATTTTTCTGTTTAATGGATTTTAAACCAAAAATTGATTTTAGCCCGGGTTCACCGGCAAGAAAATTAATACAACAAGAGTTTAATCTCCCCAGGTGGGAACCATTTAAAAAATGGCTGTTTGAGAATTTCACAAAAGATGATAGAAATATATTTCAAGAAAAATTTTATAATGATCTTTCTGAAAAAAATGCTAAAATATCTTTTGTTCCATGGTTTATTACTAATTATATAGAAAATTATATTTCTGTTATTGAAAGAGAATATAAATATTCTCAAAATGGAAAGGTTTTGAAAACAATTTTCCCTCCTTCTCAATCTTTTCAAATTGAAAAAGATACTGAAACCAGGTATTATACTGCTTTTCAAAAACTTATTGATAGTGAAGTTTTACCTGTTACTACGGCTCATATTAATAGTTTAATAAAACAACAAAATTATAGTAATATTTATTTAATTGTTCTTGGAGAACAGATTGTTTCTTTACATGACAGAGTCGAAAAAATTATTTCTAGCATAAATGAGCTTAAAAGCTCCTTTCATATTACAAAAACTCTTAACCATGAGAGTATTGCTACTCCTAGTATCCAACCTCCTCCTGATGTCAAGGATTTTAAATTAAAATCAGTCTCTGAGCTTGAAAAAATGCTTGATGAAAAATTTAAAAATCTTTCAATCAAAACTCTTAATGATGAGTTTGAAAGTGAGATGAGTGATAATGATAATTATAAAAACGCAATCCGTGAAGAGATTAATAAACTCTCTAAATATGCTGACAAGCCTACACAAAGGATGTATTATTATCCTAGACCTACTCCCCAGGATGTTCTTTTTGAAGAACAGGAGTATATTGTTAATAATTCCTATAGTGGTAAAAATATTTACGAATGGAATATTGACGGGTTTACTGAAAGACAGATTTATAATGCTGTTCATAGAATGCTTATGTATAGCACTATTTGTAAGAATAATGGTAACACTGATAAAGCTATAGCTAATATGATTATAGCAGGTTTTACAGGCCAACTTAAAGGTTGGTGGGATAACTATCTCACTCAGAATAATAGAAGCGATATCTTAAATATGATTAAAGATGAGAATGGTAGACAAGTTGAAAATTCTGTTTACACTTTAATTATTAATATTATTGAACATTTCACTGGAAGATGGTCTGACAATAGTGAAAATCTTAGGACTTTACTCCAGAATTTAAGATGTAGAACTCTTACATCTTTTAGATGGTATAAGGATACTTTTCTTAGTAGAGTTATGGAACTCCCTGAGTCTAATAGTCCTCACTGGAAATCTAAATTCATTGATGGATTACCCCCTTTATTTGCTGAAAGAGTTAGGAAAAACCTTCGCAAAGGTGAAGTTAATATTAATTATGATAGTTATACTTATGGTAAGCTAATAGGAACTTGCATTCAAGAAGGCTTAGCCTTGTGTAATGAAATAAAGTTGAACCAACAAATTAAGAAACATAATCTTAATGAGAAAAAACAGTTAGGTCAATTTTGTGGTCAATTTGGAGTAGAAAATCCATCTACTAGCCAGGATAATAGTAAGGCTAAAAAACATAAAGATAATAAATATCATGATTTTCCTAAAAAGAAACACCGAAAAAGAAAGGAGAAAAGAGAATTCAGGAAAGAGAAAAGGAGAGTGAATGCGCCCCCGGTTGTTTGCAGAAAATGTGGAAAAATTGGCCATTATGCCAATAAATGTTGGGTTAAGAGAAAGCTTAATACTTTGGCTATTGATGAAGATCTTAAAGAAACTTTAAGTAAATTACTTATCCATTCTGATTCTGAAGAAGAAGAAGTGTCTGTTGAAGCACTTAGAGTTTTTGACACTGATTACAGTTCTTCAAATAGTGAAGAATGTGAACCATGCAAAAATGGTTTATCATGTGATAGAGAGGATAGCTCAGATCCCGAAGAAGGTAATAACCTTTATCAAATTCTTTCTCAATTTCAGGAAATAAATGTCCTTAATAATGATAGTATTATCGAAATTTTAAAATCAGTCAAAGATCCAGAAATTAGAGAAAAAATTCTTGATCAAATAGGAGAAAAAGATTTTCCTAATAAGCATAATGATTCTATTCCAAAATCTTCTGAGCCATATACTATGGCTGAAGTAAAAAGAATGTTAAAACAAAAACAGGTTGGAGAAAACACTGCTAATGCTAATGATCTGGCAATAGAGATTTATAATCTCAAAAATGAAATTAAAAGCTTGAAAAGCTCTAATAAAAACCTTGAAGAGAGAATTTTTAAATTAGAAATTTTCAATAAAGGAAAACAACCTCTTATTAATTTTGATTCTGAAAACCAAAATATACTTTCTGAGGATGATAATTTCCTTGGTACTTTAGAAATGGTTACTTCCCAGAAATGGTTTATAAAAATTTCTCTTCTTATTGATCATAATTACAGGAAAGAATTTACGGCACTTGTTGATAGCGGTGCAGATTTAAATTGTATCCAAGAAGGAATTATTCCTACCAGATATTTTCATAAAACAACTTATTCCTTAAGTTCTGCAAATGGCCAGAAAATGGAAATAAATTTTAAGATTCCAAAAGCTTATATCTGCAAAAATAAAGTTTGCATCCCTACTAGTTTTCTTCTAGTCAAAAATATTACTAACCAAGTTATACTTGGAACCCCTTTTCTGAAGAAAATATTTCCGATAAAACAAATCGATGAACAAGGTTTTATAGGAACCTTTGAAGGAAAAGAAATTACTTTTCATTTTATCACTGAACCTTTTACAAGAATTTTAAATAACATAAGAGATTCTTTTATAAAGAATAAAGAAAATCAAATTAATTTTCTCAAAGAGGAAATAAGGATTTGTAATATTGAGGAGACTCTTCAAAATCCTAGATTACAGGATAAGATTAAACTACTTCATAATCAATTTTCTTTACAAATTTGTAATGATCACCCAAATGCTTTTTGGGACAGAAAAAAACATATTGTTTCACTTCCCTATGAAGATAGTTTTGATGAAAAGAAGATTCCGACTAAGGCTAGACCTTGTCAAATGAATAAAGATTATCTTGAGTTATGTAAAAAAGAGATTGAAGCTTTGCAAAACAAAGGGTTAATAAGAGAATTTTCATGCTCGTTTTTTTTTGAATTTTTTTGTTTAACATTAAATATTTAGGAATTTCCATTCTTATAATACAAATGATATTTTTGTAATTTTCAATAGTTGAGGGATATGTTTGTGTATTTATCTATAAGTCAGAAGCGTGTTTGTGTAATTATTTCATTAATAAAAAAAACACATAATTGCCCTTCACTTTCCCAATCACATCCTTCCTAATGTAGACCTCACCGCATCAGATAATTCCCCTCCGCAAACACAATCAAACGGAGGACGCGCTCAATCAAAGCCGCACACACTACGTAGGGTTTAAACGCTCATTCCTCTCCATAGCCGACAACAAACCCTTCTCGTCTCCACCTCCATCGCAACACGCACTAACACCATCTAGTGTGTGTGGAATCCTGGAGAAATCACAAAGACAGAACCTTGTAAAGATATCGCATTTGTATATTTATAAGGTGTAATTACAGTGAGATTTTCTCTCTGATTTATCAATGGGGGAGGCGGCGCTGATTAATTCGGATCGGGTTGGAGGGCTCGAACAGGACTCTGAATCGGCGTTGTCTCATCGGAGAATCGAGTTTCACGCGGCGAGGAAGCCGTTCAATGGTTTTGGGAAGAGTTCTAGTGATGGGTTTAAACTGGTGACTTTGAACCCTAACACAGAGCACCATAAGGGTAGAGCTCCGGGAAAGATTCCTGAGAAGTCGGAATTCTTGGAGAATGGGCTGGATCCGGAGCTTAGCTTCGAGATTACTTTCCGAAGAATTGTGAGTTCTATTTTACTGTTTATGATTATTTACTTAGGACTATAGATAGCATTACGTCTTCTATTTGGTTGTCTTTCAGGTCTTGCTCTCTGTCTATCTATATCTACTTGTATACTATGATTTTCCTCACTCATTTTTCTTTCAAGTATATCAAATTTGAATACCTCTGTAATTTGATTCTTCTCATGGAGCTGTTACCCCGACATGAATTTCTTGAAAAATTACCTTGGTGAAGTTGGTTTCCGAGAGTTAAAAATTTTTATAGAAAAATGTTAGGCGGTGGCTTGATGTATGTAGTTTACTTTTTGCTCTGATTTGATAAATTGAATGGTTCAACTGATTTAAATTGATGTTTCTGTATGCTGTAAATTGTCCGATTTGTTCTAATCGATTGCATGCATGGCTCACACTTTCATTTCAGGGTGCTGGCTTACGCAACCTTGGGAATACTTGTTTTCTTAATTCAGTATTGCAATGTCTTACCTATACTGAACCATTGGCTGCTTATCTACAAAGTGGGAAGCATCAAACTTCATGTTAGTCTCTCCCTACTTTCTTCTACCCCTTCTTAGTTCCTTCTTCTTTTTAATTTTAGACGAAACTGGCTAATGATTTTTCTTTTGCATCTTGTTTCAATTACTTTTCGCATTTGTTTCAAGTACTGGCTAATGAATTTTCTTCTCCGTCATTGTTGACATTTCCGTGAAACTAATAGTTATTTAGCTTGTTTTATTAATGTTACCAGCTTTTGTGTCTTAGTGTGTCACTTTGAACAATATTATGTTGTTCCTTGTGCGGCATTGGATACTTGGAGTATAAGCATCCTGTAAGGTGTTGTAGAGCTTTCCAGCTTAAATAAGATGATGTTCCTGAGTTAGTTATTGACTATGAGACCTGTTTTTACTTCCCATGAAAATCCTGGACCAAAACTTCCAGGCCATGAAACTGATAGATAAAGGAAGTTGAGGTAAAAAAGGACTGAATATTGGTTAATTTATCAATAATGCTACTTTTACATTTTCTTGTTAGATCCACCTCTTGCATCGCTGGATTTTTCAGAGTATCTATTAAGTTGATAAATGTCTCTACATAATTGTGAAACACACTAGGTTATCCCCGATACTCTTTGTGTGACTTTACTTAATTCATTTTGAATTTTTTGTTTGGAAAATGTTAAAGCATCAGTGGTTCCTATGTTGACTTCGTAATAGACATCTGCAGTGTAATAAACAACCATATCGACATCTTCAGAAATAATCAAAGTCAAATGTTGTCTAGGGGGCATTCCTCCATTTTAAACTAAGGCTCGCGTTGGGTAAAATGCTTTGGTCAATCCTTATCCAGGACGACTCCAATTGTTTTTAAGTTGGGAAAGGTGATTTTTTTTTTTTTAATTTGTTTTGTTTACCAGAAAATCTATGCCTATGGAATTACCTGCAGATATTGAAATTTAGTGGTGATAGTATTGAAGTTGCAAAGCTGGAGCTAGACCGAACTTTTTCTTTAATTTTTTCATTTGCTAGATATGTTCTCTTCTGGTTTAACCCATGTTCTTGCATTTTGGCTCACTTTTTTGTGTAATGTATAGTTTGTTCTGTTGAGTCTAATTCTCCTATCATGGTTATAAAGGCCGTACTGCTGGATTTTGTGCTCTATGTGCCATCCAGAAGCATGTTAGCCGTGCTCTACAGGCAACTGGAAGAATTCTGGAGCCTAAAGATCTTGTTTCAAACTTGCGTTGTATCCTTTGAAGCGTGATGCTCTGTGTATTATTATCATTTATCTTAGCTGCTTCTTTCAATTGTTTTGATAAATAAATCACTCTCCTGATAGTTTTCATACCGTGATTTGCTCAAATTTTAACCCTTGGTTTGATTTGGCTCTTCTCCAGTCTGTAGATGTTGAACTTGGCTGGTATGGTTTGTTGCTCTTTATTTTCTCTGGAAGTTGGAATCTTTGACCAAAATATTAGGTATATCTCGAAGCTTTCGTAATGCGAGGCAAGAAGACGCTCATGAGTATATGGTAAATTTGCTGGAATCAATGCATAAATGCTGCTTACCAACCGGAGTGCCCAGTGAATCACCTGGTGCTTATGATAGAAGTTTGGTGCACAAGATTTTCGGTGGTCGTCTACGTAGTCAGGTAATTTAGTGGTTCTTAGGTAGTGTTTCCAAACTCAAAATGAGCACTTTGTGCTAAGTGCTTTTCGTCTGCACTTTTGTGTGTTTGGAAAACCAGTTTCTGCATATTTTATGCAGAAATAAGCTAGAAGCATCTAAAGACATGCTTTTGGCTTCCGCTTCTATCTTCTAGGTTATTTCGTAAATAAAAGGAAGTTTCTTCCCAGCTTTTTTTCCAAACGCTCAACTACTATTTTTATTTTTTTGAACTTTTTACTTATATTCCAAACATTCCCCAGTTTTACCACTCTTTAACCTCTTACAACTTTAACTGCTCCAGAAACATTAGAGTTTGCAAACACCCTCATTAGAAGTATTTAGAATTATGAAAATCTCTATTGGAGGTCATACCCAATTTAGAAGGTCTTTGGTTTTATTTTCCTATTTGGGGCAGATTTTTTGAGTTATATGAATATATGATGAAATTCAATCTTTGAGTAAAAGGTTTTCTTGGTATGGTTTGAGTAATGAATTAAACATTTGTTTTTTCTCAACGAAAAGGACTTTTATAATTGTAGTGCCAACTGTAATGACCTTTTTTTTTGTTATTTTCTAGGTGAAATGCATGCAATGTTCCTTTTGTTCGAACAAGTTTGACCCATTCTTGGATTTAAGTCTTGAAATAGTGAAAGCAGACTCTTTACTCAAGGCACTTGCTCATTTCACTGCCAAAGAGCAGTTAGATGGAGGTGCAAAGCAGTATCAGTGTCAGCAATGCAAACAGAAAGTGAAGGCTCTCAAGCAGCTAACAATTCACAAGGCACCTCATGTACTTACTGTACACCTCAAGCGATTTGGTTCTCATGCACCAGGTCAAAAAATTGACAGGAAAGTTACTTATGGACCTACCTTGGACTTGAAGCCTTTTGTAACTGGGCCCTATGTAAGTTTTATGCCGTGATTTTCCCTTTTTTGTTATAGTTTTGAAATGTGTGTAGATACAGTGGATTCAGTTTGAGATATGCGTGATATTCTGCTTCTGCTTCGCTCCTTGCACTCTTCTTTGTATTATGTTCCATTAGTATTTTCCTTGTTTTCCAGTTATATATTCTACTCCACCTATCTGCTTCTTTTACTCGTATATATTATCCTAAATTGGTGGCATTTTGATCTTTATTGCTGTCTAATTGATTTATCAAATTTCTTTACTCTATTGCAGGATGGAGATCTAAAGTACACTCTTTATGGTGTTCTTGTTCATGCTGGTTGGAGTACTCATTCTGGTCACTATTACTGCTTTGTTCGCACATCAAGTGGCATGTGGTATAACCTTGATGATAATCAGGTACAGGAAATCATGGTTGCAAATCATTATTTTACTTATTTCAGTAGGAATTATAATTCACATTGCTTTTCCTAGTGTTCACCCATGATCTGGTTAAGATGCGATTCCTTCTGATCTACTTTAGCCAGTTGAGTTCTTTGACAAGTACCCTTACTATGTCATTCAACAGGTTGTCCAAGTTAGTGAGAGGAAAGTTCTGGAACAGAAGGCCTATATGTTGTTTTATGTTCGTGATAGGAGAAATTCTTTTCCAAAGAAACCCGTCGAGTTAAAGAAAGAGAACATTGTTAGGAATGCTATTGGAAATGGTGGATGCTCAAAATTCAATATGGATTTGAATGAAATAAATCAAAATGGCTCAATCGAGAGAACAAAGGAGATTCCTTCCAAGAAGCTACCTTCTCTGAATGTTAACACCTCAATTGAAGTTGATAATGTGAGCCTTAAGGACACTTGTTCTACTGCGAACAATACTTCTGTGGGCCAGACTGCATCTTCTAATGTTTTACTGCACAACTGCAATTTGCCTCAGGATTCACTTGAAAAGAAAGAATCAAGTGAGTCAGTTGCCATTTCTGAATCGGTAATGCCTCTTTTGGGATTCTTTTATTTTCCTTTTTTTCTGATAGAACAGTTACATCTACTACCCCCAAGGTTTGAGCTAATTACAATCTAACCCCCTCTGTTTTCAGAAATTACAAAAGCTCCAGACATTCACTTTGTTAATTAAAGGGTTTCTGAAATAGGCTGATTACTGGCTTCATGTTGTATAGTTTCAGGGAGTTTTCTTGTAATAAAGCAAAAATGTCAATGAGTTTTTTGTAATATCTGAAAACAGAGAGACTAAATTGTAATTGGGGCAAACCTCAGGGATAGTAGATGTATAATTCACCCCTTTTCTTATATGAGGTAGACATAACTGATCCATGTTTTGCTTTCATTCATTCATTCAGAGCGATACCAAGATTATGCCAGTCAAAACGATTCCTGAAGCATTAAATAAAGTCAACCCTGTGAAATCTTTGCAACAAAATGGCATTCGAGACCTGTCCCTGAAAATTGGTGAAGAAACTCATGAAAATGGCTCATCAGTTGCCACAGAGCAGTTATCGCTTGTGGTAACTAAGAGCAAAAAGCCCAAACTGAAAGTGAAAAGGAAAATCTTCAAGTTTCAGGTTGCCACCATGTCGTTCAGCTCCAGCATTATATTTAGTGTGGGCCTTTCCATGCAAAAGAAGAAGCACAAGCTGAGAAAACACCAGTCTCAGAAAAAGAAAGCAAAATGTGCCTCAGATGGTGAAAATAAGAATTTAAAGATTCAAAACAGTATTATATCAAGTGATGCTATCAATGATGAATTTAGAGAGAGAGTTGGTCTTAATGGCACCACAAGTTCAGCTGAAAAGCAACCACAAGTAATGCAATCTGCTGATAATTCTGAAGGTTGTGGAAGGGAATCAATAAAAACTGATGTGATGAGCATCCTTACAAAAGGCTTAGAAGAGAAAACAGGTTATGAACAATATTTCAATTTTCAAGCGACCATTTATTTTGCAACCTGATAATATTTTTCAATCCATTTTTCTTCCTTTTTTTAAAACTTTGTTTGGTTTTTACATGCAGTTGCTCGCTGGGATGAAATTGATGATTCATTTTCGGTAAAATCAGAGACAAGAGGAGCAGCCGGGACAACCACAATTGGTTACATTGGGGATGAATGGTGAGTTTTCACTTCATAATTACTATCCTGGGCAAAGAGTTGCAGTACATTATCAGAATATAGATTTCTATTTTGATTTTTATTATTAACTTAAAAAAGTTTCATCTGTTGTTAATAATAATTAGGGATAATTATACTTACATCCCCTTGACTTAGGGGTAAATATAGCAACATTCCCCTCAACTATTGGAAATTACATATACATCCTCTAACCCTAATGGAAACCTAAAAAACTTAACAAGAAGTTGTAAAATGACTAAATTATCCATAACATTTTTGTTATAGTGTTTGCTATACATGAAATGAGCGCAGTAATTAAGTTGTTGTGCAGTTAATAAAATGTTAGCATCTACTTGAAAACAAGAAAATTACCAACGACAGGACCTAAGTGTTAGACAGAGTCATAGTCGAGGGGGTGTCTCTATAATTTTCAATAGTAGAGGTGGTCTTGCTGTATTTTCTCCTAAGTCGAGGGGGTGTCTGTATAATTATCCCTAATAATTATTAGTTGGATATAATTGAAATTTATTAGATATTTACATCCCACTGTCTTGATTGACGCAATCGATGGTTTTAAATTTAAATAATCTCATTGATTGTTGTATATTAACTCATACTAGTTGATTATGTAAATATCGCATGCATGACGTGGACTTCAATGTATTCAAGTTATCTCAATGGGTCGGATAAAATTAAAAACAATACATAACCGTGCTAGCACGGGGCACGTACTAGTATGTTAATATTTGCGGTTTACAGGGACGAGGAGTATGACAAAGGAAAGAGGAAGAAGATAAGAGAGTCCAAGATCAACTTTGATGGACCAAATTTATTCCAAGAAGTTGCTACCAGAAATATAAAGAGAAAGAAAGCTAAGATGGACAAATCAAGCTTTGGGAACCAACCATTTAGGATATGATGGAGCTTTGAGACAGTATTCCATGGTTTTGAGGTGGTGTTACAATGTTTTGTAATTTTTCCCTCTTGATTGCTTTTATTTTTATTTTTCCATGTTTATTTTTATTCTTTTTCTTGCTCTTTTGGCCTCATTTTGAGAAGAGGCTGGAAGAGGGGAGAGGGCTTATAATAGGGTGAAGTGTGAACTGTATACAAAAGCCATGTTGAACCTTTCTTTGTGAGGGTATTGTATTAAATGCTAAGAGATGGTTTTAATGATAACCCCAATAATCTGTCTGTTTATATCAAGTTTGACTACATGGACCTTGTGCATTTTCGAAAATAAGTTGAATGTTTTGGTAGTAGTAAAAGGTGCTTTTTTATCCACTTTTCTTTCTGTGCTGGACCCTCTGCTTTAACTACTCTATTTTTAGACAATTTTAGTTTCTGCTTTATCTTCTTCCAAAGTAGAGATTTCGCACACCTCTTGTATTTCAGCTCTATGCTAACTTGATGAGAAGCTTTGAGTTGAGTATCTGGAGACGGTTAATTTTAAGCACAAACATCAGAGCTTCAATACCAAATATCTTAAGAGGAGAATACAAGCAGCCAAAATGTTTTCTACTTGTGGCAACAATCCGGTAATTTCAATCCAAATTTTATCCCATGATCATTTACATTTATTGTCCGTCTACAGTATATATATATATATATACTTTTTTGGTGCAAGTCTAAAATAGTTAGTTGTTGACATGTATTCTCAGTTTATATTTATTTAAAGTATAAAATAATTGATTTGTAAACCTTAAAAAAAGTCCAAATTTTATAAGATCAATATGTGCTCGTACTAACTCTGAATCCAATTAAAATTCGTTTCTGTTTTTGTTCCTGTTAATAAAAAGTTCGGATAATAAATTTGCTTAAAAATTAAAAACTTACGGAAAGTTTACAAATATTTCTGGGTAAACCCGAAACTTTATAAATAGCTCATTAAAACTAAAAAATATATACTTAATACTCCTAAAAAACCGTATTCCTCCGTAATTGACCCTAAAACGTAAAAAGCCAACATCTTTCCAATGCATTCGGATCCCATCTTTGCTTGCAAGGAAAAAGAGTTAATTGCATCCAACCCCTGTGTTAATTCAAATGAACAAAAAAAACCCTGTGATTTAAAAACTCTTATAAAAAACCTTGTGAAATATATGATATGCACACTACTCCTTGTCCTCTAAAAACCTTTAAATTGACTGTTTTACCCTTGTATTATTATATAAATAATATATATTATATATTGAGAGAAATACGACAATATATATATATACATATTACTACTATATATACGTTGCGATTGCCTTAGCTACAGTGCTGAGCCTGATGAACAGTGCTTAGCACGTTGAACAGTGTTTTAATTTAAATTGAATTGGGAAGTGATGTCAGTTCTTACGCAATTGGATGCTGAATTATATTTAATTGGGCCGTCTGTTTTGGGCCATCACACGATATTGGGTCGTCTGCGTCTGGGTCCCTCCTCCATTGGTTTTTTTTTGGGTCTGCTAATCTCAGGTGGTCCGTCAGCGGTTGTGGGTGGTTTGTCCGCCATTCGCCCGCTGTGCCGTCCGCTATCAGCTGTCCGGCAGCCCGCGCTGCGAGAAATCGGCGCGATTTATACTCTTTCTCGGTTACCACTATTTTTCAGACGTGTTCGATTGTCTGGGTTCCTTTCTCCCTCGATTGCCCATTCGTCAACAGATAAAAATAGATAGCGGCGGCCTTACTAGCGCCAATTTCTCTTTGCTCTTAATCCGCTCCATTAATTTTGTTCGGAATTCTTTGAGGCCGCGTCTCATTGTAGCTTCTTCATCGAGGTACGAATGTAGAATTCTGTCATTTTCCCTGATTTATTTGCGTGGGTGTCTACTGCTTAATCCATTTTTGCCGAATTATTTGCTTTGGTGTGTTTTGCTGGGCGATTGAGGAGTGTGTGTGTGTGTGTGTGTGTGGCGGATTGATGTTATCTTGTTGTAATCTGAAAACGAGACTCTTTTTGGCTCTCTTTATATGTTCATAACCTCTGCTAGAAAAATAATTCAGTCAGTATTTGTTAATTTGTAGAGTAAATTAGTTTTGATGGTAATTTAATGTATTTAGAATGAGGAAGATGTATTAGATTTGCTCAGCTTGGATATCGAGCTTATCATCCTTGCAAATTCCTTCTTTTTTTCCCCTTTTGGGGTCTCTGTAATTTATATAACTTTCTTCTCCATATATAGCTGTTTTTGCTCCTGCTTGCAAAGTTTCGAAGTTCATGTATGATCAATTTTTGTTTAGTTATTTTTGATTTAAGAAGGCTTGGAATTCATTGTTTTAATATTTTCAGTCAAATCTAAACGCATGAATCACAGCTTCTGTACAGCTTTGCTGATTTTTGGCTTTTGTGTCTGTAAGGATGATTTATAGGTTGGAAATAGACGTGATTCAGGTATTTGGTGTGGTGAGATTTGAAAGGAAAAACAGATATATAGCTGCTCGAGACCTTTCGCTGAATGATTCGTTTCCATAGATTCATTCCAATTCCCTTATCAGATTTTCTCATATATATAGAGAAGGAAACACTGCTGCTGATTTGTTAGCCAATCTTGCTTGTACACACATGGATAGCAATATTATTGAAGGTGATGGTATTAATGGGATTCTCAAGGGGATAGTGAGAGTGGATAACATGCTCAACCCACATTTCAGATTTAGATATGATTTGGTTTCTTAATTCTATAGTTTGGAATATTATGAAGGTTGGGTGTGATTGGCTCGTTTTCTGCTGATGCAACAACTTCTGGCATGCATCTCATTGGAAATTTTGTCCTTTCAGGGAGCTTCTTCACTTTCCTCTTGCTTATCCTGTTATTTACCATTTTCTTGTTAATTCGCAGCCTAACTCATGGAATTTTCGATGAAATTTCAGGAATTTCAGGTTTTGCTTCCAGAAAAGCTGTTTTATTATGCAAAGAGAGTACTGGAGTGAGGAATTTTGGAAATTCTATCCTTCCTGTAGCTCTCAACATCCACAACAGTTCAAATGGAGATTTGGGACTTGTAGACAAGAATTTGCAAAAGAATTTATGGGAATTTCCAATTCTAGCACAGATTGTAGCCCTGGAAGCTTGTTTTACAGCTTTTGCAGGACTTTTGGTGGCAATGGTTATCATTTCAGGGAGTTTGAGACCTTTATCATGACTAATACTTATTTTATATATTCTATAGTTGATTGGTCCATAACTCCCCTCTATTTGACTTCCATTCACAGGTTTCTTATTAAAAAAGCTGTTTTGCATTACTGGAATGGATTAACTCGTTCTTCTGCGAGTTCCATCTCTCACATCAGTTTAGCTGGTGTGTTGGAACTTGGGGGATGAGATTTCCAGGAATTATCAGACCTTAGCTATCCTTCATGATTTATACTTTGCACACAGCTTTTTGGACAGCTTCTGTGGGAGATTTTACTGGAAATTGGGGTTTAGAAGAGGATGCTACCAACTTCAGCATCTGGGAGCTCCTTTTGATAACATCTTTTGGTATCTTGCTGATTTCTTATTTGGTTTCACTAATTATTATAATCTTTGCAGGATACTTAGTCCCAAAAGCTGTTATTGGGACTGGAAATGTGATGCTATAAGGGAGTTGATTTTTTGCAGCAGTAGCTTGGTTAATCTTTTACATAATTGGGATAGGCATGACCATAACACTAAAAAGGACCATACTTTGTTTTCCTTCCTTTGTAAGAGTCAGAATTGCGTAAGCTATTTCACAGCTTTTCAGAAGCTGTTTCTTATCTTCTGGTGCTTAACGCCTTCTTTTGCAGATAGACAGTTCTACGGGTTGTTTTACAAGTATCAAAATCCACCAAAAATACTTTTCAGGGATAACAGAGCTGCATTTGCTTCCTATAATTACATGCTATCTCCATTTTGTAGATGATTGAATTTTCCTTTTGCCTCTTGTACGTGTTGAAGTATCTGGATTTTGGTTTTCCTTTGACCAAAATACATAAATAGAAGTACATTATCATGGATCTATTTACTACTTCTCTCGAAAAGGTGCAAGATTGTTTGAATTAATTTAACAATCTAAATAACATCACATGAAAATGTGTTGTAGTGATGCATATATATGCTTTGAGGGCTTATACGGTAGCTGATGATACATTTAATTTTGAAACCCTAAAAGGTAACAGTTTTGATAAAACGTCGTTTAAATAACATATGCACAAAATCTCACAAACATTCAGCACTAATATAAACTCTATTCCATTTTCTCTGTCCTTATTATCTTCACTCTACAGATACATAACGTATTCTAAAGAGGAAGAGGCCTTATGATGTATTCAATCAGTTCATGGTTATGTCCTGGAAGGTAGATTTTTTAGGTAAGAACCTTCCCTGTTCGTCTCCACCATACTATACATTGTCATGTACACATTATTTTGAATTTCGTTACTTTTTTATTTCTTTCACCCCCTCATATCGCAATTGGACAATTACTTGGGCAGAGCATCATTTGGAACAGCAAAATATTGCCATGCTTGGCTGAAAAACATGGTACAGATATAATATAATTTGTGATTGCCAGCCCCTATACTGAATCCTGCAGAGATTTCTTCTTATGCTACATGAATAAATGATTGTTCGGACTTGCTTTTTGTTTTGTTTCAGCCTTGCAACAATTCTGCCTGCCTATATTTGCATAGTTTTGGGGCCGATGAAGATAGTTTTGGAAAAGATGAGGTTGCTGCAGTTCATACGAGGTCTCACGTCTAGAAACTTTTCTATTCTTCTTGTATTTTCCAGTTGGTACTGTGATGGATCTTTTCATTTTCTTAAAGACAAAAAAAATACTGAGTTTGTTTGTATCCATTTGAATTGTGTTGACCAGAGCAGCAAAAGGAAGCATAAAGTGCATAGCCATTTTGATAGGTTGGTTGAGGTCAGGCCCTATACGCTTAAATACCTTAGCAACATGAGGTAGGGTCTTCAAATCTTATTATTTTTGTGGTTTTTGATGCATTTGTGTATTTCGGTGTGACAAAGAGTTTTGGTTTCGTGCATTGCCAGATAGCTTCTATTTTGTGTGCTCCATGTTTATGTGAACCGAGTTTGATGTTTGTGTTTAATATTGCTAATGGCGGCATCACGATTAAATTGAATATGTATCTTGGTTCTTTGGCAGAGAATGGATTACTTTAGTTTTGCCCTCTGGTAGCATTTTTTAATAGTATAGGTGAAGGATTTATGAATATATATATAGATCTATTTCTCAATTTTGGAAGTGTCTCATCTTGTTGAATCTAAGCAGATTCTCAGTTTCCTGAGTTATTCGAATACAAGAATTTTGGAATAAGTGATAACTGATAACTTTTGTTTCCTTTTAGGTATGTATATTGTTGTTCGGATGAATTGCATCTGCTACCCTTGGGGTTTGAACTAAGTACAATTTAGTCCCTCTACTTTTAAGAAATTACAAAAAAACTCACTTTAATGCAAAACTTTCCTGGAAATAGGCTGATCATTTGCATTTCTTTCTTGAAATTCTTGAAGGTTCTGAGAGATAACTTCATGACTTTGAGTAGATGATTTAATGATTTCCTTATGTTCTGTTTTTTGCTGAATTAATAATGGCTTGTGTGTCAATGGATCCAGTCCCATGATCTTCATGTTATTCTTGATTATTGTGTTCCAATAGTTTTTTATTTTATTGTCAGCTCTACCTAGAGAATGTGCTTCTATCTTGGACCATCTGGTACAAATCACAGATAGTGTTGGAGCTGAAATTAATTTACACTCAGAAGAGCAGAGTGCTACCATATTTAGTTATAGAAAAAGTAGAATATTGCAAAATCGAATCAACATTGAGGTAATAGAATATGTGATGTTAAAAAATATAGAAAAAAAGCTTTTACTGTGTGCGTAAAACAAATACGTCAATAGTGTGTTAAGTTAGAATATAGAAAATTGAATCTATTTGCTTTGAAAATTCATGTGGTTTACTATGTTTTGGGGTTGTGTGTGTAAGTGTGGAGAATGCCAAATTCTGGGGTGTTTTTTTCAATTTTGGGAACAATCACTTTAATGTGGCTAGCGAGACTCATTATTTAGTGTTATTGCTTCATGTTTGGTAATATAATTAAGGTTTTAAAGTCACTGAGTTGGGAGAAACTGCTTGGTGCATGGATAAAAGCACTTTTGTTTTTAAATTATAGTTTAATATAACAATTTCTCAGGGACAATTTGGTCATTTCAGGGAGATTGCTCATCCTTTCCACTTTATTTATGTTTCAAAGCAATTTCCTGAGTTACTCGAAGCTAATCCATTATATTTTGTTTGGTTTTGCAGGTTTTATAATCAAAAAAGCTGTTTTACTCATCAATGAAACTACTGGAGTGGTGAATTCGAGTTTTATAATAAAAAAAGCTGTTTTGAACCTTACATTAGTTGTTCCTGAGCTTGATAAGAAATCGTTTTGGTCCGATCCTAGGTATTATTGAAATGGAGTAATTATCTTATACCTTTCCAGTCGTGCATTTTCGAATTATAACTGGTTTAACATGCAGCAATTTTGAAGATGTTTTCGATGTGGGACATTTCAGCAATTCATTCAGAGTTGAAGTCCGAATTATCAAGAGGTTGCCAAAGTACAGATATCAACTACTTGTAATGCCTCCTATTAGCTGGTCAAATGAGCAATACTACTTGCAGCAGGTCAAATAAGCATTTTTATTTGTCAAACCTTTATATTTATAGAAAATCAGTTAGATAATTTATTCAGTTATAAGTCCATTTTTGCAGAATTTGCCTCTTTTTAATAAGCACAAAGTGATACACCTCAACCGAACAAACTTAAGGCTGGCAAACAATGGGATATCTGTAGAGCTTCAGGGACTTAGATGTTGTGTCAATTTTCAGGCATTAAAATTTACACCTGAAATTGAGTCACTGGGAAATAAACTAATTCATATTACTCAACAAAAGGGACCTTATTTAGCATTGCATTTAAGATATGAGATGGACATGTTGGCCTTTTCGGGATGCACTCATGGCTGCACCCAAGAATAAGCTGAGGAGATCAAAAAACTTAGGTAATTTAAACAATTTAATAAATGCATTGTCAGCTTAAAATTCCAATTGTTTGACTTCTTTCTTGGCTCAGGTATGCGTTTCCTTGGTGGGTAGAGAAAGAGATCATATATGAGGAGAAGAGATCCAACGGCTTTTGTCGTCTTACACCAGAAGAGACGACTCTGATTTTGCAAGCATTGGGCTTTGATAAAGAGACACAGATATATATTGCATCTGGTGAGATATATGGTGGCGAAAAAAGACTTGCAGCACTAAGAGCCGCTTTTCCAAGAATTGTGAGTCAGTGTCTTTCGAATAATAACTTAACAACATAGATGAAACTGATTTTGCATTGTAATTTGATTTAATTATTAATACTTTGCTGAGTCTTACCTTAGTTGAAAAAGGAAATGCTGCTAGATCCTGAAGATTTGAGACAGTTTTAGAACCATTCGTCTCAAATGGCAGCTCTTGATTTTATGGTTTCTGTTGCAAGTAATATATTTCTTCCCACTTATGATGGGAGCATGACAAGGGTTGTTGAAGGTGATCGTAGGTACCACTATGAATTTTAACTTGTTCGATATTTAATTATGTTATAGTTTAGGCTTCCTACATGTACTACCCCTGAGGTTTGCACTATCCCTCTGTTTCACAAATTATAAATAAGTCCCTGACGTTTCATTTTATTACAAACACTGTAGCGCCTCGCTCTACAGCCCTCGAACCTGTACGGATTCCCAAGCCGAGAACGGCGCCTCAACCCGAGAACCCATACAAGCTACCGGGTCAATCCCGACACTTGGCAACAGTGGATCCCCAAATTTAAAAACATCTAACCAACTCAGAAGAAACAGTGGAAGCAATTTAAATTCATATCAACATAAATGCCACTCCGGGGCCAATTCAACTAATAAGTATCAAAGCCCATTCAGGGGCAACATTAAATAAACATCAGGGACGGGGATCAATGTATCATATCTACGTGTCAGGACAAAAGAACAACTAACTAGAGAGTTAATAGACAACAAAGAGACTCGGCAAAACCAAAAAAGCCTATCTATGCACTGTTGCCCATCCGACACGTAAGACATGTCGGTGTCTCTCTCAACCTGAGGCAAGAACCAATGAAAGAGGGTGAGTCAAAAATACTCAGTGAAGATGTGAGAACAAGTCGAGTCATGCTTCCGGGTTTTATAGAAAATACATATGCAATAAGTAAGAAACCGGAATATGCTTCGACTTGGATATTCAATTAAAATGATAAAAGCAATAACGATATAAAGCGATAAATAAATATCCCAGCGAGAGTGGGCCTGTTCCTCCTTATTTCTCCACGATACATTATAAAAATCTCCATCGCCGGTGTCAAGCTAAGGAGCAACCCGAAGCTCGACTAATGTGAATTTTAGAAAAATGTGCAACGAATGCAACATCCACCATCGCTCCCAACCGTGGCTATCAACTCCTGACGGGCCACGCTTATTTTTGGGAGAAGCACCTCGGATTACACCCTGGACGCTTGTCCCCAGATGCAACCTCCGGACACTTTCCCGGGCCCATTTTGAAATAACACGGCTTTGCTCGCTTTCAAAATAAGATTTGAATGCCAAACGGCAATCTGGGCAAGGGTGACGACGAAGGGGGTAAATCCTAAGTCAAACCGTCACGTAAAATAAAGAGTTCTCTTGCCCTTTTTGAAAACAAATCAATTTGGTTTAATAATGTATAATTTTGATATTAAAGGATTTGAGGATAAAACATAAAAATATAAGCTCAAAATATATAATACATCAATAAGGGATTATGGGGTTTCGCAAGTATATATATATATATGTTCAAGCCCATTTAAAAGATTTAAATCCTCACCTGGAATCAAAAATAGAAAGCCTAGCAGCTAGACTCATTGGTCTCCGACGCCTGACTGATCTGAAGACAAGACAAGACCTAGACAAATTAATAACGACTATAAAAGCGCAAATAAGCAATTATTGGACGAACGGCTAACCAAACATGTTCACAATCATGCATATGCTAATTATAATACGTAAAGAAGCTATCATGTAAATTTCACGAAATTCCGACAAGTTGCCAAAAATGCACATACTTAAAATTATACTATTCACAGCCCGAACGAGGGCAAAATTAAATAAACATTTCAAAATATTAATCTACAAGTTATAAGGATTCTATAGGTGAAAACGGTATAATTTTTGGAGTCCGTATGCAAAAAGTCAACCGAAAATGTTGACCCGAAGACTCACTTGCCGAGAGCAACATTTGAAAAAGGCTGGAAAATTTTCTAAGTGTTTCACACCGGCTTGTGCACGGTCTTGAACACGGTGTCAAGACCGTGCACACACACACAGCCAAACACACGGTTTGGACACACGGGCTTGAGCCCGTGCGGGCAAAAAGAGCTGCACACGGGCTCCTGCACGGTCTTGCTTAAGACCGTGCGTTAGCCCGTGTGGTTCAACTGGACACAGCAGAAAGTTACGGATTTTTACAAAATTCGAACCAAAAATTCATAAAAATCATATTTTTAACGCAAATCAACACTCATAATTTATAACAATCAATAATCATCATCTAATACACATTTACATCCAATAATATCACGAAATGATCAAGAAACGGGCTCGATCTAAGCATATTACCTAAAAATCCCGAATTAATAAATTATTCTCAAAACATCGAAAATCCGTGAAAGAAATTGGGGAAATTGGTACCTAGAGAAAGGTATCGACGAAAGGATCGTTTAGGATCGATTGGCGCGAAATTCCACGGAGATACGAGCTCGGCACGATCGATTTGGCTTCGGGAGAAAATTCTCTTTTTCTTCTTCTCTCTCTCTCTCGAATTTTGAAATAAGGTTCGAATGAAGTTTTCAAGACTTTTATCAAATATTTCGAAATATCGAAAAACTACGTAGGGGTATTTTAGTAATTTTAAAAAGTCCAATTAAATACACGTCGGTCAAACATATCAATTTAATATCGAACAAACGCAATTAGACAAGGAATTTAAATACGCAATTAATATTATCACATTGGAGAATTTAGGGTTAAGAAAGATAATTAACGCGGGAAAATACTTACAATAATTCTCGGATTTCTGGGTCGTTACAATACTCCCCCCTTATGAGAATCTGGTCCCCAGATTCCATATTTATCAGAAAAGCTCAGGATAAGCTTCTCTCATCTTAGCCTCCGTCTCCCAAGTAGACTGCTCGGTCGAACGGTTCCTCCAGAGAACTCTCACTAATGAAATCTGCTTGTGACGAAGCTGCTGGACCTTGCGATCCTGAATTTGAACCGGTTTCATCTCAATAGTCAAGTCCGACTCAAGCTGAACTCCGTCATCCTGGAGAATGTGGGACTCGTCGGGGAAGTACTTGCGGAGCTGTGAGACATGGAAGACATTGTGGATCCCGGTAAGATAAGGTGGTAGGTCCAAACGATATGCGGTATTCCCGATCCGCTCTGTGATCTCAAATGGACCTAAGTATCTCGGAGTAAGTTTCCCACCTCTACCGATCCTCGTGAATCCCTTCCTCGGGGAGGCCTTGAGAAAAACTCGGTCTCCCACTTCGAACTCTAAATGTTGACGTCTCTTGTCGGCGTAGCTCTTCTGGCGATCTTGAGCTGCTTTCATTCTTTGCCGAATGAGTTGGACCTTATCGATCGCTTTCTGAATGTGATCCGGTGGAGTAGCTCTCTCGTGGCCATTAGCTGACCACTTCCAATCCTCCAATTCCCAATAAATCGGAGATCTGCACTTCCTCCCATAAAGAGCCTCATACGGCGGCATCCCAATCGAGGCTTGATAACTGTTGTTGTAAGCGAACTCGACCAAGGGCAAGTGTGAAATCCAACTCGTATGAAAATCGAGCGCACATGCCCGTAACATATCACTTAGAAATCTGATCGTCCCCTCGGATTGTCCATCGGTCTGGGGATGTGCTGCAGAGCTAAACTTTAGGGTCGTTCCCAAGTTCTTGTGAAGTTCTTGCCAAAACTGAGCTGTGAACTTAGGATCCCTGTCAGAAATGATACTTTCCGGAACACCATGAAGCCTAATGATTTCCTTCTGATACATTTCTGCAAGCTGCTTGACCTTTGCTGTTTTTCGAACCGGAAGAAAATGAGCTGACTTGGTCAATCGATCGACTATGATCCAAATACTGTCGAAGCCTCCACGAACAGTGGGTAATCCGGTCACGAAGTCTATAGTGATCTCCTGCCACTTGGAAGTGGGTACAAGAAGCGGCTGAAGAGTTCCTCCAGGCCTTTGATGTTCGGCCTTGACTCTCTGACACGTTAGACAATGTTTTACATACGTAGCCACGTCCCTTTTCATACCGTTCCACCACTACTGGGTTCTGAGATCACGATACATCTTGTTGCCTCCTGGGTGAACAAGATAAGCAGACTTGTGTTCGTCGAGAATTCCACGCTTCAGGTTCGTGGGAACACAAACTCGGGTCCCGAAGCGAAGCAATCCGGTACCATCGATCCTGAATTTGGTGTCAGGATCATTCTGCATTCTGGCCTTGATCTTCTGAATACCGGCATCCGAATTTTGCTCGTCTCGGATCTGTTGGACTAGATCGGGTTGGACTGTAAGGTTGGCAAGACGAGGATCCGATTCAAATCGAGTCCTCCTGTCCTCTAAAGAGATATCTGAAGATGTCCCCTCTAGGTGTGCCACGTGAGCCCTCCGGCTCAATGCATCGGCAACTACGTTCGCCTTCCCAGGGTGATACTGAATGCGGCAGTCATAATCTTCCAAGAATTCCATCCACCTTCTCTGTCTCCTGTTGAGATCCTTCTGAGTGAATAGATACTTCAAACTCTGGTGGTCAGTAAAGATGTCAAAGGTGACACCATACAGATAATGACGCCATTTGCCCAAGGCAAATATCACCGCTACAAGTTCCAAGTCGTGAATGGGATAGTTCCTTTCGGCATCTTTTAGCCTTTTAGAAGCATAAGAAACGACTTTCCCATTTTGCATCAACACGCACCCTAAACCTTCCTTGGACGCGTTGGTATAAACCGCGTATCCCTCGTGTCCGTCTGGGAGAACAAGTATAGGTGCAGTGGTCAATCTCTTCTTCAGCTCCTTGAAGCTGGCCTCGCACTCGTCGTCCCACTGAAACGACACATCTTTACAAGTCAACTTCGTGAGTGGAGCCGCTAGTTTGGAGAAATCCTTAACGAATCGCCTGTAATATCCAGCCAATCCAAGGAAACTCCTAACTTCTGTTGGCATCTTAGGCTGACTCCAACTCGTCACTGCCTCAATCTTTGATGGATCTACAGCAATCCCATTCCCGGAGATGATGTGCCCAAGGAATGAAACCTCGTTGATCCAGAACTCGTACTTGCTAAACTTAGCATATAGACTATGCTCTCGAAGTGTCTGTAGCACAATGCGAAGATGCTCGGCATGATCCTCGACTGTCTTGGAGAAAACCAGAATGTCGTCGATGAAGATAACCACAAACTTGTCGAGGTAAGGTCGGAAAATCCTGTGCATCATATCCATGAAAGCTGCAGGGGCATTCGTCAAACCAAACGGCATCACAACAAACTCGAAGTGGCCGTACCGAGTGTTAAACCCGGTCTTAGATATATCATGCTCTCGGATACGAAGCTGATAGTATCCCTGTCGAAGATCCAACTTCGAATATACCTTCGAGCCCTGCAATAAGTCAAATAACTCCTCTATGTGGGGTAGAGGGTATTTGTTCTTCACTGTCATCCGGTTCAGCTCACGGTAATCGATGCACATTCTCAGCGTACCATCCTTCTTCTTAACAAACAAAACCGGGGCACCCCAAGGAGAGATGCTCGGTCTTATGTAACCACTCTCAAGCAACTCTTCGAGTTGCATCTTAAGTTCCTTCAACTCGGCGGGAGCCATCCTGTACGGAGTCTTCGAATAAGGCTCCGATTCTGGGGCAAGATCGACTACGAACTCGATGTCACGATCAGGGGGTAGAGAGTTCAAACTCTTGGGAAAGACATCCGGGAAGTCCTTAATCACTTCCGTGTTCTCGAGCTTCCCTTGTTCCTTCGGTCGGTTAAGTAAGTAAGCGACGAAGGCCTGAGCTCCCTCTCGGATCAAACGAGAAGCCTCAACGAAAGAAATCCTCGGTGCCACTTCTGACTTCTCATGAATACCCTTCACAATGGTTGCCTCTGCTCCAATCTGTACTGTCTTCTTGAAACAATCCACACTGACTCTGTGCTGATAAAGCCAGTCCATTCCAAGAATAATCCCATAACGCTGTAGTGGCAACTCAATCAAGTCGGCGGTATAAACACGATCTCCTATCTTCAAAGGGCAACCCTTGAAGATCCTATCCGTAACATATGAAGTCCCTAAAGGAGAACTGACTTGATACAAATAAGGCAGACTCTCCACGGGCATGCACAACTTAGCAGCAATATCAAGCGCAATAAACGAGTGTGTAGCACCCGGATCATATAATGCAGTAATAGGGATGTCATATGCAGGGTACCTCCAATATCGTCGTGCAAATCGGGCTCAAGCTCCTCTCCTCCCAGTGCAAAGACTCTGGGCTGTACTCTCGGCTGACCGGCAGCCTGAATCGCCTTCGCTGGCGTGGCGAGAGCCCTCTTGTTCGGACAAGAGTCTATCAGGTGATCAGGGGATGCACAAAGTAAACACTGTCCCAATCGCTTCCGGCAGAAGTCGGCGGTGTGGTTCGGCTTGTGGTAGTAGGAGCAGGTGATCGGTGCAACGGCAGTAATAGGGGCCCTCTCAATATACCTGGGCCTCTTATCGCCCATAGAAGATCCAGATCCAGCAGTGAAAAGCCTCTTGCCCTTCTGAGAAAAACCCTTAGGGGCGGCAGCAACAGGTACAGGAGCCCTACGACGGAGCTCTCTAAGATCGGACTCTATAGTCATAGCCCGTGTCACGGCCTCCTCATAAGTACGGAGGTCACTGCTAACCAACTCGGCCCTAATCTCATCACGAAGGCCCTCCTTGAACTTCCTGGCCATCCGTCTGTCGTCGTCTGCCATGTGAGGAGCGTAGACGATCAATCTGGTAAAATTGGCCTCATACTGGCCCACGGTCGTGCCTCCCTGAGTGAGGTTCATAAACTCCCTCTCCCTCTGATCTCGAACAACCTCGGGCACATACTTCGCCCGGAACTCGTGAAGAAACCGTACCCAAGTACGTGGGGTCTGTGCGGTGGTCCATCGCCTCTCAACAAAGCGCCACCAATCGAGGGTGGATCCCCTCATCAAGAATACAAAGAGCTCAATCCTCTGAAGATCCTCAATCTCTAGAGCTCTAAACTTATGCTCCAGTTCCGAAATCCAGGCCTCGGCCTTGATGTCGTCCGGCTCGCCCTCGAAGACCGTAGGGCGATAGGACATGAATCGATCCATGGCTCGGGCAGTAGCATCCCGAGGGTTCGGTGGTGGTGGCTGAGGCGGCTGTTGCTCCTGCTGAGCCTGCTGTACTATCAATCTAACAGCATCATAGAAGGCATTAAGCGGTGGAAAGCCCTCCGGTGGTGGAGGTGGTTCCTGTCGGCCTCTAGGTCGGACCATAGTGCCTGAAACAATAAGCTGGAATACATGTGGGTTAATGATATGTCCAATTAATCAAGTAACAATATCATATAAAAGCGCAAGTAAAGAAAATAACGCGAAACCTATATAAATAGCCGTACGACTTAGACACGACACTTCTAGACAACAGAACCTAAAGCTCTGATACCACTCCGGACTGTAGCGCCCCGCTCTACAGCCCCCGAACCTCTACGGATTCCCAAGCCGAGAACGGCGCCTCAACCCGAGAACCCATACAAGCTAACGGGTCAATCCCAACACTTGGCAACAGTGGATCCCCAAATTTAAAAACATTTAACCAACTCAGAAGAAACAACGGAAGCAATTTAAATTCATATCAACATAAATGCCACTCCAGGGCCAATTCAACTAATAAGTATCAAAGCCCATTCAGGGGCAACATTAAATAAACATCAAGGGACGGGGATCAATGTATCATATCTACATGTCAGGACAAAAGAACAACTATGTAGCGGGCGCCCCAAACGGGTAACGCACGCCCCGCACCGAGCCTCAATCCAAAGCCGAAACAGAAATCCGACCCTAAATTGAAACCCGGCGAACGGCAAACCGATTTACTCAATCACTAGGTGGGGCTTTTGTAAAACAACTGACGACAACAATGCGGAAGCGGAAGCAACAGCAAACAAAACGAATTCTACAAACGGGAAATTAAAGCAACAACCCAATTGCGCAAATAGTTAAAGCCCACCAAGGCTAGCGGAATTCACTTACAAAACTTGAATCAAATCATAACGGGTTCAACATTAAATAATCCCGAACTCATATCATAACCTACAGAATACATATAACGGTCAAGTATCTAAACAACCTAGGAATGAACAATGACAAAAGCAGAATAATTCCGCAATACAGGATCGACGACGCCCACCTAGTAACCACCTGAAACAGATAAGGTTAAAAGCAGGGAGGGTTAGTCAAAAGACTAAATGAGGGGAAAAAGGGAGTACATACATAATAGCATACGGGAATAAATCACCATTTTAACTTAAAAGAAAACAAACGTAAAGGAAGGGTTTTCATAAACATTCGGTGATTTATCACAACATAACATAACGGGACATATCATATTACTCGGCGAGTCGAGCCCTCAACTCCTCATAACATGTCATAACATACCTGAAAACCATACCAACCTTATTCCTCCCATATAGCAGAAGGACCGCAAAATCCAAACTGCTCAGGATATAGGCATAGCCTATGTCTCAGTTGACACGAAGTCAACCGCCGCAGGAGCACAAAGGTTGCCACTCCGGCCTCACCCGTGCTCCCGGTAAACATGGAGCAAGCTACCGAATTCCACCGTAGACCCGCTGTCTATCCGGCTTCATCCGATCGCCTTACTCCGGGGCCCACAAAGACATAACGGACACACATATCATACCTCACATTTTCATAACTATCATTTTCCTATTAGAATAGGAATCAAGACATTTAGGGGAGGGCCAAAAGGGCCGTTTGAGACAGGCGATGTAACGGTAGGAAACGCAACCGGGTGTTCCATCGTCCTGGGGGAGAAACCCGCCCTAACAACTTCACTCAACGAGAAGGTTTCCAAACCCAAAATTACATTTAAATCGAAACATAGTTCGCTTGTCTCGTTTTGAAAACATTTCGAAATCATATACATAATATTCATTTGATATCAAATCCGTTGTTCTTAAACCTCATAAAAGTAATAAGAATAAAGTATTTACTAAATATAGTAATACGGGATGAAAACGTAAATTATACATGCGAGGCTTATTTAGTGAGGCTTAACAATACATATTACATGATACGGAATAACAACGGAAACCTCACCTGGCGACAACCCAAAAGAAAGCCCAAAACGGAAACGAGCAACCTAATCCACGAGAGTGGAACCTGCAACTGACAAATGACATAACCAAGTAAGACATACGACGACGCACAACTCATACGAAAGCATAGAAACACGTAAAAGCACGTTATACAATCACAGAAAACACTTAGGTTCAATTATCAAACATAACGAAGTAATTTATGAATTTAAATATGCAAATCAAGTCCAAATGCAACGAGACTTTACGGACATGCTTTAAATACCATAAGACAGTATGCATTCGAATTTCGGAAGAATCGGACTTCATATGCAAAAGTTAGAAAATTTGACGAAAACCTAAAACATACTATTCATAGACCCGAACATGCTATAAATTCATAAATCATACAATTCATATCTATTTCATATATATCGAATACACGAGCGAAGAAAGAATTCAGAAAAGACGAGCCTCGGAGGGACCTGTAGGCCAAAATTGGCCTTGACTTGCAGAAGGTCAGGGCCTGTTCAATCGGGCCACACGGGCTCATGCACACGGCCTTGAGGCCGTGTGCACCAAGACCGTGTGCACACCAAAGAGACACGCACAGTCTCTTGCACACGGCCTCAAGGCCGTGTGCACAAGGCCGTGCACAACCACAACACGCACGGTCTCCTGCACGGCCGTGCAGGAGACCGTGTGCACCCACACGACCTTGCAACACCCCGTGTGCAAAGCCCGTGTGCGTCAAGAAACAGCAGAAACTCACAGAAACGCGAAACCTTCGCAAATCCAATTCAAAAACAATCATTTGACCGATTAAACATGCGAATCCTTCCCTAATTATCACATATAATGTTCTACATCATCTAAGCTACACATAGAGTCCAAAATCATAAAATTCCATCCATAAATTCTCTCAAAATCGTATAAAACCTAATTTATTCAACTATAAACAAAATCGAGAAATACGAGGCATCGGAGACATTAAACGAGAGGGACGTGAAAGGCTTACTCGTAGAAGAGATCGCGGGGAGTTCGTAGGCGTAAACGGTTCGAAAATCGGTCAGGAAACGGGGTCGGGACGATCGTTTGAATCTCTTCCTTCTCTTTCTCTTTTTCTTCTCTTTTCTTTTCTTTTTCCTTTGCTGTTTACGTGAATGAGGTGAGAGGGAGAGTGTTGAGAGTTAGTCAAATAATTTGACTAGGGTTTAAAATCGAAAGGGCAAATCCGTAATTTATAAAACTTAGTCAAAAATACAAGTTTTCCAAATAAAATAAAATTACAGTCAAAGTTCATGAAATTAAACGCACATTGACATGTCGTGGTTTAAATACTGAAATTCTCTCATTCATAAAAATGTTATATAAATCACATATAATTAATAAAATAAATAATGAATCGCGCAAGAAAATCGATTCGGGTTCCCGGCTCATAACACGAATTTTCGGGGCGTTACAATCACCTCTCCTTATGAGAATCTGGTCCCCAGATTCTACTGATTAGAGTTAAACAACTCTGGGTGAAACTTATGCATCTTCATTCGGATCTCTCACGAAGCTTCTTCGACTGTCTGATTCATTCAAGGGACTCGCTAGGAGATATTTCGCGGATTGCACAACTCCAAGCCTGTTCGGGGTTCTTGCAAGTAGCTTTTCAGTAGAACTTGAGCTATCTCCATTTATTGTCGAAAGGCCTGAATCCGATCGACATCACCTTGGAGAAATCCCAGATAAACCTGTAACAGTAATTACCATCTTAAACCTTCAGTAGTCCGGACACGAAGTCCATGGTGAATCCATTCCCAATCCCACATAGGGGTATGCAGTAGTCATAGCTAACTCCTTAATCTTTGATGCTCGGCTTTGATCTGCTGGCAAGCCAGGTATCTCTTGACTTAATCGAGTAAATCTCTTTCTTTCGACTCTTCGAATCATGGGTCCGGGACTTATATTGGGAAGTATCGGGGTTACCAACACAAAGCTGAAACTTTGGATTATTCTTCGCTCGAATTGTCTGACTTGGGATCCATTCTTTTGCAGACTAGGCATTTTAGATTCTTCAACCTAATTCTGACTGGGTCGCAAGGCTATGAATGAAATTATCGAAAATGGTGCAAGTCCAATTCGGTTTAGCCTCACTTTGTGACGTGCTCGTGATTTGGTTCAAAGTACCAACTAAGATATTCACTTTTCCCAAGGAACACTGATTCTTGTAATCTTAGTCCTCAAACATTTTCCATTAACGACATTGGGGTTGGTTCAACTCCTCCTGAGTTAACACTTGTTAAACTCTCATAATCTGTGGGGATGTCAACAAATTCCATAAGAGATAGTGGCGACGCTTCAGCCAATCCTCTCCTACAGTAGCTAGTGCAATGTCATGAAGGGATACTTTCTGGTTGATTTTAGCTTCCCGAGCATGAGCTATGGTTTCTTCATTAGTACCATTCACCAATTCAACCTTTCATGTGACGCATTCCCACTCACGACGATTCCTTCGACGATTCCTTCGGAATCCCTTGAGCAGGGTTAATATTGAAGTTGTAGTTAATCTGTTCTCGACTCCTAAGAACAAGTCTTACAGAATCGTCCATTCGAGTTCGTTTTCTTTCCCGTTGACTCAAGCAACAGGGTTGCAAGCTTAGAGAAATTCCACTCGAAGTCTTGGTTTGTTCCCATTCCAGTACTGCTCAAATCTTCAAAGATCCTCCTTCTCTTCTCACTCCGGATCCGAAATAACTTAAAAGGTCACTAAGTCGATCCAGATTTCACATCCGTTAGGTGGGGCAACTAGCAGGTGCCCGTTGTTTTCTGGCGTACCATACGGAGGTGTTCTGCGTTCTTCCTCTAATCTCGAGGACACCAAGGTGACTCCTTAGGAAGCAACGACTAACTCACTACGATATGAACGGGGTCCATCAAGTCGCAAAGCACTTGTCAGTACTAGAGGCAGACATACGAATTCAAGACGTCTACATCAGGCACTGAAAGCTGTCTTCAGAACATATTCGTCTCGAGCACAAAGCTGATGATACCCTAATCAAATGTTGTTCAGAAAAAATCCTCGATCTCAAAGCATATCGGACATTTCTTCATCGACGGTAGAGAATACTTGCTTTCGTTAATATACTGAGCAATTCTCGGTGAACAATACACATGGAAGTGTACTGTCTTCTTCTCTACAAGCAGTACTGGAGTACCCTAGATCAAGATACTCGTTCGGGCACGTTCAAGGGAGGGAAGTTCAACAAGTCGGTTCTTCAATTCTGTCAGATCTGCAGAATCCATTCGGTTAGGCGACTTCGATCACGGTTCGACTTCTTAGAGTTAGATCTATCACAAACCATCCATCCCGATCTGATCGCAAGAGCTCTCAGATTCTCGGAAAGTACGTCTGTGAATTCTATGATCAACTTGGTTCTCTGGACTTAGTCAAGTCCAAGATAATCCTTTGCTGGCAGCTCGGTCAAATCTGCTGCTAACGGTTCCTTCGGTGATAAACAGCAGCACGTGCACGAATCGCAAAGGTCCTCCAATCCGCCAACGAAAATAAACGAGAGACACGCAAAGAATTCAACAGGCGCCCGCGCAAGGACGTCAATGAAAAGCGCAACAAGTGAGTGTAAACCACTCGAATTATAAAATGCATGTATGGAATGCCAATTAATATTTGTACCTTGTACCGAAGCATTTGGATCTAAATTCTCCTCGACTGTCTCGATCTTTTCTTCCTCGTGCAATTTGCGCGGAGATGGAAGGGACTTCCACATGAGAAGCAACGTCCAGCTTTCTTTCGGCATTCCAACTCTTGATGGTCTCTTTGGCAAAAGCCACATACGGGTCGTAGGGCTCCCTGCGGTTGGGGAGGTGCATTCTGCTTCGATGAAGACACTTGGGAGGTCTTCTTTCCGTAAGAGGGCCCCGAAGGTGTAAATGGCCTCTTAGAACTTGCTGGAAGGTACTGAACGGTGGTAGTGGCAAGAATAGGACTCGGTCCCATTAGGTTGAGTTCAGACTCAATATGCAGAGCCATTTCCACTGCGTCGGTATAACATTGAGGTCGGACAACCATCATAGCCTTTCTGATCTTGTAAGTCAATCCCTCTACAAACTGGTGAGTCTTCCTCTGCTCGTCGGCGACCATATACAGGCAGTGAATAATAAGTCTAGAGAAATGAGCCTCGTACTGGTCAACGGATGAAGTACCCTGCTTGAGAGCCGGGAACTCTCGCTCACGTCGCTGTCGGACCACCAACGGAATATACTTGGCCCGAAACTCAACTAAGAATTGATCCCAAGTCGGGACCACATGCTCTCGCTGCCATCGCTGCTCGATACGGGCCCACCAGTCATGTGCAGCTCCTGTCATCTGATACACTGCTAATTCGACCCTCTTAGGGTCCGGACATTCCATTACTCTGAACCTCTTCTCCATTGCCGTTATCCAAGATTCGGCAATAACATCATCGGGGGCACCCTCGAACTGTGGAGGGTGGAGTTTAAGGAACCTGCTCATCTCTGTCTCGGGGGCAGGTGGTGGTGTTGCTCGGTTGGTATTAACCATAAACTGCCCTAAGGCTTCCATAAACTGTGCTGGTGTCGGAACACCTGGAGGCGGACCTGGCGGTTCACGGCGAGGAGGCATTCTGCAAATTCAGTACCAAACATGCATGATGATAAGTGATTATGAAAAGCTGTAACACGTAGGCAAGTAATCTTCAGATAGAGTTCACATAAGCACTTAGCACATTTGCACAATTTCCACAAAAGTCCTAAGCCGTACGACCTAGACACAATCGGACACGACAAACAACCAGGCACGGCAAGTACAACCTTGAGTTTCGTATCCACCTATATCCAAGTCCATCCTAGTGTTTTGATTGTAAAAGATCTTTTGTTGTTGATCATCCAACAAAGATCCATCACAATTCAAACACTAAGCGTTCTTGAACACTGGTGAGCGCAATTCCCTAAGTTACACCGGCACACAACGACTGACAAAACACCCAAAACACGACGATTCAGAGCTTAGGCCATTGGACCAAAGAAGCTTTGATACCAACTGTAGCGGGCGCCCCAAACGGGTAACGCACGCCCCGTACCGAGCCTCAATCCGAAGCCGAAACAGAAATCCGACCCTAAATTGAAACCCGGCGAACGGCAAACCGATTTACTCAATCACTAGGCGGGGCTTTTGTAAAACAACTGACGACAACAATGCGGAAGCGGAAGCAATAGCAAACAAAACGAATTCTACAAACGGGAAATTAAAGCAACAACCCAATTGCGCAAATAGTTAAAGCCCACCAAGGCTAGCGGAATTCACTTACAAAACTTGAATCAAATCATAACGGGTTCAACATTAAATAATCCCGAACTCATATCATAACCTACATAATACATATAATGGTCAAGTATCTAAACAACCTAGGAATGAACAATGACAAAAGCAGAATAATTCCGCAATACAGGACCGACGACGCCCACCTAGTAACCACCTGAAACAGATAAGGTTAAAAGCAGGGAGGGTTAGTCAAAAGACTAAGTGAGGGGAAAAAGGGAGTACATACATAATAGCATACGGGAATAAATCACCATTTTAACTTAAAAGAAAACAAACGTAAAGGAAGGGTTTTCATAAACATTCGGTGATTTATCACAACATAACATAACGGGACATATCATATTGCTCGGCGAGTCGAGCCCTCAACTCCTCATAACATGTCATAACATACCTGAAAACCATACCAACCTTATTCCCCCCATATAGCAGAAGGACCGCTAAATCCAAACTGCTCAGGATATAGGCATAGCCTATGTCTCAGTTGACACGATGTCAACCGCCGCAGGAGCACAAAGGTTGCCACTCCGGCCTCACCCGTGCTCCCGGTAAACATGGAGCAAGCTACCGAATTCCACCGTAGACCCGCTGTCTATCCGGCTTCATCCGATCGCCTTACTCCGGGGCCCACAAAGACATAACGGACACACATCATATCTCACATTTTCATAACTATCATTTTCCTATTAGAATAGGAATCAAGACATTTAGGGGAGGGCCAAAAGGGCCGTTTGAGACAGGCGATGTAACGGTAGGAAACGCAACCGGGTGTTCCATTGTCCTGGGGGAGAAACCCGCCCTAACAACTTCACTCAACGAGAAGGTTTCCAAACCCAAAATTACATTTAAATCGAAACATAGTTCGCTTGTCTCGTTTTGAAAACATTTCGAAATCATATACATAATATTCATTTGATATCAAATCCGTTGTTCTTAAACCTCATAAAAGTAATAAGAATAAAGTATTTACTAAATATAGTAATACGGGATGAAAACGTAAATTATATATGCGAGGCTTATTTAGTGAGGCTTAACAATACATATCTACATAATACGGAATAACAACGGAAACCTCACCTGGCGACAACCCAAAAGAAAGCCCAAAACGGAAACGAGCAACCTAATCCACGAGAGTGGAACCTGCAACTGACAAATGACATAACCAAGTAAGACATACGACGACGCACGGCTCATACGAAAGCATAGAAACACGTAAAAGCACGTTATACAATCACATAAAACACTGAGGTTCAATTATCAAACATAACGAAGTAATTTATGAATTTAAATATGCAAATCAAGTCCAAATGCAACGAGACTTTGCGGACATGCTTTAAATACCATAAGACAGTATGCATTCGAATTTCGGAAGAATCGGACTTCATATGCAAAAGTTAGAAAATTTGACGAAAACCTAAAACATACTATTCATAGACCCGAACATGCTATAAATTCATAAATCATACAATTCATATCTATTTCATATATATCGAATACACGAGCGAAGAAAGAATTAAGAAAAGACGAGCCTCGGAGGGACCCGTAGGCCAAAATTGGCCCTGACTTGCAGAAGGTCAGGGCCTGTTCAATCGGGCCACACGGGCTCATGCACACGGCCTCAAGGCCGTGTGCACCAAGACCGTGTGCACACCAAAGAGACACGCACGGTCTTTTGCACACGGCCTCAAGGCCGTGTGCACAAGGCCGTGCACAACCACAACACGCACGGTCTCCTGCACGGCCGTGCAGGAGACCGTGTGCACCCACACGACCTTGCAACACCCCGTGTGCAAAGCCCGTGTGCGTCAAGAAACAGCAGAAACTCACAGAAACGCGAAACCTTCGCAAATCCAATTCAAAAACCATCATTTGACCGATTAAACATGCGAATCCTTCCCTAATTATCACATATAATGTTCTACATCATCTAAGCTACACATAGAGTCCAAAATTATAAAATTCCATCCATAAATTCTCTCAAAATCGTATAAAACCTAATTTATTCAACTATAAACAAAATCGAGAAATACGAGGCATCGGAGACATTAAACGAGAGGGACGTGAAAGGGTTACTCGTAGAAGAGATCTCGGGGAGTTCGTAGGCGTAAACGGTTCGAAAATCGGTCGGGAAACGAGGTCGGGACGATCGTTTGAATCTCTTCCTTCTCTTTCTCTTTTTCTTCTCTTTTCTTTTCTTTTTCCTTTGCTGTTTACGTGAATGAGGTGAGAGGGAGAGTGTTGAGAGTTAGTCAAATAATTTGACTAGGGTTTAAAATCGAAAGGGCAAATCCGTAATTTATAAAACTTAGTCAAAAATACAAGTTTTCCAAATAAAATAAAATTACAGTCAAAGTTCATGAAATTAAACGCACATTGACATGTCGTGGTTTAAATACGGAAATTCTCTCATTCATAAAAATGTTATATAAATTACATAATAATTAATAAAATAAATAATGAATCGTGCAAGAAAATCGATTCGGGTTCCAGGCTCATAGCACGAATTTTCGGGGCATTACAAACTAACTAGAGAGTTAATAGACAACAAAGAGACTCGGCAAAACCAAAAAAGCCTATCTATGCACTGTTGCCCATCCGACACGTAAGACATGTCGGTCTCTCTCTGAACCTGAGGCAAGAACCAATGAAAGAGGGTGAGTAAAAAATACTCAGTGAAGATGTGAGAACAAGTCGAGTCATGCTTCCGGGTTTTATAGAAAATACATATGCAATAAGTAAGAAACCGGAATATGCTTCGACTTGGATATTCAATTAAAATGATAAAAGCAATAACGATATAAAGCGATAAATAAATATCCCAGCGAGAGTGGGCCTGTTCCTCCTTATTTCTCCACGATACATTATAAAAATCTCCATCGCCGGTATCAAGCTAAGGAGCAACCCGAAGCTCGACTAATGTGAATTTTAGAAAAATGTGCAACGAATGCAACATCCACCATCGCTCCCAACCGTGGCTATCAACTCCTGACGGGCCACGCTTATTTTTGGGAGAAGCACCTCGGATTACACCCTGGACGCTCGTCCCCAGATGCAACCTCCGGACACTTTCCCGGGCCCATTTTGAAATAACACGGCTTTGCTCGCTTTCAAAATAAGATTTGAATGCCAAACGGCAATCTGGGCAAGGGTGACGACGAAGGGGGTAAATCCTAAGTCAAACCGTCACGTAAAATAAAGAGTTCTCTTGCCCTTTTTGAAAACAAATCAATTTGGTTTAATAATGTATAATTTTGATATTAAAGGATTTGAGGATAAAACATAAAAATATAAGCTCAAAATATATAATACATCAATAAGGGATTATGGGGTTTCGCAAGTATATATATATATATGTTCAAGCCCATTTAAAAGATTTAAATCCTCACCTGGAATCAAAAATAGAAAGCCTAGCAGCTAGACTCATTGGTCTCCGACGCCTGACTGATCTGAAGACAAGACAAGACCTAGACAAATTAATAACGACTATAAAAGCGCAAATAAGCAATTATTGGACGAACGGCTAACCAAACATGTTCACAATCATGCATATGCTAATTATAATACGTAAAGAAGCTATCATGTAAATTTCACGAAATTCCAACAAGTTGCCAAAAATGCACATACTTAAAATTATACTATTCACAGCCCGAACGAGGGCAAAATTAAATAAACATTTCAAAATATTAATCTACAAGTTATAAGGATTCTATAGGTGAAAACGGTATAATTTTTGGAGTCCGTATGCAAAAAGTCAACCGAAAATGTTGACCCGAAGACTCACTTGCCGAGAGCAACATTTGAAAAAGGCTGGAAAATTTTCTAAGTGTTTCACACCGGCTTGTGCACGGTCTTGAACACGGTGTCAAGACCGTGCACGCACACACGGCCAAACGCACGGTTTGGACACACGGGCTTGAGCCCGTGCGGGCAAAAAGAGCTGCACACGGGCTCCTGCACGGTCTTGCTTAAGACCGTGCGTTAGCCCGTGTGGTTCAACTGGACACAGCAGAAAGTTACGGATTTTTACAAAATTCGAACCAAAAATTCATAAAAATCATATTTTTAACGCAAATCAACACTCATAATTTATAACAATCAATAATCATCATCTAATACACATTTACATCCAATAATATCACGAAATGATCAAGAAACGGGCTCGATCTAAGCATATTACCTAAAAATTCTGAATTAATAAATTATTCTCAAAACATCGAAAATCCGTGAAAGAAATTGGGGAAATTGGTACCTAGAGAAAGGTATCGACGAAAGGATCGTTTAGGATCGATTGGCGCGAAATTCCACGGAGATACGAGCTCGGCGCGATCGATTTGGCTTCGGGAGAAAATTCTCTTTTTCTTCTTCTCTCTCTCTCTCGAATTTTGAAATAAGGTTCGAATGAAGTTTTCAAGACTTTTATCAAATATTTTGAAATATCGAAAAAATACGAAGGGGTATTTTAGTAATTTTAGAAAGTCCAATTAAATACACATCGGTCAAACATATCAATTTAATATCGAACAAACGCAATTAGACAAGGAATTTAAATACGCAATTAATATTATCACATTGGGTCGTATACGCAAATAATATATAATAACTCACATATTACGAGAATTTAGGGTTAAGAAAGATAATTAACGCGGGAAAATACTTACAATAATTCTCGGATTTCTGGGTCGTTACAAACACTCCCTGAAACTATACAACGTAAAGCCAAAGAAATCAAATAATCAGGGATTTTTTTGGATTGAAGTGAAACATTGGGGAGTTTCTTGTAATTTCTGAAAAAATAGGACTGATTGTAATTACCTCAAACCACAGGGAGATGGGGCCTAGAATTTATGAGAATCTATCTGAAGATGTCATTTTGCAGGTTTCTTGGGTTCAAAAAGACATTTCCACTAGATCGTAAGAGGCTTGTGGAATTGCTGGATTTGTATAATAATGGAACTCTTAAATGGGATGAGTTTTGATCTGCTGTGAAGCTGGCTCATGAGAGAAGAATGGGGCAGCCGGCTCAAAGGAGGGTAATTCCGAAAAAGCCTAAAGAAGAAAGATTATTTCTATGCAAATCCTCAAGAATGCTTGTGTAACGACAAGAATTGTGGTGACTTGTTTGCCCTTGGAAATATAACTATATTCCACTGAGAAGCGACTATTGAAATGCTGTACAGAAGCTCGTGTGTATAGATAGAGTTGTGGAGAGGAGGAAAATATGCCCCTTTCAATAAGCAAAGGGTTGGATTGAAAGGGTGGCTTGAAAAAAGTAAAGAAATTGTATGAAAAGTGTTAAAAGGAACATAAAAATTCCTTGATTCCCAAAATTACCACCTGTCCCCTAGACCTCTTTGTAATTTTGGAAAAGTCCTCAAACTGAAAATTTCTTACAAACAAGAGATTGGGCTTGCTCTCCCAGCTGGTAACTGCATGCAATTGAGGGAAATGGCTGTGCTGGTACCTCTTTATCTGTTTTTCAATATTACAGTGTGCCCCCTGGACAAAATTGTAATTTGAAAAATGTCGGAATTCTGAAGCTTGACCTCAGAATTGGGATTGACCCTATTCTCCCAGCTCGTTACTATAAGCAATTGATGGAAATACTTGTACAAGATGCCAATTTTACTATGTTTAACTTTAGTAGGGATTGAGATTACTATCCCAGATTCTATCTTGAAGAAATTGATGGATAAATTGGTACATATTGTCAGCTACATGGAGAACCTTAAATGACACACACCGATTATGATTGAGGTGAGGTACATCTCCCTGGGTGTTGAGCTTGCTCCACCTCTTCCCTGCCATTATTACACTTCCCACCCTAGGGGTAATTTTGGTAATTTTGTGAGGGAAATAAGAGACAAACCTGGAATAGACACTCACAAGCAAAATTTAGTGAGGGAAAAAAGAGGGGAAGCTAGAAAAAACACTCACCCTAGATTAAAAATTAATTTTTGGAGAGTTACCCACATACATATTGTAGCGCCCCCTGAAGAAGGAACGCCACATCCGCACCGAAGCGAACTCCCGAGCTTTGGTGAGGGGCCTCAACTCAAAAAAACCCACTCCGGCGAACGACACGCAAGCAATGACTACCGGCAACAGCGACGACATCCTAACAACAACCACAACAATATAGAGTAGTGCGGAAGCGACTTAAAGGTAAACAGTTAAATTCCATAAAAGCCTACAAGGCTATCATAATTCGATTAAACATTTGCAGTTCAAAATACAGGAGATTCATAAACACATAGCGCCATCCATGGCTCAACTAGCCTACCCTGTGCAATCCTAGATATCTTCAACCATCCCACATCAGGGGCACATAAGGTACGGAAAGTAATTAAAGCAGTTAACAGTATGAAAGTAGTTAAATACAATAAACAACACTCGACGGTTGTTGGGACCATTGACAAGACAAACCAGATGACAAGACTGAGCCTATCTAGACCTGCTGATGCCGACTGACAAGATAGGTGACGCCGCCACCTGTCTACATGAAGCAAGAACCAAAATAGAAGGGATGAGTATAAATGATACTCAGTAAGGGGGTTTTGATCACAGTTCGTCATTTATCTTTTAAAATCAAAATAGTGAATGTTGCCCGTTTTGAGAAAGAATAAAAATAACAATATAAGTTGTAAAACAACACAAAGCAACACTCGGGTTCGGCTTACTTTGAAAACACAAAGGGTGACGAACCGGATCCTTTAAAAATCATTTGCATATAATGTCAAGCCGATCAATTGAAAGAATATTAGTTGAGTCACGAGATCGTTGTACGTTTGAAAGGCATGATATAAACAAGTCAGAAATGATAAGTAAACACGGCTCGTAATTCAACTAAGTAGTTTGACTAATAAATGAGGCTTAAGTTGGGCAAGTTTGAGCCACGCTTCCGGGTTTTATATATATATATATATATATATATATATATATATATAGGGAAATACATATGCTAAATGAAGAAAACTGGAATGCGCTTCGACTCGTAACGAAAGCCGTAAATCAATTAGACAAGTAAGTAATGCAATAAGTCATGCAATAATGTGTCCCGGCGGGAACGGGCCCTCTCCTTATAACTCCCAACCATGAAAATCATGAAAGCATGTAGTCAAGTACTCCACCACCAAAAGTCATGCAGTCAGTAATTTAAGGAGACGCGATTAGCACCACTGTACAGTGAATTAAGGAGACGCGGTTAGCACCACCGTTCGCATCAACTTAGACTAGTCAACCTCCTAACCAGCCTAAGTCAACACGCATAGAAGTATACATCGGGATTTGCCCTAGACGCTAGTCTCCAGGCTCACCTCCTGTCTACTCCGGGCCCAATGTCATGATTCAGTCCAGGGCTCGCTTTTGAAATTCATAACAGTTTCGGTGGCCAAAGGGGCCGTCCGAAAAGATGCAAGCAGTTATATATGAATAGCCAAAGGGGCGTTTGAGAGAAGTTGGTGTAACGATCTAGGAAATACTCATAAGTGCTGTACGCTTCGGGAGCATGCTGACGGACGTCCCTAACGACATTACTTATAAGTACCTTTGAGATCAAACGGTTACTTTGAAAACAAATAGGTTACTTGTCTCTAGTTGAAAGCATTTCAAATAATTTTGTATATATATAGGTTTTGCTATCAAAAGGTTTGACTAAGCACATAAGGAAATAGTAAAGGCAGTACATCAGGCAATAAGGAAGGCGGGATAATAAGTTATTTCGCAAACTTAAGTAACTATGTTCTTGCCCCAATTGAAAGCATTTTAAACCCTTACCTGGCTCGACACGATAGAATGGAAGCAAGCAGTAGTCAAGTTTCTCCCTCGTTGGTCCCACCTGTAATACACAGGGCCTATAGGATGAAAACAAGACCGACAATACGCAAAGCAAGACACGAGACAACAGACGACGCACATCAATTCAAATAGAGCTTCAATCATGCTACAGGTGCAATATGGAAAGCCAAATAATTAAGCATATAGAGATACACAATTATGGAACAACAATTAAGGAAATATTAATGCAATTCTAAATAGCGAAAGAAACATTAAAATTAAATATTAAAGACATGCTAAAATGCAATTAGGGCACGTAGGCATGCGTAAAATAATATAAGAACGCTCTCACGCGAAAACGGGATCAAACGGATAACAAACGGGAAAAGTGAGAAAAATCCCTAAACAAGAAAGGTGTCAATTGACGGTCAAATAAATCCGAAAAATTGCAAACTACGCAAAATATTAAATCTCGAAGCTCAAGGAAGCTATAGGTGAAATCCGATGGATTTTAGGGGTTCGTATGCGAAAGTCAACATTTTAAATAGGTGGGGTTGACCCAATTCCCGAAGTGAAAGAAAGGAAAAAGGCTGGAAAAGTTCTAAGTATGTTGCACCGGCCAGCGCACGGGCTTGGCAAGCCGGTGCAAGCACAAATGAGGGCTTACTGGCTTACGCACGGTCTTGAGCGCGCTGTCAAGACCTTGCAGCTGCAAACGGGCTTACGCACCGGCTCGTGCATGAGCTCAAGTCGGTGCAGGTCAAAAGGGGTGCGCATGGGCCAACGCACGAGCTTGGCAAGACCGTGCGCAAGCCCGTGCAGATCTTCTGGGTGCAGCACACAGCAGTTCATGAAGTTCTCTCTCGCGGCGCCCAACACATAAATTCATAGATCTCCTAATTTACTCCATAAAACATCCTAATTTTCACATATAAGCATATATATCACATCAGCTACACATAGGTCCAAGAATCACGTAAAATAATCAAGTAAATCTTCTTAAACACGAAAATCCTAAAACTATAAAATTCTATCTAAAATCCACGAAAATCGCAACAAGGAATGGACGGATTGAAATGGGGTAAAAGGATTACCGGTAGAGGATGAAGCAAGGATCGTTCGGGTTTTCACGACTCGTCGATCGGGCGAGAATCGGGCTCGGTAGGACAATTCTTCTCTTCTCCCTTCTTTCTCCTTTTCTCCTTCTCTCTCGGTTATTCCTTCTCTCTCTCTATTCTCTTTCTTTCTTTCTCGAATAATATGGGTATATGTGGGAATAAGGAATATAAGAGGGGTATGTATGAAAACGGGATATTAAATAGGGTAGGGGTAAAATAGGGAATTTCGGGCAAAAGGTGGGTTCATGGATAAAACTTGTTCGTGAATTTAAATATTTTCACAAAGAGCCTTCAACACGAATAAAATATAATTCCAGAATAAATCCAAAATTTCGGGTCGTTACACATACTATTACTTATATTTTTCTTAACTCTCCCTCGTTTGTTTTGGTTAGGTTAGATACTCATGGTAGGTTAGCTTACATTGATGAAACTGATAGGTTAGTTTGGATTACACTTGATAGGTTAGCTTCGTTGGGGAACTGGAATAGTTGTCTTTGCTTTGAACTTGAGATGTATGATGATGATGGTCCACCTTACTACTTTGGGCTTATTTGTAAGATATTTTGTTTCTTGGTGGTGAGAGACTAGACAAATAAGGATGGTTGTCACGACCCCCGGGTGCGGAGAGGAGAACCCTCACGACGGCGCCCGTTGGACGCGCGGGTATAAGCTTCGAATCCACTGTGCACAACCCTAAAGTTTGGCTTAGGAAGCACTTGCCAAAAGGGATTAATCCATATTGATTGTACATGAGTTCTAACTTATAAACCCTTCGAATTACATTTGAATTTCCGATGTGGGATGGAAATCAACTCACACGGCCTGTCCACACAACCTGCTGCAAGGCCGTGAGTACCATCCTCACCACATGGCCGTGACACAAGGCCGTGACTACCAATTGTCACGGCCTCTCCACATGGCCACACAAGGCCGTGAGGCTCTCTCTCAAATTGGGGCGTTACAATGGTCCAGCTGGGACTACATTGAGCACCACAGCTGAATTACAAGACTCTACTTGGGATACTGTGCACAAGCATTTTATTTGGCTTGGTTATTTCAGAGAGCACCCCTACAGATGCTCATTGGCCCAACACTGAAGCGTTCCGAGCGTAGAGCTCGAGCTCATTCAGTTCAATCCGTCTTGAGTCCGAAGCTAGACTTCGACTCAAAGACTGGGGACTCGAGCATAAAGCTCGAGCCTAACACTGAAGCACTCGAGTGTAGAGCTCAAGCTCACTCAGTTCAATCCGTCATGAGTCTGAAGCTAGACTTCGACTCAAAGACTGGGGACTCGAGCATAAAGCTCGAGCCCAACACTGAAGCGCTCGAGCGTAGAGCTCGAGCTTCGGGAAATACCCTGGACGCTCGTCCCCAGGTGAGACCTCCGAATACCCTCTCGGCTCCCATGAAAAGTCCATGAATTTGCTCGCATTTCAAGAAACATTATAAGTTGAGTGCCAAACGGGCATTTAGGCAAGTGTGTGACGACAAAGGGGGTGACCATAAGTTTCATACGTGTCGGGGTGTGCTGACGGACTCCCCTAACGACTTCCCTTATAGACCCAACCAAAGTCAAAGTGCCACGTTGAAATGAAAGAGTTTTACTAGCCTCTTGAAAAAAAAAACGGTTTGGAGATACTTATAGGTATAAGTTGATATCAAAGGATTTATTCAAAATCATGAAAATATAATTAAATATCTAATAGGGTATACGAGAATGAGAAAACAAATCATTATGAGCACGTACGGGTAGTTATTTCGCAATGAATAAAATGATTCTTACTCCAGTGAAAACATTTTAACACCCTCACCTGGAAGCACGGGAAAGACAAGACAACTCAAGCAATCCTCGAGAAAACGGCCTGAAACTGACAGACGACAAAACCAATCAAGACGAGACACGATATACGACTCACAGGAAGTTACAATACATGAAAGGCCAAATAATATCACTTGGCAATTAAAATTACAAGTAAAAATGCAATTAGACCAATTAAACGGAATGTATAAAATTAAAGGTGCTAAACATGCTCAATGGAAATTCTAACTTCACATTCATGCATAATATAAGGTAAAGAAGCACTCACGAAATTTTCGGATCATTCGGACAACATTCGAAAATTGGGGAAAAAATCCTAAACAAAAAAGGCACTATTCAAGCGGACGGCATCTGTAACGACCCGAATATTTTAATTATATTATTAAGTATTACGCGAATTCTTTCTTGCCTAGTTTCTCGATCTATCCAATTGGATTAATTAATCTTGTGGAAAAGATTGATTTAACCTATCTTTTAAATGCCCTCAATTACTTAAATTACATAAATGCCCTTAAAAGCCTAAATGACCATTTTACCCCCCGATATATTTTCCTAAAATATCTACCTATCTCTCTCATTCTCTCATTACAGACAAAGAAGGAAAAGGAAGAAAGGAAGGAGAAAGAAGGAGAAGAAAGGAGGGAATCTTCCCGACGCCCTACCGAGCCCGTTTCTTGCCCGATCGACGAACCGTGAAAACCCGAACGATCCTCACTACATTCTCTACCGGTAATCCTTTTACCCCATTTCATTTCGTTCCTTCCTCGTTGCGATTTTCGTGAGTTTTATATAGAATTTTATAGTTTTAGGATTTTCGTGTTTAGGGAGAATTACTTGACCATTTTACGTGTTTCTTGTGCCTATGTGTAGCTTACGTGATATATATGAATATATGTGAGAATTAGGATGTTTTCCTAAAATATCTACCTATCTCTCTCATTCTCTCATTACACACAAAGAAGGAAAAAGAAGAAAGGAAGGAGAAAGAAGGAGAAGAAAGGAGGGAATCTTCCCGACGCCCTACCGAGCCCGTTTCTCGCCCGATCGACGAACCGTAAAAACCCGAACGATCCTCACTACATTCTCTACCGGTAATCCTTTTACCCCATTTCATTTCGTTCCTTCCTCGTTGCGATTTTCGTGAGTTTTATATAGAATTTTATAGTTTTAGGATTTTCGTGTTTAGGGAGAATTACTTGACCATTTTATGTGTTTCTTGTGCCTATGTGTAGCTTACGTGATATATATGAATATATGTGAGAATTAGGATGTTTTATGGAGTAAATTAGGAGATGTATGGATTTAAATGTTGATTTTCGCGTGTGAGGTTTCGCGATCTACTGAGTATGCTGCTCAGTAGATCCACACGGGCGAACGCACGGTCTTGATCAAGACCGTGCAGGAGCCCATGCGCTTCCCGTTTCAACCTGCACGGGCTTGAGCCCGTGCACAGGCCCGTGCGCAGGCCCGTTTGCACTTGCACGGTCTTGGCACCGTGCTCAAGACCGTGCGTGAGGTCGTGCACCTCTATTTGTGCTTGCACCGGCTTGCCAAGCCCGTGCGTTGGCCGGTGCAACATACTTAGTGCATTTTCCAGCCTTTTCCTTTCTTGCACTTCGGGAATTTGGTCAACCCCACTCATTTAAATGTTGACTTTTCACATACGACCTCCGAATATCAATCCGATTTCACTTATAGCTTCCTCGAGCCTCGGGATTTGATATTCTTCATAATTTTCAATTTATCCGACCCTATTTGACCGTCAATTGACACCTTTCTCGTTTAGGGATTTTTCCCACCTTTTCCGTTTCTTATCCGTTTAATCCCGTATTCGCGAGAGAACGTCTTTATATTATTTTAAGCATGTCTACGTGCCATAACTGCATTTAATATTTAATTTATATCCTTTCATTATCTAGAATTTCATTTACCTTCCCTTAGTTGTTATTCCATATTTTATATATCTTCACATGTTTAATTGCCTGGCTTTCCATATTGCAACTGTAGCATGATTGAGGTTCCATATGAATTACCGTGCGTCGTCTGTTGTTCGTGTCTTGCTTTTAGTATTGTCGGTCTCGTTTTCATCCTCTAGGCCCTGTGTATTACAGGTGGGACCAGCGAGGGAGAAACCTGACTACCGCCTGTTTTCATACTTTCGTGTCGAGCCAGGTAAGGGTTTTAAATTGTTTTCAACTGGAGTAAGAACATAGTTACTTAGGTTTGCGAAATAAACCACTATCCCACTTTCTTATTACTTGTTGTATTGCCTTTACTATTTCTCTATCTGCTTAGTCAAACATTTTGATAGCAAAACCAAATGATTTGAAATGCCCCTTTGGCCATTCATACGACCTCACGCACGGTCTTGAGCACGGTGCCAAGACCGTGCAAGTGCAAACGGGCCTGCACACGGGCCTGTGCACGGGCCCAAGCCCGTGCAGGTTGAAACGGGAAGCGCATGGGCTCCTGCACGGTCTTGATCAAGACTGTGCGTTCGCCCGTGTGGATCTACTAAGCAGCATACTCAGCAGATTGCGAAACCTCACACGCGAAAATCAACATTTAAATCCATACATCTCCTAATTTACTCCATAAAACATCCTAATTCTCACATATATTCATATATATCACGTAGGCTACACATAGGCACAAGAAACACGTAAAATGGTCAAGTAATTCTCCCTAAACACGAAAATCCTAAAACTATAAAATTCTATATAAAACTTACGAAAATCGCAATGAGGAAGGAACGAAATGAAATGGGGTAAAAGGATTACCGGTAGAGAATGTAGTGAGGATCGTTCGGGTTTTCACGGCTCGTCTATCGGGCGAGGAACGAGCTCGGTAGGGCGTCGGGAAGATTCTCTCCTTTCTTCTCCTTCTTTCTCCTTCCTTTCTTGTTTTCTCCTTCTTTTTGTGTAATGAGAGAATGAGAGAGATAGGTAGATATTTAGGAAAATATCTCGGGGGGGTAAAATGGTCATTTAGGCTTTTAAGGGCATTTATGTAATTTAAGTAATTTAGGGCATTTAGAAGATAGGTTAAATCAATCTTTTCCACAAGATTAATTAATCCAATTGGATAGATCGAGAAATTAGGCAAGAAAGAATTCGCTTAATTATTAATAATATAATCCAAATATTCGGGTCGTTACAATACTCCCCTCTTCAAAAGAATTTGTCCTCAGATTCTCCTCCGGACTTCGGGGTTAGTTAAGAGGAGTATAATCAAGAGTTCTAATAACGCGAATTAAAAACGAACATTTAGGAGCAATTAAAATACATTATAAAACATCATTCATAACAAAAATATTTAAATGCAAATAACGTTCCAAATAAAATTCAAAGTCATGCGAAAGACGGAATTACAAAAAACCCTAAACAAGGCTAACGACGAAGAAGAAAATAAAGATAAATGGATCATGGCTCATCGGGACCACGACGGGAATACTGCTCGAGCTGCAAATCCCTCATTGATATGTCTCTCCTGCTGGGCGAATCTCTCGTTGTTCATACGGCGGTAATCGGAGAACTCCGCATAGGATCGCTGCAGATCAATAGGTTCCTGGTCCTGAGTGTTTCCTCTGGCGTGCGAAAACTCAGGGATCGATGCATCCTGTCCCAATAACTGTCGGTAGATATGCTGAGCCTGCTTGTGGACCTCTGGGTTCGGGGGTCCTTCTTCGTGAGCATCATCCTCGGCGACTTCCTTTAAGGGTAGACCATCTACTAAGACGTACGGGTCGTTTCGCCTCGGACCTTTTGTGCAGATCGCCATCTGGACTAGAGTCCCATAACTAATCGAGGTCGAACCTCCAATGGCGACCTGAGTATCGAGCCCTTCCACTTGGGCACACTCCAATGTAGCAGTGATGTAGGAGCCTACTTGAATCTCCCCTCTCGGCCGAGTGGAGATGTACTGACTCCTTTGATTCCTGAAGAATTATGTTCATTCGTCCATAATGACCAAGAACAGAAAATCCCAGTGTAAGGTCTTCAGTTTGGTGTAGCTGAAAGCTCGGTGTTCTTCTGGTCGAGTTCGACATCCGGATTCATGTCGGTTCTCACTCTGACTATCTTCAGAAGTATTCTCCTTCAGACCCGATTTGTCAACGTCGGTGCTAACCAGAACCGCATAACATACTCGCAACAGAATCGATCCTAGTCGGCCAAGAACTCTTTGTCCTTAGCACTCTCTAATAGCGTATAACGAATTTATCGAATTCCACGCTATCCACACAGAGGTCACATAATTCTTAGCATCTAATGATTCAATCAGTGCAAGTGTGAATTTTGAAAGCAGTTAAAGCACGTAAGTTATATAAAACACTTAACAGATATTCAAAGCGATTACTATTCGAAACAGAATACTATGAATGAATGCTATGATAATGCAATATACCTCTGCGATTCGGTATCAGGGTCGGGATCCCCTTTTCCTTCCCCGAGGATTCCCTGAGTCAGGGCAATCCTGAACCTGATGTTTGCTGCTCCCACATCTGAAGCAACGTCTCGATTTCTTCCTACACCATGCAGTCTTATGATTTGTCTTTCCACAGTGCTCACAGGGAATGAGGTCCTCATTCACTTCTGGTTTGGTAGGTTCCGGCATCTCGTAGTGTGGTTCCCATGTCGGAAAGGTGCTCGGTCCGACTGGTTCTCTTCTTGCCTTTTCGTTGAAAGAGGATCCTTTCATTTGAGGAATATTTCGTCTCATCTCTTGAAGATCGGACTCCACTCTCATAGCTCGGTTAACTGCCTCGTGATAAACTCGCATGTCCAATCCCACTAATCTTTCCAAGATCTCCGGTTGAAGTCCCTTGATGAACTTTCGCGCTCTTCTTCGATCGTCAGATGCAATGTGAGGAGCATAGACGATGAGGCGGCTGAAAAGTGCCTCGTATCGTGCAACAGGGAGAGCTCCTTGAGTGAGGGACATGAACTCTCTTTCTCGGCTGTCACGTACCACTTGCGGCACGTACTTCTCTCGGAAGTCGGATAGGAACCGTGACCAAGTGTACGGAATTCCCTCAGTGATCCATCTCTGTTCTATGTAGTGCCACCAATCCTCAGCTGGTCCTCTCATGACAAAGATGGCATACTCGACCCTCTCGGGGTCACTGCAGCATATTACTCGAAAGATTCGCTCCAGATCGGCTATCCAAGCCTCAGCCTTAAGGTCATCTGGTTCACCCACGAAGCAAGGTGGGTTGTAGTGCAGAAATCTGTCCAAGGGTTGGCCCTCGGCTTGTCTCGCAGGAACATGCTGTTGTTGTTGTTGTCTTTCCTGATGCACTTGCTCAGCAATCTGTCTCATAGCTGTCACTAACTCTCTTGCAATCGAATTCGGGGATGAGAGAGCCGTAGGGGGTCCTCGGCGAGACATTATGTACCTGCGCTCCACAACTAGGAAAAGATGCATGCTCGGTTAATAGAATGGTCACGTAAGGCATATAAAATTTAAACAAAGCATACATATATGATTCGGATAGCATGTAGACAAGTTAAGCATGAAACAAATTACAGAACAAGCAAAACTCGATCATATAGCCATACGACCTAGACACGACAAGACCTAAGCAGGTCACGACAAGACGACAAGGCTAGACAGACGCTACCTCGAGTTCCATATCCACCCGTGTTCGATCCCAACTCAGTACTATAATTGTAAAAGATCAAGCGGTTGGTTGGCCATTCCAAAAGAAGATCAATCACAATTTCAATACTAAGGAGTTCTCAAGCACCTGTGACTGGAAACTCTAAGTCTCATTGACACGAAACGGGCAGACACAAGGGACAAGACACTACGCGATTTCAAAGCTTCAGTTCCTTTTGGGAACCTAGGCTCTGATACCACTGACTGTAGCGCCCCCTGAAGAAGGACCACCACATCCGCACCGAAATGGATTCCCGAGCTTCAGCGAGGGGCCTCAACTCAAAAACCCACTCCGGCGAACGACACTCAAGCAATAACCATCGGCAACAGCGACAACCATCCCAACAACAATCACAAAAATACAGAGAAATGCGGAAGCGATTAATGTAAACAATCAAATTCCATAAAAGCCTACAAGGCTAACGTAATATCAAGAAACATTTATAAATCAAGATACAGAATGTTCATAAGCAGATAGTGCCATCCATGGCTCAACTAGCCTACCCTGTGCAATCCTAGATATCTTCAACTATCCCACATCAGGGGCACATAAGATACCTAAAGTAAATAAAGCAGTAAATAGTACAAAAACATTTAAATACAATAAACAGGACTCGACAGTTGCTGGGACCACTGACAAGACAAACCAGACGACAAGACTGAGCCTATCTAGACCTGCTGATGCCAACTGACAAGATAGGTGACGTCGCCACCTGTCTACCTGAAGCAAGAACCAAAATAGCAAGGGTGAGTATAAAGGATACTCAGTAAGGGGTTTGATCACAGTTCGTCGTTTATCTTTTAAAACCAAAAGTAGTGAATGTTGCCCGTTTGGGAAAGAATACGAATAACGAAATATAAGTTGTAAAATGACACAAAGCACCACTCGAGTTCGGCTTATTTGAAAACACAAAAGGTTGACGAACTGGATCCTTTAAAACATTTTGCACGTAATATCAAGCCGACAAATTGAAAGGGGTATTAGTTGAGTCACGAGGCCATTACAAGTTCGAAAGGCACGATTCAATAAGTTAGAAACGATGAATAAACACGGCTCGTAATTCAACTAATTAATTGAATAATAAAGGAGGCTCAGGGTAGCAAGTACGAGTCACGCTTCCGGGTTTTATATATATATAAGGAAATACATATGATAAATGAAGAAAACCGGAATGTGCTTCGACTTGTAACGAAAGCCGTAAAATGATTAGACACTCAATATATGCAATAAGTCATGCAATAATGTGTCCCGGTGAGAACGGGCCCTCTCCGTATGACTCCCAATTGAAAAATCATGCAAGCATATAGTCAATTACTCCACCACCAACAGTACTTGTAACGACCCGAATATTTTAATTATATTATTAATAATTACGCGAATTCTTTCTTGCCTAATTTCTCGATCTATCCAATTGGATTAATTAATCTTATGGAAAAGATTGATTTAACCTATCTTTTAAATGCCCTCAATTACTTAAATTACATAAATGCCCTTGAAAGCCTAAATGACCATTTTAACCCCCCCCCCCCCCCCCCCCCCCCCGAGATATTTTCCTAAATATCTACCTATCTCTCTCATTCTCTCATTTTCACACAAAGAAGAAAGAGAAGAAAGGAAAGAAGAAAGAAAGGAGAAAAGAGAGAAAATCTTCCCGACGCCCAACCGAGCCCGTTTTCCGCCCGATCGACGAGCCGTGAAAACCCGAACGATCCTCACTACATTCTCTACCGGTAATCCTTTTACCCCATTTCATTTCGTTCCCTCTTCGTTGCGATTTTTATTTAGTTTTATATAGAATTTTATTATATTAGGATTTTCGTGTTTAGGAAGATTTACTTGACCATTTACGTGATTCTTGTACCTATGTGTAGCTTATATGATATATATGATTATATGTAAAAATTAGGATGTTTTATGGTGTAAATTAGGAGATGTATGAATTTGAATATTGATTTCGTGTGTGAGGTTTCGCGATCTGCTGAGTCTGTTGCTCAGAAGATCCACATGGGCGAACGCACGGTCTTGATCAAGACCGTGCAGGAGCCCGTACGCTTCACTTTCCAACCTGCACGGGCTTGAGCCCGTGCACGGGCCCGTGCGCAGGCCCGTTTGCACTTGCACGGTCTTGGCACCGTGCTCAAGACCGTGCGGGAGGCCGTGCACCCCCTTTTTGTGCTTGCACCGGCTTGCCATGCCCGTGCGTAAGCCCGTGCGTTGGCCGGTGCGACATACTTAGTGCATTTTCCAGCCTTTTCCTTTCTTACACTTCGGGAATTGGTCAACCCCACTTATTTAAATGTTGACTTTTCTCATACGACCTCTGAATATCAATCTGATTTCACCTATAGCTTCCTTGAGACTCGGGATTTGATATTCTTCATAATTTGCAATTTACCCGACCCTATTTGACCGTCAATTGACACCTTTCTCGTTTAGGGATTTTTCCCACCTTTCTCGTTTCTTATCCGATTAACCCCGTTTTCGCGAGAGAGTTCCGTTATATTATTTTAAGCATGTCTACGTGCCCTAACTGCGTTCTAGCATGCTTTCCATATTTATTATTAATGTTCTTCCATTATTACAATTGCTTTAAGTATTCCTTTAAATGTTAATTCATATGTTATATATCCTTATATGCTTAATTGCCTGGCTTTCCATATTGTACCTGTAGCATGAGTGGAGTTATATTTGAATTGTCGTGCGTCATCTGTTGTTCGTGTCTTGTTTTTAGTATTGTCGGTCTCGTTTTCATCCTCTAGGCCCTGTGTATTACAGGTGGGACCAACGAGGGAGAAACCTGACTACCGCTTGCTTTCATACTGTCGTGTCGAGCCAGGTAAGGGTTTAAACTTCTTTTAACTGGGGCAAGGACATAGTCTTATATAGGTTTGCGAAATAAATGACTACCCCGCTTTTATTATTACTTGTTGTACTGCCTTTACCATTCCTTATGTGCTTAGTCAAACCTTTTAATAGCAAAACCAAAATGATTTGAAATGCTTTCAACTAGATACAAGGAAAACCCTTTTGTTTTAAATGCGAACTTTGGTCTCTCGACCCCGCAAATATAACCTTGTCTCGAATGGCCCCTTTGGCCTCCTAAACCCCGATTTCCTACTTTCGAATGGCCCTTTTGGCCACCCAAACTATCATTGATTTCAAAAGCGAGTCATAAACTGTTTAATGACTTGGGCCCGGAGTATACAGGAGGTGAGCCTGGGGACGAGCGTCTAGGGCAAAATCCCGATGTGTACTTCTAGCGTGTTGACTTGGGCCGGCCAGGAGGTTGGTTAGCCTGAGTTGATGCGAACGGTGGTGCTAATCGCGTCTCCTTAAACCCTGTACGGTGGTGCTAATCGCGTCTCCTTAAATCCGGATGGTGGTGCTAACAGCGTCTCCTTAAATCCTGTATAGCATCGTTGGTGGTGGAGTACTTGACTATATGCTTGCATGATTTTCAATTGGGAGTTATAAGGAGATGGCCCGTTCTCGCCGGGACACATAATTGCATGATTTATTGCATTTATTGCTTGTCTAATTATTTTATGGCTTTCGTGACAAGTCGAAGCACATTCCGGTTTTCTTCAATTATCATATGTACTTCCCTATATATATATAAAACCCGAAAGTGTGACTCGTACTTGCTACCCTAAGCCTCCTTTATTACTCAACTAATACCCTTTCAATTTATCGGCTTGATATTATGTGCAAATGTTTTAAAGGATCCGGTCTGTCAACCTTTTGTGTTTCCAAATAAGCCGAACCCGAGTGTTGCTTTGTGTCATTTTACAACTTATATTTCGTATTCTTATTCTTTCTCAAAACGGGCAACACTCACCACTTTTAATTTCAAAAAGATAAATGACGAATGGTGATCAAAACCCCCTTACTGAGTATCCTTTATACTCACCCCTGCTATTTTGGTTCTTGCTTCAGGTAGACAGGTGGCGACGTCACCTATCTCGTCAATCGGCTTCAGCAGGTCTAGATAGGCTCAGTCTTTCTGGTTTGTCTTGTCAGTGGTCCCAACAACCGTCGAGTCTTGTTTATTGTATTTATTTAATTTACGTACTTATGTGCCCCTGATGTGGGATAGTTGACGATATCTGGGATTGCATAGGGTAGACTAGTTGAGCCATGGATGGCACTATTTGTTTATGAACATTCTGTATCTTGATTATAAATGTTTAATTGTTATTATTGTTAGCCTTGTAGGCTTTTATGGAATTTGATTGTTTACATTAATCGCTTCCGCATTCCTCTGTTCTTTTCTGGTTGTTGTTGGGATGGTTGTCGCTGTTGCCGATGGTTATTGCATGAGTGCCGTTCGCCGGAGTGGGTTTTTGAGTTGAGGCCCCTTGCTGAAGCTCGGGAATCCATTTTGGTGCGGATGTGGCGGTCCTTCTTCAGGGGGCGCTACAGTCAGTGGTATCATAGCCTAGGTTCCCATAAGGAACCGAAGTTTGTAATCGCGTCGTGTCTTGTCTCTTGTGTCTGCCCGTTTCGTGTCAATGAGACTTAGAGTTTCCAGTCACAGGTGCTTGAGAACTCCTTAGTATTGAAATTGTGATTGATCTTCTTTTGGAATGGCCAACCAACCGCTTGATCTCTTACAATTGTAGTACTGAGTTGGGATTGAATGCAAGTAGATGTGGAACTCGAGGTAGCGTCTGTCTTGTCTTGTCGTCTTGTCGTATCTTGCTTGGGTGTTGTCGTGTCTAGGTCGTACGGCTATAGGATCGAGTTTTGCTTGTTTAGTGATTCGTTTCATGCTTAACTTGTCTACATGCTATCCGAATCATATATGCATGCTCTGTTTGAATTTTATATACCTTATGTGATCATTCCATTAACCGAGCATGCATCTTTTCCTAGTTTATTGAGCGCAGGTACATAATGTCTCATCGACGACCCCCTACCGCTCCCTTATCTCCGAATTCGATTGCAAGAGATTTAGTGATAGCTATGAGGCAGATTGCTGAACAAGTACATCAAGAGAGACAACAACAACATGTAGCTGCGAGACAAGCCGAGGGCCAATCCCTGGACAGATTTCTGCACTACAACCCACCTTGCTTCGTGGGTAAACCAGATGACCTTAAAGCCGAGGCTTGGATAGCCGATCTGGAGCGAATCTTTCGAGTAATACACAGCAGTGACCCCGAGAGGGTCGAGTATGCCATCTTTCTCATGAGAGGACCCGCTGAGGATTGGTGGCGTTACATAGAACAGAGATGTATCGCTGAGGGAATTTCGTACACTTGGTCACGGCTCCTATCCGACTTCCGAGAGAAGTACGTGCCGCAAGTGGTACGTGACAGTCGAGAAAGAGAGTTCATGTCCCTCACCTAAGGAGCTCTCCCTGTTGCACAATACGAGGCACTTTTCAGCCGCCTCATCGTCTATGCTTCTCACATTGCATCTGACGATCGAAGGAGAGCGCGGAAATTCATCAAGGGACTTCAACCGGAGATCTTGGAAAGATTAGTAGGATTGGACATTCAAGTTTATCACGAGGCAGTTAACCGAGCTATGAGAGTGGAGTCCGATCTTCAAGAGATGAGACGAAGTATTCCTCACATGAAAGGATTCTCTTTCAACGAGAAGACAAGAAGAGAGCCAGCCGGACCGAGCACCTTTCCGACATGGGAACCATACTACGAGATGCCGGAACCTACCAGACCAGAAGTGAACGAGGACCTCATTCCCTGTGAGCACTGTGGAAAGACCAATCACGAGACTGCAAGGTGCAGGAGGAAACTGGGGCGTTGCCTCAGATGTGGGAGTAGCAAGCATCGAGTTCAAGACTGCCCCGACTCAAGCAACCCTCGGGGAAGAAAAAGGGGATCCCAACCCTGATACCGAATCGCAGAGGTATATTGCATTATCATAGCATTCATTCATAGTATTTTGTTTCGAATGATAATCGCTTTAAATATCTGTTAAGTGTTTTATATAACTTACATGCTTTAACTGCTTTCAAAATTCACACTTGCACTGATTAAATGATTAGATGCTAAGATTTATGTGACCTCTGTGTGGATAGCGTGGAATTCGATAAATTCGTTATACGCTATTAGAGAGTGCTAAGGACAAGGAGTTCTTGGCCGACTAGGATCGATTCTGTTGCGAATACGTTATGCGGTTTTGGATGGCACCGACGTTGACAAATCGAGTCTGAAGGAGTATACTTGTGAAGGTATATCTGAAGATGAATCAACTAGTGAAAAGAATAATGAATTATCTGACGATGATGATTATATGGGAGACGAGCCGACATCGGCTTCTGATGATGACGACTTTGATGTTTCGTATGAAGTCGAGCGAAGAAATGATTAAAATGATGGTTTAATGGAAGGCGGAGAGGAGAAATCATCCAATACCATTGAAGATGAGAAAACACTTTGTAGAAAGAATAAGAAAGAGTATGATCTTGAAGAAACAGATTGTGAGAAGGACGAGGAGTACAATGGGAGAAATGATGATGAAGTTACTTCCTGTAAAAGGAACTCTAATCAATAAATAGGAGGAGGATGTGACAATTGTCATTGAGGATACGAAGAGTGCAAGAATCAGTCGGAAGAACAAAATAGATAATGACAGTGATAAGGACCTTACATTGGGATTTTCTGATTCTTCGTCGTTAGCTTTGTTGAAGGTTTTGTAATGCCGTCTTTCGCATGACTTTGAATTTTATTTGGAATGTTAATTGCATTTAAATATTTTTGTTATGTCTGATGTTTTATAATGTATTTTAATTGCTCCTAAATGTTCGTTTTAATTCGCGTTATTAGAACTCTTAGATTATGCTCCTCTTAACTAACCCCGAAGTCCGGAGCAGAATCTGAGGACAAATTCTTTTGAAGAGGGGAGTATGGTAACGACCCGAATATTTTAATTATATTATTAATAATTACGCGAATTCTTTCTTGCCTAATTTCTCGATCTATCCAATTGGATTAATTAATCTTATGGAAAAGATTGATTTAACCTATCTTTTAAATGCCCTCAATTACTTAAATTACATAAATGCCCTTGAAAGCCTAAATGACCATTTTAACCCCCCTCCCCCCCCACCCCCCCGAGATATTTTCCTAAATATCTACCTATCTCTCTCATTCTCTCATTTTCACACAAAGAAGAAAGAGAAGAAAGGAAAGAAGAAAGAAAGGAGAAAAGAGAGAAAATCTTCCCGACGCCCTACCGAGCCCGTTTCCCGCCCGATCGACGAGCCGTGAAAACTCGAACGATCCTCACTACATTCTCTACCGGTAATCCTTTTACCCCATTTCATTTCGTTCCCTCTTCGTTGCGATTTTTATTGAGTTTTATATAGAATTTTATTATATTAGGATTTTCGTGTTTAGGAAGATTTACTTGACCATTTTACGTGATTCTTGTACCTATGTGTAGCTTATATGATATACATAATTATAGGTAAAAATTAGGATGTTTTATGGTATAAATTAGGAGATGTATGAATTTGAATATTGATTTCGCGTGTGAGGTTTCGCGATCTGCTGAGTCTGTTGCTCAAAAAATCCACACGGGCGAACGCACGGTCTTGATCAAGACCGTGCAGGAGCCCATGTGCTTCACTTTTCAACCTGCACAGGCTTGAGCCCATGCACGGGCCTGTGCGCAGGCCCGTTTGCACTTGCACGGTCTTGGCACCGTGTTCAAGACCGTGCACCCCTTTTTGTGCTTGCACCGGCTTGCCAAGCTCGTGCGTTGGCCGGTGCGACATACTTAGTGCATTTTTCAGCCTTTTCCTTTCTTACACTTCGGGAATTGGTCAACCCCACTTATTTAAATGTTGACTTTTCTCATACGACCTCCGAATATCAATCTGATTTCACCTATAGCTTCCTTGAGCCTCGGGATTTGATATTCTTCATAATTTGCAATTTACCCGACCCTATTTGACCGTCAATTGACACCTTTCTCGTTTAGGGATTTTTCCCACCTTTCCCGTTTCTTATCCGATTAACCCCGTTTTCGCGAGAGAGTTCCGTTATATTATTTTAAGCATGTCTACGTGCCCTAACTGCGTTCTAGCATGCTTTCCACATTTATTATTAATGTTCTTCCATTATTACAATTGCTTTAAGTATTCCTTTAAATGTTAATTCATATGTTATATATCCTTATATGCTTAATTGCCTGGCTTTCCATATTGTACCTGTAGCATGAGTGGAGTTATATTTGAATTGCCGTGCGTCGTCTGTTGTTCGTGTCTTGTTTTTAGTATTGTCGGTCTCGTTTTCATCCTCTAGGCCCTGTGTATTACAGGTGGGACCAACGAGGGAGAAACCTGACTACCGCTTGCTTTCATACTGTCGTGTCGAGCCAGGTAAGGGTTTAAACTTCTTTTAACTGGGGCAAGGACATAGTCTTATATAGGTTTGCGAAATGAATGACTACCCCGCTTTTATCATTACTTGTTGTACTGCCTCTACCATTCCTTATGTGCTTAGTTAAACCTTTTAATAGCAAAACCAAAATGATTTGAAATGCTTTCAACTAGAGACAAGGAAAACCCATTTGTTTTAAATGCGAACTTTGGTCTCTTGACCCCGCAAATATAACCTTGTCTCGAATGGCCCCTTTGGCCTCCCAAACCCCGATTTCCTACTTTCGAATGGCCCTTTTGGCCACCCAAACTATCATTGATTTCAAAAGCGAGTCATAAACTGTTTAATGACTTGGGCCCAGAGTATACAGGAGGTGAGCCTGGGGACGAGCGTCTAGGGCAAAATCCCGATGTGTACTTCTAGCGGGTTGACTTGGGCCGGCCAGGAGGTTGGTTAGCCTGAGTTGATGCGAACGGTGGTGCTAATCGCGTCTCCTTAAACCCTGTACGGTGGTGCTAATCGCGTCTCCTTAAATCCTGATGGTGGTGCTAACAGCGTCTCCTTAAATCCTGTATAGCATCGTTGGTGGTGGAGTACTTGACTATATGCTTGCATGATTTTCAATTGGGAGTTATAAGGAGAGGGCCCGTTCTCGCCGGGACACATAATTGCATGATTTATTGCATTTATTGCTTGTCTAATTGTTGTATGGCTTTCGTGACAAGTCGAAGCACATTCCGGTTTTCTTCAGTTATCATATGTACTTCCCTATATATATATAAAACCCGGAAGTGTGACTCGTACTTGCTACCCTAAGCCTCCTTTATTACTCAACTAATACCCTTTCAATTTATCGGCTTGATATTATGTGCAAATGTTTTAAAGGATCCGGTCCGTCAACCTTTTGTGTTTCCAAATAAGCCGAACCCGAGTGTTGCTTTGTGTCATTTTACAACTTATATTTCGTATTCTTATTCTTTCTCAAAACGGGTAACACTCACCACTTTTAATTTCAAAATGATAAATGACGAATGGTGATCAAAACCCCCTTACTGAGTATCCTTTATACTCACCCCTGCTATTTTGGTTCTTGCTTCAGGTAGACAGGTGGCGACGTCACCTATCTCGTCAGTCGGCTTCAGCAGGTCTAGATAGGCTTAGTCTTTCTGGTTTGTCTTGTCAGTAGTCCCAACAACCGTCGAGTCTTGTTTATTGTATTTATTTACTTTACGTACTTATGTGCCCCTGATGTGGGATAGTTGACGATATCTAGGATTGCATAGGGTAGACTAGTTGAGCCATGGATGGCACTATCTGTTTATGAACATTCTGTATCTTGATTATAAATGTTTAATTGTTATTATTGTTAGCCTTGTAGGCTATCATGGAATTTGATTGTTTACATTAATCGCTTCCGCATTCCTCTGTTCTTTTCTGGTTGTTGTTGGGATGGTTGTCGCTGTTGCCGATGGTTATTGCATGAGTGCCGTTCGCCGGAGTGGGTTTTTGAGTTAAGGCCCCTCGCTGAAGCTCGAGAATCCATTTCGGTGCGGATGTGGCGGTCCTTCTTCAGGGGGCGCTACAGTACTATACAGAGTTTTAAGGAGACGCGATTAGCACCACCATACAGAGTTTTAAGGAGACGCTGTTAGCACCACCGTACAGAGTTTTAAGGAGACGCTGTTAGCACCACCGTACAGAGTTTTAAGGAGACGCTGTTAGCACCACCATACTGAGTTTTAAGGAGACGCGATTAGCATCACCGTTCGCATCAACTTAGGCTTGCCAACCTCCTAGCAGACCTAAGTTAACACGCTAGAAGTATACATCGGGATTTGCCCTAGACGCTCGTCCCCAGGCTCACCTCCTGTATACCCCGGGCCCAAATTATTAATCAATCTATGGCTCGCTTTTGAAATCAATGATAGTTTGGGTGGCCAAAAGGACCATTCGAAAGTAGAAAATCGGGGTGTGGGAGGCCAAAGGGACCATTCGGGACAAGGTTATAATTGCGAGGTCGAGAGACCAAAGTTCGCATTTAAAATAAATGGGTTTTCCTTGCCACTAGTTGAAAGTATTTAAAACATTTTGGTTTGCTATCAAAACGGTTCGACTAAGCAGATAGAGAAATAGTAAAGGCAATACAACAAGTAATAAGAAAGCGGGATAGTGGTTTATTTCGCAAACCTAAGTAACTATGTTCTTACTCCAGTTGAAAACAATTTAAAACCCTTACCTGGCTCAACACGACAGTATGAAAGCAAACGGTAGTCAGGTTTCTCCCTCGTTGGTCTCACCTGTAATACACAGGGCCTAGAGGATGAAAACGAGACCGAAAATACTAAAAGCAAGACACGAACAACAGACGACGCACGGCAATTCATATGGAACCTCAATCATGCTACAGTTGCAATATGGAAAGCCAGGCAATTAAACATGTGAAGATATATAAAATACGGAATAACAACTAAGGAAAGGTAAATGAAATTCTAGATAATGAAAGAATATAAATTAAATATTAAAGGCATGCTTAAAATAATATAAAGACGTTCTCTCGCGAATATGGGATTAAACGGATAAGAAACGGGAAAGGTGGGAAAAAAAACCCTAAATGAGAAAGGTGTCAATTGACGGCCAAATAGGGTCGGATAATTGTAAATAATGAAGACTATCAAATCTCGAGGCTCGAGGGAGCTATAGGTGAACTCAGATTGATATTCGGAGGTCGAATGGGAAGATGGCATTATTTGTAAGGGGTAAAATGGTATTTATCGTGAGAAACACTCAAAATCAAGCTAGAAAAATGGTTAGGGGGGGTTGCACCGGCCTGTGCACGGTCTTGAGACCGTGCAGTAGCCCGTGCGTGATCACGTAAGGGTGCACGGTCTTGGGACCGTGCAGTAGCCTGTGCGTGATCACGTAAGGGTGCACGGGATTGGGCACAGTCTTGGGACCGTGTAGTAGCCTGTGCGTGATCACGTAAGGGTGCACGGGCTCCTGCACGGTCTTGATCAAGACCGTGCGTTAATTCTCACATATATTCATATATATCACATAAGCTACACATAAGCACAAGAAACACGTAAAATGGTCAAGTAATTCTTCCTAAACACGAAAATCCTAATATATAAAAAAATTCTATACAAAAGCCACGAAAATCGTAACGAAGGGGGAACGAAATGAAATGGGGTAAAAGGATTACCGGTAGAGAATGTAGTGAGGATCGTTCGGGTTTTCACGGCTCGTCTATCGGGCGAGGAACGAGCTCGGTAGGGCATCAGGAAGATTCTCTCCTTTCTTCTCCTTCTTTCTCCGTCCTTTCTTCTTTTCTCCTTCTTTTTGTGTAATAAGAGAATGAGAGAGATAGGTAGATATTTAGGAAAATATCTCGGGGGGGTAAAATGGTCATTTAGGCTTTTAAGGGCATTTATGTAATTTAAGTAATTTAGGACATTTAGAAGATAGGTTAAATCAATCTTTTCCACAAGATTAATTAATCCAATTGGATAGATCGAGAAATTAGGCAAGAAAGAATTCGCGTAATTATTAATAATATAATCAAAATATTCGGGTCGTTACAACTGTACTCAAGAAGGCCTTAAGTAGTGTTGGAGCAGGTGATGGTGCTGCTTCATCCAAACTAAGGGTTCCGGATCTAAATCCCTTTGGCGGCGAAAGGAGCGCAAAAGGTGCTTGAGAACTTTCTGTGGGATATGGAGACGTACTTTGAGGCAGCGAAGTTCGTGATGCTGATAAGGTGACCATAACCTCACTATATCTGACTGGCGATGCAAAATTGTGGTGGAGAGCACGTCTTTCAGATGATGCTAGTGCCAATCGAGAGCGGATCGATTCATAGGAGGCACTAAAAAAGGAACTACAAGAGCAGTTCCTTCCTTGCAACACGAGTTGGTTAGCAAGGGAGTCCCTTCGGAATTTGAAGCATTCGGGGACAATTAGAGACTACGTCAAGGAGTTCAGTTCGCTTTTGCTGGATATCAAAGAGATGTCGGATGAACACAAGTTGTTCAATTTTATGGCAAGTTTGCAGCCTTGGGCCCAAGCTGAATTGTGTAGGCAGGGTATCAAGAGTTTGTCAAACGCCATCGCTGCTGCTGATTGCTTGTTGTATTACAGAACTGTCGGGAATCTCGGTCCATATGAGGGAAAGAAGGATGCGGGTAAAGACAAGGGTAAGCCTAAATTCAAAAAGAAGGAAACAAATAAAGTGACAACGAGTGTGGAGAACGTGTCTACCCGGTTACAAATGGTGGGAAAGTTTTTACAAAATCCTGGGTTTCATCTTTTACAATTTTACCATCAGAATCTTATAATCCTGGGTTATTTGTAAGATTTCAAAGTTTCAAATAGATATGCTAAATGAAGAAAACCAGAATGTGCTTCGACTTGTAACGTATGCAGTAAATCAATTAGACAAGTAAATAATGCAATAAGTCATGCAATAATGTGTCCCGGCGAGAACGAGCCCTCTCCTTATAACTCCCAACCATCAAAATCATGAAAGCATGTAATCAAATACTCCACCACCAAAAGTCATGATCCAGTCAGAATTTTATGGAAACGCGTGTTAACAACGTCACCCTAATCAGAATTTTCTAGGAAGCGCGTAGCCTATAACGCCACTCTCGCACTAACTCAGGCTAGCCAACCTCCTGGCCGACCTAAGCGAATACGGATTGGAGTATACATCGGGATTTACCCTAGACGCTCGTCTCCAGGATCACCTCCTGTATACTCCGGGCCCCAAGTCAGGATCTAGTCCATGGCTCGCTTTTGAAAACAAGAATAGTTTGGGTGGCCAAAAGGGCCCCGTTCGAAAAATGATGCAAGCAGTTAAGTATGAATGGCCAAAGGGGCTTTTGAGACAAGTTGGTGTAACGATCTAAGAAATACTTATAACCGCCGTACGCTTCGGGAGCATGATGACAGATGTCCCTAACGACATTACTTATAAGTGCCTCTGAGATCAAATGGTTAATTTTAAAACAAATAAGTTACTTGTCTCTAGTTGAAAGCATTTTAAATCATTTTGTAGATGCATAGGTTTTGCTATCAAAATGTTTGACTAAGCACATAAGGAAATAATAAAGGTAGGAACAAGAAGCAAGAAGAAAGGCGGGATAATAATTTATTTCGCAAACCTATATAACTATGTCCTTACTCCAGTTGAAAGCATTTTAAACCCTTACCTGGCTCGACAGAACAAAAGAAGGAAAGCAAGCAGCAATTATAATTCGGCCTCAAAGATCCCACCTGAAAACACGAGGTCTTGAGGATGAATGACTGACACGACAAGGAAACAGACACTGACGCTCGGCTACCAAATTATGAACATGCTTAAAGGTACTCATTCAATATTCAGGCACAACAGAGAAAGCAGGGGCAATATGGTCATCTAATATGAAAAGTATGGAATAAACGAATAACAAAAAGCGTTTAACTAGATATAAAACACTTAAGCATAGAAGCTAATCAAGGGATAAGATTGTAATTCAATATTAAACAAGTACACTCCATTTAATCAACAACTTTGTGACGACCCGCAATCTCTAAGTTCAAGATTAGCGCGTTCATCGGAATTCGGACCATTTACGGTCCCGACGTCTTTCACACTTGCACGTCTTCCAACTCTTGCATTTGAAGATTTTTATAAATCATCGATTTGGTATTTAAAACCCAAATCATTAATCAGAATTTAATTTGCATCGTTTTGCCACTAACTAGGGTCAATTTGGTAAATTTATATTTTTTTTAGCTCGTTTAATCGAATTTAGTAATTTAACAGTGTACATTGGACTGGGGTTCAATGTTTTAATAATGCATATTTTATCGAGGTTTCAAATATTTTCATAAGATTCTAAATATTATTCATTAAGTCATATTTTAAAGAAAATTTCATTTTAGCCCAAATTTATTTACACTTTAACCCAACCCGGAATTGACTTTTCGTAAACTTATGAATTTTAACAAAATGAACCTCAATCTTTGTTAAGCATTTAATTTCGGTCATTTTGACACTAAGTACACTAAATTCCAACACTTTACACTTTTGGCACATTTTTCGAAAATAGGGTATATTATGTAATTTTGCAAAAATGCTGGGGCATAACTGAAAACCTGGAGAACACACACACGCAGCCGATCGCGACGCTCTCTCCACCCCCAAATGTGATTTTTCTCATTTCTTCTCGGAATCGCGTGTATGATATGTCGAATCGACCGTCTCGACGAGACGAACTCAACCATACCATTATTCCAGTGATTGGAGCAGCGACGATGGTGCAATGGTAGCGCGAAGATCCACGACGTCGGAGCTCACCGTCGCAACTTTCCGGCGACGTTCGACGGCGGCCAGGGCACGGGTCTTGACCGATTTTTCACGAGGATTCTATTAGTGGCGGTGCCGACGTCTGATTCGCGACGATGGCGGCGCTATAGACGATTTTCAGGCTCAACAATAGGGGTGGCAATTTGGTAGTTTCCGGTGGAGGCTCGGCCCCGGACCACCGTAGTCTTGACCGGACAGAGGAAACAAAGCAAATGGCGGTGGTGTCGCGACATGCATCGCCGCGACGGCGGAGCTGGGTGGCACGTGGCGGAGCCGCAGTGGCAACGTGGTGGTTTGAGCTTTTCCAGCCACCATTTCCATTGACCAAGAGACGATTTCAACCTTCTCGAAATGGGTAAGCCGATTTCGAAGTCCATTTCGTAATTCGTTGAGCCAATTTTCGTTAATTTTGAATCTTGGAATTCTAGGGTTTTGGAGCTTCGGAGTGGAATTAAATTCCGATGGATGATTCGATTGAGAAACGGTTTTGGGGGAAGTGACGGGCTTGTTGAGAGGAACATTTCGGTATAAGGGTTCGACCATCAGAGGTGGTCCGGCGGCGGTCCGGGATGGTAGGCAGTTTCCGGTGTTTTTGGCTCTGTTCCAGCGGGAATCCGGCTACGGTGTCTTCGGACAAATCGTTCCCCTCGACACAACGGTTCTAACGGTGCTGGTATTACTCGAATCCAACTTGTCGTTTGTCTTTTATCGCATTTTTTTGTATTATTGTGTTAATTTAGTAGCTTTTTTATATAACTTCTAGCTTTTAGCTTTTGAGCATGAATTAATTGTACTCTAGCTTGTTTTAATTGTTGAATATTGTTGTTGTATGATTGTGTAGTCGAACGGATGGGTATCGGTTCGATTAAGCTAGAGATAGGATTAATATGAACTTGTAGCTTTTGAGCTTTTGAGAAAAGCTATAAGTTGTGAAGTTGTATTTCAAATTATTGTTTTAAATGAAATATACTTGTTGGTGTTGAATTACAATCTTACCCTGCTAAGCTTATATGTTTAGATGTTTTGTAATTAATTTAGTGCTTCTCGTTTATTTAATTATTGCATGCTTTTGGATAAATTGACCATATTGCCCCTACTTGCTTTCTTATGTTTAAATGTTGAATGAGGGTCCTTAAGCATGTTTGTATTTTGATAGCCGAGCGTCAGTGTCTGTTTTCTTGTTCGTGTCAGTCATTCATCCTCTAGACCCCGTGTTTTCAGGTGGGACCTCTGAGGGAGAATCATATCTTTTGCTTGCTTGCTTTTCTCGTATGTCGAGCTACAGGTCAGGGTTTAAAATGCTTTCAACTGGGGCAAGGACGTAGATATTTAGGTTGCGAAGTAACTTATCATCCCGTCTTTCTTATTGCTTGCTATTCTTGTCTTTAATAATTCCTTATGCGCTTAGTCAAATCCTTTTGATAGCAAAACCAAAACGATTTAAAATGCTTTCAACTAGAGACAAGTAACTTATTTGTTTTAAAAGTAACCATTTGATCTCAGAGGCACTTATAAGTAATGTCGTTAGGGACATCCGTCAGCATGCTCCTGAAGCGTACGACGCTTATGAGTATTTCTTAGATCGTTACATCAACTTGTCTCAAAAGCCCCTTTGGTCATTCATACCTAACTGCTTGCATCATCTTTTCGAATGACCCTTTTGGCCACCTAAACTGACATTGATTTCAAAAGCGAGCCATGGGCTGGATCATGACTTGGGCCCGAAGTATACAGGAGGTGAGCCTGGAGACGAGCGTCTAGGGCAAATCCCGATGTATACTTCTATGCGTGTCAACTTAGGTTGGCTAGGAGGTTGGCTAGCTTAAGTTGATGCGAACGGTAGTGCTAATAGCGTCTCCTTAAAACTCTGTATGGTGGTGCTAATCGTGTCTCCTTAAAACTCTGTTATTGGATCATCCTTTTGATGGTGGAGTACTTGACTACATGCTTTCATAATTTTCATGGTTGGGAGTTATAAGGAGAGGGCCTGTTCTCGCCAGGACACATTACTGCATGACTTATTGCATTACTTACTTGTCTAATTGATTTACTGCTTTTGTTACAAGTCGAAGCACATTCCGGTTTTCTTCATTTAGCATATGTATTTCCCTATATATATATAAAACCTGGAAGCGTGGCTCGAACTTGCCCAACGTAAGCCTTCTTTATTGTTCAAACTACTTAGTTAAATTATGAGCCGTGTTTACTTATCATTTCCAACTAGTTTATATCATGCCTTTCGAACTTGTAACGACCTCGTGACTCAACTAATATCCTTTCAATTGATCGGCTTGACTTTATGTGCAAATGATTTTAAAGGATCCGGTTCGTCACCCTTTTTGTGTTTTCAAAGTAAACCGAACCCGAGTATTGCTTTGTGTTACTTTGCAACTTATATTGTTATTTATATTCTTTTTCAAAACAGGCAACATTCACTATTTTGATTTTAAAAGATAAAGGACGAACTGTGATCAAAACCCCCCCTTACTGAGTATCCTTTATACTCACCCCTTCTATTTTGGTTCTTGCTTCAGGTAGACAGGTGGCGGTGTCACCTATCTTGTTAGTCGGCAGCAGCAGGTCTAGGTCGGCTCTTGCCTATTGTCTTGTCAGTGTCCCAACAATAGTCAAGTCTTTACTCTCTGATTTAATTTGGAATTGTTGTATTTAATATTATGATTTAATTTATTTTCTTTCTGTACTTACGTGCCCCTGAAATCGGATAGTTTAGTTGAGCCTAATCGAACCGAAACCTATCAATTCGTCTATACAATCATTCAACAACAATAATCAACAATTTCTACAATTAAACCAAGCTAGGATACCAGTTATTCATGCTCAAAAGCTAGAAGCTATAAGCTATAATCCAAAAAGCTACCAAATTAACACAATTATACAAAAAATGCGATAACCTCTCTTGTTCGGAAGAATCGAAACACATCGAAATGGTACCAGCCGTACAACATAATAGAAGGATTTGGCAGAAATATGTAAAATTGTTGGATTCGGGTAATACCAGCGCCGTTGGAATCGTTGCGACGAGGAGAACAATCTTCGTGAAGACTCTGTTGCCGGAATCTGACTGGATCTGTAGCGCCGCCGCTGCGCCGCCACCGGGCTTTCGTCGAAACACCTCCGATAGTCGAATTCTTATACAGAAATGATTCTCTCGACACGCTGGTCACAACCATGGTGGTTTGCCGTCGTGACTCCGCCTGGAACCACCGAGAACCACCACTCCCGTCGCCACTCAACGTTGCCACCCCTTCAAGTCGCCATAACTCCGCCGTCGTGGTCCGATGAAAGTGAAACCACTGCCAAAATGCTCCTCTCTTCATGGGCTTCAATTCCCGACCAACCCCATGCATTGACATCGTCGGAGAACTGAGATCAGAAAGCATCACCGCCGCCTGAAAATCGCCGATTCTGCCGCTGTCTGTGGTCGGATGGCCACGGGACCACCACCGTTGGCTTCCTTGCAAAAAAATCAGTCCAGAAGCACCCTTGCGCACCGCTTGAAAGTCGCCGGAAAAGCCATGACCACCACCATCTTAGCCGCGGAACTTCCGAGCTCCACCGCGCCACCATCGTCGTCCAAATGCCAGCAATAATGGTACCATTGTGCTCCTCTCGTGAGACGATCGATTTCCATATATCATTTGCTTGATTTTGTGAAGAAATGCAAAATTCCCAATTTTGGAAAATGAGAGCTCTCGATCGTGCGCCTGCTACGGTGTGATCTCCAATTTTCATTTTGGCCCCATGACTTCCAATAATTACATAATATATCATATTCGTCAAAAAATGTGTAAATTGTGTAAAGTGTCGGAATTTGGTGTACTTAGTGTCAAAATGACCGAAATAAAATGCTTAGTACGAATGAAGGTTCGTTTTCTTAAAATTCATGAGTTTACAAAAAGTCAATTCCGGGTTGAGCTAAAGTGTAAATAATTTTGGGCTAAAAATGAAATTTTATTTAATATATCACTTAATGAATAATATTGAGGATTTTATGAAAATATTTGGAACCTCGACAAAATATGCATTATTGAAACATTGAACCCTAGTCCAATGTGCACAGTTAAATTACTAGATTAAATTAAACGAGCTAAAATATAAATTTACCGAATTAACCCTAGTTAATGACAAAACAATGCAAATAAATTTCTAATTAATGCCTTGGGTTTTAAATACCAAATCGATGATTTATAAAAATATTTAAATACAAGAGTTGGAAAACGTGCAATTATGAAAGACGTCGGGACCATAAATGGTCCGAATTCCGATAAATGCGCTAATCTTGAACTTGGAAATTGCGGATCGTCACAATGAACTTATCTTTGGTACTATGATATTAAGTACTAACACATCACATGCAAACCACAAAAACAACTCCCATCAGAAAAATTAACAATTCTGGGGCACCGCGCGATGTGACTAGTATATACATATGCACAAAACAAAACAAAAAAGAAAACAATTAATATATTAATAATTCAAGTATTTATGTATGTTATGAAGTGACGACATTATAACGACTTAGATAATATTAATTATTGACTGAGTCAAATATTAATTAGACAGACTTACAAAAAGTTAATTTTTATAGTATGACAATGTAATTAAATTCTCACATGGAATCATAGTTATAGTTCTCGACAGTACGGTATTACATCGAAGTATCGAACAGTAAGCATCGCCTGGAACATTTGGGCCCAATCCCTACTACCAACAGCTAAAGACTAGAGCTCCGGAAACTGATAATTTACAGGAAATAGCAAAACCATATCATATTAAGTATATACATAGACACTTGCCACTATTACAAATAAATTGAAAGAGTCAGAAACTGAAAGAAAACCACATCGGATCTCTCGCTAATTAATTTTAGTTTAGGCAACTAAAATTTGTCCAAAACAACTAACTAATGCCTGTGCCGCCGAATTGGGGAACCCTGACATCGCCTTGATAGTCCGTCCATGCACATCAAGGTTTCCAACTAATTTGATTATATCTTCATTGCCTCAAGATTAATTGAATAAAATTTCCTCAAACACTCAAACTTCCACCACACAAATTCAACAACTAACTACGTTCATCTCCTAAAATTGATTCAATCAACCATTTTTACTCAAAAAAATAAAATTAAAAACCCATGAAAACCCACCCCATATTCAATCCGGAAAGTTGATGATGAATCATGAAAGCCCAAAACCACCACCATACACCGCGACCGTCGTCGGACATACATTAACTGTCAAAATTGAAATTCGAAATGTGTACCCACTAATTCAATTGCCTTGTCAAATTAAACACAATGGTAGACCCGATTTCTAGTTAGAGGATGATTTTGGTGTATGAATTAAAAATTAGGAAGAAACGATGAATGAAAATATATAATCTGGAAGATAAGAAGAAAAAAGAGAAAAAGAATATGATGTGAGGATAGAAAAGGAATTTTGTTATCAAAATTACATGTAATTTCACAGTCAAGGCGCGTGAGTATCACAAGGATTATCTATGCAAAATTTGATTTTTCTAAGATTTTTTATGAGAGTTTTTAAATCACAGTTTTTTTTTTTTTTTTGCTCATTCGAATTAACAGAGGGGGCTGGGTGCATTTAGCTCCGAGGAAAAAGAACCGACCCGGTTAATAATAGATATTGCTGAGCCTGAGAACCTCAACTAACTGCATATCCATACAAGAAATATACAGCTACAACCAATTGAGATTACTTTTCAAATTCAGCAAAATTAATTTGGAAGATTTTGTTTTCTTTCATTAATTGCAAATTCAAAGCTCTCAAAAGCCTGATTAAGTTGATGGTTTTGGCGATTCCTTGATCATCTATAAATACAGCGTTTCGCTATAGATGCCCTTTTGCTTTTATTGCTTTTGCAGTGTTCACGCAAGAACATTCCGTGGGACATAACCCAGATCTAGAATTCGCCTCTCCTTTCAGTTCCCCAAAATAATTTTAGGTACGCATTCTTTGATCAGCTTTTTTCAATCAATAGTCGGTTCTAATTTGTATGAGATTATTGGGTTGTATCTTCATTGGTGAAGCAGAGGCAAAATTATCAATTGTTTTGTTTTAATTAGCGTTCATCAGTATTGAATTATCGGGTTTATTGGTTTCTGAATTTTCTTTTTCAAATCATATTTTTAGGGGTTGATAGGAGAATAAATCTCTTAATTTAGCTCATATCATCTTGGACTATTTGTATTCTGCAACTATAGGTTGTTAGTGTTTTTTTTTTTATTCTTCCCAATGAGAGCTTGTTAATTAAGGTTGAATTTCTGTATCTTATATGTCTCCTGTTTGAGATTTTGATTTGAGGATTAATAGTGAGTAGTATTATTTCAGGTTTAAAAATGGAAGGTATTGTAGTTCGGAGAGTTATTCCTTCTGATAACAGTTGCCTCTTCAATGCGGTTGGGTAAGTGTTTGGATCTTAATATATCTAAATTGCTTAAAATATGAACAATGAGGGAGTTCTTTTTCGTCTGTAATTAATTAAGGAATTTTGCTTGTAGTTATGTTATGGATCATGACAAAAACAAGGCTTCTGAACTGAGACAGGTATGAATTGGACTGTATTATACTTTCAACAAATGCATTTCTTATAGTACGCGACTTGTGGTTTTGTAAATTTAGGGGGTGTTTGCAAACTCTACTGCTTTGAAGAAGTTAAAGCAGAAGCTACAGTAGAAAAGTGGAGGAGTAAAACCAGGAAGTGTTTGGAAAAAAAACTGAAAAGCACTAAAAGATAATAGTTGAGTTTTTGGGGGAAAAGCTAAGAAGCCGTTATACTACTCTCAAGAAACTTTCATCTATTTATGAAAATAACCTAGATGGTAGAAGTTGAAGCCAAAAGTAGGTTCTGAGGTGCTTCAATCTTCTAGCTAAATTTGCTTACTTAAACAGAAGTTGGGAGTGTCTGGAACGCCAACGTGCTGAAAAAATGCCAAGAGATGAAAAGTGCTTTTTCTTAGAGTTTGCAAATACTACCTCAGTATGTATGCGTACTTGCAAACATTTCTTTTCTTTTGTTCTAAGCATATTAAATTTAGCAAGTATTTATATGCATTAACTGTAGCAGGTATTTCTTTTGTTCTACACAGAATTTGGACCAAGTTTTATATAAGAGTTCAAGAATGAAATAACTTTTTTTGTCTAAATTAGTAATTCGAATTAGTGGTAGCAGACCTTAAATTTCGCCAAGTAGATACTTGAAAGAAAAAGAATTCGTGCTTATGAAATGCAATATATTTGTATATTTTGTAAATTACGTCAAACCTTCGTATCTTTTTTTCTTTATTCCCATCTGACAAGTTTTAATTTGTGAAGGTTATAGCAGCAACAGTTGCTAGTGATCCAGAGAAGTATTCGGAAGCATTCCTTGGAAAGACTAATCAAGAATACTGTGCATGGATTCTTAACCCGGAAAAGTGGGGAGGTCAGCATTAACTTTGTCTTTTCTAAAAGTTGTATCCTATCATGAGCTATATAGTTTGGGGAAATTTCATTCTGATATTTTTCGTGGTTTTGTATGTATAGGTGCGATTGAGCTTGCAATATTGGCCGATTATTATGGACGTGAGATTGCAGCATATGATATACAAACTACAAGATGTGATTTGTATGGACAGGTTAAGAACTTTGAGGAAAGAGTGATGCTCATCTATGACGGACTCCATTATGATGCTTTGGCTGTATGTTTCTTGTCTATTAATCTCTTTCTCTATTGATGTGCATGTTTTTAGTTATCTAAAAAAAAAAGCGAATTACATCTGAGTTCCTCGAAATTCGGTGCATTTACAAACGATCCCTCTAATTTGAGAAATTAGTGTACAGTCCTGATGTTTCATAAATGTATAAAAAGAGAATATTTACGCTAAGCGGCGGTATTTTCAGAGTATTTACACATTTATTGAGAACCTCGGGGACCATATTGTAATTTCTCAAACTGGAGGTGTTGATTGGTAAATTCACCAAACTTCAAGGTACTCAGATGTAATTCACCACGAAAAAAAGGGAAGCCTCTTTGTGCCTTTCGATAAGCATTGAATAAAAGTGCTGTCTTATTTTAGCATATTATTGTCCTAATATATGCCTATATTTAATTAGGTAATATTTACTGTTTGTGCCATTAGACTATCTTTGTATGTATGAGTCCTTTATGTTAGTCGAATTTTGCCTTCTTGAATAAACTATGCAGTCAAACTTATTTACTTTAGTTTATTTTTTTGTGGGTTGTACTTGTCGGAATTTTATAATTTTCCTTTTTTTTTTGGTAATTATGAATACTATATGATGTTTACTTTTCTGCAGATGTTGCCTTTCGAAGAAGCTCCTGAGGAATTCGATCAGACAATATTTCCCGTGCAGGACAGAACTGTGGGGCCCGTTGAGGGACTTGCCCTTAATCTTGTTAAAGACCAGCAGAGGTATAATGTTTAATTTGCAAAATTTTGTTTTCTGCTCTAATTTTGGCTGATGACTTCTTGTCCTCTGTGATTTTCCTGTACATCCAACTATATTGAGATGAGAATGATCATATTTTGATCATTTGTACAAAGATTCTGTAATAACTATATCTTTCTTTCATATATCTACTACCCTTGAGGTTTGCCCAAATTACAATATAATCCCTCTAGTTACAGAATCTACAAAAAACTCATTGATCTTTCACTTCATGACAAAAAACTCCCTGAAACTATACCACATGAAGCCAAAAAATGCAAATAATCAGTTTTTTGTAATTTATGAAAATAGAGGGACTATATTGTAATTAGTTCAAACCTCAGTTGTGGTAGATATAATTAGCCTTAGGTTGATAGTATTTTGTAATATGTTACGCATTTTTATCGTGTCATTTTGTTAAATTTCAGGAAGAGGAGTTATACCGACACATCTCGCTTCACTTTGCGTTGCGGTGTTTGCCAAATTGGAGTTGTGGGACAGAAGGTTTTTTATATTTGAATTTGTAAAAAGATCTAGAATTTTTGAAGAATTTTTGAAGAATTTTTGCCTAATATGTTGCAGGAAGCAATGGAGCATGCACGTGCAACGGGTCATGTGAATTTCCAGGAGTACAGATAATGAAACCTTACATGAATTTGTCTGTTATTATCTTAATTGCATTTAACAATGTTATAGATATAATATGGTGTGTGTTGTATTTTCATTCATGTTGTGGAAGGAAAACTCAGCTTTTTCCTTTTTGGTTTCCAACCCAATTTATTCCGGGCTGGCTCGGGTACTGCAGAAGCCTTATTGGTAACGAACCTCCCAACTGAGGGAAGGAAAACGAGTGGATTGTCCATATCTCGTGTTGTTATTGTAACATGAACAATTTTTCTTTTTCCTTTTATTTTATTCTTTTGACATAGAACATGAATAATTTGTGTCATTTATTTGATTAAAGAGATTTGTTTAAATGAATGAAAACATTGGTACAGAAGAAGTGTTCTTGATAAGTGAGAGTCTGCACGTGTATTTTCTATCTTTATAATTATTTCATATATATTGTTTTTTTATTCAGTGCAACCCTACATATTTTGTAATGCATGTCTGCATGAGTCAAGTGCATCCGTGATCTTAAGTTTCTGGTTCTTCAATTTCTATACATATAATGTTGGGTGGGAGAGATCATTTTAAAAGCTTATAAGAATAATAATAATATTATTATTGTATTTGGCTACGTGCATTAGGTGGAGTTCTTTATAATATTAAGGAGTCAAGTCAACTTAAAAGGGGCAAGAAGAAAATGTATTTGAGTCAATCGGTCATTAAGTTTAAAATTCTTTAATTTAATGCCTACTTTATTTTCAAAATTTCAAATTCGAGATATCTAGTTAATCTAACATAGTATCAAAGCATTATATCACGCTACTTAGTTGTCATTTTCCAATTATTCGCTATCTATTTCATAATCTCATTAGTTTGAGGCAGGTATAATTGTATAATATCCACTGATTCCAAGGGCAAAATTGACATTTACCTCTTTATGGGCATATTTATGTTGAGAGGGGATAAATGGCATATTTTCAAAAGTTTTGGTGCAAACATTAAACGATTTGTAGATTGAGTAGAGAAAGTGTTATTTACCTAATGAAGCATTAAATAAGTGTTAGTTAAGTAATTAGTATATTTTAGATCATATAATTGTATAGAATGTTAGGCATTAATGAGAGTAACTTCCATTTGGCATAGTATGAGAGGCATTTTTTTTTTTTTAAATTTTGGTCCAATAGAGGCTTACTTGATAGCTTTATTTCTAAGTCATTGGTTAGTTATATATTGATGATTTCATGAAGTGCAAGTAAAATCATTTCATCTTTTGTAGTCACCACTCAACAGTAGACATCTAACCAAATTAGTGGATATTATTATATCAAAATCATGAAATTTTAATTTTTTTTCTAATAAAATTTTTTTTCCAGCAAAAAATATATGTTTATTGTTTTGGTCCTCTTGAGAATAAAAATGTGGTGGCAAGTAATTTTCTTTATTATCTTTAAAGTATAGTTTGGCTACTTGAAGCCAATAATTCAAACCCAATACAAACAATTTGTTGCGCAATCTCAACACAATTAATTTGCACAAAATATACAAATTTCTATGTCAATATCATAATTTATTTATTTTTAAATATTAGTTTTCATTTTTCAATCAATAGTGGGTAGAGGTCTATAGACGATTCGGGTTGGAAAAGATAATAATAAAGAGTTATTACTCCCTCCTAAATCAAAAGGAATGAAGAGGTTTATGTACTATAACATTCAAATTAAATTTCAGAAATATAAATTTTGATGCTACTGAGAGTTCGAGGGAGATTGGTGTCGGTATTGTTGCGAGAAATTCTTTTGACCTTTGTTTTGGCTGGGAAATAGGAAGAACAGGCTTTCAGGGATCCTGAGTTTGCAGAAATATCTGCTTGTCTGAAAGCGATGAAGTTGACTCAAGACTCTGAGTGGCAGAGAGTGATATTTGAAGGGGATTGTCTCAATCTTATTTAGAAGTTTCGAAGTGACTTTGATGATTGTTCGTATTAGGGTAATTTTATTGATGATATGCGTAGTATTGGTACAAATTTTGTTAGTTGTGAGTTTTCTTTCGTTCGTCGTGATGCTAATAGAGTAGCTCACGTTTTAACTAGAAATGCAATTTCGGCTTGCATTGATTCGGATGTTGCTCCCCGTTTAGTTTTGACATTGTTATTTCGAAATTGAATTAATATATTATATTATTATCCCCTATTTTGAGGGATCTGTTCCAAAAAAAGTAGTTTTTACATTAATAAAATACATTTTTTTTCAATAATTAGAGTAACTAATTACTAATTAGCACCCATATTTGACAAAGGAAAAGTTCTAAATGGATATTTGATGCGTCACTCATCAGATAAGCGGAAAATTAGCCATAAGGATCTCTTTTACAGCTTTCTTTAAAAAAAAGGACCAACTTTAAAAAGTGTTAGACAAAAGTTCCTGAAATTAAAACTTCTTAGAAATAAGGACCTATTTTGAATAAAATAATATTATTCATGCCTAGTCATCAAAAATATATTTTCTTTTATATTTTCTTTTCATATGATTTGCGAGTAATTACGAAAATACCCTCAAAGGAGTTAAAAATTACTGAGAAAACCAAAGAGTATTTCCCTCCAAATTTGCAGAAGCTAAACCGTCGGGGAGAGGAATCATCGTGATTGAGCAGTTCCCAAATATAATGTCTGTCCCTGACACAGTTACTACTATACAAACGGACATCAGATTGAGAAGACGACCGCTTGAAAAACCCTTCCATAATCCCGGTCTGAGAAGAAGCGAAGCGAGGCAAAGTCTGCAGAATCCACCCCAGGTACTCATTTTTCTCCTCGATTCTATATAATAGCCTTCATTCTCAGACCTAAACACTACATATATCGATCACCAAAAACGCAGAAAACACCCACCAGCGCGGAAGCACAAAGCCTCAAGTCTCAACCAACTCCTTTTTCAGAAATACTTTGAAGGTATTTTCAAATGCTTTGATTATTTAGATCTGAGCTCATATTTTGTGGAATTTTATACTTCCAATGTTATTTTATTACTCAGATTTCGTGAAATTTCTTTAATGCTCTGGTTTTCTGATTTCCTAGATTGAGTTTTACTGCCTTGAAATAGTCCTTTATACCCTAGTTTCTGTAGCGCCCCCTGAAGGAGGACCGCCACATCCGCACCGAAATGGACTCCCGAGCTTCAGCGAGGGGCCTCAACTCAAAAACCCACTCCGGCGAACGGCACTCAAGCAAACACTACCGGCAACAACGACGACATCCCAACAACAACCACAATAAAACAGAGATATGCGGAAGCGATTATAAAGTAAACAGATAAATTCCATAAATGCCTACGAGGCTAACATAATATCAATTAAACATGTGAAATTCGAAATACAATAGAATAACAACACGTAGTGCCATCCATGGCTCAACTAGTCTATCCTGTACAATCCTACATATCGTCAACTATCCCACATCAGGGGCACATAAGTACGTAAAGTAAATAAATACAATAAACAAGACTCGACGGTTGTTGGGACCACTGACAAGACAAACCAGAAAGACTGAGCCTATCTAGACCTGCTGATGCCGACTGACAAGATAGGTGACGTTGCCACCTGTCTACCTGAAGCAAGAACCAAAATAGCAGGGGTGAGTATAAAGGATACTCAGTAAGGGGGTTTTGATCACAGTTCGTCATTTATCTTTTTAAAACTAAAAGTGGTGAGTGTTGCCCGTTTTGAGAAAGAATACAAATAACGAAATATAAATTGTAAAATGACACCAAGCAACACTCGGGTTCGGCTTATTTGAAAACACAAAAGGTTGACGAACCGGATCCTTTAAAACATTTGCACGTAATATCAAGCCGATAAATTGAAAGGATATTAGTTGAGTCACGAGGCCGTTACAAGTTCGAAAGGCACGATATAAATAAGTTGGAATCGATAAATAAACACGGCTCGAAATTCAACTAATTAATTAAATAATAAAGGAGGCTTACGGTGGCAAGCACGAGTCACACTTCCGGGTTTTATATATATATATATATAGGGAAATACATATGAAAAATGAAGAGAACCAGAATGTGCTTCGACTTGTAACGAAAGCCGTAAAACAATTAGACAAGCAACAAATGCAATAAATCATGCAAAATAATGTGTCCCGGCGAGAACGGGCCCTCTCCTTATAACTCCCAATTGAAAAATCATGTAAGCATATAGTCAAGTACTCCACCACCATCAATACTATACAGGATTTAAGGAGACGCTGTTAGCACCACCATCAGAATTTAAGGAGACGCGATTAGCACCACCGTACAGGGTTTAAGGAGACGCGATTAGCACCACCGTTCGCATCAACTTAGGCTTGCCAACCTCCTAGCAGGCCCAAGTCAACACGCTAGAAGTATACATCGGGATTTGCCCTAGACGCATGTCCCCAGGCTCACCTCCTGTATACTCCGGGCCCAAGTTATTAAACAATCTATGGCTCGCTTTTGAAATCAATGATAGTTTGGGTAGCCAAAATGGCCATTCGAAAGTAGGAAATCGGGGTGTGGGAGGCCAAATGGGCCATTCGAGACAAGGTTATAATTGCGAGGTCGAGAGACCAAAGTTCGCATTTAAAACAAATGGGTTTTCCTTGCCTCTAGTTGAAAGTATTTAAAATCATTTGGTTTTGCTATCAAAATGTTTGACTAAGCAGATAGAGAAATAATAAAGGCAATACAACAAGTAATAAGAAAGCGGGATTGTGGTTTATTTCGCAAACCTAAGTAACTATGTTCTTACTCCAGTTGAAAACAATTTAAAACCCTTACCTGGCTCAACACAACAGTATGAAAGCAGACGGTAGTCAGGTTTCTCCCTCGTTGGTCCCACCTGTAATACACAGGGCCTAGAGGATGAAAACAAGACCGACAATACTAAAAGCAAGACACAAGACAACAGATGACGCACGGCAATTCATATAAACTCCACTCATGCTACAGGTGCAATATGGAAAGCCAGGCAATTAAACACGTGAAGATATATAAAATACGGAACGACAATCAAAGAAATACTAATGCAATACTAAATAATGAAAGAACTTAGATAATATATATTAAAGGCATGCTAAAACGCAATTAGGGCACGTAGACATGCTTAAAATAATACAAAGACGTTCTCTCGCGAATACGGGATCAAACGGATAAGGAACGGGAAAGGTGGGATAAAATCCCTAAACGAGTAAGGCGTCAATTGACGGTCAAATAGGGTCGGGTAAATTACAAATTATGAAGAATATCAAATCCCGAGGCTCGAGGAAGTTATAAGTGAAATCGGATTGATATTCGGAGGTCGTATGTGAAAAGTCAACATTTAAATGAGTGGGGTTGACCAAATTCCCGAAGTGCAAGAAAGGAAAAGGCTGGAAAATGCACTAAGTATGTTGCACCGGCCAACGCACGGGCTTGGCAAGCCGGTGCAAGCACAAATAGGGGTGCACGGCCTCACGCACGGTCTTGTGCACGGTGCCAAGACCGTGCAGGTGCAAACGGGCCTGTGCACGGGCTCAAGCCCGTGCAGGTTGAAAAGTGCTGCACACGGGCTCCTGCACGGTCTTGATCAAGACTGTGCGTTCGCCCGTGTGGATCTTCTGAGCAACAGACTTAGCAGATCGCGAAACCTCACACGCGAAATCAATATTCAAATTCATACATCTCCTAATTTACACCATAAAACATCCTAATTTTCACATATAATCATATATATCATATAAGCTACACATAGGTACAAGAATCACGTAAAATGGTCAAGTAATTCTCCCTAAACACGAAAATCCTAATATAATAAAATTCTATATAAAACTCAATAAAATCGCAACGAGGAAGGAACGAAATGAAATGGGGTAAAAGGATTACCGGTAGAGAATGTAGTGAGGATCGTTCGGGTTTTCACGGCTCGTCGATCGGGTGAGAAACTGGCTCGGTAGGGCGTCGGGAAGTTTCCTCCTTTCTTCTCCTTCTCTTCTCCTTCCTTTCTTCTTTTTCTCCTTCTTTGTATGTAATGAGAGAATGAGAGAGATAGGTAGATATTTAGGAAAATATCTCGGGGGGGTAAAATGGTCATTTAGGCTTTTAAGGGCATTTAGGTAATTTAAGTAATTTAGGGCATTTAAAAGATAGGTTAAATCAATCTTTTCCATAAGATTAATTAATCCAATTGGATAGATCGAGAAATTAGGCAAGAAAGAATTCGCGTAATTATTAATAATATAATTAAAAATATTCGGGTCGTTACAATACTCCCCTCTTCAAAAGAATCTGTCCTCAGATTCTCCTCCGGACTTCGGGGTTAGTTAAGAGGAGTATAATCTAAGAGTTCTAATAATGCGAATTGAAAATGAACATTTAAGCGCAATTAAAATACATTGTAAAACATCAGGCATAACAAAAATAGAATCCAAAGTCATGCGAAAGACGGAATTACAAAAACCCTAAACAAAGCTAACGACGAAGAAGAAAATAAAGGTAAATAGCTCGTGGCTCATCCGAGACACACATTCTCGTCAATAACGACCAAGAATCAGGAAATCCCAATGTAAGGTCCATCATCACTGTCATTATCTATTTCGTTCTTCCGACTGATTCTTGCACTCTTCGTATCCTCAATGACAATTGTCACATCCTCCTCCTGTTTCTTGATTAGAGTTCCTTTTACAGGAAGTAACGCCATCATCATTTCTCCCATTGTACTCCTCGTCCTTCTCGCAATCTGTTTCTTCAAGATACACTCTTTCTTATTCTTTCTACAAAGTGTTTTCTCATCTTCAATGGTATTGGATGATTTCTCCTCTCCGCCTTCCATTAAACCATCATTTTCATCATTTCTTCGCTCGACTTCATACGAAACATCAGGATCGTCATTATCAGAATCCGATGTTGGCTCGTCTCCCATATAATCATCATCATCAGATAATTCATTATCCTCTTCACTAGTTGATTCATCTTCAGACATACCTTCAGAAGTATACTCCTTCAGACTCGATTTGTCAACGTCGGTGCTATCCAGAACCGCATAACGTACTCGCAACAGAATCGATCCTAGTCGGCCAAGAACTCCTTGTCCTTAGCACTTTCTAATAGCGTATAACGAATTTATCGAATTCTACGCTATCCACACAGAGGTCACATAAATCTTAGCATCTAATCATTCAATCAGTGCAAGTGTGAATTTTGAAAGCAGTTAAAGCACGTAAGTTATATAAAACACTTAACACATATTTAAAGCAATTACCATTCGAAACAGAATATTATGAGTGAATGCAATGATAATGCAATGTACCTCTGCGAGTCGGTATCAGGGTCGAGATCCCCTTTTTCTTCCCCGAGGGTTGCTTGAGTCGGGGCAGTCTTGAACTCGATGCTTGCTACTCCCACATCTGAGGCAACGCCCCAGTTTCCTCTTACACTTTGCAGTCTCATGATTGGTCTTTCCACAGTGCTCACAGGGGATGAGGTCCTCGTTCACTTCTGGTCTGGTAGGTTCCGGCCTCTCGTAGTATGTTCCCATGTCTGAAAGGTGCTCGGTCCGGATGGCACTCTTCTTGCTAACTCATTGAAAGAGGATCCTTTCATGTGAGGAATACTTCGTCTCATCTCTTGAAGATCGGACTCCACTCTCATAGCTCGGTTAACTGCCTCGTGATAAACTCGAATGTCCAATCCTACTAATCTTTCCAAGATCTCTGGTTGAAGTCCCTCGATGAACTTTCGCGCTCTTCTTCGATCATCAGATGCAATGTGAGGAGCATAGACGATGAGGCGGCTGAAAAGTGCCTCGTATTGTGCAACAGAGAGAGCTCCTTGGGTGAGGGACATGAACTCTCTTTCTCGGCTGTCACGTACTACTTGCGGCACATACTTCTCTCGGAAGTCGGATAAGAACCGTGACCAAGTGTACGGAATTTTCTCAGCAATCCATCTCTGTTCTATGTAGCGCCACCAGTCTTCAGCTGGTCCTCTCATGAGAAAGATGGCATACTCGACCCTCTCGGGGTCACCGCAGCGTATTACTCGAAAGATTCGCTCCAGATCGGCTATCCAAGCCTCGGCTTTAAGATCATCTGGTTCACCCACGAAGCAGGGTGGGTTGTAGTGCAGAAATTTGTCCAGGGATTGGCTCTCGGCTTGTCTCGCAGCTACATGTTGTTGTTGTTGTTGTCTCTCTTGATGTACTTGTTCAGCAATCTGCCTCATAGTTGTCACTAAGTCTCTTGCAATCGAATTCGGGGATGAGGGAGCTGTAGGGGGTCTTCGAGGAGACATTATGTACCTGTGCTCAGTAAACTAGGAAAAGATGCATGCTCGGTTAATGGAATGATCACATAAGGCATATAAAATTCAACAGAGCATACATATTTGATTCGGATAGCAGGTAATAAGTTTAAGCTCGAAACAAATCACAGAACAAGCAAAACTCGATCCTATAGCCGTACGACCTAGACACGACAAAACCCAAGCAGGACACGACAAGACGGCAAGGCAAGACAGACGCTACCTCGAGTTCCACATCCACTTGCATTCAATCCCAACTCAGTACTACAATTGTAAGAGATCAAACGGTTGGTTGGACATTCCAAAAGAAGATCAATGACAATTTCAATACTAAGGAGTTCTCAAGCACCTGTGACTGGAAACTCTAAGTCTCATTGACACGAAACAGGCAGACACAAGAGACAAGACACGACGCGATTACAAAGCTTCGGTTCCTTTTGGGAACCTAGGCTCTGATACCGCTGACTGTAGCGCCCCCTGAAGGAGGACCGCCACATCCGCACCGAAATGGACTCCCGAGCTTCAGCGAGGGGCCTCAACTCAAAAACCCACTCCGGTGAACGACACTCAAGCAAACACTACCGGCAACAGCAACGACATCCCAACAACAACCACAATAAAACAGAGACATGCGGAAGCGATTATAAAGTAAACAGATAAATTCCATAAATGCCTACGAGGCTAACATAATATCAATTAAACATGTGAAATTCGAAATACAATAGAATAACAACACGTAGTGCCATCCATGGCTCAACTAGTCTATCCTGTATAATCCTACATATCGTCAACTATCCCACATCAGGGGCACATAAGTACGTAAAGTAAATAAATACAATAAACAAGACTCGACGGTTGTTGGGACCACTGACAAGACAAACCAGAAAGACTGAGCCTATCTAGACATGCTGATGCCGACTGACAAGATAGGTGACGTTGCCACCTGTCTACCTGAAGCAAGAACCAAAATAGCAGGGGTGAGTATAAAGGATACTCAGTAAGGGGGTTTTGATCACAGTTCGTCATTTATCTTTTTAAAACTAAAAGTGGTGAGTGTTGCCCGTTTTGAGAAAGAATACAAATGACGAAATATAAATTGTAAAATGACACCAAGCAACACTCGGGTTCGGCTTATTTGAAAACACAAAAGGTTGACGAACCGGATCCTTTAAAACATTTGCACGTAATATCAAGCCGATAAATTGAAAGGATATTAGTTGAGTCACGAGGCCGTTACAAGTTCGAAAGGCACGATATAAATAAGTTGGAATCGATAAATAAACACGGCTCGAAATTCAACTAATTAATTGAATAATAAAGGAGGCTTACGGTGGCAAGCACGAGTCACACTTCCGGGTTTTATATATATATATATATATAGGGAAATACATATGAAAAATGAAGAGAACCAGAATGTGCTTCGACTTGTAACGAAAGCCGTAAAACAATTAGACAAGTAACAAATGCATTAAATCATGCAAAATAATGTGTCCCGGCGCGAACGGGCCCTCTCCTTATAACTCCCAATTGAAAAATCATGTAAGCATATAGTCAAGTACTCCACCACCAACAATACTATACAGGATTTAAGGAGACGCTGTTAGCACCACCATCAGAATTTAAGGAGACGCGATTAGCACCACCGTACAGGGTTTAAGGAGACGCGATTAGCACCACCGTTCGTATCAACTTAGCCTTGCCAACCTCCTAGCAGGCCCAAGTCAACACGCTAGAAGTATACATCGAGAAATTAGGTAAGATAGAATTCGCGTAATAATTAATAATATAATTAAAATATTCGGGTCGTTACAATACTACTTAAATCCAAACTTCAGTGAAGTTGGACATAAATACTCCGTTCAATATTCTAATTTAATATTAAGGAATGTTATAGTATTGTCATGCTTTTGAATACCAATATTTCATTTACGATCATATGTCAATACATCAAATTAGTTCAATATCACAAGTTATGTCATAAGAAATATTATTGTATTCATATAAGTGTGATCAATTGCTCCTTAAATGTAATTCCCTAGTAAGATGTATATTTCAGTTAAGTTTATAGTTGAATCAACTTTAATATTAGACAATGATCAACATACCAAGTTATTCGTATCGACATAAATTTGATCAATTATTCGATCACACATGTGGAGTACGTTTAAGTATATATAGAGTGTAATGGTGATAAATCAAGGTAGTCTATAAACTGGAACAAAGTATAAATTCCAATAAAATAAGTTTTCATAATATGTGGCAGAAATAGAGAATCGAGTACTAGAAAATGGGTATCAAGTACTTAGGTGCAAAATCAGAGTACTCGTGTGCGGAATCAAAGTATTAAATACAATATAACAGGTATTGCAATATATTATTTATTATTACAAAATATCCCACGAGGATGTCAAGAAGAATTCCCTGGAACTCTGGAATTCCCAAAATCACATTTATTTTTCTTATGTTTTTATTACAAACCATGCATGAAAATATAGAGAATCGAGTACAGATTTAAAACGTTGAAAGTACTAATCTGATTAATCAAGGTACACTATAGACTGAAACAAAGTATAAATTTCAATAAAATAAGTTTTCATAATATAAGGCAGAAATAGAGAATCGAGTTCTAGAAAATGGATATCAAGTACTTAGGTGCAAAATTAGAGTACTCTTTTGCGGAATCAAAGTATTAAATACAATATAACAGGTATTGCGATATATTATTTATTATTACAAAATATCCCACGAGGATGTCAAGAAGAATTACCTGGAACTCTGGAATTCCCAAAATCACATTTATTTTTCATATATTTTTATAACAGACCATGAGTGGAAATGTAGAGAATCGAGTACAGATTTCAAACGTTGAAAGTACTAATCTGATTAATCAAGGTACACTATAGACTGGAACAAAGTATAAATTCCAATAAAATAAGTTTTCATAATATGTGCCAGAAATAGAGAATCGAGTATTAGAAAATGAGTATCAAGTACTTAGGTGCAAAATTAGAGTACTCTTTTGCGGAATCAAAGTATTAAATGAAATATAATAGGCATTGTGATATATTGTTTATTATTACAAAATATCCCACGAGGATGTCAAGAAGAATTCACTGGAACTCTGCAATTTCCATGTAGAGAATCGAGTACAGATTTCAAACGTTGAAAGTACTAATCTGATTAATCAAGGTACACTATACACTGGAACAAAGTATAAATTCCAATAAAATAAGTTTTCATAATATGTGGCAAAAATAGAGAATCGAGTACTAGAAAATGGGTATCAAGTACTTAGGTGCAAAATTAGAGTACTCTTTTGCGGAATCAAAGTATTAAATACAATATAATAGGTATTGCAATGTATTGTTTATTATTACAAAATATCCCACTAAGATGTCAAGAAGAATTTCCTAAAACTCTGGAATTCCCAAAATCACATTATTTCATATATTTTTATTATAGACCATGCGTGAAAATGTAGATAATCGAGTACAGATTTCAAACGTTTAAAGTACTATTCTGATTAATCAAGTTACACTATAGACTGGAACAAAGTATAAATTCCAATAAAATAAATTTTCATAATATGTGGCAGAAATAGAAAATTGAGTACTAGAAAATGGGTATCAAGTACTTAGGTGCAAAATTAGAGTACTCTTTTGCAGAATCAAAGTATTAAATACAATATAACAGGTATTGCGATATATTGTTTATTATTACAAAATATCCCACGAGGATGTCAAGAAGAATTCCCTGGAACTCTGGAATTCCCAAAATCACATTATTTCATATATTTTTATTACAGACCATGCGTGAAAATGTAGATAATCGAGTACAGATTTCAAACGTTTAAATTACTATTATGATTAATAAAGTTATACTATAGACTGGAACAAAGTATAAATTTCAATAAAATAAATTTTCATAATATGTGGCAGAAATAGAAAATCGAGTACTAGAAAATGAATATCAAGTACTTAGGTGCAAAATTAGAGTTCTCTTTTGCGGAATCAAAGTATAAATTCCTATATTACAAGTTTTCATAATATGTGCCAGAAATAGATAATCGAGTACGGGGTAGCAAATCCATCACTTTCATTTTTCTTATATATAATCTTATTACAAACAAATCTTGAAATTTATGATTTACAGTACAAATAAACGGTTATAAAGTATCCCATGGCCTAATCAAGGTACCACAATAAAGATTCAGAGTATAAAATAAAATATTTAGAGTTTATTCGGTAGCAGAGGAATCTGGAAATATTAAAATTCAAGTACAAACTAACAGTTATTGGTCCAAGATTTAGAGTACAAAATCCAATATTTACAGTTTTTATCCAAACCAAACATACAAACAAACAAGAAAAATTGTACTGAAATTATCATAGTCATTCCAATCTTCATAGCAAGAAAAATTGCAGCCTTTCAATCTCATCATTCTATTTGCAATTCTCTCAATTGCATGGTTGACAGGACGCAGGGGAGAGATATATTACACTGGTGTAAATGACACCCTCATGGTGATAAGGCCCAATTTAAGCATCTTGTGCAACTAGATCATGAGCTCGACATCCTCATCATTCAACAGTTTTACAGAGTGCCCCGTCATATGAGGGGCAAGATATTTCAAAATAATGCCACTTTGGTGAGATTGTGGCCATTTTCGATTGACAAATTGACAAATATCCATTATTTTCGTATCAGGTCTAATTGGGCAGATGTGCATTTGGGAATCGTACTCAATACTAGCGAGGAGACGACGGATGGGCGCGAAATCCATACCTCCCTCGGTCGGGAAAGCCATTTTTCAACCTACGATGGGGAATTGATGATAATTTTGATAAAATAAAACATGTTGGAAAATATATATCAAAATTTATTCTATTGTTCATATGCTGTGAACTTATAAATAAATAGATACTCTCAAGATTGAAAATAAATGTAGCAATTAATTTGAAGGACTTGCCCAGCCTAAAAACATGAAAAGACTTCTTTAGTAAATGCATCAATTTGACTGCACGTTCCCGAGAATGAATCTTGAAATATCATAGGAAAATTGCAAATTACTCATTTCAACAATATACTTATTTAATAATATGAAAAATATACATAAACTTGAAAACAATTGGAATCCGAATTATTCAAACAACTAGAATCAGAAGAAATTGCGTCACACAGAAAAATAAAAAAGTGAACCCTAAATGTTCAAAAGATCGAATCGTACCAGGCAGAAACAGAAGTTGAAGAATTAAGCCCAAGCAGAAGCTGAAGACGCGACAAGAAGAAGTCCCTGGTTTACTTTTCCAGTTCAGAGGCGTCGAGAAGAAGGAGAAGAAGAAAATAAAATGTATCCAAAAAAAAAAGAAAAGAAATAAAAATTTCTGAAAAGTTAGAAAAATAAATGGAAAAGAAAAATTATTTTTTTTATGAGTTGGAAATTAATATCTATTTTTTTTCAAAATGGGTCCTTAATAATAAGAGGTTGTTATTTCAGGTCTTTTTGACTATAACTTTTAAAACAGGTCATTTTCTCTAAGAAAAATGATGACTTGGTCCTTTTGTCTAGTTTTCCCGAAGATAAATCACTTTGATAAGCATATGTCAACTTGAAATTGAACCAAAAAAAACCAAAAAAAAATGATATTAACCCCTGTTTATCTAATCAACTTGGAACATGAACAAGAAACGATGATGATGCCTACTTAATAATGGTCTACACTTATGTTCTTACAACAGAATTACAGAAATTAATGATGATATTTCTTGAACATTCGAACTTTATCTTGAGGCCTTAAATTTTAATAATATTTTCCAAATCTGGACTTCAGACTCCACCAGAATAATTAAACCTAAACAGTCATCATTTATCACATTATTTTCATTTTGAAAAGACAATATTAATTAGTATTCTTTTACGGTTCGGTGGATCTTAAATTCACAATTCAAACTTCAAACGCACTTGGATCATCCATTTAGAATTAGTATCATCTCAAATTTATGCAAGACCACACACACATTTGCCTGCACTCTACACGCAAAATTAGTTAAATATATGATCAAATAAAAAATGAACTTTAGATTTAAGAAAAATCATTCACAAACTCATCATCTATCCAAAAGTTCAATTCAAACTAATTACTAATGAGTTTTTTTTTTTTTTTCTAAAAAAAAGCTCACCACTACTAACAAAGTGTTCGCGGATTCTAAAAAAAAAACTTCTAATAGAAGTATTTATCTTTTTAGTATTTTAGGTTTTCAAACACTCTTAACTTATGTTAAATTTAACCAGAAATAAATTAGAATCTTAAAGCATCTAAAAATATGTTTTTGAATTTTGCTTCTGGATTATAGATATTTTCGTAATTAAATATTTAGACATATTCAAAATTGACCTTACACACAAGTGAAGATGCAAGAAGTTTAAGGATGAATTAGTAACTTTATAAAAATTAAAAGGGATTTTCAACTTTTTTTCCCCAAAATACTCAATTACCTTTTTTTTTTTTCCTTCTTTAAATGTTTTTCCAAACAATTCATACTCTTACTACTACATATTTTTTTAACTTTAACATCTGGTTAGCTTTTTCAGAAATAATAGAATTTGCAATCAATATACTAAAAAAGAAAAGGAAAAAAAAGTCTATTACACAATCCTTATGGCGAGGTCCTACACTGTTTGATTAAATTCCGATCAATCTAACGGCTGAAGACTAAAGAAAATAACTAGTGCCCAGAGAGTGGGCTCCATCAACACACCAATTGATTTTTATAAAAAGGTTGGAAGATTAGTTATGTTCAGACGACCATATTTGAAAGATCGAAAAACAGAGCAAATTTCAAAATCCAACCTGTCCGAATTTGTTGTTCTCTCAAAATTTTCACAAAATCCCCCCAAACCCATCTCCCAAATCATTCTTTCTTCCAATGTTCAACTGAAAATCCACAGATTCTCAGGGTTTTTCAGTTTCTCCCGTTGTTGTTGAGGTATCTGGTACATATCCCCTGTTTTACTTTTTTTTTTTTTCATTTTTCTTTTCCTTCTTCAGTTATGTGATGGAATTTCGTTGAATATTTCACGGTATTTAGTTTATTTTTGTCATTTATGAATCTAGGATTATACATGTTTGTTGTTGACTTTGAAGTTTTCTTTCGTTTGGTAATTTTGTTTCGTTTACGTTAACGCGCTTTGTTTCAATTTTCAACCGTTTCTGGACGATCCTCTGTCAAAAATTTTTTTTCTGTTAAAAGATTGAATTTTCTCCTCCAAAAGAAATCTTATTCTGCAAATTTCGGTTGTTATTAGTCTTGCTCTGATTATATGAGGGGTTTGGATAAAACCCTCAAAACTTTGAATTCAAATTGCCCTCTTCCCCTTGCTTCAATGTTTATCCCATATTTCCGCTGTCATATACATATAAACAATTCCCTCCTAAAATAATCTTGATATTCTTATTAATATCGAAAGCTTTCGCCGAAAGTTTTTGACTTTCTGCTTAAGGATTCTCTGTTTTTCAAGAATCATTTCTGGGTCCTTCCATTTTTATCCTCTCCTTTTTTTGAATAAAAAAAAATATATATTTGGGTCATTCCATTTGCATCCGAATAATGGGGGTTCAGAAAGATAGAGTGAGGTTCAACGTTGGTGGCAGAATTTTCGAGACTACATCCACAACTCTCGCAAATGCCGGCCGTAATTCCCTGTTTGGAGCAATGTTCGACAACAATTGGGATCTCCAATCCAATCCCACCACCACAACCGAACACTTCATTGACAGAAACCCGGATTGCTTTGCTGTCCTCCTCGACCTCCTCCGAACAGGGGAGCTCCACATTCCCCCAAACATCCCCCCAAAACTTCTTTACAGAGAGGCCCTATTCTACGGACTCTCCGACCATGTCCGGGCCACCACATGGGGCCCGTTCGACGGAAACATGCTCCATTTAACCCGTTCGATACCGGGCCGGGCCCCAGGAGATGGAACCGCCATCCGGGCTGGTCCTGATGGGGGGTGCTGCGTGGCCCATGGGAGTATGGTGCACGTGTATGATTGGATGATGAACGAGCACCGTCCAATCAATCTTGATTATCAAAGGGTGAACGACGCGATCTGGGTTGATTCAAACAGCATCGTGATGAGCGCGTGCGAGAGGTTGGGGCGGGGAGATGGAGGGATGGGATTGTTTGGAGCATCGAGCGGAGAATTGCGGCATAAATTTCATGTCAGCCATGAGAATCACGTTAAGAGCTTCACTGCCGGGGCGTTGAGCTTCAATTCGGATTATAAATTGTTCTCTAGTTGTAAAGGGAGGAGCAACGAGTATGGGATCGGCGTGTGGGACCAGGTGACAGGTCAGCAAATAGATTTCTTCTATGAGCCGGTCGGGTGGTCGTTGGGCGAGGCCGACAAGTTGCAATGGCTAAATGGGACGAATTGTTTATTGGTCGCAACTTTGTTTCCAAGGAAAGACAATTGTTACATTAGTTTGTTGGATTTTAGGGCTAAGAGCATGGTTTGGTCTTGGTCAGATGTTGGGGCCCGCACGACGGACGAACGTAGGGTCAGGGACGCGATAGCTATGGAGGAAACAAGAAATGTGTGCGTGGTGAATGAGTATGAGGATCTAGGGTTTATGGACTTGAGGCGTTCGAGTGGGGTGGTGAGATGGAGCTCGAGAAGCCGGTTGATGAAAGGGAAAATGACTGACGAGCCGTGTTACCCTAAGCTGGCATTCCACGACGGGCAGTTGTTTTCGTCCATGAATGATAATATTTCAGTTTTCTGCGGTTCTGATTGGGTGTTGACTTCCAGACTGAGAAACAGTTACGGCGGTTCTATCTGTGATTTTTCCATAGGAGGCGATAGGCTTTTCGCGTTGCATAGCGAAGAAAATGTTTTCGATGTATGGGAGACACCACCCTCTCCAATTACGTGATTCTTGACATGTCAACTTACCAAAATGTGATTGATTGACACGTTTTAGGGTTTAGGTTATAGACAATCATATAAGAAAATGAGAGCTTATCTTGTGAGTTTCTGAGTGTGTGTATAGATCAATCTCCATAATTATAGAAACTGATTGCTTAACAACCACATTTTGCTAGAACTTGTCTTTGCTTCTAGTAGATGCATAATTTTTTACTATTATTCTTATGTTTTTTTTTTTTTCTTGGGGGGGCCACCAAGAAAGAGTCATTGCTAAGTCTCTTTTGAACAAAACCCTAATTTAAAACAATCTTCTTTTTGACCTTTACTTTTGTAAAAGATGATTCTTATCCTTGCAAGTTCTTGGATATGGTGTACAAATCTAACTACTTCTTTGCTATCCAGATTCCTAAAAATACCTGAAGCATGTGAGCAGTTAGAACTGCTCAATTTGGCTGGTTGATTTTGTAGCAGTTTGAATAAGGGAAAGAGGTTTTGGTTCAGTTTTGCTTTATTCTCTGTTGTCTAATAGGCTTTTTCTGAGGTGTGTTTGGTTGTGGGAAGATAAGGAAAAGGAATAGTGGGTGGAAAATCTTGGAGTCAGCTTTTAAAATTCCCACAATCCAAACAAGGTGTAATTCATAGCTCACCATTCCATTTGAGAAATTTTATTTTGTATTATACAACATTTATTTCATGTTAGGGTTGGACTAATTTGAGAAATTTTGTAAATATGTAGGGTATTTTCCTGCAACAATGTGCAAATATGCAAATGCTTCTTATTGATTTAAAATTAAAGGATTCTCTATTCTTTTTCGAAATGTTAAAAGAGATCTATCCAAAGAACAAAAAGAAGATTACTTTCAAAAATGATGAAAAGAACTCTTAAATTGTGATGGAAGGACACAACACAGACATATAGACACTTTTTTTTTTTTATATTTATCACTAAAAAAATGTACAGCACAATACGATAATACATTTAAAAGTATCCGTACATTATATCTCTTAAATATAGAGGCGGCAGGCATTATTGCTCAAACTTAAAGTATGGAAACATTATTTTGGCATTTATTTTTTACTACGGTCATTTTTGCCCATTTTGAATAGCGTAGCCTCGCAGGGGCTATCTGCATTTAAACCCAGAATTAAATGATGCTATTGTTCCAAATTTTAATAATCTTTTAAACTTCTTCTCGAATGTATGGAAGAGTTATTTAAGATATATTTTTTTTAAAAAAATTAACAACTTCTGGTATTTATAGGATGAGTGATTCGCAATTCTTGATAAATTTATAAAATTTTATCGAACAAAACGAGGTATTTTAAAATTTTAAAAACTGTAAAAAATAATAGAAATTAAAAAATAAAAGAATTGATCGTCTAAATCTAGGGATCTTCTTTTTTCTGTCTCTATATGATGATTATCAAGATTTGAACATGGCACTGTAACGCTCCACATTTTTGTGTAAACTAAAGCTGGTAAGAATTCCTAAGATAACGGGACAAGTTTGGAAAATTCGATCGGGATATATGTGTTTATGTGATATTTGTGTGTTTTATATGAATTTTCATAAATGCAATAATTTGTGAATTTAAATTATTCTATGTCAATGTGCGTTTAAAATGATGAGTTTTGACTATAATATTGATATATTTCATTAATATGACCTTTTTATGAAGTTTTGCAAAATTACGAAAATGCCCCTTCGATTTTTCATTTAAACCTCAGGTTTTCTTTTTATTCTCTTTTCCTTTCCTTTTTCTTAATTACACTTAAACCATAAACTTCATCAGCCGAAGGAAAAAGAAAGAGGAAAAGAAAGAATTTCTCCAAACTTTCAATTTGATCTTTCGAGTTCGTTTCTTAACCAAATTTCGATCCGTAAGAACCTACGCGACCCTTGTAACATTCTCTACAGGTATTATTCAGGTTCCATTCGATTCTGTTGTCGTTTGAGTATGTTTTGGATAAATTATTTCGAAGTTGGATTTTTCGGTAGTTTGATCGTTATACTCCGTAGTTTTCGATGATTCTTGATCCTATGTGTTGCCATTGTGATATTTGATGTTTGTTGAATTTTGTAGTATGAAAATATGATTGAAAATGGGGTTTTGGTGAAGATTTGACGAAAATCTATTGCTTCTGTGCGAAGTTCTTCGCGTTCTGCTGAAAATTCGCGAAAACATGGTGCACACGGCCTTGCAACAGGCCGTGTAGCAAGACCGTGCGCTATTTTCAACTCACACGGCCTTGCATCAGGCCGTGTGTGTAGCCCGTGCGTGTTCCCAAAAATGCACACGGCCTTGCACAAGGCCGTGCAAGAGGCCGTGTGTCCCAAATCTCAGTTCAAAGTCTCTGGAAGTCAAAATTTGGGAATTCTACTTTCTTCGTTTGATATTATTTTCAAAACTTAATAATCCATAGAGTTTGAATTTTTCCAATACCGTTTGATCGTGAAACGAACCGATTTCCGTTTAGAGAATTATACACTTTTCGCAATTCTTTTCCGATTGCTTTGAAACTTGAATGTATGCTTCTTTATAGTATTTTAAGCATGTCCGTGAAACCTAATTGTGTTTAAGCATGATTTATAAGTTTGAAGTTTGATATTTCATTCGTTTCATTGAATAATTGCTCTAATTGCCCTTCTTTGATTTAATTAAGTGTTTATTGCATTAAGAATAAGTCCTGCGTCGTATTGTTGTCTTACATGGTTGTGTCGTATTTGGTTTCAGGTGGTAGTTCTTCTGGGCAGTAGTTGGTCTTCTTTCTTTTGCCCTTTTTGCAGAATTATCCAGGTGGGGTTTCTCTTCCGAATTTGGTTTTCTTATACGTATGTAAATATTCCATATATACCCGAAGCCTGTGTTTTATGATTTTATGTTTTCTTTTCCCAAACTTATATTATACGTAGTAGCTACTTGAAAATCATATTACTTTAATGAGTTGAAGGAAAATGCTTTGATATCAAATTATTACATATTAACCCCTAGAAGGCTCTATTAGCTCGAAAGGGTTACAAACGAGTTTGAAATCGGTCACTTTGACCATATAAGCATTTGAAGTGCTAGGAATTATCTTGGCCTTTCGGCCTGGCCATTGAGCCACATTACACTATTGGGCCCGGACATCAGGGTACGGGGTGAAGCCGGATAGACGTCGGGTCTACGGTGAATCTCAATGCTCTGGTCTCCAAACTGATGGGAGCTCGGGGGTATGACCGGAGTGGCAACCCTTTTGAGTACCTGCGCCGGACGGGATCTAGTCTATATCCCCAGCCGAATATGCATTGGATATTTGTCCTTGCATATATGATTATATAGTAGCGGGCTAGCTACCTGACTACACAAGGAGGAATAAGGGAGGTTTATTTGATATTTCTGATATTGTGAAACAGGTGGTTGATACTCGACTCGCCGAGTTTTTACTTTATTGCGAAATTATTCGATTCACCAATAATTGTGGAAACCTTTATTTTTCCTTTGCTTTCTTCTCATTTACAAACTGGTGAATCTTTCCGGTTGTTTCAATAATATATACGTATTACAGCCCCCTCACTTAGTCGCTTTGACTAACCCCATTTGTAGTGCCCCTTTCCGTAGGCGGAGAAAGGACACCACATTCGCATCGAGACGAACTCCCAAACGTGGTAGATGTACCCCATTTAAAAATCCATCCTGGCGAACGGCAAGCACTCAATCTATACCGGCAACAACGTACCTAGACCAACAACAAAAACCAACAGAGATAACAGAGTGCGGAAGCTATAAATTACATATATCCATTAAACATGCAAAGCCACACGGGGCATCAATTAACATAAATCAATATTCCAACAAATACATAATTAACAGGTCAATGCTCAACAAATATCCATCACATCATCGAATACCAATCATCATTTATATATCCATTTCTACTGACAAAACAATTTAATAATAATAGACAGACTGTTGTTGGACACTACTGACAATTACCAAAGGACACGAATACCAAGACCTACGACCCGTTGTTGCCAACCGACATGAGAGGTGACAACGCCACCTGTCAACCTGAAGTAAGAATCAAAATAGTGGGGGTGAGTATAAAAGATACTCAGTGAGGGTAAAGAGGGAACAAGTACGAGCCACGTTTCCGGGTTTGGATTATATATATAAGAAATTACATTTTCATAATTAAAGAAAATCCGGATCGTGCTTCGACTTGCATACACGACAATAATTAACAGTACTCTAAAGAATTTAAAGCAATAAATACAAACAATTAATATCCCAGCGAGTATGGGCCTGTTCCTCCTTATGTCCCCTTCACATTCAATAAACTCCATCACCGGTGTCCGACCCCAGAGGCGCTACCCCGGGCGATTGTTGAATTTTAGGAAAACGTGCAACGAATGCAACGCCCACCATCACTCCCAACCGTGGCTATCAACTCCTGACGGGCCACGATTGACGCTTAGTTTTGGGAAAAGCACCTCGGATTACACCCTGGACGCTCGTCCCCAGATGCAACCTCCGGATACCATCCCGGGCCCATTTAAATAACAATACATTATCTTTTGCTCGCGTTTGAAGAACATTATAAGTTAAGGACAAAAGGGCATTTAGGCAAGTGTGTATGACGACAAAGGGGGTAAATCCTAAGTCAAGCCGTCACGTAAAGGAAAGAGTTTTCTTGCCATTTGAAAACAAAATGATTTAGAGATACTTATAGATACAAGTTAATATCAAAACATTTGTTATAAAATCATGAAAATATAGATTAAATAACTAATAGATATACAAGAAGAGAAATCAAAGCAAGATGAGCACATAAGGGTAGTTCGCAATAATTTAAAAGAAATTCTTACTCCGTTTGAAAGCATTTTAATACCCTCACCTGGAAGCACGAAAACAACAAGAGAACCCAAGCTATGCCTTGAAAAGACGGCCTGAAACTAATAGACGACAAGAACCAATTAAGACAAGACACGACAACGACTCACGAAGACTACAACACATGAATAACCAATAATCATCATGTAGTAATTAAATTTACAATTAAAATGCAATTAAATCAATTAAACGGTAAATATGCAATTAACGATGCTAAACATGCTCAATTGAAATTCTAATTGCGCATTCATGCTTATAATATTATAAAGAAGCACTCATGCGATTTTCGGATTTTTCGGACGACATTCAAAAATTAGGAAAAAAGCCCTAAACGAAAAAGGCTCGATTCAAGGTCCGAACGAGGTCGGAATTTTGAAAACTTTACAAAATATTCATCCTTGAATCTTATGGAAGCTGTAGGTGAAAACGGCTCGATTTTAGGGGGTCGTATGCAAAAAGTCAACTTTTATTTTTGGCCAATTGACCCCATTACCGTGAGCAACTAAGGAAAAAGGCTGAAAATTTGGTTAAGGCATTCGCACGGCCTTGTGCACGGTCTTGAGCACGCACTCAAGACCGTGCGAGCTGAAACAAGCGCGCACTGGCTTGCGCACCGGCGTGCGCAGGCCGGTGCAAGTTAAAAGCGTTGTGCACGGTCTGGCGCACGGTCTTGCCAAGACCGTGCGTTGGACCGTGTGGTTCTATCTAACATGTGCAGAAACGCGATTTCAAGGTTTCTCACGAGGGTTTCATCCTAAAATCAACTAGGGTGGATTCTATAGCTAAAATCAACATATAAAATTCACACTCATGCATTGTATACATTAATAGCTACCATTTGATCCGAACTACACTAAAAATGATAAACTCTAACCTACAAATCCATCAATTTATCAATTATTCATTTCAATATAAAAACTAGAAAATAGGAGGATTTAATGGGTGAATCGAAATGGAGAAAGAAGATTACCGGTAGAGAATTGAATGAGGATCGTATATTTGGTCTCGGAATTTCGATTGGTCGAGCGACGGATTCGGAACGGAATTTCTCTTTCTCTCCTTCTTCTTCTCCCTTTCTCCTTCTCTTCTCTCCTTCTCTCTCGCTCGATTTTTGTTGTGTTCAAGAGTGTGCAAGAGAGTGTGCACAAGAGGGTGCAAGTGTGTTCAAGGTAGTGTGGGTGTGTTCAAGAGGGTGCAAAGGTGTTTCAAGGGGGTGTGGGTTCGTCTAGAGATTAGATTAATTTCGAGGGGTGGAAAATGTAATTATAAATGGTTGAGGATAGGGAATTAAATTAAATAACTTAAAATTAGCTAACGAAGCTAATCTTTTCATATAAAATTCAACGAAATGTCGAATAATTATTCCGAGAATATATTCTGGAATTTTGGGTCGTTACAACATTACTCTGTTGTTGTCTTTTCAGGGTTTTGTTGCTAGGCGGATTCAGGTCGTGTCCTTGGAGTCATTTACTTTTGATTAGGTGATTTCATTTCCGCCTATATATTTGGATAAATAATTAAAACCCTAGAGATTGTAGATGTAAATGATGTAAATTAGTTTGAATGTTGATATGGATGTTTTCAGTGGCCTTGATGGGCTTTATAATTGTGTTTTGGATTATGGTTGTTCTAGCTCTCTGAGTGGGATAGGTTATGTTAATTTGCTTCCGCTGTATTATTGTTCGTTGTCCTATTATTTTCTAAAGCAGATCCGTCTGGTATTTACTTTCCGTTCGCCAGATTATAGTTCATAACCGGACCCTTAGTTCTTGTTATGGATTGCGACTTGGTGCGGGACGTCACGTCGCACCGTATTTGGTGACGTGCCGTTAGAGGCACACTCTTTCAATGGTCCCTCAATGTTTGTTCAATTCAATAATTGTAGGTTCTAACAGATTGGCACTGCCTCTATTTCATCAACACTTAATTTTTTTTTTCATAATTTATTATTATAATAATCCATATTCCACTAAACTTTAAATTTCAAAATAGTGGGAGCAAATCCCAACTTAAGTAGCCCCACAGATGTACAAAATTGACTCTGGCCGGCAAGTTGCACAACAAATGAGATAGCTAATAGCTGAAACCAAGGTTTAATTAATGCATTAAACACTATAATAATGCACGCATTATTGGATTATTTGAATAACAATGATGATGACACACTTTAGATATTATATAATATGTTGTGCAAAGAAGTAATGGTCAATCGTGTACGAAAATCATGTTCTATGATTAATTACACAGAATCTCTATCTTAGTTTAAAGGGCAAATTACACTTTTTGCACTCCTGAATTATACTTCCAGTCGTGTTTACCCCCTTAACTATAAAATGTAACACATACCCCTTAATAAAATAATTAGACTGTATTACTCTTAAACTTGTATTTATATTTATATCATTTACATATTCAAGTATCCTACTTTAAATTTAACTACAAATGTGTTCCTATCAAAATAGTTTTAAACAAATATATAGAAAAGCATAACCTAATACTTAATATTAAAATAGCATGTGATTATGTTATATATTAAATATTAAGTAAATTAATTTAAAGAATCTTTGTTTAGTTTTGATGTAGAAAAAATAATTGGTAGCTTAGAAAATTTATCTGGTAAACTTCTTTACCACTTGTGGATTTTTTTTGTTGTTTTGAGTTTAATTTGACATGTTCTATTCACTTAAATTTCAAATCTAAGACGTTTAACTAAATTTTTGGATAGGAGTAAATAAGTATATATGTTTCAGTTAGCTTAAAAAAAATATATAACTCAAATTGATTAATATATTCATATTTGTTTAGAAAGTTAAGAATAATAAACCACTAACTTAATCAGAAGGTAATTTAATTAATCATTTCATCAATATTATTTAATTTTGAATATTAAACTATTACTTAATTTTATATATTGCAAATTAAAAATATTGATTAAGATAAATTTTAAGTATAAATTAAAAAAGCGCATTGTAAACAATTAATATGATATCTATTTCTATAAATCCAAGGATAATTCGGTCTAATATTCTATGGAGGGGGTATTTGTCACATCTTATAGTTTAAGAGGGTAAATACGACAGAAAGTATAGTTTAAGAATGCAAAGTGTAATTTGCCCTAGTTTAAAAATTACAAATACCCTCGCAAAAGTCCATAAAGGGGTAGTCGCAGTAGTCTATCTATCTTTCATGATGTGAAGGATTACTCATGAAATAAGCAATGTGATATCATCATTCATGATTTGAAGGGGTCTTTCCTTTTCCTACTGATTGGTAATGATATCTCTTTCTTCTACTATTGCGAGATATTACAGAGCATCATTGAAACGATATCAAAACCAAGATTTTCGTGTCGTGTCAAACATCTCAGTACTTTAAAATATTAAAAAAATTATGTTATTGTATTATTGTTGTGTCGTATCTATATCCCCATATTCGTATCGGTATGTTCTGGATAGCTACAAACAATAGCTATTGTTAGTATGACTTATTAACTTCATCTCATCCAGGGACGGTACAAGTCAGTAGAGTAGGGTGGCTACCTTTCCCCCACCCCCAACCCCGCGGATAAAGAAAATAATTTATAGGTAATAATTTAAATTTTTTTATGTATAATATAAAGTTTTGCCCCTGAATAAAAAAAATTATTAGTAATAATTTATGATGCACGAACACTTCTTAAAATTCTACCATGTCGTGTCATGTCATGTCTGACACCGTGTCAGACACTGTTGGGATTCACGCATCCCCGGGCGCAGCGGAAGTAATAGATTTCAAAAATTTTAGTCCCAGGGATTACAGTGAATCTTTGTAACGGGCGCCCCAAACGGGTAACGCACGCCCCGCACCGAGCCCCGACCCGGAGCCGAAATGGGATCCGACCCGAACCGAAACCCGGCGAACGGCAAGCATTTACTCAATTACTAGGCGGGGTTTTTATAAACAACGAAAAGACAGAAGTGCGGAAGCAATAATAAACCAAATATTTAAAACATAATTAATAACACAATTATTAAAGCCCACCAAGGCTAATGAAATTCAATTACATAATATCAAACGGGTTCGATACAATATCCCGACCAAATCTAACCACGGGTTCAGTATATAAATCCCGTAAATACAACATAATAACATAATACGTAAATAAAAGACAACCGGGAAAGAATATACATGAGAAAATAAATATAAACCTACGACGCCTATGACGACGACGAATCCCGCCTAGTATCCTGAAACCAATATAGGGTGAGACAGAGAGGGTTAGCCAAACGACTAAGTGAGGGGGGGAAATAATAATGTATATAATAAAACGGAAGTAAATCACCAATTTTATAATTAAAAGAAATCAACATAAAAGAAAGGTTTTCGTAAACGGGTGGTGATTTAACATAAAACATAACTTATCATATGACTCGGCGAGTCGAGCCCTGAAACTCCAATATCCAAAAACATAAAACCGGAAACCACCCTTATTCCTCCAATGTAGTCGGACTGCAAACCCGAACTACTCGTAACTTACTAGAATAACTCAGGTACTCAAAGGGCTGCCACTCCGGCCTCACCCCGAGCTCCCAAATGGACGAAACCATAGGATTTACGCCGTAGACCCGACGTCTACCGACTTCGTCCTATCGCTCTTACTCCGGGCCCAAACGATCATGCAAACATTTCATAACTCGCTTTTCAAACATTTCGGGTTGGCCAAAAGACCGTTCGAGACATGTCATATGCGAGGCCGAAGGCCAAAGTTCGCCTTAGAAAACAAAAGGTTTTACATGTCTCTTTCGTAAACATTTCGAAGTCTATACGTAGTACTTTTCATATCAAATCATTTTCGATAAATCAAATGAACATAATAATCATAAATATCTATTACGTATATATATATGAACGGTGTGAAAACAAAACATAAACGTGGCTTATATCGGGAGGGCTTATTTATATATATACATAATAATACTGGAAAGAGAAACGGAAAACCTCACCTGGCTGCTATGCAAAATAAGAGCAAAAAGCTAGAACCGGCGCTACTCCACGGGAGTATCGTCTGCAAAAATACCAGGACACAACCAAATAAGACTAAGGCGACGCACGGCTTATACGAGAATATTAGAACACATAGGAGCACGTCACACAATTAAATCAAACACTTAAGTTCAAATTATCAAACGAAAATAGAGTAATTCATACATTTAAAAATGCAAATCAATTCCAAAAGAAACGAAACTTTACGAACATGCTTAAGATATCATAAAGGAGCATGCATTCGAATTTCGGGAAAATCGGACTTCACATGCAAAAGTTAGAAAATTTAACGAAAACTTAAAACACACTATTCATATACCCGAACATGTCGTAAATTCATAACTCATGCAATTCATATCTATTTCATATATATCGAATACACGAGCGAAGAAAGAATTCGGAAAAGACGGGCCGAAGCGGGACCCGTAGGCCAAATTGTGCCCTGACTAACAGAAGGTCAGGGCACTGTTCGACCAGGCCACACGGCCTTGTGCACGGCCGTGTGCCGAGGCCGTGCACAATCGGACGAACGCGCACGGCCTCTTGCACACGGCCTCAAGGCCGTGTGCACAGCCCGTGCACCATCCCCAAACACGCACGGTCTCTTGCACGGCCGTGCAAGAGGCCGTGTACACCCACACGGGCTTGCCACACCCCGTGTGCATGGCCCGTGTGCGTAAAAATTGAGCAGAACATGCAGAACATCAAACCCAACACGCGAAAATCAAATATAATTCAACCTTAAATCGATTAATCATGCAAATCAATCCCTAATTTTCACATATAATCATCTACAACATGTAACCTACATATAGAAACGATAAACACGAAAATCCATCCACAAATCCTATACAAAACACATAAAACCTAATAATGTCAACTATTCACAAAAACGAGAAAAACGAAACATACGAGATATTAAACGAGAGAATCGTTAGAAGCTTACTCGTAGAAGAGATCACGAGGAATTCGTAGACGTAAACGATTCGAAAATCCGTCGGGAAACGAAGTCGGGACGATCGATTGAAATCTCTTCCTTCTCTTTCTCTTCTTCCTTCTCTTTTCTTTTCTTTCTTTCCTTCCTTGTTGATTGTGAACGAGAGAGAGAGGTGAGAGAGAGACTTAGTCAAATTAGTTGACTAGGGTCTAAAAGTCGAAGGGGTATTTTAGTAATTTGCAAATTAAGTTTGAAAACTCACGTTGTCCAAATAATACGTAATTACAGTTAAAATTCACATAATTAAACGCACATTGACAATTCGTGATTTAAATATGAAATTCACTCATTTATAAAATTATCCGAAAATCTTAGAATAAATAGTAAATAAAATAATAAATAACGAAATTACTCGATTAAAATATACCGAATTGAAACTCGGATTTTCGGGTTGTTACAATACTCCCCTCTTCAGAAGAATCTGTCCTCAGATTCTCTTCCGGTCTCGGAGTTAGTTAAGCGGAGCATAACCTAGCGGAAATTCTAATAATACGAATTAAATCGAACATTAAAATAAAATTAATTCACATAATAAAACGCAATTCATAATAAACACTTAAAGCACTTAATATTCCAATTAAAATTCGAATTCGTACAGAATAGAAAATTACATCAAATCCTAAACAAAGTTTACGGAAAAGAAGAAAATAAAATAGACTAGATAGCTCAAGGCTCGTCCGGACCACGGCGGAAATACTGATCCAACTGCTCTGATAGTGACCTTTGCATCTCCGAGATCGATCTCTGAAGCTCTGCCTGCAAGGCTGTGTACTGACTATCAATGTGAGCTCGTTGAGCTGCAAAGCCCTCGTTGATATGCCTCTCCTGCTGGGCAAATCTCTCATCCGACACACGTCGGTAGTCAGTGAACTCTGAATAAAACTGTTGCAGGTTTATTGATTCCTGGTGCTGAGTGCTTCTCCTGCCATGTGAAGACTCAGGTATAGAGGCATCCTGTCTCATCAGTTGGGAGTAGATATGCTGAGCCTGCTCTCGGACCTCTGGGTCTGAAGGTCCTTCTTCGGGAGCATCCCCTTGGTCAGCTTCCCACAAAGGTAGCCCAGCTACCAGAGTATATGGGTCGTTCCGCCTTGGACCCTTCGTGCAGATCGCCATTTGAGCTAAAGTGCCGTAGCTAATTGAGGTCGAACCTCCAACAGGAACCTGGGTATCAAGCCCTTCCACCTGGGCACACTCCAGAATAGCGGTGATGTATGAGCCAACTCGAATCTCTCCTCTCGACCGAGTGGAGACATACATAATGTGGTCCATCATGTACGAGATGGGGTTGAACCTGACCACTCGCACCATGTGATCGAGTATGAGACAATCTTCGGTGTTCACCGCACCCGGACTGTCTCCTCGGGCTAGAACCGATCGAGACACGGCTCTGTGCAAAATTCTCAACTGGGTAGTGATGAGCATCATGGCCTTGGATACGCCGGAATTAAATATTTCGGTGGAGGTAGAGATACGTCTCCACGCTTCGGCTTGATTCCATCCGTCGGCATGTCTCCTCGGTGCCGTAACATCCAATTGAAAATACTCGGTCAACTGCCGGTATGAGAGCGTATAGTCTTGGTTGAACGCTCTGAAGTGGATTCCTATTGGCATCTCGTTGTCGTCCGGAAATGCCGCGCCCTTAAGAGAGCTTAAAAATTCACAAGTGAGGCGGCGATAGGATGGCCTTTGAATACTCCAAAAATTAGTCCACCCAATGTTGTCGATGTAATGGGAGATCCCTTCGCCAAGTCCCAATTGGTACATAGCTTCCATGTCTAGAAATTGCGTAGCTCTAACCGGTCGTTCCATTAACCGGTTGAAGACATCTTGATCGTCTTCGTTACCCAAATCCACTTGGTAACCTTCCAGGGCCGCTATGTCGGGTAATTCCCTTGCCCGACGTCCGCCACGGGTTTCACGAGCACTTTCCATAGTAGAGTTCAAGTTGTGTGGGTTGAAGGAAATAAGTTGCAAACTTTTCACTCGGGACTTTTACCGAACACTTGGCGTGCGCTACTTCGGGCGAAGATTGCGTGAGATCGGTAAACGGATCGAGCCCAAACTTCAACAGTACCAAGAACTTGCTGCAGACAACATACCTTCAAAATTTCTTGAAAATCCGTCGGGTAGATCGAGAATTGATCGAGCTCAAAGTTGGGATGAAATTGGGGGCAAAACAAGAGCAAATTATCGCATGAAAAAGGAGAGAAAGTGAGGGTGTGCGCAAAAGAGGAGCTACTGACCATTTTAAAACCTGGGAGAAACGCGCACGGCCTCTCGTCACGGCGTGTGACGAGGCCGTGTGAGAAACACGCACGGGGTCTCGTCACGGCGTGTGACGACCCCGTGAGGATAAACACGCACGGGCTCTCGTCACGGCGTGTGACGAGCCCGTGTGTATTCATGCGCACGGCCTCTTGCACAGGGTGCAACAGGGCCGTGTGAAAAAGGGTGCACAGGGTCTCGTCACGGCGTGTGGCGAGACCGTGCAAGGCATACAAGGGCAGTTCGTGTGATTAAAACCACACAAACTTCACGAAACTCAAACACAAATAATAATATCGAAATCACATGTATAATATTATAAACCTAACGCACATAATTTAAAATTCACATAAGATGAAATTAGATGAATTTGGATGAATGTCATGACAATGCAATATACCTGGATCGTTCATACGTGCAAGCTCCGTCTTCTCAACTCGTTTCGGCTTTTTCTTCGGACATACACTCACTCTGTGGTCGGCGCTACCACATCCGTAGCACAGTCCATTCTTCTTCCAACATTTGGCCTCCAAATGCGGGCCCTTACAGAATCCACATGCGGGTCGCGGATGTCCCTGAGTTCGGGGAGACGCATTCTGCTTCGATGAGGACACTTGGGAGGTCTTCTTTCTGGTAGAGGGCCCCGAAGGTGTAAATGGCCTCTTAGAACTCGCTGGAAGGTACTGAACGGTGGTAGTGTCAAGCGTAGGACTCGGTCCCATTAGGCTGAGTTCAGACTCAATATGTAGAGCCATTTCCACTGCATCGGTATAACATTGAGGTCGGACCACCATCATAGCCTTTCTGATCTCATAAGTCAATCCTTCTACAAACTGGTGAATCTTCCTCAGCTCGTCTGCGACCATATACGGGCTATGCTTAATGAGGTGAGAGAACTGTGCCTCGTACTGGCCAACTGAAGATATGTTCTGTTTGAGAGCCAGAAATTCCCTTTCATGTTGTTGATGAACAATCCTCGGAACGTATTCAGCCCGGAACTCGATCAAGAAATGATCCCAAGTCGGGACCACATGCTCGCGTTTCCATCTTTGCTCATTCTGTTTCCACCAATCCTGTGCAGCTCCAATCAACAGGTATATAGCAAATTCGACCCTTAGAGGATCCGGATATTCCATAATCCTAAAAATCTTTTCTAGAGCCGATATCCATGCCTCGGCAATAGCTTCATCCAGGGTACCTTCAAATTGTGGTGGTTCGAATCTAAGAAATTGGGCCCATGCTTCCTGCTCAGCATTTCCTTTAGGGGCATGAGCGATGAATCGTCTTAATGTTTCCAAAATTCCGGCTGGAATCGGTGGATCGGTCTGAGGTGTCAATGAAGATGACGAAGACTGTCCACAGGGACAACGACGTGGAGGCATCCTGTAAAGCCATTAACATTTATGCATGACAGGTAAGTGAGCATGCAAAGCTGTAAACACATAGGCAAGTAATGTTCACTTAGTGTTCACATAAGCACTTAGCACATTTGCACAAATCCACAGAAGTCCTAAGCCGTACGACCTAGACACAACCGGACACGACAGACAACCAGGCATGGCAAGTACAACCTTGAGTTTCACATCCACCTATATCCAAGCCCATCCCAGTAATTTGATTGTAAAAGATCTTTTGTTGTTGATCATCCAACAAAGATCCGTGACAATTCAAACACTAAGCGTTCTTGAACACTGGTGAGTGCAATTCCCTAAGTTACACCGGCACACAACGACCGACCAAACCAGCAAAACACGACAATTCAGAGCTTAGGCCATTGGACCAAAGGGCTCTGATACCAACTGTAACGGGCGCCCCAAACGGGTAACGCACGCCCCGCACCGAGCCCCGACCCGGAGCCAAAATAGGATCCGACCCGAACCGAAACCCGGCGAACGGCAAGCATTTACTCAATCACTAGGCGGGGTTTTACAAACACGAAAAGACAGAGACGCGGAAGCAACAAAAATAATTAAAGCAATAGAACATAATAAATACACAATTATTAAAGCCCACCAAGGCTAACGAAATTCAATTACATAATTAATAAACGGGTTCAATACAATATCCCGACAATGTACAATAACGGGTTCAATATAGAAATCCCGAATACTAATTAAATAAAATCCTAATCCTAAAAATCTAATTCATATCATACGGAAAAGGAATAAACAAGAGAAAATAAATAAAACCCTACGACGACGACAACGACGACGACGACGATTCCCGCCTAGTATCCTGAAACCAATATAGGGTGAGACAGAGAGGGTTAGTCAAACGACTAAGTGAGGAGGGAGTAATAATGTATATAATAAAACGGAAGTAAATCACCAATTTTATAATTAAAAGAAATCAACATAAAAGAAAGGTTTTCGTAAACGGGTGGTGATTTAACATAAAACATAACTTATCATATGACTCGGCGAGTCGAGCCCTGAACTCCAATATCCAAAAACATAAAACCGGAAACCACCCTTATTCCTCCAATGTAGCCGGACTGCAAACCCGAACTACTCGTAACATACTAGAATAACTCAGGTACTCAAAGGGCTGCCACTCCGGCCTCACCCCGAGCTCCCAAATGGAGGAAACCATAGGATTTACGCCGTAGACCCGACGTCTACCGACTTCGTCCTATCGCTCTTACTCCGGGCCCAAACGATCATGCATACAGTTCATAACTCGCTTTTCAAAACATTTCGGGTTGGCCAAAAGACCGTTCGAGACATGTCATATGCGAGGCCGAAGGCCAAAGTTCGCCTTAGAAAACAAAAGGTTTTACATGTCTCTTTCGTAAACATTTCGAAGACTATACATAGTACTTTTTCATATCAAATCATTTTCGATAAATCAAATGAACATAATAAGCATAAATATCTACTAAGTATATATATAGAAACGGTGTGAAAACAAAACATAAACGTGGCTTATATCGGGAGAGGCTTATTTATATATATACATAATAATACTGGAAAGAGAAACGGAAAGCCTCACCTGGCGTGCACAAAATAAGAGCAAAAGCTAGAACCGGCGCTACTCCACAGGAGTATCGTCTGCAAAAATACCAAGACACAACCAATTAAGACTAACGACGACGCACGGCTTATACGAAAATATATAACACATAGGAGCACGTTACACAATCAAATCAATCACTTAAATTCAAATTCTCAAACGAAAATAGAGTAATTCATGCATTTAAAAATGCAAATCAAGTCCAAATGCAACGAAACTTTACGGACATGCTTAAATTATCATAAAGGAGTATGCATTCGAATTTCGGGAAAATTGGACTTCACATGCAAAAGTTAGAAAATTTGTCGAAAACTTAAAACGCACTATTCACATACCCGAACATGTCGTAAATTCGTAAATCATGCAATTCATATCTATTTCATATATATCGAATACACGAGCGAAGAAAGAATTCGGAAAAGACGAGTCTCGGAGGGACCCGTAGTGCAAAACGAGCCCTGACTTACAGAAGGTCAGGGCACTGTGCGATCGGGCCACACGGCCTTGTGCACGGCCGTGTGCCGAGGCCGTGCACAATCAAACAACGCGCACGGCCTCAAGGCCGTGTGCACAGCCCGTGCACCATCCCCAAACACGCACGGTCTCTTGCACGGCCGTGCAAGAGGCCGTGTACACCCACACGGGCTTGCCACACCCCGTGAGCATGGCCCGTGTGCGTAAAAATTGAGCAGAACATGCAGAACATCAAACCCAATACGCGAAAATCAATCCTAATTCAACATTAAATTGATTAATCATGTAAATCAATCCCTAATTTTCACATATAATCATCTACAACATATAATCTACATATAGAAACGATAAACACGAAAATCCATCCACAATTACTATCAAAATCATATAAAACCTAAATTATACAACTATTCACAAAAACGAGAAAAATGAAGTATAGAAGACATTAAACGAGAGAATCGTTAGAAGCTTACTCGTAGAAAAGATCGCGAGGAATTCGTAGGCGTAAACGATTTGAAAATCCGTCGGGAAACGAAGTCGGGACGATCGATTGAACTTCCTTCCTTCTCTTTCTCTTTTTCCTTCTCTTTTCTTTTCTCTCTTTATTTCTTGCTGGTTTGAACGAGAGTGAGGTGAGAGAGAGACTTAGTCAAATTAGTTGACTAGGGTTTAAAAGTCGAAGGGGCATTTTAGTAATTTCGCAAAATAAGTTTTAAAACTCACGTTGTCCAAATAATACGTAGTTACAGTTAAAATTCATATAATTAAACGCACATTGACAATTTGTGATTTAAATATAAAATTCACTCATTTACGAAATTATTCTAAAATCTCAGAATAAATATTAAATAAAATAATAAATAACGAAATTACTCGATTAAAATATACCGAATTGAAGAATCGGATTTTCGGGTCGTTACATTGATTTATTCCAAATAAATCATAAGTAACTCAATTAATTAATTTGACTTGAATTAACATCAATTAATTCTCAAGTCAAAACATTCAATTATCCTCTAATTGAATTGCGTTTCTCCTCAATACTTTTAATTCTCAATTACTCTAGACTTGAATTAATCCAATTAATTTCTCAAGTCTAACTTAGGCAATATGTTATAAAATAACATGTCTCTTATATTTAATCATATTAAATACTTTGTTAATTACCTTTAATTAACTATTATATGTTAGTTTCATGTAACTAACTTATTTTGTCTCTTTTGTTAATGAATTAATTTCAATGTCAATCCAATTGACTGTTATCAAACTCTATTGATATAGATAAAGCAGTTCGTCTTTGGAAGTCATTATGTGACCCCTCAGGTTCACCAATAAGGCAGTAGTAGGAATATATTCTTAATGTCATAATTGTGACTTTAATTAAACTCATTTAATTAAAGACTATTTGTGAATCAACTCATTGACTTCATAAATACATTCCTACAGACCATGGATAACGTCTAGCAACGTGTCCATGGCCACCCATCCATTGATGAAGTGGTATGAACCTTTCAGCCTCATGATCTATTGTGAAATACGATCCTTCTATCATTAAATTCCTGATTGAGACCTAGGGTATGGGAAATGGAACCCCAATAGTCTGCAATGCTATGAATAATATTCCTATAGTAATTGCATTTGATCTTGCACTCTAGGAACTCTTTCCTAGTGAAGACCAACCGGACCTTGCGCAAGGATTTAGTGGTGTAATATAGTACAATAGAATTCATAGGAATTCTTCTTGTTCTTGTAACAAGTGATAGATTCTGTATTGACCCTCACAACCTCCATGCATAACTCAGAACATACCCAACGTACAACTTATGCGAAACCTAGGGATTCAAAAGTACATCAAAGTATGCCCCAGTTATGCACAAGGCATCCATGGAGCCTCAAGTCTAAGGATTAGTTAGACACGATCATGGCTAGGGAAACCCTCATAATCTCTAAAACTCTTATATGAGTCTTACACCATTTAGGCATTCCCGGCGGGATCCTCAGTGAATTTAATCTCCATTAAGCACCCTCATATGCATAGTAGTGTCAAAATACTAATTCCATAAAATGGGACTGTAACGACCCGAATATTTTAATTATATTATTAATAATTACGCGAATTCTTTCTTGTCTAAATTCTCGATCTATCCAATTGGATTAATTAATCTTGTGGAAAAGATTGATTTAACCTATCTTTTAAATGCCCTCAATTACTTAAATTACATAAATGCCCTTAAAAGCTTAAATGACCATTTTACCCCCCGGAGATATTTTCCTAAATATCTACCTATCTCTCTCATTCTCTCATTATATACAAAGAAGGAAAAAGAAGAAGGAAGGAGAAGAGAAGGAGAAGAGAAGGAGAAGAAAGGAGGAAATCTTCCCGACGCCCTACCGAGCCCGTTTCTCGCCCGATCGACGAGCCGTGAAAACCCGAACGATCCTCACTACATTCTCTACCGGTAATCCTTTTACCCCATTTCATTTCGTTCCTTCCTCGTTGCGATTTTCCTGAGTTTTATATAGAATTTTATAATATTAGGATTTTCGTGTTTAGGAAGAATTACTTGACCATTTTACGTGTTTCTTGTGCCTGTGTGTAGCTTATGTGATATATATGAATATATGTGAGAATTAGGATGTTTTATGGAGTAAATTAGGAGATGTATGAATTTAAATGTTGGTTTCGCGTGTGAGGTTTCGCGATCTGCTGAGTCTGCTGCTCAGTAGATCCACACGGGTGAATGCACGGTCTTGATCAAGACAGTGCAGGAGCCCGTGCGCAGGCCCGTTTGCACTTGCACGGTCTTGGCACCGTGCACAAGACCGTGCGTGAGGCCGTGCACCTCTATTTGTGCTTGCACCGGCTTGCCAAACCCGTGCGTTGGCCGGTGCAACATACTTAGTGCATTTTCCAGCCTTTTCCTTTCTTGCACTTCGGGAATTTGGTCAACCCCACTCATTTAAATGTTGACTTTTCACATACGACCTCTGAATATCAATCTGATTTCACCTATAGCTTCCTCGAGCCTCGGGATTTGATATTCTTCATAATTTACAATTTATCCGACCCTATTTGATCGTCAATTGACACCTTTCTCGTTTAGGGATTTTTCCCACCTTTCCCGTTTCTTATCCGTTTAATCCCGTATTCGCGAGAGAACGTCTTTATATTATTTTAAGCATGTCTACATGCCCTAATTGCATTTAAGCATGCCTTTAATATTTAATTTATATCCTTTTATTATCTAGAATTTCATTTACCTTTCCTTAGTTGTTATTCCGTATTGTATATATCTTCACATGTTTAATTGCCTGGCTTTCCATATTGCAACTGTAGCATGATTGAGGTTCCATATGAATTGCCGTGCGTCGTCTGTTGTTCGTGTCTTGCTTTTAGTATTGTCGGTCTTGTTTTCATCCTCTAGGCCCTGTGTATTACAGGTGGGACCAACGAGGGAGAAACCTGACTACCGCCTGCTTTCATACTGTCGTGTCGAGCCAGGTAAGGGTTTTAAATTGTTTTCAACTGGAGTAAGAACATAGTTACTTAGGTTTGCGAAATAAACCACTATCCCGCTTTCTTATTACTTCTTGTATTGCCTTACTATTTCTCTATCTGCTTAGTCAAACCGTTTTGATAGCAAACCAAATTTTTTTAAATACTTTCAACTAGAGGCAAGGAAAACCCATTTGTTTTAAATGCGAACTTTGGTCTCTCGACCTCGCAATTATAACATTGTCTCGAATGGCCCCTTTGGCCTCCCACACCCCGATTTCCTACTTTTGAATGGCCATTTTGGCCACCCAAACTATTATTGATTTCAAAAGCGAGCCATAGATTGTTTAATAACTTGGGCCCGGAGTATACAGGAGGTGAGCCTGGGGACGTGCGTCTAGGGCAAATCCCGATGTATACTTCTAGCGTGTTGACATGGGTCGGCTAGGAGGTTGGCTAGCCTAAGTTGATGCGAACGGTGGTGCTAATCGCGTCTCCTTAAATTCTGATACGGTGGTGCTAATCGCGTCTCCTTAAATTCTGATGGTGGTGCTAACAGCGTCTCCTTAAATCCTGTATAGTATTGTTGGTGGTGGAGTACTTGACTATATGCTTACATGATTTTCAATTGGGAGTTACAAGGAGAGGCCCGTTCTCGCCGGGACACATTATTTGCATGATTTATTGCATTTGTTGCTTGTCTAATTGTTTTACGGCTTTCGTTACAAGTCGAAGCACATTCCGATTCTCTTCATTTTTCATATGTATTTCCCTATATATATATATATATAAAACCCGGAAGTGTGACTCGTGCTTGCCACCGTAAGCCTCCTTTATTATTCAATTAATTAGTTGAATTACGAGCCGTGTTTATTTATCGATTCCAACTTATTTATATCGTGCTTTTCGAACTTGTAACGGCCTCGTGACTCAACCAATATCCTTTCAATCTATCGGCTTGATATTACGTGCAAATGTTTGAAAGGATCCGGTTCGTCAACCTTTTGTGTTTTCAATAAGCCGAACCCGAGTGTTGCTTCGTGTCATTTTACAACTGATATTTCGTTATTCGTATTCTTTCTCAAAACGGGCAACACTCACCACTTTTGGTTTTAAAAAGATAAATGACGAACTGTGATCAAAACCCCCTTACTGAGTATCCTTTATACTCACCCCTGCTATTTTGGTTCTTGCTTCGGGTAGACAGGTGGCGACGTCACCTATCTTGTCAGTCGGCATCAGCAGGTCTAGATAGGCTCAATCTTTCTGGTTTGTCTTGTCAGTGGTCCCAACAACCGTCGAGTCTTGTTTATTATATTTATTTACTTTACGTACTTATGTGCCCCTGATGTGGGATAGTTGATGATATCTAGGATTGTACATGATAGACTAGTTGAGCCATGGATGGCACTACGTGTTGTTATTCTATTGTATTTCAAATTTCACATGTTTAATTAATGTTACGTTAGCCTCGTAGGCGTTTATGAATTTATCTGTTTACTTTATAATCGCTTCCACATTTCTCTGTTTTATTGTGGTTGTTGTTGGGATGTCGTTGTTGTTGCCGGTAGTGCTTGTTTGAGTGCCGTTCGCCGGAGTGGGTTTTTGAGTTGAGGCCCCTCGCTGAAGCTCGAGAATCCATTTCGGTGTGGATGTGGCGGTCCTTCTTCAGGGGGCGCTACAGGGACACACTTTCATAAAGCTATGTCATATGAGCAAGTCTCAAGCGAGTCTGATCGACATCCCCTGTGCCTTTTAAACTCTTCGACTTGGAGTATTTTAGATCACACCATTGGGTACTTATTTCATGGCCCCATCAAATGGTGAAACCAAATCCCTTAGCTTACTGTGATCTTGGGGTTTCATCCATACACAAGAATAAACAATATGCAACCATTTATAAATGTAATATGATGAATTTGGCCAATGTAGTATTAGACGACTACTAACGTCTTTCTATTATGAATCACTAGAATGTTCTACTCTAGAGTTTTATAGGAAATGCCTCAAGTAGTTCGGCTTTCCAGGGCACGACTCTAACAATCTCCCTCTTGACCTAAAACTAATTGTCCATTGTCTCAAGACTCATCTTCGAAAGATGTCCTTCAAAAGACCTTTTGACTCAAAGGCTAAGTATGTGGGCTCACTATGTTTTCTGCCTAGATGATTTATATCATTGAGATATAACTCCTGTCTTCTGATTTAACAACCTTAAATCATTTAAGGATATGTTTAGATATTCTATGAGATCTTGGTTCCATTGCTTGCGCAATCACATTTATGTTGTTTCAAGAATAACTCATGCCAGAGCATTGCTAGGTATTACATCCAACACTTTTGGATGATGTTTCTCATCTAAACTCCTTCCATTTCTACATCTTATGCAGCAATATGTTTTGCTTCACAAGCTTAATCCGTTCTTGTACTACACTTATTGGGATTTTCCAATTTAGTACTTTATTCTATAAGTTACCATACTTATTAATTAGTTGCTAGTTTATTTCCGATCCTATCGGATTGTCTTTTGAGTTTTCGATTTTACCCCATCTATCTATATAGATTTTGTTAACTCTTTAACTAGATAGGATTCTACCTTATCTATTGTTCGAAAACATCATACATTTATACAACTTTCTTTGTATCTTATGTATGTGATTACTCTTAATCATACTTTAAATGTAGTCAAAATAATTTTCGACTCTCTCATTTAAACAATTGTTCCAATCATTTAAGATTAATTTGAGTTCTGGTAGGAGTCTATAAACTTCTCTAAGTTTCGTCCACTCTGGGCCAGCTCCCACTAAATTTCAGACCTCTGTTTGCCTTCACAGAATTTCTATATCTTATATATACTATTTAAATATCTTCACTAAGATATATTTCGGATTCACTAATCCTCTTGCCTGTTTCTGTAAGGTCTTACACTTATCTTATGATTTGGATTGACTTTGGTGTTCCACTTTTTGTTTGTTTGTAGTCTCTTGTTGAAACTTTTCAACTTCTTGTTATTTCCTTATCATCAAGAAACAATTTTTTGACTGAAAGGTCGTTTTCCTTTTATCTTCAAGAAACAATTTCTTGAATAAAAGTGGTTTTTCCTTTTAAACAATCAATTTTGTTCTTTAGGAAACTTTTAAATAAGTATTCCTTTAATACTTATTTTTCTACAAACACTAATTAGATGTCTAATCTAATTCACACTCCCACTAGTCTCTTAGACTCGTTTGGGAATTATCATATTTACTGTTAAACATGGGGTTTGAAATCATCATACTCAAATATGATTCTTAAACACTGAATGTTTCGAATTTCTACCTAAATTCGAATTAATTGCCCATAACTCTTATGGGTTTATTTTATGTGATAATCTATATTATCTTTCATATTCTTTTCATTTCAGACTTAGTAATATATTTTGACATTTGAAATTTTTGAAGAAAAATTATTTCCAAAATAAATGGAACTATTTTCACAAAAGTAATTTTTCGAAAATACTCAATTCAAATGTCAAAACAGTATTCAAATAAATCATACACAACGAATTGTATTTGATATCTTTAACATGAACTAAATATCTTTCAGTGCTTGATTTCTTATAATGGAAACACATAGTTTTTTTCTGATTTATTATTAAGATAATTAATGTGTCCTTTATTGAACCCTCGTTCCAAATGAGCTTATTTTCAGTTCAATAACTGATATACCAGTTTCACTGGTAATGAAGGTTTCAATTGAAGGACACGGGCAACATTTTAGGAGTAAGTCTATTCAAATTCACTATTTCTGAAAAATAAAAATTATAATTTCTCATTGAGGTTCAAAACCTTAACTCAGTGTTCACAAACACCTATACTCTCAGTTCCATTTTTGAGTAAGCTAAGCTTACTCAATACTGAGAAGACAGTTAATCCTATTTACTATTTCATAGATCTGATTTAAGTGCATACTACATCAAATATATGTATATTATGCACTTTTATGATAATAGCAGCTTACTATAAACACCTTGTTTATTAGCTACATAGTGCGATTTGCCCTTATTCTATGTCATCCCATATGACATCTTAAGTTTGTCTTAAACGTTTCTCTTACAGAAAGAGAAATTTCGAGAAAGAAAGAGAGATAGTGCCAATTGAATTTACTGCTAGATTAAATTTTCTTAGGCCTAAATTTGCTTAATTGTCCATACAATGAAGTAAACCCCTTAATAATTAATTATGTGGGCGTAATCTATTTCTAATAAATTTTAAGCCCAAAGCACCTAATGACTTCGAAAGTTTTCCAGTGATTTAATTAATCAGTAGACTTGAATTAGTTTCACAAAAAAATTCTCAAGTCCAGAAACATAAATTAACGTTTAATCAAGGTATAATATTAACTGTTAATATTTATCTTTCTCCATCGTTCACTCAGAATAAATACATACCATTTCTTGGACTCGAGGGTAGCAATTAACGGATTATTAGTCATGTTGACCAACAGAAAGTCTACAATTATAAAGCAGAAAATGTATGAGTGTCAAATAATAGAATTTAAATAAAAGAATGATGTGGTCTTTAATCATTCAGTCTTCCACTAATTTATTCAAACTTCATTGACCCCTATGCAACAAAGTTCGAGAAAAATAATATAAATTTCTCTTTAGTGGGTATTAAGATCCCAAAGCTTCTTGCAATTGAACCCACTTGTAATGGCCATTCAATTCACGTCTTAAGGTAAGCATCTTTTGTTAATTATATCTAATATAACTCTTAATAATATTTTGCATTGCCTCCTTCACATAGACCCAACTGTGTGCGACATCTATGTTACTTTGGCAAAAAGCCCAGCCGATTAATCATTAGATTTCAATGAATTGGTACAACGGAGACCCACTTGTAATGGTCATCCCGGCTGCAGCAACCATCGAAAAATTGTATCATGTATACTCAGAAAATTACCTACTTTCTAATGCCCACATAACAGAGACCCACTTGTAATGGCCATCTCCACCACGCAGAGTTAGAAGTGAATTTTCTATTAATAGAATGCTTGGAAATTTTAAAATTCTTGTTTATATAATTTTTCATTAAGGCTTAATATTAAGAAAAATTTTGACTTTCAAAATTTGGGGTCTAATTTTCAAAAAATTAAAATTATAGATTTCAAAAATCTATCCAAGACCTCATCATTTAATTATCTTGTTTATGTGATTAATGCATGAATAAAAACATTCATAAAACACACATAACAATAATTAAATAAAGTACCTAGCAATATAAAATGGTTTATCATGGGCTTTTCCCTACGCTCGGTCCATAAGAGCCATTTTATGGACCAAGATTCTATTCATGCAATAATAACATAAATTTAAATCATGCGAGGAGCAAATAGAATCCTATTCTATTACAATTTTAAGTAACCCGTTTCATTTGGGTCTTGATTGTCTCTTCTCTTCCATGCCCACTTCGTCTTGAACTCCTTCTCCTAATCTAATTAGAAATTCCTCACCAATCCATGATTTTAACTCTCTCAAATTACAAATCATTTAAATACATTGGTGAAAAAATAAGAAGCTTACTGTGATATTGGGGTTTCATCCATACACAAGAATAAACAATATGCAACCATTTATAAATGTAATATAATGAATTTGGCCAAAGTAGTATTAGACGACTACTAACGTCTTTCTATTATGAATCACTAGATTGTTCTATTCTAGAGTTTTATAGGAAATGCATCAAGCAGTTCGGCTTTCCAGGGCACAACTCTAACAGACATTTCTCTAGTGTAAGATATCAAAATAGATCCGTGTCGTCGTATCCGTATCATGTCGTGCCCGTGTCATCGTGTCCGTATCTGTGTTTCATAAGTAATAATGAATTTTTTATGTATAAAATATAAAATTTTGCCCCCAAATAAAAACAAAATTTAGTATTTTTATACATAATAATTAATATGAGTTTCCTCACCCAAAACCTCTGGTACCGCCCCTGGTGTCACCCCCTAGGGGTTTAGTTTATGCTAGTTTGTGCTTGTTTTTTTTTTTTTTCCCTTTTTTATGACACAAGTTTTCAGATCATTATTTAATAAAACATCAATTATTATTCAGTCATATTTAATAAAGCAGTAATTAATTATGGTATATTAATTAATTGACATATTGTCTAATCTATATGTCTTAGAGATATGATATTAAGTATGAAATATTGTTAACTAGCTAATATGGTAAACCATTGGGATTGGCCCAATGGCTACCAAAAATTACTACAATGTGGAGGTCTAGATTCGATTCTTGCAATGATAATGGTCCAACTGTGTGCGTGTGTTTTTTTGAGCTAATAGGGTAGTCATACTGTCAACAATTAATTAATATTGTTTAAGATATAAAAACTGGCTATCAAGTTTCATTAATGTTTTATATTAAATGCATCAAGGCAGAAGAATCGAATATAATAAAGTATATATTAATTAAAAAAGACTTTATTGTTATGATAATGAAAATGAAAAACTAATTGTCCATTACCTTTTAATTGAAAAAAATAAAAAAAAACTAAAGATGGATAAAAGGACGAACAAAGAAAAAGAAGAAAAACCAACAAAAGTAGAAAGTTAATGGATGAAAGGTATTAAACCCACCTTCAATAAATTTCCTCTCTGTAAGTAAACGAATTTCCAACATAAAAATTGCCATATTACGACACCTAACTTGACCGATAAAATGTCCCAAAGAAACAGAGAGTTTAAGCAAAACTTGTAGTAGACAACAATGGATCAAGCATAATCAGGCATTACTTTTTTAAGGAATGTGATTGGTTGAGAATCTTCAGGGGCAATTTCGTCAAAGGCTATGTAGTTTCTCTCCTTGTTGTAGACATGGCACACAGTCAATATTGTCTTCATTAAACGCCAGTTCCATGTAGCCTCATTCATGTACTGTTCAAAGCATTCAAAGAAAAGTTGATTAAGAAAAAAGGGATTTAGGAATGTTATTTAATAGATATTTAGACATATTTAAAAATATATATATTGGAAAATTACACTCAGATCCCAAAGAAGTTTGCTAAATTACAACTCATGACTCTCTTAGTCAAACAATTACAGTTACACCCCACACGAAATTGAATAATTACAAAATACAGACAAGTATTAGGATTCCGTCACGGAACATTAGAATTCCGTTATTAATTAACAAAATATTCAAAACTACACTTAGACCCCAAATGAGTTTATGATATTACAAATAACACCTAAGTAAAATTTAAGAGCAACCCATGATATAAAAAAATAAGAGTATTTTTGGTATTTACTATTCATTTTAATGATGTCATCCAGCACATAAAGGAACCCTAATGCTTGGGTGTATTTTGTAATTATTTAATTTTGTGTAGGGTGTAACTGTAATTATTTGACTAAGAGGATCATGAATTGTAATTGAGCAAACTCTTTCGGAGTGTAAGTATAATTTTCCCCATATATATTTATAGAACAAATTAATAAAGATTTGCAATGTACACTATCTAAATCAAATCACGTAACTAAATCATATCCTACTTCTATTTTCCACACATATCGATTATGTTCAATCTAGTATATATATATATATATATATATATAATCAATTACACAAACCTTGAGGTTTGCTCCTTTAATAATTCACTATCCAAACTTTGCAATCTTATACTTACTCTCTGAGAGGGGTATTTGTAAGGTTTCAGTTGACCGGGAAGAATTTGTAAGTTTTCAAAGTTTCGATAATCTATCAGATTTTTAAGCAAAAAACTCACGAGGGTTTGTGTAATTATCGCTATATAGGGTCTGTGTGTGTGTAAAAGAAGGAAGAAGAAAAGAGCGTGCCTTTCCCCAATTTTCTTGCAGAGATTTATGAGCTGCCCTCAAGTTATAGCTTGGTATTCTGGGGGAGATATGATGAGGAACGTGTACATTGATATCATGGCAAAGAATTTCTATCCTGCCAATCACAAAAGTAAAATTCATTATCTTCAACAGAAAAATAATTATTTATTTATTCTTTCTACATTACTACATGACATAGAACCCCTGAAGTTTGCTAAAAAAATGCGAAACACCATCAAGACCTTCAAAGAGGGGGCATTTGTAAGGTTTTTCAGGAGGTATTTGTAGGGTTTCACTTACATTTTTACATTTTCAGGGGTATAGATAAGGTTTTAAGGTTTGTAAGGTGTTTTGGATTTTTAAGCAAACATTAGAAGGGGTTGGGTAATTATCCCTAAAATTGAATATGCAATAACAGCAATAAACATTTCTTCAATATATTTCTTTTTAATTTAAAGTGTGAAAAAAATTGAAAATATTACCAACTCGGATAATCACAGTGAACAGTGCCGTTGAGCTGGGCCTGGGCAGCATTCCACTCATCTGAGGATTTGAAGGGTATATGAGGAGCTGTGTGATGAACCATTGTGAAAGTACTCATCTGCAAAATTCAAACAGAAACACGTGTAACTCTCATGTCAAGAAAATCATTTTAAACATTTTCACAGTGGCATCATATAATCTTCGAACAAATTTCAGAACGAGAAAACTCTCAAAACATTATAGCGATATCAGAAAGCGAACTATGGAAAGGAAAATATTTTAGATAACACGTTTGAAAATGAAAATAAAGCTCATCACCAAATCAATTACAACATTTCAATATTCTAACATAGTAGCTTGCTAAATTATTGAGTCATGCCCATGAATGAAACTACATTAATCGTTAATTACATTTACACCCCCTCAATTTAGGTGAAATTACAAATCAGTCCCCCACCTTTGGGAAATTACAAATGACCCCCCTCACTTTATGGATCTAATGTACGATCTACAAGAAGAGAAATAGTACTTAATTTAAATACATCTGACTAAAAATACGGAAAATGGGAAAAGGACGAAAAATGGCGAATAATATTACACTTCAGCCCTACACAATTTAACAATTACCAAAGCACACCTTCACTTATAATATTTCTAACAAACAAGGGCAAAGTTATAGTCAGCAAAAAATGAAGAAATATTTCCCTAGGGTTAAAATTTGAACGACTCAATTACTTTGGACGGAAACCTTCCAAAACCCTAGCAGAGACTAACGACTAGATCAACTATGTAAAACACCGGATAAACGTGAGGGGGGCCATTGTAATTTCCCGAAGGTGGGGGACTGATTTGTAATTTCACCTAAATTGAGGGGTGTGATAATTAACCCTATAATAATTAATTTTTCAAGAAGAAATAGAAGAAATTTATATACCCAGAAATGATAACCTAGCCATGGCATCAACCAGAACTTCATCCAACCCAAGATCCCTGTTTTGAAGATTATCAAAGGCCATCCAATTGCCATGAAAGCAAACACACAAGCCAAGCTTATCTTAACTCTGTTAACTTCATTGGGTCTGAACTTTTTTAGATCAAAGTGCCATATTAACCTATAGAATATTTCAACAATGTCAGGAAAACACATGCAATGCAAAATTTTAATTTATTTATCTCTTAATTATGGAGTATTACCAGTGAGCTATAGACATCAATGGTCTAATTGGGCCATATCCAAATACAATTGCCTTTCGAAGAGCTGGACGGGAGTCAAATTCTTGTTTCTTGACAGGGTGCCAGGCTGTATCCTCTTCCAACCTGCAAAAAGAGGGTAGTTCTGGTTATTTCTGAAAAATAAAGGGGGGTATTTGTAATTAGGTCAAATCTAAAGGGGGTCTTGCTGATTCTATTCATCCCTATTCCTTTTAGTATGACAGTTAGTACCCTGAGAAATTTGATAACTATAGTAATGCCCCTCTCAAATAGGGTTTGATCCAAAGAAATCTAACTCTGTCAAACAAATTTGTGAACTACCCATTATGCCCCTGTTACTGATTTGCATAATTCTTAATTCCCATTGGGATATCAACACTTCTCGAGTTCCAACTTCCAAGACTCAAGACAATACTTGAAATAACATAATGTGTTAAGAAAGATAGGGCGAACTACATTTACTACCCCTGAGGTTTGGCCTAATTACACTTTAGTCATTCTGTTTGAGAAATTATATATATATAAAAAAAAAAATCCATGACGTTTCACTTTAAACCTCAGGGGGAGTAGGTGTAATTCGCCCAATAAAGAAATGTGTAAAGAAAGATGATACTAACATATTTGTTTTGGCATGATGCCTGTCGTGCTTAAAACGCCATGGCTCATAAGGATATACCAGCGGCATAAAGGCCAGAGTTCCAACAATGTCTTCCACCAATTTGTTCTTCGAGAATGACTTGTGCGCACAATCATGTCCTATAACAAAGAACTTCACAATATGGGGAAGAAATTAAACCACAACAGTTGGCATCAAACTAAGAGACCTTACAAGAAAGATTTCTTGCATGATGACACTCAGCAACTAGGAGGTGAAGTAAAAAATTAAAAATGCTAATACTACTAATGATAATAACACTTACACCCCTTTAGGAATTGCCATGCTATAATTGGTATCCACAATTTTAAGAAATTTACAAACCACTCCTAAAAAGGTTTAACTTATGAAGACCACCCTATATTAGGGAATTATTTGTGTAATATTTCCAAACTCGCAGGGGTGGTTTATGTAACTTTGAAGAAAAAGAAGGTTGTGATATTTCAAACTTACGAGTATCAACTGTAATTGCAATGTCGAGGGGATATAGGTGTAATTGACTGAATAATAATATAATAATATAACTGACCCCAGTAATTGCAGTTCCGGTCCAAGCCCAAGCTAGAGGAAGAAAATACCATGGTGCTTTGGCAATCATGAATATTCCCAAAGCATAGGAAGTAACAGATGTCAAAACAGACTTCCAAGCTTTTACATCATCAATCTCAAACACCTAATTTCAAATAAATACAGATAAGAAAAGATTTTAGGATAATAAAATTGTCAACATTAGTTTGCTTATGCAAAAAATACCTTTTTTGGGAGTGTTTCAATTATATCTCTCAATGTCACGTTATCAGGAAGAGGTTCCCCAATCTGCCTAAAACCATAATCATGACATAATTTTTGTCTGTGTTCTGCATTGTCTTGTGGCGAGGGTGCTACAGGGACAGCAACAGCTTTTATGGTTTTGCTTTTGCTTTTCTGGAAGGATATTAGACATTGCTTCTGTTTGGTTCTTCTCTGAGGTAGACTTTCCCACTTCAGAAGACATGTACCTGTTAATAATGTTTGTAATTTATATTGACAAAGAATCATAAATAAGTGACTTTAGCCATGGATTAGAACAGGTTTTTTAAGTTCGTATTTCTAAACGACAAATTGAATTGCGTGGCATAGTCTTTTTTTCCTTTCATTCAAAGAGAAACTCAGATGTGCACATAGGGAGTGTTTGCAAACTCGAAAGAAAATAATTTTCTGCTTTTAACTTAAAAAGGGGAGAAGTGGAGTATTTTGTTTTGTTGTTCTGGTAAGAATAAGTTAGAATCTAGAGGCACCTTTGCGGGGTGTTTTCTCCAGCTTATAGATTCATTTTTCTATTACTTAAAAGGTGCTTTTGTACTTCATTACTCCGACTTTTTATAACTTCTGTTACAACTTTTAACTTCTTGAAAAGCAGAAGGTTTTGCATACACCGTGCTAGCAACTTATAGAACCAAGAATTCCAAATTCTCGCCTCCCTTCAAGTGCTATGTTTGATATGTAATTTCCTTCAAACTTTGGCCACCCCAAATATTCAAAATTGCCTCTAATTGGCTTCTACATTGCCAAAAACAACCATTCTCGGAGAACATGTTCACCATTTTGGAAAAATCAAACTTAATGCCCAAAGCAAACAAAACCCACAAGGGAATAAAGACCCTTTACCCACATTTCATAATCAAAACCAACAACGAAAATGATACATTACCAGATGAAGTAGAGCTCTGGGGGAAAATTCGGTTGCCCTCAGTTGGCCTCTTCTGGGGTCCCTAAACAATCCAATAAACAACACATAAACATAACAAATTCAATGAAAAACATTTCGAGCAAACAGCTATCAACTCTTTCTCTGTGTGAGTGTGTGTGTGAAACAGAGAAGACAACGGAGAAGGTTTTCAATTTTCATACCAAGAAAAGGAAGCTTGAATGTGCAAGTCTACACGCCATGGCAACCCAGAAAATTTCCAAATTAAGAGACCCTTTTGTAGTTTATATCTTCAATTTTTCTGAAGATAAAACTGCACAACTCCGCGAAAACAATATGGGGCCTGAATCTATGGATCTTGTTGTGAAGGTCTATAAATACTCACAATCTCAACTTCCAAGTTGCAAAGTAGGGTGGCGATGACTAATTTGGTGTGGACACCAATTGTTTGGGACCAGCCACTCACAATTTAGTTCAGCCATTAGTCAGGTTTAGTCTTTTTGCATTTTCATATCATATTGTATTCGGTGGTGCTATGATAATTTAATTAATATTAAAAAGTTGAGTAAATGAAAATATAATTGGCAAGTTTACTTTAAATGACCACCTTCTCAAAAAATTTAGGATAGTTATCCACTTTTTTCAATGGTCATTTTAACTACCCAATTTAAGTTTCAATTTTAACTTTGCTACCCATTTTTGTTTAAAATGTCCGAAATATTCTTATTTGTCCAAGAATTACAAAGGTATGCCATTATCTTTCATATGCCCCAAAACAAATCCGAAAAAATCTCAAAAACTTTCATCGGAAAAATTTCTTCCGTCAATATCACTTCCCTACGACTTCACTTCGAATCTCTCCCAAAACATCCTTCGTAGTTTTGCTGTGAAGTTAATTTATCGTCTCGAAGCTGTTCTCGCGCATTGAGAACCCCAATCGGTGGTTTGCGTCTTCATCAACCTCGCACACAGTCTATTTTAGGGTTTAAGCCATAACTCCAGGTTCGTACATCGCATTTACTGTTAATTTAGGGATTTCACCCAAATTTCTTCTTTAATTCGCATTTTAGGGTTATTGTAGCGTCCCTTTCCGTAGGAGGAGAAAGGACATCATATCCGCACCGAGATGAACTCACAAACGAGGTAGATGTACCCCATTCAAAAATCCATCCCGGCGAACGGCAATCAATCAATCAAACTCCGGCAACAGCATCACGACGCCCCAACAACATCAGCAATAAACAAAATAACAGAGTAACAGAATGTGGAAGCAATTTCGAGGAATAACAAGTTAATCATATGGACATTCATGGCAACATAATTCATGCAATATTCCAAAATAATTATTCATTTAAACGCCATCCATGGCTCATCTATTCTATCCCACATCAGGGGCACGTATGTACGAAAAATAAATCATAATTTGAAAGACAATAAATTAAATCAATTCATGAATTAAAGACTCGACTGTTGTTGGGACACTGACAAGACAACATACAAGAGCCAACCTATGCTGCCGCCGACTGACAAGATAGGTGACACCGCCACCTGTCTACCTGAAGCAAGAACCAAAACAGAAAGGGTGAGTATAAAGGATACTCAGTAAGGGGGGAATACCATATAGTATTGATCGTAGCTCGTCGTTTATCTTTTAAAACCAAAAGAGGTGAGTGTTGCTCGTTTTGATAAAGAAGTATAAATATAATACAAATTGTAAAATGTAATATAAGCAACTCTCGAGTTCGGCTTTAGTTGAAGACCCAAAATTGACGAGCCGGATCCTTTGAAAACATTTGCACATAAGTCAAGCAGATCATTTTGAAATGGTATTAGTTGAGTCACGAAGCCGTTACAATTTCGAAGGACATCGCATAAATAAATTGGAAATGATAAGTAAATGGCTCGTAATTCAACTAAAGTGTTTCCCAACAAAGGAGGCTTATTGTCGGTAAGTTCGAATCACGCTTCCGGGTTTTATACATATATAGGGAACTACGTATGCTAAAGGGAGAAAACCGGAAGGTGCTTCGAGTTATAACGAAAGCCGAAATAATTAACAGTAATAACAATAAAAGCAGTTACAATAGCAAGTAATTATCCCGGCGAGAACGGGCCTATTCCTCCTTATAACCCCCTCAATCGATACAAGTAAACTCCATCTCCGGTGTCAAGCCAGGGAGCAACCCAAGACTCGACTATAGTGAATTTAAGGAAAACATGCAACAAATGCAACACCCACCATCGCTCCCAACCGTGGCTATCAACTCTTGACGGGCCACGATTGATGCTTAGTTTTGGGAGAGCACCTCGGGTTACACCCTGGACGCTCGTCCCCAGATGCAACCTCCGGATACCATCCGGAGGCCCCATAAAAATGTCCAATATTTACTCGCTTTTCAAGAAAGGTTTGGGGTGCCAAACAGGCAATTGGGCAAGTGAGTGACCACAAAGGGGGTAACTACAAGTTTCATACGTGTCGGGATGTGCTGACGGACTCCCCTAACGACTTCCCTCATAGACCCAACCCAAGTCAAATTGTCACGTTTAAAAAGAAGGAATTTACTTGCCTTTTTGAAAACAAATCAATTTGGATAATACAGTATAAGTTGATATCAAAAGGTTTGATAGGCAGATAAGGGAATATTAAAAGCAAGATGAGCAATCAATGAGAAATACGGAGTGGTAAGTTATTTCGAAACCTACTTATCTAAATTCTTGCCCCAGTTGAAAACATTTAAACCCTTACCTGTAGCTCGACAAACGAGGAAAGCAAGCAAGCAACGGACAAGTGCTCCACGGTAGTAAAGCCTGCAATCTAAGACACGACATAACCAGGTAAGACTCTTGACAAGACGCACAGCGTACGATAAGTAATTAAAACATGTAAAAGCATATAGACACGACTTTCATTGAAGTACTCACAAATGCATTTAAAACAATTAAACTAGATATAAGGAATAAAAGATGTAAACATGCTCCGAACACAATTTAGATTTCACATTCATGCTCGTAACATAATAAGGAAGCATTCATGCAAGTTTTGGATCATATATACGATATACGGAAAAATAGCTAAAAAGTCCTAAGCGAAATTGGTATTATTCGATACCCAAAAGAAGTCGGAAAAATTCCCACTTCGATAATTAAGGATTTAAAGGACTATATAAAGCTATTGGTGACGACGGAAATCAAAAACGAGATCAAATAAACATTTTGGGTTTTCGGGGTGAAAATGGTCAGAAGGCAGGGTCTGAAAAATTGCTGAAAATCACCCAATTCGTACACACGAGGTACAACACACGGCCTGTACCCGGTGTGCGATGCCTGTGCGTGTCAATAAGGGGTGCACGGCCTGCGGCACGGGGTGTGTTAAGGTCGTGCGCATCACAATACGAGGACACGGCCTCCTGCACGGGGTGTGGTGAGGCCGTGCATGTTTCAAAACACACACGGTCTCATGCACGGTGTGAGGCTGGGCCGTGCGTGTTCACATGGGGTCTCGTCACACCGTGTGGCGAGACCGTGTGGTTCTATAAACAGCAGGTCGCAAGAAACAGATGCAGAAACAAGAAATCCAATACCAAAATTCATCCTACAAAATTTTTACTAGGTCAATCATGCTCAAATTCGGATATGTTACTCTCCTAAACATGCTTAACATTTAGAGACAAGAATCGTACGAAACCATCAACTATAACTAACAAACCCAATTAATTCTCAAATAAAACCTAACTCAATAAAATTCAATAAAAATCGGGAATCGACGGAGTAAACGAGATGAGGTTAAAAGGTTACCGGTAAATTATGGAATGAGAGTCGTGTAGTCGAAGACGGGAGTCCATTCGGTCGGGAATCGAGTTCGGTCCATAATTCTTCTCTCATTCTCCTTTCTTTCCTTCCTCCTTCTTCTTCTTGTGGCTTATGAGAGTGTGAGAGAGATAGATATTTAGAAAATATCTTGGGGGTAAAATAGTCATTTAGGCTTTTAGGGATATTTATGTAATTTAGGTAGTTGAGGGTATTTAAAAGATAGGTTAAATCAATCTTTTCCATAAGATTAATTAATCTAATTGGATAAATCGAGAAATTAGGCGAGATAAGAATTCGCGATGTAATTATAAATATTCAGGTCGTTACAGTTATAGTTCAACAAAAGCGCATAATAATTCCCAGTACCAGCCTGCCAAATCCACATCATATCTAGCATATGGTTTGGAATCTGAAATTTGTTATTTGGCAGAGATGGTTTCACCGAGTGAAAGCATAAAAAAAAAGGGAGGAAGCAAGGACGGAAGCAAAAAAGCCCAGGAAAATTATTAGTAAAGTTCCTGGCAATCGGAGAAAAGGTAGAAGTAAGAGCAGCAGTGAAAGTCCTAAGCCTAAGACTAAGAGGGACGATAAAATACAATGTCGTTGTTCAATGACCTATTTCGCTGATCAAATGAAGATGCTTGGTGACTTGACGGAGAGTCAGAAGGAATTGATCTGAAAAACCCATTCGCGGAATTCGTCAATACGCCCTCTGTTCCTAGTACATACACTCATGTTGGATTTCTTTTGGATCATTACAACCTTGAAACTGATTCATTTAAATTCGGGAAGATCGAGGTTCCTTTTAATTCAAAGGAGTTCTCGATAGTCTTGGGTTTACAGTATTCGGGTCACTGTGTTGATCCTGAATCCGAAAGAGACTCCCGTATGCGGAGTGTATATTTTTCTGGCAACACTGGTATAGTGACACGTTCTACGAGTTCCACGAGTGTATATGCGGAGTGTATCATAATTTAGCAAATAAACTCAGCAAATGATAATTTAGTTCCACGAGTTCCGACATCCGTTCTTCATTTTATTTTTCATATATTGGGAAATACTCTCCGTGCGCAAGTCCTGTAACCAATTACGCAGATGTCTAAATAAACTCAGCAAATGATAATTTAGTTCCACGAGTTCCGACATCCGTTCTTCATTTTATTTTTCATATATTGGGAAATACTCTCCGTGTACTAGTCCTATAAACAATTACGCATATAATGCGGTTGTCCGCCTACCCAAATGGGATCCACTGACCCGTTGAAGAGTTAACCCTATTTAAAACCATTAGTAGGATACACAAAGTACGCCCAAAACCTTCAAAATCCTAAATTTCTACTTCGCCATCAACAAATATGAACTCCATATTGAAAATGGAGGTCGAGAAACTTAGGGAAGTTGAGCTGATGGTGTAAGAGTTAACGCGTAAACTAGCGGAGTATAATCAGGTCGTAGATGATTTTAAACAAAAAAAGGCTGAATCTTATAGGTTGGCCCAGCTGTACAAAAGCAGGGTCGAGATATTAGCGCCACAAATTCTAACACTTGAGAAATGCCTGGCTCAAATGTTACATGTCGACGTGGAAGATCTCGCTGATTTAGTGAATAATTTTGAGAAACAAGAAAAGGCCGCGATTGAGATGGAAGCAAAAAATTGTGCAACTGTTATGCCAGATGAGGAAGGTCCATCGGGGGCGAAGTAGATGCGCTTTTTTTTTATTTTTAGAAAGAAGTAGATGTGCTTGATTGATCCGTAATGGTTTGTACCCGTGCATAGATTTTCTCTTCTTTTTTTTCATGATTTGGGGTGCCAAATGCTTGAAGGGTCAAAATGTGAATTTCTTTCTTTTGTATATTGGGAAATACTCTTCAGTTCAAGACAAGCCGGTCAACGGCATTATGTTCTTCCTTAGGTACGCGGAGTACGTGGCTACCCACCCAAAAGGAGAAATCAGGATTGGGTCCTACATCACCGCAATCCTAGAGTGCGCCGGTGTAACCAGAATGAATTGATTGGCCCCAGCAGGGGGAGACGACGCTACCATCACCTACAAGCAATTTGCCCAAATGAAGCTTTGTAGGAAGACTAAGGGCTGTCATAGTAGGTATGTACCTATGACGGCAGAGGAAGCCGCCGCCGAAAGTGACGACGACGACGAGGAGGATATTCATGAGGAAGGTCATCCTGAGGAGAATCGTCAAGAGATCGAGGAGCAAATGCTCGAGCAATTGTACGAAGCTGGAGGCTTCGATCCTCAACAAACTCCGTACGTGCCCGATCCTCCTAGTGTCGATGAGACCAACTTCCAGCAGGGCTTCGCCGATTACCAGACTCAGCACCAGACTGGATCCTCTCAGTGGGATAGACTGAGTGAGGATCAATGGAACCGGTATCAACAGTCGGATTCGAATATCCGAAATCAGTGGGAGGCCGACAGGTGGAACATCTGGGAAGACCGCTTCACGTCCTTCAGCGAGCAGACCACCAAGCGACTGAACCAATAGTCGGCCGACCTTCTAGAGTTCAGATAGGAGGTTCGCGCCGACCTTCGATAGCTCAGACAGGAGGTCCGACGCAACCACACCGAGCTCCAAGACCAGATCTCCGACCTTGAGAGGTCCATCTCTGAGCAGCTCGCCAGCTACCTGAGCCGTCTTGGCATGCCGCCTAGTTCTGGAGCATCCAACTCTTAGGAGTCATCGTCTATCTCTTCATTTCTCGTCATTTATTTCATTTTAATTGTAATTTGATTTCATTAGGAACATTATGTATGAACTACTTGGTATTTGCCTATTTGAATTTAAATGCTAATTGTTCGTCTTAAATTAATCGTTTATGTGGTAATTGCTCGATTTTGTATGATGAATGTTTAATTTCCGTAATATACTCCCTTTAACAAACCCCGAGGTACGGAGGAGAATCTGAGGACAGATTCTTTTGAAGGGGGGAGTATTGTAACGACCCAAAATTCCGGAATATATTTTCGGAATAATTATTCGACACCCTGTTGAATTTTAAATGAAAAGATTAGCTTCGTGAGCTAATTTTAATTTATTCTATTTTATTCTCAAATCCTTAACCTCTCATAATTACTTTTCCGCCCTTCGAATTTATTTTAATCTCATTCGAACCCCACACCCTCTTGAATACACCAACACCCCCTTGACCCCTTTTGCACCCTCTTGACCTCACTTGCACCCCCTCTTGCACACTCTTGCATACACCCCCAAAATCGAGAGAGAGGGAGAAGAGAAGGAGAAAGGAAGAAGGAGGAAGAAGGAGGAAGAGAAAATCCCATCCCGAATCCGTCGCCCGACCAATCGAGGTTCCGAGACCACCTATACGATCCTCGTTCGATTCTCTACCGGTAACCCTCTTTCCCCATTTCATTTCGTCCATTAAATCCTTCAAATTTCTAGCTTTTGTTTGAAATGAATATTTTTGTAATTTGATGGGTTTGTAGGTTATAGTTCACCATTTTTAGTGTTGTTCGGATCAAATGATTGCTCTTAATATGTTTTAATGCATGAGTGGGAATTTTATGTGTTAATTTTAGCTCTAGAATCCGCCTTGGACGAATTTTGGTTGAAACCCTCATGAGAAAACTTGAAATCGCGTTTTCTGCACCTGAGAGTAAAACCGCACGGTGTGCCAGCCAGTGAACCTGCAAGACCGTGTGGAAGCCGGTGCGCCAGCTATAGAACCTGCACCGGCCTGCGCACCAATTTCATCTTGCACGGTCTTGAGGGTGTTCTCAAGACCGTGCGCGACCTCGTGCCCAAGCCCGTGTGAATGCCTTAGCCAATTTTCAGACCTTTTTCCTTAGTTGCTCACGGTAATGGGGTTAATTGGCAAAAAATAAAAGTTGACTTTTTGCATACGACCTCCTAAAATCGAGCCGTTTTCACCTATAGCTTCCATATGATTCAAGGATGAATATTCCGCAAAGTTTTCAAAATTCCGACCTCGTTCGGGCCTTGATCGAACCTTTTTCATTTAGGACTTTTTCCCCAATATTTGAATGTTGTCCGAATGATCCGAAAATCGCATGAGTGCTTCTTTACATTATATTATGCATGAATGTACACTTAGAATTTCAATTGAGCATGTTTAGCATCTTTAATTTCGTATATTTCATTTAATGAATTTAATTGCACTTTACTCTTAATTTTAATTGCTAAGTGATATTATTTGGTCTTCCATGTATTGTAGCGTCCTTCGAGTCGTGCGTCGTGTCTTGTCTTGATTGGTTATGTCGTCTGTCAATTTCAGGCCGTTCTCTCGAGGATTGCTTGAGTGTCTTGTCTTTCCCGTGCTTCCAGGTGAGGATTTTAAAATGTTTTCCACTGGAGTAAGGATCCCTTTTATTTATTGCGAAACAACTACCCATACGTGCTCATATTGATTTGATTTCTTGTTCTCGTATATCTATTAGATATTTAATTATATTTTCATGATTTTAATGAACAACCATTTTGATATCAACTTATACCTATAAGTATCTCAAAACCGTTTTGTTTTCGAGAGGCAAGTCAAACTCTTTCATTTCAAATGTGGCACTTTGACTTTGGTTGGGTCTATAAGGGAAGTCGTTAGGGGAGCTCGTAGCATCCCGACACGTATGGAACTTATAGTCACCCCCTTTGTCATCACACACTTGCCTAAATGCCCGTTTGGCATCCAACTTGTAATGTTTCTTGAAATGCGAGCAAAATCGTGTATTTTCTATCATGGGGCCCAGGGATGGTATTCGAGTGTCTCACTTGGGAATGAGCGTCCAGGGTGTTTCTCGAGGTATTATTCCCAAAATAAGCGTCAATCATGGCCCGTCAGGAGTTGATAGCCACGGTTGGGAGCGATGGTGGGTGTTGCATTCGTTGCACGCTTTCCTGAAATTAAATTCGTCGCCCATGGTCGCGCTATGGGGTCAGACACCGGAGATGGATTTTATCATGACATGAAGGGGTTATAAGGAGGAATAGGCCCATTCTCGCGGGGATATTAATTGCTTGTATTCATCTTTACTTTCATTACTGTATTGTTATTAATTGTTGTTAATGCAAGTCGAAGCACATTCCAGATTTTCTTCATTTCTGCATATGTATTTTCATATATATATATATATATATATATATATATATATATATATATATATATATATACAAAACCCGGAAGCGTGGCTCATACTTTGTAACGACCCAAAATTCCGGAATATATTTTCGGAATAATTATTCGACACCTTGTTGGATTTTAAATGAAAAGATTAGCTTCCTTAGCTAATTTTAATTTATTCTAATTTATTTCCATATCCTCAACCATTTATAATTACCTTTTTTAACCCTCGAATTTATTTTAATCTCAAATGAACCCACACCCCTTAAACACACTTGCACCCTCTTGGACACATTTGCACTATCTTGAACACACGTACACCCCCTTGTGCACACTCTCTTGCACACTCTTACTCACACACCAAATCGAGAGAGAGAAAGAGAGAAGAGAAGGAGAAAGGAAGAAGAAGGAAGAAGGAGGAAGAAGGAGGAAGAAAATCCCGTCCCGAATCCGTCGCTCGATCAATCGAGATTCCGAGACCAACTATACAATCCTCGTTCGATTCTCTACCGGTAACCTTCTTTCCCCAATTCATTTCATCCATTAAATCCTTCATTTCGTTAACATTTTGTTAAGTTTGAATATTTGATAATTTGATGGGTTTGTAGGTTAGAGTTTACCATTTTTAGTGTAGTTCAGATCAAATGGTAGCTATTAATGTGTACAATGCATGAGTGTGAATTTTATGTGTTGATTTTAGCTATAGAATCCGCCCTAGTTGATTTTAGGACGAAACCCTGGTGAGAAAACCTTAAATTGCATTTTTCTGCACCTGTAAGTTGAACCACACGGCCAAACGCACGGTATTGGCAAGACCGTGCGCCAGGCCGTGCACCACCCTTTATGCCTGCACCGGCTTGCGCACCGGCACCGGCCTGCGCACCCCGGTGCGCAAGCCAGTGCGCCCTTGTTTTAGCTTGCACGGTCTTGAGTAATGTACTCAAGACCGTGCGCTAGGCCGTGCGTTAGCCCGTGCGAATGCCTTAACCAAATTTTCAGCCTTTTTCCTTAGTTGCTCACGGTAATGGGGTCAATGGGCCAAAAATAAAAGTTGACTTTTTGCATATGACCCCCTAAAATCGAGCCGTTTTCACCTATAGCTTCCACATGATTCAAGGATGAATATTTCGTAAAGTTTTCAAAATTCCAACCTCGTTCGGGCCTTGAATCGAGCCTTTTTCGTTTAGGACTTTTTCCCCAATTTTTGAATGTTCTTCGAATGATCCGAAAATTGCATGAGTGCTTCTTTATAATATATTATGCATGAATGTGCAATTAGAATTTCAATTGAGCATGTTTAGCATCTTTAATTTCGTATCTTTCGTTTAATGGATTTAATTGCATTTTACTTGTAATTTCAATTACTACATGATTATTATTTGGTCATTCATGCGCTGTAGTCTTTGAGAGTCGTGTGTCGAGTCTTGTCTTATTTGGTTGTCGTTTGTCAGTTTCAGGCCGTCCTTTCAAGGAATAGCTTGAGTGTCTTGTCGTTCCCGTGCTCCCAGGTGAGGGTTTTAAAATGCTTTCAACTGGAGTAAGAATTTCTTTTAATTATTGCGAACTACCCTTAACGTGCTCATATTGATTTGATTTCCTTTCTTGTATATCTATTAAATATTTAATTATATTTTTATGAATTTAATAATAAACATTTTGATATCAACTTATACCTATGAGTATATCTAAACCGTTTGTTTTCAAGAGGCAAGTAAACTCTTTCGTTTCAAGCGTGACGCTTTGACTTAGGATTTGGGTCTATGGGGGAAGTCGTTAGGGGAGTCCGTCAGCACATCCCGACACGTATGAAACTCATGGTTACCCCCTTTGTCATCACACCCTTGTCTAAATGCCCGTTTGGCTTCAACTTATAAGGTTCTTCAAGCGCGAGTAAAATATTGGACTTTTCTTTTATTGAGGGCCCGGGAGGGTATTCGAGGGTCTCACTTGGGGACGAGCGTCCAGGGTGTTGCCCAAGGTACTTTTCCCAAAACTAAGCGTCAATCGTAGCCCGTCAGGAGTTGATAGCCACGGTTGGGAGTGATGGTGGGCATTGCATTCGTTGCACGTTTTCCTAAAATTCAATTCGTCGCCCGTGGTCGCACTATGGGGTCAAACACCGGAGATGGAGTTTTATATTGACTTGAAGGGGATATAAGGAGGAACAGGCCCATTGTCGCTGGGATATTACTTGATTGTATTTATGCTTTAATTTCATTGTTGTACTGTTAATTATCGTTGAGAATGCAAGTCGAAGCACATTCCGGATTTTCTCCAATGTTGCAAATGTATTTCCCTATATATATATTCAAAACCCGGAAGTGTGGCTCGTACTTGTTCCCATTTTACCTTCACTGAGTATCATTTGTACTCACCCCTCGTTATTTTTTAATTCTTACTTCAGGACGACAGGTGGCGTTGTCACTTCTCATGTCGGTTGGCAACAGCGGGTCGTGAGTCTTGGTCTTCGTGTCCTTTGGTAATTGTCGGTAGTGTCCAACAACAGTCTGTCTTTTATTATTTGAACCAAATTTCTAGATAGATTGGATATATTAATGAATTATGGAGATTCGATATTGATGATTATTCGTTGAGCATTGACTAGATAAATATATAATTGTTGAATATTGATTTATCTTAATTGATGCCCCTTGTGGCTTTGAATGTTTAATTGATATGTATATGTTAAGCTTCCGCACTCTGTTACTTCTGTTGGTTGTTGTCGTTGGACTAGGTTCGTTGTTGCCGTTATAGATTGAGTGATTGCCGTTCGCCGGGATGGATTTTTAAATGGGGTACATCTACCTCATTGGGAGTTCATCTCGGTGCAGATGTGGTGTCCTTTCTCCTCCTACGGAAAGGGGCGCTACAGTCAGTGGTATCAGAGCCTAGGTTCCCGAAAAGGAACCGAAAACTCTAGTATCTCGTCTGTCTTGTCTTTTGTATCTTTTGAACTGTGTCAGTCCGTGTCGAGTTCGTGTTTTGACGGGTGTTCGTCTCATCTTGGTGCTTAAAATTGTAGACGATTACGGTTGGCTTAATTAACCGATTGGCAATCTTTTCTGAATTTTTGTACTAAGGAAGATGTAACGCGAGTCGATCGTGGAACTCTTTGTGTGTTTTACTTGGTTTGGTCTGTCGTAGTTGTGTGTCGATAGGGTTTTGTTGAGTGTTGAGCATGCGTTATGTGTTTTTAAGTTATTGGCATCATTTCTTACAAGACATGCACATATTTTGCCAAATAGTTGTGAACGCAGGTATGCCACGCAAGAAAGCCCGATCAGACCCGCCACTACCACCACTCCAGACTGTTCCAGGATCTTCGTACTCATATCCGACGGGAGATATAAAAATAGCTCAAGGAGGAGAGAGCGTAACCGAATACGAGGCTAGGTTCGCCTACCTGACCAAGTATTCTCCTAACCGGGAGCCGGACCAAAGGAACAGAGCCGCAACATTTATATCCGGGTTAAGGCACGAAATCCGCCAAATACTCATAGGACTCAGCTGCTGTTCTTATGCAGAGGCCGTCGGCTGAGCTTTACGGGCTGAAGCAGAATTCAAAATGAGAGTTAGAAGTGCCCGATTGATTACCTCGGAGAACCAGCCATATGAATCAGGAGCTCCAGTGGTTGTCCTTACGACTTCTCGCAGTGAAGGGACAACGACTAACGGATCCAGTGGAAGTATCATCCTCTGCACGCACTTCCGGAAACCGAACCACATCACCGAGGTGTGTAGGAGAAGACTTGGGCTGTGCCTCCTCTGTGGTGCCGCCGATCACCTCGTCGACAAATGCCCCAACAGGTGCAGAGGCAACTGAGGGAGACGAGAAAGCTACCGGGATCAAAGGACTCGAGCTAAGGCAAGGAATAAAAGAAAAGAAAGGCTAGATCGGACCTCGTCTCTCAGAATAAAGGTACCGTGCATGTTCATAACATTCTTATTTCCCATATTTTAATTTATTATTTGCGCGATAGTATGTTTTTATTGCTTAATTGAACTCCGGGTTTAATCCGGGGTATTTTGGTAATTTTTGTACATTTTATTTCGAATCAGGGGCGCTTGCACGCCCCTACGCACGGTCTTGGCCAAGCCGGTGCGCCCAGCTCAAGACCGTGCAGACCAGTTCAGCGTTTGAACCTCTGAACCTGCCGAACCTCTCCACACGGGCCAGCGCACGCCCGTGTGTCAGGCCGTGCGTGGCCCCTTCGCCATTTAAATCTCATTTCAGCGAACAGAAACTCAGCAACCCCAATTTCCCTCATTTCTCTCGCCCAGCAACAGAAAATTACCCCAAAAATTTCCCCAATTTCATCCTCTCTACTTTATGAGCCTATAACTTTCGATCCGTCCGTCAGATCTTCGTAAAAATTGAAAGGTACGTAGCCGACATTGCACATTTCAATTAGTTGGTTTTTGGGGACGATCCGCCGAACCGATCGTACCCAAATCACTGCTCAAAATACACGCCCCCCCAGTGTTCGACAAAATTCCCGAGTGAAGAATTTTACCAAATTCAACCAAGCAAGCTTCCAACAACCTTCTCACATGGTCGCCGAAGGTTCTCGATGAAGGAGGAGGCGAGATGACCCTCCATCCCCACTTCCTCTTGATGTGGAAATTCCAAATTCCATTCAAGCTAAGATTTTTCGCTGAATTCATGAACGCCCGGTTCTATCTACCAAATTCCTATTTATAGAAGCCCTGGGAAGTTTAGGACTCGGCCACGGTATAGCCCGGTACATTGAAGATGTGGGTTGGACCACATTTTTGGATATTAGGAGGAATTCGTATCAGCGGCTCGTCTACGAATTTATTGCAACACTCGAAGTAGTTCCTCATCAAGATGACGCCGAATTACCCTTCAGGATCGAATTTCGAGCCTTCAATGAAGAATATGAGCTTACACTACGGCAATTGACGACGCATTTCGGACTACCCATTCGGGGGATGATAAGCCGAGAATTAGGATGGTCTGAAGCCGAAGCGTGGAGAAATGTCTCCACTTCTAGAAGGTCCTTCCAACAAGGAAAGTCAAAGGCAACCAACCTCATCAATCCCGCCTTGAGAACTTTCCATCAATTCCTCTCATGCACCGTTTTTGCCCGAGGAGATAGCTACGGTTCTATCAACTTGGATGAACTCTATGTTTTGGATTGTGCGGTCCGAAGAGAGCCGGTCAACGGCATTATGTTTTTCCTGATATACGTGGAGTACGTGGGCACCCGCTCGAAGGGAGAAATTTGGATTGGGTCCTACATTACGCAATCCTTGAGTGTGCCGGCGTGACCCGTATGGACCGAATGGCCCCAGCGGGGGGAGACGACGCAACCATTACCTACAAACAATTCGCCCAGATGAAGCTTTGCAAGAAAGTTAAAGGGCGTCATAGTAGGTATGTGCCGATGACGGCGGAGGAAGCCGCCGCCGAGAGTGACGATGATGTCAAGGAGGACATCCGAGCAGGAGGTCATCCTGAAGAGGACCAACAAGAGATTGAGGAACAAATGCTCGAGCAACTATACGAAGCAGGAGGCTTCGATCCTCAACAGGTCCCGTACATGCCTGATCCTCCTAGAGCCGAAGAGGCTCACTTCCAACAGAGTTTCGACGACTACCTGACACAGCACCAGGCTGGATCCTCACAATGGGATAGACTGAGGAGCAGTGGACCCGGTACCAACAATCGGAGTCGGAAACCCAAAACCGGTGGGAGGCCGATAGGTGAACGGTTTGGGGAAACCGCTTCACACCCTTCACCGAGCAGACTACCGAGCGACTGGACCGACAGTCGGCCGACCTTCAGGAGGTTCGCACCGACCTTCGGGAGATCAGACTTGAGGCCCGACGCAACCACACCGAGCTCTAGGAGCAGATTTCCGACCTTGAGAGGTCCATCTCTGAGCAGCTCGCTAGCTACCTGAGCCGTCTTGGCATGCCGCCCAGTTCTGGAGCATCCGATTCTTAGACGGCATCGTTATCTTCCATTTCTCGTCATTTTTATTTTAATTGTAATTTGATTCTATTTGGAACTATTATGTAAGAACTATGCGTTAATTGCTTACTTGAATTTAAATGCTAATTGTTCGCTTTAATTAATTGCTTATGTGTTAATTGCGTGATTTTGTATGACGAACTTTTAAATTCTGTGATATACTCCCTTTAACAAACCCCGAGGTTCGGAGGAGAATCTGAGGACAGATTCTTTTGAAGGGGGGATGTAACGACCCGATTTTTTGAGATAAGTTTGGTAACGCTTCGCGCCCTACGTTTCTCACTTCTATCCTCATTTCTCGAATTATGTGCTATTTTATGTGCTTAGGTGATATTATTTGCCTAATAAGTGCCTAATTGATTAAATTGTGACATGTATATCTTTATCCCTAAGTACCGATAAGAATAAAATTTTCATATTTGAAATATTTATTCGTGTAAGCTAAACCACTAATCTTAAACTATATTATCATATCAAATTTAGTTGTGATTTTTAAGTTCATATTTCCATGTCTGATAAATGTGTATTTGATATATATATATATATATATATATAATATATTTCCTTTTGATATAACTTAATTTAGATGACTAATCAATTAAAGGACTAAATAAATGATTTCATAAAGTGTAAATAGTATTCTTTTGTAAAAAGAGTTTCAGAAAGGACTATAAAATAAATTATGCTAAGTTAAGCAGATAAATGATGACCGAGTGTTTTTTTTTTTTTATATCATCTTTGTCTTATTCACTGCTATTTTCACAATTGTATCTCATCTCTATCCTAACCCTACTTACAGTGCTCGGAGTTCAGGTAGTAATTGTCTCTACCTTTGTATCATTCTTTTATAAATTTAACCTCTTTTCTCATTAATTCTTTTGTGCTTGTTTAATCTTTATGGGTTCACTTTTATAGTAGAAGAATTCATGCTTTTCTTTGATATCGCACTTACTGAGATATCCCACATGTATGGTTGGTGTGGGGACTGGGGAAATGAAAACCAAAATTGGTAGAGATATCAATTGCCGTAAATATATACACTCCGATATACATAGATACTACGGTATTTGTGTGAAGTATGTACATGAGTAGCTGTAAGTATGTGTATTCGAATTAAAATACCTACTATGCGCACTTGACTAGATGGGATGTATATAAGTTAATGGAAATTTGATAGTTTCTTTATATTTAAGTAGATTAAACACAATACTTAACTAGGTACCTGAAGATATTACTTCTCGAAGTAGTGTTTATAATTAGTTTACTTATTGAATATAGGTTCAGTTGTCCTCAAAAAACAATAGTTTAATAATTAGTATGAATTCTTGATTTCATCTATACTACTGATGAATGACACCTATACGTGTAGCAAGAATTTGCAAATGGGTTAGTACTAATTAGTTTTTTCGTTTATTCTTATATGTTTAATTAATTAATTTTAAATATTTAATTGTGTGCCCCATAAATACAAACAACCTGGTATTCTCATCAGCCTGAATTCCCCTATTCGTAACAAATAAAATATTATAATTATTTGATTCTTGTATTTCTTATTATGTCCAATTAACTAGTTAATGATTTAGTTGTAACGTAACTACATGATTTGAGTCATAGTCGTGCGTCGTATTGTCGTCTTATGTGGTTGTGTCCTAATTGGTTTCAGGTGATACTCCTTCCAGGCAGTAGATTGGTCTTCCCTTTTTGACCTTTTTGCATTATTATCCAGGTGGGGTTTCTTTTCCGAATTCGGTTTCTTATACGTATGTAAATATTCCATATATACCCGAAGCCTGCGTTTTATGCTTTTATGTTTTCTTTCCCCAAACTTATATTATACGTAGTAGCTACTTGAAAACCATATTATCTTAATGAGTTTAAGGAAAAATGTTCTGATATCAAATTATTACATATTAACCCCCTAGAAGGCTCCATTAGCTCGAAAGGGTTACAAATGAGTTTGAAATCGGTCCCTTTGACCACATAAGCATTTTTAATGCGAGGAATTATCTTGGCCTTTCGGCCTGGCCATTGAGCCACATGATATATATTGGGCCCCAGGAGACCAGGATATGGGGTGAAGCCGGCTAGACGATGGGTCTACAGTGGATCTCGGTGCTCTGACTCTAGACCCGTGACGGGAGCTCGGGGTGAGGCCGGAGTGGCAGTCCTTTGAGTACCTGTGACCGATGAGGTATATCCTATATCGAAGATGTGAGGGTGAAACTCCCCGCATAATTATATAGTAGATCGGGTTCGCAACCTGACTACACAAGGAGGAATAAGGGAGGTTTATTTGATATTTCTGATATTGTAAAACAGGTGGTTGATGCTCGACTCGCCGAGCTTTTATTATATTGCAAAATTATTCGATTCACCAATAATTGTGAAAACCTTTATTTTTTTCCTTTGCTTTCTTCTCATTTAAAAACTGGTGAATCTTTATGTTGTTTCGATAATATATACGTATTACAGCCCCCTCACTTAGTCGCTGTGACTAACCCCATTACTCTACTTGTTGTCTTTTCAGGTTTTCGTTGCTAGGCGGATTCAGGTTTTGTCCTTGGAGTCATTGACTTTTGTTTAGGTGATTTTATTTCCGCCTGTGTATCTGGATAAATACTTAAAACCCTAGAAGTTGTAGATGTAAATGATGTAAATTAGTTTGAATGTTGATATTGTTGGTTTCAGTGGCCTTGGTGGGCTTTATACTTGTGTTTTGGAATTATTGTTTTTTCTAGCTCCCTGAGTGGGATAGGTTGTATTGATTTGCTTCCGCTGTATTATGGTTCGTTATCCTGTTATTTTATAAAGCAGATCCGCCTGGTATTTATTTTCCGTTCGCCAGGTTATAGTTCATAACAGGATCTCAGTTCTTGTTATGGATTGTGACTTGGTGCGGGACGTCACGTCGCACCGTATTTAGGGACATGCCGTTACAGGGGAGTATTGTAACGACCCTAAATTCTGGAATATATTTTCGGAATAATTATTCGACACCTCGTTGGATTTTAAATGAAAAGATTAGCTTCGTTAGCTAATTTTAATTTATTCTAATTTATTTCCATATCCTCAACCATTTATAATTACCTTTTCTACCTCTCGAATTTATTTTAATCTCAAACGAACCCACACTCCTTAAACACACTTGCACCCTCTTGGACATATTTGCACCATCTTGAACACACTTACACCCCCTTGTGCACACTCTCTTGCACACTCTTGCTCACACACCAAATCGAGAGAGAGAAAGAGAGAAGAGAAGGAGAAAGGAAGAAGAAGGAAGAAGGAGGAAGAAAATCCCGTCCCGAATCCGTCGCTCGATCAATCGAGATTACGAGACCAACTATACAATCCTCGTTCGATTCTCTACCGGTAACCTTCTTTCCCCAATTCATTTCATCCATTAAATCCTTCATTTCGTTAACATTTTGTTAAGTTTGAATATTTGATAATTTGATGGGTTTGTAGGTTAGAGTTTACCATTTTTAGTGTAGTTCGGATCAAATGGTAGCTATAAATGTGTACAATGCATGAGTGTGAATTTTATGTGTTGATTTTAGCTATAGAATCCGCCCTAGTTGATTTTAGGACGAAACCCTCGTAAGAAAACCTTAAATCGCGTTTTTCTGCACCTGTAAGTTGAACCACACGGCCAAACGCACGGTATTGGCAAGACCGTGCGCCACGCCGTGCACCACCCGTTATGCCTGCACCGGCCTGCGCATCCCGGTGCGCAAGCCAGTGCGCCCTTAGTTTAGCTTGCACGGTCTTGAGTGCGTGCTCAAGACCGTGCGCCAGGCCGTGCGTTAGCCCGTGCGAATGCCTTAACCAAATTTTCAGTCTTTTTCCTTAGTTGCTCACGGTAATGGGGTCAATGGGCGAAAAATAAAAGTTGACTTTTTGCATACGACCCCCTAAAATCGAGTCGTTTTCACCTATAGCTTCCATATGATTCAAGGATGAATATTTCGTAAATTTTCAAAATTCCGACCTCGTTTGGGCCTTGAATCGAGCCTTTTTCGTTTAGGACTTTTTCCCAAATTTTTGAATGTTGTCCGAATGATCCGAAAATCGCATGAGTGCTTCTTTATAATATATTATGCATGAATGTGCAATTAGAATTTCAATTGAGCATGTTTAGCATCTTTAATCTCGTATCTTTCGTTTAATGGATTTAATTGCATTTTACTTGTAATTTCAATTACTACATGATTATTATTTGGTCATTCATGCGCTGTAGTCTTTGAGAGTCGTGTGTCGAGTCTTGTCTTATTTGGTTGTCGTCTGTCAGTTTCAGGCCGTCCTTTCAAGGAATAACTTGAGTGTCTTGTCGTTCCCGTGCTCCCAGTTGAGGGTTTTAAAATGCTTTCAACTGGTGTAAGAATTTCTTTTAATTATTGCGAACTACCCTTAACGTGCTCATATTGATTTGATTTCCTTTCTTGTATATCTATTAAATATTTAATTATATTTTTATGATTTTAATAACAAACATTTTGATATCAACTTATACCTATGAGTATATCTAAACCGTTTTGTTTTCAAGAGGCAGGTAAACTCTTTCGTTTCAAGCGTGACGCTTTGACTTATGATTTAGGTCAATGGGGGAGGTCGTTAGGGGAGTCCGTCAGCACATCCCGACATATATGAAACTCATGGTTACCCCCGTTGTCCTCACACCCTTGCCTAAATGCCCGTTTGGCTTTCAACTTATAAGGTTCTTCAAACGCGAGTAAAATATTGGACTTTTCTTTTATTGAGGGCCCGGGAGGGTATTCGAGGGTCTCACTTGGGGACGAGCGTCCAGGGTGTTACCCGAGGTACTTTTCCCAAAACTAAGCATTAATCGTGGCCCGTCAGGAGTTGATAGCCACGGTTGGGAGCGATGGTGGGCGGTGCATTCGTTGCACGTTTTCCTAAAATTCAATTCGTCGCCCGTGGTCGCACTATGGGGTCAGACACCGGAGATGGAGTTTTATATTGACTTGAAGGGGATATAAGGAGGAACATGCCCATTCTCACTGGGATATTACTTTATTATATTGATGCTTTAATTTCATTATTGTTCTGTTAATTATCGTTGAGAATGCAAGTCGAAGCACATTCCGGATTTTCTCCAATTTTGCAAATGTATTTCCCTATATATATATATTCAAAATCCGGAAGCGTGGCTCGTACTTGTTCCCATTTTACCTTCACTGAGTATCGTTTATACTCACCCCTCGTTATTTTTTAATTCTTACTTCAGGACGACAGGTGGCGTTGTCACCTCTCATGTCGGTTGGCAACAGCGGATCGTGAGTCTTGGTCTTCGTGTCCTTTGGTAATTGTCGATAGTGTCCAACAACAGTCTGTCTTTTATTATTTGAACCGAATTTTAGATAGATTGGATATATTGATGAATTATGGAGATTCGATATTGATGATTATTCGTTGAGCATTCGCTAGATAAATATATAATTGTTGAATATTGATTTATGTTAATTGATGCCCCGTGTGGCTTTGAATGTTTAATTGAGATGTATATGTTAAGCTTCCGCACTTTGTTATTTCTGTTGGTTGTTATTGTTGGACTAGGTTCGTTGTTGCCGGTATAGATTGAGTGCTTGCCGTTCGCCGAGATGGATATTTAAATGGGGTACATCTACCTCGTTGAGAGTTCGTCTGGGTGTGGATGTGGTGTCCTTTCTCCTCCTACGGAAAGGGGCGCTACATACTTGTTCCACCTTATGCCTTCACTGAGTATCGTTTATACTCACCCCTCTTTATTTTGATTCTTGCTTCAGGTCGACATGTGGCGTTGTCACCTTTCATGTCGGTTGGCAACAGCGGGTCGTGAGTCTTGAGTTTCGAGTCTATTGGTATTGTCGGTAGTGTCCAAAAATAGTCTGTCATTTATTATTTGAATTGAATTCCTAGGTAGATTGGATACATTGTTGAATTATTGAGCGTTGATTATGATGATGAATTGTTGAGCACTGATATATGATAATTGATGCCACGTGTGGCTTTAAATGTTGAATCGATATTTACTTTAAGCTTCCGTACTCTGTTATTATTGTTTGCTGTCATTGTTATTGTTGGGCCAGGGACGTTGTTGCCAATATAGATCGAGTGCTTGCCGTTCGCCGGGATAGATTTTTAAATGGGGTACATTTACCTTGTTTGGAAGTTCGTTTCGGTGCCGATGTGGTGTCCTTTCTTCTCCTATGGAAAGGGGTGCTACATTATTTTTTATATATTGAGAAATACTGCCCGCGTGCATAAAAGTCCTGTTAACAATTACGCAGATTTTCAAATCCACACCACAAATGATAATCCAGTTCAAGAAATCATATCATCCATGCTTCATTATCTTAATTAGAACATTTCAACGAACAGAAGAGAATAATTGTACAAACAACATATTGTTAACATTACACAACATCATCATGAGATTTAAGAGCGACTAGATTGAAGAGCCCCCATATTGCAAAATGGTACGGGCAATCTGTATGCGATACTGTTCAATGGGAATATTTTGAAAATATTCGTCGTCGTTGGGTTTGTCTTTGGCCAGCTTCTCAATGAACAGGCAAGAATATGCTCCACGGTCCAAGCTACTGGAATCTTCATAGGGACGGAATCTTTTCGCTGTTTCGACTTTGCCCTTCTCCAGAACCTCTGCCCAACGTAAAAATTTCCAAAAATTCCACAAGAAACAGTCAATTACCTTCTCGGCATGCCGTACTCTTGGCAGCATTTTTTATTAGTTATATGAATAGAGTCTCTTTGACACAGTATCTTATACAACCATGTGAAAGTGAAAGTTTGTGAGCATTGGGAAGATTATGTACCGATAGCTGCCGATCACATGCGAGTTTAGCTGGGACAGCCATTTCTTCATACTATTGCTTAAACTGTCATGGAATTTAGGGAACTGTTTTTCAGTTAAATAGTGCAATTTCCGACCACTTTTCCCAGTATTCTGGATCTGTCTCATAAGCTCACACAGCATTAGGTAATTCATGGCATATATTTTATGGGGTTTGTTGGGGATGTAAGTGGGACCCATCAATATCTCAAAATAATCGTCAATAACGCTACCTTGTGTTGGCCTACCCCATACAAGCTTCAAGATACAACAGTCTTGTACCTGATTATCGTTTGTTGAATACAAAACATCGCTGCAATAGAATCAAAGTTTCGACATGTCAAATATCTATGTATGCATTTTCTGTAGCGCCCCGCTCTACAGCACCCGAACCTGCACAGATTCCCAAGCCGAGAACGGCGCCTCAACCCGAGAACCCATACAAGCCAACGGGTCTATCCCGACTCTTGGCAACAGCAGATCCCCAAAGACACAACAATTAAACAGTTCAGAATATATATAGCAGAAGCGAATTAAATATAATAACATAATAACATAATAACATAAATGCCACTTCGGGGCTAATTCAAGTATCCAATATCATCACAGCCCATTCAGGGGGCAACATAAAGTAAATCTATAGGGGTGGGGATCAATATAGCATTAAATACATGCCAGAACAAAAATAACCTAACGAGAGTATTAGACAACAATCTAGACAACGGCAAAACCAAAAAGGCCTATCTATGAACTGTTGCCAATCCGACACGTGAGACATGTCGGTCTCTCAATCTACCTGAGGCAAGAACCAATAAAAGAGGGTGAGTCAAAGAACTCAATGAAGATATAGGTGGAGCAAGTCGAGTCATGCTTCCGGGTTTTAGTAGAAAATACAATGCAATAAGGAAGAAAACCGGAATGTGCTTCGACTTGAATATTCAATAAATCAATAAAGATAATATAAAGCAATAAATAAATATCCCAGCGAGAGTGGGCCTGTTCCTCCTTATTTCTTCTCAAGACATTATAAAAACTCCATCTCCGGTGTCGAACCAAGGAGCAACCCGAGGCTCAACTATAGTGAATTTTAGGAAAGCGTGCAACACATGCAACACCCACCATCGCTCCCAACCGTGGCTATCAAACTCTTGACGGGCCACGATTGACGCTTAATTTTGGGAGAAGCACCTCGGATTACACCCTGGACGCTCGTCCCCAGATGCTACCTCCGGATACCATCCCGGGCCCAAATGAAAAGTCCTTTATTTTACTCACTTTACAATAAGGGTTTGAGTGCCAAATGGGCAATTGGGCAAGTGGTGACGACAAAGGGGGTAACTACAAGTTCCATACGCATCAAGTTGCATTGGCGCACTTCCTTAACGACTTTCCTCATAGACCCAATCCTAAGTTAAATCATCACATTAAAAGGAAAGAGTTTACTTGTCCTTTTGAAAACAAATCGATTTTCGGTACTAATGTATAGTTTGATATTAAAGGATTTGTTGATAAATTCATAAAAATATAAGCTCGAAATATTTAATACTAATGATAAGGGAATACGGGGATTTCACATGTATACATAGACATATATGTTCAAGCCCAGTTTAAATAATTTAAATCCTCACCTGGTATGCCAAAAAGAAAGCCTAGCAGCTACAACTCACTGCTCACCGACCTCTGACTGATCTGTAGATAAGACAGGACCTAGACGAATTAATAACGACTCTAAAAGCGCAAATAAGCAATTATTTGACGAATGGCTAACCAAATGAATCAACAAGCATGCATATGATGCATATGCTGATAATAATATTTATGGAAGCTACCACGTAAATTTCAAATAATTCCGACAAGTTTCCAAAAATGCATTCACGTAAAATTGCACTATTCACAGTCCGAACGAGGTTGAATTTCAACAAACATTTCAAAATATTAATCTACAACTTAAAAGGGATCTATGGGTGAAATCGGTATAAATTTTGGAGTCCGTATGCGAAAAGTCAACCAAAAATGGCGACACATTGACTCACTTCCCGAGAGCAACTTGTGAAAAAGTTCGAAAAATCGCCTAAGTGTTTTGCACCGGCTTGTGCACGGTCTTGAACACGTTGTCAAGACCGTGCACTACACACGACCATCCGCACGGTCCAGGTGCACGGGCGTGAGCCCATGTAGGCATGAAGGGGGTGCACACGGGCTCTTGCACGGTCTTGATCAAGACCGTGCGTTAGCCCGTGCGGTTTAACAGCACACAGCAGAATGTCGCGATTTCAACGCGAACCCGAGCCAAAAATGCATTTAAAACATATTTTTAGCGCAAATCGACACCCATAATTTATAACAATCATTAAGCAACATGTAAGGAATATTTCTATCCAAGAATCACAAGAAATGACCAAGAAACGGGTTCAATCTCATTAAAAATCCTATAAATCCCAAAATATCAAAAAAGCTCAAAACACCAAAAATTCGTAGAAAGAATTGGGGAAAAAGGTACCTAAAGCAGGGTCTCGTTGAGAGGATCATTTAGGTTCGATCGGCACGGAATTCCACGGAGAAACGAGCTCGGCACGATCATTTAGTGCTTCGGAGTAAAAATCCTCTTTTCCTTCTTCCTCTCTCTCTCTATTTCGAATAAAGGTTCAAATGAGGGTTTCGAGACTTTTATCAAATATTTCGAAATGTCGAAAATACGAAGGGGTATTTCGGAAATTTTAGAAAGTCCAATTAAATCATTTTGGTAAGATATAACAATATTAATATCAAACGAAAGCTAAACAATTAAGGAATTTAAATACGCACATAATATTATCACGTAAGGTCGTATACGAAATAATATAATATAATTCACATAATACGAGAAATAGGGTTGAGAAGGATAATTAATCGCGGAAAAGAACTCACAATGATTCTTGGATTTCTGGGTCGTTACAATACTCCTCCCTTATGAGAATCTGGTCCCCAGATTCTATCTTTACTGGAAAAGCTCGGGATAAGCTTCTCTCATCTTAGTCTCCGTCTCCCAAGTAGACTGCTCGGTCGAACGGTTCCTCCAGAGAACTCTCACTAATGGAATCTGCTTGTGACGAAGCTGCTGGACCTTGCAATCCTGAATTTGAACCGGTTTCATCTCAATAGTCAAGTCCGGCTCAAGCTGAACTCCGTCATCCTGGAGAATATGGGACTCGTCGGGAAAGTACTTGCGGAGTTGTGAGACATGGAAGACATTGTGGATCCCGGTAAGATGTGGTGGTAGATCCAAACGATAAGCGGTGTTCCCGATCCGCTCTATGATCTCGAAGGGACCTAAGTATCTCGGAGTAAGCTTTCCACCTTTACCGATCCGGGTGAATCCCTTCCTCAGGGAGGCCTTGAGAAACACTCGGTCTCCCACTTCAAATTCCAAGTCTCGACGCCTCTTGTCGGCGTAACTCTTCTGTCGGTCCCGGGGCGCTTTCATTCTCTGCCGAATGGTCTGAACCTTATCAATAGCTGCCTGAATGTCAGCTGGCAGAGTAGCCCTTTCGTGGCCGTCAGCTGACCACTTCCAATCCTCCAATTCCCAATAAATCGAAGATCTACACTTCCTCCCATAGAGAGCCTCATACGGCGGCATCCCAATCGAGGCTTGATAACTGTTGTTATATGCGAACTCTACCAAGGGCAAGTGTGAAATCCAACTCGTATGAAAATCGAGTACACATGCCCGTAGCATATCACTTAAGAACTTGATCGTTCGCTCGGATTGTCCATCAGTCTTGGGATGTGCTGCAGAGCTAAACTTCAGGTTCGTTCTCAAGCTCTTGTGAAGTTCTTGCCAAAATTGAGCTGTGAACTTAGGATCCCTGTCTGAAACGATACTCTCCGGAACACCATGAAGTCGAATGATCTCCTTCTGATACAGTTCAGCGAGCTGCTGGACCTTCGTTGTCTTTCGAACCAGAAGAAAATGAGCTGACTTGGTCAATCGGTCGACAATGACCCAAATACTGTCGAAACCTCCACGAACAGTGGGCAATCCGGTCACGAAGTCCATAGTGATCTCCTGCCACTTGGAAGTAGGTACGTGTAACGACCCGAATATTTTATTTATATTATTAATTATTACGCGAATTCTTTCTTGCCTAATTTCTCGATCTATCCAATTAGATTAATTAATCTTGTGGAAAAGATTGATTTAACCTATCTTTTAAATACCCTCAATTACTTAAATTACATAAATGCCCTTGAAAGCCCAAATGACCATTTTACCCCCGAGATATTTTCCTAAATATCTATCTATCTCTCTCATTCTCTCATTACACACAAAGAAGGAAAAAGAAGAAAGGAAGGAGAAACAAGGAGAAGAAATGAGGGAATCTTCCCAACGCCCTACCGAGCCCGTTTCTCGCCCGATCGACGAGCCGGGAAAACCCGAACGGTCCTCACTACATTCTCTACCGGTAATCCTTTTACCCCATTTCATTCTGTTCATTCTTTCTTGCCATTTTCGTGATTTAGATATAGGATTTTTTATAGGATTGAGTTTTCGCGTTTAGGAAGCTTTACTTGACCATTTTACGTGTTTCTTGTGCCTATGTGTAGCTTATGTGATATATATGAATATATGTGAGAATTAGGATGTTTTATGGAGTAAATTAGGAGATGTATGGATTTAAATATTGGTTTCGCGTGTGAGGTTTCGCGATCTGCTGAGTCTGCTGCTCAGTAGATCCACACGGGCGAACGCACGGCCTTGATCAAGACAGTGCAGGAGCCCGTGCGCTTCCCTTTTCAACCTGCACGGGCTTGAGCCCGTGCACAGGCCCGTTTGCACCTGCACGGTCTTGGCACCGTGCTCAAGACCGTGCTCTGTGCTTGCACCGGCTTGCCAAGCCTGTGCGTTGGCCGGTGCAACCTACTTAGTGGATTTTCTAGCCTTTTCCTTTCTTGCACTTCGGGAATTGGGTCAACCCCACTCATTTAAATGTTGACTTTTCACATACGACCTCCGAATATCAATCCGATTTCACCTATAGCTTCCTCGAGCCTCGGGATTTGATATTCTTCATAATTTACAATTTATCCGACCCTATTTGACTATCAATTGACACTTTTCTCGTTTAGTGATTTTATCCCACCTTTCCCGTTCCTTATCCGTTTGATCCCGTATTCGCGAGAGAGCGTCCTTATATTATTTAAGCATGCCTACGTGCCCTAATTGCGTTTTAGCATGTCTTTGATATTTAATTTCTAATGTTCTCCCATTAATTATAATTACATTAACACTCCTTTAAGTGTTGTTCCATATTTTATATATCCTTGCATGTTTAATTATCTGACTTTCCATATTGCACCTGTAGCATGAGTGGAGTTTATATGAATTGCCGTGCGTCATCTATTGGCTTGTGCTTGCTTTTAGTATTGTCGGTCTTGTTTTCATCCTCTAGGCCCTGTGTATTACAGGTGGGACCAACGAGGGAGAAACTTGACTACCGCTTGCTTTCATACTGTCGTGTTGAGCCAGGTAAGGGTTTTAAATTGTTTTCAAATGGAGTAAGAACATAGTTACTTAGGTTTACGAAAAAAACCAGTATCCCGCTTTCTTATTACTTGTTGTATTGCCTTTACTATTTCTCTATCTGCTTAGTCAAACTGTTTTGATAGCAAACTAAAATATTTTAAATACTTTCAACTAGAGGCAAGGAAAACCCATTTGTTTTAAATGCGAACTTTGGTCTCTCGACCTCGCAATTATAACCTTGTCTCGAATGGCCCCTTTCGCCTCCCACACCCTGATTTCCTACTTTTGAATGGCGCTTTTGGCCACGCAAACTATCATTGATTTCAAAAGCGAGTCATAGATTGATTAATGATTTGGGCCCGGAGTATACAGGAGGTGAGCCTGGGGACGAGCGTCTAGGGCAAATCCCGATGTATACTTCTAGCGTGTTGACTTGGGCCGGCTAGGAGGTTGGCTAGCCTAAGTTGATGCGAACGGTGGTGCTAATCGCGTCTCCTCAAATTCTGATACGATGGTGCTAATCGCGTCTCGTATTGCCTTTACTATTTTTCTATCTGCTTAGTCAAACTGTTTTGATAGCAAACTAAAATGTTTTAAATACTTTCAACTAGAGGCAAGGAAAACCCATTTGTTTTAAATGCGAACTTTGGTGTCTCGACCTCGCAATTATAATCTTATCTCGAATGGCCCATTTGGCCTCCCACACCCCGATTTCCTACTTTCGAATGGCCCTTTTGGCCACGCAAACTATCATTGATTTCAAAAGCGAGCCATAGATTGATTAATGATTTGGGCCCGGAGTATACAGGAGGTGAGCCTGGGGACGAGCGTCTAGGGCAAATCCCGATGTATACTTCTAGCATGTTGACTTGGGCCGGCTAGGAGGTTGGCTAGCCTAAGTTGATGCGAACGGTGATGCTAATCGCGTCTCCTTAAATTCTGATACGGTGATTCTAATCGCGTCTCCTTAAATTCTGATACGGTGGTGCTAATCACGTCTCCTTAAATTCTGATGGTACCAATTGTTGGTGGTGGAGTACTTGACTATATGCTTGCATGATTTTCAATTGGGAGTTATAAGAAGAGGGCCCGTTCTCGCCGGGACACAATATTGCATGATTTATTGCATTTATTTCTTGTCTAATTGTTTTACGGCATTCGTTACAAGTCGAAGCACATTCCGGTCTCCTTCCTTTAGCATATGTATTTTCCTATATATATAAAACCCGGAAGCGTGACTCGAACTTGCGCAACCTAAGCCTCCTTTATTATTCAATTAATTAGTTGAATTACGAGTCGTGTTTATTTATAGTTTCCAACTTATTTATATCATGCCTTTCGAACTCGTAACGGCCTCGTGACTCAACTAACATCCTTTCAATTTATTGGCTTGACATTATGTGCAAATGGTTTTTAAAGGATCCGGTTCGTCAACCTTTTCGTGTTTTCCAAGAAAGCCGAACCCGAGTGTTGCCTTGTATTATCGTTTTGCAACTTATATTTCGTTGTTTGTATTCTTTCTCAAAACGGGCAACATTCACTATTTTGATTTTAAAAGATAAACGACGAACTGTGATGAAAACCCCCTTACTGACTATCCTTTATACTCACCCCTTCTGTTTTGGTTCTTGCTTCAGGTAGACAGGTGGCGGCGTCACCTATCTTGTCAGTCGGCATCAGCAGGTCTAGATAGGCTCAGTCTTGTCGTCTGGTTTGTCTTGTCAGTGGTCCCAGCAACTGTCGAGTCCTGTTTATTGTATTTACATGCTGTCGTACTATTTACTGCTTTATTTACTTTATGTATCTTATGTGCCCCTGATGTGGGATAGTTGAAGATATCTAGGATTGCACAGGATAGGCTAGTTGAGCCATGGATGGCACTACGTGTTTACGCTTCTGTTGTATTTCGAACTGCAAATGTTTAATTGATATTATGTTAGCCTCCTAGGCGTTTATGGATTTATTTGATTATCTTTTAAATCGCTTCCGCATATCTATGTATTGTTGTGATTGTTGTTGGGATGGTTGTCGCTGTTGCCGATGGTTATTGCTTGAGTGCCGTTCGCTGGAGTGGATTTTTGAGTTGAGGCTCCTCGCTGAAGGTCGGGAGTTTGCTTCGGTGCGGATGTGGCGGTCCTTCTTCAGGGGGCGCTACAGTTAGTGGTATCAGAGCCTAGGTTCCCATAAGGAACCGAAGCTTTGTAATCGCGTCATGTATTGTCTCTTGTGTCTGCCCGTTTCGTGTCAATGAGGCTTAGTGTTTCCAGTCCCAGGTGCTTGAGAACTCCTTAGTATTGAAATTGTGATTGATCTTCTTTTGGAATGGCCAACCAACCGTTTGATCTCTTACAATTGTAGTACTGAGTTGGGATCGAATGCAGGTGGATGTGGAACTCGATGTAGTGTCTGTCTTGTCTTGTCGTTTTGTCGTGTTCTGCTTGGGTCTTGTCTTGTCTAGCTCGTAAGGCTATAGGATCGATTTTTGCTTGTTCCATGATTTGTTTTATGCTCTAAATTGTTCATATGCTATTCGAATAAAATATGCATGCTTTATTTGAATTTTATATGCCTTATGTGATCATCCCATTAACCGAGCATGCATCGATTTCTAGTTTGTTATTCGCAGATACATAATGCCTCGCCGAGGACCCCCTGCAGCTCCCCCATCTCCGAATTCGATTGCAAGAGAGTTAGTGACAGCTATGAGGCAGATTGCTGAGCAAGTACATCAAGAAAGGCAACAACAGCAAAGCCTGTAACTGCGAGACAAGCCGAGGGCCAATCCGTGGACAGATTTCTGCACTACAACCCACCCTGCTTCGTGGGTGAACCAGATGATCTTAAGGCCGAGGCTTGGATAGCCGATTTAGAACGAATCTTTCGAGTCATACGCTGCGGTGACCCCGAGAGGGTCGAGTATGCCATCTTTCTCATGAGAGGACCAGCTGAGGATTGGTGGCGTTACATAGAACAGAGATGGATCGAAAAGAGAATTCCGTACACTTGGTCACGGTTCCTATCCGACTTCCGAGAGAAGTACGTGCCGCAAGTGGTACGTGACAGCCGAGAAAGAGAGTTCATGTCCCTCACCCAAGGAGCTCTCCCTGTTGCACAATACGAGACACTTTTCAGCCGCCTCATTGTCTATGCTCCTCACATTGCATCTGACGATCGAAGAAGAGCGCGAAAGTTCATCGAGGGACTTCAACCGGAGATCTTGGAAAGATTAGTGGGATTGGACATTCGAGTTTATCATGAGGCAGTTAACCGAGCTATGAGAGTGGAGTCCGATCTTCAAGAGATGAGACGAAGTATTCCTCACATGAAAGGATCCTCTTTCAACGAGAAGGCAAGAAGAGAGCCATCCGGATCGAGCACCTTTCAAAAATGGGAACCACACTATGAGATGCCAGAACCTACCAGACCAGAAGTGAACGAGGACCCACCCAATTCCCTGTGAGCACTATGGAAAGACGAATCACAAGAATGCAAAGTGTAGGAGGAAACTGGGGCGTAGCTTCAGATGTGGGAGTAGCAAGCATCGAGTTCAAGACTGCCCAGACTCAAGCAACCCTCGGGGAAGAAAAAGGGGATCTCGACCCTGATACCGACTCACTGAGGTACATTGCATTATCATCGCATTCATTCATAGTATTCTGTTTCGAATGGTAATTGCTTTAAATATCTATTAAGTGTTTTATATAACTTACGTGCTTTAACTGCTTTCAAAATTCACACTTGCACTGATTGAATGATTAGATGCTAAGATTTATGTGACCTCTGTGTGGATAGCGTGGAATTCGATAAATTCATTATACGCTATTAGAGAGTACTAAGGACAAGGAGTTCTTGGCCGACTAGGATCGATTCTATTGCGAGTACGTTATGCAGTTCTGGATAGCATCGACGTTGACAAATCGAGCTTAAAGGAGAATACTTCTGAAGATAGTCGGAGTGAGAACCGACATGAATCCGGATGTCGAAATCGACCAGAAGAACACCGAGCTTTCAGCTACACCAAACTGAAGACCTTACACTGGGATTTTCTGTTCTTGGTCATTACGGGAGAACGAACATGATTCTTCAGGAATCAAAGGAGTCGGTATATCTCCACTCGACCGAGAGGGGAGATTCGAGTAGGCTCCTACATCACTGCTACATTAGAGTGTGCCCAAGTGGAAGGGCTCGATACTCAGGTCGCCATTGGAGGTTCGACCTCGATTAGTTGTGGGACTCTAGTCCAGATGGCGATCTGCACAAAAGGTCCGAGGCGAAACGAACCGTACGTCTTAGTAGATGGTTTACCCTTAGGGGAAGTCGTAGAGGATGATGCACACGAAGAAGGATCCCGAACCTAGAGGCCCATGAGCAGGCTCAGCATATCTACCGACAGTTATTGGGACAGGATGCATCGACCCCTGAGTTTTCGCACGCCAGAGGAAACGCTCAGGACCAGGAGCCTATTGATCTGCAGCGATCCTATGCGGAGTTCTCTGATTACCGCCGTATGAACGACGAGAGATTCGCCCAGCAGGAGAGACATATCAATGAGGGCTTTGCAGTTCAGCACGCTCGCATCGACAGCTAGCACTCAGCACTTCATAGATCTATTGCCGAGATGCAAAAGTCACTTTCAGAGCAGCTCGAGTAGTATTACCGTCGTGGTCCCGATGAGCCATGATCCATTTATCTTTATTTTCTTCTTCGTCGTTAGCCTTGTTTAGGGTTTTTGTAATTCCGTCTTTCGCATGACTTTGAATTTTATTTGGAATGTTATTTGCATTTAAATATTTTTGTTATGAATGATCTTTTATAATGTATTTTAATTGCTCCTAAATATTCGTTTTTAATTCGCGTTATTAGAATTTTTATAGATTATACTCCTCTTAACTAACCCCGAAGCCTGGAGGAGAATCTGAGGACAGATTCTCTTGAAGAGGGGAGTATTGTAACGACCCCAATATTTTAATTATATTACTAATTATTACACGAATTCTTTCTTGCCTAATTTCTCGATCTATTAAATTAGATTAATTAATATTGTGGAAAAGATTGTTTTAACCTATCTTTTAAATACCCTCAATTACTTAAATTACATAAATGCCCTTGAAAGCCTAAATGACCATTTTACCCCCGAGATATTTTCCTAAATATCTACCTATCTCTCTCATTCTCTCATTACACACAAAGAAGGAAAAAGAAGAAAGGAAGGAGAAAGAAGGAGAAGAAAGGAGGGAATCTTCCCGACACCCTACCGAGCCCGTTTCTCTCCCGATCGACGAGCCGTGAAAACCCGAACGATCCTCACTACATTCTCTACCGGTAATCCTTTTACCCCATTTCATTCTGTTCGTTCTTTCTTGCGATTTTTGTGATTTAGATATAGGATTTTTTATAGGATTGAGTTTTCGTGTTTAGGAAGATTTACTTGACCATTTTACGTGTTTCTTGTGCCTATGTGTAGCTTATGTGATATATATGAATATATGTGAGAATTAGGATGTTTTATGGAGTAAATTAGGAGATGTATGGATTTAAATATTGGTTTCGCGTGTGAGGTTTCGCGATCTGCTGAGTCTGCTGCTCAGTAGATCCACACGGGCGAACGCACGGCCTTGATCAAGACCGTGCAGGAGCCCGTGCGCTTCCCTTTTCAACCTGCACGGGCTTGAGCCTGTGCACAAGCTCGTGCGCAGGCCCGTTTGTACCTGCACGGTCTTGGCACCGTGCTCAAGACCGTGCATGAGGCCGTGCACCTCTATTTGTGCTTGCACCGGCTTGCCAAGCCCGTGCGTTGGCCGGTGCAACCTACTTAGTAGATTTTCTAGCCTTTTCCTTTCTTGTACTTCGGGAATTGGGTCAACCCCACTCATTTAAATGTTGACTTTTCACATACGACCTCCGAATATCAATCCGATTTCACCTATAGCTTCCTCGAGCCTCGGGATTTGATATTCTTCATAATTTACAATTTATCCGACCCTATTTGACCGTCAATTGACACTTTTCTCGTTTAGGGATTTTATCCCACCTTTCCCGTTCCTTATCCGTTTGATCCCGTATTCGCGAGAGAGCGTCCTTATATTATTCAAGCATGCCTACGTGCCCTAATTTCATTTTAGCATGTCTTTGATATTTAATTTCTAATGTTCTCCCATTAATTATAACTACATTAACACTCCTTTAAGTGTTGTTCCATATTTTATATATCCTTACATGTTTAATTATCTGACTTTCCATATTGCACCTGTAGCATGAGTGGAGTTTATATGAATTGCCGTGCGTCATCTGTTGTCTTGTGTCTTGCTTTTAGTATTGTCGGTCTTGTTTTCATCCTCTAGGCCCTGTGTATTACAGGTGGGACCAACGAGGGAGAAACTTGACTACCGCTTGCTTTCATACTGTCGTGTTGAGCCAGGTAAGGGTTTTAAATTATTTTGAAATGGAGTAAGAACATAGTTACTTAGGTTTGCGAAATAAACCAGTATCCCGCTTTCTTATTACTTGTTGTATTGCCTTTACTATTTCTCTATCTGCTTAGTCAAACTGTTTTGATAGCAAACTAAAATGATTTAAATACCTTCAACTAGAGGCAAGGAAAACCCATTTGTTTTAAATGCGAACTTTGGTCTCTTGACCTCGATATTATAACCTTGTCTCGAATGGCCCCTTTGGCCTCCCACACCCCGATTTCCTACTTTCGAATGGCCCTTTTGGCCACGCAAACTATCATTGATTTCAAAAGCGAGCCATAGATTGATTAATGATTTGGGCCCGGAGTATACACGAGGTGAGCCTGGGGACGGGCGTCGAGGGCAAATCCCGATGTATACTTCTAGCGTGTTGACTTGGGCCAGCTAGGAGGTTGGCTAGCCTAAGTTGATGCGAACGGTGATGCTAATCGCGTCTCCTTAAATTCTGATACGGTGGAGCTAATCGCGTCTCCTTAAATTCTGATACGGTGGTGCTAATCGCGTCTCCTTAAATTCTGATGGTACCAATTGTTGGTGGTGGAGTACTTGACTATATGCTTGCATGATTTTCATTGGGAGTTATAAGGAGAGGGCCCGTTCTCGCCGGGATACAATATTGCATGATTTATTGCATTTATTGCTTGTCTAATTATTTTACGGCTTTCGTTACAAGTCGAAGCACATTCCGGTCTCCTTCCTTTAGCATATGTATTTTCCTATATATATAAAACCCGGAAGCGTGACTCGAACTTGCCCAACCTAAGCCTCCTTTATTATTCAATTAATTAGTTGAATTACGAGTCGTGTTTATTTATAGTTTCCAACTTATTTATATCATGCCTTTCGAACTCGTAACGGCCTCGTGACTCAACTAACATCCTTTCAATTTATCGGCTTGACATTATGTGCAAATGGTTTTTAAAGGATCCGGTTCGTCAACCTTTTCGTGTTTTCCAAGCAAGCCGAACCCGAGTGTTGCCTTGTATTATCGTTTTGCAACTTATATTTCGTTGTTTGTATTCTTTCTCAAAATGGGCAACATTCACTATTTTGATTTTAAAAGATAAATGATGAACTGTGATCAAAACCCCCTTACTGACTATCCTTTATACTCACCCCTTCAGTTTTGGTTCTTGCTTCAGGTAGACAGGTGGCGGCGTCACCTATCTTGTCAGTCGGCATCAGCAGGTCTAGATAGGCTCAGTCTTGTCGTCTGGTTTGTCTTGTGAGTGGTCCCAGCAACTGTCGAGTCCTGTTTATTGTATTTACATGCTGTCGTACTATTTACTGCTTTTACTTTATGTATCTTATGTGCCCCTGATGTGGGATAGTTGAAGATATCTAGGATTGCACAGGATAGGCTAGTTGAGCCATGGATGGCACTACGTGTTTACGCTTCTGTTGTATTTCAAACTGCAAATGTTTAATTGATATTATGTTAGCCTCCTAGGCGTTTATGGATTTATTTGATTATCTTTTATATCGCTTCCGCATATCTCTGTATTGTTGTGATTGTTGTTGGGATGGTTGTCACTGTTGCCGATGGTTATTGCTTGAGTGCCGTTCGCCGGAGTGGATTTTTGAGTTGAGGCTCCTCGCTGAAGGTCGGGAGTTTGCTTCGGTGCGAATGTGGCGGTCCTTCTTCAGGGGGCGCTACAGTACGGGAAGCGGCTAAAGAGTACCTCCAGGCCTTTGATGTTCGGCCTTGACTCTTGTAGCGGGCGCCCCAAATGGGTAACGCACGCCTCGCACCGAGCTCCGACCCGGAACCGAAATGGGATCCGACCCGAATCGAAACCCGGCGAACGACAAGCATTTACTCAATCACTAGGCGGGGTTTTCAAAAACAACGAAAAGACAGAAGTGCGGAAGCAAAATAAACCAAACATTAAAACATAAATAAATGCACAAGTATTAAAGCCCACCAAGGCTAACGAAATTCAATTACATAATTAATAAACGGGTTCGATACAATATCCCGAATACAACCTAAATAATAATTCCTAATATCATGAATCTTAATTAATATCTAAACAGGGAAAAGAGATATACATGAGCGAAATAAATACAACTTAACGACAACGACTAAGTGAGGAGGGAATAATAATGTATATAATATAACGGAAAATAAATCACCAATTTTATAATTAAAAGAAATCAACATAAAAGAAAGGTTTTCGTAATCGGGTGGTGATTTAACATAAAACATAACTTATCATATGACTCGGCGAGTCGAGCCCTTAACTCCAATTTCCAAAACATAAAACCGGAAACCTCCCTTATTCCTCCAATGTAGCCGGACTGCAAACCCGAACTACTCATAACATACGGTAATAACTCAGGTACTCAAAAGGCTGCCACTCCGGCCTCACCCCGAGCTCCCAAATGGAGGAAACCATAGGATTTACGCCGTAGACCCGACATCTACCGACTTCGTCCTATCGCTCTTACTCCGGGCCCAAACAAACATGCATACAGTTCATAATCTCGCTTTTCAAATCATTTTGGGTTGGCCAAAAGACCGTTCGAGACATGTCATATGCGAGGCCGAAGGCCAAAGTTCGCCTTAGAAAACAAAAGGTTTTACATGTCTCTTTCGTAAACATTTCGAAGACTATACATAGTACTTTTTCATATCAAATCACTTTCGATAAATCAATTAAACCTAATAATCTTAAATATCTACTAAGTATATATATAGAAACGGTGTGAAAACAAAACATAAACGTGGCTTATTTCGGGAGAGGCTTATTTATATATATACGTAATAATACTGGAAACAGAAAAGGAAAGCCTCACCTGGCGGCTATGCAAAATAAGAGCAAAAAGCAAGAACCGGCGCTACTCCACAGGAGTATCGTCTACAAGAATACCAGGACACAACCAAATAAGACTAAAGACGACGCACGGCTTATACGAGAATATTAAAACACATAGGAGCACGTTATACAATTAAATCAAGCACTTAAGTTCAAATTATCAAACGAAAACAGAGTAATTCTCAAATTTAAAAATGCAAATCAAGTTACGAAACTTTACGGACATGCTTTTAATTATCATAAAGGAGTATGCATTCGAATTTCGGGAAAATCGGACTTCACATGCAAAAGATAGAAAATTTAACGAAAACTTAAAACGCACTATTCATATACCCGAACATGTTGTAAATTCATAAATCATGCAATTCATATCTATTTCATATATATCGAATACACGAGCGAAGAAAGCATTCGGAAAAGACGAGTCTCGGAGGGACCCGTAGTGTAAAATGTACCTTGACTTACAGAAGGTCAGGGCACTGTTCGACCAGGCCACACGGCCTTGTGCACGGCCGTGTGCCAAGGCCGTGCACAATCGGACGAACACGCATGGCCTCATGCACATGGCCTCAAGGCCGTGTGCATCAGCCCGTGTCCAATGCACACACACGCATGGCTTCATGCACACGGCCTCAAGGCCGTGTGCACCAGCCCGTGTGCGACCAGATTGAGCAGAAACATACAGAAGATCAAAAACATACGCGAAATTAAATCCTAATCCAACCTTTAATCACTAAAACATGCAAATCATACTCTAATTTTCACATATAATCATCTACAACATATAATCTACATATAGAAACGATAAACACGAAAATCCATCCACAAATCCTATACAAATCACATAAAACCTAATGATGTCAACTATTCACAAAAACGAGAAAAACGAAGTATAGAAGACATTAAACGAGAGAATCGTTAGAAGCTTACTCGTAGAAAAGATCGCGAGGAATTCGTAGACGTAAACTATTCGAAAATCGGTCGGGAAACGGAGTCGGGACGATCGATTGAACTTCCTTCCTTCTCTTTCTCTTTTTCCTTCTCTTTTCTTTTCTCTCCTTTCTTGCTGATGTTTGAACGAGAGTGTGAGGTGAGAGAGATTGACTTAGTCAATTAAGTTGACTAGGTTTAAAAATCGAAGGGGTAAAATCGTAATTTCGCAAAATATGTTTGAAAACACACGTTGTCCAAATAATACGTAATTACAGTCAAAATTCACATAATTAAACGCACATTGACAATTCGTGATTTAAATATAAAATTCACTCATTTACGAAATTATCCTAAAATCTTAGAATAAATATCAAATTAAAATAATAATTCGCGAAATTACTCGATTCAAATATACAGAATTATAAATCGGATTTTCGGGTCGTTACAACTCTCTGACACGTTAGACAGTGTTTCACATAGGTAGCCACGTCCCTTTTCATACCGTTCCACCAATACTGGGTTCTGAGATCACGACACATCTTGTTGCCTCCTGGGTAAACAGCATAAGCAGACTTGTGTGCCTCGTCGAGAATTCCACGCTTCAGGCTCGTGGGAACACAAACTCGAGTCCCGAAGCGAAGCAATCTGGTACCATCGATCCTGAACTTGGTGTCGGGATCATTCTGTATTCTGGCCTTGATCTTCTGTATACCGGCATCCGAAATCTGCTCATCTCGGATTTGTTGGACTAGATCGGGTTGGACTGTAAGGTTGGCAAGTCGAGGATACGATTCAACTCGAATCATTCTATCCTCTATAGGGGTATCAGAAGATGATCCCTCCAAATGTGCCACGTGAGCCCTCCGGCTCAAAGCGTCAGCGACCACGTTCGCCTTCCCAGGTTGATACTGAATACGGCAGTCATAATCCTCCAAGAATTCCATCCACCTTCTTTGTCTCCTGTTGAGATCCTTCTGCATGAACAGATACTTCAAACTCTGGTGGTCAGTAAATATATCAAAGGTGACACCATACAGATAATGACGCCATTTGCCCAAGGTAAATATCACCACTGCAAGTTCTAGGTCGTGGGTGGGATAGTTCTTCTCGGCATCTTTTAGCTTCCTAGAAGCATAAGCAACGACCTTCCCGTTTTGCATCAACACGCATCCTAAACCTTCCTTGGACGCGTCGGTATAAACCGCGTACCCCTCGTGTCCGTCTGGGAGAACAAGTATAGGTGCGGTGGTCAATCTCGTCTTCAGCTCCTTGAAGCTGGCCTCGCACTCGTCGTCCCACTGAAAGGACACATCTTTGCAAGTCAACTTCATGAGTTTGGAGAAATCCTTAACGAATCGCCTGTAATATCCAGCTAATCCGAGGAAACTCCTAACTTCTGTCGGCGTCTTAGGCTGACTCGAACTCGTCACTGCATCAATCTTCGATGGATCCACATCAACCCCATTCCCGGAGATGATGTGACCAAGGAATGAAACCTCGTTGATCCAGAACTCGCACCTGCTAAACTTAGCATATAGGCTATGCTCTCGAAGCGTCTGTAGCACAATGCGAAGATGCTCGGCATGATCCTCGCCTGTCTTAGAGAAAATCAAAATATCGTCGATGAAGATGACCACAAACTTGACGAGGTAAGGCCGGAAAATTCTGTGCATCATATCCATGAAAGCTGCAGCGGCATTCGTCAAACCAAACGGCATCACAACGAACTCGAAGTGGCTGTACCGAGTATTAAACCCGGTCTTAGGTATATCCGGCTCTCGGATACGAAGCTGATAGTATCCCTGTCGAAGATCCAACTTTGAATATACTTTAGCTCCCTGCAATAAGTCAAATAACTCCTCTATGTGGGGTAGAGGGTATTTGTTCTTCACTGTCATCCGGTTCTGCTCTTGGTAGTCAATGCACATTCTCAGCGTGCCATCCTTCTTTTTCACAAACAAAACCGGTGCACCCCAAGGGGAGATGCTCGGTCTAATTTAACCACTCTCAAGCAACTCTTCAAGTTGTATCTTAAGTTCCTTCAACTCGGCAGGAGCCATCCTGTACGGAGTCTTCGAATAAGGCTCCGATCCCGGGGCAAGATCGACTACGAAATCGATGTCACGATCGGGGGGTAGAGAGTTCAAACTCTCGGGAAAGACATCTTGGAAGCCCTTAATCACTTCCGTGTCCTCCAGCTTCCGTTGTTCCTTCGGTCGATTAAGTAGGTAAGCGACGAAAGCCTGAGCTCCCTCTCGTATCATACGCGAAGCCTCGACATAAGAAATCTTCGGTGTCGAATCTGACTTCTCAAGAATACCCTTCACAATTGTCGCCTCGGTTCTAATCTGCACTATCTTCTTGAAACAATCCACACTGACTCTGTGCTGATAAAGCCAGTCCATTCCAAGAATAATCCCATAACACTGTAGCGGTAACTCGATCAAAACGGCGGGATAAACACGATCTCCTATCTTCAAAGGGCAACTCTTGAAGATCCTATCCGTAACGTATGAAGTCCCCAAAGGAAAACTGACTCGATACAAATAAGGCAGACTCTCCACAGGCATGCACAATTTAGCAACAATATCAAGCGCAATAAACGAGTGTGTTGCACCCGGATCATATAATGCAGTAATAGGGATGTCATGAATATGCAGGGTACCTCCAATCACGTCGTGCTGATCGGGCTCAAGCTCCTCTCCTCCCAGTGCGAAGACTCTGGGATGCACTCTCGGTTGACCACCCAGATGTCCGGCAACCTGAATCACCTTCTGAGGCGTGGTGGTCCTCTTGTTCGGACACATGTCCAGCATATGATCAGAGGAACCACATAATAAGCACTGTCCCAAACGTCTCCTGCAGAACTCGGCAGTGTGTTTCGGCTTGCGGTAGTGGGAGACTAAAGCTAGTGCGATGGCGGCAATCGGGGCCGGCTCAATATACCTGGGTTTCTTCTCACCCGTGGAAGATCCAAATCCAGAAGAAAAAGGCCTCTTGTTTCTATGGGAAAAACCCTTAGGGGCGGTAGGAATAGGAGCCCTACGGCGGAGCTCTCCAAGATCGGACTCGATAGTCATAGCCCGCGTCACAGCCTCCTCATAAGAACGAAGGTCACTGCCAACTAGCTCTGCTCGGATCTCATCACGAAGACCCTCGCCATCCTCCTGTTGTCAGTCACCATGTGAGGAGCATATGCGATCAATCTGGTAAACTTGGCCTCGTATTGCCCACGGACATACCTCCCTGGGAGAGATTCATGAACTCCCTCTCCCTCTGATCCCTAACAATCTCGAACACATACTTCGCACGAAACTCATAAAGGAACTGTGCCCAAGTGCGCGGGGTCTGCGCTGCAGTCTATCTCCTCTCTACAATTCGCCACCAGTCAAGGGCGGGTCCCCTCATCAGAAATACAGCGAGCTCTATCCTCTGTAAATCCTCAACATCCAGGGCCCTAAACTTCTGCTCCAGCTCAGAAATCCAGGCCTCAGCCTTGAGGTCATCTGGTTCGCCCTCGAAGACTGTAGGGCGATACGACATAAAGCGGTCCATAGTACGGGCGGTAGCCTCCCGAGGGTTCGGTAGTGGCGGCTGATGCTGCTGCTGCTCTTGCTGAGCCTACTGAACAATTAATCGAACAGCATCATAGAAGGCATTGGGCGGAGGAAAGCTCTCTAGCGGTGGAGGTGGATCCTGTCGGCCACGCGGTCGAACCATTATACCTGAGAACAATGAGCTGAAAATGCATGTGGGTTAATGATATGTTCAAGTAATCACGTATCAATAAGCATATAAAAGCACAAGTAAAGAAAAGTAACACGAAACCTATAGCCGTACGACATAGACACGACACTTCTAGAAAATAGAGCCTAAGGCTCTGATACCACTTCAGACTGTAGCGCCCCGCTCTACAGCCCCCAAACCTGCACAGATTCCCAAGCCGAGAACGGCGCCTCAACCCGAGAACCCATACAAGCCAACGGGTCTATCCGGACTCTTGGAAACAGCGGATCCCCAAAGACACAACAATTAAACAGTTCAGAATATATATAGCGGAAGCGAATTAAATATAATAACACAATAACATAATAACATAAATGCCACTTCGGGGCCAATTCAAGTATCCAATATCATCACAGCCCATTCAGGGGCAACATAAAGTAAATCTATAGGTGTGGGGATCAATATAGCATTAAATACATACCAGAACAAAAATAACCTAACGAGAGTGTTAGACAACAATCTAGACAACGGCAAAACCAAAAAGGCCTATCTATGAACTGTTGCTAATCCGACACGTGAGATATGTCGGTCTCTCAATCTACCTGAGGCAAGAACTAATAAAAGAGGGTGAGTCAAAGAACTCAGTGAAGATATAGGTGGAGCAAGTCAAGTCACGCTTCCGGGTTTTAATAGAAAATACATATGCAATAAGGAAGAAAACCGGAATGTGCTTCGACTTGAATATTCAATAAATCAATAAAGATAATATAAAACAATAAATAAATATCCCAGCGAGAGTGGGCCTGTTCCTCCTTATTTCTTCTCAAGACATTATAAAAACTCCATCTCCGGTGTCGAACCAAGGGGTAACCCGAGGCTCAACTATAGTGAATTTTAGGAAAGCGTGCAACACATGCAACACCCACCATCGCTCCCAACCGTGGCTATCAAACTCCTGACGGGCCACGATTGACGCTTAATTTTAGGAGAAGCACCTCGGATTACACCCTGGACGCTCGTCCCCAGATGCTACCTCCGGATACCATCCCGGGCCCAAATGAAAAGTCCTTTATTTTACTCACTTTACAATAAGGGTTTGAGTGCCAAATGGGCAATTGGGCAAGTGGTGACGACAAAGGGGGTAACTACAAGTTCCATACGCGTCGAGTTGCATTGGCGCACTTCCTTAACGACTTTCCTCATAGACCCAATCCTAAGTCAAATCATCACATTAAAAGGAAAGAGTTTGCTTGCCCTTTTGAAAACAAATCGATTTTCGATACTAATGTATAATTTGATATTAAAGGATTTGTTAATAAATTCATAAAAATATAAGCTCGAAATATTTAATACTAATGATAAGGGAATACGGGGATTTCACATGTATACATAGACATATATGTTCAGGCCCAGTTTAAATAATTTAAATCCTCACCTGGTGTGCCAAAAAGAAAGCCTAGCAGCTACAACTCACTGCTCACCGACCTTTGACTGATCTGTAGACAAGACAGGACCTAGACGAATTAATAACGACTCTAAAAGCGCAAATAAGCAATTATTTGACGAACGGCTAACCAAATGAATCAACAAGCATGCATATGCCAATAATAATATTTATGGAAGCTACCACGTAAATTTCAAATAATTCCGACAAGTTTCCAAAAATGCATACACGTAAAATTGCACTATTCAAAGTCCGAACGAGGTCGAATTTCAACAAATATTTCAAAATATTAATCTACAACTTAAAAGAGATTTATGGGTGAAATCGGTATAATTTTTGGAGTCCGTATGCGAAAAGTCAACCAAAAATGGCGACACATTGACTCACTTCCCGAGAGCAACTTGTGAAAAAGTTGGAAAAATCGCCTAAGTGTTTTGCACCGACTTGTGCACGGTCTTGAACACGGTGTCAAGACCGAGCACTACACACGGCCATCCGCACGGTCACGCCCGTGCAGGCATGAAGGGGGTGCACACAGGCTCCTGCACGGTCTTGATCAAGACCGTGCGTTAGCCCGTGCGGTTTAACAGCACACAGCAGAATGTCGCGATTTCAACGCGAGCCCGAGCCAAAAATGCATTTAAAACATATTTTTAGCGCAAATCGACACCCACAATTTATAACAATCATTAAGCAACATGTAAGGAATATTTCCATCCAAGAATCACAATAAATGACCAAGAAACGGGTTCAATCTCATTAAAAATCCTATAAATCCCGAAATATCAAAATAAGCTTAAAACACCAAAAATTCGTAGAAAGAATTGGGGAAAAAGGTACCTAAAGTATGGTCTCGTTGAGAGGATCGTTTAGGTTCGATCGGCACGGAATTCCACGGAGAAACGAGCTCGGCACGATCGTTTAGGGCTTCAGAGTAAAAATCCTTTTTTCCTTCTTCTCTCTCTCTCTATTTCGAATAAAGGTTCAAATGAGGGTTTCGAGACTTTTATCAAATATTTCGAAATGTCGAAAATACGAAGGGGTATTTCAGAAATTTTAGAAAGTCCAATTAAATCATTTTGGTAAGATATAACAATATTAATATCAAACGAAAGCTAAACAATTAAAGAATTTAAATACGCACATAATATTATCACGTAAGGTCGTATACGAAATAATATAATATAATTCACATAATACGAGAAATAGGGTTGAGAAGGATAATTAATCGCGGAAAAGAACTCACAATGATTCTTGGATTTCTGGGTCGTTACATTTTCAAATGATATGAGTTGAGCATTCACAAACTAAAATTACTTATGTAAAGGAAACTTACTGTAATGTAGCATTTTCTTTCTCAATTAATTCATCAATCTGATCAAGGTCCAAGCCATTTCTAATTGCATCTTCGCGACCTTCGAAATCCTTTATCCCGTGCACCTTTACCAAATCTTCATCTATATGAGCATTATACCCATCCCTAGAGTGTTTTATACCCGTCCGTTTCCGTTTTTGTTTTCCAATTCCTGTGGTTGGTGCATCGATAAGTCCGCTATTAGCAACATTGGCTAATAGCGTTATGTCGCTATCAACGGTCTGCTTTGCAGGGACAATCTCCATATTATAAGAATCAATGACAAGATCTGTCGGATTATTATTGGAATCCGCTTTCTTATCGACACCATCAGCTTTGTTGTCCCCCTCATCCTCATCCCATCCTCACGCTTCTCATGCTCCTGCTCACGCTCCTCATCCTCATCCTCACGCTTCTCATGTTCTTGCTCACGCTCCTCGTCCTCGACCCCCACAAACTCATCTGCACCCTTTCCATCACTATGCCCAGTTTCCCTATCAAAACTAAGAAGGGGGGCAGGTTCTATAGGCTTCACCAGTTTCGCCTCTTTTGGGTCTGAAGCTACAATTTCATGATACTGCAAAATGAAATTTTAATTATGCTAAATAATATATTAATTCTGCAAAAAAATGATATTTCAACTCTTCATAATAACAACAAAAACCCATGGAAAACGAACTAATTATGCTGAATAATATATAAGTTCTGCAAAATTAGATTTAAACTCTTCATAATAACAACAAAAAGCCATGGAAAACGAACTAATTATGCTGAATAATATATAAGTTCTGCAAAATGAGATTTCAACTCTTCATAATAATAACAAAAAGCCATGGAAAATGAACTAATAATGCTGAATAATAATAAATAAGTTCTGCAAAATGAGATTTCAACTCTTCATAATAATAACAAAAAGCCATGGAAAACGAACTAATAATGCTGAAAAATAATATATAAGTTCTACAAAATGAGATTTCAATTCTTCATAATAATAACAAAAGGTCATGGAAAATGAACTAATTATGCTGAATAATAATATATAAGTTCTGCAAAATGAGATTCCAATTCTTCATAATAATAACAAAAAATCATGAAATTCTACTTGCATTTGGTATGCTTCACACCACTAACGTCAGAATCTTGAAAAAGAACTCTGTTCTATTTTGACTAAGAAGGATCGGTGAGGATAGGACGAGAGGAAGGCGTCTCATTCGCTCTTTGTTCATTAGAAATTGATGCTAATATTTTATCGTTAATTACACTTATAGCACTAACTGTTTGATAAAAGTCCTGAACTGATTCTTTTATTCAGTGGCAATGGAAACTTACAGCACTAAATGTTTGATAAAAGTCCTGAACCAACTTTTTTTTTTCGTAATTTCCCTGAAATAGTATGATCTCATGATATATAATTAGTCTTCATAAGCTTTTAGTAGATTAATATTTGAGTAAATCGTTCAGAACCCTCCTATGATCGATAGTCCCCTTTTCAAGGAGAAAGAAGCTGATATCCAGGACTAGAGGATTTGCAGAACAATATTTTCTGAAAGGTAATTCTATAATCCTTTTCCAACTTATCCTTATTAATAACGTAGAGAGGTAATGAAATGTTATTCTGAAATACAATCTGATAATTCTTATGACGGAGACAACATTTCTGAGGGAATTGACATTAGTTGATTCGTTTTTGTGGTTATTTATGCTAAATCATCCTGGTAATCGATCATCTTAGATTCCTGAGAAAGTTGAAAACAATTCCGTCATTCTTTTTGTTTTTGTGGTTATTTCTGAGCCTTGCTTTGAATGGTTGTGTAAATTGCACTAAACCTTACTATTGAATGTCTTTACTTTGATTTAAATCTATTAAATATTCCTAACAAGACATACGCATGAGTTATACAAAATTTGGATACATACATGTTTTGAATGTATAGAAGACAGCATGTATGTATCCAACTGATTTACAATAGTAAGGTTTAGTATAAGAAAAATACATAATTATATCTTTGTTTCCAACCGATTTATTTCAGTTAAAATTTACCTTGAATTCTTTATAAGAAAACATTAAAATTTTCTGTTATGTTTAATTACAGTTTCTTTATTGTCAGTTGATTTTGCTGCTTAGCTTAAGTTCTTAAAAGAAGAAATGTATTAGTGAAAATCAACTTTTCTATTTCTTTATGCAGGATATTAAAACATCACGGAGATGAAGAAAGAATAATTGCAAATTACTAATTGAGCACGGTCTAGCTTCAAAGGCAGATCATGTGTAAATTTTATACATTTCTCTATATATTTGTGCTAAAGTCGTAATTCTAAGTTTCTAACACTCCAAATTACTGATCAATTTACAATTACAGTTGATGATATACATATGATATGTTAATTATAATATATACTAATTATGCTTTTCCTGATTAATATATTATACTAATTTGAAATTTTAATTCTTTTATAACTTTTTGTCACTTTAGTTTGAATCTCTTATAGTTTGGTTCAAATTTTTGAGTTCATAGTTCGTGTATTCACTAAAAGTTCATAGTTCAAACACTCAAGGTATTCTGCAACCTTAGTTCGTGAATTCAAGAGTTGATAAAAAGATTTAAGTGAAGCTGAAACATCTCCTGGAAAGTATGATCCCGCTCTTCTAGCTGCTCAGGTAGAAAATAACAGCTAATATGTGCTTTGCCATTCAATTCATAGTTGGTCATCTTAAATTTGGAGGCATGAAAATGAAAAAAAATAAAAAACAATTTACTGATTTGATGCAAATATTTTGCAAGAATAGAAAAAAGACATCTTAGTTGTCAAATGTGTGTAAAAGGACTGTTTCTTTATGAAATAGTAATTAGTAGGGTTTTATGAACATTCCATAGATTCACTGCTTCTTCCTTTTTCTTTGTAAATGGCTTGACTTCAGGTTCGACAATTGGCTAAAGAGATCAAGGAGTTAAGAATATCCAATCCTCTTACCATTTTTAATAAAGAATCATCTTCCTGTGGTATGTACTACTATGAACAGTGTATTTCTTTGACTCTTTAGTGCTTTATACAAATTTTCCTTCTTCATCTGGTTCTTTGTTTTCAGCTTCAACTTAATATGGAACTATGTGTTTGTGTTTATTTCTGGAATGATGGTTGCACCATTATACTGCAGGAACTATGTGATTATTTCTTTTACATGTGGTGATTATTACTCAACTGAAAAGTACTTTTTTCTTTTGGTGATATCTCTGAGTCTTTCATTTGTGAGTGCAATGTTATACTCCTATAACTATTCTATTAACTCTTATTTTTATTCTTTAGCATCATATTTTGCTTCCACATGCCCTATGACAATTATCTAAAAATATTTATTATCAAATTTAATTGGTTATTTAATTTCTTATTTTGAAGCATCAATAACACATGGACGCAGAAGAATCAGAAATGGATATTGATGATATCACCACTGAAGTAGAGCGTACACGTTAAAGAAATCGATACCGTGCTAGGCAAAGAAGAGAACAAATGAGCCCAGAAGAGCGAGCAGATCATCTTCGACGAAGACGAGAAACTCAACATCAATGGAGACAAAGAAATGAATCAGATGCTTCACACCAAGCAAGCATCGAACAAAGAAGAGACATTAATCGCATTAGGTCAAGAGAAAGGAGAGAGGCAAGGACACCGGAAGAGCATGAAGCACATCTTGCAAGACGGCGTTATATGTACCACCTTCGAAGAGGCAACATTTCCGCTCAAGGTATTGGTAATGCATCTGAGACACCATCTTCAAGTACTCAAGCTTCAAACACTCAAGGTATTTTCCTAATCTCCTCATTTTTAATTTTATTTATGTTTTAAATTATTTCTTTTATATATTTCTATAGTAATATTTATGCAACTAAAAGTTAACATTAACAAATACACTATTTGTCAACTCTAATATAATTTCTAAACCAGGTCGATTAGCTCGATCAATTCCAATTCCTATAAGCAATAGCTCAACAAACAATCATAGTGAGAGAGTAAATCAACGTTTTCAAAAATCTAATGTAACAGGTACAAAACTCTTTTCTATTAAATTTTTACTTAGAAAATCTATTTTTATTAGTTTTTGTCAAAAACTCTTTATAATAATAAGTGATATTGTTATGCACCAGTAGAAAACTCGAATACAAACCAGAGAATTGTTCGCTTAGCCCGCCCCATCCTTACAAGCTCAAACCATAGTAATCAGTCTACTATCTCAACCTCATCCTTACAAGCTCAAACCATAGTAATCAGTCTACTATCTCAACCTCTGGAGCTCAAACATCTGGTACATTTTTCCTTTTGTAATTTTTCTATAAAGCATGTGATTGTTATATTTCATTAGTGATATGTAATACCAAATTACATAACAGGTCGTGTTTCAAATAGAATTAATGCAAATGTTTCTCTTTGTCCAACTCCTGTACCGAGCTTCTCTTCAATACCTGCCAATCAATTTGAAGCATCAACGTCCCATGCTCAACCATCTATTACTGAAGGTATATACAACTAAACTATGATTTTTATCCATATATTATTCATTTCCTATTCTTATTACTAAGCAACTTATTGAAAATTACAATGCAGATCCTAATGACAATGAGGATAATCCAGTGTCAAGTTCACCAGATCATCTTGATGATCCACCAGATGTTGGTCGGACAACAAATCAGAATACAACTCGAAGGAATTCTTTTCACAATTGTGCAAGAAATTGCTATCCGGCAACCCATATTCATCGATTACAACTCCCCCTTCCTAGGATTTGCTCTAATTATCGTGCTAAGTTGTTTCATCGGGAGACACAAAACTTTTGTTGCAAAGGAGGAAGAGTAATATTGCCCAGTTCCTGTAGAATTGATGAATCTTTTTACTGATCAATCAGCAGAAGGGCGTTTGTTCAGACAAAATATATGTGCTTACAATCACGTATTTTCATTTACTTCTATGGGTGTGTCACTTGATGAAAATTTAGTTCCATTTGATTAGGCAATTTATACTTTCAGAGCCCACGGTGTAATTTATCATAGAATTGGCTCTCTACTACCTCTGCCTGGGATCCAACCAAGATATATATAATTGTTCATCTATGATACGGAGCATGAATTAGAAAATCGACTACAAGAAAGTGGTGGCTTGGACAGAGAAGTAATTGAGAAGATCAAACGTATTTTAGATGCGCATAATCCATTTGTTAGAACTTTTCGCCAACTTGCTCAACGGCCAGACATCAGTGATTGTAGGTTACTTATTCGGGAAAGACCTGCTCCTAATCTACAATATACACTACCAACTGCTTCACAAGTTGCTGCAATATTGGTTGGTGGAGAAGAATTGATGGATACCAATTATCGGGATATAGTAGTTCACACTATTACAGGGCAACTTTTGAATATAAAAGAGTACACGGGCTACTATGATCCACTTCAGTATCCACTTTTGCTACCGTATGGAACATATGGTTGGGATAGTGATTTCGAGTCATTCCAAGGGACAAAAAATCACATGTTGTGATTATTATGCGTATATGATGCAGGTAATACCAATAATTTTATTATTTTAAATAATATATTATCCAAAATTTGATACTTATAACCGTATATATCTATTTTAGATTCGTGGGACTATTCCATCTATTCTTCTTCATGGAGGGCGATTACTACAACAATATGTCGTTGACAACTATGTAAAGAATGAGACTCAAAGATTACGATGGTTTAGATTTCATCAGGATGAAATTCGTGCTGAATTGTATGAAGGGCTACAAGATTGTTTGGAAGTTATGGAGAATGATGCAGGTTATTTGTCGTTCTTTACATTATAAATGCTTTTAGTTTTATCTATAGAAAATATAAAACTCTAATTAAGTTTTAATTCAAAATCAGGTAATGTTGGGCGGCATACAATCTTACCATCATCATTCATACGAAGTCCTCGCGATATGTATCAACGGTATCAGGATGCTATGGCAATAGTACAAAAATTTGGAAAGCCCGACATATTTCTTACAATGACATGTAACCCTTCATGGGAAGAGATAAAAAGAGAACTTCTCCCAGGACAAACAACACAAGATCGACCAGATTTATTAACAAGAATTTTTCGTGCAAAATGTGAAGAATTGAAGGAAGATATTTTTCATAGAGGTGTCCTAGGAAAAGCTGTAGCACACGTCCATGTTATTGAGTTTCAGAAGCGTGGATTACCACATGTACATATGCTAGTAATATTTGATGAGGATGATAAGTTGAATAGCCCTGATGATTATGATCGTATAGTGAGAGCTGAAATCCCAAATTCAGATGAAGAGCCTGAGTTATACGCAGCCGTCCTTAAACATATGATCCATGGACCATGTGGGCATATTAAACCAAATGCTCCATGCATGAAGAATGGGAGTTGTAAGAAAGGCTACCCAAAACAATTTGCAGATTGTACTTGGCAAGGAAATGATTCTTATCCAGTTTATCAACGTCGAAATGATAATAGGTCTATAGCCTTAGATACTGATGGGGAAGTTGTAATTGATAATGGTTGGGTGGTTCCATATAACCCTTGGTTGTTGCTAAAATATGATTGTCATATCAACGTCGAGGTATGCTGTAACGACCCGAATATTTTAATTATATTATTAATTATTACACGAATTCTTTCTTACCTAATTTCTCGATCTATCCAATTGGATTAATTAATCTTGTGGAAAAGATTGATTTAACCTAACTTCTAAATGCCCTCAATTACTTAAATTACATAAATGCCCTTAAAAGCCTAAATGACCATTTTACCCCCCGAGATATTTTCATAAATATCTATCTATCTCTCTCATTCTCTCATTAAAGAAGAAAGGAAGGAGAAAGAAAAGCAGAAAGAAAGGAAGAAAGGAGAAAATCTTCCCGACGCCCTACCGAGCCCGTTTCTCGCCCGATCGACGAGCCGTGAAAACCCGAACGACCCTCACTACATTCTCTACTGGTAATCCTTTTACCCCATTTCATTTCGTTCCCTCTTCGTTGCGATTTTCGTGAGTTTTATATAGAATTTCATAGTTTTAGGATTTTCGTGTTTAGAAAGATTTACTCGACCATTTTACGTGATTCTTGTGCCTATGTGTAGCTTATATGATATATATGATTATATGTGAGAATTAGGATATTTTATGGAGTAAATTAGGAGATGTATGAATTTATATATTGATTTTCGCGTGTGAGGCTTCGCGATCTGCTGAGTCTGCTGCTCAGTAGATCCACACGGGCGAACGCACGGTCTTGATCAAGACCGTGCAGGAGCCCGTGCGCATGCCCGTTTGCACCTGCACGGTCTTGGCACCGTGCTCAAGACCGTGCGGGAGGCCGTGCACCCCTTTTTGTGCTTGCACCGGCTTGCCAAGCCCGTGCGTTGGCCGGTGCAACATACTTAGTGAATTTTCTAGCCTTTTCCTTTCTTGCACTTCGGGAATTGGGTCAACCCCGCTCATTTAAATGTTGACTTTTCACATACGACCCCCCCAAATATCAATCCGATTTCACCTATAGCTTCCTTGAATCTCGGAATTTGATATTCTTCATAATTTACAATTTATCCGGCCTTATTTGACCGTCAATTGACACCTTTCTCGTTTAGGGATTTTTCCCATCTTTTCCGTTTCTTGTCCGTTTGACCCCGTTTTCGCGAGAGAGTTCCGTTATATTATTTTAAGCATGTCTACGTGCCCTAACTGCGTTCTAGCATGCTTTCCATATTTATTATTAATGTTCTTCCATTATTACAATTACTTTAAATATTCCTTTAAATGTTATTTCATATGTCATATATCCTTATATGCTTAATTGCCTGGCTTTCCATATTGTATCTGTAGCATGAGTGAAGTTATATTTGAATTGTCGTGCGTCGTCTGTTGTTCGTGTCTTGCTTTTAGTATTGTCGGTCTTGTTTTCATCCTCTAGGCCCTGTGTATTACAGGTGGGACCAACGAGGGAGAAACCTGACTACCGCTTGCTTTCGTACTGTCGTGTCGAGCCAGGTAAGGGTTTAAACTTATTTTACTGGGGCAAGGACATAGACTATTATAGGTTTGCAAAATAAATGATTACCCCGCTTTTCTTATTACTTGTTGTATTACCTTTACTATTCCTTATGTGCTTAGTCAAACCTTTTAATAGCAAAACCAAAATGATTTGAAATGCTTTCAACTAGAGACAAGGAAAACCCTTTTGTTTTAAATGCGAATTTTGGTCTCTCGACCCCGCAAATATAACCTTGTCTCGAATGGCCCCTTTGGCCTCCCAAACCCCGATTTCCTGTTTTCGAATGGCCCTTTTGGCCACCCCAAACTATCATTAATTTCAAAAGCGAGTCATAATCTGTTTAATGACTTGGGCCCGGAGTATACAGGAGGTGAGCCTGGGGACGAGCGTCTAGGGAGAATCCCGATGTGTACTTCTAGCGTGTTGACTTGGGCCGGCTAGGAGGTTGGCTAGCCTAAGTTGATGCGAACGGTGGTGCTAATCGCGTCTCCTTAAACCCTGTACGGTGGTGCTAATCGCGTCTCCTTAAATCCTGATGGTGGTGCTAACAGCGTCTCCTTAAATCCTGTACAGTATCATTGGTGGTGGAGTACTTGATTATATGCCTGCATGATTTTCAATTGGGAGTTATAAGGAGAGGGCCCGTTCTTGCCGGGACACATAATTGCATGATTTATTGCATTTATTGCTTGTCTAATTGTTTTATGGCTTTCGTGACAAGTCGAAGCACATTCCGGTTTTCTTCAGTTATCATATGTACTTCCCTATATATATATAAAACCCGGACGTGTGACTCATACTTGCTACCCTAAGCCTCATTTATTACTCAACTAATATCCTTTCAATTTATCGGCTTGATATTACGTGCAAATGTTTTAAAGGATCCGGTTCGTCAACCTTTTGGGTTTTCAAATAAGCCGAACCCGAGCGTTGCTTTGTGTCATTTTACAACTTATATTTCGTATTCTTATTCTTTCTCAAAACGGGCAACACTCACTACTTTTAGTTTCAAAAAGATAAATGACGAACGGTGATCAAAACCCCCTTACTGAGTATCCTTTATACTCACCCCCTACTGTTTTGGTTCTTGCTTCAGGTAGACAGGTGGCGACGTCACCTATCTTGTCAGTCGGCATCAGCAGGTCTAGATAGGCTCAGTCTTTCTGGTTTGTCTTGTCAGTGGTCCCAACAACCGTCGAGTCTTGTTTATTGTATTTATTTACTTTACGTATTTATGTGCCCCTGATGTGGGATTGTTGACGATATCTAGGATTGCATAGGGTAGGCTAGTTGAGCCATGGATGGCACTATCTGCTTATGAACATTCTGTATCCTGATTTATAAATGTTTCTTGATATTATTTAGCCTCGTAGGCATTTATGAAATTTGATTATTTACATTAATCGCTTCCGCATATCTCTGTTTTATTGTGGTTGTTGTTGGGATGTCATTGCTGTTGCCGGTAGTGTTTGCTTGAGTGCCGTTCGCCGGAGTGGGTTTTTGAGTTGAGGCCCCTCGCTGAAGCTCGGGAGTCCATTTTGGTGCGGATGTGGCGGTCCTTCTTCAGGGGGCGCTACATATGCAGTAGTATTAAAAGCGTCAAGTATTTGTACAAATATGTGTACAAAGACCATATTGTGTTGTTTTTGAGGTTCGTCCTGGTCTTAATTATGATGAAGTTAGTCAATATGTTGATGGAAGATGGATATGTGCTCCAGAGGCATTTTGGAGAATTTTTAAGTTTCCAATGAGCAAAATTTATCCGTCAGTTGAACGATTACAAATTCATCTTCCTAACAGGCAACAAGTTCGGTTCTATAGTCATCAATCGATTTCAGAAGTATTGGATGATGAAAGGAACTCAAGAACTATGTTAACTGAATTCTTCAGAGTATACAATGATGGACAAGAGCCAAACCAATATTTGTACAGTGAATTTCCTAAGTACTATAGATGGCTTTCAGGGCAAAAAATTTGGGTGAAGAGAAGAACTACCCAGAAAGTGATTGGAGGAGTATATGCTGTGTCACCAAATGAAGGAGAAAGATTTTATTTACGTCTGCTACTGAATCATGTAAGAGGTCCGAGGTCATTCGATGATTTGTTGACAGTTGATGGTGTGCATTACTTGACTTTCAAGCAAGCAGTAGAAAAAATGGGTCTTCTTCAAGAAGATAATAGCATTAGAGAGTGTTTGATTGAAGCTCGAAACTTTAGAATGCCATTTGCACTACAAAGATTATTTGCCACAATTTTGTTGTATTGTGAACCAAGTGGAGTTCGATGGTTATAGGACGAAAACTTTTCCTTTATGATTGAAGACTATCCATCTTCGAGCAACATAAACCAGTTATATAGTTTGAACAAACTGCTCCATGATTTGAATGGTATTCTCATGCAACAAAAGGGAAGTATAAATGAGTTTGACTTACCTAGAATAAGTGAAGGATTTGAAGATTTGGGGACGATCACCGGCTTAATTGAACAAGAGCTCTCACTTCCGATATCGGATAGTGATTTAAATTCATTTCGAGATCTCAACGAAAGTTAATTTTCAGCATTTGATGTGATCAGTCAAGCAATCACAAGAAAACATAGTTTAATATTCTTTGTGGATGGTCCAGGTGGAACAGGTAAAACATTTCTGTATAAAGCATTGCTTGCTAAATTCAGAAAAGATGGTTTTATTATTCTTGCAACAGCAACATCAGGTATTGCAGCAAACTTACTTCCAGGTGGTAGGACAGCACATTCTTGTTCTGGATTTGAAATGACATAAAAGGTCACTCAGTCTATCCAGATTTCACATTTGCTAGGTTGGGAAACTAGCGGGTGCCCTTTTGAGGTCTGGAGCACCATACGGAGGTGCTCTGCATTCTTCCTCAAATCTCGAGAACATCAAGGTGACTCCTTAGAAGGCAACGACTAACTCACTGTGATATGAACGGAGGTCCATCGAGTCCCAAGGTACTTGACCGCACTAGAGGCAGACTTACGAATTCAAGACGTCCACATCAGGTACTGAAGGCTGTCTTCAGAACATATTTGGCATCGGACATAGAGTTGATGATACCCTAATCAAAGGTCGTTCAGACAAAATCCTCGATCTTAAAGCATATCGGGCAATTCTTCAACGACGGTAGAGAATACTTGTCTTCGATAATATTCTGTGCAATTCTCGGTGAACAATACACATAGGATGTGTACTGTCTTCTTTTCTACAAGTAGTATTGAAGTACCCCAGATCCAGGTACTCGATCGGGCACGTTCAAGGGAGGGAAGTTCATTAAGTCGATTCTTCGATTATGTAAGATCGGCAGAATCTATTCAGTTTGGCGACTTCGATCACGGTTCGACTTCTAGAACTGGATTTATCACAGATCCTCTATTCCGATCTGATCACAAGAGCTCTCAGATTCTCGGGAGTACGTCTGTGAATTCTATGATCAACTTGATTCTCTAGGCTTCACTTGGATCTTCAGGCGGTTGAGACGGTAGGGGATAAGCCTATAGCTTCTCCCTTTCGGATAAGGTTCTCGGCCTCCACCAACATGGTGTACGGCCGTCGTCGATTCAAAAATCTCTGACTTAGTCAAGTCCAAAATAATCCTTTGCCGGCAATAATTCCCTCGATGTTAAACGGTAGCACACGCACGAATCGCAAATGTCCTCCAATCCGAAATGAAGAATTAGAAAGATAAATACGCAAAGAATCCAACAAGCACACGCGCAAGTACAGCAATGAAAACACAACAGGTGAGTGTAAACCACTCGAATTATAAAATGCATGTATGGAATGACAATTAATATTTTGTACCTTGCACCGAAGCATTCGGATCTAAGTTCTCCTCGACTGTCTCGATCTTTTCTTCCTCGTGCAATTTGCGCGGAGATGGAAGGAACTTGCACATGAGAAGCAATGTCCAGACTTCTTTACGCATTCTGAACTCTTGATGGTCTCTTTGGAAAAAGCTACATACTGGTCGTAGGGCTCCCTGCGGTTGAGGAGGTGCATTCTGCTTCGATGAAGACATTTGGGAGGTCTTCTTTCCGGAAGAGGGCCCTGAAGGTGTAAATGGTCTCTTGGAACTCGCTGGAAGGTACTGAACGGTGGTAGTGGCAAGAACAGGACTCGGTCCCATTAGGTTGAGTTCAGACTCAATATGCAGAGCCATTTCCACTGTATCGGTATAACATCGATGTCGGACTACTATCATGGCCTTCATGATCTCGTAAGTCAATCCCTCTACAAACTGGCGAGTCTTCCTCTGCTCGTCGGCGACCATATACGGGCAATGCGTAATGAGGCGGGAGAAGTGTGCCTCGTACTAATCAACTGAAGATGTATTCTGTTTGAGAGCCAGAAACTCCCTTTCGCGTTGTTGACGAACAACTAACAGAATGTACTTAGCCCGGAACTCGGTGAAGAACTGATCCCAAATCGGGGCTACATGCTCGCGTTTCCATCTTAGCTCAATCTGTTTCCACAAATCCTATGCGGCTCCAATCATCAGATAGATCGCATACTCGACTCTCTGAGGATCTGGATATTCCATTATCCTGTAAATCTTTTCCAAAGCTGATATCCATACCTCGGCAATAGCGTCATCCGGGGCACCTTCACACTGTGGTGGTTCGAATCTGAGAAATCGGGTCAACACTTCATGCTTAGCATTACCTTGAGGGGCATGAGCAATGAACTGTCTTAAGGTTTTCGCAATTTCGGCTGGAGTCAGTGTATCGGCCTGAGGTGCCAACGGAGGTGACGGGAGTGGTTTACGTGCACGACGACATGAAGACATCCTGTAAGGCCAATAACAAATATGCATGACAGGTAAGTGAGTATGCAAAGATATAAACACATAGGCAACTAAAGTTCACATAAAGTTCACATAATCACTTAGCACATTTGCACAAATTCCACAGAAGTCCTAAGCCGTACGACCTAGACACAACCGGACACGACAGACAACCAAGCACGGCAAGTGAAACCTTGAGTTTCACACCCACCTATATCCGAGTCCATCCCAGTGTTTTGATTGTAAAAGATCTATTGTTGTTGATCATCCAACAGAGATCCATCACAATTCAAACACTAAGGATTCTTGAACACTAGTGAGTGCAATTCCCTAAGTTGCACCGGCACACAACGACTGACAAAACAAACAAAATACGACGATTCAGAGCTTAGGCCATTGGACCCAAAGAGCTTTGATACCAACTGTAGCGGGCGCCCCAAACGGGTAACGTACGCCCCACACCGAGTCTCAATCCGAAGCCGAAACGGAAATCCGACCCTAAACTGAAACCCGGCGAACGGCAAACTCAATTTCTCAATCACTAGGCGGGGCTTTTTGTATAAACGACCGACGACAACAATGCAGAAGCGGAAGCAACAACAACAAAACCTAGATCTTCATAAGGACAATTAAGGCAGTAAACCAATTGCGCAAATAGTTAAAGCCCTCCAAGGCTAGCGGAATCACATACATAAACTTAACCAAATCTTAAACCGGTTCAACATTAAATAGTCCCGAACACAAAGTCGTAATCTACGGGATACATATAACGTGATCAAGTACCTAAAACAATCTAGGAATGAACAACGCACAAAAGTAAAATAACTCTGCAAAACAAGACCGACGATGCCCACCTAGTAACCACCTGAAACAAATAAGGGTTGAAGCAGAGAGGGTTAGTCAAAAGACTAAGTGAAAGGGAGAAGGGGAGTACATACATAATAGCATACATAGAACAAATCACCATTTTAACTTAAAAGAAAACAAACGTAAAAGAAGGGTTTTCATAATCGTTTGGTGATTTATCATAACATAACATAACGTGACATATCATATTGCTCGGCGAGTCGAGCCCTCAACTCCTCATATCATATCATACTTGAAAACATACTAACCTTATTCCTCCCATATAGCATAAGGACCGCTAAATCCAAACTGCATCGGATATAGGCATAACAACCTATGTCTCAGTTGACACGAGGTCAACCGCCTCAGGAGCTCGAAGGTTGCCACTCCGGCCTCACCCCGTGCTCCCGGTAAACATAGAGCAAGCCACCGAATTCCACCGTAGACCCGCTGTATATCCGGCTTCATCCGATCACCATACTCCGGGGCCCACATAACATAACGGACACGCATATCATATCTCGCATTTTTATAACTATCATTTTCCTATTAGAATAGGAACCAAGACATTTAGGGGGCCAAAGGGGGCCGTTCGAGACAGGCGGTGTAACGACAGGAAACACAACCGAGTATTCCATCATCAAGGGGGGAGAGATCCGCCCTAATGACTTCACTCAACGAGAAGGTTTCCAAACCCAAAATTACATTTAAATCGAAACATAGTTCCCTTGTCTCTTTTTGAAAACCTTTCGAAATCATATACATAGTATTCTTTTGATATCAAATTCATTGTTCTTATTAAACTTCATAAAAGTAGTAAGCATAAAGTATTTACTAAATATAGTAATACGGGATGAAAACATAAATTTTGCATGCGAGGTTTATTCGGTATTAGGGTTGGTACTACGTACGTATTATCGTATAAATTTAACAAAGGAAACCTCACCTGGCGACAACCAAAAGAGAGCCCAAAACAGAAGCGAACAACCTAATTCACGAGAATGGAACCTGCAACTGACAAACGACATAACCACATAAGACATACGACGACGCACGGCTCAACGAAGGCATAGAAATACGTAAAAGCACATCAAACGATCAAATACGACACTTAGGTTCACATTAGCAATAAACGAAGTAATCCATGAATTTAGATATGCAAACCAAGTTCAAATGCAACGAGATTTCATGAACATGCTTAATATACCATAAGAGAGTATGCATTCAAGTTTCGGAAGAAACGGACTTCATATGCAAAAGTTATGAAATTTGTCAAAAACTTCGAATGCACTATTCACAATCCCGAACATGCGATAAAATTTATAAATCATACAATTCACATCCATTTCATAATTAAAGAATACATGAGCGAAGAAAGAATTTGGAAAAGACGAGTCTCGGGGGTACCCATAGTGCAAAGTAGCACTGCGGCTTACAGAAGGTCCGGAGGCCAAAAATGGCTCCACACGGCCTCTTGCACACGGGCTTGAGGCCATGTACAGCAGCCCGTGTGAAATCCTCAATGCGCACGGCCTCTCACATGGCCGTGAGAGAGCCCGTGCACATTCACAAACATGTACGGCCTCTCACATGAGCGTGAGAGATCCCGTGCGCACACACACGGGCTTGCAACACCCATGTGCAAAGCCCGTGTGGATGAAAAACAGCAAAATATTTGCAGAAGCGAGAAACCTTCGCAAATTCAACCCAAAAACCAACATTTAACCAATTAATCATGCAAATCTCACCCTAATGTTAACATATAATGTTCTCCTACTTATCATCTATCTATAGAAACAAGAAACACGAAATTTCATCCACAAAATCATCCAAAATCAACATATATACAATATTTGCACATTTTGGAGAAAATTCAGAAAAATGAGACATAGAGTGCATAAAAACGGATTGGCATTAGAGAGTTACTGGTAGAGGAGATCGAGAGGGTCACGTAGGTGTTAACGGTTCGAAAATCTGTCGAGAAACGAGTCCGGCACGATCGATTGAAGCTTTCCTCTTCTTTTCCTCTTCTTCTTCTCTTCTCTTTCTTTTCTTTCTTCTATTGTTGCGCGTGAATGAGTGAGGGAGAGAGAGTGAGAGACTAAGTCAAAAATTGACTTGGTCGAAGAAACGAAGGGGCATTTTCATAATTTCATAAAATAGTACAAAAACTTAAGTTATCCGAATAACACATAATTACAGTCAAAGTTCATGAAATTAAACGCATATTGACATGTCGTGGTTTAAATACCGAAATTCACTCATTCATGAAAATGTTATATAAATCACATAATAATTAATAAAATAAATTATAAATCGCGTAAGAAAATCGGTTCGGGTTCCCGATTCATAACTCGAATTTTCAGGGCGTTACATAGATATCTTCAACTATTCCAACTCAGGGGCACATAAGTACGTAAAGTAAATAAAGCAGTACAGGGGGTACGAAAGCAATTAAATACAATAAACAGGACTCGACAGTTGTTGGGACCATTGACAAGACAAACCAGACGACAAGACTGAGCCTATCTAGACCTGCTGATGCCGACTGACAAGATAGGTGACGCCGCCACCTGTCTACCTGAAGCAAGGACCAAAATAGAAGGGGTGAGTATAAAGGATACTCAGTAAGGGGGTTTGATCACAATTCGTCATTTATCTTTTAAAATTGAGGAAGAATACAAATAACAATATAAGTTACAAAACAATAACACAAGGCAACACTCGGGTTCGGCTTACTTTGAAAACACAAAAGGTTGACGAACCGGATCCTTTGAAATCATTTGCACATAATGTCAAGCCGAACAATTGAAAGAATATTAGTTGAGTCACGAGGCCGTTACAAGTTCGAAAGGCATGATATAAACAAGTTGGAAATGATAAGTAAGCACAGCTCGTAATTCAACTAGGTAGTTTGAACAATAAAGCAGGCTTAATCTGGGAAAGTTTGAGCCATGCTTCCGGGTTTTATATATATATAGGAAAATACATATGCTAAATGAAGAAAACCGAAATGTGCTTTGACTTGTAACGAAAGCCGTAAATCAATTAGACAAGCAAGTAATGCAATAAGTCATGCAATAATGTGTCCCGGCGAGAACGGGTCCTCTCCTTATAACTCCCAACCATGAAAATCACGAAAGCATGTAGTCAAGTACTCCACCACCAAAAGTCATGATCCAGTCAGAATTTTATGGAAACGCGTGTTAACAACGTCACCCTAATCAGAATTTTCTAAGAAGCGCGTAGCCTACAACGCCACCCTCGCACTAACTCAGGCTAGCCAACCTCCTGGCCGACCTAAGCGAATACGGATTGGAATATACATCGGGATTTGCCCTAGACGCTCGTCTCCAGGCTCACCTCCAGTATACTCCGGGCCCCAAGTCATGATCCAGTCCATGGCTCGCTTTTGAAAACAAGAACAGTTTGGGTGGCCAAAAGGGCCATTCGAAAAGATGATGCAAGCAATTATGTATGAATGGCCAAAGGGGCTTCTGAGATAAGTTTATGTAACGATCTAGGAAATACTCATAAGTGTCGTACGCTTCGGGAGCATGCTGACGGATGTCCCTAACGACATTACTTATAAGTACCTCTGAGATCATATGGTTACTTTGAAAACAAATAGGTTACTTGTCTCTAGTTGAAAGTGTTTCAAATCATTTTGCAGATGCATAAGTTTTGCTATCAAAAGGGTTTGACTAAGCACAAAAGGAAATAGTAAAGGCAGGAACAGCAAGCAATAAGAAAGGCGGGATAATAATTTATTTAGCAAACCTATATAACTATGTCCTTACTCCAGTTGAAAGCATTTTAAACCCATACCTGGCTCGACACGACAGAATAAAAGCAAGCGGTGGTCAAGTTTCTCCCTCGTTGGTCCCACCTATAATACACAGGGCCTAGAGGATGAAAACAAGACCAACAATACTAAAAGCAAGACACGAGACAACAAACGATGCAAGGCAATTCAAATAGAACTTCAATCATGCTACAGGTGCAATATGGAAAGCCAAATAATTAAACCTATAGTGATACACAATTATGGAACAATAATTAAGGAAATATTAATGCAATTCTAAATAACGAAAGAAATATTAAAATTAAATATTAAAGATATGCTAAAATGCAGTCAGGGCACGTAGCTATCCGTAAAATAATATAGGAATGCTCTCACGCGAAAATGGGGTCAAACGGATAACAAACGGGGAAAGTGAGTAAAAATCCCTAAACGAGAAAGGTACTATTCACGACCCGAACGAAGTCGGAAAATTGCAAACTTTGCGGAATACTAAATCTTGAATCATAAGGAAGCTATAGGTGAAATCGGATTGATTTTAGGAGGTCGTTTGCAAAAGTCAACATTTTAAATAAGTGGGATTGACTCAATTCCCGAAGCCAATGAAGAAAGAAAGCTGGAAAATTCACTAAGGCATGTGCACTGACCAACGCACGGTCTTGAACACGCTGTCAAGACCGTGCAGGTGCACACGGCCCTACGCACCGGGAACACGCACGGGCGCAAGCCGGTGCAGGCCAAAAGGGGTGCGCACGGGCCAACGCACGGTCTTGGCAAGACCGTGCACGAGCCCGTGCAGATCAGCATCAGATAGCAACAAATTTCACGATTTCAACGGAAATCAATCCAAAAATCCACAAATCTCAATTTCTAGCAAGAATCAACAACTAAGACTTACAACGAACATTAAGGAACATTTTGATCCAAGTAGCATGCAAAATAATCAAGGATGAGCTCAAAATCATCAAAATTCATAAACAACCCACGAAGTAATAAATGTGATTAAAAGCTCATAAATTCGGGGAAAGAGGTGGTGAATCGGGTACCTAAAGAAAGAGTTCGTCGAGAGGATCACGTGAGTACCAACGGTGCGAAAATCGGTGGAGAAACGAGCTTGGTAGGACGTCGGGAAGCTCTCTCTCTTTTTCTCCTTTTCTTCTTTCTCCCTTGGTTGTTGGGGTCTAAGTAAAAGTTTGACCTAGGGCCTAGAAATGAAGGGGCATTTTTGTAATTTAATAAAACTCACTCAAAAATAAGTGTTGTTCGAATAAAACAATATTACAGTTAAAGTTCATCATTTTAAACACACATTGACATAGAATAATTTAAATTTACCGATTAGCACATTTACAAAATTCATAATTAAATATAACAAATAATCACATAATTCGAGAACTGAGGAAAGAAGCAAGAAACGAAGGCGTGAAGCTTACCGAACTCATCATGAAAAGTCGGGGCGTTACAGTGCACAAGGTGGTGGGGGAGGTTCGAGGGGTGAAAAGGTAATTCTTGGTGAAATAAGAAATATAAGAGGGTCAGGGATAAAATAGAAAATTTCTGGTAAAAGGTGGGTTCACGGATAAAAACTTATTCGTGATACTAAATATTCTCATGAAAAGCCTTCGGCGCAAATAAAATATAATTCCGGAATAAATCCGACATTTCGGGTCGTTACAATACTCCCCCCTTTAAAAGAATCTGTCCTCAGATTCTAACACATAAAGGAACGCGAAGTGAAACTTCCCGTTCCACAAGCACAAGTAAAGGAGAAGCTAAATGGAAAACGCAAGTAGCATTTATCATTCGAAATATATAAATACACATGCTTGTTATGATAATGCAATATACCTGTGCGAGCATGTCGAGATCGGTAACCACTTCTTCTTCCCCCAGGGTTCTCTCTGTTGGGGCAGTCCCGAATATGGTGTTTGGTGCTTCCGCATGAAAAGCAACGTCCTAATTGTTTCCTACACTTTGCAGTCTTGTGATTCGTCTTCCCACAGTACTCACAGGGAATGGGGTCCTCGTTCACCTCAGGTTTCGGCATCTCGTAGTATGGTCTCTTTGTCCGAAATATACTCGGTCCGGCTGGCTCTCTTCTTGCTATCTTGTTGGAAGAGGATCCTATCATAAGAGGGGCACCTTGGTTCATCATTTGGAGTTCGAACTCCACTCTCATAGCTCGAGTAACTGCATCGGGATAAAGACGAAGGTCAAGTTCCATCAATGCTCTCCGGATCTCTGGCTGAAGTCCCTCGATAAACTTTCGTGCTCTCTTTCGTTCGTCCGCGGCATAATGAGGAGCATAGGTGATGAGATGGTTGAACTGTGCTTCGTACTGAGCTACAGTAGATGCTCCTTGGTTGAGATACATGAATTCCCTCTCCCGACTGTCACGTACCACTTCCGGCACATACTTCATTCGGAAGTCAGATACAAATCGTGACCAAGTGAGGGGGACTCCCTCGGAAATCCATCTCCATTCTATAAAGTGCCACCAATCTCGAGCTGGTCCTCTCATAATAAAATATAAAAAATAATTACATAATTCGAGAACTGAGGAAAGAAGCAAGAAACGAAGGCATGAAGCTTACCGAACTCATCTTGAAAAGTCGGGGCGTTACAGTGCACAAGGTAGTGGGGGAGGTTCGAGGGGTGAAAAGGTAATTCTTTGTGAAATAAGAAATATAAGAGGGTTAGGGATAAAATAGGGAATTTCGGGTAAAAGGTGGGTTCATGGATAAAAACTTATTCGTGATACTAAATATTCTCACGAAAAGCCTTCGGTGCGAATAAAATATAATTCCGGAATAAATCTGAAATTTCAGGTTGTTATAGGGAAGATCCCTGACGGCACGGCCAATCACGTCCCGGGCTCAGGGCATGACAAATGGTATATCTCAAAACTAACCTTGGCTTTGTGCTCGATATGGTACAACTAATTTTATTATATTAACTGTAATCGATTGAATGAAAAATCTCCCGCTTTCAAAGCGGGTTGCTTAACCTTTTATGTCCCCTATTGAGTTTAGTTTTCATCTTAGCTATATGATGTTAATTTAAATCAGGAAAAGAGATTTTTTAACATCCAAATAATCATGTTTTTTACAATTTTCCATCAATTTTTTTTTTTTAACAAATCACCATTTACACAGTGTAAAACATTGTGGGTTGCCATCTTCGACGGAATATTTCGGCAATACATGAAGATGTTTGACGAAATCCGGCGAAATAAGGGTGTTTTTATTAAAATTTTGATTCGAAAATAATATTCTAGAAGAAAAGAAGTTATTTAGTAACTTTAATTTGGTGAAATAGTTAGCGATAGTGGTGGAATTGAAATAACGACAACTTTGATAGATCATTTTTTAAATATTTAATTTTTTTTTGAAGGAAAACACAAGTCTATTTTATTAAGAGGGTGTTTGCAAACTCTAAAAAAAACCACTTCTAACATGCATAAGTGATTTTTTTCAATGCTTTGCATTCCAAACACTCCCAAATTCTGCTAAATTTAAGCAGAAATAAGCCAGAATCCAAAAGCATGTAAACACATGCTTTTGGATTCTATTTTTAGATTTTAGGTATTTTTTTAATTAAAATAAAACTTTAATTAATAGTTCTATTAAAATTAGAAGTGATTCTCAGCTTTTTTCCAAACACTCAACTACTTTTTCTTCCTACTTCTAGCTTTTTTTTCCAAACACTCCATGCTTTTACTACTGCACTTTTTTTCAACTTTAACTTTTCTAGAAGCAGTAGAGCTTGCAAACACCTCTTAAGTTGTCAAAATGTCTGATAATAAAACAGACTCAGCAAATACAGACATATCAAAGTCTCCAGAAATGACGCTAGACGAATTCCTAACTAAACAGTGAGCAACACGGTTACCCGAACGACGAACAAAAGAAAAGGAATAAGAGGGAATAAGTGACAGAGCTTCCCTAATATTACCAAAAATGTTACCAACATTACATAAATCATAATCTAAAGAAACCGCATGTGTTAGTACATTCTGATAATCACCTTCAAACACCATGAAATTCCAGCCTTTGCGCACAGCCAAAAGTACAGCCTCTCGAGCCCCCGACTTCTGCCTCATAGCCCTCAAGGAGGCCCCGAACCTTCCTGGACGCCCACGCCACACATCCACCCAACTTGTCCCCAACCACCACTCCAAAACCATGCGCCATCTCATCCTTGAATGTTTCCCCGTCAAAGTTAACCTTGATGTAGTCGTTGTATGGAGGCCTCCAACATGACGCCAAAGAACGTGCCACTACTGGAATGATCGGGTCCAGTTCCAACACGAAGTTCAGGTAATTCTGAGCAAACAACACAAGCCTCTAAGGATCTAATGACTCTTTTTCCATCAATTCTTTATTTCGATTCCACCATAAGGACTAGATAATAGTCAAGAATAGTCCTCACTCAGACACATTAAAATGCCCAAATACCCTCCTCATCCACTCTTCCACACCTCCCCCCCCCCCCAATTTACCCACAACCTTCCACAGCAATCCCGACAAAGCCCACACCAGGCGAGCTACAAAACAATTAAGGAGAACGTGCCCTGCATCTTCCTCAAAATCACCACAAAATGGACAGCAGCACCCCTCCCCTATATGCCGAAGGCGAAGGTTGCCTGAAGTGAGAAGTGCACCCATACACACTTTCCATGCAAACAGCCTAACTTTGAGTTGCACCTTCTGTAGCGCCCCAAATATTGGTGGGTTATCCCACATCGAAAGTTTAGATAAAACATGAATTGGTTTATAAGTTAGAATTCAAGTGTAACCATGGATATCCTTTTGGGCAGTGGTTTAGGCCCAATTTCAGGTTGAACTCAGTGGGTTCGAAACTTATACTCACGTCCAACGGGCCCGTAGGTCCTGGGCATGACAAATGGTATCAGAGCTGACCGTCAATCACGGGAGCTAAGTGCCACGCGTGTGGGAGGCACCTCTTGAGCCTGCGGGGCAAAGTGCTACATGCGCGGGGGCCACCTCTAGAGTCCCCACTGGCGGGCGGTCATGGGCTCTGTCACGCCGCGACGAGGACGTCATGTTTCTGAAGGAGGGGTGATTGTAGCGCCCCAAATATTGGTGGGTTATCACGCATCGAAAGTTTAGATAAAAATGAATTGGTTTATAAGTTAGAATTCAAGTGTAACCACTGGATATCCTTTTGGGTAGTGGTTTAGGCCCAATTTCAGGTTGCACTCAGTAGGTTCGAAACTTATACTCGCGTCCAACGGGCCGGCGGGTCTAGGGGCATGACACCTTGGCATCCCAAAAAAGATTCCAACCAACAGGAGAAGAAGTTGAAGCTACTACCCCATCCGAACCAGCCAAATCCAAGGCCACTCTCAAACGAATATCGTCAGTTCGTGGAGTAATGCCAAATCAATTTGTCTCGATTCGAAGTCGAACCGAGTGGAATACTTAAAATCTGCTCAACATCAAACAGTAAAAACAAATCACAAACTAACCCCTCATCCCACCGATCCTGTCTCGGCACCCAAAGCTAAGAAACTCTCGACAACTCCACCCCTACAAGCCGTGGTGAAATTATCTTAAAGGATTTCGGTTTCGGGACCTACGGATCCTTCTAAATATCAATACTAAGCCCCGAACCCTCTCGCCACCTACAACCCACCACCAACACCTCCTTAATGAACTGACTTAATGAGAACCTCCTTGCCGGCGTGAGAAATTAGTTTAGCAGACCACCCCTGAATCCTACTCCACACACTATCTCGGATCGCCCCAAACACCTCTCCCCTACTTCTCCCCACAATTGAAGGTAAGCCAAGGTACTGAGAATGTGAGTACTCGAGTCTTACTCCCATCCATGAAGCCACCCTACACTTCTCCTCCTGACCCATATTTCGAGACAAAACAATAGCTGATTTTTGATAATTCACTTGCTGCCCCGAGATAGCTTCATACAACCCAATCACCCCCAAGATTGCATCATTCGCCTTATCAGTAGCTTTACAAGCGATAAGGGTATCATCTGCAACCAACAAAAGGGAAATACGAGGCAACCCTTGCTTACCATAACACCCTCATTCCGCCCCCTCTGCTGCTCAACCTGCAATAATCTGCAAAACACCTCTGCGCAAAGAAGAAAGAGCTACGGCGAGAGAGGGTCCCCCTGTCGAATTCCCCTCTCTGGAATAATGTGCCCAAACTGAACCCCACTCAATATAAAAGAATATGAAAAATTGCACACACAGCTCAAAATAAGCTCAATACACTCTATATGGAAACCTAACCTCGACAAGACTCGTTCCAGAAAAATCAACTCCGATCCACCCTGTCATAGGCTTTGCTCATGTCCAACTTGAGAGCCATAAGGCCCTCATTCCCTTGAGTCCTGCCCTTAATATAGTGGTTAATTTCGAAAGCAACAAGTATATAATGCGTAATCAGTTGACCCAGAATGAAAACCGATTGATACGAGGAAATAATGGAGTCGAGAAAAGGTTTTAGCCTATTAGCCAATGCCCTGGATGCTATTTTGTAGATCACATTGCATAAGCTAATAGGACGAGCTTGAGTCATATACTCAAGATTAGAATATTTAGGGATTAAAACGATGTGTGTATAGTGCAAATCAATCAAAGAGTTATGGTTATTAAGAAATTCTAACGCACAAGAGGTCACATCATCACGAATAATATGCTAGAATGATTGGAAAAAAATGGGAGGCATGCCTTCAGGCCCAGAAGATTTTAGTGGAGACTTCTGGGCCAGTGCCCGAGAGATATCTTCTGCCGAGAATGGTCGACAAAGCTTCAAGTTGTCATCTTGTGTGATCTTTGGGGTTAAGCATTCCAAGGCCGCATCAATATCCCCAGCCGAAAGTCGAGTTGAAGTGAAGATGGAAGAGACATAACCCATGATAATATCCCGAATACCCTCCTCCGTATCACACCAATTGCCGCCCGAATCCCTGATGTAACGACCCGCAATCTCCAAGTTCAAGATTAGCGCATTTGTCAGAATTCGGACCGTTTACGGTCCCGACGTCTTTCACACTTGCACGTTTTCCAACTATTGCATTCAAATATTTTTATAAATCATCGATTTGGCATTTAAAACCCAAGGCATTAATTAGAATTTAATTAGCATCGTTTTGTCATTAACTAGGGTTAATTCGGTAAATTTATATTTTAGCTCGTTTAATCGAATTTAGTAATTTAACGGTGTACATTGGACTAGGGTTCAATGTTTTAATAATGCATCTTTTGTCGAGGTTCCAAATACTTTCATGAAATTTGAAATATTATTCATTAAGTCATATTTTAAATAAAATTGCATTTTAGCCCAAAATTATTTACACTTTAGCCCATCCCGGAATTGACTTTTCGTAAATTCATGAATTTTAAGAAAATGAACCTCAATCCTTGTTAAGCATTTAATTTCGGTCATTTTGACACTAAGTACGCCTAATTCCGACACTTTACACAATTGGCACATTTTTCGAGGATAGGGTATATTATGCAATTATTGGGAGATTTGGGCCAAAATGAAAAAGAGACAACACACACACCCACAACAGCAGCCGTGAGCTCTCTCCCTCCCCAAAATGTGATTTTCTCATTTCTTCTCGAAATCGCGCGTATGATATGTCGAATCGACCGTCTCGACGAGACAAACTCAACCATAGCATTATTGTGGCGATTGGAGCACCACTGGTTGAGCTACGGCGGCGTGAAGGTGGCGACGGCAAGGGTGGTGGTTCTGACGTTTCTGGCGACGGCACGGCCTGGGCTTGGTCGGAAATGAAAGCTCTCGTCGAGGGGAGTCTTTTGGCGGGGGTCTCACGGCCTGATTTGGCCGAACGGCGGTGGAACGAAGAGGTGGAGGCGCGGCGGAGATGGGCTCTTTCCGGCAGTTCCAGGCGGTGGGGCATCAACGCACCACCCGGGCTTTGAAGCCCTTGTCGAGACGAAACTTTTGGCACCGGTCTCAGGTTCAGACACGACGGAACGGAGGAGATACGGTGGAGCAAGGTGGGTCGGCGGTGGTGACACGGCGAAGATGGTGGCTGGGCTATCTCCGGCCATCATTTTCTTCGGGCTTTACATGAATTCCAACCTTCTCGACATGGATAAGCCGATTTCAAAGTCGATTTCGTAATTCGTTGAGCCGATTTTCGTTAATTTTGATTCTTGGATTCTAGGGTTTTAGAGCTTCGAAGTGAAATTAAATTCCGATGGATGATCCGATTGAGAAACAGTTTTGTGGGAAGTGACGGGCTCAACGAGAGGAACATTTCGGTATAAGGGTACGACCATCGGAGGTGCTCCGGGGAGGTCCGACAGTGGCAGGCGGTTTCCGGCGTTTTGGCACTGTTCCGGCGGGAATCTGGCGACAGTGTCTTCGGACAGATCGTGCCTCTCGACGCAACGGTTCTAACGGTGCTAATATTTCTCGAATCCGGCTTGTGGTTTGTCTTTTATCACATTTTTCGTTTTATTGTGGTAATTGGTAGCTTTTTTATTGTAGCTTCTAGCTTTTAGCTTTTCGGATTGTTTTAGCATGAATCATTTGTACTCTAGCTTATTTTAATTGTTGATTGTTGATGATATATACTTGTGTAGTCGAACGGATGGGTTTCAGTTTTATTAGGCTAGAGATAGGATTGATCTTAGCTTGTTAGCTTTTGAGCTTTTGAGAAAAGTTATAAGTTGTGAAGTTGTATTTCAAATTATTGTTTTAATGAAATATACTTGTTAGTGTTGAATTACAATCTTACCCTGCTAAGCTTATATGTTTAGATAGTTTGTAATTAATTTAGTGATTCTCGTTTATTTAATTATTGCATGCTTTTGGATATAAATTGACCATATTGCCCCTACTTGCTTTCTTATGTTTAAATGTTGCATGAGTGTCCCTAAGCATGTTTGTATTTTGATAGCCGAGCGTCAGTGTCTGTTTTCTTGTCGTGTCAGTCATTCATCCTCTGGACCCCGTGTTTTTCAGGTGGGATCTTTGAGGCCGAATTCTAATTGCTGCTTGCTTTCCTTCTCTTGTTCTGTCGAGCCAGGTAAGGGTTTAAAATGCTTTCAACTGGGGCAAGATCATAGATATATATAGGTTTGCGAAATAACTTATTATCCCGCCTTTCTTATTGCTTGTTGTTCCTGCATTTATTATTTCCTTATGTGCTTAGTCAAACCTTTTGATAGCAAAACCAAAATGATTTAAAATGTTTTCAACTAGAGACAAGTAACTTATTTGTTTTAAAAGTAACCATTTGATCTTAGAGGTACTTATAAGTAATGTCGTTAGGGACATCCGTTAGCATGCTCCCGAAGCGTATGGCACTTATGAGTATTTCCTAAATCGTTACACCAACTTGTCTCAAAGGCCCCTTTGGCCATTCATACATAACTGCTTGCATCATCTTTTCAAACGGCCCCTTTGGCCACCCAAACTGTTATTGATTTCAAAAGCGAGCCCTAGACTGAATCATGACTTTGGGCCCGGAGTATACAGGAGGTGAGCCTGGAGACGAGCGTCTAGGGCAAATCCCGATGTATACTTCTATGCGTGTTGACTTAGGCTGGTTAGGAGGTTGACTAGTCTAAGTTGATGCGAACGGTGGTGCTAACCGCGTCTCCTTAATTCACTGTACGGTGGTGCTAATCGCGTCTCCTTAAATTACTGACTGCATGACTTTTGGTGGTGGAGTACTTGACTACATGCTTTCATGATTTTCATGGTTGGGAGTTATAAGGAGAGGGTCCGTTCTCGCCGAGACATATTATTGCATGACTTATTGCATTACTTGCTCGTCTAATTGATTTACGGCTTTCGTTACAAGTCGAAGCACATTCCGGTTTTCTTCATTTAGCATATATATTTCCCTATATATATATAAAACCCGGAAGCGTGGCTCGAACTTGCCCAACTTAAAGCCTTCTTTATTGTTCAAACTACTTAGTTGAATTACGAGCCGTATTTACTTATCATTTCCAACTTGTTCATGTCATGTCTTTCGAACTTGCGCGGCTTCGTGACTCAACTAACATCCTGTTAAAACTATCGGCTTGACCTTATGTGTAAATGTTTTCAAAGGATCCGGTTCGTCAACCTTTTGTGTTTTTAAATAAAGCCAAACCCGAATGTTGCTTTGTGTTATAGTTTTACAACTTATATTATTGTTTGTATCTTTATCAAAACGAGCAACATTCACCCCTTTTTGGTTTTAAAAGATAAACGACGAACTGCAATCAATACCTATATTGTATAACCCCCCCTACTAAGTATCCTTTATACTCACCACTTCTATTTTGGTTCTTGCTTCAGGTAGACAGGTGGCGGTGTCACCTATCTTGTCAGTCGGCAGCAACAGGTCTAGGTCGGCTCTTGCTTATAGTCTTGTCAGTGTCCCAACAATGGTCGAGTCTTTACTTTCTGATTTGGTTTGATTTATTGTATTTAATATTATGATTTACTTTCTGTACTTACGTGCCCCTGATGTCGGATAGTTTAGTTGAGCCATGGACGACATTGATTAGATATTTATTTTAGAACTGTTGTTATGATTACCGTTGCTGTGGATGGCTTTTATGAATTGAACTGTTGTTTATGAATTCGCTTCCGCATTTCTCTGATTGTTGTTGTTGTTGTTAGGCGTCGTGTTGCTGTTGCCGGAGTTTTGATCGAGTGCTTTCCGTTTGCCGGGATGAATTTTTGAATGGGGTATATTTACCTTGTTTAGGAGTTCGTCTTGGTGCGGATGTGGTATCCTTTCTCCTCCTATGGAAAGGGGCGCTACACCTGAGCTTCAAGATCTTATTATTTTTGAACTGAGTCCATGTCTTTGTATGGGAAAACCTCGTATTTCTATTCCCCCCTTTAAGCCATTCCATCTTCGCCCTTTGCTGCCACTTGGCCTCCTCTGATTGTAGTGCCCCATATATATGAATTGTTCCACATCCAAAGATGTTGGGAAATTGAATTAGTATATAAGTTAGAATTCAAGTGTAAACAATGAATATCCTTTTAGGCAGTGGTTTAAGTCCAATTTCAAATTGCATTCAGTGGGTTCGAAACTTATAGTCACATCCAACGAGCCGGGTCCGGAGGCGTGACATCAACCTGGCAAATTCATCCTTGAGAGTTTTATCTTGGAAATTAATATCATCCAATTAAACCTGGAAATTCAATAATATATTGTTCAAACTACTTAGTTGAATTACGAGCCGTATTTACTTATCATTTCCAACTTGTTCATGTCATGTCTTTCGAACTTGCGCGGCTTCGTGACTCAACTAACATCCTGTTAAAACTATCGGCTTGACCTTATGTGTAAATGTTTTCAAAGGATCCGGTTCGTCAACCTTTTGTGTTTTTAAATAAAGCCAAACCCGAATGTTGCTTTGTGTTATAGTTTTACAACTTATATTATTGTTTGTATCTTTATCAAAACGAGCAACATTCACCCCTTTTTGGTTTTAAAAGATAAACGACGAACTGCAATCAATACCTATATTGTATAACCCCCCCTACTAAGTATCCTTTATACTCACCACTTCTATTTTGGTTCTTGCTTCAGGTAGACAGGTGGCGGTGTCACCTATCTTGTCAGTCGGCAGCAACAGGTCTAGGTCGGCTCTTGCTTATAGTCTTGTCAGTGTCCCAACAATGGTCGAGTCTTTACTTTCTGATTTGGTTTGATTTATTGTATTTAATATTATGATTTACTTTCTGTACTTACGTGCCCCTGATGTCGGATAGTTTAGTTGAGCCATGGACGACATTGATTAGATATTTATTTTAGAACTGTTGTTATGATTACCGTTGCTGTGGATGGCTTTTATGAATTGAACTGTTGTTTATGAATTCGCTTCCGCATTTCTCTGATTGTTGTTGTTGTTGTTAGGCGTCGTGTTGCTGTTGCCGGAGTTTTGATCGAGTGCTTTCCGTTTGCCGGGATGAATTTTTGAATGGGGTACATTTACCTTGTTTAGGAGTTCGTCTTGGTGCGGATGTGGTATCCTTTCTCCTCCTATGGAAAGGGGCGCTACACCTGAGCTTCAAGATCTTATTATTTTTGAACTGAGTCCATGTCTTTGTATGGGAAAACCTCGTATTTCTATTCCCCCCTTTAAGCCATTCCATCTTCGCCCTTTGCTGCCACTTGGCCTCCTCTGATTGTAGTGCCCCATATATATGAATTGTTCCACATCCAAAGATGTTGGGAAATTGAATTAGTATATAAGTTAGAATTCAAGTGTAAACAATGAATATCCTTTTAGGCAGTGGTTTAAGTCCAATTTCAAATTGCATTCAGTGGGTTCGAAACTTATAGTCACATCCAACGAGCCGGGTCCGGAGGCGTGACATCAACCTGGCAAATTCATCCTTGAGAGTTTTATCTTGGAAATTAATATCATCCAATTAAACCTGGAAATTCAATAATATATAATCTTCATTCAACTAATCATTGACTGACTATTATTATATAATTTAATATGGCTCATGTACTAAATCTAATACGTGCAATACTAAACATGTAGTTTGTTATTTCAATATTTAAATCTTATATTCATTTCTATAAATCAACCGACAAACGGCAGAATGTCATGTAATACCTTAAATCTATAATTTCGTTTGTAAATCTTGACTAAATCTCAAAAATCAATAGATAATCATTCTAAAAATATAGTACTCTAGAATTCAAAAATATTTTTATAAAAAGAACATATAAATTGGTGAGAACTTCAATGTTGCTCCAAAAATTGTAATAAAGTCAATCACAATTAATTTAAAGGGAAAAATCCTCTTAAAAGTCCTAGCCAAGAAGCACGCTGTCATTCGAACTATATCATTTTCTGCATTTTGTCATCTAACCACTCTTCTTTTTTTTTTTTTTTTTTCAAATTACCATCAAAACAATGTTAAATTTTGCAAGTTTCCACCTCCAACAGAATTCTGGTGGAATATTTCGCTAGAAAACGGTATATTGTCTATGAGAAATATAGGTTCGTATTGCCTGCAACATCCGAAAATAAACCCTCAATTAATTTCATAAAAATCAGAAATTCTTATCACCTAATTGAATATTTAATCGAGAAGTGTGGTGTTGGGTTGATAAGGTGGAGCAAGGAAGTATGGTAATCCGGTTCGAATTAGGAAGAATTTGGAGAAGCGTATTCTTGATATGAAAAAGAAGGATCCAACAGAGGAGAATAAGAATATTGAGAAGGAGCTTCAGGCTCAGCTGAAGGAGTTACTTGTTCACCCCTCCTTCAAAAATGCGACGTCCTCGTCGCGGCGTGACATAGCCCATGAGGTGGCCCACGCACGTGTAGTACTTTGCCCCGTAAGCTCAAGATGTGGCTCCCATGTGCGTGGCACTTAGCTCCCTCGACTGACGGTCGGCTCTGATACCATTTGTCACTCCCCCGAACCCGCGGGCCCGTTGGACGTGAGTATAAATTTCGAATCCACTGAGTGCAACCTAAAATTAGACCGAACCTACTGCCCAAAAATATATCAATTGGTTACACTTAAATTCTAACTTATATACTTATTCAATTTCTCAACATCTTTCGATGTAGGACAATTCATATATATGGGGCGCTACAGTTGAACTGCTTGAAATTAGTGTAACTTCTATATATTGAAATTATAAATTCGATCTATTTACTTAGAGCCTGTTTACTTTCTCAGTTGGCTATCCAACAGGCTATTTTAAATGCCAGATTATTTTGATGAAAATGGGCATTTAGTGATGTTTACTTTGGCCCATTAAATATAAACAATTCAAAGTGAGTAGTTTACTTTGGCCCATAAATTGAGTCTTTAATCACTTTTGGACAGAATTACCCTCAACGTTTCATCAGAAAAATAGGAGAAAAAACTGCTTCATCCCTCTATAAACCCTAATCCAAAATTCTAGACCAATAAACTATGGCATCCTTGAGCTCTACCGCCAGAAACACACGCTCCGCCTGAAACTCGGCTTCCTTTCGCTCAGATCTAATAAGATGAAGATCTGGGTTTTTTAGATCTGAGTTTTTCTAGATCTTGGTTTTTCCGGCGGCTGGGGAAGGGTGTAGGAGAAGCCCGCGACTGGAGCGGCGGTGGCGGACGAAAAATTGTTGCAGGATTTCTATAACTTGGAGGAAAATTGAAAAATGGAATTTAGGGGAACATGATAATTTCTGTTCGAAAATTTGTAGAGGGAAGAGTGGCATGCCATTGTAAACAAAGTGAACTTTAGGGGGAAGTGAGAAGAGAGCGTTGTTACAGTAACGCCCTGCAGAATAAACGGACCAAAAATCTCGCTCTAAGTTATCGGACAATGGGCAGATAACTTTCGGGTTCTCCCCTTTAACCCGGGTCACGTGGAGAAGAAAGTAAACAAGTCAGTTTTGTTATTTTTGACGTTAAGTGGCCTTCTAAGCAAAAGTAAACGTGTTCTTAGATGCTATTATTTCCAAGATTTAGTCAGGACTTTAGAAATCGAAATTATACATTTTAAGTAATTGATAATTCCAAAGTCTGGCTATGACAGAGAAGGTATTTCTTTCTTTCTTATTCCATACGTTTAGAGAAATCTCACTACATGTTATTTTGAGTACTCAACAAAGAATATGATATACATGGAGCTGATATCTGGTAAACACAATGGTGTCGGGTTAACTGGGGCAAGTCTTGCACACAACACAAGCTAATTAATTTGAATTTATTGGAAGTATTTGATTAATTATGGAACCAATGCGATTTTTTATTTGAGTTTAACGTTTGAGTACTCAATAAAGGATAGGATATACACAAAGCAGATATTTGGTATACACGTGTAGCACCCCACAAAATAGACTTTCGTCCCACATCAGAGTTGTGCAGCAGATGAATTTACTTTATAAGTTAGAATTTAAGTCTAACTAATAGATATTCCGTTTGAGAAGTGATTTAAAACTAATTTAAGGTTACTCAGTGGAATTAAAGTTTATGCTCAACGGATCTGGGTTTGGGGCGTGACAACACAATCAAGAATATGATATGAGGTAACATCCTGTACATATAATAATTATGGAATTAAATGTACCAAATACCTTGTGTTAAATGAAAGTAGTAAAAAACACCATGTGAAGAAAAAACTCCCAAAATCTCCCCTATGTTTGAACATTTTGCTCATTGCCCCTAAGACCATTTGACTGAGTTGAAAATGTGTTAAATCCATTTTGCCCTTATGATTAAAGAGAAATAAACTCTTTCTTTTAATATTTTTATTTTTCTTTTACTTTTTTTTCATATTTTTCTTTACACGTACCCTTTTTCCCATTTCCAGTCCCATGTATCTTTGCTTCTTTCTCCTGCCGCAGCCCGTCATCCACGACCACGACCACCGCAAAAAAATCGAATCTCAAGAGATTAAAAGTAAACCCATCTCATTCAATATTAATACTTCATAAAATATTTTATTTATTTTGACAAAAACAAAATAAATTTTTTTATTAGTATTGTAAATACGAGTTCTATTAGACATGTAATATAATATATTACTATTAATATTAAAAGAATATAATTCATGTAATTTTTAAATTAGATAAATATTTATTAGATATATTTATCTAAACTCTACAATCATTTTAAAAGAGAAAGAAACGATGTAGAGTTGAAGTGAAAGAAGGATAAGTAAATAATTATACTATTAAGGAGGGACACAAATGACATTATGCAGTCAAAATTACTAAACCAATTGCAAATAGGGCGCGTGAGTGCCACTCAACTATTTCAGGGTTTTATTTGCAGTTTTTTCGTAACACAGGGAAGATTTTGAGAGTTTTTTTCTCACAGTTTTTTTTTTTCGCTATTTCCGCTTAACACGGGATGTTGGGTGCATTTAACTTATAATTCTGCGACAGCCGAGACACCGTGCTTGATCTTAAAAAATCTAGAAAAGATTGTTTATCTTTTATACAATTTAGTTAAAGACGGACATTTAAGAAAATAAAATTTGTAGTAACGAAAGAGAACATACAAATCATACAAATATTTAAAGGAACATAAACTTGTCAAAATAAAAATTAAACCCCCTTACTGATTACAAAATTAAATATAAATATTCTAACATTTCGGGGCTTTTATAAACTTTACTGCTTTTGGAAAAGTTAAAGTTGAAAATAAGTGTAGTAGTAAAAACAGAGAGAAAAAATAGTTAAGTGTTTGGAAAAAAACGCTAAGAATCACTTCTAATTTTAATAAAACTAATAATTAAAGTTTTATTTTAATTATAAAAATACTTAAAATCTAGATTTCACAATCCAAAAACATTGTATTGACCTCATTATGAATTCTGGCTTATTTCTGCTTAAATTTAACAGAAGTTTGGAGTATTTGAAACACAAAGTACTGAAAAAAAAATCACTTCTTTTAAAAATAATTGTTTTTAGAGTTTGCAAACACTCTCTCCATCAAGGAGTCAATGATAAATCCTCCAGAAAGTACATAGACATAACAATGCATAATCGGGCCAGTTTCTTCAATTCCACAAATTAATCCTATTTTTTATTTTTCACGCTAAATGTGAAAAATATCCACAAAACAAAGGTAATTAATGCATCCACTATTAGTTTCTCATGGCCAGGGGCGGAGCCACATACTGGGGGGCCGCCCCCAAAAAAACTTAATTTTTTTTATTGTTATAGGTAAAATTTTGGATATTTATATTTTGTGCCCCAGATTTTTATAATTTCTCCTCCCCAATTTATCCATTATTGCACTTATTTTTTTAGGTTAATCAGATTTGAGAGACAAAATTTTTTGGAAAAACATTATCCTCATCTATGCTAAACTTTATTAAATTGAATTCCTAAAATTAAGTATATTTTGTAAATTTGTTTATTGATTATTAATAAATTGGTAGGTTTTATATAGGAAAAGTATTATTTTTAGTTCCTATATATACTCTAATTTCAATTTTGAATCCTATTATTTATAAACCTGATACATTTAGTCTAAAAAAAAAAAATTCGCCACCCCGGAACGAAAATTGTAACGCCCCGAAATTTTCGAGTTTAAAAATTGGTGTGTTTATCAAAATTCAGACCATTTATGGTCCCGATGCATTATATGATTTCACATTTTTCAACATTTGCATTTAAAGATTTTTCATAAATCATGATTTTGGCATTTTAAACCCCAAAGCATTTAATAAGAATTCAATTTGCATTGCTTTGTCACTAATTAGGGTCAATTTGGTAAATTTATATTTTATCCCGAGTAATTTAATCTAGTAATTAACAGTGCAATTGGACTGGAGTCCCATGTTTTACAAGTACAAGTATTTCGAGGTTCCAAATATTTTCTAAAGTTCAAACATATTTCATTAAATCATATTTTCAAGAATTGCATTTTAGCCCAAACTTATTTACACTTTGATCCCAACTCAAATGTTGACTTTTTATAAACAAATGAATTTTCACAAAACGAACCTTGCACTTTGTTAAGAATTCAATTTCGGTCATTTCGATACTAAGTACACTAAATTCCGAGACTTTGTATTTTGGCACGTTTTTCAAAATAGGGTATAAAGTGTAATTTTTGGAAAACTAAGCACATTTGAGCTGAAAACACACACAAACACCAAAAACACACACTAAATCGCACTACACACACTTGAATGTGTGATTTCATACACTAAAATCAATCCTCCGTATCTCTCTCGTTTCTTGACGAAATTCAACGATCTTTATATGAAAATTCATCTACTCGACGAGAGGAACGCACTATTACCAATATTTCCTGGGTTTCAGCGATGGAGGAGGCGCTGTGGCGGCGCGAAGGTAGCGCGCGGTTGAGCTTTTCGTCGGCGACTTTCCGGCGACTTTCGACGGTGGACAAAGGGTGGTTCTGGACTGGTTTTTCGAGAGGAAGCCAACGATGGTGATTCTGTGGCCATCCGACCACCGGTGAAGGAGATACAAATGATTTTCACTCCGGCGACCATTTCTCTGATCTGCCACCTCCGGTGACGGCGACGGAGCGCACCCCCAGCGAAGGTAGCCCTGGACGAGAGGAACATTTTGGCGGTGGTCTCGCCTTCATCGGACCACCGAGACGGAGTTATGAAAACTGGAAGGCAGCGGCGGCTTTGGGCATTTTCCGGCGGCGTGCAGCGGAGCTAAGGTCGCGGATCACCATGGTCGTGACCGCCTTGACGAAACGAACATTTTGGTGGTGGTTCCACCCTCTGACATGACCAAACGACGAAGCGGTGGCGGAGCAGCGGCGGCGAGCCTGTTCCGGCCGAAATCCGGCGACGGACTCTTCACGCAGAATGTCCGCCTCGTCGCAACGGTTCTAACGGCTTTGGTATTACTCGAATCCGACTTCTCATTTATCTTTTATCGCAGTTTCTGTATGATTTGTTTTCTTGGATTAGCTTTTCCGTTAACTTTTAGCTCTTCGAATTGATTTGGCTTGAATTGCTTGTGTCATAGCTTGTATTAATTGTGTAAATTGTTGTGAATAATAGTAGTACGTTTGTATAGTAGTATCGTAGGGTTTGGCTCGTTCGAGATAGGATTAGAATTAGATCATAGCTTATAGCTTTTGAGCTTTTGTGAAAAGCTATAAGTTGTATTGAATTTGTGGATTTAAATGAACTGTACATGAATGATGAGAAGTTACACTTTTGCCCCTGAGTATGTTTAGTTGTTGTGTAATTGATTAAATGTTATTCGTTTGTTCGTTAATCCTATGCTTTGCATATTAAATTACCATTTTACCCTTGAGTGTCCCTTTATGCTAAATGATCATATGATTACTTTTAGACATCGCGTGTTTGCTATCCAATTACACGAAACATGAGTGATATGCTTATATGCTATTACTTGTATTATGCTATACTTGCTCTAATTGTAATTAATTTATATAAGTATGAACCTCGTCTCTTAAATTTCGATACTTCATTCATTTTAATTGAGATTTTGGTATATTTGCTTATTTGCTTGTTTGTGGCTTCCATAAGTGCTTTAATATTGTAACTTAAGACGTGCGTCGTCTTATGTGGTTGTGTCTTGACTGCATTTTCAGGTGCTATTCCTCCCGAGGAGTAGTTGGTCCTTTCCTCTTCTCTTTTGCATTGTTGTCCATGTGGGGTTCCTTTTCCGAGTTCGATTTTCTTACTTATATGTAGATATTCCGTATATAAACCCAAAGCCTTATTTTTATGCTTTTAATATTTTCTTTCCCAACTTATATTATACAATAAATCGGTCCCTTTGACCAAACAAACCTTTCAAAATGCGAGAATCATTTCTTGGCCTTTGTGCCACAGTTATATTATTGGGCCCTGATGTTAGGGTATGGAGTGAAGCCGGCTAGACGGCGGGTCTACGGTGGATCTCAATGCTCTAGTGTCCAAAACTGCTGGGAGCTCGGGGTGTGGCCGGAGTGGCAGCCCTTTTGAGTACCTGTGCCGGATGGGATTTTGTCGCTTAGACTTGTCCTCCGCCGAAGGTGTATTAGATTTAACCCATGCACAGAGTATTGTGTAGTTAGTCGGATTAGCGCTCCTTCTAATTTACACGGGAGGCATAAGGTGGTATTTCAGTTATTTATTATTGCAAAGTTGGAGGTATGTGCTCGTCTCGTCGAGCTTTTAATTATTATTGCGAACATTATTCGATTCACCAAATTATTCAAAACTTTTATTTTCGGTTGCTTTCTTTTCATTTAAAAATGGTGCATCTTTATTCTTCTTTCACTAATATATATGTATTATAGCCCCCTAACTTAGTCGCTTTGACTAACCCCCATTGCTTTCCATGTTTTGTTTCAGGTTTTGCTTACTAGGCGGAAGTCGAGTCATAGTTGAGTTTTGCATTCTCTAGCCTTTGTAGTCTCATTTCATACTGTCACCTGTATTCATTTGAGAATTCAGTTAAATATATAGATTCATCTTCTTGGCCTTGATGGCTCGTTATTTATGATTATTATTTTTGCTGGCCTCGGTGGGCTTTATAACTGCGTTTTGAATTTATTGTTTACTAGCTCTATGAGTGGGATAGGTTTTATTTGTCTTTGCTTTTCGCTTCCGCATTTGTTGTCGATTTCCAAATATCCGCCTAGTACTTGTATTGCCGCTCGCCAAGTTATGGTCCGTAGCAGGACCTATGTTCTCGTTATGGGCTGTGACTTGGTGCGGGACGTCGCGTCGCACCGTATTTGGGGACGTGCCGTTACAAAAATCCTGGCTCCGCCCCTGTTCATGGCAGCAACTTCAGCTTCAAACATGTTGATGCTCCTCAGAAGATCAGATTATCGATTTAGCACACGCACGGATTGTGGGTCCCAGTCAAAAAAATAGTGGCATTTCCGTTGTTTGTACGCGCAAAACATGCGTCCGTGGATGAATGATCTCCACGAACTTCTTTCCTTGGATGGAGGACTAGCAACAATTCTCATCGTAGTCGTAGTAGATGCTAGAGTTCGCGATTGAGGGGACGACATTACAGGCTACTTTTGTATTCTCCTTCTATGTTTTGAGAGATAAGGTTGGGATAAATGAAATCAGCCCTTACTCCGATTGAAAGGATTTTCATTTTCAAAGCATGTTGTCGCATTCGTTCGAAGATTTTCCTTAAATCGGCCAAGCGTTGTTCATCTTCAGGCTGCCGCATTCAAATAATTTGATTTGAACTACCCGTCTGGGGTCCAAATTCAAGCGATTACCCCAATTGTGAAAAATGTCAATTAGGATTAGTTTGTTACCAAAGGAAATATAAAAGACAAGAAAATAAAAAATGTATTTCAGTCCTAAGAGGACGCCTTCAGAAAAATATTGTAGAGCCTGCTGTATCGACATGGGCCATTCGAATGGTCTTTTTTTTTTTGTTCTGCTCCCCCAGAAAAGGGGTGAATAAGTTTTATTACAATTACTTAATAATATAATTACGAGGGAAAATTATTAAATCATTACTATAAATATTGGTGAGCAAAGATTATGTCAATATCAGTCCAAGGAGAAAAGTATCGGGCCACCGTGATGAATTTGCACATATCTACCCATGAGTTTGCACAGCAATCGCTCAGCATGACCAGTGATGTTGGGTATGTCCCCCTAGAGAATTAGTTCATATCTTGGATTGATTGGTTGGTTGGCCATTGTTAGTTCTGCTTCCTATTTAGCTCAGGAGGAAAATATAAGTTCGATGAAAGATCAGAGCGTAAATGTCAGAGTATAGAGGAGTTATCATACTTGTGGAATAACTTCAAAGTAAGATCAGCCTTTTGAAACAAGAGAGTGTGTGGTATGTTTTCCAGAGATTGAGAAAAGTTGAATATATAAGGATTTTTGGGTCTAATGATGAAAAGATTTTTAGGGATGATGCAAGGATCAGAGTTCCAACCAAAAAAAATGCAAAATATATGTGACAAAGAATAAAAGAGATACAGGCCAGAAATATATATTTGTGATCTCGTGCTCTGATATGCCTCTTCAGATGCCAATAATCAACAAGAATAAAAATAATCAGAGATTTGAAGAGTTACCTGGAGCCATTGTTAAAAGTTGAGCGCAATTACTCCACAGGTTTTGCTTCAATTAATTTAAACTTTAATTCGTGTATTAAGTATTAATGTACAATTGTTAGGTTTAAAATATATGTTTACAAAATCCAATAAGGGCGGTTTAAAATATATGTTTACAAAATCCAATAAGGGCAATGCCAAAACATTACTTGGGCCTATTCTTATTCTATTTGTGACTAATGGGTTTCATAACTAGAGTCTATTTAGGTCAATTAGTGTTGATTTTATTGTGAAATATGACATTGGCTCATTAGAAGTGTTGTTTCACAAATTAGAACTCTACCTTAGTTTTATTGGAATGAAAAGATACCAGGGAACGCATATCCCGGGCACCATGGTTTATTTGTGATATGGTAGCAAGGTCAAAACCTAAACATTGGTTGGGCCTATTCGTATTCCTCTGTGTCCCTAATAGATATCACTATTAGAGCCCATTTGGGTCCATTGATGGTGATTTCAGTGTAGAATATGAAATGGGCCCATTAGTAATGTTGTTTGATGAGATACGAGGAATCGCGAAAGTGCGGTGCGACTGAAGCAATGTTGTTTGACAAGATAACTTTAATTGGAATGAAATGTACGATGGATTCCGCCGCCTACAATTTCCTTCGTTCTTTTCTATTTCGTTTCTAGTTTATGTATGTATATATTTAAATAATTGTTACTGAACTTAGAAATACGAAAAAAAGTAACATACATTAGATTTAATATAATACTATATTTCATACTTACTGAATAAATGTAAGTAACTCAATTCAATGATATATTTTGTTTTATTCAGATAGATATTTTAATTAGAGAATTATGTTTGTATAGGAATTTAGGCATAAGATATATGCGTCGAAATATAATTAAAACATTGGTTTGATTATGGAAAAATACGGAGCGTTACATCACCCTTGGTTTCAGGATACTAGGCGCGCTTCCTTGCGTTGTTATCGTCGTCATGTTAGAGTTGCATTACTTTTGTTTAGATGTAAACTCTTCTTTCTGATTGGCTTATGTACTTATGTTATGTAGATATTGAGTAGGTTATTTTTTTTACTTACTTTTATTCGGGAAATAATACTATTGAACCCGTTGTAAAGTATTATTAGTTTATTATGGAATTTGGCTAGCCTCGAAGGGCTTTACCTAACTGCGTAGCTGTTTTATTAATTATTATTTTATGTGTTTTATTGCTTCCGCTCTCGTTTGTCGTTGTCTTTTAAAAATCCCCGCCTAGTAATCGAGTTTGGTTTTCCGTTCGCCGGGTTTTGGTTCGGGTAGGATTCCTTTCGATTTCAGATCAGGATTCGGTGCGGGGCGTGCATTGCCCGTTTGGTGGCGCCCGCTACAATTCACGAGTGGCAGGGAACTTTTCTTGACATGCACGTGGTATATTTTGTAATAAAAAATAATATATAGAAAAACTCGTTATGTTGGATTTTATACTTTGACTCCGTTTGAGAGTACCTTGATTTCGCACATTAGTACTTGATGCCTGCATTCTTGTACTCGATTATCTATTTGACACAGATTAGTAAAACTTGTTTTATTGGAATTTATACTTTGTGCCAGTCTAGAGAGTACCTTGATTTTTTAGAGTAATACTTTAGACGCATGCCCCTGTACTCGATTCTCTATTTTTCAGGCATGGTCTGTAATAAAAATATATTAGAAATAAATGTGATATTGGAGTTTATATTTGAAATTCACGAGTGGCAGGGAACTTTTCTTGACATGCATATGGTATATTTTGTCATAATAAATAATATATAGAAAAACTCGTTATGTTAGATTTTATACTTTGCTTCCGTTTGAGAGTACCTTGATTTCACACATTAGTACTTGATGCCTACATTCTTGTACTCGATTCTCTATTTGACACAGATTAGTAAAACTTATTTTATTGGAATTTATACTTTGTGCCAGTCTAGAGAGTACCTTGATTTTTCAGAGTAATACTTTAGACGCATGCACGTGTACTCGATTCTCTATTTTTCAGGCATGGTCTGTAATAAAAATATATTAAAAATAAATATGATATTGGAGTTTATATTTGGAATTCACGAGTGGCAGGGAATTTTTCTTGACATGCACGTGGTATATTTTATAATAATAAATAATATATAGAAAAACTCGTTATGTTGGATTTTATACTTTGATTCCGTTTGAGAGTACCTTGATTTTGCACATTAGTACTTGATACCTGTATTCTTGTACTCGATTCTCTATTTAACCCACATATTAGAAAAACTTGTTTTATTGGAATTCATACTTTGTCCCAGTGTACAAAGTACCTTGATTTCATATAATAATACTCTATATATTCTCACACATACTTCACATGTGTGATTGAATACGAGATTAGGAAGGCTATGATGGTAGTCCGACATCGATGTTATACCGACGCAGTGGAAATGGCTCTGCATATTGAGTCTGAACTCGACCTAATGGGACCGAGTCCTGTTCTTGCCACTACCACCGTTCAGTACCTTCCAGCGAGTTCCAAGAGACCATTTACACCTTCAGGGCCCTCTTCCGGAAAGAAAACCTTCCAGGTGTCTTCATCGAAGCAGAATGCACCTCCCCAATCGTAGGGAGCCCTACGACCAGTATGTAGCTTTTGAAGAGACCATCAAGAGTCAGAATACCGAAAGAAGTCTGGACGTTTCTTCTCATGTGGAAGTTCCTTCCATCTCCGCGCAAATTGTACGAGGAAGAAAAGATCGAGACAGTCGAGGAGAACTTAGATCCGAATGCTTCGGTGCAAGGTGCAAAATATTAATTGTCATTCCATACATGCATTTTATAATTCGAGTGGTTTACACTCACTTGTTGCGTTTTTCATTGCTGTACTTGCGCGTGCGCTTGTTGGATTCTTTGCGTATGTATCCTTCTAGTTCTTCATTGTCGGATTGGAGGACATTTGCGATGCGTGCACGTGCTACCGTTTATCATCGAGGGAACCGTTGCCAGTAAAGTATTATTCTGGACTTGACTAAGTCAGAGATTTTCGAATGGACGAGGGCCGTACACCACGTTGGTGGAGGCCGAGAACCTTACCCGAAAGGGAGAAGCTATAGGCTTATCTCCTACCGTCTCAATCGCCTGAAGATCCGAGTGAAGTCTAGAGAATCAAGTTGATCGTAGAATTCACAGACGTACTCCTCGAGAATCTGAGAGCTCTTGTGATCAGATCGGAATAGAGGGTCTGTGATAGATCCAGTTCTAGAAACCGACCTGTGATCGAGGTCGCCGAACTGAATGGATTCTGCCGATCTGACAGAATCGAAGAACCGGCTTGATGAACTTCTCTCCCTTGAACGCGCCCAATCGAGTACCTTGATCTGGGGTACTCCAACACTGCTCGTAGGAAGAAGACAGTACACTTCCTATGTGTATTGTTCACCGAGAATTGCACAGAATATTATCGAAGACAAGTATTCCCTACCGTCGTTGAAGAATTGCCCGATATGCTTTGAGATCGAGGATTTTGTCTGGACGACCTGTGATTAGGGTATCATCAACTCTATGTCCGATGCCAAATATGTTCTGAAGACAGCCTTCAGTGCCTGATGTGGACGTCTTGAATTTGTAAGTCTGCCTCTAGTGCGGTCAAGTACCTTGCGACTCGATGGACCTCCGTTCATATCACAGTGAGTTAGTCGTTACCTTCTAAGGAGTCACCTTGATGTTCTCGAGATTCGAGGAAGAATGCAGAGCACCTCCGTATGGTGCTCCAGACCTCAAAAGGGCACCCGCTAGTTGGCCAACCTAGCAAATGTGAAATCTGGATAGACTGAATGACCTTTTATGTCATTTCAAATCCAGAACAAGAATCGATGTAGAATCTTTGGAGACTTGAATAGTACAGGTATGGAAACAAACCAAGACTTCAAGTGGAACTTCTCTAAGCTTGCAACCCTGTTGCTTGAGTCGGCATGAAAGAAACTGAGTTCAAATGGATAATCTCTGTAAAGCTTGTTCTTACGAGCCGAAAAGAGATTAACTACAACTTCAATATTAACCCTGCTCAAGGGATTCTGAAGGAATCATCATGAGTAAGAATGCATCACATGAAAGGTTAATTTAGTGAATGGTACTAATGAAGAAACCATAGCTTATGCTCGGGAAGCTAAAATCAACCAGAATGTTGCCACTCATGACATCGAACTAGCTGCCGTATTAAAGGATTGGCTTAAACATCGCCACCATCTTATGGAATCAGTTGGCATCTCCACAGATTATGAGAGTTTCAACACGTGTTCACTCAGAAAGAGGTAAACCAACCCCAACGCCGTTAATGGAAAATATTTGAGGACTACGATTGCAAGAATCAGTGTTCCTTGGAAAAGTGAATATCGTGGTTGGCACTTTGAACGAAATCACGAGCGTGTCACAAGTTGAGACTAAACCGAATTGGACTTGCACCATTTTTGTAGCGCTCCCTGAAGAAGGACCGCCACATCCACACCGAAATGGACTCCCGAGCTTCAGCGAGGGGCCTCAACTCAAAAACCCACTCCGGCGAACGACACTCAAGCAAACACTACCGGCAACAGCAACGACATCCCAACAACAACCACAATAAAACAGAGATAGCGGAAGCGATTATAAAGTAAACAGATAAATTCCATAAATGCCTACGAGGCAAACATAATATCAATTAAACATGTGAAATTCGAAATACAATAAAATAACAACATGTAGTGCCATCCATGGCTCAACTAGTCTATCCTGTACAATCCTAGATATCGTCAACTATCCCACATCAGGGGCACGTAAGTACGTAAAGTAAATAAATACAATAAACAAGACTCGACGGTTGTTGGGACCACTGACAAGACAAACCAGAAAGACTGAGCCTATCTAGACCTGCTGATGCCATCTGACAAGATAGGTGACGTCGCCACCTGTCTACCTGAAGCAAGAACCAAAATAGCAGGGGTGAGTATAAAGGATACTCAGTAAGGGGGTTTTGGTCACAGTTCGTCATTTATCATTTTAAAACTAAAAGTGGTGAGTGTTGCCCGTTTTGAGAAAGAATAAGAATAACGAAATATAAGTTGTAAAATGACACAAAGCAACACTCGGGTCCGGCTTATTTGAAAACACAAAAGGTTGACAAACCGGATCCTTTAAAACATTTGCACGTAATATCAAGCCGATAAATTGAAAGGATATTAGTTGAGTCACGAGGCCGTTACAAGTTCGAAATAAATAAGTTGGAATCGATAAATAAACACGGCTCGTAATTCGACTAGTTAATTGAATAATAAAGGAGGCTTACGGTGGCAAGCACGAGTCACACTTCCGGGTTTTATATATATATATAGGGAAATACATATGAAAAATGAAGAGAACCGGAATGTGCTTCGACTTGTAACGAAAGCCGTAAAACACTTAAACAAGCAACAAATGCAATAAATCATGCAAATAACGTGTCCCGGCGAGAACGGGCCCTCTCCTTATAACTCCCAATTAAAAATCATGTAAGCATGTAGTCAAGTACTCCACCACCAACAATACTGTACAGAATTTACGGAGACGCTGTTAGCACCACCATCAGAATTTAAGGAGGCGTGATTAGCACCACCGTATCAGAATTTAAGGAGACGCGATTAGCACCACCATTCGTATCAACTTAGGCTAGCCAACCTCCTAGCCGGCCCAAGTTAACACGCTAGAAGTATACATCAGGATTTTCCCTAGACGCTCGTCTCCAGGCTCACCTCCTGTATACTCCGGGCCCAAGTTATTAAACAATCTATGGCTCGCTTTTGAAATCAATGATAGTTTGGGTGGCCAAAAGGGCCATTCGAAAGTAGGAAATCGGGGTGTGGGAGGCCAAAGGGGCCATTCGAGACAAGGCTATAATTGCAAGGTCGAGAGACCAAAGTTCGCATTTAAAACAAATGGGTTTTCCTTGCCTCTAGTTGAAAGTACTTAAAACATTTTGGTTTGCTATCAAAACGGTTTGACTAAGCAGATAGAGAAATAGTAAAGGCAATACAACAAGTAATAATAAAGCGGAATAGTGGTTTATTTTGCAAACCTAAGTAACTATGTTCTTACTCCAGTTGAAAACAATTTAAAACCCTTACCTGGCTCAACACGACAGTATGAAAGCAGACGGTAGCCAGGTTTCTCCCTCGTTGGTCCCACCTGTAATACACAGGGCCTAGAGGATGAAAACAAGACCGACAATACTAAAAGCAAGACACGAACAACAGACGACGCACGGTAATTCAAATATAACTTCACTCATGCTATAAATACAATATAGAAAGTCAGATAATTAAACATGTATGGATATATAAATTATGGAACAATATTTAAAGGGATATTTAAAACAATTATAATGATGGAAGAACATTAATAATAAATATGGAAAGCATGCTAAAATGCAGTTAGGGCACGTAGACATGCTTAAAATAATACAAGGACGTTCTCTCGCGAATACGGGATCAAACGGATAAGGAACGGGAAAGGTGGAATAAAATCCCTAAACGAGTAAGCGTCAATTGACGGTCAAATAGGGTCGGATAAATTGTAAATTATGAAGAATATCAAATCCCGAGGCTCGAGGAAGTTATAAGTGAAATCGGATTGATATTCAGAGGTCGTATGTGAAAAGTCAACATTTAAATGAGTGGGGTTGACCAAATTCCCGAAGTGCAAGAAAGGAAAAGGCTGAAAAATGCACCAAGTATGTTGCACCGGCCAACGCACGGGCTTGGCAAGCCAGTGCAAGCACAAATAGGGGTGCACGGCCTCACGCACGGTCTTGAGCACGGTGCCAAGACCGTGCAGGTGCAAACGGGCCTGCGCACGGGACTGTGCACGGGCTCAAGCCCGTGCAGGTTGAAAAGGACTGCGCACGGGCTCCTGCACGGTCTTGATCAAGACCGTGCGTTCGCCCGTGTGGATCTGCTGAGCAGCAGACTCAACAGATCGCGAAACCTCTCACGCGAAATCAACATTTAAATTCATACATCTCCTAATTTACTCCATAAAACATCCTAATTCTCACATATATTCATATATATCACATAAGCTACACATAGGCACAAGAATCACGTAAAATGGTCAAGTAAATCTCCCTAAACGCGAAAATCCTAAAACTATAAAATTCTATATAAAACTCACAAAAATCGTAACGACGAGGGAACAAAATGAAATGGGGTAAAAGGATTACCGGTAGAGAATGTAGTGAGGATCGTTCGGGTTTTCACGGCTCGTCGATCGGGCGAGAAACGGGCTCGGTAGGGCGTCGGGAAGTTTCCTTCCTTTCTTCTTTTTCTTTCTTCTTTGTATGTAATGATAGAGATAGGTAGATATTTAGGAAAATATCTCGGGGGGGTAAAATGGTCATTTAGGCTTTTAAGGGCATTTATGTAATTTAAGTAATTGAGGGCATTTAAAAGATAGGTTAAATCAATCTTTTCCACAAGATTAATTAATCCAATTGGATAGATCGAGAAATTAGGCAAGAAAGAATTCGCGTAATTATTAATAATATAATTAGAATATTCGGGTCGTTACAATACTCCCCTCTTCAAGAGAATCTGTCCTCAGATTCTCCTCCGGACTTCGGGGTTAGTTAAGAGGAGTATACTCTAAGAGTTCTAATAACGCGAATTAAAAACGAACATTTAAGAGAAATTAAAATACATCATAAAATATCATTCACAATAAAATAGAATCCAAAGTCATGCGGAAAATGGCATTACAAAAAAAACCTAAACAAAGCTAACGACGAAGAATCAGAAAATCCCAATGTAAGGTCTATCATCACTGTCATTATCTATTTCGTTCTTCCGACTGATTCTTGCATTCTTCGTATCCTCAATGACAATTGTCACATCCTCCTCCTGTTTCTTGATTAGAGTTCCTTTTACAGGAAGTAACGCCATCATCATTTCTCCCATTGTACTCCTCGTCCCTCTCACAATCTGTTTCTTCAAGATCACACTATTTCTTATTCTTTCTACAAAGTGTTTTCTCATCTTCAATGGCATTGGATGATTTCTCCTCTCCGCCTTCCATTAAACCATCATTTTCATCATTTCTTCGCTCGACTTCATACGAAACATCAGAGTCATCATCATCAGAAGCCGATGTCGGCTCATCTCCCATATAATCATCATCGTCAGATAATTCATTATCCTCTTCACTAGTTGATTCATCTTCAGACATACCTTCAGAAGTATACTCTTTCAGACTCGATTTGTCAACGTCGATGCTATCCAGAACCCCATAACGTACTCGCAACAGAATCGATCCTAGTCGGCCAAGAACTCCTTGTCCTTAGCACTCTCTAATAGCGTATAACGAATTTATCGAATTCCACGCTATCCACACAGAGGTCACATAAATCTTAGCATCTAATCATTCAATCAGTGCAAGTGTAAATTTTGAAAACAGTTAAAGCACGTAAGTTATATAAAACACTTAACACATATTTAAAGCAATTACCATTCGAAACAGAATATTATGAGTGAATTCAATGATAATGCAATGTACCTCTGCGAGTCGGTAACAGGGTCGAGATCCCCTTTTTCTTCCCCGAGGGTTGCTTGAGTTGGGGCAGTCTTGAACTTGATGCTTGCTATGCCCACATCTGAGGCAACGCCCCAGTTTCCTCCTACACTTTGCAGTCTTGTGATTGGTCTTTCCACAGTGCTCACAGGGAATGAGGTCCCCCTTCACTTCTGGTTTGGTAGGTTCTGGCATCTCGTAGTGTGGTTCCCATGTCGGAAAAGTGCTCGGTCCGGCTGGATCTCTTCTTGCCTTCTCGTTGAAAGAGGATCCTTTCATGTGAGGAATACCTCGACTCATCTCTTGAAGATCGGACTCCACTCTCATAGCTCGGTTAACTGCATCATGATAAACACGAATGTCCAATCCTACTAATCTTTCCAAGATCTCCGGCTGAAGTCCCCTGATGAATTTCCGCGCTCTCATTCGATCGTCAGATGCAATGTGAGGAGCATAGACGATGAGGCGGCTGAAAAGTGCCTCGCATTGTGCAACAGGGAGAGCTCCCTGGGTGAGGGACATGAACTCTCTTTCTCGGCTGTCACGTACCACTTGCGGTACGTACTTCTCTCGGAAGTCGGATAGGAACCGTGACCAAGTGTACGGAATTCTCTCAGCGATCCATCTCTGTTCTATGTAGCGCCACCAATCTTCAGCTGGTCCTCTCATGAGAAAGATGGCATACTCGACCCTCTCGGGGTCACCGCAACGTATTACTCGGAAGATTCACTCTAAATCGGCTATCCAAGCCTCGACTTTAAGATCATCTGGTTCACCCACGAAGCAGGGTGGGTTGTAGTGCAGAAATTTGTCGAGGGATTGGCCCTCGGCTTGTCTCGCAGCTACATGTTGTTGTTGTTATTGTCCCTCTTGATGTACTTGTTCAGCAATCTGCCTCATAGCTGTCACTAAGTCTCTTGCAATCGAATTCGGAGATGAGGGAGCTGTAGGGGGTCTTCGATGAGACATTATATACCTGCGCTCAATAAACTAGGAAAAGATGCATGCTCGGTTAATGGAATGATCACATAAGGCATATAAAATTCAAACAGAGCATACATATATGATTCGGATAGCAGGTAGTCAAGTTAAGCATGAAACAAATCACAGAACAAGCAAAACTCGATCCCATAGCCGTACGACCTAGACACGACAAGACCCAAGCAGAACACGACAAGACGACAAGACAAGACAGACGCTACCTCGAGTTCCGCATCCACTTGCATTCAATCCCAACTCAGTACTACAATTGTAAAAGATCAAACGGTTGGTTGGCCATTCCAAAAGAAGATCAATCACAATTTCAATACTAAGGAGTTCTCAACCACCTGTGACTGGAAACTCTAAGTCTCATTGACACGAAATGGGCAGACACAAGAGATAAGACACGACGCGATTACAAAGCTTCGGTTCCTCTTGGGAACCTAGGCTCTGATACTACTGACTGTAGCGCCCCCTGAAGAAGGACCGCCACATCCGCACCGAAACGGACTCCCGAGCTTCAGCGAGGGGCCTCAACTCAAAAACCCACTCCGGCGAACGGCACTCAAGTAAACACTACCGGCAACAGCAACGACATCCCAACAACAACCACAATAAAACAGAGATATGCGGAAGCGATTATAAAGTAAACAGATAAATTCCATAAATGCCTACGAGGCTAACATAATATCAATTAAACATGTGAAATTTGAAATACAATAAAATAACAACACGTAGTGCCATCCATGGCTCAACTAGTCTATCCTGTACAATCCTAGATATCGTCAACTATCCCACATCAGGGGCACGTAAGTACATAAAGTAAATAAATACAATAAACAAGACTCGACGGTTGTTGGGACCACTGACAAGACAAACCAGAAAGACTGAGCCTATCTAGACCTGCTGATGCCGACTAACAAGATAGGTGACGTCGCCACCTGTCTACCTGAAGCAAGAACTAAAATAGCAGGGGTGAGTATAAAGGATACTCAGTAAGGGGATTTTGGTCACAATTCGTCATTTATCTTTTTAAAACTAAAAGTGGTGAGTGTTGCCCGTTTTGAGAAAGAATACGCATAACGAAATATAAGTTGTAAAATGACACAAAGCAACACTCGGGTCCGGCTTATTTGAAAACACAAAAGGTTGACAAACCGGATCCTTTAAAACATTTGCACGTAATATCAAGCCGATAAATTGAAAGGATATTAGTTGAGTCACGAGGCCGTTACAAGTTCGAAATAAATAACTTGGAATCGATAAATAAACACGGCTCGTAATTCGACTAGTTAATTGAATAATAAAGGAGGCTTACGGTGGCAAGCACGAGTCACACTTCCGGGTTTTATATATATATATAGGGAAATGCATATGAAAAATGAAGAGAACCGGAATGTGCTTCGACTTGTAACGAAAGCCGTAAAACACTTAGACAAGCAACAAATGCAATAAATCATGCAAATAATGTGTCCCGGCGAGAACGGGCCCTCTCCTTATAACTCCCAATTGAAAATCATGTAAGCATGTAGTCAAGTACTCCACCACCAACAATACTGTACAGAATTTACGGAGACGCTATTAGCACCACCATCAGAATTTAAGGAGACGCGATTAGCACCACCGTATCAGAATTTATGGAGACGCGATTAGCACCACCATTCGTATCAACTTAGGCTAGCCAACCTCCTAGCCGACCCAAGTTAACACGCTAGAAGTATACATCAGGATTTGCCCTAGACGCTCGTCCCCAGGCTCACCTCCTGTATACTCCGGGCCCAAGTTATTAAACAATCTATGGCTCGCTTTTGAAATCAATGATAGTTTGGGTGGCCAAAAGGGCCATTCGAAAGTAGGAAATCGAGGTGTGGGAGGCCAAAGGGGCCATTCGGGACAAGGTTATAATTGCAAGGTCGAGAGACCAAAGTTCGCATTTAAAACAAATGGGTTTTCCTTACCTCTAGTTTAAAGTACTTAAAACATTTTGGTTTGCTATCAAAACGGTTTGACTAAGCAGATAGAGAAATAGTAAAGGCAATACAACAAGTAATAATAAAGCGACATAGTGGTTTATTTTCCAAATCTAAGTAACTATGTTCTTACTCCAGTTGAAAACAATTGAAAACCCTTACCTGGCTCAACACGACAGTATGAAAGCAGACGGTAGTCAGGTTTCTCCCTCGTTGGTCCCACCTGTAATACACAGGGCCTAGAGGATGAAAACAAGACCGATAATACTAAAAGTAAGACACGAACAACAGACGACGCACGGTAATTCAAATATAAATGCACTCATGCTACAGATACAATATAGAAAGTCAGATAATTAAACATGTAAGGATATATAAATTATGGAACAATATTTAAAGGGATATTTAAAACAATTATAATGATGGAAGAACATTAATAATAAATATGGAAAGCATGCTAAAATGCAGTTAGGGCACGTAGACATGCTTAAAATAATACAAGGACGTTCTCTCGCGAATACGGGATCAAACGGATAAGGAACGGGAAAGGTGGAATAAAATCCCTAAACGAGTAAGGCGTCAATTGACGGTCAAATAGGGTCGGATAAATTGTAAATTATGAAGATTATCAAATCCCGAGGCTTGAGGAAGTTATAAGTGAAATCAGATTGATATTCGGAGGTCGTATGTGAAAAGTCAACATTTAAATGAGTGGGGTTGACCAAATTCCCGAAGTGCAAGAAAGGAAAAGGCTGGAAAATGCACTAAGTATGTTGCACCGGCCAACGCACGGGCTTGGCAAGCCAGTGCAAGCACAAATAGGGGTGCACGGCCTCACGCACGGTCTTGAGCACGGTGCCAAGACCGTGCAGGTGCAAACGGGCCTGTGCACGGGCTCAAGCCCGTGCAGGTTGAAAAGGACTGCGCACGGGCTCCTGCACGGTCTTGATCAAGACCGTGCGTTCGCCCGTGTGGATCTACTGAGCAGCACACTCAGCAGATCGCGAAACCTCTCACGCGAAATCAACATTTAAATTCATACAGCTCCTAATTTACTCCATAAAATACCCTAATTCTCACATATATTCATATATATCACATAAGCTACACATAGGCACAAGAATCACGTAAAATGGTCAAGTAAATCTCCCTAAACGTGAAAATCCTAAAACTATAAAATTCTATATAAAACTCACGAAAATCGTAACGAAGAGGGAACGAAATGAAATGGGGTAAAAGGATTACCGGTAGAGAATGTAGTGAGGATTGTTCGGATTTTCACGGCTCGTCGATCGGGCGAGAAACGGGCTCGGTAGGGCGTCGGGAAGTTTCCTTCCTTTCTTCTCCTTCTCTTCTCCTTCCTTTCTTCTTTTTCTTTCTTCTTTGTATGTAATGAGAGAATGAGAGAGATAGGTAGATATTTAGGAAAATATCTCGGGGGAGTAAAATGGTCATTTAGGCTTTTAAGGGCATTTATGTAATTTAAGTAATTGAGGGCATTTAAAAGATAGGTTAAATCAATCTTTTCCACAAGATTACTTAATCCAATTGGATAGATCGAGAAATTAGGCAAGAAAGAATTCGCGTAATTATTAATAATATAATTAAAATATTCGGGTCGTTATATTTTGAATACTTCCACTCGTAACCTTGCGACCCAGTCAGAATTGGGTTGAAGAGTCCAAAATGCCGAGGCTATAGGAGAATGAACTCCGAGTCAGACAGTTCGAGTGAAGAATAATCCAGAGTTCCAATACTATGCCGGTAACACCAGTATCCTCCAGCACAAGACTTGAACCTATATTTCGAAGAGTCGGAAGAAAGAGACTTACTCGATTAAGTCAAGAGATACTTGACTTGTCAGCAGATCAAAGCCAAGCATCAAAGATTGAGGGGTTAGCTACGACTACTACTTATCCCTATGTGGGATTGGGAATGAATTCACCATGAACTTCGTGTCCGGACTACTGAAGGTCTAAGACAGTAATTACCGTTACACAATTCTAGGATTTCTCCAATGAGCTATCGATCAAATTCAGGTCTTTCGACAATAAATGGAGATAGCGCAAGTCCTACTGAAATGCTACTTACAAGAACCCCGAACAAGCTTGAAGTTGTGCAATCAGCGAGATACCTCCTATTAGTTCCTTCACAGATCGGACAATCGAAGAAGCTTCGTGAGAGATCCGAATGAAGACGCGTTAGTTTCACCCAAAGTTGTTTAACTCTAATCAGTAGAATCTGGGGACCAGATTCTCATAAGGAGGGGTGATTGTAACGCCCCAAAAATTCGAGTTATGAACCGGGAACCCGAACCGATTTTCTTGCGCGATTTATAATTTATTTTATTAATTATTATGTGGTTTATATAACATTTTCATGAATGAGTGAATTTCGGTATTTAAACCACGACATGTCAATGTGCGTTTAATTTCATGAACTTTGACTGTAATTATGTGTTATTTGGATAACTTAAGTTTTTGTACTATTTTATGAAATTACGAAAATGCCCCTTCGTTTCTTCGACCAAGTCAATTTTTGACTTAGTCTCTCACTCTCTCTCCCTCACTCATTAACGCGCAACAACAGAAGAAAGAAAAGAAAGAAAAGAGAAGAAGAAGAGGAAAAGAAGAGGAAAGCTTCAATCGATCGTGCCGGACTCGTTTCTCGACGGATTTTCGAACCGTTAACACCTACGCGACCCTCTCGATCTCCTCCACTGTTGCAGGTTCCACTCTCGTGGATTAGGTTGTTCGCTTCCATTTTGGGCTCTCTTTTGGTTGTCGCCAGGTGAGATCGTGCCAGACTCGTTTCTCGACGGATTTTTGAACCGTTAACACCTACGCGACCCTCTCGATCTCCTCCACTGTTGCAGGTTCCACTCTCGTGGATTAGGTTGTTCGCTTCCATTTTGGGCTCTCTTTTGGTTGTCGCCAGGTGAGGTTTCTATTGTTATTCCGTATTATGTAGATATGTACTATTAAGCCTCACTAAATAAGCCTCACATGCGTAATTTATGTTTTCTCCCGTATTACTATATTTAGTAAATACTTTATGCTTATTACTTTTATGAAGTTTAAGAATAACGAATTTGATATCAAAAATGTACTATGTATATGATTTCGAAAGGATTTCAAAAAGAGACAAGCGAACTATGTTTTGATTTAAATGTAATTTTGGGTTTGAAAACCTTCTCGTTGAGTGAAGTAGTTAGGGCGGAATTCTTCCCCCTTGACGATAGGATACCCGGTTGTGTTTCCTGCCGTTACACCGCCTGTCTTGAACGGCCCCTTTGGCCCCTTAAATCTCTTGATTCCTATTCTAATAGGAAAATGATAGTTATGAAAATGCGAGATATGATATGCGTGTCCGTTATGTTCTGTGGGCCCCGGAGTATGGTGATCGGATGAAGCCGGATAGACAGCGGGTCTACGGTGGAATTCGGTGGCTTACTCCATGTTTACCGGGAGCACGGGGTGAGGCCGGAGTGGCAACCTTTGAGCTCCTGCGGCGGTTGACTTCGTGTCAACTGAGACATAGGCTGTTATGCCTATATCTGGTGCAGTTTGGATTTAGCGGTCCTTCTGCTATATGGGAGGAATAAGGTTAGTATGTTTTCAGGTATGATATGATATGAGGAGTTGAGGGCTCGACTCGCCGAGCAATATGATAACGGGATTTCTTCCTTCTCCTTCCTTCCTCTTCCCTGGCTCTTCTCTCTCTCTCTCTCTCGATTTTGGGTGTGTGAGCAAGAGTGTGCAAGATCGGGTGCATAAGGGGGTGCAAGTGTGTTCAAGAGGGTGCAAGAGGGGTCAAGGTGGTGCAAGTGTATTCAAGAGGGTGTGGGGTTCGTTTGAGATTAAAAATAAATTCGAAGGGGTAGAAAAGGTAATTATAAAAGGTTAAGAATAGGAGAATAAATTAAAATAAATTAAAATTAGCTAACGAAGCTAATCTTTTCATTTAAAATTCAATGAAGTGTCGAATAATTATTCCAAAAATATATTCCGGAATTTTGGGTTGTTACAATATATATATATATATATATATATATATCCATATCTCGATCTCGCGCTAGAGACCTCACACACTTCACAACTTGCATTACACTTGCATAACGCGAGAGTTAAACCCCAAGGCATGGTATTCGGAGATTGGGGGGAGGTCATGACCCCCCGTCAAAGGTACTATGACCCTCAGCCACTTGCTCTAGTACTTGGTGCAAGCCGCCTAAGACGATTCTGTCAAGTTGTTGGTATTTAAGAGGGCCGCTCGTGCCCCACCAACTCGACTGGGAATCCTCCAGCAAACTACACTAAGTACGTTAACGACTCAACAAACTTGTTCTGACATAGGAGTCCCTCGGGGAGGACCCTAGGAGGAGATTTTTGGCACTCTAGGCAAGTGGTAGCCTCTTTTCGAACCCGTGAGGACCGCTCTTGCATATAGACTGCCTCTAGGCACACTATTATTCCGTGAACAAAATGAAAATAAATAAATTTTAATATACATATATCATTCGTCCCAACTGTTAAGTTGTGACGCCCCGAAATTTGGAAACATTGGGTAAAGATAAATTAAGAAGAAAATCATGTCATCACATGCATTCCAATTTGTCTAGTATATTATTTGCGCGATTTAAATTATTTATTTGAATAGAATTACACATGCAAAATAATGTTTTATATTAAAACATAAATTGAGTTGTAATTCATTAAATATTTGACTTAATAGTTATTTTAGTAGTTTTAATAATAGTAATATATTAAATGTGCTCGTATATATATATTTAGTGTACACGTACCTCCTATACTATATACTAGTATGATCAAATACATATCAGATCACCTCAAAGCCTTTTGTTGGCATTAAAAAAAATAATAATAAAAATAAGAAGTAAGAAGGATAAAGATAGATTAGATGAGGACATGTCTTGCTGCCTTAATTTCCACCATTCTCGCTATTATAGGGCCACATACTAGGGAGATAATTTAGTCATATATGTACATCATATAGCTACATATCATATTGACTAGGTTAAAAGTGTATACGTGCGACTACCAGTAATTCTCCATCTTGTAAAGAAACCTTCTTATTTTCTTCTTTCCCAAACGTTCGAACAGGTACATCATTTCCTCCTTCTTGCTTAATTATTTTAATAATCATCTTAGTGAATTAATTAGTTGTATATCTAGGTTGATGTTCTTCATTTTAAATAACCAATTTTCGCTAATCTAAACTTATTGAGATTTGCTCCCAATGATTGAATATGTGAATCATCAATTAACTGTTGTGTTAATTAATTCGAACGAAAAAATAAGATTTTGTTATTTCTATTAATTATAAAATAATATTAATAATCCGAACAAAAATTACTTGGGATTTGAGGTTAATCACTGGTGTATACTTCTTTTCCCATGATGTCAGTAAATACCTATTAATTAGCCTAGTAGACTTAATTTCTTAAGTATACGTGCACTAGCTTTCATCCTAATTGAGATCTTATGCTATATTTGAATCATGTGACACCATGAATATTCGCTGAAAGCCTGAAAGTCATTTATTCAATTGGAACTTCCGTAGTTAACGAAATTAAAGAATTGATTTGTTTGGCTTAATTTATGTACGAGAATTAGTAGGTGGGTTTTGCTTCTGTGAATGAAAAATCCAAGCATGTAAGCACGTATTTTGATGACGGTTAGTTTAAGTGTTAGGCCTAAATAAAATATGATTACTATACACTAATTAATATTTCTCTAATAAATATAAGTTCAATCAATAATATAGTTAATTAACAAATCTACAACTGTATAGGCTATTATCTCAATTTTTATAATGATATCTCATTATTTAGTATTCTAATTCACCAACCTGCACATTACCGATGACGTATTCACTGAATATAATTTGATTACATGTGATTGTGTCAGTGTTTAATTGATTTTATTAGTTTGAGTTGGGTTGGGTTTAGTATTAGATAGATTGAGTGTCCCTCTAAACCTTAACTTGTCTGTCTTGTTACTCAGGTATAGCAGATCCCGAGACCGCTAGTAATGGTGAGGAAAATCTTATTATTTTTCTAAAAACTGGAGTACGTATATATGTAAATACATAATATATATGTAAGCCCTTCGTAAGACCTTTACTTTATGACTTTTAATGTTTTCTCCCCAATCTGCTATTACCTATATATAGATATTTTAGCTACAAATTTCATTGAATGTTTTAAGAAAAATAATTTGATATCAAATGGCTTTGTATCTATATGTATTGCATCAAATGAACTCTTTTGTTTTAAAACAAGAATCCCGCTTGTTCTGTTCTACGAGCTACTCCGTTCTGTTTGACTGACCGTTGCACTCTTGGGGACGCCCAAGGGGAAGACCGGGGCCCAGGGGTTACTCTCAAACAAAAGAGCAGGGCGGCTTGGGCCGTCGGTTATTCTGTGCGAGGTAACGCTCACACCGAGGCTTGTCGTTTCGTTGGCTAGGAGATTAGCCACGATAGCCGAGCCAGAAGAGATGATCTCACGGGTATGTGGGACTCTCGCTACCGTTAGTCAGGGGGCACCCTAACATGGAGTTTGGAGTTTTACTGTTTTATACTGTTTGGGAGCCATAAGACGAACCGTGTGTCGTAGCTCGTATCATGTGCCTGTATATAATCTATATCCTGTGTTATATCTCGTCTGTTCATGCATCTGATTCTGATTTTTATGATTATCTATTATTTTAATTCTCCTGTAGTACCTCACTAAGTCAGTTTGACTTACTCCTTTCATAATTGGCCCGTATTTCAGATATCCCGGAGCAGGAAGTACGTTTAGGTGAGGAGCGACTGGGTTAAAGGGAATGTGCTACCTTGCCTGCTTTTGTTTGCTGATATGTGGATCTAAGTTGAACTTGTAAACATATGTCATTTTTGTAAACTTAAAGTCCTTCCCCAGAGTCGGAGTTAGACTGTACTTTACTTTTGAAACTGTACCTTACAAGTTATGTGTTGATGTTACTTATGGTCCCCATGTCAGAGATTGTTATATTAGACATGACCTTACCCTCTCCCTTAGATAATTATTACTATCCTGCTATGATTTGAACTCTGATGTTTTGTTTTATTTGAATTATGCCTTACTGTACCTTTAATTTCTGCTTAGCTTACGGCTAAGTCGAGGCAAGCTTTGCGAACCTCGGCTAAGTCGTGCGGGCGGTGTCCCTGCGGGCCCTACTTGGTCCGAGGTTCTCCGTGGGGGCGTCGCAGTGGTGGTATCAGAGCTCTAGGTTGAGGAAACTTGGGGTTCGTGTCTTTGGGGCTTTCAGTATTTAACCGTATCTCAAAGTCAATCATTGTTTAGATTACTTGTCTACTTGCTCCTGTGTGATACTTTATGTGTTTGATCTTTGACATATCTTCGAATTGGGTAAATTGTTACAGGATAGCAGGTCACGGTATCCCGGATGCTCTTGATAGTCCTCCACTCATTCTCATCACTAGTCGGGTTCCTTTACGCCAGTATAATCCTGGCAGCGTGGTCGCGGCAGAGGTATACTGAGGGGTGTTTACCCTAATAGGGTTGTGCATGCGTTGGCGAGAGACCGTGATCTTTATTTTTTGGGAACATGATAGCGATGCAGTTATCGGCCGTGAGAGCTCGCTTGCGCAACACAGAGCAGGTAGTTGAGCGGGCAATGGAGGATCGGGATACAACTCGATTGGAGGCCCAGCAGGCATGGGCACGCGTTCGTGAGTTAGAGTTGAGCTCGCTAGAGTTACTAGACGTATGGAGCACCACGGGTCGCACTGGAGACACGCCCGAGCTATGGCCGAGGGATTGTTCGCTTGATCGATAGGGAGGTGCAAGGCTCATCAGACTCTGCGGCGGGACCATCTCAGACCCCGGTGACCGCTCCACCTGTCCCCGCATCCCCCTTTCCTCGTCGCGAAGTTGGAGGCTCCTCGTCTAGAGTCTAGATTAGTCCTTATGTGTCGGTGTTAGGATATTTTGGCTTATATGTATATATGATGTATTTTATGTGTGCAAAAACTACTAATATGTGGATTGTATAGTGCCTGGGAACCTTGGGTGGTATCTAACTATATGTTTGTATACTTACCCAATTTTGTTTTTGATAATGTAGATATAATGGCTTATCCAGCATTCTGTTTTTATTTCCTTATGTGACTTGTTTTTACATCATATTATAAATTGTTATATGCATAACAGAATGGCAGGAAGAAGAACTCGTCAACACCCGATGCTCCGATAAATGATAATCAGGATGAAACCGGACCAGCCGGTCAAAGGAGACGCAATAATGAAACTGCTGATTTAGTTGATGCTATACGACAACTTGTTCAAACAGTTCAGCAACAACAACAGCAGCCACCGCCGCTACCTCCACCACAAGTACCGATTGAAAATCCTCAGCCAGAAAAGATGCTAGACAGGTTTCTGAAGCTCCAGCCGCCCAAGTTTTATGGGGAACAAGATGATAGAAAAGCAGAGAATTGGATTTTAGCCCTCGAAAAGATATTCCGTGTACTTCAGTGTAACGATAACGAGAAGGTTGAATATGCCATCTACATGATGGATGATGCCGCAACTCACTGGTGGCGTCTCGTTGAAGGAAAATGGCAGACGGACTGGACTCCAAGGACCTGGGATAATTTCAAGTCTGAATTTATGAAGAAATTTATTCCATTGGTGATAAAGGACGCACGAGAAAAGGAATTTTTAAGCTTGATCCAAGGAATCAACTTTGTGGCTCAATACGAAGCTAATTTTGCTTGTCTATTACCCTATGCATCCCATATCATGACAAATGAGCGTCGAAAGGTCCAAAAGTTTATAAATGGTTTGAAGCCTGACTTGTAGTATCCTCTGATGACTGCTGAGCTTGACAGTTATGCCAAAGCTGTAGACAAGGCCTTGGAAGTGGAGGCCAAACTTCGAGACATTCGTTTGATAAACCAACGGATTGATAGAAATAGAGCATCTGGATCAGGGAATCGAAACCAAGCATTGAATAGGCCAATAGCAAGTTCATTTGGTTACATATAGTTGCAGCTCGGTTGTGAGGAGTGCAGTGAGTAAAGCTACGTTGTTTAGGTGATTATATTACAGCCATTATTCGGTGTATTTTCTTGTTTATTCCTTTAATGTTTCTACTGAAATTTACCTGGTATGGGAGTGATGGTCTGAGTGTTGATATAGATGCGCCTGTTCTTGCTTGCGAAATTTTTAGGCTCATAAGTTCGGGAAAGTCAGGAACTTGTGTTGACAAGGCATTGAAATCAGTCTTGGTTTGGTAGTGCAACTGTTTTGTACAAGTCAATTTTTCCAGTTTTAGTTTACAAAGTATCGAAGCTGATTTTGCAGGTTTGTTGAAATATGAAAAATGGTTCAGGTGTTAGATGAGTTACATTTTTAAAATTGAGTTTCATTTTGTGTTTACAAAGCCAAGAAAAATGGTTGACTTGTAAATTTCGTTGAGGGTAGTTTGCCTTTGATACTGTACCAGGTAGTTGAAATACTTTTAACTTGGCAAACTTTGCGAAATTAAGCTTGATTTTGTGAATGGAAACACTTAAAGAATTGGAAGAGCTGGGTTGTGACGAATCAGTTGCAGTTAGGTTTGGAAAAAATCAGGGTACCGTCATGACAAGTTTTTTGAAATCAGCATTAGTTTGGAAATGTATATGTTTCAAATATAAGACAATTTTGAATTTTGAGCCATTTGGGTCAGATTTTGCAAGTTCTATGAAATAAGATTGATTCTGAGAGTGAATAAGATTTTTCCTGTGGGTGGTTTGTGTAATTTTGAAATTGTTCAATTTTTTGGTTTTTTTCCATTACAGTTTTCAAAGGTGGGGTGTGACTGTAATATTCTATTATTGTGGATAAACTCACCTAGAAGTTCAACAGGGAGGAATTTCTCAAACTGCATTGCTCCGTTGCTGCTCGCCTAGACCCTCAAATGTATCAGAAAGCCTGTCAACTCTCCAGTTTGGTGCAAGGTATGCAAATCTACTTTGACACTATGTTTGGTGCTAGAGTTTTAGGGAGGAAAAGGAGAGAACACGATGAGGTAACGTATAGTTGGTGTTTGTTTGCTAAAGAAAATTAGGAAGGGAAAGAAAACAAAGGGAAATATACTAGGAAGAAGGAAAATCCCCTGTTCGTTGCGAAATGGTGAGAAAAAGGAAGAGAAAACATGCTAAAACTTACAATTTTATTTTCACAATGCATTTTTTATTTTAATTCATTACTCTATTCAATCTTTATAAATCTACTGAAGATTTACATGAATAATGAAACCTTAGGGGCGTTTCTGTAATTTATTAAACAAGTGGGACTAATTTGTAATTACACCTAACCTCAGAGGTAGTTGATGTAAATCGCCTAAAATATTAAGTTGTTTGTCGGCTTGATGTGTAAGCAGAACTTTTACATTGTATTTCTGGCTTACATGTTAGTGTAGGGATCCCATACAAGGAAGCAATAATTGATTTCTGTGATGAGGTGCATCCACTTGCTCAGGTTACTCCAGAATTCGTTATAGAGTATGTATTTTACGCACAGTGGAGCGAGAGTGAGCTTCTAAGCTCTTTACAGTGTAATAATGATAATAACAAATATGGTAAAAAAATGATATGATGTAAAATACTTTTCTTTATGGTAGAAATGTGATATTTGTGTTCTCTTATTTGCATATAATTAGACAGAGTCCAAATGTTTCAAAACTAAGATAGGGGGAGCCTATTCTTTCAGAAATTTTATAAGCTCCAATTATCTTGTTTTCGGAACTTAATTTCTTTTTTGTGGATATTTAACAAGCACTTTTGAACTGCTTAACCTATTAAACATTTTATAAGCTGTTATAAGGAGCTTTTGAGCTCAGCCAAACATCCTCTTAAACAAGATGATGTAAATATATGTATATATACTAAAGAGTTTAAGATTCAAAATTATTCCAAGTTATCCATAAGTTTATTTCGCTGAATGCACTGTAGTTAGATAGTAGATACAAATGTGGCTTTTTAATGCTTATCGTGGTAGAATTGAAAGCTATTTTGATTTATACCTACCATAATTCGCTAATCATGATTCTGTGTGTACAAGAAGACTATCTAGCTTAGTTATTTTGCTTTTATTTGAATTAGTTTTATCATTGTCATGATGCTTCATTGGGTATACTAAGATGAATCTTTTTTCGAACTTTGACACTTTCATGACTTAATTCCAGGTACATATACAGCTCTTCAGCTGGTGTTTACCTTAAAACTGATACTCCACCACATTTTGAGGTCAGCTACTAATTTCAACAAACCACACATTTATTTCCTTCCTTTTGGAAATTCTAGGCTTTATTATTTAAATAATTACATCACAAAAAAAAAAGAAAAACAGCCAACTTCCTTTGGCAATTGTTAAAATACAAGGTTATTTTCTAACAAATAAATTTTTGCTATTAGAAATGGAAAAAGTATATTTCTCGTCACTATTTTGTGAAATTGGATTATTTTAGTCCATCTCGGAGCCAACTGACTTGATTTTATCCATTACCCATTGAAGACTGTTGTAGTTGATCCCAAGAGCAGACACAATGGCAAGCTCGAAACAGAGAGCTTGTTGGCATCACGAGACGTCAACTAGACATCTATAAGTCCCGTTTACATTTTGGGCCACCCAACTACAACCCCGTTGAAGAATGGTTCTTCCACCATTTGAAAGCGGGTCGACCCATCCCAATCCCAAACTCGGGAATACAAATAACTCAGCTTGGTCATGTAAAGGTTAGTTAAAAAAAATACACTAATCAATATAAGTAATAAAAATAATTTTCAGGTTAGTTAAAAAAAAATACACTGATCAATATAAGTAATAAAAATAATTTTCATTTTAATATTTATGCTTATGATAGTTAACATTGAAAATATTTCCAGGACTTGGCAACAACTTTTATTAAGGTTCTTGGTAATGAGAAAGTTAGAACGGAAGTGTTCAACATTTCAGGAGATAAATACATTACCTTTGATGGATTAGTAAAGGCTTGTGCTAAGGTAATTGAGCTGAGTGTTGCATGTGAGCTTATTAACGAAACAAGTCTGTGACATTATGAAATCTTGAAAGTCTCTGATAATTTGAAATTTAATTAAATTACAGGTTGGTGGCTTTCCTGAGCCTGAGATTATTCATTACAATCCCAAGGAGTTCGATTTTGAAAAAAAGTAGCACAAGTGAGGTATATGGTGATCCCCTTGAACATTCACAGAAGGAGACCTATTGGGGACATGTAAATCCAGTTGGTGAGTTAAATCATGCGGAACTGCAATGTATTTGTTTGTTGTCATTTATACCAGTTTTATTTTTTTATAAGTTTTCGACTAAATGATTTGTACCATTAGGGGTACGAAGTTGCTATGATGAAGGGAAACGAACAGCTAAAACCTTAGCTATGGATTATCACCATGGTGTGGGCGTTGAGGTGATATTTCGATTTACCCTGCCAATTCTTGAATTGGTGTCGTGGGTTTCTGTCATTGTTGGAGCTCGAGCTTGAAGCAGAGTTCGTCTCAGATATTTGGGTTTTCCGAGCTTGGAACAGACCTCATTTAATATTTTTATCTATAAGAGATTCTTGTGTCTTAGTTTTTTTAATTGTTTACTGGTAATTATTCTTATTGATTCGTCTTGTTTACGACTCCGAAGTTGTTCAACGTGTCTATGCATGTTTATATACGTGTCTTGCATTTCTTCAAGGATGTATTTACTGATGTTGTTCTTACTTGATGGTTAAATTAAATTCTTATACTATTGTCTATATATATGTTTATTATCTTTTTCATTTCATTTTTCAGCCTCCTGCTTGTTCTTTTACTTCCTCTTCTGTTGGGTTAGTTTGATTTCTTGGAAATAAGGATAAACATGATTTTGAGAGGAATTCTTATTGTATTGATTGTTTCTGTATATTACAAAAGTACAAGATAACAAGCTAAATAATATACAAAGTATTCTATCTAAGGAAAGTCAACTATAATTAATTAGGCTTAGAATCAAATCCTTTGAATTAAGTGTTTTCTTTTCTAACACTCCCCCTCAAGTTGATTATCGGATCCCCGATGTTCAACTTGCTCAACGCTTCACTGAATATCCTTCCATTCACAGCTTTTGTAAGAATATCTGCCAATTGATCTTCAGACCTCACAAACGGGATATCGATGATCTGTTCCTCCAACTTTTCTTTAATGAAATGTCTATCTACCTCGACATGTTTTGTTCGATCATGCTGTACCGGATTTTCTGAAATGCTGATGGCAGCTCGACTGTCACAGTTCAACCTGCAAGCTTCAACTGCTGGGAAGCCAATCTCTGCTAACAGCTTCCTCAACCATAGCACTTCTGCCACGCCTCGTGCAATACCTCGAAACTCAGCCTCTGCACTTGAGAGAGCTACAACTTTCTGCTTCTTACTCCTCCAAGTTACCAAATTACCTCCAACGAGAGTAAAGTACCCGGAGGTTGACCTTCTGTCAATTGGGTTCCCGGTCCAATCTGCATCAGTGTAAGCTTCAATGTCGAGATGTCCATGCTTCTGAAACAATACACCTCTCCCTGGATGTCCCTTCAGATATCTACAGACTCTAATTGCTGCGTCCATATGATTCTTCTGCGGTCGATGCATAAACTGGCTCAGGACTCCTACTGCATAGGCCACATCCGGTCAAGTATGAGATAGGTAGATCAATTTTCCAACCAGTCGTTGGTACTAACCCTTATCTGCCTCTTCTGCTCCATCCTCTATCTGTAACCCATGATTAACCACTATCGGAGTCTCAGCTGGCTTACACTCGAGGAGCCCAACCTCAGTCAGAAGATCAAGGACAAACTTTCTCTGTGCGATGAAGATACCTTGCTTAGACCGCAGTACCTCTATCCCTAGGAAGTACTTAAGCTCTCCCAGGTCCTTCATCTCAAATTCTTGAAACAGATTTTCCCTTAGCTGAGAAATCTCCTCAATATCATCCCCTGTAATGATCATATCATCCACATAGATAATTAGACAAGTCACTAAGCCGTCTCGTCTTCTCAGGAAAAGTGTATGATCGGAATTACTCTGACTATAGCCATATTTCTTCATTGCAGCTGTAAATCTCCCAAACCAGGCCCAAGGCGATTGCTTCAGACCATACAGGGCTTTTCGTAACCTGCACACTTCCCTGTTACCAAACCCATGTGCGAACCCTGGTAGAGGTTCCATGTAAACCTCTTCTCTGAGATCTCCGTGAAGAAAAGCATTCTTGACATCAAACTGATGTAGCTTCCAGTCTCGGTTAGCTGCTACGGAGAACAACACTCTGATAGTGTCGATTTTCGCCACAGGAGAGAAAGTCTCAGAGTAGTCTATCCCATAAGTCTGCGTGTATCCCTTTGCTACCAGCCTGGCTTTGTATCTTTCAATGCTCCCATCTGCTCGGTGTTTCACGGTGAAAACCCATCTACATCCAACCACTCTCTTTCCCTTGGGAAGAACGCATTATTCCCAAGTTCCATTCTTATCGAGTGCCTCCATTTCTGTTTCCATAGCACGAACCCACTTCTCATCTGTGAGGGCCTCTTCTACCTTACTCGGAATCTTAGTAGAGTGAATTAAAATGGTGTATGCCAGAGCCTGTTGGGACAGGTTCCCTCTAGCAATGTCGGCTATAGGGTATTTGGGAGTTCTTCCTGTATGTGCCGGTTCATATTTCTTCGGTGGCACTCCTCGATTTGCCCTTGGAGGCAAGGTATATCTGTTTTCTTGCACTGCCTCACTCTGTGTCTCCCCCTGCGTTTGAATCGCATCTCCTTCTTGTCCTGTACTATTAGATTCATACTGATCGGATGAACTATCACTAACAGAATCACAACAACGTACCTCAGGATTAGGATCCTCAGTTTGATTTGTTTGAGTGATTGGAGTGGACAGTTGAGATTGTTGTTCTGTAGGACTGGTCGGCTCGGTGGTTCCACCTACTTGCTCTGGTAGGACTATGTCAGGCCAAGAGTGTGACACCCAACCTAGTGGATCCTGTCTAGTCTCCCCCTGACCACCGGGTTGGGAAAAAAAATACTCGGTCTCAAGGAAATCACAATCCATGGTAGTAAACAGGCGTTTAGTACCCGGATGATAGCACCTATACCCTTTCTGATGGACCCCATAGCCCACAAACACACACTTAAGGGAACAAGGATCAAGTTTAAAACGGGTGGACTTCGGGATGTGGACAAACACAGAACACCCAAAAACTTTAGGCGGGAGGATTAAGGCAGAAGGTATGCTAACCTGATTACCCAAAAACTGCAAGGGAGTGTGAAAGTGTAAGGCTTTTGTAGGAAGACGGTTCACAAGGTAGACCGAGGTGGCAACGGCTTCGGGCCATAAAAATTTCGGGCAGTGGGATTCGATCATAAGGGCCCTGGTCATCTCGAGGAGTTGGCGATTTTTTCGTTCTGCCACCCCATTTTGCTGAGGAGTGTGAGAACATGAGGTTTGATGAATTATCCCATGGTTCTGAAAGAATTGTTTTAAAGAGGTGTTGACAAATTCCCCTCCGTTATCGGTCCTAAGGATCTGAATATGGGACTTATACTGGGTTTGAACCATCTTAAAAAATTCCATAAATTTTGACGGAACATCAGACTTATGTTTTAAGAAGTAAATCAACATCATTCGCGAGCAATCATCCACAAATAAGAGGAAATATTTAAAATCATGATTACTAGAATTGGGAGCAGGACCCCACACGTCAGAATGAATAAGGAAAAAAACATTTTTTGCTCTAGACTTTGACGAAGAAAAATGTTGTCTGTGACTTTTAGACAAAATACATGTTTCACAAGTCAACTGACTGTTATGAGAAAAAATACCAGGAAATAAAGACTAAAGGTAACCTATGGACGGGTGACCTAACCGACGATGCCACAACCACTGTTCGCGATTCACTGTCCCGTGAGCAAGTGCTGCAGTTCCGTGTTGAGCAACCTCGTCCACATAGTACAATCCACTTCGCTCAGTACCACGCCCAATCACTCTCCCCGACTGAAGATCCTGCAACAAACAGAAAGTGGGAAACATCAGTACAACACAGTTCAATTCCTTCGTGACATGACTAATCGAGAGCAATTTACAAGATAAGTTGGGAACATAAAGGCAATTTTTCAATTGCAACGAGGGAGACAAATTTATTGTTCCTGCTCCCCGAACAGGGGACAATCCTCCATGAGCGTCCTGAATAGATACTTTCTTTGGGACAGTACACTTAACCAGATCAGACTGATCGTAAGTCATTATGTCTGTTGCGCCACAGTAAAAAATCCATTGAGTATTTTTAACATTCCCGTGAGTGCTCGTTTTTAAAACGGAACCCTGTTTATTTAAAACACTCAAAAGTGGGTCAGAAAGCATATATTTTTTATTTAAGGGGTAGAATGGGAATTCTACCCCTTTAGGTCCCATACCTAAGTATGCGGACCCTAGCCCATTCTCGCCATTCTCATTTGCGCCGCTGCTGCTGTCTTCTTCGCTTTCATGCTTGCCCGATCTAGGGTTTCCCTGCACAGCATGCGCCGCCGTCGGTCTGCCCGCCGCTGGTCGGCCTCCCTCATGGCCGGTCCGGCGGGCGCTCCTCCACCCCTCTGGCCAGCCGATTAACTCATAGCAATTTTCTTTGACATGGTCGTTCCTGTTGCACTGACTGCATTTGACGACCGTTGTCCCGTCGCCGTTCTGACCAGTGCCGCCGCCCCGGCGAGAGGCCGCTGAGTTTCTTTTCGGCGGACCCGCCTGAGGCCTGGTCGCGTTCCAGTGGTTCGCTTGATTGTGTCCACGCTGATTTCCGGCAAGGAACCCCGTCCCCACGTTGTCCGCCGCCGATGATGAGCTCCGACCGCCAACAAGAATCTCTCTTCGCGTTCCCTCTCGCCGGATGGTGGCATAAGCCCGTTCAACGGTCGGAAGGGGGATTTCTTTCAGTAAATCTCTTCGATCGGCGTCATACTTATCGTCGACCCCGGCGAGGAATTGGAATAACCGGGTCTCGGATCTGAGGCGATTGAAGGTCTTCACGTCATCTTCGTGTACCATGGGGTTAGGCTGCCGGATTTCTATCTCTCTCCAGATTCGCTGGAGCTCGCTGTAATATGCCTCAACGCTATCTCCTCCCTGTTTGAGGTTGTTGGCCCGGACAGTAAGATCAAAAATTTGGAGTCCATCTCCACCTTGACTGTAAGTGGACTGTAAAGCACTCCAAAGGGCTTTAGACGACGGGTATTCTGCGTAAGCTGGGATAAGCTCCGGCTCCATGCTCTCTAGGAGCCATGAACAGACTATTAGGTTTGTCTGCTCCCATTTACTATACGTCGGGCTTTCTGGTAATGGTGGTGGGGGAGTCCCGGTGAGGTGGCTAAGCTTGCCCCTACCTCCAATAGCGATTTTTACCAATCGGGCCCATAGGGAGTAATTTGTTTGGTTTAGTTTAATGCTGATGGAAATATTTTGAGGTACATGGTGGGATTGACTGTTATCTGTTTGGGGCTGCAGGTTCTGCAGGATGCTGGCAAGTTGTGTGGCCAAGGAGTCGGCCGGCTGTTGCGACTCCTTTCCGGTGTTGCTACTACTGTCGTCGGCCATGGCCCGGAAAGGTATGGGTATATGATGAGCTAGGTTCGGATCCAATTAATGGATCGTCGCCCGCTCTGATACCATGTTGGAAATAAGGATAAACATGATTTTGAGAGGAATTCTTATTGTATTGATTGTTTCTGTATATTACAAAAGTACAAGATAACAAGCTAAATAATATACAAAGTATTCTATCTAAGGAAGTCAACTATAATTAATTAGGCTTAGAATCAAATCCCTTGAATTAAGTGTTTTCCTTTCTAACATGATTTTCGCCAGTCTTTAGGGTTTTGTATCGATGTTTATAATATCATTATATAATTCTGATGCTGTGTTCTTTTATTTTTTCAGAATCTGCCTTGCTTCTTGCATTGGTCATTTTCCTGTCAGGTAATAATCTATTCATTTTTTTTTTCATTTTTCTTTCATTTATTGTGTTTGTGTTTCGTGATTATTGAAAGGGCGATAGTTTTGTTCAGTTTGTGTTACATGGTACTGTATTCGTTGCATTGTTCCTTAAATTTCTAAGAAAAAAAATTCTTGAAATATGAAATGGTTTCTATTATCATTTCTTAAATTTCTTGAAAATTTCTTACTTGATTTTGATTTCATTATCATTTTTTTTATTGTACACTGTAGGTTAGTTCATGTCTTGCTTTCTGTCTTTCAGGTAACTTCCTTCATTACTGGTTTCTATATCTTGGTGTAATTTTAGTGTTGTTTAAACATGCATTCTGTCATAGAGTTTGAAGTTTGAACACACCAGTTGAGAGTTGGAACTTACCTGTTGATGCACAAATAAAGAGTTGAAAAATTATATTAACTTATATGGTGAGTACATTCGGTTGTTTGTGTAATTTTGAAATTGCCAAATTCGTTATTGTAACGACCACGTCCCCAAATACGGTGCGATGTGACGTCCTGCACCAAGTCACAATCCATAACAAGAACTGAGGTCCGGTTATGAACTATAACCTGGCGAACGGCAAATAAATACCAGGCGGATCTGTTTTAGAAAATAACAGGACAACAAACCAAAGCATAGCGGAAGCATTTCAATAAAACCTATCCCGCTCAGGGAGCTAGAAAAGCAGTAAATCCAAAGTACAAGTATAAAACCCACCAAGGCCACTGAAAACAACAATATCGAAATTTAAACTAATTTACATCATCTACATATACAAACTCTAGGGTTTTAAGTATTTATCCCGACACACAAGCAGAAATGAAATTACCTAAACAAAAGTAAATAATCCCAACGACAAGACCTGAATCCGCCTAGTGACAAAACCTAAAAGAGACAACGAGGTAATGGGGTTAGTCAAAGCGACTAAGTGAGGGGGTTGTAATACGTATATATTAATAAAACTGAATAAAAGTTCGCCCTTTTTAAATGAGAAGAAAGAAAATGAAAAATAAAGGTTTTAGTAACATTGGCGAAGTAATTAATGTTGTAATGAATAAATAAAAGCTCGGCGAGACGAGCAACAACCACCTATTTCACAATATGAAAATAATCAAGTAAACTGCCCTTATTCCTCATTGTGTAGTCTGGTAGCTAACCCGAACTACTAATAATCAACTATGCAAGGACAAGTATCCTTTACATCTTCGGCTGGGGACAAGTCTATGCGACAAGATCCCGTCCGGCGCAGGTACTCAAAAGGGTTGCCACTCCGGCCACACCCCGAGCTCCCAGCAGTTTGGAGACAAGAGCATTGAGATCCACCGCAGACCCAACGTCTAACCGGATTCACTTCATACCCTGATGTCCGGGCCCCAATAGTATGAGATGACACAAAAGCCGGGCACAAAGGCCAAAGTATATTTCTCGCATTTCGAAAGATTTGGTCAAAGGGACTAATTGAGAAATCAATTTTAACCCTGTCTGGCCAAAAGAGCCTTCGAGTGGCTAATATGTAATAATTTGATATCAAAACGTTTTCCTCGAAATCATTAAGGTAGTAGGGTTTTCAAATAGCTACTACGTGTAATATAAGTTGGGGAAAGAAAATTTAAAAGCATAAAACACAGGCTTCGAGTATATATGGAATATTTACATACGTATAAGAAAGCCGAATTCGGAAAAGAAACCACACCTGGATAATATTGCGAAAAGGACCAAGGAAACACAACCAAACTACTGCCCGGAAGAACTACCACCTGAAACCAAATAGGACACAACCACGTAAGACGACAATACGACGCACGGCTTACTTTTAATGCAATAAAGCACTTAATTAAAACAAAGAAGGGCAATTAGAACGATTATTCAATGAAACGAATGAAATATCAATTATAAAACAATAAATCATGCTTAAACACAATTAAATTTTATAGACATGCGTAAAATACTATAAAGAAGCATATATTCAAGTTTCGATGTAATCGGTAAAGAATTACAAAAAGCGTATAATTTCTCAAACGGAAAAGGGTTCGTATTTCGACCGAACGGAATTGGAAAAATTCAAACTCTGCGAATTATTAAGTTTTAAAGCACTACGGACTTAATGGTGAAGTCGGATTTTGAAAATAATATCAAACGAAGAAATTACGTTTTAGAAATTTGGACTTCCAGAGAGCTAAGTTTTGAAATCGGGACACACGGCCGTGTGCAAGGCTGTGTGCATGTTTTGGAACACGCACGGGCTACACACACGGCCTGTTGCAAGGCCGTGTGAGTTGGTAGAAGGCGCATGGTCTTGCTACACGGCCTGTTGCAATGCCGTGTGCACCTAGTTTCGTGAATTTTCATCAGAACGCGAAGAACTTCGCACAGAAGCAACAGAATTTCGTCAAATCTTTACTAAAACCTCATTTTTAATCAGATTTTCATACTGTAAACTTCAACAAACATCAAAGATCACCATGGCAACACATAGGATCAAGAATCATCGATATCTACGGAGTATAACGATCAAACTACCGAAAAATCCGATTTCGAAACAATTTATCCAAAACATACTCAAACGACAATGGAATCGAATTGAACTTGAATAATACCTGTACAGAATGTTACAAGGGTCGCGTAGGTTCTTACGGATCGAAATTTGGCTAAGCAACAAACTCGAAAGATCGAATTGAAGTTTAGAGAAATTCTTTCTCTTTTTCTTCTCGTTGCTGCTAGATGTTTACAGGGCTAAGTGTAATTAAGAAAAAGGAAAGGAAGAGAGAATAAAAAGAAAACCTGAGGTTTAAATAAAAAAATCGAAGGGGCAGTTTCGTAATTTCGCGAAACTTCATAAAAAGGACATATTATCGAAATATATCAATATTATAGTCAAAACTCATAATTTTAAATGCACATTGACATAGAATACTTTAAATTCACAAATTATTGCATTTACGAAAATTCATATAAAACACACAAATATCACATAAGCATATATATCCCGATCGAGTTTTCCAAACTTGTCCCGTTATCTTAGGAATCCTTACCGGCTTTAGTTTACCAAAAATTTGGGGCATTACAATCTCTCCCCCTTATGAGAATCTGCCCTCAGATTCTATTTATTCGAAGCAAACAATTCCGGATAATGTTTTCTCATTTTCTCCTCTGTCTCCCAGGTAGCTTCTTCGGTTTTCTGATTCCTCCAAAGGACTTTTACGAGGGGGATTTGACGATTACGGAGTTCTTGAAATTTACGGTCCAGAATACTAACCGGTTGGGAAATGAATGTCAGATTCGGCTCTAACTTGATATTTTCCACCGTAATAATCTCGGACTCGTCTGGATGATACTTACGAAGCTGCGAGACGTGGAAAACATTATGAATACCTGTAAGAGCTGGCGGTAAATCTAATATGTAGGCCATCTTCCCAATCCTTTCGAAAATCACATACGGACCTAAATATCTCGGGGCTAACTTTCCTCCTTTACCGATTCGAACAAATCGCTTTCTAGGATAAGCTTTCAAAAATACCTGATCCCCAACTTCAAACTCCAAATCACGTCGACGTCTATCAGCATAACTCTTTTGTCGATCCTGGGCGGCTTTCATTCTTTGTCGGATAACTTGCACTTTTTCGATAGCATCTTGAATAAATTTCGGAGCAATACCACGATGAATACCATCTTTAGTCCATCTCCAATCCTCAATGTCCCAATATAGTGGCGATCGACACTTCCTTCCGTACAAAGCTTCATATGGGGCCATCTGAATCGAGGACTGATAACTGTTATTATAAGCAAACTCGATCAATGGTAGCTGCTTGTGCCACGAAATCTGAAAATCCAGAGCACAAGTTCTCAACATATCTCCGAGGTATCTGATAGTCCTCTCGGATTGGCCGTCTGTCTGGGGGTGAGCTGCAGTACTGAAGGTCAACTTCGTTCCCATACGATCCTGTAAGTTCTGCCACAAACGTGAAGTAAATCTAGTGTCTCTATCTGACAATCACTATACTAGTCGGAACTCCGTGAAGTCTCACAATCTCCTTATGATAAACCTCTGCCAACTTATCAAATGTATAGGACACACAAACTGGAAAGAAATGAGTGGACTTCGTCAATCTGTAAACAATTACCCAAATGCTATCATAACCGCCTCTGACTTTCAGTAAACCCGAAACAAAATCCATTGCTATATTTTCCCATTTCCAAGACGGTACGGGAAGTGGCTGAAGTAAACCTCCGGGTTTCTGATGATCTGCCTTGACTGTTGACAAGTCACACACCGTCTAATGTAGTTAGCCACATCTCTCTTCAAACCATTCCACCAGAAGAACTCTTTCAAATCTCGATACATCTTAGTGCCTCCCGGATGAATAGTATAGGCTGATTTGTGAGCTTCGTCTAAAATCTCTCTCCTCAAACTCTCTGGAACACAAACTCTTATCTTATATCTGAGAAGACATGTGCCGTCTATACTGAATTTCGTTTCTGGCTCATCTTTCATTCGAATAATTTGTTGCTGAATCTAATCATCAGTAGCTTGAGCTTCTTTAATTCTACGACCCAAATCTGACTGAATTGTGATGCTAGAAACACGAGCCTGAGAAATAATACAAGCTCTCTCTGCACCTGATATATCTGAACTTAGCTTTAGCTGTGATACACTCGCTTTTCTGCTTAAGGCATCTGCAACCACATTCGCCTTTCCTGGATGGTACTGAATCTTACAATCATAGTCTTCTAATAATTCCATCCAACGCCTCTGACGTTTATTCAATTCCTTCTGTGTGAAGAGATACTGAAGACTCTTATGATCGGTGAAGATATCCAAGGTGATACCGTAGAGATAATGACGCCACTTGCCTAAAGCAAATACGACTGCTGCTAGCTCGAGATCGTGTGCAGGATAATTTTCTTCAGCTGGTTTAAGTTTTCTCGAGGCATAAGCTATAACCTTTCCACTCTGCATCAACACACATCCCAATCCTTCCTTCGAAGCGTCTGTGTAAACCATAAATCCCTCTGAACCTTCAGGCAAAGTAAGAATAGGGGCGGACGTCAATCTCTTCTTTAACTCCTGAAAATTGGTCTCACATCTATCATTCCACGAGAATGGGGCATTCTTCTTTGTCAACTCAGTAAGCGGGGCTGCGAGTTTAGAAAAATCCTTCACAAACCGTCTGTAATAACCTTCCAAACCCAAAAAGCTGCGAATCTCGGACGGTGTCTTGGGCTGCTCCCAACTCAACACTGACTTAATCTTCGAGGGATCAACCTCGATACCTGTCTTGGATATAACATGACCCAAAAACGCCACTTTCTCAATCCAAAACTCACACTTACTGAACTTAGTATATAACTGATGTTCTTTCAAAGTTTGTAGCACGATCTTTAAATGCTCTGCATGCTCTTCCTCGGACTTTGAGAAAACCAGTATGTCGTCAATGAAAATGACAACAAACTTATCAAGATAAGGTCGGAAGATTCAGTGCATCATATCCATAAATGCTGCAGGAGAGTTCGTTAAACCGAATGGCATAGCCACAAACTCAAAATGACCATATCGAATGTTGAAGGCTATCTTCGGTATGTCCTCTGCCCGGATACGCAACTGATAATATCCCTGTCTCAGATCAAGTTTAGAATAGACCCTTGATCCCTGTAATAAGTCAAATAACTCCTCAATGTGGGGAAGAGGATATTTGTTCTTTATAGTCATCTGGTTCAACTCTCTGTAATCAACATAAAGTCTAAGATAACCATCTTTCTTCTTTACAAACAATACCGGTGCTCCCCAGGGAGAAGTACTCGGCCTGATATAACCACTGGCTAGCAAATCATCTAACTGAGTCTTCAACTCTTTTAATTCAGCTGGTGCCATTCTGTAAAGTGTCTTCGAGTAGGGCTCAGATCCCGGATACAAATCAACAACAAACTTGATATCACGGTCGGGAGGTAAAGACTCCAACTTTTCAGGAAACACCTCCGAAAAATATTTAACTATCTCAGTATTTTCAAACTTCGACTGTTCCTTCGGTTTGTTGAGAAGATAAGCAATAAACCCTGAAGCTCCTTCTAGGACGAGCTTCTTTGCCTCTGTCATAGAAATAATCGGTCCATCTGTCAACTGAATACCCTGATCCGAATCAGATCCCAAACTAATCCTATTCTCAAAACAATCAATCTTGGCCCTATGCTCAAATAACCAATCCATACCCAAGATAACTCCGTACTTCTTCACAGGCAACTCTATCAGATCTGTGGGGTAAACCTTATTCTCGAAAACGATGGGACAACATCGGTATATGCTATCGGTAATAATAAAAGATCCCAAAGGGGAACTCACAATAAAGAAATAATCAGACAATTCAGCAGGTACATGCGCAGATAAAGCAATCGCAGGCGCAATAAAAGAATGTGTAGCACCCGGATCAAATAATGCATGTATGAATATGTCATAAATATGTATAATACCTTCCACCACTGCAGTAGAATCGGGCTCGGTCTCCGTATCATCACCCTCCAGGGCATAAACGCGAGCATGAGTAGCAGGCTTATTTTGGTTAGTCTGATTCTGAAATTTCCTCCTGGGACAGCTGTCTATCTGATGAGTGGAACTCCCACAAGCTCTGCACAATCCTAACTTACTCCAACATCTCTCCTCGGGGTGATTCCTCCCACAGAAACCACAAGTAACTGGAGAGAAACTCGTCGGGCGAGGTGCTGCAGAAGAACCTATCTGATGAGGAATTGGGGGCCTAGGTCCTCCAAATGGTCTCTTGCCTCTGCCCTGCATAGGTGCACTGGAAGTAGAAGGCCTCTTGAATCCTAATGAAGATGAGGTAGAACGACCAGCAATACGATCAATCTCACGATACTCACTCTCAAGGCTAAGGGCTACGTCAACTGCTATGGTAAAAGACTGTAACTGAAGGATAGCCATACTGTGACGAAGACCCAGTCTCAAACCATCAATGAACTTCTTAGTCTTCCTGCGCTCATCACCCGAAATATGAGGGGCATAGGCAGCAAGTCTAGAAAACTCAACCTCATAATCAGCTACTGATAAAGGACCCTAAATGAGTGTCATAAACTCTCGCTCTCTGCGATCTTGGACTGACTGAGGGATGTATTTAGCTCGAAATTCCTTCAGGATGCAAAGCTGTAAATACATAAGCATAAAAGCACAACTCCTAAGCCATAAGCCGTACGGACCTAGACTGACACGACTCTCAGAGCTCAGGCCTATGAACCTCTAGCTCTGATACCAACTGTAACGACCACGTCCCCAAATACGATGCGACGTGACGTCCCGCACCAAGTCACAATCCATAACAAGAACTGAGGTCCGGTTATGAACTATAACCTGGCGAACGGCAAATAAATACCAGGCGGATCTATTTTAGAAAATAACAGGACAACAAACTAAAGCATAGCGGAAGCATTTCAATAAAACCTATCCCGCTCAGGGAGCTAGAAAAGTAGTAAATCCAAAGTACAAGTATAAAGCCCACCACGGCCACTGAAAACAACAATATCGAGATTTAAACTAATTTACATCATCTACATATACAAACTCTAGGGTTTTAAGTATTTATCCCGACACACAAGCGGAAATAAAACTACCTAAACAAAAGTAAATAATCCCAACGACAAGACCTGAATCCGCCTAGTGACAAAACCTGAAAGAGACAACGAGGTAATGGGGTTAGTCAAAGCGACTAAGTGAGGGGGTTGTAATACGTATATATTAATAAAACTAAATAAAAGTTCGCCCTTTTTAAATGAGAAGAAAGCAAATGAAAAATAAAGGTTTTCGTAACATTGGCGAAGTAATTAATGTTGTAATGAATAAATAAAAGCTCGGCGAGACGAGCAACAACCACCTATTTCACGATATGAAAATAATCAAGTAAACTGCCCTTATTCCTCCTTGTGTAGTCTGGTAGCTAACCCGAACTACTAATAATCAACTATGCAAGGACAAGTATCCTTTACATCTTCGGCTGGGGACAAGTCTATGCGACAAGATCCCGTCCGGCGCAGGTACTCAAAAGGGTTGCCACTCCGGCCACACCCCGAGCTCCCAGCAGTTTGGAGACAAGAGCATTGAGATCCACCGTAGACCCAACATCTAACCGGCTTCACTTCGTACCCTGGTGTCCAGGCCCCAATAGTATGAGATGGCACAAAAGCCGGGCACAAAGGCCAAAGTATATTTCTCGTATTTCGAAAGATTCTGTCAAAGGGACCAATTGAGAAATCAATTTTAACCTTGTCTGGCCAAAAGAGCCTTCGAAGGGCTAATATGTAATAATTTGATATCAAAACGTTTTCCTCGAAATCATTAAGGTAGTAGGGTTTTCAAATAGCTACTACGTATAATATAAGTTGGGGAAAGAAAATTTAAAAGCATAAAACACAGGCTTCGGGTATATATGGAATATTTACATACGTATAAGAAAGCCGAATTCGGAAAAGAAACCCCACTTGGATAATATTGTGAAAAGGACCAAGGAAAGACAACCAAACTACTGCCGGGAAGAACTACCACCTGAAACCAAATAGGACACAACCACATAAGATGACAATACAACGCACGGCTTACTTTTAATGCAATAAAGCACTTAATTAAATCAAAGAAGGGCAATTAGAACAATTATTCAATGAAATGAATGAAATATCAATTTTAAAACTATAAATCATGCTTAAACACAATTAGGTTTCATAGACATGCGTAAAATACTATAAAGAAGCATATATTCAAGTTTCGAAGTAATCGGTAAAGAATTACAAAAAGCGTATAGTTTCTCAAACGGAAAAGGGTTCGTATTTCGACCGAACGGAATTGGAAAAATTCAAACTCTGCGAATTATTAAGTTTTAAAGCACTACGGACTTAATGGCGAAGTCGAATTTTGAAAATAATATCAAACGAAGAAATTACGTTTTAGAAATTTGGACTTCCAGAGAGCTAAGTTTTGAAATCGGGACACACGGCCCCTTGCACGGCCGTGTGCAAGGCCGTGTGCATGTTTTGGAACACGCACGGGCTACACACACGGCCTGTTGCAAGGCCATGTGAGTTGGAAGAAGGCGCACGGTCTTGCTACACGGCCTGTTGCAAGGCCGTGTGCACCTAGTTTCATGAATTTTCATCAAAACGCGAAGAACTTCGCACAGAAGCAACAGAATTTCGTCAAATCTTCACCAAAACCTTATTTATAATCAGATTTTCATACTGCAAACTTCATCAAACATCAAAGATCACCATGGCAACACATAGGATCAAGAATCATCGAAATCTATGGAGTATAACGATCAAACTACCGAAAAATCCGATATCAAAACAATTTATCCAAAACATACTCAAACGACAATGGAATCGAATGGAACTTGAATAATACCTGTAGAGAATGTTACAAGGGTCGCGTAGGTTCTTACGGATCGAAATTTGGCTAAGCAACGAACTCGAAAGATCGAATTGAAGTTTAGAGAAATTCTTTCTCTTTTTCTTCTCGTTGCTGCTAGATGTTTACGGGGCTAAGTGTAATTAAGAAAAAGGAAAGGAAGAGAGAATAAAAAGAAAACCTGAGGTTTAAATAAAAAAATCGAAGGGGCAGTTTCGTAATTTCGTGAAACTTCATAAAAAGGACATATTATCGAAATATATCAATATTATAGTCAAAACTCTATCATTTTAAACGCACATTGACATAGAATACTTTAAATTTACAAATTATTGCATTTACGAAAATTCATATAAAACACACAAATATCACATAAGCACATATATCCCGATCGAGTTTTCCTAACTTGTCCCGTTATCTTAGGAATTCTTACCGGCTTTAGTTTACCAAAAATTTGGGGCTTTATAGTTATGTTAGTTTGCATAGTTTTTTTCCTTTCAGCTTTCGAAGGTGGGGTGTGACTGTAATTTTCAGAACTGAAGGGGATGTGAATGTGTTTCCAAGAGTTTTTGTTGGTATCCAATAAGAAATTGAAACAAACATGTGATTTCTGTGGTATAAAAAAATATATTTATTTGCTTTGAAAATTGAATTTCAATGGAAAATGCCAAATTCTTGAGTTTGGTAGTTGAAAAATTATAATTAACTTATATGTAGAGGACAGGTTGTTCATAATTGTTTAGGGGTGGCTTGTGTAATTTTGAAAATTCCAAATTCTTGAGGTTAGTTTGTGTAGTTTTTTTTTTTTTTTTTTTTTTTTTTTAACTTTCAGAGGTCACTGTAATTTTTTGAACTGTCAGAGATGTGAATGTGTTCCCAAAAGTTCTTGTTGATATCCAATAAGAAATTGGGACCAAACATATTATTTCTGTAGAATATAGAAAATTGAATCTATATGCTTTGAAAATTGAGTTCCAAATGAAAATGCCAGATTCTTGGGATGCCCTGGACATATTTTTGGAAGGTCCAAGCTATTTTTTGGCTTTTCAGCTTTTGAAAAAAGCTGTAAGCAGCAGTAAAAATATGAAGAAGAATTGGTGGAATTTGGTTCTTCATTTGAGTGTTGGCTTTAATAAGATGGATTCTGATGTTCATGTGAGTGGGTCATGTGGGAATGGCACAGGTTTTAGAAAAGCTTGTTTTACAAAAAAAGAGAGTTGTATATACATATAAAAAAGAGAGTTGGTGAGCTGAAAATTCATGAGTGTGGAGAAAAAAGAGAGCTTCTTGGAAACGTTTTTAAGCTACGGAGTCATGTTTTTTTTTTTTGTTTGGTGCAGCTATGGAATCATGTGAGACTGTTTAAAGTTCATAGGCAGGATATGACAACAGTTGAGTGTTTGTATTTTTGAAAAAGGTGAGGGTTTTTTCATTGGAAAAGCTATGTTGGTTGAACAATTTTTGGACAGAATGTAGTTTTGTCGTGTTATTTCGTGGGGCCCAGGCGGTATTGCATATTTGTTATGTTGGTTTGGGCCTTGGCAATTATTTGAGGATGACAGCAAACATTTAGGAGGCGTTGGGCTCATCTATCGGGCCCAGTTGATGCTTGCTCATCATTCTGGGCCTGTCGGGAAGGCCCAACAATATATTAATCTTGGAAAAACTAGACAAAGGGACCTATTTACTTTTTTTTAGAAAGAAGGACCAACTTTGTAAAGTGTTGGTTAAAATGACCTCAAATAGATATCTCTTAATATTAAGGACCTCTTTCAAACAAAAAACTATTATTTTGTGCCAAGTCATCCAAAAAGTTAATTTTATTTTCATTTTCTTTTTTCTTCTTTTCTATTTAGTTATTAGAGGAAAATAATTTCCTTTCTATTTTATTTTCTTTTCTTTTCTTGTTTTACGTGACTTTTTTTCTATTTTCTTTTTTCTCAAATTCTTTCATTTCTTTCTTTCTTTAGATCATATCTTTTTGTTCCTTTATCAAATCGTGTAAATTTATAGTCCAATTTAATTTTCTTGACGAGACGAATAAAATGATATAAAGAAATCTAGGTTTCGTTTGACGACGGAGGTACGACGGTGGCAGGTGTTGGTGGGCGGGCGGCGACGAGTAGTTTCCTGTCATTTTTTCCGATGACCCTTAGGGTGGGTTTTATAGTGTTCGATATGGGTAAGCTAATAGTAAGCTCAATTTCTGAAAATAATGGATGAATTATAATGTTATCAATAGAGTTTCCGAGGCGAAATTCAGGTCTTGCGCAGACAAAATAGAGAAGCTGCTCTTTGGAGGAGAAAGTGGAATCTGATCAGGAATAATGGGAGAGTTCATCTCCATCTCCACGACCATTAACTGTATTGGTTTGACGGCGGAAGACACGGCGGCGCCAGAAGACATAGAAGAGTTGGGCGATTAGCGCCACCACTAAGACCACAAAAATTATAATGAGTGCAGCTCCTAGCTTTCTTAATCCGCTACTCATTCTACTGATTACTGAATGATGATCTAGCGATCGAAACAACTTGCAAATTGAAGTGAAGACGGAAACAGGGTACGGGAGAAAGCTTTTGACTTTACAATATAAATTTCTCTTTCTTCAAATTTGAAGTTAAATTTGCAATTTTTTGTTCATTTATTTACAGAAAAAGGGAAAAATTGATATGGAAACATCAGATTATGCAGGGACTTTGACTTTGGTCGATCCCATTAACATTAGGATATGGGACCAAAAGCCATAATCAAGTTTAAGGAGGATTTAATTGAAAAATAAACAAAATGAAGTTCAAATGAATAAATTTAGTATAATATTATGTTTCTTGGTATCATTTATAATTGAGAAATGTAGAAACTCTTGATATAATTTGAAAAATCAAGCTATTAGAAATATTTTCTCAAATTTCTTATATTGTTGAGATTTGTACTTGATTACGCACCTGACATACCTCAATTTTACAAATCAATACCTTATAAGCAAGGATATGTACTATATGTTACTGCATCACAGTTACATGATTTAGGCCAGAAAAATGTATAAAAAATCTTAAAAGTGATGGAATTAAGTCTTCTTCCATGTTATTGCTCGGTTGGTTTTATATCCATGCTATTAGAAATATTTTATCAAATTTCGTGGATTGTTGATATTCGTACATTATTACGGATCTGACATACCTCAATTTTACAACTCAATAACTTATAAGCAAGAGTATGTACTCTATGTTACTACATCGTTCTTATATGGTCTAGGCCAGAAAAATATATAAAAAATCCTAAAAATGATAGAATTAAGTCTCCCTCCATGTTATTACTCGGTTGGTTTTATATCCACGCAATTAAAAATATTTTCTCACATTTCTTGGATTGTTGAGATTCGTACTTGATTACGAAACTGACGTACCTCAATTTTGCATCCCAAATACCTTATAAGTAAGGATATGTATTCTATGTTACTGCGTCGCTGTTACATGGTCTAGGCCAGGAAAATATGTAAAAAAAATTTAAAATAATGGAATTAAGTCTCCCTCCATGTTATTGCTCGGTTGGTTTTATATCCACGCTATTAGAAATATTTTCTCAAATTTCTTGGATTATTGAGATTTGTACTTGATTACGGACCTCACATACCTCAATTTTACAACTCAATACCTTATAGGCAAGGGTATGTACTCTGTGTTACTGTATCGCTGTTACATGTTCTAGGCCAGAAAAATATATAAAAAAATCCTAAAAATGATGGAATTAAGTCTCCCTCCATGTTATTACTCGGTTGGTTTTATATCCACGCAATTAAAAATATTTTCTCACATTTCTTGGATTAGTGAGATTCATACATGATTTTGGACCAGTCAAACCTAAATTTTACATGATAATACCTTATAAGTACATATATGTACTCTATATTCAATGAAGACAATCTCACATTTCTTAGATTAGTGAGATTTGTACTTGATTTCGGACCAACCATACCTAAATTTTACATCATAAATACATATATGTACTTTATATTCAATGAAGAAAATCTCACATTTCTTGGATTAGTGAGATTCGTACATTATATATGTGGAAAACTTATGATTGTTTCACACATTATATTTGGAAATTTCTCATCGAATGTAATTTGATACTGTAATTAACGTTATGCGACATAATATGATCAATATACTTTGTTACTCATGTAGAATAATGTTAATTGCCATACGTTTGACATATATGTGGAACACTTATGATTATTTCACACAATATATTTAGAAATTCCTCATCGAATTTATATTTCCTACTCGATTTCATACTTTAATTAACTTTATGCGATATAATACAGTCGATATACTTTGTTATTAATAGAGAATTATGTTAATTGACATATATTTAACATACATATGGAACACTTATGATTGTTTCAAACATTATATTTAGAAATTCCTCATCGAATTTACATTTCTCACTCGATTTCATACTTTATTTAACGTCATGCGACATAATACGATCAATAAATTATGTTACTCGTGCAGAATATTATAGTGTTGATATACATTAAAATATTTGTAAGGAGAAATTGAGTACAGAAATACAGATATGAAGTCCTACGGTACGAAATCAAGGTACTCAGACCGAAAATCAAAGTATAATATTCAATATAACAAGTATTGCTATATATTGTTTATCATTACAAAAGATACCACGAGGATGTCTAGAAGATTTTCCTGCAACTCCGAAATTCTCAATATAAACTCTAATATCATATTTATTTTTAATATATTTTATTACAGGCCTTGTGTGAAAAAATAGAGATTCGAGTACAGTTTGATACGCTTAAAGTACTACGCCGAAAAATCAAGGTACTCAGAGACCGACACAAAGTATAAATTTCAATATAACAAGTTTTCCTAATATGTGGCAAATATAGGGAATCGAGTACAGGAATACATATATCAAGTACTACGGTGCGAAATCAAGGTACTCAAACCGGAAATCAAAGTATAAAATTCAATATAATAAGTATTATTATATATTATTTATTATTAAAAAAGATACCACGATGATGTCTAGAAGAGTTCCCTGCAACTCTAAAATTCCCAATATAAATTCTAATATCATATTTATTTTTAATATATTTTATTACAGGCCTTGTGTGAAAAAAATAGAGAGTTGAGTACAATTTGATAAGCTTAAAGTACTACGCTGAAAAATCAAGGTACTCAGAGACCGGCACAAAGTATAAATTTCAATATAACAAGTTTTCTTAATATGTGGCAAATATAGAGAATCGAGTACAGGAATACAGGTATCAAGTACTACGGTGTGGAATCAAGGTACTCAGACTGGAAATCAAAGTATAAAATTTAATATAATAAGTATTATTATATATTGTTTATTATTACAAAAGATACCATGAGGATGTCCAGAAGAGTTCTCTGCAACTCCGATATTCCCAATATAAACTTTAATATCATATTTATTTTTAATATATTTTTTATTACATGTCATGCGTGGAAATATAGAGATTCGAGTACAGTTTGATACGTTTAAAGTACTACATTGAAAAATCAAGGTACTCAGAAACTGACACAAAACAAGTTTTCTTAATATATGGCAAATATAGAGAATTGAGTACAGGAATACAGATATCAAGTACTACGGTGCGAAATCAAGGTTCTCAGACCCGGAATCAAAGTATAAAATCCAATATAAAAAGTATTACTATATATTGTTTATTATTACAAAAGATACCAAGAGATTTTCAAGAAGAGTTCCCTGCAACTTCGAAAATTCTAATATGATATTTATTTTTAATATATTTTTATTACAAACCATGCGTGGAAATATAGAAATTCGAGTACAGGTTGATACGTTTAAAGTACTATGCTGAGAAATCAAGGTACTTATGGACTCGCGCAAAGTATAAATTTCAATATAACAAGTTTTCCTAATATGTGGCAAATATAAATAATCGAGTACAGTAATACAGATATCAAGTACTAGGGTGAAAAATTAAGGTACTCAGACCCGAAACCAAAGTATAAAATTCAATATAACAAGTATTACTATATGTTGTTTATTATTACAAAAGATACCACAAGATTGTCAAGAAGAGTTCCCTGCAACTCTTAAATTACTAATTTTTTTTTTTGAAACTCAACGGGAGGTTTTCACAGGGACCCCCTAGATAAACTCAACGAACACTTACACCGAAAAATTCATGAAAAACATCCAAGGCTCCTAAAAAGATCTAGCATCCTACCACTATTGCAAATAAATAACCTATCTAAAGAAGTAGCAGGAGGAAAGTTACAAATTAAAGGCACGCTGTTTACAAAAGCTCTGCTCCAAATAATTCCAATAATCCCATCTAGCATATTTAAAATAACCAGCTGCAATCTTAGAGTCCTTAATATAATATCTCAACCTGAACCTTCCCGAGGCCACCACCAAATTAGAGATTAAAATGATGGAAGCCAAAAATGTGTTCAGTGCATCCATAAAATTTGATTCCTTCCAGCAACGAAATTGCAAAATATTATCACCATGAAAATCCTGTCTCGATTCACTGCAGTAGCAAGTAATACCAAATTTGAAAATAATAATCATAGCTTCATGTATAGGCATCCCAGCCATATCAAACCGAGTGAATCTTCTAGCGCCCATGGCCGGAAACTGCCTGACCAACCACCTCCCGCCATCACTTGCTGCCGTCACCCCTCCGTCGTTAAACGAAACCTAGATTTCTGTATATTATTTTGTTCGTCTCATTGAGAGAATTAAATTGGACTATAAATTCACGCGATTCGATGAAAGAACGAAAAGATACGATCAAAAGAAAAAAAGAGACAAAAAGAATTTTGAAAAAAGAGAAAATAATTTTTTTTTTACGTAAATAAAAAAAGAGAATAAAAAAAATAGAAAAATAAATATTTTTATCTTATAATTAAAGAAAAATATAGAGAAAAGAAAATGGAAAAGAAAATAAATTTTTTAGATGACTTGGCGGATGAGTAGGCAGAAATAATATTTTTTTAATTAAAATAGGTCCTTAATACTAAGAAGTCTCCAAAACAGGTTTTTTTGCCTAACACTTTTTAAAATTGGTTCTTTTTTCTAAAGAGAAGTGTGAAATAGGTCATTCCTTCTAATTTCCCGTATAATCTTTTTGTGGGTGGGTTCTGGGCATTTCAGAGTTCCTTGGATGGCACTCATGGCAGCATTAATTTTGGAAGCGTTGGGCTCAATTTTTAGGCCCAAAATATTGTTAAAATTTGTTTTGGGCCTCTCGGGAAGACTTTATCCTTGCTCTTCGGCTTGATTGATAACTGGGCCTTTATTTTAATAATGGCACAATTTTTCTATTATAAAGTAAACGCTGAATTGCTATGGGACGGCTAGAACTGGACGTCACTTTGGTGGAGTTGCTGGAAGTGGAAGATTAGACTGTATTCTTGCATAATAGTCGGATTAGTATTTGTGCTCTTAATTGTAATTTTTTACGTATGACTGCTAGGATTAGGAAAAATGTAAAGGAGGAAGTGCTCCTTATTTCTTACTTTCTTGTATTATAAACTTTAATTTTTATACTCAAATGTACGTGTACTCTGTAAATTTCCCTTTTAAGAGAGTTTTTTAATAAAAGAGGGACACGGGCCGGTTTATATATATATATATATATATATATATATATATAAAAGAATAAACTAAATGTCAGGGCATTATCGTAAGTATTTTTGCTAATTAGAATGTTAATTTATTATTATAAGATATAAGTAATTATCTGTATACTTTCATCAATCTTTTCATCCATTTCTTAGATTATTAATTTACTGTAAGTGTTAGCTTTTATTGTTGTTTGTTACTTATAAACAACAATACAACTAGATATTTGGACCACGGAGCTATGTGCAACTTAAAATTTTTTAGGAAAAATATATCACTACCGAAATCCTAGCTTGATGTTTTTTCTAATTATTGATTAAACTGAGTTTGATCTAGCATGTTACCTTTATAAAATTAGACAACTAGCATTTCTAAGAAATAGATGTTGGGCTACCGGACTAAGTGAAACTTGAATAAAACTTGGAAAATACATATCACTACGGATTACCGGCTTGAAGTTAGATTTATCGTACTACCTTTAAAAGTCAAGAAAATCACCAGGACTAAGAAAGAGATTTTTGATAATAGGTCTACGTGAAACTTGAAAAAATTAGAAAAAAATTTAGAAATGGTCTATAATTCAATTTAGATAAGAGAAGTCAATCACCCAGCAATTATGCTACTTAGAATCATCCAACACTGCGAGAGAGAGAGAAAAAAATGTGTGCATTGAGAGAGAGAGAGACAAAGTGTAGAGAGAGAAATGGGAAAGGTAGAGGAGCTCGAGAAAAGATTGCAGAGGGAGAGATAGATGCGAGAGGGATAGAGAGAGGACATTAAAGAGGAGAGAGAGAGAAAGGAAATCATATTAAAAAATAAACGTGAGCGAGAGAGAGAAAAAAATATCTGAATTTACACGTGGTAGTGGTGGTAGGTGGGTGAGATATGAAGAATTAATTTGAAATGACTAAAGCTTGGAGTGAATTTCAAATCCGTCAAAATTTGGGTTAGAAATTCCTCCGACTAAAAGTGGATTTTAAATTTCTTGCTTTCTATTTTTTGCCAAAATAATGAAATGAATTTGGGCACTGAATTTCAAATGCTCAGGGTTCAAATCCCTCCATCCAAATGGCATTAGAAAAAACATATCACTACCGAATTTCTGGTCTGAATTTTTTTCTGATTCAATTTCTAGAGATTGATTTATCATGCTACCTATAAAAAATAAGACAACCAATATGATTATGAAAGATATATTTGGATCATAGGTCAATCATTCAGGTATCACATGAGTGTTCATAATGGGAATTAGAAAAGCATTAGAAAATCTGTTGGAAAATTAAAGTTGCAGAGCGAAATTGAAGAGGAAGAAGACGACAAATATTATTGCGGCTGAAGAAAATTGAAAAGTGAATTCTAATACAGAAACCCTAAAAAGATGATATATCCCGTTCTAATGGCTAGAAAATAACCTGAAGATCTAACAGACTAAAATAAACTGAAATTACAGTTGTATTAAACAGCAAATGAAAACAATGAAAATTACAGAATAAAAGAAAAATAAAGAATGTTAACACACCCCTCCTCAAGCTGGAGAGTTGATATTATACATTCCCAGTTTGAAGATGTTGGACGGGAAGAGGCTTAGTGAAGACGTCGACTGGTTATTCGGTTGTGCGAAGCGGAAGCAAATGAATGATGCCAGCCTGTAATTTCTCACGAACAAAATTAGAGTCGATCTTAATGTGCTTGGTTCATTCGTGATGAGTTGGATTACCAGCAATTTACAAAGTAGAGTTGTTGTCACAGAAGATAATAGGAGCTTTAGGTGAAGAAACATGTAAATCCCGAAGCAAGTAAAATAACCATTGAATGTCACATGTGATCGAAGCGAGAGCACAATACTCCACTTCAGACGAACTACGAGAAATGGTAGCCTGTTTCTTAGATTTCCAACCAATGAGCGAGTCACCTAAGAAGGCATAGAAACTTGTAGTAGAGCGATGCGTATCAGGTCAACGAGCCCAATCCGAGTCACTAAATCCTTTAAGATGACAAGAAGAGGAAGCAGGTAGAAAAATACCAAGGCAGGGGCCGATTTCATGTAACTTATGACTCGATGAACAGCTGTAAGATGAATAGAAGTCCGACCTGCAAAAAACTGAGAAAGTTGATTAACAGAATAGGACAAATCAGGACGTGTATTGCATAAATACAAAAGACGTCTAATTAAACGTCTATAAGAAGAGATATCCAAAAGGGGATCACCTGAAGTTTTATCAAGTTTTAAAGAAGAATCCATAGGAGAATTTGCAGACATACAACCCAAATAACCAGTTTCATAAAGTAAATCAAAGGTATACCTGCGTTGAGAAAGAAAAATCCCAGATTTTGAACGAGCAACCTCAAATCCTAAAAAGTATTTGAGATCTCCCAAGTCCTTGATTTTAAAAGAATCATCAAGAAAGGCTTTAATATTGTCAATTTCAGTGAGTGAATTCCAAATGAGGACAATATCGTCCACATAAATCAAGAACACATTAACGGAAGAATCTATTTTCTTAATAAAAAGCGAATAGTCAGATTTTGATTGAATAAAACCTTAAGAAACAAGAGAATCGGAAAGCCCAGCAAACCATTGTCAGCTAGCTTGTTTATGGCCATACAATGATTTGGCAAGCTTACAAACCTTGTGAGGAGCATCAAATCGAAATCCAGGAGGTAATGACATATAAACCTCCTCATTTAAATCTCCATGCAAAAAAGCGTTTATTAACATATAATTTCTTTAAAAGCCAATTATAAATGGAAGCCAAGGAAAGAATTAACCTAACGATGGTGAGTTTAACAACAGGGGAAAAAGGTAGCGAAAAAATCCAAACCTTCTGTCTGTATGTAGCCGTTGACAACCAAACGGGATTTATACTATTTAATAGAGCCATCAGCCTTATATTTGATCTGATACACCCATTTACAATCAATCGGTTGCTTACCAGGGGGTAACTTAGTTAGAGTCTAGGTGTGATTGTTCTGAGAAGCTATGATTTCATTAGTCATGGCAAGTTGCCATTCTTTAGATTTGGCAGCTTTTGTATAAGATGTAGACTCAATATGAGATGAAATTGATAAGCAAAAGCGCTTATGAGATGGTGATAACATATCATAGGAAATGACAGAGGAGGGGGGATATGGAGTTGTGGACTTGGGTAGAGAGGAGGGAGGGAGAGAAGTTGTGAGATAATAGTGATAGTCTTGTAGATATTTAGGGGGTCCAGTGTTTCTTTTCTCCCTTGGAGGAGGAATAGAAGGGACAACAAATAAAGAATCTTGGGACGAATGAGTGTATCCTGAAACAGAGAGAAGCAGGTGAAGAAGTTGCTAGAGTAACAGTAGCAGAATCATGGAAAGATGGTGCTGGAGGAACTGGGTCAGAATAGAAAGACTCGTATGTGCTAGGCAAATGCAAATTAGTAGCAACCGAAAGAGTAACATTGTGCAAAGGAAAAACATGCTTGAAAAAAGTAACATTACGAGATAAGAAAACTGCATTAGTAGACAAATTTAAAAGTAAATAGTCATAGGTTCCAGGTTCAAATTCCAAAGAAAGATACTTTTCAGCACGTTTATCAAATTTAGGACGATTTGGAGATAAAGTAGAGGCGAAACAGAGCGAACCGAAGGTTCTAATAACAGAATAATTCGGGGTTGTGTTGTAAAGCAATTCAAATGGTGAGTTGTTTTGTAAAATAGGATAGGGAAGTTTATTTACGAGAAATATAGAATGATAGATGCAATAAGTCCAGACTTGTTTAGGCAAATTAGCTTGAAAAGCAAGAGAACGGGCAACATTTAAAATGTGTTGATGCTTACGCTCAACAACACCATTTTTGTTGTGGGATTTCAATACAAGAAGTTTGATGTAGTATGCCTTTATTTTGAAAAAAGTTTCCATAAAAAATTTGGACCATCGTCAGAACTAATGCATTTAAGTTTTGTTGAAAATTGAGTTTCGATCATTTGAATGAAAATCTGAAGTTGAGGGGAAGCTTCAGATTTGACTTTTAACATTACAGCCCAAGTATGGTGACTAAAATCATCGACAATAGTTAAAAAATACTTATGCCCATTAATAGAAGGGACAGAGAAAGGACCCTAGGTATCCACATGCAAAAGATAAAAAATATGAGCAGAGACAGAAGAACTAACTGAAAATGGTAACTTTTTATTTTTTGAAAATTGGCATATATCACAAACATCCAAAGCATCTTTACAATGTATGAATAGAATTTTTTTCTATAAAGCGTGTAAAGTAAACTTTGATAAGTGTCCCGAATGAAAATGCCACAAGTCATAACAAGTACTAACAACATTATTAGGAACAAGAATGAACAGAATTTGAAAGCACATGAGATTGCAGAACATATAATTCGGTTGAGAGTTTAGTTGCACCAATCATTTGCAAAGTACGAATGTCCTGAATAAGACAGTGATTGTGATGAAATGTAAAGCAATATTGTAAGGATGCAGTAAGTTTAGGTACTGACAGCAGATTATAATTAAACTCAGGGATATAAAGAACATGATAAAGAATAAAAACAGGGGAAATATAGACAGTGCCAACATAAGATATAGTGATGGTAGTGCCATTAGGGAGACATATAGATAATGGTGCAATGGATTCTAAAGTTGTAATTTTTATTTTCTTTTTTGAAAAAAAAGATATGGCCCATTGCACCTAGGGGTGAGCGTTACGGGTCGGGTTTCGGGTTTTCTACCCGACCAACCCGATCGGGCCGGGTTTTTTTTGTTTTTCGGTTTTTGGGTCGGGTACCCGATACCCGATAGTAAAATCGGGTCGGGTATCGGGTAGGAAAATCCTACCCGATCGGGTACCCGAAACCCGAAATTTAATTTAATTTTTTTTTTATTTCTAAACCTATGTTAATTTCACTTCTCATTTCTCACTCTTCAGTCTTCACTGCCCACCACCCACCGTCGCCGTCCTCCACCATCCAGCGAGTCAGCGACCACCACCCCTCGCCACCACTTCTCTCCGGCGTCGCCAGAGTCCAGACGACCACCACCCCACCACCAGAAGCCCCGGCGCCCACAAATCCTCGGCCACCAGCCCACCACGTTACGCCGACCACCAAGCGCCACCATTGCCCACCACAAGCTACCACCGACGGTCTTCTTGCAGCTTTGCGCCGCCCAACAGTCGCCGCCCAATTTTTCTGGTGAGTTTTGCATTTTTTAACCCTAAATCAATTTATTGGAAAATGTTGATCTGATTCTTTATTGGATCCAGAAATCAATTTAGATGCTTTTTTTACTCCTTAGTTTCCTGTATAATATTACAATCTGCTTTGAATGCTGGAGGCATTTCTTTCTTTAAAAGCTTCTTGCCGTGCATGGATAACAATTTCATTTTAAACCTGATAGCATCTGGGGGAGAAAAGAGAGATATATGTGGTTTGCTACCCTGTACGCTAGGTGCTGAAGGAAACTCCACCTCTTAGTGCATGTTCAATGATAGTCCAAAATTACTTCCAATTTTGTGAAGAACTTTATATTTTGAGCCTAATTTTGTTAAGAAAGCATTAGTTTTTATGAAATACAATAATACATAAAATAATAATGATAATGAGGGAGAAAAATAGAACATGCCCAAGTAGTGTTGTATGCAGTCTTTATATGTAGCGTAGATGATCAGGATATCTTAAGAAAACACATTAGGACAAACTAGTGGATTAACTGTGTATCTTTTTACACCTGAAAAGATCAGTGGGCTGCAATGGGTGCTATGAACGGGAGCAGTACTGATAGAGCTCTGCTCCCCAACCGCCACCATCACTCACATGCACACAATTTTACTGAAGAAAGTTTATATATATATGTATATTTGTGTATATAAAGTTTATATAAAGTTTATGTATATATAGTTCTGCTCCCCAACCGCCGTTATTTGTGTATTTTTTTTAGGTTGAAGAAGATGTCTAGCTCCAAGATTCCAAACTCTGGCTCTTCACAAGGTGAAAATTTGACGGATTTGTCGACAGAAAACCTTACCCCATTTGCCGACTTAAGTGGTTTCTCTGAATATCAAAAAGAAGAGCTTCAAAGAGATGAGGTTAGTAATCTTCGCAACTTAGAAATGGATGATGATGAAGAATATGATATGGATGATGATGTAGATTTAGTTGAGGAAGATAAACCTAAAAACTCGAAAAAAAAAGGGTAGAAAAGAAGTTGCATCTAGATCAAAATATTGGCAATATTTTGATAAGTTTTATTGTGAGAAAGATCAAGTTCAAAAGGCTAAGTGTATCTATTGTGCGAAAGAGCTTAGGGCACATCCAAGAAAAAATGGAACAAAATCTTTGATAAATCATTATAATTCGTGTAAGAAAAAACCACATGAGCAAATCACAAATCAAACACGAATTGCATTTCAACCAATTAAGGGGGGTGATGGAAAACTTGTGTCTTGGAAGTTTGAGCAAGATAAAGTAAGAGAGGCTTTGTCCCATTGGTTGATTGTTGACGAGCTCGCTTTCAAAACAATTGAAAATCCCGGCTTCAAAAAATTTATGTTGGTTGCTTGTCCTATGTTTGTGATTCCATCACGAAGGACAATAACTAAAGACATATACAACATATATGTGAGTGAAAGAACAAAGTTGAAATCTTTCATAAGTAATCACTCACAAAGTGTTTGTATAACCACGGATACATGGACATCAATTCAAAAAGTAAATTACATGTGTCTTACCGTGCATTTTATTGATGATGATTGGAATTTGAGAAAAAGAATTCCAAACTTTTGTCCAATTTTGGGACATAAGAGTGAGAAAATTGGTAAAGGGGTGGAAAAATGTTTGCTTGATTGGGGGATTGACAAGCTTTTTACTGTTACGGTTGATAATGCATCCTCAAATGACGGTGCAATTGTTTATTTGAAGAAGAGGTTAGATAATTGGGGTACAAGCTTGATGGATTCAAAATATTTGCATATGAGGTGTGTTGTACATATTATTAATCTTATTGTGCAAGATGGGTTGAAGAACAAAAGAGAACATGAAGCTGTTTGTCGGATTAGAGGTGCGATACGGTATATTAAAAACTCCCCGGCAAGGTACAAAAATTTTCAAGAGGCAGTTGAATTTGAAAAAATTGAAAGCAAAAAATTATTATGTCTTGATGTACCCACTAGGTGGAATTCCACCTATTTGATGTTAGAGTCGGCATTAACTCTAAGGAAAGCTTTCGATCGTTACATGGAGATGGATCTTGCATATTATAATGAGTTATCAAGTGAGGGAAATGCGGGTATTCCGATGAACGGTGATTGGGAAAGAGCCGAGCTATTATGCAAATTTTTGAGCCATTTCTATAGGCTCACTTTGTGTGTTTCCGGTTCGTTGTATGTCACGGCTAATATTGTTTTTCATGAAATAAGCTCGGTGGAAATGCTTTTGAGACAATGGTCGGAGAGTGATGAATGGGAGTTACGCCAGATGTCTAAAAGAATGAAAGAAAAATTCGATAAATATTGGGGTGCTATTGAGAAAATGAATCCAATTTTATACTTTGCCGTGATCCTTGATCCAAGAAATAAGATGGATTTTCTTGAGTATTCATTTAGCCGGATGAATGATAGTGTCGCAGCCCCGGGCGCGGAGAGGAGAACCCTCACGACGGCACCCGTTGGACGCGCGGGTATAAGCTTCACCACCACTGAGCACAACCCTAAAGTTTGGCTTGAAACCACTTGCCAAAAGGTGATGCACCACATGGTAGTTGTGCTTGGAAGATCACTTATAAACCCTTCACATTACTTATGTTTTTCCTATGTGGGACAAATGCCCACATGGTACATATTTCTCAAGTTTGGGGTGTTACATTTCAAAGATGGAGGAAGAAGAAGATAGCTTTTAGGAAAAGCTAGAAGTTGTAAGGTGATTCTTGGAAAAGCTAAAAGCTTGAATAAAGTGGTGAAGTCTTGAAGCTTGAAGAAATTGTTGAAGCTTGGTTTCTGTTGGTGGTGATGGCGTTGGAGAATGATGATTGAGAGATAAAGTTGTAGAATTCTAGAGAAATAAAGAAGAGAAAGTATCTTAAAAGTCAAAAGGAGGAAAATTATCAAAAACTCCTCAACTATCATGATATTCTCACACTAATTATCAAATAGTTCACATAATTCACAAATAATTCGATTATCTCACCGAAACGTACCTCGAAAAATATCGGGGCATTACACTATCCCCCCGTTCGAAGAATCTGGTCCCCAGATTCAAATTTGGCTAAGAGAATAACTCGGGATAGTAAGTTCGCATCTTGTCTTCCGTTTCCCAAGTTGCTTGTTCGGTGTTTCGATTCCTCCATAACACCCGAACTAAAGGAATTTGACGGTTTCGGAGTTGTTTGAGTTTTCGATCTTGGATTTCCACCGGTTTCAACTCGATTGTCAAGTCAGGCTCTACTTGAACTTCCTCGTCTCGAAGAATGTGAGACTCGTCGGGATAATACTTTCGTAGTTGAGATACGTGGAGGACATTGTGAATCCCAGTCATATTCGAGGGTAAGTTCAAGCGGTAGGCGGTTTTCCCAATCCGCTCGATAACCTCAAAGGGCCCCAAATATCTCGGACTGAGCTTTCCACCTTTGCCAATTCTTGCGAACCCTTTCCTCAATGTAGCTTTAAGGAACACTTTGTCTCCCTCTTCGAACTCCAAATCCCGACGTCTCTTGTCGGCGTAACTTTTCTGTCGATCCTGGGCCGCTTTCATCCTCTGTCGGATGATCGCTATTTTATCAAGAGTCTCCCGGATCATTTTCGGAGGAAGAGCCCGATCAACTCCGTCTTTAGTTCTCCGCCAATCGTCTAAGTCCCAATAGAGAGGCGATCGGCATTTACGGCCATAAAGAGCTTCATACGGAGGCATACCAATTGTCGCTTGATAACTATTATTGTAGGCGAATTCGATAAGTGGCAACTGTTTGTCCCAACTTGTAGAAAAGTCGATAGCACACGCCCGTAACATATCGCCCAAAATTTTGATAGTTCTCTCCGACTGACCATCCGTTTGTGGGTGAGCTGTTGTACTAAACTTCAAGTTCGTACCCAAATTCTTGTGAATTTCTTGCCACAGTCGTGAAGTGAACTTGGGATCTCGATCCGATATAATGCTCACCGGAATGCCATGTAGCTTGACAATATTCTCAATATACAACTCCGCAAGCCTTTTGACATTCGTGGTCTTCCGAATCGGAATGAAATGGGCAGATTTAGTCAAACGATCAACAACTACCCAAATAGTATCGAAACCTCCTCGCACTCGAGGTAACCCAGACATGAAATCCATGGTGACATTTTCCCACTTCCAATCGGGAATAGGAAGCGGCTGAAGAGTTCCACCGGGTCGCTGATGCTCTGCTTTAACCTGCTGGCATGTCAGGCATCGTCTTACAAAGTCAGCAACATCTCTTTTCATTCCGTGCCACCAATATTGAGTTTTAAGGTCTCGATACATTTTATTGCCTCCCGGATGGACGGCATACGCGGATCTATGTGCTTCGTTCATCACCTCGGTCTTCAAATTCTTCGGCACACAAATGCGATCTTTGAAACGAAGAAGACCCTTGCTGTCGACCACAAACGGGGAATTTGGCTCGTTCTGCATTCTTAAAATCTGCCTTTGAATCCACTCGTTAGTGTCCTGCTCCTCTTTAAATCTTTGCACCAGGTCCGGTCGAACCGAGAGATTCGCAATCCTCGGCTGTGACACCATACGATATCTTCCTGCCGTTGCTGCTAGGTCTGTCGAGGTTCCCGCTAAACTTGCTATCTTCGCTTGCCTGCTCAACGCGTCTGCCACCACGTTAGCTTTACCCGGGTGGTACTGGATACGGCAGTCGTAGTCTTCAAGGAATTCCATCCACCGACGTTGCCTGCGATTCAAATCTTTCTGAGTGTGCAAATATTTCAGACTTTGGTGGTCGGTGAAGATATCAAACGATACACCGTACAAATAATGTCGCCATTTCCCCAATGCGAAAATGATGGCGGCGTGCTCGAGATCGTGGATCGGGTAATTCTTCTCAGCATCCTTTAATTTACGAGAAGCATAAGCAATCACCTTCCCGTTCTGCATAAGGACACAACCCAATCCTTCTTTCGAAGTGTCTGTATAAACTGTGAAACCCTCGGAACCTTCAGGTAATGTGAGAACCGGTGCAGTTGTCAAACGTTTCCTCAATTCTTGGAAGCTTGCCTCGCATTTATCGTCCCACTTAAAAGGCACGTTTTTGCGAGTTAGGTTGGTCAGCGGTGCATCTATTTTGGAGAAATCTTGCACGAACCGCCTGTAGTAACCTGCCAACCTTAGGAAACTTCTTACTTCGGTCGGCGTCTTTGGCTGTTCCCATTTCATCACGGCTTCAATCTTAGCAGGGTTAACTTCAATTCCGTCTCCCGAGATTACGTGACCAAGGAAAGTAACTCTATCCAGCCAAAACTCGCATTTGCTGAATTTAGCATACAACTGGTGCTCTTGGAGAGTTCTTAGCACAATACGCAAATGTTCGGCGTGATCTTCCTTAGTCTTCGAGAAAACCAGGATATCGTCAATGAAAATCACAACGAACTTGTCGAGATAAGGCCTGAATGTTCGATGCATCAAATCCATGAAGGCATCCGGCGCATTCGTCAACCCGAAAGGCATAACTACGAACTCGAAACGCCCATAACGGGTGTTAAATCCCGTCTTCGGAATGTCAGACTCCCGAATTCTCAACTGGTAATACCCCTGTCGGAGGTCCAATTTGGAAAACACTTTCGACCCTTGTAGAATATCAAACAATTCTTCGATGTGAGGGAGAGGATATTTATTCTTTACCGTCGCGGTAATCTATGCACATCCTCAACGTCCCGTCCTTCTTTTTCACAAAAAGAACTGGCGCACCCCACGGAGACGTACTTGGTCGAATGTACCTGCTTTCCAACAAACCGTCCAACTGGGTCTTCAATTCTTTCAACTCAGCCGGCGCCATACGGTAAGGAGTCTTGGAGTAAGGTTCAGTGCCCGGAGCTAAATCGATCACAAACTCTATCTCTCGTTCCAGAGGCAAAGAGTTTAAACTCTCGGGGAAAACGTCAGGGAATTCTTCAACTACTGAAACGTCCTCAAGTTTAACTTGCTCTTTTGGACGATTAAGTAGATAAGCGATGAAGGCCGGAGATCCCTTTCGAATCATTCGGGCGGCTTTCACGTAAGAAACTCGAGGTATCTTATCAAACCTTTTGCCCAGAATTTCATTATCCACTCCTAGAGTAACCCTCTTCCCGAAACAATCAATATACGCTTGATGTCGATAAAGCCAATCCATACCCAGTATTATCCCGTAGTGACTCATCGGGAGTTCAATGAGGTCTGCGGGATAATCGCGTTCGCCTATCCTTAACGGACAGTCTCGGAGCACTCGACGACACAAATATGAAATCCCCAACGGGGAATTGACCTCAATCAGGTAAGGCAAAGACTCGGCACGTTATGACAGTTTAGATGCATACTCAGGTGCTATGAATGAATGAGTTGCACCGGAGTCATATAATACGAATATAGGAATACCATGCAGATGTATTGTACCTTGTACCACCGCATTCGGATCCTTCTCCCCTCCATCCCCTTGCATGGCGTACGCCCGAGCCACTACCTTGCCCTTCCCGGTATTTTGTGGGCCTCGTTGGAACGGCGGGTTCCTATTCATCCTTGGACAATTGTCGGCTTGGTGGTCACCGCCTCCACACCGTGTACATAACCCTTTCTTCTTCCAACAGTTAGCCTCGGTGTGGCTAGGTTTATTGCAGAAAGTGCACTTCGCTCGAGGTTCGGCTTGCTGGGGCCCCGAGAACTTCTGTTTCTTGCTGGATGAGGATGAACCAGATTGAGGGAATGATTTCTTGAATTTCTGAGGTGGACGTGCTGGAGTCCTCGAAGCGACATCCCTGTTCATCTGTAACAACTGTGACTCCACTTCCAAAGCCTTTGTAACCGCCTCTTCATAGGTAGAGAGAGTGATTCCCAAGAGAGCTCGGCGGATCTCATCGTTTAACCCCTGAACGAACTGGTTTATCCTTCTTCTTTCATCTGTAAGCATGGCAGGGCAATAGATGATCAACCGTGTAAACATGGCTTCATATTGGTCCACGGGCTGGTTTTCTTGTTTGAGAGCCCGGAATTCGGTTTCCCTCCGGTCTTGCACCACCAAAGGGATGTATTTAGCTCGGAAAACATTCAGAAAGTTTGCCCATGTCGGCTCTACATTATCCGCCTGCCACTTAGCTTCGGTTATACGCCACCAGTCCCGGGCCGGACCCTGAAGTAGATAGACGGCGTACTCAACTTTCTTAGCATCACTGCACTCGATGACTCGGAACTTCAGCTCAAGATTCGAAATCCATGCCATTGCTTTTAAGTCATCCGGTTCTCCATCAAAGTACGGGGGATTCAAGTTAAGGAACCGGTCGAAGTCTCTAGCTTCAGCTTGTTTTCTTTGTGCCGGAGTCGGTTGTGCTTGAACTGCTCCATACTGAAAAAGCTGTTGTAATGTCTCAAGAATAACCGCCGGATTAATAGGATTCTGTGGTGCCGGTTGTGTAGGCTCAGGCGGAGGAGCCTGAGGAACGGGCTCAGGCTGAGGACCTTGAGGAATGTTGTCCTGTGGAGGGGAAGGAGGAGGAGGTGCTTGACATCTCGGTCGTCCACGTCCGCGATGCATTTCATCTATGTCAAGAAAAACTAAACACAATGCATGTATCGTTAGCTAGGTGATCATGTTAGCACACGTCACGTAGCATAAAAGTAAAAGCGCACATTGTCCTAAAGCCGTTCGACCTAGACAGACTCGACACACATCAAAACCTAAGTACCAAACCTAGGCTCTGATACCACTTTATGGCTGTAACGTCCCCACATCACAACCCCCGGACCGAAACGAGCCCCCGAGCGACGGTTAATTACCCCCACTCGAAAACCCGCCCCGGACAACGGGATTCCCGTGACCTGGCAACAGCTTTTCCCAACAACAACAACAACAACAATCATCATCAAGCGGAAGCAAAGCACAACATATCATATATTCACATTGCCATCCGTGGCCAAAATACATATTTACAAGATCATTATCCATCACGAGTCATAATATCAAGTATCCAACACCATTATAATATATTAAATTTCAAATACTCCAACATAACATATTGTCATAACTCAACATTTCAAGTTCGATCTACAAAAGAGATGTACATAAGACCGACTTCCAAACTTCAAAACCTACAAGAGCTGCTGCCAGACTCGACATTAGTGTGTCGAGCACCTATACCTGAAGCATGAACCAAAAAGGGGTGAGTTAAACGAACTCAGTGAGGATGGGGAAATATACGTAATATTTCGAAAACTTGTTTAATTCCACACTTTGGTTGTTTAAGAATAATCTCATGACAATCATTCTTTTACAATTCATCAAAGTTTGGGAATTAAACTTAAAACAATGAAGTGTTTTCTCAAATCATTTTATTCCCGGCGAGAACGGGCCATCTCCTTATAACTCCCATAAAACATATCAATTCATAAATAAAATCCCATACACCGTTTGGCTTATCAAGGAGCAACCCGAGATTTCACCATATAACCGACTAACAGCGCCGGTGTAAGTATTACCCGAGCTAGACTACCTCCGACTAGCAATGAGTAATACCCTTCGATTATTTACGAGTTACTAGTTAAACCCGTTTATAATCTGTGGATTATACAATTGGGCTTCACCCTAGACGCTCGTCTCCGGGTTTCCGCCTTTTGTATAATCCGGGCCTAAGTATTCCCCCAAAAGCGTCCTTAAGGGGTTAAATGTAATTATCTCTCGCTTTTCAAATCTTTTAAGAACCAAATGGCCTTTTAAGACTTGTTTTATTCGAATACACATATAAGATTTTAATAGCAAACCTTTTTATTAAATATGAATAAACCGTATATTCGAATATAAAGGGATATGGTTTTCGAAATCATTTTTTCATAGCTCCAGTTAAAACATTTAAACCCTCACCTGTAGGCTTTGGGATTAAAAGAGACACGAGAGCAACGACCTAGCTCCGCGAGGACCCACCTGCAGCACATAGGTCTCGAGGTGAGACACGACTCGACAAACCAAACCAACTAACGGCTTTGACCTAATTGTAAAACATGTCTATAAATAATGAAATCAAGTATAACACACCTCAACACATTTAAACATATTCAAGCTAGAAAAGGCATACAAGTAATATGGAAATTCAAGTATGCGCACGTTGCCCTAAAACGATCATATCTCTCTCCTCGGAACGATTTTTAACGGACCTCAAAATTCTTAGAAAACTAGACAAACATGTCTTTCCATAGGTATAAGGCCCAAAATTTGGTTCGTTCTAAGCAAAATCAGATTTTTGTCCAAAGTAGGCATAAAACAGAAAATACGTCACAGCAACACATTTTGGAAGAAAATTTCGTTACCTAAGCAATGAAGTCCAAATGATCTAAAAATTTATGGAGACACTTCAAACACATTGATAGATATTACTATGAAACAGTTTTTGAAAATTCCAACGTTTTCCTTATTTTCCGAAGCTTCTGTCCCGAAACTGAAACAGGGGACAGCAGGGTCATTTTTGTAATTTTTCAGTGATCAAATCAGCTCCGTTTAACACCAAAATTGGAGAAAATGAGTCTTAATATGTTGATAAGCTCCAGTTAAAACAGTTTCGAGAAATTCCAACATTTCAGCCCAAAATCCCATTTTCCATAAACTTGCCCAAATAGCACAAATAAGCATCAATGGTGAGGTAGGAAGCTATAAGCTATATCATGTATCTAAGTGTTCTCAATCACTCATATTCATCATAATCCAACATTTAATCAACTATAAACTATCTAAGTTCATCAATAGTTGTAACACCAACCCCTACTTCAACAATGAAAAGATAAAAGAAATGAGACGAAAAAGAGCTTGTAGAAAAGCTATAAGTTGTAGATGTTGCTATGAGTTATCAATCATGCATATTCATCACACTCCTTCACTTAAACATCTACCCACACATATAAATTCCTTAAAATAAAACATAACCCTTTACCTCAAGTGAGCTCAAAGATGGAGGAAGAAGAAGATAGCTTTTAGGAAAAGCTAGAAGTTGTAAGGTGATTCTTGGAAAAGCTAAAAGCTTGAATAAAGTGGTGAAGTCTTGAAGCTTGAAGAAATTGTTGAAGCTTGGTTTCTGTTGGTGGTGATGGCGTTGGAGAATGATGATTGAGAGATAAAGTTGTAGAATTCTAGAGAAATAAAGAAGAGAAAGTATCTTAAAAGTCAAAAGGAGGAAAATTACCAAAAACTCCTCAACTATCATGATATTCTCACACTAATTATCAAATAGTTCACATAATTCACAAATAATTCGATTATCTCACTGAAACGTACCTCGAAAAATATCGGGGCGTTACAGATAGTGTAACCAAGAGTAACGAGATGAAAAAATTGGTGAAAAACGGCATTACCGATCTATTTCAAGTCTACAAAGAGAAAAATGGCATTCCTCCAAGTCCAAGACCAAGTTTTTCTAGTTCTTCAACTTCTTCAAGTTCTTCGGTATCAAGTGATTCTAGAACCTTTTTACTTGACGAATACCAAAGAAATAAGAAAGGAGCAAGCAACGAGGTCGTAAAATCGGAGTTGGAGAGATACTTGAATGAGGATCAAGAAGCATGGGATGAAAAATTCGATATCTTGAATTGGTGGAAAGTAAATGCTCCAAGGTTTCCTATTATATCCAAAATGGCTCGTGATATTTTGGCGGTTCCGGTCTCTACCGTTGCTTCGGAGTAGGCATTTAGCACCAGTGGACGCATTCTTGATGCTTTTAGGAGTTCTTTATCTCCTAGAATAGTACAAGCACTTATTTGTGGTCAAGATTGGCTCCGGGAGGATTATATGCCGCTTAATGTGGAGGAGGACTTATATGAAGTTGAAACAATTGAAAAAGGTACTAACAATCTTTCTATTTCACTTAGATTTAATTTTACTTCCTTATTTCTATTTTTGTATGACTAATATTATCATTCTTGTTTTTTTTTTCTTTTTTTTTTTTGTAGAATTGGTGAGCTTGGGGATTTATCATACTATTGTTGATGTTTGAAGAAGACGAAGAAGTTCAAAAAAAATTTAGTGATGTATTTGTTGGACTTGTTTGATTTTTATGGAATTACTAGAATTTATGTTGATGCTTTTGAAATTTGAATTGCTATGTTGTTGAATTTGATGTTGGAGTTTTAGTGGAATTGAATTGCTACTGTGAATCTTAGTATGATATTGACCTTTTTTTGTATGTGTGTGGGACGGTACAATTGATGCAAATCTTGGAAATATTATACAATGCTCTAAGGAGGACACCCAATCATATGTATATGGTGCTGAATTGAGGATCTTATACCAAAAATTAGGAGGATGTTAAATGAATTGAGATTTGAGGGGACTAAATTGCAATTTTTCTGGACCAATTTCAGCATATCCTTTAAACAGATAAATGTATATATGAAAAAAAAAAAAAAAAAAAAATCGGGTACCCGATACCCGACCCCAGAATTTCGGGTACCCTAAATCACTACCCGAAATTACATCGGGTCGGGGTCGGGTAGCAAAAATGCTACCCAAAAATTTCGGGTACCCGACCCGAACTACCCGAAACCCGAATAACTGACCCGACGCCCACCCCTAATTCAACCAGTATCTAAAATCCAATTAGTAGTCTAATGAAAAGAGGAAAGAACAGAGAAAATACCAAAAATAGAGTTAGGTTTGATTCAGGAGCAACCCCTCCTGAAAGGGAGAATGGTGCAGATGTTGAAACAGTGTTTGCAATGTGAGATTATGTGGACTAATTTGCACTTAGAAGTTGTCGGTATTCATCTACAGAAATAGTAACAAAAAGTGAAGTAGAATTGAAATTCGAAGTGGATGAAGTGGTGAGAGAGACAGCAACGGTGGAAGACGAATAATAAGCAACAGCAACGACAGAGCTTTTAAACTTGAAATGAGGCAAACATCCGTGAATTTTGTAGCAGGGGCCGGTTGTGTGAGTATCAGTTTCGCATTTGTTGCACCATTTGTCAGAAGATGAGGTTTGTTTCTTGGGAGACGGAGGAGCAGAGTGTGAAGGAGGTCTGCACTGTGAATAATGTCTGTACTAAGGAGGACGATAGGCAGGGGCAGTAAATTTGCGATGTTTAATCACCTGTGATTGTCATTCTTGTTGAAGAAGCAGCGAAAAAACCTTAGAAAGCTCGGGCAAAGGATCCATTAACATGATCCGAGAACGGACGGGAGTAAATCGGTCGTGGAGTCCAATCAAGAAATGGATGACAGAATCTTGTTCTTGATATTTACGAGAATCATCGGTGGCACCACAAAAGCAGGAAGTGGAGAGTAGCGGATCGGCTGGAAATTGTAGAACTCATCCCATAGTATTTTCAGGCGAGTGTAGTAGTCGAAAATTGAGGAATCACCCTGTTGGATGGCGTAGATCTCGTGTTGGAGTTCAATGATGCGAAACACCTCGTCGTGAGATAAGTGATTCTTCAGATCTTTCCATATCTCAAAAGTTGTGTCTATCCATAGTATACTCTAAGCGATTGATGGCGAAACGGACTTGACGATCCACGAGACCACCATAGTATTCGATCGTTCTCGGTAATCGAAGATTATATCCGTCAGGGAAGGTATCGGAATAGCACCAGTGACAAACTGAAATTTATTCTTCATAATGAGCGTCATTTTCATGCTCCGGGCCCAAGGATGATAGTTCAAGCCGGACAGGGGCGGAGCAACGAGAACTAGGGCTGGATTCTCGTTTGGGTAAAGGTAGTATGAACTGGAAGGAATTTGGGACGGATCAGAGACGGTGGTCGGCGACATTGAGGAAATGAAGACGGTGCTGGTGGAGGCGAAAGCGGTGCTGGTGGAGACGCTCATGGAGTCTCATACGGAAAATCTTACTGATACCATGTTCAAAAATTAAAGTTGCAGAGCAAAATTAAAGAGGAAGAAGACGAAAAATATTATTGCGGCTGACGAAAATTGAAAAGCGAATTCTGATACAGAAATCCTAAAAATATGATATATATATATATATATATCCTGATATATATATATATATATATATATCCTGATATAACAGATAGAAAATGACCTGAAGATCTAACGAACTAAAATAAACTGAAATTACAGCTGTATTAAATAGCAAATGAAAACAATGAAAATTACAAAATAAAAGAGAAATAAAGAATGTTAACAAAATCTAAACCCTAAAACTTGGGGTATCATGCCACTTAGGTGAATCCTCTCATTCTTTGAAAGACCGGTATTCATAGTTATATGCTAGCGAAATCCACTACAGATCCAACTATTCAAAGGGTATTAGCCAATTGTATGGAGTTTGAGGCATTTTCAACACATATTTTATTTTTTTATATGTATATTGTGTACTTTTTATAGTACTTAGTTAACAATATTATTTGAGTTCAAAAGATAAGATTTGCGTGAAATTTATGTGTACTTTGGTTTCATTAAATTATTTAATACGTGATGGTTGGGAGGTGTGCAAATATGAAAAACATAATTGTTTAAGTATTTTAGGCACTTATTTATTAGATTTTAGAGGGCCGAGTTCAGGGTAGGACTGACTCAGATAAAAATACTGTAGTTTAGGGACCAGTCTTGACGAGTCAAATAATTGAGGGACCAAAAGTGTAAAAGGCCTATAATTGAGGGACCAAAACTAAAATTTTCCCATTATTAAAAACTCTAAAAATACTTTTTAAAATTTTACGTCCAAAGCACGTGACTAAGTTTGGATGAAATATTCAGGAATATTCTTTTGTAAATTAACTCAAGTGGGTGAAAAAGGGATAAGTGCAAAAATCTAAACGTAATAATGTAAAAATATTCCATGGAAAACTAGCTCAGAATGGTGAAAGGGGAACGCAATATACATATATATTAATAATGTGAAAAAACATGAATCTATCTTTGGTACTATGATACTAAGTACTAACACGGTAACACATCATGCAAATCACAAAAACAACTCCCACAAAGAATAAATTATCGATTTTGGGGCACCGCGCATCGCGCGGTGTAGAAGTGACTAGTATCCATATCTATATATATATATATAAACAGGATTAAAAGAAATTGATAAAATATTAACTAAAGAACAAAAAGTATAATAATAAAGTAAAAATATTAGAATAAAATGAATCAAAAGAATAAGGAAACATATTTTATTTTAGTGACTAATTAAATTTGTATTCTGTAAGACAGTAAGGCAACATGCTAGTCATTGCTAGATATATAACATTGTCCCCATAAATGTTTTGTAATTTCAATTTAAGATAATTGGCTATAATTGATAGCACCCCATTAATAGCATTTAATTGATTAAGGAAATATTAAACGAATCCAGCAAAACTTTTTGTAAATAATTAAAAAAACTTAAAATTATGAGAATGTTCCATTGGGATCAAAATCCTACAATTGAGTAGTGAGATCGCTCTCAAATATATAATAATATACATAATGAAGAAAAAAAATCCTTGATGAAATAAAATATATAATATGAAATTAATATGCAGGGAAATAAATTTTTGAAGGGGGTTCAAATTACAGGAGTGTGCCATAGAATTGAATGGTGGATAGTTTTATTATTTTCTGAAGTAAGAAACGTATATATGAATTAATGGGGTTATTAAATATTAATTAGAAATTAATACATATTCAAGGAAAGTAATTAATAAAATTGGCAAATCATGAAGTTCTTCTTCTTTCCTTTTCTTTAAAGAAATAAAACATGGGAGATCATGGATTTCCTCTTTTTCCTTTTTTTTTTAAGAAACATATCATGGATTGTTTGAAAACCGAGAAAATTAGAGAACTAATGATATGTTTTTTTCTTAGAATATTTTTTCATAAAAACCACGAAAAATAATATTCAGTCACATTATATCTATTTGTGGCCATAAATAATACGGTCATAAAATAAAATATTTCTTTATTATAATAGCCAAGTTTTGGAGTTTGACGTAGTAAATTTAACGTAATTGATATTAATATTTTGGTAAAGTAAAGATTGGTATTTTTCCGTACATACATGATCTCTTTCGCATTTTTATATTTAATATTTAATTTCCTAAGATTGTGCATTAAAAATCTAACAATGTTTTATTACCTTTATTACTTTTCTAAAATCATTATGGAAATTATTATTTTCCTTTGTTTCCAAAAGATATGTGTTAAACTAATTATTTTCAAAACTTCAAAAAAAGGAAATATATGCATATTGTTGGGAAGTCGTAATAAACTTGAGCAATCATATATATATATATATATGAAAATGAATGAGTGAGATGTTTTAGGAAACATGTTTATGTGTAAATAAGATGGATTAGTTAGAATTAGTCCATTTTGTCATGTAGATTATTTCTATAATTAAGTTTATTAATTATTATTTTTGTAACTTATATATATATTTAATTGACATTCCATATATTGGTTTATATTAAGAGAATTGTAACTCCTATATTTTAATTATATAATTATATAACTACTCTATATAATATTGATATTGAAAATTTCATTTAAGAAATAACTTTAAGTAAATTTTAGTAAGCTTTGCTAATTATTATGAACTTTACATTTACGTGCTAAAAAATATATATGATTGAAGAGGAGTTTAAAACTAGTTATAATTTAGATATAATATTCAATTTGTACATGAAAGCATAGTATAGAAGAATTACCATTCACAAAATCTTAACAATATTTAGGTAAAAGATTATTTAGTTCTATAATTAATATTTTTTTATTTTGTAATTCTTTTTATCTTTCATGTAATTATCTTTTCAAGTTTTCTTTTAATTATTTGTGGAGTTACATAATTACGTACATTTTTTAAAATGTAAGTTTAACTCAATTTTATTTACCTTAACATTATAAAATAAATAAATAATTATTTTTTTAGAAAAACCTCTAAATACATGTGTTTCATTTTCATTTTGTGGTGGAAAAATTATTTTTCATTTCAATATGAATAAACTTATTAAATTATTATATGTAAATATTATTATTGCCATAATATAAAGGAAATTGTAATAATGAAATGAATATTATTGTTAATTAATAATAAAATAATAACAAATTATTCAACAAAAAATAATATCAAGTATACAAGAGACTCCAATAATATCAGTTATATATATATATATATATATATATATATATATATATATATATATAACCTTATTACAAATACAAAATCATATCATATTACTATTGTTATATATTTAAAATGAGTTTTTCATATATACAGTTCGTGATTAATTTATAAAAAGAATTATTTTTGTGTGTGTGTTTCAAATTATGAGTTAATTATTTATATGTATTGTTAATAATTATATAAGAAAATATAATTCAATTTATTTAATAATTTATATTTTATAAATAGATTTTTCTGTTAAATTCGTGATATATATTCAATTTGTATAGTTCATGATTAATTTATAAAAAGAATTATTTTTGTGTGTGTGTTTCAAATTATGAGTTAATTATTTATATGTATTGTTAATAATTATATAAGAAAATATGATTCAATTTATTTAATAATTTATATTTTATAAATAGATTTTTCTGTTAAAGTCGTGATATATATTCAATTTGTTAATATATACCTATGATTAATATTAATATATTAAATTTATAATCTTAAAGTAATTTCCCAATGCAACGCAGGGGTTAAAAGCTAATTACTTTTTATAACTGATGGATTATTAATTACAGCAATGCCACCTATAGCTTAAATTAAGGATTTACAGAAAATTAATCTAAATTTGATCCAGCAATCAATGAAATTTTTTCTTTTTAATTAAAAATTTCAAAAAAAGAAAAAAATAATATTCATTCAAATGAAGGACAATTGAGAGATGAGAACACTCTCAAATATAATACAGTATAGATTAGATTTGAGTATATGAAAACTTACTTTTTTTCATTAGAAGTTCAAATTTATTGGCCAAATGACAGCATTATCTATCTAGAATCATTTGAAGAGATTTATAAATTTAAAAATAAGCAAACGGGAACAATTTTTCATGACTTAAAGTTTGGTTACAATGATTATGACTTGGTGAATGTTTTTTCTAATTGCTTCTTTTTAAATGTAGAATTAAGTTAATTAATTTTTGTGGGTTGATTTTCTTGGAATTAAGTTTGAAGTATGGATGAAGCCATTCATGAGTCTTGACAATCACTACAAATCATTGATCCCTCAGTGTCTTCGTCTTCTTTCTGTCGGTGTTGGCTGCCTCATATGCAGGCCAAAATTATTGTGTTATTTTTTTCTTAGCTGGCTAATCGTACTATACTATATTTATTATTATTATTATTATTTTCTACTTTTTGGGGGTTTAAGAGGGTTTTTTTTTTTTTTGGACATGATATTCATATACTATAAGAAAGTAGCACTTAGTATCGGAATTTTTCACTATATCTTAATTATCATTAATTAATATGTAACATGATTTTTGGTTGGTAGGAAAGTAAAGATTTTCAATTTTTGGAATCATTAAGATTTAGGGTAAATTACACTTAGACCCCAAAGAAATTTGCTAAATTACAATTCATGACCCTTTTAGTCAAATAATTACAGTTATGTCCCAATAAAATTGAATAATTACAAATACACACAAGCATTAGGGTTCCGTTCTTAATTAACGGAATATTCTATTTTTAACTTTAAAAAATTACATTTAGACCCCAAACGAGTTTATGATATTTCAAATAATACCCAAGTGAAATTTAGGAGCAACCCATGGTATAAAAAGTAAGGGTATTGAAAACAGCTACACTATCTAATTAATCATAATTTGTGGATACATAAAAATCAAATATTTTAATATACTTTATATATAATAATTTAAATTTGCTGGATAATTGGTGGAACGATTTTGGTTTTTGAATGGAAAGTAATTTCCACCACATGATCTTTATCATGAAGTAATTAACATCTTTAAGATCATAAAGAATGGAAAAAATTAAATAATTTTCGTGCCAGAGTTTAAAGAAAAATGAGACAGAGAGTGGTCCAAATTTGAGATTTTTGCTTCCAAAATTACTTTTATTTTGTGGCATAAGGGAAAACTTCAATCTATGGGCATTTTCAGACCAATAATGAGTTACGATATGTGGGAAAACATCAGTGAACAATTTTCAAAATATTTTGCCCATTCGAAATTAGTTAATTTATACTAACTAAATTCACATGAAATAATGTTGTTATTCGAATTGTAAAATATATCGAATTAGTCTAACATTTTGGTACCATAACTCTATCTTAATACAATTTTGTTACCAAATTGATGAATTTTCTCAATTTAGATATCATAACTAAATATTTATTGCAATTTTCATACTAACGGATCCGACACATCTTCCATTAGTATTTGATGAATCGGGCACATTAATATGAAAGTTACAATAAATCTTTTATTATAGAATGTAAATTGAGAAAACACATTAATTTGACATTAAGTTTTTAGTAGCATATAGCTACCGTACCAAAATGAGATTAACTCTATAAAATCAATAGGACTTTTAATCGAGATGGAGCTAAAGTTAGTCGAAAGAAGATGTCTTATATTCAAATCGTATTATTTGTTTTTGAGTTATATATAGTCTTTTTTTAACTTATCCTATATTTAATAAATAAATTAAAAATAGTTAATACTCCATAAATAAATAAATATTTATAATTTTATTTTATTGGAATTGAATTAAGTTATCAAATTATAATTTATTTATATTTTTCACACATATCGAATGTAGAATTTAAATTATATAGTGATAATAATAGTTGTGCTCCAAACACTAGGTCTTTATTTTATTTTTTTCCATCGATATTGCAAATACAACAATAACAAAGGTTTTAACTTTCAATATTATAACCTACAAACACATGTGCCCAATAATTTTCGAAAGTACATAAATGTTTTAATATCCTTTTTGGAATGGAATTTATTCAATAGTCAAGTTTAGAGTAATCCAAAAGAAGGAAAAAGGAGAAAACTTAAATCAACTTGTGATTCCTACAAAAAAAAAAAAAGAAAAATCAAACGTGTGATTGAATAGTCAAACTACAACTAGGAAGACACTACTCTAAACCTACTTTTGGAAGAAAATCAAAATTCAAAAGTATACTACCATTAGTTAAACACTAGCTAAATCTTCAGGAAAGTCAACTTTTTGTACTTACATTTTCCACCTTTTCTTTTGAATTTTGATGGAAAAAAGTGTGCTATTTTGCACCCCCACTCGAGACGCATTAGATAAAATTTTCTTCTTTTTCTTTTTATTTTTTTAATTTTTGTGGACTTTTTTGCTATATTAAAAAAATTATTCTTTAATTTCATTGAAGAAAATATTTCTTCTCTAATTTCATTGAAGAATATATCAAAATAAAACTTGTATTTGAGTGTATCGTATTTTGTCCCATGAATTAAAGATTTTTTTCTTTTTTATAAGTTGGGTGTCAAATACATATCTAATGATAAATATTGAAAAAAATTTGTATCGATGTACCTATACGATATTATTTAGGTGTATTACCGCGTTCGTGTTTATATATGAGAGATAGGCAAGGATATTGCAATACATGCATCACTAAACAATGCAAAATCAAAACCCTAATCCCCCATTTAGCCACCACCCCTCTTCTTCTCTTCTCTTATCCACCCTTGTAACGACCCAAAATTTCGGAATATATTTTCGAAATAATTATTCGACACCTCGTTGAATTTTAAATGAAAAGATTAACTTTGTTAGCTAATTTTATTTTAATTTCAAATCCTTATTCTCTCATAATTACCTTTTCACCCCTCGAATTTCCTTTAATTTCATTCGAGCCCCACACCCTCTTGAACTCACTTGCACCCCCTTATGCACACTCTTGGACTCACTCACCCACACCCCCAAAACCGAGAGAGAGACAGAGAGGAAGGAGAAAGGGAGAGGAAGAAAAGAGATGGAAGGAGGAAGAAGAGGAAAAAGCTCACCCCGAACCCGTCGCTCAACCATTCGAAATTCCGAGACCATATCAACGATCCTCGTTCGATTTCCTACCGTAACCTTCTTCCACCTTTCCATTTCACCCATTAAATCTCGTTTTATGCTAGCTTCTTTAGAAATTATTTACTTTGGGTTATTTGATGGGTTTGTATGTTTTAGTTCACCATTTTTCGTGTTGTTCGGATTAAATGATAGCCCTTAGTGTGATTAATGCATGAGTGAAAATTTTAAGTGTTGATTTTAACTCCATAATCCGCCATGAATGACTTTTTGTTGAAACCCTAGTGAGATATCTGAAAATCGCGATTCTGCACCTGAAAGAGGAACCGCATGGGCCTACGCACGGTTTTGGCAAGCCGGTGCACAAGCCAGTGTGCTTCCTTTACCCTCTGCACCGGCCTGCGCACCCCGGTGCGTAAGCCAGTGCGCCGCACTTTCAGCCTGCACAGTCTTGAGGTTGTCTTCAGGACCGTGCGTAGCCCTGTGCCCGAGCTCGTGCAAATGCCTTAACCATTTTTCAGGCCTCTTTCCTTAATTGCTCACTGCAATTTGGTCAAATGGCCAAAAATAAAAGTTGACTTTTTGCATACGACATCCTAAAATCGAGCCGATTTCACCTATAGCTTCCACATGATTCAAGGATAAATATTTCGCAAAGTTTTCAAAATTTTGACCTCGTTCGGGTCTTGAATAGTGCCTTTTTCGTTTAGGACTTTTTCTCCAATTTTCGAATGTTGTCCAAATGATCCGAAAATTGCGTGAGTGCTTCTTTACATTATATTATGCATGAATGTGAAGTTAGAATTTCAATTGAGCATGTTTAGCACCTAAAAATTTTATGCATTCCGTTTAATTGATCTAATTGCATTTTACTTGTAATTTTAATTGCTAAATGATATTATTTGGTCTTTCATGTATTGTAACTTCCTGAGAGTCGTGTGTCGTGTCTCGTCTTGATTGGTTTTGTAGCACCCCGAATTTCCGCAAGAAATATGTTCAGGGAGTCCACACGGGGTTGCGACACGCCGTGCAGCAGCCCGTGTGGAAGAGACACGCACGGCCTCCCCTCACGGGGTGTTGCAAGGCCGTGTGTGTCCATATTTGATCCCACATCGGAATATGATATGTAATTTGAAGGGTTTATAACCAAAAATCACCAAGTAACAACCACCTTGTGGTACCACCTTTTGGCAAGTATTTTCGGCCAAACTTTAGGGTTGTGCTCGGTGGTGATCGGAGGTTATGCCCGCGCGTCCAACGGGCGCCGCCGTAAGGGTTCTCCTCTCCGCGCCCGGGGGGCCACGACAAGTGGTATCAGAGCCGACCGCCGGTTGGGGACGCATGTTCACGGCTTGGATGTCCGCTACGGGTCGAGCACGTGGGCTTGTGCCACGCGTATGGGTTACATGCGGTGGGAGTCCCACTGGCGGGCGGTACTGGGAAAGCTTTGTTGTGGCGCAATGGGGACATTGCGATCTGAAGGAGGGGTGATTGTAGCACCCCCAATTTCCGCAAGAAATATGTTCAGGGAGTCCACACGGGGTTGCGACACGCCGTGCAGCAGCCCGTGTGGAAGAGACACGCACGGCCTCCCCTCACGGGGTGTTGCAAGGCCGTGTGTCTCCATATTTGATCCCACATCGGAATATGATATGTAATTTGAAGGGTTTATAACCAAAAATCACCAAGTAACAACCACCTTGTGGTACCACCTTTTGGCAAGTGTTTCCGGACAAACTTTAGGGTTGTGCTCGGTGGTGATCGGAGGTTATGCCCGCGCGTCCAACGGAAGCCGCCGTGAGGGTTCTTCTCTCCGCGCCCGGGGGGCCGCGACAGGTTTTGTCGTCTGTCAGTTTCAGGCCGTTCTCTCGAGGATTGCTTGAATTGTCTTGTCTTTTCCGTGCTCCCAGGTGAGGGTTTTAAAATGTTTTCACTGGAGTAAGAATTCTTTTATTCATTGCGAAAAAACTACCCGTACGTGCTTATATGAATTCGTCTTTTCATTCTCGTATATCCTATTAGATATTTAAATATATCTTCATGATTTTTGGAATAAATTCTTTGATATCAACTTATACCTATAAGTATCTCCAAACCGTTTTGTTTTCAAGAGCCAAGTAAAACTCTTTCATTTCAACGTGGCACTTTGACTTTGGTTGGGTCTATAAGGGCAGTCGTTAGGGGGGTCCGTCAGCACACCCCGACACGTATGAAACTTATGGTCAGCCCCTTTGTCGTCGCTTACTTTCCTAAATGCCCGTTTGGTACTCAAGTTATAATGTTTCTTGAAATGCGAGCAAATTCATGGACTTTTCATGGGGCCCGGGAGGGTATTCGGAGGTCTCACCTGGGGACGAGCGTCCAGGGTGTTTCCCGAGATACTACTCCCAAAACTAAGCGTCAATCGTAGTCTGTTAGGAGTTGGCAACCATGGTTGGGAGCGATGGTGGGTGATGCATTCGTTGCACACTTTCCTGAAATTTTATTTCGTCGCCCATAGTCGCGCTATGGGGTCTGACACCGGTGATGGAGTATTTTCGTGTCGTGAAGGGGTTATAAGGAGGAACAGGCTTATTCTCGCTGGGATATTAATTGCCTTACTAATGGTTTATTGTCATTACTGTTATTAATTATTGTTATTGCAAGTCGAAGCACATTTCGCTTTTCTTCATTTAGTATATGTATTTTCTTATATATATATAAAACCCGGAAGTATGGCTCGAACTTGTTCCAACTTATGCCTTCACTGAGTATCCTTTATGCTCACCCCTCCTTCTTTTGATTCTTACTTCAGGTCGACAGGTGGCATTGTCACCTTTCATGCTGGTTGGCAACAGCGGGTCGTGAGTCTTGAATTTCGTGTCCATTGGTTATGTCGTGTAGCGCCCCGCTCTACAGCCCCCGAACCTGCACGGATTCCCAAGTCGAGAACGGCGCCTCAACCCGAGAACCCATACAAGCCAACGGGTCTATCCCGACTCTTGGCAACAACGGATCCCCAAAGACATAACAACTAAACAATTCAAAATATATATGTAGCGGAAGCAAATTAAAACATAATAACATAAATGCCACTTCGGGGCCAATCTAAATATCAATTATCATCACAGCCCATTCAGGGGAAACATAAAGTAAATATATAGGGAGTGGGGATCAATATAATATTAAATACAAGCCCGAACCAAGAATAACCTAACGAGAGTGTAAAAGACAACAATTAAGACAACGGCAAAACCAAAAGGCCTATCTATGAACTGTTGCCAATCCGACACGTGAGACATGTCGGTCTCTCAATCTACCTGAGGCAAGAACCAATAGAAGAGGGTGAGTCAAAAACCTCAGTGAAGATATAGGTGGAGCAAGTCGAGTCATGCTTCCGGGTTTTAATAGAAAATACATATGCAATAAAGAAGAAACCGGAATGTGCTTCGACTTGAATATTCAATAAAGCAATAAAGACAATAACAATATAAAGCAATAAATAAATATCCCAGCGATAGTGGGCCTGTTCCTCCTTATTTCTTCTCAAGACATTATAAAACTCCATTTCCGGTGTCGAACCAACGAGCAACCCGAGGCTCGACTATAGTGAATTTAAGGAAAGCGTGCAACACATGCAACACCCACCATCGCTCCCAACCGTGGCTATCAAACTCCTCATAGGCCACGATTGACGCTTAATTTTGGGAGAAGCACCTCGGATTACACTCTGGACGCTCGTCCCCAAATGCAACCTCCGGATACGATCCCGGGCCCTCATTTAAAAGAAAAGTCCACAATTTTGCTCGCGTTACAAAAAGGGTTTGAGTGCCAAACGGGCAATTGGGCAAGTGGTGACGACAAAGGGGGTAACTACAAGTTCCGTACGCGTCGGGTTGCACTGGCGCACTTCCCTAACAACTTTCCTCATAGACCCAATCCTAAGCCAAATCATCACATAAAAAGGAAAGAGTTTACTTGCCCTTTTTGAAAACAAATCGATTTTCGGTACTAATGTATAATTTGATATTAAAGGATTTGTTGGTAAAATCATAAAAGTATATGCTCGAAATACTTAATACCAATAATAAGGGAATACGGGGATTTCGCCAGTATACATAGACATGTATGTTCAAGCCCAGTTCAAATAATTTAAATCCTCACCTGGTGCCAAAAAGGAAAGCCTAGTAGCTACAACTCACTGCTCACCGACCTCTGACTGATTTGTAGACAAGACAGGACCTAGACGAATTAATAACGACTCTAAAGCGCAAATAAACAATTATTTGATGAACGGCTAATCAAATGAATCAACAAGCATGCATATGCCAATAATGATATTTATGGAAGCTATCACGTAAATTTCAAATAATTCCGACAAGTTTCCAAAATTACATATATGTAAAATTGTACTATTCACAGTCGGAACGGGGTCGAAATTTAACAAACATTTCAAAATTTTAATCTACAACTTAAAAGGGATCTATCGGTGAAATCGGTATAATTTTTGGAGTCCGTATGCGAAAAGTCAACCAAAAATGGCGACACATTGACTCACTTCCCGAGAGCAACATGTGAAAAAGTTGGAAAAATCGCCTAAGGCATTTGCACCGGCTTGTGCACGGTCTTGAACACGGTGTCAAGACCGTGCACTACACACGGCCATTCGCACGGTCCAGGTGCACAGGCGCGAGCTCGTGCAAGCACAAAAGGGGTGCACACGGGCTCCTGCACGGTCTTGATCAAGACCGTGCGTTAGCCCGTGCGGTTTATCAGAACCCAGCAGAAAGTCGCAATTTCAACGCGAACCCGAGCCAAAAATCCATTTAAAACATATTTTGAGCGCAAATCGACACCCACAATTTATAACAATCAATAAGCAACATGTAAGGAATATTTCTATCCAAGAATCACAAGAAATGACCAAGAAACGGGTTCAATCTCATTAAAAATCCTATAAATCCCGAAATATCAAAATAATCTCAAAACTCCAGAAATTCGTAGAAAGAATTGGGAAAAAAGGTACGTAAAGCAAGGTCTCGTTGAGAGGATCGTTTAGGTTCGATCGGCACGAAATTCCACGGAGAAACGAGCTCGGCACGATCGATTAGGGCTTCGGAGCAAAAATCCTCTTTCCCTTCTTCGCTCTCACTCTCTAATTCGAATAAGGGTTCAAATGAGGGTTTCGAGACTTTTATCAAATATTTCGAAATGTCGAAAATACGAAGGGGGTATTTCGGAAATTTTAGAAAGTCCAATTAAATCATTTTGGTAAGATATAACAATATTAATATTAACGAAAGCTAAACAATTAAGGAAATTTAAATATGCACATAATATTATCACGTAAGGTCGTATACGAAATAATACAATATAATTCACATAATACGAAAAATAGGGTTGAGAAGGATAATTAATCGCGAAAAAGAACTCACAATGATTCCTGGATTTCTGGGTCGTTACAATACTCCCCCCTTATGAGAATCTGGTCCCCAGATTCTATCTTTACTGGAAAAACTCGGGATAAGCTTCTCTCATCTTCGACTCAGTCTCCCAAGTAGACTGCTCTGTCGAACGGTTCCTCCAGAGAACTCTCACTAATGGAATCTGCTTGTGATGAAGCTGCTGGACCTTGCGATCCTGAATCTGAACCGGTTTCATTTCAATAGTCAAGTCCGGCTCAAGCTGAATTCCATCATCCTGGAGAATATGAGACTCGTCGGGGAAGTACTTGCAGAGTTGCGAGACATGGAAGACATTGTGGATCCCGGTAAGATGTGGTGGTAGATCCAAACGATAAGCGGTGTTCCCGATCCGCTCTATGATCTCGAAGGGACCTAAGTATCTCAGAGTAAGCTTTCCACCTTTACCGATCCTGGTGAATCCCTTCCTCGGGGAGGCCTTCAGAAGCACTCGGTCTCCCACTTCAAATTCCAAGTCTCGACATCCCTTGTCGGCGTAGCTCTTTTGTCGGTCCTGGACTGCTTTCATTCTCTGCCGAATGGTCTGAACCTTATCAATAGCTGCCTGAATGTCATCCAGCGGGGTAGCCCTTTCATGGCCGTCAGCTGACCACTTCCAATCCTCCAATTCCCAATAAATCGGAGATCTGCACTTTCTCCCATAGAGAGCCTCATACGGCGACATCCCAATCGAGGCTTGATAATTATTGTTATATGCGAACTCTACCAAGGGCAAGTGTGAAATCCAACTCGTATGAAAATCGAGTGCACATGCCCGTAGCATATCACTTAAGAACTTGATCGTTCGCTCGGACTATCCATCAGTCTGGGGATGTGCTGCAGAGCTAAATTTCAGGGTTGTTCCCAAGCTCTTGTGAAGTTCTTGCCAAAATTGAGTTGTGAACTTAGGATCCCTGTCTGAAACGATACTCTCCGGAACACCATGAAGTCTGATGATTTCCTTCTGATACAGTTCTGCAAGTTGCTTGATCTTCGCTGTCTTTCAAACCAGAAGAAAATGAGCTGACTTAGTCAATCGACCAACAATGACCCAAATACTGTCGAAACCTCCACGAACAATGGGCAATCCGGTCATGAAGTCCATAGTAATCTCCTGCCACTTGGAAGTAGGTACGGGAAGCTGATGAAGAGTACCTCCAGGCCTTTGATGTTCGGCCTCAACTCTCTGACACGTTAGACAATGTTTCACATAGGTAGCCACGTCCCTTTTCATACCGTTCCACCAATACTGGGTTCTGAGATCACGATACATCTTGTTGCCTCCTGGGTGAACAGCATAAGTAGATTTGTGTGCCTCATCGAGAATTCCACGCTTCAGGTTCGTGGGAACACAAACTCGAGTCCCGAAGCGAAGCAATCCGGTGCCATCGATCATGAACTTAGTGTTGGGATCATTCTGCATTCTGGCCTTGATCTTCTGAATACCCGTATTCGAAATCTGCTCGTCTCGGATTTGTTAGACTAGATCGGGTTGGACTGTAAGGTTGGCAAATCGAGGATACGATTCAACTCGAATCATCATATCCTCTATAGGGATATCGGAAGATGATCCCTCCAAATGTGCCACGTGAGCCCTCCGGCTCAAAGCGTCGGCGACCACGTTCGCCTTCCCAGGGTGATACTGAATACGGCAGTCATAATCCTCCAAGAATCCCATCCAACTTCTCTGTCTCCTGTTGAGATCCTTCTGCGTGAACAGATACTTCAAACTCTGGTGGTCAGTAAAGATGCAAAAGTGACACCATACAGATAATGACGCCATTTGCCCAAGGCAAATATCACCGCTGCAAGTTCTAGGTCGTGGGTGGGATAGTTCTTCTTGGCATCTTTCAGCTTCCTAGAAGCATAAGCAACAACCTTCCCATTTTGCATCAACACGCACCATAAACCTTCCTTGGACGCGTCGGTGTAAACCGCGTATCCCTCGTGTCCGTCTGGGAGAACAAGTATAGGTGCAGTGGTCAATCTCGTTTTCAGCTCCTTGAAGCTGGCCTCACACTCGTTGTCCCACTGAAAGGACACATCTTTGCAAGTCAACTTCGTGAGTGGGGCCGCGAGTTTGGAGAAATCCTTAACGAATCGCCTGTAATATCCAGCCAATCCGAGGAAACTCCTAACTTCTGTCGGCGTCTTAGGCTGACTCCAACTCGTCACTGCCTCAATCTTCGATGGGTCCACAGCAACCCCATTCCCGGAGATGATGTGACCAAGGAACGAAACCTCGTTGATCCAGAACTCGCACTTGCTAAACTTAGCATATAGGCTATGCTTTCGAAGCGTCTGTAGCACAATGCGAAGATGCTCGGCATGATCCTCGACTGTCTTGGAGAAAACCAGAATATCGTCGATGAAGATGACCACGAACTTATCGAGGTAAGGCCGGAAAATTCTGTGCATCATATCCATGAAAGCTGCAGGGGCATTCGTCAAACCAAACGGCATCACAATGAACTCGAAGTGGTCGTACCGAGTATTAAACCCGATCTTAGGTATATCCTGCTCTCGGATACGAAGCTGATAGTATCCCTGTCGAAGATCCAACTTCGAATATACTTTCGCTCCCTACAATAAGTCAAATAACTCCTCTATGTGGGGTAGAGGGTATTTGTTCTTTACTGTCATCCGGTTCAGCTCTCGGTAGTCGATGCATATTCTCAGCGTGCCATCCTTCTTCCTTACGAACAAAACCGGTGCACCCCAAGGGGAGATGCTTGGTCTAATGTAACCACTCTCAAGCAATTCTTCAAGTTGCATCTTAAGTTCCTTCAACTCGGCGGGAGCCATCCTGAACGGAGTCTTTGAATAAGGCTCTGATCCCGGGGCAAGATCGACTACGAACTCAATGTCGCGATCGGGGGTAAAGAGTTCAAACTCTCGGGAAAGACATCCTGGAAGTTCTTAACCACTTCCGTGTCCTCAAGCTTCCGTTGTTCTTTCGGTCGGTTAAGCAGGTAAGCGACGAAAGCCTGAGCTCCCTCTCGTATCATACGCGAAGCCTCGACATAAGAAATCTTCGGTGTCGAATCTGACTTCTCAAGAATACCCTTCACAATTATCGCCTCGGTTCCAATCTGTACTGTCTTCTTGAAACAATCCACACTGACTCTGTGCTGATAAAGCCAGTCTATGCCAAGAATAATCCCATAACGCTGTAGTGGCAACTCGATCAAATCGGCGGGATAAACACGATCTCCTATCTTCAAAGGGCAACCCTTGAAGATCCTATCCGTAACGTATGAAGTCCCCAAAGGAGAACTGACTCGATACAAATAAGGCAGACTCTCCACAGGCATGCACAATTTAGCAGCAATATCAAGCACAATAAATGAGTGTGTCGCACCCGGATCATATAATACAGTAATAGGGATGTCATGAATATGCAAGGTACCTCCAATCACGTCGTGCTGATCGGGCTCAAGTTCCTCTCCTCCTAGTGCGAAGACTCTGGGCTGCACTCTCGGCTAACCTCCCTGATGTCCGGCAGCCTGAATCGCCTTCTGAGGCGTGGTGATCCTCTTGTTCAGAGACATGTCCAGCATATGATCAGAGGAACCACATAATAAGCACTGTCCCAAACGTCTCCTGTAGAACTCGGCAGTGTGGTTGACTTGCGGCAGTGGAAGCATAGAACTGGTGCGATGGCGGCAATCGGGGCCGGCTCAATATACCTGGGCTTCTTCTCGCCCGTGGAAGATCCAGATCCAGCATTAAAAGGCCTCTTGTTTCTCTGGGGAAAGCCCTTAGGGGCGGCAGGAATAGGAGCCCTACGACGGAGCTCTCCACGATCGGACTCGATAGCCATAGCCCGCGTCACAGCCTCCTCATAAGAACGGAGGTCACTGCCAACTAGCTCTGCTCGGATCTCATCACGAAGACCCTCCTTAAACTTCCTCGCCATCCTCCTGTCGTCAATCGCCATGTGAGGAGCATAGGCGATCAATCTGGTAAACTTGGCCTCGTACTGGCCTACAGACATACCTCCCTGGGAGAGATTTATGAACTCCCTCTCCCTCTGATCCCTAACGATCTCGGGCACATACTTCACACGGAACTCATAAAGGAACTGTGCCCAAGTGCGCGGGGTCTGTGCGGCCGTCCATCTCCTCTCGACCAATCGCCACCAGTCAAGGGCGGGTCCCCTCATCAGAAATACGGCGAGCTCTATCCTCTGTAAATACTCAACATCTAGGGCCCTAAACTTCTACTCCAGCTCAGAAATCCAGGCCTCAGCCTTGAGGTCATCTGGTTCGCCCTCGAAGACCGTAGGGCGACACGACATAAAACGATCCATAGTACGGGCGGTAGCATCCCGAGGGTTCGGTGGTGGCGGCTGATGCTGCTGCTGAGCCTGCTGAACAATTAATCGAACAGCATCATAGAAGGCATTGGGTGGAGGAAAGCCCTCTGGCGGTGGAGGTGGATCCTATCGGCCACGTGGTCGAACCATTATACCTGAAAACAATGTGCTGAAAATGCATGTGGGTTAATGATATGTTCAAGTAATCACGTATCAATAAGTATATATAAAAGCGCAAGTAAACAAAAGCAACACGAAACCTATAGCCGTACGACTTAGACACGACACTTCTAGACAATAGAGCCTATGGCTCTGATACCACTTCAGACACAGGGCCCCGCTCTACAGCCCCCGAACCTACACGGATTCCCAAGCTGAGAACGGCGCCTCAATCCGAGAACCCATACAAGCCAACGGGTCTATCCCGACTCTTGGCAACAGCGGATCCCCAAAGACACAACAACTAAACAATTCAGAATATATATGTAGCGGAAGCAAATTAAAACATAATAACATAAATGCCACTTCGGGGCCAATCTAAATATCAATTATCATCACAGTCCATTCAGGGGCAACATAAAGTAAATATATAGGGAGTGGGAATCAATATAATATTAAATACAAGCCGGAACCACGAATAACCTAACGAGAGTGTAGAAGACAACAATTAAGACAACGACAAAACCAAAAGACCTATCTATGAATTGTTGCCAATCCGACACGTGAGACATGTCGGTCTCTCAATCTACCTGAGGCAAGAACCAATACAAGAGGGTGAGTCAAAGAACTCAGTGAAGATATAGGTGGAGCAAGTCGAGTCACGCTTCCGGGTTTTAATAGAAAATACATATGCAATAAAGAAGAAACCGGAATGTGCTTCGACTTGAATATTCAATAAAGCAATGAAGACAATAACAATATAAAGCAATAAATAAATATCCCAGCGAGAGTGGGCCTGTTCCTCCATATTTCTTCTCAAGACATTATAAAACTCCATCTCCGGTGTCGAACCAAGGAGCAACCCGAGGCTCGACTATAGTGAATTTAAGGAAAGCGTGCAACACATGCAACACCCACCATCGCTCCCAACCGTGGCTATCAAACTCCTCACGGGCCACGATTGACGCTTAATTTTGGGAGAATCATCTCGGATTACACTCTGGACGCTCGTCCCCAAATGCAACCTCCGGATACGATCCCGGGCCCTCATTTAAAAGAAAAGTCCACAATTTTGCTCGCGTTACAAAAAGGGTTTGAGTGCCAAACAGGAAATTGGGCAAGTGGTGACGACAAAGGGGGTAACTACAAGTTCCGTACGCGTCGGGTTGCACTGGCGCACTTCCCTAACAACTTTCTTCATAGACCCAATTCTAAGTCAAATCATCACATAAAAAGGAAAGAGTTTACTTGCCCTTTTTGAAAACAAATCGATTTTTGATACTAATGTATAATTTGATATTAAAGGATTTGTTGGTAAAATCATAAAAGTATATGCTCGAAATACTTAATACCAATAATAAGGGAATACGGGGATTTCGCAAGTATACATAGACATATATGTTCAAGCCCAGTTCAAATAATTAAAATCCTCACCTGGTGCCAAAAAGGAAAGCCTAGCAGCTACAACTCACTACTCACCGACCTTTGACTGATCTGTAGACAAGACAGGACCTAGATGAATTAATAACGACTCTAAAGCGCAAATAAGTAATTATTTGACGAACGGCTAATCAAATGAATCAACAAGCATGCATATGCCAATAATGATATTTATGGAAGCTATCACGTAAATTTCAAATAATTCCGACAAGTTTCCAAAATTGCATATACGTAAAATTGCACTATTCACAGTCCGAACGGGGTCGAAATTTAACAAACATTTCAAAATATTAATCCACAACTTAAAAGGGATCTATCGGCGAAATCGGTATAATTTTTTGAGTCCGTATGCGAAAAGTCAACCAAAAATGGCGACACATTGACTCACTTCCCGAGAGCAACATGTGAAAAAGTTGGAAAAATCGCCTAAGGCATTTGCACCGGCTTGTGCACGGTCTTGAACACGGTGTCAAGACCGTGCACTACACACGGCCATCCGCACGGTCCAGGTGCACGGGCGCAAGCCCGTGCAAGTACAAAAGTGGTGCACACTGGCTCCTGCACGGTCTTGATCAAGACCGTGCGTTAGCCTGTGCGGTTTATTAGAACCCAGCAGAAAGTCGCGATTTCAACGCGAACCCGAGCCAAAAATTCATTTAAAACATATTTTGAGCGCAAATCAACATCCACAATTTATAACAATCAATAAGCAACATGTAAGGAATATTTCTATCCAAGAATCACAAGAAATGACCAAGAAACGGGTTCAGTCTCATTAAAAATCCTATAAATCCCAAAATATCAAAATAATCTCAAAACACCAGAAATTCATAGAATGAATTAGGGAAAAAGGTACCTAAAGCAAGGTCTCGTTGAGAGGATCGTTTAGGTTCGATCGGCACGAAATTCCATGGAGAAACGAGCTCGGCACAATCGATTAGGGATTCGGAGCAAAAATCCTCTTTCCCTTCTTCGCCCTCACTCTCTAATTCGAATAAGGGTTCAAATGAGGGTTTCGAGACTTTTATCAAATATTTCAAAATGTCGAAAATACGAAGGGGGTATTTCGAAAATTTTAGAAAGTCCAATTAAATCATTTTGGTAAGATATAACAATATTAATATTAACGAAAGCTAAACAATTAAGGAAATTTAAATACGCACATAATATTATCACGTAAGGTCATATACGAAATAATATAATATAATTCACATAATACGAGAAATAGGATTGAGAAGGATAATTAATCGCGAAAAAGAACTCACAATGATTCCTGGATTTCTGGGTCGTTACATGTCGGTAGTGTCCAACAACAATCTGTCATTTACTATTTGAATTATGTCTCTCCATTTATTGAATTTCCATGTGGAATGATTATGATATTGATTTGTGGATTACCGTTTTATGATTATCGTTGCCCCGTTTGGCTTGAATTATTGAATCGCTGATTGTTTTAGCTTCCGCGCTCTATTATTATTTGTTATTGTTGTTGTTGTTGGGCCAGGGACGTTGTTACCAGTATAGATCGAGTGCTTGCCGTTCGCCGGGATGAATTTTTAAATGGGGTACATTTACCTTGTTTGGGTGTTCGTCTCGGTGCGGATGTGGTGTCCTTTCTCCTCCTACGGAAAGGGGCGCTACAACCCCTCTCACTTTGCAAGCTGTTTTTAATGTGATTAGTAGTTGCTCTCAATAGTAAGAGGGGGTGGTGCTTCTGTCCGCCGTCTACCGCCTCCTCTCGCGCTCTCCTCTTTTTTCTTTATTTTTAGTTTTATTTCATCCCTCTCGTATGAGAATTCTTTTGCTTTGTTTGTTGTGTCATCTCTCGAATGAGAGTTTTTCTTCTCTTGTCACTTATTGCCGCCTACAACCAGATCTGCTGTGGCGTATCTAGGTGTCTTCTCCATCAGATATGTCGCCACCAGACCACCGCCGCTATTCTAAAGCAATATTTTTGCGGTTTTGAAGGTAACTACTTACCACTAACACTAAAGATACAAGGTGATACAGATATTTGGCCAAACTTTGGGAGCTTTATTAAAAATATTAGATTTGTGATAGGTTTTGTTTGTTGGTCGTTGATTTCTTGTCGAACGTGTGGCAAAATGTATTGCCCACTTTATTGTTCACTCACGAAGATTGCAGCTTTGGCTAGCATTAGATATTTGGGGCATATCCCAACCTTCGCACATGATCTTGTATTTTTGAGTTGATTGATCAATGCAGTTATCCCTCGTTTAGGGAATCTTTATTTAAAAAAAAAACAATGCAAAATTAAGAAAATATTCACTCAATTCGCTTGATCTCCATCATCTACAATCAGTAGACCCCAAAGCCATTTGGGTTGAATTTTATTAAAGAAATTATGGCGCAGAATCAACTTGATGGACCAAAACAAATGATGAGAGGCATACCTAAGAGAAATCATTGAATTCCCCATCCTTGCAACCCACTGTTTTTTTTTTTTTTTGAAAATTCCTTGCAACCCACTGAGATTATCACTAACCATGTACTTAAATAATTAAATAAACAATATAATATAATATTAAATAAATAATATGCCGACCAAAAAAAATTAAATAAATAATATACTATAATGTTAGGGATTCTAATCATAGTTTTGGATATGGATTTGTCTCATCCGCTTTGCTCCATCTGAGAATAGGCACCTAATCTCCCAAAATGCAGAGAAAATTTGCGAGGGCAGATCAGGATTGGTTGGTCCGAAAAGCCATGGGAGAGATGGACTAGTCTTTACCTAAGAGATATTTTTCCTCATCGAATGCTGCGGAGAAGTATTCTGTTAGTTTCCTTTCATCTTATTTTAGTCTTAAATTATCTTCTAAACTAAGACTATGGAATCATTTTCAACAAATTTTATCCTGAAATCAGAGGGTGTAGCCCTTTTTAGTCGAGGTGGCACAAGAGATCCAAGAAAAAGCTCACCAACTTTGAGTTTTCTATAATTCAGTAAACTACCATACATTTTTCATAACCCATAAAAAGACATTTCCCGTTCACGGTAAAATTTGTCCTTTAATCATTCACGAGACCAACTTGTGATGACTATTTGCAATTAATACACTACCAAAAAAGTATATGCAAAAAATGAAAAAAGATTTAAACAAAAAATGAATGGACTTCTAAGCCCCAACTCCTTACTTGTAAACTGTAGACCACCATTTTTTAATTCTTTCTCCTTTTTTTTTGTCAATCAAGAATTTCCCTTTTTCATTTAAAAGATCAATTTCTGCAGAAAAGATGGAGTTCTTTTAGTGCATGTTAGTAACAGCGACAAATACAAATACTACTCCGAGTTTAGTTGCTTTCTTTCTTGGCTTCATTAGAACCTGCACGAGGACGAAGGCCACCAGAGTCCAGACGGCCACACATTCATTAATCATTTCTCCTCACTTCAGAATCCAAACAAATAAATAAAAAAACTTTCATTTGTCTTTCCAATTCCTTTCTGCAGCTTTTGTTCTCGTAGTCTCTACTCTACTGGTCTATTGTTTATTGGGGTTTTCCAGACAATCATTCTATACTATGTTTCCCTGAAGCCTGAACTCCACTATTCAGTGGTTTTTGTAGATTTATTTGTGTTAGAAGTGCGATTAATATGGCTGCCTGAGCCATTAATGATGCAAAAGTTGCAGTCTTTAAGGTTTGAAGACAAGGGTTTGGGGGTGGGGCGGGGTGGATGCGTTTGATAGAATTCCTTCTTTTTTTTAATTAAACCGTTTTTTAGGCCTAATCTAAGATGGGTTTTGGTATATTCGGTTATTTCCTTGTTCTAACACTGTTTTTCAAGCCATTTGTTTGCCAAGAACCCAATACAGATGAGTCCTTTGTTTTTGAGTTCTTGCAGAAGATGGGCTTAAAAGACACCACCTTTTCTGGCCCATTCTGTTCATGGAAAGGTGTATTTTGTGCTGAAAAAAGGGTTGTTAAATTGGAATTTTCAGGTTTTGGTTTATATGGTGTAATTCCTGATACCACCATTGGTAAACTGACAAAACTTGAAGTTTTGGATCTCAGCAATAACAAAATCACAGCTTTGCCTAATGACTTCTGGAGTTTGAGCACTCTCAAGAACCTCAACCTCTCACTTAACCAAATTTCCGGGATTTTGCCTAGCAACATAGGCAATTTTGGCCAGCTTCAATTCTTGGACCTTTCTTTCAACAATCTCTCTGGGATTATCCCAGAAGCTACAAGCTCCCTCATAAGTTTGGAAGCTATGAAGTTAAGTGTGAACAAGTTCGAGTCATCAGTTCCAAATGGGTTTTTGCGGTGCACCTCATTGGTTTCTATTGATCTCTCAACAAACAAGCTTAATGGTTCTCTTCCTATTGGTTTTATTTCTGCACTGCCGAAGCTGAAATTCTTGAATTTGGCTGAAAACGAGATTCTTGGTCGGGATTCAGATTTCTCAGGAATGAAATCCATAAGATATCTTAATATTTCGGGCAATCACTTTAAGGGTTCTGTTGTTGGCGTCTTTGAAGGGCCATTGGAGGTGATTGATTTGAGCAGAAACCAGTTTCAAGGCCACATTTCTCAGGTAAACTTCAGTTCGTCTTTCGATTGGTCGAAATTGCTGTATTTGGATATATCAGAAAATCAGTTAAGTGGAGAGTTTTCAACTGATTTATCTCATGCTGTGAATCTTAAGCATCTTAATATTGCACACAATAGGTTCTCCAAACAAGAATTCCTGCAAGTTGCTATGCTTTCCAATTTAGAATATCTGAACTTATCTGAAACCAATTTGATTGGTCGAATTCCTAGTGACATCTCACATTTAACTAGTTTAACAACCCTCGATCTCTCAAAAAACCATCTCGTCGACCACATTCCTCCAGTTTTCACCATGAACATCCAAGTTCTTGATCTTTCTTACAACAAACTAACCGGAGAGGTCCCATTAACACTCTTACAAGAACTCCGAGAAATAAAGAGCTTCAATTTCTCTTACAACAAACTCAGTTTCTGCTCATCCCAATTCTCAAACGAAACCCTCCAGACGGCCCTTATTGGATCAACCAACATTTGTCCAATCGCTGTAAAACCAGCCTTCGTCAAACGAACATCTCCAAGACACAGTGGATTAAAGCTCGCCCTTGCTCTGACACTCTCCATGGTTTCTTTACTCGTGGGCTTGCTGTTCTTAGCTTTTGGTTGTAGAAGAAAAACAAGAATGTGGGCTGCAAAGAAAAATTCATGCAAGGAAGAACAAACTATTTCAGGCCCGTTTTCTTTCCAGACGGACTCTACAACTTGGGTTGCTGATGTTAAACAAGCGAATTCCGTTCCCGTTGTAATCTTTGAGAAGCCATTGTTGAACTTGACATTTGCGGATCTCTTATCTGCAACTTCCCATTTTGACCGAGCCACGTTATTAGCAGAAGGGCGTTTTGGTCCGGTTTATGGTGGCCTATTGGTCAACGGGTTCCATGTGGCGGTCAAAGTCTTGGTCAATGGGTCAACCATGACAGACCAAGAAGCTGCGAGAGAACTCGAGTTCCTAGGAAGGATCAAGCATCCCAATCTCGTCCCGTTAACGGGATATTGCTTAGCTGGCGATCAAAGGATTGCCATCTACGAGTACATGGAAAACGGGAACCTACAGAATTTGCTCCACGATTTGCCTTTTGGTGTGGAGACTAACGAGGATTGGAGAAACGAAGCTTGGGAGGATGAGAATAACGGGATTATTCAAGATGTGGGCCTAGATGGGTTTTTGACGAGTTGGAGATTTAGGTACAGAATTGCCCTCGGGACGTCACGTGCTCTTGCTTTTCTTCATCATGGATGTTCGCCTCCTATTATTCATAGAGATGTGAAAGCTAGTAGCGTCTATCTCGACTCTGATTTGGAGCCGAGATTGTCGGATTTCGGATTGGCTAAGATTTTCGGAAATGGAGTCGAGGATGAAATTGGAAGTGGATCGGTGGGATATGTACCGCCGGAGTTTCTTGATCCGACAGTTGAGATTACGCCGAAATCCGATGTATTTGGATTCGGAGTGATTCTTTTTGAGCTCGTAACAGGGAAAAAGGCTGTTGGAGATGATTATCATGGGGATAAAGAAGGCAATTTGGTAAATTGGGTGAGGGGTTTAGTGAGGAGGAAAATGGGATTTCATGCTATTGATCCAAAGATTCGTGAGACGGGATTGGAGGAGAAAATGGCCGAAGCTTTGAATATTGGGTATCTTTGCACAGCTGAAATTCCGTCCAAACGGCCCACGATGCATCAAGTTGTTGGATTACTTAAGGATCTTGAACCGATTACATATCAATGAAGATGGTGAATAGGTGAAAATTACATGTTTCAGGTTTTCTTTTTCGTTCTTTTTTATGTTTATTAGCTTAATGCTGCCATGAGAAAGATTGTATAGCAGCACGAGTTTTTTTGTTTGTGACTTGTTCGATGTTTCTCATTCTACGTGTAATTTTTCTTGGCTGAGTTGTCTAATTTATCCCGTACGTTGGTTTGGCCTAAAAGATCATATTCATACGGTTTGTGGTGCTGATTTTATTCGTTTCCTGCTGTTTTGTTCTGTTTACTAGGTATCTATAATGTGGAAATAAGTTATAAGGGAGGTATTTGTAATATTGAAATCAAGGTGGGGTACTTTTGTTTTCAGTGGAGGTGAGTATTTTCTGGCTATGGAAGTTCATGCATGCAGATTTATTTAATTTGTCGTTCATTATTGTTGCAGTATTACCAAACTTTATTTAAGAAATTAGAATAATGGAATCTCTCTCCCTAACTTGATTTTAATCATTTCACTATCTTGCCAGCATTAGTGTTCATTTTAAATACAAATGCCAGCATTTAGATCCGAATCTCTTAGTCAATGAGTTCACACGATTGAATTAGATTGAATCATCAGTTTATAATGTAAAATTGAGATTCGAGATTTCTGATTAAACTAATATCGAGTAAAGCTGGTAAACTAAGCATCTATGTGCTCTACTGTACGAAATGCCAGCGAATTAAATTAATTCAAATAAAAAAGAAGAGAAGTTCAGTGGAAACCATAATAATTTATAATATATGCAAACTATATATATTGTTTACTAATTATAATAATATGTCATTACGTGATTGGTTGTGAGGTCATGTTCAGTCTTGTTATTTAAGTTAATTCATAGTTTGGTTGTCTAGCAGAGTGGACTCTTTAGACTGCAGGAAAATGATGGACAAAAATAAATAATTTACTACTCTCAACAATCTAAAGAAAACCAAAAAAAAAAAAATGACTAGTTTTATAGTTGAATTTTTTTGGGAGAAAACTAGACAAAAGGATCTATTCATTTTTTTTCTTAAAACGAAGTATCAATTTTGTAAAGTGTTAGTTAAAAACACCTAAAATAGAGATCTCTTAGTATTAAGAACCTCTTTTGAACAAAAAACTATTATTTTGTGCCAAGTCATCCAAAAAATTAATTTTATATTCATTTTCTTTTTTCTTCTTTTCTATTTAGTTATTAGAGGAAAATAATTTTTTTTTGTATTTTCTTTTTTTTTCTTTTCTTATTTTACGTGACTTTTTTTCTATTTTCTTTTTTCTCAAATTCTTTTCATCTCTTTTTTTCTTTAGATCATATATTTTTGTTCCTTTACCGAATCGTGCAAATTTATAGTCAAATTTAATTTTCTCGACGAGACGAACAAAATGATATAAAGAAATCGAATTTTCGTTGGACGATGGAAACGCGGCGGCGGGCGGCTTCCGGTCATTTTCTCTGACGATCTTCAGGGTGAGTTTTATAGTGTTCAACATGGGTAAGCTAATGGTGAGTTCCATTTCTAAAAATAATACATGAATTGGGGTTATTTGGATTGGACGATTTTGAAGGTTTAATTAAAATTTGATTTTAAGTTATTTGGATTTGAAGAAGAAGATGAAGAAATGGATAGAGCAATTGAAGATGCGGTACCCATTGCAGCTTGCTGGGACAAATGTATCATTGGAACTCTTTCCACTAATGCAGAAGGTTATTGGGTTTTGTTTTTGGTGCTTTTTGCTTTCTCCTATCTTCCTCCTTTCACAATTGTTGCTCCTTCTTCCGGTAAGTATTATTTTCATATTGATTTTCTTGATTTTATATAAGTTAAAGCTCAAATATATATATTGCTATCGAGGGACCTTGAAGTCAATCACTGATAAGAATAAATCCAGCCAATAGCTATATTTTGATGATTTTTAGGTGAAGCTTTCGACTTTACAATATAAATTTCTCTTTCTTCAAATTTGAAGTTAAATTTGCAATTGTTCATTTATTTGCAGAAAAAGGGAAGAATGGATATGGAAATATCAGATTGTGCAGGTACAGGGACTTTGACTTTGGTCAATCCCATTAACATTAGAATATGGGACCAAATGCCATAATCAAGTTCAAGGAGGATTTAATTGAAAAATAAACAAAATGAAGTTGAAATCAATAGATTTGGTATAATATTATGTTTCTTGGTATCATTTATAATTGAGAAATGTCGAAACTCTTGATATAATTTGAAAAATCAAGCTATTAGAAATATTTTCTTTAATTTCTTGGATTGTTGAGATTCGTACTTGATTACGGACCTGATATGTAGCGCCCCCAAAAGGGAACACCACATCCCGCACTGCTGAACACCCCGAGTGCTCGTCGTCGGCTTACACTCGAAGGCCCAATAGCGAACGGCAAAACAAATCAACAAATAAGACAAAGCGGAAGCAATAATAATAAAAATAACCACCACAATAGTACCAACAACATACTAGACATAAGGATAAGGCCTACAAGGCCAATGACAAAATTAATCCCCAATTCCCATATGATAATAAATCTAAAATACAACTCCTGAATGACCTGTCTAGACAGCAGCATACGACCTAAACCGACGCACCACCTGACCACACCTACCTGAAGCCAAAATTAGAAAGAAACGAGGGGTGAGTTTAAAGGAAACTCAGTGAGAGATTTACATATATATATATTTAAAGCATAATTGGTTCACTTATTTTATCCTTTCAAAGAACGTAAAGCAAGAGAAACGGATACACATAAACTTACTTTTTCAAATTGCAAATGTAGCGTCCCTCTCCGTAGGAGGACAAAGAACGCCACATCCGCACCAAAATAAATTTTCGAGCACGAAAGGGTGCCCTACTCGAAAACTCATTTCAGCGAACGGCAAGACACTCAATCAAAATTCCGGCAACAACAATACGACGCCCCAACAACAACAACAACAATCAAATAAATGCGGAAGCAATTTCATAAATAACAGATCACTTCATAAAAGCCATCCATGGCAACACAATTCAAAAGACAAATCTAAAATAATTATCCAATTAATGCCGTGCATGGCTCAACTAAACTATCCCACATCAGGGGCACATAAGTACAGAAAGTAAATCATAATATTAAATACAATAAATCAAATCAATTCAGAAAGTAAAGACTCGACTGTTGTTGGGACACTGACAAGACGATAATACATGAGCCAACCTAGACCTGCTGCTGCCGACTGACAAGATAGGTGACACTGCCACCTGTCTACCTGAAGCAAGAACCAAAATAGAAGGAGTGAGTGTCTTTGAGATCAAATGGTTACTTTTAAAACAAATAAGTTACTTGTCTCTAGTTGAAAGCATTTCAAATCATTTTGTAGATGCATAGGCTTTGCTATCGAACATGTTTGACTAAGCACATAAGGAAATAGTAAAGGCAGGAACAACAAACAATAAGCAAGGCGGGATAAAAATTTATTTCGCAAACCTATGTAACTATGTCCTTGCCCAAGTTGAAAGCATTTTAAACCCTTACCTGGCTCGACAGAACAAGAGAAGGAAAGCAAGCAGCAATTACAATTCTGCCTCAAGATCCCACCTAAAAAACACGGGGTCTAGAGGATGAATGATTGACACGAACAAGAAAACAGACACTGACGCTCGGCTACCAAGTTGTGAACATGCTTAAAGATAACTATTCAATATTTAAGAATGAAAGAGCAAGTAGGGGTAAATTGGTCATTTAACATGTAAAACGCGGAATAAACGGATAACAATTAACATTTGATTAATAATAATATTTAACCATAAACTACTGAGGGGGTATAATTGTAATTCTACAATAGTCATGCATAATCCATTTAAATCAAACCACTTGAATTACAACTTCACAACTTATAGCTTTTCCCAAAAGCTCTAAAGCTACAAGTTCATATTAATCCTATCTCTAGCCTAATCGAACCGAAACCCATTCGTTTGACTACACAAGCATATATCATCGCCGTTGGAATAATTGCGACGAGGGGAACGATCTGTCCGAAGACTCCGTTGACGGATTCCCACCGGAACCGTGCCAAAATCGCCGGAAACCGCCTGCCACTACCGGACCGCCGTCGGGCCACCTCCGATGGTCGAACCCTTATACCGAAATGTTCCTCTCGACGAGCCTCTCACTTCCCTCAAAACCATTTCTCAATCGTATCATCCATCGAAATTTAATTCCACTCCGAAGCTCCAAAACCCTAGAATTCCAAGAGATTCAAAATTAACGAAAATTAGCTCAACGAATTACGAAATGGACTTCGAAATCGGCTTACTCATGTCGACAAGGTTGGAAATCGACTTTTGGTCGATGGAAATGGTCGCCGGAAAGTGGCCAACCTGTAGTGCCCCTTTCCGTAGGAGGAGATAGGACACCACATCCGCACCGAGACGAACTCCCAAACGAGGTAGATGTACCCCACTTAGAAATCCATCCCAGCGAACGACAAGCACTCAATCTATACCGGCAACAACGAACCTAGTCCAACAACAACAACCAACAGAAATAACAGAGTGCGGAAGCTTAAAATATATATATCAATTAAACATTCAAAGCCACACGGGGCATCAATTAACATAAATCAATATCCATCAATTATGTATTTATCTAGCCAATGCTCAACAAATCATCATCAATATCGAATCTCCATAATTCATCAATATATCCAATCGATCTAGAAATTCGGTTCAAATAATAAAAGACAGACTTTTGTTGGACACTACCGACAATTACCAAAGGACACGAAGACCAAGACTCACGAAACGCTGTTGCCAACCGACATGAGAGGTGACAACGCCACCTGTCGACCTGAAGTAAGAATTAAAAATAACGAGGGGTGAGTATAAACGATACTCAGTGAAGGTAAAGTGGGAACAAGTACGAGCCATGTAGCGCCCCCTGAAGAAGGACCGCCACATCCGCACCGAAGCGAACTCCCGAGCTTCAGTGAGGGGCCTCAACTCAAAAACCCACTCCGGTGAACGGAACTCAAGCAAGCACTACCGGTAACAGCAACGACATCCCAACAACAACCACAATAAAATAGAGAAATGCGGAAGCGATTATAAAGTAAACAGATAAATTCCATAAACGCCTACGAGGCTAACATAATATCAATTAAACATGTGCAATTCGAAATACAATAGAATAACAACACATAGTGCCATCCATGACTCAACTAGTCTATCCTGTACAATCCTAGATATCGTCAACTATCCCACATCAGGGGCACATAAGTACGTAAAGTAAATAAATACAATAAACAAGACTCGACGGTTGTTGGGACCATTGACAAGACAAACCAGAAAGACTGAGCCTATCTAGACCTGCTGATGCCGACTGACAAGATAGGTGACGTCGCCACCTGTCTACCTGAAGCAAGAACCAAAATAGCAGGGGTGAGTATAAAGGATACTCAGTAAGGGGGTTTTGATCACAGTTCGTCATTTATCTTTTAAAACTAAAAGTGGTGAGTGTTGCCCATTTTGAGAAAGAAGATAAATAACGAAATACAAGTTGTAAAATAATAACACAAGGCAATACTCGGTTCGGCTTGCTTGGAAAACACGAAAGGGGTTGACGAACCGGATTCTTTAAAAACAATTGCACGTAATGTCAACCGATAAGTTGAAAGGGGTATTAGTTGAGTCACGAGGCCGTTACAAGTTCGAAAGGCACGATTCAATAAGTTAGAAACGATAAATAAACACGGCTCGCAATTCAAGTAATTAGTTGAATAATAAAGGAGGCTTAGGGTAGCAAGTACGAGTCACGCTTCCGGGTTTTATATATATATAGGGAAATACATATGATAACTGAAGAGAACCGGAATGTGCTTCGACTTGTAACGAAAGCCGTAAAACAATTAGGCAAGCAACAAATGCAATAAATCATGCAAATAATGTGTCCCGGCGAGAACGGGCCCTCTCTTTATAACTCCCAATTGAAAAATCATGCAAGCATATAGTCAATTAACTCACCACCAACAGTACTATACAGAATTTTAAGGAGACGCGATTAGCACCACCATACAGAGTTTAAGGAGACGCTGTTAGCACCACCATACAGAGTTTAAGGAGACGCGATTAGCACCACCGTTCACATCAACTTAGGCTAGCCAACCTCCTAGTCGGCCCAAGTTAACACGCTAGAAGTATACATCGGGATTTGCCCTAGACGCTCGTCCCCAGGCTCACCTCCTGTATACCCCGGGCCCAAATTATTAATCAATCTATGGATCGCTTTTGAAATCAATGATAGTTTGGGTGGCCAAAAGGGCCATTCGAAAGTAGGAAATCGGGGTGTGGGAGGCCAAAGGGGCCATTCGGGACAAGGTTATAATTGCGAGGTCGAGAGACTAAGGTTCGCATTTAAAACAAATGGGTTTTCCTTGCCTCTAGTTGAAAGTATTTAAAACATTTTGCTTTGCTATCAAAACGGTTTGACTAAGCAGATAGAGAAATAGTAAAGGCAATACAACAAGTAATAAGAAAGCGGGATAGTGGTTTATTTCGCAAACCTAAGTAACTATGTTCTTACTCCAGTTGAAAACAATTTAAAACCCTTACCTGGCTCAACACGACAGTATGAAAGCAAGCGGTAGTCAAGTTTCTCCCTCGTTGGTCCCACCTGTAATACACAGGGCCTAGAGGATGAAAACAAGACCGACAATACTAAAAGCAAGACACAAGACAACAGATGACGCACGACAATTCATATAAACTCCACTCATGCTACAGGTGCAATATGGAAAGTCAGATAATTAAACATGTAAGGATATATAAAATATGGAACAACATTTAAAGGAGTACTAATACAGTTATAATTAATGGGAGAACATTAGAAATTAAATATCAAAGACATGCTAAAACGCAATTAGGGCACGTAGGCATGCTTAAAATAATATAAGGACACTCTCTCGTGAATACGAGATCAAACGGATAAGGAACGGGAAAGGTGGGATAAAATCTTGACGGTCAAATAGGGTCGGATAAATTGTAAATTATGAAGAATATCAAATCCCGAGGCTCGAGGAAGCTATAGGTGAAATCGGATTGATATTCGGAGGTCGTATGTGAAAAGTCAACATTTAAATGAGTGGGGTTGACCCAATTCCCGAAGTGCAAGAAAGGAAAAGGCTGGAAAATGCACTAAGTATGTTGCACCGGCCAACGCACGGGCTTGGCAAGCCGGTGCAAGCACAAATAGAGGTGCACGGCCTTACGCACGGTCTTGAGCACGGTGCCAAGACCGTGCAGGTGCAAACGGGCCTGCGCACGGGCCTGTGCACGGGCTAGTTGAAAAGGGCTGCGCACGGGCTCCTGCATGGTCTTGATCAAGACCGTGCGTTCGCCCGTGTGGAACTACTGAGCAGCAGACTCAGCATATCGCGAAACCTCACACGCGAAATCAACATTTAAATCCATACATCTCCTAATTTACACCATAAAACATCCTAATTTTCACATATAGTCATCTATACCATATTAGCTACACATAGACACAAGAATCACGTAAAATGGTCAAGTAAATGTTCCTAAACACGAGAATCTTAATATTATAAAATTCCTATACAAAAGCCACGAAAATCGTAATGAAGAGGAAATGAAATTGTAACGTCCCGAAAATTCCAGAATATATTCTCGGAATAATTATTCGACATTTCGTTGAATTTTATATGAAAAGATTAGCTTCGTTAGCTAATCTAAATTTATTATAATTATTTCCATATCCTCAACCATTTATAATTACACTTTCAACCCCTCGAAATTATTTTAATCTCTAAACGAACCTACACCCCCTTGAAACACCTTTGCACTATCTTGGACACACCCACACTATCTTGAACACACTTACACCCCCTTGTGCACACTCTCTTGCACACTCTTGAATACATTTACAAATCGAGAGAGAGAGAGAAGGAGAGAAGAGAAGGAGAAAGGAAGAAGAAGAAGGAGAGAAAAGAAAATCCCGTTCCGAATCCGTTGCTCGGTCGATCGAAATTCCGAGACCAGATTTACGATCCTCATTCAATTCTCTATCGGTAACCTTCTTTCTCCAATTCGTTTCATCCATTAAATCCTTCATTTTTATAGATTTTAAATTGAAAGAAATATTTGATGATTTAATTGATTTGTAGGTTATAGTTTACCATTTTTAGTGTAGTTCGGATCAAATTGTAGCTATTAATGTGTACAATGCATGAGTGTGAATTTTATATGTTGTTTTTAGCCTTACAATCCACCCTAGTTGATTTTAGGATGAAACTCTCGAGAAAAACCTTGAAATCGCGTTTCTGCATCTGTGAGATGGAACCACACGGTCCAACGCACGGTCTTGGAACGACCGTGCGCCAGACCGTGCACACACCTTTAACTTGCACCGGCTTGCGCACGCCGGTGCAGAAGCCAGTGCATGCTTGTTTCCGCTTGCACGGTCTTGAGTGCGTGCTCAAGACCGTGCACAAGGCCGTGCGTTAGCCCGTGCGAATGCCTTAGCCAATTTTCCAGCCTTTTTCCTTAGTTGCTCTCGGTAATGGGGTCAAATGGCCAAAAATAAAAGTTGACTTTTTGCATACAACCCCCTAAAATCGAGCCGTTTTCGCCTATAGCTTCCATATGATTCAAGGATGAATATTTCGTAAAGTTTTCAAAATTACGACCTCGTTCGGACCTTGAATCGAGCCTTTTTCGTTTAGGGTTTTTCCCCAAATTTTGAATGTCGTCCGAAAAATCCAAAAATCGCATGAGTGCTTCTTTACAATATGATATGCATGAATGTGCAATTAGAATTTCAATTGAGCATGTTTAGCATCATTAATTTCATACTTTTAATTTAATTGATTCAATTGCATTTTAATTGTAAATTCAATTGCTACATGACGTTTATTGGTTTTTCATGTGATGTAGTTTTCGTGAGTCGTTGTCGTGTCTTGTCTTATGTGGTTCTTGTCGTCTGTTAGTTTCAGGCCATCTTTTCAGGACATAGCTTGGATTGTCTTGTTGTTCCCGTGTTTCCAGGTGAGGGTTTCAAAATGCTTTCAAACGGAGTAAGAATTCTTTTAATTTATTGCGAACTACCCCTTATGTGCTCATCTTGCTTTGATTTCCTTTCTCGTATATCTATTAGATATTTAATCTATATTTTCATGATTCTCATAAAGGTTTTAATATTAACTTGTACTTATGAGTATCTCTAAATCATTTTATTTTCATAAGGCAAGTAAAATTCTTTCTTTTAAGCATGATGGTTTGACTTAGGATTTACCCCCTTCGTCGTCACCCAAACTTGCCCAAATTGCCTTATGGCATCAATTTATATGTTTGTTTTTCAAAGCGAGCAAAGTCGTGTTATTTCAAATGGGCCCGGGAAGGTATCCGGAGGTTGCATCTGGGGACGAGCATCCAGGGTGTAATCCGAGGTGCTTCTCCCAAAAATAAGCGTCAATCGTGGCCCGTCAGGAGTTGATAGCCACGGTTGGGAGCGATGGTGGGCGTTGCATTCGTTGCACGTTTTCCTGAAATTCACAGTCGCCTGGGGTCGCACTTCGGGGTCAGACACCGGTGACGGAGTTACATGTTATTGAGGGGGTTATAAGGAGGAACAGGCCCATTCTCGCTGGGATATTAATTGCTTGCATTTACCGCTTTAGATTCTTTATTATCGTTAAGTATTATCGTGTATGCAAGTCGAACCACGATTCGGATTTTCTTCAATTATGCAAACGTATTTTCCTATATACATATAATCAAAACCCGGAAATGTGACCTTGAATCGAGCATTTTTCGTTTAGGGTTTTTCCCCAAATTTTGAATGTCGTCCGAAAAATCCAAAAATCGCATGAGTGCTTCTTTACAATATGATATGCATGAATGTGCAATTAGAATTTCAATTGAGCATGTTTAGCATCATTAATTTCATACTTTTAATTTAATTGATTCAATTGCATTTTAATTGTAAATTCAATTGCTACATGACGTTTATTGGTTTTTCATGTGATGTAGTTTTCGTGAGTCGTTGTCGTGTCTTGTCTTATGTGGTTCTTGTCGTCTGTTAGTTTCAGGCCATCTTTTCAGGACATAGCTTGGATTGTCTTGTCGTTCCCGTGTTTCCAGGTGAGGGTTTTAAAATGCTTTCAAACGGAGTAAGAATTCTTTTAATTTATTGCGAACTACCCCTTATGTGCTCATCTTGCTTTGATTTCCTTTCTCGTATATCTATTAGATATTTAATCTATATTTTCATGATTCTCATAAAGGTTTTAATATTAACTTGTACTTATGAGTATCTCTACATCATTTTATTTTCATAAGGCAAGTAAAATTCTTTCTTTTAAGCATGATGGTTTGACTTAGGATTTACCCCCTTCGTCGTCACCCAAACTTGCCCAAATTGCCTTATGGCATCAATTTATATGTTTGTTTTTCAAAGCGAGCAAAGTCGTGTTATTTCAAATGGGCCCGGGAAGGTATCCGGAGGTTGCATCTGGGGACGAGCGTCCAGGGTGTAATCCGAGGTGCTTCTCCCAAAAATAAGCGTCAATCGTGGCCCGTCAGGAGTTGATAGCCACGGTTGGGAGCGATGGTGGGCGTTGCATTCGTTGCACGTTTTCCTGAAATTCACAGTCGCCTGGGGTCGCACTTCGGGGTCAGACACCGGTGACGGAGTTACATGTTATTGAGGGGGTTATAAGGAGGAACAGGCCCATTCTCGCTGGGATATTAATTGCTTGCATTTACCGCTTTAGATTCTTTATTATCGTTAATTATTATCGTGTATGCAAGTCGAACCACGATTCGGATTTTCTTCAATTATGCAAACGTATTTTCCTATATACATATAATCAAAACCCGGAAACGTGGCTCGTACTTGTTCCCTCTTTCCCCTCACTGAGTATCTTTTGTACTCACCCCCACTATTTTGATTCTTACTTCAGGTCGACAGGTGGCGTTGTCACCTATCTTGTCAGTCGGCAGCAGGTCTAGGTTGGCTTGTGTGTCTTGTCTTGTCAGTGTCCCAACAACAGTCGTGTCCTTATTTATGATTTGATTTAATTATGTATTTCGGATTATGCTTTATTTTCCGTACTTACGTGTCCCTGAGGTGGGATAGGATAGACTGGCCATGAAGGGCATTTATTATATAATGATTGAGAATGATGTATGAATTACGTTGCCATGGATGGCTTATATGATTTACTTTATATTTGAATTAGCTTCCGCAACTCTGTTGTTTCTTTTACTGCTGTTGTTGTTGGGGTGTCGTTATGCTGTTGCTGGTTTTGCTTGATTGATTGCCGTTCGCCGGGATGGATTTTTAAATGGGGTACATCTATCTCGTTTGGGGGTTCGTCTCGGTGCGGATGTGGTGTCCTTTCTCCGTCCAAGGAAAGGGGCGCTACAAAAATGAAATGGGATAAAAGGATTACCGGTAGGGAATGTAGTGAGGATCGTTCGGGTTTTCACGGCTCGTCAATCGGGCGAGAAACGGGCTCGGTAGGGCGTCGGGAAGTTTCTCTCCTTTATTCTCCTTCTTTCTCCTTCCTTTCTTCTTTTCTCCTTCTTTGTGTGTGATGAGAGAATGAGAGAGATAGGTAGATATTTAGGAAAATATCTCGGGGGGGGGGGGGGGGGGGGGGGGGGGGTGTAAAATGGTCATTTAGGCTTTTAAGGGCATTTATGTAATTTAAGTAATTGAGGGCATTTAAAAGATAGGTTAAATCAATCCTTTCCACAAGATTAATTAATCCAATTGGATAGATCGAGAAATTAGGCAAGAAAGAATTCGCGTAATTATTAATAATATAATTAAAATATTCGGGTCGTTACAAGCCACGCTTCCGGGTTTTGAATATATATAGGGAAATACATTTGCAGAATTGAAGAAAATCCGGAATGTGCTTCGACTTGCATTCTCAACGCTAATTAACAGTACAATAATGAAATTAAAGCATAAATACAGTCAAGTAATATCCCAGCGAGAATGGGTCCGTTCCTCCTTATATCCCCTGCAAGTCAATATAAAACTCCATCTCCGGTGTCTGACCCCATAGTGCGACCACGGGCGACGAATTGAATTTTAGGAAAACGTGCAACGAATGCAACACCGACCATCACTCCCAACCGTGGCTATCAACTCCTGACGGGCCACGATTGACGCTTAATTTTGGGAAAAGTACCTCGGGCAACACCCTGGACGCTTGTCCCCAAGTGAGACCCTCGAATACCCTCCCGGGCCCTCAATAAAAGAAAAGTCAAATATTTTACTCGCGTTTGAAGAATATTATAAGTTGAAAGCCAAACGGGCATTTAGGCAAGGGTGTGACGACAAAGGGGGTAACCATGAGTTTCATACGTGTCGAGATGTGCTGACGGACTCCCCCAACGACTTCCCTCATAGACCCAAATCCTAAGTCAAAGCGTCACGCTTGAAACGAAAGAGTTTACTTGCCTCTTGCAAACAAAAGGTTTAGATATACTCATAGGTATAAGTTGATATCAAAACGTTTGTTATTAAAATCATGAAAATATAATTAAATATTTAATAGATATACAAGAAAGGAAATCAAATCAATATGAGCACGTTAAGGGTAGTTCGCAATAATTAAAAGAAATTCTTACTCCAGTTGAAAGCATTTTAAAACCCTCGCCTGGGAGCACGGGAACGACAAGACACTCAAGCTATTCCTTGAAAGGACGGCCTGAAACTGACAGACGACAAATCAAATAAGACAAGACTCAACACACGACTCTCAAAGACTACAACACATGAAAGACCAATTAATAATCATGTAGCAATTAAAATTACAAGTAAAAATGCAATTAAATCAATTAAACGAAAGATACGAAATTAAAGATGGTAAAGATGCTCAATTGAAATTCTAATTGTACAGTCATGCATAATATATTATAAAGAAGCATTCATGCGATTTTCAGATCATTCGGACAACATTCAAAAATTGGGGAAAAAGTCCTAAACGAAAAAGGCTCGATTCAAGGCCCGAGCGAGGTCGGAATTTTGAAAACTTTACGAAATATTCATCATTGAATCATATGGAAGCTATAGGTGAAAACGACATGATTTTAGGGGGTCGTATGCAAAAAGTCAACTTTTATTTTTGGCCCATTGACCCCATTACCGTGAGCAACTAAGGAAAAAGGCTGAAAATTTGGTTAAGGCATTCGCACGGGCTAACGTACGGTCTTGAGCACGCACTCAAGACCGCGCAAGCTAAAACAAGGGCACACTAGTGCGCAAGCCCGTGCAGGCATAAAGGGTGGTGCACGGCCTGGCGCATGGTCTTGCCAAGACCGTGCATTGGGCCGTGTGGTTCAACTTACAGGTGCAGAAAAACGCGATTTAAGGTTTTCTCATGAGGGTTTCGTCCTAAAATCAACTAGGGCGGATTCTATAGCTAAAATTAACACATAAAATTCACACTCATGCATTATACACAATAATAGCTACCATTTGATCCGAACTACACTACAAATGGTAAACTCTAACCTACAAACCTATCAAATTATCAAATATTCAAACTTAACAAAATGTTAACAAAATAAAGGATTTGATGGATGAAATGAATTGGGGAAAGAAGGTTACCTGTAGCGGGCGGCCCAAACGGGTAACGCACGCCCCGCACCGAGCCCCGACCCGGAACCGAAATGGAATCCGACCCGAATTAAAACCCGGCGAACGGCACACATTTACTCAATGACTAGGCAGGGTTTTCAAAAACGAAAGAAAACGACAAAGGTGCGGAAGCGAAATTTAACAAAACAATAGATCATAATAATTGCACAAGTATTAAGGTCCACCAAGGCCAACGAAATTCAATTACTTAAATAATAAACGGGTTCGATACAATATCCCGACTACTACATAAATATAATCCTAATATCATAAACATAAATAAAATCATACGGACAAGAGTTATACATGAACGAAATAAATGCAACTCTAACGACGACAACTACGACGACTACGACGATCAAATCCCGCCTAGTATCCTGAAACCAATACAGGGGTGAAACAGAGAGGGTTAGTCAAACGACTAAGTGAGGAGGGAATAATAATGTATATTATAAAACGGAAATGAGTCACCATTTTTAAACTTAAAAGAAATCAACATAAAAGAAAAGTTTTCGTAAACGGGTGGTGATTTAGCATAAAACTTAACATATCATATGACTCGGCGAGTCGAGCCCTTAACTCCAATTTCCAAACATAAAACGGGAAACCACCCTTATTCCTCCAATGTAGACGGACCGCTAAATCCGAACTACGCATAACATACCGTATAATCTCAGGTACTCAAAGGGCTGCCACTTCGGCCTCACCCCGAGCTCCCAAAGGTGGAGGGAACCATAGAATTTCCGTCGTAGACCCGATGTCTACCGACTTCGTCCTATCATCCTGACTTCGGGCCCAAACATACATACATACAGTTCATAACTCGCTTTTCAAATCATTTCGGGTTGGCCAAAAGACCGTTCGAGACATATCATATGCGAGGCCGAAAGCCAAAGTTCGCCTTAGAAAACAAAGGGGTTTTACACGTCTCTTTCGCAAACGTTTCGAAGACTACACGTAGTACTTTTTCATATCAAAACATTTTCGATAAATCGAATAAACATAATAGGTATAAATATTTACTAAGTGTATATATAGAAACAGTATGAAAACAAAACGTAAACATGGCTTATATCGGGAGAGGCTTATTTATATATATACATAATAGTACTGGAATCAGAAACGGAAAGCCTCACCTGTTGGCTATACAAAAAGAAGAGCAAAAGCAAGAACCGGCGCTACTCCTGCTGGGCAAATCTCTCATCGGTCACACGACGGTAGTCGGAGAACTCCGAATAAAATTGCTGCAGATCAATCGACTCCTGGTTCTGCGTGCTTCTTCTGCTGTGTGAAGACTCGGGTATCGAAGCATCCTGTCCCAACAACTGTGAGTAGATGTGCTGAGCCTGCTCGTGGACCTCTGGGTTCGGGGGTCCTTCTTCGTGAGCATCATCTTGGACGACTTCCCCTAAGGGTAGACCGTCTACCAGAGCATACGGGTCGTTCCGCCTCAGATCCTTTGTGCAAATGGCCATTTGGGCTAGAGTGCCATAACTAATCGAGGTCGGACCTCCAACGGCAACCTGAGTATCGAGCCCTTCCACTTGGGCACACTCCAATATGGCGGTGATATAGGAGCCTACTCGAATCTCTCCTCTCGACCGAGTGGAGATGTACATCATATGGTCCATCATATACGAAATAGGGTTGAACCTGACCCCTCTCACCATATGGTCGAGCATGAGACAATCTTCGGTATTCACCGCTCCCGGACTGTCTCCTCTAGCTAGAACCGATCGAGAAACGGCTCTATGCACAATTCTTAGCTGAGTGGTGATAAGCGTTGTGGCTTTGGATATGCCGGAGTTGAACATTTCAGTGGAGGTGGAGATACGTCTCCAAGCTTCGGCCTGATTCCATCCATCGGCACGTCTTCTAGGTGCCGTGACATCCAACTGAAAATACTCTGACATCTTCCGGTATGAAAGCGTGTAATCTTGGTTGAATGCTCGGAAGTGGATTCCAATTGGCATCTCGAGGTCGTCTGGAAATGCCGCGCCCTTCAGAGAACTCAAAAATTCACATGTTGTCCATCCTATGTTGTCGATATATCGGGATATGCCTTCGCCTAGGCCCAACTGATACATGGCTTCCATATCGAGGAATTGTGTGGCCCTAACCGGTCGTTCCATTAACTGATTGAAGACATTTTGGTCATCCTCATTTCCCAAATTTACTTGATAACCTTCCGGTGCCACTACGTCGGGTAACTCCCTTGCCCAATGCCCGCTACGAGTCTCGCGGTCGCCTTCCATAATAGAGCTTGAGTTGATTTGAGTTGAAGGAAAATAAGTTGCAAATTCCACTTGAGACTTTCACCAAACACTTGGCGTGCGCTACTTCGGGCGAAGATAATGTGAGATCGGTACAACGGATCGAGCCTAAAATTCCAACAATTCAAAGAACATGCTGCAGACAATGCACCTTCAAAATCTCACAAAGATCCGTCGGCTGGATCGAGAAATATACGAACTCAAAGTTGGGTGGAAATTGGGGGAGAATACAAGGGGAAATTTTCGCAAGAGAAAGGAAAATGTGGGTTGCGCGCGAATCTGGAGCTACTGATCATTTTAAAAGCTGGAAGAGGTGCGCACGGGCTCTCGTCACGGCGTGTGACGAGGCCGTGTGGGGAGACACGCACGGGGTATCGTCATGGCGTGTGACGACACCGTGTGAAAGAAACACACACGGGCTCTCGTCACGGCGTGTGACAAGCCCGTGTGGATGGATGCGCACGGTCTCTTGCACAGGGTGCGACAAGACCGTGTGGATAGGTGCACGGGGTCTCGTCACGGCGTGTGGCGAGACCGTGCAAGGCATGCAGGGGCAGTTCATGTGTTTTAAACCACACAAACTTCACAAAATTCATACAAGGAATATATTTCACCAAAATCATATAAATTCACATATATAATATTTTCACATATCATCAATTATACGTCTAACGCACATAATTTTAAAACTTCAACATAAGATGAAATTAAATGAATTTTGGATGAATGTCATGACAATGCAATATACCTGGATCGTTCATACGAAAATCAAGCTCCGTCTTCTTGACTCGTTTCGACTTTTTCTTCCTCGTGCAATTTGTGCGGAGATGGAAGGGACTTCCACATGAGAAGCAACGTCCATACTTCTTTCGACATTCTGACTCTTGATGGTCTCTTTGGCAAAAGCTACATACTGGCGCTCCCTGCGGTTGGGGAGGTGCATTCTGCTTCGATGAAGATACCGGGAAGGTCTTCTTTCCGGAAGAGGGCCCTGAATGTGTAAATGGCCTCTTGGAACTCGCTGGATGGTACTGAACGGTGGTAGTGGCAAGAATAGGACTCGGTCCCATTAGGTTGAGTTCAGACTCAATATGTAAAGCCACTTCCACTGCGTCGGTAGGATGTGCCACGGCATCCTCAGCATCGCCTTCCAAGGCGTAAATACGAGCATAGGCTTGAGGCTGAGCTACTCCCTGCTGTACCAGTCTCTTCTTCGGGCATACATTCACTCTGCGATCGGCGCTACCACATCCGTAGAAAAATCCATTCTTCCTCTAACATTTGGCCTCTAAGTGCGGCCCCTTACAGAATCCACATACGGGTCGTGGATATCCCTGAGGTCGGGGAGGAGTAGGCTGAACGAGGGTCTTGAACGGCTTCTTCCCAGAAGAGGACCCAGACGGAACAAATGGCCTCTTCGAACCAAAGGGGAAACCCTTGGCGGCTGGGATCGGTGTATCGGCCTGAGGTGTCAACGGAGGTGATGAGAGTAGTTTACGTGCACGACGACGTGAAGTCATCCTGTAAGGTTAATAGCAAATATGCATGAAAGGTAAGTGAGTATGCAAAGCCGTAAGCACATAGGCAAGTAAGGTTCAGATAGAGTTCACATAAGCACTTAGCACATTTGCACAAATTCCACAGAAGTCCTAAGTCGTACGACCTAGACACAACCGGACACGACAGATGTAGCGCCCCCCTGAAGAAGGACCGCCACATCCGCACCGAAATGGATTCCCGAGCTTCAGCGAGGGGCCTCAACTCGAAAACCCACTCCGGCGAACGGCACTCAAGCAACCACTACCGGCAACAGCAACGACATCCCAACAACAACCAGAAAAGAGCAGAGAAAATGCGGAAGCGATTAATGTAAACAATTAAATTTCATAAAAGCCTACGAGGCTAACATAATATCAATTAACATTTAAAATCAAGATACAGAATATTCATAAACAGATAGTGCCATCCATGGCTCAACTAGTCTACCCTATGCAATCCTAGATATCATTAACTATCCCACATCAGGGGCACATAAGTACATAAAGTAAATAAATACGATAAACAAGACTCGACGGTTGTTGGGACCACTGACAAGACAAACCAAAAAGACAGAGCCTATCTAGACCTGCTGAAGCCGACTGACAAGATAGGTGACGTTGCCACCTGTCTACCTGAAGCAAGAACCAAAATAGTAGGGGTGAGTATAAAGGATACTCAGTAAGGGGTTTGATCACAGTTCGTCGTTTATCTTTTAAAACTAAAAGTGGTGAGTGTTGCCCGTTTTGAGAAAGAATACGAATACGAAATATAAGTTGTAAAATGACACAAAGCAACACTCGAGTTCGGCTTATTTGAAAACACAGAAGGTTGACGAACCGGATCCTTTAAAACATTTGCACGTAATATCAAGCCGATAAATTGAAAGAATATTAGTTGAGTAATAAATGAGGTTTAGGGTAGCAAGTATGAGTCACACTTCCGGGTTTTATATATATATAGGAAAGTACATATGATAACTGAAGAAAACCGGAATGTGCTTCGACTTGTCACGAAAGCCATAAAACAATTAGACAAACAATAAATGCAATAAATCATGCAATAATGTGTCCCGGCGAGAACGGGCCCTCTCCTTATAACTCCCAATTGAAAATCATGCAAGCATATAGTCAAATACTCCACCACCAACGATACTGTACAGGATTTAAGGAGACGCTGTTAGCACCACCATCAGGATTTAAGGAGACGCGATTAGCACCACCGTCAGGATTTAAGGAGACGCAATTAGCACCACCGTACAAGGTTTAAGGAGACGCGATTAGCACCACCGTTCGCATCAACTCAGGCTAACCAACCTCCTGGCCGGCCCAAGTCAACACGCTAGAAGTACACATCGGGATTTTGCCCTAGACGCTCGTCCCCAGGCTCACCTCCTGTATTGTAGTGCCCCAAATTTGAGAAGCTTGATTTCCGTCCCACATCGGAAGATCAATTGATATTGAAAGGGTTTATAAGTTAGAACCCATGTACAACCAATATGGATTAATCCCTTTTGGCAAGTGCTTTCCAAGCCAAACTTTAGGGTTGTGCACAGTGGATTCGAAGCTTATACCCGCACGTCCAACGGGCCCGCGAGGGGGTTCTCCTCTCCGAGCCCGGGGGTCGTGACAAATGGTATCAGAGCCAACCGTCAATCGTGGGAATGCATGTTCCACGCATGTTAGTGTCACCTCTAAAAGGGGCTCCGCGTGTGTGGGGAGCCGCGCTCCACATTCTCCACTGGCGGGGAGTAATGGGCCTATGTCGCGGCGTAATGAGGACATTACGCTCTGAAGGAGGGGCGAATTGTAGTGCCCCAAATTTGAGAAGCTTGATTTCCGTCCCACATCGGAAGATCAGTTGATATTGAAAGGGTTTATAAGTTAGAACCCATGTACAACCAATATGGATTAATCCCTTTTGGCAAGTGCTTTCCAAGCCAAACTTTAGGGTTGTGCACAGTGGATTCGAAGCTTATACCCGCACGTCCAACGGGCCCGCGAGGGGGTTCTCCTCTCCGAGCACGGGGGTCGTGACACTCTAGTTCGAGTCTTCGTGTGGCGAACGTGTGGATTCAAAGTTCTTGAGAACTCGAATCCCTACATCAGCAGGCGTGCTAAAGGTGTTTACTCTAAACACTCATTTTGTGTAAACATCATTAATCGGTTCATAAACTTCCTGGGGAATTCGATATTTGATTCCCGACATAAAAATTTTAAATTCCGCTATTGCCGGGTTTTCTATTCCAACAGTGTCTAACGGTCAAGATGGAAGAAGATCTCCGATAAGCTATTCGAAGGTTTGGAACTTAGTTTGGAAGTTAAATTTATTACCTAAAGTTAAACTTGTGATAATTTATTGAAACGCCATTCCAATGTTTCATCTTCTTGTTCTATTTGTGATTTTGATTGTGAAAATATGGCTCATGCTTTGGTTTCATGCCCATTTGCGAGACAGGTGTGGGCACTTTCGAATATTTCTTGGGGTGTTGTGAGTAAATTGGAAGTGACTATGAGTCTAGGGATTGAAGAGGCGATTAGAACATTGGATGATGGGGACTGTTGTAAATTCTTTTCAATATTATGGGCCATGTGGGTGGTTTCATAATAAGAAATGGACTGAAGAGCTAGAATCCACACCTATGGAGATTCTTGTGTTTGCCACCTGGTTCTGTGAGGATCAGAAATTTGCATGTCACCAGCCAACTTTACAAGCTGCTAGGGACGAAGGGGAGCCTGGATCTTGGGAGGCTGATCATGTCCAGCATGCAAGTTCTCGTTGGTAAACCTCCAGCTGGGGTTGTGAAAATCAACTTCGATGGGGCACTTTTTCGTGAGGCAGGTGAGATAGGAATTGGCATTGTTGCAAGGAATGAAGAGGGTCAGATTCTTGCTTGGAAATGGAACAGAACTCAAGGGGCTCAGGACGCTGAATTGGCGGAATCTTGGGCAGCACTTGCAGCAGTTCATTTAGCACGAGAAATGGGATGGAGCAGAGTACAAATTGAGGGGGATTGCGCCAATTTGATTCGCATACTTCGGGCTTCAACTCCTGATTGTTCATATTTTGGCAACTTAATTGAGGAGACTAGATCTATTGCATGGTTATTTCATTCTTGTAATTTTAATTTTATTGGATGTGAAACTAATTATGTAGCTTATGTGTTGGCTCGTAATGCGGCTCAGGCTCACTTTGATACGGGAGTTTTACATACCCGATTGTACTGAACAATTTGTAATTTCCGATTTAAATTAATGATATTACTTCTTTCTTTAAAGGGAAAAACTTATTAATACATTTATGTTGAATCCCACGATGCAGAATAAATTAAATATGCTAAATTACCTTTTCCGTTTTCTGTTCGAGGGTATAGAAAAGAAAGATGAAGGAGTATTGTGGGGATTCCTCCTACTGGAAATGAAAATCATAGAGATTGTGATTGTTAATTAGCAAATTCAAAAAAAATATTCGTTAAATTACATAATCACTTCAATCATCCAAAATTTGAATGAGCATTCTTCCCTCAGGTCAGTCCAATTTACAGAGAGTAGCAATTGATTGATAAACCATTAAACCTACACAACCAATAGAAAATATAATTTTAGACCCAGAAGCAACCATCGCCGACTGCCGCGCGCTACCTTCTACCTACCGCCGTCGTACCTCCATCGTCCAACAAAACCTAGATTTCTGTATATCATTTTGTTCGTCTCGTCGAGATGATTAAATTGTACTATCAATTTACGCGATTTGATGAAGGAACGAAAAGATATGATCAAAAAAAATGAGAGGAAAAGAATTTAAGGAGAGAGAAAATAGAAAAAAGAATACACGTAAAAGCAGAAAAAAAAATAAAAAAAATGAAAAAGAAAATATTTTTGTCTCATAACTAAACCGAAAAATAGAGAAAAGAAAATGGTGAAAGAAATAATTTATTTTGATGACTTGGCGGATGACTATGCAGAAATAATATTTTTTAATCAAAACAAGTTCTTAATACTAAGATATCTCTATTTCAGATCATTTTTCTTATAACTTTTTAAAACAAGTCCTTATTTCTAATGAGAAATGTGAAATAGATCCTTTTGTATAAATTTTCGTTTTTTTGGGTACAAAGTTTGAAAGTTGTATGGAAGCAGCAATTATGGGCTGCATCACTAGCTTAAGGTTCAAAATGCCGATTATAATAATGAGCCCCACTATCTAAATTAATAAATAATGTCTATTTTCTACTCTCCTTTATCTACATATATCTATCTTGTTCCCTTTTTTTCTTTTTTTTTTTCTTTTTCTTTGAGGAATCTATAGTATACTATACTATAACACCTTCACCCCCTTTGTGTCTTGCTATTTTTTTTAAAAAAATACTAACTTTTTTTTTCTTTTTATATGATCTTCTCCATCTCTTATATTTTCTCTCCCACTCTCATATATTTCACTTTATTTTTCTTCTGTTTATCTCTTCCTTTTTTTATGTTCTTTTTAAATTCAAATTATAAAATAAATTTTAATTTATCATACTTTAAAAGTATATATAAAAATAATTTAGACATATATTATAATTTCATATTATTTGAATTTCATTACTTTATAAATTTATAATTTATATTTATTGGGCACACGTATTGAGTGTGCCATATTTACTAGTACAATTAATTAAACTCAGATAAGAGTCAGGAAGCGCGCGTAGATCATTACTTTGAAACCTCCGCTCGGATTAGCCTTGTTCGTAGTTAATTTAATGTGAGATATCGCGATTGGATCCGAATCATGTGTCAGACGGATGTCAACTTCCATCAAACTTCTTAAATCATGCTCTTGACACCCCCAACCCCGGTCAAACATTGGGGAATCTTTCTTTCTATAAATACCGTCATTTTAGCATCAAGTAAGTAATTTCAAGTACTCTTAATTCTATATAAGAAGTTCCTACTTTGGTCTTGAAAAAAAAAAAAAAAAAAAAAGAAGCTCCTACTTTGGGGAAAATTATCTCAGAAACGTCTCTTTAGCGCAATCTTCTTCTTTAATACATCATATATATTTAAAAAAGCAATAATATGTTGGAAATACATATAAAATATACACACATTGAAAATTAACTATGAAAAATGAAACCAAAGAAGCTGTTTTTGTGGTAATGCTAGCTTGAGATCCACTTTGCACGTAATGATAATTGATGGGAAAATAGAAAAAAGACAATGTCCCAACATCGTCTGCAATTATTTTCTTTAATTTCTTTAATGGAATATTTACTGCACTAAAAAGATGATTATTTATTTCCATAAAATAAGATTGCAAAAGATGCAATGCAACCTCAATTCCCTGATCATAATGGCACAAATAGTGTTAATATAAATTGAAGTTACTTATTCTACGAGTATTTTTTCAATTAGTGATGTCATAATTACACTTAATTAATTATATAAATTATATATCCTATTATCAAACACCAATTGAATTCGTGAATTTGGATCCTAGAAGCCGATATTCCGATGTGATCATGTGACATAAACTTTAATTTCCAAGTTTAAACAAATTTACCCGGAATTAATGGAATAAGTTGGGCCAAAATCATATTTTGCATATTCCAAGCCCGAATTGAGATCGATGGGCTGAAAAATCCGGTAATCGCTCCATTATTTTGTTTGTAATTTGAGTGAACTAGAAAGAGGGGCTCTAGTTGTTTTTTTTTTTTTTTATAGAAAGAAGGACTTAATTTTAAAAATTATATGTAAAATACACTGAAATGGAAACCTATTAAAAAGAATGACCTGTTTTGATTAAAATATTATTAAATTTGTGCTAAGTCATCAAAATAATTTTTTTTTCCATTTTTTTTCTGCTCTTTTATGCCAACTTATCAAATAAAATTATTTTCTTTTTTCATTTTCTTTTCTTATTTTACGTTATCTTCTTCTTCTTTTTCTCTCTCTTCAAATTCTTTTCTATCTTTTTTTTGTAATCATATCTTTCCGTGCCTTCACCAAATAGCGCGAATTTATAGTACAATTTAATCCCTGTCGATGAGACGAATACAATGATATAAATAAATCAAGGTTTCGTTGAAAAACGCCGTTGTGACACCCCGAATTTTGGAAACGTCACGTAAAGGTAAATTGAGAAGGAAATCATGTCTTTGCATGCATTCACGTTTGCCTGGCATATTAATTGTGCAATTTTAATTAATTTTTCGAAGAATAAGTATTATTTTTTTTTAAAATATATTCTTCATCTAGAAACTAGATTTTATTGAAAGATAAATAATTGATTTATTTATTTTGGTTACTGTAACTACGCAAAGGAATCCAAAATATATAAATACATATATTATTTCTGTTAGACAAAGTATTACTTAACAAATAAAAGATCTGGAACATCGTGGATATTACTTATTTTCATTAGCTGACATTAATAAATTGATCAGATATATACGTGTTTCACTTTTACTTACTCATCAAAACAAAACTCATTCCTGAACTAACTTTCAGCTAGAGAAACCGGACAGGTAAAACCCTTCGTCTTCCTCTCGTCACTTTCTAGTATTTCTTTTAATCATAGCAACAGTAAGTTTATTGGATAAATTAAGGTGCTTCCAAGAATGATTAAGTTGATAGGAATATTCCGTAGTTGTTGACTTTGTCCGTAGATGATGTATGGCTTTAAAGTAAGATAATAATATTCATCTGGGTGTACTGAGTGTAAAAATACGTGTATTACATGTACAAGTATGTGTGTGCATTTATGTGGTGATTTAATGAACCGAAACAAGCTAAGTAATCAATTTTTCCATAAGTTCATGTATCATCTATAATTACATGTTATAGTGCCTTCCTGTTCCTTTTCGTATGTATATATATGTAGTAGTCATTATGATAAATGAAATTAATTTTATCAGATGTTGGTATATCACTTATTAGCAACTAGTTGGTTAGATTTTTGGGTTAATCCTATTTCACGGATCCCTAAACACATAAAACATTAAATTACTTTCTAGACTTATACCAAATACCTCAATTTTCTTTTTATACATAATTAATTACTAATGATTTCACTAATTAATTGTAGGTCTCACAAATAGATGTTTATTACATAGTAAGTAGACTACTTTATCGTAATCATTGTTCATATACAATAGGTCAATTGACTTCAATTTTTTTTTAGTTACTGGGTACACCTGAACAGAGAATCAATTGAACTTTAAATTCTCAAATTCGATGGGAATAATCACTACCTGAGTTACTTTGAAAACCTGAATTAGCTAGTCGATATTAGAATTAGTAATTATATGTGATCAATATGTGCCTTAATTGGAAAACTAGTCTAGTATTGGGATAACGTGAGATAGAGAGTTAATTCCCAACTCACCTCTGCTTATATTTGATCCAGGTTACTCAGGAACACTAGATGCGAACATTTCAGTTGGTGAGGAAAAATTTTATTATTATTTTTCTAAAATTGGAGTACGTATATATGTAAATACCTAATATATATGTAAGCCCATCGTAAGACCTTTACTTTATGATTTTAATGTTTTCTCCCCAATCTGCTATTACCTATATATAGATACTTTAGCTACTAATTTCATTGAATGTTTTAAGAAAAATAATTTGATATCAAATGGCTTTGTATCAATATGTACTGCATCAAATGAACTCTTTCGTTTTAAAACAAGAATCCCGCCTGTTCTATTCTACGAGCTATTCTGTTCTGTACTGTCTATCTGTTGCACCTTTGGGGACGCCCAAGGGGAAGTTTGGGGCCCAGGGGTTACTTTCAATCAGAGCGGCTGGGCGGCTCGGGCTGTCGGTTAATCTGTGCGAGGTAGCGCTCATTCTGTGGTTTGCCATTTCGTTGGCTAGGAGGTTAGTTGTGATAGCCGAACCAATAGAGATTATCTCACGGGCACGTGGGACTCTCGCTACTGTTAGTCAGGGGGCACTCTGACATGGAGTGTGTGGGGTTTTATTATTTTATACCGTTTGGGAGCCATAAGGTGAACTGTCTGTCGTAGCTCGTACCATATGCATGTATATAATCTGTATCCTGTGATCGCCTGTTCATGCATCTGATTCTGAATTTAATGATTATCTGTTATTTTAATTCTCCAGTATCACCTCACTAAGTCAGTTTGACTTACTCCTTTCATATTTGACCCGTATTTCAGATATCCCGGAGCAGGAAATACATTTAGGTGAGGAGCAATTGGGCTAAAAGGGAATGTGCTACCTTACCTGTTTTTGTTTGCTGATATGTGTACTTGTAACGACCCGAATATTTTAATTATATTATTAATTATTACGCGAATTCTTTCTTGCCTAATTTCTCGATCTATCCAATTGGATTAATTAATCTTATGGAAAAGATTGATTTAACCTATCTTTTAAATGCCCTCAATTACTTAAATTACATAAATGCCCTTAAAAGCCTAAATGACCATTTTACCTCCCGAGATATTTTCCTAAATATCTACCTATCTCTCTCATTCTCTCATTTTTCACACAAAGAAGAAAGAGAAGAAAGGAAAGAAGAAAGAAAGGAGAAAAGAGAGAAAATCTTCCCGACGCCCTACCGAGCCCGTTTCTCGCCCGATCGACGAGCCGTGAAAACCCGAACGATCCTCACTACATTCTCTACCGGTAATCCTTTTTCCCCATTTCATTTCGATCCCTCTTCGTCGCGATTTTCGTGAGTTTTATATAGAATTTTATTATATTAGGATTTTCGTGTTTAGGAAGATTTACTCGACCATTTTACGTGATTCTTGTGCCTATGTGTAGCTTAGATGATATATATGATTATATGTGAAAATTAGGATGTTTTATGGTGTAAATTAGGAGATGTATGAATTTAAATATTGATTTCGCGTGTGAGGTTTCGCAATCTGCTGAGTCTGTTGCTCAGAAGATCCACACGGGCGAACGCACGGTCTTGATCAAGACCGTGCAGGAGCCCGTGCGCAGTACTTTTCAACCTGCACGGGCTTGAGCCCGTGCACGGGCCCGTGCGCAGGCCCGTTTGCACTTGCACGGTCTTGGCACCGTGCTCAAGACCGTGCGGGAGGCCGTGCACCCCTTTTTGTGCTTGCACCGGCTTGCCAAGCCCGTGCGTAAGCCCGTGCGTTGGCCGGTGCAACATACTTAGTGCATTTTCCAGCCCTTTCCTTTCTTACACTTCGGGAATTGGTCAACCCCACTCATTTAAATGTTGACTTTTCTCATACGACCTCCGAATATCAATCCGATTTCACCTATAGCTTCCTTGAGCCTCGGGATTTGATATTCTTCATAATTTGCAATTTACCCGACCCTATTTGACCATCAATTGACACCTTTCTCGTTTAGGGATTTTTCCCACCTTTCCCGTTTCTTATCCGATTAACCCCGTTTTCGCGAGAGAGTTCCGTTATATTATTTTAAGCATGTCTACGTGCCCTAACTGCGTTCTAGCATGCTTTCCATATTTACTATTAATGTTCTTCCATTATTACAATTGCTTTAAATATTCCTTTAAATGTTAATTCATATGTTATATATCCTTATTGTAGCGGGCGCCCCAAACGGGTAACGCACGCCCCGTACCGAGTCCCGACCCGGAACCGAAATGGGATCCGACCCGAACCGAAACCCGGCGAACGGCAAGCATTTACTCAATAACTAGGCGGGGGTTTCAAAACAACGAAAAGACAAGTGCGGAAGCGAAAATAACGAAACATTAAAACATAAATAATTCCACAAGTATTAAAGCCCACCAAGGCTAACGAAATTCAATTAATTAAATAACAAACGGGTTCGATACAATATCCCGATAATTATAATAACGGGTTCAATATATACATAATCCCGAATACAACTTAAAGTAATAAATCCCTAATATCATAAAACATATAAATAAAAGCCATACGGGAAAGAGTTATACATGAGCAAAAATAATATAACTCTACGACGCCTACGACGACGAAGATCCCGCCTAGTATCCTGAAACCAGTACAGGGGTAAAACAGAGGGGGTTAGTCAAACGACTAAGTGAGGAGGGAATAATAATATATATTATAAATCGGAAGTAAATCACCAATTTTAAACCTAAAAGAAATCAACATAAAAGAAAGGTTTTCGTAATTGGGTGGTGATTTAACATAAAACATAACATATCATATGACTCGGCGAGTCGAGCCCTTAACTCCAATTTCCAAACATAAAAACCGAAAACCACCCTTATGCCTCCAATGTAGACGGACCGCTAAATCCGAACTACTCATAACAGACGGGAATAACTCAGGTACTCAAAGGGCTGCCACTCCGGCCTCACCCCGAGCTCCCAAATGGAGGAAACCATAGGATTTACGCCGTAGACCCGACGTCTACCGACTTCGTCCTATCGCTCTTACTCCGGGCCCAAACAAACATGCATACATATCATAACTCGCTTTTCAAATCATTTTGGGTTGGTCAAAAGACCGTTCGAGACATGTCATATGCGAGGCCGAAGGCCAAAGTTCGCCTTAGAAAACAAAAGGTTTTACATGTCTCTTTCGTAAACATTTCAAAGTCTATACGTAGTATTTTTCATATCAAATCATTTTCGATAAATCAAATGAACATAATAATCATAAATATCTATTAAGTATATATATATAAACGGTATGAAAACAAAACATAAACGTGGCTTATATCGGGAAAGGCTTATTTATATGTATACGTAATAATACTGGAAACAGAAACGGAAAGCCTCACCTGTGGCTATACAAAATATGACAAAAGCAAGACCGGATGCGCTACTCCACGGGAGTATCGTCTGCAAAATACCAAGACACAACCAATTAAGACTAAGGACGACGCACGACTTATACGAAAGTATTAAAACACATAGGAGCACGTTATACAATTAAATCAATCACTTAAGTTCAAATTCTCAAACGAAAACAGAGTAATTCATGCATTTAAAAATGTAAATCAAGTCCAAATGCAACAAAACTTTACGGACATGCTTAAATTATCATAAAGGAGTATGCATTCGAATTTCGAGAAAATCGGACTTCACATGCAAAAGTTAGAAAATTTGTCGAAAACTTAAAACGCACTATTCACATACCCGAACATGTTGTAAATTCATAAATCATGCAATTCATATCTATTTCATATATATCGAATACACAAGCGAAGAAAGAATTCGGAAAAGACGAGCCGAAGCGGGACCCGTAGGCTAAAATGTGCCCTGGCTTACAAAAGGTCAGGGCACTGTTCGACCAGGCCACACGGCCTTGTGCACGGCCGTGTGCCGAGGCCGTGCACAATCAAGGAACACGCACGGCCTCATGCACACGGCCTCAAGGCCGTGTGCACAGCCCGTGTGCAATTCTCCACACACGCACGGTCTGATGCACACGGCCTCAGGCCGTGTGCACCAGCCCGTGTGCGACCAGATTGAGCAGAAACACGCAGACAGCAAAAACATACGCGATTTCAAACCAAAATTCAACTTTTAATCGATAAATCATGCAAATCACTCCCTAATTCTCACATATAATCATCTACAACATATAATCTACATATAGAAACGATGAACACGAAAATCCATCCACGATTACTATCAAAATCGAATAAAACCTAAATTCTATAACTATTATAAAAAATATGAAATACTAAGCATACGAAACATTAAATGAAAGAATCGTGAAAGGCTTACTCGTAGATGAGATCGCGAGGAGTTCGTAGACGTAAACGGCTCGAAATCCGTCGGGAATTGAAGTCGGAACGATCGTTTTAATCTTCTTCTTCTTCCTTCTCTTTTTCTTTCTTTTCTTTCTTTTTTCTTGTTGCTGCTTGTTTGATTTGGGCGAGAGTGAGGTGAGAGAGAGAGAAAGGAGACTTAGTCAATTTTGACTAGGGTTTAAAGTCGAAGGGGCATAGTCGTAATTTTGCAAAATAAGTTCGAAAATTCACGTTGTCCAAATAATATATAATTACAATTAAAATTCATATTATTAAACGCACATTGACAATTCGTAATTTAGATATAGAAATTCATTCATATACGAAATAATTCTAAAATTTCATAATAAATATCAAGTAAAATACTAAATTGCGCAAATATTCGATTCGGACATACCATAATATAATTCGGATTTTAGGGGCGTTACAATCACCCCTCCTTATGAGAATCTGGCCCCCAGATTCTACTCGTCCGACTGAAATAATTCCGGATGAAACTTGCGCATCTTGTCCTCGGTCTCCCATGTAGCTTCTTCGGTTGTCTGATTTCTCCAAAGGACCTTGACAAGAGAAATCTCTCGGTTGCGCAGAGCTTGAGTCTTCTTATCCAATATCTTCACCGGCTTCGAAACAAAGGTCAAATCCGGCTCTAGCTCAATTTCCTCAACAGGAAGGATCTCGGACTCATTTGGGAAGTACTTTCGGAGTTGGGAAACATGAAAGACGTTGTGAATCCCAGTTAGGCTCGGCGGCAAGTCTAACCTGTAAGCTGCGTTCCCAATCCTCTCTAGAATTTCATAGGGACCCAAAAATCTCGGACTCAGTTTTCCTCCTTTTCCAATTCGGGTGAAACCCTTTCGAGGAGAAGCTTTGAGGAATACTTTGTCACCAACCTCAAATTCCAACGGTCGGCGATGGGTGTCGGCATAGCTCTTCTGTCGATCCTGAGCTGCTTTCATTCTCTGCCGAATAATCTAGATACGGTCGATGGCATTTTGGAGAAACTTTGTAGGAGTTCCTCGTTCCTTATCATCCTTCGTCCAACGCCAATCTTCGAGATCCCAAAACAACGGGGATCTACACTTTCTGCCATACAACGCTTCGTAAGGTGCCATTCCGATCGTAGACTGATAACTGTTGTTGTAGGCAAACTCGATCAAAGGCAACTGGTCGTGCCAATTGTTGCGAAAATCCAAGGCACAAGCTCGAAGCATATCACAGAGATATCTGATCATCCTCTCTGACTGACCATCTGTCTGCGGATGTGCGGCTGTACTGAAAGTCAGCTTCGTTCCCATTCATTCTTGAAGTTGCTGCCACAAACGGGAAGTAAATCGAGCGTCTCTGTCAGACACTATCGTAGTCGGAATTCCATGAAGCTTGACAATCTCTCGGTGATAAATCTCTGCCAACCTATCCACTTTGTACGACATGTTGATCGGTAGAAAATGAGCACTCTTGGATAGTCGGTCGATAATCACCCAAATGCTATCATAGCCACCTCTTACTTTAGGCAAACCAGACACGAAGTCCATGGAAATACCCTCCCAGTTCCACGTAGGAATCGGTAGTGGCTCAAGCAAACCTCCCGGTCTTTGATGTTCAACTTTAACTTGATGACAAGTCGAGCATCTCTTGACGTAATCAGCTACGTCTCTCTTCATACCTCTCCACCATAATAATTCTTTCAGATCCCAATACATCTTACTTCCACCTGGATGAACTGTGTAAGGTGTGTTGTGAGCCTCATCGAGAATCTCTTTCCTCAGACTCTCCGGAACACAAACTCGGGACTTGTAGCGGAGAATTCCTGTGTCGTCCACTCCAAACTGAGTCTCAGAATTAGCTGCGATGTGAACTATCTGTCTCTGAGTCCACTCATCAGTAGCCTAAACATCTCGAATCTTTCGACCCAACTCTGACTGGATCGATATGCTTTGAACATGGGCCTGGGAACTGATGTGAACTCCCTCTAACTTAGCCTCTAGCTGGGCTATGCTTGCCTTCCGGCTTAGTGCAATCGGCTACGACATTCGCCTTTCTGGGATGATACTGAATCTTGCAATCGTAATCCTCAAATAATTCCATCCAACGGCGCTGTCGTTTGTTCAATTCCTTCTGAGTAAACAGGTACTGAAGGCTCTTATTCTGTGAAGATGTCGAACGTGATGCCGTAGAGGTAATGACGCCATTTCAATAATGCAAATACCACGGCGGCTAGCTCAAGGTCGTGAGTGGGATAGTTCTCTTCAGCTGGCTTTAGCTTCCTCGATGCATAAGCTATAACTTTCCCATTCTGCATTAACACACAACCTAATCCTTCGTGTGACGCATCTGCATACACGACAAATCCTTCAGAACCCTCGGGCAGGGTCAATACTGGAGCTGTGGTCAATCTCTTCTTGAGCTCCTGAAAACTAGCTTCACATTTGGCTGACCACTCAAACTTAGCTTCCTTCTTTGTCAACGCTGTTAACGGGCCTGCAAGTTTAGAGAAATCCTTGACAAAACGTCTATAGTATTCTGCTAAACCCAAGAAACTACGGATCTCTGTAGCAGTCTTAGGTCTCTCCCAATCTAGCACTGTCTCAATCTTCGAAGGATCTACCTCGATTCCCGTTCAGGATATGACATGACCTAGGAAGGTCAATCGGTCAATCCAGAATTCGTATTTGCTGAACTTAGCGAATAATTGGTGCTCTCTCAAAGCTTGGAGCACAATCCAGAGGTGTTCAGCGTGTTCTTCTTCGGACTTCGAGAACACTAAGATGTCGTCGATGAAAATAACGACAAACTTATCGAGGTACGGACGGAAAATTCTGTGCATCATGTCCATAAAAGCTGCTGGGGCATTCGAGAGTCCAAATGGCATGACCACAAACTCGAAATGTCCGTATCTTGTGTTGAAAGCGGTCTTCGGGATATCCTCTGATCGGATACGGAGTTGGTAATATCCTTGTCTGAGATCGAGCTTGGAATAAACCCTCGATCCTTGTAGCAAGTCGAACAATTCCTCGATATGCGGTAGAGGATACTTGTTCTTCACTGTCATCCTGTTCAATTCTCGGTAATCGATACACATGCGAAGCGTACCGTCCTTCTTCTTCACGAACAAGACTGGAGCACCCCAAGGTGAGGCACTCGGTCGGATATATCCAATAGAAAGAAGTTCATCGAGTTGGTTCTTCAATTCTTTCAACTTGGCAGGAGCCATTCGGTACGGCGACTTCGAATAAGACTCGGCTCCCGGAACTAGATCAATCACGAACTCTATATCCCGATCTGGTGGCAAGAATTCCAAATTCTCGGGAAACACGTCGACGAATTCATTGACCACGAACGTTTCTTCGATCTTCGTCTGGTCCTTCGGGCGGTTGAGAATGTATGCTATAAAGTATGTCGTTTCTTCTTTCTGAACGAGCTTCTTAGCTTCCATCATTGAGATATACGGACCTTCTCCTGATCGGAAACCTTTAACCTCATTAGAACCTAGAATAACCTTCTTCTCGAAACAATCAACCTTCGCCTGATGCTCGTACAACCAATCCATTCCGAGAATAACCCCATATTTCTTCATCGGCAACTCAACCAAATCTGCCGGGTATTCGATACCCTCGATGATAACCGGACAACGCTTAAGTGCTCGGTTCGCAATAACCTTCGAACCCAACGGCGAACCAACCACTAACACATAATCAAGCAAGGAAACAGGCGCATGCACAGATAAGGAAACAGCAGGCGCAATAAACGAGTGTGAAGCACCCGAGTCGTACAATACATGTATGGGGATGCCATTTATATATATAGTACCTTCCACCACGTCAGTCAGATCTGCAACAGCATCCTCTGCATCGCCTTCCAAGGCGTAAACACGAGCATATGCCTGAGGCTGAGCGGCTCCCTGCTGTACCAGTCTCTTCCTCGGGCATTCACCTATTCTGTGATCGGCGCTACCACATCCGTAGCAAAGACCATTCTTCCTCCAACACTTGGCCTCTAAGTGCGGGCCCTGACAGAATCCACATACGGGTCGTGGAAATCCCTGAGGTCGGGGAGGAGCAAGCTGAACGGCGCTCCTGAACGGCTTCTTTCCAGAAGAGGACCCAGACGGAATAAATGGCCTCTTCGAGCCAGAAGCGAAACTCTTGGCGGCTGCAGGGGCAGGTGCTAATGTCGGTCTCAGCTGTCGGAGATCGGACTCTATTGAAAGTGCCGTCTCGACTGCATCGGTGTAGTACTGGAGTCTGTTCCCGAGCATATGCATACGAATCTCATTCGACAATCCCTCAATGAACTGTCGAGTCTTCCTCTGTTCGTCGTCAACCATTTACGAGCAGTGAATGATAAGCCTTGAGAAATGAGCCTCATACTGGTCAACGGTAAAAGTACCCTGCTTGAGAGCCAGGAACTCTCGCTCACGTCGTTGTCGGACCACCAACGGAATATACTTGGCCCAAAACTCAACTAAGAATTGATCCCAAGTCGGGACCACATGCTCTCACTGCCATCGCTGGTCGATACGGGCCCACCAATCCTGAGCAGCTCCTATCATCTGATACACTGCTAACTCGACCCTCTTAGGGTCCGGACACTCCATTACTCGGAACTTCTTCTCCATCGCCGATATCCAAGCCTCGGCGATAACATCATCAGGTGCACCCTCGAACTGCGGAGGGTTGAGCTTAAGAAACCTTCCCATATCATTCTCGGGGGCAGGTGGTGGCGTGGCTCGGTTAGTATGAACCATGAATTGCCCTAAGGCTTCCATAAACTGTGCTGGTATCGGAACACCTGGAGGCGGACCTGGCGGTTCACGGCTAGGAGGCATTCTGCAAATTCAATACCAAACATGCATGATGATAAGTGATTATGAAAAGCCGTAACACGTAGAGAAGTTAAATTCACGTAATCACGTTGTCACAATCACATAATCCTAAGCCGTACGACCTAAACAGACACGACAAAACGCGACGCTTCAGAGCCTAGGCCATTGGACCAAAGCGCTCTGATACCAACTGTAGCGGGCGCCCCAAACGGGTAACGCACGCCCCGCACCGAGTCCCGACCCGGAACCGAAATGGGATCCGACCCTAACCGAAACCCGGCGAACGGCAAGCATTTACTCAATAACTAGGCGGGGGTTTCAAAACAACGAAAAGACAAGTGCGGAAGCGAAAATAACGAAACATTAAAACATAAATAATTCCACAAGTATTAAAGCCCACCAAGGCTAACGAAATTCAATTAATTAAATAACAAACGGGTTCGATACAATATCCCGATAATTATAATAACGGGTTCAATATATACATAATCCCGAATACAACTTAAAGTAATAAATCCCTAATATCATAAAACATATAAATAAAAGCCATACGGGAAAGAGTTATACATGAGCAAAAATAATATAACTCTACGACGCCTACGACGACGAAGATCCCGCCTAGTATCCTGAAACCAGTACAGGGGTAAAACAGAGGAGGTTAGTCAAACGACTAAGTGAGGAGGGAATAATAATATATATTATAAATCGGAAGTAAATCACCAATTTTAAACCTAAAAGAAATCAACATAAAAGAAAGGTTTTCGTAATCGGGTGGTGATTTAACATAAAACATAACATATCATATGACTCGGCGAGTCGAGCCCTTAACTCCAATTTCCAAACATAAAAACCGAAAGCCACCCTTATGCCTCCAATGTAGACGGACCGCTAAATCCGAACTACTCATAACAGACGGGAATAACTCAGGTACTCAAAGGGCTGCCACTCCGGCCTCACCCCGAGCTCCCAAATGGAGGAAACCATAGGATTTACGCCGTAGACCCGACGTCTACCGACTTCGTCCTATCGCTCTTACTCCGGGCCCAAACAAACATGCATACATATCATAACTCGCTTTTCAAATCATTTCGGGTTGGTCAAAACCGTTCGAGACATGTCATATGCGAGGCCGAAGGCCAAAGTTCGCCTTAGAAAACAAAAGGTTTTACATGTCTTTTCGTAAACATTTCAAAGTCTATACGTAGTACTTTTCATATCAAATCATTTTCGATAAATCAAATGAACATAATAATCATAAATATCTATTAAGTATATATATATAAACGGTGTGAAAACAAAACATAAACGTGGCTTATATCGGGAAAGGCTTATTTATATATATACGTAATAATACTGGAAACAGAAACGGAAAGCCTCACCTGTGGCTATACAAAATATGACAAAAGCAAGACCGGATGCGCTACTCCACGGGAGTATCGTCTGCAAAATACCAAGATACAACCAATTAAGACTAACGACGACGCACGGCTTATACGAAAGTATTAAAACACATAGGAGCACGTTATACAATTAAATCAATCACTTAAGTTCAAATTCTCAAACGAAAACAGAGTAATTCATGCATTTAAAAATGTAAATCAAGTCCAAATGCAACGAAACTTTATGGACATACTTAAATTATCATAAAGGAGTATTCATTCGAATTTCGGGAAAATCGGACTTCACATGCAAAAGTTAGAAAATTTGTCAAAAACTTAAAACGCACTATTCACATACCCGAACATGTTGTAAATTCATAAATCATGCAATTCCTATCTATTTCATATATATCGAATACACGACCGAAGAAAGAATTCGGAAAAGACGAGTTGAAGCGGGACCCGTAGGCTAAAATGTGCCCTGACTTACAGAAGGTCAGGGCACTGTTCGACCAGGCCACACGGCCTTGTGCACGGCCGTGTGCCGAGGCCGTGCACAATCAAGGAACACGCACGGCCTCATGCACACGGCCTCAAGGCCGTGTGCACAGCCCGTGTGCAATTCTCCACACACGCACGGTCTCATGCACACGGCCTCAGGCCGTGTGCACCAGCCCGTGTGCGACCAGATTGAGCAGAAACACGCAGACAGCAAAAACATACGCGATTTCAAACCAAAATTCAACATTTATTCGATAAATCATGCAAGTCACACCCTAATTCTCACATATAATCATCTACAACATATAATCTACATATAGAAACGATAAACACGAAAATCCATCCACGATTACTATCAAAATCGAATAAAACCTAAATTCTACAACTATTATAAAAAATAAGAAATACTGAGCATACGAGACATTAAACGATAGAATCGTAAGGCTTACTCGTAGATGAGATCGCGAGGAGTTCGTAGACGTAAACGGCTCGAAAATCCGTCGGGAATTGAAGTCGGAACGATCGTTTTAATCTTCTTCTTCTTCCTTCTCTTTTTCTTTCTTTTCTTTCTCTTTTCTTGTGGCTGCTTGTTTGATTTGGGCGAGAGTGAGGTGAGAGAGAGAGAAAGGAGACTTAGTCAATTTTGACTAGGGTTTAAAGTTGAAGGGGCATAGTCGTAATTTTGCAAAATAAGTTCGAAAATTCACGTTGTCCAAAAAATATATAATTATAGTTAAAATTCATATTATTAAACGCACATTGACAATTCGTAATTTAGATATAGAAATTCATTCATATACGAAATAATTCTAAAATTACATAATAAATATCAAATAAAATACTAAATTGCGGAAATATTCGATTCGGACATACCATAATATAATTCGGATTTTAGGGGCGTTACACTTATATGCTTAATTGCCTTTCCATATTGTATCTGTAGCATGAGTGAAGTTATATTTGAATTGTCGTGCGTCGTCTGTTGTTCGTGTCTTGTTTTTAGTATTGTCGGTCTCGTTTTCATCCTCTAGGCCATGTGTATTACAGGTGGGACCAACGAGGGAGAAACCTGACTACCGCTTGCTTTCATACTGTCGTGTCGAGCCAGGTAAGGGTTTAGACTTCTTTTAACTGGGGCAAGGACATAGTCTTATATAGGTTTGCGAAATAAATGACTACCCCGCTTTTATTATTACTTGTTGTACTGCCTTTACCATTCCTTATGTGCTTAGTCAAACCTTTTAATAGCAAAACCAAAATGATTTGAAATGCTTTCAACTAGAGACAAGGAAAACCCTTTTGTTTTAAATGCGAATTTTGGTCTCTCGACCCCGCAAATATAACCTTGTCTCGAATGACCCCTTTGGCCTCCCAAACCCCGATTTTCTACTTTCGAATGGCCCTTTTGGCCACCCAAACTATCATTGATTTCAAAAGCGAGCCATAGTTTGTTTAATGACTTGGGCCCGTTCTCGCCGGGACATATTATTGCATGATTTATTGCATTTATTGCTTGTCTAATTGTTTTAAGGCTTTCGTGACAAGTCGAAGCACATTCCGATTTTCTTCAGTTATCATATGTACTTCCCTATATATATATAAAACCCGGAAGTGTGACTCGTACTTGCTACCCTAAGCCTCCTTTATTACTCAACTAATATCCTTTCAATTTATCAGCTTGATATTACGTGCCAATGTTTTAAAGGATCCAGTTCGACAATCTTTTATGATTCAAATAAGCCGAACCCGAGTGTTGCTTTGTGTCATTTTACAACTTATATTTCGTATTCTTATTCTTTCTCAAAACGGGCAACACTCACTACTTTTAGTTTCAAAAAGATAAATGACGAACGGTGATCAAAACCCCCTTACTGAGTATCCTTTATACTCACCCCTGCTATTTTGGTTCTTGCTTCAGGTAGACAGGTGGCGACGTCACCTATCTCGTCAGTCGGCTTCAGCAGGTCTAGATAGGCTCAGTCTTTCTGCTTTGTCTTGTCAGTGGTCCCAACAACCGTCGAGTCTTGTTTATTGTATTTATTTACTTTACGTACTTATGTGCCCCTGATGTGGGATAGTTGACGATATCTAGGATTGCATAGGGTAGACTAGTTGAGCCATGGATGACACTATCTGTTTATGAACATTCTGTATCTTGATTATAAATGTTTAATTGTTATTATTGTTAGCCTTGTAGGCTTTTATGGAATTTGATTGTTTACATTAGTCGCTTCCGCATTCCTCTGTTCTTTTCTGGTTGTTGTTCGGATGGTTGTCGCTGTTGCCGATGGTTATTGCATGAGTGCCGTTCGCCGGAGTGGGTTTTTGAGTTGAGGCCCCTCGCTGAAGCTCGGGAATCCATTTCGGTGCGGATGTGGCGGTCCTTCTTCAGGGGGCGCTACAGTCAGTGGTATCAGAGCCTAGGTTCCCAAAAGGAACCGAAGCTTTGTAATCGCGTCGTGTCTTGTCTCTTGTGTCTGCCCGTTTCGTGTCAATGAGACTTAGAGTTTCCAGTCACAGGTGCTTGAGAACTCCTTAGTATTGAAATTGTGATTGATCTTCTTTTGGAATGGCCAACCAACCGTTTGATATCTTACAATTGTAGTACTGAGTTGGGATTGAATGCAAGTGAATGTGGAACTTGAGGTAGCGTCTGTCTTGTCTTGTCGTCTTGTCGTGTCTAGGTCGTACGGCTATAGGATCGAGTTTTGCTTGTTAAGTGATTTATTTCATGCTTTAATTGATTACACGCTATTCGAATCATCAATGTATGCTCTGTTTGAATTTTATATGCCTTATGTGATCATTCCATTAACCGAGCATGCATCTTTTCCTAGTTTATTGAGCGCAGGTACATAATGTCTCATCGAAGACCCTCTACCGCTCCCTTATCTCCGAATTCGATTGCAAGGGAGTTAGTGACAGCTATGAGACAGATTGCTGAGCAAGTGCATCAAGAGAGACAACAACAACAGCAGCATGTGCCTGCGAGACAAGCCGAGGGCCAATCCCTGGACATATTTCTGCACTACAACCCACCTTGCTTCGTGGGTGAACCAGATGACCTTAAAGCCGAGGCTTGGATAGCCGATCTGGAGCGAATCTTTCGAGTAATACACTGCGGTGACCCCGAGAGGGTCGAGTATGCCATCTTTCTCATGAGAGGACCAGCTGAGGATTGGTGGCGTTACATAGAACAGAGATGGATCGCTGAGAGAATTCCGTACACTTGGTCACGGTTCCTATCCGACTTCCGAGAGAAGTACGTGCCGCAAGTGGTACGTGACAGCCGAGAAAGAGAGTTCATGTCCCTCACCCAAGGAGCTCTCCCTGTTGCACAATACGAGGCACTTTTCAGCCGCCTCATCGTCTATGCTCCTCACATTGCATCTGACAATCGAAGGAGAGCGCGGAAATTCATCAAGGGACTTCAACCGGAGATCTTGGAAAGATTAGTAGGATTGGACATTCGAGTTTATCACGAGGCAGTTAACCGAGCTATGAGAGTGGAGTCCGATCTTCAAGAGATGAGACGAGGTATTCCTCACATGAAAGGATCCTCTTTCAATGAGTTAGCAAGAAGAGTACCAGCCGGACCGAGCACTTTTCCGACATGGGAACCACACTACGAGACGCCGGAACCTACCAAACCAGAAGTGATTGAGGACCTCATTCCCTGTGAGCACTGTGGAAAGACCAATCACAAGACTGCAAAGTGTAGGAGGAAACTGGGGCGTTGCCTCAGATGTGGGAGTAGCAAGCATCGAGTTCAAGACTGCCCCGACTCAAGCAACCCTCGGGGAAGAAAAAGGGGATCTCGACCCTGATACCGACTCGCAGAGGTACATTGCATTGTCATTGCATTCACTCATAATATTCTGTTTCGAATGGTAATTGCTTTAAATATGTGTTAAGTGTTTTATATAAATTACGTGCTTTAACTGCTTTCAAAATTCACACTTGCACTGATTGAATGATTAGATGCTAAGATTTATGTGACCTCTGTGTGGATAGCGTGGAATTCGATAAATTCGTTATACGCTATTAGAGAGTGCTATGGACAAGGAGTTCTTGGCCGACTAGGATCGATTCTGTTGCGAGTACGTTATACGATTCTGGATAGCACCGACGTTGACAAATCGAGTCTGAAGGAGTATACTTCTGAAGGTATGTCTGAAGATGAATCAACTAGTGAAGAGGATAATGAATTATCTGACGATGATGATTATGTGGGAGATGAGCCGACATCGGCTTCTGATAATGACGATCCTGATGTTTCGTATGAAGTCGAGCGAAGAAATGGTGAAAATGATGGTTTAATGGAAGGCGGAGAGGAGAAATCATCCAATACCATTGAAGATGAGAAAACACTTGGTAGAAAGAATAAGAAAGAGTGTGATCTTGAAGAAACAGATTGTGAGAAGGACGAGGAGTACAATGGGAGAAATGATGATGGCGTTACTTCCTGTAAAAGGAACTCCAATCAAGAAACGGGAGCAGGAAGTGACAATTGTCATTGAGGATACGAAGAGTACATGAATCAGTCGGAAGAACGAAATAGATAATGGCAGTGATGATGGACCTTACATTGGGATTTTCTGATTCTTCGTCGTTAGCCTTGTTTAAGGTTTTGTAATGCCGTCTTTCGCATGACTTTGAATTTTATTTGGAATGTTAATTGCATTTAAATATTTTTGTTACGTCTGATGTTTTATAATGTATTTTAATTGCTCCTAAATGTTCGTTTTTAATTCGCGTTATTAGAACTCTTAGATTATGCTCCTCTTAACTAACCCTGAAGTCCGGAGGAGAATCTGAGGACAGATTCTTTTGAAGAGGGGAGTATTGTAACGACCCGAATATTTTAATTATATTATTAATTATTACGCGAATTCTTTCTTGCCTAATTTCTCGATCTATCCAATTGGATTAATTAATCTTATGGAAAAGATTGATTTAACCTATCTTTTAAATGCCCTCAATTACTTAAATTACATAAATGCCCTTAAAAGCCTAAATGACCATTTTACCCCCCGAGATATTTTCCTAAATATCTACCTATCTCTCTCATTCTCTCATTTTTCACACAAAGAAGAAAGAGAAGAAAGGAAAGAAGAAAGAAAGGACAAAAGAGAGAAAATCTTCCCGATGCCCTACCGAGTCCGTTTCTCGCCCGATTGACGAGCCGTGAAAACCCGAACAATCCTCACTACATTCTCTACCGGTAATCCTTTTTCCCCATTTCATTTCGATCCCTCTTCGTTGCGATTTTCGTGAGTTTTATATAGAATTTTATTATATTAGGATTTTCGTGTTTAGGAAGATTTACTCGACCATTTTACGTGATTCTTGTGCCTATGTGTAGATTAGATGATATATATGATTATATGTGGAAATTAGGATGTTTTATGGTGTAAATTAGGAGATGTATGAATTTAAATATTGATTTCGCGTGTGAGGTTTCGCGATCTGCTGAGTCTGTTGCTCAGAAGATCCACACGGGCGAACGCACGGTCTTGATCTAGACCGTGCAGGAGCCCGTGCGTAGCACTTTTCAACCTGCACGGGCCCGTGCGCAGGCCCGTTTGCACTTGCACGGTCTTGGCACCGTGCTCAAGACCGTGCGGGAGGCCGTGCACCCCTTTTTGTGCTTGCACCGGCTTGCCAAGCCCGTGCGTAAGCCCGTGCGTTGGCTGGTGCAACATACTTAGTGCATTTTCCAGCCCTTTCCTTTCTTACACTTCGGGAATTGGTTAACCCCACTCATGTAAATGTTGACTTTTCTCATACGACCTCCAAATATCAATCCGATTTCACCTATAGCTTCCTTGAGCCTCGGGATTTGATATTCTTCATAATTTACAATTTAACCGACCCTATTTGACCGTCAATTGACACCTTTCTCGTTTAGGGATTTTTCCCACCTTTCCTGTTTCTTATCCGATTAACCCCGTTTTCGCGAGAGAGTTCCGTTATATTATTTTAAGCATGTCTACGTGCCCTAATTGCGTTCTAGCATGCTTTCCATATTTATTATTAATGTTCTTCCATTATTACAATTGCTTTAAATATTCCTTTAAATGTTAATTCATATGTTATATATCCTTATATGCTTAATTGCCTTTCCATATTGTATCTGTAGCATGAGTGAAGTTATATTTGAATTGCCGTGTGTCGTCTGTTGTTCGTGTCTTGTTTTTAGTATTGTCGGTCTCGTTTTCATCCTCTAGGCCATGTGTATTACAGGTGGGACCAACGAGGGAGAAACCTGACTACCGCTTGCTTTCATACTGTCGTGTCGAGCCAGGTAAGGGTTTAGACTTCTGTTAACTGGGGCAAGGACATAGTCTTATATAGGTTTGCGAAATAAATGACTACCCCGCTTTTATTATTACTTGTTGTACTGCCTTTACCATTCCTTATGTGCTTAGTCAAACCTTTTAATAGCAAAACCAAAATGATTTGAAATGCTTTCAACTAGAGACAAGGAAAACCCTTTTGTTTTAAATGCGAATTTTGGTCTCTCGACCCCGCAAATATAACCTTGTCTCGAATGGCCCCTTTGGCCTCCCAAACCCCGATTTTCTACTTTCGAATGGCCCTTTTGGCCACCCAAACTATCATTGATTTCAAAAGCGAGCCATAGTCTGTTTAATGACTTGGGCCCGAAGTATACAGGAGGTGAGCCTGGGGACGAGCGTCTAGGGCAAATCCCGATGTGTACTTCTAGCGTGTTGACTTGGGCTGGCCAGGAGGTTGGTTAGCCTGAGTTGATGCGAACGGTGGTGCTAATCGCGTCTCCTTAAACCCTGTATGGTGGTGCTAATCGCGTCTCCTTAAATCCTGATGGTGGTGCTAACAGCGTCTTCTTAAATCCTGTATAGTGTTGTTGGTGGTGGAGTGCTTGACTATATGCTTGCATGATTTTCAATTGGGAGTTATAAGGAGAGGGCCCGTTCTCGCCGGGACACATTATTGGATGATTTATTGCATTTATTGCATTTATTGCTTGTCTAATTATTTTATGGCTTTCGTGACAAGTCGAAGCACATTCCGGTTTTCTTCAGTTATCATATGTACTTCCCTATATATATATAAAACCCGGAAGTGTGACTCGTACTTGCTACCCTAAGCCTCCTTTATTACTCAACTAATATCCTTTCAATTTATCGGCTTGATATTACGTGCCAATGTTTTAAAGGATCCAGTTCGTCAACCTTTTATGATTCAAATAAGCCGAACCCGAGTGTTGCTTTGTGTCATTTTACAACTTATATTTCGTATTCTTATTCTTTCTCAAAACGGGCAACACTCACTTCTTTTAGTTTCAAAAAGATAAATGACGAACGGTGATCAAAACCCCCTTACTGAGTATCCTTTATACTCACCCCTGCTATTTTGGTTCTTGCTTCAGGTAGACAGGTGGCGACGTCACCTATCTCGTCAGTCGGCTTCAGCAGGTCTAGATAGGCTCAGTCTTTCTGGTTTGTCTTGTCAGTGGTCCCAACAACCGTCGAGTCTTGTTTATTGTATTTATTTACTTTACGTACTTATGTGCCCCTGATGTGGGATAGTTGACGATATCTAGGATTGCATAGGGTAGACTAGTTGAGCCATGGATGGCACTATCTGTTTATGAACATTCTGTATCTTGATTATAAATGTTTAATTATTATTATTGTTAGCCTTGTAGGCTTTTATGGAAATTGATTGTTTACATTAATCGCTTCCGCATTCCTCTGTTCTTTTCTGGTTGTTGTTGGGATGGTTGTCGCTGTTGCCGATGGTTATTGCATGAGTGCCGTTCGCCGGAGTGGGTTTTTGAGTTGAGGCCCCTCGCTGAAGCTCGAGAATCCATTTCGGTGCGGATGTGGTGGTCCTTCTTCAGGGGGTGCTACAGTACTTACGTCAAACTTGTAAACATATGTCGTTTTGTAAACTTAAAGTCCCCACCAGAGTAGGAGTTAGACTGTACCTTACTTCTGGAAACTGTAACTTACAGGTTATGTGTTGATGTTATTTGTAGTCCCCGTGTTGGAGTTAGTTATATTAGACAGGACCTTACCTTCCCCTTAGATTATTATTACTATCCTGCTATGATTTGAACTCTAATGTTTTATTTCATTTGAATTATGTTTTACTACTAAGTCGATGCAAGCTTTTTGAACCTCGGCGAAGTCGTGCGGGCGATGTCCTTGCGGGCTCTACTTGGTCCGAGGTCCTCCGTGGGGGCGTCGCAGTGGTGGTATCAGAGCTCTAGGTTGAGGAAACTTGGGGTTCGTGTCTTTGGGGCTTTCAGCATTTAACTGTACCTCAAAGTCAATAATTGCTTAGATTACTTGTCTACCTGCTCCTATGTGATACTTTATGTGTTATATATATTTGTTCCATGACATGTCTTCGAATTGGGTAAATTGTTACAGGATGGCAGGTTGCGGTATCCCGGATGCTCTTGATAGTCCTCCAAACATTCTCATCACCAGTTGGGTTCCTTTACGCCAGTATAACCCTGGAAGATGAGGTCGGGGCAGAGGTATGCATTCGTTGGCGAGAGATCGTGATCTTTATTTCTTTGGGAACACGATAGTGATGCAGTTATTAGCCGCGAGAGCCTGCTTGTGTGACACAGAGGAGGTAGCTGAGCGGGCAATGGAAGATCGGTATACAACCCGAATGGAGGCCCAACAGGCATGGGCATGCGTACGTGAGTTAGAGATCGAGCTCGCTAGTGTTACTAGACGTGTGGAGCACCACGGGTCGCACTGGAGACATGCCCGAGCTATGGCCGAGGGTTTTGTTCGTTTGATCGATAGGGAGGTTCAGGGCCCATCAGACTCTGCGACGGGACCATCTCAGACCCCGGGGATGACTCCACCTGTCCCCGTATCCCCCTTTCCTCATCGCGATGTTGGAGGCTCCTCGTCTGGAGTCTAGATTAGTCCTGATGTGTCGGTGTTAGGATCTTTTGGCTTATATGTATATATGATGTACATTATGTGTGCAAAAAAACAACTAGTATGTGGATAGTATAGTGCTTGGGAACCCTGGGTGGTATCTAACTATATGTTTGTGTACTTGCCGAATTTTGTTTTTGATAATGCAAATATAATGGGTTTTCGAGCATTCTGTTTTTATTTCTTATGCGACTTGTTTTTGCATCATATTATAAATTGTCATATGCATAACAGAATGGCAGGAAGAAGAACTCGTCAACACCCTGATGCTCCGATAAATGATAATCAGGATGAAACCGGACCAGCCGGTCAAAGGAGACGCAATAACAAAACAGCTGATTTAGTTGATGCTATACGACAACTTGTTCAAACAGTTCAGCAACAACAACAACAGCCACCACCGCCACCTCCACCACAAGCACCGGTTGGAAACCCTCAGCCAGAAAATACGTTGGACAGATTTCTGAAGCTCCAACCACACAAGTTTTATGGGGAGCCAGATGATAGAAAAGCAGAGAATTGGATTTTAGCCCTCAAAAAGATATTCCGTGTACTTCAGTGTAACGATAACAAGAAGATTGAATACGCAATCTACATGATGGATGATGCCGCAGCTCACTAGTGGCATCTCGTTGAAGGAAAATAGCAGACGGACTGGACTCCAAGGACCTGGGATAATTTCAAGTCTGAGCTTATGAAGAAATTTATCCCATTAGTAATAAAAGATGCTCGGGAAAAGGAATTTCTGAGCTTGATCCAAGGAATCAACTCTGTGGCTCAGTACGAAGCTAATTTTGTTCGCCTGTTACCCTATGCACCCCATATCATGACGGATGAGCGTCAAAAGATCCAACAGTTTGTGAACGGTTTGAAGCCTGACTTGCAATATCCTCTGATGACTGCTGACTTTGACAGTTACGCCAAAGCTGTTTATAAAGCCTTGGAAGTGGAGGCCAAACTTCGAGATATTCGTCTGATAAATCAAAAGATTGATAGAAATAGGGCATCTGGATCAAGAAGTCAAAACCAAGCACCGAATCAGCCGATGTCAAATCCAAACCACAAACCAGTAAAGATAGCTGAAGGAACTTCAGGAGTTGCAATAGGATAAAAAGGCTGCTTGTTTTGCGGAAGTCCAAATCATATTGAAGCCAACTGCTGGAAGAAACATGGAAATTGTATGAGGTGTGGAAGCGATCAACATCAGGTGACAGAATGCCCTAGGAATAAACCAGTAAATATAAGGGGTTGTCTAGTACAAGGAATGGGATGTGGACTGTGGCGCCCCGAAACAGGGACTCGGGAATCGCCAGCAGTCCCGCACCGCCATCTCACCGAGCTGACCCGTGATGGACCACACCCGACTCATCGGTGGCGAACGACAGACGGTTCGGTATAATTAAAGAGTTACTCGCAATGGAAATACGAGTTTTCAAAAAAACTTTTTATTAAAAGATAAACGCTACATGGGAAACCCAGGATACAATGCGGAAGCGTCTAATCAAAAGGGTAAGCTAATTTAAAATGTTAACATATCATACTAAATAAGGAAAATATTCTAAATAGTTCATTAATCTAAAGAGGGAAAGTCTTAAACGAAACTAATTGAAATGAGACAAACCCTAGATGTCCTAGTGCTTCCGGGAAATCTTCGCTATGTCGATCTCGCAACCTGGATCATGAACGGAAAGGAAAGTGGGCGTTAGTCCTGGCGACTAAGTGAGGGTATAAAAGAAAATGTTCACTGTTGAAATGTTCTCAGTTCATACATTTTTGATAAAAAGGGGAAAGGGGAATATATGCAATATATTTTTGGAAAGGTATGAACCGGTTTTAGTAAGGTAATCAGTACGATAATAGAATTACAGTATTGAAGGTTTGAGTAGCTAAAGTCTGGGAACAGCGACACCCAACTTTTAGACGATGCGTAGTTATTGAAGACAATGCTTGAAGTATAATGAGACAGGTAATGCAGACAGGTATAAGAGACGTAATAGGATAGACAATGCACACGCACTATGATGATCGTAGGGGATGACTAACTCGAATCCAGACACATGAGAGCCTGAAGGCCCCGGAGAATTCAGAGTCCGTCCGACCCTTTGTAATCACCTTACTTAGACAATCAATACAGACTATGGTGCTTACTAGAGGATGGTGGCCTTTTCGACACCATAGACGACAACAATACAAGCATTGGTGGTCTTAGAAGCAGGATAACTCGAAGAGTTAAGCTGGTCCTTCCATCACCTTACCTAGACAACGATATGTGGTGGTCTTAGAAGCAGGCTAACTTCGAGGAGTTAAGCTGGTCCCTTCCTCACCTTACCTAGACAACAGCTAAGACAATGTAGACCACGGACCACATAGATGAATGCGACACACCACATAAGGCAAGCATGACATATAATGAGACTCGATGCATAACTGAATGTAACTACAAAAGAAAGTAACGAGCATATATAGGACAGAGGCAATGCAGAAAGTAAATGCGAATGGTCTAGCATAACTAGGGGTGGTTTCGCAATCCTTTGGTGTAGGTCATACTGGATTACTATTTACATATATATGTTCATAACCCGTCAAAGGGAATAGAAAAACCTCATCGACTTGAAGTCGAAAGTACCTAAAACAATCTAGGTATGAACAACGCACAAAAGAATATAACTCCCCAATACATAACCGACGATGCCCACCTAGTAACCACCTGAAACAAATAAGGGTTAAAGCAGAGAGGGTTAGTTAAAAGACTAAGTGAGGGGGAAAAGGGAGTATAGTACATAATAGCATACATAGAATAAATCACCATTTTAACTTAAAAGAAGACAAACGTAAAAGAAGGGTTTTCATAATCATTTGGTGATTTATCAGAACATAATATTTCATATTGCTCGGCGAGTCGAGCCCTCAACTCCTCATATCATATCATAACATACCTGAAAACATAACCATCCTTATTCCTCCCATATTGCAGAAGGACCGTGTAACAACCCGATTTTTCGAGACAAGTTTGGTAACGCTTTGCGTCTTCCGTTTCTCACTTCTTTCCCCATTTCTCGAATTATGTGATATTTGTGTGTTTATATGAATTTCATAAATGCGATAATTTGTGAATTTAAATTATTCTATGTCAATGTGCGTTTAAAATGATGAGTATTTCACTATAATATTGATATATTTTATTAATATGTCCTTTTTATGAAGTTTCACAAAATTATGAAAATGCCCCTTCAATTTTTCATTTAAACCCCAGCTTTTCCTTTTATTCTTCCTTTCCCTTTTTCATAATTACACCCAGCCTCCTTCTCAAACAATCAACAACAAACGCAGAAAAGAAGAGAAAAAGAAAGATTTCTCTCAAAATTTTAATTTGATCTTTCGACTCCGTTTCTTAGCCAAATTTCGAACTGTAAGAACCTATGCGACCCTTGTATCATTCTCTACAGGTAATATTCAGGTTTTATTTGATTCTGTCGTTGTTTGAGTAGGTTTTGGACAAATTGTTTCGAAATAGGATTTTTCGGTAGTTTGATCGCTTTACTCCATAGTTTTCGATGATTCTTGATCCTATGTGTTGCCAATATGATCTTTGATGTTTTTTGAAGTTTATGGCATGAAATTCTGATTGGAAATGGAGTTTTGGTGAAGTTTTTGGTCATTCTGTGCGAAACATAGAACCACACGGCCTATCAACAGGCCGTGAAGCAACCTTGTGCGTGCACACATGGCCTACCACAGGCTATGAGATAACCCCGTGCATATTCCTAAAATTCACACAGCCTTGCGCAACCCCATGAGGCAACCCCGTGTCACCCAATTTCAGTTCAAAAGTCTCTGGAAGTCGAAAATTCAAAATCCTACTTTTTTCGTCTGATATTATTTTCAAAATCCGACTTCGCCATTAAATCCGTAGTATTTTAAAACTTAATAATTCATAGAGTTTGAATTTTTCCAATTCCGTTTGGTCGAGAAACGAACCGTTTTCCGTTTAAGGAATTATATCCTTTTTGCAATTCTTTTCCGATTGCTTCGAAACTTGAATGTATGCTTCTTTATAGTATTTTAAGCATGTCTATGAAACCTAATTGTGTTTAAGCATGATTTATAATTTTAAAGTTTGATATTTCATTCGTTTCATTGAATAATTGCCCTAATTGCCCTTCTTTGATTTAATAAGTGTCTTATTGCATTAAGAGTAAGCCGTGCGTCGTATTGTCATCTTATGTGGTTGTGTCATATTTGGTTTTAGGTGGTAGTACTTCCGGGCAGTAGTATGGTTTTCTCTCTTTTGCTTTTTTTGTAGTATTATCCAGGTGGGGTTTCTTTTCCGAATTCTGTTTTCTTGTACGTATGTAAATATTCCATATATACCGGAAGCCTGTGTTTTATGCTTTTATATTTTCTTTCCCCAAACTTATATTATACGTAGTAGCTACTTGAAAACCATATTATCTTAATGAGTTTAAAGAAAAATGCTTTGATATCAAATTATTACGTATAACCCCTCAAAGGCTCCTTTAGCTCAAAAGGGTTAAAAGTTGATTTGTTAATCGGTCCCTTTGACCACATAAGCATTTTGAAACGCGAGGAATTATCTTGGCCTTTCAGTCTGGCCATTGAGCCACATGATATATATTGGGCCCTAGGAGACCAGGGTATGGGGTGAAGCCGGCTAGACGATGGGTCTACGGTGGATCTCGGTGCTCTGACTCTAAACCCTTAACGGGAGCTCGGGGTGAGGCCGGAGTGGCAGCCCTTTGAGTACCTGTGACCGATGAGGTATATCCTATATCGAAGATGTGAGGGTGAAACTCCCCACATGATTATCTAGTAGTTCGGGTTAGCTACCTGACTACATAAGGAGGAATAAGGGTGGTTTATTTGATATTTCTGATATTGTGAAACAGGTGGTTGATGCTCGACTCGCCGAGCTTTTATTATATTGCGAAATTATTCGATTCACCAATAATTGCGAAAATCTTTATTTTTCCTTTGCTTTCTTCTCATTTAAAAACTGGTGAATCTTTCTGTTGTTTCGATAATATATACGTATTACAGCCCCCTCACTTAGTCGCTTTGACTAACCCCATTACTTTATTTGTTGTCTTTTCAAGTTTTTGTTGCTAGGCGGATTCAGGTCTTGTCCTTCGAGTCATTTACTTTTGTTTAGGTGATTTCATTTCCGCCTATGTATCTAGTTAAATACTTAAAACCCTAGAAGTTGTAGATGTAAATGATGTAAATTAGTTTGAATGTTGATATTGTTGTTTTCAGTGGCCTTGGTGGGCTTTATATTTGTGTTTTGGATTTATCATTTTTCTAGCTCCTTGAATGGGATAGGTTGTATTGATTTGCTTCCGCTGTATTATGGTTTGTTGTCCTGTTATTTTCTAAAGTAGATCCTCCTAGTATTTATTTTCCGTTCGCCAGGTTATAGTTCATAACTGGACCCCAGTTCTTGTTATGGATTGAGACTTGGTGCGGGACGTCACGTCGCACCGTACTTGGGGACGTGCTGTTACAGACCGCTAAATCCAAACTGCACCATGTATAGGTATAACAGCATATGTCTCAGTTGACACGAAGTCAACCGCCACAGGACCTCAAAGGTTGCCACTCCGGCCTCACCCCGTGCTCCTGGTATACGTGGAGTAAGCCACCGAGTTCCACCGTAGACCCGCTGTGTATCCGGCTTCATCCGATGACTATACTCCGGGGCCCACAATGAAAAAACGGACGCACATATCAGACATAACTCGCATTTTCATAACTATCATTTTCCTATCAAAATAGGAATCAAGACATTTAGGGGCCAAAGCGGCCGTTCGAGATAAGCGGTGTAACGGAAGGAAACACAACCGGGTATTCCATCGTCAGGGGGGAATACGCCCTAAGGACTTCACTCAACGAGAAGGTTTCCAAGCCCAAACTTACGTTTAGATCGAAACATAGTTCGCTTGTCTCTTTTTGAAAGCCTTTCGAAATCATATACATAGTACTCTTTTGATATCAAATTCATTGTTCTTAAACTTCATGAAAGTAATAAGCATAAAGTATTTACTAAATATAGTAAAACGGGATAAAAATGTCAAATCCAACATGCAAGGCTGGTCTAGTGAGGCTTGATAGTACATATATACATAATACGGAATAACAACGGAAACCTCACCTAGCGGCAACCAAAACAAGGCCAGAAAGCGAAAGCGAAAGGGAACAACCCAATCCACGAGAGTGGAACCTGCAACTGAAAAATGACATAACCACGTAAGACATACGATGACGCACTGCTTATACCAAAGCATTAAAACACATAGGACTACATTAAACGATCACATATAGCACTTAGGTTCAAATTATCAATAAGCGAAATAATTCACGAATTCAGATATGCAATTCAAGTTCAAATGCAATGAGAGTTCATAAACATGCTTAATACACTATAAGGAAGTATGCATTCAAGTTTCGGAGTAATCGGACAACATTTGAAAAATAGGTGAAAATCCCTAAACGAAAAATGTGTCGATCGAGGCCCGAACGAAGTCGGAAAAATCCATACTTTATAAAATAATAAGTTTTGAAATATATGGGAGCTATCGGTGAAATTAGATCTCGAATCTGAGGTCGTTTGCAAAAGTCAACTTTTTATTTATGGCCAATTGACCAAAATAACGTGAGCAAATAAGGAAAGAGGGCTGAAAATTGGCTACGACATACGCACTGCCTTGCACACGATCTTGAGGATGTTCTCAAGATGGTGCAGGGTTGAGGACTGGGCTGCGCATAAGCCTGCACAAGGCTGCGCAACGGCCTGCGCACCGGTTTGCGCACACCATGCACAAGCCCGTGCGGTTCAAAAAGTTTCAGCAAAAAATGCGATTTAACAGCAATACCCTCAAATATCAACCAAAAATTCATCAAATGCTCAACACACAATGAACCAAACATGCTAATATTCTACTATGTTATTCTCCTACTCATAATCGTCACACAGAGCCTACAAACACATGATTCCATCCATAAATTAAATCAAAAATCACATTTTAACATGAAAGGCATAATATACATGAAACTCTTAAAAACGAGGTAAAGAGTGCATAAAAATCGATTGGCATGAGAGGGTTACCAGTAGAGGAAGATGAGAGGAACACGTAAGGGATTACGGCGTCTCAATTTGCCACGAAACGAGCTCGGTGCGATGAATTCTTTCCTTTCCTCTTCTTTCTCCTTTTTCCTCCTTTTCTTATTCTTCCTTTGTGAACACCTCGATTTTGCACCTCATCACACGACGATGTTTTGCAAAATTGATGACTCAGCCCCGCCAGACATCAGGCAGACTCCGGATGCCCAGACGATCCCCGAGAGTCAAACCCTAGGGTCCATATCCTGTGACATGCCCTCGGTGGCCCCTAATCGCCTCTCCGTCCCTCCATATATTCGTCAGATCCTGAATTCGATACAATATTATGATAGGACATCGCGATAGGAGCATTTCGATTTTCGAATCACCCCAATCGGACGTGAAACGAAGGAGAAAACACCGAAAAGCCCGGACGCATGCAAACCCTAGCCCGGCCCAACACTGCCAACCGGCCAACACGACTTCGCGGGCCGGCCGGCCAGCAAAAATCACCACCGGCTGGTCTCACCAGCCGGCCGGCCGGCCATGGCCAGGCTCACTAGCCTGGCCGGCCGATCACTCACTCCTGCGTTTACCCTAACTTATCATATAGGGTTTGCAGCCCTAACCTGTCTTATTTACAGGGTTTCTCACACCTATAAATAAGGCCCTCCCCTCACTTCTACAATCGCTCATTTACTCTCAACTCTCTCCCATTCTAAGGTTCGAGTACTCGCCTTAGAATTTCTAAAGAGAGGACTAGGCTCTTCAGCCCAACCCACTCTAGTCCCTTTTCGGTCTCTTTTTTTCGGTTTTAGGTTAGGAATTCTATATTCCTAACCCCTAAATCCGAAAGGAGGTCCGGTGCTCTACTCAATAGAGTGTTCGGATTTCAGTCCAAGTCGGAGTCCTGTCTGGTCCCTGCGATCGTGCTCCTGAGTTCGAGGGGGGAACCAGCAGCTAGGAACGAAGTGAAGTGAAGATAAGACTACGAGGGTAAGTCTTATTTTAGCCTTTTCAGCATTTACTTTCTGCTTTCCTTTACTTTCATAGTGATAGCCCCCCGTTCCATCCCCCTCTGGGACGGAACACCCCCTATGGCCAAGGCTATCGGGTTTAGGTGGTCAACGAGCGAAGGATCTCCCCTTCCTCGACTCCACCTAGACTACAACCGGTGCTCAACGCTCCCCCTTAGTTTCTTGCTTGCCTAAGTGTTGTATCGCTTTCTCGCTTGAAAATTCTCATATTGATTGTTTGTGCTAAACCCCGAACTTCCTGAGCATAGGGTATAGGGTAGACATACCTAAGTTTAGTTCCTTTTTCGATTCGCCGGATACCTTGCATAGGGCTTATAATCCCTTGATAGGTTTAACGAAGGCCGGACGGCTTCACAGCCAGGAACTACACCCAAGGTCTCGTAAAAAACACGAACCTTCATCCAAAACATTCCTTTTTATCAAGGAACTTTCCAAAATCAACATGAAAGCCTTCTCTTAACGAAAGAATCCCCTCTTATGGTTAACCCAGCACGAGGGTCTAAAGCTTCGAGCTTTACTCCCCCTCTACCCGTAAATATCTAAAAAGGCAACTCTTTCCACAAGAGGACATTCCCTTTAATCCAAAAACAACACAAAACTCTTCAAAAATGAGGCGTGACGAACCTCACATGTCTACTCCATACCCCCCTCTCAGAAGTTCGGGGTATGAACTACGTTGGCTCTGATTCCCAAGCTCCTTGGGATACGTAGGCAGGCTTACGAATATGTATATATATATATATATATATATATATATATATATATATATATATACCTATATGTGTACATATGTGCTCTGATCTTGCGCTAGAGACCTTACACACTTCACAAATTGCATTGCATTCTGCATAACGTGAGTGTTAAACCCCGAGGCATGGTATTCGGAGATTGGGGGGACATCATGACCTCCCGTCAAAGGTATTATGACCCCCAGCCACTTGCTCTAGTATTTAGTGCAAGCCGCCTAAGACGATTCTATCAAGTCGTTGGTACTTAAGAGGGCCGTTCATGCCCCACCAACTCGACTGGGATTCCTCCGGCAGACTACACTAAGTGCATTAACGAGTCAACAAACTTGTTCTCACATAGGAGTCCCTCGGGGAGGACCCTAGGAGGACATTATTGGCACTCTAGGCAAGTGGTAGCCAAGCATCGAACCCGCGAGGACCGCTCGTGCATATAGATTGCCTCTAGGTACATTATACCCGAGACCGGAGTAGAAACCTTGCCTTTGACCCTTAGTGGCACTCCCTTTTGAGTAAAATACTAAGTGTAGAGCCCCCTGAAGAAGGACCGCCACATCCGCACCGAAATGGACTCTCGAGCTTCAGCGAGGAGCCTTAACTCAAAAATCCACTCCGGCGAACGGCACTCAAGCAACAACCATCGGCAACAGCGACCACCATCCCAACAACAACCACAATAAAACAGAGAAATGCGGAAGCGATTATAAAGTAAACAGATAAATTTCCATAAACGCCTACGAGGCTAACTTAATAACAATTAAACATGTGAAATTCGAAATACAATAAAATAACAACACGTAGTGCCATCCATGGCTCAACTAGTCTATCCTGTACAATCCTAGATATCGCCAACTATCCCACATCAGGGTCACATAATTACGTAAAGTAAATAAATACAATAAACAAGACTCGACGGTTGTTTGGACCACTGACAAGACAAACCAGAAGACTGAGCCTATCTAGACCTGCTGATAAGATAGGTGACGTCGTCACCTGTCTACCTGAAGCAAGAACCAAAATAGCAGGGGTGAGTATAAAGGATACTCAGCAAGGGGGTTTTGATCACAGTTCGTCATTTATCTTTTTAAAACTGAAGGTGGTGAGTGTTGCCCGTTTGGGAAAAATACGAATAACGAAATATGAGTTGTAAAATGACATAAAGCAACACTTGGGTTCGGCTTATTTGAAAACATAAAAGGTTGACGAACCGGATCCTTTAAAATATTTTTCACGTAATATCAAGACGATATATTGAAAGGGGTATTAGTTGAGTCACGAGGCCGTTACAAGTTCGAAAGGCACGATTCAATAAGTTAGAAACGATAAATAAACACGGCTCATAATTCAACTAATTAATTGAATAATAAATGAGGCTTAGGGTAGCAAGTACGAGTCACGCTTCTGGGTTTTTTTTATATATATATATAGGGAAATACATATGATAAATGAAGAGAACCGGAATGTGCTTCGACTTGTAATGAAAGCCGTAAAACAATTAGACAAGCAACAAATGCAATAAATCATGCAAATAATGTGTCCCGGCGAGAACAGGCCCTCTCCTTATAACTCCTAATTGAAAATCATGTAAACATATAGTCAAGTACTCCACCACCAACAATACTATACAGAGTTTTAAGGAGACGCGATTAGCACCACCATTCGCATCAGCTCAGGCTAGCCAACCTCCTAGCCGGCCCAAGTTAACACGCTAGAAGTACACATCGGGATTTGCCCTAGACGCTCGTCCCCAGGCTCACCTCCTGTATACTCCGGGCCCAAGTCATTAATAAATCTATGACTCGCTTTTGAAATCAATGAGTTTGGGTGGCCAAAGGAGTCGTTCGAAAAGATGATGCAAGCAGTTAAGTATGAATGGCCAAAGGGGCTTTTGAGACAAGTTGATGTAACGATCTAAGAAATACTCATAATCGCCGTACGCTTCGGGAGCATGCTGACGGATGTCCCTAACGACATTACTTATAAGTACCTCAGAGATCAAATAGTTACTTTTAAAACAAATAAGTTACTTGTCTCTAGTTGAAAGTATTTCAAATCATTCGGTTTTGCTATCAAAATGTTTGACTAAGCAGATAGAGAAATAGTAAAGGCAATACAACAAGTAATAAGAAAGCGGGATAGTGGTTTATTTCGCAAACCTAAGTAACTATGTTCTTACTCCAGTTGAAAACAATTTAAAACCCTTACCTAGCTCAACACGACAGTATGAAAGCAGACGGTAGTCAGGTTTCTCCCTCGTTGGTCCCACCTGTAATACATAGGACCTAGAGGATGAAAACAAGACCGACAATACTAAAAGCAAGACACGAACATCAGACGACGCACGGCAATTCATATGGAACCTCAATCATGTACAATTGCAATATGGAAAGCCAGGCAATTAAACATGTGAAGATATATAAAATACAGAATAACAACTAAGGAAAGGTAAATGAAATTCTAGATAATGAAAGAATATAAATTAAATATTAAAGGCATGCTTAAATGCAATTATGGCACGTAGACATGCTTAAAATAATATAAAGACGTTCTCTCGCGAATACGGGATTAAACGGATAAGAAACGGGAAAGGTGGGATAAAATCCCTAAATGAGAAAAGTGTCAATTGACGGTCAAATAGGGTCGGATAAATTGTAAATTATGAAGAATATCAAATCCCGAGGCTCGAGGAAGCTATAGGTGAAATCGGATTGATATTCGGAGGTCGTATGTGAAAAGTCAACATTTAAATGAGTGGGGTTGACCCAATTCCCGAAGTGCAAGAAAGGAAAAGGCTGGAAAATGCACTAAGTATGTTGCACCGGCCAACGCACGGGCTTGGCAAGCCGGTGCAAGCACAAATAGGGGTGCACGGCCTCACGCACGGTCTTGAGCGCGGTGCCAAGACCGGGCAGGTGCAAACGGGCCTGCGCACGGGCCTGTGCACGGGCTCAAGCCTGTGCAGGTTGAAAAGGGCTGTGCACGGGCTCCTGCACGGTCTTGATCAAGACCGTGCGTTCGCCCGTGTGGATCTACTGAGCAGCAGACTCAGCAGATCGCGAAACCTCACACGCGAAACCAACATTTAAATTCATACATCTCCTAATTTACTCCATCAAATTACATATCATATTCCGATGTGGGATCAAATATGGACACACACGGCCTTACAACACCCCGTGAGGGGAGGCCGTGCGTGTCTCTTCCACACGGGCTGCTGCACGGCGTGTCGCAACCCTGTGTGGACTCCCTGAACATATTTCTTGCGGAAATTCGGGGTGCTACAATCACCCCTCCTTCAGATTGCAATGTCCTCATTGCGCCACAACAAAGCTTTCCCAGTACCGCCCGCCAGTGGGACTCCCACCGCATGTAACCCATACGCGTGGCACATGCCCACGTGCTCGACCCGTAGCAGACATCCAAGCCGTGAACATGCGTCCCCAACCGGCGGTCGGCTCTGATACCACTTGTCGTGGCCCCCCGGGCGCGGAGAGGAGAACCCTTACGGTGGCGCCTGTTGGACGCGCGGGCATAACCTCCGATCACCACCGAGCACAACCCTAAAGTTTGGCCGGAAACACTTGCCAAAAGGTGGTACGACAAGGCGGTTGTTACTTGGTGATTTTTGGTTATAAACCCTTCAAATTACATATCATATTCCGATGTGGGATCAAATATGGACACACACGGCCTTACAACACCCCGTGAGGGGAGGCCGTGCGTGTCTCTTCCACACGGGCTGCTGCACGGCGTGTCGCAACCCCGTGTGGACTCCCTGAACATATTTCTTGCAGAAATTCGGGGTGCTACAATCACCCCTCCTTTAGATCGCAATGTCCCCATTGCGCCACAACAAAGCTTTCCCAGTACCGCCCGCCAGTGGGACTCCCACCGCATGTAACCCATACGCATATAATCCCGAATACTACATAAATAAAATCTTGCTATCGTAAACATAAACATTAGCCAAACGGGATTAGAGTTATACATGAGCAAAATAAATGCAACTCTAACGACGACGACTACGTCGACGATCAAATCCTGCCTAGTATCCTGAAACCAATACAGGGGTGAAACAGAGGGGGTTAGTCAAACGACTAAGTGAGGAGGGAATAATAATGTATATTATACAACAGAAATAAATCACCAATTTTAAACTTAAAAGAAATCAACATAAACGAAAGGTTTTCGTAAACGGGTGGTGATTTAGCATAAATCATAAACATATCATATGACTCGGCGAGTCGAGCCCTTAACTCCAATTTCCAAACATAAAACGGGAAACCACCCTTATGCCTCCAATGTAGACGGACCGCTAAATCCGAACTACGCATATCATACATACATAACTCAGGTACTCAAAGGGCTGCCACTCCGGCCTCACCCCGAGCTCCCAAAGGTGGAGGGAACCATAGAATTTCCGCCGTAGACCCGATATCTACCGACTTCGTCCTATCATCCTGACTCCGGGCCCAAACATACATACATACAGTTCATAACTCGTTTTTCAAATCATTTTGGGTTGGCCAAAAGACCGTTCGAGACATGTCATATGCGAGGCCGAAGGCCAAAGTTTGCCTTAGAAAACAAAGGGGTTTTACATGTCTCTTTCGCAAACGTTTCGAAGACTATACGTAGTACTTTTTCATATCAAAATATTTTCGATAAATCGAATAAACATAATAGGCATAAATATCTACTAAGTATATATATATAGAAACGGTGTGAAAATAAAATGTAAACAAGGCTCATATCGGGAGAGGGTCATTTATATATATACGTAATAGTACTGGAATCAGAAACGGAAAGCCTCACCTGTTGGCTATACAAAATAAGAACAAAAGCAAGAACCGGCGCTACTCCACGGGAGTATCGTCTGCAAAATACAAAGACACAACCAAATAAGACTAACGACGACGCACGGCTTATACGAAAACATTAAAACACATAGAAGCACGTTGAACAATCAAATAAAGCACTTAAGTTCAAATTATCAAGCATAAACGGAGTAATTCGTGAATTCAAAAATGCAAATCAATTCCAGATATAATGAAACTTTATGGGCATGCTTTAAATATCATAAAGGAGTATGCATTCGAATTTCTGGAAAATCGGACTTCATATGCAAAAGTTAGAAAATTTGACGAAAACTTAAAACGCGTAATTAAAATCCCGAACATGTTATAATTTCGTAAATCATGCAATTCATATCTATTTCATATATATCGAATACACGAGCGAAGAAAGAATTTGGAAAAGACGAGCCTCGGAGGGACCCGTAGGCCAAAATTGGCCCTGACATACAGAAGGTCAGGGCCCTGTTCAAACGGGTCACGCGGGCTCAAGCACGGCCGTGCAGGAGGCCGTGCAGCCCAAGGGAGTGCGCACGGCCTCACTACACGCCATGTAGAGAGCCCGTGCAGGCTTCAACAACACGCACGGTCTCCTGCACGGGCGTGCAGGGGGCCATGTGCCCTCACACGGGCTTGCCACAGGCCGTGTGTCAAGCCCGTGTATATCAGAAAGGAGCAGACGCGCAAAACAGCAAACCCATTTAGCGAAAAAATAAATCTTAATCCAACATATGATCAATTAAACATTCAAATCATGCCCTAATATTCACATATAATGATCTACAACACATAAGCTACACATAGAATCCAAAAACATGAAATTTCATCCATAAATTCCTTCAAAATCTCAAAAACCCTAACCTAAACAACTATTCCACAAAAACGAGAAATACGAGGCATAGGAGACATTTAACGAGAAAGGCTTACTCGTAGAAGAGATCGTGAGGAGTTCGTAGGCGTAAACGGTTTGAAAATCGGTCGGGAAACGGGGTCGGGACGATCGTTTGAACCTTCTTCCTTCTCTTTCTCTTTTTTCTTTCTTTTCTTTTCTTTCTCCTTGATGCTACTGCGTTTTGGGCGAGAGTGAGGTGAGAGAGAGAGAGTGATGAGACTTAGTCAATTTGACTTGGGTTGAGAATCGAGAAGGGTAATTTCATAATTTTACAAAATAAGTTCGAAAACTCATGTTGTCCAAATAATACATAATTACAGTCAAAATTCATATAATTAAACGCACTTTACATATCGCGATTTAGATATCAAAATTCACTCATTCATGAAAATGTTATATAAATCATATAATAATTAGTAAAATAAATAATGAATCGCGCAAGAAAATCGATTCGGGTTCCCGGTTCATAACTCGAATTTACGGGGCGTTACAATCACCCCTCCTTATGAGAATCTGATCCCCAGATTCTTCTGATTAGAGTTAAACAACTCTGGGTGAAACTTACGCGTCTTCCTTCGGATCTCTCACGAAGCTTCTTCGATAGTCTGATCCTGGAAGGAACTTATAGGAGGTATCTCACGGATTGCACAACTCCGAGCTTGTTCGGGGTTCTTGTAAGTAGCATTTCAGTAGAACTTGAGCTATCTCCATTGATTGTCGAAAGGCCTGAATTCGATCGTTTGTACCTTGGAGAAATCCTAGATAATCGAGTAGCGGTAATTACCATCTTAGTCCTTCAGTAGTCTGGACACGAAGTCCATGATGAATTCATTCCCAATCCCACATAGGGATAATTAATAGTAGTAGCTAACCTTTTAATCTTTGATGCTTGGCTTTGATCTGCTGACAAGTCGAGTATCTCTTGACCTAGTCGAGTAAGTCTCTTTCTTTCAACTCCTCGAAACATGGGTCCAAGGCTTATATTAGGAAGTATTGGTGTTACCAACACAAAGTTGAAACTCTGGATTATCCTTTGTTCGGATTGTCTGACTCGGTTTCCATTCTTTTGCAATCTTGGCATTTTAGATTCTCCAACTCAATTCTGACTGGTTCGCGAAGCTATGAATGAAATTATTCAAAACGGTGTAAGTCCAATCCAGTTTAAACTCAACTTGTGACACGTTCGTGATTTGGTTCAAAGTACCAACTACGATATTCGCTTTTCCCAAGGAACACTGATTCTTGCAATCTTAGTCCTCAAACATTTTCCCCCGACGACGTTGGGGTTCGTTCCACTCTTCTGAGTAAATACGTGTTGAAATCCCATAATCTGTAGAGATGTCAACTGATTCCATAAGATGGTGGCGACGTTTCAGCCAATTCTTTACAATGGCAGCTAGTTTGATGTCATGAGTGACAACTCTCTAGTTAATTTTTTTTTTTTTTTTTTTTTTCTTCCCGAGCATAAATTAGGGTTTCTTTATTAATACCATTCACCAATTCAACCTTTCATGTGACACATTCTCACTCACGACGATTCCTTCAGAATCCCTTGAGCAGGGTTAATATTGAAGTTGCAGTTAATCTCTTCTCGACTCCTAAGAACAACTCTTACAGAGATCGTCCATTCGACTCAGTTTCTTCCCGTCGACCCAAGCAACAGGGTTGCAAGCTCAGAGAAGTTCCACTCGAAGTCTTGGTTTATTCCCATTCCAGTACACTGCTCAAATCTTCAACGATCCTCCTTCAGTTCTCACTCCGGATCCGAAATGACTTAAAAGGTCACTAATTCGATCCAGATTTCACATTCGCTAGGTTGGGCAACTAGCAGGTGCCCTTTGTTTTCTGGAGTACCATACGAAGGTGCTCAGCGTTCTTCCTCGAATCTCGAGAGGGACGTGAAAGGCTTACTCGTAGAAGAGATCGTGAGGAGTTCGTAGGCGTAAACAGTTTGAAAATCGATCGGGAAACGGGGTCGGGACGATCGTTTGAACCTTCTTCCTTCTCTTTCTCTTTTTTCTTTCTTTTCTTTTCTTTCTCCTTGCTGCTGCTGCGTTTTGGGCGAGAGTGAGGTGAGAGAGAGAGAGTGATGAGACTTAGTCAATTTGACTTGGGTTGAGAATCGAGAAGGGTAATTTCGTAATTTTACAAAATAAGTTCGAAAACTCATGTTGTCCAAATAATACATAATTACAGTCAAAAATTCATATAATTAAACGCACATTAACATATCGCGATTTAGATATCAAAATTCACTCATTCATGAAAATGTTATATAAATCATATAATAATTACTAAAATAAATAATGAATCGCGCAAGAAAATCGATTCGGGTTCCCGGTTCATAACTCGAATTTTCGGGGCGTTACAGTTCATTTGACTAACCTAAGTCAATGTGATATAGTTAAAGTAATTCAAGAGCTTCTTTAGTTTCATTTAATATGAGTAATAACATAAAGAAACTAAATGCTATAAATGAAATAAAGAACATTTGCCTCAAGATATAAAATATCTCCTTTATTATTAAATCAAAGACTGTCTATTACATAGATATAACCAAAATACAATTGGCTACAGGGCACTATCCCTAGGGATTCAAGATCTTCAAGCTTGGAGTCAAGACTCACAAAGGCTCGACGACATTGAATCCGCCATATAGTTTGCTCTTTCGATTCTCTATCTCATTTACATAGTTGATGCTTTTGGTTTTGGGTATAGTGAAGCTTTTGGCTCTTTTGTAGTTATTTCCATTTTAAAAACATTTATGAGCATTATGGGAATTGCTATGTATATATTTACTTGCTTTGTTAGTATGGTAGGCTAAATTTCTTAGGCTTGGGGATGATGACAATATTTTGACTACAAGGTGTTTGCATAAATGACTCAATGAATGTTTAGTGAATTTCATCTTATAAAATCCATGTTTTTAATGCTATTGTGAGTTATTGGCCATTTCTTGCATGTTGCTATGTTCATTTAAGAATAGAAATGTTTTTGAATGAATTGTGAAATTGGATTTTATAAGACACAAGGTATGTGAAAGAAAAGATTTGATCACTCTTGTGCAATGAGTGAGAATTAGAAATGCCAAGCCGCTATCTAATTTAATCACACGATTCTTGCTATTTTGGTTTATAAAATTGGATCTTGATCACGAAAGTAGGCGGAGACATTTTATAAATACACGAACTTATCCTTGAAAGAGGTGTAGGGATTCACGCACCCCCGGGCGCAGCGGAAGTAGTAGATTTCAAAAATTGTTGTCCCGCGGAGTTACAGTGAATTTTCATCCAATGAATTCGTAACATTGAAACATTTATATATCTTGAGAGATATGCACCTTTACGCACTCCTTTTGTAGTAGTTAAGGAACAAAACTTTCCAAAGCTTCTGGCCACTCCTTGATCAGTGCAGGCTTCTTGATTCTACCAAGGTCCGATCTTTAACCGAAACCCTCTGAGGTTGATCCACGGCTTCCCGCAGACGAACTCTGAATCTCTTAATTCCTGCTATAGATTTAAGATCATTATTTATCTAATATAAATAAGAGAATCAAGAAACAATTGTAACGGCTGGTTCACGTTGAACTACAAAAAAGTTTTCTACAGTTCACGTGAACTGCCTGTAAAGAGAGAGGAAAAAACGCAGAAGAGAGAGCGAGATTACGGCTAGGAAAAATCTTATTTTTCTTCTTCTCTGTTTTCACGTGAAGTTCCCTTGCTCTGTGTTCTGCAAGATCTGTCTTAAATAGACTTGAGCGGGCCGAAAATTCCAGTCCCAGATGGACTGGGATTTTCGCCCACTGCTACTATTGGGCACAGCAGTATTTTGGCCTTCTAAAGGCCTTTTCAATTTAATATCAGATTAAATATTTCAGGCCCAATTTAATTAATCATAATAATTAAGCAAGTCCATTATATTATACAGTGGGCTTTAATTTATTCTAAATAAATTACAAGCTCATCATTGATCAACTTGGCCTAAAATTAATTCCAAATTAATTCTCTAGTCCAATAAGCCTTATTAACATTTAATTGCTACAGATTTTCACTTCTATTAATTGAACTTGATTTATTCCAAATAAATCTTAAGTTTCTCAATTAATCATTTTGACTTGAGTTAATACTAATTAACTCTCAAGTCTTAAATTTTCAATTAACACTTTAATTGATAAAGCTCTCTTCTACTTAAATTAAGTAGTCTCAAATCTCAACATGAATTTCGAGACTCACCTTAATTACTTTAGACTTGAATTAATTCTCAATTAACTCTCAAGTCTAATATGTTATCAAATAACAAGTCTCTCGAATTTAATCACATTAAATACTTGTTAATTACTCTTAATTAACTCTTACATGTTAATTACACTTAATTAACATCTTGATCTCTTATTAATGAATTAATTCAAATTAATTCATTTGTCAATCCAGTTGACTATTATCAAACTCTGTTGATATAGATAAATGTGTTCGTCTTTGGAAGTCATTGTGTGACCCCTCAGGTTCACCGATAGGACAATAGTAGGAACACATTCTTAATGCCATAATTGTGACTTTAATTAAACTCATTTAATTAAAAACTATTCGTGAATCAACTCATTGACCTCACAAATACATTCCTACAAACCATGGATAACGTCTAGCAACGTGTCCATGGCCACCCATCCATCGATGTAGTGGTATGAACCTTTCAGCCTTATGATCTCCGTGAGATACGATCCTTCTATCATCCAATTCCCGATTGAGACCTAGGGTATGGGAAATGAAACCCCAGTAGTCTACAATGCTATGAATAACATTCCTATAGTAATTCCATTTGATCTTTCACTCTAGGAACTCTTTCCTAGTGAAGACCAACCGGACCTTGCGCAAGGATTTAGTGGTGGAATATACTACAATAGAATTCATAGGAATTCTTCTTGTTCTTGCAACAAGTGATAGATCCTGTATTGACCTCACAGCCTCCATGCATAACTCAAACATACCCAATCATACAGCTTATGTGAAACTCGAGGGATTCAGCAGTATGTCAAAGTATGCCCCAGTCATACACAAGGCAACCATGGAGTCTCAAGTCTAAGGATTAGTTAGACACGATCATGGCTAGGGAAACCCTCCTAATCTCTAAGACTCTATATAAGTCTTAACCCATTTAGGCATTCCCGACGGGATCCTCAGTGAACTTAATCTCCATTAAGCACCCTCATATGCATAATAGTGTCAAAACACTAATGTCATGAAATGGGACACACTTTCATAAAGCTATGTCATATTAGCAAGTCTCAAGCGACTCTGATCGACATCCCCTGTGCCTTTTAAACTCTTCGACTTGGAGTGTTTTAGATCACACCATTGGGTACTTATTTCATGGCCCCCATCAAATGGTGAAACCAAGTCCCTTAGCTTACTGTGATCTTAGGGTTTCATCTATACACAAAAATAAATAATATGCAACTACTTATAAATGTAATATGATGAATTTGGCCAAAGTAGTATTAGACGACTACTAACGTCTTTCTATTATGGATCACTAGATTGTTCTACTCTAGAGTTTTAGAGGAAATGCCTCAAGCAGTTCGGCTTTCCAGGGCACAACTCCAACAATCTCCCACTTGCCCTAAAGCCAACTGCCCATTGTCTCAAGACACATCTTCGAAAGATGTCCTTCAAAGACCTTTTGACTCTAAGGCTAAATATGTGGGTTCACTACGTTTTCTGCCTAGACAATTTATATCATTGAGATATAACTCCTGTCTTCCGATTTAACAACCTTAAATCATTTAAGGATATGCTTAGATGTTCTATGAGATCTTGGTTCCATTGCTTGCGCAATCACATTTATGTTGTTTCAAAAACAACTAATGCTGGAGCATTGCTAGGTATTACATCCAACACTTTTGGATGATGTTTCTCATCTAAACTCCTTTTGTTTCTACATCTTATGCAGTAACGTGTTTTCTTCATAAGCTTAATCCGTTCGTGTACTACATTTATTGGGATTTCCCAATTTAGTACTTTATTCTATAAGTTACCATACTTATTTGTTAATTGCTTGTTTACTTCCGATCCTATCGGATTTGTAACGACCCAGAAATCCGAGAATCATTGTGAGTATTTTCCCGTGTTAATTATCTTTCTTAACCCTAAGTTCTCGTAATATGTTAATTATTATATATTATTTTCGTATACGACCCAATGTGATAATATTATTTGCGTATTTAAATTCCTTGTCTAATTTGCGTTTGTTTGATATTAAATAGATATATTTGGCCAACGTACATTTAATTGGACTTTCCAAACTTACCAAACTACCCTTCGTATTTTTCGACATTTCGAAATATTTGATAAAAGTTTCGAAACCCTCATTCGAACCCTTATTCGAAATAGAGAGAGAGAGAGAGAGAGAGAGAGAGAGAGAGAGAGAGAGAGAGAGAAGAAGAAGAAAAGAGGATTTTCCCCCGAAGCCCTAATCGATCATGCCGAGCTCGTTTCTCCGTGGAATTTCGCGCCGATCGAACCTAAACGATCCTCTCAACGATACCTTTCTTTAGGTACCAATTTCCCCAATTTCTTCCACGAATTTACGATATTTTGAGAATATTTTGTCATTTCGGGATTTTTAGGTTAAATGCTTAGATCGAACCCGTTTCTTGATCATTTCATGAAATTATTGGATGTAAATGTTTATTAGATAATGATTGTTGATTGTTACAATTGTTGGGTGTTGATTTGTGCTATAAATACGATTTTTATGAGTTTTGGTTCGATTTTCATGAAATCGCGTAACTTTCTGCTGTGTGCTGTTAACCTGCACGGGCTAGCGCACGGTCTTGAGAAAGACCGTGCAGGAGCCCGTGTGCACCTCTTTGTGCCTGCACGGGCTCAAGCCCGTGCGCCTAAACCGTGCAGATGGCCGTGTGTGAGTGCACGGTCTTGACACCATGTTCAAGACCGTGCACAAGCCGGTGTGAAACACTTAGAAAATTTTCCAGCCTTTTTTCAAATGTTGCTCTCGGCAAGTGAGTCCACGGGTCAACATCTTTGGTTGACTTTTTGCATACGGACTCCAAAAATTATACCGTTTTCACCTATAGAACCTTTATAACTTGTAGATTAATATTTTGAAATGTTTATTTAATTTCGCCCTCGTTCGGGCTGTGAATAGTGTAATTTTAAGTATGTGCATTTTTGGCAACTTGTCGAAATTTCGTGAAATTTACATGATAGCTTCCTTACATACTATAATTGGCATATGCATGATTGTGAACATATTTGGTTAGCCGTTCGTCAAATAATTGCTTATTTGCGCTTTTATAGTCGTTATTAATTTGTCTAGGTCCTATCTTGTCTACAGATCAATCAGAGGTCGGTGACCAGTGAGTCTAGCTGCTAGGCTTCCTATTTTTGGCACCAGGTGAGGATTTAAATTATTTAAACTGGGCTTGAACATATATGTCTATGTATACTTGCGAAACCCCTTATTCCCATATTATTGTATTACATATTTCGAGCTTATACTTTTATGTTTTATCCTCAAATCCTTTGATATCAAAATTATATAATAGTAACCTAAATCGATTTGTTTTCAAAAAGGGCAAGAAAACTCTTTCCTTTACGTGACGGTTTGACTTAGGATTTACCCCTTTCGTCGTCACCATTTGCCCAAATTGCCCGTTTGACATTCAAAATCTTATTGCAAAGTGAGCAAAGTATTGTTATTCCAATGGGCCCGGGATGGTATCCGGAGGTTGCATCCGGGGACGAGCGTCCAGGGTGTAATCCGAGGTGCTTCTCCCAAAATTAAGCCTCAATCGTGGCCCGTCAGGAGTTGATAGCCACGGTTGGGAGCGATGGTGGATGTTGCATTCGTTGCACATTTTCCTGAAATTCACAATAGTCGAGCTTTGGGTTGCTCCTTGGCTTGACACCGGCGATAGAGATTTTTTATAATGTATTGTGGAGAAATAAGGAGGAACAGGCCCACTCTCGCGGGGATATTTATTTATCGCTTTATATCGTTATTGCTTTTATCGTTTTATTGAATATCCAAGTCGAAGCACATTCCGGTTTCTTCCTTATTGCATATTTACTTTCTATAAAATCCGGAAACGTGACTCGACTTGCTCTAACATCTTCACTGAGTATTTTTGACTCACCCTCTTTCATTGGTTCTTGCCTCAGGTAGATTGAGAGACCGACATGTCTCACGTGTCGGATGGGCAACAGTGCTTAGATAGGTCTTTTTGGTTTTGTCGAGTCTCTATTGTTGTCTTTAACTCTCTAGATAGTTGTTCGTTTGTCCAGGCCTGTAGATAACGATATATTGATCCCCGTCCCCTGATATTTACTTTATGTTGCCCCTGAATGGGCTGTGTTATATATATATATATATATTAGATGAATTGGGCCCAGAGTGGCATTTATGTTATTATGATTTAAATTTGCTTCCGCTATTTATTCTGAGCTGTTTAGATGTTTTTCTTTGGGGATCCGCTATTGCCAAGAGTCGGGATAGACCCGTTGGCTTGTATGGGTTCTCGGGTTGAGGCGCCGTTCTCGGCTTGGGAATCTGTGCAGGTTCGGGGCCTGTAGAGCAGGGCGCTACAGGATTACCCTCTTAGTTTTAGATTTTACCCCATCTATCTCTATCGATTTCGTTAACTCTTTAACTAGACAGGATTCTACCTCATCTATTGTTCGAAAACATCATACAAGTATACAACTCTTTTTGTATCTTATGTATGTGATTACTCATAATCATACTTTAAATGCAGTCAAAACAGTTTTCGACTCTCTCATTTAAACAACTGGTCCAATCATTTAAGATTAATCTGAGTTCTGGTAGGAGTCTGTAAACTTCTCTAAGTTTTGTCCACTCTTGGCTAGCTCCCACTAAATTCCAGAACTCTGTTTGCCTTCACAAAATTTCTATATCTTATATATACTGTTTAAATATCTTCACTAAGATATTTTTCGGATTCACTAATCCTCTTGCTTGTTTCTGTAAGGTCTTATACTTATCTTATGATTTGGATTGACCTTGGTGTTCCGCTATTTGTTTGTTTGTAGTCTCTTGTTGAAACTTTTCAACTTCTTGTTTTTTCCTTTTATCCTCAAGAAACAATTTCTTGAATAAAAGTGGTTTTCCTTTTATTATCCAGAAACAGTTTCTTGAATAAAAGTGGTTTTCCTTTTTAAACAATCCATTTTGTCCTTCAGGAAACCTTTAAATAAGTATTCCATTACTACTTATTTTCTACAAACATTTATCAATTAGATTTCTAATCTAATTCATACTCCCACTACTCTCTTAGACTTATTTGGTAATTCTCATATTTACCATTAAATATGGGATTTGAAATCATCGTACTCAAATATGATTCTTAAACACTGAATGTTTCGAATTTCTACCTAAATTCGAATTAATTGCCCACAACTCTTATGGGTTTATTTTATGTGATAATCCATATTATCTTTTATATTCTTTTCATTTTAGACTTAGTAACATATTTTGACATTTGAAATTTTTGAAGAAAAATTATTTCCAAAATAAATAGAATTATTTTCACAAAAGCAATTTTTCAGAAAAATATTCAATTCAAATGCCAAAACAAGTATTCAAATAAATCATATACAACAATTGTGTTTGATATCTCTAAAATGAACTAAATATCTCTCAGTGCTTGATTTCTTATAATGGAAACACATTGTTTTATTCTGATGTATTACTAAGACAATAAATGTGTCCTTCTTTATTGAATCCTCGTTCCAAACGAGCTTCTTTTCAGTTGAATAACCGACATACCAGTTTCACTGGTAATGAAGTTTTTAGTTGAAGGACACAGGCAACATTTTAGGATCAGGTCTATTCAAATTTACTAATTCTGACAAATCAAAATTAGATGAATTTCTGATTGAGGTTCAAAACCTTAATTCAGTGTTCACAAACACCTATACTCTCAGTTCCATTTTGAGTAAGCTAAGCTTACTCAATACTGAAAAGACAGTTAATCCTATTTACTATTTCATAGATCTGATTTAAGTGCATGCTACATCAAATATGTATATTATGCACTTTTATGATAATAGTAGCTTACTATAGACACCTTGTCTATTAGCTACTTAGTGCGATTTGCCCTTATTCTATGTCATCCTATATGACATCTTAAGTTTGTCTTAAACGTTTCTCTTATAGAAAGAGAAATTTCGAGAAAGAAAGAGGGATAGTGCCTATTGAATTTAATGCTAGATTAAAGCTTAATTGTCCATATAATTAAGCAAACCCCTTAATAATTAATTATGTGGGCTTAATCCATTTCTAATAAATTTTAAGCCCAAATCACCTAATAACTTCAAAAGTTTTCCAATGATTTAATTAATCAGTAGACTTGAATTAGTTTCCCAAACTAATTCTCAAGTCCAAAAACCTAAATTAACATTTAATTAAGGTATAATATTAACTATTAATATTTATCTTTCTCTATCATTCACTCAGAATAAATACATACTATTTATTGGACTCAAGGGTAGCAATCAACGGATTATTAGTCATGTTGACTGAGTAGAAAGTCTACAATTATAAAGCAGAAAACGTATGAGTGATAAATAATAGAAATTTAAATAAAAGAATGATGTGGTCTTTAATCATTCAGTCTCCCACTAATTTATTCAAACTTTATTGACCCCTATGCAGTAAAGCTAGAGAAAAATAATAATAATTTTTCTTTAGTGTGTATTAAGATCCCAAAGCTTCTTGCAATTAAACCCACGACTCGTGGCCATTTAATTCAAGTCTTAAGGTAAACATCTTTTGTTAATTATATCAAATATAACTCTTAATAATATTTTGCATTACCTCCTTCACATAGACCCACGACTCGTGCGACATCTATGTTACTTTGGTAGTAAGCCCAGCCCATTAATCATTAGATTTCAATGATTGGTTCAACGGAGACCCACGACTCATGGCCATCCCGGTTGAAGGCAACCATCGAAAAATTATATCTTTTATACTCAGAAAATTACCACCTTTCGAAGGCCACATAATAGAGACCCACGACTCATGGTCATCCCTATTATGCAAGGTTAGAAGTGAATTTTCTATTAACGGAATGCTTGGAAAATTTAAAATCCTTATTTATAATTTTCCATTAAGGCTTAATATTAAAGAAAATTTTGACATTCAAAATTTTGGGGTTTAATTTTCAAAAAATTAAAATTATAGATTTCAAAAATCTATCCAAGACCTCATCATTTAATTATCTTGTTTATGCAATTAATGCATGAATTCAAACATCCACAAAACACACATAACAATAATTAAATAAAGTACCTAGCAATAATAAACTGGTTTATCATGAGCTTTTCCCTAAGCTCGGTCCATAAGAGTCATTTTATGGACCAAGATTCTATTCATGCAACAATAAAATAAATTTAAATCATGCGAGGAGCAAATAGAATCCTATTCTATTACAATTTACGTAACCTATTTCATTTGGGCCTTGATTGTCTCTTCTCTTCCAAGCCCACTTCGTCTTGAACTCCTTCTCCTAATCTAATTAGAAATTCCTCACCAATCTATGATTTTAACTCTCTCAAATTACAAATCATTTAAATACATTGGTGAAAAATAAAACGAAGCATTATAAATTGGAATAAGACGCTCGCAGGCCCTCGATTTAAAACCACAGTTAATATTGCATCCACAAAATAAAATCATCCACATCGCAAATTAAGCCCATGATAAAAACCAACATACATCCAATGCAATGCATAAAATTAAATTTACCAAGTAATTAATGATATGCATATTTAAGTTGTTTATTCTCAATAAACTACTTAAATCTTCATTAATCTTAATCACTATTAAAATTAATCTAAAATTAAATTAAATTGAAAGCTATCAATTTAATCTAATTTCATAAGAGTTCCAAAACTCTATCAATAAGCAAGTTCAAGTTGGGAGGAATCATAAAGATCCATGATTTTAGAAAACAGATTTTCGCAAAATTTCATATTCTGTCCTGAATTTCAAAAATTTGTAATAAATCGAAAATATAACCTTTTGACCAGATTCAAAAGCCCACATTCAAGAAAAACGTGTGAGGAAACATTTCTCAGAATACTCTAAAATGATCCAATCATGTTAGAGTCCCTTTACAATGCAATTTCCAAACAGTCGCCAAAAACGTAATGTGCACGTTTTTTGTAAAACTAGATTTTCGTTTCCTGATTTCCAAAAATCATATAAAATCGAAAAATAGAGATTTTAACTAATTGAAAAGCCAAAAATCAAGATAAACAAGTTTAGAACAATTTCTCAGAAGACTCCAAAGTCATATGAGCAATTTCGACTCCTCTTCTAACATAATTTCTAAACCGTCGCCAAAAACTCATTTTTCAAGATTTGCACAATTTTAGGGTTTCGATTTCAGATTTCCAAAAATCACCAAAAATCAAAAACTAAAGCTTTTGAACCGATTACAAACGTTAAGTTATTCAAAATTGAATGTAGAAGATTTTCTCAAAGGCAACAAAGTGATTTGAGAACTTTATAACAAGTTATAAATTCAATTTCTAAAACATCGCCGGAAAAACTTTAAACTGAAAACAGATTTTCAAGATAAGGTAGTTTTTCAAGATTGGGTTTCGACTTCCAATTTCAAAAAATCAAAACAAATTGAAAAATAAGGATTTTGATGCAAACCAAAACTCTAAATTTATCCCCATTGTGTTAAATCTAATTCTTCCAGAAATAGGAAAATCTATTAGAGATAATTAGGAACCCTTTACAACTTGTTTTCTAAAACGTGACAGCGCAGCCCCTGTTTCTCAAATAGTTTTCGACTACAGAATTCAAAAATCCATATAAAATCGAAAAACTAAGGTTTTAAACTAATTCAAAAGCCTAAACTCAATTTCCACGTGTCCAAAACATTTCTTCAGAAGACATCAAAGTCATCCAAGATAAGTAGGAAGGGTTTCCGACTCAGTTTTCTAGACGTCGCCAGACTCGAATTTCTGCAACACAATTTTCAGCAACACAAACTCAACACCAAAACTCCTTTTTGACCAACCAAAATTCGTTTTTCATGTATTTCAAAAATACACCAATATTTCGAAAATATATTTCTTCAAATTTCGAGATTCTTTTTTGATAAAACCATATTCAAAATATTCCTTTTAATTTATCAAAACTCCCAACAACTTCATATATGCACATAAACACAAAAACGCATCTAACACTAATTTAATCCAAATAAAAGGGATAGAGGCGAATATATAAACGTGATCAAAGCATGGCTCTGATACCACTGTTGGGATTCACGCACCCCCGGGCGCAGCGGAAGTAGTAGATTTCAAAAATTTTAGTCCCGGTGAGTTACAGTGAATCTTCATCCAATGAATTCGTAACTTTGAAACGTTTATATATCTTGAGAGATATGCACCTTTACGCACTCCTTTTGTAGTAGTTAAGGAACGAAAGCTTTCCAAAGCTTATGGCCACTCCTTGATCAGTGCAGGCTTCTTGATTCTACCAAGGTCCGATCTTTAACCGAAACCCTCTGAGGTTGATCCACGGCTTCTCGCAGACGAACTCTAAATCTCTTAATTCCTGCTAGAGATTTAAGATCAGTATTTATCTTATATAAATAAGAGAATAAAGAAACAATTATAACGGCTGGTTCACGTTGAACTGCAGAAAAGTTTTCTGCAGTTCACGTGAACTGCCTGTAAAGAGAGAGGAAAAACGCAGAAGAGAGAGAGAGATTAGGGTTAGTAAAAATCTGATTTTTCTTCTTCTCTATTTTCACGTGAAGTTCCCCTGTTTTGTGTTCTACAAGATCTGTCTTAAATAGACTTGAGTGGGCCGAAAATTCCAGTCCTAGATGGGCTGGGATTTTCGCCCACTGCTACTATTGGGCCCAGCAGTATTTTGGCATTCTAAAGGCCTTTTCAATTTAATATCAGATTAAATATTTCAGGCTCAATTTAATTAATCATAATTAATTGAGCAAGTCCATTATATCATACAGTGGGCTTTAATTTATTCTAAATAAATTACAAGCCCATCATTGATCAACTTGGGCTAAAATTAATTCCAAATTAATTATCTAGTCCAATAAGCGCAATTAACATTTAATTGCTACAGATTTTCACTTCTATTAATTGAACTTCATTTATTCCAAATAAATCATAAGTTTCTCAATTAATCATTTTGACTTGAGTTAATACTAATTAACTCTCAAGTCTTAAATTTTCAATTAACACTTTAATTGATAAAGCTCTCTTCTACTTAAATTAAGTAGTCTCAAATCTCAACATGAATTTCGAGACTCACCTTAATTACTTTAGAGATGAATTAATTCCCAATTAACTCTCAAGTCTAATATTATCAAATAACAAGTCTCTCGTATTTAATCACATTAAATACTTGTTAATTACTCTTAATGAACTCTTACATGTTAATTACACTTAATTAACATCTTGATCTCTTATTAATGAATTAATTCAAATTAATTCATTTGTCAATCCAGTTGACTATTATCAAACTCTGTTGATATAGATAAATGTGTTCGTCTTTGGAAGTCATTGTGTGACCTCTCAGGTTCACCAATAGGACAATAGTAGGAACACATTCTTAATGCCATAATTGTGACTTTAATTAAACTCATTTAATTAAAAACTATTCGTGAATCAACTCATTGACCTCACAAATACATTCCTACAAACCATGGATAACGTCTAGCAACGTGTCCATGGCCACCCATCCATCGATGTAGTGGTATGAACCTTTCAGCCTTATGATCTCCGTGAGATACGATCCTTCTATCATCCAATTCCCGATTGAGACCTAGGGTATGGGAATGAAACCCCAGTAATCTGCAATGCTATGAATAACATTCCTATAGTAATTCCATTTGATCTTTCACTCTAGGAACTCTTTCCTAGTGAAGACCAACCGGATCTTGCGCAAGGATTTAGTGGTGGAATATACTACAATAAAATTCATAGGAATTCTTCTTGTTCTTGTAACAAGTGATATATCCTGTATTAACCCTCACAGCCTCCATGCATAACTCGAACATACCAAATCATACAGCTTATGTGAAACTCGAGGGATTCAGCAGTATGTCAAAGTATGCCCCAATCATACACAAGGAAACCATGGAGTCTCAAGTCTAAGGATTAGTTAGACACGATCATGGCTAGGGAAACCCTCCTAATCTCTAAGACTCTATATAAGTCTTAACCCATTTAGGCATTCCTGGCGGGATTCTCAGTGAACTTAATTTCCATTAAGCACCCTCATATGCATAGTAGTGTCAAAACACTAATGTCATGAAATGGGACACACTTTCATAAAGCTATGTCATATGAGCAAGTCTCAAGCGAGTCTGATCGACATCCCCTGTGCCTTTTAAACTCCTCGACTTGGAGTGTTTTAGATCACACCATTGGGTACTTATTTCAGCCCCCATCAAATGGTGAAACCAATGTGTACACAAAAATAAATAATATGCAACTACTTATAAATGTAATATAATGAATTTGGCCAAAGTAGTATTAGACGACAACTAACGCCTTTCTATTATGGATCACTAGATTGTTCTACTCTAGAGTTTTAGAGGAAATGCCTCAAGCAGTTCGGCTTTCCAGGGCACAACTCTAACAAGAGGTTTGTTCATACTTTTTTGAATCGAATTGTGAAGTTTGCTAACATTCTTGAGTTATTGCTTGAACCCTTGTATATCGAGATATTGAAGTCATCCCCTAGGCCTATTTTACCTCATATCTTATCCTTAGTTATTCTTAATTATTTAGTCATAGTAAACACTCATCCTTCGATTAATTAGCTTAAATATTAAAAAGTATCATTGTGTGGGGAAAAATAACCCTTTCCCTGTGGTTCGACATACTTACTTAGAAATCTTTATTACTTGACGACCCGTACACTTTCGCAGGTATACAATAGTCCTGTCATATACCCCAGTTATGCACAAGGCAACCATGGAGCCTCAAGTCTAAGGATTAGTTAGACACGATCATGGCTAGGGAAATCCTCCGAATCTCTAAGACTCCATATGAGTCTTACCCCATTTAGGAATTCACAGTAGGATTCTCAGTGAACATAATCTCCATTAGGCACCCTCATATGCATAGTAGTGTCAAAACACTATTGTCATGAAATGGGACACACTATCATAAAGCAATGTCATACAAGCAAGTCTAATCGACATCCCCTGTGCCTTTTAAACTCTTCAACTTGGAGTGGTTTTGTAACGACCCGAAAATTCCAGAATATATTCTTCGAATAATTATTCGACATTTCGTTGAATTCTATATGAAAAGATTTAACTTCGTTAGTTAATCTTAATTTATTATAATTATTTCAATATCCTTAACCATTTATAATTACATTTTCTACCCCTCGAATTTATCCTAATCTTTAAACGAACCTACAACCTTTTAAAATAACCTTGCACTACCTTGAACACACCCACACTCTCTTGAACACACTCACACCCTCTTGAACACACCCTATTGCACACTCTTAATTACTTATACAATCGAGAGAGAGAAAGAGAGAAGAGAAAGAGAAGGAGAAGAAGAAGAAGAAGGAGGAGAAAAAAAAAAAGGAAATTCCGTTCCGAATTCGTTACTCGACCAATTTAAATTCCAAGACCAGATTTACGATCCTCATTCGATTCTTTATCGGTAACCTTCTTTCTCCAATTCGTTTCATCCATTAAATCTTTCAATTTTATAGATTTTAAATTGGAATAAATATTTGATGAATTACTTGATTCGTAGGTTATAGTTTATCATTTTTAGTGTAGTTCGGATCAAATGGTAGATATTAATGTGTACAATGCATGAGTGTGAATTTTACATGTTAATTTTAGCCTTAGAATCGTCCATATTTGATTTTGGCATGAAACTCTCGAGAAAAACCTTAAAATCGAGTTTCTGCACCTGTGTGTTGGAACCACACGGTCCAACGCACGGTCTTGGCACGACCGTGCGCCAGACCGTGCACAACCCTTTAACCTTGCACCGGCTTGTGCACGCCGGTGCAACAGCTCGTGCGCCTTTGATTCAGCCTGCACGGTCTTGAGTGCGTGCTCAAGACCGTGCACAAGGCCGTGCGTTAGCCCGTGTGAATGCCTTAGCCAATTTTCCAGCCTTTTTCCTTAGTTGCTCTCGGTAATAGGGTCAAATGGCCAAAAATAATTGTAAATTCAATTGATACATGTCGTTTATTGGTTTTTCTTATGATGTAGTCTTTGTGAGTCGTTGTTGTGTCTTGTCTTATGTGGTTTTGTCATTTGTTAGTTTCAGGCTGTCTTTTCAAGGCTTAGCTTGGATTGTCTTGTCGTTCCCGTGTTTCCAGGTGAGGGTTTTAAAATGATTTCAAACGGAGTAAGAATTCTTTTAATTTATTGCGAACTCCCCTTATGTGCTCATCTTGCTTTGTTTTCCTTCTCGTATATCTATTAGATATTTAATCTATATTTTCCTGATTCTCTCAAAGGTTTTAATATTAACTTGTACTTATGAGTATCCTTAAATCATTTTATTTTCATAAGGCAGGCAAAATTCTTTCTTTTAAACGTGACGGTTTGACTTAGGATTCAACCCCTTTGTCGTCACTCAAACTTGCCCAAATTCAATTTATGTATGTTTTTCAAAGCGAGCAAATTCGTGTTATTTCAAAATGGGCCCGGGAAAGTATCCGGAGGTTATACCTGGGGACGAGCGTCTAGGGGTAATCCGAGGTGCTTCTCCCAAAATTAAGCGTCAATCGTGGCCCGTCAGGAGATGATAGCCACGGTTGGGAGCGATGGTGGGCGTTGCATTCGTTGCACGTTTTCCTAAAATTCACAGTCGCCCGGAGTCGCAATTCGGGGTCAGACACCGGTGATGGAGATTACATGTTATTGAGGGGGTTATAAGGAGGAACAGGCCCAATTCTCGCTGGGACATTAATTGCTTGAATTTTACTGCTTTAATTATTTTCTTGTCGTTAATTAATGTCGTGTATGCAAGTCGAAGCACGATCCGGATTTCTTCAATTATGCAAATGTATTTTCTTATATATATAATAATCAAAACCTGGACACGTGGCTCGTACTTGTTCCCTCTTTACCTTCACTGAGTATCTTTTGTACTCACCCCCACTATTTTGATTCTTACTTCAGGTCGACAGGTGGCGTTGTCACCTCTCTTGTCAGTCGGCAGTAGCAGGTCTAGGATGGTTCGTGAGTCTTGTCTTGTCAGTGTCCCAACAACAGTCGTGTCCTTATTTATGATTTTATTTATTTATGTATTTTGTATTATGCTTTATTTCCCGTACTTACGTGCCCCTGATGTGGGATAGAATAGACTGGCCATGAATGGCATTTATTATATAGTGATTGAGAATGATGTATGAATTACGTTGCCATGGATGGCTTATATGATTTATTATATAATTGTTTTAACTTCCGCAACTCTGATATTTATTTTATTGCTGTCGTTGTTGGGCTGTCGTATGCTGTTGCTGGTTTTTGCTTGAGTGATTGCCGTTCGCCGGGATGGATTTTTAAATGGGGTACATCTACCTCGTTTAGGGGTTCGTCTCGGTGCGGATGTGGTGTCCTTTCTCCGGCCAAGGAAAGGGGCGCTACAGTCAGTGGTATCAGAGCCTAGGTTCCCGAAAAGGAACCGAAAGCTCTAGTATCTCGTCTGTCTTGTCTTTTTTTTGTCTTTTGAATTGTGTCAGTCCGTGTCGAGTTCGTGTTTTGACAAGTATTCGTTTTATCTGGGTGCTTAAAATTGTAGACGATTACGGTTGGCTTAATTAACCGACTGGCAATCTTTTATGAATTTTTGTACTAAGGAAGATGTAACGCGAGTCGATCATGGAACACTTTGCGTGTCTTACATGGTTTGGTCTGTCGTAGTGTGTCGGCAGGATTTTGTTGAGTGTTGAGCATGCTTATGTGTTTGTGAATTGTTGGCATCATTTCTCACAAGACATGCACCTATTTTGCCAAATGGTTGTGAACGCAGGTATGCCGCGCAAGAAAGCTAGATCAGATCCGCCACTGCCTTCACTCCAGACTACGCCAGGATCATCGTACCCGTATCCGACGGGAGAGATAGAAATAGCCCAGGAAGGAGATAGCGTGACAGAATACGAGGCCAGATTTGCCTACATGACAAACTACTCTCCCAATCGGGAGCCCGACTAGAGGAACAGAGCCGCACGATTTATATCCGGGCTGAGGCACGAAATCCGCCAAGTGCTCATAGGTCTTGGCTGTTGTTCTTATGCAGAAGCTGTCGGCCGAGCTTTGCGGGCCGAAGCAGAATTTGAAATGAGGGCTAGGAATGCTCAACCGACCACTTTGCAGAACCAGTCTCATGTATCGAGAACTCCAGCGGTTGTCCGTGCAACTTCTCACAGAAAAGAGGCGACGACCAGTGGACCCAGTGAGAGCACCATCCTTTGCTCGTTTTGCCATAAGCCGAACCACCTCGCCGAGTACTGCCGGAAACGACTAGGGCAATGTTTACTATGTGGGTCCCCCGACCATCTTCTCGACAATTGCCCTAATAAGAAGAAACCTAAGGAAGAGGAAGGTGGATGCCGATCCTGAAGATTCAGGGTCATTATGACAGAGAGAGAGGCCACCAGAAATAAATCATGAAGGGACAGTGTTAGGGACGTACAATAAAGGAGAAGTTACCGGAATCGAGGGACTTGAGCTAAGACACAAAATAAAAGAAAACGGGAAACTAGACCGGACTTCGTTACTCGGAATAAAAGGTACCGTGCATGTTCATAACATTTATATTTCTCGTATTTAATTTATTACGTGCGCGATATTATGTAATTATTGTTTGGATGAACTCCGGATTAAATCCGGGGTGTTTTTGTAATTTTTGCGCATTTTTATTCGATCCAGGGGTGCTTGCACGCCCTAACGCACGGTCTTGCTCAAGACCGTGCGGTTCAACTCAAGCCCGTGCAAGCCAGTTCAGCGTTAAACCGCTGAACCGGCTGGACCGCTCCACACGGGCCAGCGCACGCCCGTGCGTCCGGCCGTGTGTGTCTCTTTTGCTCTTTTTAAACCTATTTCCGCGAGAATCATACAGAAACTTTTTACCCCATTTTTTCTCTTCTTCCAGCAGCTGAAACCTACGAAATTTTTCCCCAAAATTTTCTCTAAACTTTGCAAGCTTGTAACTTTTAATCCGTCCGTCGGATCTCCATAAATTTCGGAAGGTACGTTGTCGAAAGTGTGTATTTCATTTAGTTGGGTTTTGAGGACGATCCGCAGAGCCGATCTTACACACATTGCTGCCCAAAATACAAGCACGCCAAGTGTTCGACAAAATTCCCGAGTAAGGAATTTCATCAAATTCAATCCTACCAGCTTCAAACAACATTCTCACATGGCCGCCGAAGGTTCTCGACGTAGGAGGAGGCGAGATGACTCTCCATCCCCACTTCCATTTAATGTGGATATCTCAAATCCTTTCCAAGCCAAAATATTTAGGCGAATGCATGATCGCCCGGTGTTCTCTACCAAGTTCCTCGACATAGAAGCATTGGGGAATTTGGGACTTGGCAACGGTATCGCCCGGTACATTGAAGACGTGAGATGGACCACGTTCTTAGATATGAGAAGGAATTCGTACCCCCGTCTTGTGTACGAATTCATTGCGACGCTTCAAGTACTTCCCCACGAAGACGACGCCGAGCTACCTTTTAAGATTGAGTTCCGAGCTTTCAATGAAGATTATGAGCTCACTCTTCGACAACTAACAATGCACTTTGGACTACCCGTTCGGGGTATGATAAGTCGTGAAGTTGGATGGTCCGAGGCCGAGGCATGGAGAAATATGTCCATTTCTAGGAGACCTTTTCAACAAGGAAAGTCGAAGGCCACCGATCTTCGTGATTCCGCCTTGAGGACTTTCCACCGGTTCCTCTCATGTACCGTTTTTGCTAGAGGAGATAGCTACGGTTCAATCAACATTGAGGAACTTTACGTCTTGGATTGCGCGGTCCGAAGGCAAGCAGTCAATGGAATCATGTTCTTCCTTCGGTATGTGGAATACGTAGGCACCCGGCCTAAAGTAGAAATTAGAATTGGGTCCTACATCACCGCGATCCTCGAGTGTGCCGGCGTGACCAGCATGGATCGAATGGCCCCGAAAAGTGCAGATGATGCGACAATTTCATACAAGCAACTCGCCCAGATGAAACTTTACCGGAAAGTTAGAGGGCGACACGGTAGATATGTACTAATGACAGCAGAGGAAGCCGCCACCGGGAGTGATGGCGATGATGAAGAGGACGCCGAAATAGGAGGTCATCCTGAAGAGGACCGACAAGAAAGGGAGGAGCAAATGATGGAACAACTTTACGAAGCAGGAGGCTTCGCTCCTCATCAGGTTCCGTACATACCCGACCCTCCTAGGACCGAAGAGGTTCCATTCCAACAGAGATTTGAGGATTACCCGACACAGCACCAGGCTAGATCCTCACAATGGGACAGATTAAGTGAGGAACAGTGGACTCAGTATCAACAAGCGGAGTCGAAAACCCGAAGCCGATGGGAGGCCGACAGGTGGACGGTTTGGGGAAACCGTTTCACAACTTTCGCGGAACAGACTACTGAGCGACTGAACCAACAGTCGGCCGACCTGAGGGAGATCAGGCTCAAGGCTCAACGCAACCACACTGAAATCCGGGAGCAAATTTCCGACCTCGAGAGGTCCATCACGGAGCAGCTCGCCAACTATCTCAGCCGTCTTGGCATGTCGCCTAGTTCGGGAGCACCCGATTCTTAGTTGGCATTAGTTTTTCCTCTATTTTCTCGTTATTTTCGTTTTAATTGTAATTTGATTTCCAGTTGAACTATTATGTATGAACTATATGTTAAATGTTTATTTGAATTTAACTGTTGATTGTTCGTTTTAATTAATTGTTTATGTGTTAATTGCGCAATTTTGTATAACGTCCTTTTAAATGCTGTATTATACTCCCTTTAATAAACCCCGAGGTTCGGAGGAGAATCTGAGGACAGATTCTTTTAAAGGGGGGAGTATTGTAACGACCCGAAAATTCCAGAATATATTCTTGGAATAATTATTCGACATTTCGTTGAATTCTATATGAAAAGATTTAACTTCGTTAGTTAATCTTAATTTATTATAATTATTTCAATATCCTTAACCATTTATAATTACATTTTCTACCCCTCGAATTTATCCTAATCTTTAAACGAACCTACAACCTTTTAAAATAACCTTGCACTACCTTGAACACACCCACACTCTCTTGAACACACTCACACCCTCTTGAACACACCCTATTGCACACTCTTAATTACTTATACAATCGAGAGAGAGAAAGAGAGAAGAGAAAGAGAAGGAGAAGAAGAAGAAGAAGGAGGAGAAAAAAAAAAGGAAATTCCGTTCCGAATTCGTTACTCGACCAATTTAAATTCCAAGACCAGATTTACGATCCTCATTCGATTCTTTATCGGTAACCTTCTTTCTCCAATTCGTTTCATCCATTAAATCTTTCAATTTTATAGATTTTAAATTGGAATAAATATTTGATGAATTACTTGATTCGTAGGTTATAGTTTATCATTTTTAGTGTAGTTCGGATCAAATGGTAGATATTAATGTGTACAATGCATGAGTGTGAATTTTACATGTTAATTTTAGCCTTAGAATCGTCCATATTTGATTTTGGCATGAAACTCTCGAGAAAAACCTTAAAATCGCGTTTCTGCACCTGTGTGTTGGAACCACACGGTCCAACGCACGGTCTTGGCACGACCGTGTGCCAGACCGTGCACAACCCTTTAACCTTGCACCGGCTTGTGCACGCTGGTGCAACAGCCCGTGCGCCTTTGATTCAGCCTGCACGGTCTTGAGTGCGTGCTCAAGACCGTGCACAAGGCCGTGCGTTAGCCCGTGTGAATGCCTTAGCCAATTTTCCAGCCTTTTTCCTTAGTTGCTCTCGGTAATGGGGTCAAATGGCCAAAAATAAAAGTTGACTTTTTGCATACGGCACCCTAAAATCGAGCCGTTTTCGCCTATAGCTTCCATATGATTCAAGGATGAATATTTTGTAAAGTTTTCAAAATTCCGACCTCGTTCAGACCTTGAATCGAGCCTTTTTCGTTTAGAGTTTTTCCCCAATTTTTGAATGTCGTCCGAAAAATCCGAAAATCGCATGAGTGCTTCTTTATAATATTATATCCATGAATGTGCAATTAGAATTTCAATTGAGCATGTTTACCATTGTTAATTTCGTACTTTTAGTTTAATTGATTTAATTACATTTTAATTGTAAATTCAATTGATACATGTCGTTTATTGGTTTTTCTTATGATGTAGTCTTTGTGAGTCGTTGTCGTGTCTTGTCTTATGTGGTTTTGTCATCTGTTAGTTTCATGCTGTGTTTTCAAGGCTTAGCTTGGATTATCTTGTCGTTCCCGTGTTTCCAGGTGAGGGTTTTAAAATGATTTCAAACGGAGTAAGAATTCTTTTAATTTATTGCGAACTCCCCTTATGTGCTCATCTTGCTTTGTTTTCCTTCTCGTATATCTATTAGATATTTAATCTATATTTTCCTGATTCTCTCAAAGGTTTTAATATTAACTTGTACTTATGAGTATCCTTAAATCATTTTATTTTCATAAGGCAGGCAAAATTCTTTCTTTTAAACGTGACGGTTTGACTTAGGATTCAACCCCTTTGTCGTCACTCAAACTTGCCCAAATTCAATTTATGTATGTTTTTCAAAGCGAGCAAATTCGTGTTATTTCAAAATGGGCCCGGGAAAGTATCCGGAGGTTATACCTGGGGACGAGCGTATAGGGGTATTCCGAGGTGCTTCTCCCAAAATTAAGCGTCAATCGTGGCCCGTCAGGAGATGATAGCCACGGTTGGGAGCGATGGTGGGCGTTGCATTCGTTGCACGTTTTCCTAAAATTCACAGTCGCCCGGAGTCGCAATTCGGGGTCAGACACCGGTGATGGAGATTACATGTTATTGAGGGGGTTATAAGAAGGAACAGGCCCAATTCACGCTGGGACATTAATTGCTTGAATTTTACTGCTTTAATTATTTTCTTGTCGTTAATTAATGTCGTGTATGCAAGTCGAAGCACGATCCGGATTTCTTCAATTATGCAAATGTATTTTCTTATATATATAATAATCAAAACCCGGACACGTGGCTCGTACTTGTTCCCTCTTTACCTTCACTGAGTATCTTTTGTACTCACCCCCACTATTTTGATTCTTACTTCAGGTCGACAGGTGGCGTTGTCACCTCTCTTGTCAGTCGGCAGCAGCAGGTCTAGGATGGTTCGTGAGTCTTGTCTTGCCAGTGTCCCAACAACAGTCGTGTCCTTATTTATGATTTTATTTATTTATGTATTTTGTATTATGCTTTATTTCCCGTACTTACGTGCCCCTGATGTGGGATAGAATAGACTGGCCATGAATGACATTTATTATATAGTGATTGAGAATGATGTATGAATTACGTTGCCATGGATGGCTTATATGATTTATTATATAATTGTTTTAACTTCCGCAACTCTGATATTAATTTTATTGCTGTCGTTGTTGGGCTGTCGTATGCTGTTGCTGGTTTTTGCTTGAGTGATTGCCGTTCGCCGGGATGGATTTTTAAATGGGGTACATCTACCTCGTTTGGGGGTTCGTCTCGGTGCGGATGTGGTGTCCTTTCTCCGGCCAAGGAAAGGGGCGCTACAGGTTTACATCACATCATTGGGTACTTATTTCATGACCCCCATCAAATGGTGAAATCAACTCCCTTAGCTTACCGTGATATTGGGGTTTCATCCATACACAAGAATAAATAATGTGCAATTAAATATAAATGAAATATGATGAATTTGGTCAAAGTAGTATTAGACGACTATTAACGTATTTCTATTATTGATCACTTGATCGTTCCACTCTAGAGTTTCATGGGAAATGCCTGAAACAGTTCGGCTTTCCAGGGCACAACTTTAACACTATTTTTCTTATCCTAATTTTGCTACAAACTTGTAATTTTCAGGTCGGTTGAAGCTAGAAGAGAAGATGAGTCAAGGTGTTGATGTGAATTGCAAATAAGGGAGGAAGGCAAAAGTTACTTGTTCATGGACTGATGATAATCCTAGAAGGAAGTTCTATGGCTGTGCAAATTACAAGGTTTGTAATCCTTCTAAGACAATTTGCAACCTATTTTTTTCTCCTAATTCATATATTTACATGGTTTTTCTTGAATTGTAGAAGGCTAGGAATGCTTGCAATTTCTTCATGAGGAAAGATCAAACATAAAGGATGAAATGTGTTGCTCCGGTTGGATTTTGGCCAGAAAAAAATGAGAGAACATAGAGAATGAAGTTTGTTGCAAAAATCAGACTAAATGTGTTAAAATGTGTAACTCCCAGGACTAAATGTGTTAAATTGGACCGAATGTGTTAAAATTAAGAACATAAAGGATTAAATGCGTTAACTAAGAAACTTACGGGACTGAAATTGGACTGAACACTAACTTACAGGACGAAAAATGCAATTTTGCGAATAAAAAAGTAATAGTATAAATATATATAACAATTTTCAAATAAAACATATATATGTTTAAATTCAGTCTCTTCAAAATTTTACACAGATAAGTAATTAAGTATATTAAATAGAATTGAAAAAATAATTTTTTGCCTCCTGTATTATTACGTTTTTAACTGTTTGCCTTCTAATCTATTTTTTTGTTTCAAATTGCCTCATAAATTTCACGTTTTTTACAAAATACCTCTTCCGACCACATTCAGGCGGAATATTCCAGAATATTCATGCAGAATGTGATGGTGGTAAACCTGAATATTCCAGAATATTCTACCTGAATGTGGCCGGAGGAGGTATTTTTTTTGTAAAAAACGTGAACGTTAGGAGGCAAATTGGAATAAAAAATATATTATGAAGCAAACTGAAAAAAAGGTTATAGTACATAAGTCAAAAAATTATTTTTCCAATAGAATATTGTATATTAATAAAAAATTATACGAGACAGTCACTAGATCACATCCTACCACCCTCGATACCCTCGCGCTCAGTCCTTGAACTAACGAATTGAGTGCTCAGTTCTTGCTCTAAGACGAACTAAGATTTCTTACTAAATCTTTTGCGGTAAATAAGTTTGTTGAATTATTTTCTAGTTATTTAAAATTTTGAAGACCTAATGTATAATTCAATTATTTTATTGAGCATATGTTTATTGTGAAACTATAAAATGAGAAAACTTAGTTTTTTTTTTTCAAAAAATATTGAAATTTTGAGTTTTAGCATATGAATTGCATTTATTGATGAAAATATGTTTTAGATATTGACAAAATGGGCATATTTAGATAATGATTGTAATGTAAATTCAAGAATAGTATTTAACAAAATTATTTTACTTATATTCTCTATTAAAATTGATTTGATATTGAATATAATTAAATGTTTATCATATATAAAATTATATAAATTATTTTTTTATTCTACGCTTTAAGGCGTTCTCGCACTCAATTTTTTTTTAATTTTCGCACTCTCGTGAACCCGCACTCGCTCTCACACCCACTCTATGTGATCTAGGACATTCATAATAAATACAAGGGCAAATTACGGGAAAATTGCAAAATCGGGATGCCAACTCCACCCCATAAGCAATTTCGGGATTGCAAAATGTGCACTGGCAATGTCAGGATGGAATGACAAAAAAATTAGAATTTCGTGAATCCGGCCATTAGAGTGCCAAAATGATAACGTTTTTTGTCACGTGAGTCTCACATGTTACCTGAAAACCATTTTTATCATTTTTTAGCTGACATGGCGATACCACTAGGTCCACTACTGCCACATGTATTAATTATCCAATAAATAAATGGTAAAATTAAAAAAAAACACCTCCACCCACCCCCAAATCCTACATCTTCTTTCACCCCCCACGCCTTCATCGCCGCCGCAGCTACAGTCGTCGCCGCCGTCATCTCCACCACCGCTACTTCATACACACATAAAAATGCACGCACTTACACATAAATATAGTACAGAAGAAAAGAAGAAGAAACGAAGAATAGGGGAGGGGCAGCAACCTTGTGTGGACTATTTGGAGGCAGCCAATTAAACAGGTGGACGGGCGGTGGTGGGTAAATCTAGGTCGTTGCCCCCGGAGAGGTAGATCTGGCGGCGATTCCCCTCTGTGTGCGGGTGTGTGTTTTATGGTGGTCGTACGGTGGTTGGGGTGGTGGACGGGGACGCACGGTAGCAGATACATCAAGGTCCGCTGCCCCCATCTGTGTTATGGTGGTGGAGATGGCGCGGTGGTTGTGGTGGTCGGCGACGGAGTGGTAGATCTGGGCTGTGTGCGGGAGATGGCGGAGATGGTAGATCTGGTGATGTGGTTGTTGTGGTGGGGGAAGATGAAGAAGACGGTGGAGAAGATGACTGGATTTGTGTTTGTCTTTTCTTTTTTTTTTTTTAAATTTTTTCAATTTCGACTGGAATTGGAGATTGCTTCAATCTAGCCCTATCTCGCCTATGAACATTCATGTGACCTCCCAAAGCTTGAGCTGACGTAAATTCTCTTCTGCAAAAGCTGGAAGAATAAGATCTTGGGGGGCAAATGCAGCCTCCAAGTGTACCAGCTGCATCTTCTGCAAAAGCTTGTTCTTCCCATGAATCTCCATAAGAACTCATGGCGGTGGCTGATGATGGTGTAATAGGTGAAGGAAGATGAAGAAGACGATGGAGGAACATGATTGGGTATTTGGTTTTTTTTTTTCCCTTTTAAATTTTTTTTTTTTTTTGAGGGAATTTTTAATTGTATAATCTCATAAATTTTTTTTTAATTATACACGTGTAACCACGTGTCTAATTTTATCCAACTGTTCTGCGTTACGTGGCGTCCAGCAAAGACAACCTAAATGACATGGGCAACAATAGGGGTTTCAGGGAGCACGTGCACCGCGCGTGCGGTTTTTTAGCCGGTTTTAGGGTTCCAGTGGTCGAATTCACTAAATTGCTAATTTTTTTGTTATTCTATCCTGACATTGCCAGTGCACATTTTGCAATCCCGAAATTGCTTATGGGGTGGAGTTGGCATCCCGATCTTGCAATTTTCCCGGCCGGCAACTTACATAAGAGTCCCTACAGATTGCCATATTCACATATATGTCTCTTTTGTTTCATTTTTACATCCTAGTCTCTTGACCGGTCCGTTAATTTCAAGGTATCATTGTGTTCGTCTCATCAAGACATTGAATTTGGAGAATAAATTTGTCTAATTCGTTGAAGAAACGGGAAATTTGGACTATACACATAATTGAAGGAAAATTTCTTAAACTTGTAACTTTCTCGTTTCTTCACCGAATCAGACAAATTTATAGTCCAAATTCATCGTCTCGATGAGACGAACACAACGGTACTAGAACATTAACGGAACTGATTAACGGTTGACCAATCAAGGGATTAGGATGTAAAAAATAAAATAAAAGGGACCTATATATAAATATGGTCATACGTGGGTATCGATCCCTATATATATAATTTACCCTAAATACACTATCATAATTAATGCATGCACAGTATATGATTGTAATATGAATTTTAGTTTAGTGATGGAGTTGAACTGGAGGAGCCAAATAATATTTTTATATTAGAGAAATAATCTTAATATTATATCCAAGAATATTCACACTACCTGGGATCAGTCATCATCTAAAAACTTAAAACAACAAAACAAACTGTGTAGACTCCAGAGAGAGAGAGAGAGATGTCGGACGAGGAGCATCAGTTTGAGGCGAAGGGCGATGCGGGGGCTTCTAAGACTTTCCCTCAACAAGCCGGCACCATCCGTAAGAATGGTTACATAGTCATCAAAGGAAGGCCATGCAAGGTCCAAACTCCAAACCCCACCACAATTCTTTAATTTTTCTTTATTATGATTTTGTAGGATTTGATTAACAGAATTTGATTTTAATTTGTGAAATCTTATGGTTGAATTCGAAATGGGTTTTTGCTAACTCCATCAGATCGATCTAATATTTTTAATTATTCATCATTTCATGCCTAGATTTTGCCTAGATTTTACGTTGAAATGTAAAATCTTGGAGGTGCTTATTTGTGCATATCGATATGGAATTTGTTTTGATTTATGATTCTTGTTTTCTAATGTATAAACATGTTTTCCCTTGTTTATGTCGACGGTACGTACTGGAGTATAAATCTAGGGTTTCTAGTATTTTCAGAATTAAGGAAGAACAAATTAAAATTCCGGTAAGCTAGGGACAAGATATCAAAAATATTTTTGACCTAGCAAAAACCATAACTGATGTTAATTATAGAAAAACCACACCGATATACACTGAACATATGAGAATGGGTTTAATTAAAGATTCATAATTTTTCCATATATTTCAGCAAGTATATGTCCACCTACGAAGCGCAGACACTACTAAAAAATCCACCATACAATGTCGTGTTGGATACCGTATCGGGTACCTATATAGTAGAAACTGTTGAATAAAATCTATGCATGCATATGTTCATATCTTTGTGCCGTATCCGTAGCACCAATTTTATGTGTCACTATGTTGTTTTGATACTAAGATAGGTTGTTGAAGTGTCGACTTCGAAAACGGGCAAGCATGGACATGCCAAGTGTCATTTTGTGGGAATCGACATATTCACTGGCAAAAAACTTGAAGATATTGTTCCATCCTCACACAACTGTGATGTAAATTTTATTTTTTTTTTCATTTTAATTGTTCTTGTTACTTATAATTCCTTCGTAATTTCTAAGCTTAAATGGTCTGGATTTGCTGATTTGTTGTACTTGAATCTTATTTTATATATCAGGTGCCTCATGTTAATCGTACTGATTATCAGCTGATTGACATCTCCGAAGATGGCTTTGTAAGTTACTTTAATTTCGAACTTCAGTTCTCGTAAGATATTATTTTTTATAATTTATCCTGTAACTTTCAGTTTGCTTCAATTTAATCCGATTTTAAGACTAGCTAGGTTCCTGAATTCTTGTTGTAAATTCGTTGAAAAAATTGTCAATGTTGCCGATAAGGTAATCCATCATAATAATCGGATTCTCCTCATTGTCTTTGTCAAAATCGCCACATCAATTGAACATTAATGAAACTTCATCTCAAAATAATCCAATTTTCACTATGAATGAAGTATAAATAGTTAGATATATAAGGTTACGAGTTTGAGAAGTTATATAACTTATTTTTTTTACTTGATGGGAGATTTTGAGCAAGTGAATGAAGAGAATCTAAAGCTTGTGATGATAAGAGTATCTCATCGACTATATGTTGACAATTTTTCGAGCGATTTTCCAGCGAGAATTATGGATTTCGGCCAAAATTATCGAATTCAATCCTCACATAATCAAAAATTATAGAATGAATTAATAATATACTTTTTCTCAGACCAACTATATAATTATTTATATTTGTGTAAACATCAACAACATATTCTGAATATATGTAGATATCTTTATTGGCCTTGTTTGATTTGTTGAGCAAGTTCTTGATTTATGTGTATTTGTAGGTTTCTCTCCTGACTGACAGTGGTAACACTAAGGATGATCTGAAGCTTCCTACTGATGAAAATCTGGTTAACCAGGTGAAATTTTTTGACCCTTCTCGTTACAATATTATACTTATACTTTACAAAAGTTCCATAATTACAATAAATACCCAATTTTTAGAGGTTCGTTAGGGTTTCATCAAAATCATATATATATATATAAATGATTAAGTGGAATGTTTTAGGAAACATGCTTATGTGTTAATGAGATTGATTAGTTAGACTTAGTCCATTTTGCCATGTAGATTGTTTCTATAATTAAGTTCATTAATTATTGTTTTTGTAACTTACATATATATTTAACTGACATTCCATATATCTATTTATATTAAATAATTTATAACTCCTATTTAATTGTAGAATTATATAACTACTTTATATAATATTGATATTGAAAATTTCAATCAGGAAATAATTTTAAGTAAATTTTAATAAGCTTTACTAATCATTATGAACTTTATATTTATGTGCTAAGAAATATATATATGATTGAAGAGGAGCTTAAAAATATTTATACTTTAAATATAATATTCAATTTGTATATGAAAGTATAGAAGAATTACCATTCAACAAATATTAACAATATTTGGGTAAAAGATTATTTAGTTCTATAATTAATATTTTTTTATTTTGTATTTTTTTTATCTATCATGTAATTATTTTTCCAAAATTTCTTTTAATTATTTGTGGGGGTCACATAATTACATACATTTTTTAAACTGTATGTTTAATTAAATTTTATTATTATATTAATATTATAAAATAATAAAATAATTGATTTTTTTAGAAAAACCTCTAAATACACATGTTTCATTTTCATTTTGCAGTGGACAAATTATATTTCATTTCAATGTGAATAAATTGATTAAGTTATTATATTTAAATATTACTATTTTCATAATATAAAGGAAATTTCAATAATAAAATAAATATTATTATTAATTAATGATGAAATAATAACAAATTATTCAATAAAAAAATAATATCAAGTATACAAGAGATTCCATCATTATTTATATGGTCTATTATTAAATATTTTTTTTTATTTTAATTATTATTTTAATATTTTTGTATCGATTGTGTGCGTGAGTTTAAAAGAATATTATATATATATATATATATATATTCCCTTTATTACAAATACAAAATCATTACTTTCTTATAAAAATACCATTACTGTTTTTATACATTTAAAATGAGTTTTTCATATATATGGTTCATGATTATTTTATACAAAGAATTATTTTAATGTGTATTTCAAATTATGAATTAATTATTTATATGTTTTATTAATAATAATAAATAAATTTCCCCGTGGGATAAAAACTAGTTTGAATGTAATATTCCAAAATTTAAAGGAATACTTCTAAAGTTCTAATGGAACCCCAAATGTCGTTATTAACACTAATAACATATTACTTGTAATAAATTAACCTAATCTGTTGCCCTTAATTATTATTACAACTTAATTATTTTCCTTTTTCTTTTTTAAATATTGATAGGTTTTTGGTTTAATCTAATGTAGATTAAAAGTGGGTTTGACGAAGGAAAGGACCTGGTGGTGTCTGTGATGTCTGCAATGGGAGAAGAGCAGATCAATGCCCTGAAAGACATTGGTCCAAAGAATTAATTAAAATTAAAGTTTTTATCTTTGCTTTTTCTAATGCTTTAAAACGGTATAGAACAGTAATGCTATATTTCGTTTTTCATTTTATTCTAATTGAGTCATTCATATGCTTTGAGATCCTATACTAGAAATTAAAAAAAAAATCAAAAATAAGATGATAGATTTGTTATTTAAATCTATTGTCAACTTCTATGATTTTTTATCAATTCATTCTTTTATATACACATCTGTGATGCATGGATATGGATATACAAATATGAAGATACAGATTTTTTCCTACATTTACAATTAGATAAGTATCCGACATAATGCAATACAACATGATGGAATATAATTTAGGAGTGTCCAATATCATATATACAACAGATAATGATTTTTTCCCATCCGAACTATGACGATTTTTGCACTTTATCATCTAAACCTTTTTATTTTTTTTGCAGTTTGGCTCCTGAACTATACAAATTTTTGTAATTTGCCATCTCTAATGGAAATATTCCACCGAAAAATTGCATTATGTCATATGAGAAATATAGGTTCATGTTGTATACTTGTATTGCTCTCCTCAACGTCTCAAAATAAACCCTCAATCAATTTCATAAAAGTTAGAATTTTTATCACCCAATTGAATATTTAAAAAATAATTTATTAAAAGTTAGAATTCTTATCACCCAATTGAATATTTAAAAAATAATTTATTAAAGTCGTCGTTATTCTAATTGGCTGATAAAAACTCCCAACTTTTTTAAAATTGATTGAGAATTTATTTCGAGACATTGAGACTAGAGCAATACAACGTGGATCTATATTTCTCATGTGATACGATGCAATTTTTTGATGAAATATTCGTATCGGATTGACAAATTGTAAAAATTCCTATCGTTTGTGAGACACACTGCCGAAGAAAAAATTTAGATATTAAATACAAAAACCATCACAGTTGGAATAGAAAAAAATTATTATTTCTATATACAATTATAACTAACTTTTTCCCGGATAATCCTTCATAGCCAACACGAAGGGCATTTCTGGAAATGTAAAAACGAACCGGAGTCAAGGCAATTCGCGAAAAACCCGTACAAAAATCCAAACCCGGAATAAATGTCCGGTTCATTAAAAAAATACCTATTCGGATTTCGGACATTAATTTAGAAATTAGAAAAGAAAAAAAAAAACTTTTGCTAATCACACACCGGAATTGTTCTCACCACTCCACTCACCACCTCCGCCATCTGAAATGACCAAAAACACCCCAGAAAAAACTGAAATTTCACACATACAACCTCCGTTAATAACGCGTTCATCTAGGGCGAATTTAGTAATTTCGAGCAGTATCCCTAAGGGGAATCGCTAATCAGCACATAGAAAAATTATGATGCTATAAAACGGTTATGCGTAAAGAAAAGAAAAAGCTTTTATTACTTCTGAGTTACAAAAGCACGCACTTTCACACTGACTCTGTGTAGGAATCCGCCATGGGAGAGGAGAACAATCGGAGCCCCCAAGCTCATGAAGAGACGGAAAACGAGAATTCGAGGCCTCCAGGCGAGGGAGGAGAGGAAATTATCGGTGGAAAATTGGAGAAAAATGATGAACAGAGGCGAGTGAGTAGTGATAGTAAGAGTGATTGTGCAGTTGGGAACAGTTCAAGAGGAGAATCAAAAGCTTCTGACGCAGAAACCCTAACATCCGTAGAGCTGTGTAAAGGTGATTTCCAAGCTGATTTTGATGAATCCTCTCTCCTTCTGTCCGGTAATTGTGCAGTTCCTCTTTTCGTATTATGTGCTGCCTTTTTTTTTTTCTGTTTTTTTTTCTCTGCCAAATACTATTCGCACTGCCGTGATTTTTTGATTATGTATGTTTGCATGTGTATCTTCAATATGGAGTCTGTAAAAATTGTAAACTGATTGTCGTGGTAAATTTCGAATATTGCAGAGGTTCCAGTTGAATACTCTCTGCAACCACTACAGTCGGATGAAGAATTGAAGGTTGGAATTAGACTTTGGGCACCTCTACGTTGCTATCTGATTTTTCGTTTATTTCATTCAATTGTTATGACTGTCCATTAAGAATGGAAGAAAAGACAAAACGGATGACCTTTTGATTCAGACCTAATTTTATGGCTATCGTTCTTGTTACGAAATTGAATTTCTTCTGTTACAGCTCTTGAATTTTTATTTTGTTTAACCAATATCTGTTCCTTTCTAAATTTTCCTGCTGCAATGGGTAATTGCAGAAATACCTGCCTTCTCCCTCTAGTTTAGTAAGTCTTAACTGGCAACAGTAAAGATTCATGATAAGACATTTATAGTGTAGTTTATAAATCATTTGTAAGTCAAATTACTGTTTGGTTGTACAATAAGTCAGAATAATCTATAATGTCGTTGACTTCAGGACTCTACTTCCACGTTAGTGCTTCATCAGCTGTCCTTTCTTGTTATATTCTGATCTTTTAATGCTGAAGTTGACCGTTGAGTCATCTGTATGTTCTGTATATTTTCTCAGCAGCAACTGACTTCATTGAAACTGATCATATTCACATCTTCAAAAATCTAATATATGTTGTTGGTCAATAAGCTGATGAGAATGCTGCTGTTGGTGAAGCTTTTATTTCCTTTTTGTTTATTTTGCTGAATTTGAAGTTTATTTGTGTTCAATTTTAACAGTATAAGGTTTTTTGAAGTGACATCAGATACGTTGTGTCACTGGTTCTATTCTACGTATGTTTAATTTCGTCTTGTTTCTGTAATTACATCAGAGTGAAGCAAGAGCAGTGCAAGAGGAATCTTTGAAAGGTTCAACAGGTCAATCTGCAAAAATCGACATACAGTTACCTGGTGGTCCATCAAAATCTGAGCCGTCACAAACGTCCATTTCACCGTCAATTTCCTCCACTCCTAGTCAAATGTTACCAGAACAAAAATTTCAACCAGCAAATGGGAACAACTTCTGCCTTATAGAACAGGACAAGCAGAGTTCTCCAAATCCAAAACCAAAATCTTTGTCCATCGTACCTATGCTCAAAACACCTTCTGATGGGTACAACTGGCGCAAGTATGGTCAGAAGCAAGTGAAGAGTCCGGAAGGTTCCCGGAGCTATTACAGATGCACATTCTCTGACTGTTTTGCCAAGAAAATCGAGTGCTGTGATCGTTCTAACCGTCTTGTTGAAACTGTTTATAGAATTCCCCACAATCATGAGCCTCCCCAAAAAGTCAATTGCACTAGAGAAAATAAGCCCTCTTTGCCAAATGTGCCAGTTAATGTTAGTAATGATACAAATCATTTAGTGAGAGGTGTTAATGATCCAGTGCCATCTACTCCCTCAAAAGAACCTTTATTAGGAACTGATGAGATAAATGAAAGAAAGCAGCAAGAGTCAAGTGGTTCTGATGAGACCACAGAGATAAATATGGAGGAGCATGTTGATGGACCTGAATTTAAAAGAAGGTACCTTCCTAATTATGTTGATGGTCAATCGTTTTCGTAGTTTGATACTTCAATGAGAGTTGTTAGTAAATAATTCTGATATCTTTTCATCTCTACAAATGACCAGGCAAAAGAGGAATTCCATGAGTGAACTCGAATCCCTTTCTAAACCTGGAAAGAAGCCAAAATATGTTGTCCATGCAGCTGGTGATGTGGGAATATCAGGAGATGGCTACAGATGGAGAAAATATGGACAGAAAATGGTGAAGGGGAATCCTCATCCAAGGTAAACTCTCTGCTTTCAGTGCTACACTTACGCTGACTCTTAAGTTTCTTGTTCAATATGCTATTTCTAGGAGCCACCGAAAAACTTGATTGTAGTCACCATTATGGTTGTAATCTTACTGGTGTTTCCACTGTTTGGTGCTTAGGAATCTATTCAGTCTATATCTATATATGGTTCTATAACTTATCACATATTGGAAATTTAACTTTTCTTTATTTACTGTTCATGTTCAGAATTCAGATCAGGGAGAATTGGTATATAGATGTGCTCGAGTGGTTTGTGTTAAATACTAATTGCATCCTCCCCCTTCAAACCCAAGCCCCCAAGAAAGTGAAATCAAACAAGAGAAACAAAAAAGAAAAAGTAATAAATATTCTGCTTGGGCTTGTATATAATGAAAGGGAAAATTGCAAATTCGGGACACTTTTTACCACCAAGTTGCGATTTTGGGACACAAGATCTGAAATTTGCGTAAATACCCTGTAACTTTATGTTTTATAGCAATTTTGGGACTCCTACGGATTTAATTTCAGTTTTTGTCAGGAATACCGCTTGTGTCAATCACGTGATGGTCGGGAAGTGGTTTTCTGATTTTATTTTACACGTAATAATTTTTTGTTATGTTTTCTGATTTAGGTAATAATCTTAACAATTTAGGTAATAATTTTTTATTAAGTTTTCTGATTTAAATTCGTAGGAGTCCTAAAATTGCTACAAAACACAAAGTTACAAGGCATTTACGCGAAATTCAGATCTTGTGTCCCAAAAATGCAACTCGGTGGTAAAAAGTGTCCCGATTTTGCAATTTTCCCTGTGTCATGAAATTTGCGAACTTATGTGCAATAGTCATTCATTATGAATTTGCGTTCCTTTCTTTTAAGGATATTATCTTGATGTGAAAGATATCAAGGGGGCCTTAAAGTGCTTCTAATTATATGCATCTGATAAGTATTCCTTTTTCATGAACAAGTACGATAGTGTTGGTTGTGATTGTATTATTGTAACACATTCCCATATTGTGGAGGAAGCTGTGATTTTTTTAAGACAGAAACGCTCTGTAAATATTTTACTTTCCTAAAGAGAAGCCCAGTTATTTTATTTCGCTGCTAGTCTGTAAAAAAGATTCAATTGACTGAGTCAGCACACTTGTACTAAAGATATACCCATTTCTTGTGTGTAAAATAAAGGGTGATTTATATCTACTATCCCTTAGGCTGGGTGTAATTACAAATTAGTCCCTCTTGTTTCCGAAATGTAACTAAAAATTAGTCCATCTTGTTTAGAAATTACAAGAACATTCCTGAGGTTTCATTATTCACTACACCATTTGTTGGATTTTGGATATGTTCACACCACCAGAAACGTCTTGTCTTCTGCAGTCTGTCGGTCTAAGAGTCAATGTTGTTCAAAGCTCAACGATACCGGCCAAAGCCTCTCTTGCATTAAGTAATGAAACCTCAAGGGCAGTTTTTGTAATTTATGAAACAAGGGAAATAATTTCTAATTACACTAAATATAAGGAGTAGTAGATGTAAATTGCCCTAATATTGAACATTTCCCTATGCATAAATTTTCAGGAACTACTATAGATGCACATCAGCTGGATGTCCTGTTCGAAAGCACATAGAGAGGGCAGTGGATAACACAAGTGCTGTAGTAATAACATACAAAGGTGTACATGATCATGATACACCAGTACCAAGAAAGCATCATGCTCCGAAAAACGCTGTTAATTTGCAAAATAAAAATATACCACAAAAAAGTCAAACCGAATGGTCGGTGGACAAAGAACGTGGATTGACGACGAGTGAAGCATTGGATGTTGGTGGGGAGAAGAAAGCATCGGCTTCAGCAAGAACGCTTTTGAGCGTTGGATTTGAAATCAAACCTTGCTGAAACGAAACAGGGTTTTAAAAAATGGCGCTCATCTCCTAAAAAAATTATATTCCAATAACTCATTTGATATATTTTTTTCTTTGTTTGTATGTTTTGTTTGTTGTAGTTGTAGGCTAGGTTTCAGCTTGTATGGTGATTTTGATTTGTATCTGCAGATTAGTAATTAAAAATAGGTTGATTGTAGTGGTAGTGTGTAGTATTTGTGTCAGTCATTTATGTAAATAATTGTGGATCTAAAAACATCAAATTTCTTAGGGCTTCTGTTGCCCCTTATGTAGAATAATCTAATCTTGATCTATTCGTTTGCTGAACTATTTAAGTTAGTTTATTAAATCTGTCATGTATATTTGAATCTTATGATTCCTAGGTAGAAACTTATCTTGAGGTTTGATAAATTACATGTATATATCTAAACTCTGTTTGCCAATAGATTGACATATCCTGAGGATAAATTCGGTAAACATAACTGAATTCTAATTGCCTACCGAGAGCCGTAACGAAAAATAGTACTTTTCGTTATATCTTTAGGTTTGATAAATTATATAAATATATCTAAATTAAATAATACTTTTCTATATTTTTAGGTTTGATAAATTATATAAATATACCTAAATTTTAATTGTCGATAGATTGACATATCTTGAGGTTTGATAAATTACTTAAATATACCTAAATTTTAATTGCCGATAGAGAGTCCTAAAAAAAAAGAACATTTTTCTGTTGTTTTTTTTTGTGGAAAAAAAAATATCAAACTTTATCAAATGACCAAAATATCTTTTACAGTCACATATTCTTCTAAACATTTATCTCATAAGAATACCTGGTTATATCACTTAAATTATTCTTCTAAGAATTCATTTATAGTATCCTTAAATTATTATTTTTCTTAAAATATCTCTTTCGAATTTACACCTTATTGTTGCACTTGAATCAAATATATCGATTATGAATTTCTACTTTTCTAGTAACATAGATTTTCAAAGAGAAATATTATTCCGTGGTCATATAGATGCAAAGTGAAGCTAAGGCTTTATGAAAAATTGATTACATTCTCGATTAATTTCCCTAAATAAAAAGTCTATATTTTAACATCAAAAGGTATTCGGCCCTTACAAACCAAACCCATGAAATTTTTTAGGTACGGAGCCAATACTCAGGCCAAAGGAGGTGGCTACCCCGTAATTTTTAGATATTTTATTTTTATATAAATAATTTACAAAAATAATAATTTTACTTACTCTTGTTCAAAAATTATAATTTGTCCCTAACAAATTAATTTCTTTTAGGAAAAATTTCACAATTTATCCATTAATTTGGTTTACTTGGGTTTTAAGGACATAAGTTTCAAAAGTTGTAAAATTTCATCCTCTAACTATGAAAATCTGGAAAAATACAAATAATTCTTACCGAAAATTCATTAAGTCACCTGGAAAGTCATGTGCGACGCATGTGACTATATTTTTCTGCCTAACTTGCCTAGTTGGTATCCCACTTAGTCGATTTCAGTCCTAATAATTGTGACGTCACTTAGTAACGACACATAAGCTAGAAATTGGAGGGAAAATATATGGCGTTATATAGTGATGTGATAATTATTTAGACTAAAATCGGTCTAGTGAAATGCCAACTGAACAAGTGTGACCAGAAAATATATTCACATGCCTTTTCCAGGCCACTTAATGAACTTCTGAAAAAAATTATCTGAATTTTGGTAGATTTTCAAAACTACAAAATGATTTTTTTCAACTTTCGAAACTTATCTCGCATCTTCTCAAAAAAAATTAAAAATTCCTAGCTTCGTCCCGCCTCTCTGCCTCAAAGGCTCACACAAACAAGCGCCAACAGAAAAAAGAGAGTGAAGGTGCATGCTGCAGTTAATTAATTATTTCATTATTTCCTTAAAAAAAAAAGAAACTCATGTTAATGAGCAAACATTTACTTTTACTCGCCGAATAACAAATATTCGGTTGTTATACCCTTTTACAATAAATATGTTCCCTCCGAATCGATCGATACTAAATTTTAAATGAGAATGTAATAAAATATATAAGTAGCATATAAAAATAGTGATTGAAAAGTTGAAACAAAACACAATTAAAAAAATTATAATTTTATCATATGATATTTAATAAAAATAATTTTATGATAAGAATTAAGAATATCTAGCGTCACCCACTATAAATTTGCATGTTAGTTTAACTAAAATTATGGCGTTGATAATTGGATAATGGATATCAAATGTTGCTGTTTCATGTCATCGATCGTCTCGATAACTTTGACATTCTCTTTTACAACTATATTATTCTATTCCTATTTGCTACAACAAAATGTTTTTTTATAAAATATTAATACAAAATAATTTAAATGTGCCTTATTATCTTAGAAAATAGTGATATAATGCAATTAAGTCTCGATCATTAATTTTAAAATTTAATAGAACGAAAACTTCACATTTTCTCTTTAAAACATTTGTCAATAAGACAAGAGTCTTTATATGGTTTCTAAAGAGAAAAGAATAATTTAGAGAAGGGATTATGAATTTGGGATACCCTATTAACTATATTTGAAATCTCACTAATGTGATGCTAGTTACTATTTAGTTCGGTAGCTGTCTAACTGTATTGTGCACAATTAGATTAAATATGATGATATTATCATTTTAGTTTATATATATATATATATATATATATATATATATATATATATATATTTGTCTTTTGGTAGGAAAAGAAAGTGGCCAAGCACAAGCTAGAATTACGCTAGGCTCTCTTCGGCAATACAATTAAAAACCGCTAAAAATGGGTTAACCCAAAAATTACAAAAATTTTTACAATTATGGTCAAACTCGGCAAGAATAGTTTATTATGTTTTATTGAATCATAAAATTTATGATTTAATGGCTCACAATCCACTTCGATATATACCCATAACCCAATGATGAATTAAATGTTGAAATTTGTTCGCTAATTTGAATTGTCATTTGGAATTAGGGTTAATTATATTTGAATTCAATGAAGTTTGTTAAACTATAAATTGTGATCTATTTAGTCAAAATATTATATTTATACCCCATATGAGTTTCATAACTACCCCAAACACCAAATTTTTAGAGTTCCGTTAGGAATATTACGTTAAAGTTTTGAAGAAATCCGAACAAAATCCTAAAAATTGGGTATTCTTTTATAATTATGAAACTCTTTTGCATAATAAATGTAATATAATATTTTGAGTAAGAAGGTGATAATTTATAATTTAACAAATTTTTTTTGTATCGAAATATAATTAACCAAATAGTTAAGTTACTTTTCTGGGCCAAAAGTATATTGTTGTTGCCTAGAATAAAATAACTATAAAGTTATATTTGTGATATCATCTGAAACCCCACGCCTACCACCCTACCCGTATTCTTCTCTCTCACATCGTCACTCAGACGTGTTCACATTGTATCTATCTGTATCTATATATATATCTTACTATAAATATCAGTAGACCGGCACACGTTACAATGGCATCTATTAGAGTAGCCTCCACTCCCATGACTTTGCTCGCTTCAACTTCAACTTCTTGTTAATATTATCATTCCCGCTCCTTGCTTTTCACGAAATTGCGATTTGGCCCCGCCTGGGGTGTTTCTTCGACGTTTACGCACCGTTCTTCGAGAAGAGGAAAGCGCATGGCACACACCATTGCTCGGGCCACTCTTGGCCTCACTCAAGCCAACAAGATCGATTCACCGAAGGTTTTGTTTTCTTTGCCTCATTTCAGTGACACGGTGCAGTCGATCAATCTTAATTGATATTTTTGAAGTTTTTGCCTTAGTTGATCACGATTTTTGTGTTTTTCTGGTATGTTCTGTGTTTATTTGATCATATGCTTGATTTCTTGTCAATAACACGTTGATCTGTACATTATGTTTACGTATTAATGGAAGAGTGTATTCGATTGATGGTTTGCTTTGGTTTGGGGATATTATAATACCGGCATTATAAACTGATATGTTTCTCAAATTATGTAAGATCTCGTTTGCTGCAAAAGAGATTGATTTGGTTCAATGGAAGGGAGAAATACTTGCTGTTGGTGTCGCAGAGGACATGACCAAAGATGAGAATTCGAAATTCAAGAATCCGATTCTTCAATTACTAGATACTCAGTGTGCTGGACTATTGTCAGAAGCTTCATCTGAAGAGGATTTTACTGGAAAGGCTGGACAATGTACGGTTCTTAGGCTTTCTTGTATTGGTTCAAAAAGAGTTGGTTTAATCGGGCTTGGATCAGCTGCATCACCAAGCTTGGCTTATCGTAGTCTGGGTGAGACTGTTGCTTCGGTACCCAAGTGTTCTCAGGCAAGTAATGTTGCCATCACACTTGCTTCTACTGAAGGGATCCCTGCAGAACTGAGGCCTGAGTACCGCTTCAGCAATAGCAACTGGTAATTTCCTTTCACGTTACATTTGGATTTGTGGGGAAGAATTTTAGATGACTTAATATTTAGATTGATTTTCTCAAACTGTGAGTTAAAGATTTTGAAATTCATTGTAATACGAAATTATCCAAATACGCTAAAGGGAATACTACTATGGATTTTAATCCTTATCTCCAAATCCATCAATCCAACAATACCTCTGGGCATTTCAGTTAAACCTGCAACATCTGTTTGTTGCATATTCATGAAGTTGAAATTCATAAAAGTTATTAAATCCTGCAGGAGCTGTGTTGGGGACTTTTGATGATGTTAGGTTCAAGTCAGAGTCAAAACAGCCAGCTATCAAATCAGTGGATATTCTTGGTCTTGCTACTGGGCCGGAGATAGAGAAAAAAATCAAATATGCGCAAGATGTTTGTCCTGGGATCATCCTTGGGAAAGAGCTTGTAAATGCTCCTGCTAATGTACTTACTCCTGGTCCGTACTATCCCATTTTGCTATGTCGACTTCTTATTTTGACTTTCTCGTTAAGTTTTGAGGGAAGAAATATAGTAATTGTTTATGCCAATGTTGATCCCTGGATAACTTTCTAAGGCTCTTGTCTGATAATAAGTTTTTGGTGTTTGTTTGACCTTTTCTGAGTTAAAACTATTCTTCTCCTTAAGTTGTTTTCTTCATAAATTTCTTTCAGGAGTGCTCGCAAGTGAAGCGAAAAAGATTGCAGAAGAGTATATTGATGTTTTTTCTGCAAAAATATTGGATGTAGAGCAGTGCAAAGAATTGAAAATGGGTTCCTATTTAGCTGTTGGTGCGGCATCTGCCAATCCTCCTCATTTCATCCATTTATGTTATAAGCCTCCTAATGGGCAAGTCAAAACCAAGCTGGCCTTAGTTGGAAAAGGCTTGACTTTTGACAGGTAAGTAAATATTTTTTTTCAAATTTAACTTTTTCTACATTATTTTGTGAAGAAAAACCTTTTACATGCAAAAGTCTTAAATATTTGCGTATGATTCAGTGGTGGCTACAATATCAAAGTAGGCTCTCCTATTGAACTGATGAAGTTTGATATGGGAGGCTCAGCAGCAGTTTTTGGTGCAGCAAAAGCTCTTGGTCAAATCAAGCCTGCTGGAGTAGAGGTGGATTGTTTTTTATTTTGCTAATTTTTAGAGATATGATGTCTTGTTGGCGGTTTCATTTCTAAGTTATGAGTTGTTATTCCCTTTTTAGTCCATCTATGGTTGGCGGTTTCATTCTAAGTTATGAGTTGTTATTCCCTTTTTAGTCCATCTGTTGTATGCAAAAAAAAAAACTGTTATTCTTCCCAAGGATTTTGATATGGATTGAAAGGAAACTCAATAATTGGTGATATGTATGCAGGTTCACTTCATCGTTGCAGCTTGTGAGAATATGATAAGTGGAACAGGTATGAGGCCTGGAGATGTTGTCACAGCTTCAAATGGGAAGACGATTGAGGTATTTTTCGCATATTCTATTTTTTCTACATATTCATTATACAGAACTATTTTTCTCAATTAAAATTTTGATATATTAGAAAATTTCCTGTATCTTGGTTCCAACATAAAGATCAATCCAAAATTGAATCATTTTTTGTCTTTTGTCATGTTCCTTACATTTGTTAGAATATTTTGTCTTCACCATGGGTTCTTTTCATAGCTCTCAAGAGACTGATCTTTCTGTTTTGCTTTGTATGGTACTGTGTAGTTGTTGTTATACTATCTTCTCTAAATTGAATGCCTTAGTGCCCTTGCATCTGATTTTTAAAAGATATTGTGGAGGAGTTTGTTTATCCTGAAGTTAAGTTTGATGATCCGGGCATATAAAAACAGTCAACTGTTTTGTTATTTATTGTTGAGATATGTAATTTCTTCATGAAATTTATCCATCAAGAATGAAGTAGTCGGTTCTTTGTTGATTATTCATATGGCCGTTTCTTACTGAAGTTCACACTAATTCTGATCAAGTTTTTATTGTTTGCTTACTACTTATATGACATGGGTGAGAAAGCCTTGTTTCTTTTCTTAATGTTATTTTTGTCACTGATGATATAGGTAAACAACACTGATGCTGAAGGCAGACTTACACTTGCAGATGCTATGGTATATGCTTGTAATCAAGGTGTAGAGAAGGTATGCCAATATGTGTTCTTAAGTAGTAGTTTCAAATGATGCAGATGCACTTGTCAAGTTCCAACTTTTGAAATTCTGAATTGGCTCAGATATCAAGGGATTTCTTATATTAAATCCCATGAATCAGCAAAAGCTTTAAACCTCTCTCTCTCTCTCTCTGAATTGGAACTTGTTTCTAAAGTTTACTTTAGAGTTAGAGTGTTTAACACACTTTTCCTTAAATGTGTAGATTGTGGATCTTCCTACACTGACTGGGGCTTGTATTGTTGCTCTTGGACCCTCTATTGCTGGTAGGCGATTTGATAGTGTTCTTTGTTATTAACTTCCCATAGTTTTGTTGCATAGGATAAAATCTTATTCGAGATCTGAAAGCAAAAAAGAAATTACATATTGAGAGCAAATGTGTTCCAAAATTTTTTATTTTCCCAAGTACGCATGAATGAATGGGTGAATTATGTATATACTACACCTGAGCTTTGACTTAATAAAAATTTAGTCCCTCTGTTTTTAGAAATTACACTTCATAGTATTTTGCTTTATTACAAAAACTACCTCATATTGGTTAATTATTTGCATGTTTTTGCTTGATGTTGTATAGTTTCAGGGACTTTTGGTAATAAAATGAAATGTCAGAAAGTGTTTTCATAATTTCTCAAAACAGAGGGTCTAAATTGTAATTAGAACAAACCTCAATGGCAGTTGTCGTTCACCCTAAATAAATTAATCTGCCTGATCGGGTTATTTGTCAATGATAAACAGGTGTATTTACACCTAGTGATGAGCTGGCAAAAGAGGTACTTGGAGCCTCAGAGGTTAGTGGGGAGAAGCTTTGGAGGATGCCGTTAGAGGAAAGTTATTGGGAGACGATGAAATCAGGTGTTGCGGATATGGTCAACACAGGTGGTCGTCAAGGTGGTTCCATTGTTGCAGCTCTTTTCTTGAAGCAGGTAAAACACTCTCTTTGCGAAACTTACTTAGTTATTGCTGAAATCTGTTTATTTAGTTGTTTATTAGAGTATTTGATGACTTCTGTGTTGGTTTGTAGTTTGTGGATGAGAAGGTGCAATGGATGCATATTGACATGGCTGGCCCTGTCTGGAGTGATAAAAAAAAGAATGCCACAGGATTTGGTATTTCTACACTAGTTGAATGGGTGCTCAAGAACTCTTGATTGATGACAAATTGAGAATTGACACCCTTTCTATATGTGAGAAGAAAAATCCATCTAGATTTGGAAATTCTTGGTTCTACATGTCTCAACTCTTTAATAAAGCTGGTTTGGCTTAAAAGAATGGGGTATTTAATGAGATTGAATAATGCCTTTTTTTGCCTCTTTGGAATCCAATCTGTTTTAAGAGGGTTTACTTTGACATATTAAACCATATTGTCTAAATAATAAGTCATAATGCCTCTTTGGAATCCAATCTGTTTTAAGAGGGTTTACTTTGACATATTAAACCATATTGTCTAAATAATAAGTCATAATAAATTGTTTATTTTAATAGGTGGTAGGCCTTGTGTTAAGACATCAGCCTTATACTAATCTAGACTATGGCTATGTTATTTTGCAACTCTCAAATGAAGTTTCTAATTAACTCACTCATAAGTCATTACATATTAAAGTAAACACCAAACATGTTTAGTGTTAATCAAAGTAAACACTCCTAAGTGTACAACGTCTTCAGGGGAAAATCCCAACTAGCAAACTTCTGATAGCTTCTCCAGTCTCCATCAATAAAATTTGAAGCCTTGGAGGCGTGAACTACAATATATATTCTCTATGTGATTTGTTGAGGCATTCTTTACGGACAAAAAAAGTCAGCTTTCTATTTGATCTGGCCTCTTTCAAAACATTTGAAAATAATGTTGATAATATTAAAATTTACTTTTATTTTTATAATAACCCTTTGCTAATTATATAAATTCCATAAAATTTGTGCTAATTAATTTTGTAACAACTCGGTCTCCCCCCACGTGAAGCCTTGGAGGTTTACACAAAAATTACAAAAGTATACAACAATTAAATTGAGCTATGAAATATATATATAGATATACACAGAGAGTTGTTCGCCCATAATTTCACCATTTTGAGAAATAAAGTTGAGCCAATTTTATGAATATTATAAAAGTACGAGTTTCTTCAGGTAATTAAAGAAGTGGAACGTAGAGGCTGAGAAAGAAGAAAAAAAAGAGAAAAGATAGAGGAAATTGTTATATAAAAAAATAACAAGTGATTTTGAAAATTGTTACTCTAAGGTCTTCTTTTTTTGGTGGAACCTCCTAGGTCTTCTGCTTAATAACTAATATAGATACTTTAGTATCTATCTTATTGAACTTGAATACATATATTTTTATGAAGTCATGCTCATTAAGTTGGTTTACTAAAATGAAATCGACAATTACATAAAATTCATTTTACTAGACTAAGTGATAATATAAGAGTATATATAAAAGAGAGAGTAAAACAAAAGGAACAAGGTAAGAAAGTGAGATGAGAGGTAATATAATGATAAGAATTAGATAGAATAAAGGAACAGAAAAACTTTAATAGTCCTTTTTTGTAGCGGGCGCCCCAAACGGGTGACGCATGCCCCTCACCGAGTCTCAAAACCAAGCCATAACGTAACGTATCTTATCATATAGCTCGGCAAGTCGAGCTCTTATAACTCCTCATATCATATCATATCATACCTGAAAACATAATCATTCTTATTCCTCCTCATGGGTAGACGGACCACTAAATCCGAACTACACGACACATAGGCATTTCAACCTATGTCTTAGTTGACACGTAGTCAACCGGTCTCAGGTACTCAAAGGGCTGCCACTTCGGCCTCACCCCGAGCTCCCAAATATCATGGTGGAGCGAAGCCTTCGAAGTCTAACCGTAGACCCGATGTCTATCCGGCTTCTTCTGATGACTTCTACTTCGGGGCCCAAAGTAACGAACAAACATAACATATCATATCATAACTCGCATTTCAAACTATCATTTTCCTATCCAATATAGGAATCAAGACTTACGGGGCCCAAAGGGGCCATTCGAGACAAGTTGGATATCGATCTAAGTACGCGCCCATAGGTGTCACATTTCGGGTGGAACTCACGGTAACGGGTCACTTACGAGGCGTCTTAGATCTAAAATTCCTTTTCAAAATAAAGCATAATTTACTTGTCTTTAATTTTAAAACATTTTTCAAATCTTATACATAATATTCATTTGATATCAAATCCCTTTGTTCTTAAACTACATAAAAGTAATAAGCATAAAGTATTTACTAAGTATAGTAATACGGGACGAAAACATCAAAACTCACATGCGAGACTTATTTAATGATAGGATTGGTACTACGTACGTATTATCCTATACAATAGCAAAAGAAACCTCACCCGGCGATAACCAAAAGAAAGCCCAAAAAGTGAAGATGGACAAGCTACTTCACGAGAGTAGAACCTGCAACTGACAAACGACACAACCATATAAGACACACGACGCACGGCTTAAACGAAAGCATTAAACATGTAGAAGCACATTACATAATCACATATTGCATTTAGGTTCACTTTGTCACAATTGAGATAAATCATGAATTTTAATAAGTAAAACAAGTTAGAATGCAATGAGAGTCCATGATCATGCTTATAATGTGATAAGGAAGCATGCATTCACATTTCAGAAGAAACGGATAACTTTCAAAAAATTGGCCTAAAAGCCCTAAACGAAAAAATGCGCTGATTGAGGCCCGAACAAAGTCATAAAAATTCAAACTTCATAAACTAACAAGTTTTAGACCTATACGGAGCTATAGGTGAAGTCAGATTTCAAATCCGAGGTCGTATGCAAAAAATCACTATTCATAACGTAGCCACCCTGAAGAAAATGCTGGAAAATAGACACGCCTTGCTGCACGGCGTGTAGCAGGCTGGGAGGAGGGACACGCATGCCTTGCTTCATGGCGTGCATCAGGCCGTGTGGAGGGACATGCACGTCCTGCTGCACGGCGTGCAGCATGCCGTGGCGCCCTCAAAAGTTCAGCAGAACAAATTGCAGCAAGAACCCTACGCGAAATCAACCCGAAAATCCATATATCAATATCAAAACATTAAACACTCATGCTAATCTAAACATATGATGTTCTCCTACTCATCGTCTATGTAGCGGGCGCCCCAAACGGGTAACGCACGCCCCGCACCAAGCCCCGATCCGGAGCCGAAATGGGATCCGACCCGAACCGAAACCCGGCGAACGGCAAGCATTTACTCAATTACTAGGCGGGGTTTTTAAAAACAACGAAAAGACAGAGACGCGGAAGCAATATAAATAATCAAAGCAATAGAACATAATAAAAACATAATTATTAAAGCCCACCAAGGCTAACGAAATTCAATTACATAATATCAAACGGGTTCGATACAGTATCCCGATAAATATAATAACGGGCTCAAAAAAATACATAATCCCGAATACAAATTAAATAAAATCCTAATATCCTAAAACATAATTCATATCATACGGAAAAGGAATATACATGAGAAAATAAATACAACTCTACGACGACGACGACGAATCCCGCCTAGTATCCTGAAACCAATATAGGGTGAGACAGAGAGGGTTAGTCAAACGACTAAGTGAGGAGGGAATAATAATGTATATAATAAAACGGGAAATAAATCACCAATTTTAAACTTAAAAGAAATCAACATAAAAGAAAGGTTTTCGTAATCGAGTGGTGATTTAACATAAAACATAACTTATCATATGACTCGGCGAGTCGAGCCCTGAACTCCAATATCCAAAACATAAAACCGGAAACCACCCTTATTCCTCCAATGTAGCCAGACTGCAAACCCGAACTACTCATAACTAACGGGAATAACTCAGGTACTCAAAGGGCTGCCACTCCGGCCTCACCCCGAGCTCCCAAATGGAGGAAACCATAGGATTTACGCCGTAGACCCGACGTCTACCGACTTCGTCCTATCGCTCTTACTCCGGGCCCAAACGATCATGCATACAGTTCATAACTCGCTTTTCAAACATTTCGGGTTGGCCAAAAGACCGTTCGAGACATGTCATATGCGAGGCCGAAGGCCAAAGTTCGCCTTAGAAAACAAAAGGTTTTACATGTCTCTTTCGTAAACATTTCGAAGTCTATACGCAGTACTTTTCATATCAAATCATTTTCGATAAATCAAATGAACATAATAATCATAAATATCTATTAAGTATATATATATGAACGGTGTGAAAACAAAACATAAACGTGGCTTATATCGGGAGAGGCTTATTTATATATATACATAATAATACTGGAAACAGAAACGGAAAGCCTCACCTGGCTGCTATGCAAAATAAGAGCAAAAGCTAGAACCGACGCTACTCCACGGGAGTATCGTCTGCAAAAATACCAGGACACAACCAAATAAGACTAAAGACGACGCACGGCTTATACGAAAATATTAAAACACATAGGAGCACGTTACACAATTAATCAATCACTTAAGTTCAAATTCTCAAACGAAAATAGAGTAATTCATGCATTTAAAAATACAAATCAAGTCCAAATGCAACGAAACTTTACGGACATGCTTAAATTATCATAAAGAAGTATGCATTCGAATTTCGGGAAAATCGGACTTCACATGCAAAAGATAGAAAATTTAACGAAAACTTAAAACACACTATTCATATACCCGAACATGTTGTAAATTCATAAATCATGCAATTCATATCTATTTCATATATATCGAATACACGAGCGAAGAAAGAATTCGGAAAAGACGAGTCTCGGAGGGACCCGTAGTGCAAAACGGGCCTTGACTTACAGAAGGTCAGGGCACTGTGCGATCGGGCCACACGGCCTTGTGCATGGCCGTGTGCCGAGGCCGTGTACAATCAAACAACGCGCACGGCCTCATGCACACGGCCTCAAGGCTGTGTCCACAGCCCGTGCACCAACCCCAAACACGCACGGTCTCGTGCACACGGCCTCAAGGCCGTGTGCACCAGGCCGTGTGCGACCAAAATGAGCAGAAACATCAGACAGCAAAAATCATACGCGAATTCAAACCAAAATCTAACATTTAATCGATTGATCATGCAAATCAATCCCTAATTCTCACATATAATCATCTACAACATATAATCTACATATAGAAACGATAAATACGAAAATCCATCCACAATTACTATCAAAATCATATAAAACCTAAATTATACAACTATTCACAAAAATGAGAAAAACGAAGTATAGAAGATATTAAACGAGAGAATCGTTAGAAGCTTACTCGTAGAAGAGATCGCGAGGAATTCGTAGACGTAAACGATTCGAAAATCCGTCGGGAAACGAAGTCGGGACGATCGATTGAAATCTCTTCCTTCTCTTTCCCTTTTTCCTTCTCTTTTCTTTTCTTTCTTCTTCCTTGTTGGTTTGAACGAGAGTGAGGTGAGAGAGAGACTTAGTCAAATTAGTTGACTAGGGTTTAAAAGTCGAAGGGGCATTTTAGTAATTTCGCAAGATAAGTTTGAAAACTCACGTTGTCCAAATAATACGTAATTACAGTTAAAATTCATATAATTAAACGCACGTTGACAATTTGTGATTTAAATATCAAAATTCACTCATTTACGAAATTATCCTAATATCTTAGAATAAATATCAAATTAAAATAATAATTTGCATAATTACTCGACTAAAATATACCGAATTGAAAAATCGGATTTTCGGGTCGTTACAGTCTACCTAAAGAATCAAGAAGCACGAAATTCCATCAACAAAATCATCCAAAATCGACATATACACAATATTTGCACATTTTGGAGAAAATTCAGAAAAATGAGGCATAGAGTGGATAAAATTGAACGGAGTGAAAAGCTTACTGGTAGAGGAGATCGAGAGAGGTTCTTAGGAGTTTACGGCACAAAAATCCATCGAGAAACGAGTCCGGCACGATCGATTGAAGCTCTCCTCCTTTCCTTTCTCTTTTCCTTTCTTTTTCTTTCTTCCCCTCCTTCTTTTTCTCGTCTGGTGCGCGTAATGAGGGAGAGAGAGGAGAGGTGAGACTAAGTCAAAACTTGACTTGGGTTAGAAACGAAGGGGGTGTTTTTGTAATTTATAAAACTTACTCCAAAAATATAAGTTTTCCAAATTAAACAATATTATAGTTGAAACTCATGAAATTAAATGCACATTGGAATGTCGTGGTTTAAATACCTAAATTCACTCATTTATAAAAATGTCATAATAATCACATAATATTTAATAAAATAATAATAAATCACGTAAAATAACTCGGTTCGAGCTCCAATTCATAACTCGAATTTTCGGGGCACTATATTTTTATTATATGAGGTGAGGGCCACCCTAAAAAATCCTACGGTCCGATTTCGACCATTTTCCAAAAAAGAAAAAAATTATTAATAGTCCAAAATAACAAGTGGCATTTGCGTTATAGTTCACTCTAGATGTTTGAAAGTTTATAACTTAATATATATACTTTTCGTTTTTCGTGTGTTAAACTTAAAAGAATATTTATTGAGTCATCCTATATAAAGTTAAAATGCGTATATTTAGTTCGTTAACAATTTCAGATTTATTTTAGTTTTTTTTTTTGGTAAACCAGAAGGAAATTGCATTGCATTGAAACTCAAATACAAGATTAAGGGTTCAAATTCTCGATGATCATTCACAAGCAACAACCGAAAAATAGTATTACTACATCCCTAAAACCTATTCAATCAAATCATGTCTCAACTATTTCTTCTTGTTATTTTTATTGTAAAAACCCGTAATTTTGGAACTTATCTCGAAGCCTTATTTCTAAATCTTTTCTCAAATTTTCGTTCAAATCCTTGAATTTGTGAGGTGATTTCAAGTCGAAATCCATATTTTTCCCCAAAATGATCCTTTAATCCTAAATGACCATAATACCCTTGAAACACCCATTTTCTCTCATTCTCATTCACTCACACGTAAAGGAGAAAGAAAGGAGAAAAGAAGAAGAAAGAAAGGAGAAAGAAGAGGAAGATCTTGCCAAGCTCGTACCGAATCCGATTCCCGACCAATCGAACTCTCGTTTCTGAATACTCGATCCGATTCTACTGGTAACCTTTCAACTTGATTTCGATTCGTTATCTCGATTCTTGTCTATCGGAGGTTTTTGTTAGGATTTTTCTTTAAGATTCTTAATTGGGTTTGTTAGTAATTATGGTTAGTTTTGCATGATAATCGTTTCTAAATGTCGAGCCTGATTATGAGAACAACATACGTGAAAGCATGATTGATTGAGTAGAATTCGAGTTAGGATGAATTTTGTATTTGGTTTTACTGTTTGTGCACTGAAACCCGCGGTTCTGCAACTCATAAACCTCACTGCCTTCACACACAGGTTTCTGCAACCCCGTGTCGTGCACACGGCCTTCTCTCACGGGGTGTAGCAACCCCGTGTGTCACACACAGGGTTACCTCACGGGGTGAAGCAAGGCCGTGCGTGCCATTTTTTTGACGCGCGTGGGGTTCCCACACACAGCCTCAACTCCGTGTCCATGCCTTAGGCGATTTTAGCAGTCACTGTCCAATTTCACCAAAAATACTACTTTCTTCGTTTGATCTCGTTTTCGAAATCCGACTTTGCCAATAGCTTCGTATGGTTCTCAAACCTATAAATACTTAGAGTAGGAATATTTCCGACTTCGTTCGGGTTAAGAATAGTACTTTTCCATTTATGGCTTTTTAGCCTATTTTTCGATATTCGTCCGTTTGATCCGGATCTTGCATGATTGCGTTGTTATAGTATTTTGAGCATGAATGTGAAACTTAAATTTCTCTTAAGCATGCGCAATATCGTTTACTTCTAAGATTTCATTTATTCACTTAAATTGCATTTTTGTGAGTACTTCAATAGAAGTCGTGAATTAAATACTTTTAATCGCTTTAGTAGCATCTTGTACGCCGAGCGTCATGTTATTGCCTTACCTGGTATTGTCGTCTGTCAGTTTCAGGCGTTTCTCTCGAGGAATACTTGCTTTGAGTCTTGTCTTCGAGTTTTCTAGGTGAGGGTTACAACGGTTTTCAACTGGAGTAAGAATCCCTTTTACCTTTGCGAAATAACTTATCTCGATGTTTTAATTGTATGAAATTTGCTTTCTAGCCTATCTTCTATATGTTATTAAATATTTCGAGATATACTTTAGTGATTTCGATCAAACGTCTTGATATCAAAATTATATATAAGTATCGCTCAAATGATTTATTTTACGAGGCAAAAAAAAATATTTGATTTAAAGTAAGCTTTGGATTGGAGAATCTTCTCGTTGAGTGAAGTCGTTAGGGCGGATCCTTCCTAACGATGGAATACCCGGTCGTTCTCCAATCGTTACAACCTTGCCCCAGAAAGGACTTTTCGGCCACCGAAATGTAGTATAACGATTGCAAAAGCGAGACAACGATAATGTTAACGATTTATAAAATGGGCCCGGAGATTATACTGAGGGTGAGATCTGGAGACGAGTGTCAAGGGTAATAAGATCCCAAAGTATAGTTTCCAACTTGTAAATTCTAATGGGAGACCAGTCGGTGGTTGGCTAGTCTTTCGTTAGGGTGATGGTGAACATTGCATTCGTTGCATGTTTTTCCTAAAATCTATAACGAACGCGTTGAACTTCGGGTAGCCTCGGAGTTTGACAAATGGCGCAGGAGTGTTTCTTGAATGTGGTGTCATAAGGAGGAATAAGGGCCCGTGCTCGTAGGGACATTTATGCTAAGATCTTGTTAAATGCTTTATAATTGACTTAGTTGAATTATGAGTCTCGACTCTTATTTTATCATTCATTCAAGGGAAAGTTGTTTAAAGGGGCTTATAAGTCAACTAGGCTAACTTTTAAATATTTGCTTGAATTACGTGCTTAAATGATTTTTAAAGGATCCATTCGTCAAATGTTTATCGATTTGAAAATGAGCCGAACTGGCGTGTTGCAGCTTCCTATGAAGTCTTTTCAAATTCGTTTGTTGCTATTATTTTTCCTAAAACGTGCAGCATTCCAATCTTTTTTGTTTTCATTATCAAATGACGAACACTGATCAACTATTATATTATAACCCCTCGCTAAGTATCCTTTATACTCATCCTCTCATTTTGATTCTTGCTTCAGGTGTCATCAGGCAGAAAGGTGGCAGTGTCACCTTAGTGGATGTTTGGCAGTAGCAGGTCTAGATGTGTTTTGTGTCTGTTTTGGTTAGTTGTGTCCAACAACAACAGTCTTGTCGTGTTGAGGATGATTTCTTGTTTATTGTTTCTGTTATAGTTGAAAGAATTGGAGATATGATAATGTAGTTGAGCCCAGTGTGGTGTTTATGTATCTGAAATTGAATATGTGTTATAATTGTGCCATGTTTGGGCTTTGTGATATAAATGTTATTTAATTGCTTCCGCATTCTCTGTTTTATCATTGTCGTTGTTGGAGAGTTGCTGTTGTTGCCAGTTATTTGATCAAGTGAGCGCCGTTTGTTGGGATGGATTCTTGAGTAGGACGTCCTGTCGTGCTTGGGAGTCTGTTTCAGTACGGGTATGGTGTTCTTCTTCCCAGCCTTGAAGAGAGGCGCCGCATTTATTATCACCTGCATTTTCTTTTCCTGCATCTTGCGCTACTTTCTTGGTCTTGCAGCGCCTTGGCATCCCTTTCTTATCTTTGTTCTAGAGTTAATCCATCATCTTTCGGATTCCTGGGCTTGCTGCCAGCTCAGGCTTGAGCCCTTACTCGATCGCGCTCTCTTTGAATATTTCAAGAAATTGGAACTAGACCATCTTTGTTTTTTTTTTTTCTCTCCGGCCTCAGATTACTGATTCTGAGCCAGATAGATCAAAAACCCCATTAGGCTACCAGAATTTAGAAGCAACCTTATTTGCTATCTAAAAATCATGAAATATAAAAAAGTATATATTAATATAATAAAAAAAGGTGATCTAGAAATCAGAGAGGAGAAACATATTTGAAGGAATGAGTCATTCACGATTCTTCTAACCTGATTTATTTTAGTACTGATTCTTATATGTAAATACAATAATTTCTTTTTTTTATTATAATATACATGCTTCAATTTAAAAAATGGTTAAATATATCCGAAGTAATACCTTTAAAATATAGATAAGTAAATAAATAATTAGTTCGTGACTTTCGGATACTAAAATTTTTAATTTTGATAAATTTAAATTCAAAACATATAAAAATTTAGATATTTTTTTCAAATATTTATATTTAAATATTATGTATCACTACATTTCAAAATTAAATAAAAGTTACATATTCTCATCACTCATTGCTAAATAATAAAATATTCAAATAATGTATAAAATAAATAACTTAAAACAATAATGAAATGTATAAAACTTTCTTTATTTAGATAGACTTTTAATCAAAATATAAAATGAACTAATAATTAAATATATATGTATTTTATTTCAATAAGGTAAATAGTTCTTACACGACCTTTTTTTTTCATGTCATAAATTTTAGGAAGAGTTACATAGGGGTCCCTACAGATTACCATATTTACATATAGGTCCTTAGTCTTGTTTCGTTTTTTATATCCTAGTCTCTTGACCGGTCAACCGTTAGTCAGTTCCGTTAATTTTCTGGTACGAATTGTGTTCATCTTATCGCAACAATGAATTTGAACTATAAATTTGTATGATTCGGTGAAAAAACGAGAAAGTTATAAGCTTAAGAAAATTTCCTTCAATTGTTTGTATGGTCCAAAATTTTCATTTATTCACCGAATCAAACTAATTTCTATTTTAAATTCATCGTCTCAATGAGACGAACACAACGATACCTAAAAATTAATGAAACTTTCTAACGATTGACTGGTCAAGGGACTAGAATGTAAAAAAAGAAATAAGAGGGACCAATATGTAAATACGATAATCTGTGAGGACTTCTATATAATTTGCCCTAAATTTTATAAGTATATTTGCAAAAATAATATTTTAAAAATAATTATTCTACACATGCTTTGCGCGTGATTTTTACCAATAATTTGTAAATATTTCAGATTTTACATTTTAGTCATGCAATCGGGAGAATTTGTACTTGGAAGTTTTCACTAGAATAACTTGGATGAGCAAGTCGTTAGTTTAGAACTCTTTCATCCACACAGCTACATTACATTTGTTTGTTGAGAAAATAATAACTTTGATCTATTACTTTTAGGCTTTTTAGTCCAATTAATTGCTTACTTGTTCCACACCAGGGAGTTATTCTGTACAAATAAATTCCTTGCTTAACTTCAAAGCAAATTACTGATCAGGTAATCCTATAAATAGGCTAGAAAATGAGATCAACTCTATTTCTTCTTTATGATCATTACAACACATAGGAGTGAAATTAAATAACATACAAACAAGAATAAAAAAAATGGCGGATTTTGCTGTTTCTGCTGTTATCAACAAAGTTGTTGACATAGGAGCAACTTTGATTATGGAGGAGAGCTCTCGGCTGTATTTGTAACGACCCGAATATTTTAATTATATTATTAAGTATTACGCGAATTCTTTCTTGCCTAATTTCTCGATCTATCCAATTGGATTAATTAATCTTGTGGAAAAGATTGATTTAACCTATCTTGTAAATGCCCTCAATTACTTAAATTACCTAAATGCCCTTAAAAGCCTAAATGACTTTCCCCCCGAGATATTTTCCTAAATATCTACCTATCTCTCTCATTCTCTCATTACACACAAAGAGAAAAAAAAAGAAGAAAGGAAGGAGAAGAGAAGGAGAAGAAAGGAGGAAACTTCCCGACGCCCTACCGAGCCCGTTTCTCGCCCGATCGACGAGCCGTGAACACCCAAACGATCCTCACTACATTCTCTACCGGTAATCCTTTTACCCCATTTCATTTCGTTCCCTCTTTCTTGCGATTTTCGTGACTTTTGTATAGGAATTTTATAATTTTAGGATTTTCGTGTTTAGGGAGATTTACTTGGCCATTTTACGTGATTCTTGTGCCTATGTGTAGCTAATATGGTGTATATGATTATATGTGAGAATTAGGACGATTTATGGTGTAAATTAAGAGATGTATGAATTTAAATGTTGGTTTCGCGTGTGAGGTTTCGCGATCTGCTGAGTCTGCTGCTCAGTAGATCCACACGGGCGAACGCACGGTCTTGATCAAGACCGTGCAGGAGCCCATGCGCAGCCCTTTTCAACCTGCACGGGCTTGAGCCCGTGCACAGGCCCGTGCGCAGGCCCGTTTGCACTTGCACGGTCTTGGCACCGTGCACAAGACCGTGCGTGAGGCCGTGCACCCCTATTTGTGCTTGCACCGGCTTGCCAAGCCCGTGCGTTGGCCGGTGCAACATACTTAGTGCATTTTCCAGCCTTTTCCTTTCTTGCACTTCGGGAATTGGGTCAACCCCACTCATTTAAATATTGACTTTTCACATACGACCTCCGAATATCAATCCGATTTCACCTATAGCTTCCTCGAGCCTCGGGATTTGATATTCTTCATAATTTACAATTATCCGACCCTATTTAACCGTCAATTGACACCTTTCTCATGTAGGGGTTTTATTCCACCTTTCCCGTTTCTTATCCGATTAACCCCGTATTCGCGAGAGAACGTCTTTATATTATTTTAAGCATGCCTACGTGCCCTAACTGAATTTTAGCATGCTTTCCATATTTATTATTAATGTTCTTCCATCATTATAATTGTTTTAAATATTCCTTTAAATATTGTTCCATAATTTATATATCCTTACATGTTTAATTATCTGACTTTCTATATTGCACCTGTAGCATGAGTGGAGTTTATATGAATTGCTGTGCGTCGTCTGTTGTTCGTGTCTTGCTTTTAGTATTGTCGGTCTTGTTTTCATCCTCTAGGCCCTGTGTATTACAGGTGGGACCAACGAGGGAGAAACCTGACTACCGTCTGCTTTCATACTGTCGTGTTGAGCCAGATAAGGGTTTTAAATTATTTTCAACTGGAGTAAGAACATAGTTACTTAGGTTTGCGAAATAAACCACAATTCCGCTTTCTTATTACTTGTTGTATTGCCTTTACTATTTCTCTATCTGCTTAGTCAAATCGTTTTGATAGCAAACCAAAATATTTTAAATACTTTCAACTAGAGGCACGGAAAACCCATTTGTTTTAAATGCGAACTTTGGTCTCTCGACCTCGCAATTTTAACCTTGTCTCGAATGGCCCCTTTGGCCTCCCACACCCCGATTTCCTACTTTCGAATGACCCTTTTGGCCACCCAAACTATCATTGATTTCAAAAGCGAGCCATAGATTGTTTAATAACTTGGGCCCGGAGTATACAGGAGGTGAGCCTGGGGACGTGCGTCTAGGGCAAATCCCGATGTATACTCCTAGCGTGTTTACTTGGGTCGGCTAGGAGGTTGGCTAGCCTAAGTTGATGCGAACGGTGGTGCTAATCGCGTCTCCTTAAATTCTGATACGGTGGTGCTAATCGCGTCTCCTTAAATTCTGATGGTGGTGCTAACAGCGTCTCCTTAAATCCTGTATAGTATTGTTGGTGGTGGAGTACTTGACTATATGCTTACATGATTTTTCAATTGGGAGTTATAAGGAGAGGGCCCATTCTCGCCGGGACACATTATTTGCATGATTTATTGCATTTGTTGCTTGTCTAAGTGTTTTACGGCTTTCGTTACAAGTCGAAGCACATTCCGGTTCTCTTCATTTATCATATGTATTTCCCTATATATATATATATATATAAAGCCTGGAAGTGTGACTCGTGCTTGCCATCGTAAGCCTCCTTTATTATTCAATTAATTAGTCGAATTACGAGCCGTGTTTATTTATCGATTCCAACTTATTTATTTCGAACTTGTAACGGCCTCGTGACTCAACTAATATCCTTTCAATTTATCGGCTTGATATTACGTGCAAATGTTTTAAAGGATCCGGTTCGTCAACCTTTTGTGTTTTCAAATAAGCCGTACCCGAGTGTTGCTTTGTGTCATTTTACAACTTATATTTCGTTATTCGTATTCTTTCTCAAAATGGGCAACACTCACCACTTTTAGTTTTAAAAAGATAAATGATGAACTGTGATCAAAACTCCCTTACTGAGTATCCTTTATACTCACCCCTGCTATTTTGGTTCTTGCTTCAGGTAGACAGGTGGCGACGTCACCTATCTTGTCAGTCGGCATCAGCAGGTCTAGATAGGCTCAGTCTTTCTGGTCTGTCTTGTCAGTGGTCCCAACAACCGTCGAGTCTTGTTTATTGTATTTATTTACTTTACGTACTTATGTGCCCCTGATGTGGGATTGTAACGACCCAGAAATCCGAGAATCACTGTGAGTAATTTTACGTGTTAATTATCATTCTTAAACCCTAAATTCTCGTTATATGTGAACTATTATATATTATTTTAGTATAAGAACCAATGTGATAATATTAATTGCGAATTTAGATTACGTGTCTATATTGCGTTTGTTTAATATTTAATCATTATATTTGATCGACGCGTATTTTATTGGATTTTCTAAAATTACTAAAATAACCCTTCGTATTTTCGATATTTCGAAGATATTTGATAAAAGTATCGAAATTCATTTCAAACCTTATTTCAAATTAGAGAGAGAGAGAGAAGAAGAAAAGAGAATTTTCTCCCGAAGCCCTAATCGATCGTGCCGAGCTCGAATCTCCGTGGAATTTCGCGCCAATCGTTTTTAAACGATCCTTTCTTCGATACCTTTCTATAGGTACCATTTTCCCCAATTTCTTTTACAGATTTTCGAGGTTTTGAGATTATTTGATTATTTCGGGATTTTTAGGATATATGCTTAGATCGAGCCCGTTTCTTGATCAATTCATGATTTTATTGGATGTAAATGTGAATTAGTTGATGATTAATGATTGTTATAATTTGTGAGTGTTAATTTGCGTTATAAATATGTGTTTTCATGATTTTTGGCTCGAAAATTTGAATTCCCATAAGTTTCTGCTGGGTTCAGTTGAACCACACAGGCTAACGCACGGTCTTGCGCAAGACCGTGCAGGAGCCCGTGTGCAGCTCTTTTTGCCCGCACGGGCTCAAGCCTGTGTGTCCAAACCGTGCGTTTGGCCGTGTGTGCGTGCACGGTCTTGACACCGTGTTCAAGACCGTGCACAAGGCCGTGTGAAACACTTAGAGAATTTTTCCAGCTTTTTCAAATTTTGCTCTCGGCAATTGAGTCCTCAAGTCAATATTTTCGGTTGACTTTTTGCATACGGACTCCAAAAATTACACCGTTTTCATCTATAGAACCCTTTTAAATTGTAGATTTATATTTTGGAGTGTTTATTTAATTTCGCCCTCGTTCGGGCTGTGAATAGTGTAATTCTAATTATGTGTATTTTTGACAACTTGTCGGAATTGCGTGAAACTTACATGATAGCTTCTTTACATATTATAATTGGCATATGCATGATTGGAAACATGTTTGGTTAGCCGTTCGTCCAATAATTGCTTATTTGCGCTTTTATTGTTGTTGTAGTCGTTATTAATTTGTATAGGTCTTGTCTTGTCTCTAGATCAGTCGGGCGTTGGAGACCAGTGAGTCTAGCAGCTAGGCTTTCTCTTTTTGATTTCCAGGTGAGGATTTAAACTTTTAACTGGGCTTGAACATATATATATACAATTGCGAACCCCCTAATCCCTTATTAATGTATTATATATTTCGAGTTTATATTTTTATGTTTTATCCTCAAATCATTTAATATCAAAATTATACATTATTAAACCAAATTGATTTGTTTTCAAAAGGGCAAGAAAACTATTTATTTTCTATAAAAAAAACCCGGAAGCATGACTCGACTTGTTCTTACATCTTCACTGAGTATTTTGACTCACCCTCTTTTAATTGGTTCTTGCCTCAGGTTTGAGAGAGACCGACATGTCTTACGTGTCGGATGGGCAACAGTGCATAGATAGGCTTTTTGGTTTTGCGAGTCTCGTTGGTTGTCTTTTATTCTCTAGTTATATATTCTTTTTAACCTGGATTGTAGATAATCTTATTTTGATCCCCGTAACCTTTTATTTACTTGATGTTGCTCCTGAATGGGCTGTTGATATTTTGACTAGTTAATTGGCCCAGGAGTGGCATCTATATTAATATGAATTAACTGCTTCCGCTATATTTACTCTATTTTATTTAGTCATTGTTATTTTGGGGATTCACTGTTCCCAAGTGTCGGGATTGACCCGTTAGCTTGCATGGGTTCTCGGGTTGAGGCACTGTATTCGGCTTGGGAATCCGTGCAGGTTCGGGGGCTGTAGAGCGGGGCGCTACAGGGATAGTTGACGATATCTAGGATTGTACAGGATAGACTTGTAACGACCCGAATATTTAATTATATTATTAATTATTAAGCGAATTCTTTCTTGCCTAATTTCTCGATCTATCCAATTGGATTAATTAATCTTGTGGAAAAGATTGATTTAACCTATCTTTTAAATGCCCTCAATTACTTAAATTACATAAATGCCCTTAAAAGCTTAAATGACCATTTTACCCCCCCGAGATTTTTCCTAAATATCTACCTATCTCTCTCATTCTCTCATTTTCACACAAAGAAGAAAGAGAAGAAAGGAAAGAAGAAAGAAAGGAGAAAAGAGAGAAAATCTTCCCGACGCCCTACTGAGCCCGTTTCTCGCCCGATCGACGAGCCGTGAAAACCCAAACGATCCTGACTACATTCTCTACCGGTAATCCTTTTTCCCCACTTCATTTCGTTCCTTCCTCGTTGCGATTTTATTGAGTTTTATATAGAATTTTATAGTTTTAGGATTTTCGTATTTAGGAAGATTTACTCGACCATTTTACGTGATTCTTGTGCCTATGTGTAGCTTATATTGTAATGCCCCGAAAATTCGTGTTATGAACCGGGAGCCCGAATCGATTTCCCTCGCGATTTATGATTTATTTTATTAATTATTATGTGATTTATATAACATTTTATGAGTGAATGAATTTTAATATTTAAATCACGAATTGATAATGTGCGTTTAATTATATGGATTTTGACTGTAATTATGTATTATTTGGACAACATGAGTTTTTGAACTTATTTTGCGAAATTACGAAAATGCCCTTTCGTTTCTCGAATCAAGTCAATCATTTGACTAAGTCTCACATCTCTCCCTCTCACCTCACTCACGCAAACCACAGCAAAGGAGAAGAAAGAAAAGAAAGAAAAGGAGAAGGAAGAAGAAGGAGTTTCAAACGATCGTCCCGACTCCGTTTCTCGACGGATTTTCGAACCGCTTACGCCTACGAACTCCTCACGATATCTTCTACGAGTAAGCCTTTCACGTCCTCTCGTTTAATATCTCCTATGCCTCGTATTTCTCAATTTTGTTTATAGTTGAATAAATTAGGTTTTATATGATTTTGAGAGAATTTATGGATGGATTTTCGTGTTTATTGTTTCTATGTGTAGCTAATATGTTGTAGATCATTATATGTAAATATTAGGGTATGATTTGCATGTTTAGATGATTAAATGTTGGATTTAGGATTGAATTTGCGAAGGTTTCTCGCTTCTGTGAATTTTCAGCTCTTTCTTGACGCACACGGGCTTTGCACACGGGGTGTGGCAAGCCCGTGTGGAGGTACACGGCCTCTTGCACGGCCGTGTAAGAGATCGTGTGCATGGTGCATGGTGCACGGCCTCAAGGCCGTGTGCATGAGCCCGTGTGGACCGGCATGAACAGCTCCCTGACCTTCTGTAAGTCAGGGGCTGTTTTGGCCTACGGGTCCTGCCGCGGCTCATCTTTTCCGAATTCTTTCTTCGCTCATGTATTCGATATATATGAAATAGATATGAATTGTATGATTTATGAATTTATAGCATGTTCGGGTCTATGAATAGTATGTTTTAAGTTTTCGTCAAATTTTCTAACTTTTGCATATGAAGTCCGATTTTCCCGAAATTCGAATGCATGCTCCCTTATGGTATTTAAAGCATGTATGTAAAGTTTCTTTGCATTTGGACTTGATTTGCATTTTTAAATTGTGAATTACTCCATTTTCGTTTGATAATTGAACCTAAGTGCTTTATGTGATTGTATAACGTGCTTTTACGCGTTCCTATGCTTTCGTATGAGCCGTGCGTCGTCGTATGTCTTACGTGGTTATGTCATTTGTTAGTTGCAGGTTCCACTCTCGTGGATTAGGTTGCTCGTTTCTGTTTTGGGCTTTCTTTTGGGTTGTCGCCAGGTGAGGTTTCTATTGTTATCCCGTATTATGTAGATATGTACTATTGAGCCTCACTAAATAAGCCTCGCATGTGTAATTTATGTTTTCATCCCGTATTACTATATTTAGTAAATACTTTATGCTTATTATCTTTATGAGGTTTAAGAACAACGGATTTGATATTAAATGAATAATATGTATATGATTTCGAAATGTTTTCAAAAAGAGACAAGCGAACTATGTTTCGATTTAAATGTAATTTTGGGTTTGGAAACCTTCTCATTGAGTGAAGTTGTTAGGGCGGGTTTCTCCCCCAAGACGATGGAACATCCGGTTGCGTTTCCTACCGTTACATCGCCTGTCTCGAACGACCCTTTTGGCCCTCCCCGAAATATCTTGATTCCTATTTTAATAGGAAGATGATAGTTATGAAAATGCGAGATACAATATGTATGATATGTTATATGGGCCCGGAGTATGGCGATCGGATGAAGCCGGATAGACAGCGGGTCTACGGTGGAATTCGGTAGCTTGCTCCATGTTTACCAGGAGCACGGGTGAGGCCGGAGTGGCAACCTTTGTGCTCCTGTGACGGAGACTTCGTGTCAGCCGTGAGATAAGCTATTATGCCTATAGAGCAGTTGGATTTAGTGGTCCTTCTGCTACATGGGAGGAATAAGGTTGGTATGGTTTTCAGGTATGTTATGATATGATATGAGGAGTTGAGGGCTCGTCTCGCCGAGCAATATGATATGTCCCGTTATGTTATGTTATGATAGATCACCAAAAATTTATGAAAACCCTTCTTTTACGTTTGTTTTCTTTTAAGTTAAAATGGTGATTTATTCCCGTATGCTATTATGTATGTACCCCCTTTTTCCCCTCACTTAGTCTTTTGACTAACCCTCCCTGCTTTAAACCTTATCTGTTTCAGGTGGTAACTAGGTGGGCATCGTCAGTCTTGTATCGCGGGTTTTCTTTCTTTTCGGTGATTGTTCATTTCTAGATTGTTTTAAGTTCATGATTATGTTATATGTATTTGTTACCGGGATATTGTATCGAACCCGTTTATTATATTATAGTAATTGAATCCCGCTAGCCTTGGTGGGCTTTAACTATTTGTGCAATTGAGCTGCTGCTTTGAATGTTGCTATATGGAATTTAATTTGGTTGTTGCTTCCGCTCCCGCATTGTTGTCGTTGTTGTTGTTTTTACAAAAAGCCCCGCCTAGTGATTGAGTAAATCGGTTTGCCGTTCGCCGGGTTTCGATTCAGGTCAGATTCTATTTCGGTTTTGGGTCGGGGCTCGGTGCGGGGCGTGCGTTACCCGTTTGGGGCGCCCGCTACATATATGATATATATGATTATATGTGAGAATTAGGATATTTTATGGAGTAAATTAGGAGATGTATGAATTTATATATTGATTTTCGCGTGTGAGGTTTCGCGATCTGCTGAGTCTGCTGCTCAGTAGATCCACACGGGCGAACGCACGGTCTTGATCAAGACCGTGCAGGAGTCCGTGCGCAGCTCTTTTCAACCTGCATGGGCTTGAGCCCGTGCACGAGCCCGTGCGCATGCCCGTTTGCACCTGCACGGTCTTGGCACCGTGCTCAAGACCCTGCGGGAGGCCGTGCACCCCTTTTTGTGCTTGCACCGGCTTGCCAAGCCCGGGCGCAGTCCCATGCGTTGGCCGGTGCAACTTACTTAGTGGATTTTCTAGCCTTTTCCTTTCTCACACTTCGAGAATTGGTCAACCCCACTCATTTAAATGTTGGCTTTTCTCATACGACCTCCGAATATCAATCCGATTTCACCTATAGCTTCCTCGAGCCTCGGGATTTGATATTCTTCATAATTTACAATTTATCCGACCTTATTTGACCATCACTTGACACCTTTCTCGTTTAGGGATTTTTCCTATCTTTTCCGTTTCTTGTCCGTTTGACGAGAGAGTTCCGTTATATTATTTTAAGCATGTCTACGTGCCCTAACTGCGTTCTAGCATGCTTTCCATATTTATTATTAATGTTCTTCCATTATTACAATTGCTTTAAATATTCCTTTAAATGTTATTTCATATGTCATATATCCTTATATGCTTAATTGCCTGGCTTTCCATATTGTATCTGTAGCATGAGTGAAGTTATATTTGAATTGTCGTGCGTCGTCTTTTGTTCGTGTCTTGCTTTTGTTATTGTCGGTCTCGTTTTCATCCTCTAGGCCTGTGTATTACAGGTGGGTCCAACGAGGTAGAAACTTGACTACCGCTTGCTTTCATACTGTCGTGTCGAGCCAGGTAAGGGTTTTAAATTGTTTTCAACTGGAGTAAGAACATAGTTACTTAGGTTTGCGAAATAAACCACTATCCTGCTTTCTTATTACTTGTTGTATTGCCTTTACTATTTCTCTATCTGCTTAGTCAAATCGTTTTGATAGCAAACCAAAATGTTTTAAATACTTTCAACTAGAGGCAAGGAAAACCCAATTGTTTTAAATGCGAACTTTGGTCTCTCGACCTCGCAATTATAACCTTGTCTCGAATGGCCCATTTGGCCTCCCAAACCCCGATTTCCTGTTTTCGAATGGTCCTTTTGGCCACCCCAAACTATCATTGATTTCAAAAGCGAGCCATAGTTCGATTAATGACTTGGGCCCGGAGTATACAGGAGGTGAGCCTGGGGACGAGCGTCTAGGGCAAATCCCGATGTGTACTTCTAGCGTGTTAACTTGGGCCGGCTAGGAGGTTGGCTAGCCTGAGTTGATGCGAATGGTGGTGCAAACAATGTCTCCTTAAAACTCTGTATGGTGGTGCTAACAGCGTCTCCTTAAAACTCTGTATGGTGGTGCTAATCGCGTCTCCTTAAAACTCTGTATAGTATTGTTGGTGGTGGAGTAGTTGACTATATGTCTGCATGTTTTTCAATTGGGAGTTATAAGGAGAGGGCCCGTTCTCGCCGGGACACATTATTTGCATGATTTATTGCATTTGTTTCTTGTCTAATTGTTTTACGGCTTTCGTTACAAGTCGAAGCACATTCCGGTTCTCTTCATTTATCATATGTATTTCCATATATATATATATATATAAAACCTGGAAGTGTGACTCGTGCTTGCCACCGTAAGCCTCCTTTATTATTCAATTAATTAGTTGAATTACGAGCCGTGTTTATTTATCGATTTCCAACTTATTTATATCGTGCTTTTCGAACTTGTAAAGGCCTCGTGACTCAACTAATCTCCTTTCAATTTATCGGCTTGATATTAAGTGCAAATGCTTCACAGGATCCGGTTCGTCAACCTTTTGTGTTTTCAAATAAGCCGAACCCGAGTGTTGCCTTGTGTCATCTTACAACTTATATTTCGTTATTCGTATTCTTTCTCAAAACGGGCAACACTCACCACTTTTAGTTTTCAAAGATAAACGACGAACTGTGATCAAACCCCTTACTGAGTATCCTTTATACTCACCCCCTGCTGTTTTGGTTCTTGCTTCAGGTAGACAGGTGGCGACGTCACCTATCTTGTCAGTCGGCATCAGCAGGTCTAGATAGGCTTAGTCTTTCTGGTTTGTCTTGTGAGTGGTCCCAACAACCGTCGAGTCTTGTTTATTGTATTTATTTACCTTACGTACTTACGTGCCCCTGATGTGGGATAGTTGACGATATCTAGGATTGTACAGGATAGACTAGTTGAGCCATGGATGGCACCACGTGTTGTTATTTTATTGTATTTCGAATTTCACATGTTTAATTGATATTATGATTGGCCTCGTAGGCAATTATGAATTTATCTGTTTACTTAAATCGCTTCTGCATATCTCTGTTTTATTGTGGTTATTGTTGGGATGTCGTTGCTGTTGCCGGTACTGTTTGCTTGAGTGCCGTTCGCCGGAGTGGGTTTTTGAGTTGAAGGCCCTCGCTGAAGCTCGGGAGTCCATTTCAGTGCGGATGTGGCGGTCCTTCTTTAGTGGGCGCTACAGTCAGTTGTATCAGAGCCAGGTTCCCATAAGGAACCGAAGCTTTGTAATCGCGTCGTGTCTTGTCTCTTGTGTCTGACCGTTTCGTGTCAATGAGACTTAGAGTTTCCAGTCACAGGTGCTTGAGAACTCCTTAGTATTGAAATTGTGATTGATCTTCTTTTGGAATGGCCAACCAACCGTTTGATCTCTTACAATTGTAGTACAGAGTTGGGATTGAATGCAAGTGGATGTGGAACTCGAGGTAGCGTCTGTCTTGTGTTGTCGTCTTGTCGTGTTCTGCTTGGGTCTTGTCGTGTCTAGGTCATATGGCTATAGGATCGAGTTTTTCTTGTTATGTGATTTATTTCATGCTTTAATTGATTACACGCTATTCGAATCGTAAATGTATGCTCTGTTTGAATTTTATATGCCTTACGTGACCATTCCATTAACCGAGCATGCATCTTTTCCTAGTTTATTGAGCGCAGGTACATAATGTCTCATCGAAGACCCCCTACAGCTCCCTCATCCCCGAATTCGATTGCAAGGGAGTTAGTGACAGCTATGAGACAGATTGCCGAGCAAGTGCATGAAGAGAGACAACAACAACAGCAGCATGTGCCTGCGAGACAAGCCGAGTGCCAATCCCTGGACATATTTCTGCACTACAACCCACCTTACTTTGTGGGTGAACCAGATGACCTTAAGGCCGAGGCTTGGATAGCCGATCTGGAGCGAATCTTTCGAGTAATGCACTGCGGTGACCCCGAGAGGGTCGAGTATGCCATCTTTCTCATGAGAGGACCAGCTGAGGATTGGTGGCGTTACATAGAACAGAGATGGATCGCTGAGGGAATTCCGTACACTTGGCCACGGTTCCTATCCGACTTTCGAGAGAAGTACGTGCCGCAAGTGGTACGTGATAGTCGAGAAAGAGAGTTCATGTCCCTCACCCAGGGAGCTCTCCCTGTTGCACAATACGAGGCACTTTTCAGCCGCCTCATCGTCTATGCTCCTCACATTGCATCTGACGATCGAAGGAGAGCGCGGAAATTCATCAAGGGACTTCAGCCGAAGATCTTGGAAAGATTAGTAGGATTGGACATTCGTGTTTATCATGATGTAGTTAACCGGGCTATGAGAGTGGAGGCCGATCTTCAAGAGATGAGTCGAGGTATTCCTCACATGAAAGGATCCTCTTTCAACAAGATAGCAAGAAGAGATCCAGCCGAACCGAGCACCGTTCCGACATGGGAACCACACTACGAGATGCCGGAACCTACCAAACCAGAAGTGAATGAGGACCTCATTCCCTGTGAGCACTGTGGAAAGCCAAATCACAAGACTGCATGGTGTAGGAAGAAATCGAGACGTTGCTTCAGATGTGGGAGCAGCAAACATCAGGTTCAAGATTGCCCCGACTCAGGGAATCCTCGGGGAAGGAAAAAGGGGATCCCGACCATGATACCGAATCGCAGAGGTATATTGCATTATCATAGCATTCATTCATAGTATTTTGTTTCGAATGATAATCGCTTTAAATATCTGTTAAGTGTTTTATATAACTTACGTGTTTTAACTGCTTTCAAAATTCACACTTGCACTGATTGAATGATTAGATGCTAAGATTTATGTGACCTCGGTGTGGATAGCGTGGAATTCGATAAATTCGTTATACGCTATTAGAAAGTGCTAAGGACAAGGAGTTCTTGGCCGACTAGGATCGATTCTGTTGCGAGTACGTTATGCGGTTCTGGATAGCACCGAAGTTGACAAATCGAGTCTAAAGGAGTATACTTCTGAAGATATGTCTGAAGATGAATCAACTAGTGAAGAGGATAATGAATTATCTGGCGATGATGATTATATGGGAGACGAGCCGACATCGGATTCTGATGATGAAGACTCTGATATTTTGTATGAAGTCGAGCGAAGAAATGACGAAAATGATGGTTTAATGGAAGGCGGAGAGGAGAAATCATCCAATACCATTGAAGATGAGAAAACACTTTGTAGAAAGAATAAGAAAGAGTGTGATCTTGAAGAAACAGGTTGTGAGAAGGACGAGGAGTACAATGGGAGAAATGATGATGGCGTTACTTCCTGTAAAAGGAACTCTAATTAAGAAACAGGAGGAGGATGTGACAATTGTCATTGAGGATACGAAGGGTACAAGAATCAGTCGGAAGAAAAAAATAGATAATGACAGTGATGATGGACCTTACATTGGGATTTTCTGATTCTTGGTCATTATGGACGAGAATGTGTGTCTCGGATGAGCCACGAGCTATTTACCTTTATTTTCTCCTTCGTCGTTAGCTTTGTTTAGGGTTTTTGTAATCCCGTTTTTCGCATGACTTTGGATTCTATTTTGTTGTGAATGATGTTTTATAATGTATTTTAATTGCTCCTAAATGTTCGTTTTTAATTCGCGTTATTAGAATTTTTATAGATTATACTCCTCTTAACTAACCCCGAAGTCCGGAGGAGAATCTGAGGACAGATTCTTTTGAAGAGGGGAGTATTGTAAGGACCCGAATATTTAATTATATTATTAATTATTACACGAATTCTTTCTTGCCTAATTTCTCGATCTATCCAATTGGATTAATTAATCTTGTGGAAAAGATTGATTTAATCTATCTTTTAAATGCCCTCAATTACTTAAATTACATAAATGCCTTTAAAAGCCTAAATGACCATTTTACCCCCCCGAGATATTTTCCTAAATATCTACCTATCTCTCTCATTCTCTCATTTTCACACAAAGAAGAAAGAGAAGAAAGGAATGAAGAAAGAAAGGAGAAAAGAGAGAAAATCTTTTCGACACCCTACCGAGCCCGTTTCTCGCCCGATCGACGAGCCGTGAAAACCCAAACGATCCTCACTACATTCTCTATCGGTAATCCTTTTTCCCCACTTCATTTCGTTCCTTCCTCGTTGCGATTTTATTGAGTTTTATATAGAATTTTATAGTTTTAGGATTTTCGTGTTTAGGAAGATTTACTCGACCATTTTACGTGATTCTTGTGCCTATGTGTAGCTTATATGATATATATGATTATATGTGAGAATTAGGATCTTTTATAAAGTAAATTAGGAGATGTATGAATTTATATATTGATTTTCGCGTGTGAGGTTTCGCGATCTGCTGAGTCTGCTGTTCAGTAGATCCACACGGGCGAACGCACGGTCTTGATCAAGACCGTGCAGGAGCCCGTGCGCAGCTCTTTTCAACCTGCACGGCCTTGAGCCCGTGCACGAGCCCGTGCTCATGCCCGTTTGCACCTGCACGGTCTTGGCACCGTGCTCAAGACCGTGCGGGAGGCCGTGCACCCCTTTTTGTGCTTGCACCGGCTTGCCAAGCCCGTGCGCAGTCCCGTGTGTTGGCCGGTGCAACTTACTTAGCGGATTTTCTAGCCTTTTCCTTTCTCAGACTTCGAGAATTGGTCAACCCCACTCATTTAAATGTTGACTTTTCTCATACGACCTCCGAATATCAATCCGATTTCACCTATAGCTTCCTCGAGCCTTGGGGTTTGATATTCTTCATAATTTACAATTTATCCGACCTTATTTGACCGTCAATTGACACCTTTTTCGTTTAGGGATTTTTCCCATCTTTTCCGTTTCTTGTCCGTTTGACCTCGTTTTCGCGAGAGAGTTCCGTTATATTATTTTAAGCATGTCTACGTGCCCTAACTGCGTTCTAGCATGCTTTCCATATTTATTATTAATGTTCTTCCATTATTACAATTGCTTTAAATATTCCTTTAAATGTTATTTCATATGTCATATATCCTTATATGCTTAATTGCCTGGCTTTCCATATTGTATCTGTAGCATGAGTGAAGTTATATTTGAATTGTCGTGCGTCGTCTTTTGTTCGTGTCTTGCTTTTGTTATTGTCGGTCTCGTTTTCATCCTCTAGGCCTGTGTATTACAGGTGGGTCCAACGAGGTAGAAACTTGACTACCGCTTGCTTTCATACTGTCGTGTCGAGCCAGGTAAGGGTTTTAAATTGTTTTCAACTGGAGTAAGAACATAGTTACTTAGGTTTGCGAAATAAACCACTATCCTGCTTTCTTATTACTTGTTGTATTGCCTTTACTATTTCTCTATCTGCTTAGTCAAATCGTTTTGATAGCAAACCAAAATGTTTTAAATACTTTCAACTAGAGGCAAGGAAAACCCAATTGTTTTAAATGCGAACTTTGGTCTCTCGACCTCGCAATTATAACCTTGTCTCGAATGGCCCATTTGGCCTCCCAAACCCCGATTTCCTGTTTTCGAATGGTCCTTTTGGCCACCCCAAACTATCATTGATTTCAAAAGCGAGCCATAGTTCGATTAATGACTTGGGCCCGGAGTATACAGGAGGTGAGCCTGGGGACGAGCGTCTAGGGCAAATCCCGATGTGTACTTCTAGCGTGTTAACTTGGGCCGGCTAGGAGGTTGGCTAGCCTGAGTTGATGCGAATGGTGGTGCAAACAATGTCTCCTTAAAACTCTGTATGGTGGTGCTAACAGCGTCTCCTTAAAACTCTGTATGGTGGTGCTAATCGCGTCTCCTTAAAACTCTGTATAGTATTGTTGGTGGTGGAGTAGTTGACTATATGTCTGCATGTTTTTCAATTGGGAGTTATAAGGAGAGGGCCCGTTCTCGCCGGGACACATTATTTGCATGATTTATTGCATTTGTTTCTTGTCTAATTGTTTTACGGCTTTCGTTACAAGTCGAAGCACATTCCGGTTCTCTTCATTTATCATATGTATTTCCATATATATATATATATATAAAACCTGGAAGTGTGACTCGTGCTTGCCACCGTAAGCCTCCTTTATTATTCAATTAATTAGTTGAATTACGAGCCGTGTTTATTTATCGATTTCCAACTTATTTATATCGTGCTTTTCGAACTTGTAAAGGCCTCGTGACTCAACTAATCTCCTTTCAATTTATCGGCTTGATATTAAGTGCAAATGCTTCACAGGATCCGGTTCGTCAACCTTTTGTGTTTTCAAATAAGCCGAACCCGAGTGTTGCCTTGTGTCATCTTACAACTTATATTTCGTTATTCGTATTCTTTCTCAAAACGGGCAACACTCACCACTTTTAGTTTTCAAAGATAAACGACGAACTGTGATCAAACCCCTTACTGAGTATCCTTTATACTCACCCCCTGCTGTTTTGGTTCTTGCTTCAGGTAGACAGGTGGCGACGTCACCTATCTTGTCAGTCGGCATCAGCAGGTCTAGATAGGCTTAGTCTTTCTGGTTTGTCTTGTGAGTGGTCCCAACAACCGTCGAGTCTTGTTTATTGTATTTATTTACCTTACGTACTTACGTGCCCCTGATGTGGGATAGTTGACGATATCTAGGATTGTACAGGATAGACTAGTTGAGCCATGGATGGCACCACGTGTTGTTATTTTATTGTATTTCGAATTTCACATGTTTAATTGATATTATGATTGGCCTCGTAGGCAATTATGAATTTATCTGTTTACTTAAATCGCTTCTGCATATCTCTGTTTTATTGTGGTTATTGTTGGGATGTCGTTGCTGTTGCCGGTACTGTTTGCTTGAGTGCCGTTCGCCGGAGTGGGTTTTTGAGTTGAAGGCCCTCGCTGAAGCTCGGGAGTCCATTTCAGTGCGGATGTGGCGGTCCTTCTTTAGTGGGCGCTACAGTCAGTTGTATCAGAGCCAGGTTCCCATAAGGAACCGAAGCTTTGTAATCGTGTCGTGTCTTGTCTCTTGTGTCTGACCGTTTCGTGTCAATGAGACTTAGAGTTTCCAGTCACAGGTGCTTGAGAACTCCTTAGTATTGAAATTGTGATTGATCTTCTTTTGGAATGGCCAACCAACCGTTTGATCTCTTACAATTGTAGTACAGAGTTGGGATTGAATGCAAGTGGATGTGGAACTCGAGGTAGCGTCTGTCTTGTGTTGTCGTCTTGTCGTGTTCTGCTTGGGTCTTGTCGTGTCTAGGTCATATGGCTATAGGATCGAGTTTTTCTTGTTATGTGATTTATTTCATGCTTTAATTGATTACACGCTATTCGAATCGTAAATGTATGCTCTGTTTGAATTTTATATGCCTTACGTGACCATTCCATTAACCGAGCATGCATCTTTTCCTAGTTTATTGAGCGCAGGTACATAATGTCTCATCGAAGACCCCCTACAGCTCCCTCATCCCCGAATTCGATTGCAAGGGAGTTAGTGACAGCTATGAGACAGATTGCCGAGCAAGTGCATGAAGAGAGACAACAACAACAGCAGCATGTGCCTGCGAGACAAGCCGAGTGCCAATCCCTGGACATATTTCTGCACTACAACCCACCTTACTTTGTGGGTGAACCAGATGACCTTAAGGCCGAGGCTTGGATAGCCGATCTGGAGCGAATCTTTCGAGTAATGCACTGCGGTGACCCCGAGAGGGTCGAGTATGCCATCTTTCTCATGAGAGGACCAGCTGAGGATTGGTGGCGTTACATAGAACAGAGATGGATCGCTGAGGGAATTCCGTACACTTGGCCACGGTTCCTATCCGACTTTCGAGAGAAGTACGTGCCGCAAGTGGTACGTGATAGTCGAGAAAGAGAGTTCATGTCCCTCACCCAGGGAGCTCTCCCTGTTGCACAATACGAGGCACTTTTCAGCCGCCTCATCGTCTATGCTCCTCACATTGCATCTGACGATCGAAGGAGAGCGCGGAAATTCATCAAGGGACTTCAGCCGAAGATCTTGGAAAGATTAGTAGGATTGGACATTCGTGTTTATCATGATGTAGTTAACCGGGCTATGAGAGTGGAGGCCGATCTTCAAGAGATGAGTCGAGGTATTCCTCACATGAAAGGATCCTCTTTCAACAAGATAGCAAGAAGAGATCCAGCCGAACCGAGCACCGTTCCGACATGGGAACCACACTACGAGATGCCGGAACCTACCAAACCAGAAGTGAATGAGGACCTCATTCCCTGTGAGCACTGTGGAAAGCCAAATCACAAGACTGCATGGTGTAGGAAGAAATCGAGACGTTGCTTCAGATGTGGGAGCAGCAAACATCAGGTTCAAGATTGCCCCGACTCAGGGAATCCTCGGGGAAGGAAAAAGGGGATCCCGACCATGATACCGAATCGCAGAGGTATATTGCATTATCATAGCATTCATTCATAGTATTTTGTTTCGAATGATAATCGCTTTAAATATCTGTTAAGTGTTTTATATAACTTACGTGTTTTAACTGCTTTCAAAATTCACACTTGCACTGATTGAATGATTAGATGCTAAGATTTATGTGACCTCGGTGTGGATAGCGTGGAATTCGATAAATTCGTTATACGCTATTAGAAAGTGCTAAGGACAAGGAGTTCTTGGCCGACTAGGATCGATTCTGTTGCGAGTACGTTATGCGGTTCTGGATAGCACCGAAGTTGACAAATCGAGTCTAAAGGAGTATACTTCTGAAGATATGTCTGAAGATGAATCAACTAGTGAAGAGGATAATGAATTATCTGGCGATGATGATTATATGGGAGACGAGCCGACATCGGATTCTGATGATGAAGACTCTGATATTTTGTATGAAGTCGAGCGAAGAAATGACGAAAATGATGGTTTAATGGAAGGCGGAGAGGAGAAATCATCCAATACCATTGAAGATGAGAAAACACTTTGTAGAAAGAATAAGAAAGAGTGTGATCTTGAAGAAACAGGTTGTGAGAAGGACGAGGAGTACAATGGGAGAAATGATGATGGCGTTACTTCCTGTAAAAGGAACTCTAATTAAGAAACAGGAGGAGGATGTGACAATTGTCATTGAGGATACGAAGGGTACAAGAATCAGTCGGAAGAAAAAAATAGATAATGACAGTGATGATGGACCTTACATTGGGATTTTCTGATTCTTGGTCATTATGGACGAGAATGTGTGTCTCGGATGAGCCACGAGCTATTTACCTTTATTTTCTCCTTCGTCGTTAGCTTTGTTTAGGGTTTTTGTAATCCCGTTTTTCGCATGACTTTGGATTCTATTTTGTTGTGAATGATGTTTTATAATGTATTTTAATTGCTCCTAAATGTTCGTTTTTAATTCGCGTTATTAGAATTTTTATAGATTATACTCCTCTTAACTAACCCCGAAGTCCGGAGGAGAATCTGAGGACAGATTCTTTTGAAGAGGGGAGTATTGTAAGGACCCGAATATTTAATTATATTATTAATTATTACACGAATTCTTTCTTGCCTAATTTCTCGATCTATCCAATTGGATTAATTAATCTTGTGGAAAAGATTGATTTAATCTATCTTTTAAATGCCCTCAATTACTTAAATTACATAAATGCCTTTAAAAGCCTAAATGACCATTTTACCCCCCCGAGATATTTTCCTAAATATCTACCTATCTCTCTCATTCTCTCATTTTCACACAAAGAAGAAAGAGAAGAAAGGAATGAAGAAAGAAAGGAGAAAAGAGAGAAAATCTTTTCGACACCCTACCGAGCCCGTTTCTCGCCCGATCGACGAGCCGTGAAAACCCAAACGATCCTCACTACATTCTCTATCGGTAATCCTTTTTCCCCACTTCATTTCGTTCCTTCCTCGTTGCGATTTTATTGAGTTTTATATAGAATTTTATAGTTTTAGGATTTTCGTGTTTAGGAAGATTTACTCGACCATTTTACGTGATTCTTGTGCCTATGTGTAGCTTATATGATATATATGATTATATGTGAGAATTAGGATCTTTTATAAAGTAAATTAGGAGATGTATGAATTTATATATTGATTTTCGCGTGTGAGGTTTCGCGATCTGCTGAGTCTGCTGTTCAGTAGATCCACACGGGCGAACGCACGGTCTTGATCAAGACCGTGCAGGAGCCCGTGCGCAGCTCTTTTCAACCTGCACGGCCTTGAGCCCGTGCACGAGCCCGTGCTCATGCCCGTTTGCACCTGCACGGTCTTGGCACCGTGCTCAAGACCGTGCGGGAGGCCGTGCACCCCTTTTTGTGCTTGCACCGGCTTGCCAAGCCCGTGCGCAGTCCCGTGTGTTGGCCGGTGCAACTTACTTAGCGGATTTTCTAGCCTTTTCCTTTCTCAGACTTCGAGAATTGGTCAACCCCACTCATTTAAATGTTGACTTTTCTCATACGACCTCCGAATATCAATCCGATTTCACCTATAGCTTCCTCGAGCCTTGGGGTTTGATATTCTTCATAATTTACAATTTATCCGACCTTATTTGACCGTCAATTGACACCTTTTTCGTTTAGGGATTTTTCCCATCTTTTCCGTTTCTTGTCCGTTTGACCTCGTTTTCGCGAGAGAGTTCCGTTATATTATTTTAAGCATGTCTACGTGCCCTAACTGCGTTCTAGCATGCTTTCCATATTTATTATTAATATTCTTCCATTATTACAATTGCTTTAAATATTCCTTTAAATGTTATTTCATATGTCATATATCCTTATATGCTTAATTGCCTGGCTTTCCATATTGTATCTGTAGCATGAGTGAAGTTATATTTGAATTGCTGTGCGTCGTCTTTTGTTCGTGTCTTGCTTTTGTTATTGTCGGTCTCGTTTTCATCCTCTAGGCCTGTGTATTACAGGTGGGTCCAACTAGGGAGAAACTTGACTGCCGGTTGCTTTCATACTGTCGTGTCGAGCTAGGTAAGGGTTTTAAATTATTTTGAACTGGAGTAAGAACATAGTTACTTAGGTTTGCGAAATAAACCACTATCCCGCTTTCTTATTACTTGTTGTATTGCCTTTACTATTTCTCTATCTGCTTAGTCAAATCGTTTTGATAGCAAACCAAAATGTTTTAAATAATTTCAACTAGAGGCAAGGAAAACCCAATTGTTTTAAATGCGAACTTTGATCTCTCGACCTCGCAATTATAACCTTGTCTCGAATGGCCCCTTTGGCCTCCCAAACCCCGATTTTCTGTTTTTGAATGGCCCTTTTGGCCACCCCAAACTATCATTGATTTCAAAAGCGAGCCATAGTTCGATTAATGACTTGGGCCCGGAGTATACAGGAGGTGAGCCTGGGGACGAGCGTCTAGGGCAAATCCCGACGTGTACTTCTAGCGTGTTAACTTGGGCCGGCTAGGAGGTTGGCTAGCCTGAGTTGATGCGAACGGTGGTGCTAACAGCGTCTCCTTAAAACTCTGTATGGTGGTGCTAACAGCGTCTCCTTAAGACTCTGTATGGTGGTGCTAATCCCGTCTTCTTAAAACTCTGTATAGTATTGTTGGTGGTGGAGTACTTGACTATATGTCTGCATGTTTTTCAATTGGGAGTTATAAGGAGAGGGCCTGTTCTCGCCGGGACACATTATTTGCATGATTTATTGCATTTGTTGCTTGTCTAATTGTTTTACGGCTTTCGTTACAAGTCGAAGCACATTCCGATTCTCTTCATTTATCATATGTATTTCCATATATATATATATAAAACTCGGAAGTGTGACTCGTGCTTGCCACCGTAAGCCTCCTTTATTATTCAATTAATTAGTTGAATTACGAGCCGTGTTTATTTATCGATTTCCAACTTATTTATATCGTGCTTTTCGAACTTGTAACGGCCTCGTGACTCAACTAATCTCCTTTCAATTTATCGGCTTGATATTAAGTGCAAATGCTTCAAAGGATCCGGTTCGTCAACCTTTTGTGTTTTCAAATAAGCCGAACCCGAGTGTTGCCTTGTGTCATCTTACAACTTATATTTCGTTATTCGTATTCTTTCTCAAAACGGGCAACACTCACCACTTTTAGTTTTAAAAGATAAACGACGAACTGTGATCAAACCCCTTACTGAGTATCCTTTATACTCACCCCCTGCTATTTTGGTTCTTGCTTCAGGTAGACAGGTGGCGACGTCACCTATCTTGTCAGTCGGCATCAGCAGGTCTAGATAGGCTCAGTCTTTCTGGTTTGTCTTGTGAGTGGTCCCAACAACCGTCGAGTCTTGTTTATTGTATTTATTTACCTTACGTACTTACGTGCCCCTGATGTGGGATAGTTGACGATATCTAGGATTGTACAGGATAGACTAGTTGAGCCATGGATGGCACTACGTGTTGTTATTTTATTGCATTTCGAATTTCACATGTTTAATTGATATTATGATTGGCCTCGTAGGCAATTATGAATTTATCTGTTTACTTAAATCGCTTCCGCATATCTCTGTTTAATTGTGGTTGTTGTTGGGATGTCGTTGCTGTTGCCGGTAGTGTTTGTTTGAGTGCTGTTCGCCGGAGTGGGTTTTTGAGTTGAAGCCCCTCGCTGAAGCTCGGGAGTCCATTTCGGTGCGGATGTGGCGGTCCTTCTTCAGGGGGCGTTACAAGACTAGTTGAGCCATGGATGGCATTACGTGTTATTATTTTATTGTATTTTGATTTTATGTTATTACGTGTTAAATGTTTCTTGATATTATGTTAGCCTCATAGGCATTTATTGAATTTATCTGTTTACTTTATTATCGTTTCCGCATTTCTCTGTTTTATTGTGGTTGTTGTTGGGATGTCGTTGTTGTTGCCGGTAGTGCTTGTTTGAGTACCGTTCGCTGGAGTGGGTTTTTGAGTTGAGGCCCCTCGCTGAAGCTCGGGAATCCATTTCGGTGCGGATGTGGCGGTCCTTCTTCAGGGGAGCGCTACAGCCAGTGGTATTAGAGCCTAGGTTCCCAAAAGGAACCGAAGCTTTGTAATCGCGTCGTGTCTTGTCTCTTGTGTCTGCCCGTTTCGTGTCAATGTGACTTAGACTTTCCAGTCACAGGTGCTTGAGAACTCCTTAGTATTGAAATTGTGATTGATCTTCTTTTGGAATGGCCAACCAACCGTTTGATCTTTTACAATTGTAGTACTGAGTTGGGATCGAATGCAGGTGGATGTGGAACTCGATGTAGCGTCTGTCTTGTCTTGTCGTCTTGTCGTGTCGTGCTTGGGTCTTGTCGTGTCTAGGTCGTACGGCTATAGGATCGAGTTTTGCTTGTTCTGTGATTTGTTTCATGCTTAACTTGTCTACATGCTATTCGAATCGTAAATGTATGGTCTGTTTGAATTTTATATGCCTTATGTGATCATTCCATTAACCGAGCATGCATCTTTTCCTAGTTTATTGAGCGCAGGTATATAATGTCTCATCGAAGACCCCCTACAGCTCCCTTATCTCCGAATTCGATTGCAAGAGACTTAGTGCCAGCTATGAGGCAGATTGCTGAACAAGTACATCAAGAGAGACAACAACAACAACATGTAGCTGCGAGACAAGCCGAGGGCCAATCCCTCGACAAATTTCTGCACTACAACCCACCCTGCTTCGTGGGTGAACCAGATGATCTTAAGGCCGAGGCTTGGATAGCCGATCTGGAGCGAATCTTTCGAGTAATACGCTGCGGTGACCTCGAGAGGGTCGAGTATGCCATCTTTCTCATGAGAGGACCAGCTGAGGATTGGTGGCGCTACATAGAACAGAGATGGATCACTGAGAGAATTCCGTACACTTGGTCGTGGTTCCTATCCGACTTCCGAGAGAAGTACGTGCCGCAAGTGGTACGTGACAGCCGAGAAAGAGAGTTCATGTCCCTCACCCAAGGAGCTCTCCCTATTGCACAATACGAGGCACTTTTCAGCCGCCTCATCGTCTATGCTCCTCACATTGCATCTGACGATCGAAGAGAGTGCTAAGGACAAGGAGTTCTTGGCCGACTAGGATCGATTCTGTTGCGAGTACGTTATGCGGTTCTGGATAGCACCGACGTTGACAAATCGAGTCTGAAGGAGTATACTTCTGAAGGTATGTCCGAAGATGAATCAACTAGTGAAGAGGATAATGAATTATCTGACGATGATGATTAAATGGGAGACGAGCTGACATCGGCTTTTGATAATGACGATCTTGATGTTTCGTATGAAGTCGAGCAAAGAAATGATGAAAATGATGGTTTAATGGAAGGCGGAGAGGAGGAATCATCCAATGCCATTGAAGATGAGAAAACACTTTGTAGAAAGAATAAGAAAGAGTGTGATCTTGAAGAAACAGATTGTGAGAAGGACGAGGAGTACAATGGGAGAAATGATGATGGTGTTACTTCCTGTAAAAGGAACTCTAATCAAGAAACAGGAGGAGGATGTGATAATTGTCATTGAGGATACGAAGAGTGCAATAATCAGTCGGAAGAACAAAATAGATAATGACAGTGATGATGGACCTTACATTCGGATTTTCTGATTCTTGGTCGTTATAGACGAGAATGTGTGTCTTGGATGAGCCATGAGCTATTTACCTTTATTTTCTTCTTCGTCGTTAGCTTTGTTTAGGGTTTTTGTAATCCCGTTTTTCGCATGACTTTGGATTCTATTTTTGTTGTGAATGATGTTTTATAATGTATTTTAATTGCTCTTAAATGTTTGTTTTTAATTCGCGTTATCAGAATTTTTATAGATTATACTCCTCTTAACTAACCCCGAAGTCCGGAGGAGAATCTGAGGACAGATTCTCTTGAAGAGGGGAGTATTGTAATGACCCGAATATTTTAATTATATTATTAAGTATTACGTGAATTCTTTCTTGCCTAATTTCTCAATCTATCCAATTGGATTAATTAATCTTGTGGAAAAGATTGATTTAACCTATCTTTTAAATGCCCTCAATTACTTAAATTACCTAAATGCCCTTAAAAGCCTAAATGACTATTTTACCCCCCGAGATATTTTCCTAAATATCTACCTATCTCTCTCATTCTCTCATTACACACAAAGAGAAAAAAAAAGAAGAAAGGAAGGAGAAGAAAGGAGGAAACTTCCCGATGCCCTACCGAGCCCGTTTCTCGCCTGATCGACGAGCCGTGAACACCCAAACGATCCTCACTACATTCTCTACCGGTAATCCTTTTACCCCATTTCATTTTGTTCCCTCTTTCTTGCGATTTTCGTGGCTTTTGTATAGGAATTTTATAATTTTAGGATTTTGATGTTTAGGGAGATTTACTTGGCCATTTTACGTGATTCTTGTGCCTATGTGTAGCTAATATGGTGTATATGATTATATGTGAGAATTAGGACGATTTATGATGTAAATTAGGAGATGTATGAATTTAAATGTTGGTTTCGCGTGTGAGGTTTCGCGATCTGCTGAGTCTGCTGCTCAGTAGATCCACACGGGCAAACGCACGGTCTTGATCAAGACCGTGCAGGAGCCCGTGCGCAGCCCTTTTCAACCTGCACGGGCTTGAGCCCGTGCACAGGCCCGTGCGCATGCCCGTTTGCACTTGCACGGTCTTGGCACCGTGCACAAGACCGTGCGTGAGGCCGTGCACCCCTATTTGTGCTTGCACCGGCTTGCCAAGCCCGTGCGTTGGCCGGTGCAACATACTTAGTGCATTTTCCAGGCTTTTCCTTTCTTGCACTTCGGGAATTGGGTCAACCCCACTCATTTAAATATTGACTTTTCACATACGACCTCCGAATATCACTCCGATTTCACCTATAGCTTCCTCGAGCCTCGGGATTTGATATTCTTCATAATTTACAATTATCCGACCCTATTTGACCGTCAATTGACACCTTTCTCATGTAGGGGTTTTATTCCACCTTTCCCGTTTCTTATCCGATTAACCCCGTATTCGCGAGAGAACGTCTTTTTATTATTTTAAGCATGCCTACGTGCCCTAACTGCATTTTAGCATGCTTTTCATATTTATTATTAATGTTCTTCCATCATTATAATTGTTTTAAATATTCCTTTAAATATTGTTCCATAATTTATATATCCTTACATGTTTAATTATCTGACTTTCTATATTGCACCTGTAGCATGAGTGGAGTTTATATGAATTGCCTTGCGTCGTCTGTTGTTCGTGTCTTACTTTTAGTATTGTCGGTCTTGTTTTCATCCTCTAGGCCCTGTGTATTACAGGTGGGACCAACGAGGGAGAAACCTGACTACCGTTTGCTTTCATACTGTCGTGTTGAGCTAGGTAAGGGTTTTAAATTGTTTTCAACTGGAGTAAGAACATAGTTACTTAGGTTTGCGAAATAAACCACAATCCCGCTTTCTTATTACTTGTTGTATTGCCTTTACTATTTCTCTATCTGCTTAGTCAAATCGTTTTGATAGCAAACCAAAATATTTTAAATACTTTCAACTAGAGGCACGGAAAACCCATTTGTTTTAAATGCGAACTTTGGTCTCTCGACCTCGCAATTTTAACCTTGTCTCGAATGGCCCCTTTGGCCTCCCACACCCCGATTTCCTACTTTCGAATGGCCTTTTTGGCCACCCAAACTATCATTGATTTCAAAAGCGAGCCATAGATTGTTTAATAACTTGGGCCCGGAGTATACAGGAGGTGAGCCTGGGGACGTGCGTCTAGGGCAAATCCCGATGTATACTCCTAGCGTGTTGACTTGGGTCAGCTAGGAGGTTGGCTAGCCTAAGTTGATGCGAACGGTGGTGCTAATCGCGTCTCCTTAAATTCTGATACGGTGGTGCTAATCGCGTCTCCTTAAATTCTGATGGTTGGTGGTGGAGTACTTGACTATATGCTTACATGAGTTTTCAATTGGGAGTTATAAGGAGAGGGCCCGTTCTCGTCGGGACACATTATTTGCATGATTTATTGCATTTGTTGCTTGTCTAAGTGTTTTACGGCTTTCGTTACAAGTCGAACCACATTCCGGTTCTCTTCATTTATCATATGTATTTCCCTATATATATATATATATATATATAAAACCTGGAAGTGTGACTCGTGCTTGCCACCGTAAGCCTCCTTTATTATTCAATTAATTAGTCGAATTACGAGCCGTGTTTATTTATCGATTCCACCTTATTTATTTCGAACTTGTAACGGCCTCGTGACTCAACTAATATCCTTTCAATTTATCGGCTTGATATTACGTGCAAATGTTTTAAAGGATCCGGTTCGTAAACCTTTTGTGTTTTCAAATAAGCTGTACCCGAGTGTTGCTTTGTGTCATTTTACAACTTATATTTCGTTATTCGTATTCTTTCTCAAAACGGGCAACACTCACCACTTTTAGTTTTAAAAAGATAAATGACGAACTGTGATCAAAACCCCCTTACTGAGCATCCTTTATACTCACCCCTGCTATTTTGGTTCTTGCTTCAGCTAGACAGGTGGCGACGTCACCTATCTTGTCAGTCGGCATCAGCAGGTCTAGATAGGCTCAGTCTTTCTGGTCTGTTTTGTCAGTGGTCCCAACAACCGTCGAGTCTTGTTTATTGTATTTATTTACTTTACATACTTATGTGCCCCTGATGTGGGATAGTTGACGATATCTAGGATTGTACAGGATAAACTAGTTGAGCCATGGATGGCATTACGTGTTGTTATTTTATTGTATTTTGATTTATAAATATTTCTTGATATTATGTTAGCCTCGTAGGCATTTATTGAATTTATCTGTTTACTTTATTATCGCTTCCGCATTTCTCTGTTTTATTGTGGTTGTTGTTGGGATGTCGTTGCTGTTGCCGGTAGTGCTTGTTTGAGTGCCGTTCGCCGGAGTGGGTTTTTGAGTTGAGGCCCCTCGCTGAAGCTCGGGAATCAATTTCGGTGCGGATGTGGCGGTCCTTCTTCAGGGGGCGCTACAGTATTGGTTGCTAGAGAAAATCCGCTGGCTTGAGCGACAAATGATGCTGATGCAATTGTTGTAACGGCACGTCCCCAAATACGGTGCGACGCGACGCCCCGCACAAAGTCACAATCCATAACAAGAACTAAAGGTCCGGTTATGAACTATAACTTGGCGAACGGAAAATAAACACCAGGCAGATCTGCTTTAGAAAATTCTGGGACAATGAACAATACTACAGCGGAAGCAAATTAACACAACCTATCCCACTCAGGGAGCTAGAACAATCATAATCAAGAACACAATTATAAAGCCCACCAAGGCCACTGAAAACATCAATACCACTAATTAAAATAATTTACACCATTTACATATACAAACTCTAGGGTGTTAGGTATTTATCCAGACAACATAGGCTATATGGAATCACCTAAACCAAAAGAAAGCAATCCCAATGACAAGACCTGAATCCGCCTAGTGACAAAACCTGAAAAGACAACCACAGAGTGATGGGGTTAGTCAAAGCGACTAAGTGAGGGGGCTGTAATACGTATATATTATCGAAACAACCCAAAGATTCACCAGTTTGTAAATGAAAAGAAAGCAAAGGAAAAATAAAGGTTTTCACAATTATTGGTGAATCGAATAATTTCGCAATAAAGTAAAAGCTCGGCGAGACGAGCATCAATCACCTGTTTCATAATATCAGAAATATCAAATAAACCTCCCTTATTCCTCCTTGTGTAGTCAGGTAGCTAGCCCGCTACTATATAATCGTATATGCAAGGACAAATATCCAATACATCTTCAACGGAGGACAAGTCTATGCGACAAGATCCCGTCCGGCGCAGGTACTCAAAAGGGTTGCCACTCTGGTCACACCCCGAGCTCCCAGCAGTTTTGGAGATCAGAGCATTGAGATCCACCGTAGACCCAACGTCTATCCGGCTTCACCCCGTACCCTGATGTCCGGGCCCAATAGTCTAATGTGGCTCAATGGCCAGGCCGAAAGGCCAAGATAAGGTTCTCGCACTACAAATGCTTATGTGGTCAAAGGGACAAATTTCAAATCCATTTGTAACCCTTTCGAGCTAATGGAGCTCTCGAGAGGTTATACGTAATAGTTTGATATCAAAGCATTTTCCTTAAAATCATTAAGATAGTATGGATTCAAATAGCTACTACGTATAATATAAATATGGGGAAAGAAAATATAAAAACATAAAACACAGGCTTCGGGTATATATGGAATATTTACATACGTATAAGAAAGACCGAATTCGGAAAAGAAACCCCACCTGGATAATACGGCAAAAAGGCAAAAGAAAGGGAACCAACTACTGCCCGGAAGAACTACCATCTGAAACCAAATACGACCAACCATGTAAGACGACAATACGACGCACGGCTTATTCTTAATGCAATAAAGCACTTAAACAAATAAAAAAAAAACATATGAAAAGTAAACTGGATAACTAACTAACAAATTCCTTAAAATTACAACTAGTATTAATGTCCATTTCTTCACAGAATTCTTTAATACAGTGGTTTCCTTTAGATAATTAATTATTAGAAGTGGTCTAATTACCTAGCTCGGTCTATTAAATCCTAATGGCAAATAAAGTGGGACTCATCATCAAATTGCCTAAGGTACAACCAAAAGTTTGGTTTGAAGTAATAACGAGGTCTGGTAATAAGTTCAATTGCATCCTTAAATTAAGAGCAGGCTACCGTTGATGTTTCTACTAACTCCAAACTGAATTTCTTCAATAATTATAAATTTATTTTGTCTAACTTTCGTTTCTTCATTAATTACATGTTACGTAATCCAGACGAACATATACATACATGGAGAAAAAGCACAGTTATATATATAAAGAGAAGCACATATATTGAATTAAAACTTTTATTCATGATTCAGGAACAAGAAAATTCAAGTAGTCCAAAGTAACTCAAGTCATTAATTAATATGGAGACAAAATAAAAAAGAGATGAGACATTCAATAACTTCCACTAATTATTGTCGTTGAATTATATTAACTGAAGTTTAGGAAGAGTTGAAGTAATAATGAAAGCACCCTTTCAGAAGCTGAAATTGCTATATGAATTTCATATCCCTACCTGTTTGCGTTGGGTTATTGGTCGAAGAGAAGAAGATAGACGAAGTGAGGTGAGAGTAAGAAACAATATGTCTATATTTGCTAATATATTTTATACATCATCTAGAGTATATTAGAAATTACGGCACAAATATCTAAGTAGTTGGTCATCTAATTAACTCTAATTCTTTTTATTATTATTATTATTTTGTTCCTTATTTTTATTATTTTATTCCTTATTTTAATTGGTTAGTGGCGGCACACACATGTACATATAAAGTATGATTATTACAACATTTACACACAATTGATGAAATGTAATAGAATTGTCTTTCATATTTTAATGGAAAATTTGGATAGTTTAATTAAATCATATATATTTATTTTATTTTATTAGTTATTTTAATTAAGAAAATTTTCGTTCTTATCGGTGTTTAGGGACAAAGATATATGTGTTACGATTTAATAAAAATACATAGACACTTATACACGTACATATAAATTTCACCATGTATCAATTAATTTGAAATTTACATAATTCAGAGTGTTCGGGAAAAGTCTAGTAAATTAGACACACATTAGACAATTTAATCACAATTAATACCCATATCCATTTAAATTAAACCCATTAAGCAAATAATGTCACATAAGCACATATTTCCCAATCGAGTTTTCCAACTTGTCCCGTTATCATAGGAATTCTTACTGGCTTTATTTGTACGAAAACTTGGGACGTTACAATCTCTCCCCCTTATGAGAATCTGTCCTCAGATTCTATTCATTCGAAGCGAACAACTCAGGATAATGTTTTCTCATTTTCTCTTCTGTTTCCCAAGTAGCTTCTTCGCTTTTCTGATTCCTCCAAAGGACTTTTACAAGTGGGATTTGACGATTACGAAGTTCTTGGAATTTATGGTCCAAAATACTAACCGGTTGGGAAATGAACGTTAAATTCGGCTCTAACTCAATATCTTCCACCGGAATAATCTCGGACTCGTCTGGATGATACTTACGAAGCTGCGAGACGTGGAAAACATTGTGAATACCGGTAAGGGCTGGCGGTAAATCTAATCTGTAGGCCATCTTCCCAATCCTCTCAAGAATCACATACGGACCCAAATATCTCGGGGCTAATTTTCCTCCATTACCAATTCGAACAAATCCCTTTCTAGGAGAAGCTTTCAAAAATACCTGATCCCCAACTTCGAATTCCAAATCACGTCGATGTCTATCAGCATAACTCTTTTGTCGATCCTGGGCGGCTTTCATTCTCTGTCGGATAACTTGCACTTTTTCGATAGCATCTTGAATCAATTTCGGAGCAATGCCACGATGAATACCATCATTAGTCCATCTCCAATCCTCAATGTCCCAATATAATGGTGATCGACACTTCCTTCCGTACAAAGCTTCATATGGGGCCATCTGAATTGAGGACTAATAACTGTTATTATAAGCGAACTCGATCAATGGAAGCTGCTTATACCACGTGGTCTGAAAATCTAGGGCACAAGATCTTAGCATGTCTCCGAGGTATCTGATCGTCCTTTTGGATTGGCCATCTGTCTGGGGGTGAGCTGCAGTACTGAAGGTCAACTTCGTTCCCATACGATCCTGTAAGTTCTGCCACAAATGTGAAGTTAACCTAGTGTCTCTGTCCGACACTATACTAGCCGGAACTCCGTGAAGTCTCACAATCTCCTTATGATAAACCTCTGCCAACTTGTCAACTGTATAGGACACACAAACTGGCAAGAAATGAGCGGACTTCATCAATCTGTCTACAATTACCCAAATGCTATCATAGCCGCCTCTGACTTTCGGTAAACCCGAAACAAAGTCCATCGCTATCTCTTCCCATTTCCAAGATGGAACGGGAAGTGGCTGAAGTAAACCTCCGGGTTTCTGATGATCTGCCTTGACTTGTTGACACGTCACACACTGTCTGACATAATCGGCCACATCTCTCTTCAAACCATTCCACCAGAAGAATTCTTTCAAATCTCGATACATCTTAGTGCCTCCCGGATGGATAGTATAGGCTGATTTGTGAGCTTCAACTAAAATCTCTCTCCTCAAACTCTCTGGAACACAAACTCTTGTCTTATGTCTGAGAAGACCTGTATCATCGATACTGAACTGTGTTTCTGGCTCATCCTTCATTCGAATAATCTGTCGTTGAATCCATTCATCTGTAGCTTGAGCTTCTTTAATTCAACGACCCAAATCTGACTGAATCATGATATTAGAAATACGAGCATAAGAAATAATACGAGCTCTCTCGGCACCTGATATATCTGAACTCAGCTCTAGCTGTGACACACTCGCTTTTCTGCTCAAGGCATCTGCAACTACGTTCGCCTTCCCCGGATGGTACTGAATCTTACAATCGTAGTCTTCTAACAACTCCATCCAACGCCTCTGACGTTTATTCAACTCCTTCTGCGTGAAAAGATACTGAAGGCTCTTATGATCAGTGAAAATATCAAAAGTAACGCCGTAGAGATAGTGACGCCACTTGCCCAAAGCAAATACAACTGCTGCTAACTCAAGATCATGTGTAGGATAATTCACTTCAGCAGGTTTAAGCTTTCTCGAGGCATAAGCTATAACCTTTCCATTCTGCATCAACACACACCCTAAACCTTCTTTCGAAGCATCAGTATAAACCACGAATCCATCTGAACCTTCAGGCAAAGTAAGAATAGGAGCGGATGTCAATCTGTTCTTTAACTCCCGAAAACTGCTCTCACACTTATCAGTCCAAACAAAGGCGACATTCTTCTTCGTTAACTCTATAAGCGGAGCTGCAATGTAACGGCACGTCCCCAAATACGGTGCGACGTGACGTCCCGCACCAAGTCACAATCCATAACAAGAACTAAAGGTCCGGTTATGAACTACTACCTGGCGAACGGAAAATAAATACCAGGCGGATCTGCTTTAGAAAATAATAGGACAATGAACAATAATACAGCGGAAGTAAATTAGCACAACCAATCCCACTCAGGGAGCTAGAACAACCATAATCCAAAACACAATTATAAAGCCCACCAAGGCCACTGAAAATATCAATATCAACATTCAAACTAATTTACATTATTTACATCTACAATCTCTAGGGTTTTAAGTATTTATCCAGATACATAGGCGGAAATGAAATCACCTAAGCAAAAGTAAATGACTCCAAGGACACGACCTGAATCCGCCTAGCAACAAAACCTGAAAAGACAACAACAGAGTAATGGGGTTAGTCAAAGCGACTAAGTGAGGGGGTTGTAATACGTATATATTATCGAAACAACCGAAAGATTCACCAGTTTGTAAATGAGAAGAAAGCAAAGGAAAAATAAATGTTTTCACAATTATTGGTGAATCGAATAATTTCGCATTAAAGTAAAAGCTCGGCGAGTCGAGCATCAACCACCTGTTTCATAATATCAGAAATATCAAATAAACCTCCCTTATTTCTCCTTGTGTAGTCAGGTAGCTAGCCTGCTACTATATATTCATGCAAGGACAAATATCCAATACATCTTCGGCTGGGGATATAGACTAGATCCCGTCCGGCGCAGGTACTCAAAAGGGTTGCCACTCCGGTCATACCCCCGAGCTCCCATCAGTTTGGAGACCAGAGCATTGAGATCCACCGTAGACCCAACGTCTATCCGGCTTCACCCCGTACCCTGATGTCCGGGCCCAATAGTATAATGTGGCTCAATGGCCAGGCCGAAAGGCCAAGATAATTCCTCGCACTCCAAATACTTGTGTGGTCAAAGGGACCGATTTCAACTCATTTGTAACCCTTTCGAGCTAATGGAGCCTTCTAGGGGTTAATATGTAATAATTTGATATCAAAGCATTTTTCTTTAAACTCATTAATATAGTATGGTTCAAATAGCTACTACGTATAATATAAGCATGGGGAAAGAAACATAAAACATAAAACACAGGCTTCGGGTATATATGGAATATTTATATACATATAAGAACGCCGAATTCGGAAAAGAAACCCCACCAGGATAATACGGCAAAAAGAACCAAGGAAAGACAACCAGACTACTGCCCGGAAGAACTACCACCTGAAACCAATTATGACACAACCACGTAAGACGACAATACGACGCACGGCTATAACTTAAATCACCTCATCACGTAATAAGAAAATAATTAATGAAACAATTTAACTAAGCATAGGAGAAGTAAAATTAATAAACCATTACAAAGTTATAGTTATTACTGATAGACAATAGAATTCAATTTAAATGATTAAAATAATATTATTATGTATTACCTTATAAGTAGTTAAACAATTGAAATGATTAATTAGTTATTAAACTTGTTATATTATCCCGTCTAGTGCTTCAACCAAGTACTAATCATAAAGAGCAATCACCATTTAGGTATTAATACTAATAATTATTCAAACAAATATATATATACTCGATTTTCTTATTAGAACTTAGCTAAGTGATAAATACATAGGTCTATTGTAGAGAATAAGAAATAAAGGTTCTATTAGTTCACAGATGAACAAATCCAAGGGTATTATTCATTTTCTAGGACAAAAGCAAATCATTAATTTAATACGGGTAATTAGACTTTATTACAATCAATACAACTAGAAAACCCATGCACCTACAATTCGAAGAGCTAATTACAACAATTAATGGTTCAGTTAAAACGATTTCTCACTCTACTGACTATAGCTTATAATTAATGAGAAACTTTGCTAATTACAAGATTCTCAAGTTGATGAATGAATTATCGTAGTTAATTTCTAATTACTGACTAGAGTCTAGCACATAAGCAAATAGTTAACTATGTGTGTATGCACATTAGTAGTGTAATTAAATAAGTTAACTAAAGGTAAGCTAAAATGAGTTTATAATTAAAGATAATTAGTGCTTATAATCCTCACACCTTCATATCATGAATTAATTGAAAACCAAGTATAGTAATGGAAAATTAATTAAAGAAAAGACAGATTGTAATTGAATCATGATTCAGAATTTATTATAATCAATAACTTAGTCATAACTTTTCTTGGATTGGACGACCGGTGCTACTCAGTTAAACAAGAAATTAAGCTATAATAATTCATTTAAATAAAACTCAACTTCCAACATTTTAAATCCTTTGCAACGTAAAAGACTGAAATTAATTACCTGCTATACACATAATGAACATTAAAATCTTATCAATTATCTAATCTCTCAAATAATAATTAACAAAACACATATACATACACATATTTGTACAAAGACAATAACACATGTTTAGCTTAGTTAAAGACAAAAAAATAAGTAATCATTACTACTCCACTATCACTAACCATGTATACCAGTAAAGTATCACCTCAGATATCAATTAAATATCATTTCGATAATGGAAATTATGGAACTATCATTTTCTTACCTTTCTTCTACTTTCGGAAATAACTCGTTTTCTCTTCTGCTGTGGCTAATTTGGCGTAGTGAGTTAGAGCTAATGAAAGTGCTTATTCCGGCATTAATTACAGTATAAGCAGGAGGTGTCCTTACAAAACATTAAAGTTGGATGACTATCGTATTTTGAGGACACGTAGTCAAAGCTTTGGGAAAAATCTGGGAAGAAAGAAAAATCTGATCCCATCGTATAATTATTTATTTTATTAGTATTAATGAAAATATAATTTACAAATTTGGTCCCAATTCTTTCTTATTATTATCGTACTAAACTTAAGTAGTACACTATAAACTCTAAAAGATTTGACGAGTACAATTAAGTTTTATCTCTGGGGTTTCACGAAATATGACAATATTAAAATCAAAACTCATTATTTTAAACGCACGTTAATATAGAGTAACTTAAAAGATATAACTCATGCATATATAAAAATTTCTAGTTAAACACATTGACTAAATCACATAAACACATATATCCCGATCGAGTTTTCCAAACTTGTCCCGTTATCTTAGGAATTCTTACCGGCTTTAGTTTACCAAAAATTTGGGGCGTTACATGCAAGTTTAGAGAAATCCTTCACAAATCGTCTGTAATAACCTGCCAATCCCAGAAAACTACGAACCTCTGTCGGAGTCTTAGGCTGCTCCCAACTCAATACTGAATCAATCTTCGAAGGATCAACCTCAATACCTGTCCTGGATATAACATGACCCAGAAACGCCACTTTTTCGATCCAGAACTCACACTTACTGAACTTGGCATACAACTGATGTTCTTTCAAAGTTTGTAACACGATCTTTAAATGCGCTGCATGTTCTTCCTCGGACTTTGAGAAAACTAGTATGTCGTCGATGAAGATGACAACAAACTTATCGAGATAAGGTCGGAAGATTCTGTGCATCATATCCATAAATGCTGCAGGGGCGTTCGTCAAACCGAACGACATAACCACAAACTCAAAATGACCATATCGAATGTTGAAAGCTGTCTTCGGTATGTCCTCTGCCTTGATACGTAACTGATAATATCCCTGTCTCAGATCGAGTTTAGAATAGACCCTCGATCCCTGCAATAAATCAAACAACTCCTCAATGTGGGGAAGAGGATATTTGTTCTTTACAGTCATCCGGTTCAACTCTCTGTAATCAACACAAAGTCTAAGAGAACCATCTTTCTTCTTCACAAACAATACTGGTGCACCCCAGGAAGAAGTAATCGGCCTAATATAACCACTGGCTAGCAAATCATCTAACTGAATCTTCAACTCTTTTAACTCAACTGGTGCCATTCTGTAAGGTGTCTTCGAATACGGCGCAGATCCCGGATACAAATCAATAACAAACTCGATATCATGGTCTGGAGGTAACGATTCTAACTTCTCAGGAAATACATCAGGGAAGTCTTTAACTATCTCGGTATTTTCAAACTTCGACTGTTCCTTCGGTCTGTTAAGAAGATAAGCAACAAAACCGGAAGCTCCTTCTCGGACGAGCTTCTTTGCTTCTGTCATAGAAATAATCGGCCCATCTGTCAACTGAATACCCTGACTCGAATCGGACCCCAAACTAATCTTCTTCTCAAAACAATCAATCTTGGCCCTGTGCTCAAATAACCAATCCATACCCATGATAACTCCGTACTTTTTCACAGACAACACTATCAAATCTGCGGGGTAAACTTTATCCTCAATAACAACGAGACAACGTCGGTACACGCGGTCGGTAATCATACAAGATCCCAAAGGGGAACTCACAACAAAGCAATAATCAGACAAATCAACAGACGCATGCGCAGATAAGTCAATTTCAGGAGCAACAAAAGAATGCGTAGCACCCGGATCAAACAATGCATGTATGGGTATGTTATGTATATGTATGGTACCTTCCACCACGGCGGAAGCATCAGGCTCAGTACCCTCACTATCGCCCTCCAGAGCGTACACACGAGCTGGAACAGCAGGCTTCGGCTTCGGCGGCATAGGCTGACTCGGGGGCTGCCTCCTGGGACAACTGTCTATCTGATGAGTGGAACTCCCACAAGCTCTGCACAATCCTAACTTACTCCAACATCTCTCCTCGGGGTGATTCTTCCCACAGAAACCACAAATAACTGGAGAAAAACTCATCGGGCGAGGTGCTGAGGAAAAACCTATCGGATGAGGAACTGGAGGCCTAGGTCCTCCAAATGGTCTCTTGCCTCTGCCCTGCATAGGTGCACTAGAAGTAGAAGGCCTCTTAAATCCTGATGAAGATGAGGTAGAACGACCAGCAATACGATCAATCTCACGATACTCACTCTCAAGGCTGAGGGCTACGTCAACTGCTGTAGTAAAAGACTGTAACTGAAGGATAGCCATACTGTGACGAAGACCCAGTCTCAAACCATCAATAAACTTCTTAGTCTTCCTGCGTTCATCACCCAAAATATGAGGGGCATAGGCAGCAAGTCTAGAAAACTCAACCTCATAATCAGCTACTGATAAAGGACCCTGAATAAGTGCCATAAACTCTCGCTCTCTGCGATCTTGGACTGATTGAGGGATGTATTTAGCTCGAAATTCTTTCAGGAAATCCTCCCAAGTAGGTTTAACCCTATCAGCGGCAAATCTCCTCTCTGTAACTCTCCACCACTCATCGGCGGATCCCTGTAATAAGTATACTGCAAACTCTACTTTGTCAGCATCAGACGTCTGCTGGAGCCTAAAGATCTTCTCGAGAGAAGCAATCCAGCTATCTGCCACTCTATCATCAGTAGTACCATGGAATGGAGATGGTTTATAATCCAAAAGTCCCTTCAAAACTACCTCTCGGGCTTTGGCTTCATCCTGGACTGTATGGCGTTCAGCTCTCAGAATTTCTCTGACTGAATCCACCAAATCATGAGGGTTCAGTGGTGCCATAGGTGGCTGGGGAGGGTGACCAAGCGTACGATCACGACGGGGCGGCATCCTACAGTTAAATATAACAAGTATGCATGTAGATTAATTATGGATGCAAAGCTGTAACCACATAAGCACAAAAGCCCAAATTCCTAAGTCATAAGCCGTACTGACCTAGCCTAACACGACTCACAGAGCTAAGGCCAATGGACCTCTAGCTCTGATACCACTTGTCACGACCCCCGGGCGCGGAGAAGAGAACCCTCACGACGGCGCCCGTTGGACGCGCAGGTATAAGCTTCGAATCCACTGTGCACAACCCTAAAGTTTGGCTTAGGAAGCACTTGCCAAAAGGGATTAATCCATATTGATTGTACATGAGTTCTAACTTATAAACCCTTCGAATTACATTTGAATTTCCGATGTGGGACGGAAATCAACTCACACGGCCTGTCCACATAGCCTGTTGCAAGGCCGTGAGTACCATCCTCACGGCCTCACCACATGGCCGTGACATGAGGCCGTGTGAGGCCTCAAATTGCTCACGGCCTCTCCACATGGCCACACAAGGCCGTGAGGCTCTCTCTCAAATTGGGGCATTACAATTCGTCCCTCCTTTCAGAGCGTAATGTCCTCATTACGTCGTGACATAGGCCCCCTTGCTCCCCGTCAGTGGAGAATGTGGAGCGCGGCTCCCCACACACGCGGAGCCCCTTTTAGAGGTGACACTAACAGTGTGGAACATGCATTCCCACGACTGACGGCTGGCTCTGATACCAACTGTAACGGCACGTCCCCAAATACGGTGCGACGCGATGCCCCGCACCAAGTCACAATCCATAACAAGAACTAAAGGTCCGGTTATGAACTATAACTTGGCGAACGGAAAATAAACACCAGGCGGATCTGCTTTAGAAAATTCTGGGACAATGAACAATAATACAGCGGAAGCAAATTAACACAACCTATCCCACTCAGGGAGCTAGAACAATCATAATCAAGAACACAATTATAAAGCCCACCAAGGCCACTGAAAACATCAATACCACTAATTAAAATAATTTACACCATTTACATATACAAACTCTAGGGTGTTAGGTATTTATCCAGACAACATAGGCTATATGGAATCACCTAAACCAAAAGAAAGCAATCCCAATGACAAGACCTGAATCTGCCTAGTGACAAAACCTGAAAAGACAACCACAGAGTGATGGGGATAGTCAAAGCGACTAAGTGAGGGGGCTGTAATACGTATATATTATCGAAACAACCCAAAGATTCACCAGTTTGTAAATGAAAAGAAAGCAAAGGAAAAATAAAGGTTTTCACAATTATTGGTGAATCGAATAATTTCGCAATAAAGTAAAAGCTCGGCGAGACGAGCATCAATCACCTGTTTCATAATATCAGAAATATCAAATAAACCTCCCTTATTCCTCCTTGTGTAGTCAGGTAGCTAGCCCGCTACTATATAACCGTATATGCAAGGACAAATATCCAATACATCTTCGGCGAAGGACAAGTCTATGCGCCAAGATCCTGTCCGGCGCAGGTACTCAAAAAGGTTGCCACTCCGGTCACACACCGAGCTCCCAGCAGTTTTGGAGATCAGAGCATTGAGATCCACCGTAGACCCAACATCTATCCGGCTTCACCCCGTACCCTGATGTCTGGGCCCAATAGTCTAATGTGGCTCAATGGCCAGGCCGAAAGGCCAAGATAAGGTTCTCGCACTTCAAATGCTTATGTGGTCAAAGGGACAAATTTCAAATCCATTTGTAACCCTTTCGAGCTAATGGAGCTCTCGAGAGGTTATACGTAATAGTTTGATATCAAAGCATTTTCCCTAAAATCATTAAGATAGTATGGATTCAAATAGCTACTACGTATAATATAAATATGGGGAAAGAAAACATAAAAACATAAAACACAGGCTTCGGGTATATATGGAATATTTACATACGTATAAGAAAGACCGAATTCGGAAAAGAAACCCCACCTGGATAATACGGCAAAAAGGCAAAAGAAAGGGAACCAACTACTGCCCGGAAGAACTACCACCTGAAACCAAATACGACCAACCATGTAAGACGATAATACGACGCACGGCTTATTCTTAATGCAATAAATCACTTAAACAAATAATAAAAAAAACATATGAAAAGTAAACTGGATAACTAACTAACAAGTTCCTTAAAATTACAACTAGTATTAATGTCCATTTCTTCACAGAATTCTTTAATACAGTGGTTTCCTTTAGATAATTAATTATTAGAAGTGGTCTAATTACCTAGCTCGGTCTATTAAATCCTAATGGCAAATAAAGTGGGACTCATCATCAAATTGCCTAAGGTACAACCAAAAGTTTGGTTTGAAGTAATAACGAGGTCTGGTAATAAGTTCAATTGCATCCTTAAATTAAGAGCAGGCTACCGTTCATGTTTCTACTAACTCCAAACTGAATTTCTTCAATAATTATAAATTTATTTTGTCTAACTTTCGTTTCTTCATTAATTACATGTTACGTAATCCAGACGAACATATACATACATGGAGAAAAAGACACAGTTATATATATAAAGAGAAGCACATATATTGAATTAAAACTTTTATTCATGATTCAGGAACAAGAAAATTCAAGTAGTCCAAAGTAACTCAAGTCATTAATTAATATGGAGACAAAATAAAAAAGAGATGAGACATTCAATAACTTCCACTAATTATTGTCGTTGAATTATATTAACTGAAGTTTAGGAAGAGTTGAAGTAATAATGAAAGCACCCTTTCAGAAGCTGAAATTGCTATATGAATTTCATATCCCTACCTGTTTGCGTTGGGTTATTGGTCGAAGAGAAGAAGATAGACGAAGTGAGGTGAGAGTAAGAAACAATATGTCTATATTTGCTAATATATTTTATACATCATCTAGAGTATATTAGAAATTACGGCACAAATATCTAAGTAGTTGGTTATCTAATTAACTCTAATTCTTTTTATTATTATTATTATTATGTTGTTCCTTATTTTTATTATTTTATTCCTTATTTTAATTGGTTAGTGGCGGCACACACATGTACATATAAAGTATGATTATTACAACATTTACACACAATTGATGAAATGTAATAGAATTGTCTTTCATATTTTAATGAAAAATTTGGATAGTTTAATTAAATCATATATATTCATTTTATTTTATTAGTTATTTTAATTAAGAAAATTTTCGTTCTTATCGGTGTTTAGGGACAAAGATATATGTGTTACAATTTAATAAAAATACATAGACACTTATACACATACATATAAATTTCACCATGTATCAATTAATTTGAAATTTACATAACTCAGAGTGTTCGGGAAAAGTCTAGTCAATTAGACACACATTAGACAATTTAATCACAATTAATACCCATATCCATTTAAATTAAACCCATTAAGCAAATAATGTCACATAAGCACATATTTCCCGATCGAGTTTTCCAACTTGTCCCGTTATCATAGGAATTCTTACCGGCTTTATTTGTACGAAAACTTGGGACGTTACAATTGTTGAGGCTAAAAAGGTTACCCATCTAATGGTGATGACCTTCATGAAAGGGATTAGGGACTTGGCTCATGATGTTGAGGATATTTTTTATATTTTCCTTCCGCAGATCGAAGAGCACAAGTCGAGTGGCCTTTACAAGAGGATCATGTGCATCTCATCATATTCTGTCACTTGCAGCAAGTTTTCCAGGGAGATTGCGAAAATTAGAAAGAGATTTCAGGATATTAAGGAGGATGAGAAGATTTACAATATCCCAGATATTAATCTTGGAGACCAAGCTGATGAATCTTATAATATGGATCCCAGAACTACCAAACTCTATTTTGAGGATTCACCGATTGTGGGATTCGATAAAGATATTGAAAAAGTGAAGACTAAGCTGACGGAGCATCGGTTTGTGACGATCGTTGGTTTGCAAGGCGTAGGCAAGACAACTCTGGAAAAGAAAATTTTCAAAAGTGTCAAAGATACATTTGATTGTTCAGCGTCGGTTTCTGTCTCTTAAGACCCAAACATAAAAGCTATTCTGCAAGATATATTGACACAAGTTGGTCTTGAGAAGGAGAAACAAGATGAAAACTTGGAGGTCAATCTCCATGTTCATTTGCAAGAAAAAAGGTACATACTCTTATTACTTGATGACATTTGGAGTAATGAAACATGGGATAGATTAAGAGTCTTTGCCCGTTAGTTCTGATCACAGTGCTAGTAGAATAATTATTACCTCTCGAAATACTAGTGTAGGTAGATACTTAGGTTGTGAAGATTCTTTGCATTCTTGCATACCTTTGATGAACAAACTAGTTGGGAGCTATTCTCCAAGTCAATCATACCGTTTTTCAGGAGTGCCGAAGAATTTGAGCACTCTGGATTGAAGAAAATTGGTGAACAAATAGTAAAAAAAAATATGGTGTTGCCTCGTTAGCCATTGTTGTAACAGTAGGCTTGTTGAGAGAGAGAGAGAGAGAGAGAGAAGAGTGAGTTTTGTTGGAATGATATGTTAAAGAGCATAGGTCATGATGCTAGTGATCAGTGTTTTTGAATTTTTTTTTTGAGTTACATGGATTAACCCGTGTCCCTTAAACCATGTTTTCTCTATTTCGGCAACTTTCCCGAGGATTATGAATTTTCTGCATTCAAACTGATAAGAATGTGGGTGGCTGAGAAATTGGTTCTAGGCAATCAATCTCAAGATCCTGAAGATATTGGAAAAAGTAACATGAGCAACCTAGATTCTAGGAATTTAATCCAAGTTGTTGAAAGAGGACTTGATGGCAGGGTAAAGAAGTTCCAAGTCCATGATCTTTTCTTAATAATATTGATCTTTTAGAACAGACTTCTGCTATGAAAGTGTGTCGACTTAGTGTTTTTGTAAGTGCGATTATAATTCCACTATGCCAAAAGTTCGTGGGCTATATCATTTCAAATTTAGTGAGAAAATCTAAGAAGAACATCTCAAAAATATGCTTCGTAAGTTGAGATTGGTGAGAGCACTTACATTCGAAACTACTTTGCTATATTGTTTCTTCTACCTTCCAGCTAGTGTTGGGAGTTTGAGGTCTTTGAACTACATCTACATAAGATCTCGATTGGGGCAATATATACCTTTGAGTATTCAAAATCTGAAAAAAGTTGGAGACTTTGATTGTTCTATCTTATACAATAATCTGTCCTGTTAGAATTTGGAGGATGGAACAATTTAAACATCTTCATCTAAAAGCTGATAATGTTTATTATTATCATAGATGTGATTATTTCCTCCAGTTATTGTGTTGCGTACTGTAACGACCCGATTTTTAGAGACGAGTTTGGTAACACTTTGCGTCTTCCGTTTCTCACTTCTTTCCCCATTGCTCGAATTATGTGATATTTGTGTGTTTTATATGAATTTTCGTAAACGCGATAATTTGTGAATTTAAATTATTCTATGTCAATGTGCGTTTAAAATGAGGAGTTTTGACTATAATATTGATATATTTTGTTAATATGTCTTTTTTATGAAGTTTCGCAAAATTACGAAAATGCCCCTTCGATTTTTCATTGAAACCTCAGGTTTTCTTTTTAATCTTTCATTTCCTTTTCCATAATTACACTTAGCCCCTTCTCAAACTATCAGCAGCAAACGCAGGAAAAAGAAGAGAAAAAGAGAGATTTCTCTCAAAATTTCAAATTGATCTTTCGACTCCGTTTCTTAGCCAAATTTCGAACCGTAAGAACTTAAGTGATCCTTGTATCATTCTCTACAGGTAATATTCAGGTTTCATTCGATTCCGTCATCGTTTGAGTAGGTTTTGGATAAATTGTTTCAAAATAGGATTTTTCGGTAGTTTGATCGTTTTCCTCCGTAGTTTTCGATGATTCTTGATCCTATGTGTTTCCAATATGATATTTGATGTTTGTTGAAGTTTATGACATGAAATTTTGATTAGTAATGGAGTTTTGATGAAGTTTTGGTCGTTCTGTGCGAAGTTCTTCGTGTCCTGCAGATTTTTCGCGAACATAGAACTACACGGCCTATCAACAGGCCGTGAAGCAACCCTGTGTGTGTTCGCATGGCCTACCACAGGCCATGAGATACCCCGTGCCTGTTCCTAAAATGCACACGGTCTTGTGCAACGTCGTGAGGCAACCCCGTGTCACTCAATTTCAGTTCAAAAGTCTTTGGAAGTTGAAAATTCAAAATCCTACTTTCTTCGTTTGATATTATTTTCCAAATCCAACTTCGCCATTAAGTCCGTAGTATTTTAAAACTTAATAATTCATAGAGTTTGAATTTTTCCAATTCTGTTTGGTCGAGAAACGAACCGTTTTCCGTTTAAGGAATTATATGCTTTTCACAATTCTTTTCCGATTGCTTCGAAACTTGAATGTATGCTTCTTTATAGTATTTTAAGCATGTCTATGAAACCTAATTGTGTTTAAGCATGATTTATAATTTTAAAGTTTAATATTTCATTTGTTTCATTGAATAATTGCCCTAATTGCCCTTCTTTGATTTAATTAAGTGCCTTATTGCATTAAGAGTAAGCCGTGCGTCGTATTGTCATCTTACGTGGTCGTGTCATATTTGGTTTCAGGTGGTAGTTCTTCCGGGCAGTAGATTGGTCTTTCCCTTTTGTCCTTTTTTGCAGTATTATCCAGGTGGGGTTCCTTTTCCGAATTCGGTTTTTCTTATACGTATGTAAATATTCCATATATACCCGAAGCCTGTGTTTTATGCTTTTATGATTTCTTTCTCCAAACTTATATTATACATAGTAGCTACTTGAAAACCATATTATCTTAATGAGTTTAAGGAAAAATGTTTTGATATCAAAGTATTACATATTAACCCCTAGAAGGCTCAATTAGTTCGAAAGGGTTACAAATGGGTTTGAAATCGATCCCTTTGACCACATAAGCATTTTGAAATACAAGGAATTATCTTGGCTTTTCGGCCTGGCCATTGAGCCACATGATATATATTGGGCCCCAGGAGACCAGGGTATGGGGTGAAGCCGGTTAGACGATGGGTCTACGGTGGATCTCGGTGCTCTGACTCTAAACCCGTGACGGGAGCTTGGGGTGAAGCCGGAGTGGCAGCCCTTTGAGTACCTGTGACCGATGAGGTATATCCTATATCAAAGATGTGAGGGTGAAACTCCCCGCATAATTATATAGTAGATCGGGTTCGCAACCTGACTACACAAGGAGGAATAAGGGAGGTTTATTTGATATTTCTGATATTGAGAAACAGGTGGTTGATGCTCGACTCGCTGAGCTTTTATTATATTGCGAAATTACTCGATTCACCAATAATTGTGAAAATCTTTATTTTTTCTTTGCTTTCTTCTCATTTAAAAACTGGTGAATCTTTCTGTTGTTTCGATAATATATACGTATTACAGCCCCCTCACTTAGTCGTTTTGACTAACCCCATTATTCTATTTGTTGGCTTTCAGGTTTTGTTGCTAGGCGGATTCAGGTCTTGTCCTTGGAGTCATTTACTTTTGTTTAGGTGATTTCATTTCTTCCTGTGTATCTGGATAAATACTTAAAACACTAGAGGTTGTAGATGTAAATGATGTAAATTAGTTTGAAAGTTGATGTTGTTTTCAGTGTCCTTGGTGGGCTTTATACTTGTGTTTTGGATTTATTGTTTTTCTAGCTCCCTGAGTGGGATATGTTGTACTGATTTGCTTCCGTTGTATTATTGTTCATTGTCCGTTATTTTCTAAAGCAGATCCGCCTGGTATTTATTTTTCGTTGGCCAGGTTATAGTTCATAATTGGACCTCAGTTCTTGTTATGGATTGTGACTTGGTGCGGGACATCACATCGCACCGTATTTGGGGACGTGTCGTTACTGTTGGTATCAGAGCTGGAGGTTCATTGGCCTTCGCTCTGGGAGTCGTGTCAGTTTAGGTCCGTACGACTTATGACTTAGGAATTTGTGCTTTTGTGCTTATGTGTTTATAGCTTTGCATCCATAACTAATCTACATGCATACTTGTTATATTCAATTATAGGATGCCACCTCGTCGTGATCGTATTCCTCCAGAAGCACCACCACAGGCACCAGTAGTGGATGCTCAACAGATATTTGGTCTTTTTAGAGATTATCTGGATCAGAGGGATAGGAATATAGAGGTAGATGAGCATAGAGCCCATGAGCAGTCCTTGCGTAGATTTCTCGACTTTCATCCACCGCAGTTTGCTGGTACTACAGATGATATTGTGGCAGAGAGTTGGGTTTCATCTCATGAGAGGATATACCAAGTTCATCGGGCTACTGATTTAGAGAAGGTCGAGTTTGCTATCTATCTTTTTCGAGGACCTGTAGAGGCCTGGTGGAAGATGACTGAGCAGAGATGGAGGGCCACCAGAGTTGAGTCATCGTGGGATAGGTTCCTTGAGGAGTTTCGAGCTAAATACGTTGTAACGGGCGCCCCAAACGGGTAACGCAAGCCCCGCACCGAGTCTCAATCCGAAGCCGAAACAGATATCCGACCCCAAACTGAAACCCAGAGAACGGCAAACTCATTTACTCAATCACTAGGAGGGGCTTTTTGTAAAAACACCCGACGACAACAATGCGGAAGCGGAAGCAACAACAACAAAACCTAGTTCTACTTAAGGACACATAAAGCAGTAAATCAATTACGCAAATAGTTAAAGCCCTCAAAGGCTAGCGAAATTCACTTACAAAAACTTAATCAAATCTTAAATGGGTTCAACATAAAATAATCCCGAACACAAATTCATAATCCACAGGATACAAATAACATGATCATAAGTACCTAAAACAATCTAGGAATGGACAACGCACAAAAGAATATAACTCCGCAATACAAGACCGACGATGCCTACCTAGTAACCACCTGAAACAAATAAGGGTTGAAGCAGAGAGGGTTAGTCAAAAGACTAAGTGAGGGGGAAAGGAGAGTACACACATAATAGCATATATAGAATAAATCACCATTTTAACTTAAAAGAAGAGTTTTTATAAACATTTGGTGATTTATCATAACATAACATTTCAAATTGCTCGGCGAGTCGAGCCCTCAACTCCTCATATCATATCATATCATAACATACCTGAAAACATACCATCCTTATTCCTCCCATATTGCAGAAGGACCGCTAAATCCAAACTGCACCATGTATAGGCATAATAATGTAACGCCCCACATTTTTGGTAAACTAAAGCTGGTAAGAATTTCTAAGATAACGGGACATGTTTGGAAAACTCGATCGGGAAATATGTGCCTGTGTGATATTTGTGTGTTTTATATAAATTTTCGTAAATGTGCTAATTTGTGAATTTAAATTATTCTATGTCAATGTGCGTTTAAAATGATGAGTTTTGACTATAATATCGATATATTTCGATAACGTGCCTTTCTATAGAATTTCGCGAAATTACTAATTTGCCCCTTTGATTTTAAAACTAAAATTTCCGGTGGCTTAAGTTATAAATTTTATGCCACTAGTTAAAACAAAGTAAGTTGTAATTAGTTGTTGGCATTAATAAACCCAATGATTTATTGAATCGAAGGTCAATGACCGACTTGGATTAATACTTTTTAATTTTCTTTGTTCAAGGGCATTAGTTGCTCAATTTTAATTCAAAACCACTTGGCTTCTTGTCCATATTCACACGTACAACAAATAAAAAAAAAAAACTTAGAAACTTAAATAAAGATAAAATTGAAATTAAAAAAATAAAAAAGAAGAATTTGGAGAGATCAGGTTGTACACATATAGGACACGTCCTACTTTTACAATTCTCCACTTTTCTCATATTTATGTTATCGCAAACCCAAACTTAAAGAAAAAAAAAAACTAGCGACTCCTCTTTCCCATTTATTGTATTTTCTCATATTACCGATCGATTCCAAGAGAAAGTTCATGAATAGGTATTATTATACTTTCTTTGCTTCGATTTTGTGGGTTGGTTAATAAATTGCTAATCTACTTGTGTATCAAAATGAGTTACGATTATGATATTTTCTTGAAATATGTTAGTAGCTAATATCCTAAGCTCATTAACTTTGAGTCATCTTATCTTGCTTTCTTGTAAACAAACCTGAAACGAAATTGAAGGAAAACAATATATTAGTTCTTGTATTCCGAAGCTTAGGATTGACGTTGGTTAGGTAGGAAGAATCCGTGAATTGCTTTCCCTTTTTATAATTTACATGAAATGATATATCAGTAATTAGTTTAATTTATCAAATTATTCAAGTTAATCATCATCTTTCCTTCCATATGTTAGTAGCTGGTTACACCTATTGACTGGTTAAGGACTTTTATTTCATTTTTAAAGCATTCAGATAAAAGTAGAGATCTTGGAATTAGTAATTAGGTAAGACAAATGATAATACCAATTAGGTAAAATTAGACCATTAGTATTCTAACTAAGATTACTTTGTTTTAGGCCCTTACGTTATCTTCTGTTAATTAGCAAAAACCTGTGATTGATCTAATATTATAATTATTAATAGCAAAACATATTGTCAGAATGCTTTTTATTGAACTAATAGTTATAGGAATTGCCTACAATTATTCTAAATTGCACTGTTAATACTTGATCACCGTTTGTATTCTAATTAACAACTTGTTTAATTGTATACTGTTAACGTGATTAAATGATTATATTATAGCCGTATAGTCAGTTGTATTTTATTTGGTTTGCCGAGTCGAGTCTTACCCTTCAGTTTTTTTTATAAAACAGGTAATCCTGTAGAGGAACTCTGATTGTGTTTGATCTTCCTTTTTGCAGTATTATCCAGGTGGGGTTTCTTTTCCGAATTCGGTCTTTCTTATATGTATGTAAATATTCCATATATACCCGAAGCCTGCGTTTATGCTTTTATGTTTTCTTTCCCCAAACCTATATTATACGTAGTAGCTACCTGAAAATCATATTACTTTAATGAGTTGAAGGAAAATATTTTGATATCAAATTATTACACACTAGCCCCTCGAAGGCTCTTTTGGCCAGAAAAGGGTTAAAATTGGTTTCTCAATTTGGTCCCTTTGACCACACAAGCATTTGAAGTGCGAGGAATTATCTTGGCCTTTCGGCCTGGCCATTGAACCACATTATACTAATGGGCCCGGACTTCAGGGTACGGGGTGAAGCCGGATAGACGTCGCGTCTACGGTGGATCTCAATGCTCTGGACTCCAAACTGTTGGGAGCTCGGGGGTATGACCGGAGTGGCAACCCTTTTGAGTACCTGCGCCGGACGGGATCTAGTCTATATCCCCAGCCGAAGATGTATTGGATATTTGTCCTTGCATATAATTATATAGTAGCGGGCTAGCTACCTGACTACACAAGGAGGAATAAGGGAGGTTTATTTGATATTTCTAATATTATGAAACAGGTGGTTGATGCTCGTCTCGCCGAGCTTTTACTTTATTGCGAAATTATTCAATTCACCAATAATTGTGAAAACCTTTATTTTTCCTTTGCTTTCTTCTCATTTACAAACTGGTGAATCTTTCTATTGTTTCGATAATATATACGTATTACAGCCCCCTCACTTAGTCGATTTGACTAACCCCATTACTCTGTGGTTGTCTTTTCAGGTTTTGTTGCTAGGCGGATTCAGGTCGTGTCCTTGGAGTCATTTACTTTTGATTAGGTGATTTCATTTCCGCCTATGTATCTGGATAAATAATTAAAACCCTAGAGATTGTAGAGGTAAATGATGTAAATTAGTATGAATAGTGATATTGATGTTTTCAGTGGCCTTGGTGGGCTTTATAATTGTGTTTTGGATTATGGTTGTTCTAGCTCCCTGAGTGGGATAGGTTGTGTTAATTTGCTTCCGCTGTATTATTGTTCATTGTCCTATTATTTTCTAAAGCAGATCCGCCTGGTATTTATTTTCCGTTCGCCAGGTTGTAGTTCATAACCGGACCTTTAGTTCTTGTTATGGATTGTGACTTGGCGCGGGACGTCACGTCGCACCGTATTTGGGGACGTGCCGTTACAGTTGGTATCAGAGCTAGAGGTTCATTGGCCTTAGCTCTGTGAGTCGTGTCAGTCTAGGTCCGTACGGCTTATGACTTAGGAAATTGTGCTTTTGTGCTTATGTGTTTACAGCTTTGCATCCATAATTGATCTACATGCATACTTGTTATATTTAATTGTAGGATGCCGCCTCGTCGTGATCGTACTCCTCCAGCAGCACCACCACAGGCACCAGTGGTTGATGCTCAGCAGATATTTGGTCTTTTTCGAGATTATCTGGATCAGAGAGACATGAATGTTGAGGTAGATGAGCATAGGGCCCGTGAGCAGTCACTTCGCCGATTCCTCGATTTCCACCCACCTAAGTTTGTTGGTACCACAGATGATATTGTGGCAGAGGGTTGGATTTCATCTCTTGAGAGGATATACCGAGTTCATCAGCCTACTGATCTAGAGAAGGTTGAGTTTGCTATCTATCTTCTTCGAGGACCTGCAGAGGCCTGGTGGAAGATGACTGAGCAGAGATGGAGGGCCACCGGAGTTGAGTCATCATGGGATAGGTTTCTTGAGGAGTTTCGAGCTAAGTATGTTCCCCCTACTATTCAGGATCGCCGGGAGCAGGAGTTTATGGAGTTATCCCAGGGTACTTCTATTGTGGCAGATTATGAGGCCAATTTTACCAGACTTGCAGTATATGCTCCCCATATTGCTTTAGATGAGCGTAGGAAGACCAAGAAGTTTTTAGAAGGCTTGAGTATTCCTCTTCGACAGGGTCTTGCAGCTTCCCGTCCCACTACCTATGTTGCAGCTGTAGATGCAGCCTTATCTCTTGAGGCTGAGTATGCCAGTATTGATCGAGCTGTTCGTCATACTACCCCCGCTTCTTCTTTATCAGGTTTCAAGAGGCCTTTCATTCCGAGTGCTCCTGTGCAGCCTACAGGCAAGAGACATTTTGGTGGACCCAGACCTCCTATACCTCGCCCTATGGGATTTTCTTCATCACCTCGTCCTATCAGATTTTCTTCTACACCTCGCCCGACTGGTTTTCCTACAGCCCCTCGTCCGTCAGGTTATCCTCCAGTTACTTGTGGTTATTGTGGGAAGAATCATCCAGAGTCTAAGTGTTGGAGCAAGTTGGGATTGTGCAGAGCTTGTGGGAGTTCTACTCATCAGATAGACAGTTGTCCCAGGAGGCAGCCCCCGAGTCAGTCTATGCCGCCGAAGCCGAAGCCTGCTGTTCCAGCTCGTGTGTACTCCCTGGAGGGCGATAGTGAGGGTACTAAGCCTGATGCTTCCGCCGTGGTGGAAGGTACCATACATATACATAACATACCCATACATGCATTGTTTGATCCGGGTGCTACACATTCTTTTGTTGCTCCTGAAATTGACTTATCTGCGCATGCATCTGTTGATTTGTCTGATTATTGCTTTATTGTGAGTTCCCCTTTGGGATCTTGTATGATTACCGTCCGCGTGTACCGACGTTGTCCCGTTGTTATTGAGGATAAGGTTTACCCCGTAGATTTGATAGTGTTGTCAGTGAAGAAGTACGGAGTTATCTTGGGTATGGATTGGTTATTTGAGCACAGGGCCAAGATTGATTGTTTTGAGAAGAAGATTAGTTTGGGATCCGATTCGAGTCAGGGTATTCAGTTGACAGATGGGCCGGTTATTTCTATGACAGAGGCAAAGAAGCTCGTCCGAGAAGGAGTTTCAGGTTTTGTTGCTTATCTTCTTAACAGGCTGAAAGAACAGTCGAAGTTTGAAAATACCGAGATAATTAAAGATTTTCCAGAGGTGTTTCCTGAGAAATTAGAATCATTACCTCCGGACCGTGATATCGAGTTTGTTATTGATCTGTATCCGGGATCTGAGCCTTATTCGAAGACACCTTACAGAATGGCACCAGCTGAGTTAAAAGAGTTGAAGATTCAGTTAGATGATTTGCTAGCCAGTGGTTATATTAGGCCGAGTACTTCTCCCTGGGGTGCACCAGTATTGTTTGTGAAGAAGAAAGATGGTTCTCTTAGGCTTTGCGTTGATTACAGAGAGTTGAACCGGATGACTGTGAAGAACAAGTATCCTCTTCCCCACATTGAGGAATTGTTTGATTTATTGCAGGGACCGAGGGTCTATTCTAAACTCGATCTGAGACAGGGATATTATCAGTTACGTATCAGGAAAGAGGACATACCGAAGACAGCTTTCAACATTCGATATGGTCATTTTGAGTTTGTGGTTATGCCATTCGGTTTGACGAACGCTCCTGCAGCATTTATGGATATGATGCACAGAATCTTCCGACCTTATCTTGATAAGTTTGTTGTCATCTTCATCGACGATATACTGGTTTTTTCAAAGTCCGAGGAAGAGCATGCAGAGCATTTAAAGATTGTGCTACAAACTTTGAAAGAACATCAGTTATATGCCAAGTTCAGTAAGTGTGAGTTCTGGATTGAAAAAGTGGCATTTCTGGGTCATGTTATATCCAAGACTGGTATTGAGGTTGATCCTTCGAAGATAGATTCAGTATTGAATTGGGAGCAGCCTAAGACTCCGACAGAGGTTCGTAGTTTTCTGGGATTGGCAGGTTACTACAGACGGTTTGTGAAGGATTTCTCTAAACTTGCATCCCGCTTACTGAGTTAACAAAGAAGAATGTTGCCTTTGTGTGGAATGATAAGTGTGAGAGCAGTTTTCGAGAGTTAAAGAACAGATTGACATCCGCTCCTATTCTTACTTTGCCTGAAGGCCCAGATGGATTCGTGGTTTATACTAATGCTTCGAAAGAAGGTTTAGGATGCGTGTTGATGCAGAATAGAAAGGTTATAGCTTATGCCTCGAGAAAGCTTAAACCTGCTGAAATAAATTATCCTACACATGATCTTGAGTTAGCAGCAGTTGTATTTGCTTTGGGCAAGTGGCGTCATTATCTCTACGGCATTACTTTTGATATTTTCACTGATCATAAGAGCCTCCAGTATCTTTTCACGCAAAAAGAGTTGAATAAACGTCAGAGGCGTTGGATGGAGTTGTTAGAAGACTATGATTGTAAGATTCAGTACCATCCAGGGAAGGCGAATGTGGTTGCAGATGCCTTGAGCAGAAAAGCGAGTGTATCACAGCTAGAGCTGAGTTCAGATATGTCAGGTGCGGAGAGGGCTCGTATTATTTCTCAGGCTCATGTTTCTAGCATCACGATTCAGTCAGATTTGGGTCGTAGAATTAAAGAAGCTCAAGCTACTGATGATTGGATTCAGCGACAAATTATTCGAATGAAGGATGAGCCAGAAACACAGTTCAGTATCGATGACACAGGTCTTCTCAGATATAAGACAAGAGTTTGTGTTCCAGAGAGTTTGAGGAGAGAGATTTTAGATGAAGCTCACAAATCAGCCTATACTATTCATCCGGGAGGTACTAAGATGTATCGAGATTTGAAAGAGTTCTTCTGGTGGAATGGTTTGAAGAGAGATGTGGCCGATTATGTCAGACCGTGTGCGACGTGTCAACAAGTCAAGGCAGATCATCAGAAACCCGGAGGTTTACTACAGCCACTTCCCGTTCCATCTTGGAAATGGGAAGAGATAGCAATGGATTTTGTTTCGAGTTTACCGAAAGTCAGAGGTGGTTATGATAGTATTTGGGTAATTGTTGACAGATTGACGAAGTCCGCTCATTTCTTGCCCGTTCGTACATCCTATACAGTTGAGAAGTTGGCAGAGGTTTATCATGAGGAGATTGTGAGACTTCACGGAGTTCCGGCTAGTATAGTGTCAGACAGAGACACTAGGTTCACTTCACATCTATGGCAGAACTTACAGGATCGTATGGGAACAAAGTTGACCTTTAGTACCGCAGCTCACCCCCAGACAGACGGTCAATCCGAGAGGACTATTAGATACCTCGGAGACATGCTGAGATCTTGTGCCCTGTATTTTCAGACTACGTGGTATAAACAACTACCATTAATCGAGTTTGCTTATAATAACAGTTATCATTCCTCGATTCAGATGGCCCCATATGAAGCTTTGTACGGAAGAAAGTGTCGATCACCACTTTATTGGGATATAGAAGACTAGAGATGGACTAAAGATGGTATTCATCGTGGCATTGCTCCGAAATTGATTCAAGATGCTATCGAAAAGGTGCAAGTAATCCGAAAAAGAATGAAAGCTGCCCAGGATCGACAAAAGAGTTATGCTGATAAGCGTCGACGTGATTTGGAGTTTGAAGTTGGGGATCAGGTATTTTTGAAAGCTTCTCCGAGAAAGGGATTTGCTCGAATCGGTAAAGGAGGAAAGTTAGCCCCGAGATATTTGGGTCCGTATGTGATTCTTGAGAGGATTGGGAAGATGGCCTACAGATTAGATTTGCCGCCAGCTCTTACAGGTATTCATAATGTTTTCCACGTCTCGCAACTTCGTAAGTATCATCCAGACAAGTCCGAGATTATTCCAGTGGAAGATATTAAGTTAGAGCCGAATCTGACATTCATTTCCAACCGGTTAGTATTTTGGACCGTAAATTCCAAGAACTCCGTAATCGCAAATTCCCCTCGTAAAGGTCCTTTGGAGGAATCAGAAAACTGAAGAAGCTACCTGGGAGACAGAGGAGAAAATGAGAAAACATTTTCCAGAATTGTTTACTTCGAATAAATAGAATCTGAGGGCAGATTCTCATAAGGGGGAGAGATTGTAACGCCCCACATTTTTGGTAAACTAAAGCTGGTAAGAATTTCTAAGATAACGGGACATGTTTGGAAAACTCGATCGGGAAATATGTGCCTGTGTGATATTTGTGTGTTTTATATAAATTTTCGTAAATGTGCTAATTTGTTAATTTAAATTATTCTATGTCAATGTGCGTTTAAAATGATGAGTTTTGACTATAATATCGATATATTTCGATAACGTGCCTTTCTATAGAATTTCGCGAAATTACTAATTTGCCCCTTTGATTTTAAAACTAAAATTTCCGGTGGCTTAAGTTATAAATTTTATGCCACTAGTTAAAACAAAGTAAGTTGTAATTAGTTGTTGGCATTAATAAACCCAATGATTTATTGAATCGAAGGTCAATGACCGACTTGGATTAATACTTTTTAATTTTCTTTGTTCAAGGGCATTAGTTGCTCAATTTTAATTCAAAACCACTTGGCTTCTTGTCCATATTCACACGTACAGCAAATAAAAAAAAAAACTTAGAAACTTAAATAAAGATAAAATTGAAATTAAAAAAATAAAAAAGAAGAATTTGGAGAGATCAGGTTGTACACATATAGGACACGTTCTACTTTTACAATTCTCCACTTTTCTCATATTTATGTTATCGCAAACCCAAACTTAAAGAAAACAAAAAACTAGCGACTCCTCTTTCCCATTTATTGTATTTTCTCATTACCGATCGATTCCAAGAGAAAGTTCATGAACAGGTATTATTATACTTTCTTTGCTTCGATTTTGTGGGTTGGTTAATAAATTGCTAATCTACTTGTGTATCAAAATGAGTTACGATTATGATATTTTCTTGAAATATGTTAGTAGCTAATATCCTAAGCTCATTAACTTTGAGTCATCTTATCTTGCTTTCTTGTAAACAAACCTGAAACGAAATTGAAGGAAAACAATATATTAGTTCTTGTATTCCGAAGCTTAGGATTGACGTTGGTTAGGTAGGAAGAATCCGTGAATTGCTTTCCCTTTTTATAATTTACATGAAATGATATATCAGTAATTAGTTTAATTTATCAAATTATTCGAGTTAATCATCATCTTTCCTTCCATATGTTAGTAGCTGGTTACACCTATTGACTGGTTAAGGACTTTTATTTCATTTTTAAAGCATTCAGATAAAAGTAGAGATCTTGGAATTAGTAATTAGGTAAGACAAATGATAATACCAATTAGGTAAAATTAGACCAATAGTATTCTAACTAAGATTACTTTGTTTTAGGCCCTTACGTTATCTTCTGTTAATTAGCAAAAACCTGTGATTGATATAATATTATAATTATTAATAGCAAAACATATTGTCAGAATGCTTTTTATTGAACTAATAGTTATAGGAATTGCCTACAATTATTCTAAATTGCACTGTTAATACTTGATCACCGTTTGTATTCTAATTAACAACTTGTTTAATTGTATACTGTTAACGTGATTAAATGATTATATTATAGCCGTACAGTCAGTTGTATTTTATTTGGTTTGCCGAGTCGTGTCTTACCCTTCAGTTTTTTTTATAAAACAGGTAATCCTGTAGAGGAACCCTGATTGTGTTTGATCGTCCTTTTTGCAGTATTATCCAGGTGGGGTTTCTTTTCCGAATTCGGTCTTTCTTATATGTATGTAAATATTCCATATATACCCGAAGCCTGCGTTTATGCTTTTATGTTTTCTTTCCCCAAACCTATATTATACGTAGTAGCTACCTGAAAATCATATTACTTTAATGAGTTGAAGGAAAATATTTTGATATCGAATTATTACATACTAGCCCCTCGAAGGCTCTTTTGGCCAGAAAAGGGTTAAAATTGGTTTCTCAATTTGGTCCCTTTGACCACACAAGCATTTGAAGTGCGAGGAATTATCTTGGCCTTTCGGCCTGGCCATTGAGCCACATTATACTAATGGGCCCGGACTTCAGGGTACGGGGTGAAGCCGGATAGACGTCGGGTCTACGGTGGATCTCAATGCTCTGGACTCCAAACTGTTGGGAGCTCGGGGGTATGACCGGAGTGGCAACCCTTTTGAGTACCTGCGCCGGACGGGATCTAGTCTATATTCCCAGCCGAAGATGTATTGGATATTTGTCCTTGCATATAATTATATAGTAGCGGGCTAGCTACCTGACTACACAAGGAGGAATAAGGGAGGTTTATTTGATATTTCTGATATTATGAAACAGGTGGTTGATGCTCGTCTCGCCGAGCTTTTACTTTATTGCGAAGTTATTCAATTCACCAATAATTGTGAAAACCTTTATTTTTCCTTTGCTTTCTTCTCATTTACAAACTGGTGAATCTTTCTATTGTTTCGATAATATATACGTATTACAGCCCCCTCACTTAGTCGATTTGACTAACCCCATTACTCTGTGGTTGTCTTTTCAGGTTTTGTTGCTAGGCGGATTCAGGTCGTGTCCTTGGAGTCATTTACTTTTGATTAGGTGATTTCATTTCCGCCTATGTATCTGGATAAATAATTAAAACCCTAGAGATTGTAGAGGTAAATGATGTAAATTAGTATGAATAGTGATATTGATGTTTTCAGTGGCCTTGGTGGGCTTTATAATTGTGTTTTGGATTATGGTTGTTCTAGCTCCCTGAGTGGGATAGGTTGTGTTAATTTGCTTCCGCTGTATTATTGTTCATTGTCCTATTATTTTCTAAAGCAGATCCGCCTGGTATTTATTTTCCGTTCGCCAGGTTGTAGTTCATAACCGGACCTTTAGTTCTTGTTATGGATTGTGACTTGGTGTGGGACGTCACGTCGCACCGTATTTGGGGACGTGCCGTTACAAACAACCTATGTCTCAGTTGACACGAAGTCAACCCGCAGGAGCTCAAAGGTTGCCACTCCGGCCTCACCCTGTGCTCCCGGTAAACGTGGAGTAAGCCACCGAATTCCACCGTAGACCCGTTGTCTATCTGGCTTCATCCGATCACCATACGCCGGGGCCCACAATGACAAAACGGACACACATATCATAATGTGCATTTTCATAACTATCATTTTCCTAGAATAGGAATCAAGACATTTAGGGGGCCAAAGGGGCCGTTCGAGACAGGCGGTGTAACGGCAGGAAACACAACCGGGTATTCCATCGTCAGGGGGGGGATCCGCCCTAACGACTTCACTCATTGAGAAGGTTTCCAAACCCAAAATTACATTTAAATCGAAACATAGTTTGCTTGTCTCTTTTTGAAAACCTTTCGAAATCATATACATAGTACTCTTTTGATATCAAATTCATTGTTCTTATACTTCATCAAAGTAGTAAGCATAAAGTATTTACTAAATATAGTAATACGAAATGAAAGCATATATTACACTTGTGAGGCTTAATAGTACATATCTACATAATACGGGATAACAACAGAAACCTCACCTGGCGATAACCAAAAGAAAGCCCAAAATTGAAGCAAACAATCTAATCCACGAGAGTGAAACCTGCAACTGACAAATGACATAACTGCGTAAGACATACAACGATGCACGACTCAACAAAAGCATAGAAATGCGTAAAAGCACGTTTAAACAACAACATATATCACTTAAGTTCAAATTATCAATAAATGAAGTAATTCTCGAATTTAAATATGCAAATCATGTTCAAATACAACAAAAGTTCCTAAACATGCTTATTACATGATAAGGAAGCATACATTCAAGTTTCGGAAGAAACGGACTTCATATGCAAAAGTTGGAAAATTTGTCGAAAACATCGAATGTACTATTCACAATCACGAACATGCAATAAATTTATAAATCATGCAACTCACATCCATTTCATAGTTATAGAATATATGAGTGAAGAAAGAATTCGGAAAAGGCGAGTATCGGTGGTACCTACAGTGCAAAGTAGCACTGTAGATTACAGGGGGTTTTGGGGCAGAAATGGCTCCACACAGGGTCTAGTCACGGGGTAGAGGCTGTGACCAGAGGCCATGTGAGACACATACGCATGGCCTCTCAACAGGTCGTGAGAGAAGCCCGTGCATGTGCACATACGCATACGCATGGCTATAATTTTTGTGCATAGCTCGTGACGATTGCGAAATAGCAGAAAATTCGCAGAGAGCAAACCCTTCGCGATTTCAAACCAAAATCCAACATTTCAACATCCAAATGTTAGTCACTCATGCTAATTATCACATATAATGTTCTCCTACTCATAATCTATCTATAGAACCAAGAATCACGAAAAACCATACACAATTTCATCCAAAATCACATATTTAGCACATTAAACATACTATTCACAAAAATCTGAAAAACGAAGCATAGGACGCATTAAGCACGAAAGGTGTGAGAAACTTACTTGAAGAAAAGATTGCGAGGAGTTCGTAGGTTTTCACGGCTCATAATTTGGTCGAGAAACGGGGTCGGAATGATCAATCCAAGCTTCATCTTCTTCCTTCTCTTTTTCTCTTGTTTCTTCTTCTCTTTTCTGTTCTATGCGTGAAGTGTAAGGTGAGGGAGAGAGAGATGGGTTAAGTCAAAAGTTTGACTTGGCTTAGAAACGAAGGGGCATTATAGATTTATAAACCTTATTCAAAAATACAAGTTTTCCAAATAAAATAAAATTACAGTTAAAGTTGACGAAATTAAACGCACATTGACATGTCGTGGTTTAAATACCGAAATTCACTCATTTACGAAAATTTTATATAAATCACATAATAATTAATAAAATAAATCATAAATCGCGTAAGAAAATTGGTTCGGGTTCCCGGTTCATAACTCGAATTTTCGGGGCGTTACATACATTCCCCCTACTGTTCAGGATCGCAGGGATCAGGAATTTATGGAGTTATCCCAGGGTACTTCTACTGTGGTTGACTATGAGGCCAATTTTACCATACTTGCAGTATATGCTCCCCATATTGCTTTCAACGAGCGCAGGAAGACCAAGAAGTTTTTGGAGGGCTTGAGTATTCCTCTTCGACAGGGTCTTGCAGCTTCCCGTCCTACTACCTATGTTGCAACTATTGATGCAGCCTTATCTCTTGAGGCTGAGTATGCCTGTAACGACACGTCCCCAAATACGGTGCGACGTGACGTCCTGCACCAAGTCACAATCCATAACATGAACTGAGGTCCGGTTATGAACTATAACTTGGCGAACGGTAAATAAATACCAGGCGGATCTGTTTTAGAAAATAACAGGACAACAACAAACCATAATACAGCGGAAGCAAATTAATACAATCTATCCCACTCAGGGACTAGAAAAGCAATAAATCCAAAACACAATTATAAAGCTCACCAAGGCCACTGAAAGCAACAATATCAACATTCAAACTAATTTACATCATTTACATATACAGTCTCTAGGGTTTTAAGTATTTGTCCAGATACTTAGGCGGAAATAAAATCACCTAAACAAAAGTAAATGACTCCAAGGACAAGACCTGGATCCACCTAGTGACAAAACCTGAAAGAGACAACGAGGTAATGGGGTTAGTCAAAGCGACTAAGTGAGGGGGTTGTAATACATATATATCAATAAAACTGAATAAAAGTTCGCCATTTTTAAATGAGAAGAAAGAAAATGAAAAATAATGGTTTTGTAACATTGGTGAAGTAATTAATGTTGTAATGAATAAATAAAAGCTCGGCGAGACGAGCAACAACCACCTATTTCACAATATGAAAATAATCAAGTAAACTACCCTTATTCCTCCTTATTTAGTCACTCCGGCCACACCCCGAGCTCCCAGCAGTTTGGAGACCAGAGCAGTGAGATCCACCGTAGGCCCAACGTCTAACCGGATTCACCCCGTACCCTGATGTCCATGCCCAATAGTATGATATGACACAGAGGCCGGGCACAAAGGCCAAAGTATATTTCTCGCATTTCGAAAGATTCGGTCAAAGGGACTAATTGAGAAGACAATTTTACCCCTTTCTGGCCAAAAGAGCCTTCGAGGGGTCTAATATGTAATGATTTGATATCAAAACGTTTTCCTCGAAATCATTAGGGTAGTATGATTTTCAAATAGTTACTACATATAATATAAGTTGGGGAAAGAAAACTTAAAAGCATAAAACACAGGCTTCAGGTTCATATGGAATATTTACATACGTATAAGAAAGCCGAATTCGGAAAAGAAACCCCACCTGGATAATACTGCAAAAAGAACAAAAGGGAAAGACCAATCTACTGCTCGGGGATAACACTACCTGAAACCAAATATGACACAACCACGTAAGACGATAATACGACGCACGGCATACACTTAAATCACGTGATCATGTTGCAAGTAATTACTTGAACTGGATAATAAAGCATGAGGAAAATATAAGAACAAACAATTATAAAACTACAATTATTACTTATGACATGGATACTAGTTCAATTTAATTAGTTAAATAGTATGTTAATTTATATTAGTGAACACGTATGATTAAACAGTTGAACTAATTAGTCCAATATCAAATTCACAAGTATGAGTTGGAATCACTTTCTAACAAAATCAAATAAAGTCATTAATGTCTAAAGGGTAATAATTGTCTAGACAGTAAGATGTTTGCTATGTAATTCTCATCATCAACTCCATACCTAGCACCTTAACCATAACAAATTCTTTGTGATTATAATTGTAGCGGGTGCCCCAAACGGGTAACGCACGCCCCGCACCGAGCCTCGACCCGGAACCGAAATGGGATCCGACCCGAATCGAAACCCGGCGAACGGCAAGCATTTACTCAATCACTAGGCGGGGTTTTAAAAACAACGAAAAGACAGAGACGCGGAAGCAATATAAATAATCAAAGCAATAGAACATAATAAATACACAATTATTAAAGCCCACCAAGGCTAACGAAATTCAATTACATAATATCAAACGGGTTCGATACAGTACCCCGATAAATATAATAACGGGCTCAATAAATACATAATCCCGAATACAAATTAAATATAATCCTAACATCCTAAAAATCTATTCATAACATACGGAAAAAGGAATGTACATGAGAAAATAAATACAACTCTACGACGACGACGACGAATCCCGCCTAGTATCCTGAAACCAATATAGGGTGAGACAGAGAGGGTTAGTCAAACGACTAAGTGAGGAGGGAATAATAATGTATATAATAAAACGGGAAATAAATCACCAATTTTAAACTTAAAAGAAATCAACATAAAAGAAAGGTTTTCGTAATCGGGTGGTGATTTAACATAAAACATAACTTATCATATGACTCGGCGAGTCGAGCCCTGAACTCCAATATCCAAAACATAAAACCGGAAACCACCCTTATTCCTCCAATGTAGCCGGACTGCAAACCCGAACTACTTGTAACAAACTAGAATAACTCAGGTACTCAAAGGGCTGCCACTCCGGCCTCACCCCGAGCTCCCAAATGGAGGAAACCATAGGATTTACGCCGTAGACCCGACGTCACCGACTTCGTCCTATCGCTCTTACTCCGGGCCCAAACGATCATGCATACAGTTCATAACTCGCTTTTCAAACATTTCGGGTTGGCCAAAAGACCGTTCGAGACATGTCATATGCGAGACCGAAGGCCAAAGTTCGCCTTAGAAAACAAAAGGTTTTACATGTCTCTTTCGTAAACATTTCAAAGTCTATACGTAGTACTTTTCATATCAAATCATTTTCGATAAACCAAATGAACATAATAATCTTAAATATCTATTAAGTATATATATAAACGGTGTGAAAACCAAAACATAAATGTGGCTTATACCGGGAGAGCCTTATTTATATATATATACGTAATAATACTGGAAACAGAAACGGAAAGCCTCACCTGGCTGCTATGCAAAATAAGAGCAAAAAGCTAGAACCGGCGCTACTCCACGGGAGTATCGTCTGCAAAATTACCAAGACACAACCAATTAAGACTAACGACGACGCATGGCTTATACGAAAATATTAAAACACATAAGAGCACGTTACACAATCAAACAAAGCACTTAAGTTCAAATTCTCAAACGAAAACAGAGTAATTCATACATTTAAAAATACAAATCATGTCCAAATGTAACGAAACTTTACAGACATGCTTAGATTATCATAAAGGAGCATGCATACGAATTTCGGGAAAATCGGACTTCACATGCAAAAGTTAGCAAATTTAACGAAAACTTAAAACGCACTATTCATATACCCGAACATGTTGTAAATTCATAAATCATGCAATTCATATCTATTTTATATATATCAAATACATGAGCGAAGAAAGAATTCGGAAAAGACGAGTCTCGGAGGGACCCGTAGTGCAAAACGGGCCCTAACTTACAGAAGGTCAGGGCACTGTGCGATCGGGCCACACGGCCTTGTGCACGGCCGTGTGCCGAGGCCGTGCACAATCAAACAACGCGCACGGCCTCATGCACACGGCCTCAAGGCCGTGTGCACAGCCCGTGCACCATCCCCAAACACGCACGGTCTCTTGCACGGCCGTGCAAGAGGCCGTGTACACCCACACGGGCTTGCCACGCCCCGTGTGCATGGCCCGTGTGCGTAAAAATGAGCAGAAACATGCAGAACATCAAACCCAATACGCAAAAATCAATCCTAATTCAACATTAAATCGATTAATCATGGAAATCAATCCCTAATTTTCACATATAATCATCTATAACATATAATCTACCTATAGAAACGATAAACACGAAAATCCATCCACAATTACTATCAAAATCATATAAAGCCTAAATTATACAACTATTCACAAAAACGAGAAAACGAAGTATAGAAGACATTAAACGAGAGAATCGTTAGAAGCTTACTCGTAGAAGAGATCGCGAGGAATTCGTAGACGTAAACGGATCGAAAATCCGTCGGGAAACGGAGTCGGGACGATCGAATGAAATCTCTTCCTTCTCTTTCTCTTTCTCCTTCTATTTTCTTTTCCTCTCTTTCTTTCTTGCTGCTGATGTGCGAGAGTGTGAGTTGAGAGAGAGATTAAGTCAATGGGTTGACTAGGGTTAAGAGTCGAAAGGGTAAAATCGTCATTTTGCAAAATAAGTTTAAAAACTCACGTTGTCCAAATAATACGTAGTTACAGTTAAAATTCATATAATTAAACGCACATTGACAATTAGTGATTTAAATATAAAATTCACTCATTTACGAAATTATTCTAAAATCTTAGAATAAATATTAAATAAAATAATAAATAACGAAATTACTCGATTAAAATATACCGAATTGAAAATCGGATTTTCGGGTCGTTACAATAATACACAATCCACTTCCGTCTATACACACAATATACATCTTTCATGAAAATTGTAGAAGCATGTAATTACAAGTATAGATATATATCCCTGTACTATACTCCTTTAGATATTAACCGAAATATAATTACAAATATGACTACACACATCTCAGTTAACACATATAAATACATCACCAGCATAACTAGCATGCCGACTACCATTTAATCCACACACGAGCTATTATTAATGAGTTTAGTGCCTTTCTAATTAGTCAAAATACAAAGCGCAGCAAAAAGAATAAAATTAGGCAAACTCATCAGATAGAGAAAAACATTTGTTCCCCATGACAATATAGTTGGGTTCATAATGATTTCCTGAAATAAAAGAGAAATTTAATTAGAGCTTTACCTATTAACTATGGCGTGCGGTTTCCAGATGATGAATGAGACCAAAAGTGGGGCGGAGATTATCTCTGTTAGCAATATACCTTGCTCGTATATATCTAAAATATTTTAGAAGTTGGTATACAAGAGTTTTGACAATCTGACTCCTTAACTTAATTATCTCATTTTCTTATTCACTAATTTTCCATTGGTTTAGCTAACGGTGGTGCTTATCAGGTACAATTTTAGTCATTGAAATATTTATTCCCATTAATGATTTATACGTATATTTTATTTTATAATAGAATTATCAAGTAAGAAAATTTTATTATTATCGATTTTTAGGGATAGGGATATACGTGTCACAATTTAATAAAAATACGTAGACACTTATACTCGTACATATAAATTTCACCATGTATCAATTAACTCAAAATTCACATAATTCAGAGTGTTCGGGAAAAGTCTAGTCAATTAGGCACACATTAGGCAATTTAATCACAATTAACACACATATCAATTTAAATTAAACACATTAAGCAAATAATATCACATAAGCACATCTTTTCCGATCGAGTTTTCCAACTTGTCCCATTATCTTAGGAATTCTTACCGGCTTTATTTGTACGAAAACTTGGGGCGTTACGATGCCAGTATCGACCGAGCTATTCGTCGCACTACCCCTGCTTCTTTTTCATCGGGTTCCAAGAGGCATTTCATTCCGAGTGCACCTATGATTCGAGTCAGGGTATTCAGTTGAAGGATGGGCCGATTAATTCTATAACAAAGGCAAAGAAGCTCATCCGAAAAGGAGCTTCAGGTTTTGTTGCTTATCTTCTTAATAGGCCGAAGGAACAGTCGAAGTTTGAAAATACTGAGATAGTTAAGGATTTCCCAGATGTGTTTCCTGAGAAGTTAGAATCGTTACCTCCAGACCGTGACATTGAGTTTGTTATTGATTTGTATCCGGGATCTAGGCCCTATTCGAAGACACCCTACAGAATGGCGCCAGCTGAATTAAAGGAGTTGAAGATTCAGTTAGAACGATTTGCTAGCCAGTGGTTATATCAAGCCGAGTACTTCTCCCTAGGGTGCACCGGTATTGTTTGTGAAGAAGGACGGTTCTCTCAGACTTTGTGTTGATTACAGGAGTTGAATCGGATGACTGTAAAAACAAGTATTGTAGCGGGCGCCCCAAACGGGTAACGCACGCCCCGCACCGAGTCCCGACCCAGAACCGAAATGGGATCCGACCCGAACCGAAACCCAGAGAACGGCAAGCATTTACTCAATAACTAGGCGGGGATTTCAAAACAACGAAAGGACAGAAGTGCGGAAGCGAAAATAACGAAACATTTAAAACATAAATAATTACACAAGTAGTAAAGCCCACCAAGGCTAACGAAATTCCATAATTAAATAACAAACGGGTTCGATACAATATCCCGATAATTATATAATAACGGGTTCAATATTTATACATAATCCCGAATACACACTAATTAAATCCTAATATCGTAAAACATAAAAATGAAAGCCATACGGGAAAGAGTTATACATGAGCAAAAATAATGTAACTCTAAGAAGCGACGACGACGACGCAGATCCCGCCTAGTATCCTGAAACCAGTACAGGGGTAAAACAGAGGGGGTTAGTCAAACGACTAAGTGAGGAGGGAATAATAATGTATATAATAAATCGGAAATAAATCACCATTTTTAAACTTAAAAGAAATCAACATAAAAGAAAGGTTTTCGTAATCGGGTGGTGATTTAACAGAAAACATAACATATCATATGACTCGGCGAGTCGAGCCCTTAACTCCAATATCCAAACATAAAAACCGGAAACCACCCTTATGCCTCCAATGTAGATGGACCGCTAAATCCGAACTACTCGTAACTGACGGGAATAACTTAGGTACTCAAAGGGCTGCCACTCCGGCCTCACCCCGAGCTCCCAAATGAAGGAAACCATAGGATTTACGCCGTAGACCCGACGTCTACCGACTTCGTCCTATCGCTCTTACTCCGGGCCCAAACAAACATGCATACATATCATAACTCGCTTTTCAAATCATTTCGGGTTGGTCAAAAGACCTTTCGAGACATGTCATATGCGAGGCCGAAGGCCAAAGTTCGCCTTAGAAAACAAAAGGTTTTACATGTCTCTTTCGTAAATATTTCTATACGTAGTACTTTTCATATCAAATCATTTTCAATAAATCAAATGAACATAATAATCATAAATATCTATTAAGTATATATATATAAACAGTGTGAAAACAAAACATAAACGTGGCTTATATCGGGAGAGGCTTATTTATATAAATACATAATAATACTGGAACAGAAACGGAAAGCCTCACCTGGCTATGCAAAAGATGAGCAAAAAGAGCAAGAACGGGCGCTACTCCACGGGAGTATAGTCTGCAAAACCCAAGACACAACCAATTAAGACTAACAATGACGCACGGCTTATACGAAAGTATTAAAACACATAGGAGCACGTTAAACAAATAAATTAATCACTTAAGTTCAAATTATCGAACGAAAACAGAGTAATTCATGCATTTAAAAATATAAATCAAGTCCAAATGTAACAAAACTTTACGGACATGCTTAAATTATCATAAAGGAGTATGCATTCGAATTTCGGGAAAATCGGACTTCACATGCAAAAGTTAGAAAATTTAACGAAAACTTAAAACGCACTATTCATATACCCGAACATGTTGTAAATTCATAAATCATGAAATTCCTATCTATATCATATATATCGAATACACGAGCGAAGAAATAATTCGGAAAAGACGAGCCGAAGCGGGACCCGTAGGCCAAATTCGCCCCTGACTTACAGAAGGTCAGGGGCTGTTCCCGGATCCACACGGCCATGTGCACGGCCGTGTGCCGAGGCCGTGCACAATCAAGAAACACGCATGGCCTCATGCACACGGCCTCAAGGCCGTGTGCACAGCCCGTGTGCGATTCACCCACGCGCACGGTCTCATGCACACGGCCTCAGGCCGTGTGCACCAGGCCGTGTGCGACCAAATTGAGCAGAAACTCGCAGACAGTAAATCATACGCGAAAATCAAACCCTAATCCAATAATTAATCACTAAAACATGCAAATCAAACCCTAATTCTCACATATAATGATCTACAATACATAAGCTACACGTAGAAACAATAAACACGAAAATCCATCCACAATTTCTATCAAAATCATATAAAACCTAAATTATTCAAGTATATTCACAAATCCGAAATTGAAGCAATGAAGGCATTAAATGAAAAATTTCGTGAGAGCTTACTCGTAGATGAGATCGCGAGGAGTTCGTAGACGTAAACGGCTCGAAAATCCGTCGGGAAATGGAGTCGGAACGATCGTTGGAATCTCTTTCTTCTTCCTTCTCTTTTTCTCTCTTTTTCTTTCTTCTCCTTTTTCTGTTTGTGCGTGAATGGAATAGAGAGGGAGAGAGATTGACTTAGTCAAATTTTGACTAAGGTTTAGAAATCGAAGGGGCAAAGTCGTAATTTTGCAAAATAAGTTCGAAAACTCACGTTGTCCAAATAACATGTAATTACAGTCAAATTCATATTATTAAACGCACATTGACAATTTGTAATTTAAATACAGAAATTCATTCATATACGAAAAAGTTCTAAAATTACATAATAAATATTAAATAAAATAATAAATTGCGCAAATATTCGATTCGGACGCACCATATAATAATTCGGATTTTCGGGGCGTTACAAGTATCTTCTTCCCCACATTGAGGAATTGTTCGACTTATTGCAGGGATCGAGGGTCTATTCTAAACTCAATCCGAGACAGGGATATTATCAGTTACGTATTAAAGCAGAGGACATACCGAAGACGGCCTTCAACATCCGATATGGTCATTTTGAGTTTGTGGTTATGCCATTTGGTTTGACGAACGCTCCTGCAGCATTTATGGATATGATGCGTAGAATCTTCAGACCTTATCTTGATCAATTTATTGTCATCGTCATTGACGACATACTGGTTTTCTCAAAGTCCGAGGAAGAGCATGCAGAGCATCTAAAGATCGTATTACAAACATTGAGAAAACATCAGTTGTATGCCAAGTTCAGTAAGTGTGAATTCTGGATTGATAAAGTGGCGTTCTTGGGTCATGTTATATCCAAGAAAGGTATCGAGGTTGATTCTTCGAAGATTGATTCAGTATTGAGTTGGGAGCAACCTAAGACTCCGATAGAGGTTCGTAGTTTTTTGGGTTTGGCAGGTTATTACAGACGGTTTGTGAAGGATTTTTCTAAACTTGCAACCCCGCTTACTGAGTTAACGAAGAAGAATATTGCTTTTGTGTGGACTGATAAGTGTGAGAGCAGTTTTTGGGAGTTAAAGAATAGATTGACATTCGCTCCTATTCTTACTTTGCTTGAAGGTTCAGATGGATTCGTGGTTTATATTGATGCTTCGAAAGAAGGTTTAGGATGTGTGTTGATGCAGAATGGAAAGGTTATAGCTTACGCTTCCAGAAAGCTTAAACCTGCTGAAGAAAATTATCCTACACATGATCTTGAGTTAGCAGCAGTCGTATTTGCTTTGGGCAAGTCACGTCACTATCTCTACGGTATCACTTTTGATATTTTCACTAATCATAAGAGCTTCCAGTATCTTTTCACTCAGAAGGAATTGAATAAACGTCAGAGGTGTTGGATGGAGTTGTTAGAAGATTATGATTGTAAGATTCAGTATCATCCAGGGAAGGCGAATGTGGTTGCAGATGCCTTGAGCAGAAAAGCGAGTGTATCAAAGCTAGAGCTGAGTTCAGATATATCAGGTGCCAAGAGAGTTCGTGTTATTTCTTATGCTCGTATTTCTAATATTACGATTCAGTCAGAGTTGGGTCGTAGAATTAAAGAAGCTCAAGCTACTGATGATTGGATTCAGCGACAGATTATTCGAATGAAGGATGAGCCAGAAACGCAGTTCAGTATCGACGACATAGGTCTTCTCAGACATAAGACAAGAGTTTGTGTTCCAGAGAGTTTAAGGAGAGAGAATTTGGATGAAGCTCACAAATCAGTCTATACTATCCATCCGGGAGGCACTAAGATGTATCGAGATTTGAAAGAATTCTTCTGGTGGAGCGGTTTGAAGAGAGATGTGGCCAACTATATCCGACAATGTATGACGTGTCAACAAGTCAAGGTAGATCATCAAAAACCCGGAGGTTTACTTCAGCCACTTCCCGTACCATCTTGGAAATGGGAAGAGAAAACGATGGATTTTGTTTCGGGTTTACCGAAAGTCAGAGGCGGTTATGATAGCATTTGGGTAATCATTGACAGATTGACAAAGTCCGTTCATTTCTTGCCAGTTTGTATATCCTATACAGTTGACAAGTTAGCAGAGGCTTATCATGAGGAGATTGTGAGACTTCACGGAGTTCCGATGAGTATAGTGTCGGACAGAGACACTAGGTTCACCTCACGTTTGTGGAAGAACTTACAAGATCGTATGGGAACGAAGTTGACCTTCAGTACTGCAGCTCACCCCCAGATAGACGGTTAATCCGAAAGGACTATTAGATACCTCGGAGACACGCTGAGATCTTATGCCCTAGATTTTTAGACTACGTGGTATAAACAACTTCCATTGATAGAGTTTGCTTATAATAACAGTTATCAGTCCTCGATAAAGATGGCACCATATGAGGATTTATATGGTATAAAGTGTCGATCACCACTTTATTGGGATATAGAAGACTGGAGATGGACTAAAGATGGTATTCATCGTGGTATTGCTCCAAAATTGATTCAGAATGCTATTGAGAAGGTGCAAGTTATCAGACAAAGAATGAAAGCCGCTCAGGATCGACAAAAGAGTTATGCTGATAGACGCCGACATGATTTAGAGTTTGAAGTTGGGGATCGAGTATTTTTGAAAGCTTCTCCTAGAAAGGGATTCGTACGAATCGGTAAAGGAGGAAAGTTAGCTCCGAGATATTTGGGTCCGTATGTGATTCTCGAGAAGATTGGGAAGATAGCCTATAGATTAGATTTACCGCCAGCTCTTACAGGTATTCACAATGTTTTCCATGTCTCGCAGCTTCGTAAGTATCATCCAGATGAGTCCGAGATTATTCTGGTGGAAGATATTAAGTTAGAGCCAAATTTGACATTCATCTCCCAACCGATTACTATTCTAGACCGTAAATTCCAAGAACTCTGTAATCGTCAAATCCCCCTCGTAAAAGTTCTTTGGAGGAATCAGAAAAGTGAAGAAGCTACTTGGGAAACAGAAGAGAAAATGATAAAACATTATCCTGAGTTGTTCGCTTCGAATGAATAGAATCTGAGGACAGATTCTCATAAGGGGGAGAGATTGTAACGACACGATTTTTCGAGATGAGTTTGGTAACACTTCGCGTCTTTCGTTTCTCACTTCTTTCCCCATTGCTCGAATTATGTGATATTTGTGTGTTTTATATAAATTTTCGTAAACGCGATAATTTGTGAATTTAAACTATTCTATGTCAATTTGCGTTTAAAATGATGAGTTTTGACTATAATATTGATATCTTCTGTTAATATGTCTTTTTTATGAAGGTTTGCAAAATTATGAAAATGCCCCTTCGATTTTTCATTTAAACCTCAGGTTTTCTTTTTATTCTTTCATTTCCTTTTCCATAATTACACTTAGCCTGTAACGACCCGAAATTTCGGATTTATTCCGGAATAATATTTTATTTGCGCCGAAGGCTTTTCGTGAGAATATTGAGTATCACGAATAAGTTTTACCCGAGAACCCACCTTTTACCCGAAAATATCTATTTTATCCCCGACCCTCTTTGATATCCTTTTTCCACATTTACCCTCTCATATCCTTTATTTCACCATGAATTACCTTTTCACCCCTCGAACCTCCTGCTACCTTATGCACTGTAACGCCCTGACCTTTCGAGATGAATTACCTTGTGTTTCTTCACCGATTTCCGCGCCGTTTGGACCCACGCGATCCTCTCGACGAGATCTTTCTTTAGGTACCAATTTCATCACCTCTCTCTCCGAATTTATGAGCTTCTAATGACATTTATTGCTTCGTGGTGTTTTTCTGAAATTTGATGATTTTGAGCTTATTACTTGGTCATTTTGCATGCTGCTTGGATAAAAATGCTTCTTATGATTTTCTTGTAGTTTGCTTAAAGTTTTACTTGTTGATTCTTGCTAGAAATTGAGATTTGTCAATTTTTGGTGCGCTTCCCGTCGAAATCGCGATTTCTACAGTCTGTTGCTGATCTGCACGGGCTCGTGCACGATCTTGCCAAGACCGTGCGTTGGCCCGTGCGCACCCCATTTGACCTGCACTGGCTTGCGCCCATGGCGTTGCCTGTGCGTAAGGCCGTGTGCACCTGCACGATCTTGACAGCGTGTTCAAGACCGTGCATCGGCCGGTGCACATGCCTTAGTGGATTTTCCAACTTTCTTTCTTCTTTCACTTCGGGAATTAGGTCAACCGCACTTATTTAAATGTTGACTTTTCGCAAACGACCCCCTAAAATCAATCTGATTTCACCTATAGCTTCCTTGAGCTTTGAGATTTAATATTTTTGCAAAGTTATGATTTATCCGACCTTATTTGACCGTCATTGGACACCTTTCTCGTTTACGGACTTTTATCCACTTTTCCCGTTTGTTACCCGTTTGATCCGGTATTCGCGAGAGAGCGTTCTTATATTATTTTAAGCATGTCTACGTGATCTAATTGCGTTTAAGCATGTCTTTAATATTTAATTTTAATGTTCTTCCATTATTTAGAATTGCATTAATATTCTTTAATTGTTGTTCCATATTTTATATATCTTTATATGTTTAATTGTTTAGCTTTACGTATCTTGTTTATAGCATGAATGAAGTTCTATATGAATTGTCGTGCGTCATCAATTGTCTCGTGTCTTGCTTTTAGTATTGTCGTTCTCGTTTTCATCCTTTAGGCCCTGTGTATTACAGGTGGGACCAACGAGGGAGAAACTTGACTATCGCTTGCTTTCATACTGTCGTGTCGAGCCAGGTAAGGATTTTAAAATGCTTTCAACTAGGGCAAAGACATAATTACTTAGGTTTGCGAAATAACTATTTATCCCGCCTTTCTTATTGCTTGTTGTACTGCCTTTACTGTTTCCTTATGTGCTTAGTCAAACCCTTTTCGATAGCAAAACCTATGCATCTACAAAATGATTTAAAATGCTTTCAACTAGAGACAAGTAACTCATTTGTTTTAAAAAGTAACCATTTGATCTCAGAGGCACTTATAAGAAATGTCGTTAGGGACATCCGCTAGCATGCTCCCGAAGCGTACGACGCTTATGAGTATTTCTTAGATCGTTACACCAACTTGTCTCAATTGCCCCTTTAGCCATTCATACATAACTGCTTGCATCATCTTTTCGAACGGCCCCTTTGGCCACCCAAACCGTTATTGATTTTAAAAGCGAGCCATGGACTGGATCATGACATGGGCCCGGAGTATACAGGAGCTGAACCTAGAGACGAGCGTCTAGGGCAAATCTCGATGTATACTTCTATGCGTCTTGACTTAAGTTGGCTAGGAGGTTGGCTAGCTTAAGTTGATGTGAACGGTGGTGCTAACCGCGTCTCGTTAAAACTCTGTATGGTGGTGCTAATCGCGTCTCCTTAAAACTCTGTTAGTGGATCATGACTTTTGGTGGTGGAGTACTTGACTACATGTTTTCATGCTTTTCATGGTTGGGAGTTATAAGAAGAGGGCCCGTTCTCGCCGGGACACATTATTGCATGACTTATTGCATTACTTTCTTGTCTATTTGATTTACGGCTTTAGTTACAAGTCGAAGCACATTCCGGTTTTCTTCATTTAGCATATGTATTTCCCTATATATATATATAAAACCCGGAAGCGTGGCTCGAACTTGCCCAACTTAGGCCTGGCCTTCTTTATTGTTCAAACTACTTAGTTGAATTACGAGCCATGTTCACCCATCATTTCCAACTTGTTCATATTATGCCTTTCGAACTTGTAACGGCCTCGTGACTCAACTAATACCCCTTTCAATTGATCGGCTTGACATTATGTGCAAATGATTTTAAAGGATCCGGTTCGTCACCCTTTTTGTGTTTTCAAAGTAAGCTGAACCCGAGTGTTGCTTTGTGTTGTTTTGTAACTTATATCGTTATTCATATTCTTTCTCAAAACGAGCAACATTCACTACTTTTGATTTAAAAGATAAATGATGAACTGTGATCAAAACCCTCTTACTGAGTATCCTTTATACTCACCCCTTATTTTTTGGTTCTTGCATCAGGTAGACAGGTGGCGACGTCACCTATCATGTCAGTCGGCATCAGCAGGTCTAGATATGCTCAGTCTTAGTCTTGTAATCTGGTTTGTCTTGTCAGTGGTCCCAACAACCATCGAGTCTTGATTTATTGTATTTAATTACTTACATACCCCTTTTACTGCTTTATTTACTTTCTGTACCTTATGTGCCCCCGATGTGGGATAGTTGAAGATATCTAGGATTGCACAGGGTAGGCTAGTCGAGCTATGGATGGCACTATCTATTTATGAATCTTCTGTAGCTTGAATTACAAATGTTTAAATGATATTTTGTTGGCCTCGTAGGCTTTTATGGAATTTAACTGATTGCCTTTTAAATCGCTTCCGCATTACTCTGTATTGTTGTGGTTGTTGTTGGGATGTCGTCGCTGTTGCCGGTAGTTATTGCTTGCGTGCCATTCGCCGGAGTGGGTTTTTTTGTTGATGTCCCTCGCTGAAGCTCGGGAATCCATTCAGTGCAGATGTGGCGGTCCTTCTTCAGAAGGCGCTACATAGCCCCTTCTCAAACCATCAGCAGCAAACGCAGGAAAAAGAAGAGAAAAAGAAAGATTTCTCTCAAAATTTCAAATTGATCTTTCGACTCTGTTTCTTAGCCAAATTTCGAACCGTAAGAACCTACGCAATCCTTGTATCATTCTCTACAGGTAATATTCAGGTTTCATTCGATTCTGTCTTCGTTTGAGTAGGTTTTGGACAGATTGTTTCGAAATAAGATTTTCGGTAGTTTGATCGTTTTCCTCCGTAGTTTTCGATGATTCTTGATCCTATGTGTTGCCAATATGATATTTGATACACCTTGAAGTTTATGACATGAAATTCTGATTAGAAATGGAGTTTTGATGAAGTTTTGGTCGTTATGTGGGAAGTTCTTCGTGTTCTGCAGATTTTTCGCGAACATGGAACTACACGGCCTATCAACGGGCCGTGAAGCAACCCCGTGTGTGTTCGCATGGCCTACCGTAGGCCGTGAGATACCCCGTGCGTGTTCCTAAAATGCACACGGTCTTGGGCAACCCTGTGTCACTCAATTTCAGTTCAAAAGTCTCTGGAAGTTGAAAATTCAAAATCCTACTTTCTTCGTTTGATATTATTTTCCAAATTCAACTTCGCCATTAAGTCCGTAGTGTTTTAAAACTTAATAATTCATAGAGTTTGAATTTTTCCAATTCCGTTTGGTCAAGAAACGAACCATTTTCCGTTTAAGGAATTATATGCTTTTCGCAATTCTTTTCCGATTGCTTCGAAGCTTGAATGTATGCTTCTTTATAGTATTTTAAGCATGTCTGTGAAACATAATTGTGTTTAAGCATGATTTATAATTTAAAGTTTGATATTTCATTCTTTATAGATCGGGTTCGCAACCTGACTACACAGGGAGGAATAAGGGAGGTTTATTTGATATTTCTGATATTGAGAAACAGGTGGTTGATGCTCGACTCGCCGAGCCTTTATTATATTGCAAAATTATTCGATTCATCAATAATTGTGAAAATTTTTATTTTTCCTTTGCTTTCTTCTCATTTAAAAACTGGTGAATCTTTCTATTGTTTCGATAATATATACGTATTACAGCCCCCTCACTTAGTCGCTTTGACTAACCCCATTATTCTATTTGTTGTCTTTCAGGTTTTGTTGCTAGGGGGATTCAGGTCTTGTCCTTGGAGTCATTTACTTTTGTTTAGGTGATTTCATTTCCGCTTGTGTATCTGGATAAATACTTAACACCCTAGAGGTTGTAGATGTAAATGATGTAAATTAGTTTGAAAGTTGATGTTGTTGTTTTAGTGGCCTTGGTGGGCTTTATACTTGTGTTTTGGATTTATTGTTTTTCTAGCTCCCTGAGTGGGATAGGTTGTATTGATTTGCTTCCGTTGTATTATTGTTCATTGTCCGTTATTTTCTAAATCATATCCTCCTGGTATTTATTTTCCATTCGCCAGGTTATAGCATAACCGGACTCAGTTCTTGTTATGGATTGTGACTTGGTGCGGGACGTCACGTCACACCGTATTTCGGGACGTGCCGTTACACGTACGGTCACAAGTCAAAGTTTCCTTGCCAAATATCCAAACACTTGCTTTGCCAAGTTCTTGTTGTCATGTGTTGCCCAACTTTACTAATTTGAGGAAATTCACGATCAGGGGAGAGATATTTGAATTGATAAAGTTGTTATGTGGGAGAGAGCCAATCTCAAAGAACCTTGAGACACTTCACTGTGCCTCATACAATATTAGTGACAGACCCATAAGAATGAACCTATCGAAGTATGGCATGCTTATGAACTTGTCGGTACAAGGTCTGTAACGCCCCGAAAATCCGAATTACATTCCGGTATGTTCAAATCATTAATTTACATGATTTAATTATTTTATTTGATATTATTATGTGATTTTATAACAATTTCATAAATGAGTGAATTTTGATATTTAAATCACGAATTGATAATGTGCGTTTAATTATATGAATTTTGACTATAATTATGTATTATTTGGAGAACATGAGTTTTTGAACCTATTTATGAAAATTACGAACATGCCCTTTCGATTCTCAACCCAAGTCAATTCTTTGACTAAGTCTCACATCTCTCTCTCTCACCTCATTCACATCACTCAACAACAAGAGAAGAAAGAAAATAAGAAGAAAAAGAGAAAGGGAAGGAGGAAGCTTCAATCGATCGTGCCGGACTCGTTTCTCAACGGATTTTCGAATCGTTTACGCCTATGAACTCCTCACGATCTCTTCTACGAGTAAGCTTCTCACACCTTTCGCGATTAAAGCCTCCATTGCCTCAATTTTCAGATTTTAGTATATAGTTGAATATATTAGGTTTTATATGATTTTGAGAGAAACTATGGATGGATTTACATGATTTTGGATTCTATGTGTAGCTTAGATGTTGTAGAACAATATATGTGAGTTTTAACTTGAGATTTGCATGATTGATGGGTTTAATATCAAATTTTGGGTTGTCCCCGCGAAGCCCTCGCGATTCTGCATTTTTTTACTGTTCTGAGGATCCGCACGGCCTTGCGCACGGTCTTGAGACCATGCGCCAAGACCGTGCGTCCACTTAAGCCTTTGCACGGTCTTTTGCACGGCCGTGCACACGCCCGTGCGCACGCCAGTGCAAAGTGCTTGCACCGGCTTGAGCACGAGTTCAAGCTTGTGCGTCCGCCCGTCCCCGAGACCGTGTGTATGCATTAACCAAAATTTCTCCATTTTCAGAATGTTGCTCTCGGTAATGTGAGTCAACGGGCAATTAAAAAAGTTGACTTTCTTCGTTTGACCCCCGATTTTAGATCTGATTTCACCTATAGGTCCTATAAATCTTGAAATACATATTTTAGGAAGTTTGAATTTTTCCGACTTCATTCGGGCCCCGTTCCTCGTGTTTTTTTGTTTAGACATTTTGGGCTATTTTTCAAATGTTGTCCGTTTCTTCCAAAAATTGAATGCATGCTTCCTTATTGCCTTTTATGCATGATTATGAACTTTTATCGCATTCTAACTTGATTTGCTTATTGAATTTAAGTACTTTGATAGAATGTGAGCCTAAGTGTTATGAATGACTATTTAACGTGCTTCTATGTGTTTTAATGCTTCCGTATAAGCCATGCGTCGCCGTTAGTCTTATTTGGTTGTGTCTTTGTATTTTTGCAGACAATACTCTCGTGGAGTAGCGCATCCGGTCTTGCATTTATCTATTCTTTTTGTAAAGCCAACAGGTGAGGCTTTCCGTTTCTGATTCCAGTACTATTATGTATATATATAAATAAGCCTCTCCCGATATAAGCCTTGTTTACGTTTTATTTTCACACCGTTTCTGTATATATACTTAGTAAATATTTATGCCTATTATGTTTATTCAATTTATCGAAAATGTTTTGATATGAAAAAGTACTACGTATAATCTTCGAAATGTTTGCGAAAGAGACATGTAAAACTCCTTTGTTTTCTAAGGTGAACTTTGGCCTTCAGCCCCGCATATGACATGTCTCGAACGGTCTTTTGGCCAACCCGAAATGATTTGAAAAGCGAGTTATGAACTATATGTATGTATGTTTGGGCCCGGAGTAAGGATGATAGGACGAAGTTGGTAGACGTCGGGTCTACGACGGAAATCCTATGGTTCCCTCCACCTTTGGGAGCTCGGGGTGAGGCCGGAGTGGCAGCCCTTTGAGTACCTGAGTTATTACCGTATGTTATGCGTAGTTCGAATTTAGCGGTCCGTCTACATTGGAGGAATAAGGGTGGTTTCCCGTTTTATGTTTGGAAATTGGAGTTAAGGGCTCGACTCGCCGAGTCATATGATATGTTTATGTTTTATGCTAAATCACCACCCGTTTACGAAAACCTTTCTTTTAAGTTGATTTCTTTTAAGTTTAAAATTAGTGATTTACTTCTGTTTTATAATATACATTATTATTCCTTCCTCACTTAGTCGTTTGACTAACCCCCTCTGTTTCACACCTGTATTGGTTTCAGGATACTAGGCGGGATCGTCGTCGTTGTCGTCGTCTTTAGAGTTGCATTCTTTTGCTCATGTATAACTCTATTTCCGTTTGGCTATCATTTATGTTTTATGATATTAGGATTTTATTTATGTTGTATTCGGGATTATATGTTGAACCCGTTATTATCTAATGTCGGGATATTGTATCGAACCCGTTTATTATTTATGTAATTGAATTTCGTTGGCCTTGGTGGGCTTTAATACTTGTGTAATTATTATGATTTATTGTTTTGTTGATTTTCGGTTCCGCACCTCTGTCGTTTTCTTTCGATTTTGAAACCCCCGCCTAGTCATTGAGTAAATGTGTGCCGTTCACCGGGTTTCGATTCGGGTCGGATTCCATTTCGGTTCCGGGTCGGGGCTCGGTGCGGGGCGTGCGTTACCCGTTTGGGGCGCCCGCTACAGTTGGTATCAGAGCTCTCTTTAGGTCCAATGGCCTAGGCTCTGAAGCGTCGTGTTTTGTTGTGTCCGTTTAGGTCGTACGGCTTAGGATTACGTGCTTGTGACAATGTGATTATGTGAATAAACTTCTCTACGTGCTACAGCTTTTCATAATCGCTTATCATCATGCATGTTTGGTATTTAATTTGCAGAATGCCTCCTCGCTGTGAACCGCCAGGTCCGCCTCCAGGTATTCCGACCCCAACTTAGTTTATGGAGGCCTTAGGGCAGTTCATGGTTCATACTAACCGAGCAACACCGCCTCCTGCCCCCGAGAACGATATGGGAAGGTTTCTTAAGCTCAACCCTCCGTACTTGCAGTTAGTGTCCGAACGATTGTTACTCCTTCTTAGATAGCCGAAGCACTGTGTTGTCAGGAGTACTCTACCTGTAACGCCCCAAATTTTTAGTAAGCTAAAGCCGGTAAGAATTCCTAAGATAACGGGACAAGTTTGGAAAACTCGACCGGGATATATGTGCTTATGTGATATTTGTGTGTTTTATATGAATTTTCGTAAATGCAATAATTTGTGAATTTAAATTATTCTATGTCAATGTGTGTTTAAAATGATGAATTTTGACTATAATATTGATATATTTCATTGATATGTCCTTTTTATGAAGTTTCGTAAAATTACGAAACTGCCCCTTCGATTTTTCATTTAAACCTCAGGTTTTCTTTTTATTCTCTTTTCCTTTCCTTTTTCTTAATTACACTTAAACCCATAAACTTCAGCAGCAACCGAAGGAAAAAGAAAGAGAAAAAGAAAGAATTTCTCCAAACTTTCAATTCGATCTTTCGAGTTTGTTTCTTAACCAAATTTCAATCCGTAAGAACCTACGCAACCCTTGTAACATTCTCTATAGGTATTATTTAGGTTCCATTCAATTCCGTTGTCGTTTGAGTATGTTTTGGATAAATTGTTTCGAAATTTGGATTTTTCGGTAGTTTGATCGTTATACTCCGTAGTTTTCGATGATTCTTGATCCTGTGTTGCCATTGTGATCTTTGATGTTTGTTGAAGTTTGTAGTATGAAAATATGATTGAAAATGAGGTTTTGATGAAGATTTCATGAAAATCTGTTGCTTCTGTGCGAAGTTCTTCGCGTTCTGCTGAAAATTCGCGAAAACATGGTGCACACGGCCTTGCAACAGGCCATGAAGCAAGAGGCCGTGTGTCCCGGTTTCAAAACATAAGTCTCTGGAAGTCAAAATTTGGAAATTCTACTTTCTTCGTTTGATATTATTTTCAAAATCCGACTTCACCATTAAGTTCGTAGTGCTTTAAAACTTAATAATCCATAGAGTTTGAATTTTTTCAATACCGTTTGATCGTGAAACGAACCGATTTCCGTTTAAGGAATTATACGCTTTTCACAATTCTTTTCCGATTGCTTAGAAACTTGAATATATGCTTCTTTATAGTATTTTACACACGTCTATGAAACCTAATTGTGTTTAAGCATGATTTGTAAGCTTGAAGTTTGATATTTCATTCGTTTCATTGAATAATTGTTCTAATTGCCCTTCTTTGATTTAATTAAGTGCTTTATCGCATTAAAAGTAAGCCGTGCGTCGTATTGTCGTCTTACATGGTTGTGTCGTATTTGGTTTCAGGTGGTAGTTCTTCTGGGCCGTAGTTGATCTTCTTTCTTTTGCCCTTTTTGCAGTATTATCCAGGTGGGGTTCCGTTTCCGAATTCGGTTTTCCTTATACGTATGTAAATATTCCATATATACCCGAAGCCTGTGTTTTTATGCTTTTATGTTTTCTTTCTCCAAACTTATATTATACGTAGCTACTTGAAAACCATATTATTTTAATGAGTTTAAAGGAAAATGCTTTGATATAAAATTATTACGTATAACCCCTCAAAAGCTCTTTTAGCTCAAAAGGGTAAAAATTGATTTGTTAATTGGTTCCTTTAACCACATAAGCATTTGAAATGCAATGAATTATCTTGGCTTTTATGCCTGGCCATGGAGCCACATTATATTATTGGGCCCGGACATCAGGGTACGGGGTGAAGCCGGATAGACGTTGGGTCTACGGTGGATCTCAATGCTTTGGTCTCCAAACTGATGGGAGCTCGGGGGTATGACAGGAGTGGCAACCCTTTTGAGTACCTGCGCCGGACGGGATCTAGTCTATATCCTCAGCCGAAGATATATTGGATATTTGTCCTTGCATATATGATTATATAGTAGCGGACTAGCTACCTGACTATACAAGGAGGAATAAGGGAGGTTTATTTGATATTTCTGATATTGTGAAACAGGTGGTTGATGCTCGACTCGCCGAGTTTTTACTTTATCGCGAAATTATTCGATTCACCAATAATTGCGAAAACCTTTATTTTTCCTTTGCTTTCTTCTCATTTACAAACTGGTGAATCTTTCTGTTGTTTCGATAATATATACGTATTACAGCCCCCTCACTTAGTCACTTTGACTAACCCCATTACTCTGTGGTTGTCTTTTCAGGTTTTGTTGCTAGGCGGATTCAGGTCGTGTCCTTGGAGTCATTTACTTTTGATTAGGTGATTTCATTTCCTCCTATGTATCTGGATAAATAATTAAAACCCTAGAGATTGTAGATGTAACTGATGAAAATTAGTGTGAATAGCGATATTGAGGTTTTCAGTGGCCTTGGTGGGCTTTATAATTGTGTTTTGGATTATGGTTGTTCTAGCTCCGTGAGTGGGATAGGTTGTGTTAATTTGCTTCCGCTGTATTATTGTTCATTGTCCTATTTTTTCTAAAAGCAGATCCGCCTGATATTTATTTTCCGTTTGCCAGGTTGTAGTTCATAAACGGACGTTTAGTTCTTGTTATGGATTGTGACTTGGTGCGGGACGTCACGTCGCACCGTATTTAGGGATGTGCCGTTACACTACCGAGTTCCTACCCGAAGCCGATAATGTCTCACGATCTGTGATATCGCATTTCTAGATGGACTGGGGCTCTTTCGAATCGCCCCTAACACATTTCTTTCATAACAGCCGGCTAGGTCGAACATGATGACCTAGACAAAAATGGCACCCGGCTAGGTCGGACAGGACGGCCTAGGCAAAAATGGGATAAATACAAAAAAAAAAGAATCAAAACTAGGGGACTGTCAGTAAGTGACCCAGTACTTAAGGAAATCCGAGGTCAACCAAGGGATCCGAGAGGGAAGTTTAGCCCCAATTGGTCCGAGCCTTACCTCATCAGGGAAATTCTGACAGGAGGTGCAGTTTGGCTAACTGACCTCGACGGCCTCCCCTACGAACCTAGACCAACTTAAGAAGTACACGCCGTGAGAAGGACTGCGGATGCCGTTCCCTAACCCCCCTTATTTTTTTGCTAGCCACTACCGTTCTTCCATTACACATGTAACAGGAACTACGTATAGCTTGATCCTCCATGAGAGTAGTTTTTGAGTGAAAAATCCTATAAAAGGCCAAGTCTAACTATAAAGACTCACGCCTTAGGTAGAAAACCGACCTCTCTAGACTAGGTCGTCATTTCAAAATATAGATTGTGAGGAAAAATGGAGGTATGTGGGAAGCTCGAGAAGTTACTTCGAGTTCAGCTACAATTTTCAATAAAATTCATCTTTTCCTTAGCCAATCTGAGCCAAGTGACGGGACCTTGCCACAATCCCATCATACCCCCCTTTTGTTTCTTAGCCTTTCTAAGAGTTCAAGAAGCGCCTCCAAGTGCGAAATGGCTTTTACGTTCAAAGTCCGAGAGCTCAACAAAAAAGGAGAGAGGAAAAGACCCCAAAGGAAAAAAAAAATAAGAAAGCAAAAGGGGCAAACAAAAAAAAAAAAACTCGAACAAAAGATCCCCAAGGCAAAGAGGGACAAAATAAAAGCAAAAAATAAAAAGAGAGTGTGAGGAAAAGTGAGCCAAAAATAGACTTAACAAAGTTCTGAAAAGCCGCACGTGCTGAGCTCTTACATTCTCCTACCCACATTAATCACCGTAGCCTTTCTATCAAGCCTTCAACCTCATTCTGCTAACCTACCTTGGACGGCATCCAAGGAAATACTCGTACACGAAAAAAGGTACCTTAGTCGGTCTAGGCTAGTCGGTATAGGTACACGTCACTCCCTAGAGGAAGGGGCGTATCCGAGATGGCGTCAGGGCGGCACCAGTTGTCGGTTCGACCAACTCTCAAAGTCCTTAGGCAAACCAAGGCAATCCGAGAGTCTAGGTTTTCCTCACCCATACTGGGGCTGGTCAAATCCCTAGATCCTTTAGGTAGAAACCAAATCCCGCTCGTCCCTCAGATCGACATCATAAGATCTGTACACGGCCCGTCTTCACAAACACCACACACTGGGGCTGGGCAAGACCCCAGTATCCAAGCAAATCCTACGTTAGGGCTGCATAGGGAAGGAACCCCTCAACCTGGTTAGGATCAAGTCCTGCAGCAAACACCCTGCCATGAGATGCTTGTCTCAGCGCAACAGCTCGCACGTTAATCCAGCCCACACTGGGGTTGCTTAGCAAGAAAAGATCCCCCTCCTAGCTAAAGAAAGGAATTCCATGTCCGACATCTCAGCATGAAACGTTCGGTCTTGTCAATACACATTGGGGCTGCCCGCGAAAAGGCAATAGCCCTTTGGAACGGCTAAAATGGCCTCTACGAACAACATTTGGGCATCACGTCCCGACTACAGAACGAGTTCGTCCCCCCCAGCCAACTGGATCTTGATGTCCTGCAAGCTTAGGTCTAGTACTGTCTAGGAGCGAGTAACCTTCAGAAAGAAAGAGTACTGCAAGTACAATAGGTAGTCTAGGTTCTAACCCAGGTATCCCCAGAACAATCCCAGTCAATATGCACGAACGCAGGGACTGTTCCTCCTGTTAAAGACTAAGCGATCAAACCCAATCATTTTGGTCTAGGCATGGCAAAATTCCCCAATCCCCCACACGCCAATGGCGTGCACCCGTCAGGTGTCATGAAATGGTCATTTCATACATCTATGCACACGTGTCTCGAAGACGCAAGTACACCATGAAAATGAAGACAACATTTTCATAAATAGATAAGGCTTACAAATCAGTACAGTATGTGATACGAGAGTACTACATAGTAGCAAAAAAACCTATCTATACTCCATACGGAAGGACCCGTCCGCGGAACTGCTTTCACTACCACGGTAAGGACTGCCACCGGACACGTAGATATCCTCATCTGAGTCACTTGGAGTAGTGTCCTCGGTATGCTTCTGAGCCCTCGCCTGAACTCGACTCTCATCGATCATCGGTCCACCCTGAGGTCTCGCCGCTGGCCTATCATAGCGCGCCTTGGTGCGTCGCTCCTGACATACCACCTTACCCTTGCCCTTCTCAGCCATCCCATCAGACCCACGCCGAACTGGGGCTGAACGCCGGTCGTCGGAAGAACCCTCCGACTGATCTCAACGAACGGGCACGTCCCATCCCCGTCTCTTTGTTCTCTGAGACGAACCCTGCAGGGAAAAATGCAACTATATCAAATATAGCAAAGACGACCAAAAACTCAAAGGTAAAACAGAAAGGGAAACATACCGCATCGTTCGATCGACAAACTAACTCCAGAACAGGCCCGTCCTCTTCATAAGCTCCTTTTTCAAGGAGTGGATTGTAGCGGGCGCCCTAAACGGGTAACGCACGCCCTGCACCGAGCCCCGACCCGGAACCGAAATGGAATCCGACCCGAATCAAAACCTGGCGAACGACACACATTTACTCAATGACTAGGCGGGGGTTTCAGAAAAAAAAACGAAAGAAAACGACAGAGGTCCGGAAGAGAAATTAAACAAAACGATAAATCATAATAAATGCACAGGTATTAAAGCCCACCAAGGCCAACGTAATTCAATTACTTAAATAATAAACGGGTTCGATACAATATTCTGACAATAAATAATAACGGGTTCAACATATAATCCCGAATACTACATAAATAAAATCCTACTATCGTAAACATAAATATTAGCCAAGCGGGAATAGAGTTATACATGAGCAAAATAAATGCAACTCTAACGACGACGACTACGACGACGATCAAATCCCGCCTAGTATCCTGAAACCACTACAGGGGTGAAACAGAGGGGGTTAGTCAAACGACTAAGTGAGGAGGGAATAATAATGTATATTACAAAACGGAAATAAATCACCATTTTTAAACTTAAAAGAAATCAACATAAAAGAAAGGTTTTCGTAAACGGGTGGTGATTTCAGCATAAAACATATCATATGACTCGGCGAGTCGAGCCCTTAACTCCAATTTCCAAACGTAAAACGGGAAACCACCCTTATGCCTCCAATGTAGACGGACCGCTAAATCCGAACTACGCCTATCATACATACATAACTCAGGTACTCAAAGGGCTGCCACTCCGGCCTCACCCCGAGCTGCCAAAGGTGGAGGGAACCATAGAATTTCCGCCATAGACCCGATATCTACCGACTTCGTCCTATCATCCTGACTCCGGGCCCAAACATACATACATACAGTTCATAACTCGCTTTTCAAATCATTTCGGGTTGGCCGAAAGACCGTTTGAGACATGTCATATGCGAGGCCGAAGGCCAAAGTTTGCCTTAGAAAACAAAGGATTTTTACATGTCTCTTTCGCAAATGTTTCGAAGACTATACGTAGTACTTTTTCATATCAAATCATTTTCGATAAATCGAATAAACATAATAGGCATGAATATCTACTAAGTATATATATATAGAAACGGTGTGAAAACAAAACGTAAACAAGGCTTATATCGGGAGAGTCTTATTTATATATACATAATAGTACTGGAATCAGAAACGGAAAGCCTCACCTGTTGGCTATACAAAATAAGAACAAAAGCAAGAACCGGTGCTACTCCACGGGAGTATCGTCTGCAAAATACAAAGACATAACCAAATAAGACTAACGACGACGCACGGCTTATACGAATACATTAAAACACATAGAAGCACGTTGAACAATCAAATAAAGCACTTAAGTTCAAATTATCAAGCATAAACAGAGTAATTCGTGAATTCGAAAATGCAAATCAATTCCAAATGAAATGAAACTTTACGGACATGCTTTAAATATCATAAAGGAGTATGCATTCGAATTTCGTGAAAATCGGACTTCATATGCAAAAGTTAGAAAATTTGACGAAAACTTAAAATGCATAATTAAAAATCCCGAACATGTTATAAATTCGTAAATCATGCAATTAATATCTATTTCATATATATCGAATACACGAGCGAAGAAAAGAATTTGGAAAAGACGAGTCTCGGAGGGACCCGTAGGCCAAAATTGGCCCCGAGTTACAGAAGGTCAAGGCCCTGTTCAAACGGGCCACACTTGCCTTGTGCGCGGCCGTGTGCCAAGGCCGTGCGCATCAAAGAAGGACACGCACGGTCTCTTGCACACAGCCTCAAGGCCGTGTGCACAAGGTCGTGCACCATAAACCATGCGCACGGTCTCTGGCACGGCCGTGCAAGAGGCCGTGTACCTCCACACGGGCTTGCCACACCCCGTGTGCAAAGCCCGTGCACGTCAAGAATGAGCAGAACACTTCGCAGAACCAGAAAAACCACGCAAATTCAATCTTAATTTCAACATTTGATCATCTAAACATGCAAATCACGCCCTAATATTTACATATAATGATCTACAACATATAAGCTACACATAGGATCCAAAAACACGAAAATCCATCCATAAATTCTCTCGAAATCACATAAACCCTAAATTATTCAACTATATACAAAAATGAGAAATACGAGGCATAGGAGACATTAAACGAGAGGGACGTGAAAGGCTTACTCGTAGAAGAGATCGTGAGGAGTTCGTAGGCGTAAACGGTTTGAAAATCGGTCGGGAAACGGGGTCGGGACGATCGTTTGAACCTTCTTCCTTCTCTTTCTCTTTTTTCTTTCTTTTCTTTTCTTTCTCCTTGCTGCTGCGTTTTGGGCGAGAGTGAGGTGGGAGAGAGAGTGGTGAGACTTAGTCAAAAGTTTGACTAGGGTTTAAAAATCGAAGGGGCAAATTCATAATTTCGCAAAATAAGTTTGAAAACTCATGTTGTCCAAATAATACATAATTACAAACGCACATTGACAATTCGTAATTTAAATATAGAAATTCATTCATTTATAAAATTATTCTAAAATCTCATAATAAATATCAAATAAAATAATAAATTGCGCAAATACCCGATTCGGACATACCGGATTATAATTCGGATTTTCGGGGCGTTACATGGATCATCTTCATGGCCTCCTCATAGGCCACCTTGCAACCCTGCACAGCCAAGAGGTTACTACCACATCACTAAACCTACATGGAATGATAATGAGAGGAAGGCAAAGGACATACCTTCTTCTTCAAAAACGCAATCCCTGGGACCCCGTCTATCCCTAGATGAGGAAGGGTCTGACTCACGGTGATACCTCGGAAGTCGACCATATAAAACGTCCAAGCAGGAAAGTTCCTGGGCACGTCCGCAGGGCGGACTGGGGCTGCTGCAGCCTCCAGAGCGTCCCCCTCATCATCATTGTCATCGTCATCATCTCCCTGCTGCCCCCCTTAGGTGGAGGAAGCCCCGGACTGACGAGGGAATCTACGCATCAAATACTGCCTGGCAAAGTCAGTGTAGGTCATGGACCCATCGTAAACATCCCCGATAATGCCGTGAGGCTCATCATAGGCCGCCAGTACATCCGCCTCTCGAGCGAAAGACACGCCCCACACGTAGGGTGGATCGACCGGAATGGTCAACACGTGGGCACCACCCGTCTGGTACAACACCCGGGAACCCAAATAATGTACTCCATCAAAGGGACAGCTGTATACGTGATCCCTCATGGACTGGAGATAGAGATCCTGGTGCGTGATCTCGTTCCATCGTCCCCACTGTACCTGCATTCGGAACAAAGATTTAGACAAGGATCTCTCCAATCAAAGACAGACCGAAAGGAGAAAACTCTCACCCGACTGATGGTGACTGACTCCAGAGCCCTCCGACAAGCCACCACTGTCAGGCGGCCCATAGCCTGGACGTTCCCCTGAGTATAACGACGAGTCAGAGGGAAGGCACACTTCATCGGGTCCTCGAAAGTTGGGTTATTATAACCCAGTATCTCCGCGACCCATATTTGCAACAGGTCGAAAAGGGATTACACAACTATAACCCGATAGGAGATAAAATGCAAAGACAAGAAAGCCCCTAAAGACATACCACCCAAGCAGGAGTATAGCCTCCACATGATGAAATCCTCAGCTGGCTGTAGGCATCCATCCACAAGTAGCAGGCCATGAACCCCGCTCTGCCCCAAGCATAATCCCTAATGCGTCCAAAGACCACTAAGGACCCCAGCAACCCCAGTGGTGTACAAGAAGATGAGTTGGCAAAAATCGTACTGCACAACCCGTACAACAGAAAGGCTCGAGCTAATCTTGCCATCTCGGCCGGATCCCGGATGTCGAAATTCCGAGTCGACCATGTTCCTGATTCCCCCTAGGGACAGTGCTGACGGACTCGCGTAGGTCATACCGGGCCTAGCAAATCGACCACTCTGTCATTGGTGACGTCCTCCCACCAATCGAGGTCCTGACCCTCGAAGGGCAGTCCCTGTAATCATAAAGAAGTCCATTAGGGTCGTAATCACCTCGAACGAAGGCAACTGAAAGGTCTTGGTGCAGTCCCACCACCTCTCGCCAAGAGCCCGAGTCATACCCCCAATCTGCCTCATCATCGACAGAGAACCAAAGAAAGCACCCAGGCCCGATGCCATCCACAATCCTCCTGGAAGGATCCGGAAGGACTCGGTACCATGCACTCCCACCCAAGCACCCCCCAGACGCAGACACCCCTCCATAAAGAAATGGAGCTACAGCTTCTTGGAGCTCATCCATGAATTGATAGCCGAGTCGAAGTCCTCTATATCCACGATATGAGGAGCAGGACAAGGCTTTGAAGCCTCACCCCCTGCAAGCAAGCAAAAGATGGGTCAACAATAGGGTAAAAGAGCACTACAATGTCAGCCCCTACCCAAAAGCCCACCAAAAAGCCAATCTCTAAGAAAGCCCAAACCAAAAAAAAAAAAAAAGAAGAAGCCCATACGAAGGCCCAGAAACACATGTTTCTCAAAAGATATCTCTTTCGACTAACATTCCACCCAAACAGAGGAGTCCTGCAAGCCTCTAGCCCAAACAATCAGTAAAAGCTCACTTAAGTATTTTCCCAAACACCTAGTGGGCATAAACACTATTCACACAAACCCACTTCCCAAATCTCACATTTCCCTTCGATAGAAACAAGATTTTCTTTGCAGATCTGAAGCATCACAAGTCTAACTACAAATCCTCATCGAAATCCCCATCAGAAAGCACTCAAAATGACGGAAAAACGAACATATGCAGCATAAAGCATAAAAGGGTAAAGTAGGAAACTTACCCCCGTTCGGAAAAACTCTTGATGCAAATGCGGAGTAATCTCCCTCCTCAACTCAAACTCCCCAGACTCTCGCCTCTCGCTGAGCGACCAGACAGGTATTCCACCCATACACGTGACAACATGCTGGGTAATCCCCTCGGATGCTCCGCCTCTCACCATCATCACAAACGAGCAAAAGAATAACTTTTCGGTGCTTCAAACTACTCGGGAACACTAGAAACTGAAAATCAAGTTTCTGACCGAGAGAGCATGCCGGAAAGAATGACGAAAATGAGCCCCAGGCTGCTTACTTAAACCAGCCGGCCGGCCAGCGCGCCTGTAGCGGGCGCCCCAAACGGGTAACGCACGCCCCTCACCGAGCCTCAATCCGAAGCCGAAACAAAAATCCGACCCTAAATTGAAACCCGGCGAACGGCAAACCGATTTACTCAATCACTAGGCGGGGCTTTTGTAAAACAACTGACGACAACAATGCGGAAGCGGAAGCAACAGTAAACAAAATGAATTCTACAAACGGGAAATTAAAGCAGCAACCCAATTGCGCAAATAGTTAAAGCCCACCAAGGCTAGCGGAATTCACTTAGAAAACTTGAATCAAATCATAACGGCTTCAACATTAAATAATCCCGAACTCATATCATAACCTACAGAATACATATAACGGTCAAGTATCTAAACAACCTAGGAATGAACAATGACAAAAGCAGAATAATTCCGCAATACAAGACCGACGATGCCCACCTAGTAACCACCTGAAACAGATAAGGTTAAAAACAGGGAGGGTTAGTCAAAAGACTAAGTGAGGGGAAAAAGGGAGTACATACATAATAGCATACGGGAATAAATCACCATTTTAACTTAAAAGAAAACAAACGTAAAGGAAGGGTTTTCACAAAAATTCGGTGATTTATCATAACATAACATAACGGGACATATCATATTTCTCGGCGAGTCGAGCCCTCAACTCCTCATAACATATCATAACATACCTGAAAACCATACCAACCTTATTCCTCCCATATAGCAGAAGGACCGCTAAATCCAAACTGCTTAGGATAAAGGCATAGCCTATGTCTCAGTTGACACGAAGTCAACCGCCGCAGGAGCACAAAGGTTGCCACTCCGGCCTCACCCGTGCTCCCGGTAAACATGGAGCAAGCTACCGAATTCCACCGTAGACCCGCTGTCTATCCGGCTTCATCCGATCGCCTTACTCCGGGGCCCACATATCATATCATACATATCATATCTCGCATTTTTCATAACTATCATTTTCCTATTAAAATAGGAATCAAGACATTTCGGGCAGGGCCAAAAGGGCCGTTTGAGACAGGCGATGTAACGGTAGGAAACGCAACCGGGTGTTCCATCGTCCTGGGGGAGAAACCCGCCCTAACGACTTCACTCAACGAGAAGGTTTCCAAACCCAAAATTACATTTAAATCGAAACATAGTTCGCTTGTCTCTTTTTGAAAACATTTCGAAATCATATACATAATATTCATTTGATATCAAATACGTTGTTCTTAAACCTCATAAAAGTAATAAGAATAAAGTATTTACTAAATATAGTAATACGGGATGAAAACGTAAATTATACATGCGAGGGTTATTTAGTGAGGCTTAACAATACATATCTACATAATACGGAATAACAACGGAAATCTCACCTGGCGACAACCCAAAAGAAAGCCCAAAACGGAAACGAGCAACCTAATCCACGAGAGTGGAACCTGCAACTGACAAATGACATAACCAAGTAAGACATACGACGATGCACGGCTCATACGAAAGCATAGAAACACGTAAAAGCACGTTATACAATCACATAAAACACTTAGGTTCAATTATCAAACATAACGAAGTAATTTATGAATTTAAATATGCAAATCAAGTCCAAATGCAACGAGACTTTACGGACATGCTTTAAATACCATAAGAGAGTATGCATTCGAATTTCGGAAGAATCGGACTTCATATGCAAAAGTTAGAAAATTTGACGAAAACCTAAAATATACTATTCATAGACCCGAACATGCTATAAATTCATAAATCATACAATTCATATCTATTTCATATATATCGAATACACAAGCGAAGAAAGAATTCGAAAAAAAGAGCCTCAGAGGGACCCGTAGGCCAAAATTGGCCCTGACTTGCAGAAGGTCAGGGCCTGTTCAATCGGGCCACACGGGCTCATGCACACGGCCTTGAGGCCTTGTGCACCAAGACTGTGTGCACACCAAAGAGACACGCACGGTCTCTTGCACACGGCCTCAAGGCTGTGTGCACAAGGCCGTGCACAACCACAACATGCACGGTCTCCTGCACGGCCGTGCGGGAGACTGTGTGCACCCACACGGCCTTGCAACACCCCGTGTGCAAAGCCCGTGTGCGTCAAGAAACAGCAGAAACTCACAGAAACGCGAAACCTTCGCAAATCCAATTCAAAAACCATCATTTGACCAATTAAACATGCGAATCCTTCCCTAATTATCACATATAATGTTCTACATCATCTAAGCTACACATAGAGTCCAAAATCATAAAATTCCATCCATAAATTCTCTCAAAATCGTATAAAACCTAATTTATTCAACTATAAACAAAATCGAGAAATATGAGGCATCGGAGACATTAAACGAGAGGGACGTGAAAGGCTTACTCGTAGAAGAGATCGCGGGGAGTTTGTAGGCGTAAACGGTTCGAAAATCGGTCGGGAAACGAGGTCGGGACGATCGTTTGAATCTCTTCCTTCTATTTCTCTTTTTCTTCTCTTTTCTTTTCTTTTTCCTTTGCTGTTTACGTGAATGAGGTGAGAGGGAGAGTGTTGAGAGTTAGTCAAATAATTTGACTAGGGTTTAAAATCGATTCGGGTTCCCGGCTCATAACATGAATTTTCGGGGCGTTACAATCACCTCTCCTTATGAGAATCTGGTCCCCAGATTCTACTGATTAGAGTTAAACAACTCTGGGTGAAACTTATGCATCTTCATTCGAATCTCTCACGAAGCTCCTTCGACTGTCTGATTCATTCAAGGGACTCGCTAGGAGATATTTCGCGGATTGCACAACTCCAAGCCTGTTCGGGGTTCTTGCAAGTAGCTTTTCAGTAGAACTTGAGCTATCTCCATTTATTGTCGAAAGGCCTGAATCCGATCGACAGCACCTTGGAGAAATCCCAGATAAACCTGTAACAGTAATTACCATCTTAAACCTTCAGTAGTCCGGACACGAAGTCCATGGTGAATCCATTCCCAATCCCACATAGGGGTATGCAGTAGTCATAGCTAACTCCTTAATCTTTGATGCTCGGCTTTGATCTGCTAGCAAGCCAGGTATCTCTTGACTTAATCGAGTAAATCTCTTTCTTTCGACTCTTCGAATCATGGGTCCGGGACTTATATTGGGAAGTATCGGGGTTACCAACACAAAGCTGAAACTTTGGATTATTCTTCGCTCGAATTGTCTGACTCGGGATCCATTCTTTTGCAGACTAGGCATTTTAGATTCTTCAACCCAATTCTGACTGGGTCGCAAGGCTATGAATGAAATTATCGAAAATGGTGCAAGTCCAATTCGGTTTAGCCTCAATTTGTGACATGCTCGTGATTTGGTTCAAAGTACCAACTAAGATATGCGCTTTTCCCAAGGAACACTGATTCTTGTAATCTTAGTCCTCAAACATTTTCCATTAACGACATTGGGGTTGGTTCAACTCCTCCTGAGTTAACACTTGTTAAACTCTCATAATCTGTGGGGATGTCAACAAATTCCATAAGAGATAGTGGCGACGCTTCAGCCAATCCTCTCCTACAGTAGCTAGTGCAATGTCATGAGGGGATACTTTCTGGTTGATTTTAGCTTCCCGAGCATGAGCTATGGTTTCTTCATTAGTACCATTCACCAATTCAACCTTTCATGTGACGCATTCCCACTCACGATGATTCCTTCGACAATTCCTTCGGAATCCCTTGAGCAGGGTTAATATTGAAGTTGTAGTTAATCTCTTCTCGACTCCTAAGAACAAGTCTTACAGAGATCGTCCATTCGAGTTCGTTTTCTTTCCCGTTGACTCAAGCAACAGGGTTGCAAGCTTAGAGAAATTCCACTCGAAGTCTTGGTTTGTTCCCATTCCAGTATTGCTCAAATCTTCAAAGATCCTCCTTCTCTTCTCACTCCGGATCCGAAATGACTTAAAAGGTCACTAAGTCGATCCAGATTTCACATCCGTTAGGTGGGGCAACTAGCAGGTGCCCGTTGTTTTCTGGCGTACCATACGGAGGTGTTCTGCGTTCTTCCTCTAATCTCGAGGACACCAAGGTGACTCCTTAGGAAGCAACGACTAACTCACTACGATATGAACGGGGTCCATCAAGTCGCAAAGCACTTGTCAGTACTAGAGGCAGACATACGAATTCAAGACGTCTACATCAGGCACTGAAAGCTGTCTTCAGAACATATTCGTCTCGAGCACAAAGCTGATGATACCCTAATCAAATGTTGTTCAGAAAAAATCCTCGATCTCAAAGCATATCGGACATTTCTTCATCGACGGTAGAGAATACTTGACTTCGTTAATATTCTGTGCAATTCTCGGTGAACAATACACACAGGAAGTGCACTGTCTTCTTTCTCTACAAGCAACGTTGGAGTACCCCATATCAAGATACTCGTTCGAGCACGTTCAAGGGAGGGAAGTTCATCAAGTCGGTTCTTCGATTCTGTCAGATCGGCAGAATCCATTCGGTTAGGCGACTTCGATCACTGTTCGACTTCTTAGAGTTAGATCTTTCACAAACCATACATTCCGATCTAATCGCAAGAGCTCTCAGACTCTCGGGAAGTACGTCTGTGAATTCTATGATCAACTTGGTTCTCTGGACTTAGTCAAGTCCAAAATAATCCTTTGCTGGCAACTTGGTCAAATCTGCTGCTAACGGTTCCTTCGATGATAAATGGCAGCACGCGCACGAATCGTAATTGTCCTCCAATTTGGCAACAAAGAAATAGAAAGAGAAACATCCAAAGAATCCAACAGGCACACGCACAAGTACAGCAATGAAAAGCGCAACAAGTGAGTGTAAACCACTCGAATTATAAAATGCATGTATGGAATGCCAATTAATACTTGTACCTTGCACCGAAGCATTCGGATCTAAGTTCTCCTCGACTGTCTCGATCTCTTCTTCCTCGTGCAATTTGCGCGGAGATGGAAGGGACTTCCACATGAGAAGCAACGTCCAGCTTTCTTTCGGCATTCCGACTCTTGATGGTCTCTTTGGCAAAAGCCACATACGGGTCGTAAGGCTCCCTGCGGTTGGGGAGGTGCATTCTGCTTCGATGAAGACACTTGGGAGGTCTTCTTTCCGTAAGAGGGCCCCGAAGGTGTAAATGGCCTCTTAGAACTCGCTGGAAGGTACTGAACGGTGGTAGTGGCAAGAATAGGACTCGGTCCCATTAGGTTGAGTTCAGAATCAATATGCAGAGCCATTTCCACTGCGTCGGTATAACATTGAGGTCGGACCACCATCATAGCCTTTCTGATCTTGTAAGTCAATCCCTCTACAAACTGGCGAGTCTTCCTCTGCTCGTCGGCGACCATATACGGGCAATGAATAATAAGTCTAGAGAAATGAGCCTCGTACTGGTCAACGGATGAAGTACCCTGCTTGAGAGCCAGGAACTCTCGCTCACGTCGCTGTCGAACCACCAACGGAATATACTTGGCCCGAAACTCAACTAAGAATTGATCCCAAGTCGGGACCACATGCTCTCGCTGCCATCGCTGCTCGATACGGGCCCACCAGTCATGTGCAGCTCCTGTCATCTGATATACTGCTAATTCGACCCTCTTAGGGTCCAGACATTCCATTACTCTGAACCTCTTCTCCATTGCCGCTATCCAAGATTCGGCAATAACATCATCGGGGGCACCCTCGAACTGGGGAGGGTGGAGTTTAAGGAACCTGCTCATCTCTGTCTCGGGGGAAGGTGGTGGTGTTGCTCGGTTGGTATTAACCATAAACTGCCCTAAGGCTTCCATAAACTGTGCTGGTGTCGGAACACCTGGAGGTGGACCTGGCGGTTCACGGCGAGGAAGCATTCTACAAATTCAGTACCAAACATGCATGATGATAAGTGATTATGAAAAGCTGTAACACGTAGGCAAGTAATCTTCAGATAGAGTTCACATAAGCACTTAGCACATTTGCATAATTTCCACAAAAGTCCTAAGCCGTACGACGTAGACACAACCGGACACGACAGACAACCAGGCATGGCAAATACAACCTTGAGTTTCGTATCCACCTATATCCAAGTACATCCCAGTGTTTTGATTGTAAAAGATCTTTTGTTGTTGATCATCCAACAAAGATCCATCACAATTCAAACACTAAGCGTTCTTGAACACTAGTGAGCGCAATTCCCTAAGTTACACCGGCACACAACGACTAACAAAACACCCAAAACACGACGATTCAGAGCTTAGGCCATTGGACCAAAGAAGCTCTGATACCAACTGTAGCGGGCGCCCCAAACGGGTAACGCACGCCCCGCACCGAGCCTCAATCCGAAGCCGAAACAGAAATCCGACCCTAAATTGAAACCCGGCGAACGGCAAACCGATTTACTCAATCACTAGGCGGGGCTTTTGTAAAACAACTGACGACAACAATGCGGAAGCGGAAGCAACAGCAAACAAAACAAATTCTACAAACGGGAAATTAAAGCAACAACCCAATTGCGCAAATAGTTAAAGCCCACCAAGGCTAGCGGAATTCACTTACAAAACTTGAACCAAATCATAACGGCTTCAACATTAAATAATCCGAACTCATATCATAACCTACAGAATACATATAACGGTCAAGTATCTAAACAACCTAGGAATGAACAATGACAAAAGCAGAATAATTCCGCAATACAAGACCGACGATGCCCACCTAGTAACCACCTGAAACAGATAAGGTTAAAAACAGGGAGGGTTAGTCAAAAGACTAAGTGAGGGGAAAAAGGGAGTACATACATAATAGCATACGGGAATAAATCACCATTTTAACTTAAAAGAAAACAAACATAAAGGAAGGGTTTTCACAAAAATTCGGTGATTTATCATAACATAACATAACGGGACATCTCATATTGCTCGGCGAGTCGAGCCCTCAACTCCTCATAACATATCATAACATACCTGAAAACCATACCAACCTTATTCCTCCCATATAGCAGAAGGACCGCTAAATCCAAACTGCTCAGGATATAGGCATAGCCTATGTCTCAGTTGACACGAAGTCAACCCCCGCAGGAGCACAAAGGTTGCCACTCCGGCCTCACCCGCGCTCCCGGTAAACATGGAGCAAGCTACCGAATTCCACCGTAGACCCGCTGTCTATCCGCCTTCATCCGATCGCCTTACTCCGGGGCCCACATATCATATCATACATATCATATCTCGCATTTTTCATAACTATCATTTTCCTATTAAAATAGGAATCAAGACATTTCGGGGAGGGCCAAAAGGGCCGTTTGAGACAGGCGATGTAACGGTAGCAAACGCAACCGGGTGTTCCATCGTCCTGGGGGAGAAACCCGCCCTAACGACTTCACTCAACGAGAAGGTTTCCAAACCCAAAATTACATTTAAATCGAAACATAGTTCGCTTGTCTCTTTTTGAAAACATTTCAAAATCATATACATAATATTCATTTGATATCAAATCCGTTGTTCTTAAACCTCATAAAAGTAATAAGAATAAAGTATTTACTAAATATAGTAATACGGGATGAAAACGTAAATTATACATGCGAGGCTTATTTAGTGAGGCTTAACAATACATATCTACATAATACGGAATAACAACGGAAATCTCACCTGGCGACAACCCAAAAGAAAGCCCAAAACGGAAACGAGCAACCTAATCCACGAGAGTGGAACCTGCAACTGACAAATGACATAACCAAGTAAGACATACGACGACGCACGGCTCATATGAAAGCATAGAAACACGTAAAAGCACGTTATACAATCACATAAAACACTTAGGTTCAATTATCAAACATAACGAAGTAATTTATGAATTTAAATATGCAAATCAAGTCCAAATGCAACGAGACTTTACGGACATGCTTTAAATACCATAAGAGAGTATGCATTCGAATTTTGGAAGAATCGGACTTCATATGCAAAAGTTAGAAAATTTGACGAAAACCTAAAACATACTATTCATAGACCCGAACATGCTATAAATTCATAAATCATACAATTCATATCTATTTCATATATATCGAATACACGAGCGAAGAAAGAATTCGGAAAAGACGAGCCTCAGAGGGACCCATAGGCCAAAATTGGCCCTGACTTGCAGAAGGTCAGGGCCTGTTCAATCGGGCCACACGGGCTCAAGGCCGTGTGCACCAAGACCGTGTGCACACCAAAGAGACACGCACGGTCTCTTGCACACGGCCTCAAGGCCGTGTGCACAAGGCCGTGCACAACCACAACACGCACGGTCTCCTGCACGGCCGTGCGGGAGACCGTGTGCACCCGCACGGCCTTGCAACACCCCGTGTGCAAAGCCCGTGTGCGTCAAGAAACAGCAGAAACTCACAGAAACGCGAAACCTTCGCAAATCCAATTCAAAAACCATCATTTGACCGATTAAACATGCGAATCCTTCCCTAATTATCACATATAATGTTCTACATCATCTAAGCTACACATAGAGTCCAAAATCATAAAATTCCATCCATAAATTCTCTCAAAATCGTATAAAACCTAATTTATTCAACTATAAACAAAATTGAGAAATACGAGGCATCGGAGACATTAAATGAGAGGGACGTGAAAGGCTTACTCGTAGAAGAGATCGCGGGGAGTTCGTAGGCATAAACGGTTCGAAAATCGGTCGGGAAACGGGGTCGGGACGATCGTTTGAATCTCTTCCTTCTCTTTCTCTTTTTCTTCTCTTTTCTTTTCTTTTTCCTTTGCTGTTTACGTGAATGAGGTGATAGGGAGAGTGTTGAGAGTTAGTCGAATAATTTGACTAGGGTTTAAAATCGATTCGGGTTCCCGGCTCATAACACGAATTTTCGGGGCGTTACAGCGCCCAAGGCTGATCAGCCGGCCGGCCAGTGGCGACCAGCCTGGCGCCGGGCTTCCAACCTCCATTTCTCTATTTCTCGTGCTCTGGCACCTTTTAGGACGTTCTAGACCTATCCTCAAGCCTTCAGACTTCGTTCTACATACGAAACGGGCGCCCACATGAAAGATAGTCCCTCATGCTACCACACCCAGAGAATCTCTACAGAAAGGGACTAAGCCCCACAAAAACTCGTGCCAAGCTCCGAAAACTCCTCGGCACTAAGCCCCCCTATCTACAACACGTTGATCCCAGAATCAACACTCTCGGGCAATGACAACCCTGCTAAAGAGGATACCAAAGATCCCCAATCAAGCTCTCCCAAGTGTTTAGACCCAAAATCCTCCAAGGGTGGCACAAGACCCTTATCCCTATCCAAGGGTGGCACAAGACCCTTCTCCTTGATTCAAGGGTGGCACAAGACCCTTATCTCTGTCCAAGGGTGGCACAAGACCCTTACCTCTACCCAATGGTGGCACAAGACCCTTCTCCTTGATCCAAGGGTGGCACAAGACCCTTATCCTTGTCCAAGGGTGGCACAAGACCCTTATCTATCCCAAGGGTAGCACAAGACCTCTGTAGGCCCTCAGAGGCAGTAGTATTAGCTATTCCCCACAGAGGAAAGCCCTAGAGGTTCCAGATCCGCTACGGCTTGCACGCGGTGGTGCAAAATCAGGTCTAAATTGAACCATCGGCGTTCGCCTCTCTCGAACCTCTTCCCGACGATTTTGTACCTCATCACACAATGACGTTTTGCAGAATTGATAACTCAGCCCCACCAGACATTAGGCAGACTTCGGACGCTCAGACGATCCCCGAGCGTCAAACCCTAGGGTCCATATCCCGTGACATACCCTCAGTAGCCCCCAATTGCCTCTCTACCCTTCCATATATTCGTCGAATCCCAAATTCAATGCAATATTACGATAGGACGTCGCCAAAGGAGCATTTCAGTATTCGAATCACCCCAATCGGATGTGAAAGGAAGGAGGAAACATTGAAAAACCCGGACGAGCACGCAATCCCTGGCCCGGCCCAACACGACTGGCCGGCCAACGAGACATCGCGGGCCGGCCGCCCTAGGAACTTCCCCTCTGGCTGGTCCCACCAGCCGGCCAGCCAGTCATGGCCAGGCGCACCAACCTGGCCGGCCAGTCAACTCCACCAATCGTTGCTATAACTTTCCTTATGCGAAACGCAGCCCTAACTTACCATATACGGGCCATTTTCACCCCTATATAATGAGGTCCTCCCTCATTCAATTCCTTGTCCATTCACTCTCCTCTCCTCTCCTCTCCCTTCTAAGGTTCGACTTTTCGCCTTAGAATTTCTAAAGAGAGGACTAGGCTTCCTTAGCCAGGTCCATTCTAGTCCCTTTTCGATCCCATTCTCGGTTTTAGGTTAGGAATTCCATATTCTTAACCCTTAAAACCGAAAGGAGATCTGGCGCTCTGCTCAATAGAGTGTTCGGATTTCAGTCCTGAGTTGGAGTTCTGTCCGATCCCTGCATCGTGCTCCTAAGTTCGAGGGGGGAAGCAGCAACTAGGAACGAAGTGAAGTGCAGATAAGACTACGAGGGTGAGTCTCCTTTTAGCATTTTCAGCATTTATTTACCTTCTGCTTTCCTAGTTGGTAGTAATAAATCCCCGTTCCGCCCCCTATGGGACGGAACACCCCCCATGGCTGAGGCCGTAGGGTCTAGGTGGTCAACGGGCGAAGGGTCTCCTCTTCCTCGACCCCATCTAGACTACAACTGGCGCCCGACGCCCCCCGTAGTTTCTTGCTTGCCTAAAGTGTTTTACCGCTTTCCTGCTTGAAACTCCACATCTCGCATGTCTGTGCTAACCCCAAACTTCCCGAGCATAGGGCATAGGGTAGATATACCTAGGTCTAGTTCCTTTTCCGATTTGCCGGATACCTTAAGCAGGGCTTATAATCCCTCGATACATTTAACGAAGGCCGAATGGTTTCATAGCCAGGAGCTAAACCCAAGGTCTCGTAAAAAACACAAACCTTTTACAAAATCCTCCTTTTATCCAAGAAAACTTGCTAATAACAGCTCAAAAGCCCTTTCTTAACAAAAGGACCCTTCCTCGGGTTAACTCTAGACATGAGGTTCCAGTAGTTAAATCCAACCCCCCCTCTATTCTAGACACACCCGAAAGGCTACTCTTTTCACAGAAAGTTTTTCTGTTATATCACACCCTTTTCTCAAAACAATACAAAAACCCTTCGAAAATGAGGCGTGACAAACCTCATATGTCTACTGCATACCCTACTCTCAGAAGTTCGGGGGTATGAACTACGTTGAGTCTGATTTCCAAGCTCCTTGGGATACGTAGGCAGTCGGCTCCTTCTGGCACAATGCAAAAGGGATGTAATCCCTATATTCCACATGCACACACGTATACATATATATATATATATATATATATATATATATATATATACATATATACATATATATATATTTGCTTGCCATTACTTGTCTATACATTTGGGGAACTATTATGTTCATTTGGTATCGGTGAGAAGACCTGAAAGGGGCGATGGGGGGTGTTAGGTTGTCTCAACCCCTTCCTCCATCGTAACTTAGCTCCCGAACCCATCATATGAATCTCTGGACACACACACAAGGACACACGAGCCTATACAGGTTTCCCTCTCTACCTTAACTGAGCAGGTGGCGACTCTAAACTCTCAAATGGCAAACATGAAAGGATGCCACACCAAAGGTAAAACCCACCCTTATATCGCCATCCAACCACATCCAAAACACTCCGACGAGAACACAAACAGACAAAGAAAGGCGACCACGAGCCCCCGCCCAGGCTCGGCCCGGGATGCCTTCACTTGCCGTTCGCCGGGATGGATTTTTGAATGGGGTACATTTACCCTGTTTGGGAACTCATCTCGGTGCGGATGTGGTGTTCTTCCTCCTACGTCGGAGTGGGGCGCTACAGGGTCAATTCGGTAAATTTATATTGTAGCTCGTTTAATCGAATCTAGTAATTTAACGGTGCACGTTGGACTGGGATCCTATGTTTTAAAGTGTTATTTCATCGAGGTTCCAAGTATCTTTCATAAAATTATATTTTCAATGAATTATATTTTAGCCCAAATTATTTATACTTTGACCCCAACCCGGTATTGACTTTTTGTAAACTCGTAAATTTTCACGAAACGAACCTCGAACCTTGTTAAGCTTTTCATTACGGTCATTTTGATACTAAGTTTGCCTATGTATAAATACGAAAGTTTCTATTTTTGAAAACTTATTTCTCGAACGACGAACCAACGATCGATTCTCTCCCAAAAACCCGAATTTTGCAAATGATGTCAGAATTGGACGAATTATATGTCCAGACTACCGTATTGACGATACGAGTCCAACTATACTATTTTTTGACCATTGGACAGGCGGTGACGCCACTACGGCGAAGAACAGCCGCATGACGGAGAGCTCTGGCGATCTCCACTTTCTGGTAGCGACGTGACTTGAGACTAGTCGGGTCTGGACTAGGTTTTCGAGAGGAAGCCAACGGTGGGTCCCGTGGCCATCCGACCACCGATTTTTAGTTCGATGGCATGTTTTTCGATCTCCGTCCTCCGGCGACAGCAATGGCTGGGGTTGGTCGGGAATTGAAGCTCTCGACAAGAGGAATATTTTGACATTGGTCTCACGTTAAATCTCCACCGGACGGCGGAGTTATGGCGATGTGAAGGCAGTGGTAGTCGACATCATTTTTTGGTGGTTCCAGGAGCCACGATTGCGGACCCCCATGGTCGTGACCGGCTTGAAGAGAGGAGCATTTTGGTAGTGGTCCCGTTCCTTGGAGTGATCGGACGGAGGAGCTGGGTTTCCGGCAGTGGTGCAGCGGTGGTACGTCATTCTGCCAGATTCCGGTGACGGAGTCTTCACGTAGAATGTCCGCCTCGATGCAACGGTTCCAACGGCGTTGGTATTACCCTAATCTGATTTACCGTTTGTATTTTATCGCCGTTTTTGTATGATTTTGTATATATGTCAACTTTCGCACTAGCTTTTATCTTTTCGAATCGAATAAGCCTGATTTGCTTGTACCTTAGCTTGTAGCATGTTTGATAATTATTGATAATTGATAATGTATAATTGTTTAGTCGAATTGATTAGTTTTGATTCCATTAGGCTAGAAATAAGATTAAGCCTTAGCTTGTAGCTTTTGAGCTTTTGTAAAAAGCTGTTAGGTTGATAAGTTGTAATTCAATTGATTGACTTGAATGGATTATGCATGTTTATTGTGAAATTACAATCATACCCCCTGAGTAGTTTATGCTTAAATGTTATAATTAATCAAACGCTATTTGTTATTCGTTTATTTCACGTTTTACATGTTAAATGACCATATTGCCCCTACTTGCTCTTTTATATCTAAATGTCAAATGATTTAATTTAAATAGAATGTGCAGGATAATATGGAATGACAGTTCTACCCTAAAATGATCTCTATGTTAAATATTATTTAGTTGATTTAAATAAATGTTCGTTATTCGTTATTCTATCTCTTTGAATATAAAAGGACCATTTTACCCCTAAGTGCTTGTTTGTACTTAGAAACTAAATGTTTATTCTTAAGCATGTTATTACCCTTTATTTTTTATACCTCGTATGTTATTGAACATATTGTTGCATATGTGGATTGTGAATTACTTGGTTTCTGTATCTTATTTGATTTACTTAATTCTCGTACGTCGTGCGTCTTGTCAGTGTCTTATGTGGTTATGTCTTGTACTAGATTGCAGGAGTGTCTTGTTTGTCTGTCAGTCCTTTCATAGCTATGTTTCCAGGTAAGGGTTTAAAATATTTTCAAATGGAGTAAGAGCCCTATTATTTGCGAACCAACTTATCATCCCGATTTTATTATTGCTTTAATGTTTTCTAGCCCTTTATTATATCATAGTAGATATTTAACTATTATCTTTATGATAGTTAATCAAACTTTTTTAATATCAAACTGTATACGTATATATGCTTTACACAACGTTTTCAACTAGAGACAAGGAAACCTATTTTGTTTTAAAAGGCGAACTTTGGTCTTTTGGCCCCGCATATAACCTTATCTCGAACAGCCACTTTGAACACCAAAATGTAGTGTAACGATTGCAAAGCGAGTAAACGATAACGTATCTTGGGCTGGAGTTATACAGGAGGTGAGCCTGGAGACGAGCGTCTAAGGCAAATCCCGATGTGTGCTTCTAACGTGTTAGGTTAGGCCGGTCAGGAGGTTGGCTAGCCTAAGATAATGCAAGGGTAATGTTATTTTCTACATGTTTCCTTAATCGCGTGGTGACGTTGCTTTTAGCACGCCTCTAGAAATCGTGTAACGACTTGCGCATACCGATAACGACCGGGTGGTGGAGTATTTTTTTGTGCATGCTTATTGTGGGAGTCACAAGGAGAGGGCCCGTGCTTGCCGGGGCATATAACGAATGAACGAATGAATGATTTACCACTTTACTTAGTCGAATTACAATGCCGACCTTTATTATTTATTTTCAATTGATAGAACTGTTTATTGTCAACTGTCAACGGATTGTAAATCGACTAAGACTCCTTTTAAACTGATCGGATTAATTATGTGCTAAAACGATTTCAAAGGATCCGTTCGTCAATCTTTGATTGTGTTAAACTTAGCCGAACTCTGTTTTGTCGTACAGTTTTACAACTTATATTATTTATGTTATTTCTTAAAACAAGCAACATTCACCATTTTGGTTTTAAATAACGAACGACGAACTGTGATCAATATACTATATATCCCCTTACTGAGTATCCTTTATACTCACCCCAGCTGCTTTGGTTCTTACTTCAGGTTTCTTCAGGCAGACGGGTGGCAGTGTCACCTATGTGGTCAGTTGGCAACAGCAAGTCTAGTTTGATTCGTGTCTCGTCTTGGTTAGTCCCAGTGTCCAACAACAGTCGTGTCTTGATGATATTTTCTTTCATTAATGCTTCTGTTATAGTTGAAAGAATTGAACATGCTTTGAGATTTAGATTATGTTGTAGTTGATGATATCTAGGCTTTATTTGTATTAATTGTTAAAAATTGAGAATTGTTACCATGGATGACTTTGATGATAATAACTGTTGATTTATTTTGCTTCCTCATATCTGTTGTTGTTGTTGTTGTTGGACGTCAAGGTTGTCGTTGCCAAGTTATTTGATCGAGTGAGTGCCGTTCGCTGGGATGGAATTTCGAGTAGGGTACTCTGTCTTGCTCGGGAGTCTGTTTCAGTTCGAGTGTGGTGTTCTTCTTCCTATCCTTGGAGAGGGGCGCTACAGTATGGGTGCTCCTACGGTGGTAGTGTGGTGCAGAGCGGAGGTGGTGGTGTTTGTACGGGGTGATGGTGGTATGTATGAGCGCGGGTGGTGATGGTGGCGGTAGCGGTTATGTGTGCGGCGGTGGGTGGGATGGGAGATTGGTGATGGTGAAGAAATTCATTTTTTTCTTAATATTTTAACTATTAGATAGTATTTAATAATTATAATATAAAATAATTTATAAAATTTATTAATTTAATCAACTAATGTATATAAATATGAAATAAGTTAAAATTTAAGTATAATAATTAAAATAAGTGAAATATATAAATGTATTATCCTTAAAAAATATATATAAATATATTATCTTAATTTTTTAAAAGATTAAGTAAGTTCTTATTCTTCTTTTAATTCTTGTTTTGAATTTCAATTTTATTTTTTGTATTGCCGCCTATATGGCCGGCTAAATTCTTGTGTTGAATAATGTCATGATGCTAAGATCTGGTAGCATGGCATAATAATAATAAAAAAAAAAAAAAGAGTACCAGGAACGAAAATTTTGATTTCTGAGATGGTTTGAATAAAAACAGGCAGGGATTAGGTTTAACACCGAAGTCTGGATTCGCCCACTTTGTTGCCATGTTTTAGGCGTTTTTAGGGCTTGCCTCCATGACTGGTTAAGAACTAAATCCCTTGACAGTTTTTAATTCTGTAAAACAATCCTGAACAGTGTTCAAAATTTCAGTTTGTGGTTCTCAACAAAAATACTTAAAAGATTCTGTCAATAAATGGTATCAGAGCCATGGTATTAAGATCTTGGTAAATGATATTATTCAACACAATTCTCTTATGATGAATATCATAAGAAACACAGATACTGTTAAAAACAGTGTCGAAGAGGAGTATGATATTCCTCAAAATCTTGATTTGCTTAATAAATGGACTATTCCTAAAATAGACCCAAAAATAATTTATAAATTTGGTACTTTTGTGAGAATAGGTTTAAAACAAGTGGTTAAAACCACAGAAGAAACAATTTCCCTTAATAAGGATGAAATGATAGTTAGATTACTCAGTAATAGAGATCTGAATAAATACAAAAAATTATATAAGTTTATCCATATTGGATTAGTTCAGGTTGCCTTTAAACCTTTAACCTTAGAAGGGTTACCAGAAAGCTTCATAGCAGCTTTAAGAGATGGTAGAAATTTAGATTGGAAACAATCTTTAATGGGTATTATACAGTCCAGTTTGGCCCATGGCCCAGTTTATTTTAATGTTTACCCTAATCTACAATTATCTTTAACTGATATCAACATTCTTGATGCTTTAACATTAAATGTTAAAACCCTTGGTTATAATTATGCTCCAGGATCTGAGGTTATATGTGTTTGCTATAGAATTTATTACAAACCTCTTCATACTTTGAATCCCCACTGTCAAATGGTTGACAAACCATTAAATGAAACTATTCTTATAGAAACTAATTTTAGTAGATCTGAAATCACTACTAGAAGATCTATCAAATGGGATGAAATAGCATTCCCAGAAAACTGGATTATTGAAAGAGTTGTTCCTGCTCTACCTAATACTCAGGATAAGGCTACTAATATAGTGCAAACTCCTGAGGGAAATGTTGTTATCAATTTTGATAATCCTAGATATCCTCTAAAACCTGGATCACGTCTTTCTAGATCCAGTTCTTCTTATTATCATATATCTCCTCTCGATTATGAGGTTAAATCTCCTTCTAGGTTTCCTACTTCTCAAATCAGAGAAACAGAAAAATCTTCTGATGATGCTCCTCCTGATACAGTTGAAGAATTAAGAATTCACCCTGATAATATTGTTAGAGGTGTTTATAGAGTTGATGCAGACATGACTGCATCTGAAATGAATTTCTCTGTTTAATGGATTTTAAACCAAAAATTAATTTTAGCCCGGGATCACCGGCAAGAAAATTAATTCAGCAAAAATTCAATCTCCCTAGGTGGGAACCATTTAAAAAGAGTGTAACACCCCAAAACTTGAGAAATATGTACCATGTGGGCATTTGTCCCACATAGGAAAAACATAAGTAATGTGAAGGGTTTATAAGTGATCTTCCAAGCACAACTACCATGTGGTGCATCACCTTTTGGCAAGTGGTTTCAAGCCAAACTTTAGGGTTGTGCTCAGTGGTGGTGAAGCTTATACCCGCGCGTCCAACGGGTGCCGTTGTGAGGGTTCTCCTCTCCGCGCCCGGGGCTGCGACAAATGGTATCAGAGCCAACCGTCAGCTATGGGAATGCATGTTCCACACATGACATGAGTCGTGAGTCACCGCTAAAGGGGCTCCGCTCGGCGTGTTGTGGGCAGCTTCTCCACTGGCGGGAAGCCACGATCCTATGTCACGGCGTAATGAGGACATTACCCTCTCAAGGAGGGGTGAATGTAACACCCCAAAACTTGAGAAATATGTACCATGTGGGCATTTGTCCCACATAGGAAAAACATAAGTAATGTGAAGGGTTTATAAGTGATCTTCCAAGCACAACTACCATGTGGTGCATCACCTTTTGGCAAGTGGTTTCAAGCCAAACTTTAGGGTTGTGCTCAGTGGTGGTGAAGCTTATACCCGCGCGTCCAACGGGTGCCGTTGTGAGGGTTCTCCTCTCCGCGCCCGGGGCTGCGACAAAGAGGTTGTTTGAGAACTTTGCGAAATAAGATAGAAAAATATTTCAAGAAAAATTTTATAATGATCTTTCTGAAAAAAATGTCAAAATATCTTTTGTTCCACGGTTTATTAGTAATTATGTAGAAAATTATATTTCTGTTATTAAGAGAATATAAATATTCTCAAAATGGAAAGGTTTTAAAAATAATTTTCCCTCCTTCTCAATCTTTTCAAATTGAAAAAGATACTGAAACCAGGTATTATACTGCTTTCCAAAAACTCATTGATAGTGAAGTTTTACCTATTACCACTGCTCATATTAATAGTTTAATAAAATAATAAAATTATAGTAATATCTATTTAATTGTCCTTGGAGAACAAATTGTGTCTTTACATGACAGAGTAGAAAAAATTATTTCTAGCATAAATGAACTTAAAAGTTCATTCCATATTAATAAAACTCTTAACCAAGAGAGTATTGCCACTCCTAGTATTCAACCTCCTCCAGATGTCAAGGATTTTAAATTAAAATCAGTGTCTGAGCTTGAAAAAATGCTTGATGAAAAATTCAAGAATCTTTCAATCAAAACTCTTTATGATGAGTTTGGAAGTGATATGAGTGATAATGATAATTATCAGAACACTATCCGAGAAGAGATTAATAAACTCTCTAAATATGCTGATAAGCCTACTCAAAGGATGTATTATTATCCTAGACCTACTCCTCAGGATGTTCTTTTTGAAGAACAGGAGTATATTGTTAATAATTTATGAATGGAATATTGACGGCTTTACTGAGAGACAGATTTATAATGTTGTCCATAGGATGCTTATGTATAGTACTATCTGTAAGAATAATGGTAATTCCGATAAAGCTATAGCTAATATGATTATAGCAAGTTTTACAGGCCAGCTCAAAGGATGGTGGGATAACTATCTCACCCAGAGTAATAGAAATGATATTTTAAATATGATTAAAGATGAGAATGGTAGACAAGTTGAAAATTCTGTCTATACTTTAATTATTAATATTATTGAACATTTCACTGGAAGATGGTCTGACAATAGTGATAATCTTAGGACTTTACTCCAAAATTTAAGATGTCGTACTCTTACATCTTTTAGGTGGTATAAGGATACTTTTCTTAGTAGAGTTATGGAACTCCCTGAGTCTAATAGCCCTCACTGGAAATCTAAATTTATTGATGGATTACCTCCCTTATTTGCTGAAAGGGTTAGGAAAAACCTTAGAAAATGTGATGTTAATATTAATTATGATAGTTATACTTATGGCAAGTTAATAGGAACTTGCATTCGGGAAGGCTTAGCCTTGTGTAATGAAATAAAATTGAGCCAACAGATTAAGAAACATAATCTTAATGAGAAAAAGCAGTTAGGTCAATTTTGTGGTCAATTTGGAGTAGAAAATCCATCTACTAGTCAGGATAATAGTAAGGCCAAGAAACATAAGAAAGATAATAAATATCATGACTTTCCTAAAAGAAAACACAGAAAGAGAAAAGAGAAGAGAGAATTTAGGAAAGAAAAAAGGAGAGCGAATGCGCCCCCTATTGTCTGCAGAAAATGTGGTAAAATTGGCCACTATGCTAATAAATGTTGGGTGAAGAAAAAAACTCAGCACTTTGGAGATTGATAATGATCTCAAAGATACTCTTAGTAAGTTACTTCTTCATTCTGATTCTGAAGAAGAAGAAGTGCCTATTGAAGGGCTTGAAGCTTTGGAAAATGATTACAGTTCTTCAGATAGTGAAGACTGTGAACCTTGTAAAAATGGTTTACCCTGTGAAAGAGAGGATAACTCTGACCAAGAAGAAGGTAATAACCTTTATCAAATTATTTCCCAATTTCAGGAGATAATATCCTTAATAATGATAATATTATAGAAATTTTGGAATCTGTCAAAGATCCCGAAATACGATAAAAAATTCTTGATCAAATAGGAGAAAAGGATTCTCCTAATAGGCATGATGAATTTATTCCAAAATCTTCTGAGCCATATACTATGGCTGAAGTAAAAAGAATGCTAAAACAAAAGCAGGTTGGGGAAACCCCAGCAAATGCTAATGATTTAGCAATAGAGATTTATAATCTCAAGAATGAGATTAAGAGTTTGAAAAGCTTTAATAAAAATCTTGAAGAAAGAGTTTTCAAATTAGAAATTTTTAATAAAGGGAAACAACCCCTTATTAATTTTGATTCTGATAACCAAAATACCTTTTCTGAGGATGATAATTTCCTTGGTACTTTAGAAATGGTTACTTCTCAAAAATGGTTTATAAAAATTTCTCTTCTTATTGATCATAATTATAAGAGAGAGTTTACAGCACTAGTTGATAGTGGTGCAGATTTAAATTGTATTCAGGAAGAAATCATTCCTACTAGATATTTTCATAAAACAACTCATTCTTTAAGTTCTGCGAATGGTCAGAAGATGGAAATAAGTTTTAAGATTCCAAAAGCTTATATTTGCAAAAATAAAGTTTGCATCCCTACTAGTTTTTTACTAGTCAAAAATATTACCAACCAAGTCATACTTGGAACCCCTTTCTTAAAGAAAATATTTCCAATAAGAAAGATTGATGAACAAGGTTTTATAGGAACTTTTGAAGGAAAAGAAATTACTTTTCATTTTATTACTGAACCTTTTACTAGAATTCTAAATCAAATTTTTAAGATTCTCTCATAAAAAATAAAGAAAATCAAATTAACTTTCTTAAATAGGAAATAAATACTTTGAATATTGAAAGTACTCTTCAAAATCCTAAATTACAGGAGAAAATAAAACTTCTTAGTAATCAGTTTTCTTTACAAATTTGTAATGATCATCCAAATGCTTTTTGGGATAGAAAGAAACATATTGTTTCACTTCCTTATGAGGATAATTTTGATGAGAAAAAAATCCCGACAAAGGTCAGACCTTGTCAAATGAATAAAGATTATCTTGAGTTATGCAAAAAAGAGATTGAAGCTTTGCAAAACAAAGGGTTAATAAGACCCTCTAAGTCTCCATGGTCTTGCACAGCTTTTTATGTGAATAAACATGCTGAGCAAGAAAGAGGTGTTCCCAGGTTAGTCATCAACTATAAACCTCTTAATACTTCTTTAAAATGGATTAGATATCCGATCCCTAATAAGAAGGATTTACTTGATAGACTTCATCATCAAGTAATATTTTAAAAATTTGATTTAAAGTCTGGATATTGGCAAATCCAAATTCATGAAATAGATGTTTATAAAACAGCATTTAATGTTCCATTTGGACAATATGAATGGAAGGTCATGCCTTTTGGTCTGAAAAATGCCCCTTCAGAATTTCAAAATATTATGAATGATATTTTTAATCCTTATAGTGATTTTATCATTGTATATATTGATGATATCTTACTGCTTTCTAAAAATATAGAAACCCATTTTAAACATCTGGATATATTCAAGAAAATTGTTGTTCAAAATGGTTTAGTTATATCTAAACCTAAAATGCAACTTTTCCAAACTAATATCAGATTTCTTGGTCATAATATTGAAAAAGGAAAAATTATCCCTATTAATAGGAGTATCGAATTTGCTTCTAAATTTCCTAATCAATTGACTGATAAAACTCAACTTCAAAGATTCTTAGGCAGTTTAAATTATATCTCTCTTTATATTAAGAATCTAGCCCAAGATACTGCTATCTTATATGATAGACTTAAGAAAAATCCAAAACTTTGGACTGAGAGTCATACTCAGGCTGTCCAAAAGATTAAGAATAGGGTTACTAATCTACCTTGTCTGAGTCTTGCTAACCCTAATTGGGAAAAAGTTATTGAAACAGATGCCTCAAATATTGGATATGGAAGCATCCTTAAACAAGTCTCTCCAAATGATAAACAAGAATATCTTGTTAGATTCCATTCAGGAAAATGGAATAATAGTCAAAAGAATTATGCTACTATAGCTAAGGAAATTTTAGCTATTCTCAAATGTGTTTTAAAATTTCAAGATGATTTATATAATTAGAAATTTATTATTAAAACTGACTGCCAAGCAGCAAAATATATGTTCAAAAAAGATTTTAAACATGATGTGTCTAAACAAATGTTTGCAAGGTGGCAAGCACAGTTAACCCCTTTTGATTTTGAAATAATTTATAAAAAAGGAACTGATAATAATCTTCCTGATTTCCTAACCAGAGAATATTTACAAGAATGAATGATTTTGACCGAAAATGGTTAACCAGAATGGTTCCTTACGGAATGTCTGTTTATAGGGACAGGGATAATATTCTTGCAAGGCTTAGTTGGCAGATGGATAATAGTCCAGACATCACCCCCTATAATTGGCGGATGTATAAAGATCTTTGATCCTCCACTAAGAGGACCAAATGACTTCAGGATTTTAAAAATCTAGAATAAAATTACTCAGGATAGCTATTTTAATCTTATTGGAATTCCTAGGTTAATACAGTAGGAGAAATATCTCCGGCAAAAAATTGAGCTTGATGAATCCATGCTATATGCTTTTGATAATGGATTTCAAAGATATCATAATCTGGCTCGAATAGTGAGAGAGGATAAAGCAGAGTTAAGAAGGGTTAAAACCCGGATTAATGAGCTAATAGCCTAATTGTTTTATTTTCAGAATATGGAAGAAGCCATTCGAAATAACACATTTTTAGAGTATATTGAAGAAAGAATCCGAAATATGGAGGATCAGAGGCCCTGACGCCCTGGGCCTATTAGGCCTCATCATAATAGAGTACAGTATATGGTGGAAATATTCACTTATTACAATAAAGACTATAATTATTGGAAAGCTACTAAAGAATGTTTCCAACAAATGGTGGAAATGAATGGTGGTGATCAATATAGCCAATTAATAAAAACGGCTGATGGAATGATGAAAGAAGCCAAAATAATAAGAGATTTGGCTAATAAGATTATCAATACTCAGCTAATAGCTTAAATTATTTCATATTTTCAGGATGAGCCACCGTTGCAGAGGAAATTCCTCTTATAGAGGAAGAGGAGGAAGAACAATTGCCCAAATTGGGAATCAAAGGTTAATAGCCGAAAATATTGCCAATATTACATCGTCCTCTTCGAGTAATACTTTAAAAGAGGGAGATGAACTTTTATTCAAAGAATTCATGGAATTCAAAGCAAGGCTTGGTAATACCAGCCAGAGCAACCCTTCATATGCTAATATTGTTATTGAAGATGAAGCAGAGACGGATGACTTGCCCTATGAGCAGAATATCTGCAAGGAGGTAATATTACTCCTAGAAGATAAAGATCTTCGTTGGAAAGGTGAAACATGGCACCTTATGAACAGATATCTTAATACTGCATCATTTACCGCTGGATCATACAAACAGCGTAATCATTATGAAAATATTCTTAAATCAACTGGATCTTGTGAATTTTTACATTTTTATCCAGGAAAAAATACACAAGCTTATAGCTTTAGTAAAGTTATCATTAAGCAAATCATATCTGCAGAAGAATGGGGACTAAGTACCCTAGGAGAAAAGGAATATTTTCGGCCTGATCAAAAGATTCAGGTTAAATTTAATTACTGGGATTCTATTGAAGCATTTAATAAAGCTTTTCTATATGAAAATCCATTGAAAAAACATACTTGGTTCTTCAAAATTTGTCCAAATATTTATAAGAAGGACATCCCTAATTGGTTATACCAATGGTGGCTATCTTTTGGCCCTACAGTAAAAATTTTACCAGAACCCTATAAAGGTCTTTATAATGAATGGGTGAAAATTTCACCAACCCTCATTGAGGCAGAACACACCAATAAGTGGATCGGGAATGCCCTTTCTACACTTTTTCATTGAGTTTGGAATCCCATAGATTTGGAAATGGGAACCGGAAATGGGTTATACCCAACAGAATATACCCTGTATTAAAAGGGTATCGTTTACCAAATTTTGGAAAAGAATGCTGAGGAAAAATGTGCAAGGTGTCCTTGAAGGATAGGAAACTATTGACAACATCTAGGATCATATCCGGCAGTATAAAGAATAAATTCAGTTGAAACAACAAAGGGAAGCCCCTAGTCCGTTTCAACATTTATCAAGGAAATTACATTTCCAGAAAGGACAGTTGACTAATAAGGAATTAATTGCTTCTTATATGGAGGAAGTAAAGAAAGATTTAATAAAAAATTTTGGAATTGAATATCAATCCGACATCTCTATGGCCACTTCTTCACATGATGATGAAGAATATTGTAATCCTGGTGAATCACAAGACCCTTATGGTGAGGAAGCAGATATTTCTATTGATGATATCATCAACAATGTTGAGAAATCAACCACGGAGCAAATACAAAGTTCCACCACAGGAAAAGGCAAGGAGAAAATGGACAAATAATTTCTCTTTGGATCCCTACCTACCTTCATAATGGTCTAGGGAATATTTTCTTTTTAAAAGTTACTTTAATAAACTTTATGCTTTTCAAAAAAGCAATGTATAATTATTTGTTTTTTGTCTTCTTTTGTTTGGCCTCTTTTGTGTAGAAGATGCTTTCCCCCTCTATATAAGGGGACTCTTTCATTTTTTAGATAGCTTCAAGTTTAGAGTTCTTAGTTCTTTGTAAACTTCTCTCTATAAATTTCCAGCGAGTTCAAAGTTTCCAGTTTCTTAATTCTGGTGTGCTCCTAAGTAAGTTCTTATTCTTCTTTTAATTCTTGTTTTGAATTTCAATTTTATTTTTTGTACTGCCGCCTATATGGCCGGCTAAATTCTTGTGTTGAATAATGTCATGATGCTAAGATCCGGTAGCATGACATAATAAAAAAAAAAAACAAAAAAAAAAGAGTACCAGGAACGAAAATTTTGATTTCTGAGATGGTTTGAATAAAAACAGGCAGGGATTAGGTTTAACATCGAAGTCTGGATTCGCCCACTTTGTTGCCATATTTTAGGCATTTTTAGGGCTTGCCTCCATGACTTTAATATAAAATAAATTTATAAAATTTATTAATTTAATCAACTAATGTATATAAATATGAAATAAGTTAAAATTTAAGTATAATAATTAAAATAAGTGAAATATATAAATGTATTATCCTTAAAAAATATATATAAATATATTATCTTAATTTTTTAAAAGATTATTAAATTATGAGTTATATGATAAAATTATGAAATTGTAAAACCTAAGGACCAAATTTGTTATAGATTTATAGTTACAGGACCGAAAATATAATGAAGCCAAATATTTTTTTAAAGAAAATAAGAAAAAAATTGAAAATAATATATTAAGCCACTACGTGTGCAATTTCCGTCCAAAATCTAACGGAAGGACCAAAAGTGTCCACTTTTTAAATCTTACAGGACTATAAAAGAATTTTTGAAGTGGGACTAATTTTGACCTCGCTCATATCTTATGGGACTAAAAGTGGAATTTCTCCAAGTAAATTTATTGGAACGCTTAATTAAAAGTGAACTATGATTTTATGTAAACCGATCTGAAAATTCTTTATGTGCACTTGGGTTTAGACTCCACCTATTCACCCAATGATTAGATTTTGTCACATCTGTAATTTACTTAGATTAAAAAAATTAAATTAAAATATAATTGCGATTCAATCTAAACTATTTAATACATAGAGAGGGTCCATACACCAAGTTCATAAAAGAATTTTCCAGTTATATATACTTATAGTCACTACAAAAAAATGAGTTTCTTGTGACGAAATATTTGGTCACAAAAACCAATATTTTCGTCAAAAAAGAATTACATGACGAAAATTTTCGTCAGAAACGTCGTCATAATAGCCCCATCACGAAAGGTTTATGTGACAAATATATATTTTGTCATGATATATTTATGACGAATTTAAATTCGTCACAGCAGAATGACTTCTTATAACGAAATTTTCTTCACATAAATGTGATATTTCGTCCTTACAACTCATTTTTCGTCACAACATTGGATTTGAACCATTTTTGTGACGAAATATTTTTGTCACAATAGACTTGGATCTTTGACTATCTATTGTGGCGAAAAAATTTCATCACAACCACCTCAACTCTTTAACCAATTATTTTCATAAATTTTCAATTATATATTGTGTATTATGAAAAATCATTTCTCACTATATATGACCAAACCAAAAAATTACATTCTGTATAATATAAAACCCAATCCATAAGAACATAATTATGATCCAGAATTTGACCCAAATACGCATAGTCCAATAGTCCATAACTTACGGTTGATTTTAGTTAGTAAGAAAACGTGGATTCTCCCGTAGTGTGACGAAATAATATTTGCATCATATGAAATAAATTTTAATGTGACGAAAAACTAATTTCGTCATATAAGATGACTTTTATGCAACGACTATTTATTTTATCACATAAAAAGTATTTATGTAACGATTTTTAATACTGTCAGTTCACTCTAATTTTATGTGACAAAAATATTTTTTGTCACACAAAACCGTCACAACAAAACAGTTTTTTTGTAGTGAGTGTTTTTTTTGTTAATATCATTTTTGGTACCGTAACTATACCATATATAGTACAATTTTGGTACCAAAATAATCATGATTGTTCACAATTTTGGTACTACAACTTATAATTTGTATCAATTTTGGTACATTAGGGTATGAGCCATAAATTACTAATAATAAACTGTTTCTTAGGTCCGAATGAACCAAAATTGTCACAAATTATAAGTTATGGTACCAAAAAATTGAGAAATAATAATATTTTAGGTCCGAATATAAAGTCGATATAAATTATAAGCTATGGTAACGAAATTAAAAATAATGATTAATTATTTTGGTACCAAAAGTCTACTAAAGTATAGGTAAGATTATCCTCTTTCTTTTTTTTTTTGTTTTTTTTTTTGAAAAAGTTAGTGCATGTGAGATTTAGGGTTACCTAGGTAACAGTAATACATAGATCCCCTTTGACAACAAAAAGTAGATAGGAATAAATATCAAAGGCATCCTATTTCCTTTTATTACCTAATCATTGATCGCACTTCTCAGTTCTCTCCATGATTTTGAAACCCGGACCAGACCGGCCGATCCAACCAGTTCGACCGGTGACCGGTGGTTTATCCGGTCTGGGTAATCCCTGAAAATAGGTCATCAATTGAACCAAAATGAACCGCCAATAACCAGTCAAAAATCGATTTAGCCTGTAGCGGTTCAAAGATGTGGCATCAGAGTCCTTCTTTCTTTTCTCTTGCATGCACCTTCGTTCCTCATTCATTCAAATCAAAGGAAGCATCGACCCGCCTGTTCATGTTTCTTCTTCTTCTATTATTTTGGTCCAGTCCAGATTTCTCTTTGCCCCTTCTTACTTGGACAAAAATGAGAAGGGTTGCCTTCTGAGAGACGGGACGAAGCAACATAAGAGATGAAGGTTACAGATCAATTTGGATACACAAAAGAGGAAGCAGCAGATGTGTTACAGATCACTTTGGGTTGCCGCCGTCGTTACTGTCCTTTTAATGTGAACTTGTCATCTCTGTTATCATTTTAAGTTAAAGTGATTTTTCTCTTTTTTGATTGCTAATATACTAGGGGCTTCTCGTTAATTGGGTTAATCTTTTATATATTAGCTATTTTATATTTTTCTGAAATTAATCAATGACCTACTTATTCTTTTTCCATGTCTACCTTTTCATATTTTAAATGCATTAAAATTTTATTTAAAAAAAAAGGCTGGCTCATAACCTCATAAAGCTTGATAATATGTGATCAAATTCAGGAATTTTAAAATAATTTATTATATCATATTAAATTCAGATAGGTTGCATTTTCTAATTAACTAAGTGTAGAGTTACATAGTTTTGAAAATAAATTTTAAAATTAATTACATATTAATTGTATATATGAATTTTTTAGATAGTAATAATTAATTAAAAATAAGAAGTAACAAACAATATTATTTGATAAATATTTTTATATTATTACATATTTTTTTCTTTATTTTAATAAATATATAATTATGACGTCACACCAGTTCAACCGATGGTCGAACCGGTTGAACCGATCCAATCAGTAACCAGTAAGGCTTCCGGTTGAACCGATTTTACCTCACTTTTCAGTATACAAATGATTCCTGGAAAGTAATGGTATAAATATATCTTAAACGGATCGAATATAATGTCTTATTATTATATCTTTATCCGTTTACGATTTAAATGTTTATAATCGGATATAAATAATATTCTCTTTAAAAGAATGCAAATAATATCTACTTTAATTAGATAGAATACAGGTACAGATTGATATCGAATTTTTAGTTATGCACTTACCACCTTACCGGACAATGTCCCAACTCCCAACTCCCAATCAATTAAGTGAAATAAACGAAAAGAATTTTCGCAGCCAATTCCATATAAAAATTCTAATTATCATTCAAGAATATATTTTTTTAATCAAAATCGAGAAGTTCTGGAAGATTTTCACAGGTCCGTTCCCTTTTATTCCAAAGTCAAGAAAGAATTATAATGAAAAATTAGCACCAAAGCTCGACAAAACAATCGAACAAAATCATGAATACAAATCTAATACCATCCAAAGATCATATTAAAGTATAGGGTTAACAGTGTTGATTATGAATAAATACATTCGCATTTTTTTTTTTAATAAAGCTATTGTGGATAGTATGTAATTAACTCATGAAACACATTTTTTTTAAAAAAAAAACACACACACACACAAAACTCGACCCTTGTCATTGCAAGGAATTGAACCCAGACCCCCACACTGAAGTAATATGTGGTAGTCATTCCCCAATGGTCTAACTCATGAAACACATGATAGAAGTATAAAAGTGATTTTTCAATGGTTTCATTTATACTATATATAAAATATTTTTCTTTTTTTTTTTTAATTTCCTTCATCATATATTTCTATTTTATACATTAACTTGTCCGGGATACAATTATTTGTTACAAAATAAATAATAAACACGAGTTTTCTTGTTGAAAAATTAAAATAAATATTAATAGAAAACTATTTGTCAGTTGTCACCAACTCCTTCCTAAGCAAGTGATAGTCTCATCCCTTAAAGCTTCTGAATAATATAATATAAATTGAGTAAAAAAAATTAGATTCATGTATAATTTGATAAATATTTGTAATTTATACTATTAATTGAAATATGTAATTAAATTGTTGAATATGAGGAATTCCTACTTAATATAACTAACTACACACAACTAACAGATTGACATCTAAATTACATCCCCAAATAAATTAAAAAATAAAAGAAACAAAGTTAGACATGTACATAAAAGTCACCAGCAAAAAGAGGAAAGAGAAACACAAAAGAGAAATAGCAAAGAAAACAGAAAACCGTCTCTCTCACAGAGTGTGTGTGTGAAGGAATCCCAATGTTGGACGATTTTCACAACCCCAACATCGATTCCTTGAGCTCAAAGCCACAATTCCATTACCAGGCAATTGGGATATCTTTGGTCCCCATTGTACTCATTGCAGTTTAGAGAAGAAAAAAAAAAAAGGTATAGAAACAGACCGAAAAAGAAAAAAATGAGTGCTAAAGAAGGATTGGATTTGAGTGGCAGTAGGAGAAGAGGCAGCGCCCCAAAAGCAGGGTCTGTTTGGGAGAGCAGAATGAAGAATGATCAATTCAAAGGTGGGATCAAAGTCTTCAACGCCACTCATGATGATGATGACAACAATCCACAACAAAACACTCAAAACATTACAACTACCACTACAAATGATAGTCATAGTACTGCTCTGAAAAATCCTCAGATTCAGATGGATAAAAAGGTAACAGCCAAACAGAGCCCCACCGGGAAGAGGAAAACATGGAAATCTGACAGTTCCGAAGGGAGCCCACTTCAGATTGCACGGCAGAGATCTGAATTGAGCAAAAATTCGGATGAACTGAGTGTTTCTGGTGATGGGGTCAGGAAAAGCCCTGTTTCTCAAATCAGGAAAACGAGAACTCAGTTGAGGAAAGTTAAATCTGATTCTGTTACTGAAGCAACTAAAGATGGTAAAAATGAGGATAGTAATCCTGAATTGAAGAAGGTGAAATCTGAGAATATCAAGGATTTTGGGGATTATGAGCCAAACAGGGCCTTAGACCCAGTTGGATCTGATGTTGAAGAATGTAGAGAATTTGACGTGTGTGAAGAGAAGGCGATTACAAGCAATGCCGGAGAAATTAAGAATAAGAATATTAATCCATCAGATGATGATAATTTTGCAGATGTTGAAGAGGACGATGATGATAAGGAAATTGAGGTTGTCAAAAAGAGTGTTGATGTGAAAGAGATTACTCCACTGAAGAAAACTGCGATTCAGAGAAATCAAAGAGCTGCGCCAATTTCACCGATTGTGAAGAAATTACAGCCTCCCCCTTCTGTAAATGATGCCAGAAGTCATCCAACTCCAGCAAAAACCAAGCCCAGTAATTATCATCCAAGAACTACTGGCAGACTACAATGCTTTGGTGAGTTTCATATTGAATTCTTGTTTTTAACTTTAATCTTTTGGCTAATTGTTTTACTCTTATGATTGGTTTGATATCAGTTGACTTAGTAATGTGGAGAGATGTATCAAAATCAGCATTCATTTTTGGGATTGGAACATTTGCTATTATTTCATCTTCATACACAAAGGATCTAAACATCAGGTTAGATAATAATGTCACTTTTCAAGTAAATCTGCATTAATTTTGAGCTGATTAGTTACTAATTAAGTTATTTGCAGCTTTATTTCTGTGGTTTCCTACTTAGGCCTTGTTTATCTTGCTGCAAATTTCCTTTTCAGATCCCTCATTACCAGGTAACTAATATTTTAAACTGCTTAAGTAAATAGTTAATATTTTAACTTTCTAATCACTTAAACATTATTAACATTTTTTTATTAATTTGTTAGGGGATTAGTGCAGAATAATGAAGAGTATGTTGTTGGAGAGGAAGAAGCAATTTGGGTGATAAAATTAATTCTGCCTTATATAAATGAATTTCTTTTGAAATTGAGAGCCTTATTTTCAGGGGACCCATCCACCACAATGAAGGTAAAGTTTTCAGTTTAATTTCCAAATATAAATTTGCATTGGAGTTTGATATTGTGAAATTCAATGTAATAAAAATTGACAAAAATTCTGCTTCTTTGCAGCTGGCAGTGTTGCTCTTCATTTTGGCAAGGTGTGGAAGCTCCATAACCATATGGAAAATGGCCAAATTAGGTCAGTTAGATTTTTATTTTTTGTTTTATTTCATGAAAGAAAGAAAGTTTTAACTTTATGTTGACCCCATTTTTATTTTATGTTAATTGTCCCACATCCAACGGTTCAAAACGGGTGTTTAAGTTAAAAGTTTTCTTTTCTTTTTTTTTTTTATTGAAATTAAGAAGTTAAAAGTTGTGAAAAGCTAAAATAGTAAGGGAGTGTTTAGTTAATTGAGAATAATCCAATTTGGTAGTGTTATGTATATATTATTTTATTATTATTTAAAGGTGTTTGGTTTTTACTTTAATATGTTATGAGTGGGTTAAATAGAAACTTCATTTGGGAGTTGTAAAATAACATGATCATAGTCTAGATTTGTACAAGGTTCGTGTTTTAACACAATGTCTAACGCTTATTAAAGTAAACAATTTATTATGGCATTTTATTTAGACAATATGACCTAATATGTCAAAGTAAACCCTCTCTAAAAGTTGGGTGGTTGGTGAAGTAGATACAAAAATACATTTTTTCAATAATGGAAAAAAAAAGTCTAGACGCTAAATGGAGTAAGTTAACATGAAATAATAAGGTTATTTCTCTCATATAGTAATAAATTTCGAATATGAATAATAATTTAGAAGTGTAAATAATAACTTTTTTCACTAATGGTATTCCGTTTTCAATGGAATACCCTATTGATTGTAATTTAAAGAAAATTATTTAAGATAATATTCAAGGGACTGGCATAAAATTTCTCATTTATCTGAATTTTTTTCATTTTTTTTTTTTGTACTTTTTGTGACAGGCTTTATTGGAGTTTTTACAGTGCCAAAAATCTGCTCAACCTATTCCTCTCAGTTAACTGCATACGGTAAATAAAAACCAGCACAGTCACATCACAATTCACACCTGCTCTAAATCTTATGCAATTATATTTGCAACACCTTATCTTATTCTTTGTGGAAAAAATCTTCAGTAAATTGGTTGGATATATATATAGGGAAATTTGCTATAAAAGTTCTTGTGTTATGAAAAATGAGTCAAAAAAACTCTGTCATATACAAAGTAGTCATAAAAATCCTGTGTTTTGAAATAATTTGCTGAAAAAACCCTACAAACTTTGTTGTAACTACACGCGCGTTGACTGAAAATAAGAGAGTGAATTTAGTTATTAAATATCTAAAATGCCCTTAATTGGCTAAAAAAAGCTGGCATGCATTATTCTTTATTCCAACCTCAATTTTTGCCCAAAATTATGGCTAGAAACTATTATACTAGGCCTATAATTTTTTTTATGCATTAAATCAATGAAATAGAGGTTTATATTATATTATGTGAATTGCCTAATTTTTTTATAAAGTTAAAAAAATAAATGGAGAGAGAATCTGTACAAAAATGCATAAAAGAATGTGTAAATAAGTCCAACAATACAAATAAAAATAAAGCATTAAAAAACACCAATTCCCATTACCAATTCTGCTCAAAATAAAGTATTTGCATGGGGCACACATGACCTGTTCAAAGTTGATTTTCTGGTATGTGAATGCTAGGATTCAGTCGGTACTTTTGAAAAAGAGGAAAAGAATATTGACCAGAAAAATATGTGTAGTGAAGTGAGAATGAAAGTTCAAAAAAAAAGTGAAGTGAGAATGAAATTTATGTTATAAAAGTAAGGGTATAATGGTCATTTCAAATGCTTTTGTTGACTAGATTATCATAGGGGGCAGTGAGCAAATATTTACCAAACAGAGGATTTTTTTAGCTACTTTTTATATGACAGAGTTTTTTTGACTACTTTTGATTAATACAGAGTTTTTGGAGCATATAATTATATATATATATATATATATATGTATATGGGTGGTATTAGGATTTTCCGGTTGGGGCGAACTCATACTATATATAAAAAGAGGAATTTTATTTTAATTTAGAGAGTACGAAATCTTATATTATATATAAAAAATTTTAATTTTTTACCTATAAAAATTTTATTTATTTATTTTATTATTTTTTCCTCAGCATATATATACATAATAATTATTTATTGCACCTTTTACTTTTTAATATTTTAACTGAGTAAATAATATTGAATATAAGTAGACATTTATATGTATCGAACCAGACAGACTATTAAGATATAAACTCAATTGGTTAAGGTATTATAGATTAGTGTCGAATTATTAAACTACATCACTCAATATTACTGATCTATGAAAGCATTCCAACCGTTATGTCAATTATGATTTTCTAGTTCTAAGAAAAATAAATTTTGGTCATTAAACTTTTGAATTTATATCATGTTGGCCTGGCCCTCTTAATTTCTAAATTCGGAAAGTTTTATTATCTAAACTATATAATGTGTCTCTTTTAAGGATGTTGGGTATTGACTAATTAATATAAATTTCTATAAAGGCCTTTTTATTTCTTTTACTATTGATTTCAATAATAATTGGTTGTACTAAACTATAGTATAAAAGTAATTCTTTCATCATAATGTAAGTAGGGGAGTTATATGGTTAGTCACGATTGTACATGACTAATTTTAGTCATAGTTTAAAATGATGCCATGTGTCTAAATGGATAGATTTAAATCAAATAATTGTTAAGCAATTTTGAAAAAATATGCGAAAAAGGATTTCTTTCTTCATCTATCCATATATAGATATTATATCTTCAAAATTTAAACTCCAAAACAAAATGGCATATTATGAGAAATTTATGAATTTTTATAAATTAATTTTCATCTTCTTTATTTGTAAATAACATAAGGAGTAAAATGACATCCATATTGCATATATTTTATTATTTCTACATTTTTAAATTTTTTAAAAGTAACTTGTTAACATTTTCAAAAGAGTAATGTTGATTTTCATACTTGAAATTATTCAAGGTTAACATATAGTGTGTGTATGCGTGAAGAATTTCTTGTCAAATTTACGTCTTCTACTTTTTCTTAACATTTAATTAGAAATACATTAAATAAATAATTTAAAGTAGCGGTCGTATACTTTTATTTCAAATATATGTTAAAATTATTTGGCTTAAAAATATCATTTTTGGTTCTAATATATATATATACTACTTTTCACATTGACTTCCACATTTACTACTCGTAAATGATGGAATTCAACGTGGAAATTAGTATATATATATATTGGTACCAAAAATGATATGCTCTCTTATTTATTTTATGAAACAAAATTATTTATATTTATGAAATTATGTTAATATTCAATAAAATATACGAGAAACAGATCAATATTATGTTTTGTTTTATTATTATTATTAATAACATATTTTATAGACATTATTATATAATAATACTTCTCATATTTTGATAATAATGTAACCATTATAATTATTATATTCTATTATCTCGAAATTAATAATTAAATTTTATACTTGTTACTCTTTTTTAAAAAAAAAAACATCCACACAATTCGAGCCATTGCAAGGAATCGAACACAGACCTCTACATTGGAATAATATTTGGTGGCTATTGGGCCAAACCCCAATGATTTAAAAAGAATTTGGTCTAATTTCAAAAAAATAATTTATACTCGTTTTTATAGACAGCATAAACATTCCAAAATATAAGTATTATATTTATATTGAATCATCTTTGAAGTATTTCAAAATTAATTTTAATTAATCTTGAAAAATGTTAAGATGTTTAACCTTTAAAAAATAAATTTTCAGAATGTGCTTGTTATTTTAATTATATTATCGATATTTTGTAATATTGCTTGTATTGAAGTAAATGTTAAATAATTTAACTAAAGAACTAAGCATTTGGATTTTAACTTTGTTATTCACCACTGATGTGTTACAAATTTGATAACAAAAATATTCTACCAAAAAAAATTGATAACAAAAATATAGATTTTTTTAAGTGATATGTAATTCGTTTCCAACTAGCATTGTAAGAAAAAAGTTAAGGAAGAATAAGATTTTTGTAACATTTGCATAATAATTGACTTATTTTTTTAGACACGTTTGATTAGAAAAGATGGTAACATGGTGTATTGCACCAATTAATCCCTTGTAAAATAGACATAAAAATACAAAAGGATAAGATAAAATATTTTATCAAGTCTTAACTATATTAACACATGGAATTATTTTAAACTCTAATTAAGGTTAGTCACCTACAATCCGACTAGTCATAGAATTTCCCAATATGGTAGCGTACAGTTAAGCACGGAAACTTACAGTACACTGGTGGTTAATATATGGACAGATGAGATCACCTAACGGCTCTTTTGGGCGGTCGGCAAAAGGGTAGATCCACCAGATATTTGCCCTTTTACTATAGATTTCTTCTGATAGATAATTTCACTTTTGATCCCTCACTATAAGTCGTTTTCAAATTTGGTCCCTTAGTAATTCGATTCGTCGAGAGTGCTCCTTTAATTATGACTTTTTAATTTTTAAGTTGAGTCAATCCTAACTCAATTCGATTCTATAGAAGATAATGAAAATACTATAAATATGCCCTCTATGATATATAAAATTTTATGTTGGTCTCCCTTATACTATTGGATTTATATCAAAATAATCTCTAATATTAAGAAAATGACAAAATATCCTGTAGAATGATATTAATAAATAGTTAATTCTGAATTTTGTTCAATCAATATACTGAATTAATCTTAATTAATTAAATTTATAATAATTTATTTACATATTATATATATATATATATATATATATATATATATATATATTCGAATTTATTTATTATCTATTTCTACACTATTTTATTATGTATCCCTGTTATATTTATTATATTAATAAATTATAATGTTTGTAAAATCTATCTCAAAAATGTATGTTTCATTCTTAATATATATTATGTAGTTAAATACTTAAATAAACTTTAAGAAATTATGCAATAGTTAAGATCAAATAAAATAATTACATTATAAGATTTTTATAATATTAGTATGTATTTATTCATACATATTAGGAATCTAGTGAATACAAGTTGCAATCAAGCAATATATGAAGTGGTGTACATGTAAATTAATTATTGGGTTTGCCCCAATGGCTACAAGATACTAGTCCAATATGGAGGTTTGAAGTCGATTCCTTGCAATGACAAATGTCGAATTGTGTGCGTGTGGTTTTAAAAAAAAAAGTGTTGTACATGTAAAAAGAAACCCTAAATGACATTATTTCCAGTAATATATGTCAAACTTACAACCAAATCAAATTTAAATCAGCGAGTAACGAGTCAATAATTCATTAATTTAGAAATATGAAAAATTACATTTTGGATTAAATGAAGGTACATTTTGGATTCGACGATTTCGTGATGCTTGGGAGTCATGTTCCCACAAGAAAGCAGTAGGATTTGCCATCTTCACTCTTGTCTGGAATTTGTCATCAGTTGTCGCCCGAATATGGGCAGGTACGTCAAATTTATTTTTATTTTATTCATAGAATTTGTTATGGACTAATTAGTTTGTGACAATTTTTTTTTTTTTTACTAAAAAAATGATAGATTTTCCCATATCCTGGCAGAAATATAGATCTGTTGGTTTTTTCTAACAGGTTGTTAATAAATTAATGACAATTCTGCCATAAATTAAATCTTAGAACACTAATGTTATATATTAATAACATATAGATTTTATATTTATGATGCAGTGTTCATGCTATTTGTGGCATTCAAGTACTATCATCAGAAGTCATTGATGCAAGAGGAATGGGCACATGAAGATGAAGAAGCCAAAAGTAATAATGAAAATAGTTCCACCACTTGTTCTGGTTCTGGGCAAGGACAAAATAAGTTAGGACAACGTAGATCTACACTAGCTCAAACGTCTAAGCAAAAGAAAGTGTATTGAGATTTGAGACTGTACAAGGAATAAGTCTGCAGCATCTGGATACCAATTATTATTACAATATATAGATAGAGCTCAATTCATTGGTATATTACAATATATAGATAGAGCTCAATTCATTGGTATACCATTATATATGATTCCAAATTATTTTGCTTTTTTCTAAAGCTAGAGAAAAAAGATATGAAATACTACTTTAGAGGAGAAAGGCAAAAATAAGAAGAAAGGAGAGAGGCCTGCGCACATTTTCTGAAAGAGGAATTGCAAAATCGAGACACTTAACTTGTTGTTAGTAAGAATTTTAGATATTAATTTGACTATTTTAAATTTTTGAACTCTAATTAGTAATTTTTTTTTTTGAAAAATTCGAACAATTACTCACCGAAAATTTAATTTTTTGCCAAAATTCATCACGTGCATATATTGCACGTAATGGTCAAAAACTAGGTATTTACTGATGTGACCAAAACAGACTTGGTGATTGGATGGTATTTGATTTTCTTCGTATCAACAGATACTTGGTTTTTGCCGTCACATGCAACGCACGTGTCGAATTCTGGCAGAAAATTAAGTTTCTAGTGGATAAATGAGTACTAATATATATAATAATTCAAAACTCGTTAGATTATTCAAATAGCGTCATGTATATGCATATGTAAATGGGGTGAAGTTAGGATTTCAGACGATCGAGGGGCGTTATAAAAAATAAAAAATAATTATTAATATAATTATAATATTGGATATATATAAAATAAGAATGTTTTTCGAAAGCATATTATATTAAAAAACTATTATATTCTTAATATCAACTAAACCATTTATATATTTTACACATCGTAATTGTGCTCCACCTTTTTTCATAACTTCAAATTTATCAATAGAAACTAGTCAAGAGACTCAAGACTCAAGAATGTATGAGCTCCTTTAACAAAATATCAAGAATATATTACATGGGTCGTGACTCATCCAATTTTCAATTAGCCCCAAATTCTAAACACTTACTCGATTTTTAAGAATTCAATTTCGTAATCTGTTATCCTTCTCCCTCTTATTCTTCATGTGTGTTATTTGTGTCTTAGATCCTGGAGATTCGGGGAAGTCCACCATCTTCAAGCAGGCAAGTTCCATGTTACCTTTTCCTATAAAGATCACAAGTTATTTAATGCATGCATGTGTAATACCCCGTTTATTTATTTATTCTTCGTATATGTGTATAATTAGTCATTAATTAGTTCCCTATTATTAAAATTATATATACTATTGATTTTGAGGATAATAAATTGAAGTACGAAAAGTAAAATACATAAATTATATATATATGAAATGAAATCCTACCAGAATTAGGACTCTAGTTGACCTAAGTATATATAGTCGACGTTAACCTAATAGAAAGAAAAAAAAAAGATAGCCGGTGGCTTTGGAAAAGAAAACCAGGAACAGAAGCTTCCTTGGGTACAAAAAAATAGGCGTCGGGTTGAAAACGGAGTCAAGATTTAAAGGGCTTGCCATACTATAAGTTTTCGGAGTTTAAAAGTAAGTGATTTTTGATATTTTTCTATCTTAACGTAAAATTGTATTATACTATCTCTATGCACATAATTGTTTCCTTGATTATGAATTGATAATGAATTGACGATGTTTATTTTGAAAGGATAACTAAAGATTATTTTTATTAAATGGATCAAGCATATAAAATATATTTGTCAATGTTTATAACTAAAAAGTGGAGTTTGACACCATTGTTTTGAACAGAAAATGGAGAACTCAAATATTTTATTGAACTCTAATGTATATGAATTCTCTGTATACGTTATATGTCCGTCCCCGGGGTCACCTGCGTGCCTGTTGTTCAAGGCTCATCTGTTTCGTCCCTCTCGGCCAGAGGGTCATCTGTTCGTACCCTCGACCAAGGGTTCATCTGTTAAGTATCTGTTAGTCCCTCTACCAAGGGTTCATCTGTTAAGTATCTGATAAGTATTTGTTTGGTACATGGTAGCAAGTATCCTTGATTTAAGAGTTAGTGATTAAAGAATTTATTTGAAAATTTTGACTATCATAAATGCCTTCAAACTATTTATAAGACGGTTTTGGTAGATAAATATTTCATAATTTAAGTATATTATCACTTTATAGGTAATGCGTGATCCGATGGAAAGGTATTGGGAATTGCTTATTGAGTTTGCAGCTCACCCCTTGCTATTTTTTTTCAGATATTTAGTCAGGCTCGTGGAGTTAAAGAAGATGATAGGAGGAGTTCAATTGCTTTCACGTTTTATCGAAAACTTATATCTTTTAGTTATATTGAATAGTTGGTCTAGGATTTGAATAGTACAAACATTTATTGTTATCAATTGGGTAGTTATTTATGGGATTCTTAGATGCTCTGTACCGCACTTTCGAGATTATTAAAATTTTAGCATTTTTTCTTAGTATTTTGATATTGATAAAAGAGGTAATTAGATTATTTAAGGGCTTCGTGGTATCGGGAAGGACCCTGATGGCATGGCCAGTCATGTCCCAAATTTGGGGCGTGACAGCATGTCTGTGCTTTTTTTTGCAAATTACTCAAATTGGCAATTGCTTTCGTGAATGCCATGCAGATAAAACTTCTATTTTAGAGTGGGTTTGATGAGACGGATCTAAAAGGCTACATTCCAGTCATCCATGCCAATGTTTATGAGACAATAAAAGTATGTATGAAATATATGAAAGGGTGTGTTGGTTGTTTCCCTTTGGCATTATGACAAATATTCGTATTGAAGTTGATCGATTTGATGCAAAAAAAGTTATCCAATGACATTATTGTAGAAAATGAAGTTCTATGACTTGAATCTTATTTAGTTTGAGTTGTACCAATAGATATTACTTGATGGAGCAAAGGAACTATCTCAAAGTTCGGAGGAGTCCTCAAAGTTCATGATATCTAATGAAAATAAGGTCAGCATGAATTGTCATAGCTTCGTCCTCATTCATCCTTGATTATATTTGTTTAAGGGCACATCATGCAGAAACCAACACGTATAAAATTTGAAGCACAATTAATATTCATTTTTCTTTTCTGCATCAGCAAATTGGAGAGAAACTTCCAGAAATTGGTGGTAAGTTGGATTATCCATGTCTAACTAAAGAGCTTGCACATGAGATCGAAACTCTTTGGAGAGACAATGCCATCCAGGTCAGTTGTGCCTCAGTTTAATGGCTTAGAATAGTTTCTAGCTAAGTTTTATAGATCCGTGGAATTAAATGAATCTGTTTATAAATTTATTTTATCAAATGTACGGCTATGATTAGCAGGAAACATACTCCCGTGGTAATGAACTTCAAGTTCCAGATTGTGCCAATTATTTTATGGAGATTTGCAAAGACTGTCTGATGCTGACTATGTTTCTACAAAGGTATGTGAAATATCCTCCTTTTGCCCCTATCTAAATTCAGCTCAGATATCTAAGTGAAGAAAGGGAAATATATTATCTGCTATTGACTGCAATATACTTTCAGACTATGCCAACATGAGATAATTATATATAAAGATTTTGTTCAAACTGTACAGTGTTCATTTTATGATAAGATCTGTTTTCATGTCAAATTTGCCAATGCGTTTGTAATCTTGGACACATTCTGGTGGTGGTATTGTGATTATCTTTTGTGGGTTGAAGGGGGTTGCGTTTGTGCTTTGGTGACTTGTTTGTTGGTAATTTGCTGGTACATACGAGGCTTGAAATTTTATTGTTAGAAGGAATTGCGGCTGGTATCTTGTAGAAGAGGAGGGATGTGTTGTTGGAGCTCATGATCTGGTTTATTCAGCTTATGATATATTTGGATGGAGGGGGTTATGATGTAACTTTGGAATGGAGACGGGTAATTGGGGTTACAGTCCGCATGGTGATTTGTCGGTGGATTTTAACTTGGATTTTAATAACCTACCCCCTCACTATATATTTCTTGGAGATTCATAGGTTTTCCTGAGGATCTTTTAGCTGTTATTTTTGTTGTAATCTGAACTCTGGAGGACTTGCTGTTACTTATTGCATGGAGTTAGTTTGCGGACTGTGGGGATTGTAATTGAGGCTGAAAATAGGGGTGTGGCATTTAGTGGGAAGCAGATGTCTCCATTTAGGGAGTTGCGGTCCTTCCTTTTAATGTAAAGTTTTCTAAGAAACTGCCGATTCTATTAAGATGTTGCTAAGCATTTTTTTTTTTTTGGTGCAAAAGAGATAGCAAAAAGGCTATCTAAGAAATGTCTTCCAACAGCAATGTCTTCAGCTCTTCATCAGGGAACTCCAAAATCACCAATCTGTCCCCATAATGACCTTTTCTCGCAAGATGATCGGCACATTTGTTGCCTTCACGACAAACGTGAGAGATCTTGGATTCCCAAGGCAAGTCCAGCAATCTCCGACAATCAGCAATAAGATTACCCAAAGCGTGATGATCCAAGCACAAACAACGCTGCGTAATAAGAGAAATTGTAATTTAGGAGTCGCTTTCAACCCAAATTTTCTCGAAGCGCCTTTCCCAAGCCAATCTCAGCCCCTCTCTGATACTCAACAATTCAGCCATATTAATAGTGATGTTACCGGGTCTGCAAGAAAACCTAAACAACCAATTCCCTTTTTCGTCCCGGATAACTCCACCTGCTGCCCCAGAAAACCTATCTTGAAACACATTTCCGTCTGTATTAAGCTTAACCCATTCGACGGTGGCTTCTCCCAAACAACATTCCTTGGTTTTTTTGAGATTTTAGCTTTATTGACCACCATAACCTCCAACAAGTCAATAGCTAAAAACTTAATCGCTCTAATAACCTCAACCAACGAATCATCCTTATTTTTGAAAAACAAATTTGTTTTGAGATTTCCAAAGGGACAAATAGTAGCCAAAAAGATAATATTCCACTGAGTACCAGGAAGGATAATATTACGAAAACTCACCTTAAGATTATCTTCCAGCCAATGCTCTTCACCCACCGCCCGAAAGCTAAAAAGTTCCGTCGGTGACACAATGTGTTCCCAAACACTTCTGGCAATGGGACATTCAACAAGGATGTGTCGTATATCCTCTCTGCCCTGATTACATCTCGTGCAAGAATCTGTTAGCAAGATGTGACGTTCATACCTCAACGCATTGGTTAATAGCTTCTTGTGGTGACATAACCAAAGGAAAAGTTGGAGCTTATGTGGGCAACCATACGACCAAATCCAACCCCATTTCTTAGAGGGAGAAAAAAGACTTGCCGAGTCACTAATTAAAGAATCATGAGCCGAACTGCAAGAAAAACGCCCATTGGATGTCGTTCCCCAAATAATCCGATCTGAATTGTTCCTTTCCAGTGGAATCGGCATGTCCCCAATGAGTCTAACAACCACTCTATTCAAATTTGTATTCAATGCTGTGAGTGCCCAAGCTCCCTCGTTGTCAATGACATTTGCCTCTTTGAGATACTTCTTGAGAAATATACTCTCCCAGGTGGAATTACCTTTCTTGATCAAACGCCAACCCGATTTAGCGAGAAGGGCCACGTTCATTTTCCTAGCTTCCTGAATGCCCAAACCACCATTTTGTTTCTTCTGTATGACTCTGTCCCACCCGACAAGATGGATTTTCCGATGTCTCCCCTCAGAACCCCAAAGAAAATCACGATTAAGTTTATCCAAATCGTTACAAACTTTGGTCCGGAGCCAATTAGAATGCATCGTGTAAACTGGAATCGCCGATTTCACTGATTTGATAAGAGTGACTCTACCCGCAAGATTGAGGTGTTTGGATTTCCAAGCTGGAAGCCAGCTTTGCACTTTCTCAAGAACCTCAGAGTAATTCCTACTGGAATTTCGCCCATGAATCATCTTGATGCCCAAATACTTACCAATGTCCGTTGTGATCCCAAGATCCATAATTCCTCGAATCCTCCCCTTAACAGTACCCAGAGTGGCGGGGGTGAAGAATATTTTGGACTTAGCTTTATTGATAGTGAGACCAGATGCAGAACAAAATGACTCCAAAGTACTCTTGATAGACGAAGCACATCGATCAGTACAGTGAGCCGTCAGAATAATATCATCAGCGAATAAAATATGAGACACTTCAGGTCCCTCTCTGCAAAGCTTGAACGGTTTCCACTTTTTCCCCTCAACTTCCTCTGGTATCAGATAAGTGAGACGCTCCATACATAACACGAAGAGGTATGGTGAAAGGGGATCACCCTGACGGAGACCACATTTCGTTTGCATAGGCTCCAAAAGCTCACCATTCCACAAAATTCGAGGTTGGACACAAGTAACACAACTCATGATCAACTCAATCAATCTGGGTGGTATCTCAAAGAATTCCAGAGTCTGCTTAAGATAGACCCAACTCACCTTATCATAAGCTTTCTCCAAATCTAATTTAATAACCATGCTACCCTTCTTGCTCTTAGAAGCTTTCATGGAATGAAGGATCTCCTGGGCAGTAATGATGCTGTCATGCGTGCTTCTTCCCGCTAAGAAGCTACTCTGGTGAGGGCTAATAATGGAACCAATGAGAGGCTTGAGACGTCCCACAATTGTCTTTGTAACAATCTTAAAAATAACATTGCAAAGAGCAATTGGTCGAAAATGAGAGATAGATGTAGGTTGTTTGACCTTGGGAATCAAGGTAATGTGAGAAAGACTAATTGACTCCGGAACTTTCCTCTGCCCAAAACAGACTCATGAATATTGTTGTGGATGGTATTTTCCTCAACATGATTTGTTTTTTCTTATTATTATTTTTTTTGCCTATGATCTTCGAATCAGGTATGCATGTTATTATTATGAAGGCTTTTGATGGGTTTTCTTTCACTTTTATAGTTTTATTAGTTTTCCTATAACGATTTCTGTTTTGGGGTCTGGGGATTCTAACCATGGAGAAGATATATCTAAAGAATAATAAGAATGAAAAAATCAAAAGTGATAGTTGAAAATCAAAATTTCACCAGCACTAATCACTTTATATATGAGATTAGTAATAATAACTAATTCAGAGAATTATGGAAAGCACCCTATGGTTTTATGGAAGACGCACTCAAACTATAAAAATTACGAATAGCTCCCTGTGCCAATGATTTTCTATTAGTTTTGAGGGGTATTTTAATTTCAAACATTTGAGTAATTTCCGTAATGTTATAAGGTTTTAGGGTAATTTTCATAAACGATGTTAACCTCAGGAGTATTCGTTATTCATCCATACTAATTTTGTAATTTGTTATTGGAGGAGGTATATGGGTCATAAGAGGACTATCAGATCAAATGTGAAAAAACTTAAGTACTTTGTTTGCAGTAAAAGTGTACTAGGTTGGAGTAGCTTCTCAAGGAAGGTGAAATTGCAATTTACCAATTTGAAGGATATTTTAATAAATGAGGAGATCCGTATAAAACTCCTATGATTCTGTGTCGATTTACCTTAAAAAATCACTTTTAACGGATTTGGATACTTAGAGTTTAGGATTTTTATAATATGAATAGTTTGTATTTACTTCAAGGGTTTGTGAAAAGACATTGCCTGCTGTGAATTTTTTTCATTTTCTTCATGATTTATGTTAGAAACACTAAATAACAACTACTGAATATGTTCTTAACATTTTCCTTCCACTAATCTTTGCTACAATCAGTAGTTTGGCTTAACATAGGACATAAGTGAGATTTTCCTGAGTAGTCCCACTTATTGCAGTTGGATGGAATTTTGTTTGTTTTCGCATATATATACATATATATATATATACTAGATGGGTGTACACCACGCGATGAGCGGTAAATGTTATTCGGTAAGTTGAGTACTGCTTATGTTTGTTATGCCTATGTTTAAAATTGACTGTGGGCAATCTATGAATAATAATGAACCAATTAGAATCATGAATGCTAGAATAAGCGAAATAATTTTAGATATGTAACTATAGAATTGAACAACAAAATCAATTCCCAATAGATTATCGAATGTAGAATTGTAAAAAAAGCATCAATCTTGTAAGTCTAAGAAAACTATCAAGCCTGATCCTATAAGTAATATGTACAGAAAACAAGAAGGAAAAAGCTTGATCCCATAAGTAAGGGAAAGCTTGCTTTTCTGAGAGGAAGAAGAAGATGAATTGTTGTGCCAATTATTTTTTCTCTGATTTATGAAACAATTATTGATTTGTTTTAGTTGCTATCTTGTTTTGTCCACAAAAATCAAGTGACCAGCTAAAAGTAAAAAAGATGAGCATACTAACTTCTTTCTGGGCCTTCTCTTGTACAATATTTCTTTTCTAATGTCGATAATCTTCTCTTCATAACCTTATAAACAAAAAAAAAAAAAACAACATCCGATTAACTAAATTAAATTAGAACAGCTAAAATACCAGCTTCATTGAGTTTGACGCCATTAATTTTAGGGTGAATTACAATTGGGAATCCTAAAATTTGGGGTATTTACAAATCGATGTCTCTAATACATGAAAATATACGCCATTTCTTCCTTGTTAAACGACTAACTTAAAGCAAAAATGACCTTTTCAACAATATACCTAGTATCTTCTATAAACGAGAGTATAATTTAAAGAAGTTTACTAAATATGAATTATAATATCATTTAGCATAAGGGAGGTTTACTATGAGGTGGAAGTAAGTTACAAGGGAGGTTTATGTAGGTTCAAAATTAATATTAAATATTTGTGTATATATAGATAGACATAGTCGAGGAAGAAATTATAAGTTGTTTAAGAGTTTATCAACACTTAAAAAATATTTGCTTTTCAACGAAAGAAATTATAAGATATTAAAATAAGATTTAGGGAGCTTATAGGCTCCAATCTATTCGAATAAATTGGAGAAAATCAACATTTTTAAGATGTAATACATTCTCTTATTTTTTTGACATTATTAAATCACACAATTGTCATTATTAATACTTATAAATTCATAATTTTATTTTTATATAAACATTATCTAAATTCAGATATAAACTTAAAAAAAATATCTTATTTTTTCTAATTCTAAATTTCTAACTTGATAACGAATTGTATTTCAGACGTGTTAAATAAAGTTGGGGCAAACGTTGAAGATAGCTCTAAATTAAATAAGGGATAGTAAGTAATTGATTCTAAGGGATTTAATAGAACAAGAGAGTTTAATACAACTAGAAAAATAAGATTAGAAAAGGAATTTTAAATAAGTGGTAAAACGAGGAAATTGAATATGACTAAAAAGGATATTGAAGGATATTGAGTCTATAATTGCTAACTTTTTCTGGAATAGCGGTTCAAAAAATAAGATTCATTGGCTGGCTTGGAGGAAACTGTGTAGAAGCAAGAAGGATGGGGGCTTGGGATTTAGGGAGTTGAGGGCTTTTAGTCAAGCAATGTTGAGGAAGCAGTGTTGGAGGATCTTGACTTGTCCAAATAGCTTGCTAAGTCAGCTTCTAAAGGCGAGATACTTCCCAAATACGGACTTCTTTCAAGCCGAGTTGGGGGCTCGTCCATCTTTGACTTGGTGTAGCATATTTGCGGCAAAGGAGGTGTTGTTGGCAGGGTGTAGGTGGAGAGTGGGTTCGGGGAGGAGTATTGATATTTGGAAAAATCTGTGGGTTCTGAGACCCAAGTCTTTCAAAATAATTTCACCACGGCCAGAGGGGGTGGAATTGACTAAGGTTTCTCAGCTCCGGATTCCAGGACATGATAGGTGGGACGAGAGAGTGGTGGGAGAGGTGTTTCTGCCATTTGATGCAGAGCAAATTTTGAGTATTCCTTTTGGTTTGGATTCGAATCGGGACAAACTAATTTGGCATTACTCCAATAATGGGCGATCTTCAGTGAAGAGTGGATACAAGGTTGCTTTGGAGTTGGCGGGGTTGGACGGGGTTGCTACTTCGGCATCTTCACCAGTGGGGTGGAGTTTGTTCTGGGGCGCGAAGGTTAATTCAACCAAAAATTGGAATTTTCACTTGGAAAGTGCGTAAGGGGAGGAGAACGGACACCACATCTGCACCAAGTTGAACTCCTAAACAAGGTAAATGTACCCCATTCATAAATTCATCCCGGCGAACGGCAAGCACTCGATCAAACCCCGGCAACAGCAACACGATGCCCCAACAACAACAGCAACAATCAGAGAAATGCGGAAGCGAATTTTAGAAACAACAGTTTGATCATAAAAGCCATCCATGGCAACATAATTCATAACAACCGTTCTAAAATAAATATCCAATCAATGCCGTCCATGGCTCAACTAAACTATCCCACATCAGGGGCACGTAAGTACGTAAAGTAAATCATGATAGTATATACCATAAATCAAATCAATTCAGAAAGTAAAGACTCGACTGTTGTTGGGACACTGACAAGACAATAGACAAGAGCCGACCTAGACCTGCTGCTGCCGACTGAAGAGATAGGTGACACCGCCACCTGTCTACCTGAAGCAAAAACCAAAATAGAAGGGGTGAGTATAAAGGATACTCAGTAAGGTGGGGGTAATACAGTATAGGTATTGATCACAATTCGTCATTCATCGTTTAAAACCAAAATGGATGAATGTTGCCCGTTTTGATAAGGATACAAACAATAATATAAGTTGTAAAACTATAACACAAAGCAACATTCGGGTTCGGCTTTATTTGAAAACACAAAAGGTTGACGAACCGGATCCTTTGAAAAAATTTGCACATAAGGTCAAGCCGATCAATTGAAAGAATATTAGTTGAGTCACGAGGCTGTTACAAGTTCGAAAGGCATGATATAAACAAGTTCGAAATGATAAGTAAACACAACTCGTAATTCAACTAGGTAGCTTGAACAATAAAGGAGGCTTAAGTTGGGCAAGTTTAAGGCACGCTTCCGGGTTTTATATATATATATATAGGGAAATACATATGCTAAATGAAGAAAACCGGAATGTGCTTCGACTTGTAACGAAAGCCGTAAATCAATTAGACAAGCAAGTAATGTAATAAGTCATGCAATAATGTGTCCCGGCGAGAATGGGTCCTCTCCTTATAACTCCCAACCATGAAAAGCATGAAAGCATTTAGTCAAGTACTCCACCACCAAAAGTCATGATCCACTAACAGAGTTTTAAGGAGACGCGGTTAGCACCACGATACAGAGTTTTAAGGAGACACGGTTAGCATCACCGTTCGCATTAACTTAGGCTAGCCAACCTCCTAGCCGACCTAAGTTAACACGCATAGAAGTATACATCGGGATTTGCCCTATACGCTCGTCTCCAGGCTCACCTCCTGTATACTCCGGGCCCAAGTCATGATCCAGTCCATGGCTCGCTTTTAAAATCAATAACAGTTTGGGTGGCCAAAGGGGCTGTTCGAAAAGATGATGCAAACAGTTATGTATGAATGACCAAAGGGGTCTTTGAGACAAGTTGGTGTAACGATCTAGGAAATACTCATAAGTGCCGTACGCTTTGGGAGCGTGCTAACAGACGTCCCTAACGACATTACTTATAAGTACCTCTGAGATCAAATGGTTACTTTGAAACAAATAAATTACTTGTCTCTAGTTGAAAGTATTTTAAATCATTTTGGATTCATAAATTTTTGCTATCAAAAGGGTTTGACTAAGCACATAAAGAATTAGTAAAGGCGGGAATACAAGCAATAAGAAAGGCGGGGTAATAAGTTATTTTGCAACCTACATAACTATGTCCTTGCCCCAATTGAAAACATTTTAAACCCTTACCTGTAGCTCGACAAATGAGAAAAGCAAGCAAGCAACATATATAATTCTCCCTCAGAGATCCCACCTGAAAACATGGGGTCTAGAGGATGAATGACTGACACGAATAAGAAAACAGACACTGACGCTTGGCTATCAAAATACAAGCATACTTAAGGACACTCATTCAACATTTAAACATAATAAAGCAAGTAGGGGCAATATGGTCAATTTATATCCAAAAGCATGCAATAATTAAATAAATGAGAAACACTAAATTAATTACAAAACATCTAAACATATAAGCTTAGCACGGTAAGATTGTAATTCAACACCAACAAGTATATGCCATTAAAACAATAATTTGAAATACAACTCACAACTTATAGCTTTTCCCAAAAGCTCAAAAGCTAACAAGCTAAGATCGATCCAATCTCTAGCCTAATCGAACCGAAACCTATTCGTTGACTACACAATCATATATCATCAACAATCAACAATGTTCAACAATCAAAACAAGCTAGAGTACAATTAATTTATGCTAAAAAACTAAAAGCTAGAAGGTATATCAAAAAGCTACCAAATTAACCCAATAGTACAAAAAATGCGATAAAAGACAAACGACAAGTCAGATTCAAGTAATACCAGCACCGTTAGAACCATTGCATTGAGGGGCACGATCTGTCTGAAGACACCGTCGCTGGATTCCCGCTGGAACAGTGCCAAAAATTCCGGAAACCGCCTGCCATCCAGGACCGCCGCCGGACCACCTCCGATGGTCGAACCCTTATACCAAAATGATCCTCTCGATGAGCCTGTCACTTCCCTCAAAACCGTTTCTCAATCGGATCACCCATCGGAATTTAATTTCACTTCGAAGCTCCAAAACCCTAGAATCCAAGAATCGAAATTAATGAAAATTGGCTCAACGAAATGCAAAATTGACTTCGAAATCGGCTTACCCATGTCGAGAAGGTTGGAATTCATGTAAAGCCCTTTGAAAATGGTGGCCGGAGGTAGCTTCGACGCTACATCGGCCGTGCGCCGCCCACGCACTGTCGGTGCTCCGTCGTCCCGTCGAGTTGGGGCCTGAGACCAGTGCCAAAAGTTTCGTCTCTTCAAGGCCGTTCTAGCCACGATGGTGCACCGTCGAGACGCCACCACATGCCGCCAGAAAAATCCCATCTCCGCCGCGCCTTCTCCTTCTCGTTCCACTACTGTCAGGTCAAATCAGGCCGTGAGACCACCGCCAAAAGACTCCCCTCGATGAGAGCTTTCATTTCCGACCAAGCCCAGGCCGTAACGTCGCCGGAAAAGCCTCCGACGAGAAGCTCAAAGCCGCGCCACCTTCTCGCCGCCACGGGCCTCCACCGTCGTCCAAATGCCCGAAATAATGGTACTAATGTGTTCCTCTCGTCGAGACGATCGATTTCCATATATCATTTGCTTCAATTGGTAAAGAATTGCAAAATCCCCAATTTGGGAGAAAATGCTTCTCGTTCGTGCGACCGTGTGTGTGTTCTCTCAATTTTCATTTTAGCCCCAAATCTCCCAATAATTGCATAATACACACTATCCTTGGAAAACGTGCAAATTGTGTAAAGTGTCAGAATTAGGCATACTTAGTGTCAAAATGACCGAAATTAAATGCTTATCAAAGACTGAGGTTCGTTTTATTAAAATTCATAAGTTTATGAAAAGTCAATTCCGGGTTGGGCTAAAGTGTAAATAATTTTGGGCTAAAAATGCAATTTCTTGAAAATATGATTTAATGAATAATATTTGGAACCTCGACAAAATATGCATTATTAAAACATTGAACCCTAGTCCAATGTACACCGTTAAATTACTAAATTCGATTAAACGAGCTAAAAATATAAATTTACCAAATTGACCCTAGTTAGTGGCAAAACGATGCAAATCAATTTCTAATTAATGCCTTGGGTTTTAAATACCAAATCGATGATTTATAAAAATCTTTAAATGCAAGAGTTGGAAAACGTGCAAGTGTGAAAGACGTCGGGACTGTAAACGGTCCGAATTCCGATAAATGCGCTAATCTTGAACTTGGAGATTGTGGGTCATCACAGGTTTCTCAGCTCCGGATTCCGGGACATGATAGGTGGGACGAGAGAGTGGTGGGAGAGGTGTTTCTGCCGTTTGATGCCGAGCAAATTTTGAGTATTCCTCTTGGTTTGGATTCGAATCGGGACAAACTAATTTGGCATTACTCCAATAATGGGCGATATTTAGTGAAGAGTGGATACAAGGTTGCTTTGGAGTTGGCGGGGTTGGAGGGGGTTGCTGCTTCGGCATCTTCACCAGTGGGGTGGAGTTTGTTCTGGGGCGCGAAGGTTAATTCAACCAAAAATTTGAATTTTCACTTGGAAAGTGCGTAAGGGGCATTCCCGACTTTGGTAAATCTTTACAGGCGGCACATTAGGGCTGGGTGTTGTTGTCCGTTTTGCGGTGATCCTGAGGAAGATGCAGGGCATGTGTTCTTGGCTTGCTTCATTTCTCGTCAGGTGTGGGCATTGTCGGGTTTGTCGTGGAAGGTGGTGGGGAAATGGAGAGGTGATGTGGAGGAGTGGATGAGAAGGGTCTATGAGAATCTTGATTCCTCGGAGTGGGGCTTATTTTTTACTATTATTTGGGTTCTATGGTGGAATCGGAATAAAGAGTTGATGGAAAAGGATTCTTTGGCCCGTGGAGATTGGTGGTTTTTGCTCAAAATTACTTGAATTTCATTTCTGCGCCTGATCCGGTTGTGCCGATGACGGTGAGCTCTGTGGCGGCCAATTGGAGGCCTCCGGAGGGTGGGTACATTAAGATCAATATTGATGGAGCAACTTTTAAGGAAGAGATGACGCATGGCTTTGGAGTGGTGGCGCGGGATAGTTCAGGAGGGTGTTTGGCTTGGGCCGCTGGAAGGGTGAGAGGATGGTTTGTGTCGCAGCCCCGGGCGCGGAGAGGAGAACCCTCACGACGGCACCCGTTGGACGCGCGGGTATAAGCTTCACCACCACTGAGCACAACCCTAAAGTTTGGCTTGAAACCACTTGCCAAAAGGTGATGCACCACATGGTAGTTGTGCTTGGAAGATCACTTATAAACCCTTCACATTACTTATGTTTTTTCCTATGTGGGACAAATGCCCACATGGTACATATTTCTCAAGTTTGGGGTGTTACAGTTTGAGGGGTTTGAGGCAGAAGTGATTGCTGCAAGAGAAGCTGTTCTCTTAGCTGTCCGAAAAGGTTGGAGCCATGTGGTGTTTGAAGGAGATTGTCAGAATGTGCTAACTCGTGTTCTTTCTGCCGATTATGATTTTTCTAATGTTGGCAACATTTTTAGTGATATTAGGGAAGCACTGTCTCTTATTTCCTTTTATTCTTTTTCATGAGTTCGTCGTTCGGGTAACCGGGTTGCCCACTGCTTAGCTAGGAATTCTTCTAGCATCATTTCGGGGGACTTTGATATCCCTGCGTTTGCTGAGTCTGTTTTGTTATCTGACATTTTGGTATAATGGATTAGACTTATGTTTTCCTTCAAAAAAAAAAAAAGAGATTAAAAAGGGAACTATAAATAACAGATAAGACACACGTCAGTGCTATTGAGTCTAATCCACTATTCCATTAAATTTTAATTAAGCTAATTTTTTTTTTGGTATCGCCGTATGGTAAATAATAGGGGTGTCAAAATGGATCAGGACTCATCGGTCCTACCCAACTCAATAGGATTGGTTTGTTTTTGATTCAACCAAAAATTAAGTGGGTTCAAAATAGATTGAGTTATGATGGATCACATAAAACCTAAGTCACTAATAATTTGAAAATCAAGACAGAAGGCCTTGTTTGGGACTTCCTCTTAGAAAAAAGGACTCATTTTTCAAACTCATAAGCAAAAGACCCTGAAATAGAAATCTCTTAGTCTTAAGGTCCTGTTTTATTAAAGAATTAATATTTTTGTCTAGTCATCAAATTTATTTATTTTCTCTTTATTTTTTACAAGAAATAATTTTATTTTTTATTTTCTTTTGCCAACATTTATTTTCTTTTTCATTTTCTTTTCAACTATTTTCAGAAAATCAGAAATTCTATTTTTTTTCGTATTAAACTTCATCGTCTTTCCTCCTCTTCTCTTCTTCCGGCAACGTATGAAAATCTAAGGACGAAGCATAGTCAGCTTCGTCTTCAACTTCTGCTTTCTACTTCCAATTTCTTCTTCATCTTCAGCTACTACTTGTTCCGCTTCTGCTCGGGCCTCCAGCTCCCGTCTGCCCGGCACGTAAACAATTAGGGTTCATTGTAGGTTCATTGATTCTTTTTGTGAGTTGAACAATTTGTTTAACTATTGTCAATGAAATATGTATCTTATGTTCTCTCTTTAGATAATTGTAATCCTTTTTCCACAACTAATTTTCCCACTTTTTCCCCAATTAATTCCCCCATTTTTTCCACAATTAGGTTTCGAACAGCTGTGTGTCCATTCCTTGAATAATGGGTGAAGCGAAACTTTTGGCTACTGCCCTATTCGATTGTGACATGCACGTATTCTCGATTGATCCTAATCTCACTCTGTGTGATTTTTACCAAATTATCCGTAAAAGATGGCCCGAAATGTACAGAACCGGTTATGATTTAAGCTATGTTGTTCCACATCAAAGAGGATACTGGGTCGATTTTGTAGCGGGTGCCCCAAACGGGTGACGCATGCCCTGTAACGACCCGAATATTTAATTATATTATTAATATTTACGCGAATTCTTTCTTGCCTAATTTCTCGATCTATCCAATTGGATTAATTAATCTTGTGGAAAAGATTGATTTAACCTATCTTCTAAATAGCCTCGATTACTTAAATTACATAAATGCCCTTAAAACTTAAATGACCATTTTACCCTTCCGAGATATTTTCCTAAATATCAACCTATCTCTCTCATTCTCTCATAACAAGAAGGAGAAAAGAAAGAGAAAAGAAAGAAAGGAGAAAGAAGGAGAAGAAAGGAGAAAGATCTTCCCGACGCCCTACCGAGCTTGTTTCTCGCCCGATCGACGAGCCGTGAAAACCCGAACGATCCTCACTACATTATCTACCGGTAATCCTTTTACCCCATTTCATTCCGTTCGTTATTTCTTGCGATTTTTTGTGATTTATATATAGAATTATATATATTAGGATTTTCGTGTTTAGGAAGAATTACTTGACCATTTTACGTGATTCTTGTGTCTATATGTAGCTTATATGATATATATGATTATATGTGAAATTTAGGATGTTTTATGGTGTAGATTAGGAGATATATGAATTTATATTTTGATTTTCGCGTATGAGGTTCGCGATCTGCTGAGTCTGCTGCTCAGTAGATCCACACGGGCGAACGCACGGTCTTGAGCAAGACCGTGCAAGAGCCCGTGCGCTTCTCTTTTCAGCCTGCACGGGCTTGAGCCCGTGCACAGGCCCGTGCGCATGGCCGTTTGCACCTGCACGGTCTTGACACCGTGCTCAAGACCGTGCGGGAGGGCGTGCAACCCCTTTTGTGCTTGCACCGGCTTGCCAAGCCCGTGCGTAAGCCCGTGCGTTGGCCGGTGCAACATACTTAGTGTATTTTCCAGCCTTTTCCTTTCTTGCACTTCGGGAATTGGTCAACCCCACTCATTTAAATGTTGACTTTTCTCATACGACCTCCGAATATCAATCCGATTTCACCTATAGCTTCCTCGAGCCTTGGGATTTGATATTCTTCATAATTTACAATTTACCCGACCCTAATTGACCGTCAATTGACACCTTTGCTTGTTTAGGGATTTTATCCCATCTTTCCCGTTTCTTGTCCGATTAATCCTGTATTCACGAGAGAACGTCTTTATATTATTTTAAGCATGTCTACGTACCCTAATTGCGTTTAAGCATGCCTTTAATATTTATTATTTACGTTCTTTCATTATTTAACATTTCATTAATATTCTTTAATTGTCATACCGTAATTTACATGTTTAATTGATTTACTTTCCATATTGCACCTGTAGCATGAGTGATGTTTATATGAATTGCCGTGCGTCGTCTGTTGTTCGTGTCTTGCTTTTGTTATTGTCGGTCTTGTTTTCATCCTCTAGGCCCTGTGTATTACAGGTGGGTCCAACGAGGGAGAAACCTGACTACCGCTTGCTTTCATACTGCCTTGTCGAGCCAGGTAAGGGTTTTAAATTGTTTTCAACTGGAGTAAGAACATAGTTTATTTAGGCTTCGAAATAACTTATTTCCCCGTCTTTTCTTATTGCTTGTTGTACTGTCTTTAATATTCCTTACATGCTTAGTCAAACCGTTTTGATAGCAAACCAAAATGATTTGAAATGCTTTCAACTAGAGACAAGGAAAACCCTTTTGTTTTAAATGCGAATTTTGGTCTCTCGGCCTCGCAAATATAACCTTGTCTCGAATGGTCCCTTTGGCCTTCCACATCCCGATTCCCAAATTGTGAATGGCCCTTTTGGCCACCTAACTATCATCATTTTCAAATGCGAGCACTGAACCGTGTATGACTTGGGGCCCGGAGTATTCAGGAGGTGAGCCTGGGGACGTGCGTCCAGGGCAGATCCCGATGGATACTCCAATCCGTATCTGCTTAGGTCAGCCAGGAGGTTGACTAACCTGAGTTAGTGCGAGGGTGGCGTTGTAGGCTACGCGCTTCCTAGAAAATTCTGTTGAGGGTGACGTTGTTAACACGCGTTTCCATAAATTCTGAGTGGTCCATGAACCTTGGAGATGGAGTACTTGCTTGCATGTTTTTCAATGGGGAGATATAAGGAGAGGGCCCGTTCTCGCCGGGACACATTATGGCATGATTTACTGCATTTATTGCTTGTCTAATTGTTTTATGGCTTTCGTGACAAGTCGAAGCACATTCCGGTTTTCTTCAGTTATCATATGTACTTCCCTATATATATATAAGACCCGGAAGTGTGACTCGTACTTGCTACCCTAAGTCCCCTTTATTACTCAACTAATATTCTTTCAATCGGCTTGATATTACGTGCAAATATTTTTAAAGATCCGGTTCGTCAACCATTTGTATTTTCAAATAAGCCGAACCCGAGTGTCGCTTTGTGTCATTTTACAACTTATATTTCGTATTTATTTTCTTTCTCAAAACGGGCAACACTCACCACTTTTGGTTTTAAGAGATAAATGACGAACTGTGATCAAAACCCCTTACTGAGTATCCTTTATACTCACCCCTGCTATTTTGGTTCTTGCTTCAGGTAGACAGGTGGCGACGTCACCTATCTTGTCAGTCGGCATCAGCAGGTCTAGATAGGCTCAGTCTTTCTGGTTTGTCTTGTCAGTGGTCCCAACAACTGTCGAGTCTTGTTTATTGTATTTATTTACTTTACGTACTTAGGTGCCCCTGATGTGGGATAGTTGACGATATCTAGGATTGTGTAGGATAGACTAATTGAGCCATGGATGGCACTATCTGCTTATGAACAGGTGTTGTTATTTTATTGTATCTTGATTATAAATGTTTAATTGTTATTACGTTAGCCTCGTAGGCTTTTATGAAATTTATATGTTTACCTTAATTGCTTCCGCTTTTCTCTGCTCTTTTCTAGTTGTTGTTGGGATGGTTGTCGCTGTTGCCGATGGTTATTGCTTGAGTGCCGTTCGCCGGAGTGGGTTTTTGAGTTGAGGCCCCTCGCTGAAGCTCGGGAATCCATTTCGGTGCGGATGTGGTGGTCCTTCTTCAGGGGGCGCTACACGCCCCACACCGAGTCCCGACCCGAAGTCGAAATGGGAATTCGACCCCAAATTGAAACCCGGCGAATGACAAACACATTTACTCAATCACTAAGCGGGGCTTTTTAAGAAACAAACGACAATAATACGGAAGCGGAAGCAAAAACAACAAAACCTAATTCCACTTAAAGACTAATAAAACAGTAAACCAATTGCGTAAATAGTTAAAGCCCACCGAGGCTAGCGGAATTCACTTTCAGAAGTTTAATCAAATCTTAAACGGGTTCAGCATTAAATCTTCCCGAACATTAATTACATAATTTTCCAATACAAATTTCATAAACATAAATACCTAATAAGTCATAAAATTGACAAAATACAAGATCAATATAATTCCGCCAAAACTAGACCCGACAATGCCCACCTAGCAATCACCTGAAACAAATAAGAGTTGAAATAGAGCGGGTTAGTCAAAAGACTAAGTGAGGGGGAAAATGGAGTACAATACATAATAGTAGACATAGATTAAATCACCATTTTTAACTTAAAAGCAAACAAACATAAAAGAAGGATTTTCATAAATATTTGGTGATTAATCATAAACATAACATAATGTATCTTATCATATAGCTCGGCGAGTCGAGCTCTCATAACTCCTCATATCATACCAGAAATCATAATCACCCTTATTCCTCCTCATGGGTAGATGGACCGCTAAATCCGAACTACATGACACATAGGTATTTCAACCTATGTCTTAGTTGACACGTAGTCAACTGATCTCAGGTACTCAAAGGGCTGCCACTCCAGCCTCACCCCGAGCTCCCAAATATCATGGTGGAGCAAAGCCTTCGAAGTCTAACCGTAGACCCGATGTCTATCCGGCTTCTTCCGATGACTTCTACTCCAGGGCCTAAACATAACATATCATATCATAACATAACTCGTATTTCAAACTATCATTTTCCTATCCAAGATAGGAATCAAGACTTACGAGGGCCAAAGGGGCCATTCGAGACAAGTTGGATATCGATCTAAGTATGCACCTGTCACGACCCCCGGGCGCGGAGAGGAGAACCCTCACGACGGCGCCCGTTGGACGCGCGGTTATAAGCTTCGAATCCACTGTGCACAACCCTAAAGTTTGGCTTAGGAAGCACTTGCCAAAAGGGATTAATCCATATTGGTTTTACATGAGTTCTAACTTATAAACCCTTCAAATTACATGTTCATTTCCGATGTGGGATGAGAAATGCACTCTCACGGCCTTGCGACACCCCGTGAGGGGAGGCCGTGCGTATCCCTTCCACACGGGCTTGCGACATGCCGTGCAGCAGCCCGTGTGGCTCTCCTGAACTATTTTACGCTGAATATTTCAGGGCGTTACAATTACCCCTCCTTCAAAGCGTAATGTCCCTATTACGCCGTGACATAGGTCCATTGCTCCCCGTCAGTGGAGAAGCTGCCTACTACACACGGAGCGGAGCCCCTTTTTTAGAGGTGACTCATGACTAATGACGTGTGTGGAACATGTATTTCCACGACTGACGGTTGGCTCTAATACCACTTGTCACGACCCCCGGGCGCGGAGAGGAGAACCCTCACGGCGGCGCCCGTTGGACGCGCGGGTATGAGCTTCGAATCCATTGTGCACAACCCTAAAGTTTGGCTTAGGAAGCACTTGCCAAAAGGGATTAATCCATATTGGTTGTACATGAGTTCTAACTTATAAACCCTTCAAATTACATGTTCATTTTCGACGTGGGATGGGAAATGCACTCTCACGGCCTTGCGACACCTCGTGAGGGGAGGCCGTGCGTATCCCTTCCACACGGGCTTGCGACACGCCGTGCAGCAGCCCGTGTGGCTCTCCTGAACCATTTTACGCTGAATATTTCGGGGCGTTACAGCACCCATAGGTGTCACATATTTCGGGTGGAACTCACGGTAACGGGTCACTTACGGGGCATCTTAGATCTAAAGTTCGTTTTCAAAATAAAGTATAATTTACTTGTCTCTAATTTTAAAACCTTTTTCAAATCATATACATAATATTCATTTGATATCAAATCCATTTGATCTTAAACTTCATAAAAGTAATAAGCGTGAAGTATTTACTAAGTATAGTAATGCGGGACGAAAATATTAAAACTCACATGCGAGGCTTATTTAATGATAGGGTTGGTACTACGTACGTATTATCGTATACAATAGCAAAAGAAACCTCACCTGGCGACAACCAAAAGAAAGCCCAAAACGGAAGTGAAAAATCTAATCCACGAGACTGGAACCTGCAACTGACAAATGACACAACCACGTAAGACTTACGACGATGCACGATTCAACGAGAGCATAGAAACACGTAAATGCATGTTAAATAATCATTCCTATCACTTAAATTCACATTGCCAAGAAATTCAGAAAATCATGGAATTCAATAAGTAAAACAATTCGGAATGCATTAAAAGCATATAAACATGCGTAAAATGTGATAAGGAAGCATGCATCCAAGTTTGGAAGAAACGGGCTTCGTATGCAAAAGTTAGAAAATTTGTCGAGAACTTCGAATGCACTATTCACAATCACGAACATGCAAGAAATTCATATCTATACCATAATTATAGAATACATGAACAAAGAAAGAATTCAAAAAGATGAGCCACGGACAGGGCCATAGTGAAAAATGCACTGTTCCTTGCAGTGGCAAAAACCCATTTTTTTCTAAGTATGGAACCCACACGGGGTTGCCACACGGGGTTAAGGTCCAGAGACCATGAGAGCCACACACACGGCCCCTCAACAGGCCGTGAGAGGAGCCCGTGCGTGTGCCACGGGGTTACAATACCCCGTGAGCATAGGCCGTGACGATCGCGAAAACAGCAGAAGACGCAAAACAACAAACCCTTCGGGAAATCAAACCAAAAATCCATATTTCAACATCAAAACATTAAACACTCATGCTAATCTTCCCATATGATGTTCTCCTACTCATCATCTACCTATAGAACCAATAAACACGAAAAACCGTCCACGATTTCATCCAAAATCACATATTTAGCACATTAAGCATACTAAAAACTGATTGGCGTTAGAGAGTTACCAGTAGGGGAGATCGAGAGGGTCGCGTAGGCGTTAACGGTTCAAAAATCGGTCGAGAAACGAGTCTGGCATGATCGATTGAAGCTTTTCCTCTTCTTCTTTCTCTCTTCTTTTCTTCTTTGCGTGAAGTGTGAGATGTGGGGGAGAGATGGGTTAAGTCAAAATATTTGACTTGGGTTAGAAATGAAAGGGCATTTTTCTAATTTATAAAACTTGCTCAAAAATACAAGCTTTCCAAATTAAATAATATTACAGTTAAAACTCATAAAATTAAACGCACATTGACACGTCGTGGTTTAAAAACCGAAATTCACTCAATTATGAAATGTCATAATAATCACATAATAATTATTAAAATAATAATAAATGCGTAAACTGGTCGGTTCGGGTTCTCGGTTCATAACTCAAATTTTTGGGGCATTACAGATTTGTCCACTGATCAGGATGTCTCTAACATGATCCGCTTGCACGAGATCCTTAAACTGAACCTTATCAACATAGGAGTGAAGGCCAAAAAGATTTGTAAAAAAAGCATTCTGATGAAGAATCCAGTATCACCCAAAATTGTGAACAAAAGTGATAAGTAATTCACTGTTGAAGATTGATCTTGTTTGTGATTTCTCGATTGATGTAGGGTACTTTTGTGTTTTATGTTCGAATTTTATATTTTGGTTTTCGCATGTAATATTGCTTTAGACTGTATTGAAGTTGAAGTTAATGATTGGGACATGTGTTTAAAGTTTAATGGTTGTTTTTCTGATTGAATGCCCTATTTAGCGATGACTATTACAATTTGGCAAAATATGAAAAATGCTAGCAAAACTATATTCAAAGCCAAAAGCTTTTGAATCATGCCTGCAATAGCTGCTTCTCTGGTTTCACCTGTAGTGGCAGTGGACATGTTATTCCTCGAATTTTCTTGTACAACTGGAACACTATCAACAACTGCATTATCGTCTTCATCTGGTTCACACCACTTCAGAAAACCATATTTAGGTGAGGAAGAATGGGTGTTGGTGAAGAATGGGTGCTGCAAGAACAACTTTTATGAAGAAAACTCGTTATATGGGAATTTATACTTTGGTCCAGTCTAGGTAGTACCTTGATCTTTAAGCTAAATACTCTATACCCACGAACTTGTACTCGATTCTCTATTTTTCAGGCATGGTCTGTAATAAAAATATATTTAAAATATATTTATATAGGAGTGTATTGGATGAATTCACGAGTTTTAGGAAACTTTTCTTGACATGCATGTGGTATATTTCGTAATAATTAAAAGTATATAGGAAAACTCGTTATATGGGAATTTATACTTTGATTCCGAAACGGAGTACCTTGATGTTTCGAAATAGCACTTGACAAATGCGTCCTTGTACTCGATTCTGTATTTCTGTCACATATTAGGAAAACTCGTTATATGAAAATTTATACTTTGGTCCAGTCTAGGTTGTACCTTGATCATTAAGCTAAATACTCTATACCCACGAACTACTACTCGATTCTCGATTTTTCAGGCATGGTCTGTAATAAAAATATATTTAAAATATATTTATATAGGAGTATATTGGATGACTTAACGAGTTTTAGGGAACTTTTCTTGACAGGCACGTGGTATATTTCGTAATAAATAAAAATATATAGGAAAACTCGTTATATGGGAATTTATACTTTGATTTCGGAACGAAGTACCTTGACGTTTCGAAATAGTACTTGACAAATGCGTCCTTGTACTCGATTCTCTATTTCTCTCACTGATGGGTGTCGAATCCACCAAAAATAATATTTATAATCTCCAGTCTACCTATCAACACAAAATTGCAAATAGTGGTAAATAGGATCGAACACAGGAATTGGGAGGATTTCGAATTCTCTTAGATAAACCAAGTAATTACGAAAGCAATTAAATAGGAGGGTTTTTTTTGAAAGGTTTTATAACTAAAATTCTAATTCCTAATTATCTAGGAAGCACAAATTAAAGGAAGCAATTAAAATAAGGATCTTTTTGGATTTTTTTGGATTTTATGAATTAAACAAATTAAACTTATCTACTCACGTGAAATAAAACAAGGAATCAAGTGAAACTAAGGAACTACACTTAACGAGACTACTGGACTAATTTTGCTAAGGGATAATTGGGTGGAATTTTCGGGTATTAACTGGAAAATTAAACTAAGAGACTAATAAAATATAGGGATAAAAATATATGAGGGAAAAGTCTAGTTGGGAGATAATTCACCTAAGTTCTCTACTCGATCATAGATGCAAGAATGAGCATTCGACTATCAATAAGCCTACTATAGTCATCAATTACCTTAGACGACCTCGTTTTTTCTTAAGATTAGACTAATTAGGGCTACACCTTACAATTAATCCCTAATCAATAGACAACCCTTCGATAACACCTCTAGGAGTTCAATCTATCAACAACATTAAATCTAAGAAACATAGACTCGAGTCAATTAAACACTAACACCCTGCTAATTTAAACCCGATTATATAATTCCACTAATACCTTGGATAATAATTTCGCAACTACCCTAGTACTAGTTCGTCTCTCTAATCACCTATATCGAATAACCCCTTCAATATACGCAAAGACACTATGCAATTAATTCAAAGATTTAATTGCCAAATCAAACAATTAAATCAATCACAATAATCATGAAATATAGGAATTCTTATAAATACTGAAAAGTCGAATTATAAGTACAATTAGGTCTCACAAGTATTTAAGAACTTAGGTAAAATCCTCAACTAGAACAAAGTATTTAGCCAAACATAATCGAATCTAATAAACAAATTACTATGGAATTCATAACAAAATAAAACAAGGAATAAAGCAATTTAATTGTTTCTTCACTGTATGTTCTAAAACGTGGATGAGGGTGTGATGAAGCAATCTTTAGTCTCCAAAGAAGCTTCTATGGTCCTTGAATTGATCACCAAAAGTGCTCCAGAAATCTCCAAGTTACGGGAGTCTTCAACTCCCGTTTTCTCTCTGTCTCTACTCGTCGCTGTTGCTGCCAATTCACCCCAAAAATCTGCTGTATTGTCTCGTCTTTTCTACCCTAGTTGATGTATGAAATTCTTTCCCAAAAATAGTGTATAAATCTCCAAGTAAAAAGCCCAGCCAAAAGCCCATAAGTGGATAAGGGAAGAAGCTCTTGTATCCTGCTGAAAGTCAACCAAAAACAGGTCCAAAATTCGCTTCAAAATGCGTGAGAAAGATCTTGAATCCTAAAACGAAAGTGAATCTGCGCAATCTAGGACTCTTCAGCCAACTGGATCTGTAGCCAGCGCACCCAAATGGGGTGACACACACCCCGCATTGAGTCTCGACCAGAGACTGGGATGAGATCCGAGCCCTGACTCAAAACCCAGCGCACGGCAAAACAAAAACAACCTGCTGGGCGGTAACAAAACGACCAGGTGCAGAAGCAATTAAATCTTATAAATCTGCTTCAATGCAATAATAAATATTCCTAACCAACTCGGGGGTTCAAACAAAAATCATAATTCTCATATTCTTATCACATAATTATGAAGTCTACCAGGGCCAATATGTACAAAACAACATTCATTATTTCTCATATGCAGTAATCATAAACGTCCTAACGAAAGGGAAATCATAAAGACAAACAAGACTCCAACTCCAAGACAGATGACTGATCCTACCGCCTAGCAACTCCAACCTGAAACCAATATCAAAAAGGAAACAAAAGAGGGTTAGTCAAAAGGAAGTGATGAATAGTTTACAAGTACAAAGTAGATAGTTCCTTCCTTTACTTGAAAATAAGGTTCTTACATTCAGTTACAAAATAGTTCCAAAAATCATTTGTAAGAACGATATTTCCATTCAATTACAAAATAGCTAATCTCTCATTCAGGTGGAACATATAACCATATCTGCAGCAGAGTGTTACCCCAAACTGTCATTCATAGCGAAGTGTCTATCATTCATAGCAGAGTGTTACCTCAAGACTATCATCCATAACAGAGTGTTACCTCAAGACTACCTTTCATAACATTTAAAACTATCATTCCCTTGTGGAGGCCCGTAATCAATGTATAAGGTTAGCGGAGAGATATCTCATGACTACCAATCGCGGGTAAGAACCTAGAATAGCATAATGAACGAGTGCGTATAAAAGAAACGATCATTCTTTCGGAAAACATGTTTATAAAAGGTTTTATTTATAAAGGATAACGGTTTCCTCACCTGAGTTCAACAAAAGAAGGCGACTAGAAAAGGATAAACACGCTACCCCTCGGGAGTATTGCCTACAACTACCACATGACACAACCAAATAAGACGACCAGATGACGCACGGCTTAACTCAAAGCAACTAAGCACTTATAGAAGCCACAAATGAGCAAATAGGCAAATATATCAATTCTCAACTAAAACAAAAGAAATATAACATTTAAGAAACGTAATTCGTGCATAAACACAATTAGGATTCATAGACATACTCAAAATATTATAAAGAAGCATGCATTCAAGTTTCAAAGCAATCGAGAAAGAATCGGGCAAGTTCATATAACAAGTCAAATTCTTATGTATTCACATTTCATCTAAATTTCGAAAGCCTACAATTCAATTAATTACTGATAACAAGGTACATGGGATTTAACTTAAAATAATGAATGATGGAAAAGTTGATTGTTAATAAAATAAGATTAAGTATCATCAAACATGGATTATACTGAAAGTTTCTTTATTCTCTGTTCTGTACCACTACGTAAAACATATGTATATATATTAGTTGTTAAGTCATTAGCAGAGATCGAAATACATATATATGTGTAATCAACTCTATAATCAACCTTTTAAGCGACAAGAGTTTGAACTAAATGATTCAGCTGATAGGCCAGGCAGGATTGTGGAGTTCAAAATAATAAGTTACTTGTCAGCCAAATTAATAGCACTTTCAATCTAATAAGATAAAATTTGTATATAGGTTGAACCTACAGATGAGGGAACCTCATATTAATTCTTGGCTTAAATTAAATTCCTATCCTCATCTCACCAGACGGAAATAACAAAACATATTAACAATTATAAAGAAAAATACATGTAAGTGAAACCATTACCTGTTGTGCGCAATTAAAGAGGAGGAAGTGATTTGAGGAAATAAAGAGAATATCGCCTCCGCTTATTTCTTATTTTTCCGTGAATATGGAGGAGACTAATTAACTTTCTCAATAGAAAGACAACTAACGTGTTATGTCGGTAGGATAAATATGATTTAAGTAATATATGATTTTAAACAAGAAAACTAAGTGCGTGGAACTATAAGTACAGGCCTAGTGTAATTGTAAAAGTTGGAAGTGTAATTAAGAAAGGTTGGGCTGGCAAATTAGGAGCAGGAGGTGTATTGATAAGAGATGAATTGGCATATATATATATATATATATATATATATATATATATATATAATGTTTACGTATACATGCATACATGTATTTTATATAAGTTTATTAGTATAAAAAAAATCCCTCATATATATCAAACAATCAATTTCTTGTTATTCCATTCAAAACTAAATCTTATTATTCTATTTGAAACTAAAGTTATTGTGGTTCAATTGAACCTGGAATGAATTAGCCATTGAACATGAAATGCGATTTACACTAAGATGAAATTTAAGTTATACATGTTTTATTTCAGTCAAGTATATATTTTAAATAGAAAATTCACGATTTTATTGGTGTTTCGGGATAAAATATACGCGTCACAATTTAATAGAAACACGTAGACACTTATACATATAATCATAAATTTCGCCACGTATCAAATAACTTAAAATTCACATAATTTAAAATATCCGAGAAACTTGAAAGTCAATTAGACACACATTAGACAATTTAATCACAATTTATACACATATCCCTTTAAATTAAACACTTTTAGGAAAACAATATCACAAATTTTTGAGAAATAGAGATGATAAACGAGAAACGAAACGTCTGCAGCTAACCAAACCCGTCTTGAAAAATCGGGGTGTTACAGGACCTGAAAATATGATCAAGTAAACGTGACTCTCCAAAACAGTTCCAAAATTGTGACTTCTAGCTTCTTTCTGAGCAAAATCTCTAATCCTACATCCAAATCGACAAAGTCGATCTAAACATAACAATAAGGACAAATAAAGTCATAGAAAGGGGGAAAATATAACAAGACGAGAAAGGACACCACATCCGTACCAAGACGAACTCCTAAACAAGGTAAATGTACCCCATTCAAAAATTTATCTCGGGGAACGGCAAGCACTCGATCAAAACTCCGGCAACAACAACACAACGCCCCAACAACAATTGCAACAATCAGAGAAATGCGGAAGCGAATTCATAAACAACAATTCAATTCATAAATGCCATCCATGGCAACATAATTCACAAAACGAATCTAAAATAATTATCCATTCAATGCCGTCCATGGCTCAACTAAACTATCCCACATCAGGGGCACATAAGTACAGAAAGTAAATAAATTAAATATAATGCTAAATACAATAATTCAAATTAATTCAGAAAGTAAAAACTCGACTGTTGTTGGGACACTGACAAGACATTAAACAAGAGTCAACCTAGACCTGTTACTGCCGACTGACAAGATAGGTGACACCACCACCTGTCTACCTGAAGCAAGAACCAAAATAGAAGGGGTGAGTATAAAGGATACTCAGTAAGGGGGGGTAATACAATATATGTATTGATCGCGGTTCGTCCTTTATCTTTAAAAAACAAAAGTAGTGAATGTTGCTCGTTTTGAGAAAGAGTACAAATATGAATATAAGTTGCAAAAGAATAACATAAGGCAACACTCGGGTTCGGCTTACTTTGAAAACACAAAAAGGTTGACGAACCGGATGCATTTGAAATCATTTGCACATAAGGTCAAGCCGATCATTTTGAAAGGATATTAGTTGAGTTACGAGGCCGTACAAGTTCGAAAGACATGACATAAACAAGTTGGAAATGATAAGTAAACACGGCTCGTAATTCAACTAAGTAGTTTGAACAATAAAGAAGGCATAAGTTGGGCAAGTTCGAGCCACGCTTCCGGGTTTTATATATATAAAAGAAAAATACATATGCTAAATGAAGAAAAGCAGAATGTGCTTCGACTTGTAACGAATGCAGTAAATCAATTAGATAAGCAAATAATGCAATAAGTCATGCAATAATATGTCCCGGCGAGAACGGGCCCTCTCCTTATAACTCCCAACCATGAGAATCATGAAAACATGTAGTCAAGTACTCCACCACCAAAAGTCATGATCCAATCAGAATTTTATGGAAACGCGTGTTAACAACGCCACCCTAATCAGAATTTTCTAAGAAGCGCGTAGCCTACAACGCCACCCTCGTACTAACTCAGGCTAGCCAACCTCCTGGCCGACCTAAGCGAATACGGATTGAAGTATACATCGGGATTTACCCTAGACGCTCATCTCCAGGCTCACCTCCTGTACACTCCGGGCCCAAAGTCATGATCCAGTCCATTGCTCGCTTTTGAAAAGAAGAACAGTTGGGTGGCCAAAAGGGTCGTTCGAAAAATGATGCAAGTAGTTAAGTATGCATTGCTAAAGGGGCTTTTGAGACAAGTTGGTGTAACGATCTAAGAAATACTCATAAGCGTCGTACGCTTCGGGAGCATGCTGACGGATGTCCCTAACGACATTACTTATAAGTGCCTCTGGGATCAAATGGTTACTTTTAAAACAAATAAGTTACTTGTCTCTAGTTGAAAGCATTTTAAATCATTTTGTAGATGCATAGGTTTTGCTATCGAAAATATTTGACTAAGCACATAAGGAAATAGTAAAGGCAGGAACAACAAGCAATAAGAAAGGCGGCATAATAATTTATTTCGCAAACCTATATAACTATGTCCTTACTCCAGTTGAAAGCATTTTAAACCCTTACTTGGCTCGACAGAACAAGAGAAGGAAAGCAAGCAGCAATCATAATTCAGCCTCAAAGATCCCACCTGAAAAACACGGGGTCTAGAGGAGGCATGACTAACACGAACAAGAAAACAAACACTGACGCTCGGCTACCAAATTATGAACATGCTTAAAGATAATCATTCAATATTTAAACACAAAAGAGCAAGTAGGGGCAATACGGTCAATTTGTATGAAAAGCGTAGAATAATTAAGTAACGAGAAACACTAAATTAATTACATAATATTAAAACACATAAGTTAAGCAGGGGTAAAATTATAATTAAACATCAACATGTAATTTTGAGACATATAATTCAGTTGACATAAATTTCTACTTCAATGCTGAGCAATCCAGAGAAGATTAAGAAAATTTTGAGACACATTATGGCGAGCACTATGATCCTGCCAGAGTTGAGTCAGGAGATTAGAAAGGGGATGTCTAATCTGGGTAACAGGAAATGTGCATGTATGGAAGCTGCGAGTTATGATGACGTAGAGACAGATGATAGCATGAATTCAGAATAGATACGTTCGGTAGTTGGGTTCAGGAGTAGATTCAGAAACTAGAATGCAAGATGGGTTCCAAACTCAGGGTCACCATATGGGTACTTTAGTTCCAAGGACAAATTGCGAGGACAACTCGAGACCAACAAGGAAACCATGTTAGTTAAAGGTTGCTTGTAGATAAAGACATTATCAAACTTGATCAGACTTTAGAATATAATTAGTATCTCGCCAATCTAGAGATACTACCTGATGGACTACGCAATCTACTTTCAGACGTGGCACAGTAAAACTAGAAGTGGCAGCAGAAATGGAATCAGTTTGGGATCAGATTTCGAGACAGTGATGAGGAAACTTATCAGAAACCAACGGAGGTCACCAGTGGAGGAAACAAAATAATAGGCAAGCCAGTTGTGAACCGGAGATAGGATACAAAAGCTCAACCTGAATCAAATGTCAAGCTGAGATAGAGTTCGAGGTCAGACATCTTAAAGTGTTCAACTTATGATCCGATAGAACCACTACGGGATATGAGGAGTTCAGACCACATCCAGAGATCAAACGAGCTTGTGTGTTTAATTGCTTTAAATATATGTTTAGTGTTTCATATGCCTTACTTGCTTTAATTGCTTTTAAAATTCCTACTTGCGCTAATTGAATGTTTAGTTGTTAGGACTTTATATGACTTCTGTGTGGATAGCGTAGAACTCGATAGACTTGATACGCGTTATCTAAGAGTGCTAAGGACAAGGAGTTCTTGGCCGACTAGGAGCATTTCTGGTATGATTTGATATGCAGAACCGGATGGCATCCACTTTGATAGATCAGGCTGCAAGAAGAATACTCCTAAAGACAGTCAAGTTGGGAACTGACGTGGACAAGGATATCAGACATGACTAGACGAACTCCAAGCCATTGGCTACACCAAACCGAAGGCCTTGTATTGGGATTTTCTGTTCGTGGTCATTACGGACGAGAAAGTGAGCTTTAAAGGTGCATCAGTCTTGAGAATTGATCAGACTAACATGAAGAAAATCAAGTTTGGGTGAAACGTACGTGCGGGAATGATTTTTAGAAATCAAATAAGATTGCACCTGTCTAAGTCCTCAACAACCTGAGGTGGACAACGAATTTTGGAACCGAAGTCAAGCGTAAAAGTTCTACAGAGGATGGTTTTATTCGAGCGGTAGAATCTGGGAACCAGATTCTCATAAGGGGGGAATATGGTAACGCCGTGAAATTTATGAGTTCGGAAATTGGTGTGTTTTATCGAAATTGGATCATTTACGATCCCGACGCGTTTCACGTTTTTCAAACTTAGCATTCGAGATTTTCATAGATCATTGTTTTGATGTTTTAAACCTCAAAGCATTAATAAGAGTTTGATTTGCATCGTTTTGCCACTAACTAGGGTCAATTTGGTAAATTTATATTTTTAGTTCCTTTAATCTAGTAATTTAACAGTTCACATTGGACCGGGGTTCAATGTGTTAAAAGTGCATTTGTATCGAGGTTCCAAATATTTTAAAGGTCGAAACATTTTTCGGTAAATTATATTTTCAAGAATTTCATTTTAGCCCAAAATATATTTACACTTTGACCCCAACTCAAATATTTGACTTTTTGTAAATGTGTGAATTTTCACTCATGAACCTCGCTATGCTGTTAAAAATTCAATTTCGGTCATTTTGACACTAAGTACGCCAAATTCGAAGACTTTATCTTTTTGGCCCGATTTTCAAAATTGGGGTATATTTGTAATTTACGAAAAAAATTTGGGCAGATCTGAAAAAAATGCAGAAACACGCAAAACATGCACTAAAAGGTGCGATTTCATGCACATATTTCAAACCTCCATATCTCTCTCGTTTCTTGACGGAATTCGATGAACTTTATATGAAAATTCATCTACTCGATGAGATGACCGCATACATACCAATATTGTCTGGGTTTGACAAGTGCTTGAGGAAGGGTGGCGCTGCCAGTTTCGCGCAATGGTGGAGGAGCTCTGACGATGGTCTTCCCGTCAGAGTTTTGGGATGAAATTTCATGGGCTGGAAGCTCTGGCCAGAAGAAGCTTTTGGTGGTGGTTTATGGGCTTGGAAGTGGCCGACGACGGCGCTACAGCGGCGCGAAGCCGCGGTGGTGATGATCGTCGATCTGACGATTCCGACAACGGCAAGGCGGTGCACCACCCGGCGAAGGAAGCCCTAGCCGAGGGGAGTCGTTTGGCGGTGGTCTCACCTTCATCCGATCACAGACGATGGAGTTATGGCGTTAGGAAGGTCACGCGGCGGAGCTAGGGCGGAGCTGGTTTTCCGGCGACTGTGATTTCAATCAGAAAATCTGCCTCGTCGCAACAGTTCTAACAGTATTGGTATTACTCTAATCCAATTTACCGTTTATGTTTTATCGCAATATTTGTATGAATTGTGTTAAATGATAGCTTTTTAATTATAGCTTCTAGCTTTTGGCTTTTAAGCATGATTTAATTGTGTAAATTGTTGAATATTGATGTTGTGAGTTTGTGTAGCCGGGATTATAGGATTTGGCTCGATTAAACTAGAATTATGAATGAATTTAGCTTGTAGCTTTGAAGCTTTTGTAAAAAGTTGCGAAGTTGTAATTCAATTGTTTGATGTGAAATGAATTATACATGTTTGATTTGGAATGACACTTTACTCCTAAATGATTTCTATTTTTAAATGTTATTCGTTTATTATTTATCGTATGCTTTTGGATATAAATTACCATTTTGCCCCTGCTTGCTCTCTTATGCTTAAATATTGAATATTAGCTCTAAGCATGTTTATGTTTTGATAAGCCGTGCGCCGTTTGCCTGTTTCTTGGTCGTCTACTGTCTCATGTCTTGTTTTGGGTTTGTTGGTCACGTTTTCATCCTCTAGGCCCTGTATATTACAGGTGGGACCGACGAGGGAGGCACCTGACTAGCGTGCTTGCTTTCTTCTGTCTTGTCGAGCCAGGTAAGGGTTTTAAATGTTTTCAACTGGAAAAGAACCGTATGTATTTGCGAACCAACTTATCTTCTGGATTTCTTTATATGTTTGTTTGGTTTGTGGGATTGGGTTTTATGTAAAAGACTTTTGAAATGTTTAACTAGAGACTTCGTTTATGGGGCCCAGGGTTGTATAGGAGGTGAAGCCTGGAGACGTGCATCTAGGGCGGATCCTGATATGCGCCCATTCTTGCTATCCTAGGTCAGTCGGGAGATTCGGCTGTGTTGGGACGGGCATGTCTGTTATGCATTGGGGACGCCTGATGACTCAATCGGGGTAGCTACTCGGTTGAGATATATGTTTATGCGGGTGAGTGGGACTGAGATTTTACCAGTAGGCTCACCCAACCGGAGTTGGAGTATATGCTTGTCTGAACCTGCTGGGAGTTATAAGGACAGGGCCCATTCTCGCCGGGACACATGTATGTTTGTCAGATTTCGGTTTTGTGAATTGTGTCAAATTACTGATTGAATCTTTGTTTTGCAAAGAGATTGTTATTTATGTTCTCTCATACTTTCAAACCCAATCTGTAAGTCGACATAGCCCTTCTGTTATGAAATATTCGGCTTGAATTACGTGCAAATTATTTTGAAAGAAAGTCTGGTTCGCTAACCCTTTTGTTATTGAAAATAAGCCGACCCCTATGTGTTGCTCCTTTTGAAAGTGTATATATTGTATTTATATTCCTGTCTTTTCTCAAATGAGCAACATGTCAATCTTTTGGTTTTAAACTTGAAAGTGGCGAACTGTGATTATATTATGTATTACCCCTTGCTGAGTATCCTTTATACTCACCCTTCTGTTTTGGTTCTCTCTTGATCTAGTCAGGTGACGGCGCCATCTATCTATTGTTGGTTGACAACTGTAACGGGCGCCCCAAACCGGTAACGCACGCCCCGCACCGAGGCTCGACCCGGAATCGAAATATAATTCTGCCCCAAATCAAAACCCGACGAACGACACACATTTACTCAATCACTGGGCGGGGATTTGAAAACGGAATAAACGACAAAGGCGCGGAAGCGAAAACAAAATAAAACAATAAATCATTGCACAAATATTAAAGCCCACCGAGGCCAACGGAATTCTAATTACCATAAATAAATACACGGGTTCAATACAATATCCCGACAATTACGGATAACGGTTTCAGTATAATAATCCCGAATATAATTACATAATAGTGTAAATATCCTAAAACATAAGTCATAAATAAAAGCCAAACGGGAATAGAGTTTACATATGCAAAAATATAGATGCAACTCAAAAGACGCGACGACGACGACGACGACGTACAATCCCGCCTAGTATCCTGAAACCAACACCAGGGTGAAACAGAGGGGGTTAGTCAAACGACTAAGTGAGGAGGGAATAATAATGTATATTATAAAACGGAAATAAATCACCATTTTTCAAACTTAAAAGAAATCAACATAAAAGAAAGGTTTTCGTAAACGGTTGGTGATTTAGCATAAAACATAAACATATCATTTCATATGACTCAGCGAGATGAGCCCTTAACTCCAATTTCCAAACATAAAAATGGGAAACCACCCTTATTCCTCCAATGTAGACGGACCGCTAAATCCGAACTACTCATAACATACGGTATAATCTCAGGTACTCAAAGGGCTGCTGCTCTGGCCTCACCCCGAGCTCCCCAAGGTGGAGGGAACAAGAGGATTTACGCCATAGACCCGACGTCTACCGGTTTCGTCCTGGCATCCTTACTCTGGGCCCAAACATACATACATACAGTTCATAACTCGCTTTTCAAATTATTTTCTGGTTGGCCAAAAGACCATTCGAGACATGTCATATGCGAGGCCGAAGGCCAAAGTTCGCCTTAGGAAAAACAAAGGGGTTTTACATGTCTCTTTCATAAATTTTTCAAAAGGTATACGTAGTAGATTTTCATATCAAAACATTTTCTATAAATCGAATAAACATAATGGGCATAAATATTTACTAAGTATATATATAGAGACGGTATGAAAACAAAACGTAAATCAAGGCTTATATGGGAGAGGCTTAATATATATATATACATATAAGTACCGGAGTCAGAAATGGAAAGCCTCACCTATTGGCCAATCAAAAAGAACAAGACCGGTGCACTACTCCACGGTAGTATTGTCTACAAAAATACAAAGACAGAACCACATAAGACTAACGACGACGCACGGCTTCAACGAAAGCATTAAAACACATAGAAGCACGTTAAACGGTCATTCATATCACTCAGGCTCACATTCTAACAAATATATAAATTCAATACGAAAATCAAGCTAGAATGCGATAAAAGTTCATAATCATGCATAAAAGGCAACAAGGAAGTATGCATTCAATTTTCGGAAGAAACGGACAACATTTGAAAAATAACCAAAAATGCCTAAACGAAAAACACGAAGAACGGGGCCCGAACGATGTCGGAAAAATCCAAACTTCCTAAAATATACATTTCATGATTTATAGGAACTATAGGTGAAATCGGATCTCAAATCGGAGGTCAAACGAAGAAAGTCAACTGTTTTAATTGCCATTTGACTCCCATTACCGAGAGCAACATTTTGAAAATGGAGAAATTTTGGTTAAGGCATATATATGGCCTTGGGGACGGGCGCGCGCACGTTCTTGAGCGCGTTCTCAAGCCGGTGCAAGCAGTTGCACTGGCCTGTGCACGGGCGTGTGCAAGACCGTGCAAAGGCTAAATTGGACGCACGGTCTTGGCGCATGGTCTCAAGCCGTGCGCAAGGCCGTGCGGATTCTCAGAATAGCAGAAAATCACAGAAACGAAGAAAACTCGCCGGAATGAACCGAAAATCGATATTTAACCAATCAATCATGCAAATATCAAGTTAAGACTTACATATAACGATATACAACATCTAATCTACCTATAAAACCAAGAACCACGTAAATCCATCCATAGAATCATTCAAAATCAACATTTAACCTAAATGTGCAACTATTCACAAAAACTAGAAAAATGAAGCATATGAGGCATTAATCGCAAAAGGTGTGAGAAGCTCGAAATTCGTAGGTTTTCACGGCTCGAAATTCAGTCGGGAAACGAAGTCGGGACGATCAATCGAAGCTTTTTCTTCTTTTTCTCCTTTTCCTTTTTGTTTCTTCTTCTCTTCTCTTGTTTTGTGCATGAATGAGGGAGAGAGAGAGAAGGTGAGACTAAGACAAAAAGTTGACTTGGTTTGAGAAACGAAGGGGCATTCTCGTAATTTTAAAATAGCGCAAAAACATAAGTTGCCCAAATAAATCATAGTTACAGTTAAAGTTCATGAAATTAAACGGACATTGACATGTTGTACTTTAAATACCAAAATTCACTAATTTATGAAATTGTAGTATAAATCACATAATAATTATCAAATAAATAATTAAATCGCGTAAATAAACGATTCGGACATACTAGATAATAATTCGGATTTTCGGGGCGCTACAATCACCCCTCCTTATGAGAATCTGGTCCCCAGATTCTACTCGTCCGACTGAAATAACTCTGGGTGGAACTTGCGCATCTTTTCTTCGGTTTCCCACGTAGCTTCTTCGGTTGTTTGATTTCTCCAAAGAACTTTAACAAGAGAAATCTCCCGGTTGCGCAGAGCTTGAGTCTTCTTATCCAATATCTTCACCGGGAAGGATTTCAGACTCATTCGGGAAGTACTTTCGGTGTTGGGAAACATGAAAGACGTTGTGAATCCCTGTTAGGCTTGGCGGCAAGTCTAACCTGTAGGCTGCATTCCCAATCCTCTCCAGAACCTCATAGGGACCCAAAAATCTCGGACTTAATTTTCCTCCTTTTCCAATTCGGGTGAATCCCTTACAAGGAGAAGCTTTGAGGAATACTTTCTCACCAACCTCAAATTCCAACAGTCGATGACGGGTGTCGGCATAGCTCTTCTGTCGATCCTGAGCTGCTTTCATTCTCTGCCGAATAATCTGAATACGGTCGATGGCATTTTGGAGAAACTTTGGAGGAGTCCCTCGTCCATTATCGTCTTTCGTCCAACGTCAATCCTCGAGATCCCAAAACAACGGGGATCTACACTTTCTACCATACAATGCTTCGTATGGTGCCATCTTGATCGTAGACTGATAACTGTTGTTGTAGGCAAACTCGATCAATGGCAACTGGTCGTGCCAATTGTTGCGAAAATCCAAGGCACAAGCCCGAAGCATATCACAGAGATATTTGATCATTCTTTCTGACTGACCATCTGTCTGCGGATGTGCGGCTGTACTGAAAGTCAGCTTCGTTCCTATTCGATCTTGAAGTTGTTACCATAAACGAGAATTAAAACGAGCGTCTCTGTCAGATACTATCGTAGTTGGAATCCCATGTAGCTTGACAATCTCTCGGTGATAAATGTCTGCCAACTTATCCACTTTGTATGACATGTTGATCGGTAGGAAATGAGCACTCTTGGATAGTCGGTCTATAATCAGCCAAATGCTATCGTAGCCACCTCTAAATTTAGGCAAACCAGACACGAAGTCCATGGCAATACCCTCCCAATTCCATGTAGGAATTGGTAGTGGCTCAAGCAAGCCTCCCGGTCTTTGATGTTCAAGTTTGACATGCTGACAAGTCGAGCATCTCTTTACGTAATCAGCTACGTCTCTCTTCATACCTCTCCACCAGAATAATTCTTTCAAATCTCGGTACATCTTACTTCCACCTGGATGAACTGTGTAAGGTGTGTTGTGAGCTTCATTGAGAATATCTCTCCTTAAACTCTCCGGAACACAAACTCGGGTCTTGTAACGGAGAATTCCTGTGTCGTCCACACCAAACAGAGTTTCTGGATCAGCTATGATGTGAACTATCTGTCTCTGAGTCCACTCATCAGTGGCCTGAACATCTCGAATCTTTCGACCCAACTCTGACTGGATCGATATGCTATGAACATGGGCCTGAGAACTGATGTGAACTCCCTCTAACTTAGCCTCTAGCTGGGCGATGCTCGCCTTCCGGCTCAGTGCATCGCTACAACATTTGCTTTTCCGGGATGGTACTGAATCTTGCAATCGTAGTCCTCAAATAACTCCATCCAACGGCGCTGTCGTTTGTTCAATTCCTTCTGAGTAAACAAGTACTGAAAGCTCTTATGATCTGTGAAGATGTCAAACGTGATGCCGAAGAGGTAATGACGCCATTTCAATAAAGCAAATACAACGGTGGCTAGCTCCAGGTCGTGCGTTGGATAGTTCTCTTCAGCTGGCTTTAGCTTCCTCGAAGCATAAGCTATAACTTTCCCATTTTGCATTAACACACAACCTAATCCTTCGTGTGACGCATCTGCATACACGACAAATCCTTCAGAACCCTCGGGTAGGGTCAATACTGTGGCCGTGGTCAATCTGTTCTTGAGCTCCTGAAAACTAGTTTCACATTTGGCTGACCACTCGAACTTAGCTTCTTTCTTCGTCAACGCTGTCAACGGGCCTGCAAGCTTAGAGAAATCCTTGACGAAACGTCTGTAGTATCCTGCTAATCCCAAGAAACTACGAATCTCTGTAGGAGTCTTAGGTCTCTCCCAGTCCAGCACAGCCTCAATCTTCGACGGATCTACCTCGATTCCCGTTTTGGATATGACGTGACCTAGGAAGGTCACTCGGTCAATCCAGAATTCGCATTTGCTGAACTTAGCGAACAATTGGTGCTCTCTCAAAGCTTGGAGCACTATCCGGAGGTGTTCAGCATGTTCTTCTTCGGACTTCGAGAAGACTAAGATGTCGTCAATGAAAATAACGACGAATTTGTCGAGTTACGGACGGAAAATCCTATGCATCATGTCCATAAAAGCTGCTGGGGCGTTCGTGAGTCCAAACGGCATGACCACAAACTCGAAATGTCCGTATCGGGTGTTGAAAGCTGTCTTCGGGATATCCTCTGATCGGATACGGAGCTGGTAATACCCTTGTCTGAGGTCGAGCTTGGAATAAACCCTCGATCCTTGTAGCAAGTCGAACAATTCCTCAATATGCGGTAAATGATACTTGTTCTTCACTGTCATCCTGTTCAATTCTCGGTAATCGATACACATGCGAACTGTACCGTCCTTCTTCTTCACGAACAAGACTGGAGCACCCCAAGGCGAGGCACTCGGTCGGATGTATCCAATGGAAAGAAGTTCATCGAGTTGGTTCTTCAATTCTTTCAACTCGGCAGGAGCCATTCGGTACGGCGACTTCGAATAGGACTCGGCTCCTGGAACTAGGTCAATCACGAACTCTATATCCCAATCCGGTGGCAAGAATTCCAGATTCTCGGGGAACACATCAGTGAATTCATTGACCACGGGCGTTTCTTCGATCTTCGTCTGGTCTTTCGGGCGGTTGAGAAGGTAAGCTATAAAGCACGTGGTTTCTTCTTTCTGAACAAGCTTCTTGGCTTCCATCATCGAGATATACGGACCTTCTCCTGATCGGAAACCCTTAACTTCACTAGAACCCATAATAACTTTCTTCTCGAAATAATCAACCTTCGCCCGATGCTCGTACAACCAATCCATTCCGAGAATAACTCCTCAATGAACTGGCGAGTCTTCGTCTGCTCGTCGTCAACCATATAGGAGCAATGAATAATAAGTCTAGAGAAATGAGCCTCGTACTGATCGATGGATGAAGTACCCTACTTGAGAGCCAGAAACTCTCGCTCACGCCGCTGACGGACAACCAACAGAATATACTTGGCCCGGAACTCGACCAAGAACTGATCCCAAGTCGGGACCACATGCTCATGCTGCCATCTCTGCTCGATCCATGTCCACCAATCTTGTGCAGCTCCAATCATCTGATAAACTGCCAACTCGACCCTCTTAGGGTCCGGACACTCCATAACCTTGAATCTCTTCTCCATAGCCGAAATCCAAGCTTCGGCAATAACGTCATCCGGTGCACCCTCAAACTGCGGGGGATTAAGCTTAAGGAATCGGTCCATATCCTTCTCGGGAGTAGGGTATTGCTGTACTTGATGAGTATGGACCATAAACTGCCCTAAAACCTCCATGAATGGGGCTGGGGTCGGCACACCAGTAGGCGGACCAGGAGGTTCACGACGAGGAAGCATTCTGCAAAAATCAATACTAACATGCCTGATGATAAGTGATCATGGAAAGCTGTAACACGTAGAGAAGTTAAATTCACATAATCACGTTGTCACAATCACATAATCCTAAGCCGTACGACCTAGACACACACGACAAAACACGACGCTTCAGAGCCTAGGCCATTGGACCTAAAGAATCTCTGATACCAACTGTAACGGGCGCCCCAAATAGGTAACGCACGCCCCGCACCGAGTCTCAACCCGGAACCGAAATAGAATTCTGCCCCAAATCAAAACCCGGCGAACGACACACATTTACTCAATCACTAGGCGGGGATTTCTAAACGGAATAAATGACAAAGGTGCGGAAGCGAAAATAAAATAAAACAATAAATCATTGCACAATTATTAAAGCCCACCGAGGCCAACGGAATTTTAATTACCATAAATAAATAAACGGGTTCAATACAATATCCCGACAATTACGGATAACGGGTTCAGTATAATAATCCCGAATATAATTACATAATAGTGTAAATATCCTAAAACATAAGTCATAAATAAAAGCCAAACGGGAATAGAGTTTACATATGCAAAAATATAGATGCAACTCAAAAGACGCGACAACGACGACGACGACGTACAATCCCGCCTAGTATCCTGAAACCAACACCAGGGTGAAACAGAGGGGGGTTAGTCAAACGACTAAGTGAGGAGGGAATAATAATGTATATTATAAAACGGAAGTAAATCACCATTTTTCAAACTTAAAGGAAATCAACATAAAAGAAAGGTTTTCGTAAACGGTTGGTGATTTAGCATAAAACATAAACATATCATTTCATATGACTCGGCGAGACGAGCCCTTAACTCCAATTTCCAAACATAAAAACGGGAAACCACCTTTATTCCTCCAATGTAGACGGACCGCTAAATCCGAACTACTCATAACATATGGTATAATCCCAGGTACTCAAAGGGCTGCCGCTCCGGCCTCACCCCGAGCTCCCAAAGGTGGAGGGAACAAGAGGATTTACGCCGTAGACCCGATGTCTACCGGTTTCATCCTGTCATCCTTACTCCGGGCCCAAACATACATACATACAGTTCATAACTCGCTTTTCAAATTATTTTCGGGTTGGCCAAAAGACCGTTCGAGATATGTCATATGGGAGGCCGAAGGCCAATGTTCGCCTTAGGAAAAACAAAGGGGTTTTACATGTCTCTTTCATAAATTTTTCAAAAGGTATACGTAGTAGATTTTCATATCAAAACATTTTCCATAAATCGAATAAACATAATAGGCATAAATATTTACTAAGTATATATATAGAAACGGTATGAAAACAAAACGTAAATCAAGGCTTATATAGGAGAGGCTTAATATATATATATATACGTATAAGTACCAGAGCCAGAAACGGAAAGCCTCACCTGTTGGCCAATAAAAAAGAAAGGATAAATGCAAGACCGGTGCACTACTCCACGGGAGTATCGTCTGCAAAAATACAAAGACACAACCACATAAGACTAACAACGACGCACGGCTTCAACGAAAGCATTAAAACACATAGAAGCACGTTAAACGGTCATACATATCACTTAGGTTCACATTCTAACAAATATATAAATTCAATAAGCAAATCAAGCTAGAATGGGATAAAAGTTCATCATCAAGCATAAAAGGCAACAAGGAAGTATGCATTCAATTTTCGGAAGAAACGGACAACATTTAAAAAATAGCCAAAACTGGCTAAACGAAAAACAGGAAGAACGAGGCCCGAACAAAGTCGGAAAAATCCCAACGTCCTAAAATATACATTTCATGATTTATAGGAACTATAGGTGAAATCGGATCTCAAATCGGAGGTCAAACGAAGAAAGTCAACTTTTTTAATTGCCCTTTGACTCCCATTACCGAGAGCAACATTTTGAAAATGGAGAAATTTTGATTAAGGCATACACACGGCCTTTGGGACGGGCGCGCGCACGGGCTTGAGTGCGTTCTCAAGCCGGTGCAAGCACTTGCACTGGCCTGCGCATGGGCGTGCGTAAGACCGTGCAAAGGCTAAAGTGGACGCACAGTCTTGGTGCATGTTCTCTAGACCGTACGCAAGGCCGTGCGGATTCTCAGAACAACAGAAAATCACAGAAACAAAGAAAACTCACGGGAATGAACCAAAAATCGATATTTAACCAATCAATCATGCAAATCTCAAGTTAAGACTTACATATAACGATATACAACATCTAATCTACCTATAAAACCAAGAACCACGTAAATCCATCCATAGAATCATTCAAAATCAACATTTAACCTAAATGTGCAACTATTCACAAAAACTAGAAAAATGACGCATAGGAGGCATCTGTCGCGAAAGGTGTGAGAAGCTTACTCGTAGAAGAGATCGTGAGGAGTTCGTAGGTTTTCACGGCTCGAAATTCGGTCGGGAAACGAAGTCGGGACGATCAATCGAAGCTTTTTCTTTTTTTTCTCCTTTTCCTTTCTTTTTCTTCTTCTCTTCTCTTGTTTTGTGCGTGAATGAGGGAGAGAGAGAGAGAAGGTGAGACTAAGTCAAAAAGTTGACTTGGTTTGAGAAACGAAGGGGCATTCTCATAATTTTATAAAATAGCTCAAAAACATAAGTTGCCCAAATAAATCACATTTACAGCCAAAGTTCATGAAATTAAACGCACATTGACATGTCGTGGTTTAAATACCAAAATTTACTCATTTATGAAATTGTAGTATAAATCACATAATAATTATCAAATAAATAATTAAATCACCTAAATAAATGATTCGGACATACTGGATAATAATTCGGATTTTCGGGGCGCTACAACAACAACATGTCTTATTTTGCTCAGTCCTGGTCATGTGAGTTGTCTTGTTAGTCGTCCCAACAACAGTCTTAGTTTATTTATAGTTTTTCTGTATTGACTGCTTTACTACATTCTATAATTATTTGCCCCTAGAGTGGGATTGGTTGAAGATATCTAGGACTGCACAGGGTAGGCTAGTTGAGCCATGGATGGCACTACGTGTATTTGTGTATTGACTTTTTTTGTTGTGGATTTCTTTTCATACAAATGCTATTAAGACTATATTTTCTGCTATGATTTATTTTTTTTGCTTCCTCATCTCTGTTGGTTTGTTGTTGTTGGGCGTTGTTGTCGCTGTTGCCGGGGTTTTCTTGTTTGCCGTTCGCTGGGCTTCGAATCGGAGCTGGAATCTTATTTCGATTTTGGGTCGAATCTCGGTGTGGGGCATGGCGTTACCCATCTCGGGGACCGCCTGCTACAATTGTAGAACCCCAACTTGAAGAAAGTGTGCCTTGGGGGCTTTGTCCCACATAGGAAAAAACATATGATATTTGAAGGGTTTATAAGTTAGAACTCTTGTACAACCAATATGGATATATCCCTTTTGGCAAGTGCTTCCAAAGCCAAACTTTAGGGTTGTACACTGTGGATTCGAAGCTTATACCCGCGTGTCCAATGGCCACGTAGGGGGTTCTCCTCTCCAACGCCCGGGGGTAGCAACAAGTGGCATTAGAGCCAACTGTCAGTTGTGGGAATGGATGAACCACGCACGTGGGAGTTACCGCTTTAGGGCTCGGCGTGCGTGGGGAGAGTCTCTCCACATTCTCCACTGGCGGGCAGTGAATGTGCCTATGTCGCAGCGCAATGAGGACATTACGCTCTCAAAGAGGGGTGATTGTAGCACCCCAACTTGAAGAAAGTGTGCCTTGTGGGCTTTGTCCCACATAGGAAAACACATATGATATTTGAAGGTTTTATAAATTAGAACTCATGTACAATCAATATGCATATATCCCTTTTGGCAAGTGCTTCCAAAGCCAAACTTTAGGGTTGTACACTGTGGATTCGAAGCTTATACCCACGTGTCTAACGGGCACATTGGGGGCTCTCCTCTCTGAGCCCGGGGGTCGCAACAACACCACCTAGTAACCTGAAACAAAGGGTGAGGCAGAGCGGGTTAGTCAAATGACTAAGTGAGGGGATAATAGTAGTATATTACCAAACGATATAGAATCATCAGTTTAAATTCAAAAGAAAGCAATTAAAATAATATTTTCGAAATGGTTGATGATTCTAATAACAAAACAATCAAACCAAACAAAATCTCAGCAAGTCGAGCATCTCCTCAACATCAATCAATCAATCTAATCGAGTTAACCATCCTTATTCCTCCGATTGTAGGTCAGGAAGCTATTCCGAACTACACAATTCATATACTTCTGGGAGTTTCACCCATAATCGTCGACATACACAGGATAGACCCTGCCGAGTGCCGGCTCAGGTACTCAAAAGGGCTGCCACTCCAGCCACACCCAGAGCGCCCAAATGTTGAGCGAGAGCATGAAGATCCGTCGTAGACCCTGTATCTAACCGGCTACCCCCTACTCTGGATCCAACAATCAATCGATCAATCGAACAAAATGAGTTTCGCATTTCCAAAACATTTGGCATTTGGTCAAACGGACCTGTCTTTAAAGAATAGTTTGCCTTTTCTCATGCAAACGGCGATCGAAGAGTTAATACGATATAATTTTGATATCAAATCATTTTCTGTAAACCTTCAAGATAATTGAATCAAATACTTACATATACGATATAGGAATGGGATCAAAATCAAACTTCATAAAACAAGGTTTTTTGGGTGACCTTAGATACGTATATACATATATAACTGGAACAGAAGCTGAAAGAAACGTCACCTGACTAAAAGATCAAAACGAACGAGGGCTAAAAGCTACTCCTCGGCTGTATCTCCTGAAAATCAAGCAAGACACGACCAAATAAGACAACGACTTAGGCACACGGCTTTAACAATGCAATGAACACGTATGAATGATCAATTACGATATACAATATAGATGGATGCAATTATGTTCACATTTTCACCTAAAATAAGAGAAATATCAAAATTAATGACATATAAGCATGCTTAAGTGCAAACCGAGATCACATTCAGGCTTAAGATACTAAAAGAAGCATTCCTACGAGTTTTGGATCAATCGGGAAAAATTACAAAAATACCCTTCCGAAGAAGGTCACTATTCACTACCTGAACGAGGTCGGAAAAATTCAAACTCCATATTTTTATAAATTTTCGGAACCTACGAATCTATTGGTGAAGTCGGATTTCAAAAACGAGGTCAAACGAAGAAAATAGGGATTTGAAAATAGCAGTTACAGTAGGTCGGATTGGAAAATAGATGAAAAATGCACGCTCATGGGAAGCTGCGCTGGCTCATGGTATACTGTACACAGTATGCAGCATACCATGAGAGGGAAGGCACACGGTAAGTTACTGACCATGCAACTTACCGTGAGCTAGCTATCTCACGGTATGTTGCATACCATGCAACTTACCGTGAGCTTCACCAGCTCGCGCAGAAAACAGAGAATTCGCCCAGAACTTCAACAAAATTCATTGATTTAATGTAATTCAGTAATTCAATCAACCATCAACATCTAACTTAGCTTGATCAACTTATTTGACAACTATGTAGCCATGAAATACGACAAATAACCAAGAATCGAGCTAAAGTTTAACAATTAAACATATATGATAATTGTTCATCATTCAAGCTTGAACATGGTCAAACCAGTATGGAAATACAAGAAACAAGATAGCTACCTGAAGAGGGCAATGAGAGGATCGTGTAGGTTCAAACGGTTCGTGAATCGGTCGAGAAATGAATTCGGTAGAAGGGTTTGAAGATCTACGATCAAATTCTTCTTTTCTCTCGTATCTCTCACGACTCCCTCTTTTTTTTTTCTTTCTTTCTTTCTTTCTTTCTTTTCTTTACACAAAGTCAAACGAGAAAGATAAGATAAAATGATTTGGGAAACTTTCTATTTAGGGAAAGAAAAGTCAGAGGGGCGAAACTGTAATTTTATGAAAACTCGACAAAATGGCTCGTTATCGAAATCTAATAATTTTGCAGTCAAAATTCGTCATTTAAAATGCACGTTGTCATGTAACTAATTAAAACACTTAAATCATGCATTTACGAAATTCTGAAATAAATACGAAAATTAAATCAAATAAGATGAGAAGTGAGAACGAAACGTCGGAACATACCAACAATCCGTCTTGAAAAATCGGGGTGTTACACTGGGGTTGGGCAAGAGCCTAGTGTCGTACCCAGTATACATGAATAAATTCTACACCTGGTCTGCTTAAGGGAAGGAATCCCCCGGCCTGGTTAGGGTCAGGTCTTGCAGCAAACTCCCTGCTGTGAGATGCTCATCTCACCACAACGACTCACACTGCAACCCAGTCCATACTGGGGCTGTCTAGCACGAAAAGATCCCCCTCCTAGTTAAGGACAGAATCCTATGTCCGACACCTCAGTATGAAACTCTCGTTTCTGCAATCCGGCCTACACTAGGGCTGTCTGTGAGAAAGACAAATCCCCTTGGAACTGCCAAACCGGCCCTTTGCAAGTGCAATCTGGGCACTGCCTCTTGGCTACAGAATGAGTTCCTCCCCCCCGAAAGACTGGATCTCGATATCCTACAAACCTAGGTCTGGTGCTGCCTAGGAGCAAGTAGCCTTCGGAAAGGACAAGTACTGCAAGTACAATAGGTGGTCTAGGTTCTAACCTAGGTGTCTCGGAACAATCCCAGTCAATGTGCACGAACACAGGGGCTGTCCCCCCTGTCAAAGACTAAGTAATCAAACCCAATCGCTTTGGTCTAGGCATAGAAAAATGCCCCAATCCCTCACATGCCAACGGCGTGCACCTGTAATGTAACGGCACGTCCCCAAATACGGTGCGACGTGACGTCCCGCACCAAGTCACAATCCATAACAAGAACTGAGGTCCGGTTATGAACTATAACCTGGCGAACGGAAAAGAAATACTAGGAGGATCTACTTTAGAAAATAACAGGACAACGAACCACAATACAGCGGAAGCAAATCAATACAACCTATCCCACTCAGGAAGCTAGAAAAGCAATAAATCCAATACACAAGTATAAAGCCCACCAAGGCCACTGAAAACAACAATATCAACATTCAAACTAATTTACATCATTTACATCTACAACTTCTAGGGTTTTAAGTATTTATCCAGATACAGGCGGAAATGAAATCACCTAAACAAAAGTAAATGACTCCAAGGACAAGACCTAAATCCGCCTAGCAACAAAAACCTGAAAAGACAACAAATAGAGTAATGGGGTTAGTCAAAGCGACTAAGTGAGGGGGCTGTAATACGTATATATTATCGAAAACAACATAAAGATTCACCAGTTTTTAAATGAGAAGAAAGCAAAGGAAAAATAAAGGTTTTCACAATTATTGGTGAATCGAATAATTTCGCAATATAATAAAAGCTCGGCGAGTCGAGCATCAACCACCTGTTTCACAATATCAAAAATATCAAATAAACCTCCCTTATTCCTCCTTGTGTAGTCAGGTTGCGAACCCGATCTACTAGATAATTATGCGGGGAGTTTCACCCCCACATCTTCGATATAGGATATACCTCATCGGTCACAGGTACTCAAAGGGCTGCCACTCCGGTCTCACCTCGAGCTCCCGTCACGGGTTTAGAGTCAGAGCACCGAGATCCACCATAGACCCATCGTCTAGCCGAGTATTGTAACGACCCGCAATCTCCAAGTTCAAGATTAGCGCATTTATCGGAATTCGGACCGTTTACGGTCCCGACGTCTTTCACACTTGCACCTTTTCCAACTCTTGCATTCAAATATTTTATAAATCATCGATTTGGTATTTAAAACCCAAAGCATTAATTAGAATTTAATTTGCATCGTTTTGCCACTAATTAGGGTCAATTTGGTAAATTTATATTTATAGCTCGTTTAATTTAATTTAGTAATTTAACGGTGTACATTGGACTGGGGCTTAATGTTTTAATAATGCATCTTTTGTCGAGGTTCCAAATACTTTCACGAAATTCCAAATATTATTCATTAAATCATATTTTCAAGAAATTGCATTTTTAGCCCAAAATTATTTACACTTTAGCCCAACTCGGAATTAACTTTTCGTAAACTCATGAATTTTGATAAAACGAACCTCAATCTTTGTTAAGCATTTAATTTCGGTCATTTTGACACTAAGTACGCCTAATTCCGTCACTTTACACAATTTGTACGTTTTTCGAGAATAGGGTATATTATGCAATTATTGTGAGATTTGGGGCCAAAATGAAAAAGGAATAACACCCACACGCACACAGCAGTTGCGCGGCTCCCTCTCCCACCAAAAATGTGATTTTCACATTTCTTCTCGAAATCGCGCGTATGATATGTTGAATCGACTGTCTCGATGAGACGAACTCAACCATACCATTTTCTCGGTGATTGGAGCAGCGACGGCAGCGCGAAGGTGGCGACGGCAAGGTGGCCGTTCTGGACTTTCCGGCGACGTTCGACGGCGTCCAAGGCATGGATCTTGATCGGTTTTTCACGAGGATTCTGATGGTGGTGGTGCCGCGGCCTGAAAGCCAGCCACAACGGCGCGGCTGGGGACCACCTGGCCTTTGAAGCCCTTGACCCAACGAAGCTAGTGGTGGTGATTGTATGTCCAGTAGTGGCGCGGCGGCGGCGCTATGAGCCTTCGACGGCGGCACGACGGCGACGTAGTGGTCTGGACTTTTTCGGCCACCATTTCAATTGATCAAGAGACCATTCCCGACCTTCTCGAGATGGGTAAGCCAATTTCGAAGTCAATTTCTTATTTTGTTGAGTCGATCGTCGTTAATTTTGATTCTTGGATTCTAGGGTTTCGTATCTTCAAAGTGAAATTAAATTCCGATGGATGATCCGATTGAGAAACGGTTTTGAGAGAAGTGATGGGCTCGACGAGTGGAACATTTTGGTATAAGGGTTCGACCATCGGAGGTGGTCCGACGGTGGCAGGCAGTTTTCCGGCATTTTGGCACTGTTCCGGCGGGAATCCGGCAATGGTGTCTTCGGACAGATCGTGCCCCTCGATGTAACAGTTCCAACGGCGATAGTATTACTCGAATCCGACTTGTCATTTGACTTTTATCATATTTTTCGTATAATTGTGGGGAATTGTAGCCGAGCATGAATAACTTGTATCCTAGCTTGGTTTAATTGTATAAATTGTTGAATATGGTTGTCGTATGATTGTGTTGTCGATCGGATAGGTTCCAGTTCGATTAGGCTAGAGATAGGTTTTGATCTTAACTTGTTAGCTTTTGAGCTTTTGGGAAAAGCTATAAGTTGTACTTTAATTATTGTTGATTTAAATGAAACGTACATGTTTGATGTTTAATTACAAGCTTAACCCCTGAGTAGTTTATGCTTAAATGCTATTATTAATCAAATGTTAATTGTTATTCGTTTATTCCTCGTTTTACATGTTAAATGACCAATTTACCCCTACTTGCTCTTTTGTGTTTAAATATTGAATTATTATCCTTAAGCATGTTCGTATTTTGATAGCCGAGCGTCAGTGTCTGTTTTCTTGTTCGTGTCAGTCATTCATCCTATGGACCCCGCGTTTTTCAGTTGGGATATTTGAGGCTGAAGTATAATTGCTGCTTGCTTTCCTTCTCTTGTTTTGTCGAGCCAGGTAAGTGTTTAAACTATTTTCAATTGGGGCAAGGACATAGTTACTTAGGTTTCAAAATAACTTATTATCCCGCCTTTCTTATTACTTGTTGTACTGCCTTTATTATTTCCTTATGTGCTTAGTCAAACCCGTGTTGATAGCAAAACTTATGCATCTACCAAAATGATTTGAAATGCTTTCAACTAGAGACAAGTAACTTAATTGTTTTAAAAGTAACTATTTGATCTCTGAGGCATTTATAAGTAATGTCCTTAGGGACATCCATGCATGCTCCCGAAGCATACGACGCTTATGAGTATTTCTTAGATCGTTACATCAACTTGTCTCAAATGCTCCTTTGGCCATTCATACATAACTGCTTGCATCATCTTTTCGAACGGCCCCTTTGGCCACCCAAACTGTTATTGACTTTAAAAGCGCGCCATGGACTGGATCATGACTTGGGCCCGGAGTATACAGGAGGTGAGCCTGGAGACGAGCGTCTAGGGTAAATCCCGATGTATACTTCTAGCGTGTTAACTTAGGTTGGCTAGGAGGTTGGCTAGCCTAAGTTGATGCGAACGGTGGTGCTAACCGCGCCTCCTTAAAACTCTGTATGGTGGTGCTAATCGCGTCTCCTTAAAACTCTGTTAGTGGATCATGATTGTTGGTGGTGGAGTAATTGACTACTTGCTTGCATGATTTTCATGATTGAGAGTCATAAGGAGAGGGCTCGTTGTCGCCGGGACACATTATTGCATGACTTATTGCATTTTTTGCTTGTTTAACTGATTCACGGCTTTTGCTACAAGTCGAAGCACATTTCGGTTTTCTTCCTTTAGCATATGTACTTCCCTATATATATATATATATATATATATATATATATATAAAACGCGGATGCGTGGCTCGAACTTGTCCAGCTTAAGCCTCCTTTATTGTTCAAACTATTTAGTTGAATTACGAGCCGTATTTACTTAGCATTTCCAACTTACTTATATCATGCTTTTCGAACTCGTAATGGCCTCGTGACTCAACTAATATCCTTTCAACTTATCGGCTTGACACTATGTGCAAATGATTTTTAAAGGATCCAGTCCATCACCCTTTTCGTGTTTTCAAAATAAGCCGAACCCGAGTGTAGCTTTGTGTTGTTTTACAACTTATATCGTTATTTATATTCTTTCTCAAAATGAGCAACATTCAATACTTTTGGTTTTAAACGGCAAATGACGAACTGTGATAAAACCCCCTTACTATTTTGGTTCTTGCTTCAGGTAGACAGGTGACGGCGTCACCTATCTTGTCAGTCGGCATCAGTAGGTCTAGATAGGCTCAGTCTTGTCGTCTGGTTTATCTTGTCTGTGGTCCCAACAACTGTCGAGTCCTGTTTATTGTATTTAATTACTTTCGTACCCCATTTACTGCTTTATTTACTTTATGTATCTTATGTGCCCCTGATGTGGGATAGTTGAAGATATCTAGGATTGCACAGGATAGGCTAGTTGAGCCATGGATGGCACTACGTGTTTATGATCCTTTTGTATCTTGAATTATAAATGTTTAATGATATTATGTTAGCCTCGTAGGCTTTTATGGAATTTATTTGTTGCCTTTTAAATCGCTTCCGCATTACTCTGTATGGTTGTGGTTGTTGTTGGGATGTCGTTGCTGTTGCCGATAGTTATTACTTGCGTGCCATTCGCCGGAGTGGGTTTTTGAGTTGAGGCCCCTCGCTGAAGCTCGGGAATCCATTTTGGTGCGGATGTGGTGGTCCTTCTTCAGGGGGCGCTACAGGCTTCACCCATATCCTGGTCTCCTGGGGCCCAATATATATCATGTGGCTCAATGGCCAGGCCGAAAGGCCAAGATAATTCCTCGCATTTCAAAATGCTTATGTGGTCAAAGGGACCGATTTCAAACCCATTTGTAACCCTTTCGAGCTAATGGAGCCTTCTAGGGGTTAATATGTAATAATTTGATATTAAAACATTTTTCCTTAAACTCATTAAGATAATATGGTTTTCAAGTAGCTACTACGTATAATATAAGTTTGGGGAAAGAAAACATAAAAGCATAAAACACAGGCTTCGGGTATATATGGAATATTTACATACGTATAAGAAAGCCGAATTCGGAAAAGAAACCCCACCTGGACAATAAGGCAAAAAGGGACAAAATAAAAGACCAGACTACTGCTCGAAAGATGTACCACCTGAAATCAAATACGACTCAACCACGTAAGACGACAATACGACGCACGACTATAACCTCAAATCACGTTAATCACATGGCATGTAAATAATTACACAGATTAACTAAATAAAACAAGAGTTTGAAGGAAAGTTTCGAAATTATGAAAACGAGATATTTAAATTCTGAAACATGATTTATACTACAACTACTTATTAAGTGAAGTTAATATATATATATATATATATATATATATATATATTTGAGTAGAATTCAATCTTTTAAATTGATCAGTACTTGTGTGGATATTAGTCAACATAAACTTTGAGTTTTAACAATCATCAACTAACAACTTTATTTAAATCAATAATATTTATAGGCACTCAAATCACAAATTGAAGGATTGGTAACTGGGTTCATAGTTACTAATATATATATTATATATATATATATATATATATTCTATATTAGTAGTTTAGTACATATATTAAATGGATTTTCTAACTGAGAAGAAACAAAACACATAGTTAGGCGTGCATTAGGAAGAAAAAGGAAGATATAATTCTAAAGATTAGACTATTACTAAACAATATCAATTCATTCATGGAGATTCAAAATAAAATTGTCCCATACCTGCTCTGTTCTTCAGTTTCGCATGGTTTCCGAAAGCTAGATGAAATGAATTTGGGATAAGTAAAAAAAAAGAATATTTGCAAAATGGCCGACAATAGGTAGGAGTCTTAAGCATGAGCTGGTTTGTGGATGAAAAGAAATTTTATTGCCCAAGTAAATAACTAAGGCTGTACACGTACTATATACTACATATTAGACTAATATAATGAAGTGGTGAAGTCTGCACACTTTCCAAGAAAATTATCCGGCTATATAAATCAATTTGTGTTAAAATATCTTTTGACTTTAAAAGTCGAAGGGGTGAATTCGTAATTTCGCGAAATTTCATAAAAACGGTACGTTAACAAAATATATCAATATTATAGTCAAAACTCATCATTTAAAATGCACATTGACATAGAAAAATTTAAATTCACAAGTTAGCATATTTACGAAAATTTATATAAAACATACAAAATATCACAAAATTCGAGAAATGGGGAAAGAAGTGAGATACGAAAGACGCGAAGCGTTACCAAACTCATCTCGAAAAATCAGGTCGTTACACGTAAGGTGTTATGAAATGGTCATTTCATACATCTATACACACGTGTCTCAAAGACGCAAGAATATTATGGAAATGAAGGCAACATTTTCATACATAGACAAGGTTTACAGTTAAGTACAGCACACGATACGACAATGTTACATAAAGGTGGAAAACCTATCTATACTCCCTACGAAAGGACCCGTCCGCGAAACTACTGTCGGTACCGTGGTAAGGACTGCCATCGGCCGCACAGACTTCATCATCTTAGTCACTTGGAGTGGTATCCCCAGTATGCTCCTGGGCCCTCGCTTGAGCTCGACTCTCATCGATCACCGGTCTACCCTGTGGTCTCGCCGCTAGCCTGTCATAGCGCACCTTGGTACGTCGCTCCTGACGCACCGCCTTGCCCTTGCCCTTCTCAACCGTCCTATCGGACCCACGGCGAACTGGGGCTGAATGCCGGTCACTTGAGGAATACTCGGACTGATCCCGACAAACGGGCGTGTAACGACCCGAATATTTTAATTATATTATTAATTATTACGCGAATTCTTTCTTGCCTAATTTCTCGATCTATCCAATTGGATTAATTAATCTTGTGGAAAAGATTGATTTAACCTATCTTTTAAATGCCCTCAATTACTTAAATTACATAAATGCCCTTGAAAGCCTAAATGACCATTTTACCCCCGAGATATTTTCCGAAATATCTACCTATCTCTCTCATTCTCTCATTACACACAAAGAAGGAAAAAGAAGAAAGGAAGGGGAAAGAAGGAGAAGAAAGGAGGGAATCTTCTCGATGCCCTACCGAGCCCGTTTCTCGCCCGATCGATGAGCTGTGAAAACCCGAACGATCCTCACTACATTCTCTACCGGTAATCCTTTTACCCCATTTCATTCCGTTAGTTCTTTCTTGCGATTTTCGTGATTTAGATATAGGATTTTTATAGGATTGGGTTTTCGTGTTTAGGAAGATTTACTCAGCCATTTTACGTGATTCTTGTGCCTATGTGTAGCTAATATGGTATAGATGATTATATGTGAAAATTAGGATGTTTTATGGAGTAAATTAGGAGATGTATGAATTTATATGTTGATTTTCGCGTGTGAGGTTTCGCGATCTGCTGAGTCTGCTGCTCAGTAGATCCACACGGGCGAACACAAGGTCTTGATCAAGACCGTGCAGGAGCCCGTGCGCAGCCCTTTTCAACCTGCATAGGCTTGAGCCCGTGCATAGGCCCGTGCGCAGGCCCGTTTGCACCTACACGATTTTGGCACCGTGCTCAAGACCGTGCGTGAGGCCGTGCACCTCTATTTGTGCTTGCACCGGCTTGCGAAGCCCGTGCGTTGGCCGGTGCAACCTAATTAGGGGATTTTCTAGCCTTTTCCTTTCTTGCACTTTGGTAATTGGGTCAACCCCACTCATTTAAATGTTGACCTTTCGCATACGACCTCCGAAAATTAATCCGATTTCACCTATAGCTTCCTTGAGCCTCGGGATTTAATATTTTACATAGTTTACAATTTATCTGACCTTATTTGGCCGTCAATTGATACCTTTCTTGTTTAGGGATTTTTATCCACCTATCCCGTTTCTTATCTGTCTGATCCCGTATTCGCGAGAGAGTGTCCTTATATTATTTTAAGCATGTCTACGTGCCCTAATTGCATTTTAGCATGCCTTTAATATTTATTATCTATGTTCTTTCATTATTTAGTATTGCATTAGTATTTCTTTGATTGTCGTTCCGTCTTTTATATATGTCTTTATATGTTTAATTGTTTAACTTCCATATTACGTTTATTACATAATTTGAGTTCTAATTGTATTGCCGTGCGTCGTTTGTTGTCTAGTGTCTTGCTTTTAGTATTGTCGGTCTTGTTTTCATCCTCTAGGCCCTGTGTACTACAAGTGGGACCAACGAGGGAGAAACTTGACTACCGCTTGCTTTCATACTGTCGTGTTGAGCCAGGTAAGGGTTTTAAATTGTTTTCAACTTGAGTAAGAACATAGTTACTTAGGTTTGCGAAATAAACCACTATCCCGCTTTCTTATTACTTGTTGTATTGCCTTTACTATTTCTCTATCTGCTTAGTCAAACCGTTTTGATAGCAAACCAAAATGTTTTAAATACTTTCAACTATGGGCAAGGAAAACCCATTTGTTTTAAATGCGAACTTTTGTCTCTCGACCTCGCAATTATAACCTTATCTCGAATGGCCCCTTTGGCCTCCCACACCCCGATTTCCTACTTTCGAATGGCCCTTTTGGCCACCCAAACTATCATTGATTTCAAAAGTGAGCCATAGATTGATTAATGATTTGGGCACAGGGTATACAGGAGGTGAGCCTGGGGACGAGCGTCTAGGGCAAATCCCGATGTATACTTCTAGCGTGTTAACTTGGGCCGGCTAGGAGGTTGGCTAGCCTAAGTTGATGCGAACGGTGGTGCTAACCGCGTCTCCTTAAATTCTGTACGGTGGTGCTAATCGCGTCTCCTTAAATTCTGATACGGTGGTGCTAATCGCGTCTCCTTAAATTCTGATGGTACCAATTGTTGGTGGTGGAGTACTCGAAAATATGCTTGCATGATTTTCAATTGGGAGTTATAAGGAGAGGGCCCGTTCTCGCCAGGACACATTATTGCATGATTTATTGCATTTATTGCTTGTCTAATTATTTTACGGCTTTCGTTACAAGTCGAAGCACATTCCGGTTTTCTTCATTTATCATATGTATTTCCCTATATATATATAAAACCCGGAAGCGTGACTCGTACTTGCTACTCTAAGCGTCCTTTATTATTCAAATAATTAGTTGAATTACAAGCCGTGTTTATTTATCGTTTCTAACTTATTGAAATCGTGCCTTTCGAACTTGTAACGGCCTCGTGACTCAACTAATACCCCTTTCAACTTATCGGCTTTACATTACGTGCAAATGTTTTTAAAGGATCCGGTTCGTCAACCCTTTCGTGTTTTCCAAGCAAGCCGAACCGAGTGTTGCCTTGTGTTATTGTTTTACAACTTGTATTTCGTTATTTATCTTCTTTCTCAAAACAGGCAACAGTCACCACTTTTAGTGTAGCGCCCGCTCTACAGCCCTCGAACCTGCACGGATTCCCAAGCCGAGAACGGCGCCTCAACCCGAGAACCCATACAAGCCAACGGGTCAATCCCAACACTTGGCAACAGTGGATCCCCAAATTTAAAACATCTAAACATCTCAAAATAAATAGCGGAAGAAAATTTAAATCATAATAACATATATGCCACTCCGGGGCCAATTCAACTAATATATATATTTTAACACAGCCCATTCAGGGGCAACATTAAGTAAATATCAGGGGACGGGGATCAATATGTCGTTATCTACAAGCTTGGACAAAAGAACAACTATCTAGAGAGTTTAAGAAAACAATAGAGACTCGGCAAAAACCAAAAAGGCCTATCTAAGCACTGTTGCCCATCCGACACGTGAGACATGTCGGTCTCTCAATCTACCTGAGGCAAGAACCAATGAAAGAGGGTGAGTCAAAATACTCAGTGAAGATGTTAGAGCAAGTCGAGTAACGCTTCCGGGTTTTATAAAAGTACATATGCAATAAAGAAGAAACCGGAATGTGCTTCGACTTGGATATACAATAAAACGATAAAACAATAACAATATATAGCGATAAATTAATATCCCCGCGAGAGTGGGCCTGTTCCTCCTTATTTCTCCACAATACATTATAAAAATCTCCGTCGCCGGTGTCAAGCCAAGGAGTAACCCTAAGCTCGACTATTGTGAATTTAAGGAAAATGTGCAACGAATGCAACATCCACCATCGCTCCCAACCGTGGTTATCAACTCTTGACGGGCCACGATTGACGCTTAGTTTTGGGAGAAGCACCTCGGATTACACCCTGGACGCTCGTCCCCAGATGCAACCTCCGGATGCCATCCCGGGCCCATTGTAATAACAATACTTTGCTCGCTTTGAAATAAGATTTTTGAATGCCAAACGGGCAATTTGGGCAAGTGGTGGCGACGAAGGGGTAAATCCTAAGTCAAAACCGTCACGTAAAGGAAAGAGTTTTCTTGCCCTTTTTGAAAACAAATCGATTTAGATTACTATTATATAATTTTGATATCAAAGGATTTGAGGATAAAACATAAAAGTATAAGCTCAAAATATGTAATACAATAATATGGGATTAAGGGGTTTCGCAAGTATACATATATGTTCAAGCCCAGTTAAAACGATTTAAATCCTCACCTGGGGTCAAAAATAGGAAGCCTAGCAGCTAGACTCACTGGTCACCGACGTCTGACTATTCTGTAAATAAGACAGGAGCTAAACAAATTAATAACGACTATAAAAGCGCAAATAAGCAATTATTGGACGAACGGCTAACCAAACATGTTCACAATCATGCATATGCCAATTATAGTATGTAAGGAAGCTATCATGTAAATTTCATGAAATTCCGACAAGTTGTCAAAAATGCACATACTTAAAATTACACTATTCACAGCCCGAACGAGGGTAAAATTAAATAGACATTTCAAAATATTAATCTACAAGTTATAAAGTTTCTATTGGTGAAAACGGTATAATTTTTGAAGTCCGTATGCAAAAAAGTCAACCAAAAATGTTGACCCGGAGACTCACTTGCCGAGAGCAACATTTGAAAAAGGCTGGAAATTTTTCTAAGTGTTTCACACCGGCTTGTGCACGGTCTTGAACACGGTGTCAAGACCGTGCACTCACACACGGCCATCTACACGGTTTAGGTCCACGGGCTTGAGCCCGTGCAAGCACAAAGAGGTGCACACGGGCTCCTGCACGGTCTTGCTCAAGACCGTGCGTTAGCCTGTGTGGTTTAACAGCACATAGCAGAAAGTTACGCGATTTCATGAAAATTCAAACCAAAACTCATAAAAATCGCATTTATAATGCAAATCAACACCCAACAATCGTAACAATCAACAATCATCATCTAATAAACATTTACATCCAATAATTTCGCGAAATGATCAAGAAACGGGTTCGATCTAAGCATTTAACCTAAAAATCCCGAAATGAAAAAGTATTCCCAAAACATCGTAAATTCGTGAAAGAAATATGGGAAATTGGTACCTAGAGAAAGGTATCGCTGAGAGGATCGTTTAGGTTCGATCGATTAGGGCTTCGGGGGAAAAATCCTCTTTTCTTCTTCTCTCTCACTCTCTCTATATCGAATATGGGTTCGAATGAGGGTTTCGAGACTTTTATCAAATATTTCGAAATGTCGGAAAAATACGAAGGGTAGTTTGGTAAGTTTGGAAAGTCCAATTAAATGTATGTTGGTCAAATATATCTATTTAATATCAAACAAACGCAATTTAGACAAGGAATTTAAATACGCAATTAATATTATCACATTGGGTCGTATACGAAAATAATATATAATAATTCACATATTACGAGAACTTAGGGTTAAGAAAGATAATTAACGCGGGAAAATACTCACAATGATTCTCGGATTTCTGGGTCGTTACAATACTCCCCCTCCTTATGAGAATCTGGTCCCCAGATTCCATCTTCATCAGAAAAACTCAGGATAAGCTTCTCTCATCTTAGCCTCCGTCTCCCAAGTAGACTGCTTGGTTGAATGGTTCCTCCAGAGAACTCTCTCTAATGGAATCTGCTTGTGGCGAAGCTGCTGGACCTTGCGATCCTGAATCTGAACCGGTTTCATCTCGATAGTCAAATCCGGCTCAAGCTGAACTCCGTCATCCTGGAGTATATGGGACTCATCGGGGAAGTACTTGCGGAGTTGTGAGGCATGGAAGATATTGTGGATCCCGGTAAGATAAGGTGGTCGATCTAAGCGATAAGCGGTGTTCCCGATACGCTCTATGATCTCGAATGGACCTAAGTACCTCGGAGTAAGCTTCCCACCTCTACCGATCCTCGTGAATCCCTTCCTCGGGGAGGCCTTGAGAAAAACTCGGTCTCCCACTTCAAATTCCAAGTCTCGACGTCTCTTGTCGGCGTAGCTGTTCTGACGGTCCTGGGCTGCTTTCATTCTTTGCCGAATGAGCTGGACCTTATCGATCGCTTCCTGAATGTGATCCGGTGGAGTTGCTCTCTCGTGGCCATTGAATGACCACTTCCAATCCTCCAATTCCCAATAAATCGAAGATCTGCACTTCCTCCCATAAAGAGCCTCATACAGCAGCATCCCAATCGAGGCTTGATAACTGTTGTTGTAAGCGAACTCGACCAAGGGCAAGTGTGAAATCCAAGTCGTATGAAAATCGAGCGCACATGCCCGTAGCATATCACTTAGAAACCTGATCGTTCGCTCGGATTATCCATCGGTCTGGGGATGTGCTGCAGAGCTAAATTTCAGGGTCGTTCCCAAGCTCTTGTGAAGTTCTTGCCAAAACTGAGCTGTGAACTTAGGATCCCTGTCTGAAACGATACTCTCCGGAATACCATGAAGTCTGATGATTTCCTTCTGGTACAGTTCTGCAAGTTGCTTGACCTTCGCTGTCTTTCGAACCGGAAGAAAATGAGCTGACTTGGTCAATCGATCGACGATGACCCAAATACTGTCGAATCCTCCACGAACGGTAGGCAATCCTGTCACGAAGTCCATAGTGATCTCCTGCCACTTGGAAGTAGGTACGGGAAGCGGCTGAAGAGTACCTCCAGGCCTTTGATGTTCGACCTTGACTCTCTGACACGTTAGACAGTGTTTTACATAGGTAGCCACGTCCCTTTTCATACCGTTCCACCAATACAGGGTTCTGAGATCACGATACATCTTGTTGCCTCCTGGGTGAACAGCATAAGCAGACTTGTGTGCCTCGTCGAGAATTCCACGCTTCAAGTTCGTGGGAACACAAACTCGGGTCCCGAAGCGAAGCAATCCGGTACCATCGATCCTGAATTTAGTGTTGGGATCATTCTGCATTCTGGCCCTGATCTTCTGAATACCGGTATCCGAAATCTGCTCGTCTCGGATTTGTTGGACTAGATCGGGTTGGACTGTAAGGTTGGCAAGTTGAGGATACGATTCAACTCGAATCATTCTATCCTCTATAGGGATATCGGAAGATGATCCCTCCAAATGTGCCACGTGAGCCCTCCGGCTTAAAGCGTCGGCGACTACGTTCGCCTTCCCAGGGTGATACTGAATGCGGCAGTCATAATCTTCCAAGAATTCCATCCACCGTCTCTGTCTCCTGTTGAGATCCTTCTGCGTGAACAGATACTTCAAACTCTGGTGGTCCGTAAAGATATCAAAGGTAACACCATACAGATAATGACGCCATTTGCCCAAGGCAAATATCATCGCTGCAAGTTCCAAATCGTGAATGGGATAGTTCTTCTCAGCATCTTTTAGCTTTCTAGAAGCATAAGCAACGACCTTCCCATTTTGCATTAACACGCACCCCAAACCTTCCTTGGACGTGTCGGTATAAACCGTGTATCCCTCATGTCCGTCTGGGAGAACAAGTATAGGTGCGATGGTCAATCTCATCTTCAGCTCCTTGAAGCTAGCCTCGCACGCGTCGTCCCACTGAAAGGACACATCCTTACAAGTCAACTTCGTGAGTGGGGCCGCTAGTTTGGAGAAGTCCTTAACGAATCGCCTGTAATAACCAGCCAATCCAAGGAAACTCCTAACTTCTGTTGGCGTCTTAGGCTGACTCCAACTCGTTACTGCCTTAATCTTTGATGGATCCACAGCAACCCCATTCCCTGAGATGATGTGACCAAGGAATGAAACCTCGTTGATCCAGAACTCGCACTTGCTAAACTTAGCATATAGGCTATGCTCTCGAAGCGTCTGTAGCACAATGCGAAGATGCTCGGCATGATCCTCGACCGTCTTGGAGATAACCAGAATGTCATCGATGAAGATAACCACAAACTTGTCAAGGTAAGGTCGGAAAATCCTGTGCATCATATCCATGAAAGCTGCAGGGGCATTCGTCAAACCAAACGGCATCACAACAAACTCGAAGTGGCCATATCGAGTGTTAAACCCGGTCTTAGTTATATCCTGCTCTCGGATACGAAGCTGATAGTATCCCTGTCGAAGATCCAACTTCGAATATACCTTCGAGCCCTGCAATAAGTGAAATAACTCCTCTATTTGGGGTAGAGGGTATTTGTTCTTCACTGTCATCCGGTTCAGCTCTCGGTAGTCGATGCACATTCTCAGTGTGCCATCCTTCTTCTTCACGAACAAAACCGGTGCACCCCAAGGAGAGATGCTCGGTCTAATGTAACCACTCTCTAGCAACTCTTCAAGTTGCAACTTAAGTTCCTTCAACTCGGCGGGAGCCATCCTGTATGGAGTCTTCAAATAAGGCTCCGATCCCGGGGCAAGATCGACTACGAACTCGATGTCATGATCAGGGGGTAGAGAGTTCAAACTCTCGGGAAAGACATCCGGAAAGTCCTTAATCACTTCCGTGTTCTCGAGCTTCCCTTGTTCCTTCAGTCGGTTAAGTAAATAAGCGACGAAGGCCTGAGCTCCCTCTCGGATCAAACGAGAAGCCTCAACGAAAGAAATCTTCGGTACCAAATCTGACTTCTCATGAATACCCTTCACAATTGTCGCCTCGGTTCCAATCTGTACTGTCTTCATGAAACAATCCACACTGACTCTGTGCTGATAAAGCCAGTCCATTCCAAGAATAATCCCATAACGCTGTAGCGGCAACTCGATCAAATCGGCGGGATAAACACGATCTCCTATCTTCAAAGGGCAACCCTTGAAGATCCTGTCCGTAACGTATGAAGTCCCCAAAGGACAACTGACTCGATACAAATAAGGGAGACTCTCCGCGGGCATGCACAACTTAGAAGCAATATCAAGCGCAATAAACGAGTGTGTCGCACCCGGATCATATAATGCAGTAATAGGGATGTCATGAATATGCAGAGTACCTCCAATCACATTGTGCAAATCGGGCTCAAGCTCCTCTCCTCCTAGTGTGAAGACTCTGGGCTGTACTCTCGGCTGACCGGCAGCCTGAATCGCCTTCGGAGGTGTGGCGGGAGTCCTCTTGATCGGACAAGAGTCCAGCCTATGATCAGGGGATGCACAAAGTAAACACTGCCCCAGTCGCTTCCGGCAGATGTCGGCGGTGTGGTTCGACTTGTGGCAGAAAGAGCATAGAACTGGTGCGATGGCGGCAATAGGGGCCCTCTCAATATACCTGGGCCTCTAATCGCCCATAGAAGATCCAGATCCAGCTGTGAAAGGCCTCTTGCCCTTCTGAGAAAAGCCCTTAGGGGCGACAACAACAGGCACAGGAGCCCTACGACGGAGCTCTCCAAGATCGGACTCTATATCCATAGCCCGTGTCACGGCCTCCTCATAAGTACGGAGGTAACTGCCAACTAACTCGGCCCGAATCTCATCACGAAGGCCCTCCTTGAACTTCCTGGCCATCCTCCTGTCGTCGTCTGCCATGTGAGAAGCATAGATGATCAATCTGGTAAACTTGGCCTCATACTGGCCCACGGTCATGCCTCCCTGAGAGAGGTTCATAAACTCCCTCTCCCACTGATCCCGAACAATCTCGGGCACATACTTTGCACGGAACTAATGAAGAAACCGTACCCAAGTGCGCGGGGTCTATGCGGCGGTCCATCGCCTCTCAACAAAGCGCCACCTATCGAGGGCGGTCCCCTCATCAAGAATACAGCGAGCTCAATCCTCTGCAGGTCCTCAATCTCCAGAGCTCTAAACTTCTACTCTAGTTCCGAAATCCAGGCCTCGGCCTTGAGGTCGTCCGGCTCGCCCTCGAAGACCGTAGGGTGATAGGACATGAATCGATCCATGGCTCGGGCAGTAGCATCCCGAGGGTTCAGTGGTGGCGGCTGAGGCTGCTGCTGCTCCTGCTGAGCCTGCTGTACTATAAGCCTAACGGCATCGTAGAAGGCGTTGGGCGGTGGAGAGCCCTCTGGTGGTGGGGGTGGCTCCTGTCGGCCTCGAGGTCGGACCATGGTGCCTGAAACAATGAGCTGGAATGCATGTGGGTTAATGATATGTTCAATAAATCACGTAACAATAACATATAAAAGCGCAAGTAAGGAAAAATAACACGAAACCTATATATAGCCGTACGACTTAGACACGACACTTCTAGACAATAGAGCCTAAAGCTCTGATACCACTTCGGACTATAGCGCCCTACTCTACAGCCCCCGAACCTGCACGGATTCCCAAGCTGAGAACGGCGCATCAACCCGAGAACCCATACAAGCCAACGGGTCAATCCCGACACTTGGCAATAGTTCATCCCCAAATTTAAAACATCTAAACAGCTCAGAATAAATAGCGGAAGCAAATTTAAATCATAATAACATATATGCCACTCCGGGCCAATTCAACTAATATATATATTTTAACACAGCCCATTCAGGGGCAACATTAAGTAAATATCAGGGGACGGGGATCAATATGTCGTTATCTACAAGCTTGGACAAAAGAACAACTATCTAGAGAGTTTAAGACAACAATAGAGACTCGGCAAAAACCAAAAAGGCCTATCTAAGCACTGTTGCCCATCCGACACGTGAGATATGTCGGTCTCTCAATCTACCTGAGGCCAGAACCAATGAAAGAGGGTGAGTCAAAATACTCAGTGAAGATATTAGAGCAAGTCGAGTCACGCTTCCGGGTTTTATAGAAAGTACATATGCAATAAGGAAGAAATCGGAATGTGCTTCGACTTGGATATACAATAAAACGATAAAACAATAACAATATAAAGCGATAAATAAATATCCCCGCGAGAGTGGGCCTATTCCTCCTTATTTCTCCACAATAGATTATAAAAATCTCCATCGCCGGTGTCAAGCCAAGGAGCAACCCAAAGCTCGACTATTGTGAATTTAAGGAAAATGTGCAACGAATGCAACATCCACCATTGCTCCCAACCGTGACTATCAACTCCTGATGGGCCACGATTGACGCTTAGTTTTGGGAGAAGCACCTCGGATTACACCCTGGACGCTCGTCCCCAGATGCAACCTCCGGATACCATCCTGGGCCCATTGAAATAACAATACTTCGCTCGCTTTGAAATAAGATTTTTGAATGCCAAACGGGCAATTTGGGCAAGTGGTGACGACGAAGGGGTAAATCCTAAGTCAAAACCGTCACGTAAAGGAAAGAGTTTTCTTGCCCTTTTTGAAAACAAATAGATTTAGATTACTATTATATAATTTTGATATCAAAGGATTTGAGGATAAAACATAAAAGTATAAGCTCGAAATATGTAATACAATAATATGGGATTAAGGGGTTTCGCAAGTATACACATATGTTCAAGCCCAGTTAAAATGATTTAAATCCTCACCTGGGGTCAAAAATAGGAAGCCTAGTAGCTAGACTCACTGGTCACCGACGTCTGACTGATCTGTAAATAAGACAGGACCTAGACAAATTAATAACGACTATAAAAGCGCAAATAAGCAATTATTGGATGAACGACTAACCAAACATGTTCACAATCATGCATATGCCAATTATATTATGTAAGGAAGCTATCATGTAAATTTCATGAAATTCCGACAAGTTGTCAAAAATGCACATACTTAAAATTACACTATTCACAGCCCAAACGAGGGTGAAATTAAATAAACATTTCAAAATATTAATCTACAAGTTATAAAGGTTCTATTGGTGAAAACGGTATAATTTTTGGAGTCCGTATGCAAAAAAGTCAACCAAAAATGTTGACTCGGAGACTCACTTGCCGAGAGCAACATTTGAAAAAGGCTGGAAATTTTTCTAAGTGTTTCACACCGGCTTGTGCACGGTCTTGAACACGGTGTCAAGACTGTGCACTCACATACGGCCATCTGCACGATTTAGGCTGCACGGGCTTGAGCCCGTGCAGGCACAAAGAGGTGCACACGGGCTCCTGCACGGTTCTTGCTCAAGACCGTGCATTAGCCCGTGCGGTTTAACAGCATACAGCAGAGAGTTATGCAATTTCACGAAAATTCGAACCAAAATTCATAAAAATCGGATTTATAACGCAAATCAACACCCAACAATCGTAACAATCAACAATCATCATCTAATAAACATTTACATCCAATAATTTCGCGAAATGATCAAGAAACGGGTTCGATCTAAGCATTTAACCTAAAATTCCCGAAATGACAAAATATTCCCAAAACATCATAAATTCGTGAAAGAAATTGGGGAAATTGGTACCTAGAGAAAGGTATCGCTGAGAGGATCGTTTAGGTTCCATCGGCGCGAAATTCCACGGAGAAATGAGCTCGGCACGATCGATTAGGACTTCGGGGAAAAAATCCGCTTTTCTTCTTCTCTCTCACTCTCACTACATCGAATATGGGTTCGAATGAGGGTTTCGAGACTTTTATCAAATATTTCGAAATGTCGGAAAAATACGAAGGGTAGTTTGGTAAGTTTGGAAAGTCCAATTAAATGTACGTTGGTCAAATATATCTATTTAATATCAAACAAACGCAATTTAAACAAGGAATTTAAATACGCAATTAATATTATCACATTGGGTCATATATGAAAATAATATATAATAATTCACATATTACGAGAACTTAGGGTTAAGAAAGATAATTAACGCGGGAAAATACTCACAATGATTCTCGGATTTTTGGGTCGTTACATTTAGTTTTAAAAGATAAATGACGAACTGTGATCAAAATCCCCTTACTGAGTATCATTTATACTCACCCCTGCTATTTTGGTTCTTGCTTCAAGTAGACAGGTGGCGACGTCACCTATCTTGTCAGTCGGCATCAGCAGGTGTAGGTAGGCTCAGTCTCTCTGGTTTGTCTTGTCAGTGGTCCCAACAACCGTCGAGTCTTGTTTATTGTATTTATTTACTTTACGTACTTATGTGCCCCTGATGTGGGATACTTGACGATATCTAAGATTGTACATGATAGACTAGTTGAGCCATGGATGGCACTACGTGTTGTTATTCTGTTGTATTTCGAATTGCACATGCTTAATTGATATTATGTTAGCCTCGTAGGTGTTTATGGATTTATTTGATTATCTTTTAAATCGCTTCCGCATATCTCTGTATTGTTGTGATTGTTGTTGGGATGGTTGTCGCTGTTGCCAATGGTTATTGCTTGAGTGCCGTTCGCCGGAGTGGATTTTTGAGTTGAGGCTCCTCGCTGAAGTTCGGGAGTTCGCTTTGGTGCGGATGTGGCAGTCCTTCTTCAGGGGGCGCTACAGGGCGCATCCCGCCCTCGTCTCCTCGTCCCCTGAGATGAACCCTACAAGAAAAAGAGACAGCTATATCAAATATAGCAGAAACGACAAAACCTCAAGGAGAAAGCACAAAGGGAGACAAACCACATCGTTTGATCGGCAGACCAACTCCCGATAGAACAAGTCGGTCCTCTTCATAAGCTCCTTCGTTAAGGAGTGGATCATCTTTAGGGCCTCCTCGTAGGCCACCTTGTAACGCTGCAGAGCCAAGATGTTACTACTACACTACCAAGCCTACGCAGAATAACAACAAGAGAAAGGCAAAAGACATACCTTCTTATTCGGAAATGGAATCCCTGGGACCCCGTCTATCCCTGGATGAGGAATGGTCTGACTCACTGTGTTACCCCGGAAGTCAACCAAGTGAAAAGTCCATGCTAGGATGTTCCTCGACACGTCTGCACTGCGAACTGGGGCTGCCGTAGCCTCCGGAGCGTCTCCCTCATAATTGTCGCTGTCATCATCACCGCCCTGCTCTCCCTGAGCGAAGGAAGCCCCAGACGGACGGGGGAATCGACCCATCAAATACTACAGGGCAAAGTCAGTATAGGTCATAGGCCCGTCAAAAGATCCCTGATGATGCCATGAGGCTCGTCGTAGGCCGCTAATACCTCAGCCTCTCGGGCGAAGGACATGCCCCACATATGTGGTGGATCGACCAGAATGGTCAAAATATGGGCACGTCCCGTCTGGTACAACACCCGAGAACCCAAGTAATGGACTCGACCAAAGGGACAGCTGTACATTTGGAACATAGATTCAGACAAGGATCTCCCATGCCAAGGGCAATTAAAAAGGAGAAAATACTCACCCGACTAATGTTGACTGACTCTAGAGCCCTCCGACGGGCTATCACCGTCAAGCGACCCATAACCCGGACATTCTCCTGAGTGTAACGCCGAGCTAGAGGGAAGGCACCCTCCACCGGATCCTCAAAGGTTGGGCTATTACAACCTAATATCTCCATGGCCCATATCTGCAAAAGGTCAAGAAAGGGTTACACAAGTACAACACGACAAGAGATAAAATACAAGACAAAAAGAAAGCCCCCTAATACATACCGCCCAAGCAGGGGTGTACCTTCCACAAGATGAGATCCTCAGTCGACTGTAGGCGTCCATCCACAAGTAGCAGGCTGCAAACCCCGCTCTACCCCAAGCATAGCCCCTAATGCATCCCAAGACTGTTAGGGACCCCAGCAACCCCAGTGGTGCACAAGAAGACGAGTTGACAAAAATCGTATTGCACAACCCGTACAATAGAAAAGCCCGAGCTGTAACGACCCAGAAATCCAAGAATCATTGTGAGTTCTTTTTCGCGATTAATTATCCTTCTCAACCCTATTTCTCGTATTATGTGAATTATATCATATTATTTCATATACGACCTTACGTGATAATATTATGTGTGTATTTAAATTTCTTAATTGTTTAGCTTTTGTTAATATTAATATTGTTATATCTTACCAAAATGATTTAATTGGACTTTCTAAAATTACCGAAATACCCCTTCGTATTTTTGACATTTCGAAATATTTAATAAAAGTCTCGGAACCCTTATTTGAACCCTTATTCGAAATAGAGAGAGTGAGAGAAGAAGGAAAAGAGGATTTTACTCCGAAGCCCTAATCGATCGTGCCGAGCTCGTTTCTCCGTGGAATTCTGTGCCGATCGAACCTAAACGATCCTCTCAACGAGACCTTGCATTAGGTACCTTTTTCCCCAATTCTTTCTACGAATTTTTGATGTTTTGAGCTTATTTTTATATTTTGGGATTTATAGGATTTTTAATGAAATCGAACCCGTTTCTTGGTCATTTCTTGTGATTCTTGGATAGAAATATTCCTTACATGTTGCTTAATGATAGTTATAAATTGTGGGTGTCGATTTGCGCTCAAAATATGTTTTAAATGCATTTTTGGCTCGGGTTCGCGTTGAAATCGCGACATTCTGCTGTGTTCTGATAAACCACACGGGCTAACGCACGGTCTTGATCAAGACCGTGCAGGAGCCCGTGTGCACCCCCTTGTGCCTGCACGGGCTCACGCCCGTGCACCTGGACCATGCGGATGGCCATGTGTAGTGCACGGTCTTGACACCGTGTTCAAGACCGTGCGCAAGCCGGTGCAAATGCCTTAGGTGATTTTTCCAACTTTTTGACAAGTTGCTCTTAGGAAGTTAGTCAATGTGTCGCAATTTTTGGTTGACTTTTCGCATACGGACTCCAAAAATTATACCGATTTCACCGATAGATCCCTTATAAGTTGTAGATTAATATTTTGACATGTTTGTTGAATTTCGACCTCGTTCGGACTGTGAATAGTACAATTTTACGTGTATGCATTTTTTGAAACTTGTCGGAATTATTTGAAATTTACGTGGTAGCTTCCATAAATATTATTATTGGCATATGCATGCTTGTTGATTCATTTGATTAGCCGTTCATCAAATAATTGCTTATTTGCGCTGTTAGAGTCGTTTTTAATTCGTCTAGGTCCTGTCTTGTCTACAAATCAGTCAGAGGTTGGTGAGCAATGAGTTGTAGCTGCTAGGCTTTCTTTTTGGCACCAGGTGAGGATTTAAATTATTTAAACTGGGCTTGAACATATATGTCTATGTATACTTGCGAAATCCCCGTATTCTCTTATTATTGGTATTAAGTATTTCGAGCATATACTTTTATGATTTTACCAACAAATCATATGATATCAAATTATACATTAGTACCGAAAATCGATTTGTTTTCAAAAGGGCAAGTAAACTCTTCCTTTTAATGTGATGATTTCACTTAGGCTTAGGTCTATGAGGAAAGTCGTTAGGGAAGTGCGCCAGTGCAACCCGACGCGTACGGAACTTGTAGTTACCCCTTTGTCGTCACCACTTGCCCAATTGCCCGTTTGGCACTCAAACCCTTATTGTAACGCGAGCAAAATTGTGGACTTTCCTTTTTAATGAGGGCCCGGGATGGTATCCGGAGGTTGCATCTGGGGATGAGCGTTCAGGGTGTAATCCGAGGTGCTTCTCCCAAAATTAAGCGTCAATCGTTGCCCGTCAGGAGTTTGATAGCCACGGTTGGGAGCGATGGTGGGTGTTGCATGTGATGCACGCTTTTCTTAAATTCACTATAGTCGAGCCTCGGGTTGCTCCTTGGTTCGACACCGCAGATGGAGATTTTTTTATAATGTCTTGAGAAGAAATAAGGAGGAACAGGTCCACTCTCGCTGGGATATTTATTTATTGCTTTATATTGTTATTGTCTTTATTGATTCATTAAATATTCAAGTCGAAGCATATTCCGGTTTCTTCCTTATTGCATATGTATTTTTATTAAAACCCGGAAGCGTGACTCGACTTGCTCCACCTATATCTTCACTGAGTTCTTTGACTCACCCTCTTTTATTGGTTCTTACCTAAGGTAGATTGAGAGACCGACATGTCTCACGTGTCGGATTGGCAACAGTTCATAGATAGGCCTTTTTGGTTTTGCCGTTGTCTAAATTGTTGTCTATAACACTCTCGTTAGGTTATTCTTGGTTCGGGCTTGTATTTATTGCTATATTGATCCCCACCCCTATATATTTACTTTATGTTGCCCCTGAATGGGCTGTGATGATATTGGATACTTAGATTGGCCCCGAAGTGGCATTTATGTTATTATATTTTAATTCGTTTCCGCTATACATATTCTAAACTGTTTAATTGTTGTGTCATTGGGGATCCGCTGTTGCCAAGAGTCGGGATAGACCCGTTGGCTTGTATGGGTTCTCGGGTTGAGGCGCCGTTCTCGGCTTGGGAATCCGTGCAGGTTCGGGGGCTGTAGAGCAGGGCGCTACACGAGCTAACCTCGCCATCTCGACCAGATCTCGGATGTCGAAGTTACGCGTCGACCACGCACTCCTGATTTCCCCTAGGGACAGCGCTGAAGGACTCGCGTAAGTCATACTGGGTCCCAGTAAATCAGCCACCCTATCGTTGGTGACGTCCTCCCACCAATCGAGGTCCTGACCCTCAAAGGGAAGCCCCGTAATTATAAAAAAGTCCATCGGGGTCATAGTCACTTTGAACGATAGAAACTGGAAAGTATTGGTGCAGTCCCACCACCTCTCGCCAAGAGCCCAAGTCATACCCCCAATTTGCCTCATCGTCGGCATATAACCAAAGAAGGAGCCCAAGCCCGTGCCATCCACAATCCTCCTAGTAGGATTCGGAAGGACTCGGTACTAGGCATCCACAATATGAGGAGCAGAACGAGGCTTCGAAGCCTCACCCCTCTGCAAACAAGGAAAGATGGGTCAACAATATGGTAAGAAAACACTACAGTACAAACCCCTACCCAAAAAGCCCACCAAAAAGCCTTTCTCTAAGAAAGACCAAACCAAAAAGCCCATACGAAGGCCCAGAAACACATGTTTCCTCGAGAGACATCTCTTTTGGCTAAAATTCCACCCAAACAGAGGATTCCTACAAGCCTCTAGCCCAAACAATCACCAAAAGCTCACTCGAGTATTTCCCCAAACACCTAGTGGGCATGAACACTATTCACACAAACCCACTTCCTAAATCTCACACTTCCCTCCGATGGAAACAAGATTTTCTCCATAGATCTGAAGCATCTCAGGTCTAATTAGAAATCCCCATAAAAAAACACTCAAAGCAACGGAAAAACAAACATATGCAGCATAAAGCATAAAAGGGTAAAGTTGGAAACTTACCCCAATTCGGAAGAACTCCTGAGTCAGATGTGGAGTAATCTCCCTCCTCAACTCGAACTCTCTGTACTCTCACCTCTCGCTCGGCGACTAGATGGGTATTCCACCCATACCCATCATGACATGCTGGGTAATCCCCTCGGATGCTCCGCCTCTCACCATCGTCATAAATGCACAAAAAAATAACTTTTCGGTGTTTCAAACTACACGGGAACACTAGAAACTAAATGTAACGACCCAAAATTCCAGAATATATTCTCGGAATAATTATTCGACATTTCGTTGAATTTTATATGAAAAGATTAGCTTCGTTAGCTAATTTTAAGTTATTTAATTTAATTCCGTATCCTCAACCATTTGTAATTACATTTTCCACCCCTCGAAATTATCTAATCTCTAAACGAACCCACACCCCCTTGAAACACCTTTGCACCATCTTGAACACACCCACACTACCTTGAACACACTTACACCCTCTTGTGCACACTCTCTTGCACACTCTTGAACATAACTCAAAATCGAGAGAGAGAAGGAGAGAAGAGAAGGAGAAAGGGAGAAGAAGAAGGAGAGAAAGAGAAATCCCGTTCCGAATCCGTCGCTCGATCAATCGAAATTCCGAGACCAAATATACGATCCTCATTCAATTCTCTACCGGTAATCTTCTTTCCCCATTTCGATTCACCCATTAAATCCTCCTATTTTCTAGTTTTTATATTGAAATGAATAATTGATAATTTGATGGATTTGTAGGTTAGAGTTTACCTTTTTTAGTGTAGTTCGAATGAAATGGTAGCTATTAATGTATACAATGCATGAGTGTGAATTTTATATGTTGATTTTAGCTATAGAATCCACCCTAGTTGATTTTAGGATGAAACCCTCATGAGAAACCTTGAAATCGCGTTTCTGCACCTGTTAGATGGAACCACACGGTCCAACGCACGGTCTTGGCAAGACCGTGCGCCAGACCGTGCACAACACCTTTAGACTTGCACCGGCCTGCGCATGCCGGTGCGCAAGCCAGTGCACGCTTGTTTCAGCTTGAACGGTCTTGAGTGCAAGCTCAAGAACGTGCACAAGGCCGTGCGTTAGCCCGTGTGAATGCCTTAACCAAATTTTCAACCTTTTTCCTTAGTTGCTCACGGTAATGGGGTCAAATGGCCAAAAATAAAAGTTAACTTTTTGCATACGACCCCCTAAAATCGAGCCGTTTTCACCTATAGCTTCCATATGATTCAAGGATGAATATTTTGTAAATTTTTCAAAATTCCGACCTCGTTCGGACCTTCAATCGAGACTTTTTCGTTTAGGGCTTTTTCCCCAATTTTTGAAGGTCGTCCGAAAAATCCAAAAATCGCATGAGTGCTTCTTTATAATATTATAAGCATGAATATGCAATTAGAATTTCAATTGAGCATGTTTAGCATCGTTAATTTCATATTTTCCGTTTAATTGATTTAATTGCATTTTAATTGTAAATTTAATTGCTACATGACGTTTATTGGTTTTTCATGTGTTGTAGTCTTCGTGAGTCGTTGTCGTGTCTTGTCTTATTTGGTTCTTGTCGTCTATTAGTTTCAGGCCATCTTTTCAAGGCATAGCTTGGGTTGTCTTGTCGTTTTCGTGCTTCCAGGTGAGGGTGTTAAAATGCTTTCAAACGGAGTAAGAATTTCTTTTAAATTATTGCGAACTACCCTTATGTGCTCATCTTGTTTTGATTTCCCTTCTCGTATATCTATTAGATATTTAACCTATATTTTCATGATTTTATAATAAATTTTTTGATATTAACTTGTATCTATAAGTATCTCTAAATCATTTTGTTTTCATGAGGCAAGTAAAGCTCTTTCTTTTAAGCATGACGTTTTGACCTCGGTTGGGTCTATGAGGGAAGTCGTTAGGGGAAGACGTTAGTGTTTCCCGACACGTATAAAACTTGTAGTCACCCCCTTTGTCGTCACACACACTTGCGTAAATGCCCTTTTGGCCTTAATTTATAATGTTCTTCAAACGTGAGCAAAAAGATAATGTATTGTTATTTCAATTGGCCCGGGATGGTATCCGGAGGTTGCATCTGGGGACGAGCGTCCAGGGTGTAATCCGAGGTGCTTTTCCCAAAAATTAAGCGTCAATCATGGCCCGTCAGGAGTTGATAGCCACGGTTGGGAGCGATGGTAGGCGTTGCATTCGTTGCACGTTTTCCTAAAATTCAACAGTCGCCCGGGGTCGCGCTTCGGGATCGGACACCGGTGATGGAGTTTATTGTAATTGAAGGGGTTATAAGGAGGAACAGGCCCATACTCGTTGGGATATTAATTGTTTGTATTTATCGCTTTAAATTCTTTAACTTACTGTTAATTATTGTCGTGTATGCAAGTCGAAGCACGATCCAGATTTTCTTCAATTATGAAAATGTAATTTCTTATATATATAATCCAAACCCGGAAACGTGGCTCGTACTTGTTCCCTCTTTACCATCACTGAGTATCTTTTATACTCACCCCCACTATTTTGATTCTTAATTCAGGTCGACAGGTGGCGTTGTCACCTATCTTGTCAGTCGGCAGCAGCAGGTCTAGGTTGGCTCGTATGTCGTTGTCTTGTCAGTGTCCCAACAACAGTCGTGTCCTTGTTTATGAATTGATTTAATTTATGTATTCCGTATTATGTTTTATTTCCCGTACTTATGTGCCCCTGATGTGGGATAGATTAAACGAGCCATGGATGGCATTTATTAAATGATTATTGAGAATGATGTATGAATTATGTTGCCATGAATGACTTATATGACTAATTGTATAATTTAATTTAGCTTCCGCAACTCTGTTATTCTTTTATTGCTGTTGTTGTTGGGGTGTCGTAATGCTGTTACTGGTATTTGATTGATTGATTACCGTTCGCCGGGATGGATTTTTAAATGGGGTACATCTACCTCGTTTGGGAGTTCGTCTCGGTGCGGATGTGGTGTCCTTTCTCCACCTACGGAAAGGGGCGGTACACTAAAAATCAAGTTTCAGACCGAGAGAGCACGCTGGAAAGAATGACGAAAATGAGCGCTAGGCTGGTTACTTAAACCAGCCGGCACACCAGCTGGCACCAGCCGGCCGGCCAGTGCGCCCAAGACTGATCAGCCGGCCGGCCAGTGGTGGTCAGCCTGGCGCTGGACTGACCAGCCGGATGCCTCCTCGGCCCGGCTCCCAACCTCCGTTTCTCCGTTTCTCATACCCCGACACCCTTTAGGACGTTCCAGGCCTATTCTCAAGCTCCAGGACTTCGTTCTACATACGATACTAGCCCCCACATGAGGAGTAGCCCCTCGCACTACCTTCCCAAAGAGCCCCTACTAAAAGGGATGCCCCATCTCCAAACTTGAGGGATCTAAAAGCCCCACAGAACTCGTGCCAAGCTCCGAAAGCTCCTTAGTACTGGGTCACCTTATCAACAATACACATATCTCCAAATCAATGCTCTCGGGCAATGACAGCCCTACCAAAAAGGATACCAAATATCCTCGTACTTGACTTCGCTCACCAGTTCCAACCTCCTCAATCATTAGCCCCAAAATCCTCTCAGGGGTGGCACAAGACCCTTATCTTTATCTCAAGGGTGGCACAAGACCCTCATCCCTATCCAAAGGGTGGCACAAGACCCTTCGTCCCTATCCAAAGGGTGACACAAGACCTTTCTTCCTACCCAAAGTGTGGAACAAGACCCTTCTTCCTATCCCAAGGGTGGCATAAGACCCTCTCAGCTCTCTCCCAAGGGTGGCACAAGACCCTTGTAGGCTCTCAGAGGCAGTAGTATTAGTTATTCCCCCACAGAGGAAAGCCCCAGAGGCACTACATCCACCACAAGTACCATGCAACGTCCTAATATCCGGACCCGCTACGACTTGCACTTTTCGGTGCAAAATCGGGTCTTCATTGAACCACCGACGTTCGCCTCTCCTGAGCCTCCGCCGATAGGGGGCTCTGTGAACACCTCGTCATGCAACGACATTTTGCAGAATTAGTAACTCAGCCCCGCCAGGCACTTGGCAGACTCCGGACGCCCAGACGATCCCCGAGAGTCAAACCATACCACATCCCGCGACATACCCTTGGTAGCCCCGAATCACCTCTCCATCCTTTCATATATTAATCAGATCTCGAGTTCGAGGCAATATTATGTTAGGACACCGCGAGAGGAGCATTTCGGTCTTCAAATCACCCAAATCAGACGTGAAACGAAGGAGAAAACACTGAAAAACCGAATAAACGTGTAAACTCTGGCTCGGCCCAACACGGCCGTCCGTCCAGCATGACCTCCGGCCCGCGAGAAAACCACCAGGCTGGTCCCACCAGCCAGCCGGCCGATCATGGCCAGGTGCACCAGCCTGGCCGGCCGGTCAACCCCCCCTGGCGTTGCCCTAAGTTTCCTAACTTAGATTCCAACCCTAACTTGCCTTGTTTAAGGCATTTTCACACCTATAAAATGAGGTCTTCGCTTATTTAATCATTCGCTCATCTCTCATCCTCTCCCTCTACTCCTAAAGTTTGAGTTATTGACTTTGGATTTCTACAGAGAGGACCAGGTTTTCGCAACCCGATCCACTCTAGTCCCTTTTTTGGTCCAGATTCTCAGTTTTAGGATAGGAATTCTATATTCCTAACCCCTAAAACAAAAAGGAGGTCCGACGCTTTACTCAATAGAGTGTTCGAATTTCAGTCCCGAGTCGAGGTTATGTCCGGTCCTTGCGATCGTGTCCCTGTGTTCGAGGGGGCAAGCAGCAGCAGGAGTGAAGTGAAGAGAAGATAAGACTACGAGGGTGAGTCTCCTTTTTATTCTTTTACGCATTTATTTAATTTTCCGCTTTCCTTTACTTTCATAAGAGTAGCCCCCGTTCTGCCCCCCTATGGGACGGAACAACCCCGATGGGCAAGGCCGTCGGGTCTAGGTGGTCAATGGGCGAATGGCCTCCCAAGGCCTCAACCCCACCTAGACTACAACTGGCGCCCGACGCCCCCTCTAGTTTCTTTCTTGCCTAAGTGATTTACCGCTTTCTTGCATGAAACTCCTCATTTCGCATGTCTGTGCTAACCCCGAACTTTCCGAGCATATGGTATAGGGTAGACATACCTAGGCTTAGTTCCTTTTCCGATTTTCCGGATACCTTGCGTAGGGCTTATAATCCCACGATAGGTTTAACGAAGGCCAGACGGCTTCACAGCCAGAAACTAAACCCAAGGTCTCGTCAAAAATGTGAACCTTCTACAAAACCTTCCTTTTTATCCAAGGAATTCTCTCAATAACAGCTCAAAGCCCTTTCTTAACAAAAGAACCCCTCTTCGGGTCAACTCTAGACATGAGGTTCTAGCGGTTAAATCCAACCTCCCTCTATTCTAGACACACTCGAAAGGCTACTCTTTTTAGAGAAAGTTTTTCTATTATTCACCTTTTTACAAAAGCAAAATAAAAACACCTTTCAAAAATCGAGGCGTGATGAACCTCACATGTCTACTCCATACCCTACTCTTAGAAGTTCGGGGGTATGAACTACGTTGGCTCTGATTCACAAGCTCCTTAGGATACGTAGGCAGCCGGCTCCTTCTGGCAAGAAGCCAAAAGGATCCAATCCCTATATTCCACATACACACACGTATACACACACACACACATATATATATATACACACACTTGCTTGCAATATTTGTTTACACATTTGGGGAACCACGACGGTCCTTTGGTATTGGTGAGAAGACCCGAAAGGGGCGATGGGGGGTGATTGGTTGCTGCAACCCCTTCCCCCATCACAACTTAGCTCCTGAACCCGTCACACAAATCTCTCGACACACACAAGGATGCACGAGCCAACACAGGTTTCCCTCTCAACCTTAACCGAGTGGGTGGCGACTCTAAACCTCAAATGGCGAACAAGGAAGGATACCACACAAAAGGTAAAACCCACCCTTACATCACCATCCAACAACAATCCTCCAACATCACATTCACCCAACAAAAACATCCCACAAATAAACCTCCCCCCCTCCCCCCCCTAAGGGAGGAGGGAATTTCTCGCCTCCGCCTAGGGATTCCCGCAGGGGGATAATTCACCTAAGTTCTCTACTCGATCATAGACGCAATAATGAGTATTCACTATCAATAAGCCTACTATAGTCATCAATTACCTTAGACGACCTTGTTTCTTCTTAAGATTAGACTAATTAGGGCTACACCTTCGATAACACCTCTAGGAGTTCAATCCATCAATAACATTAAATCTAAGAAACATAGACTCGAGGTAATTAAACACTAGCACCATGCTAATTTAAACCCGATTATAGAATTCCACCAATACCTCGGATAATAATTTCGCAACTACCCCAGTACTAGTTCGTCTCACCTATATGGAATAACCCCTTCAATATACGCGACGACACTATGCAATTAATTCAAAGATTCAATTGGCCAAATCGAACAATTAAATCAATCACAATAATCATGAAATATAGGAATTCCTATAAATACTGAAAAGTCGAATTATAAGTACAATTAAGTCTCACAAGTGTTTAAGAACTTAGGTAAAATCCCCAACTAGAACAAAGTATTTAGCCTAACATAACTGAATCTAATAAACAAATTACTATGGAACTCATAACAAAATAAAACAAGGAATAAAGTAATTTAATTGTTTCTTCACTGTATGTTCTAAAACGTGGATGAGGGTGTGATGAAGCAATCTTCAAACTCTCCAAAGAAGCATCTGTGGTGCATGAATTGATCTTAATCTCCAAGTTACGGGAGTCTTCAACTCCCGTTCTCTCTCTGTCACTACTCGTCGCTGTTGCTGCCAATTCTCCCCAAAAATCTGTTGTGTTCTCTCATATTTTCTCCCCTAGTTGATGTCTACAATTCTTTCCCAAAGATAGCATATAAATCTCCAAGTAAAAAGCCTAGCCAAAAGCCCATAAATAAGTGGATAAAGGAAGAAGCTCTTATATCCTGCTGAAAGTCAACCAAAACCGGGTCCAAAATTCGCTTCAAAACGCATGAGAAAGATCTTGAATCCTAAAACCAAAGTGAATCCACACAATCTAGGACTCTTTAGTGAACTGGACCTAAAAACATGATCACGTAAATGTGACTCTCCAATTCAGTTCCAAAATGGTGACTTCTAGCTTCTTTTTGAGCAAAAGCTCTAATCCTACATCCAAATCGACAAAGTGGATCAAAACATAACAATAAGGACAAATAAAGTCATAGAAAGGGGGAAAATGTAACAAAGAATCATGCAATAAAACCACTTATCAGTCAGATATTAGGAAAACTTGTTATATGGGACTTTATACTTTGGTGTAGTCTGGGTAGTACCTTGATCATTAAGCTAAATACTCTATACCCACGAACCAGTCCTTGGTTCTCTATTTTTCAGGCATGGTCTGTAATAAAATATATTTAAAATATGTTTATATAGGAGTATATTGGAAGAATTCACGAGTTTTAGGGACCTTTTCTTGACATGCACTTGGTATATTTCGTAGTAATTAAAAATATATTGGAAAACACGTTATATTCCAATTTAAACTATGATTCCGTAACGGAGTACCTTGATCTTTACGCTAAATACTCTATACCCACGAACCTGTACTCGATTATCTATTTTTCAGGCATAGTCTATAATAAAAATATATTTAAAATAAATTTATATAGGAGTATATTGGATGAATTCACGAATTTAAGGGAACTTTTCTTGACATGCACGTGGTATATTTCGTAATAATTAAAAATATATAGGAAAACTCGTTATATGGGAATTTATACTTTCATTCCGGAACAAAGTACCTTGACGTTTCGAAATAGTACATAACAAATGCATCCTTGTACTCGATTCTCTATTTCTATCACAAATTAGGGAAACTCGTTATATGGGAATTTATACTTTGGTCCAATCTAGGTAGTACCTTTATCATTAAGCTAAATACTCTATACCCACGAACTAGTACTCGATTCTCTATTTTTTAGGCATGGTGTGAACACCTCGATTTTGCACCTCGTCATACGATGATGTTTCGCAGAATTGATAACTCAGCCCCGCCAGATATTAGGCAGACTCCGGACGCCCAGGCGACCCCCGAGAGTCAAACCCAAGGGTCCATATCACACGACATACCCTTGGTAGCCCCTAACCCTCTCGCTATCCTTCCATATATTTGTCGGATCCCGAATTCGATGAAATATTACGGTAGGACATCACAGTAGAAGCATTTCGGTCTTCGATTCACTCAACTCGAACGTGAAACGAAGGAGAAAACACCAAAAAACCAAACAAATGCGCGAACCCTAGCCCGGCCCAACCTGCGAGAAAGCCATCAGGCTGGTGGCACCAGCCGGCCGGCTAGTCACGGCCAGGCGCATCAGTCTGGCTGGCCGGTCGGTCCCTCCTGCGTTGCCCTAACCTTCCTTATGGGTCTTGCAGCCCTAACCTTCCATTTTTACGGTGATTTCTCACTTATAAAATGGCCCCTCCCCTCATTTCTACAATTTCTCATTCACTCTCCCCTCCTCTCCCTTCTAAGGTTCGACTTTTCGCCTTAAAATTTCTAAAGAGAGAACCAATTTTTCGCAACCCGGTCCACTCTAGTCCCTTTTTTAGTCCCGATTTTCGGTTTGAGGTTAGGAATTCTATATTCCTAACCTCTAAAGCCAAAAGGAAGTCCGACGCTTTGCTCAATAGAGTGCTCAGATTTCAAGTCCTGAGTTGAGGCTCTATCCGGTCCCTACGGTCGTGCTCCTGTGTTCGAGGGGGGAAGCAGCAGCGGGAACGAAGTGAAGTGAAGATAAGACTACGAGGGTGAGTCTCCTTTTAGCCTTTTACGTATTTATTTACTTCCCGCTTTATTTACTTTCATTGTAATAGCCTTATTTCACCCCCCCTATGGGGTGGAACACCCCCCATGGCTAGGGTCGTCGGGCTTAGGTGGTCAACGAGCGAAGGGTCTCCCCTTCCTCGACACCCACCTAGGCTACAACCGGCACCTTAAGCCCCCCTGCCCTCTAGTTTCTTGCTTGTCTAAGTGATTTACCGCTTTCTCGTTCGAAACTTCTAACCTCGTGTGTCTGTGCTAACCCCGAACTTCCCGAGCATAGGGTATAGGGTAGATATACCTTGGTTTAATTCCTTTTCTGATTCGCCGGATACCTTGCACAGGGCTTATAATCCCTGTATAGATTTAACGAAGGCTGGATGGCTTCATAGGCAGGAATTAAACCCAAGGTCCCGTCCAAAATAAACTTTCCATAAATAAAACTTTCCTTCTGAGGAAAATTTCCCAAAAATAGGATCTTCTTAGGAAAATACAGAATCCTCTGGTTAACCTGGCATGAGTGTCTAAAGCATCGAGCTTTACTCCCCCTCTACCCGTAAATACCCGAAAGGTTCCTCTTTCTATAAGAAACCTACCAAAATCAACACGAAAGCTTTCTCTTTATGAAAGTACCCCCTTTTCTGCCTAACCCGGTTCGAGAGTATAAAGCTTCGAGCTTTACTCCCCCTATACCCGTAAATACCCGAAAGACAACTCTTTCCATCAGAGAACTTTCCCTTTTTTACAAAATAACACAAAAACTCTACAAAACCGAGGCGTGACGAACTTCACATGTCTACTACATACCCTACTCTCAGAAGTTTGGGGTATGAACTACATTGGCTCTGATTCCCAAGCTCCATAGGATTCGTAGGCAGCCGGCTCCTTCCGGCACGAAGCCAAAGGGATCCAATCCCTATATTCCACATACACACACACACACACACACACACACACATATATATATATATATATATATATATATATATATATATATATATATATGTACTTGCTTGCAATTACTTGTTTATACATTTTGGGGAACCACGATGGTCGTTTGGTATTGGTGAGAAGACCCGAAAGGGGCGATAGGGGGTGATAGGTTTCTCTGGACACGCACAGGGACACATTTTGGGGAACCCCTTCCCCCATCGTAACTTAGCTCCCAAACCCGTCACACGAATCTCTGCACACGCACAGGGACACGTGAGCCTATACAGGTTTCGCTCTCAACCTCAACCGAATGGGTGGTGACTCTAAACCTCAAATGGCGAACAGGGAAGGATGCCACACCAAAGGTAAAACCCATCCTTACATTGCCATCCAACAACGATCCTGCAACATCACATTCATCCAACCAAAACATCCCACAAACCCCCAAAAAGAAAAGAGGGCCTCGCTTGCCGAGCTGCCCGCAGTGGCGACTCTGCTGGGGATATCTAAGAGAGCTAGACTTTAACCGCAGCCGAGCCAAATTACCAAAGGGTTCCCCAAACCCCATATGTGTTTACTTTATTTTGCAAGCATATATATATATATATATGTATACCTATATGTGTACCTACGTGATCTGATCCCGCGTTAGAGACCTCACACACTTCACGACCTGTATTACATCTGCATAACATGAGAGTTAAACCTTGAGGCATGGTATTCAGAGATTGGGGGAGGTCATGACCCCCCGTCAAAGGTACTATGACCCTCAGCCACTTGCTCTAGTACTTAGTGCAAACCGCCCAAGACAATTATGTCAAGTCGTTGGTACTTAAGAGGGCCGCTCGTGCCCCACCTACTTGACTGGAAATCCTCCGGCATACTACACTAAGTACGTTAACAAGTCAACAAACTTGTTCTGACATAGGAGTCCTTCGGGGAGGACACTAGGAGGACATTTTTGGCACTCTAGGCAAGTCATAGCCAAGTGTCGAACACGTGAGGACCGCTCGTGCATATAGACTGCCTGTAGGCACACTGTAATGCCCCGAAAATTCGTATTATGAACCGGGAACTCGAATCGATTTTTCTCACGCGATTTATTATTTATTTTATTAATTATTATATGATTTTTATAACGATTTCGTATATGAGTGATTTTAATATTTAAATTACGAATTGTCAATGTGCGTTTAATAATATGAATTTTGACTGTAATTATGTGTTATTTAGACAACGTGAGTTTTTGAACTTATTTTGCAAAATTACAAAAATGCCCTTTCATTTCTCAACCGAGTCAACTCCTTTGACTTAAGCCATCACTCTCTCTCCCTTACTCATTCACGCAGCAAAGAAGAAAGAAAAGAAAGGAGAAAAGAGAAAGAAGAAGAGGAAGGTCAATCGATCGTCCCGACTCCGTTTCTCGACGGATTTTCGAACCGCTTACGCCTACGAACTCCTCACGATCTCTTCTACGAGTAAGCCTTTCACGTCCCTCTCGTTTAATGTCTCCTATGCCTCATATTTCTCGATTTTGTTTATAGTTATATAATATAGGGTTTATATGATTTTGGATGAATTTATGGACGGATTTTCGTGTTTATCGTTTCTATATGTAGATTATATGTTGTAGATGATTATATGTGAAAATTAGGGTGTGATTTGCATGTTTAATTGGTTAATTATGGGATTTAGGATTTGATTTGCGAAGGTTTCGAGTTTCTGTGAAATTTCTGCTGTTATCGCATGCACACGGCCTTTGCACACGGGGTGTTGCAAGCCCGTGTGCATGTGCACGGGCTCTCTACACGGCCTGTAGAGAGGCCGTGCGTGTCCATTTGGTGCACACGGTCTTGGTGCACACGGCCTCAAGGCCGTGTGCATGAGCCCGTGTGGCCCGATTGCACAGTCCCCTGACCTTCTGTATGTCAGGGGCAAATTTGGCCTACGGGTCCCTCCGAGACTCGTCTTTTCCGAATTCTTTCTTCGCTCGTGTATTCGATATATATGATATAGATAGGAATTGCATGATTTATGAATTTATAACATGTTCGGGTGAATGAATAGTATGTTTTAAGTTTTCGTTAAATTTTCTAACTTTTGCATAGGAAGTCCGATTTTCCCGAAATTCGAATGCATGCTCTCTTATGATATTTAAAGCATGTCCATAAAGTTTCATTGCATTTGGACTTGATTTGCATTTTTAAATTTGCGAATTACTTCGTTTTGTTTGATAATTGAACCTAAGTGCTTTATGTGATTGTATAACGTGCCTTTACGTGTTTCTATGCTTTCGTATGAGCCGTGCATCGTCGTATGTCTTACGTGGTTATGTCGTTTGTCAGTTGCAGGTTCCACTCTCGTGGATTAGGTTGCTCGTTTCCGTTTTGGGCTTTCTTTTGGTTATCGCCAGGTGAGGTTTCTATTGTTATCCCGTATTACGTAGATATGTACTATTGAGCCTCACTAAATAAGCCTCGCATGTGTAATTTATGTTTTCATCCCGTATTACTATATTTAGTAAATACTTTATTCTTATTACTTTTATGAGGTTTAAGAACAACGGATTTGATATTAAATGAATATTATGTATATGATTTCGAAATGTTTTCAAAAAGAGACAAGCGAACCATGTTTCGATTTAAATGTAATTTTGGGTTTGGAAACCTTCTCGTTGAGTGAAGTCGTTAGGGCGGCTTTCCCCTGACGATGGAATACCCGGTTGTATTTCCTGCCGTTACACCGCCTGTCTCGAACGGCCCTTTTGGCCCTCCCTGAAATGTCTTGATTCCTATTTTAATAGGAAAATGATAGTTATGAAAATGCGAGATTTGATATGTGTGCCTGTTTTATCTTCGTGGGCCCGGGAGTATGGCGATCGGATGAAGCCGGATAGACAGCGGGTCTACGGTGGAGTTCGGTAGCTTGCTCCATGTATACCAGGAGCACGGGTGAGGCCGGAGTGGCAACCTTTGTGCTCCTGTGACGGAGACTTCGTGTCGTCCGAAGGATAGGCTATTATGCCTATAGAGCAGTTGGATTTAGCGGTCCTTCTGCTATGTGGGAGGAATAATGATGGTATGGTTTTCAGGTATGTTATGTTATGATATGAGGAGTTGAGGGCTCGACTCGCCGAGCAATATGATATGTCCCGTTATGTCATGTTTTGATAAATCACCAAATATTTATGAAAACTCTTCTTTTACGTTTGTTTCTTTTAAGTTTGTTTCTTTTAAGTTAAAATGGTGATTTATTCCCGTATGCTATTATGTATGTACTCTCTTTTTCCCCCTCACTTAGTCTTTTGACTAACCCTCCCTGCTTTTAACCTTATCTGTTTCAGGTGGTATCTAGGTGGGCATCGTCAGTCTTGTATCGCGGGTTTTCTTCTTTTCGGTGATTGTCCCTTTTTAGATAGTTTTAAGCTTTTGATTAGGTTGTGTGTAATTGTTATCGGGATTGATATGTTGAACCCGTATTTGTGTATCACCGGGATATTGTATCGAACCCGTTTATTATATTATATTATAGTAAGTGATTTCCGCTAGCCTTGGTGGGCTTTAACTATTTGTGCAAATGTGCTATTGCTTTGAATGTTGTTATATGATTTTTTAATTAATTTGGTTGTTGCTTCCGCTCCCGCATTGTTGTCGTCAGTTGTTTTTTTTTTCAAAAAGCCCCGCCTAGTGATTGAGTAAATCGGTTTGCCGTTCGCCGGGTTTCAATTTAGGGTCGGATTTCTATTTCGGCTTCGGATTGGGGCTCGGTGCGGGGCGTGCGTTACCCGTTTGGGGCGCCCGCTACAGTTGGTATCAGAGCTTCTTTGGTCCAATGACCTAAGCTCTGAATCGTCGTGTTTTGTTGGTTTTGTCGGTCGTTGTGTGCCGGTATAACTTAAGGAATTACACTCACCAGTGTTCAAGAACGCTTAGTGTTTGAATTGTGACGGATCTTTGTTGGATGATCAACAACAAAAGATCTTTTACAATCAAAACACTAGGATGGACTTGGATATAGGTGGATGTGAAACTCAAGGTTATACTTGCCGTGCCTGGTTGTCTATCGTGTCCGGTTGGGTCTAGGTCGTACGGCTTAGGACTTCTGTGGAATTTGTGTGAATGTGCTAAGTGCTTATGTGAACTCTATCTGAACTCTAGTTGCCTACGTGTTTACAGCTTTGCATACTCACTTACCTGTCATGCATATTTGCTATTGGCTCTACAGGATGCCTCCACGTCGTCGTCCACGTAAACCGCTCTCATCACCTCCATTGGCCCCTCTGACCGATACACCGACTTCAGCCGAATTTGCGGAAACATTAAGACAGTTCATCGCTCATGCCCCTAAAGGAAATGTTGAACAGGAAGCGTGGGCACAATTTCTCAGATTCGAACCACCACAGTTTGAAGGTGCCCCGGATGACGCTATTGCCGAGGCATGGATATCAGCCCTGGAAAAGATTTATAGAATAATGGAATATCCGGACCCTCAGAGAGTCGAGTATGCAATCTATCTGATGGTTGGAGCTGCACATGATTGGTGGAAACAGATTGAGCAAAGGTGGACACGCGAGCACGTAGTCCCGACTTGGGATCAGTTCTTGACTGAGTTTCGGGCCAAGTACATTCCGTGGGTTGTTCGTCAGCAACGCGAAAGGGAATTTCTGGCTCTCAAACAGAACACATCTTCAGTTGATCAGTACGAGGCACACTTCTCTCGCCTCATTAAGCATTGCCCATATATGGTTGCCGACGAGCAGAGGAAGACTCGCCAGTTTGTAGAGGGATTGACTTACGAGATCAGGAAGGCTATGATGGTGGTACGACATCAATGCTATACCGACGCAGTGGAAATGGCCCTGCATGTTGAGTCTGAACTCAGCCTAATGGGACCGAGTCCTATTCTTGCCACTACCACCGCCCAGTACCTTCCAACGAGTTCTAAGAGGTCATTTACACCTTCAGGGCCATCTTCCGGAAAGAGGACCTCCCAAGTGTCTTCATCGAAACAGAATGCACCTCCCCAACCGCAGGGAGCCCTACGACCCATATGTAGCTTTTGCCAAGGAGACCATCAAGAGTCAGAATGCCGAAAGAAAGCTGGACGTTGCTTCTCATGTGGAAGTCCCTTCCATTTCCGCGCAAATTGCACGAGGAAGACAAGATCGAGACGGTCGAGGAAAACTTAGATCCGAATGCTTCGGTGCAAGGTACAATATATAAATTGTCATTCCATTCCTTCATTTCATCATTCGAGTGGTTTACACTCACTTATTGCATTTTTTTTTATTGATGTCTTTGCGCGTGCGCCTGTTGAATTCTTTGTGTGCTTCTCGTTTATTTTCGTTGCCGGATTGGAGGACCTTTGCGATTCGTGCGCGTGCTGCCGTTTATCATCGAAGGAACCGTTAGCAGCAGATTTGACCGAGCTGCCAGCAAAGGATTATCTTGGACTTGACTAAGTCCAGGGAACCAAGTTGATCATAGAATTCACAGACGTACTTCCCGGGAATCTGAGAGCTCTTGCGATCAGATCAGAATGGATGGTTTGTGATAGATCTAACTCTAAGAAGTCGAACCGTGATCGATGTCGCCTAACCGAATGGAGTCTGCCGATCTGACAGAATCGAAGAACCGACTTGATGAACTTCCCTCCCTTGAACGTGCCCGAACGAGTATCTTGATCTGGGGTACTCCCGCACTTCTTGTAGAGAAAGGAGACAGTACACTCCCTGTGTGTATTGTTCCCCGAGAATTGCACAGAATATTAACAAAGGCAAGTATTCTCTACCGTCGATGAAGAAATGCCCGATATGCTTTGAGATCGAGGATTTTGTTTGAACAACATTTGATTAGGATATCATCAGCTCTGTGCCCGAGACGAATATGTTCTGAAGACAGCTTTCAGTGCCTGATGTAGACATCTTGAATTCGTATGTCTGCCTCTAGTACTGACAAGTGCTTTGCGACTTGCTGGACCCCGTTCATATCGTAGTGAGTTAGTCGTTGCTTCCTAAGGAGTCACCTTGGTGTCCTCGAGATTAGAGGAAGAACGCAGAACACCTCCGTATGGTACGCCAGAAAACAACGGGCACCTGCTAGTTGCCCCACCTAACGGATGTGAAATCTGGATCGACTTAGGGAACTTTTAAGTCATTTCGGATCCGGAGTGAGAAGAGAAGGAGGATCTTTGAAGATTTGAACGATACTGGAATGGGAACAAACCAAGACTTCGAGTGGAATTTCTCTAAGCTTGCAACCCTGTTGCTTGAGTCAACGAGAAAGAAAATGAACTCGAATGGACGATCTCTGTAAGACTTGTTCTTAGGAGTCGAGAAGAGATTAACTACAACTTCAATATTAACCCTGCTCAAGGGATTATGAAGGAATCGTCGTGAGTGAGAATGCATCACATGAAAGGTTGAATTGGTGAATGGTACTAATGAAGAAACCATAGCTCATGCTCGGGAAGCTTAAATCAATCAGAAAGTTGCCCTCAGGACATTGCACGAGCTACTGTAGGAGAGGATTAGCTGAAGCGTCGCCACTATCTCTTATGGGATTTGTTGACATCCCCACAGATTATGAGAGTTCAACAAGTGTTAACTCAGGAGGAGTTGAACCAACCCCAATGTCGCTAATGGAAAATGTTTGAGGACTAAGATTGCAAGAATCAGTGTTCCGTGGGAAAAGCGAATATTGTAGTTGGTACTTTGAACCAAATCACGAGCATGTCACAAATTGAGGCTAAACCGAAGTGGTCTTGCATCATTTTGGATAATTTCATTTATAGCCTTGCGACCCAGTCAGAATTGGGTTGAAGAATCTAAAATGCCAAGACTGCAAAAGAATGGATCTCGAGTCAGACAATTTGAACGAGGAATAATCCAAAGTTTCAGCTTTGTGTTGGTAACCCCAATACTTTCCAATATAAGCCACGGACCCATGATTCGAAGAGTCGATAGAAAGAGACTTACCCGATTAAGTAAAGAGATACTTGACTTGACAGCAAATCAAAGCTGAGCATCAAAGATTACGGGGTTAACTATGACTACTACATATCCCTATGTGGGATTGGGAACGGATTCACCATGGACTTCGTGTCCGAACTACTGAAGGTTTAAGATGGTAATTACTGTTACATGTTTATCTGGGATTTCTCCAAGGTGCTGTCGATCGAATTCAGGCCTTTCGACAATAAATGGAGATAGCTCAAGTTCTTCTGAAAAGCTACTTGCAAGAACCCCGAACAAGCTTGGAGTTGTGCAATCCGCGAAATATCTCCTAGCGAGTCCCTTGAATGAATCAGACAGTCGAAGAAGCTTCGTGAGAGATTCGAATGAAGATGCATGAGTTTCACCCAAATTTGTATAACTCTAATCAATAGAATCTGGGGAATGAATCAGACAGTCGAAGAAGCTTCGTGAGAGATTCGAATGAAGATGCATGAGTTTCACCCAAATTTGTATAACTCTAATCAATAGAATCTGGGGACCAGATTCTCATAAGGAGGGGTGATTGTAACGCCCCGAAAATTCGTATTATGAACCGGGAACCCGAATCGATTTTTCTCAAGCGATTTATTATTTATTTTATTAATTATTATATGATTTTTATAACGATTTCTTATATGAGTGATTTTAATATTTAAATTACGAATTGTCAATGTGCGTTTAATAATATGAATTTTGACTGTAATTATGTGTTATTTAGACAACGTGAGTTTTTGAACTTATTTTGCGAAATTACAAAAATGCCCTTTCGTTTCTCAACCGAGTCAACTCCTTTGACTTAAGCCATCACTCTCTCTCCCTTACTCATTCACGCAGCAAAGAAGAAAGAAAAGAAAGGAGAAAAGAGAAAGAAGAAGAGGAAGGTCAATCGATCGTCCCGACTCCGTTTCTCGACGGATTTTCGAACCGCTTACGCCTACGAACTCCTCACGATCTCTTCTACGAGTAAGACTTTCACGTCCCTCTCGTTTAATGTCTCCTATGCCTCATATTTCTCGATTTTGTTTATAGTTATATAATATAGGGTTTATATGATTTTGGATGAATTTATGGACGGATTTTCGTGTTTATCGTTTCTATATGTAGATTATATGTTGTAGATGATTATATGTGAAAATTAGGGTGTGATTTGCATGTTTAATTGGTTAATTATGGGATTTAGGATTTGATTTGCGAAGGTTTCGAGTTTCTGTGAAATTTCTGTTGTTATCGCACGCACACGGCCTTTGCACACGGGGTGTTGCAGGCCCGTGTGCATGTGCACGGGCTCTCTACACGGCCTGTAGAGAGGCCGTGCGTGTCCATTTGGTGCACACGGTCTTGGTGCACACGGCCTCAAGGCCGTGTGCATGAGCCCGTGTGGCCCGATTGCACAGTCCCCTGACCTTCTGTATGTCAGGGGCAAATTTGGCCTACGGGTCCCTCCGAGACTCGTCTTTTCCGAATTCTTTCTTCGCTCGTGTATTCGATATATATGATATAGATAGGAATTGCATGATTTATGAATTTATAACATGTTCGGGTGAATGAATAGTATGTTTTAAGTTTTCGTTAAATTTTCTAACTTTTGCATAGGAAGTCCGATTTTCCCGAAATTTGAATGCATGCTCTCTTATGATATTTAAAGCATGTCCATAAAGTTTCATTGCATTTGGACTTGATTTGCATTTTTAAATTTGCGAATTACTTCGTTTCGTTTGATAATTGAACCTAAGTGCTTTATGTGATTGTATAACGTGCCTTTACGTGTTTCTATGCTTTCGTATGAGCCGTGCGTCGTCGTATGTCTTACGTGGTTATGTCGTTTGTCAGTTGCAGGTTCCACTCTCGTGGATTAGGTTGCTCGTTTCCGTTTTGGGCTTTCTTTTGGTTATCGCCAGGTGAGGTTTCTATTGTTATCCCGTATTACGTAGATATGTACTATTGAGCCTCACTAAATAAGCCTCGCATGTGTAATTTATGTTTTCATCCCGTATTACTATATTTAGTAAATACTTTATTCTTATTACTTTTATGAGGTTTAAGAACAACGGATTTGATATTAAATGAATATTATATATATGATTTCGAAATGTTTTCAAAAAGAGACAAGCGAACCATGTTTCGATTTAAATGTAATTTTGGGTTTGGAAACCTTCTCGTTGAGTGAAGTCGTTAGGGCGGCTTTCCCCTGACGATGGAATACCCGGTTGTAGTTCCTGCCGTTACACCGCCTGTCTCGAACGGCCCTTTTGGCCCTCCCCGAAATGTCTTGATTCCTATTTTAATAGGAAAATGATAGTTATGAAAATGCGAGATTTGATATGTGTGCCTGTTTTGTCTTCGTGGGCCCGGGAGTATGGCGATCGGATGAAGCCGGATAGACAGCGGGTCTACGGTGGAGTTCGGTAGCTTGCTCCATGTATACCAGGAGCACGGGTGAGGCCGGAGTGGCAACCTTTGTGCTCCTGTGACGGAGACTTCGTGTCGTCCGAAGGATAGGCTATTATGCCTATAGAGCAGTTGGATTTAGCGGTCCTTCTGCTATGTGGGAGGAATAAGGATGGTATGGTTTTCAGGTATGTTATGTTATGATATGAGGAGTTGAGGGCTCGACTCGCCGAGCAATATGATATGTCCCGTTATGTCATGTTTTGATAAATCACCAAATATTTATGAAAACTCTTCTTTTACGTTTGTTTCTTTTAAGTTAAAATGGTGATTTATTCCTGTATGCTATTATGTATGTACTCTCTTTTTCCCCCTTACTTAGTCTTTTGACTAACCCTCCTTGCTTTTAACCTTATCTGTTTCAGGTGGTATCTAGGTGGGCATCGTCAGTCTTGTATCGCGGGTTTTCTTCTTTTCGGTGATTGTCCCTTTTTAGATAGTTTTAAGCTTTTGATTAGGTTATGTGTAATTGTTATCGGGATTGATATGTTGAACCCGTATTTGTGTATCACCGGGATATTGTATCGAACCCGTTTATTATATTATATTATAGTAAGTGATTTCCGCTAGCCTTGGTGGGCTTTAACTATTTGTGCAAATGAGCTATTGCTTTGAATGTTGTTATATGATTTTTGATTTAATTTGGTTGTTGCTTCCGCTCCCGCATTGTTGTCATCAGTTGTTTTTTTTTTCAAAAAGCCCCGCCTAGTGATTGAGTAAATCGGTTTGCCGTTCGCCGGGTTTCAATTTAGGGTCGGATTTCTATTTCGGCTTCGGATTGGGGCTCGGTGCGGGGCGTGCGTTACCCGTTTGGGGCGCCCGCTACACTAAGAATGAGGCAAGGGTGTCAATATTGCCTTAGATGGGACCCAAATTTCTCGAAAACTCCGTCTATCTATATTGACATTCTACACCAAGTACTAGGACCGCCGTGTCACCTGGGAGTCCGTCTGGGACATCACCCTGATACTAGGCTACCAATCGTACTTGCAGTCGAACCCCGAACGACTATCACTCACCCCTAAGGCTAGATCAGATATAGCTGAGCACGATAATCAGTTCGACAATTTCGACTCCGGAATCGCTGATCTCAAATAGATACTCCAAACTGTTGTTAAATGAAATGAGGAAGCAGAACAGACTATGAGAGCAATGGCCTCCTACATTCAGACACTACAGGCCGAACAAAAAGGAAAATACCCAGTAGAGAAAGGGGACAGGACCCCTCCTCCTATGAGGATTAGGAAAAATCCTTTGTTTGGCACCATTAAGTAAACTACCGACTGCAGCCTTACTAGCAAACACAGAGTGAAAGAAACGGCTCCCAAACCCGAAGAGGGCGAACTGCTGAAATGGCTCCAACTCATGGAGACGGCCTATCAAAAGCTGACCAGAGAGGAGGATTTCCTCGCCTTACATGGTCTCGCACTCGATACTGCACATATGTTCCCGCCAAACTTCAAAATGCCAAAAATGGACCAATATAATGGTACTACCTGCCCAAAAGTCCACTTAAAAATGTTCTACAGGATGATGACCCCATTCCATCTGTCAGATGAGGCACTAGTCCAAAGCTTCCCATCCTCCCACACGGTGGTGGCATAGAGGTGGATTAACTCTATTGACCCGTCTCGAACTAGTACCTGGGAACAACTGTGCAAGAAATTTTTGGCACAGTATCACTACAACAACGAGATCATATCACTGAGAGGGATCTCGAAACCATTAGGCAGGAACCTAGGGAAATCCTAGTAGCCTTTGTGACTCGCTGGAGGAATAAGGCTGCCCAGATGCTGACGAGCCAAGGAAAGGGTACTGATAAAACCCGTGGGACCAATACCCCCTCTGGCCAATCCACCAATTCCTGGGATCCAAAAGCCTACTGTGATTACTACTAGGGGAAGGACCATGATACTAACCGATGTTTCGTGTTGAGAAACATCGTCAACCGCCTCATCTCCAAAGGCAAAATACTGACGCCAACACAGCCTAAACCCAATGTCACCACCAATTCAATGTCAAATCACCATATCAACTTGATATTGGTGGAGGCAGAAAAGAGCATGAAGGAAGAGGTCACAACCCACACCTCTAACTGTTGCCTCTTCCTGGATTGGGAGGACTTCCTCAAACCGCTACAGGGTAGTCAAGAGGTGTCACATGTCACCCGAGGGGGAAGACAATTCAAACTCCCACACCTCGAATCTGATAACCCGGCCGCCGCGATGCGTTAGTCAAACGGTGAGACTCCCCCGGCTGACGAAAACTCAATGATAAAATAGCTTAAGAAAACTCAAGCTCAGATAAGCATCTGGGGCTTCCTTAATGACCTCAGCTGAACACAGAAAGGCCGTATGCAAAATGTTGGGTGAGGCCAACGTACCAACTGACACCTCGCCCACAGACTTAGCCAATCTCATAGGTTCTATCCAGTCACGTACTGGCATATCCTTCACCGATGCCGACCTGCCCAAGGAAAGGAACGAGCACAATAACGCCCTCAATGTCACCGTGGCCGCCAAGGGCATGTAAATCCCCCTTCTACTAGTCAACAATAGGTTGGCTATCAATGTCTGTCCCTTACGCAGCATGGAGAGACAGGGCATTTCCCGAAAGGAGCTCATACCTTCCGCACAGGCCGCTAGAGCCTATGAGCACCAGACGGGATGTTCTGGGCACTATAGTCCTAACTCTCAAAATAGCGCCAATAGAAACACTAGCCAACTTCCAAATGCTGGACGTCCCAGCCTGTTTTAATCTCCTGCTCGGACGACCTTGGCTCCACGACAACAAGGCCATCGTATCCTCCCTGCATCAAAAACTAAAATTACCCGTAAACGATAGGTCATATATAGCGTCCCTTTCCGTAGGAGGAGAAAGGACACCACATCCGCACCGAGACGAACTCCCAAACGAGGTGGATGTACCCCATTTAAAAATCCATCCCGGCGAACGGCAAGCACTCAATCTATCCCGGCAACAACGTACCTAGTCCAACAACAACAACCAACAAAATAACAGAGTGCGGAAGCTTAACATATCCATATCAATTAAACATTCAAAGCCACACGGGGCATTAATTAACATAATTCAATATTCAACAACTACATAATTAACTAATCAATGCTCAACGAATATCCATCAACATCATCGAATATCAATAATCATTAATATATCTATTTCTACTAAACAAAACGATTCAATAATAAAAGATAGACTGTTGTTGGACACTACTAACAATTACCAAGGACACGAGGACCAAGACTTACGGCCCGCTGTTGCCAACCGACATGAGAGGTGACAACGCCACCTGTCGACCTGAAGTAAGAATTAAAAATAACGAGGGGTGATTACAAACGATACTCAGTGAAGGTAAAGAGGGAACAAGTACGAGCCACGCTTCCTGTTTTTATATATGTATATAGGAAAATACATTTGCTAAATGAAGAAAATTCGGAATGTGCTTCGACTTGCATAACAACAATTAATAAGCAGTAACAATAAAGCATAAATAAAGATAAGTAATATCCCAGTGATAATGGGCCTGTTCCTCCTTATAACCCCTTCATGTCATTATAAAATTCCATCTCCGGTGTTTGAACCCATAGTGCAACCATGGGCGACGAATTGAATTTTAGGAAAACGTGCAACGGATGCTATGCCCACCATCGCTCCCAACCGTGGCTATCAACTCCTGACGGGCCACGATTAACGCTTAATTTTGGGAAAAGTACCTTGGGCAACACCCTGGACGCTCGTCCCTAAGTGAGACCCTCGAATACCCTCACCTGGGAGCACGGGAAAGACAAGACACTCAAGCTATTCCTCGAAAAGATGGCATGAAACTGTCAGACGACAAACCAAATAAGACAAGACACGACGTACAACTCTTAAGGACTACAACGCATGAAAGACCAAATAATAATCATGTAGTAATTGAAATTACAAGTAAAATGCAATTAAATCCATTTAACGAAAGATACGAAATTAAAGATTCTAAACATGTTCAATTGAAATTCTAATTGCACATTCATGCATAATATATTACAAAGAAGCACTCATGCGATTTTCAGATCATTTGAACAACATTCAAAAATTGGGGAAAAAGTCCTAAACGAAAAAGGCTCGATTCAAGGTCCGAACGAGGTCGGAATTTTAAAAACTTTATGAAATATTCATCCTTGAATCATATGGAACCTATAGGTGAAAACGACTCAATTTTAGGGGGTCGTATGCAAAAAGTTAATTTTTATTTTTTGGCCAATTGACCCCATTACCGTGAGCAATTAAGGAAAAAGGCTGAAAATTTGATTAAGGCATTCGCACGGGCTAACGCACGGCCTTGTGCACGGTCTTGAGCACGCACTCAAGACCGTGCAAGATAAAACAAGGGCGCATTGGCTTGCGCACCGGGCTGCGCAGGCCGGTGCAGGCTTAAGGTGGTATGCACGGTCTGGTGCACGGTCTTGCCAAGACCGTGCGTTGGACCGTGTGGTTCAACTTACAGGTGCAGAAAATGCGATTCTCATTTTTCTCACGAGGGTTTCGTCCTAAAATCAACTAGGGTGAATTCTATAGTTAAAATCAACACATAAAATTCACACTCATGCATTGTACACATTAATAGCTACCATTTGATCCGAACTACACGGAAAATGGTAAACTCTAACCTACAAACCCATCAAATTATCAAATATTCATTTCAAAATAAAAGCTAGAAAATCGAAGAATTTAATGGATGAAATGAATTGGGGAAAGAAGGTACCGATAGAGAATCGAACGAAGATTATATAGTTGGTCTCATAATCTCGATTGATCGAGCGACGGATTCGGGATGGGATTTCTTCCTCCTTCTTCCTTCTCCTTCCTTTCTCCTTCTCTTCTCTCTTTCTCTCTCTTGATTTGGTGTGTGAGCAAGAGTGTGCAAGAGAGTGTGCACAAGGGGATGTAAGTGTGTTCAAGGTGGTGCAAGTGTGTCCAAGAGGGTGCAAGTGTGTTTAGGGGATGTGGGTTCGTTTGAGATTAAAATAAATTCGAGGGGTAGAAAAGGTAATTATAAATGGTTGAGGATATGTAAATAAATTAGAATAAATTAAAATTAGCTAACGAAGCTAATCTGTTCATTTAAAATCCAACGAGCTGTCGAATAATTATTCCTAAAATATATTCTGGAATTTTAGGTCGTTATCACCATACACGGGGACTCTGGCATGCCCCAATTAGCAGACTCACAACAACCCATCCTCGAGCTAGCTGACAGCTCAAAGGATATCATGATGGATGGCTTCCTGGTCAATAGGATCCTCACTATATGTTGGGGATCTAATGACGAGTGGTATCGCCCTAGCTACTCCCCACATGGGTCCTTCGTGGTCAACAACATGATGAAGAGGATGGGATACCTTCCCGGTACCCCCTGCGGAAGAGGGTATACCATAACCTAAGTTAAACTCACATCTCATGTGAGTCCACTGGGCTTAGGCTACGAACTATGCTTAGAGGGGCCTGATAAAGCAAAAGATTTCGATGCCCATTTCACTAAGCTGGGGGAGGATCACCCCTATTCCTTTAAAGAGAGTTAGGCTGCCCGAGAAACGGAGGCACTCCCTGCGGGAAACCTCTGGGCTATTGAAGGAGATTTCCTAGGGACTGAGTATTGGCCCACCACATGCGGTATGTCAGAGGATCCGGAGGACACGGGTCTCTCTCTTTTGTTTGGAGACTACTTCGCCATAACCGATACGCTCGACTCGGCCATCGATGGCATTGACCCTTGCGAATCCGACAACAAAATCGAAGAACTCCCCTGGCACAACCCTCAATGGCACACATGAGAGGATAGGGAACTGATGACCGGCATGCTATGCTCCCTACAAGAGTTCGGACTTACGGAAGAAGAGGCGGATGAACGCCTCGACTTCATTGAGATACTACCTCAGAGTGAAAAGGGTTGGGATCTCTAGGAAGCAGAATCTAGGGGACTGTCAGTAGGCGACCTAGTGCTTAAGGAAATCCGAGGTGAGCCGAGGGATCCGAGAGGGAAGTTTAGCCCCAATTGGTCCGGGCCTTACCTCATCAAGGAAATCGTGACAAGAGGTGCAGTTTGGCTAACTGACCTCGACGGAGTCGCGTTTGCCTCCCCTACGAACCCAGATCAACTTAAGAAGTACACACCGTGAGAAAGACTGCAGATGTTGTTCCCAAACCCCCTTCTTTTTCTAGCCACTACCGTTCTTCCGTTACGCATGTAACAAGAACTACGTGTAGCTTGATCCTCCATGAGAGCAGTTTTTGAGTAAAAATCCCTGTAAATGGCCAAGTCTAACTATAAAGACTCACGCCTCAGGCAAAGAAGCGACCTCACGAGACTAGGTCATCTTTTCAAAATATAGTTTGTGAGGAAAATGGAGGTACGTAGGCAGCTCGAGAAGTTACTTCGAGTTCAGCTACAATTTTCAAAAAAATTATCTTTCCCCTAGCCAATCTGAGCCAAGTGACGAGACGTTGCCACAATTCCATCACAATCCCCTTTCTTTCTTAGCCTTTCTAAGTGCTCGAAAAGCGCCTTTGAGTGCAAAATGGCTTTCACACGTAAAAGTCTGAGAACTCACAAAACAAAAATGACAGGAAAAGACCCAAAGAAAAAAAAAGAAACAAAAAGGGGCGAAAAAAAATCGATCAAAAGATCCCCAGGGCGAAAAGGGGCAAAACAAGAAAAAAAAAGAGAGAAAATGTGAAGAAAAGTGAGCCAAAAAAATGGACTAAATAAAGTTCTAAAAGCCGCACGCACTAAGCTCTTACTTTTACCTAACCATGTTAATCACCCCAGCCTTTCTATCAAGCCTTCAACCTCATTCTACTGACCTACCCTGAACGGCATCCAAGGAAATAATGGTACACAGAAAGAGGTACCTTTAGTCGGTCTAGGCTAGTCGGTGTAGGTACACGTCACTCCCTAGAGGAAGGAGCGTCACTTGTATCTCCCTAAGGAGATCTGAGATGGTGTCAGGACGACACCAGTTGTCTGTTCAACCAACTCTCAAAGTCCTTAGGCAAACCAAGGCAATCCGAAAGTCTAGGCTTCCCTTACCCACACTGGGGCTGGAAAAGTCCCTAGGTCTTTAAGGTGTAATCCAAACCTCACTCGTCGCTCAGATCAACATCAGAGAAGCACAACACGATCTATCTTTATAGACGCCATATACTGGGGCTGGGCAAGGCCCCAGTACCTGTACTCGGTGTATATGAACAAATTCTACACCAGGGCTGCTTAAGGGAAGGAACTCCCCAACCTGGTAAGGGCCAAGGCCTGCAGCAAATGCCCTATTGCGAGACGCTCGTCTCAGCACAACCCAGTCCACACTGGGGCTGTTCAGCAAGAAGAGATCCCCTCCTAGTTAAGAACAGAATCCTGTGTCCGACACCTCGGTCTGAAATACCCAGACCTACAATCCGGCCTAAACTGGGGCTGTTTGTAAGGAAGACAGATCCCCCTGGAATGGCCAAATCGGCCTTTGCAAATGCCAACTGGGCACCGCGTCCCGGCTACGAAATGAGTTCGTCCCCCACAACAGACTGGATCTCGATGTCCTACAAGCCTGGGCCTAGTGCTATATAGGAGCGAGTAGCCTTTGGAAAGGATGAATACTGCAAGAACAATAGGTGGTCTAGGTTCTAACCTAGGTGTCCGGAACGATCCCCGTCAATGTGTACGAACACAAGGGCTGTCCCTCCAGTCAAAGACAAAGTGATCAAGCCCAATCACTTTGGTCTGGGCATGGAAAAATGCCCCAATCCCCACACGCCAATGGCGTGCACCCATCAGGGTGTTATGAAATGGTCATTTCATACATCTATACACACGTGTCTCGAAGACGCAACCACATTATGGAAATGAAGGCAACATTTTCATACATAGATAAGGTTTACAGTTCAGTACAGTATGCAATACGAAAATTACTACATAGCAGTAGGAAAACCTATCTATACTCCCTACGGTAAGACCCGTCCGCGGAACTACTTTCGCTACCATGGTAGGGACTACCTCCGGCCACATAGGCATGATCATCTGAGTCACTCGGAGTGGTGTCCTCGGTATGCTCCTGGGCCATCGCCTGAGCTCGAACCTCATCAATCACCGGTCCACCCTGTGGTCTCTCCGCTGGCCTGTCACAGCGCGCCTTGGCACGTCGCTACTGACACACCGCCTTGCCCTTACCCTTCTCAGCAGCAGCCCTATTAGACCCACACTGAACTGGGGTTGACCGCCGATCATCGGAATAACCCTCTAAGTGATCCCGACGAACGGGCGCGTCTCATCCCCATCTCCTCGTCCCCTGAGACGAACCCTACAAGAAAAAGAGACAACTATATCAAATATAGTAGAGATGACAAAACTATAAGGGTAAAAACAGAAAGGGAGACAAACCACGTCTTTCGATCGAAAGACCAACTCCCGATAGAACAAGCCGGTCCTCTTCATAAGCTCCTTCTTCAAGGAGTGGATCATCTTCATGGCCTCCTCATGGGCCACCTTGTAGCCCTGCACAGCCAAGAGGTTACCACTATGCGGCTGAACCTACACGAAATAACAACAAGAGGAAGGCAAAGGGCATACCTTCTTGTTCGGAAACAGAATCCCTGGTACCTCGTCTATCTCTGGATGAGGAAGGGTCTGACTCACAGTGTTACCATGGAAGTCGACCATGTCAAAGGTCCATGCAGGAAAAGGCACGTCCGCAACGCGGACTGGGGCTGCCGTCGCCTCCGGAGCATCTCCCTCATCATCGTCGCCATGATCATCATCCCCCTGCTCCTCTTAGGCGGAAGAAACCCCATACGGACGAGGGAATCGACCCATCAAATACTGCCTGACAAAGCCAATGTAAGCCATGGGCCCGTTATAAGCATCCCCGATGATGCCGTGAGGCTTGTCATAAGCCGCCAGTACGTCCGCTTGTCGGGTGAAGGACACGCCCCACACATACGGTGGATCGACCGAAATGGTCAAGGTATGGGTGCCTCATGTCTAGTACAATACCCGGGAACCCAGATAATGGACTCGATCAAAGGGACATCTGTACACGTGATCCCTCATGGGCTGGAGATAGAGATCCTGGTGCGTGATCTCGTCCCACCGTCCCCGCCGCACCTGCATTTGGAACAGAGGTTCAGACAAGGATCTCTCATACCAAGCACAAACTGAAAGGGAGGAGGTTCTCCCCCGGCTAATGGTGACCGACTCCAAAGCCCTCTAACAGGCTACCACTGTCCGACGACCTTAGCCTGGACATTCCCCTAAGTGTAACGCCGATCCAAAGGGAAGGCACTCTCCATCGGATCCTCAAAGGTTGGGCTATTGCAACCCAATATCTCTACGGCCCATATCTACAGAAGGTCAAGAAATGGTTACACAAGTACAACCCGATAGGAGATAAAATGCGAGATAAAAAAAAGGCCCCCTAATACATACCACGCAAGCAGGAGTGTATCCTCCGCATGAGGAGATCCTCAGCCAGGTGTAGGCATCCATCCACAAGTAGCAGGTCGCAAACCCTGCTCTACCCCAAGTGTAGCCTCTAACGAATCCAAGACAGCTAGGGACCCCAGCAACCCCAGTGGTGCACAAGAAGACGAGTTGGCAAAATCGTACTGCACAACTCGTACAACAGGAAAGCCCAAGACAACCTCGCCATCTCGACCGGATCTCAAATGTCAAAGTTACGAGTCACCACGCATTTCTGATTCCTCCTAAGGACAGTGCTGATGGACTCGCGTAAGTCATACCGGGTCCCAGTAAATCGACCACCCTATCATTAGTGACGTCCTCCCACCAATCGAGGACCTGACCCACGAAGGGCAGCCCTATAATCATTCATGAATAAGTCCATCGGGGTCATAGTCACCTCAAACGATAGCAACTAGAAGGTCTTGGTGCACTCCCACCATCTCTGACCAAGGGCCCGAGTCATACCCCCAATCTGCTTTGTTGCACCCCAAAAATTCAGCGTGAAAGGGACGCATTCAGGAAAGCCATACGGGCCTACGCACAGTCCCAAAACCGTGTGGGTAGGACCGTGTGAGACTAGGTGCGGCCAGCTATCGTGAGTGCTGCACCGGCTAATGCACGGGGTCCAAGCCCGTGTGTAGGGCCGTGCGTCCTGGGGGAGCTATCCCACATCGGAAATTCATGATTGAAATGAAGGGTTTATAACCCAATCTCCAAGCAGAACTACTACAAACGTCCTAAAATATACATTTCATGATTTATAGGAACTATAGGTGAAATCGGATCTCAAATCGGAGGTCAAACGAAGAAAGTCAACTTTTTTAATTGCCCTTTGACTCCCATTACCGAGAGCAACATTTTGAAAATGGAGAAATTTTGGTTAAGGCATACACACGGCCTTGGGGACGGGCGCGTGCACGGGCTTAAGTGCGTTCTCAAGCCAGTGCAAGCACTTGCACTGGCCTGCGCATGGGCGTGCGCAAGACCGTGCAAAGGCTAAAGTGGACGCACAGTCTTGGTGCATGTTCTCTAGACCGTGTGCAAGGCCGTGCGGATTCTCAGAACAACAGAAAATCACAGAAACAAAGAAAACTCACGAGAATGAACCAAAAATCGATATTTAACCAATCAATCATGCAAATCTCAAGTTAAGACTTACATATAATGATATACAACATCTAATCTACCTATAAAACCAAGACCCACATAAATCCATCCATAGAATCATTCAAAATCAACATTTAACCTAAATGTGCAACTATTCATAAAAACTAGAAAAATGAAGCATAGGAGGCATCAGTCGCGAAAGGTGTGAGAACCTTACTCGTAGAAGAGATCGTGTGGAGTTCGTAGGTTTTCACGGCTCGGAATTCGGTCGGGAAACGAAGTCGGGACGATCAATTGAAGCTTTTTCTTTTTTTTCTCCTTTTCCTTTCTTTTTCTTCTTCTCTTCTCTTGTTTTGTGCGTGAATGAGGGAGAGAGAGAGAAGGTGAGACTAAGTCAAAAAGTTAACTTGGTTTGAGAAACGAAGGGGCATTCTCATAATTTTATAAAATAGCTCAAAAACATAAGTTGCCCAAATAAATCATAGTTACAGCCAAAGTTCATGAAATTAAACGCACATTGACATGTCGTGGTTTAAATACCAAAATTCACTCATTTATGAAATTGTAGTATAAATCACATAATAATTATCAAATAAATAATTAAATCGCGTAAATAAACGATTCGGACATATTGGATAATAATTCGGATTTTCAGGGCGCTACAACAACATGTCTTATTTTGCTCAGTCCTGGTCATGTGAGTTGTCTTGTTAGTCGTCCCAACAACAGTCTTAGTTTATTTATGGTTTTTCTGTATTGACTGCTTTACTACATTCTATAATTATTTGCCCCTAGAGTGGGATTGGTTGAAGATATATAGGACTGCACAGGGTAGGCTAGTTGAGCCATGGATGGTAGTACGTGTATTTGTGTATTGAATTTTTTTGTTGTGGATTTCTTTTCATACAAATGCTATTAAGACTATATTTTCTACTATGATTTATTTTTTTTGCTTCCTTATCTCTGTTGGTTTGTTGTTGTTGGGCGTTGTTGTCGCTGTTGCCGGGGTTTTCTTGTTTGCCGTTCGCTGGGCTTCGAATCGGAGCTGGAATCTTATTTCGATTTTGGGTCGAATCTCGGTGTGGGGCATGGCGTTACCCATCTCGGGGACCGCCTGCTACAATTGTAGCACCCCAGCTTGAAGAAAGTGTGCCTTGGGGGCTTTGTCCCACATAGGAAAAAACATATGATATTTGAAGGGTTTATAAATTAGAACTCATGTACAACCAATATGGATATATCCCTTTTGGCAAGTGCTTCCAAAGCCAAACTTTAGGGTTGTACACTGTGGATTCGAAGCTTATACCCGCGTGTCCAATGGCCACGTAGGGGGTTCTCCTCTCCAAGCCCGGGGGTCGCCACAAGTGGCATTAGAGCCAACTGTCAGTTGTGGGAATGGATGAACCACGCACGTGGGAGTTACCGCTTTAGGGCTCGGCGTGCGTGGGGAGAGTCTCTCCACATTCTCCACTGGCGGGCGGTAAATGTTCCTGTGTCGCAGCGCAATGAGGACATTACGCTCTCAAAGAGGGGTGATTGTAGCACCCCAACTTGAAGAAAGTGTGCCTTGTGGGCTTTGTCCCACATAGGAAAACACATATGATATTTGAAGGTTTTATAAATTAGAACTCATGTACAATCAATATGCATATATCCCTTTTGGGAAGTGCTTCCAAAGCCAAACTTTAGGGTTGTACACTGTGGATTCGAAGCTTATACCCGCGTGTCTAACGGGCACATTGGGGGCTCTCCTCTCTGAGCACGGGGGTCGCAACAACACCACCTAGTAACCTGAAACAAAGGGTGAGGCAGAGCGGGTTAGTCAAATGACTAAGTGAGGGGATAATAGTAGTATATTACAAAGCGATATAGAATCATCAGTTTAAATTCAAAAGAAAGCAATTAAAATAATATTTTCGAAATGGTTGATGATTCTAATAACAAAACAATCAAACCAAACAAAATCTCAGCAAGTCGAGCATCTCCTCAACATCAATCAATCAATCTAATCGAGTAAACCATCCTTATTCCTCCGATTGTAGGTCAGGAAGCTATTCCGAACTACACAATTCATATACTTATGGGAGTTTCACCCATAATCTTCGACATACACAGGATAGACCCTGCCGAGTGCCAGCTCAGGTACTCAAAAGGGCTGCCACTCCAGCCACACCCCGAGCGCCCAATTGTTGAGCGAGAGCATGAAGATCCGTCGTAGACCCTGTATCTAACCGGCTACCCCCTACTCTGGATCCAACAATCAATCGAACAAAATGAGTTTCGCATTTCCAAAACATTTGGCATTCGGTCAAACGGACCTGTCTTTAAAGAATAGTTTGCGTTTTCTCACGCAAACGGCGATCGAAAAGTTAATACGATATAATTTTGATATCAAATCATTTTCTATAAACCTTCAAGATAATTGAATCAAATATTTACATATACGATATAGGAATGGGATCAAAATCAAACTTCATAAAACAAGGCTTTTTGGGTGACCTTAGATACGTATATACATATATAACTGGAACAGAAGCTGAAAGAAACGTCACCTGACTAAAAGATCAAAACGAACGAGGGCTAAAAGCTACTCCTCGGCTGCATCTCCTGAAAATCAAGCAAGACACGACCAAATAAGACAATGACATAGGCGCACGGCTTTAACAATGCAATGAACACGTATGAATGATCAATTACGATATACAATATAGATGGATGCAATTATGTTCACATTTTCACCTAAAATAAGAGAAATATCAAAATTAATGAAATATAAGCATGCTTAAGTGCAAACCGAGATCACATTCAGGCTTAAGATACTAAAAGAAAGCATTCCTACGAGTTTTGGATCAATCGGGAAAAATTACAGAAATACCCTTCCGAAGAAGGTCACTATTCACTACCTGAACGAGGTCAAAAAAATTCAAACTCCATATTCTTATAAATTTTCGAAACCTACGAATCTATTGGTGAAGTTGGATTTCAAAAACGAGGTCAAACGAAGAAAATAGGGATTTGAAAATAGCAGTTACAGTAGGTCGGATTGGAAAATAGATGAAAAATGCACGCTCATGGGAAGCTGCGCTGGCTCATGGTATACTGCACACAGTATGCAACATACCGTGAGAGGGAAGGCGCACGGTAAGTTACTGACCATGCAACTTACCGTGAGCTAGCTATCTCACGGTATGTTGCATACCATGCAACTTACCGTGAGCTCCACCAGCTCGGGCAGAAAACAGAGAATTCGCCCAGAACTTCAACAAAATTCATTGATTTAATGTAATTCAGTAATTCAATCAACCAACAACATCTAACTTAGCTTGATCAACTTATTTGACAACTATGTAGCCATGAAATACGACAAATAACCAAGAATCGAGCTAAAGTTTAATAATTAAACATATATGATAACTGTTCATCATTCAAGCTTAAACACGGTCAAACCAGTATGGAAATACAAGAAACAAGATAGCTACCTGAAGAGGGCAATGAGAGGATCGCTACCTGAAGAGGGCAATGACAGGATCGTGTAGGTCTCGTATCTCTCACGACTCCCTCCTTTTTTTTTCTTTCTTTCTTTCTTTCTTTCTTTTCTTTACACAAAGTCAAACGAGAAAGATAAGATAAAATGATTTGGGAAACTTTCTATTTAGGGAAAGAAAAGTCAGAGGGGCGAAACTGTAATTTTATGAAAACTCGACAAAATGGCTCGTTATCGAAATCTAACAATTTTGCAGTCAAAATTCGTCATTTAAAATGCACGTTGTCACGTAACTAATTAAAACGTCATGCATTTACGAAATTCTTAAATAAATACGAAAATTAAATCAAATAAGATGAGAAGTGAGAACGAAACGTCGGAACATACCAACAATCCGTCTTGATAAATCAGGGTGTTACACTGGGGTTGGGCAAAAGCCCAGTGTCGTACCTAGTATACATGAATAAATTCTACACCTGGTCTGCTTAAGGGAAGGAATCCCCCGGCCTGGTTAGGGTTAGGTCTTGCAGCAAACGCCCTGCTGTGAGATGCTCATCTCAGCACAACGACTCACACTGCAACCAAGTCCATACTGGGGCTGTCTAGCACGAAAAGATCCCCCTCCTAGTTAAGGATAGAATCCTATGTCCGACACCGCAGTATGAAACTCTCGTTTCTGCAATCCGGCCTACACTAGGGTTGTCTGTGAGAAAGACAAATCCCCATGGAACTGCCAAACCGGCCCTTTGCAAGTGCAATCTGGGCACTGCCTCTTGGCTACAGAATGAGTTCCTCCCCCCCGAAGACTGGATCTCGATATCCTACAAACCTGGGTCTGGTGCTGCCTAGGAGCAAGTAGCCTTCGGAAAGGACAAGTACTGCAAGTACAATAGGTGGTCTAGGTTCTGACCTAGGTGTCTCGGAACAATCCCAGTCAATGTGCACGAACACAAGGGCTGTCCCCCCTGTCAAAGACTAAGTAATCAAACCCAATCGCTTTGGTCTAGGCATAGCAAAATGCCCCAATCCCTCACATGCCAACGGCGTGCACCTGTAATGTAACGGCACGTCCCCAAAAACGGTGCGACGTGACGTCCCGCACCAAGTCACAATCCATAACAAGAACTGAGGTCCGGTTATGAGCTATAACCTGGCGAACGAAAAAGAAATACTAGGAGGATCTACTTTAGAAAATAACAGGACAACGAACCACAATACAGCGGAAGCAAATCAATACAACCTATCCCACTCAGGAAGCTAGAAAAGCAATAAATCCAATACACAAGTATAAAGCCCACCAAGGCCACTGAAAACAACAATATCAACATTCAAACTAATTTACATCATTTACATCTACAACTTCTAGGGTTTTAAGTATTTATCCAGATACAGGCGGAAATGAAATCACCTAAACAAAAGTAAATGACTCCAAGGACAAGACCTAAATCCGCCTAGCAACAAAAACCTGAAAAGACAACAAATAGAGTAATGGGGTTAGTCAAAGCGACTAAGTGAGGGGGCTGTAATACGTATATATTATCGAAAACAACAGAAAGATTCACCAGTTTTTAAATGAGAAGAAAGCAAAGGAAAAATAAAGGTTTTCACAATTATTGGTGAATCGAATAATTTCGCAATATAATAAAAGTTCGGCGAGTCGAGCATCAACCACCTGTTTCACAATATCAAAAATATCAAATAAACCTCCCTTATTCCTCCTTGTGTAGTCAGGTTGCGAACCCGATCTACTATATAATTATGCGGGGAGTTTCACCCCACAGCTTCGATATAGGATATACCTCATCGGTCACAGGTACTCAAAGGGCTGCCACTCCGGCCTCATCCCGAGCTCCCGTCACGGGTTTAGAGTCAGAGCATCGAGATCCACCGTAGACCCATCGTCTAGCCGAGTATTGTAACGACCCGCAATCTCCAAGTTCAAGATTAGCGCATTTATCGGAATTCAGACCGTTTACAGTCCCGACGTCTTTCACACTTGCACGTTTTCCAACTCTTGCATTCAAATATTTTATAAATCATCGATTTGGTATTTAAAACCCAAAGCATTAATTAGAATTTAATTTGCATCGTTTTGCCACTAATTAAGGTCAATTTGGTAAATTTATATTTATAGCTCGTTTAATTTAATTTAGTAATTTAACGGTGTACATTGGACTGGGGCTTAATGTTTTAATAATGCATCTTTTGTCGAGGTTCCAAATACTTTCACGAAATTCCAAATATTATTCATTAAATCATATTTTCAAGAAATTGCATTTTTAGCCCAAAATTATTTACACTTTAGCCCAACTCGGAATTAACTTTTCGTAAACTCATGAAATTTAATAAAACGAACCTCAATCTTTGTTAAGCATTTAATTTCGGTCATTTTGACACTAAGTACGCCTAATTCCGTCACTTTACACAATTTGTACGTTTTTCGAGGATAGGGTATATTATGCAATTATTGTGAGATTTGGGGCCAAAATGAAAAAGGAAGAACACCCACACGCACACAGCAGTTGCGCAGCTCCCTCTCCCACCAAAAATGTGATTTTCACATTTCTTCTCGAAATCGCGCGTATGATATGTTGAATCGACCGTCTCAATGAGACGAACTCAACCATACCATTTTCCCGGTGATTAGAGCAGCGACGGCAGCGCGAAGGTAGCGACGGCAAGGTAGCTGTTCTGGACTTTCCGGCGACGTTCGACGGCGTCCAAGGCATGGATCTTGATCGGTTTTTCACGAGGATTCTGATGGTGGTGGTGCCGCGGCCTGAAAGCCAGCCACAGCGGCGCTAGCGGGTCCGACGTCCGCGGCGGCGCGAAGAGGACTCCCGGCGTTCCGGCCAGCGGCGCGGCTGGGGACCACCTGGGCTTTGAAGCCCTTGACCCAACGAAGCTAGTGGTGGTGATGGAATGTCCAGTAGTGGCGCGGCGGCGGCGCTAAGAGCCTTCGACGGCGACGTAGTGGTCTGGACTTTTTCGGCCACCATTTCCGTTGACCAAGAGACCATTCTCGACCTTCTCGAGATGGGTAAGCCAATTTCGAAGTCAATTTCTTATTTTTTTGAGCCGATCGTCGTTAATTTTGATTCTTGGATTCTAGGGTTTCGTAGCTTCAAAGTGAAATTAAATTCCGATGGATGATCCGATTGAGAAACGGTTTTGAGAGAAGTGACGGGCTCGACGAGAGAAACATTTTGGTATAAGGGTTCGACCATCGGAGGTGGTCCGATGGCGGTCCGACAGTGGCAAGCGGTTTTCCGGCATTTTGGCACTGTTCCGGCAGGAATCCGGCAATGGTGTCTTCGAACAGATCGTGCCCCTCGACGTAACAGTTCCAACGGCAAGAGTATTACTCGAATCCGACTTGTTATTTGTCTTTTATCGTATTTTTCGTATAATTGTGGTGAATTGTAGCTTTTTGAATTATAGCTTATAGCTTCTAGCTTTCGAGCATGAATAACTTGTATCCTAGCTTGGTTTAATTGTATAAATTGTTGAATATGGTTGTCGTATGATTGTGTAGTCGATCGGATAGGTTCCAGTTCGATTAGGCTAGAGATAGGCTTTGATCTTAACTTGTTAGCTTTTGAGCTTTTGGGAAAAGCTATAAGTTGTACTTTAATTATTGTTGATTTAAATGAAACGTACATGTTTGATGTTTCATTACAAGCTTAACCCCTGAGTAGTTTATGCTTAAATGCTATTATTAATCAAATGTTAATTGTTATTCGTTTATTCCTCGTTTTACATGTTAAATGACCAATTTACCCCTACTTGCTCTTTTGTGTTTAAATATTGAATTATTATCCTTAAGCATGTTCGTATTTTGATAGCCGAGCGTCAGTGTCTGTTTTCTTGTTCGTGTCAGTCATTTATCCTATGGACCCCGTGTTTTTCAGGTGGGATATTTGAGGCTGAAGTATAATTGTTGCTTGCTTTCCTTCTCTTGTTTTGTCGAGCCAGGTAAGGGTTTAAACTATTTTCAACTGGGGCAAGGACATAGTTACTTACGTTTCAAAATAACTTATTATCCCGCCTTTCTTATTACTTGCTGTACTGCCTTTATTATTTCCTTATGTGCTTAGTCAAACCCGTGTTGATAGCAAAACTTATGCATCTACCAAAATGATTTGAAATGCTTTCAACTAGAGACAAGTAACTTAATTGTCTTAAAAGTAACTATTTGATCTCTGAGGCATTTATATGTAATGTCCTTAGGGACATCCATGCATGCTCCCGAAGCGTACGACGCTTATGAGTATTTCTTAGATCGTTACATCAACTTGTCTCAAATGCTCCTGTGGCCATTCATACATAACTGCTTGCATCATCTTTTCGAACGGCCCTTTTGGCCACCCAAACTGTTATTGACTTTAAAAGCGCGCCATGGACTGGATCATGACTTGGGCCCGGAGTATACAGGAGGTGAGCCTGGAGACGAGTGTCTAGGGTAAATCCCGATGTATACTTCTAGCATGTTAACTTAGGTTGGCTAGGAGGTTGGCTAGCCTAAGTTGATGCGAACGGTGGTGCTAACCGCGCCTCCTTAAAACTCTGTATGGTGGTGCTAATCGCGTCTCCTTAAAACTCTGTTAGTGGATCATGATTGTTGGTGGTGGAGTAATTGACTACTTGCTTGCATGATTTTCATGATTGAGAGTCATAAGGAGAGGGCTCGTTCTCGCCGGGGCACATTATTGCATGACTTATTGCATTTTTTGCTTGTTTAACTGATTCACGGCTTTTGTTACAAGTCAAAGCACATTTCGGTTTTCTTCCTTTAGCATATGTACTTCCCTATATATATATATATATATATATATATGTAAAACCCGGAAGCGTGGCTCGAACTTGTCCAGCTTAAGCCTCCTTTATTGTTCAAACTATTTAGTTGAATTACGAGCCGTATTTACTTAGCATTTCCAACTTACTTATATCATGCTTTTCGAACTCGTAATGGCCTCGTGACTCAACTAATATCCTTTCAACTTATCGGCTTGACACTATGTGCAAATGATTTTTAAAGGATCCAGTCCGTCACCCTTTTCGTGTTTTCAAAATAAGCCGAACCCGAGTGTAGCTTTGTGTTGTTTTACAACTTATATCGTTATTTATATTCTTTCTCAAAACGAGCAACATTCAATACTTTTGCTTTTAAAAGACAAATGACGAACTGCGATAAAAACCCCCTTACTATTTTGGTTCTTGCTTCAGGTAGACAGGTGACGGCATCACCTATCTTGTCAGTCGGCATCAGTAGGTCTAGATAGGCTCAGTCTTGTCGTCTGGTTTATCTTGTCTGTGGTCCCAACAACTGTCGAGTCCTGTTTATTGTATTTAATTACTTTCGTACCCCATTTACTGCTTTATTTACTTTATGTATCTTATGTGCCCCTGATGTGGGATAGCTGAAGATATCTAGGATTGCACAGGATAGGCTAGTTGAGGCATGTGTAACGACCCGAAAATCCGAGTTTCAATTCGGTATATTTTAATCAAGTAATTTCGTTATTTATTATTCTATTTAATATTTATTCTGAGATTTTAGAATAATTTCGTAAATGAGTGAATTTTATATTTAAATCACGAATTGTCAATATGCGTTTAATTATATGAATTTTAACTGTAACTACGTATTATTTGGACGACGTGAGTCTTCGAACTTATTTTGTAAAATTATGACTTTGCCCCTTCGATTTCTAAACCCTAGTCAAGATTTGACTAAGTGTCAATCTCTCTCTCTCACATTGCCATTCACGCACAAACAAGGAAAAGGAGAAGAAAGAAAAAGAAAGAAAAAGAGAAGGAAGAAGAAAGATTCCAACGATCGTCCCGACTCCGATTCCCGACGGATTCTCGATCCGTTTTCGTCTACGAACTCCTCGCGAACTCTTCTACGAGTAAGCCTTTCACGATTCTCTCGTTTAATGTCCTCTATACTTCATTTTTCTCGTTTTTGTGAATAGTTGTATAATTTAGGTTTTATATGATTTTGATAGTAATTGTGGATGGATTTTCGTGTTTATCGTTCTATATGTAGATTACATGTTATAGATGATTATATGTGAAAATTAGGGATTGATTTGCATGATTAATCGATTTAAGGTTGAATTATATTTGATTTTCGCGTGTTGGGTTTGATGTTCTGCATGTTCTGCTCAATTTTTACGCACACGGGCCATGCACACGGGGTGTGGCAAGCCCGTGTGGGTGTACACGGCCTCTTGCATGGCCGTGCAAGAGACCGTGCGTGTTTGGGGATGGTGCACGGGCTGTGCACACGGCCTTGAGGCCGTGTGCAAGAGGCCGTGCGCGTTCGTCCGATTGTGCACGGCCTCGGCACACGGCCGTGTGGCCTGGTCGAACAGGGCCATGACCTTCTGTTAGTCAGGGTACAATTTGGCCTACAGGTCCCGCTTCGGCCCGTCTTTTCCGAATTCTATCTTCGCTCGTGTATTCGATATATATGATATAGTTATGAATTGCATGATTTATGAATTTACAACACGTTCGGGTATATGAATAGTGCGTTTTAAGTTTTCGTTAAATTTTCTATCTTTTGTATGTGAAGTCCGATTTTCCCGAAATTCGTATGCATACTTCTTTATGATAATTTAAGCATGTCCGTAAAGTTTCGTTACATTTGGATTTGATTTGTATTTTTAAATGCATGAATTACTCTGTTTTCGTTTGATAATTTGAACTTAAGTGATTGATTTAATTGTATAACGTGCTCCTATGTGTTTTAATATTCTCGTATAAGCCGTGCGTCGTCTTTAGTCTTATTTGGTTGTGTCCTGGTATTTTTGCAGACGATACTCCTGTGGAGTAGCGCCGGTTCTAGCTTTTGCTCTTCTTTTGCACGCGCCAGGTGAGGCTTTCCTTTTCCGTTCCAGTATTACTATGTATATGTATAAATAAGCCTCTCCCAAAATAAGCCACGTTTATGTTTTGTTTTCACACCGTTTCTATATATATACTTAGTAGATATTTATACTTATTATGTTTATTTGATTTATCGAAAATGATTTGATATGAAAAAGTACTATGTATAGTTTTCGAAATGTTTACGGAAGAGACATGTAAAACCTTTTGTTTTCTAAGGCGAACTTTGGCCTTCGGCCTCGCATATGACATGTCTCGAACGGTCTTTTGGCCAACCCGAAATGTTTGAAAAGCGAGTTATGAACTGTATGCATGATCGTTTGGGCCCGGAGTAAAAGCGATAGGACGAAGTCGGTAGACGTCGGGTCTACGGCGTAAATCCTATGGTTTCCTCCATTTGGGAGCTCGGGGTGAGGCCGGAGTGGCAGCCCTTTGAGTACCTGAGTTATTCTAGTTAGTTACGAGTAGTTCGGGTTTGCAGTCCGGCTACATTGGAGGAATAAGAGAGGTTTCCGGTTTTATGTTTTTGGTTATTGGAGTTTCAGGGCTCGACTCACCGAGTCATATTATAAGTTATGTTTTATGTTAAATCACCACCAGTTTACGAAAACCTTTCCTTTATGTTGATTTCTTTTAATTATAAAAATTGGTGATTTACTTCCGTTTTGTTATATACATTATTATTTCCCCCCTCACTTAGTCGTTTGACTAACCCTCTCTGTCTCACCCTATATTGGTTTCAGGATACTAGGCGGGATTCGTCGTCGTCGTCGTAGAGTTGTATTTATTTTCTCATGTATATTCCTTTTTCCGTATGATATGAATTATGTTTTAGGATATTAGGAATTTATTTAATTAGTATTCGGGATTTCTATATTGAACCTGTTATTGTACATTGTCGGGATATTGTATCAAACCCGTTTATTAATTATGTAATTGAATTTCGTTAGCCTTGGTGGGCTTTAACAATTGTGTATTTATTATGTTCTATTGCTTTGATTATTTTGTTGCTTCCGCGTGTCTGTCTTTTCATTGTTTTTGAAACCCCGCTTAGTGATTGAGTAAATGCTTGCCGTTCGCCGGGTTTCGATTCGGGTCGGATCCCATTTCGGTTCCGGGTCGGGGCTCGGTGCGGGGCGTGCGTTACCCGTTTGGGGCGCCCTCTATAGTTGGTATCAGAGCTCTTTGGTCCAATGGCCTAAGCTCTGAATTGTCGTGTTTTGCTGGTTTGGTCGGTCGTTGTGTGCCGGTGTAACTTAGGGAATTGCACTCACCAGTGTTCAAGAGCGCTTAGTGTTTGAATTGTCACGGATCTTTGTTGGATGATCAACAACAAAAGATCTTTTACAATCAAAATACTGGGATGGGCTGGGATATAGGTGGATGTGAAACTCAAGGTTGTACTTGCCATGCCTGGTTGTCTGTCGTGTCCGGTTGTGTCTAGGTCGTACGGCTTAGGAATTCTGTGGATTTGTGCAAATGTGCTAAGTGCTTATGTGAACACTAAGTGAACATTACTTGCCTATGAGTTTACAGCTTTGCATGCTCACTTACCTGTCATGCATAACTGTTAATGGCTTTACATGATGCCTCCACGTCGTTGTCCCTGTGGACAGTCTTCGTCATCTTCGTTGACACCTCAGACCGATCCACTGATTCCAGCCGAAATTTTGGAAACATTAAGACGATTCATCGCTCATGCCCCAAAAGGAAATGTTGAACAGGAAGCGTGGGCTCAATTTCTTAGATTCGAACCACCACAATTTGAAGGTACCCCGGATGAAGCTATTGCCGAAGCATGGATATCGGCTCTAGAAAAGATTTTTAGGATTATGGAATATCCGGATCCTCTAAGAGTCGAATTTGCTATATACCTGTTGATTAGAGCTGCACAGGATTGGTGGAAACAGAATGAGCAAAGATGGAAACGCGAGAATGTGGTCCCGACTTGGGATCAGTTCTTGATCGAGTTCCGGGCTGAATACGTTCCGAGGATTGTTCATCAACAACATGAAAGGGAATTTCTGGCTCTCAAACAGAACATATCTTCGGTTGGCCAGTACGAGGCACACTTCTCTCACCTCATTAAGCATAGCCCGTATATGGTCGCAGACGAGCAGAGGAAGATTCGCCAGTTTGTAGAAGGATTGACTTATGAGATCAGAAAGGCTATGATGGTGGTCCGACCTCAATGTTATACCGACGCAGTGGAAATGGCTCTGCATATTGAGTCTGAACTCAACCTAATGGGACCGAGTCCTACGCTTGACACTACCACCGTTCAGTACCTTCCAGCGAGTTCTAAGAGGCCATTTACACCTTCGGAGCCTTCTACCAGAAAGAAGATCTCGCAAGTGTCCTCATCGAAGCAGAATGCGTCTCCCCGAACTCAGGGACATCCGCGACCCGTATGTGGATTCTGTAAGGGCCCGCATTTGGAGGCCAAATGTTGGAAGAAGAATGGACTGTGCTACGGATGTGGTAGCGCCGACCACAGAGTGAGTGTATGTCCGAAGAAAAAGCCGAAACGAGTTGAGAAGACGGAGCTTGCACGTATGAACGATCCAGGTATATTGCATTGTCATGACATTCATCCAATTAATTTAATTTCATATTATGTGAATTTAAATTATGTGCGTTAAGCGTATTATATATTACATGTGATTTCGATATTATTATTCGTGTTTAAATTTTGTGAAGTTTGTGTGGTTTTAATCACACGAACTACTCCTGTATGCCTTGCATGGTCTCGCCACACGCCGTGACGAGACCCTGTGCACTTATCTCACACGGCCTTGTTGCACCCCATGCGAAAGGCCGTGCGCATGAATACACACGGGCTCGTCACACGCCGTGACGAGAGCCCGTGCGTGTTTGTCCTCACGGGGTCGTCACACGCCGTGACGATACCCCGTGCGCGTTTCTCACACGGCCTCGTCACATGCCGTGACGAGAGGCCGTGCGCGTTTCTTCCGGATTTTAAAATGGTCAGTAGCTCCTTATTCGCGCAACCCCTCCTATTTCTCTCCCTCTCTCTTGCGAGAATTCCTCAATTTTTCTCCCCAAATTCCTTCCAACTTTGAGCTCGAATTATTCTCGATCTACCCGGCGGATTTCCGTGAGATTTTGATAGTGTGTTGTCTGCAGCGAGTTCTTGTTATTGTTGAAGATAGGGCTCGATCCGTTTTACCGATCTCACACAATCTTCGCCCGAAGTAGCGCACGCCAAGTGTTCGGTAAAAGTCCCGAGTAAAAAGTTTGCAACTTATTTCCTTCAATCCACACAACTTGAACTCTACTATGGAAGGTGCTCGTGAAACCCGTGGCGGACGTCGGGCAAGGGAATTACCCGAGATAGCGGCCCCGGAAGGGTACCAAGTGGATTTGGGTAATGAAGACGAGCAAGATATCTTCAACCGGTTAATGGAACGACCGGTTAGAGCCACGCAATTTCTAGACATGGAAGCTATGTATCAATTGGGACTTGGCGAAGGGATCTCCCATTACATCGACAACATTGGGTGGGCTAATTTTTGGAGTATCCAGAGGCCATCTTATCGCAGACTCACTTGCGAATTTTTAAGCTCTCTTAAGGGCGCGGCATTTCCGGACGACAACGAGATGCCGATAGGAATCCACTTCAGAGCGTTCAGCCGAGACTATATGCTCTCATACCGACAGTTGACCGAGTATTTTCAATTGGATGTTACGGAACCGAGGAGACGTGCCGACGGATGGAATCAAGCCGAAGCGTGGAGACGTATCTCTACCTCCACCGAAATATTTAACTCCGGCGTATCCAAGGCCACGATGCTCATTACCACTCAATTGAGAATTATGCATAGAGCCGTGTCTCGATCGGTTCTAGCCAGAGGAGACAGCCCGGGTGCGGTGAACACCGAAGACTGTCTAATACTCGATCATATGGTACGAGGAGAAAGGTTCAACCCCATCTCGTACATGATGGATCATATGAAGTATATCTCCACTCGGTCGAGAGGAGAAATTCGAGTTGGCTCATACATTACTGCCATTTTGGAGTGTGCCCAGGTGGAAGGGCTCGATACTCAGGTTCCTGTTGGAGGTTCGACCTCAATTAGCTACGGCACTCTAGCTCAAATGGCTATCTGCACGAAGGGTCCAAGGCGGAACGACCCATATATTCTGGTGGCCGGACTACCTTTATGGGAAGCTGACCAAGGGGATGCTCCCGAAGAAGGACCTTCAGACCCAGAGGTCCGAGAGCAGGCTCAGCATATCTACTCCCAGCTGATGAGTCAGGATGCCTCTATTCCTGAGTCTTCACGTGGCAGAAGAAGCACTCAGCACCAGGAATCGATAGACCTGCAACAGTTTTATTCAGAGTTCACTGACTACCGACGCGTGTCGGATGAGAGATTTGCCCAGCAGGAGAGGCAGATCAACGAGGGCTTTGCAGCTCAGCGAGCACACATTGATAGTCAGTACACCGCCTTGCAGGCAGAGCTTCAGAGATCCATATCAGAGATGCAGAGGTCATTATCGGAGCAGCTGGATCAGTATTTCCGCCGTGGTCCGGACGAGACTTGAGCTATCTAGTCTATTTTATTTTCTTCTTTCCCGTTAACTTTGTTTGGGATTTGATGTAATTTTCTATTTTGTATGAATTCGAATTTTAATTGGAATATTAAGTGCTTTAAGTATTTATTATGAATTGCGTTTTATTATGTGAATTAATTTTATTTTAATGTTCGATTTAATCGTGTTATTAGAATTTCCGCTAGGTTATGCTCCTCTTAACTAACTCCGAGACCGGAAGAGAATCTGAGGACAGATTCTTCTGAAGAGGGGAGTATTGTAACGACCCGAAAATCCGAGTTTCAATTCGGTATATTCTAATCGAGTAATTTCGTTATTTATTATTCTATTTAATATTTATTCTGAGATTTTAGAATAATTTCGTAAATGAGTGAATTTTATATTTAAATCACGAATTGTCAATGTGCGTTTAATTATATGAATTTTAACTCTAACTACGTATTATTTGGACGACGTGAGTCTTCGAACTTATTTTGTAAAATTACGACTTTGCCCCTTTGATTTCTAAACCTTAGTCAAGATTTGACTAAGTCTCAATCTCTCTCTCTCACATTGCCATTCACGCACAAACAAGGAAAAGGAGAAGAAAGAAAAAGAAAGAAAAAGAGAAGGAAGAAGAAAGATTCCAACGATCGTCCCGACTCCGATTCCCGATGGATTCTCAATCCGTTTTCGTCTACGAACTCCTCGCGAACTCTTCTACGAGTAAGCCTTTCACGATTCTCTCGTTTAATGTCCTCTATACTTCATTTTTCTCATTTTTGTGAATAGTTGTATAATTTAGGTTTTATATGATTTTGATAGTAATTGTGGATGGATTTTCGTGTTTATCGTTTCTATATGTAGATTACATGTTATAGATGATTATATGTGAAAATTAGGGATTGATTTGCATGATTAATCGATTTAAGGTTGAATTATATTTGATTTTCGCGTGTTGGGTTTGATGTTCTGCATGTTCTGCTCAATTTTTACGCACACGGGCCATGCACACGGGGTGTGGCAAGCCTGTGTAGGTGTACACGGCCTCTTGCACGGCCGTGCAAGAGACCGTGCGTGTTTGGGCATGGTGCACGGGCTGTGCACACGGCCTTGAGGCCGTGTGCAAGAGGCCGTGCGCGTTCGTCCGATTGTGCACGGCCTCGGCACACGGCCGTGCACAAGGCCGTGTGGCCTGGTCGAACAGGGCCCTGACCTTCTGTTAGTCAGGGCACAATTTGGCCTACGGGTCCCGCTTCGGCCCGTCTTTTCCGAATTCTATCTTCGCTCGTGTATTCGATATATATGATATAGTTATGAATTGCATGATTTATGAATTTACAACACGTTCGGGTATATGAATAGTGAGTTTTAAGTTTTCGTTAAATTTTCTATCTTTTGCATGTGAAGTCCGATTTTCCCGAAATTCGTATGCATACTTCTTTATGATAATTTAAACATGTCCGTAAAGTGTCGTTACATTTGGATTTGATTTGTATTTTTAAATGCATGAATTACTCTATTTTCGTTTGATAATTTGAACTTAAGTGATTGATTTAATTGTATAACGTGCTCCTATGTGTTTTAATATTCTCGTATAAGCCGTGCGTCGTCTTTAGTCTTACTTGGTTGTGTCCTGGTATTTTTGCAGACGATACTCCTGTGGAGTAGCGCCGGTTCTAGCTTTTGCTCTTCTTTTGCACGCGCCAGGTGAGGCTTTCCTTTTCTGTTCCAGTATTACTATGTATATGTATAAATAAGCCTCTCCCGAAATAATCCACGTTTATGTTTTGTTTTCACACCGTTTCTATATATATACTTAGTAGATATTTATACTTATTATGTTTATTTGATTTATCGAAAATGATTTGATATGAAAAAGTACTATGTATAGTTTTCGAAATGTTTACGGAAGAGACATGTAAAACCTTTTGTTTTCTAAGGCGAACTTTGGCCTTCGGCCTCGCATATGACATGTCTCGAACGGTCTTTTGGCCAACCCGAAATGTTTGAAAAGCGAGTTATGAACTGTATGCATGATCGTTTGGGCCCGGAGTAAGAGCGATAGGACGAAGTCGGTAGACGTCGGGTCTACGGCGTAAATCCTATGGTTTCCTCCATTTGGGAGCTCGGGGTGAGGCCGGAGTGGCAGCCCTTTGAGTACCTGAGTTATTCCAGTTAGTTACGAGTAGTTCGGGTTTGCAGTCAGGCTACATTGGAGGAATAAGGGAGGTTTCCGGTTTTATGTTTTTGGTTATTGGAGTTTCAGGGCTCGACTCGCCGAGTCATATTATAAGTTATGTTTTATGTTAAATCACCACCAGTTTACGAAAACCTTTCCTTTATGTTGATTTCTTTTAATTATAAAAATTGGTGATTTACTTCCGTTTTGTTATATACATTATTATTTCCCCCCTCACTTAGTCGTTTAACTAACCCTCTCTGTCTCACCCTATATTGGTTTCAGGATACTAGGCGGGATTCGTCGTCGTCGTCGTAGAGTTGTATTTATTTTCTCATGTATATTCCTTTTTCCGTATGATATGAATCATGTTTTAGGATATTAGGAATTTATTTAATTAGTATTCGGGATTTCTATATTGAACCCGTTATTGTACATTGTCGGGATATTGTATCGAACCTGTTTATTAATTATGTAATTGAATTTCGTTAGCCTTGGTGGGCTTTAACAATTGTGTATTTATTATGTTCTATTGCTTTGATTATTTTGTTGCTTCCGCGTCTCTGTCTTTTCGTTGTTTTTGAAACCCCGCCTAGTGATTGAGTAAATGCTTGCCGTTCGCCGGGTTTCGATTCGGGTCGGATCCCATTTCGGTTCCGGGTCGGGGCTCGGTGCAGGGCGTGCGTTACCCGTTTGGGGCGCCCGCTACAGCATGGATTGCACTACGTGTTTATGATCCTTTTGTATCTTGAATTATAAATGTTTAATGATATTATGTTAGCCTCGTAGGCTTTTATGGAATTTATTTGTTGCCTTTTAAATCGCTTCCGCATTACTCTGTATGGTTGTGGTTGTTGTTGGGATGTCGTTGCTGTTGCCGATAGTTATTACTTGCGTGCCATTCGCCGGAGTGGGTTTTTGAGTTGAGGCCCCTCGCTGAAGCTCGGGAATGCATTTTGGTGCGGATGTGGCGGTCCTTCTTCAGGGCGCGCTATAGGCTTCACCCCATACCCTGGTCTCCTGGGGCCCAATATATATCATGTGGCTCAATGGCCAGGCCGAAAGGCCAAGATAATTCATCGCATTTCAAAATGCTTATGTGGTCAAAGGGACCGATTTCAAACCCATTTGTAACCCTTTCGAGCTAATGGAGCCTTCTAGGGGTTAATATGTAATAATTTGATATTAAAACATTTTTCCTTAAACTCATTAAGATAATATGGTTTTCAAGTAGCTACTATGTATAATATAAGTTTGGGGAAAGAAAACATAAAAGCATAAAACACAGGCTTCGGGTATATATGGAATATTTACATACGTATAAGAAAGCCGAATTCGGAAAAGAAACCCCACCTGGACAATAAGGCAAAAAGGGACAAAACAAAAGACCAGACCACTGCTCGGAAGATGTACCACCTGAAATCAAATACGACTCAACCACGTAAGACGACAATACGACGCACGACTATAACCTCAAATCACGTTAATCACATGGCATGTAAATAATTACACAGATTAACTAAATAAAACAAGAGTTTGAAGGAAAGTTTCGAAATTATGAAAACGAGATATTTAAATTCTGAAACATGATTTATACTACAACTACTTATTAAGTGAAGTTAATATATATATATATATATATATATATATATATATATATTTGAGTAGAATTCAATCTTTTAACTTGATCAGTACTTGTGTGGATATTAGTCAACATAAACTTTGAGTTTTAACAATCATCAACTAACAACTTTATTTAAATCAATAATATTTATAGGCACTCAAATCACAAATTGAAGGATTGGTAACTGGGTTCATAGTTACTAATATATATATATATATATATATATAGCGTCTATATTAGTAGTTTAGTACATATATTAAATGGATTTTCTAACTGACAAGAAACAAAACACATAGTTAGGCGTGCATTAGAAAGAAAAAGGAAGATATAATTCTAAAGATTAGACTATTACTAAACAATATCAATTCATTCATGGAGATTCAAAATAAAATTGTCCCATACCTGCTCTGTTCTTCAGTTTGGCGTGGTTTCCGAAAGCTAGATGAAATGAATTTGGGATAAGTAAAAAAAAAGAATATATGCAGAATGGCCGACAATAGGTAGGAGTCTTAAGCATGAGCTGGTTTGTGGATGAAAAGAAATTTTAATGCCCAAGTAAATAACTAAGGCTGTACACGTACTATATACTACATATTAGACTAATATAATGAAGTGGTGAAGTCTGCACACTTTCCAAGAAAATTATCCGGCTATATAAATCAATTTGTGTTAAAATATCTTTTGACTTTAAAAGTCGAAGGGGTGAATTCGTAATTTCGCGAAACTTCATAAAAAGGGCACGTTAACAAAATATATCAATATTATAGTCAAAACTCATCATTTAAAATGCACATTGATATAGAATAATTTAAATTCACAAGTTAGCATATTTACGAAAATTTATATAAAACATACAAAATATCACAAAATTCGAGAAATGGGGAAAGAAGTGAGATACGAAAGATGCAAAGCGTTACCAAACTCATGGTCGAAAAATCAGGTCGTTACACGTAAGGTGTTATGAAATGGTCATTTCATACATCTATACACACGTGTCTCAAAGACGCAAGAATATTATGGAAATGAAGGCAACATTTTCATACATAGACAAGGTTTACAGTTAAGTACAACACACGATACGACAATGTTACATAAAGGCGGAAAACCAATCTATACTCCCTACGAAAGGACCCATCCGCGAAACTACTGTCGGTACCGTGGTAAGGACTGCCATCGGCCGCACAGACATCATCATCTTAGTCACTCGGAGTGGTATCCCCAGTATGCTCCTGAGCCCTCGCTTGAGCTCGACTCTCATCGATCACCGGTCTACCCTGTGGTCTCGCCGCTAGCCTGTCATAGCGCACTTTGGTACGTCGCTCCTGACGCACCGCCTTGCCCTTGCCCTTCTCAACCGTCCTATCGGACCCACGGCGAACTGGGGCTGAATGCCGGTCACCTGAGGAATACTCGGACTGATCCCGACAAACGGGCGTGTAACGACCCGAATATTTTAATTATATTATTAATTATTACGCGAATTCTTTTGTAACGCCCCACATCTTTGGTAAGCTAAAGCTGGTAAGAATTCTCAAGATAACGGAACAAGTTTGGAAAACTCGATCGGGATATATGTGCTTATGTGATATTTGTGTGTTTTATATGAATTTTCGTAAATGCAATAATTTGTGAATTTAAATTATTCTATGTCAATGTGCATTTAAAATGATGAGTTTTGACTATAATATTGATATATTTCATTAATATGACATTTTTATGAAGTTTCACGAAATTATGAAAATGCCCCTTCGATTTTTACTTAAACCTCAGGTTTTCTTTTTATTCTCTTTTCCTTTCCTTTTCTTAATTATACTTAACCCCAACGAGAGAAAAGAAAAGAAGAAGAAAAAAAAGAAAGAATTTTCTTAAAACTTCAATTCGATCTTTCGAGTTCGTTTCTTAACCAAATTTCGATCCGTAGGAACCTACGCGACCCTTGTAACATTCTCTACAGGTATTATTTAGGTTCCATTCGATTCCGTTTCTTTTTGAGTATGTTTTGGATAAATTGTTTCGAAGTTGGATTTTTCAGTAGTTTGATCGTTATACTCCGTAGTTTTCGATGATTCTTGATCCTATGTGTTGCCATTGTGATCTTTGATGTTCGTTGAAGTTTATAGTATGAGAATCTGATTGAAAATGGTATTTTGGTGAAGATTAGACGAAGTTTTGTTACTTCTGTGCGAAGTTCTTCGCGTTCTGATGAAAATTCGCGAAAACATGGTGCACACGGCCTTGCAACAGGACGTGTAGCAAGAACGTGCGCAATTCTCAACTCACACGGCCTTGCATCAGGCCATGTGTGTTCCAAAAATGCACACGGCCTTGCACAAGGCCGTGCAAGAGGCCGTGTGTCCCGATTTTAGTTCAAAAGTCTTTGGAAGTCAAAAATTGCAAATCCTACTTTCTTCGTTTGATATTATTTTCAAAATCCGACTTCGCCATTAAGTCCGTAATACTTTGAAATTTAATAATTCGCAGAGTTTGAATTTTTCTAATACCGTTTGATCGTAAAACGAACCGATTTCCGTTTAGGAAATTATACGCTTTTCGCAATTCTTTTCCGATTGCTTTGAAACTTGAATGTATGCTTCTTTATAGTATTTTAAGCATGTCTATGAAACCTAATTGTGTTTAAGCATGATTTATAGTTTTAAAGTTTGGTATTTCATTCGTTTCATTGAATAATTGCCCTAATTGCCCTTCTTTGATTTAATTAAGTGTTTATTGCATTAAGAATAAGCCGTGCGTCGTATTGTCGTCTTACATGGTTGTGTCGTATTTGGTTTCAGGTGGTAGTTCTTCTGGGCGGTAGTTGGTCTTCTTTCTTTTGCCCTTTTTCCAGTATTATCCAGGTGGGGTTTCTTCTCCGAATTCGGTTTTCTTATACGTATGTAAATATTCCATATATACCCGAAGCCTGTGTTTTATGCTTTTATGTTTTCTTTCCCCAAACTTATATTATACATAGTAGCTACTTGAAAATCATATTACTTTAATGAGTTAAAGGAAAATGCTTTGATATCAAATTATTACATATTAACCCCTAGAAGGCTCTATTAGCTCGAAAGGGTTACAAACGAGTTTGAAATCGGTCCCTTTGACCACATAAGCATTTGGAGTGCGAGGAATTATCTTGGCCTTTCGGCCTGGCCATTGAGCCACATTATACTATTGGGCCCGGACATCAGGGTACGGGGTGAAGCCGGATAGACGTTGGGTCTACGGTGGATCTCAATGCTCTGGTCTCCAAACTGATGGGAGCTCGGGGGTATGACCAGAGTGGCAACGCTTTTGAGTACCTGCGCCGGACGGGATCTAGTCTATATCCCCAGCCGAAGATGTATTGGATATTTGTCCTTGCATGATTATATAGTAGCGGGCTAGCTACCTGACTACGCAAGGAGAAATAAGGGAGGTTTATTTGATATTTCTGATATTATGAAACAGGTGGTTGATGCTCGACTCGCCGAGCTTTTACTTTGATGCGAAATTATTCGATTCACCAATAATTGTGAAAACCTTTATTTTCCTTTACTTTCTTCTCACTTACAAACTGGTGAATCTTTCGGTTGTTTCGATAATATATATGTATTACAGCCCCCTCACTTAGTCGCTTTGACTAACCCCATTATTCTGTGGTTGTCTTTTCAGGTTTTGTTGCTAGGCGGATTCAGGTCGTTTTCTTATTACTTGTTGTATTGCCTTTACTATTTCTCTATCTGCTTCGTCAAACCGTTTTGATAGCAAACCAAAATGTTTTAAATACTTTCAACTAGAGGCAAGGAAAACCCATTTGTTTTAAATGCGAACTTTGGTCTCTCGACCTCGCAATTATAACCTTGTCTCGAATGGCCCCTTTGGCCTCCCACACCCCGATTTCCTACTTTCGAATGGCCCTTTTGGCCACCCAAACTATCATTGATTTCAAAAGTGAGCCATAGATTGATTAATGATTTGGGCACGGGGTATACAGGAGGTGAGCCTGGGGACGAGCGTCTAGGGCAAATCCCGATGTATACTTCTAGCGTGTTAACTTGGGCCGGCTAGGAGGTTGGCTAGCCTAAGTTGATGCGAACGGTGGTGCTAACCGCGTCTCCTTAAATTCTGTACGGTGGTGCTAATCGCGTCTCCTTAAATTCTGATACGGTGGTGCTAATCGCGTCTCCTTAAATTCTGATGGTACCAATTGTTGGTGGTGGAGTACTTGACTATATGATTGCATGATTTTCAATTGGAAGTTATAAGGAGAGGGCCCGTTCTCGCCAGGACACATTATTGCATGATTTATTGCATTTATTGCTTGTCTAATTGTTTTACGGCTTTCGTTACAAGTCGAAGCACATTCCGGTTTTCTTCATTTATCATATGTATTTCCCTATATATATATAAAATCCGAAAGCGTGACTCATACTTGCTACTCTAAGCCTCCTTTATTATTCAAATAATTAGTTGAATTACGAGCCGTGTTTATTTATCGTTTCTAACTTATTGAAATCGTGCCTTTAGAACTTGTAACGGCCTCGTGACTCAACTAATACCCCTTTCAACTTATCGGCTTGACATTACGTGCAAATGTTTTTAAAGGATCCGGTTCGTCAACCCTTTCGTGTTTTCCAAGCAAGCCGAACCGAGTGTTGCCTTGTGTTATTGTTTTACAACTTGTATTTCGTTATTTATCTTCTTTCTCAAAACAGGCAACACTCACCACTTTTAGTGTAGCGCCCCGCTCTACAGCCCCCGAACCTGCACGGATTCCCAAGCCGAGAACGGTGCCTCAACCCGAGAACCCATACAAGCCAACGGGTCAATCCCGACACTTGGCAACAGTGGCTCCCCAAATTTAAAACATCTAAACAGCTCAGAATAAATAGCGGAAGCAAATTTAAATCATAATAACATATATGCCACTCCGGGGCCAATTCAACTAATATATATATTTTAACACAGCCCATTCAGGGGCAACATTAAGTAAATATCAGGGGACGGGGATCAATATGTCGTTATCTACAAGCTTGGACAAAAGAACAACTATCTAGAGAGTTTAAGACAACAATAGAGACTCGGCAAAAACCAAAAAGGCCTATCTAAGCACTGTTGCCCATCCGACACGTGAGACATGTCGGTCTCTCAATCTACCTGAGGCAAGAACCAATGAAAGAGGGTGAGTCAAAATACTCAGTGAAGATGTTAGAGCAAGTCGAGTCACGCTTCCGGGTTTTATAGAAAGTACATATGCAATAAGGAAGAAACCGGAATGTGCTTCGACTTGGATATACAATAAAACGATAAAACAATAACAATATAAAGCGATAAATAAATATCCCCGCGATAGTGGGCCTGTTCCTCCTTATTTCTCCACAATACATTATAAAAATCTCCATCTCCGGTGTCAAGCCAAGGAGCAACCCAAAGCTCGACTATTGTGAATTTAAGAAAAATGTGCAACGAATGCAACATCCACCATCGCTCCCAACCGTGGCTATCAACTCCTGACGGGCCACGATTGACGCTTAGTTTTGGGAGAAGCACCTCGGATTACACCCTGGACGCTCGTCCCAAGATGCAACCTCCGGATACCATCCCGGGCCCATTGAAATAACAATACTTTGCTCACTTTGAAATAAGATTTTTGAATGCCAAACGGGCAATTTAGGCAAGTGGTGACGACGAAGGGGTAAATCCTAAGTCAAAACCGTCACGTAAAGGAAAGAGTTTTCTTGCCCTTTTTGAAAACAAATCGATTTAGATTACTATTATATAATTTTGATATCAAAGGATTTGAGGATAAAACATAAAAGTATAAGCTCGAAATATGTAATACAATAATATGGGATTAAGGGATTTCGCAAGTATACACATATGTTCAAGCCCAGTTAAAACGATTTAAATCCTCACCTGGGGTCAAAACTAGGAAGCCTAGTAGCTAGACTCACTGGTCACCGACGTCTGACTGATCTGTAAACAAGACAGGACCTAGACAAATTAATAATGACTATAAAAGCGCAAATAAGCAATTATTGGACGAACGGCTAACCAAACATGTTCACAATCATGCATATGCCAATTATAGTATGTAAGGAAGCTATCATGTAAATTTCATGAAATTCCGACAAGTTGTCAAAAATGCACATACTTAAAATTACACTATTCACAGCCCGAACGAGGGCGAAATTAAATAAACATTTCAAAATATTAATCTACAAGTTATAAAGGTTCTATTGGTGAAAACGGTATAATTTTTGGAGTCCGTATGCAAAAAAGTCAACCAAAAATGTTGACCCGGAGACTCACTTGCCGAGAGCAACATTTGAAAAAGGCTGGAAATTTTTCTAAGTGTTTCACACCGGCTTGTGCACGGTCTTGAACACGGTGTCAAGACCGTGCACTCACACACGGCCATCTGCACGGTTTAGGCACACGGGCTTGAGCCCGTGCAGGCACAAAGAGGTGCACACGGGCTCCTACACGGTCTTGCTCAAGACCGTGCATTAGCCCGTGCGGTTTAACAGCACACAACAGAAAGTTACGCGATTTCACAAAAATTTGAACCAAAACACATAAAAATCGCATTTATAACGCAAATCAACACCCAACAATCGTAACAATCAACAATCATCATCTAATAAACATTTACATCCAATAATTTCGCGAAATGATCAAGAAACGGGTTCGATCTAAGAATTTAACCTAAAAATCCTGAAATGACAAAATATTCCCAAAACATCATAAATTCGTGAAAGAAATTGGGGAAATTGGTACCTAGAGAAAGGTATCGCTGAGAGGATCGTTTAGGTTCCATCGGCGCGAAATTCCACGGAGAAACGAGCTCGGCACGATCGATTAGGACTTCGGGGGAAAAATCCTCTTTTCTTCTTCTCTCTCACTCTCTCTACATCGAATATGGGTTCAAATGAGGGTTTTGAGACTTTTATCAAATATTTCGAAATGTCGGAAAAATACGAAGGGTAGTTTGGTAAGTTTGGAATGTCCAATTAAATGTACGTTGGTCAAATATATCTATTTAATATCAAACAAACGCAATTTAGACAAGGAATTTAAATACACAATTAATATTATCACGTTGGGTCGTATACGAAAATAATATATAATAATTCACATATTACGAAAACTTAGGGTTAAGAAAGATAATTAACGCGGGAAAATACTCACATTGATTCTCGGATTTCTGGGTCGTTACATTTAGTTTTAAAAGATAAATGACGAACTGTGATCAAAACCCCCTTACTGAGTATCATTTATACTAGCCCCTGCTATTTTGGTTCTTGCTTCAAGTAGACAGGTGGCGACGTCACCTATCTTGTCAGTCGGCATCAGCAGGTATAGGTAGGCTCAGTCTTTCTGGTTTGTCTTGTCAGTGGTCCCAACAACCGTCGAGTCTTGTTTATTGTATTTATTTACTTTACGTACTTATGTGCCCCTGATGTGGGATACTTGACGATATCTAAGATTGTACATGATAGACTAGTTGAGCCATGGATGGCACTACGTGTTGTTATTCTGTTGTATTTCAAATTGCACATGCTTAATTGATATTATGTTAGCCTTGTAGGTGTTTATGGATTTATTTGATTATCTTTTAAATCGCTTCCGCATATCTCTGTATTGTTGTGATTGTTGTTAGGATGGTTGTCGCTGTTGCCAATGGTTATTGCTTGAGTGCTGTAGCGCCCCGCTCTACAGCCCCCGAGCCTGCACGGATTCCCAAGCCGAGTACAGTGCCTCAACCCGAGAACCCATGCAAGCTAACGGGTCAATCCCGACACTTGGCAACAGTGAATTCCCAAAATAATAACATCTAAATAAAACAGAGTAAATATAGCGGAAGCAGTTAAATCATATTAATATAAATGCCACTCCGGGGCCAATTAACTAATCAAAATATCAACAGCCCATTCAGGGGAAACATCAAGTAAATAAAAGGTTACGGGGATCAAAATAACATTATCTACAATCCAGGTTAAAAAGAATATATAACGAGAGAATAAAAGACAACAAACGAGACTCGGCAAAACCAAAAAGCCTACCTATGCACTGTTGCCCATCCGACACGTAAGACATGTCGGTTTCTCTCAAACCTGAGGCAAGAACCAATTAAAAGAGGGTGAGTCAAAAATACTCAGTGAAGATGTGAGAGTAAGTCGAGTCATGCTTCCGGGTTTTATAGAAAATACATATGCGAAAATGAAGAAACCGGAATATGCTTCGACTTAGATATTCAATTAAAACAATAAAATCAATAACACTATAAAGCAATAAACACGATCCCAGCGAGAATTGGCCTATTCCTCCTTATTTCTCCACCATTCATTATAAAAATTCTCCATCGCCGGTGTCAAGCCAAGGAGCAACCCGAAGCTCGACTATAGTGAATTTTAGGAAAATGTGCAACGAATGCAACATCCACCATCGCTCCCAACCGTGGCTATCATCTCCTGACGGGCCACGATTGACGCTTAATTTTGGGAGAAGCACCTCGGATTACACCCTGGACGCCCGTCCCCAGATGTAACCTCCGGATACCTTCCCGGGCCCAATTTTGAAATAACACGGATTTGCTAGCTTTGAAAAACACATTTGAATGCCAAATGACACTCAAGGCAAAGGTGACGACGAAGGGAGTTAAATCCTAAGTCAAACCGTCACGTAAAATAAATAGTTTTCTTGCCTTTTTTTGAAAACAAATCAATTTGGTTTAATAATGTATAATTTTAATATTAAATGATTTGAGGATAAAACATAAAAATATAATCTCGAAATAATTAATACAATAATAAGGGATTAGGGGGTTTCGCAATTATATATATATATGTTCAAGCCCAGTTAAAAGATTTAAATCCTCACCTGGAATTCAAAAAGAGAAAGCCTAGCTGCTAGACTCACTGGTCTCCAACGCCCGACTGATCTGCAGACAAGACAAGACCTATACAAATTAATAACAACTACAACAACAATAAAAGCACAAATAAGCAATTATTGGACGAACGGCTAACCAAACATGTTCCCAATCATGCATATGCCAATTATAATATATAAAGAAGCTATCATGTAAATTTCACGCAATTCCGACAAGTTGTCAAAAATACACGTAATTAGAATTACACTATTCATAGCCCGAACGAGGGAGAAATTAAATAAACATTCCAAAATATAAATCTACAAATTAAAAGGGTTCTATAGGTGAAAACGGTGTAATTTTTGGAGTCCGTATGCAAAAAGTCAACCAAAAATGTTGACCCGAGGACTCCATTGTCGAGAGCAAAATTTGAAAAAGCTGGAAAAATCTCTAAGTGTTTCACACGGCCTTGTGCACGGTCTTGAACACAGTGTGAAGACCGTGCACGCACACACGGGATAGGTGCACGAGCTCAAGCCCGTGCAAGGAAACTGAGCTGCACACGGGCTCCTGCACGGTCTTGCTCAAGACCGTGCGTTAGCCCGTGTGGTTTAACTGGGTTCAGCAGAAACTTATGGGAATTCAAAAATTCGAGCCAAAAATCATCAAAACTCATATTTATAACGCAAATCAACACTCACAAATTATAACAATCATTAATCATCATCTAATTCACATTTACATCCAATAAATTCACAAAATGATCAAGAAACGGGCTCGATCTAAGCATATTACCTAAAAATCCCGATTTAATCAAATATTCTCAAAACCTCGAAAATCCGTAAAAGAAATTGGGGAAATTGGTACCTAGAGAAAGGTATCGACGAAAGGATCGTTTAAAAACGATTGGCGCGAAATTCCACGGAGATTCGAGCTCGGCACGATCGATTAGCTTCGGGAGAAAAATCTCTTTTTCTTCTTCTCTCTCTCTCTCGAATTTTGAAATAAAATTATGAAATGAATTTTGATACTTTTATCAAATATTTTCGAAATATCGAAAAATACGAAGGGTTATTTTAGTAATTTTAGAAAATCCAATTAAATACACGTCGATCAAATACATCGATTTAATATAGAACAAACGCAATTTAGACAAGTAATTTAAATACGCAATTAATATTATCACATTGGGTCGTATACGAAAATAATATATAATAGTTCATATATTACGAGAATTTATGGTTAAGAAAGATAATTAACGCGGGAAAATACTCACATTGATTCTCGGATTTCTGGGTCGTTACAAGTGCCATTCGCCGGAGTGGATTTTTGAGTTGAGGCTCCTCACTGAAGTTCGGGAGTTCGCTTCGGTGCGGATGTGGCAGTCCTTCTTCAGGGGCCGCTACAGGGCGCGTCCCGCCCTCGTCTCCTCGTCCCCTGAGATGAACCCTACAAGAAAAAGAGACAGCTATATCAAATATAGCAGAAACAACAAAACCTCAAGGAGAAAGCACAAAGGGAGACAAACCACATCGTTTAATCGGCATACCAACTCCCGATAGAACAAGCCGGTCCTCTTCATAAGCTCCTTCGTTAAGGAGTGGATCATCTTTAGGGCCTCCTCGTAGGCCACCTTGTAACGCTGCAGAGCCAAGATGTTACTACTACATTACCAAGCCTACGCAGAATAACAACAAGAGGAAGGCAAAAGACATATCTTCTTCTTCGGAAATGGAATCCTTGGGACCCCGTCTATCCCTGGATGAGGAATGGTCTGACTCACTGTGTTACCCCGGAAGTCAACCAAGTGAAAAGTCCATGCTAGGATGTTCCTCGACACGTCTGCACTGCGAACTGGGGCTGCTGTAGCCTCCGGAGCGTCTCCCTCATAATTGTTGCTGTCATCATCACCCCCCTGCTCTCCCTGAGCGAAGGAAGCCCCAGACGGACGGGGGAATCGACCCATCAAATACTACAGGGCAAAGTCAGTATAGGTCATAGGCCCGTCATAAGATCCCTGATGATGCCATGAGGCTCGTCGTAGGCCGCTAATACCTCAGCCTCTCGGGCGAAGGACAAGCCCCACATATGTGGTGGATTGACCAGAATGGTCAAAATATGGGCAAGTCCCGTCTGGTACAACACCCGGGAACCCAAGTAATGGACTCGACCAAAGGGACAGCTGTACATTTGGAACAGAGATTCAGACAAGGATTTCCCATGCCAAGGGCAATTAAAAAGGAGAAAATACTCACCCGACTAATGTTGACTGACTCTAGAGCCCTCCGACGGGCTATCACCGTCAAGCGACCCATAACCCAGACATTCTCCTGAGTGTAACGCCGAGCTAGAGGGAAGGCACCCTCCACCGGATCCTCAAAGGTTGGGCTACTACAACCTAATATCTCCATGGCCCATATCTGCAAAAGGTCAAGAAAGGGTTACACAAGTACAACACGACAAGAGATAAAATACAAGACAAAAAGAAAGCCCCCTAATACATACCGCCCAAGCAGGGGTGTACCTTCCACAAGATGAGATCCTCAGTCGGCTGTAGGCGTCCATCCACAAGTAGCAGGCTGCAAACCCCGCTCTACCCCAAGCATAGCCCCTAATGCATCCCAAGACTGTTAGGGACCCCAGCAACCCTAGTGGTGCACAAGAAGACGAGTTGGCAAAAATCGTATTGCACAACCCGTACAATAGAAAAGCCCGAGCTGTAACGACCCAGAAATCCAAGAATCATTGTGAGTTCTTTTTCGCGATTAATTATCCTTCTCAACCCTATTTCTCGTATTATGTGAATTATATCATATTATTTCATATACGACCTTACGTGATAATATTATATGTGTATTTAAATTTCTTAATTGTTTAGCTTTTGTTAATATTAATATTGTTATATCTTACCAAAATGATTTAATTGGACTTTCTAAAATTACCGAAATACCCCTTCGTATTTTCGACATTTTGAAATATTTGATAAAAGTCTCGTAACCCTCATTTGAACCCTTATTCGAAATAGAGAGAGTGAGAGAAGAAGGAAAAGAGGATTTTACTCCGAAGCCCTAATCGATCGTGCCGAGCTCGTTTCTCCGTGGAATTCTGTGCCGATCGAACCTAAATGATCCTCTCAACGAGACCTTGCTTTAGGTACCTTTTTCCCCAATTCTTTCTACGAATTTTTGATGTTTTGAGCTTATTTTTAAATTTTGGGATTTATAGGATTTTTAATGAAATCGAACCCGTTTCTTGGTCATTTCTTGTGATTCTTGGATAGAAATATTCCTTACATGTTGCTTAATGATTGTTATAAATTGTGGGTGTCGATTTGCGCTCAAAATATGTTTTAAATGCATTTTTGGCTCGGGTTCGCGTTGAAATCGCGACATTCTGCTGTGTTCTGATAAACCACACGGGCTAACGCACGGTCTTGATCAAGACCGTGCAGGAGCCCGTGTGCACCCCTTTGTGCCTGCACGGGCTCACGCCCGTGCACCTAGACCATGCGGATGGCCGTGTGTAGTGCACGGTCTTGACACCGTGTTCAAGACCGTGCACAAGCCGGTGCAAATGCCTTAGGCGATTTTTCCAACTTTTTCACAAGTTGCTCTCAGGAAGTGAGTCAATGTGTCGCCATTTTTGGTTGACTTTTCGCATACGGACTCCAAAAATTATACCGATTTCACCGATAGATCCCTTATAAGTTGTAGATTAATATTTTGACATGTTTGTTGAATTTCGACCTCGTTCGGACTGTGAATAGTACAATTTTACGTGTATGCATTTTTTGAAACTTGTCGGAATTATTTGAAATTTACGTGGTAGCTTCCATAAATATTATTATTGGCATATGCATGCTTGTTGATTCATTTGATTAGCCGTTTGTCAAATAATTGCTTATTTGTGCTGTTAGAGTCGTTTTTAATTCGTCTAGGTCCTGTCTTGTCTACAGATCAGTCAGAGGTTGGTGAGCAGTGAGTTGTAGCTGCTAGGCTTTCTTTTTGGCACCAGGTGAGGATTTAAATTATTTAAACTGGGCTTGAACATATATGTCTATGTATACTTGCGAAATCCCCGTATTCTCTTATTATTGGTATTAAGTATTTCGAGCATATACTTTTATGATTTTACCAACAAATCATTTAATATCAAATTATACATTAGTACCGAAAATCTATTTGTTTTCAAAAGGGCAAGTAAACTCTTTCCTTTTAATGTGATGATTTGACTTAGGCTTAGGTCTATGAGGAAAGTCGTTAGGGAAGTGCGCTAGTGCAACCCGACGCGTACGGAACTTGTAGTTACCCCTTTGTCGTCACCACTTGCCCAATTGCCTGTTTGGCACTCAAACCCTTATTGTAACGCGAGCAAAATTGTGGACTTTCCTTTTTAATGAGGGTCCGGGATGGTATCCGGAGGTTGCATCTGGGGACGAGCGTCCAGGGTATAATCCGAGGTGCTTCTCCCAAAATTAAGCGTCAATCGTTGCCCGTCAGGAGTTTGATAGCCACGGTTGGGAGCGATGGTAGGTGTTTCATGTGTTGCACGCTTTCCTTAAATTCACTATAGTCGAGCCTCGGGTTGCTCCTTGGTTCGACACCGCAGATGGAGTTTTTTTTATAATGTCTTGAGAAGAAATAAGGAGGAACAGGCCCACTCTCGCTGGGATATTTATTTATTGCTTTATATTGTTATTGTCTTTATTGATTCATTAAATATTCAAGTCGAAGCATATTCCGGTTTCTTCCTTATTGCATATGTATTTTTATTAAAACCCGGAAGCGTGACTCGACTTGCTCCACCTATATCTTCACTGAGTTCTTTGACTCACCCTCTTTTATTGGTTCTTGCCTCAGGTAGATTGAGAGACCGACATGTCTCACGTGTCGGATTGGCAACAGTTCATAGATAGGCCTTTTTGGTTTTGCCGTTGTCTAAATTGTTGTCTATAACACTCTCGTTAGGTTAGTCTTAGTTCGGGCTTGTATTTATTGCTATATTGATCCCCACCCCTATATATTTACTTTATGTTGCCCCTGAATGGGCTGTGATGATATTGGATACTTAGATTGGCCCCGAAGTGGCATTTATGTTATTATATTTTAATTCGCTTCCGCTATACGTATTCTGAACTGTTTAATTGTTGTGTCATTGGGGATCCGCTGTTGCCAAGACCCGTGGCCTTGTATGGGTTCTCGGGTTGAGGCCCCGTTCTCGGCTTGGGAATCCGTGCAGGATCGGGGGCTGTAGAGCAGGGCGCTACACGAGCTAACCTCGCCATGTCGACCAGATCTCGGATGTCGAAGTTACGCGTCGACCACACACTCCTGATTTCCCCTAGGGACAGCGCTGACGGACTCGCGTAAGTCATACTGGGTCCCAGTAAATCAACCACCCTATCGTTGGTGACGTTGTAACGACCCGAAAATCCGATTTTCGATTCGGTATACTTTAATCGAGTAACTATGCAATTTATTATTTTAATTTGATGTTTATTCTGAGATTTTTGATAATTTCGTAAATGAGTGAATTTAGATATTTAAATCACAAATTGTCAACGTGTGTTTAATTATATGAATTTTAACTGTAATTACGTATTATTTGGATAACGTGAGTTTTCAAACTTATTTTGCGAAATTACTAAAATGCCCCTTCGACTTTTAAACCTAGTCAACTTAATTGACTAAGTCACACTCTCTCATCTCACTCTCGTTCACAACCAGCAAGAAATAAAGAGAGAAACAAAAGAGAAGGAAAAAGAGAAAGAGAAGGAAGGAAGTTCAATCGATCGTCCCAACTTCGTTTCCCGACGGATTTTCGAATCGTTTACGCCTACGAATTCCTCGCGATTTTTCTACGAGTAAGCTTCTAACGATTCTCTCATTTAATGTCTTCTATACTTCGTTTTTCTCGTTTTTGTGAATAGTTGTATAATTTAGGTTTTATATGATTTTGATAGTAATTGTAGATGGATTTTCGTGTTTATCGTTTCTATATGTAGATTATATGTTGTAGATGATTATATGTGAAAATTAGGGATTGATTTGCATGATTAATCGATTTAATGTTGAATTAGGATTGATTTTCGCGTATTGGGTTTGATGTTCTGCATGTTCTGCTCAATTTTTACGCACACGGGCCATGCACACGGGGTGTGGCAAGCCCGTGTGGGTGTTCACGGCCTCTTGCACGGCCGTGCAAGAGATCGTGCGTGTTTGGGGATGGTGCACGGGCTGTGCACACGGCCTTGAGGCCGTGTGCATGAGGCCGTGCGCGTTGTTTGATTGTGCACGGCCTCGGCACACGGCCGTGCACAAGGCCGTGTGGCCTGGTCGAACAGTGCCCTGACCTTCAGTTAGTCAGGGCACATTTTACACTACGGGTCCCTCCGAGACTCGTCTTTTTCGAATTCTTTCTTAGCTCGTGTATTCGATATATATGAAATAGATATGAATTGCATGATTTATGAATTTACAACATGTTTGGGTATATGAATAGTGCGTTTTAAGTTTTCGTTAAATTTTCTATCTTTTGCATGTGAAGTCCGATTTTCTCGAAATTCGAATGCATACTTCTTTATGATAATTTAAGCATGTCCGTAAAGTTTCGTTGCATTTGGATTTGATTTGTATTTTTAAATGCATGAATTACTCTGTTTTCGTTTGATAATTTGAACTTAAGTGCTTGATTTGATTGTGTAACGTGCTCCTATGTGTTTTAAAATTCTCGTATAAGCCGTGCGTCGTCCTTAGTCTTATTTGGTTGTGTCCTGGAATTTTTGCAGACGATACTCGCGTGGAGTAGCGCCGGTTCTAGCTTTTTTGCTCTTATTTTGCATAGCAGCCAGGTGAGGCTTTCCGTTTCTGTTTCCAGTATTATTATGCATATATATAAATAAGCCTCTCCCGATATAAGCCACGTTTATGTTTTGTTTTCACACTGTTTCTATATATATACTTAGTAGATATTTATGCTTATTATGTTCATTTGATTTATCGAAAATGATTTGATATGAAAAAGTACTATGTATAGTCTTCGAAATGTTTACGAAAGAGACATGTAAAACCTTTTGTTTTCTAAGGCGAACTTTGGCCTTCGGCCTCGCATATGACATGTCTCGAATGGTCTTTCGGCCAACCCAAAATGTTTTGAAAAGCGAGTTAAGAAATGTATGCATGTTCGTTTGGGCCCGGAGTAAGAGCGACAGGACGAAGTCGGTGGACGTCGGGTCTACGGCGTAAATCCTATGGTTTCCTCCATTTGGGAGCTCAGGGTGAGGCCGGAGTGGCAGCCCTTTGAGTACCTGAGTTATTCTAGTATGTTACGAGTAGTTCGGGTTTGCAGTCCGGCTACATTGGAGGAATAAGGGAGGTTTCCGGTTTTATGTTTTGGATATTGGAGTCAGGGCTCGACTCGCCGAGTCATATGATAAGTTATGTTTTATGTTAAATTACCACTCGATTACGAAAACCTTTCTTTTATGTTGATTTCTTTTAAGTTTAAAATTGGTGATTTATTTCCCGTTTTATTATATACATTATTATTCCCTCCTCACTTAGTCGTTTGACTAACCCCCTCTGTCTCACCCTATATTGGTTTCAGGATACTAGGCGGGATTCGTCGTCGTCGTCGTAGAGTTGTATTTATTTTCTCATGTATATTCCTTTTACCGTATGATATGAATTATGTTTTAGGATATTAGGATTTTATTTAATTTGTATTCGGGATACTGTATCGAACCCGTTTGATATTATGTAATTGAATTTCGTTAGCCTTGGTGGGCTTTAATAATTGTGTATTTATTATGTTCTATTGCTTTGATTATTTATATTGCTTCCACGTCTCTGTCTTTTCGTTGTTTTTGAAACCCCGCCTAGTGATTGAGTTAATGCTTCCCGTTCGCCGGGTTTCGGTTCGGGTCGGATCCCATTTCGGCTCCGAGTCGGGGCTCGGTGCGGGGCGTGCGTTACCCGTTTGGGGCGCCCGCTACAGTTGGTATCAGAGCTTCTTTGGTCCAATGGCCTAAGCTCTGAATTGTCGTGTTTTGTTGGTTTGGTCGGTCGTTGTGTGCCAGTGTAACTTAGGGAATTGCACTCACCACTGTTCAAGAACGCTTAGTGTTTGAATTGTCACGGATCTTTGTTGGATGATCAACAACAAAAGATCTTTTACAATGAAAATACTGGGATGGGCTTGGATATAGTTGGATGTGAAACTCAAGGTTGTACTTGCCATGCCTGGTTGTCTGTTGTGTCCGGTTGTCTCTAGGTCGTACGGCTTAGGACTTCTGTGAAGTTGTGCAAATGTGCTAAGTGCATATGTGAACACTAAGTGAACATTACTTGCCTATGTGTTTACAGCTTTGCATGCTCACGTACCTGTCATGCATAACTGTTAATGGTTTTACAGGATGTCTCCACGTCGTTGTCCCTATGGACAGTCTTCGTCATCTTCATTGACACCTCAGACCGATCCACCGATTCCAGCCGGAATTTCGGAAACATTAAGACAGTTCATCGCTCATGCCCCTAAAGGAAATGCTGAGCAGGAAGCGTGGGCTCAATTTCTCAGATTCGAACCACCGCAATTTGAAGGTGCCCCGGATGAAATTATTGCCGAGGCATGGATATCGGCTCTAGAAAAGATTTTTAGGATTATGGAATATCCGGACCCTCTAAGAGTCGGGTTTGCTATTTATTTGATGATTGGAGCTGCACAGGAATGGTGGAAGCAGATTGAACAACGATGGGAACGCGAGCATGTAGCCCCGACTTGGGATCAATTCTTGACTGAGTTCCGGGCTGAATACATTACGAGGATTGTTCGTCAGCAAAACGAAAGTGAAATTCAGGCCCCCGTTCAGCCTATTCCTCCCCAACCTCAGGGATATCCACGACCCGTATGTGGGTTCTGTAAGGGCCCGCATTTAGAGGCCAAATGTTGGAAGAAGAATGGACTGTGCTATGGATGTGGTAGCGCCGACCACAAAGTAAATCTATGTCCGAAGAAGAGACCGGTACCGCGGGGAACAGCTCAGCCTCAGACCTACGCTAGTATTGACGCCTTGGAAGGCGATACTGAGGAAGCACGTCCAGCGATTTCTACGAAGCCATTTACACATTCAGGGTCTTCCTCCGGAAAGAAAACCTTCTCGGTATCTTCATCGAAACAGAATGTACCTCCTAAACCGCAAGGAACGCCAGTATGTGGCTTTTGCCAAAGAGATCATCAAGAGTCAGAATGTCGAAAGAAGCAGGGACGTTGCTTCTCATGTGGAAGTCCGTCTCATCTTCGTACAAATTGCACGAGAAAGAGAATGTCGAGATGAGCCAAGAGGGCGAAGCTTGATCTTGTGTGAACGATCCAGGTATATTGCATTGTCATGACATTCATCCTAAATTAATTTAATTTCATATTATGTGAATTTATAAATTATGTGCGTTAAGCGTATTATATTATACATGTGATTTCGATGTTATTATTCGTGTTTAAATTTTGTGAAGTTTGTGTGGTTTTAATCACATGAACTGCCCCTGTATGCCTTGCACGGTCTCGCCACACACCGTGACGAGACCCTGTGCACTTATCTCACACGGCCTTGTTGCACCCTGTGCGAGAGGCCGTGCGCATGAATACACACGGGCTCGTCACACGCCGTGACGAGAGCCCGTGCGTGTTTGTCCTCACGGGGTCGTCACACGCCGTGACGATACCCCGTGCGTGTTTCTCACACGGCCTCGTCACACACCATAACGAGAGGCCGTGCGCATTTCTTCCAGGTTTTAAAATGGTCAGTAGCTTCTCATTCTCGCGCACACCCTCACTTTTTCTCCTTTTTCATGCGAAAATCCCCCTTATTTTTCCCCCAATTTTCTCCCATCTTTGAGCTCGTTTAATTCTCGATCTAGCCGACGGATTTTCATGAGATTTTGAAGGTATGTTGTCTGCAGCAAGTTCTTGATATTGTTGAAATTTGGGCTCGATCCGTTATACCGATCTCACACAATCTTCGCCCGAAGTAGCGCACGCCAAGTGTTCGGTAAAAGTCTCGAGTGAAAAATTTGCAACTTATTCCTTCAATTCACAACAACTCCAACTCTAATATGGAAGGTGCTCGTGAAGCTCGTGGTGGACGTCGGGCAAGGGAATTACCCGACATAGCGGCACCGGAAGGTTACCAAGTGGATTTGGGTAATGAAGACGATCAAGATGTCTTCAACCGGTTAATGGAACGACCGGTTAGAGCTACGCAATTTCTAGATATGGAGGCTATGTACCAATTGGGTCTTGGCGAAGGGATCTCCCGTTACATCGACAACATTGGGTGGGCTAATTTTTGGAGTATTCAAAGGCCATCCTATCACCGACTCACTTGTGAATTTTTAAGCTCTCTTAAGGGCGCGGCATTTCCGGACGACATCGAGATGCCGATAGGAATCCACTTCAGGGCGTTCAACCGTGACTATACGCTTTCATACCGGCAGTTGTCCGAGTATTTTCAATTAGATGTTACGGCACCTAGGAGACGCGCTGATGGATGGAATCAAGCTGAGGCTTGGAGACGTATCTCTACCTCCACTGAAATATTTAACTCCGGCGTATCCAAGGCCACGATGCTCATCACCACTCAATTGAGAATTTTGCATAGAGCCGTGTCTCGATCGGTTCTAGCCAGAGGAGACAGTCCGGGTGCGGTGAACACCGAAGATTGTCTAATACTCGATCATATGGTACGAGGGGTCAGGTTCAACCCCATCTCGTACATGATGGACCATATGATGTATATCTCCACTCGGTCGAGAGGAGAGATTCGAGTTGGCTCATACATCACCGCCATTCTGGAGTGTGCCCAAGTGGAAGGGCTCGATACCCAGGTTCCCGTTGGAGGTTCGACCTCAATTAGCTACGGCACTCTAGCTCAAATGGCGATCTGCACGAAGGGTCCGAGGCGGAACGACCCATATATTCTGGTAGATGGACTACCTTTATGGGAAGCTGACCAAGAGGATGCTCCCGAAGAAGGACCTTCAGACCCAGAGGTCCGAGAGCAGGCTCAGCATATCTACTCCCAGCTGATGAGTCAGGATGCCTCTATTTCTGAGTCTTCACGTGGCAGAAGAAGCACTCAGCACCAGGAGTCGATAGACCTGCAACAATTTTATTCAGAGTTCACTGACTACCAACGTGGGACTGATGAGAGATTTGCCCAGCAGGAGAGGCAGATCAACGAGGGCTTTGCAGCTCAGCGAGCTCACATTGATAGTCAGTACACAGCCTTGCAGGCAGAGCTTCAGAGATCCATATCAGAGATGCAGAGATCACTATCTGAGCAGCTGGATCAGTATTTCCGCCGGGGTCCTGACGAGCCTTGAGCTATCTATTTTATTTTATTTTATTTTCTTCTTTCTCGCTACTTTGTTTAGGATTTGATGTAAGTTTATATTTTGAATGACTCTGAATTTTAATTGGAATATTAAGTGTTTTAAGTGTTTATTATGAAGGACGTATTATTTTGTGATTTAATTGCATTTGAATGTTCGATTTAATTCGCGTAATTAGAATTTCCTTTAGGTTATGCTCCTCTTAACTAACTCCGCGACCGGAAGAGAATCTGAGGACAGATTCTTCTGAAGAGGGGAGTATTGTAACGACCCGAAAATCCGATTTTCGATTCGGTATATTTTAATCGAGTAATTATGCAATTTATTATTTTAATTTGATGTTTATTCTGAGATTTTTGATAATTTCGTAAATGAGTGAATTTAGATATTTAAATCACAAATTGTCAACGTGCGTTTAATTATATGAATTTTAACTATAATTACGTATTATTTGGACAACGTGAGTTTTCAAACTTATTTTGCGAAATTACTAAAATGCCCTTTCGACTTTTAAACCTAGTCAACTTAATTGACTAAGTCACACTCTCTCATCTCACTCTCGTTCACAACCAGCAAGAAATAAAGAGAGAAAAGAAAAGAGAAGGAAAAAGAGAAAGAGAAGGAAGGAAGTTCAATCGATCGTCCCGACTTCGTTTCCCGACGGATTTTCGAATCGTTTACGCCTACGAATTCCTCGCGATCTTTTCTACGAGTAAGCTTCTAACGATTCTCTCATTTAATGTCTTCTATACTTCGTTTTTCTCGTTTTTGTGAATAGTTGTATAATTTAGGTTTTATATGATTTTGATAGTAATTGTAGATGGATTTTCGTGTTTATCGTTTCTATATGTAGATTATATGTTGTAGATGATTATATGTGAAAATTAGGGATTGATTTGCATGATTAATCGATTTAATGTTGAATTAGGATTGATTTTCGCGTATTGGGTTTGATGTTCTGCATGTTCTGCTCAATTTTTACGCACACGGGCCATGCACACGGGGTGTGGCAAGCCCGTGTGGGTGTTCATGGCCTCTTGCACGACCGTGCAAGAGACCGTGCGTGTTTCGGGATGGTGCACGGGCTGTGCACACGGCCTTGAGGCCGTGTGCATGAGGCCGTGCGCGTTGTTTGATTGTGAACGGCCTCGGCACACGGCCGTGCAAAAGGCCGTGTGGCCTGGTCGAACAGTGCCCTGACCTTCTGTTAGTCAGGGAACATTTTACACTACGGGTCCCTCCGAGACTCGTCTTTTCCGAATTCTTTCTTCGCTCGTGTATTCGATATATATGAAATAGATATGAATTGCATGATTTATGAATTTACAACATGTTCGGGTATATGAATAGTGCGTTTTAAGTTTTCGTTAAATTTTCTATCTTTTGCATGTGAAGTCCGATTTTCCCGAAATTCGAATGCATACTTCTTTATGATAATTTAAGCATGTTCATAAAGTTTCGTTGCATTTGGATTTGATTTGTATTTTTAAATGCATGAATTACTCTGTTTTCGTTTGATAATTTGAACTTAATTGCTTGATTTGATTGTGTAACGTGCTCCTATGTGTTTTAAAATTCTCGTATAAGCCGTGCGTCGTCTTTAGTCTTATTTGGTTGTGTCCTGGTATTTTTGCAGACGATACTCCCGTGGAGTAGCGCCGGTTCTAGCTTTTTTGCTCTTATTTTGCATAGCAGCCAGGTGAGGCTTTCCGTTTCTGTGTCCAGTATTATTATGTATATATATAAATAAGCCTCTCCCGATATAAGCCACGTTTATGTTTTGTTTTCACACCGTTTCTATATATATACTAAGTAGATATTTATGCTTATTATGTTCATTTGATTTATCGAAAATGATTTGATATGAAAAAGTACTATGTATAGTCTTCGAAATGTTTACGAAAGAGACATGTAAAACCTTTTGTTTTCTAAGGCGAACTTTGGCCTTCGGCCTCGCATATGACATGTCTCGAACGGTCTTTTGGCCAACCCGAAATGTTTTGAAAAGCGAGTTAAGAAATGTATGCATGTTCGTTTGGGCCCGGAGTAACAGTGATAGGATGAAGTCGGTAGACGTCGGGTCTACGGCGTAAATCCTATGGTTTCCTCCATTTGGGAGCTCAGGGTGAGGCCGGAGTGGCAGCCCTTTGAGTACCTGAGTTATTCTAGTATGTTACGAGTAGTTCGGGTTTGCAGTCCGGCTACATTGGAGGAATAAGGGAGGTTTCCGGTTTTATGTTTTGGATATTGGAGTTCAGGGCTCGACTCGCCGAGTCATATGATAAGTTATGTTTTATGTTAAATCACCACTCGATTACGAAAACCTTTCTTTTATGTTGATTTCTTTTAAGTTTAAAATTGGTGAGTTATTTCCCGTTTTATTATATACATTATTATTCCCTCCTCACTTAGTCGTTTGACTAACCCCCTCTGTCTCACCCTATATTGGTTTCAGGATACTAGGCGGGATTCGTCGTCGTCGTCGTAGAGTTGTATTTATTTTCTCATGTATATTCCTTTTACCGTATGATATGAATTATGTTTTAGGATATTAGGATTTTATTTAATTTGTATTCGGGATACTGTATCGAACCCGTTTGATATTATGTAATTGAATTTCGTTAGCCTTGGTGGGCTTTAATAATTGTGTATTTATTATGTTCTATTGCTTTGATTATTTATATTGCTTCCGCGTCTCTGTCTTTTCGTTGTTTTTAAAACCCCGCCTAGTGATTGAGTTAATGCTTGCCGTTCGCCGGGTTTCGGTTCGGGTCGGATCCCATTTCGGCTCCGGGTCGGAGCTCGGTGCGGGGCGTGCGTTACCCGTTTGGGGCGCCCGCTACAGACGTCCTCCCACCAATCGAGGTCCTGACCCTCAAAGGGAAGCCCCGTAATTATAAAAAAGTCCATCGGGGTCATAGTCACTTTGAATGATGGAAACTGGAAAGTATTGGTGCAGTCCCACCACCTCTCGCCAAGAGCCCGAGTCATACCCCCAATTTGCCTCATCGTCGGCATATAACCAAAGAAGGAGCCCAAGCCCGTGCCATCCACAATCCTCTTGGTAGGATTCGGAAGGACTCAGTACTAGGCATCCACAACATGAGGAGCAGAACGAGGCTTCGAAGCCTCACCCCTCTGCAAACAAGGAAAGATGGGTCAACAATATGGTAAGAAAACACTAAAGTACAAACCCCTACCCAAAAAGCCCACCAAAAAGCCTTTCTCTAAGAAAGACCAAACCAAAAAGCCCATACGAAGGCCCAGAAACACATGTTTCCTCGAGAGACATCTCTTTTGGCTAAAATTCCACCCAAACAGAGGATTCCTACAAGCCTCTAGCCCAAACAATCACCAAAAGCTCACTCGAGTATTTCCCCAAACACCTAGTGGGCATGAACACTATTCACACAAACCCACTTCCCAAATCTCACACTTCCCTCCGATGGAAACAAGATTTTCTCCATAGATCTGAAGCATCTCAGGTCTAATTACAAATCCCCATCAAAAAACACTCAAAGCAACAGAAAAACGAACATATGCAGCATAAAGCATAAAAGGGTAAATTTGGAAACTTACCCCAATTCGGAAGAACTCCTGAGTCAGATGTGGAGTAATCTCCCTCCTCAACTCGAACTCTCTGTACTCTCACCTCTCGCTCGGCGACTAGATGGGTATTCCACCCATGCCCATCATGACATGCTGGGTAATCCCCTCGGATGCTCCGCCTCTCACCATCGTCATAAATGCCCAAAAAAATAACTTTTCGGTGTTTCAAACTACATGGGAACACTAGAAACTAAATGTAACGACCCAAAATTCCAGAATATATTCTCGGAATAATTATTCGACATTTCGTTGAATTTTATATGAAAAGATTAGCTTCGTTAGCTAATTTTAAATTATTTAATTTAATTCCCTATCCTCAACCATTTATAATTACATTTTCCACCCCTCGAAATTATCTAATCTCTAAACGAACCCACACCCCCTTGAAACACCTTTGCACCATCTTGAACACACCCACACTACCTTTAACACACTTACACCCTCTTGTGCACACTCTCTTGCACACTCTTGAACACAACTCAAAATCAAGAGAGAGAAGGAGAGAAGAGAAGGAGAAAGGGATAAGAAGAAGGAGAGAAAGAGAAATCCCGTTCCGAATCCGTCGCTCGATCAATCAAAATTCCGAGACCAAATATACGATCCTCATTCAATTCTCTACCGGTAATCTTCTTTCCCCATTTCGATTCACCCATTAAATCCTCCTATTTTCTAGTTTTTATATTGAAATGAATAATTGATAATTTGATGGATTTGTAGGTTAGAGTTTACCATTTTTAGTGTAGTTCGAATCAAATGGTAGCTATTAATGTATACAATGCATGAGTGTGAATTTTATATGTTGATTTTAGCTATAGAATCCACCCTAGTTGATTTTAGGATGAAACCCTCGTGAGAAACCTTGAAATCGCATTTCTGCACCTGTTAGATGGAACCACACGGTCCAACGCACGGTCTTGGCAAGACCGTGCGCCAGACCGTGCACAACACCTTTAGACTTGCACCGGCCTGCGCACGCCGGTGCGCAAGCCAGTGCACGCTTGTTTAAGCTTGTACGGTCTTGAGTGCGTGCTCAAGACCGTGCACAAGGCCGTGCGTTAGCCCGTGTGAATGCCTTAACCAAATTTTCAGCCTTTTTCCTTAGTTGCTCACGGTAATGGGGTCAAATGGCCAAAAATAAAAGTTGACTTTTTGCATACGACCCCCTAAAATCGAGCCGTTTTCACCTATAGCTTCCATATGATTCAAGGATGAATATTTTGTAAATTTTTCAAAATTCCGACCTCGTTCGGACCTTGAATCGAGCCTTTTTCGTTTAGGGCTTTTTCCCCAATTTTTGAAGGTCGTCCGAAAAATCCGAAAATCGCATGAGTGCTTCTTTATAATATTATAAGCATGAATGTGCAATTAGAATTTCAATTGAGCATATTTAGCATCGTTAATTTCATATTTTCCGTTTAATTGATTTAATTGCATTTTAATTGTAAATTTAATTGCTACATGACGTTTATTGGTTTTTCATGTGTTGTAGTCTTCGTGAGTCGTTGTCGTGTCTTGTCTTATTTGGTTCTTGTCGTCTATTAGTTTCAGGCCATCTTTTCAAGGCATAGCTTGGGTTGTCTTGTCATTTTCGTGCTTCCAGGTGAGGGTATTAAAATGCTTTCAAACGGAGTAAGAATTTCTTTTAAATTATTGCGAACTACCCTTATGTGCTCATCTTGTTTTGATTTCCCTTCTCGTATATCTATTAGATATTTAACCTATATTTTCATGATTTTATAATAAATATTTTGATATTAACTTGTATCTATAAGTATCTCTAAATCATTTTGTTTTCATGAGGCAAGTAAAGCTCTTTCTTTTAAGCATGACGTTTTGACCTCAGTTGGGTCTATGAGGGAAGTCGTTAGGGGAAGACGTTAGTGTTTCCCGACACGTATGAAACTTGTAGTCACCCCCTTTGTCATCACACACACTTGCCTAAATGCCCTTTTGACCTTAACTTATAATGTTCTTCAAACGCGAGCAAAAAGATAATGTATTGTTATTTCAATGGGCCCGGGATGGTATCCGGAGGTTGCATCTGGGGACGAGCGTCCAGGGTGTAATCCGAGGTGCTTTTCCCAAAAATTAAGCGTCAATCGTGGCCCGTCAGGAGTTGATAGCCACGGTTGGGAGCGATGGTAGGCGTTGCATTCGTTGCACGTTTTCCTAAAATTCAACAGTCGCCCGGGGTCGGACACCGGTGATGGAGTTTATTGTAATTGAAGGGGTTATAAGGAGGAACAGGCCCATACTCGCTGGGATATTAATTGTTTGTATTTATCGCTTTAAATTCTTTAACTTACTGTTAATTATTGTCGTGTATGCAAGTCGAAGCACGATCCGAATTTTCTTCAATTATGCAAATGTAATTTCTTATATATATAATCCAAACCCGGAAACGTGGCTCGTACTTGTTCCCTCTTTACCATCACTGAATATCTTTTATACTCACCCCCACTATTTTGATTCTTACTTCAGGTCGACAGGTGGCGTTGTCACCTATCTTGTCAGTCGGCAGCAGCAGGTCTAGGTTGGCTCGTATGTCGTTGTCTTGTCAGTGTCCCAACAACAGTCATGTCCTTATTTATGAATTGATTTAATTTATGTATTCCGTATTATGTTTTATTTCCCGTACTTATGTGCCCCTGATGTGGGATAGATTAGACGAGCCATGGATGGCATTTATTAAATGATTATTGAGAATGATGTATGAATTATGTTGCCATAAATGGCTTATATGACTAATTGTATAATTTAATTTAGCTTCCGCAACTCTGTTATTCTTTTATTGCTGTTGTTGTTGGGGTGTCGTAATGCTGTTGCTGGTATTTGATTGATTGATTACCGTTCGCCGGGATGGATTTTTAAATGGGGTACATCTACCTCGTTTGGGAGTTCGTCTCGGTGCGGATGTGGTGTCCTTTCTCCGCCTACGGAAAGGGGCGCTACACTAAAAATCAAGTTTCAGACCGAGAGAGCACGCTGGAAAGAATGACGAAAATGAGCGCTAGGCTGGTTACTTAAACCAGCCGGCACACCAGCTGGCACCAGCCGGCCGGTCAGTGCGCCCAAGACTGATCAGCCGGCCGGCCACTGGTGGTCAGCCTGGCGCTAGACTGACTAGCCGAATGCCTCCTCGGCCCGGCTCCCAACCTCCGTTTCTCCGTTTCTCATACCCCGACACCCTTTAGGACGTTCCAGGCCTATTCTCAAGCTCCAGGACTTCGCTCTACATATGATACTAGCCCCCACATGAGGAGTAGCCCCTCGCACTACCTTCCCAAAGAGCCCCTACTAAAAGGGATGCCCCATCTCCAAACTTGAGGCATCTAAAAGCCCCACAGAACTCGTGCCAAGCTCCGAAAGCTCCTCAGTACTGGGTCACCTTATCAACCACACACATATCTCCAAATCAATGCTCTCGGGCAATGACAGCCCTACCAAAAAGGATACAAAATATTCTCGGTCCAACCTTCTCAATCATTAGCCCCAAAATCCTCTCAGGGGTGGCACAAGACCCTTATCTTTATCTCAAGGGTGGCACAAGACCCTCATCCCTATCCAAAGGGTGGCACAAGACCCTTCGTCCCTATCCAAAGGGTGACACAAGACCTTTCTTCCTACCCAAAGTGTGGAACAAGACCCTTCTTCCTATCCCAAAGGTGGCATAAGACCCTCTCAGCTCTCTCCCAAGGGTGGCACAAGACCCTTGTAGGCTCTCAGAGGCAGTAGTATTAGTTATTCCCCCACAGAGGAAAGCCCCAGAGGAAAGCCCCAGAGGCACTACATCCACCACAAGTACCATGCAACATCCTAACATCCGGACCCGCTACGACATGCACTTTTCGGTGCAAAATTGGGTCTTCATTGAACCACCGAGGTTCGCCTCTCCTCAGCCGATAGGGGGCTCTGTGAACACCTCGTCATGCAACGACATTTTGCGGATTAGTAACTCAGCCCCGCCAGGCACTTGGCAGACTCCGGACGCCCAGACGATCCCCGAGAGTCAAACCATAGAGTCCACATCCCGTGACATACCCTTGGTAGCCTCGAATCACCTCTCCATCCTTTCATATATTAATCAGATCTCGAATTCGAGGCAATATTATGTTAGGACACCGCGAGAGGAGCATTTCGGTCTTCAAATTACCCAAATCAGACGTGAAACGAAGGAGAAAACACTGAAAAACTGAATAAACGTGCAAACTCTGGCCCGGCCCAACACGGCCGTCCGGCCAGCATGACCTCTGGCCCGCGAGAAAACCACCAGGCTGGTCCCACCAGCCGGCCGGCCGATCATGGCCAGGTACACCAGCCTGGCCGGCCGGTCAACCCCCCCTGGCGTTGCCCTAAGTTTCCTAACTTAGATTGCAGCCCTAACTTGCCTTGTTTAAGGCATTTTCACACCTATAAAATGAGGTCTCCCCTCATTTAATCATTCGCTCATCTCTCATCCTCTCCCTCTACTCCTAAAGTTTGAGTTATTGACTTTGGATTTCTACAGAGAGGACCAGGTTTTCGCAACCCGATCCACTCTAGTCCCTTTTTTGGTCCGGATTCTCAGTTTTAGGATAGGAATTCTAAACCCCTAAAACAAAAAGGAGGTCCGGCGCTTTACTCAATAGAGTGTTCGAATTTCAGTCCCGAGTCGAGGTTATGTCCGGTCCTTGCGATCGTGTCCCTGTGTTCGAGGGGGCAAGCAGCAGCGGGAGTGAAGTGAAGAGAAGATAAGACTACGAGGGTGAGTCTCCTTTTTATTCCTTTACGCATTTATTTAATTTTCCGCTTTCCATTACTTTCATAAGAACAGCCCCCGTTCTGCCCCCGTATGGGACGGAACAACCCCGATGGGCAAGGTCGTCGGGTCTAGGTGGTCAACGGGCGAATGGCCTCCCAAGGCCTCAACCCCACCTAGACTACAACTGGCGCCCGACGCCCCCTCTAGTTTCTTTCTTGCCTAAGTGATTTACCGCTTTCTTGCATGAAACTCCTCATCTCGCATGTTTGTGCTAACCCCGAACTTTCCGAGCATATGTTATAGGGTAGACATACCTAGGCTTAGTTCCTTTTCCAATTTTCCGGATACCTTGCGTAGGGCTTATAATCCCATGATAGGTTTAACGAAGGCCAGACGGCTTCACAGCCAGAAACTAAACCCAAGGTCTCGTCAAAAATGCGAACCTTCTACAAAACCTTCCTTTCTATCCAAGGAATTCTCTCAATAACAGCTCAAAGCCCTTTCTTAACAAAAGAACCCCTCTTCGGGTCAACTCTAGACATGAGGTTCTAGCGGTTAAATCCAACCTCCCTCTATTCTAGACACACTCGAAAGGCTACTCTTTTCACATAAAGTTTTTCTATTATTCACCTTTTTACAAAGGCAACACAAAAACACCTTTCAAAAATCGAGGCGTGATGAACCTCACATGTCTACTCCATACCCTACTCTTAGAAGTTCGAGGGTATGAACTACATTGGCTCTGATTCACAAGCTCCTTGGGATACGTAGGCAGCCGGCTCCTTCCTGCACGAAGCCAAAAGGATCCAATCCCTATATTCCACATACACACACGTATACACACACACACACACACACACATATATATATATATATATATACACACACTTGCTTGCAATATTTGTTTACACATTTGGGGAACCACGACGGTCCTTTGGTATTGGTGAGAAGACCCGAAAGGGGCGATGGGGGGTGATTGGTTGCTGCAACCCCTTCCCCCATCATAACTTAGCTCCTGAACCCGTCACACAAATCTCTGGACACACACAAGGATGCACGAGCCAGCATAGGTTTCCCTCTCAAGCTTAACCGAATGGGTGGCGACTCTAAACCTCAAATGGCGAACAAGGAAGGATACCACACAAAAGGTAAAACCCACCATTACATCACCATCCAACAACGATCCTCCAACATCACATTCAGCCAACAAAAACATCCCACAAATAAACCTCCCCCCCCCCCCCCCCCCCGAGGGAGGAGGGAATTTCTCGCCTCCGCCTAGGGATTCCCGCAGGGGGATAATTCACCTAAGTTCTCTACTCGATCATAGATGCAAGAATGAGTATTCACTATCAATAAGCCTACTATAGTCATCAATTACCTTACACGACCTTGTTTCTTCTTAAGATTAGACTAATTAGGGCTACACCTTCGATAACACCTCTAGGAGTTCAATCCATCAACAACATTAAATCTAAGAAACATAGACTCGAGGTAATTAAACACTAGCACCATTCTAATTTAAACCCGATTATAGAATTCCACCAATACCTCGGATAATAATTTCGCAACTACCCTAGTACTAGTTCGTCTCACTTGTATGGAATAACCCCTTCAATATACGCAAAGACACTATGCAATTAATTCAAAGATTCAATTGGCCAAATAAAACAATTAAATCAATCACAATAATCATGAAATATAGGAATTCCTATAAATACTGAAAAGTCGAATTATAAGTACAATTAAGTCTCACAAGTGTTTAAGAACTTAGGTAAAATCCCCAACTAGAACAAAGTATTTAGCCTAACATAACTGAATCTAATAAACAAATTACTATGGAACTCATAACAAAATAAAACAAGGAATAAAGCAATTTAATTGTTTCTTCACTGTATGTTCTAAAATGTGGATGAGGGTGTGATGAAGCAATCTTCAAACTCTCCAAAGAAGCTTATGTGGTGCATGAATTGATCTCAATCTCCAAGTTACGGGAGTCTTCAACTCCCGTTCTCTCTCTGTCACTACTCGTCGCTGTTGCTGCCAATTCTCCCCAAAAACCTGCTGTGTTCTCTCGTATTTTCTACCCTAGTTGATGTCTACAATTCTTTCCCAAAGATAGCGTATAAATCTCCAAGTAAAAAGCCCAGCCAAAAGCCCATAAATAAGTGGAAAAGGGAAGAAGCTCTTATATCCTGCTGAAAGTCAACCAAAAACGGGTCCAAAATCCGCTTCAAAACGCATGATAAAGATCTGGAATCCTAAAACCAAGGTGAATCCACACAATCTAGGTCTCTTTAGCGAACTGGACCTGAAAACATGATCACGTAATGTGACTCTCTAATACAATTCCAAAATGGCGACTTCTAGCTTCTTTTTGAGCAAAAGCTCTAATCCTACATCCAAATCGACAAAGTGGATCAAAACATGACAATAAGGACAAATAAAGTCATAGAAAGGGGGAAAATGTAACAAAGAATCATGCAATAAAACCACTTATCAGTCAGATATTAGGAAAACTTGTTATATGGGACTTTATACTTTGGTGTAGTCTGGGTAGTACCTTGATCATTAAGCTAAATACTCTATACCCACGAACCAGTCCTTGGTTCTCTATTTTTCAGGCATGGTCTGTAATAAAAATATATTTAAAATACGTTTATATAGGAGTATATTGGAAGAATTCACGAGTTTTAGGGAACTTTTCTTGACATGCACTTGGTATATTTCGTAATAATTAAAAATATATAGGAAAACACGTTATATTCCAATTTATACTTTGCTTCCGTAACGGAGTACCTTGAAGTTTCGAAATAGTGCTTGAAAAATGTGTCCATGTACTCGATTCTCTATTTCTGTCACATATTAGGAAAACTCGTTATATGGGAATTTATACTTTGGTCCAGTCTAGGTAGTACCTTGATCTTTACGCTAAATACTCTATACCCACGAACCTGTACTCGATTCTCTATTTTTCAGGCATAGTCTGTAATAAAAATATATTTAAAATAAATTTATATAGGAGTATATTGGATGAATTCACGAATTTAAGGGAACTTTTCTTGACATGCACGTGGTATATTTCGTAATAATTAAAAATATATAGGAAAACTCGTTATATGGGAATTTATACTTTGATTCCGGAACGAAGTACCTTGATGTTTCGAAATAGTACATAACAAATGCATCCTTGTACTCGATTCTCTATTTCTATCACATATTAGGGAAACTCGTTATATGGGAATTTATACTTTGGTCCAATCTAGGTAGTACCTTTATCATTAAGCTAAATACTCTATACCCATGAACTAGTACTCGATTCTCTATTTTTTAGGCATGGTGTGAACACCTCGATTTTGCACCTCGTCATACGATGACATTTCACAGAATTGATAACTCAGCCCCGCCAGATATTAGGCAGACTCCGGACGCCCAGGCGACCCATGAGAGTCAAACCCAAGGGTCCATATCACACGACATACCCTTGGTAGCCCCTAACCCTCTCGCTATCCTTCCATATATTCGTCGGATCCCGAATTCGATGAAATATTACGGTAGGACATCATAGTAGAAGCATTTCGGTCTTCGATTCACTCAACTCGAACGTGAAACGAAGGAGAAAACACCAAAAAACCAAACAAATGCGCGAACCCTAGCCAGGCCCAACCTGCGAGAAAGCCATCAGGCTGGTGGCACCAGCCGGCTGGCTAGTCACGGCCAGGCGCATCAGTCTGGCTGGCCGGTCGGTCCCTCCTGCGTTGCCCTAACCTTCCTTATGGGTCTTGCAGCCCTAACCTTCCATTTTTACGGTGATTTCTCACTTATAAAATGGCCCCTCCCCTCATTTCTACAATTTCTCATTCACTCTCCCCTCCTCTCCCTTCTAAGGTTCGACTTTTCGCCTTAGAATTTCTAAAGAGAGGACCAAGTTTTCGCAACCCGGTCCACTCTAGTCCCTTTTTTAGTCCCGATTTTCGGTTTTAGGTTAGGAATTCTATATTCCTAACCTCTAAAGCCGAAAGGAAGTCCGACGCTTTGCTCAATAGGGTGTTCAGATTTCAAGTCCTGAGTCGAGGCTCTATCCGGTCCCTGCGGTCGTGCTCCTGTGTTCGAGGGGGGAAGCAGCAGTGGGAACGAAGTGAAGTGAAGATAAGACTACGAGGGTGAGTCTCCTTTTAGCCTTTTACGTATTTATTTACTTCCCGCTTTATTTACTTTCATTGTAATAGCCTTATTTCACCCCCCCCCCCCCTATGGGGTGGAACACCCCCCATGGCTAGGGTCGTCGGGCTTAGGTGGTCAACGAGCGAAGGGTCTCCCCTTCCTCGACACCCACCTAGGCTACAACCGGCACCTTAAGCCCCCCTGCCCTCTAGTTTCTTGCTTGTCTAAGTGATTTACCGCTTTCTCGTTTGAAACTTCTAACCTCGTGTGTCTGTGCTAACCCCGAACTTCCCGAGCATAGGGTATAGGGTAGATATACCTAGGTTTAATTCCTTTTCTGATTCGCCGGATACCTTGCACAGGGCTTATAATCCCTCTATAGATTTAACGAAGGCTGGATGGCATCATAGGCAGGAATTAAACCCAAGGTCCCGTCCAAAATAAACTTTCCATAAATAAAACTTTCCCGCTGAGGAAAATTTCCCAAAAATAGGATCTTTTTAGGAAAATACAGAATCCTCTGGTTAACCTGGCATGAGGGTCTAAAGCATCGAGCTTTACTCCCCCTCTACCCGTAAATACCCGAAAGGTTCCTCTTTCTATAAGAAACCTATCAAAATTAACACAAAAGCTTTCTCTTTATGAAAATACCCCCTTTTCTGCCTAACCCGGCACGAGGGTATAAAGCTTCGAGCTTTACTCCCCCTCTACCCATAAATACCCGAAAGACAACTCTTTCCATCAGAGAACTTTCCCTTTTTTACAAAATAACACAAAAACTCTACAAAACCGAGGCGTGACGAACTTCACATGTCTACTACATACCCTACTCTCAGAAGTTCGGGGTATGAACTACATTGGCTCTGATTCCCAAGCTCCATAGGATTCGTAGGCAGCCGGCTCCTTCCGGCACGAAGCCAAAGGGATCCAATCCCTATATTCCACATACACACACACACACACACACACACACACACACATATATATATATATATATATATATATATGTACTTGCTTGCAATTACTTGTTTATACATTTTGGGGAACCACGATGGTCGTTTGGTATTGGTGAGAAGACCCGAAAGGGGCGATAGGGGGTGATAGGTTTCTCTGGACACGCACAGGGACACATTTTGGGGAATCCCTTCCCCAATCGTAACTTAGCTCCCAAACCCGTCTGTTAACATCGTCCGTGAATGTGGGAGAGAAAGAACGACCAACAGACTTGACAAGTATTACGGCCTAGTGGTACAAGACTACATCTGGGTATTGACGTTCTACGGTAGTGCCTGACTATACTGCAACAAAGGCAACCCCCTACTCCAACCGGTTTTAAAGCGTCTTTAGGGTCAGCCGAGTATTGGGGCACTGGACACGCACAGGGACACGTGAGCCTATACAGGTTTCGCTCTCAACCTCAACCGAGTGGGTGGTGACTCTAAACCTCAAATGGCGAACAGGGAAGGATGCCACACCAAAGGTAAAACCCATCCTTACATCGCCATCCAACAACGATCCTGCAACATCACATTCATCTAACCAAAACATCCCACAAACCCCCAAAAAGAAAAGAGGGCCTCACTTGCCGAGCTGCCCGCAGTGGCGACTCTGGTGGGGATATCTAAGAGAGCTAGACTTTAACCGCAGCCGAGCCAAATTACCAAAGGGTTCCCCAAACCCCATATGTGTTTACTTTATTTTGCAAGCTTACCCATATATATATATATATATGTCTATCTATCTATCTATATATATATATATATATATATATATATATATATGTATACCTATATGTGTACCTACGTGCTTTGATCCCGCGTTAGAGACCTCACACACTTCACGACCTGTATTGCATCTGCATAACGTGAGAGTTAAACCCTGAGGCATGGTATTCAGAGATTGGGGGAGGTCATGACCCCCCGTCAAAGGTACTATGACCCTCAGCCACTTGCTCTAGTACTTAGTGCAAACCGCCCAAGACAATTATGTCAAGTCGTTGGTACTTAAGAGGGCCGCTCGTGCCCCACCTACTTGACTGGAAATCCTCCCGCATACTACACTAAGTACGTTAACAAGTCAACAAACTTGTTCTGACATAGGAGTCCTTCGGGGAGGACCCTAGGAGGACATTTTTGGCACTCTAGGCAAGTCATAGCCAAGTGTCGAACACGTGAGGACCGCTCGTGCATATAGACTGCCTATAGGCACACTAAACCCGAGACCGGAGTAGAAACCTCGCCTTTGAGTAAAACACTAAGAATGAGGCAAGGGTGTCAATATTGCCTTAGATGGGACCCAAATTTCTTGAAAACCCCGTCTATCTATATTGACATTCTACACCAAGTACTAGGACCGCTGTGTCGCCTGGGAGTCCGTCTGGGACATCACCCTGATACTAGGCTACCTATCGTACTTGCAGTCGAACCCCGAACGACTATCACTCACCCCTAAGGCTAGATCAGAAATAACTGAGCACGATAATCAGTTCGACAATTCCGACTCTGGAATCGCTGATCTCAAACAGATACTCCAAACTGTTGTTAAATGAAATGAGGAAGCAGAACAGACTATGAGAGCAATGGCCTCCTACATTCAGACACTACAGGCCGAACAAAAAGGAAAATACCCAGTAGAGAAAGGGGACAGGACCCCTCCTCCTATGAGGATTAGGAAAAATCCTTTGTTTGGCACCATTAAGTAAACTACCGACTGCAGCCTTACTTGCAAGCACAGAGTGAAAGAAACGACTCCCAAACCCGAAGAGGGCGAACTACTGAAATGGCTCCAACTCATGGAGACGGCCTATCAAAAGTTGACCAGAGAGGAGGATTTCCTCGCCTTACATGGTCTCGCACTCGATACTGCACCTATGTTCCCGCCAAACTTCAAAATGCCAAAAATGGACCAATATAATGGTACTACCTGCCCAAAAGTCCACTTAAAAATGTTCTACAGGATGATGACCCCATTCCATCTGTCAGATGAGGCACTAGTCCAAAGCTTCCCGTCCTCCCTCACGGTGGTGGCATAGAGGTGGATTAACTCTATAGACTTGTCTCAAACTAGTACCTGGGAACAACTGTGCAAGAAATTTTTGGCACAGTATCAGTACAACAACGAGATCATATCACTGAGAGGGATCTCGAAACCATTATGCAGGAACCTAGGGAAATCCTAGTAGCCTTTGTGACTCGCTGGAGGAATAAGGCTGCCCAGATGCTGACGAGGCTGGATGAAGAGACGCAGGCCACTATAGTACAGAAAAACCTCCTTCCCATGCACCAGAGTCACCTTATGAGTCAATACTTCCCCACTTTCAAGGCCCTCATCGAAGCTGGATCCCGGATAGAGGACCTCATCAACAATGTAACATTGAGGACTGAAGGGGAAATGAGGGCTTTTCCTCCTCGCAACCGTGGGAACCCTTCGGCCTATAACCATGTGCCTCCCGCCTCCATCAACGCCACTACCGAGGCATCGAGGAATAATCCCCAGAGGTACGAGCTATATGCTCCCCTCAAAAGACTCTTCCTTCGAGCCAAGGAAAGGGTACTGATAAAACCCGTGGGACCAATACCCCCTCTGGCCATTCCACCAATTCCTGGGATCCAAAAGCCTACTGTGATTACTACTAGGGGAAGGACCATGATACTAACCGATGTTTCGTGTTGAGAAACATCGTCAACCGCCTCATCTCCAAAGGCAAAATACTGACGCCAACACCGCCTAAACCCAATGTCACCACCAATTCGATGCCAAATCACCATATCAACTTGATATTGGTGGAGGCAGAAAACAGCATGAAGGAAGAGGTCACAACCCACACCTCCAACTGTTGCCTCTTCCTGGATTGGGAGGACTTCCTCAAACCGCTAGAGGGTAGTCAAGAGGTGTCACATGTCACCCGAGGGGGAAGACAATTCAAACTCCCACACCTCGAATCTGATAACCCGGCCGCCGCGATGCGTTAGTCAAATAGTGAGACTCCCCCGGCTGACGAAAACTCAATGATAAAATAGCTTAAGAAAACTCAAGCTTAGATAAGCATCTGGGGCTTGCTTAATGACCTCAGCTGAACACAGAAAGGCCGTATGCAAAATGCTGGGTGAGGCCAACGTACCAACTGACACCTCGCCCACAGACTTGGCCAATCTCATAGGTTCTATCCAGTCACGTACTGGCATATCCTTCACCGATGCCGACTTGCCCAAGGAAAGGAACGAGCACAATAACGCCCTCAATGTCACCGTGGCCGCCAAGGGCATGTAAATCCCCCTTCTACTAGTCAACAATAGGTTGGCTATCAATGTCTATCCCTTACCCAACATGGAGAGACAGGGCATTTCCCGAAAGGAGCTCATACCTTCCGCACAGGCCGCCTGTAACGCCCCGAAAATCCGAATTATAAATCTGTATGTTCGGATCGAATATTTGCGCAATTATTATTTTATTTGATAATTATTATGTAATTTTAGAATTATTTCGTATATGAATGAATTCTGTATTTAAATTACAAATTGCCAATGTGCGTTTAATAATATGAATTTTGACTGTAATTACATGTTATTTGGACAACGTGAGATTTCGAACTTATTTTGCAAAATTACGACCTTGCCCCTTCGGTTTCTAAACCTTAGTCAACTTGACTAAGTCAATCTCTCTCCCTCTCTATTCCATTCACGCGCAAAGAGAGAAAAAGAGAAGAAAGAAAAAGAGAGAAAAGAGAAGAAAGAAGAAAGAAATTCCAACGATCGTTCCGACTCCGTTTCCCGACGGATTTTCGAGCCGTTTACGTCTACGAACTCCTCGCGATCTCATCTACGAGTAAGCTCTCCCGAAATTTCTCGATTTAATGCCTTCATTACTTTGATTTTTGGATTTTTGATTATAGTTGAATAATTTAGGTTTTTATATGATTTTGATAGAAAATGTGGATGGATTTTCGTGTTTATTGTTTCTACGTATAGCTTATGTATTGTAGATGATTATATGTGAGAATTAGGGTTTGATTTGCATGTTTTAGTGATTAATCGTTGGATTAAGGTTTGAATTCGCGTAGGTTTTGTTTCTGCGATATGTTTCTGCTTGAATCGGTGCACACGGCCTTGAGGCCGTGTGCATGAGGCCGTGCGCATGAGGAATCGCACACGGGCTGGTGCACACGGCCTTGAGGCCATGTGCATGAGGCCGTGCGCGTTTCTTGATCGTGCACGGCCTCGCCACACGGCCGTGCACAAGGCCGTGTGGAAGGCTCGAACAGTGCCCTGACCTTCTGTAAGTCAGGGTACAAATTGGCCTACGGGTCCCGCTTCGGCTCGTCTTTTCCAAATTCTTTCTTCGCTCGTGTATTCGATATGTATGATATAGATTGGAATTGCATGATTTATGAATTTACGACATGTTCGGGTATGTGAATAGTGCATTTTAAGTTTTCGTTAAATTTTCTAACTTTTGCATGTGAAGTCCGATTTTTCCGAAATTCGAATGCATGCTTCTCTATGATATTCTAAGCATGTTCGTAAAGTTTCGTTGCATTTGGAATTGATTTACATTTTTAAATTTGCGATTTACTCCGTTTTCGTTTGAGAATTTGAACCTAAGTGATTTATTTAATTGTATAACGTGCTTCTATGTGTTCTAATTCTTTCGTATAAGCCATGCGTCGTCGTTAGTCTTATTTGGTTGTGTCTTGGTATTTTTGCAGACGATACTCCTGTGGAGTAGCGCCGGTCCTTGCTCCTTTTGTTCATTTTGCATAGCCAGGTGAGGCTTTCCTTTTCTGATTCCAGTATTACTACGTATATATATATAAATAAGCCTCTCCCCATATAAGCCTCGTTTATGTTTTGGTTTTCACACCGTTTATATATATATATACTTAGTAGATATTTATGATTATTATGTTCATTTGATTTATCGAAAATTATTTGATATGAAAAAGTATTACGTATAGTCTTCGAAATGTTTACGAAAGAGACATGTAAAACCTTTTTGTTTCTAAGGCGAACTTTGGCCTTCGGCCTCGCATATGACATGTCTCGAACGGTCTTTTGGCCAACCCGAAATGTTTGAAAAGCGAGTTATGAAATGTTTGCATGATCGTTTGGGCCCGGAGTAAGAGCGATAGGACGAAGTCGGTAGACGTCGGGTCTACGGCGTAAATCCTATGGTTTCCTCCATTTGGGAGCTCGAGGTAAGGCCGGAGTGGCAGCCCTTTGAGTACCTGAGTTATTCTAGTCAGTTACGAGTAGTTCGGATTTAGCGGTCCGTCTACATTGGAGGCATAAGGGTGGTTTCCGGTTTTTATATATGGATATTGGAGTTCAGGGCTCGACTCGCCGAGTCATAAGATATGTTATGTTTTATGTTAAATCACCACCCGATTACGAAAACCTTTCTTTTATGTTGATTTCTTTTAATTTAAAATTGGTGATTTATTTTCCGTTTTGTTATATACATTATTATTCCCTCCTCACTTAGTCGTTTGACTAACCCCCTCTGTTTTACCCCTGTACTGGTTTCTGGATACTAGGCGGGATCTGCGTTGTCGTCGTCCCGTCTTAGAGTTACATTCTTTTTGCTCATGTATAACTCTCATTCAGTATGGCTATGATTTATGTCTTTTGATTTTAGGATTTATTAGAATGTATTCGGGAGTTTGTATTGAACCCGTTATTATATAATTATCGGGATATTGTACCGAACCTGTTTGTTATTTAATTAAGTGAATTTCGTTAGCCTTGGTGGGCTTTAATAATTGTGCAATTTATCATGCTTTAATGTTTGATTATTTCGCTTCCGCACTTCTGTCTCGTTGTTTATTTAAAACCCCCGCCTAGTAATTGAGTAAATGCTTGCCGTTCGCCAGGTTTCGATTCGGGTCGGATCCCATTCCGGCTTCGGGTCGGGACTCGGTGCGGGGCGTGCGTTACCCGTTTGGGGCGCCCGCTACAGTTGGTATCAGAGCGCTTTGATCCAATGGCCTAGGCTCTGAATCGTCTTGTTTTGTCGTGTCTGTTTAGGTTGTACGGCTTAGGATTACGTGTTTGTGGCTATGTGATTATTTGAATAAATTTCTCTACGTGTTACAGCTTTTCATAATCACTTATCGTCATGCATGTTTGGTATTGAATGTGCAGAATGCCTCCTCGTCGTGAACCGCCAGGTCCGCCTCCAGGTGTTCCTACTCCGGCACAGTTTATGGAAGCCTTAGGGCAATTCATGGTTCATACCAACAGAGCTACGCCACCACCTGCCCCCGAGAATGATATGGGAAGGTTTCTTAAGCTCAACCCTCCGCAGTTCGAGGGTGCACCTGATGATGTTATCACCGAGGCTTGGATATCGGCGATGGAAAAGAGATTCCGAGTAATGGAGTGTCCGGACCCTAAGAGGGTCGAGTTAGCAGTATATCAGATGATAGGAGCTGCTCAGGATTGGTGGGCCCGTATCGAACAGAGATGGCAGCGAGAGCATGTGGTCCCGTCTTGGGATCAGTTTTTGGTGGAGTTTCAGGCCAAGTATATTCCTTTGGTGGTCCGACAGAGACGTGAGCGAGAGTTCCTGGCTCTCAAGTAGGGTACTTCTACCGTTGACCAGTACGAGGCTCATTTCTCCAGGCTTATTATTCACTGCTCGTATATGGTTGACGACGAGCAAAGGAAGACTCGACAGTTCATCGAGGGATTGTCGAACGAGATTCGTATGCATATGCTCGGGAACAGACTTCAGTTCTACACAGATGCAGTCGAGACGGCCCTTTCTATAGAGTCTGATCTTCGACAGATGAGACCGACATTAGCACCTGCCCCTGCAGCCGCCAAGAGTTTTGCTTCTGGTTCGAAGAGGCCATTTATTCCGTCTGGGTCCTCTTCTGGGAAGAAGCCGTTCAGGAGCGCCATTCAGCCTGCTCCTCCCCGACCTCAGCTTGCTCCTCCTCGACCTCAGGGATTTCCACGACCTGTCTGTGGATTTTGTCAGGGCCCGCACTTAGAGGCCAAATGTTGGAGGAAGAACGGTCTTTGCTACGGATGCGGTAGCCCCGATCACAGAATTGGTGAATGTCCGAAGAGAAGACCGGTACAGCAGGGAGCCGCTCAGCCTCAGGCTTACACTCGTGTTTACGCCTTGGAAGGCGATGCTGAGGATGCTGTTGCAGATCCGACAGATGTGGTGGAAGGTACTATGTATATAAATGGCATCCCCATACATGCATTATACGACTCGGGTGCTTCACACTCATTTATTGCGCCTGCTGTTTCCTTATCTGTGCATGCGCCTGTTTCGTTGCTTGATTATGTGCTAGTGGTTGGTTCGCCGTTGGGTTCGAAGGTCGTTGCGAACCGAGCACTTAAACGTTGTCCGATTGTCATCGAGGATATCGAGTATCTAGCAGATTTGATCGAGCTGCCGATGAAGAAATATGGAGTTATTCTCGGAATGGATTGGTTGTACGAGCATCGGGCGAAGGTTGATTGTTTCGAGAAGAAGGTTATTCTGGGCTCTAATGAGGTTAAGGGTTTCCGATCAGGAGAAGGCCCGTATATCTCAATGATGGAAGCCAAGAAGCTCGTTCAGAAAGAAGAAGCGACGTGCTTTATAGCTTACATTCTCAACTGCCCGAAGGACCAGACAAAGATCGAAGAGACGCCCGTGGTCAATGAATTCATCGACGTGTTTCCCGAGAATCTGGAATTCTTGCCACCAGATCGGGATATAGAGTTTGTGATTGATCTAGTTCCGGGAGCCGAGTCTTATTCGAAGTCGCCGTACCGAATGGCTCCTGCTGAGTTGAAAGAATTGAAGAATCAACTCGACGAACTTCTTTCTATTGGATATATCCGACCGAGTGCCTCGCCTTGGGGTGCTCCAGTCTTGTTCGTGAAGAAGAAAGATGGTACACTTCGCATGTGTATCGATTACCGAGAGTTGAACAAAATGACGGTGAAGAACAAGTATCCTTTACCGCATATCGAGGAATTGTTCGACTTGTTGCAAGGATCGATGGTTTATTCCAAGCTCGATCTCAGACAAGGATATTACCAGCTCCGTATCCGATCAGACGATGTCCCGAAGACAGCTTTCAACACCCGATACGGACATTTCGAGTTTGTGGTCATGCCGTTTGGACTCACGAATGCCCCAGCAGCTTTTATGGACATGATGCACAGAATTTTCCGTCCGTACCTCGACAAGTTTGTCGTTATTTTCATTGACGACATCTTAGTGTTCTCGAAGTCCGAAGAAGAACACGCTGAACACCTCCGGATTGTGCTCCAAGCTTTGAGAGAGCACCAGTTGTTTGCTAAGTTTAGGAAATGCAAATTCTGGATTGACCGAGTGACCTTCCTAGGTCATGTCATATCTGGAACGGGAATCGAGGTAGATCCTTCGAAGATTGAGACAGTGCTGGATTGGGAGAGACCTAAGACTCCTACAGAGATCCGTAGTTTCTTGGGATTAGCAGGATACTACAGACGTTTTGTCAAGGATTTCTCTAAACTTGCAGGTCCGTTAACAGCATTGACGAAGAAGGAAGCTAAGTTTGAGTGGTCAGCCAAATGTGAAGCTAGTTTTCAGGAGCTCAAGAAGAGATTGACCACAGCCCCAGTACTGACCCTGCCAGAGGGTTCTGAAGGATTTGTCGTGTATGCAGATGCGTCACACGAAGGGTTAGGTTGTGTATTAATGCAGAATGGGAAAGTTATAGCTTATGCATCGAGGAAGCTAAAGCCAGCTGAAGAGAACTATCCCACACACGACCTTGAACTAGCCGCCGTGGTATTTGCATTATTGAAATGGTGTCATTACCTCTACGGCATCACATTCGACATCTTCACAGATCATAAGAGCCTTCAGTACTTGTTTACTCAGAAGGAATTGAACAAACGACAAGGCCGTTGGATGGAGTTATTTGAGGATTACGATTGCAAGATCCAGTACCATCCCGGGAAGGCGAATGTCGTAGCCGATGCATTGAGCCGGAAGGCAAGCATAGCCCAGCTAGAGGCTAAGTTAGAGGGAGTTCACATCAGTTCTCAGGCCCATGTTCACAGCATATCAATCCAGTCAGAATTGGGTCGAAAGATTCGAGATATTCAGGCTACTGATGAGTGGACTCAGAGGCAGATAGTTCACATCGCAGCTGATTCTGAGACTCAGTTTGGTGTGGACGACACTGGAATTCTCTGCTACAAGTCCCGAGTTTGTGTCCCGGAGAGTTTAAGGAAAGAGATTCTTGAAGAGGCTCATAACATACCTTACACAGTTCATCCAGGTGGAAGTAAGATGTACCGGGATTTGAAAGAATTATTCTGGTGGAGAGGTATGAAGAGAGACGTAGCTGATTACGTCAAGAGATGCTCGACTTGTCAGCAGGTTAAAGTTGAACATCAAAGACCGGGAGGTTTGCTTGAGCCACTACCGATTCCTACATGGAATTGGGAGGGTATTGCCATGGACTTCGTGTCTGGTTTGCCTAAAGTTAGAGGTGGCTACGATAGCATTTGGGTGATTATCGACCGACTATCCAAGAGTGCTCACTTCCTACCGATCAACATGTCGTACAAAGTGGATAGGTTGGCAGAGATTTATCACCGAGAGATTGTCAAGCTTCATGGAATTCCGACTACGATAGTGTCTGACAGAGATGCTCGATTTACTTCCCGTTTGTGGCAACAACTTCAAGAACGAATGGGAACGAAGCTGACTTTCAGTACAGCCGCACATCAGCAAACCGATGGTCAGTCAGAGAGGATGATCAGATATCTCTGTGATATGCTTCGAGCTTGTGCCCTGGATTTTCGCAACAATTGGCACGACCAGTTGCCTCTAATCGAGTTTGCTTACAACAACAGTCATCAGTCTACGATCGGAATGGCACCTTACGAAGCGTTGTATGGCAGAAAGTGTAGGTCCCCGTTGTTTTGGGATCTCGAGGATTGGCGTTGGACGAAAGATGATAAGGATCGAGGAACTCCTCCAAAGTTTCTCCAAAATGTCATCGACCGTATCCAGATCATTTGGTAGAGAATGTGGGCAGCTCAGGATCGACAGAAGAGCTATGCCGACACCCGCCGCCGACCGTTGGAATTTGAGGTTGGTGACAGAGTATTCCTCAAAGCTTCTCCTCGAAAGGGTTTCACCCGAATTGGGAAAGGAGGAAAGTTAAGTCCGAGATTTTTGGGCCCCTATGAGATTCTGGAAAGAATTGGGAACGCGGCGTACAGGTTAGAGTTGCCGCCGAGTCTGACAGGGATTCACAACGTCTTTCATGTTTCCCAACTCCGGAAATACTTCCCAAATGAGTCCGAGATCCTTCCTGTTGAGGAAATTGAACTAGAGCCGGATTTGACCTTTGTTTCGAAGCCGGTGAAGATATTAGATAAGAAGACTCAAGCTCTGCGCAACCGAGAGATTTCTCTTGTCAAAGTCCTTTGGAGAAATCAGACAACCGAAGAAGCTACATGGGAGACCGAGGACAAGATGCGCAAGTTTCATCCGGAATTATTTCAGCCGGACGAGTAGAATCTGGGGGCCAGATTCTCATAAGGAGGGGTGATTGTAACGCCCCGAAAATCCGAATTATAAATTTGTATGTTCGGATCGAATATTTGCGCAATTATTATTTTATTTGATAATTATTATGTAATTTTAGAATTATTTCGTATATGAATGAATTCTGTATTTAAATTACAAATTGCCAATGTGCGTTTAATAATATGAATTTTGACTGTAATTACATGTTATTTGGACAACGTGAGATTTCGAACTTATTTTGCAAAATTACGACCTTGCCCCTTCGGTTTCTAAACCTTAGTCAACTTGACTAAGTCAATCTCTCTCCCTCTCTATTCCATTCACGCGCAAAGAGAGAAAAAGAGAAGAAAGAAAAAGAGAGAAAAGAGAAGAAAGAAGAAAGAAATTCCAACGATCGTTCCGACTCCGTTTCCCGACGGATTTTCGAGCCGTTTACGTCTACGAACTCCTCGCGATCTCATCTACGAGTAAGCTCTCACGAAATTTCTCGATTTAATGCCTTCGTTACTTCAATTTTTGGATTTTTGATTATAGTTGAATAATTTAGGTTTTTATAAGATTTTGATAGAAAATGTGGATGGATTTTCGTGTTTATTGTTTCTACGTATAGCTTATGTATTGTAGATGATTATATGTGAGAATTAGGGTTTGATTTTCATGTTTTAGTGATTAATCGTTGGATTAAGGTTTGAATTCGCGTAGGTTTTGTTTCTGCGATATGTTTCTGCTCGAATCGGTGCACACGGGCTGGTGCACACGGCCTTGAGGCCGTGTGCATGAGGCCGTGCGCGTTTCTTGATCGTGCACGGCCTCGCCACACGGCCGTGCACAAGGCCGTGTGGAAGGCTCGAACAGTGCCCTGACCTTCTGTAAGTCAGGGTACAAATTGGCCTACGGGTCCCGCTTCGGCTCGTCTTTTCCGAATTTTTTCTTCGCTCGTGTATTCGATATGTATGATATAGATAGGAATTGCATGATTTATGAATTTACGACATGTTCGGGTATGTGAATAGTGCATTTTAAGTTTTCGTTAAATTTTCTAACTTTTGCATGTGAAGTCCGATTTTTCCGAAATTCGAATGCATGCTTCTCTATGATATTCTAAGCATGTCCGTAAAGTTTCGTTGCATTTGGAATTGATTTACATTTTTAAATTTGCGATTTACTCCATTTTCGTTTGAGAATTTGAACCTAAGTGATTTATTTAATTGTATAACGTGCTTCTATGTGTTCTAATTCTTTCGTATAAGCCATGCGTCGTCGTTAGTCTTATTTGGTTGTGTCTTGGTATTTTTGCAGACGATACTCCTGTGGAGTAGCGCCGGTCCTTGCTCCTTTTGTTCATTTTGCATAGCCAGGTGAGGCTTTCCTTTTCTGATTCCAGTATTACTACGTATATATATATAAATAAGCCTCTCCCCATATAAGCCTCGTTTATGTTTTGGTTTTCACACCGTTTATATATATATATACTTAGTAGATATTTATGATTATTATGTTTATTTGATTTATCGAAAATTATTTGATATGAAAAAGTATTACGTATAGTCTTCGAAATGTTTACGAAAGAGACATGTAAAACCTTTTTGTTTCTAAGGCGAACTTTGGCCTTCGGCCTCGCATATGACATGTCTCGAACGGTCTTTTGGCCAACCCGAAATGTTTGAAAAGCGAGTTATGAAATGTTTGCATGATCGTTTGGGCCCGGAGTAAGAGCGATAGGACGAAGTCGGTAGATGTTGGGTCTACGGCGTAAATCCTATGGTTTCCTCCATTTGGGAGCTCGGGGTGAGGCCGGAGTGGCAGCCCTTTGAGTACCTGAGTTATTCTAGTCAGTTACGAGTAGTTTGGATTTAGCGGTCCGTCTACATTTGAGGCATAAGGGTGGTTTCCGGTTTTTATATATGGATATTGGAGTTCAGGGCTCGACTCGCCGAGTCATAAGATATGTTATGTTTTATGTTAAATCACCACCCGATTACGAAAACCTTTCTTTTATGTTGATTTCTTTTAATTTAAAATTGGTGATTTATTTTCCGTTTTGTTATATACATTATTATTCCCTCCTCACTTAGTCGTTTGACTAACCCCCTCTGTTTTACCCCTGTACTAGTTTCAGGATACTAGGCGGGATCTGCGTCGTCGTCGTCGCGTCTTAGAGTTACATTCTTTTTGCTCATGTATAACTCTCATTCAGTATGGCTATGATTTATGTCTTTTGATTTTAGGATTTATTAGAATGTATTCGGGAGTTTGTATTGAACCCGTTATTATATAATTATCGGGATATTGTACCGAACCCGTTTGTTATTTAATTAAGTGAATTTCGTTAGCCTTAGTGGGCTTTAATAATTGTGCAATTCATCATGCTTTAATGTTTGATTATTTCGCTTCCGCACTTCTGTCTCGTTGTTTATTTAAAACCCCCGCCTAGTAATTGAGTAAATGCTTGCCGTTCGCCGGGTTTTGATTCGGGTCGGATCCCATTCCGGCTTCGGGTCGGGGCTCGGTGCGGGGCGTGCGTTACCCGTTTGGGGCGCCCGCTACACCGCCAGAGCCTATGAGCACCAGACGGGATGTTCTGGGCACTATAGTCCTAACTCTCAAGATAGCGCCAATAGAAACACCAGCCAACTTCCAAATGCTGGACGTCCCGGCCTGTTTTAATCTCCTGCTCGGACGACCTTGGCTCCACGACAACAAGGCCATCGTATCCTCCCTGCATCAAAAACTAAAATTACCCGTAAACGATAGGTCATCTATAGCGCCCCTTTCCGTAGGAGGAGAAAGGACACCACATCCGCACCGAGACGAACTCCCAAACGAGGTGGATGTACCCCATTTAAAGAACCATCCCGGCGAACGGCAAGCACTCAATCTATACCGGCAACAACGTACCTAGTCGAACAACAACAACCAACAAAATAACAGAGTGTGGAAGCTTAACATATCCATATCAATTAAACATTCAATGTCACACGGGGCATTAATTAACATAATTCAATATTCAACAACTACATAATTAACTAGTCAATGCTCAACGAATATCCATCAACATCATCGAATATCAATAATCATTAATATATCTATTTCTACTAAACAAAACGATTCAATTATAAAAGACAGACTGTTGTTGGACACTACTAACAATTACCAAGGACACGAGGACCAAGACTTACGGCCCGCTGTTGCCAACCGACATGAGAGGTGACAACGCCACCTGTCGACCTGAAGTAAGAATTAAAAATAACGAGGGGTGAGTATAAATGATACTCAGTGAAGGTAAAGAGGGAACAAGTACGAGCCACGCTTCCTGTTTTTATATATGTATATAGGAAAATACATTTGCTAAATGAAGAAAATCCGGAATGTGCTTCGACTTGCATAACAACAATTAATAAGCAGTAATAATAAAGCATAAATAAAGACAAGTAATATCCCAGCGAGAATGGGTCTGTTCCTCCTTATAACCCCTTCATGTCATTATAAAACTCCATCTCCGGTGTCTAATCCCACAGTGCGACCATGGGCGACGAATTTAATTTTAGGAAAACGTGCAACGGATGCTACGCCCACCATCGCTCCCAACCGTGGCTATCAACTCCTGATGGGCCACGATTGACGCTTAATTTTGGGAAAAGTACCTCGGGCAACACCCTGGACGCTCGTCCCCAAGTGAGACCCTCGAATACCCTCCCGGCCCCATTAAAGAAAGTCCATAATTTATGCTCGCATTTCTAGAAACATTATAAGTTGTATACCAAATGGGCATTTAAGCAAGTGTGTGACGACAGAGGGGGTGACTATAAGTTTCATACGTGTTGGGATGTGCTGACGGACTCCCCTAACGACTTCCCTCATAGACCCCAACCAAAGTAAAAGTATCACGTTGAAGAGAAAGAGTTTACTTGCCTCTTAAAAACAAAACGATTTAGATATACTTATAGGTATAAGATGATATCAAAACATTTATTATTAAAATCATGAAAATATAATTAAATATTTAATAGATATACAAGAAGGGAAATCAAATCAATATGAGCACGTAAGGGTAGTTCGAAATAAATAAAAGAAATCCTTACTCCAGTTGAAAGCATTTTAAAACCCTCACCTGGGAGCACGGGAATGACAAGACACTCAAGCTATTCCTCAAAAAGACGGCATGAAACTGTCAGACGACAAACCAAATAAGACAACAGGACGTACGACTCTTAAGGACTACAACGCATGAAAGACCAAATAATAATCATGTAGTGATTGAAATTACAAGTAAAATGCAATTAAATCCATTTAACGAAAGATACGAAATTAAAGATGCTAAACATGTTCTAATTGCACATTCATGCATAATATATTATAAAGAAGCACTCATGCGATTTTCGGATCATTTGAACAACATTCAAAAATTGGGGAAAAAGTCCTAAACGAAAAAGGCTCGATTCAAGGTCCGAACGAGGTCGAAATTTTGAAAACTTTATGAAATATTCATCCTTGAATCATATGGAAGCTATAGGTGAAAACGACTCAATTTTAAGGGGTCGTATGCAAAAAGTCAACTTTTAGTTTTTGGCCAATTGACTCCATTACCGTGAGCAATTAAGGAAAAAGGCTGAAAATTTGGTTAAGGCATTCGCACGGGCTAACGCACGGCCTTGTGCACGGTCTTGAGCACGCACTCAAGACCGTGCAAGATAAAACAAGGGCGCATTGGCTTGCGCACCGGGCTGCGCAGGCCGGTGCAGGCTTAAGGTGGTACGCACTGTCTGGTGCACGGTCTTGCCAAGACCGTGCGTTGGACCGTGTGGTTCAACTTACAGGTGCAGAAAACGCGATTCTCATTTTTCTCACGAGGCTTTCGTCCTAAAATCAACTAGGGTGAATTCTATAGCTAAAATCAACACATAAAATTCACGCTCATGCATTGTACACATTAATAGCTACCATTTGATCCGAACTACACGGAAAATGGTAAACTCTAACCTACAAACCCATCAAATTATCAAATATTCATTTTAAAATGAAAGCTAGAAAATCGAAGGACTCCCTTGGCACAACCCTCAATGGCACACATGAGAGGATAGGGAACTGATGACCGGCATGCTATGCTCCCTACAAGAGTTCGGACTTACGGAAGAAGAGGCGGATGAACGCCTCGACTTCATTGAGATACTACCTCAGAGTGAAAAGGGCTGGGATCTCTAGGAAGCAAAATCTAGGGGACTGTTATTAGGCGACCTAGTGCTTAAGGAAATCCGAGGTGAGCCGAGGGATCCGAGAGGGAAGTTTAGCCCCAATTGGTCCGGGCCTTACCTCATCAAGGAAATCATGACAAGAGGTGCAGTTTGGCTAACTGACCTCGACGGAGTCGCGTTTGCCTCCCCTACGAACCCAGATCAACTTAAGAAGTACACACCGTGAGAAAGACTACAGATGTTGTTCCCAAACCCCCTTCTTTTTCTAGCCACTACCGTTCTTCCGTTACGCATGTAACAAGAACTACGTGTAGCTTGATCCTCCATGAGAGCAGTTTTTGAGTAAAAATCCCTGTAAATGGCCAAGTCTAACTATAAAGACTCACGCCTCAGGCAAAGAAGCGACCTCACGAGACTAGGTCATCTTTTCAAAATATAGTTTGTGAGGAAAATGGAGGTACGTAGGCAGCTCGAGAAGTTACTTCGAGTTCAGCTACAATTTTCAAAAAAATTATCTTTCCCCTAGCCAATCTGAGCCAAGTGACGGGACGTTGCCACAATTCCGTCACAATCCCCTTTCTTTCTTAGCCTTTCTAAGTGCTCGAAAAGCGCCTTTGAGTGCAAAATGGCTTTCACACGTAAAAGTCTGAGAGCTCACAAAACAAAAATGAGTGGAAAAGACCCAAAGAGAAAAAAAGAAACAAAAAGGGGCGAAAAAAAATCGATCAAAAGATCCCCAGGGCGAAAAGGGGCAAAACAAGAAAAAAAAAGAGAGAAAATGTGAAGAAAAGTGAGCCAAAAAAACGGACTAAATAAAGTTCTAAAAGCCGCACGCACTAAGCTCTTACTTTTACCTAACCATGTTAATCACCCCAGCCTTTCTATCAAGCATTCAACCTCATTCTACTGACCTACCCTGAACGGCATCCAAGGAAATAATGGTACACAGAAAGAGGTACCTTTAGTCGGTCTAGGCTAGTCGGTGTAGGTACACGTCACTCCCTAGAAGAATGAGCGTCACCTGTATCTCCCTAAGGAGATCTGAGATGGTGTCAGGACGGCACCAGTTGTCTGTTCAACCAACTCTCAAAGTCCTTAGGCAAACCAAGGCAATCCGAAAGTCTAGGTTTCCCTTACCCACACTGGGGCTGGAAAAGTCCCTAGGTCTTTAAGGTGTAATCCAAACCTCACTCGTCGCTCAGATCAACATCAGAGAAGCACAACACGATCTATCTTTACAGACGCCATATACTGGGGCTGGGCAAGGCCTCAGTACCTGTACTCGATGTATATGAACAAATTCTACACCGAGGCTGCTTAAGGGAAGGAACTCCCCAACCTGGTTAGGGCCAAGGCCTGCAGCAAATGCCCTATTGCGAGACGCTCGTCTCAGCACAACCCAGTCCACACTAGGGCTGTTCAGCAAGAAGAGATCCCCTCCTAGTTAAGAACAGAATCCCGTGTCTGACACCTCGGTCTGAAATACCCGGTCCTACAATCCGGCCTAAACTGGGGCTGTTTGTAAGGAAGACAGATCCCCCTGGAATGGCCAAATCGGCCTTTGCAAATGCCAACTGGGCACCGCGTCCCGGCTACGAAACGAGTTCGTCCCCCACAGCAGACTGGATCTCGATGTCCTACAAGCCTGGGCCTAGTGCTATATAGGAGCGAGTAGCCTTTGGAAAGGATGAATACTGCAAGAACAATAGGTGGTCTAGGTTCTAACCTAGGTGTCCAGAACGATCCCAGTCAATGTGTACGAACACAAGGGTTGTCCCTCCAGTCAAAGACAAAGTGATCAGGCCCAATCACTTTGGTCTGGGCATGGCAAAATGCCCCAATCCCCACACGCCAACGGCGTGCACCCATCAGGGTGTTATGAAATGGTCATTTCATACATCTATACACACGTGTCTCGAAGACGCAACCACATTATGGAAATGAAGGCAACATTTTCATACATAGATAAGGTTTACAGTTCAGTACAGTATGCAATACGAAAAGTACTACATAGTAGTAGGAAAACCTATCTATACTCCCTACGGTAAGACCCGTCCGCGGAACTACTATCGCTACCATGGTAGGGACTACCTCCGGCCACATAGGCATCATCATCTGAGTCACTCGGAGTGGTGTCCTCGGTATGCTCCTGGGCCATCGCCTGAGCTCGAACCTCATCAATCACCGGTCCACCCTGTGGTCTCTCCGCTGGCCTATCACAGCGCGCCTTGGCACGTCGCTACTGACACACCGCCTTGCCCTTACCCTTCTCAGCAGCAGCCCTATTAGACCCACGCCGAACTGGGGTTGAACGCCGATCATCGGAATAACCCTCTAAGTGATCCCGACGAACAGGCGCATCTCATCCCCATCTCCTCGTCCACTAAGACAAACCCTACAAGAAAAAGAGACAGGTATATCAAATATAGTAGAGATGATAAAACTATAAGGGTAAAAACAGAAAGGGAGACAAACCACGTCTTTCGATCGAAAGACTAACTCCCGATAGAACAAGCCGGTCCTCTTCATAAGCTCCTTCTTCAAGGAGTGGATCATCTTCATGGCCTCCTCATGGGCCACCTTGTAGCCCTGCACAGCCAAGAGGTTACCACTATGCGGCTGAACCTACACGAAATAACAAGAGGAAGGCAAAGGGCATACCTTCTTGTTCGGAAAACAGAATCCCTGGTACCTCGTCTATCTCTGGATGAGGAAGGGTCTGACTCACAGTGTTACCATGGAAGTCGACCATGTCAAAGGTCCATGCAGGAAAAGGCACGTCCGCAACGTGGACTGGGGCTTCCGTCGCCTCCGGAGCATCTCCCTCATCATCGTCGCCATGATCATCATCCCCCTGCTCCCCTTAGGCGGAAGAAACCCCATACGGACGAGGGAATCGACCCATCAAATACTGCCTAACAAAGCCAATGTAAGTCATGGGCCCGTTATAAGCATTCTCGATGATGCCGTGAGGCTCGTCATAAGCCGCCAGTACGTCCGCCTGTCGGGTGAAGGACACGCCCCACACATACGGTAGATCGACCGAAATGGTCAAGGTATGGGTGCCTCATGTCTAGTACAACACCCGGGAACCCAAATAATGGACTCAATCAAAGGGACATCTGTACACGTGATCCCTCATGGGCTGGAGATAGAGATCCTGGTGCGTGATCTCGTCCCACCGTCCCCGCCGCACCTGTATTTGGAACAGAGGTTCAGACAAGGATCTCTCATACCAAGCACAAACTAAAAGGGAGGAGGTTCTCCCCCGGCTAATGGTGACCGACTCCAAAGCCCTCTAACAGGCTACCACTGTCCGACGACCTATAACCTGGACATTCCCCTAAGTGTAACGCCGATCAAGAGGGAAGGCACTCTCCATCGGATCCTCAAAGGTTGGGCTATTGCAACCACCCAATATCTCTACGGCCCATATCTGCAGAAGGTCAAGAAATGGTTACACAAGTACAACCCGATAGGAGATAAAATGCGAGATAAAAAAAAGGCCCCCTAATACATACCGCCCAAGCAGGAGTGTATCCTCTGCATGAGGAGATCCTCAGCCAGGTGTAGGCATCCATCCACAAGTAGCAGGTCGCAAACCCTGCTCTACCCCAAGCGTAGCCTCTAACGAATCCAAGACAGCTAGGGACCCCAGCAACCCCAGTGGTGCACAAGAAGACGAGTTGGCAAAATCGTACTGCACAACTCGTACAACAGGAAAGCCCAAGATAACCTCGCCATCTCGACCGGATCTCAAATGTCAAAGTTACGAGTCACCACACATTTCTGATTCCTCCTAAGGACAGTGCTGATGGACTCGCATAAGTCATACCGGGTCCCAGTAAATTGACCACCCTGTCATTAGTGACGTCCTCCCACCAATCGAGGACCTGAACCACGAAGGGCAGCCCCATAATCATTCATGAATAAGTCCATCGGGGTCATAGTCACCTCAAACGATAGCAACTAGAAGGTCTTGGTGCACTCGCACCATCTCTGACCAAGGGCCCGAGTCATACCCCCAATCTGCCTTATTGCACCCCAAAAATTCAGCGTGAAAGGGCCGCATTCAGGAAAGCCATACGGGCCTACGCACAGTCCCAAAACCGTACGGGTAGGACTGTGTGAGACTAGGTGCGGCCAGCTGTCGTGAGTGCTGCACCGGCTAATGCACGGGGTCCAAGCCCGTGTGTAGGGCCGTGCGTCCTGGGGGAGCTATCCCACATCGGAAATTCATGGTTGAAATGAAGGGTTTATAACCCAATTTCCAAGCACAACTACTACAAGGTTGCAACCCCTTTTGGCATGTGGTTTTAAGCCAAACTTTAGGGTTGTACTCGGTGGGGCGAAGGTTATACCCGCGCGTCCAACGGGTGCCCAAGCAGGGGGTTCCTCCTCTCCGTGCCCGTGGGTCGCGACAGATGGTATCAGAGCCAACCGCCAGTCGTGGGAATAACATTCACGTCCGAGTCGCCGCCAGGGGCTCGACGTGCGTGGGGAGTTGCGCGAGCCGCACTCCACATTCTCCACTGGCGGGGAAGTGACAGGACCTATGTCGCGGCGTAATGAGGACATTACGTTTTGAAGGAGGGGCGATTGTAGCGCCCCGAAAATTTTAGCATAAAAGGGCCGCATTCAGGAAACCCACATGGGCCTACGCACTGTCCCAAGACCGTGCGGGTAGGACCGTGTGTGACTAGGTGCGGCCAGCTGTCGTGAGTGTTGCATCGGCTAACGCACGGGGTTCAAGCCCGTGCGTAGGGCTGTGCGTCCTGGGGGAGCCATCCCACATCGGAAATTAATAATTGAAATGAAAGTGTAGCGGGCGCCCCAACCGGGTAATGCACGCCCCGCACCGAGCCCCGACCCGGAACCGAAATGGAATCCGACCCGAATCGAAACCCGGCGAACGGCACACATTTACTCAATCACTAGGCGGGGATTTCAAAACGAAAGAAAATGACAGAGGTGCGGAAGCGAAAATAAACCAAACAATAAAACATAATCATTGCACAAGTATTAAAGCCCACCAAGGCCAATGAAATTCAATTACATAATTAATAAACGGGTTCGATACAATATCCCGACAATGTAAATATACGGGTTCAACATATAATTCCCGAATTCTAACTAAATAAAATTACTAATATCATAAAACACAATTAATAGCCTAACGGGAAAAGAGTTATACATGAGCAAAATAAATGCAAATCTACGACGACGACGAAGATCCGCCTAGTATCCTGAAACCAATACAGGGGTGAAACAGAGGGGGTTAGTCAAACGACTAAGTGAGGGGGAAATAATAATGTATATTATAAAATGGAAATAAATCACCAATTTTAAACTTAAAAGAAATCAACATAAACGAAAGGTTTTCGTAAACGGGTGGTGATTTAGCATAAAACATAACTTATCATATGACTCGGCGAGTCGAGCCCTTAACTCCAATTTCTAAACATAAAAACGGGAAACCCACCTTATTCCTCCAATGTAGACGGACCGCTAAATCCGAACTACGCATAACATACAGTATAATCTCAGGTACTCAAAGGGCTGCCACTCCGGCCTCACCCCGAGCTCCCAAAGGTGGAGAGAACCATAGGATTTCCGGCGTAGACCCGATGTCTACCGACTTCGTCCTATCATCCTTTACTCCGGGCCCAAACATACATACATACATACATATCATAACTCGCTTTTCAAATCAATTCGGGTTAGCCAAAAGACCGTTCGAGACATGTCATATGCGAGGCCGAAAGCCAAAGTTCGCCTTAGAAACAAAGGGGTTTTACATGTCTCTTTCGCAAACGTTTCAAACACTATACGTAGTACTTTTTCATATCAAAACATTTTCGATAAATCGAATAAACATAATAGGCATAAATATTTACTAAGTATATATATAGAAATGGTGTGAAAACAAAACGTAAACGTGGCTTATATCGGGAGAGGCTTATTTATATATATACATAATAGTACTGGAATCAGAAACGGAAAGCCTCACCTGTGGCTATTCAAAAAGAATGGAAAATGCAAGACCGGATGCGCTACTCCACGGGAGTATCGTCTGCAAAATATAAAGACACAACCAAATAAGACTAAGGACGACGCACGGCTTATACGAAAACATTAAAACATATTGAGGCACGTTATACAATCACATAAGGCACTTAGGTTCAAATTATCAAACGAAAACGGGGTAATTCAGGGATTTAAATATGCAACTCAAATCCAAATGCAACGAAACTTTATGGACATGCTTTAAATATCATAAAGGAGTATGCATTCGAATTTCGGGAAAATCGGACTTCATATGCAAAAGATAGAAAATTTGTCGAAAACTTAAAACGCACTATTCATAGACCCGAACATGCTATAAATTCATAAAACATGCAATTCATATCTATATCATATATATCGAATACACGAGCGAAGAAAGAATTCGGAAAAGATGAGTCTCGGAGGGACCCGTAGGCCAAAATGGGCCCTGACTTACAGAAGGTCAGGGCCCTGTTCAACCAGGCCACACGGCCTTGTGCACTGCCGTGTGCCAAGGCCGTGCACACCATGAGAAATACGCACAGCCTCTTGCACACGGCCTCAAGGCCGTGTGCACCAGGCCGTGCACAACATCACACACGCACGGTCTCTTGCGCGGCCGTGCAAGAGGTCGTGTACCCCCACACGGGCTTGCCACACCCCGTGTGCAAAGCCCGTGTGCATCAAAAAGAGCAGAACATTTTCGCATAACCAAAAACCTACGCGAATTCATTTCTAAATTCAACATTTAACTAATTAAACATGCAAATCCTTCCCTAATATCTACATATAATGGTCTACAACATATAAGCTACACATAGAAATAATAAACACGAAAATCCATCCACAATTTGCTATCAAAATCACATAAAACCTAATTATTCAATTATAACCAAAAAAACGAGAAAAACGAATCATAAGAGGCATTAAATAAAAAAATTCGTGAGAGCTTACTCGTAGAAGAGATCGCGGGGAGTTCGTAGGCGTAAACGGCTCGAAAATCCGTCGGGAAATGAAGTCGGGACGATCGTTTTAATCTTCTTCTTCTTCCTTCTCTTTTTCTTTCTTTTCTTCTCTTGTTGCTGTTTGTTTTTGAACGAGAATGAGGGAAGAGAGAGTGAGATGAGACTTAGTCAAATTGACTTGGGTCAAAAATCGAAGGGGCAAATTCGTAATTTCGCAAAAGAAGTTTGAAAACTCATGTTGTTCAAATAATACATAATTACAGTCTAACTTCATATAATTAAACGCACATTGACAATTCATAATTTAAATATAAAAGTTCATTCATATACGAAATTATTCTAAAATATCATAATAAATATCAAATAAAATAATAAATTGCGCAAATACTCGATTCGGACATACCGGATTATAATTCGGATTTTCGGGGCGTTACAATCACCCCTCCTTATGAGAATCTGGCCCCCAGATTCTACTCGTCCGACTGAAATAATTCCGGATGAAACTTGCGCATCTTGTCCTCGGTCTCCCATGTAGCTTCTTCGGTTGTCTGATTTCTCCAAAGGACTTTGACAAGAGAAATTTCTCGGTTGCGCAGAGCTTGAGTCGTGCCAATTGTTGCGAAAATCCAAGGCACAAGCTCGAAGCATATCACAGAGATATCTGATCATCCTCTCTGACTGACCATCTGTCTGTGGATGTGCGGCTGTACTGAAAGTCAGCTTCGTTCCCATTCGCTCTTGAAGTTGCTGCCATAAGCGAGAAGTAAATCAAGCGTCTCTGTCAGACACTATCGTAGACGGAATCCCATGAAGCTTGACAATCTCTCGGTGATAAATCTCTGCCAACCTATCCACTTTGTACGACATGTTGATCGGTAGAAAATGAGTACTCTTGGACAGTCGGTCGATAATCACCCAAATGCTATCGTAGCCACCTCTAACTTTAGGCAAACCAGACACGAAGTCCATGGCAATACCCTCCCAATTCCACGTAGGAATCAGTAGTGGCTCAAGCAAACCTCCCGGTCTTTGATGTTCAACCTTAACTTGCTGACAAGTCGAGCGTCTCTTGACGTAATCAGCTACGTCTCTCTTCATACCTCTCCACCAGAATAATTCTTTTAGATCCCGATACATCTTACTTCCACCTGGATGAACTGTGTAAGGTGTGTTGTGAGCCTCATCGAGAATCTCTTTCCTCAGACTCTCCGGAACACAAACTCGGGACTTGTAGCGGAGAATTCCTGTATCGTCCACACCAAACTGAGTCTCTGGATCAGCTGCGATGTGAACTATCTGTCTCTGAGTCCACTCATCAGTAGCCTGAACATCTCGAATCTTTCGACCCAACTCTGACTGGATTGATATGCTGTGAACATGGGCCTGGGAACTGATGTGAACTCCCTCTAACTTAGCCTCTAGCTGGGCTATGCTTGCCTTCCGGCTCAGTGCATCGGCTACAACATTCGCCTTTCCGGGATGGTACTGAATCTTGCAATCGTAGTCCTCAAATAACTCCATCCAACGGCGCTGTCGTTTGTTCAATTCCTTCTGAGTAAACAAATACTGAAGGCTCTTGTGATCTGTGAAAATGTCGAACATGATGCCGTAGAGGTAATGACGCCATTTCAATAATGCAAATACCACGGCGGCTAGCTCAAGGTCGTGAGTGGGATAGTTATCTTCAGCTGGCTTTAGCTTCCTCGATGCATAAGCTATAACTTTCCCATTCTGCATTAGCACACAACCTAATCCCTCGTGTGACGCATCTGCATACACGACAAATCCTTCTGAACCCTCGGGCAGGGTCAATACTGGAGCTGTGGTCAATCTCTTCTTGAGCTCCTGAAAACTAGCTTCACATTTGGCTGACCACTCAAACTTAGCTTCTTTCTTTGTCAACGCTGTTAACGGACCTGCAAGTTTAGAGAAATCCTTGACGAAACGTCTGTAGTATCCTGCTAATCCCAAGAAACTACGGATCTCTGTAGGAGTCTTAGGTCTCTCCCAATCCAGCACTGTCTCAATCTTCGAAGGATCTACCTCGATTCCCGTTCCGAATATGACATGACCTAGGAAGGTCACTCGGTCAATCCAGAATTCGCATTTGCTGAACTTAGTGAATAATTGGTGCTCTCTCAAAGCTTGGAGCATAATCCGGAGGTGTTCAGCGTGTTCTTCTTCGGACTTCGAGAACACTAAGATGTCGTCAATGAAAATAACGACGAACTTGTCGAGGTACGGACGGAAAATTCTGTGCATCATGTCCATAAAGGCTGCTGGGGCATTCGAGAGTCCAAATGGCATGACCACAAACTCGAGATGTCCGTATCTTGTGTTGAAAGCTGTCTTCGGGATATCCTCTGATCGGATGCGGAGCTGGTAATATCCTTGTCTGAGATCGAGCTTGGAATAAATCCTCGATCCTTGTAGTAAATCGAACAATTCCTCGATATGCGGTAGAGGATACTTGTTCTTCACTATCATTCTGTTCAGTTCTCGGTAATCGATACACATGCGAAGTGTACCGTCCTTCTTCTTCACGAACAACACTGGAGCACCCCAAGGCGAGGCACTCGGTCGGATATATCCAATAGAAAGAAGTTCATCCAGTTGGTTCTTCAATTCTTTCAACTCGGCAGGAGCCATTCGGTACGGCGACTTCGAATAGGACTCGGCTCCCGGAACTAGATCAATCACGAACTCTATATCCCGATCCGGTGGCAAGAATTCCAAATTCTCGGGAAACACGTCGATGAATTCATTGACCACGGACGTTTCTTCAATCTTCTTCTGGTCCTTCGGGCGGTTGAGAAGGTAAGCTATAAAGCACGTCGCTTCTTCTTTCTGAACAAGCTTCTTGGCTTCCATCATTGAGATATACGGACCTTCTCCTGATCGGAAACCCTTAACCTCATTAGAACCCAGAATAACCTTCTTCTCGAAACAATCAACCTTCGCCCGATGCTCGTACAACCAATCCATCCCGAGAATAACCCCATATTTCTTCATCGGCAACTCAATCAAATCTGTCGGGTACTCGATACCCTCGATGATAACCGGACAACGCTGAAGTGCTCGGTTTGCAATAACCTTCGAACCCAACGGCGAACCAACCACTAACACATAATCAAGCAAGGAAACAGACGCATGCACAGATAAGGAAACAGCAGACGCAATAAATGAGTGTGAAGCACCCGAGTCGTACAATGCATGTATGGGGATGCCATTATATATATAGTACCTTCCACCACGTCGGTCGGATCTGCAACAACATCCTCTGCATCGCCTTCCAAGGCGTGAACACGGTCATAAGCCTGAGGCTGAGCGGCTCCCTGCTGTACCGGTCTCCTCTTCGGGCATACATCTACCCGGTGATCGGCGCTACCACATCCGTAGCAGAGACCATTCTTCTTCCAACATTTGGCCTCTAAGTGCGGGCCCTGACAGAATCCACATACGGGTCATGGAAATCCCTGAGGTCGGGGAGGAGTAGGCTGAACAGCTCTTGAACGGCTTCTTCCCAGAAGAGGACCCAGACGAAACAAATGGCCTCTTCGAACCAGACGGGAAACTCTTAGCGGCTGCAGGGGCAGGTGCAGAAGTCGGTCTCATCTGTCGGAGATCGGACTCTATAGATAGGGTCGTCTCAACTGCATCGGTATAGCACTGGAGTCTGTTCCCGAGCATATGCATACAAATCTCATTCGACAATCCCTCAATGAACTGTTGAGTCTTCCTCTGTTCGTCGTCAACCATATACGAGCAGTGAATAATAAGTCTGGAGAAATGAGCCTTGTACTGGTCAACGGATGAAGTACCCTGTTTGAGAGCCAGGAACTCTCGCTCAAGTCGCTGTCGGACCACCAACGGAATATACTTGGCCCGAAACTCAACTAAGAATTGATCCCAAGTCGGGACCACATGCTCTCGCTGCCATCGCTGCTCGATACGGGCCCACCAGTCATGTGCAGCTCCTGTCATCTGATACACTGCTAATTCGACCCTCTTAGGGTCCGGACATTCCATTACCCTAAACCTCTTCTCCATTGCCGCTATCCAAGACTCGGAAATAACATCGTCCGGTGCACCCTCGAACTGCGGAGGGTGGAGTTTAAGGAACCTGCTCATCTCGGTCTCGGGGGCAGGTGGTGGCGTTGCTCGGTTGGTATTAACCATAAACTGCCCTAAGGCTTCCATAAACTGTGCTGGTGTCGGAACACCTGGAGGCGGACCTGGCGGTTCACGGCGAGGAGGCATTCTGCAAATTCAACACCAAACATGCATGATAATAAGCGATTATGAAAAGCTGTAACACGTAAGCAAGTAATGTTCAGATAGAGTTCACATAAGCACTTAGCACATTTGCACAATTTCCACAAAAGTCCTAAGCCGTACGACCTAGACACAACCGGACAAGACGGACAACCAGGCATGGCAAGTACAACCTTGAGTTTCACATCCACCTATATCCAAGCCCATCCCACTATTTTGATTGTAAAAGATCTTTTGTTGTTGATCATCCAACAAAGATCCGTCACAATTCAAACACTAAGCGTTCTTGAACACTGGTGAGTGCAATTCCCTAAGTTACACCGGCACACAACGACCGAAAAAACCAACAAAACACAACGATTCAGAGCTTAGGCCATCGGACCAAAGAAGCTCTAATACCAACTGTAGCGGGCGCCCCAACCGGGTAACGCAAGCCCCGCACCAAGCCCCGACCCGGAACCGAAATGGAATCCGACCCGAATCGACACCCAGCGAACGGCACACATTTACTCAATCACTAGGCGGGGATTTCAAAACGAAAGAAAATGACAGAGGTGCGAAAGCGAAAATAAACCAAACAATAAAACATAATAATTGCACAAGTATTAAAGCCCACCAAGGCCAACGAAATTCAATTACATAATTAATAAACCGGTTCGATACAATATCCCGACAATGTAAATATACGGGTTCAACATATAATTCCCGAATTCTATCTAAATAAAATTACTAATATCATAAAACATAATTAATAGCCTAACGGGAAAAGAGTTATACATGAGCAAAATAAATGCAACTCTACGACGACGACTACGACGACGAAGATCCCGCCTAGTATCCTGAAACCAATACAGGGGTGAAACAGAGGGGGTTAGTCAAACGACTAAGTGAGGGGGAAATAATAATGTATATTATAAAACGGAAATAAATCACCAATTTTAAACTTAAAAGAAATCAACATAAACGAAAGATTTTCGTAAACGGGTGGTGATTTAGCATAAAACATAACTTATCATATGACTCGGCGAGTCGAGCCCTTAACTCCAATTTCTAAACATAAAAACGGGAAACCCACCTTATTCCTCCAATGTAGACGGACCGCTAAATCCGAACTACGCATAACATACTGTATAATCTCAGGTACTCAAAGGGCTGCCACTCCGGCCTCACCCCGAGCTCCCAAAGGTGGAGAGAACCATAGGATTTCCACCGTAGACCCGATGTCTACCGACTTCGTCCTATCATCCTTTACTCCGGGTCCAAACATACATACATACATACATATCATAACTCGCTTTTCAAATCAATTCGGGTTGGCCAAAAGACCGTTCGAGACATGTCATATGCGAGACCGAAGGCCAAAGTTCGCCTTAGAAACAAAGGGGTTTTACATGTCTCTTTCGCAAACGTTTCAAAGACTATGCGTAGTACTTTTTCATATCAAAACATTTTCGATAAATCGAATAAACATAATAGGCATAAATATTTACTAAGTATATATATAGAAATGGTGTGAAAACAAAACGTAAACGTGGCTTATATCGGGAGAGGCTTATTTATATATATACATAATAGTACTGGAATCAGAAACGGAAAGCCTCACCTGTGGCTATACAAAAAGAATGGAAAATGCAAGACCGGATGCGCTACTCCACGGGAGTTGTCGCAGCCCCGGGCCCGGAGAGGAGAACCCTCACGACGGCACCCGTTGGACGCGCGGGTATAAGCTTCACCACCACTAAGCACAACCCTAAAGTTTGGCTTGAAACCACTTGTCAAAAGGTGATGCACCACATGGTAGTTGTGCTTGGAATATCACTTATAAACCCTTCACATTACTTATGTTTTTCCTATGTGGGACAAATGCCCACATGGTACATATTTCTCAAATTTGGGGTGTTACATTCACCCCTCCTTGAGAGCGTAATGTCCTCATTACGCCGTGACATAGGATCGTGGCTTCCCGCCAGTAGAGAAGCTGCCCACAACAGGCCGAGCGGAGCCCCTTTAGCGGTGACTCACGACTCATGTCATGTGTGGAACATGCATTCCCATAGCTGACGGTTGGCTCTGATACCATTTCTCGCAGCCCCGGGTGCGGAGAGGAGAACCCTCACAACGGAACCCGTTGGACGCGCGGGTATAAGCTTCACCACCACTGAGCACAACCCTAAAGTTTGGCTTGAAACCACTTGTCAAAAGGTGATGCACCACATGGTAGTTGTGCTTGGAAGATCACTTATAAACCCTTCACATTACTTATGTTTTTCCTATGTGGGACAAATGCCCACATGGTACATATTTCTCAAGTTTGGGGTGTTACAGGAGTATCGTCTGCAAAATATAACGACACAACCAAATAAGACTAAGGACGATGCACGGCTTATACGAAAACATTAAAACATATTGAGGCACGTTATACAATCACATAAGGCACTTAGGTTCAAATTATCAAACGAAAATGGGGTAATTCAGGGATTTAAATATGCAAATCAAATCCAAATACAACGAAACTTTACGGACATGCTTTAAATATCATAAAGGAGTATGCATTCGAATTTCGGGAAAATCGGACTTCATATGCAAAAGATAGAAAATTTGTCGAAAACTTAAAACGCACTATTCATAGATCCGAACATGCTATAAATTCATAAAACATGCAATTCATATCTATATCATATATATCGAATACACGAGCGAAGAAAGAATTCGGAAAAGACGAGTCTCGGAGGGACCCGTAGGCCAAAATGGGCCCTAACTTACAGAAGGTCAGGGCCCTGTTCAACCAGGCCACACGGCCTTGTGCACTGCCGTGTGCCAAGGCCGTGTACACCATGAGAAATACGCACAGCCTCTTGCACACGGCCTCAAGGCCGTGTGCACCAGGCCGTGCACAACATCACACACGCACGGTCTCTTGCGCGGCCGTGCAAGAGGTCGTGTACCCCCACACGGGCTTGCCACACCCCGTGTGCAAAGCCCGTGTGCATCAAAAAGAGCAGAACATTTTCGCATAACCAAAAACCTACGCGAATTCATTTCTAAATTCAACATTTAACTAATTAAACATGCAAATCCTTCCCTAATATCTACATATAATGGTCTACAACATATAAGCTACACTAGAAATAATAAACACGAAAATCCATCCACAATTTGCTATCAAAATCACATAAAACCTAATTATTCAATTATAACCAAAAAAATGAGAAAAACGAATCATAAGAGGCATTAAATAAAAAAATTCGTGAGAGCTTACTCGTAGAAGAGATCGCGGGGAGTTCGTAGGCGTAAACGGCTCGAAAATCCGTCGGGAAATGAAGTCGGGACGATCGTTTTAATCTTCTTCTTCTTCCTTCTCTTTTTCTTTCTTTTCTTCTCTTGTTGCTGTTTGTTTTTGAACGAGAATGAGGGAAGAGAGAGTGAGATGAGACTTAGTCAAATTGACTTGGGTCAAAAATCGAAGGGGCAAATTCGTAATTTCGCAAAATAAGTTTGAAAACTCATGTTGTTCAAATAATACATAATTATAGTCTAACTTCATATAATTAAACGCACATTGACAATTCGTAATTTAAATATAAAAGTTCATTCATATACGAAATTATTCTAAAATATCATAATAAATATCAAATAAAATAATAAATTGCGCAAATACTCGATTCGGACATACCGGATTATAATTCGGATTTTCGGGGCGTTACAGAAGGGATTATAACCCAATCTCCAAGCACAACTACAACAAGGTTGCAACCCCTTTTGGCATGTGGTTTTAAGCCAAACTTTAGGGTTGTGTTCGGTGGGGATGAAGGTTAAACCCGCGCGTCCAACGGGCGCCCAAGCAGGGGGGCCCTCCTCTCCGTGCCCGAGGGTTGCGACATTCCTCATCGTCGGTAGAGAACCGAAGAAAGTACCCAAGCCTGTGCCATCCACAATCCTCGTAGCAGGATCCGAAAGGACTCTGCAGGGCCCCTTTCCAAGGCTGGGAAGACGAACTCAACACCTGAACCGAGACAGACTCCCGAGCACGACATACGCCCTACTCAAAAACCCATCCCAGCAAACTGCGTTCAAGCAAGCAAATTGGCAACAACTACTAGTCCAACAACAACAGCAACAATAATACTAAAACTAATCAGAGTGCAGAAGCAGTAAAATATAACAATCCAAACAAAACACATAACCGCATAACACAACAATCTTCAAGTAGTTAACAGTGTTATCCTACACCTTATCAGAGGCTCAACTACGCATTGAGAATAGTAACATAATTAACACAATTCTTTCAACTATAACAAAAGCATAAATAGAGAATCCATCAAGACCAGACTGTTGTTGGACATGAAACCGACCAACACAACCCTATACATGATAGGACTGTTGTTGCCAAACCATATAGGTGACATCACCACCCGTCTGTCTGAAGGAACCTGAAGCAAGAAACAAAACACGAGGGTGAGTATAAAGGATACTCAGCAAGGGGTTACATAATATAATTATTGATCACAGTTCGTCGTTTCCGTTCAAAATCAAAATGGTGAACGTTGCTTGTTTTAAGAAATTACATAAATAATAATATAAGTTGTAAAAACTATAAGTCAAAGCAACATCCGGTCTCAGCTTATTTTAAAACAATTAAAGATTGAAGAACCAATCCTTTGAAATCTTTTAGCACATAGTTCAAGCCGATGTTTTAAAATATAATATAGTTAATTTATAAGCTCGTTTAATCAACATTACAATAACGTTAACATAATCAAGAGGTAAATAAATGACGGGACTTATAATTTAACTAAATTGATTAAAGCGGTAAATATGTTCATTACACTATCGCCTCGGCGAGCACGGGCCCATTCCTCCTTATATCTCCACAAGCAATAAATACTCCTGCGCCGTTTGTCAAATTCCGAGGCTACCCAAATATTCAACCGATCGATCATGTAGGTTTGAGGAAAAGCGTGCAACATATGCAATCGCCCACCATCTCCCCAACGAAAGACTAGCCAACCACCCACCGGTCTGCCATTGGAAATTACAATTTGGAAGTTATACTTTGGGATCTATATCCTAGACATTCGTCTTCAGATCTCACCCTCCATATAACCTCCGGGCTCATTTCGTTCATTCGTTATCAATATCGTTATCTCGCTTCGCAATCGTTACACTACGTTTGACCAAAGGGGCCGTTCGAGACAAGATATTTGCGGGGCCCGAAGACCAAAGTCTGCCTTTCAAAACAAATCGGTTTTTTCTTGTCTCTAGTTGAAACCATTTACCAAACATACATAATTATATCATTTGATACTGAAACAGTTGATTAACATCATAAAGATAATAATCCAATATTTACTATAATATAATGAGGCTGGAAAACAATAAAGCAATAATGAAAGCAGGACGATAAGTTGGTTCGCAATATATACGATTCTTACTCCAGTTGAAAGCATTTTAAAACCCTCACCTGGAAGGCTTGGTGAAAAAGGCACAACAATCGAGGAATCCTCTAGGAACACCTGAAACTAGCATCTGACAAAACAGAATAAGAGGCAGTTATAAGCAAACAGAGCACAACTTCTATTGAAGTACTCACAAAAATGCATTTAAATCACATAAGCAGGAATATCAGAATTAAATATGTAAAACACGTAAAAATGTAATTCAAGTTCGCATTCATGCTCAAAATGCTGTGACAAAGTAATCATGCAAGGTTTGGATCAATCGAACGCATTACAGAAATTCAGCTAAAAAACTCTAAACAAAAAGGTTACTATTCACAACCCGAACAAGGTCGGAAAATTATAAATTCCGCAATTTATCGGAACCATTGGCGAAGTCTGATCTCGAAAACGAGTTAAAATAAAGAAAGTCAACATTTAATTAAAATGAGTTGACCGAATGTACGTAGCTAAATTTGCTGAAACAGGCTAAAACGTTGGCTAAGTATTGCTCACGGTTTGCCGCAGGGATCACAGTAAGGTGTTCATGGTTTGCATCTTACCGTGAGATAATAATCTCATAATTAGGTACTTACGGTATGTTGCAGTATTCTCACGGTATAGCTCACGGTTTGCATCTTACCGTGAGCTTCTCTTGATCAGTTCGTCCTGAACTTATTCGAGCAAAAGATCAAAATTTATACCAAAAATTCACATAATCCCATAACTAATCCGTAAATCACAATGAAAATCATATATGTTGAATTACCACTCATGCTCGTCATATAGACACGAAAATCATACGAAACTATCACGAAAAACACATAAACCATCAAAATTCATAATGAATTAACTATTCATCCACTTCAACATATTCATACCAAAATGGAACAAAATCGAGGGAATATTGGTAGCTACCTGAAGAGAACGATGCGAGAAACGCGTAGGAATTGACAGATCGAAAATTCGTCAGGAAACGAGATCGGAATTCGAGGTTGAAGATCAAGGTGGAAACTCTTCTTTCTTCTTTCTCCTTCTTTGTTTCTTCTTTCTTTCTTTTCTTTCTTTACGTAGAGACTTAATTGACTGATGATGATGACTAGGATAGAAAAGCACGTAGGGAATATTTCGGCGAAAAGATGTCCGGGGATAAAATAATCATTTCAGGAAAATTATAGGGTTTTGGTCGAAATATTCTCGTGAATTCAACGGCAAAAATGAAATTTAAATAAAAGGATTAGAAATATTATAAATAGGGTTACGTACGAAATACAGGCCGTTACAATACTCCCCTCTTTAAAAAGAATCTATCCTCAGATTCTACTCCGGTTCATATAGTCTAACGAAGAGAGTATACATGAAGGAAATCCATACTAGCGACTGAAAGAAAAAGTGTATATACACACATAACTCACAAAAAATTTAAAACAATTAACATTTAAACATTTATATAGCAACAGGTAATATTTAATCAAACATCCTAATAGCATTTAATTAGCAAATAGATACCAATTAGTCAGAGAGTTCTAATAACATTCAGAATACTTAGCACCTAACCGTTAATAAGTTCATACAATGATAATTCACAAGTTACCAAAATTAAACTAAACATAACAAACGAAAAGATAGATAGGGTAGATTGTGCTCCAGGTGCATCAGGATCCTGCGGAAAATGGTGCTCGAAGAGACTGGTAATTGTGGCCTGCATGTCTATGACTGGTCGCTGAATCGAGCTCAACTGATCAGTAGTCTGACGTCGGAACTCGGTAGTCTCACGGTAGAACTCCATGAACTCTGAGTAAAACTGTTGCAGGTCAAATGGTGCCTGTCTAGAAGCTGAATCTCTAGCTCGAGATGTCTCAGGCACATCCAGTAGTGCGGGAGAAATCCGCTCACGACACTCCTCAGCAGGGTGCTCCTCCTCCTGCTCCTGCTCGGGCTGTCTTCTGGCGCCGGTCGCTACACGCGGGTCAATCAGAACATGTGGTCCAATCTCATTTGGGCCCCCTCTCCAATGCTGGGAAGAAGAACTCCACACCCGAACCGAGACAGACTTCTCAGCATGACATACGCCATACTCGAAAACCCATCCCAGCAAACGGCGTTCAAGAAAGCAAATTGGCAACAACGACTAGTCCAACAACAATAGCAACAATAATACTAAAACTAAACACATCAATCTTCAAGTAAAATATAACAATCCAAACTAAACACATAACCGCATAACACATCAATCTTCAAGTAGTTAACAGTGTTATCCTACGCCTTATCAAAGGCTCAACTACACAGTGAGAAAAGTAACATAATTAACACAATTCTTTCAACTATAACAGAATCATAAATAGAGAATCCATCAAGACCAGACTGTTGTTGGACATGAAACCGACCACCACAACCCTATACATGACAGGACTGCTGTTGCCAAACCATATAGGTGACATCGCCACCCGTCTGTCCGAAGGAAATTGAAGCAAGAATCAAAACACGAGGGTGAGTATAAAGGATACTCAGCAAGGGGTTACATAATATAATTATTGATCACAATTCGTTGTTTCCGTTCAAAATCAAAATGATGAATGTTGCTTCTTTTAAGAAATTACATAAATAATAATATAAGTTGTAAAAACTATACGTCAAAGCAACATCCGGTCTCAGCTTATTTTAAAGCAATCAAAGATTGATGAACCTATCCTTTGAAATCTTTTAGCACATAGTTCAAGCCGATGTTTTAAAATATAATCTAATTAATTTATAAGCTCGATTAATCAGCGTTATAATAATGTTAACATAATCAAGCGGTAAATAAATGATGAGACTTATAATTTAACTAAATTGATTAAAGCGGTAAACACGTTCGTTACACTATTATCCCGGTAAACATGGGCCCATTCCTCCTTATATCTCCACAAGCAATAAATACTCCTTCGCCGTTTGTCGAACTCCGAGGCTACCCGGATATTCAACCGATCAACCATGTAGGTTTGAGGAAAAGCGTGCAACACATGCAATCGCCCACCATCTGCCTAACGAAAGACTAGCCAACCACCGACCGGTCTCCCAATGGAAATTACAATTTGGAAGTTATACTTTGGGATCTATATCCCAGACGCTCGTCTCCAGATCTCACCCTCAATATAACCTCCGGGCCCATTTCATTCATTCATTATTGATATCGTTATGTCGCTTCGCAATCATTACCCTACGTTTAGCCAAAAGGGCCGTTCATGACAAGACATTTGCGGGGCCCGAAGACCAAAGTCCGCCTTTCAAAACAAATCGATTTTTTCTTGTCTCTAGTTGAAACCATTTACAAAACATACATAATTATATCATTTGATACTGAAACAGTTGATTAACATCATAAAGATAATAATCCAATATTTACTATAATATAATGAAGCTAGAAAACACTAAAGCAATAATGAATGCATGACGTAAGTTGGTTCGCAATATATACGATTCTTACTCCAGTTGAAAGCATTTTAAAACCCTCACCTGGAAGGCACAACGATCGAGGAATCCTCTAGGAACACCTGAAAGTAGCATCTGACAAAACCACATAAGAGACTGACAAGACACCGGGCTTACGAGAGATATGTAAAGCAGTTATAAGCACACAAAGCATGACTTCTATTGAAGTACTCACAAAAATGCATTTAAATCAGTTAAGCAAGAATATCAGAATTAAATATGTAAAACATGTAAAAACATAATTCAAGTTCACATTCATGCTCAAAATGCTGTAACGTAGCAATCATGCATGTTTTGGATCAATCAAACGAATTACGAAAATTCACGTTGGGAAACTTGATCCAAATTGGGAAGGACCCTACGAAGTGATAGAAACAATGACTTGAAATGCATACAGGTTAGCAGACTCAAGTGGAAAACAACTCCTAAGCCCTTGGAATGCAGAAAATCTCAAAAAGTTTTATGTTTGAAGTCGTTCCTTTTTCAAGCAAGTTGTGTCAATTCAATTAAGAGTCGCCAAACGAATCCCTGAACTCGGCGCAAGTGTATTTTCCTTCTCAAAAGTCGCTGGCAAGTTTTCACAACTCAGCGCCAGATGTAAACCTCAAATTTGTCCACGAGTTTCACACTCAGCGACATACATCAATGAATTCCAGTTCCTCGGCTCATTTTCTTTATTCTTACAATGCCTTTTTACATTATACATGTCTCAAAGTTTGTTATATTCTAAATTGTTTACCAGTATTCACGACCCGAACGAGGTCAGAAAATTCCAAATCTCGCAAATTATAAATTCCACAATTTATTGGAACTATCGGCGAAGTCGGATCACAAAAACGAGTTAAAACGAAGAAATTCAAACATTTAATTAAAATGAGTTAACCGAATGTGCGTAGCCAAATTTGTTAAACAGGTTGAAAAATTGACTAAGTATGGCTCATGGTTTACTGCAGGGATCACGGTAAGGTGTTCACGGTTTGCACCTTACCGTGAGATAATAATCTCACAGTCAGGTACTCACGGTATGTTGCAGGATTCTCACGGTATAGCTCACAGTTTGCATCTTACCGTGAGCTTGTAAATCATAATTTATACCAAAAATTCACATAATCCCACAATTAATCCATGAATCACAATGAAAATCATATATGTTGATCTACCACTCATGCTCGTCATATAGACACGAAAATCATACGAAACTATCACGTGAAACACATAAACCGTCAAAATTCATAATGAATTAACTATTCATTAACTTCAACATATTCATACCAAAACGGAACAAAATCGAGGGAATATTGGTAGCTACCTGAAGAGAACGTTGCGAGGAACGCGTAGGAATTTACGGATCAAAATCCGTCGTGAAACGAGGTCGGAATTCGAGGTTGAAGATCAAGGTGGAAACTCTTCTTTCCTCTTTCTCATTCTTCCTTTCTTCTTTCTTTCTTTTCTTTCTTTACGTAGAGACTTAGTTGACTGATGATGATGACTAGGATAGAAAAGCACGTAGGGAAATATTTCAGGAAAAACATGTCCGAGGATAAAATAATCATTTCGAGAAAATTATAGGGTTTAGGTTGAAATATTCTCGCGAATTCAACGGCGAAAACGAAATTTAAATAAAAGGATTAGAAATATTATAAATAGGGTTACATATGAAATACTGGTCGTTACAATACTCCCCTCTTTAAAAAGAATCTGTCTCAGATTCTACTCCGGTTCACAGAGTCTATCGAAGAGACTATACACGAAGGGAATCCATACCAGCGACTGAAAGAAAAAGCGTATATACACACATAACTCACAGAAAATTTAAAACAATTAACACTTAAACATATATATAGCAACAGGTAATATTTAATCAAACATCCTAATAGCATTTAATTAGCAAATAGATACCAATTAGTCAGAGAGCTCTAATAACATTCAGAATACTTAGCACCTAACCGTTAACAAGTTCATACAACGATAATTCACAAGTTACCAAAATTAAACTAAACCTAACAAACGAAAAGATAGATAGGGTAGACTAGGCTCCAGGTGCATCAGGATCCTGCGGAAAATGGCGCTTGAAGAGACCGGTAATCGTGGCCTACTTGTCTGTGACTGACCACTGAATCGAGCTCAACTGATCAGTAGTCTGACATCGGAACTCAGTAGTCTCACGGCAGAACTCCATGAACTCCGAGTAAAACTGCTGCAGGTCAACTGGTGCCTGTCTAGAAGCTGAATCTCTAGCTCGAGATGTCTCAGGCACATCTAGTGGTGTGGGCAAAATCCGCTCACGACGCTCCTCAGCAGGGTGCTCCTCCTCCTGCTCCTGCTCGGGCTGTCTTCTGGCGTTGGTCACTACACGTGGGTCAATCGGAACATATGGTCCTGTTCGGTCTATTCTCTCTCAAATACCCATACGAGCTGTAACGCCCCACATTTTTGGTAAACTAAAGCCGGTAAGAATTCCTGAGATAACGGGACAAGTTAGGAAAACTCGATCGGGATATACGTGCTTATGTAATATTATTTGCCTAATTTAAATGATATGTGTGTTAATTGTGATTAAATTGTCTATAGTGTACCTAATTGACTCATTACCCTGAATTTGATAATAACAAAATCTTCTATATAAAATGTGTATTTTAATGAACAAATTACATATCTGAACCTTCATTAGTTAGAGAATTAGAACAAAATGAAAGAATAATTTTATTATTATAAGTTAAGGGTTATACTTGTAATTTTCGAAAAAAAAAAAAAGAATTGATAAGTTTTGACTAATCACATGAGTCATGCTATTTCATTTCCCAAATTTTACCGTATTCTAACACCTGTCATTAGCATCAAAATAAAAAAAAAAAAAAAAAAAAAAAAAAAAACAAATGTTGATATATTAGTGAAGAGGTAAATGTAATCATTTTCATTCGTCTTCTTCTTTCGGAAATTCACAGAGACTTGATGAACGGTAAACCCTCTCTCCTTTTTGTCTTGCTATTTGGTTAATTTAATTCTTAACTATATTTTCCAAGAATTTAAATTAGTGTTCTTCCAAATTGATATGCTTGTTCGTGTCTTCGAAGTTGTCACTACCTAATTACTATTAAGTGAATTAAATATTAAATCTAGTTTCTTGAAGATGGTACGTAAAGGATGACTAGAAGATGTCTAATTAATTCAAAAGTTAAAACTAGAGTGTCTTATTTGTTTATGTGCAAATACCATCATTATTTTGAATTTTCTTAACATGACTTTCTATCTGTCAATAATCTATATGTGCGTGTATGCTTTCTTTTGTTACGGTAATTAGCTAAATACCAAGATTTAGCTTGAGTAACTAAATTACATGGTCTAATAGCGGTGATTATGAATTCAGTAAATAATTGTTCGGAACTGTTTCCACCAACTCTATGCATAAACATAGAGAATTTGTATTATTTAGACATATAAGCGGTAACTATGGGTATAAAATTTCTTAGAATATGATACACCATTTATTAATTAAAGTAAGCCGTGCGTCGTATTGTCGTCTTACATGGTTGTGTCATATTTGGTTTCAGGTGGTAGTTCTTCCGGGCAGTAGTCTGGTTTTCTATCCTTTTGTCCCTTTTGCAGTATTATCCAGGTGGGGTTTCTTTTCCGAATTCGGCTTTCTTATATGTATGTAAATATTCCATATATACCCGAAGCCTGTGTTTTATGTTTTTATGTTTTCTTTCCCCATATTTATATTATACGTAGTAGCTATTTGAATCCATACTATCTTAATGATTTTAAAGAAAAATGCTTTGATATCAAATTATTATGTATAACCCCTCGAGAGCTCTATTAGCTCGAAAGGGTATAAAATGGATTGAAATTGGTCCCTTTGACCACATAAGCATTTGAAGTGCGAGAACCTTATCTTGGCCTTTCGGCCTGGCCATTGAGCCAAATTATACTATTGGGCCCGGACATCAGGGTACGGGGTGAAGCCGGATAGACGTTGGGTCTACGGTGGATCTCAATGCTCTGGTCTCCAAAACTGCTGGGAGCTCGGGGTGTGACCGGAGTGGTAACCCTTTTGAGTACCTGCGCCGGACGGGATCCTGTCGCATAGACTTGTCCTCCGCCGAAGATGTATTGGATATTTGTCCTTGCATATATGATTATATAGTAGCGGGCTAGCTACCTGACTATACAAGGAGAAATAAGGGAGGTTTATTTGGTATTTCTGATATTATGAAACAAGTGGTTGATGCTCGTCTCGCCGAGCTTTTACTTTATTGCAAAATTATTCGATTCACCCATAATTGTGAAAACCTTTATTTTTCATTTGCTTTCTTCTCATTTACAAACTGGTGAATCTTTTCTGTTGTTTCGATAATATATACGTATTACAGCCCCCTCACTTAGTCGCTTTGACTAACCCCATTACTCTGTTGTTGTCTTTTCAGGTTTTGTTGCTAGGCGGATTCAGGTCGTGTCCTTGGAGTCATTTACTTTTGTTTAGGTGATTTCATATCCGTCTATGTATCTGGATAAATACTTAAAACCCTAGAAGTTGTAGATGTAAATAATGTAAATTAGTTTTAATATTGATATGGTTGTTTTCAGTGGCCTTGGTGGGCTTTATAATTGTGTTTTGGATTATGGTTGTTCTAGCTCCCTGAGTGGGATAGGTTGTGCTAATTTGCTTCCGCTGTATTATTGTACATTGTCTTATTATTTTCTAAAGCAGATCCGCCTGGTAATTATTTTCCGTTCGCCAGGTTGTAGTTCATAACTGGACCTTTAGTTCTGGTTATGGATTATGACTTGGTGCGGGACGTCATGTCGCACCGTATTTGGGGACGTGCCGTTACACGAGCGAAGGACGGATAGCTAACTAAGGGATCTTCGGCTGCAGGGTGCTCTGTCTCATAACCGGTGGGTCCAACAAACTCAAGAATCAAGGTAACGTACGAGCCAACACAAATCACACCTGTTCCTCGAGTGACCGTATCTCCCACATGGTTAAGGATAAATGACAACGTGTTAACTCTGACGCCGCGGTCCATACAATCCAATATGTAGAGCTCCTTATCGTTTATCGCTCCAAGACTCTCTCCTCGTCCAAAGATCGAATGAGCAAGAACCGCGTGTAAGATCCTCCAGGGTGTAGAATGAAGCATCATCGCCTTCAATACTCCTGTCCTTAAGAAATCCACGTCGGCGGAAAGTCATCGTCAAGCTTTGGCCTCATTCCAGTTGTCCGGTGCATATCTAGCTACTTCGATATCCAATCGAAAATGCTCTATCAGCTCTCGTAGAGTGCGTGAGTACACCCTGTTGACTACTCGAAAATGAACTCGAATCGGGATGTTAGGATCTTCTTGGTGGGGAAAAAATTGAAGAGTACTCATAAACTCGCGAGTAACCTGAGGATATGAAGGTCTCTCAATCCGTAGAAACTCTTTCCATCCTACATTCTCGATAAGCCTCACTATCTCGGCTCCATACCAGAGTTGGTTGATAGTTTCCATGTGCAAGGATCGGGTCGGGATAACTGGACGTCGGCTCAATCTTGCGAAAGTGCGTCGAAGCCCATCTTCTTCCAAACGCACCTCACACGGTCCTGGTCCCGCTTGATTTGCCCTTCTCCGGGCTGCATGTCGATCCCGCCCTTCTGCCATTTACTCAAAATCTAAAGTTTGGTGAATTAAAGAAAAATGCCTTTGAAGACTTTTGTCGAACACGTGGCGTGCACCACTTCGAGCCTAAAATTGATGTAGATCAAGTATATCGATCGACCCAAAAACCAACTATATCAAACTAGATGCGAGGGTGAACACGCTTGATAAAACGGATCGAAGATCGGATGGACGGATTGCAAATTATTGATTGCCAAAAGTTAAAGAAATTCGGGGGAAATTTAGGCTGTTTTTCGTGAAGAAAAGAAGAGAAAAAGGAACTGTGAGGTTTCTGTTCGAAACTGGAAGTTAAAAACGAATTCGCAGGGCCTCACGGTTTGCTGCTTACCATGAGAAGAAGACGTACGGTTTGTGCCACTTACCTGAGAGTGCACCGGTTGGCAAAAATGAGCTCACGCATGAAGTTGGCGCGTGGAAAACAAACCAAGGCTAAAAATAGTAGTTAATTCATTCAAAGCAGATAATAATCACAATGCAGTAAATAATATTTCACGCAATTCATGAAATAAAATATGAATGAGCATGATAATGCATTATACCTGTACCGATTAATACGAAAGTCCACCCTCCAGATTTCTATTATTTACTCTGTACATTCGCGTCGCTATCCCAAAGTCCAATCTCTGTCCAATGGTCTGAATCTTGAATTGCACGGTACATACGAAAACTTCTTAACACACACTACAACCGAGGGTACAGATCCTGGAACAACATCAGGACCAGTACTCTTTCCTACCTCTCTACTGGCGGTTCCTGGTGGGGCAGTTCTGTGCAGGATGGTCACTACTGCCGCAGATCAAGCACAATCCCCATCTTCCCTGGCAAGTCTCGTAACCATGGTCGGGCTTCCCACAAATACTGCAATACACACGGGCGCTCCTGGATCAAGTTCGTTTATCGTAATCCCGCTGTTGGAAGAAATTTCAACATGTACCGGGACAGGAGGCGGTCCTAACAGTCTTCCCTCCGTAGGCATAGGGTGGCTTGCATTTACGGTCCTGAACAACTCCGATTCCGTCTGTAAAGCCCTAGCAACTGCCACTTCATAAGAACAGCAACCCAAGCTGACCAGTAACTGACGGATCTCAGGACTTAATCCAGATATGAACCTAGCCGCTCTCTGTCTCTAGTCCGGTTCCTCGTTTGGTGCGTAACTCGTCTAGTACGCAAATCTAGCCTCATACGCCGTGACATTATCCTCCCGCTGTGTTATTTTCATATTCCTGGCTGTCAGTGGTGGCAAAAATCCTAGTGTAGTCTAAATAGGTGGCTCTGGGGGTCCAGCACGAGACCTCTTGCGAGTCATTCTGAAATTCACAACTAACTGAAAATAGATGCATGTCTCGTTAAAGATGATATTTCATAATATTCCAAATAAGCATACTTAATCGAACTCAACATATAAGCATGTAAAAGCACATTTAACAAGCTGGGCAATTCATAACCAATTAAACAAGAGACTCTAATGTCGTACGACCTAGACCAGACCAAATCAAGCAAAACACGACATCGAATATTAGAGTCAAATCATGTTATCTTAATACAAATATTATGAAAGATCACCGGTTATATCGTGAAACCAACCGTGTTCGTTCCATAATCTCGGCACTCAGAACAACAAACACTTGTCAAAACACGAATCCGACACAAACTGTCACCATTCAAACTGACCACAAATGCAGATAGACGCGATAACAAAGCCATCGGTTTCCTTTCAAAAATCTAGGGCTCTGATACCACCTCACGTGGGGCCCCTCTCCAAGGCTGGGAAGAAGAACTCCACACCCGAACTGAGACAGACTCCCGAGCACGACATACGCCCTACTCGAAAACCCATCCCAGCAAACGGCGTTCCAGCAAGCAAATTGGCAACAACGACTAGTCCAACAACAACAACAACAATAATACTAACACTAATCAGAGTGCGGAAGCAGTAAAATATAACAATCCAAACTAAACACATAACCGCATAACACAACAATCTTCAAGTAGTTAACAATGCTATCCTACGCCTTATCAGAGGCTCAACTACACAGTGAGAATAGTAACATAATTAACACAATTCTTTTAACCATAACAAAAGCATAAATAGAGAATCCATCAAGACCAGACTGTTGTTCTACATGAAACCGACCACCACAACCCTATACATGACAGGACTGTTGTTGCCAAACCATATAGGTGATATCGCCACCCGTCTGTCTGAAGGAACCTGAAGCAGGAATCAAAACACGAGGGTGAGTATAAAGGATACTCAGCAAGGGGTTACATAATATAATTATTGAACACAGTTCATCATTTCCGTTAAAAATCAAATTGGTGAACGTTGCTTGTTTTAAGAAATTACATAAATAATAATATAAGTTGTAAAAACTATATGTCAAAGCAACATCCGGTCTCGGCTTATTTTAAAACAATCAAAGATTAACGAACCGATCCTTTGAAATCTTTTAGCACATAGTTCAAGCCCATGTTTTAAAATATAATCTAGTTGATCTATAAGCTCGTTTAATCAGCATTACAATAACGTTAACATAATCAAGCGGTAAATAAATGATGACACTTATAATTTAACTAAATTGATTAAAGCGGTAAACACGTTCGTTACACTATTCCCGGCAAGCACGGGCCCATTCCTCCTTATATCTCCACAAGCAATAAATACTCCTGCGCCGTTTGTCCAATTCCGAGGCTACCCGGATATTAAACCGATCGATCATGTAAGTTTGAGAAAAAGCATGCAACACATGCCATCGCCCACCATCACCCCAACGAAAGACTAGTCAACCATCGACCGGTCTCCCATCGAAAATTACAATTTGGAAGTTATACTTTGGGATCTATATCCTAGACGCTCGTCTCCAAATCTCACCCTCCATATAACCTCCGGGCCCATTTCATTCATTCGTTATCGATATCGTTATCTCGCTTCGCAATCGTTACACTACGTTTGACCAAAGTGGCCGTTCGAGACAAGACATTGCGGGGCCCGAAGACCAAAGTCTGCCCTTTAAAACAAATCGGTTTTTTCTTGTCTCGGTTTTTTCTTGTCTCTAGTTGAAACCATTTACAAAACATACATAATTATATCATTTGATACTGAAACACTTGATTAACATTATAAAGATAATAATCCAATATTTACTATAATATAATGAAGCTGAATAATAATAAAGCAATAATGAAAGCAGGACGATAAGTTTGTTCGCAATATATACGATTCTTACTCAAGTTGAAAGCATTTTAAAACCCTCACCTGGAAGGCTTGGTAAAAAAGGCACAATGATCGAGGAATCCTCTAGGAACACCTGAAACTAGCATCCGACAAAACCACATAAGAGACTGACAACACGCACGGCTTACGAGAGATATGTAAAGCAGTTATAAGCACACAAAGCACGACTTGAAGTACTCACAAAAATGTATTTAAATCAGTTAAGCAGGAATATCATAATTAAATAGGTAAAACACGTAAAAACGTAAAAACGTTCACATTAATGCTCAAAATGCTGTAACGTAGCAATCATGCATGTTTCAGATCAATCAAACGAATTACGAAAATTAAGCTAAAAAACTCTAAATGAAAAGGTTACTATTCACGACCCGAACGAGGTCAGAAAATTCCAAATCTCGCGAATTATAAATTCCACAATTTATCGGAACTATCGGCGAAGTCGGATCTCCAAAACGAGTTAAAATGAAGAAAGTCAACATTTAATTAAAATGAGTTGACTGAATGTACGTAGCCAAATTTGCTGAAACAGGCTGAAAAATCGGCTAACTATGGCTCACGGTTTGCTGCAAGGATCACGGTAAGGTGTTCACGGTTTGCATCTTACCGTGAGATAATAATCTCACAGTCAAGTAATCACGGTATGTTGCAGTATTCTCACGGTATAGCTCACGGTTTGGATCTTACCATGAGCTTGCCTTGATCAGTTCGTCCTGAACTTCTTCGAGCAGAACATCAAAATTTAAACCAAAAATTCACGTAATCCCACAATTAATCCATGAATCACAATGAAAATCATTTATGTTGATCTACCACTCATGCTCGTCATATAGACACGAAAAGCATACGAAATTATTACGTAAAACACATAAACCGTCAAAATTCATAATGAATTAACTATTCATCAACTTCAACATATTCATACCAAAACGGAACAAAATTGATGGAATATTAGTAGCTACCTAAAGAGAACGATGCGAGGAACGCGTAGGAATTTACGGATCAAAAATACGTCGGGAAACGAGATCGGAATTCGAGGTTGAAGATCAAGCTGGAAACTCTTCTTTCTTCTTTCTCCTTCTTTCTTTCTTCTTTCTTTCTTTTCTTTCTTTCTTTACGTAGAGACTTAGTTGAATGATGATGATGACTAGGATAGAAAACCACGTAGGGAATATTTCGGGGAAAGATGTCCGGGGATAAAATAATCATTTGGGGAAAATTATAGGGTTTAGGTCGAAATATTCTCGCGAATTCAACGGCGAAAACGAAATTTAAATAAAAGGATTAGAAATATTATAAATAGGGTTACATACGAAATACGGGGCGTTACAGACTCGGTACCATGCATCCACAACATGAGGAGCAGAACAAGGCTTTGAAGCCTCACCCCTCCGCAAACAAGGAAAAAGATGGGTCAATAATAGGGTAAGAACGTGCTACAGCACAAGCCCCTACCCAAAAGCCCACCAAAAAGCCTTTCTCTAAGAAAGCCCAAACCAAAAAGCCTAGACGAAGGCCCAAAAGCACATGTTTTCTCGAAAGACATCTCTTTTGGCTGACATTCCACCCAAACAGAGGTTTCCTACAAGCATCTAGCCCAAACAATCACCAAAAGCTCACTTGAGCATTTTCCCGAACACCTAGTAGGCTAAACACTATTCATACAAACCTACTTCCCAAATCTCACACTTCTCTCCGAAGGAAACGAGATTTTCTCCGCAGATCTGAAGCATCTCAGGTCTAATTACACATCCTTACTGAAATCCCCATCAGAAAATACTCAAAACAATGGGAAAACGAACATATGCAGCATAAAGCATAAAAGGGTAAGACAGGAAATTTACCCCAGTTCAGAAGAAATCCTGATGCAAATGTGGAGTTATCTTCCTCCTCAACTCGAAGTCTCCATACTCTAGCATCGTGCTCGGGGACCAGATAGGTCCACCCATACCCGTCAGAACATGCTGGGTAATCCCCTCGGATACTCCGTCTCTCACCATCGTCACAAATGCAAAAAAGAACAGCTAGAAACTGAAAACCAATTTTCGGACCGAGAGAGCACGTCGGAAAGAATGACGAAAATAGGCCCCAGCTGGTTACTTAAACCAACCGACGCACCAGCTGGCACCAGCCGACCGGCCAGCCTTTTCGCGGCCCTCCGGGCACGGAGAGGAGAACCCCCCTGCTTGGGCGCCCATTGGATGCGCGCGCATAACCTCCGTCACCACCGTGCACAACCCTAAAGTTTGGCCTGGGAATCAACTGCCAAAAGAGGTTGCAACCTATGGTGATTGTACATGGTAATTTTGGTTATATATTGGCCATTTCACTTTCAATCTTCCGATGTGGGACAATTATACATTTCTCACGGTATGTTGCAGCTCTCACGGTTTCTGCCGCTTCCCGTGGCAGCTTACTGTGAGCAGCCTTATGCTCTCCAGATTAGGGGAGCTACAATTTGCCCCCCTTAAGAGCACAATGTCCTCATTGTGCCATGACATTAGGATCGTTCGTTTTCTGCCAGTGGAGAAACCCCACGCACGCCAAGCCCTGTAGATAGTAACCCCCTGGTGTGTCGACCCGCACTGTCGGTAGGCTCTAATACCACTTGTCGCGGCCCTCTGGGCACGGAGAGGAGAACCCCCCTGCTTGGGCGCCCATTGGATGCGCGCGCATAACCTCCGTCACCACCGTGCACAACCCTAAAGTTTGGCCTGGGAATCAACTGCCAAAAGAGGTTGCAACCTATGGTGATTGTACATGGTAATTTTGGTTATATATTGGCCATTTCACTTTCAATCTTCCGATGTGGGACAATTATACATTTCTCACGGTATGTTGCAGCTCTCACGGTTTCTGCCGCTTCCCGTGGCAGCTTACTGTGAGCAGCCTTATGCTCTCCAGATTAGGGGCGCTACAAGCGCACCCAAGGCTGATCAGCCGGTCGGCCAGTGATGACTACCCTGGCGTCAGGCTGTTCAGCCAGACGCCTCCCCGGCCCAGCTCCCGACCTCCGTTTCTCATGTTCCGACATCCTTTAAGAAGTTCCAGGCCTCTCCTCAAGCCTCCGGACTTCGTTCTACATGCGAAACGAGCCCCCGTACGAGGGATAGCCCCTCACGCTACCCTACCAAAGAGCCCCTACTAAAAAGGGGCGCCCCATCTCCAAGCCTGAGGCATCTGAAGCCGCACGGAACTCATGCGAAGCTCCGAAAGCTCCTCGGCACTAGGTCGCCTTATTGACAACACACTTATCTCCGAATCAATGCTCCCGGGCAATGAAATCCCTACCTAAGAGGATGACGAAAATCCTCAGTCCAACCTCCTTAATCATTAGCCTCAAAATCCTCCAACGGGTGGCATAAGACCCTTATCCTTATCCAACGGTTGACACAAGACCCTTATCCTTATCCCATGGGTAGCACAAGACCCTTGTAGGCCATCAGAGGCAGTACTTTTAGTTTTTTCCCTATAGAGGAAAGCCCCAGAGGTACCAACATCTGCTACAAGATGGCTTCGCGCCAGCAACGTCCTAGAATCCAGGCCCGCTACGACTTGCACTTCTCGGTGCAAAATCAGGTCTTCATTGAACCATCGGTGTTCACCTCTCTCGAGCCTACGCCGATGGGGGGGCTCTATGAACACCTCGATTTTGCACCTCGTCACATGACAATGTTTTGCAGAATTGATAACTCAGTCCCGCCAGACATTAGGCAGACTCCGGACACCCAGATGCCCGAGAGCCAAACCCTAGGGTCCATATCACAAGACATACCCTTGGTAGCCCCTAACTCTCATGCTATCCTTCCATATATTCGTCTGATCCCAAATTCGATGAAATATTATGGTAGGACATCATGGTAGAAGAATTTCGGTCTTCAAATCACCCAAATCAGACGTAAAACGAAGGAGAGAACACCAAAAAACCAAATAAATGCGCGAACCCTGGCCCGACCCAACATGGCCGGCCGATCAGCACGACTTCGCGGGCCAGCCGGCTAGCGGGAAAGCCAATAGGCTGGTGGCACCGGCCGGCTGGTCACGGCCAGGTGCATCAGCTTGGCCGGCCAGTCGGTCCCTCCTGCATTGCCTTAACCTTCCTTATGGGTTTTGCAGCCCTAACCTTCCATTTTTACGGTGATTTCTCACCTATAAAATGGCCCCTCCCCTCTCTTCTACAATTTCTCATTCACTCTCCTCTCCTCTCCCTTCTAAGGCTCAATAGAGTGTTTGGATTTCAAGTTCCGAGTCGAGGCTCTGTGCGATCCCTATGATTGTGCTCCTGTCTTCGAGGGGGGAAGCAGTAGTGGGAACAAAGTGAAGTGAAGATAAGACTACGAGGGTGAGTCTCCTTTTAGCTTTTTCCGTATTTATTTACTTCCCGTTTTATTTACTGTCATAGTAATAGCCCCGTTTCACCCCCCATGGCTAAGGCCGTCGGGCTTAGATGGTCAACGAGCGAGGGGTCTCCCCTTCCTCGACCACCACCTAGGCTACAACCGGCACCTTAAGCCCCCCCCCCCCCCCTCCCCCCTCTAGTTTCTTGCTTGTCTAAGTGATTACCACTTTCTCGCTTGAAACTTCTCACCTCGTGTGTCTGTGCTAACCCCGAACTTCCCGTGCATAGAGTATATGGTAGATATACCTAGGTTTAATTCCTTTTCCAATTCGCTGGATACCTGCTGCAGGGCTTATAATCCCTCAGTAGGTTTAACGAAGGCCGGACGGCTTCATAGCCAAGAATTAAACCCAAGGTCCCGTAAAAAATAAATAAATAAAACTTTCCCTCTCAGGAAAATTTCTCAAAAATAGGATCTTCTTAGGAAAATACATAATCCTCTGGTTAACCCGGTGTGAGGGTCTAAAGCTTCGATCTTTACTCCCCCTCTACCCGTAAATACCCGAAAGGTTCCTCTTTTCATAAAAAACCTACCAAAATCAACCCGAAAGTATTCTCTTTATGAAAGTACCCCCTTTTCTGGTTAACTCGGCACGAGGATCTAAAGTTTCGAGCTTTACTCCCCCTCTACCCATAAATATCCGAAAGGCAACTCTTTCCATAAGAGAACTTTCCCTTTTTTACAAAATAACACAAAAACTCTACAAAACCGAGGCCTGACAAACCTCACATGTCTACTCCATACCCTACTCTCAGAAGTTCGGGGTATGAACTATGTTGGCTCTGGTTCTCAAGCTCCTTGGGATACGTAGGCAGCCGGGGTGATGGCGGGTGATAGGTTGCTGCAACCCCTTCCCCCATAGTAACTTAGCTCCTGAACCCTTCACACGAATCTCTGGACACACACAAGGACACACGAGCCTATACAGGTTTCCCTCTCAACCTTAACCGAGTGGGTGGCGACTCTAAACCTCAAACGACGAACAGTGAAGGATGCCACACCAAAGGTAAAACCCACCCTTACATCGCCATCCAACAACAATCCTGCAACATCACACTCATCCAACTAAAACATCCCACAAACCCCCAAAAAGAAAAGAAGGCCTCGCCCGCCGAGCTGTCCGCACATGGTCTGTAATAAAAATATATTTATATAGGAGTATATTGGATGAATTCACGAGTTTTAGGAAACTTTTCTTGACATGCACGTGATATATTTCGTAATAATTAAAAATATATAGGAAAACTCATTATATGGGAATTTATACTTTAATTCTGGAACGGAGTACCTTGACGTTTCAAAATAGTACTTGACAAATGCGTCCATGTACTCGATTCTCTATTTCTATTACATCGTAGGAAAACTCATTATATGGGAATTTATACTTTGGTCAAGTCTAGGTAGTACCTTGATCTTTACGCTAAATACTCTATACCCATGAACTTGTACTCGATTCTCTATTTTTTAGGCATGGTCTATAATAAAAATATATGTATATAGGAGTATATTAGATGAATTCACGAGTTTTAGGGAACTTTTCTTGACATGCACGTGGTGTGACGACCCACAATCTCTAAGTTCAAGATTAGCGCGTTTACCGGAATTCGGACCGTTTACGGTCCCGACGTCTTTCACAATTACACGTTTTCCAACTCTTGCATTTAAGGATTTTTATAAATCATCGATTTGGCATTTAAAACCCAAGGCATTAATTAGAATTTAATTTACATCGTTTTCTCATTAACTAGGGTTAATTCGGTAAATTTATATTTTAGCTCGTTTAATCGAATTTAGTAGTTTAACAATGTACATTGGACTGGGGTTCAATGTTTTAATAATGCATATTTTATCGAGGTTCCAAATATTTTCATAAGATTCTAAATATTATTCATTAAGTCATATTTTAAAGAAAATTTCATTTTAGCCCAAAATTATTTACACTTTAGCCCAACCCGGAATTAACTTTTCGTAAACTCATGAATATTAAGAAAACAAACCTTGATTCTTACTAAGCATTTAATTTCGGTCATTTTGACACTAAGTACGCCTAATTCCGACACTTTACACTATTTGCACATTTTTCGAGGATATGGTATATTATGTGATTATGGGAAGTCTTGGGGCCAAAATGAAAAATGGGAGAACACACACACCGGATCGCACGCGAGAGCTCCTTCTCCAAAATTCAGGATTTTGCATTTCTTCACCAAATCAAGCAAATAATATATGGAAATTGATCGTCTCAACGAGAGGAACACATTGGTACCATTATTTTGGGCATTTGAACGACGGTGGAGGCGTTGTGGTGGCGAGAAGGTGGCGCGGCATTGAGCTTCTCGTCGGAGACTTTTTCGGCGATGTCATACTATATGGGTTTTGTTCGTCTTGGAACAAGAAGGCTTCTGGCGGTGGTCTCACGGCCTGATTTGGCAGGACGGTGGCGGAACGGGGAGGAAAAGGCGCGGCGGAGATGGGCTTTTTCCGGTGGTTCCAGGCAGTAGCCTGGCCGCGCACCACCCGAGCCTTGAAGCCCTTGACGAGACGAAACTTTTGGCACCGGTCTCAGTTCAGACTCAACGGAACGGAGGAGATACGGCGGAGCAAGGTGGCGCGGCGGTGGTGACGCGGTGGAGATGGTGGATGAGCTATCTCTGGCCATCGTTTTCGTCGGGCTATACATGAATTCCAACCTCCTCGACATGGGTAAACCGATTTCGAAGTCAATTTCGTATTTCGTTGAGCCGATTTTCGTTAATTTTGAATCTTGGAATTCTCGGGTTTTGGAGTTTCGGAGTGGAATTAAATTCCGATGGATGATCCGATTGAGAAACGGTTTTGGGGGAAGTGACGGGCTCATCGAGAGGAACATTTCGGTATAAGGGTTCGACCATCGGAGGTGGTCCGGCGGCGGTCCGAGACGGCAGGCGGTTTCTGGCATTTTTGGCACTGTTCCAGCGGGAATCCGGTGACGGTGTCTTCGGACAGATCGTTCCCCTTGACGCAACAGTTCTAATAGCGCTGGTATTACTCGAATTTGACTTGACGTTTGTTTTTTATCGTATTTTTTGTATTATTCTGTTAATTTGGTAGCTTTTTGATATAACTTCTCGCTTTTAGCTTTTGAGCATGAATTAATTGTACTCTAGCTTGTTTTAATTGTTGAATATTGTTGTTGTATGATTGTGTAGTTGAACGGATGGGTTTTGGTTCGATTAGGCTAGAGATATGATCGATCTTAGCTTGCTAGCTTTTGAGCTTTTGAGAAAAGTTGTAAGTTGTGAAGTTGTACTTTGAATTATTGTTTTAATGAATTATACATGTTTTATGGTTAATTACACTTACACCCCCTTAAGGATCTCTAAGTTGTAAGTTGTGTAATTGATTTAAATGATTGTTCGTTAATTGTTATCCCCTCCTTTGAATATGAAATGACCATATTACCCCTCGAATGCGCACTCATGCTTAGTAACTAAATGTTTGCATTTAGGCATGTTGTTCATTTTATTTCAATGCCTAGTTCATTGCTAAGAGTGTTGTTATATTGCGTATATTGAATTTAAATGACTTGATTGATCAATCTTACTTTATTTACTTAATCCTCGTTTGCCGTGCGTCTTGTCAGAGTCTTACATGGTTATGTCGTGTCTTAGATTGCAGGCTTTACTCCCGTGGAGTACTTGTTCGATTGCTTGCTTTCCTTCTATCGTTTGCTAAGCCAGGTAAGGGTTTAAAATGCTTTCAACTGGGCAAGGACGTAGATATGTAGGTTGCGAACTAACTTATCACCCCGTCTTTCTTATTGCTTGCTATTCTTGTCTTTAATATTTCCTTATGTGCTTAGTCAAACCATTTGATAGCAAAACCCGTAATTATATTATTCAAACCATTTTGTTTTCAAAGGCAAGTAAAATTCTTTCATTTCAACATGGCACTTTGACTTTGGTTGGGTCTATGAGGGAAGTCGTTAGGGGAGTCCGTCAGCATAACCCGACGCGTATGGAACTTGTGGTCACCCCCCTTTGTCATCACTCACTTACCTAAATGCCCGTTTGGCTCTCAACTTATAATTATTTCTTGAAACGCGAGCAAAATCATGGACTTTTCATGGGGCCTGGGAGGGTATTCAGATGTTTTATCTAGGGACGAGCGTCCAAGGTGTTTCCCGAGGTACTACTCCCAAAACTAAGTGTCAACTGTGGACTGTCAGGAGTTGGCACCCATGGTTGGGAGTGATGGTGGGCGATGCATTCGTTGCACACTTTCCTTAAATTCATGTTCGTTGAGCCTTGGGTTGCTCCTTGGCTTGACACCGGAGATGGAGTTACTTGCATGATTGAGGGGGTTATAAGGAGGAATAGGCGCATTCTCGCTGGGATAATTACTTGCTATCGTAATTGCCTTTATTGTTGTTACTGTTTATTGACTATTGCTATACTGCAAGTCGAAGCACATTCCGGTTTTCTTCATTTAGCATATGTATTTTCCTTATATATATATATATATATAAAACCTCGAAGCGTGGCTCGAACTTGTCCAACTGATGTCTTCTTTATTATTCAAACTACATAGTTAAATTACGAGCCGTATTTACTTATCATTTCCAACTTGTTATGTCATGTGTTTCGAACTTGTGCGGCCTCGTGACTCAACTAATATCCTTTCAAAACTATCGGCTTGACCTTATGTGCAAATGTTTTCAAAGGATCTGGTTCGTCATCCTCTTGTGTTTTCAAATAAAGCCGAACCCGAATGTTGCTTTGTGTTATAGTTTTACAACTTATATTATTGTTTGTATCTTTATCAAAACGGGCAACATTCACCCTTTTCTGGTTTTAAATGATAAACGACGAACTGTGATCCATACCTATATTGTATTACCCCCCTTACTGAGTATCCTTTATACTCACCCCTTCTATTTTGGTTCTTGCTTCAGGTAGACAGGTGGCGGTGTCACCTATCTTGTCAGTCGGTAGCAGCAGGTCTAGGTCGGCTCTTGTCTATTGTCTTGTCAGTGTCCCAACAACAGTTGAGTTTTACTTTCTAAATTGATTTGATTTATTGTATCTAATATTATGATTTACTTTTTGTACTTACGTGCCCCTGATGTGGGATAGTTAGTTGAGCCATGGACGGCATTGAATGGATAATTGTTTTAGATTTGTTTCATGAATTATGTTGCCATGGATGGCTTTATGATTAAACTGTTGTTTCTGAAATCGCTTCCGCATTATTCTGATTGTTGCTGTTATTGTTGGAGCGTCGTGTTGTTGTTGCTGGAGTTTTGATCGAGTGCTTGTCGTTCGCCGAGATGAATTTTTGAATGGGGTACATTTACCATGTTTGGGAGTTCGTCTTGGTGCGGATGTGGTGTCCTTTCTTCTCCTACAGAAAGGGGCGCTACGCATGGTATATTTCATAATAATTAAAATTAAATATATAGGAACACTCGTTATATGGGAATTTATATTTTGATTCTAGAACGGAGTACCTTGACGTTTTGAAATAGTACTTGACAAACGTGTCCGTGTACTCGATTCTCTATTTCTATCATATATTAGGAAAACTCGTTATATGGGAATTTATACGTTGGTCCATTCTAGGTAGTACCTTGATCTTTAAGCTAAATACTCTATACCCACGAACCTGTACTCGATTTTTTATTTTTCAGGCATGGTCTGCAATAATAATACATAGAAAACCACGTTAAATGTGAATTTATACTTTGATTTCTGCATAGAGTACCTTGATTTGGCATAATAGTACTTGCTATAATGAAAACTTGTTATATTATATTTCATACTTTGTGCAAGTATTGATGGTACCTTGATTTCCATTGCTAATACTCTGTATCTTGTTAAACGTACTCCACATGTGTGATCAAATTCTTCATCAAATTTATGTCTATACTATAATATTTGTTACGAATAACTTGGTATGTTGATCATTATCTAATATAAAGTTGATTGAACTATCAACTGAAGTGAAATATACATCTTACTTGGGAATTAAATTTAGTGAGCTTTTGATCAAACTTATCTCAATACAATAATATTACATATGACATAACTTGTGATATTAAACATATAAGGCTATTATTCAAAGTATAGGAAAATGGGTATTGATCAAACTTATCCCAATACAATATTTATATATATTTAATGATTTATGTATAGGAAAATGGAATTATTCAAAAGCATGAAAATACTATAACATTCCCATTGGATTATCTTAGAATATTAAACTTGTTATATCTAATTTCATGTTAACAATCAATGCCGAGAATGATAGCAAATTAAGTATGTATTAGAAGTTATAAGGTACGATAATGGTGAGAGAAGGTACTTATGGCATTAAATCCAGTATAATACGTAATATTGCAAGAAAGTTTGTTTTATTATCATAAATCCGAAATAATTACAAAAACGTGTACAAGGAATCGTATTCCACGGGGACAAAACCCTAAACCTAATGAACTCTTATGTAGTCCGGCCTTCTATATCCTCAATCCATCTATCTTCCAATGGATGTGAAGAATAATGAAAGGGATAGTACATTTCTTCATTACTTAACGGTATATTCCACATGAAGAAGATGTACAAAATATGCAGTCCATGTGCGTCCAGCTGATAGCATCTGCATTAGTTGCTTCCCCTGAGACTCTGTTGTCTGAACGTAATGGTGTCAAGAGAATGGGGGCACATGTACAAGGAAACATACTCCAAGTGTCCCACAACTTGATTTTAATCAGCTCGTGTACAAGGAAACGTGCTCCAAAATAAACTGATGATAAACTTCCACCAGATCTGCGAAATCAGTAAGAAAAACATAATGAGACAACAATAATACAAATCAGGGGATAAATAAAAGGTTTTGGGGTTTCATGTAACGACCCGAAATTTTGGATTTATTCCGGACTTATATTTTATTCGTGCCGAAGGCTTTTCGTGAGAATATTTAATATCATGAATAAGTTTTACACGAGAATCCACTTTTTACCCGAAACTATCTATTTTATCCCTGACCCTCTTTGATATCCTTTTTCCACATTTACCCCTCACATATCCTTTATTTCACCAAGAATTACCTTTTCACCCCTCGAACCTCCCTCACCACCTTGTGCACTATAACGCCTCGACTTTTCAAGATGAGTTCGATAAGCTTCGCGGCTTTGTATCTTGTTGCTTTCCTCAATTCTCGAATTATGTGATTATTTGTTATATTCTATTATGAATGTTGTAAATGTGCTAATCGGTAAATTTAAATTATTCTATGTCAATGTGCATTTAAAATGATGAACTTTGACTGTAATATTGTTTTATTTGAACAATATTTATTTTGAGTAAGTTTTATTAAATTACAAAAATGCCCCTTCGTTTCTAAGCCCTAAGTCAAACTTTGACTTAGCCCCCATCTCTCTCCCTCACTATCACTTCACGCACCAACAACCAAGGGAGAAAGAAGAAAAGGAGAAAAAGAGAGAGATCTTCCCGAAGTCCGACCGAGCTCGTTTCTCCGTCGATTTTCGCACCGTTGGTACCCACGTGATCCTCTCGATGATCTCTTTCTTTAGGTACCAAAATCGCCACCTCTTTTCCCGAATTATGAGCTTTTAATCGCATTTATTGCTTTGTGGGTTTTATTTGATTTTTGATGATATTGAGCTTGTTTCTTGGTCATTTTGCATGCTACTTGGATCAAAATGCTTCTTATGATTTGCTTGTTGTCCATTGTTAATCTTAATTGTTGATTCTTGCCATTAAGTTTTATTGATTTTTTGTTCGTCCCTTCGAAATGGTGAATTGCTGTTGTCTGTTGCTGATCTGCACGGGCTCGTGCATGGTCTTGCCAAGACCGTGCGTTGGCCCGTGCGCCGCCCATTTGACCTGCACTGGCTTGCGCCCGTGCGCGTTGCCAGTGCATAAGGCCGTGTGCTCCTGCACAGTCTTGACAGCGTGTTCAAGACCCTGCGTCGGCCGGTGCACATGCCTTAGTGAATTTTCCAACTTTCTTTCTTCATTCACTTCGGGAATTGGGTCAATTCCACTTATTTAAAATGTCGAATTTTGCATACGAACCCCTAAAATCAATCCGATTTCACCTATAGCTTCCTTGAGCCTCGAGATTTAATATTTTGCAAAGTTATGATTTATCCGACCTTATTTGACCGTCATTTGACACCTTTCTCGTTTAGGGACTTTTATCCACTTTTTCCGTTTGTTACCCGTATCCCGTATTCGCGTGAGAGCATTCTTATATTATTTTAAGCATGCCTACGTACCCTAATTGCATTTTAGCATGTCTTTAATATTAATTCCAATGTTTCTTCATTACTTAGAATTGCATTAATAATTCTTTAATTGTTGTCCCGTATTTTATATGTTTAATTGTTTAGCTTTTCGTATCTCGCTTATAGCATGAATGAAGTTCTATTTGAATTGTTGTGCGTCGTTTGTTGTCTCGTGTCTTGCTTTTAGTGTTGTCGGTCTCGTTTTCATCCTTTAGGCCCTTTGTATTATAGGTGGGACCAACGAGGGAGAAACTTGACTACTGCTTGCTTCTATTATGTCGTGTCGAGCCAGGTAAGGGTTTAAAATGCTTTCAACTGGGCAAGAACATAGTTACTTAGGTTTGCGAAATAACTTATTATCCGGCCTTTCTTATTGCTTGTTGTACTGCCTTTACTATTTCCTTATGTGCTTAGTCAAACCTTTTTTATAGCAAAACATATATAATACAAAATGATTTGAAATGCTTTCAACTAGAGACAAGTAACCTATTTGTTTTCAAAGTAACCGTTTGATCTCAGAGGTACTTATAAGTAATGTCGTTAGGGACGTCCGTCAGCATGCTCCCGAAGCGTATGGCACTTGTGAGTATTTCCTAGATCGTTACACCAACTTGTCTCAAACGCCCATTTGGCTACTCATATATAACTGCTTGCATCTTTTCAAACGGCCCCTTTGGCCACCCAAACTGTTTTGAATTTCAAAAGCGAGCCCTGCACTGAATCATGACATTGGGCCCGGAGTATACAGCAGGTGAGCCTAGAGACGAACGACTAGGGCAAATCCTGATGTATACTTCTATGCGTATTGACTTAGGCTGGTTGGGAGGTTGACTAGTCTAAGTTGATGCGAATGGTAGTGCTAACCGCGTCTCCTTAATTCACTGTACGGTGGTGCTAATCGCGTCTCCTTAAATTACTGACTGCATGACTTTTGGTGGTGGAGTATTTGACTACATGCTTTCATGATTTTCATGGTTGGGAGTTATAAGGAGAGGGCCCGTTCTCGCCGGGACACATTATTGCAGGACTTATTGCATTACTTGCTTGCATAATTGATTTGCAGCTTTCGTTACAAGTCGAAGCACATTTAGCATATGTATTTCCCTATATATATATATATAAAATCCGGAAGCGTGGCTCGAACTTGCCCAACTTAAGCCTTCTTTATTGTTCAAATTACTTAGTTGAATTACGAGCTGTGTTTACTTATCATTTCCAACTTGTTTATATCATGTCTTTCGAACTTGTAACGGCCTCGTGACTCAAGTAATATCCTTTCACTTGATCGGCTTGATATTATGTGCAAATGATTTTAAAGGATCCGGTTCGTCACCCTCTTGTGTTTTCAAATTAAGCCGAACCCGAGTGTTGCCTTGTGTTATTGCTTTGCAACTTATATCGTTATTTGTATTCTTTCTCAAAATGGGCAACATTCACTATTTTGATTTTAAAAGATAAATGACGAACTGTGATCATAACTGTAACGACCCAAAATTTCGGATTTATTCCGGAATTATATATTATTCGCGCCGAAGGCTTTTCATGAGAATATTTATATTCATGAACAAGTTTTACCTATGAACCCGCCTTTTATCCAAAATTCCTTATTTTACCCGACCCCATTTAATATCCCTTTTTCCATACATACCCCTCGTATATTTCTTACTCCCACTTAAACCCATATCATTTGAGAGAGAGAGAAAGAGGAAGAAAGAAGAGAAGGAGAAAAGGAGAAAGAAGGAGGAGAAAAGAGAATCGTCCTACCGAGCCCGTTTCTCGCCCTATTGACGAGCCGTGAAAACCCGAACGATCCTTGCTTCATTCTCTATCAGTAATCCTTTTACCCCATTTCAATCCATTCTCTCCTCGTTGCGATTTTCATTGATTTTATATAGAATTTTTATAGTTTTATGATTTTCTTGTTTAGGAAGATTTACTTGGTCATTTTGAGTAATTCTTGGACATATGTGTAGCTAATGTGATATATATGATTATATGTGAGAATTAGCATGTTTTATGGTGTAAATTAGGAGATTTATGAGATTGAATGTTTTTGTGCGCGAGAAGGTTTTGCGATCTGCTGGGTCTGCGGCCCAGTAGATCTGCACGGGCTTGTGCACGGTCTTGCCAAGCCCGTGCGCAGCCCCGTGTGTCCGCCTTTTTCCTGCACGGGCTCGTGCACGGTCTTGTCAAGACCATGCGTTGGCCCGTGGGCACCCCTTTTGGCCTGCACTGGCTTGCGCCCGTGCGCGAGGCCGAGTGCACCTGCATGGTCTTGACAACATGCTCAAGACCGTGCGCAGACCATGGAACGACAATCAAAGAAATACTAATGCAATACTAAATAATGAAAGAACATAGATAATAAATATTAAAGGCATGCTAAAACGCGATTAGGGCACGTAGACATGCTTAAAATAATATAACAAAGCTCTCTCGCGAAACGGGATCGAACAGACAAGAAACGGGAAAAGTGGGAAAATCCCTAAACGAGAAGGGTGTCAATTGACGGTCAAATAAGGTCGGATAAATTGCAAACTATGTAAAATATTTAATCCCGACGCTCAAGGGAGCTATAGGTGAAATCGGATTAATTTTCGGAGGTCGTATGCGAAAGGTCAACATTTAAATAAGTGGGGTTGACCCAATTCCCGAAGTGCAAGAAAGGAAAAGGCTAGAAAATCCACTAAGGTACGTGCACCGGTCAACGCACGGTCTTGAGCACGTTGTCAAGACCGTGCAGGCGCTGCGCACTGGCTATGCGCACGGGCGCAAGCCGGTGCAGGTCAAAATGGGTGTGCACGGGCTAACGCACGGTCTTGGCAAGACCGTGCACGAGCCCGTGCAGGCTAAAGAGGGTCACACGAGGCCGTGCACAGGCTTGGCAAGACCGTGCACAAGCCCGTGCGGCTCTTCTGGGTGCAGCGAACAGCAGTTCGCGAAATCTCACGCGAACACCAACATATAAATTCATAGATCTCCTAATTTACTCCATGAAACATCCTAATTTTCACATATAATCATATATATCATATTAGCTACACATAGGTCCAAGAAACACGTAAAATGATCAAGTAAATCTCCCTAAACATGAAAATCCTAAAACTATAAAAATTCTATATAAAATCACAAAAATCGCAACGAAGAACGAACGGATTGAAATGGGGTAAAAGGATTACCGGTAGAGGATGAAGCAAGGATCGTTCGGGTTTTCACGACTCGTCGATCAGGCGAGAAACGGGCTCGGTAGGACGATTCTTCTCTTCTCCTCCTTCTTTCTCCCTTTTCTCCCTCTCTCTCTCTCTCTCTCTCTCTCTCTCTCTCTCTTTCTCTTTCTTTCTTTCAAATGATATGGGTATATGTGAAATAAGGAATATAAGAGGGGTATGTATGCAAAAAGGGATATTAAATGAGGTTGGGGTAAAAATAGGGAATTTGGATAAAAGGCAGGTTCAAGGGTAAACCTTATTCGTGAATATAAATATTCTCACGAAAAGCCTTCGGCGCGAATAAAATATTATTTCGGAATAAATCCGAAATTCGGGTCGTTACAAATTATGTTTGGGTCTCGCCGGAGTACCCCGCCGAATGGGAAGGCGACGAGGTTAGAATGTTTATTAGTTTTAAAATTATTACAATTTATCTACTGATATTTTTTAACTTTACAAAGTCCTTACATTCCCCCCCCCCCCCCCCCCCCCCCCCTTTTTTTATATAGGAGCCTCAGTATGCGAGGGATTTCCGCATCCATGGGTATGCCCTCATACAACCTCTGCAAGTTCTTCTTCGTCACTCGGGCTGCTATCTACTATTTTGAGCCCGATGATCTTGCTGCAGAGAAAATCCCCATCCGTGATTTCGACAACGAGGACAATGGTTTTAGCGACGTTGAGGAGAATCTGGTGGAGAAGGAGCCAGATGAAGGAGGGGCCAAGAATGCATAGGGCGATTCGTGAACGCCGTTGGTGAGGGAGGAGGAAGCAAGGAAAAAGGAAGAAGAAAATGTACTTCCATTTTTAATACTTCCTTCTTACATATATTGTACTCAGATTTGTTCATTTTAAACTGTGAAAATCGCCTGCCTACAAATTAATATATATGCATACCCATATTAAAAATGTTTCATTAATTTGTGATATACAGTCTGTTTCATCACCACAAATATCTTTCTTTTGTCGAATCCATCAAAAATTAATATAAAATATGATGTTTGCCGAAGAAAGTGGCTAGAAGGGCATAGTCCGTCGCGCGCCACCGCCCCTGTCGCCGTACAATAAAATCATGATTTATTATATTGTTGAGTTCGTCTTGTCGAGAGGATTAAAATGAACTATAAATTCGTGTGAATCGGTGAATGAATGAAAAAATCTAATGAAAAAAAAGAAGAGAAAAAGACCCTACTGAGAATCGTTATTCAACACAGGTAACATGACATAAAAAATATTTTTTTATTTAAAACATGTCCTTTTTTATAAGAGTTTCTCATTCCAGGGTCTTTTGCCTATAACTTTTAAAAATTGATTCTTATTTCTATGCAAAACAAAAATAGGACCCTCTCTCTAGTTTTCTCCTAATAATTTTGGGGTAGGTCACTAATGGAAAAAATCAAATCCAAATACTAATACTAATTATAATTTACTAATGTACCCTTAATACAAATCTAATTTAGTAATTTACATTTGTTTCCTAGTTGAAAAAAAAAAAAAAAGAAGCAAAACTCAAAAATCAAAATCTATCGTGAAATTGAGAAACCTAATTTTCTCAATTCTCACTCTAAAACCACCGCCTGCTACGGTGCTACCGACAGATCGACTGTCCCCCCGCCACCAGTCGCTCAGTGCCGTCGTTCCTCCGCCGTCCAGCACCGATTCTGTCGTCCGTCTGTAACACCCGACAACTGTCCCTCTGTCACCCTTTCTCTCCAGCGCGCTCTCTCTCCTCTTCCCCTCGCTCTCTCTGCGAGGCAGTCGCCCACCGCCAGTCGCTCACCGCCGTCGTCCCTCTGCCGTTCGCCTGTCACACCCGACGACTCTCTCCTTCACCCTTTCTCTCCGGTGCGCTCTCTCTCCTCTCTCCCCTCGCTCTCGCAGCACCCCTGCTCCTCTCCACCGTCGCTCTCTCTCGTCGTTCCTCAAATCAAGAAACTTTCGCAGCGGTCCAACCTCTTGTCTTTTTCCCCGTCTGGGCATCTACATTTTAAGGTGATTTTCTTGGCAATCTAATTTTAAAGTAGCATTCGAGGTGTATAATTTGTGAGCCCCTGAACCAAGAATTGTTTTTTACTTCTGGGCATTTCAGAGTATAATTGTTTTATTTTAAGAATGGAGATTGTTGTGAACACTCTTATGTCTAAAGCCCTTGAAGTTGAGAAACTCGTGGATATGTGGATATGTTGTTCTCGTGTTTGCAGTATATAAAAAGAGGATTCTCTACTGTGGACTAATGAACGAACTTTTGAATTGAATTTTTTAATTGTTTGGTTGCGATATTTTTGCTTGGATAGTATGAACTATGAACTGTGCATAGTGTCGAAGTTTAGAAAATCAAACTTCTACTTTTTTTTAGCAAAAATAAGCTAAAAAGTTGAAGCAGTTCAAATATGTAGAAGTTTATGTAGAGTATTTAATATACATCTCAATTTTTTTTTTTTACTTTCATTTTGAAACCTACACTTTTTTGCCGAATACTAATCACTTTCGTCTACTCCAACTTTTATCAAATTTAGGTTCTCTAAAAGCTGAAGTCTTTTCCCACCGAGTTCATTGAACCCAACAGTCCAACAAGATTTGAGTATGAAAAACAAACTCCTAATTTCTTGACATCGTCATTAGCTTAGCGCAAATTTACATATGCCTTGGGATTATATATTTGTTTTTTGGTCAGCACCTTGGGATTATATATATATATTTTTTTGGTCAGCACCTTGGGATTATATGCAGCTGAGTTGTGTATTTCTTACCAAATTGGTGTTGGTGTGTGTTAGTGTGTAAATGTGTGTAAATTAGTGTTGATGTGTGTAAATATGTGTCAATTGGTATTAGTGTGTGTAAATGTGTGTATTGGTGTGTGTAAATATGTTAATTTGTGTAAATTGGTGTTTGTGTGTGTAAATTGGTATTGGTGTGTAAATATGTGTTAGTGTGTGTAAATGAGTGTAAATTGGTATTGGTGTGTTAGGGTATTTTGGACATTTACACAATGAATTTAATAAGAACCTATAAGAAGTTTTTTGTTGGTTCCATTAGCGATCCATGTTCGACCCGTCTATGACCCACTTCAAAATTATTAAAAAATCGACCCATCTTTGACCATAATTTTTTGATCCATCTTAGACCCAACTCATTTCAAATCTATCCAACTTGATCCAAACCAAATACAACTCAAATCATTATTTTGACACCCCTAATAAATAATTAGGGATGACAATTGGGCAGAGTCCAACACGTCCTGTACCCGGACCCGATCAGTCAGAATCTATCGAGTCCTGGACCGGGTCATAGATGATAGACCTGTTAAATTGGACATGCGCGTCCGGGTCTAGTAACGGGTCCAATTGCACCCGCCCTAGGACCCTTTTAACTTGAAAGTTTTTTTTTTTTTTTTTAAATTTTGCAATTGCAATTAGATTTTCATTTACGCTTCTGCCTTTTAATCTCCATCGCCCTCTCTCCCATCACTCTCTCTCCAGTGTTCTCTCCCACCGTCCATGCCGTCGATCTCTTGTTGCTCCTCTCTTCGCTCTCTCCGTCACGTCCCCCTACCACTGTCTAAACTTTTCGCATCTCCTATAGCTGAATTTTGGGGAATTTTTCAGACAAAAACCCAAATTCCTTCCCTTTCCAAACCCAAGGCAGAGAGAAGGAGATATCTCGATCGAAACCCAGGTAATTTTTTGATTTCTGCCCCTCCAATGACCAATCTGAAAACTCTCTCTGATTTTTCGTCTTCAAACCCTTTGCGCAGATACAGGGGGCTTTTAGAGAAGGGAAATTCGTACTCAAGACTAGTCTTTATTCTCTTAAAATTAAGTCAATCCTATTCAAAATCTCCAGATCACCGATAATTCTAAGCCTTAGTGTTAAAACCGAGGGCAATTTTGTCTTTAGCCTCTTAACACCCATAATTAGTAGTAACAAAACAATAAATAAAAATAAAAACCCAAAAACATGGTGCCGAAATTTTTTAACACCTGTTAAAACCGAATCAAAACTGAACCAAAACCAGTCGAATCGAATGAAAAGGAAAAAGAAAATAATTACTCTCTTAATAGTCATACACGATTTTTTATTTTTTATTTTCTTTGAAATTGTCATACACGATTTCTACATTCTTAGATTTATGAACAGACTACGCTTGAATCGGTAAAAGAAATAAAAACATCTCCACCAAGTCCTAATCCTCTTCCTTCCTCTCTTCAATTTCTAGAGGCAATCGGATTCGGATCAGCAACCTGTAATATTCCAATTATATTTATAAACCTCTTTGTATTATATTGTAATTAATTCAACAATTTACGAAAAGTGAATAGTTTACTAGTAGTTTTCTCGGAGTTGATTTTTCTTGCTCGACTCACAGAGAAGTTGATTTTACAATTTTCAGCCAAGTATTTTGTTTTTCGATTTTCACTTGAAACCTAAAACCTCGGTTTAAACCAAATCAAACGAAATCCGAAACGATCACAAACCTGAAGTTCGGTTCAGTTTAGGCAGAATGAACAGCCAATTATCTTGGAAGAATAAAAAAACCAATTGATGGGCTTAAAATAGAAGATTTTGGGGGGTTCCGTTTTGTCCTGAGAAATGAAAGATTTTCTCATCTCTTTTCCAAATGGGCGGATTTGAGTCCAAAGTTGAAATTGGGCACAAAAACGGGTACTTTGAGTCTGAGTTTGGCGGTTCGGGTCTAGTATTGTTTGTGTAACTGGATCCATAGACGGGCCCTATCCGTCCCAGTGGACTCCGGTCTAGAAACAGGTCCGGGTAGGAATTTTAAAATGTTCAAAATGTTGTGGCAATGTGGCTATTTAAACCATTAAAATAAATGCAGACAGAAAGTCCTTTCTGTCCAAGACTTTCTCAAATTTACTGAATATGCCATTCGTCCCCTGATTCTTTCTTCTGAAAATTTCGAAATCCATCCCAAAAGTAAAAATTTTGGGCAGTTCTTTTTCACTCCAAGCTGACCCAGCAGAATTAATTGATCCCACTCCGAAATCCTTCAGCATAACGAAGGTCAAAATCTGTTTCTTCCTCCCGAAATATAGGAATATCTGAATTTGAGTTTCTGGTGTTGGTGAATGGTTACGATTCTCCACCTGTTATATGCTTACATATTTGGGATTCTTCAATATCTAAAAACCACCTTAAGAAATTTCTTTCTTCCTCGCGAAAACTAGGGTTTTCAGTTTTTATTTTGTCCTAATTTCTGTTAATTTGTTGGGTTTTACGCTACCCATCTAATGGGATCTCATATTTTCGCTGTTTTCCTTGATCTTTCTTGCATCAGGACCGTTCGAGCGACGTGTTGGGGATACATTTCGAATTGGGGATCTTCCAAGCAGCTATCAAGTCACGCACTCAAGTGTTTGCTACTTTATTTTAAAGGTAACCAGTCTATGCATTTACCTGCAATTGTTTGATTGATTTTGTTTGTTGTAATGAAACCTGCGACTGTGTGTGCAGCATGAACAATTTTTTTGGTTGAAAACATGAAATGGTGTAAATGCTATGTTGGTTAAAATGCTGAATGTACTAAGTCTGTATTGTTTAACTGGTTTATAAGCTGTTGCTTAAATGAGGCAAACATATATTGATGTGATAAATTATAAATGTTGTGGAATACAAGATATCATTGAATAACTGTTAATATGAATGTGGCTTTTTCGTGTATTCACTTGGAGATGGTTGTTAGAAGAACTGGATAGTAAGAGAATCCATGAACCAATCTGACCTTTAATTACACATCAAATTTTATTTCATCTTTTTCTTCTTTCTTCATTTTAATTGTGATGGATTTGTCACTAATGGATTTTCTGGAGGAATGACAGATGAGTTTAACAGACTCTCCAGTACACTCTTCAAGCAGTGACGACTTTGCAGCACTTCTCGATGCTGAGCTTGACACTACTTCTGATGCATCAGCTGATCCAGAGGAAGTTGAGGAAGAAGAGGATAGTAGTGACAATGATGTTGATGATGGGGACTATGACTTGGGCTTTACGAGGTATATACATGAGCTTCACTTACTTTTATACTTGCATTTTGAGCATTATTGGATCTAAACTTCTGGGGACTTGATATGTGATCAATATTTAGTTTAGACTTGTATTGTTACACAAACAAACCACTGTTAATTCTTGCTGTAGTTTAACCACTCTAAATCTTCACTGTAGTACTTGGAAAGACGAATGTAACTGAGTAACATAATTGCTAAATTGCAAACTTCTCATTAGATTACTTTACAAGGAAATATCATCAAATATCTTGGCATTGTTGGTTGTAACTTGTTGAGTGGGAGTAATACTCTGCAAATGAGCTAGTTGTAGTTGCTGTCACTTGCAAATGCACCCAAACCATTCTGTTGCTCTTTATTATCATTTTAATGATGAATAATTTCTGTAGTTCTATTTGGGTCTTTGGCAATTTATGCAAGATTTGTTTCATTTACTGTAGAGTTAAAAGGCGCAAGGTGGAGATATCTGAAGACGTAATGAATCCACAGAGTTCCTCATCTCAAGCAGAATCATCACAAGCGTTTAGTGGTGCGCTCATGATTAGTTGAATTTCCGAGTTATCTTTTGATGCTTCATTTTGTATGTGAATTAACTCAAGATTCTGTTTCAACTGCTTTTATGTTGGCTGTTTCTGATTGTATTTTGTATATTTTCTTCATTTTATATCTTTAACACCATCCTCTTTTTGATTTGCATCCGTCAACATTTCCAAATTGAAATTTTATGCATCCCCTTTCCCTTTTTTGTCCTTTACTGATTTGTTGCACACTCTCTTGTGCAGGGTTGTCACCTAAGAAGGACATTTGTCTACATCCCGGTGTTTATGCAGGAATGTGCATGAAGTGTGGGCAAAAAATGGATGATGAATCAGGTGTTGCTTTTGGGTACATCCACAAGGTTAATTTCTTGAATTATATTGCTATATTCTGCGTATATATACATTATTAAATATGCAAAAAACGACCTACTGTGATAAAATGATGTCAAACTTATATCAAATTCTTGATGTTAGTTATATTCTTTCTGGATGAACAGACCATCTGCCATCATGAACTAGTAACCTAAATATATCTCTCTCGTGCTGTTTTGCTTAAGCTTGAAAATATTTCATATTTGTTAAGTAAAGTTACTATTCATGCAGAATTTGAGGCTTGCCAATGATGAGATAACGCGATTACGTGACAAAGACTTCAAGAAATTGCTTCGTAATAGAAAGCTTTATCTGGTCCTTGATTTGGATCATACACTGCTTAATTCAGCTCGGCTTGCTGATATTACAGTGGACGAAGGATACTTAAGTGGACAGCTAGAAGCTTTGCCAGGTATTTACTACTATGCATATTCTGCGGTCCCTGGTGTAGCAATATTTTTCTTTGTGATAATTAGTATTTTGATGATGCATCTTCAGTTCTTCATGTTTTCAGTTGATTCATTTATTGAGCCCTTTATTATTCATATTGACATCCAGGGTTTGCCAAACGTGAAAGTGAACGCAACAAAGCACAATTTTCTCTAACTCCTTAAGTTTAGAACTAATCGTTATAATACCATTGGCTGAGTTGACTCTCCTCCCAGCAGACAATTTTCTCTAACTCCTTAAGTTTAGAACTAATCTTTATAATACCAGGGGCTGAGTTGACTCTCCTCCCAGCAGACAATCTGAGAGATGAAAATTTAAGAAGTTCAGTAGAACTTTATGGGTATAAGGAGATCAAAGAAACACAATGGACATAATTAGGAAAGAAAATTACTAAAGTCTTAGTTATAGAGGTTTTTTCTTGCTTTGCATACTGAATTTGCTTGAAAGTCTTGTAGGCGTGAATGCCTGACTACACTTTCCTTTGTTTGGTTTCCAACTGATATAGTTTAATATATTTATTGTTTGTTTCTATGGCTAAGGGTCTGAATTAGAAGTTTATAAATTGCAAAACATTATCTAGGTCCCTGATAACCTAACTGGCTAAGATAACCTTCTTGAGATTTTGATTATGGATATGTGTTATTTAGATTCTTTGATATGTTGGTGTGATAAAGTTATATGGACTATTGATCAGGTTAAAGTATTCTAAGAGAACCACGTGGCATTGTATAATCACACTTCCCTTATATAAAGTTCTCTCTCTCTCTCTCTCTCTTTCTCTCTCTCTCTCTCTCTCTCTCTCTCTCTCAGTGTGTGTGTATGTGTCACAACAGTAGTAGAAAAGGTTTTGTCTCTTTATTGATGATTATTGTTTATTCTCATTCATTACTGAGTTTATTGCTACTGTAACTTTCTTCACTTCTTGTAGCAAAAAACAAAGTACTTTTGTCTTTGATTTCTATCCCATATGTATATTACTTAGAATTTGCAAATGACCAGATAACTTAAAAGGCAGTCTGTTCAGACTGGAACGGATGCAGATGATGACGAAGTTGAGGCCATTTGTGCACACGTTCCTGAAAGAAGCCAGTAAATTGTTTGAGATGTACATATACACTATGGGTGAACGTCCCTATGCTATTGAAATGGCAAGGCTTCTAGATCCTGGAGATATTTACTTTAATTCCAGAATAATTGCTCAAGGTGATTGCACAACGAGGTATCAAAAAGGCCTTGATGTTGTTATGGGACAAGAAAGTGCAGTGCTCATCATGGATGATACAGAAGCGGTAATAATTCATATTTGTGGCTATGTTTATTATTTATTATTGATGAAATAAGTGTTATTTGGAAGATTTTGCCTGTAAGCACAACTTTTTTTTTGGGTTAATTAGATTCACACACCCCAGTTTAGGTGAAGTTACAACTCAGTACCCTAACTCTTGGAAATTACAATAACCCCCCCTCCCCCTTATGGATCTAAATACCCAAGGGATGAGAAAACACACTTAAATACCTCCGATGGTAAAATAAAGATAAAAATAGAAAGGCCCAATAATATTACATTTCAGGCCTCCGTAAATGAACAATTAACAGAGCACACCTTCACTTTGGAGTTTTACGGACAAAATTCTTGTAAGCTAAACATAAAGACATATTTCCCCATGGGTAAAATTGGAATGACATGAGTGTTTTGTATGGAAACTGTCCAAACTCTAACGGACACTAATGGCTGGACCAACTATTTAAGACAACACATAAAGTGAGGGGGACATTGTAATTTCCAAAGGTGGGGGATTGATATGTAATTTTATCTAAACTGAGGTTGTGTGAATGTAAATACCCAAGAATATTATATTGCTAGAGTTGCATATCACTCTCTCGCATATTGTGATTATTTTTAGCAGAATGACATATTTTTCAAATTACATTTCTTTTTGTTTTTTCCGATTGGTTTGTATTTTGTTCAATCTGAAGATAGCTGTCTGGTGCTGACCGCTTGTTTGGAAACCAAATGTTTTGTGGTTCTTTTGGAAAATAAATTTAAAATAATTGGAAGATACTTGGTAGCTGAAATTCCAATATTGCAAAAAATTACTTTCAAGGATGTTACGTTGAACCCTGGGTCTTCGGGAAATATTTTCGTGTATAGAGTAGGCTAATGTGCCAAAATATTGCATGTAAAATTGCTTTTAATCAAATTATGGATGACTGAAATATTTTAGTAATCCTATTCGTTTACTGAGTGAACTTCATGTTGGCTTTCACCAAATATGTAGTAGAAGAATTGTTTGTGCTTAAATTTCCAATTAGAATATTGATAACCTCTCTCTCTGTATTGTATTATAAACATGCTTTTGAGAAGTAAATAAGAAACCATTCCACATTTGCTTGATAAGTATTATTGTCTTGTTTCTGCAGTACTCCCTTTCCTTTCCACTTTAAATAATCGAAGTGTATGTTGTGATTGCTAACGTGAAGTTAATACTATCCCTGTATTTTAGGTTTGGGGAAAGCATAAGGAGAATTTGATATTAATGGAAAGATATCACTTCTTTGCTTCGAGTTGCAAGCACTTTGGGTTTAACTGTAAATCACTTTCTGAACTAAGAAGTGATGAAAGTGAAACCGATGGAGCACTGCCAACTGTTCTTAAAACCCTTCAGCGGATCCACAGTTTGTTCTTTGACCAGGTATTGCCTTCTCACTCCCTTGAATAATATATAAAATAAAGTTCTAATTATATTATTTTCAAGCTCAATTAATTAAATGCATTTGTTCAGAGTCGTGAGGACAATCTAGAGGACCGAGACGTCAGACAGGTAAATCTGATTTTAATTTGGGGGATAAATAATATGTAGATAACTCGAAGAATAGAAATATATAAATGCCAAACCTTTTGAATCTGCATCTTTAGCGTCTCAACAAGTTAATTTAAAATATCTCCTGCCTTTTGAGTTATATTTCACTGACAAAGGAATTATTAAAAATATCTATTTATATTATTTCGCATTTCATATGTACTTTGTAAGCAAAATCTGAAATATTTATTTGTTTCATAGTGTCCGGCTATGGTTATTCATGTTTTTTCTCAATTACACGAACTGTCAATTTATTTGTTTCATATTGTGGCTAAGTTTAATCATGTTTTTTTATTTTCAAAATAGGGAAATTACATTTGATTACCTCAAAGTTTATTGCATTCACGAATCGATCCCTCTAGTTTGAGAAATTACCATATAGCCCCTTAGATTTTCAATAAATGTGTAAATATTCCGAGAATACCCCCACTCAGAGTTTCAGCAGGGGTTCTCTTCCGAAAATTTACAAATTTATTCAAACTCAGGGATTATATGGTAATTTCTCAAACTAGAGCGCTCAAGTTGTAAATGCACCAAACTTCAAGGTACTCAAATGTAATTCCCCCAAAATATTAAATTTTGTTCAAAATTTTTTCCAATTATATGGCAGATGTTGAAAACTGTTCGCAAGGAAGTATTAAAGGGTTGCAAGGTTGTTTTCACGCGTGTATTTCCGAACAATTTCCCAGCGGAGCACCATAATTTGTGGAAAATGGCTGAGCATCTTGGAGCTACATGCTCTGTCGAGGTCGATCACTCTGTGACACATGTAATCTCGATGGACTCGGGGACAGATAAATCTCATTGGGCAGTGCAGGAGAAGAGGTTCCTGGTCCACCCACGCTGGATCGAAGCTTCCAACTATATGTGGGAAAAACAACCTGAAGAAAATTTCCCTGTTAGTCAAGCAAAGAGTAAATGACTCCATTATTCCTGACTTCTTTGACATATTGATTAGTTGTAATTGTTTTTGACCCATTTCTGGGTATACTGGATGAATCAGCATAGGTGACGGCTTAGGTGAACCTTAACATTAGATCCAAGATTTTTGTACTTAGTGAGTGGGAAATATGACCGGTTTTTGTATATATTTCTTAGTCTTCTACTCAAGTTGTAATTCCAGGCTTCGATCTTTGCTGCATTGACTGCTTAATTACTGTGTTGTTTCTTGTTTCTGGAATCCTTTAACTGCCTTCTCATTCTTTCTGTGTTTTCTTTTTGTGTTGGGCAGATCTTGATGTGTGATTTCTACATGTAAATCTCTGTTTAATAAAGTTAAGAATTTAAATTTGACAGATAAAACAAAAATGTATGTGAGTTTATATTTGTACACTTATTATTATTAATAAAAATATATTAATTGATCTGCCACAATTTGACCAAAGTAAGAAATTTCGTTGGATCTGCTCGGAAAATGTATAAATGCAGAGCATAAAATGTAATTATAGTCTCCAATGAATCTAATTAATGTAGATTCTCCAGTTAAAATATAATTCACCTAATCATACAAATATATATATATATATATATATATATATATATATATGAAAATGAATGAGTCTACTGTTTTAGGAAAGATGTATATGTGTCTATGACATGGACAAGTTGTTTTTATTTCTTTTGTCCATGTCAACTTATTTCTTTATATGATTTTAACCACAATTAATGTTAATAGAATTAAATAAAAAATTGACTAATAAATGTGTTGTAAATCCTTTTCCTATTTGTTTTGTACTCATTTAATTTGTTGCTAAAAATATTAAAGAAATTCAATTAATTATTGCATTTTATCACCAATTTTAACAATAAGTTTTTTTATAATATTCATTTAACAACATTTAAAAGTCATGTATTAAATTGTTTCATCTTATCACCAATTTTAATTGTTACTTTTTTTTATAATATTCATTTAACAACACATAAAAGTTTTAATATTTTTATTTAATAATATGAATAAATTTCATTAAGTTATTATATATAAATATTAACATTGCCATAATATAAAGGAAATTTCAATAATGAAATGAATATTATTGTTAATTAATAATGAAATAATAACAAATTATTCCACAAAAAAATTATATCAAGTATACAAGAGATTGCAATAATTATTTATATGGTCTATTATTAATTATTTTTTATATTTTAATTATTATTTTAATATTTTTATATTGATTGTGTGCATGATTTAATATATATATATATATATATATATATATATATATATATATATATATATATATATATATATATATATATATATATATATATATATACTCCCTCTATTACAAATACAAATTTAAAAATGAGTTGTTCATATATATAGTTCATGCTTATTTTATAAAAAGAACTATTTTGGTGTGTGTTTCAAATTATGAGTTAATTAGTTATATGTATTGTTAATAATTATATAAGAAAATATGATTAAATTTATTTAATAATATATATTTTATAAATAGATTTTCCCATACAATGTAGGGAATATATATATATATATATATATATATATATATATATATATATATATATTTAAAAAAAGTCTGTTAAATTTGTGAAATATATTCAAGTTGTTAATATATAACCTATAATTAATATTAATATATTAAATTATAATTATAAATTAATTTCGCGATGTAAAGCAGGGATTAAAAGCTAGTGATAATATAGTTTGATTAAATAGTTAACTATTCGGAAAAAGAGAGAGAGAGAGAAAGGAGGATTGCAAGGCTAAATATTTTTCTACTCTGTATTTATATTTAACTCATAATTTGTCTCAATTTTACTTATCCAGTAAACTCTATATGCAACCAGGAGGTTGTGATTGAGTGAAAGGGACTCGTCCATACTTAACCAAATATTTGGAATTTGAATCCTAATTTTGGATATGAAGCAGCTTTAAATTTCTTGATTATCTGGTCTAGACAAAAAAAATGTAAACTTTATATGAAAGAGAATAAATGAATAACAAGGATCCCTTGATCCAGTGGCGGCCGTATGATCATAGAGGTGATGAATTCGAGTCCCACTAATGCGAGTATTAGTCTTCTATATAGAAGTGTTAGAATGTTGAATAGTTTATTGGCGTGTATTTATCCGTTTAAAATGGGTTATTTATCATTTGATTGTAATATAATAATTGTACACATTAAAAAAAACAAAATCTTAATTTTAAGGATTAACGTGTATTGCAGGATTATAATATAAGGTAGGTATATTTCACAACATCTGTCGTGTATTGGCCAACATGACACACGTAAGAATATTTATTAGCTTGGATTTATGTAGTGTTTGATTGAGATCTTCAACATTCTTGGAAATGCTAATTCAACAAAATCGATAATTGAGCTCACCCTTGGGCTGGGATCAGGCAAAAAGAATTTTTTTTTCTGCTATAAATGCATTAAATGATAACAAAACATTTCGTGTTTGCCCTCAAGTTTTGGAAAAAAAAAAAAATAACTCTACTGATTTGTCGCATCAAATAGAATTGATGAACCAAATTTCAGTCCAGTAGAAGATGTATATCTTTTACTTAAGGTTAAGAGTTCAAATTGGAATTAAATTCGTTAGAAATCCCAAAATTGTTCTAAAAATAAAGTTACAGAACATTTACATGGATTTCAATTTTTATATCCCAAAAAATCAATTTGATATTAACAAGTGTCCCGTCTTTCAATTTTCCCTTTTGGAATGGATGTCTCGAGGATGATGAGGCTCTATGCTGAAAATGATTCACAATTAACACAAGTTAATCAAGTTTATATCAATTAACTGGAGATTTAAATTTTTGTATACATATATCCAAAAGTCAAAATTATGCTACAATTATATATAATATAAATGTTTAGGGATAAAGAGTTTTTCCTATTGGAACTATGACGATTTTTGTACTTTACCATCTAAACTTTTTTTTTTTTACAGTTTGTCTCCTAAACTAAATAATTTTTTGCAATTTGCCATCTCCGATGGAAATATTCCACCGGAAAATTGCATCTTGTCATATAAGAAACATAGGTCGATCTTGTATTACTCCCCTTAATGTCTCAAAAATAAACCCTAAATCAATTTCAGAAAACTTGGAGTTTTTATCACCCAATTGGAATAACGGCGAATTTGATAGATTATTTTTAAATATTCAATTGGGTGATAAAAACTCCAAGTTTTTTAAAATTGATTGAGGGTTTATTTTCAATATGTTGAGGAGAGCAATACAACGTGAACCTATGTTTCTTATATGACACGATGCAATTTTCCGGTGGTATATTTCCGTTGGAGATGGCAAATTGCAAAAATTTATGTAGTTCAGGAGACAAACTGTGCGAAAAAAAAGTTTAGATAGTAAAGTGCAGTTTGGATGGGAAAAAATCATTATCCCACATGTTTAAGCCATGCATTGGACAAAGTGTAATTAAGTCTATATTGGTACATTTGGAAATTTTACATCCACAAATATATTAACTTGCACATACATACATTAATATGTTAAGACATGAGGAAACCAATAATAATAATTTCCTTATAAGTTATTGGGATATATCTCTGTATACTATGGTCAGTATGTATACAGACGTAAGATATAAGTTTTAAATGTATTAATTAATTAATTAATTAATTAAGTAATTTGTCCCCATCCATACCGTGTTTTTGATGTATTATGGGTGAGATACTCCTAGATTTAGAAAAAAAAAAATTAAAAAAAAATGATTTCACATAACATTGGCCAGAACCCTACTACTATTAAATGCTGTCTCCCATCGTGTTATCTTTGAGGGTGATTGTCCCACGTTGGAGTTTTGAGAGGATGACCATTTCCATCTTGGTAATCTTGTTAGGGAAATTTATAGTCTTTTTTGTCACTTTGTAACATTTATATTTTTTTTTGTTAGCTGGAAAGCGAACTGGTAGCTCACTCATTAAGAATGTAATTTTGATTTACATAGATTCTAATAACATTCCTGCCTTTCCGCAACATTTGATTACTCCCGATATTGCGTAGTTTATAAAGTTCTCGGTTTTTCCTTAAAAAAAATTATGAGTTCTGTTGTACGTGTCATACACCTAATAATTAGCCAAACTTAGGAGAAGTATTGATTAACAAGCAAACACTGGAGAGTAAATCTACCCATACTGCCAAATATATAAAATAGATAATTATTAATATCCCAGGGATTTCAAAAAAAACATACATTCTTGTGCAAATTTTGCAGTGAACGAAAGGCTTAATAGTCATTGAAATTGATATATAGCATATCCGTTGATATATATAAACAAAAATTTAAAAGAAAAATTAAATCTACAAGATAAGTCAAGAAAAGATCATATCAATCTCTTGTCGTCCAAGGCCAGTGATAATTAATTTCTCAAAATAAACATTGTATTTTCTAGGGTAAAAAACAATTTTGTACACCTGGACTATAGTGTGTATATGTGGCGTTTATTCTTCCGAAATAAAATATTTAGACAAAATTATCCTTTAAGTTTATATAATAGAGAAATATAAAACTTATTCCATAAATTCAATTCTAAACTATTGCTAAATATTTTGTTCAAAATATATTTAACTAAAATATTATTCGATCATCCTACGCCTTAGCTAGTTCTCTATGATACCAATTAAAACTTTCATTTTTGATTTTTTTTTAAATAAAGATTCTTAATGAGAGACAACTACATTAAACATTCAACTTAGAAAATAAAAGATCATGTGCACATAACGCAAGCCGAAGCTGCAAATCTTCGTGAAAAAATAATTAAGTGGGCAACACAATTTGCCACACGTTTGACAAGAAGGAAACAATAAACAAACAAACCTACCGCTGATCTAATATATTCAATAAAATTCTCAGGAGTTGATTGAACATCCGCATCACCTTGTATATTTTGTATCAATGGTAAGTAGTCACCTTCAAAATCTGAAAGATACTGCATCAGACTAGCAGCGGCGGCCAGGTGGCGGCAGATCTAGTGAAGAGGGCGCCATATTAGGTTGGAGGCGGCGATAGGTGACAAGTTTGGATAGGAAAATTCTCATTCGATAGAGACATAAGAGCAAAAATAAAAAAAGAAATAACACAAAAAATAAAAAAATGAGAGCGATACCACGCGAGAAAGTAATAGCATCAAATGGAGAGGGGGCCACCGGCGTAGCCTCAACCAAAGAGGGCTGAGCTCGCCGACGGCTAGGGTTGTTGTCGTAGTAACTGCCTGCTTCGAGAGAGAATTTCTTCTTTCTTTTCTAAAGGTATAAGTTTTAGCAAACAACCCAAACATAATTAAAACTTTCTAACAAGATAAATAAAACTCAAATCAAATACTTTATCGCATTATTTTCTCGATCGAAAATTAAATTCTGATTTGATACTCAAATCTCAAATCTGCAGATGCCATATAATTCCAACTTATGGGTAGAGAATACCTTGACAGTTAACATCATTTTGAAAATTGGACCACATATAGTTCATATCTATACATTGCACGTAACAAAATAAACATATTTTGACTTCCACGTACTTGTCAAATTAATGCATTCCTTAATTTGTACCCTATTGTTGTATTTTTATTTTAATTTTTTTGTAAAAGAATGTTTTGAAAGAATATTTTGTGGATTTTATTTGAAGCAATTCCAAATTTTTTCCACATAAAGACCACACTTGGTGCTCTATTAGGATCTCGAATTTCGCTAAGGAAATGGATAAAATGAAGAGAAAACAAAAAGCATTAAGTACTATTATTTGAACTAAAAATAATATATTAATTATTAGTTTTCCCGAAAATCTAAAATTGAAGAGCCAAACATAGCATAAGAGTGCATCTTATCAGAGTAAGAGAATATATATAAGTCGATAATAGATAAGTGGGAGCGTGACGTTTAGACTCACTTAAGTTTTAACAGTAGTTGTGGTGTATGTATATGGAATTACTTTGTTTAATGAGTAAGAGAATATAACTCAGATATTCACATTAGATGGTTGTTCACATATTACACTGAAGATGTCACTGATCAGATCACCAAATTAGAAGAGGTTGTATACCTCTAAGATTGAGCCTCTAACCTATTTTAAAATAGTGATATGATTAATTGATCGGTAGACTTGGGGTTTACTATATATTATATTAAAGGAGCTAGATAGTCGTTTTATATGTTCTTCATTTCTCTATAGACGTCATTGAAAAATATTAGTTCAGTAGGATAGATTGTTTCTTAGATCTAAGTCAGTGACTATGAAAAGGTTTGTTGGAAAATTTTATTTAAGTTTGAGAATTCAAAATCATTGGTATTAAAAATGAACAAAAAGGTTAGTTGTGAGATTGAAAATGAAAATGAATTTTACCCAATTTTTTTGCCCGATTTGGTACCAACACTAATGACAAATTTAATTTTCTAACGATGAGTCGCATTATTGCTAGATTGAATCATGATAACCTATCTAATCAAACAGTAGGTAAACTATAGATAAAAGACGATGTTAAGTAACAATATTCCACTTGCCCCGCAGCACATAATTTTCGGAGAGTAACTTTGAGCTCATCTTACATTTGACCTATGACGTTTCATGGACATAGATACGGGATACAGATATGACACGATACGGACACAATGATATGAATTTTTTAAAAATTTTAGGATACGATACGGCTCTGACACGACTCACTAATATAAATTTTAATAAAAAATATAAATATTCATATATAATATTTGTACAAACATTCATAATTGAAAAATAAACTATCACAATATAATACAATTATTAGCAAAATTAAAATGTACAAATTGATTATTATGTTAAACAAACATAAATATTTGTGGATTATAATATTGTGAGAAACAAATGAAAATGATAGAAAAAATTAGTTTAAGATCCTTAAAATTGAAAAAATATTAAAAAAATTGAATTTGCTGTGTCATTTTCGTGTCTCAGCCGTGTCCCTAGCCTGTCTGATTGTTTTTTGTTTTTTTTAATTTTCGGACACTTTTTGCCGTGTCCGACATATGTCGGACACTGCATGGCAAAAAATTTGCCGTGTCCGTGCATGGGAGCATTTGATCATCATAATTGTGTGTATAATATAAACTTGTATAAGTTGTCATTAAATGTTACTGTGGGTCGAGCCGGATCGGACTACTTAGGTTTAAAATTCTTCCAACCAATGGCAACTATATTCACAGAAGAACTTAAACTCGAGACCTCTGATTAAATTCGATAGCATGTCAAATTAATCGCGAAACTACACCACTCGGTAGTTATTAACATAATATACTAAATTGATAATGTATAGACTATAGACGAATCTATCAACAATTTTTAATCCAAACCCCACCCCATCATGAGCTCATCTTCAAAGTAATCCAGGCCATAGAAAAGCTGTACATTTCGACAACTTTTTGATCCTCTCATCTTTACTATGTGGTTCTTATGTTCCATCCTCAACTTGCCTTGTGCCATCATAACGAATGAACTTACTTTGCTAGTACCTGAGCTAGGGGCAGCCGCCCCTTTAAATTTTTGCAAATTCTATTTCTATATACAAATTCAGAAAAAAATTATGATTTTGTTCTCCTTATTTATCTAAAAATTGCAATTTCCCGTAACTAATAATTTTTTTTCATATTATGTACATATTTTAATCTCAATCCCTCTCTCAAAAATTTCTAACTCTTCTTGACTATGCCTCCCACACCTTTCCAACACGTAGGGGCTACAATTACAAGATATCTCACCATACATAGAAAGTATAGCCTTGAATTTTTATTTTTATTTTGTGACAATTAATTATTTTTGTGTTTCAATTTGATCATGACAACTAAATCGGAATGGTCCTGGAAGAAGTTGTGCTCTGATTTTGAGACAATTGTGGGAAAATGAATGGTCGTGATAGATTGAAAACATACTATATCAGATCTTATCCCTATGTACGTACCGACAGTGATATGATAATGTTAGTACTCACAACCATTTGTATTTCTTAAATTTAACTTTGGATCAATGAATTATATTTTAAATAAAAAGAAACCCTTCAAACTATAATAAGGTGAGAGACACACAAACGTAATTGTTATTTTAAGTAATAAATAAAAAAATTAATTATTGTACGACATGTTCAGTTAAATCTATCTAATCATATAGTCAACATTATTGTACCTCTCATGCAACATGCTGGATCACTCTTTTTAATTATAACGCAAATATAATGTAATAAAGTAATTAGTTTTGCTATACATCTTCCCAATATTCTTTAGGGATCTTTGCACTAAAATTTCTAAGTGTGCAAAAAAAGAGCGGAAAATTGTCTTTAAATCCATTTAGCCAAAAATTTTTTGGTTTGCTACTCTTTTTTGGATGATTATTTTAGGTATCAGTTTATGTTTCAATTTTTACTTTGCTTCCTCTTTTATGAAAATATTGATTTGCCCTTAAGTTTTATATCCTCCAAACCCCAAATTCATTTAGCCTCCTTTTTCATTTCAATACCTAAGAACAAACTGTACGACAGTGGCGGCGCCGACGACGACTGAGACCTTAAATACATCGGGGCTTTTATAAAGTTTAAGAATTTAAGTTCTGAAAGATAAAACAAAAATGTAAGTGAGTTTATATTTAATTGTACACTTATTAGTATTAATAAAAATATATTAATTGATCTGCCACAATTAGACCAAAGTAAGAAATTTCGTTGGATCTGCTCGGAAAATGCATTTAAGCCAAATGTATAAATGCATAGCATAAAATGTAATTATAGTTTCCAATGAATCTAATTAATGTAGATTCTTCACTTAAAATATAATTCACCTAATGATAATATAGTTTGATTAAATAGTTAACTATTCGGGAAAAAAAAGAGAGAGAGAAAGGAGGATTGCAAGGCTAAATATTTTTCTACTCTGTATTTGTATTCAACTCAGAATTTATCTCAATTTTACTTATCCAGTAAACTCTATATGTAATCAGGAGGTTGTGATTGAGTGAAAGGGACTCGTCAATTCTTAACCAAATATTTGGTATTCGAATCTTAATTTTGAGTATGAAGCAACTTTAAATCTCTTGATACTCTGTTCTAGACAAAAAAAATGCAAACTTTATATGGAAGAGAATAAATGAATAGCATGTCACTCAAAACAACAAGACCCATTTTGCCAAAGATTCATTGACCCAGTGGCGGGGTGGAGGCTCTAGGATCATAGGGATCATGGGTTCAAGTTCCACGAAAGCAAGTATTAGTTTTCTATATAGAAATATTGCTTTGTTGAATAGTTTTTTTTTTCGATTAATTTTGTTGAATAGTTTATTGACACGTATTTATCCGTTTATTAAAATGAGTTATTTATCATTTGATTGTAATATCATAATTGTACCCATTAAAAAAATATATATATATAAATTTTATGGATTAATGTGTATTGCAGGATTATAAGTCTATTTTAGTCCACAATTGCATACGTATTGTACAAAAAGTATTCTAAATTTGTTTAGGCTCAATTATTCCTGAAAAGGTAGGTATATTTCACAACATATGTCGTGGATTTATTGGCCAACATGACACACGTAAGAATATTCCTGAGCTTGGATTTATGTAGTGTTTGATTGAGATCTTCAACCAATAATTTCTGGAAATGCTAATTCAACAAAATTAATAATTGAGGTCACCTTTGGGCTGGATCAGGCAAAAAGATTTTTTTTTTTCTACTATAAATGCATTAAATGATAACAAAACATTTCGTGTTTGCCCTCAAGTTTTGGGGAAAAAAAAAAAAAAAAAAAACTCTACTGATTTTCGCATCAAATAGAATTGATGAACCAAAGTTCAGTCGTAAAAAGATATATCTTTTAAGTAAGGTTAAGAGTTTTCAATGAAGTAAATCGGTTGGAATGGATGTGTTGAGAATGACGAGGAACTCTGCTGAAAATGATTGACAATTAACCCAAGTTAATCAAGTTTATATCAATAGCTGGAGATCTAAATTTTTGTATACATATATCCAAAAGTCAAAATTATGCTTAAGTCTATATTGGTACACTTGGAAATTTTGGGACCACAAATATATTAAATTGCAGTATTGCACATACATACATGAATATTTTAGACATGAGGAAACCAATAATAATAATTTCCTTATAAGTTATAGGGATATATCTCTGTATACTATGGTAAGTATGTATACATGCTTAAGATATAAGTTTTAAATGCATTAATTAATTAAGTATTTTGTCCCCATCCATACCGTGTTTTTGATGTATTATGGGTGAGATACTCCTAGATTTAGAAAAAAATAAAAGACAAAAAAATGATTTCACATAACATTGGCCTGAGCCTTGCTACTTGTTGTCTCGCATCGTGTTATCTTTGAGGGTGATCGTCCCACGTTGGAGTCTCGAGAGGATGACCATTTCCATCTTGGTAATTTTGTTAGTGAAATTTATAATCTTTTTTGTCACTTTATAGCGTTTAAATTTATTTTTTTTGTTCGCTGGAAGGTGAACTAGTAGCTCACTCATTAAGAATGCAACTTCGATATACATAGATTTTGATGACATTCCTGCCTTTGCGCAAAATTTGGTTACTTCCGATGTTGCATAGTTTATAAAGTTCTCGGTTTTTACTTAAAACAATTGTGGATTCTATTGTGTCATACACCTTATAATTCGCCAAACTTTGGAGAAGTATTGGTTAACAAGCAATCACTGGAGAGTAAATCTACCCATACAGCCAAATATATAAAATAGATAATTATTAATATTCCAGGGGTTTCAAAAATTGACATGTTGATTTTAAATTCGAGAAACGTACATTCTTGTGCAAATTTTGCAGTGAACAAAAGGCTTAATAGTCATTGAAATTGATATCTATACTACATTATATTTGAGAGTGGTCTCATCCATCAATTGTCATTCATTTGAATGAATACTATTTTGTAGTTTTTTTGAGATTTTTAATTAAAAAAAAAAATCCATTGTGATGTGCCCTAATTTCACAATGCCACGTGACCAATCCCTCTCCACTCGTCTCATGTATAAGAACGTCCCTCAGTTACTAAAATAAACACCAAGTATTCCTCTCGAAGATACCTTTCGAGGAGATATCTCTACAAGTAACACAAAATCTACATCTCGCTAAATTCCATCTCGAAGAGGAATGCCCCAGCTCGAACCAATCCTCGAGATAATGGCGTTTTTCCTAGAAACTGCCTATCTACAGATAACTTTCCACTACTCTTGGTGGCCCCCAAAACCAGGGAATAACTGATCCAACGATCTCAGACAAGTTAAAATAACAGCCACGATCAGGACGTGGCCCATAACTCATCCCACGATCTAGGAAAACACTTATAAATACTCAGAAATACAACCAAGTAAGGTATGCACAATTTATACACCGAAACTCTGCCAAAATATTATCTCAAGTATCCTTACATACTTTCGTTACCTCGTGATACCTGATTTAACTCAGTGGAGGATCAACGCTGGCTTAAACCGCAACTTGGTCTTAACCTTAGAGTTCTTGGCTGTTCTTAGCAGGTAGAATCCATAAATATCAACAGATCGTTGCTGATTCTAAGAAGTTCTCTCCTCGAAGCTTCAAAACCAATTTTCAGCTTCACCAGTTTGGCGCCGTCTGTGGAAAACCACATTAAACATTTGTATATTCAATTTTGCTAAGAATATGACAGCCACACCAGGAGACGCTCCGGTCGATGATCCTCATCATGATGGAGGAGAAGATTTTGGCCCCATAAATGAACAACAGGACGAAAATGCCGCCCCTGAGGCACTTCCCCTCTTTTTGCAAGCACCTGTCGCCTGCGCACTGGGTTCCGTAGAGAAACGGAACAAGTGGATCCCCCACCGAATCAAAACTCTAATATCCCCTTAGTTGATCAACTGGCAGCACTCCAGCAAGCTGCGAACGACAATCCACTCCTCGCTGCTCTGATGAATACTCTGACCGCTTAAGGTCAGGGAGGAGGCCCTCAACGTACCATCCATGCTACTCCCAACGTACTCCGCTCCAACACTTGGGTCAGAAACCCAGCCACCCCTGCTTCGAGAATTATTACCCGAGCAGGAGAACAGCAGACAGGACCACGTATCATCAATGGAGTCAACAGCCAACCCACGCGAAGAGTTGTTCAAAATAACCCTCCCCATTTCACTTATGTGGGCACGCCAGTCGATGATCGAGTTCGAGAATTAGAAAAACAAAACCTCAAGCTCCAGACCGCCATCAATCGCTTGAGAAACAACATTGAGGTTGAAGAACATCTCGAGACCCCAGATGAGTACGTTATGGAGCGCAGAAAGGAAGCCCCTTATCCACCTTATGAGGAAGTGGACCAATACAGCGAAATCACTAGAGGATGTCCTTTGACTGAGAGAGTGATCATGACACGAGCAAGAAGAGATAAAGTTCCTACCTCCCTCCCGAGGTATGATGGAACTACTGATCCCGAAAAGCATGCAAACTCTCTCGAGCATTCGGCGTATCTTTATAAGCATCCTGATGATTACTGGTGTAAGTTGTTTGTGACCACTCTCGAAGGTGTGACCCAGGACTGGTACAAACGACTCCCCTCACGCTCCATCAATGGTTACCTTGACATCAAGAAGGCGTTTTCCAGTCATTTCAGCCCCCTGAAATTTATCAAACAACCCACCACGAACCTGTTTAACATCAAACAGGGGCGTGAGGAATCTCTTCGAGATTATTTTAGGAGATTTGGAACCGAGCTTACCAAAGTGGAGACTCCGTCAGCTGACTTCTTGAGGCACGCCGTACACAATGGACTGAACGTTTCCATAACTAGCCAGGAATGTGCCAATGCCATAGTCAGAAAAGAGACTCAAGACATGATCCAATTGACAAATATTGCCAAGCGATACATGGTACAAGAAGATTTCGCCAACCTAAAGTACTCGCACGGTTCGAGCCATAAGAATAATCGAGAAGGATTATCTCAAGGTCATCGTCGGGACGACAAACGAGATAAGAGAAAACATGAGTCCAGCTGCCACTATGAGGGAGGAAGAGTGGAGTTAATCAAGAGCAATGCAGAAATATTGGCCATTAAGGGGATGAAAGCTTTTACTCCCCCGAGGCCAATGAAACCTTCTTTATCACACCAAGCATTCAGAAAGTTATTGTGCCTTTCACCAGCAATACGGTCACGAGACTGAAGACTGCAACGCTCTCGAGACGGAAATCCAGCGCCTGGTGAAGGGAGGAAAGCTGCAAGAATTTGTGAAGTGTTTGGATAAGCATTGTAAAAAGAAAAAATATCATTCTCGAAGCCCTAGTGACCGTTCGAGAAGTCCCCAGAAAGACAATCTTCCTCGAAAAGATAAACAGAGAGCAGATGACAACATGCCATGAATGTAATCAACGTAATAGCAGGAGGAGCCACGAACGGAGACACCAAATCCGCTCGAAAGAATGCCGATCGCCAATTCAATCAAGAGCCCAACAGTCCATCAATGGAGGTCATGCACCTCGAATCTTCTGAAGTACTTGGGTTTACAAACCAAGACTACGATAACGTTGTCAGTGGTCCAGATGGAGAAAGCCCTGATTGTCCCCTGGTGATAACTGTAATGACCCGCAATCTCCAAGTTCAAGATTAGCACATTTATCAGAATTCGGACCGTTTACGGTCCCGACGTCTTTCATAATTGCACATTTTCCAACTCTTGCATTTAAATATTTTTATAAATCATTGATTTGGTATTTAAAACCCAAAGCATTAATTAGAATTTAATTTTGCATCGTTTTGCCACTAATTATGGTCAATTTGGTAAATTTATATTTATAGCTCGTTTAATTTAATTTAGTAATTTAACGGCGTACATTGGACTGGGGTTCAATGTAATAATGCATATTTTATTGAGGTTCCAAATATTTTCATAAAATTCTAAATATTATTCATTTAGTCCTATTTTAAATAAAATTGTATTTTTGACCCAAAACTATTTACACTTTAACCCAACCCAGAATTGCTTTTTCATAAACTCATGAATTTTAAGAAAGCGAACCTTGATTCTTAATAAGCATTTAATTTCGGTCATTTTGACACTAAGTATACCTAATTCCGATACTTTGCACTTTTACACATTTGTCGAGGATAGGGTATATTATGTGATTATTGGAAGATTTGGGGCCAAAATAAAAAATAAAGAACACGCACACGCACCAACAGTCACGCGGCTCCCTCTCCCCCCAAAAATGTGATTTTTCTCAATTCTCTCCGGAATCGCGCGTATGATATGTCAAATCGACCGTCTCGACGAGACGAACTCAACCATACCATTATTGCAGCGATTGGAGCACCGGTGGTGGCGCTACGGCGGCGCGAAGGTGGCGACGGCAAGGGTGGTGGTTCTCACGTTTCCGGCAATGGCACGACCTGGGCTTGGTCGGAAATGAAAGCTCTCGTCGAGGGGAGTCTTTTGGCGGTGGTCTCACGGCCTGATTTGGCCAGACGGCGGTGGAATGGAGAGGTGGAGGCGCGGCGGAGATGGACTCTTTCCGGCGGTTCCAGGTGGTGGCGCGGCCGCGCACCATCCAGGCTTTGAAGCCCTCATCAAGACGAAGCTTTTGGCACCGGTCTCAGGTTCAGACTCGGCGGAACGGAGGAGATACGGCGGTGGCGACGCGGCGGAGATGGTGGCTGGGCTATCTCCGGCCACCATTTTCAAAGTGCTTTATATGGATTTCAATCTTCTCGACATGGGTAAGCCGATTTCGAAGTCAGTTTCGTATTTCGTTGAGCTGATTTTCGTTAATTTCGATTCTTGAATTCTAGGGTTTTGGAGCTTCAAAGTGAAATTAAATTCTGATGGATGATCCGATTGAGAAACGGCTTTGAGGGAAGTGACGGGCTCATCGAGAAGAACATTTCGGTATAAGGGTTCAACCATCGGAGGTGGCCCGGCGGCAGTCCGGTGGTGGCAGGTGGTTTTCTGGCATTTTGGCACTATTCTGGCTGGAATCCGGCGACAGTGTCTTCGGACAGATTGTGCCCCTCGACGCAACAGTTCTAACAGCGCTAGTATTACTCAAATCTGACTTGTCGTTTGTCTTTTATCATATTTTTCGTATTATTGTGTTAATTTGTAGCTTTTGAACTATAGCTTATAGCTTATAGCTTTTGAGCATGAATAACTTGTATCCTAGCTTGGCTTAATTGTATAAATTGTTGATTTTTGATGATATATGCTTGTGTAGTCGAACGGATAGGTTTCGGTTCGATTAGGCTAGAGATAGGATCGATCTTAGCTTGTTAGCTTTTGAGCTTTTACGAAAAGCTATAAGTTGTACTTTAATTGTTGTTGATTTAAATGAAATATACATGTTTGATGTTTAATTGCAAGCTTAACCCCTGGTTAGATTATGCTTAAATGTTATTATTAATTAAATGTTAATTGTTATTCGTTTATTTAATTATTGCATGCTTTTGGATAAATTGACCATATTGCCCCTACTTGCTTTCTTATGTTTAAATGTTGAATGAGTGTCCTTAAGCATGTTTGTATTTTGATAGCCGAGCGTCAGTGTTTGTTTTCTTGTTCATGTCAGTCTTCATCCTCTAGACCCCGTGTTTTCAGGTGGGAGCTTTGAGGGAGAATCATACATGTTGCTTGCTTGCTTTTCTCGTTTGTCGAGCTACGGGTAAGGGTTTAAACTATTTTCAACTGGGGCAAGGACATAGTTACTTAGGTTTCAAAATAAATTAATATCCCGCCTTTTCTTATTGTTTGCTGTACTGTCTTTATTATTTCCTTATGTGCTTAATCAAATGTTTTGATAGCAAAACCTATGCATCTACCAAAATGATTTGAAATGCTTTCAACTAGAGACAAGTAACTTATTTGTTTTAAAAGTAAATATTTGATCTCTGAGGCACTTATACGTAATGTCGTTAGGGACATCCGTTAGCATGCTCCCGAAGCGTACGACGCTTACGAGTATTTCTTAGATCGTTACATCAACTTGTCTCAAAGGCCCCTTTGGCTATTCATACTTAACTGCTTGCATCATCTTTTAGAACGGCCTCTTTGGCCACCCAAACTGTTATTGATTTCAAATGCGAGCCCTGGACTGAACACGAAGTGGGCCCGGAGTATACAGGAGGTGAGCCTGGAGACGAGCGTCTAGGGCAAATCCTGATGTGTACTCCAATCCGTATCCGCTTGGGTCGGCCAGGAGGTTGGCTGGCCTGAGTTAGTGCGAGGGTGGCGTTGTAGGCTACGCGCTTCCTAGAAAATTCTGATAAGGGTGACGTTGTTAACACGCGTTTATAAAATTCTGAGTGGATCATGACTTTTGGTGGTGGAGTACTTGACTACGTGCTTGCATGATTTTCATGAATGGGAGTTATAAGGAAAGGGCCCGTTCTCGCCGGGACACAATATTGCATGACTTATTGCATTATTTACTTGTCTAATTGGTTTACGGCTTTCGTGACAAGTCGAAGCACATTCCGGTTTTCTTCATTTAGCATATGTATTTTCCTATATATATAAAACCCGGAAGCGTGACTCGAACTTGCCCAACTTAAGCCTCATTTATTGTTCAAACTATTTAGTTGAATTACGAGCCGTTTTTACTTATCATTTCCAACTTATTTATGCCATGCTTTTCGAACTTGTAACGGCCTCGTGACTCAACTAATATCATTTCAAAATGATTGGGTTGACCTTATGTCCAAATCTTTTCAAAGGATCCGGTTCGTCAACCTTTTGTGTTTTCAAATAAAGCCGAATCCGAATATTGCTTTGTGTTATAGTTTTACAAATTATATTATTGTATGTATCTTTATCAAAACGAGTAACATTCACCCTTTTTGGTTTTAATCGATAAACGACGAACTGTGATCAATACCTATATTGTATTACCCCCCTTACTGAGTATCCTTTATACTCACCCCTTCTATTTTGGTTCTTGCTTCAGGTAGATAGGTGGCGGTGTCACCTATCTTGTTAGTCGGCAGCAGCAGGTCTAGGTCGGCTCTTGTCTCTTGTCTTGTCAGTGTCCCAACAACAGTCGAGTGTTTACTTTATGAATTATTTTAGCTTATTGTATTTAATATTCTGATTTATTTTCTGTACTTACGTGCCCCTGATGTGGGATAGATAGTTGAGCCGTGGATGGCATTAATTGGGTATTTACTTTGGAATTGTTTTATGAATTATGTTGTCATGGATGACTTTTATGATTACATTGTTATTTTCTGAAATCGCTTCCGCACTATTCTGATTATTGTTGTTGTTGTTGGGGCATCGTGATGCTGTTGCCGGAGTTTGATCGAGTGATTGCCGTTAGCCGGGATAGATTTTCGAATGGGCTACCTTTACCTTGTTTGGGAGTTCGTCTCGGTGCGGATGTGGTGTCCTTTCTCCTCAAAAAATGCAGGAGCAACACATCAGCGTTTGGTTAACAGAATGTTCGCGGCAGAAATCGGAAAGTCGATGGAAGTTTATGTTGACGACATGATCGTCAAGAGTGTCAAAGCAGCAGATCACCTGGTTGACCTCGAAAAATCCTTTGCAATCCTCAGAAAATATGGCATGAAACTGAATCCAACTAAGTGTACTGTCGGAGTGGAAGGAGGCAAATTTTTAGGCTACGTAGTCAGCCAACGAGGAATTGAAGCAAACCCAGAAAAAATCGAGGCCATCCACGCCCTCGAGAAGCCAGACACCGTTAGAAAGGTACAAGTCCTTTTGGGTTGAGTCATTTCTCTTAACAGATTTATTTCTAGATCTGCAGATAGGAATCTTCCTTTCTTCAAAATCCTGAGGAATGCAAAAGCCTTTGGATGGTCAAAAGAATGTGATGACGCCCTGACTCGCCTCAAAGCATACTTGGCTTTAGCTCCCCTCCTTGCCAAGCTAAATCCAGAAGAGATGTTGTATATTTATTTGGCAGTTTCAAAAGAAGCTATCAGTTTCGTCATGGTGGTAATTCGAGAAAGGAAACACCTACCAGTATATTACCTGAGCAAAATCCTTCAGGGAGCAGAGAAGAACTATTTAGAGATTGAGAGATTCGCGTTAGCTTTGGTCCATGCATCAAGAAAATTGAAACCATACTTCCAATCCCACTCAATCACAGTGCTCACGGATCAACCCCTAAAACAAGTGTTGGCAAAACCAGATGGTTCAGGGCGTTTAGTGAAATGGGCTATCGAGCTCGGCTAGTTCGACATCAGCTACCAGCCTCGAGCCGCTCAACAAGCACAAGTGTTAGCGGATTTCCTGCTCGAAAGGGGAGACCTGCCAGACCATGCAGAAACCACAGAAATACCTCAAACATGGACCCTGCATGTGGACGGATCGTCATCTAACCAAGGAGGCGGGGCAGGAATCTCCCTGAGAAGTGAAGATGGAGAAGAACTGGATTTTGCAATCCGCCTCGAATGACTCCCAACAAACAATGAAGCTGAATATGAAGCCCTTCTCGCAGGACTTGATATTGCAGCAAAAAGAGAAGTAAAGCATTTGACAGCATTCATTGACTCCCAGTTAGTGGCCAACCAGATTGATGGATCATACGAGGCAAAAGAAAGCACTATGATAAAATACTTGGCCAAAGCAAAAGAACTAATTGCCAAGTTTTAGAAGTTCACTCTAAACCAGATTCCAAGAGAGGAGAATCAGCAAGCAGATGCCCTTTCAAAGCTCACTAACAATTAAGAAGGTACAAAAGATCATATGATTTCTTTTCTAACAATAGATGTTGTTGGGATTCACGCACCCCCGGGCACAGCGGAAGTAATGGATTTCAAAATTTTTGTTCCCGGGGAGTTACAGTGAATCTTCATCCAATAAATAAGTGACTTTGAAACGTTTATATATATTATAAAGGAGTTCACCTTTACGCACTGATTTTGTAGTAGATAAGGAACGAAGGCTTTCCAAAGCCTCTGGCCGCTCCTGTAACGGCGCTGGCTTCAAGATCCACCAAGGTTTCGATTTTCAACCGAAACCCTCTGAAGATAGTCCACGACTTCTCGCAAGCAAACTCGTATCTCTTAATTCCTGCTAGGGAATGAAGAACGATTGATTATCTTTTGATTAAACCTTAGAGAGTAAGACTTAATCTATGAAGTGAAGAGAAGCCAATTCTCTTAGGGAGAGAGAGAAAGTGGCGTGAGAGAGAGAGGAGAGAAAACAGAAAACTAGGGTTTTTCTGATTCTGTTATTCTGAGAATGAATTCTTATCTTGACTACTTGTTACATAAAGAACTAATCCAAGGATTATTTATAAAACCCATAAAGGGCCAAAAATTCCAAGCCCATGAAGGACTTGGATTTTCGGCCACCACCTTCAATTGGGACTAGGATTTGAGCCTTTTCAAAAGGCCCATTAAATTTAATACTAGATTAAATTATCAAAGCCCAATTTTCTAATTACTCCTAATTAGAATTGGATTAATCTTTTATTCCACTTTTGCGCTTTATTTTTATTCCAAATAAAGTTTAAGCGCAACTTAATATTAATTCCCAAATTAATATTTTCTTTCTCAGTTTGATTTAATCCAATTAAATCCTTTCAATTAACATTTTGGGCTTTATTTCATTCCAAATAAAATTCAAGCCCAATTTAATATTAATTCCTAAATTAATATTTTTCTTTCTCAATTTGATTCAATCCAATTAAATCATTTAATTACTCTTAATTAAATTCTCCAAAGTTAATTAACTATTAATTAACTACTTCAATTTTGAATTAAACCAATTAATTCAAACCATCAATCCACATTGATTAGATAATCTCATTTGCCTTTGGAAGTCATTGTGTGACCCCTCAGGTTCACTAATAGGACAGCAGTAGAAACACATTCTAAATGTCACAATCATATCTTTAATTGAATACCTTTCAATTCAAAGAAGGTTTGTGAGTCAAGACCCATTTGATCTCACAAACTCGTTTCTACAGACCATGGATGACGTCTAGCAATGTGTCCATGGCCACCCATCCTTCGATGAAGTGGTGCTTACCTTTCAGCCTCATGATCTCCGTGAGATACGATCCTTCTATCACCCAATTCCCGATTGAGACCTAGGGTATGGGAAATGGAATCCCAGTAGTCTTCAATGCTATGAATTATATTCCTATAGTAATTCCATTTGATCTCATACTCTAGGAACTCTTTCCTAGTTGAAACCAACCATACCTTGCAAGGATTTGACGGTCTCTTGGACCCTAATTCCACAGTTTAATTACAGGTTGCCTCGACCCTAATTCCAAAGTTCAATTAGAAAACGTCTCGACCCAAATCTCAAAGTTTAATTAGTGGTCATCTCAACCCTAATATCAAAGTCTAATTAGAGGTCGCCTCGACCCTAATTCCACAGTTCAAATTAGCAGTCGCCTCGACCCTAATTAAAAAGTTCAATTAGCGGTCGCATCGATCCTAATTCCAAAGTTCAAATTAGCGGTCGCCTCGACCCTAATTCCAAAGCTTAATTAGAGGCCGCTTCAACCTTAATTCCAACGTTCAATTATCAGTCGTCTCGACCCAAATCCAAAAGTTTAATTAGCGGTCGTCTCGACCCTAATTACAAAGTTTAATTAGAGATCACCTCGACCATAATTCCAAAGCTTAATTAGAGGTCGCTTCAACACTAATTCCAAAGTTCAAATCAGCGGTAGCCTCGACCCTAATTAAAAAGTTCAATTAGCGGTCTCCTGGACCCTAATTCCACAGTTTAATTACAGGTGGCCACGACCCTAATTCCATAGTTCAATTAGCAGTCGTCTCAACCCAAATCCCAAAATTTAATTAGCGGTCGTCTCGACCCTAATTCCAATGTCTAATTAGAGGTCGCCTGGACCCTAATTCCAAATTTCAAATTAGTGGTTGTCTTGACCCTAATTCCAAAGCTTAATTAGAGGTCGCCTCAACCCTAATTCCAAAGTTCAATTAGCGGTCGCCTCGATCCTAATTCCAAAGTTCAAATTAGCGGTAGCCTCGACCCTAGTTAAAAATTTCAATTAGCGGTCTCTTGGACCCTAATTCCACAGTTTAATTACAGGTTGCCTCGACCCTAATTCCAAAGTTCAATTAGCAGACGTCTCGACCCAAATCTCAAAGTTTAATTAGCGGTCATCTCAACCCTAATTCTAAAGTCTAATTAGAGGTCACCTCGACCCTAATTCCAAAGTTCAAATTAGCGGTCGCCTCGACCATAATTCCAAAGCTTAATTAGAGGCCGCTACAACCCTAATTCCAAAGATCAATTAGCGGTCGACTCGACCCTAATTATGAAGTTCAATTACTGGTCGCCTCGACCCTATTTCCAAAGCTTAATTAGAGATCGCCTCGATCCTAATTCCAAAGTTTAATTAGAGGTCGGCTCGCCCTAATTCCAAAGTTCAATTAGCGGTCACCTCGACCCTAATTCCAATGTTCAAATTAGCGGTCGCCTCGACCCTAATTAGAAAGTTCAATTAGCGGTCGGCTGGACCTTAATTACAAAGTTTAATTAGAGGTCGCCTCGACCCTAATTCCAAATTTCAAATTAGTGGTTGTCTTGACCCTAATTCCAAGGCTTAATTAGAGGTCGCCTAAACCCTAATTCCAAAGTTCAATTAGCGGTCGCCTCGATCCTAATTCCAAAGATCAAATTAGCGGTTGCCTCGACCATAATTAAAAAGTTCAATTAGCGGTCTCTTGGACCCTAATTCCACAGTTTAATTACAGGTTGCCTCGACCCTAATTCCAAAGTTCAATTAGAAAACGTCTCGACCCAAATCTCAAAGTTTAATTAGTGGTCATCTCAACCCTAATATCAAAGTCTAATTAGAGGTCGCCTCGACCCTAATTCCACAGTTCAAATAAGCAGTCGCCTCGACCCTAATTAAAAAGTTCAATTAGCGGTCGCATCGAACCTAATTCCAAAGTTCAAATTAGCGGTCGCCTCGACCCTAATTCCAAAGCTTAATTAGAGGCCGCTTCAACCTTAATTCCAAAGTTCAATTATCAGTCGTCTCGACCCAAATCCAAAAGTTTAATTAGCGGTCGTCTCGACCCTAATTACAAAGTTTAATTAGAGATCACCTCGACCATAATTCCAAAGCTTAATTAGAGGTCGCTTCAACACTAATTCCAAAGTTCAAATCAGCGGTAGCCTCGACCCTAATTAAAAATATCAATTAGCGGTCTGCTGGACCCTAATTCCACAGTTTAATTACAGGTGGCCACGACCATAATTCCATAGTTCAATTAGCAGTCGTCTCGACCCAAATCCCAAAATTTAATTAGCGATCGTCTCGACCCTAATTCCAATGTCTAATTAGAGGTCGCCTCGACCCTAATTCCAAATTTCAAATTAGTGGTTGTCTTGACCCTAATTCCAAAGCTTAATTAGAGGTCGCCTAAACCCTAATTCCAAAGTTCAATTAGCGGTCGCCTCGATCCTAATTCCAAATATCAAATTAGCGGTTGCCTCGACCATAATTAAAAAGTTCAATTAGCGGTCTCTTGGACCCTAATTCCACAGTTTAATTACAGGTTGCCTCGACCCTAATTCCAAAGTTCAATTAGAAAACGTCTCGACCCAAATCTTAAAGTTTAATTAGTGGTCATCTCAACCCTAATATCAAAGTCTAATTAGAGGTCGCCTCGACCCTAATTCCACAGTTCAAATAAGCAGTCGCCTCGACCCTAATTAAAAAGTTCAATTAGCGGTCGCATCGATCCTAATTCCAAAGTTCAAATTAGCGGTCGCCTCGACCCTAATTCCAAAGCTTAATTAGAGGCCGCTTCAACCTTAATTCCAAAGTTCAATTATCAGTCGTCTCGACCCAAATCCAAAAGTTTAATTAGCGGTCGTCTCGACCCTAATTACAAAGTTTAATTAGAGATCACCTCGACCATAATTCCAAAGCTTAATTAGAGGTCGCTTCAACACTAATTCCAAAGTTCAAATCAGCGGTAGCCTCGACCCTAATTAAAAAGTTCAATTAGCGGTCTGCTGGACCCTAATTCCACAGTTTAATTACAGGTGGCCACGACCGTAATTCCATAGTTCAATTAGCAGTCGTCTCGACCCAAATCCCAAAATTTAATTAGCGATCGTCTCGACCCTAATTCCAATGTCTAATTAGAGGTCGCCTCGACCCTAATTCCAAATTTCAAATTAGTGGTTGTCTTGACCCTAATTCCAAAGCTTAATTAGAGGTCGCCTCAACCCTAATTCCAAAGTTCAATTAGCGGTCGCCTCGATCCTAATTCCAAAGTTCAAATTAGCGGTAGCCTCGACCCTATTTCCAAAGCTTAATTAGAGATCGCCTCGATCCTAATTCCAAAGTTTAATTAGAGGTCGGCTCGCCCTAATTCCAAAGTTCAATTAGCGGTCACCTCGACCCTAATTCCAATGTTCAAATTAGCGGTCGCCTCGACCCTAATTAGAAAGTTCAATTAGCGGTCGGCTGGACCTTAATTACAAAGTTTAATTAGAGGTCGCCTCGACCCTAATTCCAAATTTCAAATTAGTGGTTGTCTTGACCCTAATTCCAAGGCTTAATTAGAGGTCGCCTAAACCCTAATTCCAAAGTTCAATTAGCGGTCGCCTCGATCCTAATTCCAAAGATCAAATTAGCGGTTGCCTCGACCATAATTAAAAAGTTCAATTAGCGGTCTCTTGGACCCTAATTCCACAGTTTAATTACAGGTTGCCTCGACCCTAATTCCAAAGTTCAATTAGAAAACGTCTCGACCCAAATCTCAAAGTTTAATTAGTGGTCATCTCAACCCTAATATCAAAGTCTAATTAGAGGTCGCCTCGACCCTAATTCCACAGTTCAAATAAGCAGTCGCCTCGACCCTAATTAAAAAGTTCAATTAGCGGTCGCATCGAACCTAATTCCAAAGTTCAAATTAGCGGTCGCCTCGACCCTAATTCCAAAGCTTAATTAGAGGCCGCTTCAACCTTAATTCCAAAGTTCAATTATCAGTCGTCTCGACCCAAATCCAAAAGTTTAATTAGCGGTCGTCTCGACCCTAATTACAAAGTTTAATTAGAGATCACCTCGACCATAATTCCAAAGCTTAATTAGAGGTCGCTTCAACACTAATTCCAAAGTTCAAATCAGCGGTAGCCTCGACCCTAATTAAAAATATCAATTAGCGGTCTGCTGGACCCTAATTCCACAGTTTAATTACAGGTGGCCACGACCCTAATTCCATAGTTCAATTAGCAGTCGTCTCGACCCAAATCCCAAAATTTAATTAGCGATCGTCTCGACCCTAATTCCAATGTCTAATTAGAGGTCGCCTCGACCCTAATTCCAAATTTCAAATTAGTGGTTGTCTTGACCCTAATTCCAAAGCTTAATTAGAGGTCGCCTAAACCCTAATTCCAAAGTTCAATTAGCGGTCGCCTCGATCCTAATTCCAAATATCAAATTAGCGGTTGCCTCGACCATAATTAAAAAGTTCAATTAGCGGTCTCTTGGACCCTAATTCCACAGTTTAATTACAGGTTGCCTCGACCCTAATTCCAAAGTTCAATTAGAAAACGTCTCGACCCAAATCTTAAAGTTTAATTAGTGGTCATCTCAACCCTAATATCAAAGTCTAATTAGAGGTCGCCTCGACCCTAATTCCACAGTTCAAATAAGCAGTCGCCTCGACCCTAATTAAAAAGTTCAATTAGCGGTCGCATCGATCCTAATTCCAAAGTTCAAATTAGCGGTCGCCTCGACCCTAATTCCAAAGCTTAATTAGAGGCCGCTTCAACCTTAATTCCAAAGTTCAATTATCAGTCGTCTCGACCCAAATCCAAAAGTTTAATTAGCGGTCGTCTCGACCCTAATTACAAAGTTTAATTAGAGATCACCTCGACCATAATTCCAAAGCTTAATTAGAGGTCGCTTCAACACTAATTCCAAAGTTCAAATCAGCGGTAGCCTCGACCCTAATTAAAAAGTTCAATTAGCGGTCTGCTGGACCCTAATTCCACAGTTTAATTACAGGTGGCCACGACCGTAATTCCATAGTTCAATTAGCAGTCGTCTCGACCCAAATCCCAAAATTTAATTAGCGATCGTCTCGACCCTAATTCCAATGTCTAATTAGAGGTCGCCTCGACCCTAATTCCAAATTTCAAATTAGTGGTTGTCTTGACCCTAATTCCAAAGCTTAATTAGAGGTCGCCTCAACCCTAATTCCAAAGTTCAATTAGCGGTCGCCTCGATCCTAATTGCAAAGTTCAAATTAGCGGTAGCCTCGACCCTAATTAAAAATTTCAATTAGCGGCGTCTTGGACCTTAATTCCACAGTTTAATTACAGGTTGCCTCGACCCTAATTCCAAAGTTCAATTAGAAAACGTCTCGACCCAAATCTCATAGTTTAATTAGTGGTCATCTCAACCCTAATATCAAAGTCTAATTAGAGGTCGCCTCGACCCTAATTCCACAGTTCAAATTAGCAGTCGCCTCGACCCTAATTAAAAAGTTCAATTAGCGGTCGCATCGATCCTAATTCCAAAGTTCAAATTAGCGGTCGCCTCGACCCTAATTCCAAAGCTTAATTAGAGGCCGCTTCAACCTTAATTCCAACGTTCAATTATCAGTCGTCTCGACCCAAATCCAAAAGTTTAATTAGCGGTCGTCTCGACCCTAATTACAAAGTTTAATTAGAGATCACCTCGACCATAATTCCAAAGCTTAATTAGAGGTCGCTTCAACACTAATTCCAAAGTTCAAATCAGCGGTAGCCTCGACCCTAATTAAAAAGTTCAATTAGCGGTCTCCTGGACCCTAATTCCACAGTTTAATTACAGGTGGCCACGACCCTAATTCCATAGTTCAATTAGCAGTCGTCTCGACCCAAATCCCAAAATTTAATTAGCGGTCGTCTCGACCCTAATTCCAATGTCTAATTAGAGGTCGCCTTGACCCTAATTCCAAATTTCAAATTAGTGGTTGTCTTGACCCTAATTCCAAAGCTTAATTAGAGGTCGCCTCAACCCTAATTCCAAAGTTCAATTAGCGGTCGCCTCGATCCTAATTCCAAAGTTCAAATTAGCGGTAGCCTCGACCCTAATTAAAAATTTCAATTAGCGGTCTCTTGGACCCTAATTCCACAGTTTAATTACAGGTTGCCTCGACCCTAATTCCAAAGTTCAATTACCAGACGTCTCGACCCAAATCTCAAAGTTTAATTAGCGGTCATCTCAACCCTAATTCTAAAGTCTAATTAGAGGTCACCTCGACCCAAATTCCAAAGTTCAAATTAGCGGTCGCCTCGACCATAATTCCAAAGCTTAATTAGAGGCCGCTTCAACCCTAATTCCAAAGATCAATTAGCTGTCGCCTCGACCCTAATTATGAAGTTCAATTACTGGTCGCCTCGACCCTATTTCCAAAGCTCAATTAGAGATCGCCTCAAACCTAATTAAAAAGTTCAATTAGCGCTCGCTTGGACCATAATTACAAAGTTTAATTAGAGGTCGCCTCGACCTTAATTCCAAAGCTTAATTAGAGGTCGCTTCGACACTAATTCCAAAGTTCAAATTAGCGGTAGCCTCGACCCTAATTAAAAAGTTCAATTAGCGATCTCCTGGACCCTAATTCCACAGTTTAATTACAGGTTGCCTCGACCCTAATCCCAAAGTGCAATTAGCAGTCGTCTCGACCCAAATCCCAAACTTTAATTAGCGGTCATCTCGATCCTAATTCCAAAGTTTAATTAGAGGTCGGCTCGCCCTAATTCCAAAGTTCAATTAGCGGTCACCTCGACCCTAATTCCAATGTTCAAATTAGGGGTCGCCTCGACCCTAATTAGAAAGTTCAATTAGCGGTCGGCTGGACCTTAATTACAAAGTTTAATTAGAGGTCGCCTCGACCCTAATTCCAAATTTCAAATTAGTGGTTGTCTTTACCCTAATTCCAAGGCTTAATTAGAGGTCGCCTAAACCCTAATTCCAAAGTTCAATTAGCGGTCGCCTCGATCCTAATTCCAAAGATCAAATTAGCGGTAGCCTCGACCATAATTAAAAAGTTCAATTAGCGGTCTCTTGGACCCTAATTCCACAGTTTAATTACAGGTTGGCTCGACCCTAATTCTAAAGATCAAATTAGCGGTAGCCTCGACCATAATTAAAAAGTTCAATTAGCGGTCTCTTGGACCCTAATTCCACAGTTTAATTACAGGTTGCCTCGACCCTAATTCTAAAGTTCAATTAGAAAACGTCTCGACCCAAATCTCAAAGTTTAATTAGTGGTCATCTCAACCCTAATATCAAAGTCTAATTAGAGGTCGCCTCGACCCTAATTCCAAAGTTCAAATTAGCGGTAGCCTCGACCCTAATTAAAAATTTCAATTAGCGGTCTCTTGGACCCTAATTCCACAGTTTAATTACAGGTGGCCTCGACCCTAATTCCAAAGTTCAATTAGCAGACGTCTCGACCCAAATCTCAAAGTTTAATTAGCGGCCATCTCAACCCTAATTCTAAAGTCTAATTAGAGGTCACCTCGACCCTAATTCCAAAGTTCAAATTAGCGGTCGCCTCGACCATAATTCCAAAGCTTAATTAGAGGCCGCTACAACCCTAATTCCAAAGATCAATTAGCGGTCGACTTGACCCTAATTATGAAGTTCAATTACTGGTCGCCTCGACCCTATTTCCAAAGCTTAATTAGAGATCGCCTCGATCCTAATTCCAAAGTTTAATTAGAGGTCGGCTCGCCCTAATTCCAAAGTTCAATTAGCGGTCACCTCGACCCTAATTCCAATGTTCAAATTAGCGGTCGCCTCGACCCTAATTAGAAAGTTCAATTAGCGGTCGGCTGGACCTTAATTACAAAGTTTAATTAGAGGTCGCCTCGACCCTAATTCCAAATTTCAAATTAGTGGTTGTCTTGACCCTAATTCCAAGGCTTAATTAGAGGTCCCCTAAACCCTAATTCCAAAGTTCAATTAGCGGTCGCCTCGATCCTAATTCCAAAGATCAAATTAGCGGTTGCCTCGACCTTAATTAAAAAGTTCAATTAGCGGTCTCTTGGACCCTAATTCCACAGATTAATTACAGGTTGCCTCGACCCTAATTCCAAAGATCAAATTAGCGGTAGCCTCGACCATAATTAAAAATTCAATTAGCGGTCTCTTGGACCCTAATTCCAAAGTTTAATTACAGGTTGCCTCGACCCTAATTCCAAAGTTCAATTAGAAAACGTCTCGACCCAAATCTCAAAGTTTAATTAGTGGTCATCTCAACCCTAATATCAAAGTCTAATTAGAGGTCGCCTCGACCCTAATTCCACAGTTCAAATTAGCAGTCGCCTCGACCCTAATTAAAAAGTTCAATTAGCAGTCGCATCGATCCTAATTCCAAAGTTCAAATTAGCGGTCGCCTCGACCCTAATTCCAAAGCTTAATTAGAGGCCGCTTCAACCTTAATTCCAACGTTCAATTATCAGTCGTCTCGACCCAAATCCAAAAGTTTAATTAGCGGTCGTCTCGACCCTAATTACAAAGTTTAATTAGAGATCACCTCGACCATAATTCCAAAGCTTAATTAGAGGTCGCTTCAACACTAATTCTAAAGTTCAAATCAGCGGTAGCCTCGACCCTAATTAAAAAGTTCAATTAGCGGTCTCCTGGACCCTAATTCCACAGTTTAATTACAGGTGGCCACGACCCTAATTCCATAGTTCAATTAGCAGTCGTCTCGAACCAAATCCCAAAATTTAATTAGCGGTCGTCTCGACCCTAATTCCAATGTCTAATTAGAGGTCGCCTCGACCCTAATTCCAAATTTCAAATTAGTGGTTGTCTTGACCCTAATTCCAAAGCTTAATTAGAGGTCACCTCAACCCTAATTCCAAAGTTCAATTAGCGGTCGCCTCGATCCTAATTCCAAAGTTCAAATTAGCGGTAGCCTCGACCCTAATTAAAAATTTCAATTAGCGGTCTCTTGGACCCTAATTCCAAAGTTTAATTACAGGTTGCCTCGACCCTAATTCCAAAGATCAATTAGCAGACGTCTCGACCCAAATCTCAAAGTTTAATTAGCGGTCATCTCAACCCTAATTCCAAAGTCTAATTAGAGGTCACCTCGACCCTAATTCCAAAGTTCAAATTAGCGGTCGCCTCGACCATAATTCCAAAGCTTAATTAGAGGCCGCTTCAACCCTAATTCCAAAGATCAATTAGCGGTCGGCTCGACCCTAGTTATGAAGTTCAATTACTGGTCGCCTTGACCCTATTTTCAAAGCTTAATTAGAGATCGTCTCAAACCTAATTAAGAAGTTCAATTAGCGCTCGCGTAGACCATAATTACAAAGTTTAATTAGAGGTCGCCTCGACCTTAATTCCAAAGCTTAATTAGAGGTCGCTTCGACACTAATTCCAAAGTTCAAATTAGCGGTAGCCTCGACCCTAATTAAAAAGTTCAATTAGCGGTCTCCTGGACCCTAATTCCACAGTTTAATTACAGGTTGCCTCGACCGTATTCCCAAAGTTCAATTAGCAGTCGTCTCGACCCAAATCCCAAAATTTAATTAGCGGTCATCTCGATCCTAATTCCAAAGTTTAATTAGAGGTCGGCTCGCCCTAATTCCAAAGTTCAATTAGCGGTCAGCTCGACCCTAATTCCAATGTTCAAATTAGCGGTCGCCTCGACCCTAATTAAAAAGTTCAATTAGCGGTCGGCTGGACCCTAATTACAAAGTTTAATTAGAGGTTGCCTCGACCCTAATTCCAAATTTCAAATTAGTGGTTGTCTTGACCCTAATTCCAAGGCTTAATTAGAGGTCGCCTAAACGCTAATTCCAAAGTTCAATTAGCGGTCGCCTCGATCCTAATTCCAAAGATCAAATTAGCGGTAACCTCGACCATAATTAAAAAGTTCAATTAGCGGTCTCTTGGACCCTAATTCCACAGTTTAATTACAGGTTGCCTCGACCCTAATTCCAAAGATCAAATTAGCGGTAGCCTCGACCATAATTAAAAAGTTCAATTAGCGGTCTCTTGGACCCTAATTCCACAGTTTAATTACAGGTTGCCTCGACCCTAATTCCAAAGTTCAATTAGAAAACGTCTCGACCCAAATCTCAAAGTTTAATTAGTGGTCATCTCAACCCTAATATCAAAGTCTAATTAGAGGTCGCCTCGACCCTAATTCCACAGTTGAATTAGCAGTCGCCTCGACCCTAATTAAAAAGTTCAATTAGCGGTCGCATCGATTCTAATTCCAAAGTTCAAATTAGCGGTCGCCTCGACCCTAATTCCAAAGCTTAATTAGAGGCCGCTTCAACCTTAATTCCAAAGTTCAATTATCAGTCGTCTCGACCCAAATCCAAAAGTTTAATTAGCGGTCGTCTCGACCCTAATTACAAAGTTTCATTAGAGATCACCTCGACCATAATTCCAAAGCTTAATTAGAGGTCGCTTCAACACTAATTCCAAAGTTCAAATCAGCGGTAGCCTCGACCCTAATTAAAAAGTTCAATTAGCGGTCTCCTGGACCCTAATTCCACAGTTTAATTACAGGTGGCCACGACCCTAATTCCACAGTTTAATTACAGGTGGCCACGACCCTAATTCCATAGTTCAATTAGCAGTCGTCTCGACCCAAATCCCAAAATTTAATTAGCGGTCGTCTCGACCCTAATTCCAATGTCTAATTAGAGGTCGCCTCGACCCTAATTCCAAATTTCAAATTAGTGGTTGTCTTGACCCTAATTCCAAGGCTTAATTAGAGGTCGCCTAAACCCTAATTCCAAAGTTCAATTAGCGGTCGCCTCGATCCTAATTCCAAAGTTCAAATTAGCGGTAGCCTCGACCCTAATTAAAAATTTCAATTAGCGGTCTCTTGGACCCTAATTCCACAGTTTAATTACAGGTTGCCTCGACCCTAATTCCAAAGTTCAATTAGCAGACGTCTCGACCCAAATCTCAAAGTTTAATTAGCGGTCATCTCAACCCTAATTCCAAAGTCTAATTAGATGTCGCCTCGACCCTAATTCCAAAGTTCAAATTAGCGGTCGCCTCGACCATAATTCCAAAGCTTAATTAGAGGCCGCTTCAACCCTAATTCCAAAGATCAATTAGCGATCGCCTCGACCCTAATTATGATGTTCAATTACTGGTCGCCTCGACCCTATTTCCAAAGCTTAATTAGAGATCGTCTCAAACCTAATTAAAAAGTTCAATTAGCTCTCGCCTGGACCATAATTACAAAGTTTAATTAGAGGTCGCCTCGACCCTAATTAAAAAGTTCAATTAGCGGTCGGCTGGACTCTAATTACAAAGTTTAATTAGAGGTCGCCTCGACCCTAATTCCAAATTGCAAATTAGTGGTTGTCTTGACCCTAATTCCAAGTCTTAATTAGAGGTCGCCTAAACCCTAATTCCAAAGTTCAATTAGCGGTCGCCTCGATCCTAATTCCAAAGATCAAATTAGCGGTAGCCTCGACCATAATTAAAAAGTTCAATTAGCGGTCTCTTGGACCCTAATTCCACAGTTTAATTACAGGTTGCCTCGACCCTAATTCCAAAGATCAAATTAGCGGTAGCCTCGACCCTAATTAAAAATTTCAATTAGCGGTCTCTTGGACCCTAATTCCACAGTTTAATTACAGGTTGCCTCGACCCTAATTCCAAAGTTCAATTAGCAGACCTCTCGACCCAAATCTCAAAGTTTAATTAGCGGTCATCTCAACCCTAATTCCAAAGTCTAATTAGAGGTCGCCTCGACCCTAATTCCAAAGTTCAAATTAGCGGTCGCCTCGACCATAATTCCAAAGCTTAATTAGAGGCCGCTTCAACCCTAATTCCAAAGATCAATTAGCGGTCGCCTCGACCCTAATTATGAAGTTCAATTACTGGTCGCCTCGACCCTATTTCCAAAGCTTAATTAGAGATCGCCTCAAACCTAATTAAAAAGTTCAATTAGCGCTCGCCTGGACCATAATTACAAAGTTTAATTAGAGGTCGTCTCGACCTTAATTACAAAGTTTAATTAGAGGTCGCCTCGACCCTAATTCCAAATTTCAAATTAGTGGTTGTCTTGACCCTAATTCCAAGGCTTAATTAGAGGTCGCCTAAACCCTAATTCCAAAGTTCAATTAGCGGTCGCCTCGATCCTAATTCCAAAGATCAAATTAGCGGTTGCCTCGACCTTAATTAAAAAGTTCAATTAGCGGTCTCTTGGACCCTAATTCCACAGTTTAATTACAGGTTGCCTCGACCCTAATTCCAAAGATCAAATTAGCGGTAGCCCCGACCATAATTAAAAATTCAATTAGCGGTCTCTTGGACCCTAATTCCAAAGTTTAATTACAGGTTGCCTCGACCCTAATTCCAAAGTTCAATTAGAAAACGTCTCGACCCAAATCTCAAAGTTTAATTAGTGGTCATCTCAACCCTAATATCAAAGTCTAATTAGAGGTCGCCTCGACCCTAATTCCACAGTTCAAATTAGCAGTCGCCTCGACCCTAATTAAAAAGTTCAATTAGCAGTCGCATCGATCCTAATTCCAAAGTTCAAATTAGCGGTCGCCTCGACCCTAATTCCAAAGCTTAATTAGAGGCCGCTTCAACCTTAATTCCAACGTTCAATTATCAGTCGTCTCGACCCAAATCCAAAAGTTTAATTAGCGGTCGTCTCGACCCTAATTACAAAGTTTAATTAGAGATCACCTCGACCATAATTCCAAAGCTTAATTAGAGGTCGCTTCAACACTAATTCCAAAGTTCAAATCAGCGGTAGCCTCGACCCTAATTAAAAAGTTCAATTAGCGGTCTCCTGGACCCTAATTCCACAGTTTAATTACAGGTGGCCACGACCCTAATTCCGTAGTTCAATTAGCAGTCGTCTCGACCCAAATCCCAAAATTTAATTAGCGGTCGTCTCGACCCTAATTCCAATGTCTAATTAGAGGTCGCCTCGACCCTAATTCCAAATTTCAAATTAGTGGTTGTCTTGACCCTAATTCCAAAGCTTAATTACAGGTCGCCTCAACCTTAATTCCAAAGTTCAATTAGCGGTCGCCTCGATCCTAATTCCGAAGTTCAAATTAGCGGTAGCCTCGACCCTAATTAAAAATTTCAATTAGCGGTCTCTTGGACCCTAATTCCAAAGTTTAATTACAGGTTGCCTCGACCCTAATTCCAAAGATCAATTAGCAGACGTCTCGACCCAAATCTCAAAGTTTAATTAGCGGTCATCTCAACCCTAATTCCAAAGTCTAATTAGAGGTCACCTCGACCCTAATTCCAAAGTTCAAATTAGCGGTCGCCTCGACCATAATTCCAAAGCTTAATTAGAGGCCGCTTCAACCCTAATTCCAAAGATCAATTAGCGGTCGGCTCGACCCTAGTTATGAAGTTCAATTACTGGTCGCCTTGACCCTATTTTCAAAGCTTAATTAGAGATCGTCTCAAACCTAATTAAGAAGTTCAATTAGCGCTCGCGTGGACCATAATTACAAAGTTTACTTAGAGGTCGCCTCGACCTTAATTCCAAACCTTAATTAGAGGTCGCTTCGACACTAATTCCAAAGTTCAAATTAGCGGTAGCCTAGACCCTAATTAAAAAGTTCAATTAGCGGTCTCCTGGACCCTAATTCCACAGTTTAATTACAGGTTGCCTCGACCGTAATCCCAAAGTTCAATTAGCAGTCGTCTCGACCCAAATCCCAAAATTTAATTAGCGGTCATCTCGATCCTAATTCCAAAGTTTAATTAGAGGTCGGCTCGCCCTAATTCCAAAGTTCAATTAGCGGTCAGCTCGACCCTAATTCCAATGTTCAAATTAGCGGTCGCCTCGACCCTAATTAAAAAGTTCAATTAGCGGTCGGCTGGACCCTAATTACAAAGTTTAATTAGAGGTCGCCTCGACCTTAATTCCAAATTTCAAATTAGTGGTTGTCTTGACCCTAATTCCAAGGCTTAATTAGAGGTCGCCTAAACCCTAATTACAAAGTTCAATTAGCGGTCGCCTCGATCCTAATTCCAAAGATCAAATTAGCGGTAGCCTCGACCATAATTAAAAAGTTCAATTAGCGGTCTCTTGGACCCTAATTCCACAGTTTAATTACAGGTTGCCTCGACCCTAATTCCAAAGATCAAATTAGCGGTAGCCTCGACCATAATTAAAAAGTTCAATTAGCGGTCTCTTGGACCCTAATTCCACAGTTTAATTACAGGTTGCCTCGACCCTAATTCCAAAGTTCAATTAGAAAACGTCTCGACCCAAATCTCAAAGTTTAATTAGTGGTCATCTCAACCCTAATATCAAAGTCTAATTAGAGGTCGCCTCGACCCTAATTCCACAGTTGAATTAGCAGTCGCGTCGACCCTAATTAAAAAGTTCAATTAGCGGTCGCATCGATCCTAATTCCAAAGTTCAAATTAGCGGTCGCCTCGACCCTAATTCCAAAGCTTAATTAGAGGCCGCTTCAACCTTAATTCCAAAGTTTAATTATCAGTCGTCTCGACCCAAATCCAAAAGTTTAATTAGCGGTCGTCTCGACCCTAATTACAATGTTTCATTAGAGATCACCTCGACCATAATTCCAAAGCTTAATTAGAGGTCGCTTCAACACTAATTCCAAAGTTCAAATCAGCGGTAGCCTCGACCCTAATTAAAAAGTTCAATTAGCGGTCTCCTGGACCCTAATTCCACAGTTTAATTACAGGTGGCCACGACCCTAATTCCATAGTTCAATTAGCAGTCGTCTCGACCCAAATCCCAAAATTTAATTAGCGGTCGTCTCGACCCTAATTCCAATGTCTAATTAGAGGTCGCCTCGACCCTAATTCCAAATTTCAAATTAGTGGTTGTCTTGACCCTAATTCCAATGCTTAATTAGAGGTCGCCTAAACCCTAATTCCAAAGTTCAATTAGCGGTCGCCTCGATCCTAATTCCAAAGTTCAAATTAGCGGTAGCCTCGACCCTAATTAAAAATTTCAATTAGCGGTCTCTTGGACCCTAATTCCACAGTTTAATTACAGGTTGCCTCGACCCTAATTCCAAAGTTCAATTAGCAGACGTCTCGACCCAAATCTCAAAGTTTAATTAGCGGTCATCTCAACCCTAATTCCAAAGTCTAATTAGAGGTCGCCTCGACCCTAATTCCAAAGTTCAAATTAGCGGTCGCCTCGACCATAATTCCAAAGCTTAATTAGAGGCCGCTTCAACCCTAATTCCAAAGATCAATTAGCGATCGCCTCGACCCTAATTATGATGTTCAATTACTGGTCGCCTCGACCCTATTTCCAAAGCTTAATTAGAGATCGTCTCAAACCTAATTAAAAAGTTCAATTAGCTCTCGCCTGGACCATAATTACAAAGTTTAATTAGAGGTCGCCTCGACCCTAATTAAAAAGTTCAATTAGCGGTCGGCTGGACCCTAATTACAAAGTTTAATTAGAGGTCGCCTCGACCCTAATTCCAAATTTCAAATTAGTGGTTGTCTTGACCCTAATTCCAAGTCTTAATTAGAGGTCGCCTAAACCCTAATTCCAAAGTTCAATTAGCGGTCGCCTCGATCCTAATTCCAAAGATCAAATTAGCGGTAGCCTCGACCGTAATTAAAAAGTTCAATTAGTGGTCTCTTGGACCCTAATTCCACAGTTTAATTACAGGTTGCCTCGACCCTAATTCCAAAGATCAAATTAGCGGTAGCCTCGACCCTAATTAAAAATTTCAATTAGCGGTCTCTTGGACCCTAATTCCACAGTTTAATTACAGGTTGCCTCGACCCTAATTCCAAAGTTCAATTAGCAGACGTCTCGACCCAAATCTCAAAGTTTAATTAGCGGTCATCTCAACCCTAATTCCAAAGTCTAATTAGAGGTCGCCTCGACCCTAATTCCAAAGTTCAAATTAGCGGTCGCCTCGACCATAATTCCAAAGCTTAATTAGAGGCCGCTTCAACCCTAATTCCAAAGATCTATTAGCGGTCACCTCGACCCTAATTATGAAGTTCAATTACTGGTCGCCTCGACCCTATTTCCAAAGTTTAATTAGAGATCGCCTCAAACCTAATTAAAAAGTTCAATTAGCGCTCGCCTGGACCATAATTACAAAGTTTAATTAGAGGTCGTCTCGACCTTAATTCCAAAGCTTAATTAGAGGTCGCTTCGACACTAATTCCAAAGTTCAAATTAGCGGTAGCCTCGACCCTAATTAAAAAGTTCAATTAGCGGTCTCCTGGACCCTAATTCCACAGTTTAATTACAGGTTGCCTCGACCCTAATCCCAAAGTTCAATTAGCAGTCGTCTCGACCCAAATCCCAAAATTTAATTAGCGGTCATCTCGATCCTAATTCCAAAGTTTAATTAGATGTCGGCTCGCCCTAATTCCAAAGTTCAATTAGCGGTCACCTCGACCCTAATTCCAATGTTCAAATTAGCGGTCGCCTCGACCCTAATTAAAAAGTTCAATTAGCGGTCGGCTGGACCCTAATTACAAAGTTTAATTAGAGGTCGCCTCGACCCTAATTCCAAATTTCAAATTAGTGGTTGTCTTGACCCTAATTCCAAGGCTTAATTAGAGGTCGCCTAAACCCTAATTCCAAAGTTCAATTAGCGGTCGCCTCGATCCTAATTCCAAAGATCAAATTAGCGGTAGCCTCGACCATAATTAAAAAGTTCAATTAGCGGTCTCTTGGACCCTAATTCGACAGTTTAATTACAGGTTGCCTCGACCCTAATTCCAAAGATCAAATTAGCGGTAGCCTCGACCATAATTAAAAAGTTAAATTAGCGGTCTGCTGGACCCTAATTCCACAGTTTAATTACAGGTGGCCACGACCGTAATTCCATAGTTCAATTAGCAGTCGTCTCGACCCAAATCCCAAAATTTAATTAGCGATCGTCTCGACCCTAATTCCAATGTCTAATTAGAGGTCGCCTCGACCCTAATTCCAAATTTCAAATTAGTGGTTGTCTTGACCCTAATTCCAAAGCTTAATTAGAGGTCGCCTCAACCCTAATTCCAAAGTTCAATTAGCGGTCGCCTCGATCCTAATTGCAAAGTTCAAATTAGCGGTAGCCTCGACCCTAATTAAAAATTTCAATTAGCGGCGTCTTGGACCTTAATTCCACAGTTTAATTACAGGTTGCCTCGACCCTAATTCCAAAGTTCAATTAGAAAACGTCTCGACCCAAATCTCATAGTTTAATTAGTGGTCATCTCAACCCTAATATCAAAGTCTAATTAGAGGTCGCCTCGACCCTAATTCCACAGTTCAAATTAGCAGTCGCCTCGACCCTAATTAAAAAGTTCAATTAGCGGTCGCATCGATCCTAATTCCAAAGTTCAAATTAGCGGTCGCCTCGACCCTAATTCCAAAGCTTAATTAGAGGCCGCTTCAACCTTAATTCCAACGTTCAATTATCAGTCGTCTCGACCCAAATCCAAAAGTTTAATTAGCGGTCGTCTCGACCCTAATTACAAAGTTTAATTAGAGATCACCTCGACCATAATTCCAAAGCTTAATTAGAGGTCGCTTCAACACTAATTCCAAAGTTCAAATCAGCGGTAGCCTCGACCCTAATTAAAAAGTTCAATTAGCGGTCTCCTGGACCCTAATTCCACAGTTTAATTACAGGTGGCCACGACCCTAATTCCATAGTTCAATTAGCAGTCGTCTCGACCCAAATCCCAAAATTTAATTAGCGGTCGTCTCGACCCTAATTCCAATGTCTAATTAGAGGTCGCCTTGACCCTAATTCCAAATTTCAAATTAGTGGTTGTCTTGACCCTAATTCCAAAGCTTAATTAGAGGTCGCCTCAACCCTAATTCCAAAGTTCAATTAGCGGTCGCCTCGATCCTAATTCCAAAGTTCAAATTAGCGGTAGCCTCGACCCTAATTAAAAATTTCAATTAGCGGTCTCTTGGACCCTAATTCCACAGTTTAATTACAGGTTGCCTCGACCCTAATTCCAAAGTTCAATTACCAGACGTCTCGACCCAAATCTCAAAGTTTAATTAGCGGTCATCTCAACCCTAATTCTAAAGTCTAATTAGAGGTCACCTCGACCCAAATTCCAAAGTTCAAATTAGCGGTCGCCTCGACCATAATTCCAAAGCTTAATTAGAGGCCGCTTCAACCCTAATTCCAAAGATCAATTAGCTGTCGCCTCGACCCTAATTATGAAGTTCAATTACTGGTCGCCTCGACCCTATTTCCAAAGCTCAATTAGAGATCGCCTCAAACCTAATTAAAAAGTTCAATTAGCGCTCGCTTGGACCATAATTACAAAGTTTAATTAGAGGTCGCCTCGACCTTAATTCCAAAGCTTAATTAGAGGTCGCTTCGACACTAATTCCAAAGTTCAAATTAGCGGTAGCCTCGACCCTAATTAAAAAGTTCAATTAGCGATCTCCTGGACCCTAATTCCACAGTTTAATTACAGGTTGCCTCGACCCTAATCCCAAAGTGCAATTAGCAGTCGTCTCGACCCAAATCCCAAACTTTAATTAGCGGTCATCTCGATCCTAATTCCAAAGTTTAATTAGAGGTCGGCTCGCCCTAATTCCAAAGTTCAATTAGCGGTCACCTCGACCCTAATTCCAATGTTCAAATTAGGGGTCGCCTCGACCCTAATTAGAAAGTTCAATTAGCGGTCGGCTGGACCTTAATTACAAAGTTTAATTAGAGGTCGCCTCGACCCTAATTCCAAATTTCAAATTAGTGGTTGTCTTTACCCTAATTCCAAGGCTTAATTAGAGGTCGCCTAAACCCTAATTCCAAAGTTCAATTAGCGGTCGCCTCGATCCTAATTCCAAAGATCAAATTAGCGGTAGCCTCGACCATAATTAAAAAGTTCAATTAGCGGTCTCTTGGACCCTAATTCCACAGTTTAATTACAGGTTGGCTCGACCCTAATTCTAAAGATCAAATTAGCGGTAGCCTCGACCATAATTAAAAAGTTCAATTAGCGGTCTCTTGGACCCTAATTCCACAGTTTAATTACAGGTTGCCTCGACCCTAATTCTAAAGTTCAATTAGAAAACGTCTCGACCCAAATCTCAAAGTTTAATTAGTGGTCATCTCAACCCTAATATCAAAGTCTAATTAGAGGTCGCCTCGACCCTAATTCCAAAGTTCAAATTAGCGGTAGCCTCGACCCTAATTAAAAATTTCAATTAGCGGTCTCTTGGACCCTAATTCCACAGTTTAATTACAGGTGGCCTCGACCCTAATTCCAAAGTTCAATTAGCAGACGTCTCGACCCAAATCTCAAAGTTTAATTAGCGGCCATCTCAACCCTAATTCTAAAGTCTAATTAGAGGTCACCTCGACCCTAATTCCAAAGTTCAAATTAGCGGTCGCCTCGACCATAATTCCAAAGCTTAATTAGAGGCCGCTACAACCCTAATTCCAAAGATCAATTAGCGGTCGACTTGACCCTAATTATGAAGTTCAATTACTGGTCGCCTCGACCCTATTTCCAAAGCTTAATTAGAGATCGCCTCGATCCTAATTCCAAAGTTTAATTAGAGGTCGGCTCGCCCTAATTCCAAAGTTCAATTAGCGGTCACCTCGACCCTAATTCCAATGTTCAAATTAGCGGTCGCCTCGACCCTAATTAGAAAGTTCAATTAGCGGTCGGCTGGACCTTAATTACAAAGTTTAATTAGAGGTCGCCTCGACCCTAATTCCAAATTTCAAATTAGTGGTTGTCTTGACCCTAATTCCAAGGCTTAATTAGAGGTCCCCTAAACCCTAATTCCAAAGTTCAATTAGCGGTCGCCTCGATCCTAATTCCAAAGATCAAATTAGCGGTTGCCTCGACCTTAATTAAAAAGTTCAATTAGCGGTCTCTTGGACCCTAATTCCACAGATTAATTACAGGTTGCCTCGACCCTAATTCCAAAGATCAAATTAGCGGTAGCCTCGACCATAATTAAAAATTCAATTAGCGGTCTCTTGGACCCTAATTCCAAAGTTTAATTACAGGTTGCCTCGACCCTAATTCCAAAGTTCAATTAGAAAACGTCTCGACCCAAATCTCAAAGTTTAATTAGTGGTCATCTCAACCCTAATATCAAAGTCTAATTAGAGGTCGCCTCGACCCTAATTCCACAGTTCAAATTAGCAGTCGCCTCGACCCTAATTAAAAAGTTCAATTAGCAGTCGCATCGATCCTAATTCCAAAGTTCAAATTAGCGGTCGCCTCGACCCTAATTCCAAAGCTTAATTAGAGGCCGCTTCAACCTTAATTCCAACGTTCAATTATCAGTCGTCTCGACCCAAATCCAAAAGTTTAATTAGCGGTCGTCTCGACCCTAATTACAAAGTTTAATTAGAGATCACCTCGACCATAATTCCAAAGCTTAATTAGAGGTCGCTTCAACACTAATTCTAAAGTTCAAATCAGCGGTAGCCTCGACCCTAATTAAAAAGTTCAATTAGCGGTCTCCTGGACCCTAATTCCACAGTTTAATTACAGGTGGCCACGACCCTAATTCCATAGTTCAATTAGCAGTCGTCTCGAACCAAATCCCAAAATTTAATTAGCGGTCGTCTCGACCCTAATTCCAATGTCTAATTAGAGGTCGCCTCGACCCTAATTCCAAATTTCAAATTAGTGGTTGTCTTGACCCTAATTCCAAAGCTTAATTAGAGGTCACCTCAACCCTAATTCCAAAGTTCAATTAGCGGTCGCCTCGATCCTAATTCCAAAGTTCAAATTAGCGGTAGCCTCGACCCTAATTAAAAATTTCAATTAGCGGTCTCTTGGACCCTAATTCCAAAGTTTAATTACAGGTTGCCTCGACCCTAATTCCAAAGATCAATTAGCAGACGTCTCGACCCAAATCTCAAAGTTTAATTAGCGGTCATCTCAACCCTAATTCCAAAGTCTAATTAGAGGTCACCTCGACCCTAATTCCAAAGTTCAAATTAGCGGTCGCCTCGACCATAATTCCAAAGCTTAATTAGAGGCCGCTTCAACCCTAATTCCAAAGATCAATTAGCGGTCGGCTCGACCCTAGTTATGAAGTTCAATTACTGGTCGCCTTGACCCTATTTTCAAAGCTTAATTAGAGATCGTCTCAAACCTAATTAAGAAGTTCAATTAGCGCTCGCGTAGACCATAATTACAAAGTTTAATTAGAGGTCGCCTCGACCTTAATTCCAAAGCTTAATTAGAGGTCGCTTCGACACTAATTCCAAAGTTCAAATTAGCGGTAGCCTCGACCCTAATTAAAAAGTTCAATTAGCGGTCTCCTGGACCCTAATTCCACAGTTTAATTACAGGTTGCCTCGACCGTATTCCCAAAGTTCAATTAGCAGTCGTCTCGACCCAAATCCCAAAATTTAATTAGCGGTCATCTCGATCCTAATTCCAAAGTTTAATTAGAGGTCGGCTCGCCCTAATTCCAAAGTTCAATTAGCGGTCAGCTCGACCCTAATTCCAATGTTCAAATTAGCGGTCGCCTCGACCCTAATTAAAAAGTTCAATTAGCGGTCGGCTGGACCCTAATTACAAAGTTTAATTAGAGGTTGCCTCGACCCTAATTCCAAATTTCAAATTAGTGGTTGTCTTGACCCTAATTCCAAGGCTTAATTAGAGGTCGCCTAAACGCTAATTCCAAAGTTCAATTAGCGGTCGCCTCGATCCTAATTCCAAAGATCAAATTAGCGGTAACCTCGACCATAATTAAAAAGTTCAATTAGCGGTCTCTTGGACCCTAATTCCACAGTTTAATTACAGGTTGCCTCGACCCTAATTCCAAAGATCAAATTAGCGGTAGCCTCGACCATAATTAAAAAGTTCAATTAGCGGTCTCTTGGACCCTAATTCCACAGTTTAATTACAGGTTGCCTCGACCCTAATTCCAAAGTTCAATTAGAAAACGTCTCGACCCAAATCTCAAAGTTTAATTAGTGGTCATCTCAACCCTAATATCAAAGTCTAATTAGAGGTCGCCTCGACCCTAATTCCACAGTTGAATTAGCAGTCGCCTCGACCCTAATTAAAAAGTTCAATTAGCGGTCGCATCGATTCTAATTCCAAAGTTCAAATTAGCGGTCGCCTCGACCCTAATTCCAAAGCTTAATTAGAGGCCGCTTCAACCTTAATTCCAAAGTTCAATTATCAGTCGTCTCGACCCAAATCCAAAAGTTTAATTAGCGGTCGTCTCGACCCTAATTACAAAGTTTCATTAGAGATCACCTCGACCATAATTCCAAAGCTTAATTAGAGGTCGCTTCAACACTAATTCCAAAGTTCAAATCAGCGGTAGCCTCGACCCTAATTAAAAAGTTCAATTAGCGGTCTCCTGGACCCTAATTCCACAGTTTAATTACAGGTGGCCACGACCCTAATTCCACAGTTTAATTACAGGTGGCCACGACCCTAATTCCATAGTTCAATTAGCAGTCGTCTCGACCCAAATCCCAAAATTTAATTAGCGGTCGTCTCGACCCTAATTCCAATGTCTAATTAGAGGTCGCCTCGACCCTAATTCCAAATTTCAAATTAGTGGTTGTCTTGACCCTAATTCCAAGGCTTAATTAGAGGTCGCCTAAACCCTAATTCCAAAGTTCAATTAGCGGTCGCCTCGATCCTAATTCCAAAGTTCAAATTAGCGGTAGCCTCGACCCTAATTAAAAATTTCAATTAGCGGTCTCTTGGACCCTAATTCCACAGTTTAATTACAGGTTGCCTCGACCCTAATTCCAAAGATCAAATTAGCGGTAGCCTCGACCCTAATTAAAAATTTCAATTAGCGGTCTCTTGGACCCTAATTCCACAGTTTAATTACAGGTTGCCTCGACCCTAATTCCAAAGTTCAATTAGCAGACCTCTCGACCCAAATCTCAAAGTTTAATTAGCGGTCATCTCAACCCTAATTCCAAAGTCTAATTAGAGGTCGCCTCGACCCTAATTCCAAAGTTCAAATTAGCGGTCGCCTCGACCATAATTCCAAAGCTTAATTAGAGGCCGCTTCAACCCTAATTCCAAAGATCAATTAGCGGTCGCCTCGACCCTAATTATGAAGTTCAATTACTGGTCGCCTCGACCCTATTTCCAAAGCTTAATTAGAGATCGCCTCAAACCTAATTAAAAAGTTCAATTAGCGCTCGCCTGGACCATAATTACAAAGTTTAATTAGAGGTCGTCTCGACCTTAATTACAAAGTTTAATTAGAGGTCGCCTCGACCCTAATTCCAAATTTCAAATTAGTGGTTGTCTTGACCCTAATTCCAAGGCTTAATTAGAGGTCGCCTAAACCCTAATTCCAAAGTTCAATTAGCGGTCGCCTCGATCCTAATTCCAAAGATCAAATTAGCGGTTGCCTCGACCTTAATTAAAAAGTTCAATTAGCGGTCTCTTGGACCCTAATTCCACAGTTTAATTACAGGTTGCCTCGACCCTAATTCCAAAGATCAAATTAGCGGTAGCCCCGACCATAATTAAAAATTCAATTAGCGGTCTCTTGGACCCTAATTCCAAAGTTTAATTACAGGTTGCCTCGACCCTAATTCCAAAGTTCAATTAGAAAACGTCTCGACCCAAATCTCAAAGTTTAATTAGTGGTCATCTCAACCCTAATATCAAAGTCTAATTAGAGGTCGCCTCGACCCTAATTCCACAGTTCAAATTAGCAGTCGCCTCGACCCTAATTAAAAAGTTCAATTAGCAGTCGCATCGATCCTAATTCCAAAGTTCAAATTAGCGGTCGCCTCGACCCTAATTCCAAAGCTTAATTAGAGGCCGCTTCAACCTTAATTCCAACGTTCAATTATCAGTCGTCTCGACCCAAATCCAAAAGTTTAATTAGCGGTCGTCTCGACCCTAATTACAAAGTTTAATTAGAGATCACCTCGACCATAATTCCAAAGCTTAATTAGAGGTCGCTTCAACACTAATTCCAAAGTTCAAATCAGCGGTAGCCTCGACCCTAATTAAAAAGTTCAATTAGCGGTCTCCTGGACCCTAATTCCACAGTTTAATTACAGGTGGCCACGACCCTAATTCCGTAGTTCAATTAGCAGTCGTCTCGACCCAAATCCCAAAATTTAATTAGCGGTCGTCTCGACCCTAATTCCAATGTCTAATTAGAGGTCGCCTCGACCCTAATTCCAAATTTCAAATTAGTGGTTGTCTTGACCCTAATTCCAAAGCTTAATTACAGGTCGCCTCAACCTTAATTCCAAAGTTCAATTAGCGGTCGCCTCGATCCTAATTCCGAAGTTCAAATTAGCGGTAGCCTCGACCCTAATTAAAAATTTCAATTAGCGGTCTCTTGGACCCTAATTCCAAAGTTTAATTACAGGTTGCCTCGACCCTAATTCCAAAGATCAATTAGCAGACGTCTCGACCCAAATCTCAAAGTTTAATTAGCGGTCATCTCAACCCTAATTCCAAAGTCTAATTAGAGGTCACCTCGACCCTAATTCCAAAGTTCAAATTAGCGGTCGCCTCGACCATAATTCCAAAGCTTAATTAGAGGCCGCTTCAACCCTAATTCCAAAGATCAATTAGCGGTCGGCTCGACCCTAGTTATGAAGTTCAATTACTGGTCGCCTTGACCCTATTTTCAAAGCTTAATTAGAGATCGTCTCAAACCTAATTAAGAAGTTCAATTAGCGCTCGCGTGGACCATAATTACAAAGTTTACTTAGAGGTCGCCTCGACCTTAATTCCAAACCTTAATTAGAGGTCGCTTCGACACTAATTCCAAAGTTCAAATTAGCGGTAGCCTAGACCCTAATTAAAAAGTTCAATTAGCGGTCTCCTGGACCCTAATTCCACAGTTTAATTACAGGTTGCCTCGACCGTAATCCCAAAGTTCAATTAGCAGTCGTCTCGACCCAAATCCCAAAATTTAATTAGCGGTCATCTCGATCCTAATTCCAAAGTTTAATTAGAGGTCGGCTCGCCCTAATTCCAAAGTTCAATTAGCGGTCAGCTCGACCCTAATTCCAATGTTCAAATTAGCGGTCGCCTCGACCCTAATTAAAAAGTTCAATTAGCGGTCGGCTGGACCCTAATTACAAAGTTTAATTAGAGGTCGCCTCGACCTTAATTCCAAATTTCAAATTAGTGGTTGTCTTGACCCTAATTCCAAGGCTTAATTAGAGGTCGCCTAAACCCTAATTACAAAGTTCAATTAGCGGTCGCCTCGATCCTAATTCCAAAGATCAAATTAGCGGTAGCCTCGACCATAATTAAAAAGTTCAATTAGCGGTCTCTTGGACCCTAATTCCACAGTTTAATTACAGGTTGCCTCGACCCTAATTCCAAAGATCAAATTAGCGGTAGCCTCGACCATAATTAAAAAGTTCAATTAGCGGTCTCTTGGACCCTAATTCCACAGTTTAATTACAGGTTGCCTCGACCCTAATTCCAAAGTTCAATTAGAAAACGTCTCGACCCAAATCTCAAAGTTTAATTAGTGGTCATCTCAACCCTAATATCAAAGTCTAATTAGAGGTCGCCTCGACCCTAATTCCACAGTTGAATTAGCAGTCGCGTCGACCCTAATTAAAAAGTTCAATTAGCGGTCGCATCGATCCTAATTCCAAAGTTCAAATTAGCGGTCGCCTCGACCCTAATTCCAAAGCTTAATTAGAGGCCGCTTCAACCTTAATTCCAAAGTTTAATTATCAGTCGTCTCGACCCAAATCCAAAAGTTTAATTAGCGGTCGTCTCGACCCTAATTACAATGTTTCATTAGAGATCACCTCGACCATAATTCCAAAGCTTAATTAGAGGTCGCTTCAACACTAATTCCAAAGTTCAAATCAGCGGTAGCCTCGACCCTAATTAAAAAGTTCAATTAGCGGTCTCCTGGACCCTAATTCCACAGTTTAATTACAGGTGGCCACGACCCTAATTCCATAGTTCAATTAGCAGTCGTCTCGACCCAAATCCCAAAATTTAATTAGCGGTCGTCTCGACCCTAATTCCAATGTCTAATTAGAGGTCGCCTCGACCCTAATTCCAAATTTCAAATTAGTGGTTGTCTTGACCCTAATTCCAATGCTTAATTAGAGGTCGCCTAAACCCTAATTCCAAAGTTCAATTAGCGGTCGCCTCGATCCTAATTCCAAAGTTCAAATTAGCGGTAGTCTCGACCCTAATTAAAAATTTCAATTAGCGGTCTCTTGGACCCTAATTCCACAGTTTAATTACAGGTTGCCTCGACCCTAATTCCAAAGTTCAATTAGCAGACGTCTCGACCCAAATCTCAAAGTTTAATTAGCGGTCATCTCAACCCTAATTCCAAAGTCTAATTAGAGGTCGCCTCGACCCTAATTCCAAAGTTCAAATTAGCGGTCGCCTCGACCATAATTCCAAAGCTTAATTAGAGGCCGCTTCAACCCTAATTCCAAAGATCAATTAGCGATCGCCTCGACCCTAATTATGATGTTCAATTACTGGTCGCCTCGACCCTATTTCCAAAGCTTAATTAGAGATCGTCTCAAACCTAATTAAAAAGTTCAATTAGCTCTCGCCTGGACCATAATTACAAAGTTTAATTAGAGGTCGCCTCGACCCTAATTAAAAAGTTCAATTAGCGGTCGGCTGGACCCTAATTACAAAGTTTAATTAGAGGTCGCCTCGACCCTAATTCCAAATTTCAAATTAGTGGTTGTCTTGACCCTAATTCCAAGTCTTAATTAGAGGTCGCCTAAACCCTAATTCCAAAGTTCAATTAGCGGTCGCCTCGATCCTAATTCCAAAGATCAAATTAGCGGTAGCCTCGACCGTAATTAAAAAGTTCAATTAGTGGTCTCTTGGACCCTAATTCCACAGTTTAATTACAGGTTGCCTCGACCCTAATTCCAAAGATCAAATTAGCGGTAGCCTCGACCCTAATTAAAAATTTCAATTAGCGGTCTCTTGGACCCTAATTCCACAGTTTAATTACAGGTTGCCTCGACCCTAATTCCAAAGTTCAATTAGCAGACGTCTCGACCCAAATCTCAAAGTTTAATTAGCGGTCATCTCAACCCTAATTCCAAAGTCTAATTAGAGGTCGCCTCGACCCTAATTCCAAAGTTCAAATTAGCGGTCGCCTCGACCATAATTCCAAAGCTTAATTAGAGGCCGCTTCAACCCTAATTCCAAAGATCTATTAGCGGTCACCTCGACCCTAATTATGAAGTTCAATTACTGGTCGCCTCGACCCTATTTCCAAAGTTTAATTAGAGATCGCCTCAAACCTAATTAAAAAGTTCAATTAGCGCTCGCCTGGACCATAATTACAAAGTTTAATTAGAGGTCGTCTCGACCTTAATTCCAAAGCTTAATTAGAGGTCGCTTCGACACTAATTCCAATGTTCAAATTAGCGGTCGCCTCGACCCTAATTAGAAAGTTCAATTAGCGGTCGGCTGGACCTTAATTACAAAGTTTAATTAGAGGTCGCCTCGACCCTAATTCCAAATTTCAAATTAGTGGTTGTCTTGACCCTAATTCCAAGGCTTAATTAGAGGTCCCCTAAACCCTAATTCCAAAGTTCAATTAGCGGTCGCCTCGATCCTAATTCCAAAGATCAAATTAGCGGTTGCCTCGACCTTAATTAAAAAGTTCAATTAGCGGTCTCTTGGACCCTAATTCCACAGATTAATTACAGGTTGCCTCGACCCTAATTCCAAAGATCAAATTAGCGGTAGCCTCGACCATAATTAAAAATTCAATTAGCGGTCTCTTGGACCCTAATTCCAAAGTTTAATTACAGGTTGCCTCGACCCTAATTCCAAAGTTCAATTAGAAAACGTCTCGACCCAAATCTCAAAGTTTAATTAGTGGTCATCTCAACCCTAATATCAAAGTCTAATTAGAGGTCGCCTCGACCCTAATTCCACAGTTCAAATTAGCAGTCGCCTCGACCCTAATTAAAAAGTTCAATTAGCAGTCGCATCGATCCTAATTCCAAAGTTCAAATTAGCGGTCGCCTCGACCCTAATTCCAAAGCTTAATTAGAGGCCGCTTCAACCTTAATTCCAACGTTCAATTATCAGTCGTCTCGACCCAAATCCAAAAGTTTAATTAGCGGTCGTCTCGACCCTAATTACAAAGTTTAATTAGAGATCACCTCGACCATAATTCCAAAGCTTAATTAGAGGTCGCTTCAACACTAATTCTAAAGTTCAAATCAGCGGTAGCCTCGACCCTAATTAAAAAGTTCAATTAGCGGTCTCCTGGACCCTAATTCCACAGTTTAATTACAGGTGGCCACGACCCTAATTCCATAGTTCAATTAGCAGTCGTCTCGAACCAAATCCCAAAATTTAATTAGCGGTCGTCTCGACCCTAATTCCAATGTCTAATTAGAGGTCGCCTCGACCCTAATTCCAAATTTCAAATTAGTGGTTGTCTTGACCCTAATTCCAAAGCTTAATTAGAGGTCACCTCAACCCTAATTCCAAAGTTCAATTAGCGGTCGCCTCGATCCTAATTCCAAAGTTCAAATTAGCGGTAGCCTCGACCCTAATTAAAAATTTCAATTAGCGGTCTCTTGGACCCTAATTCCAAAGTTTAATTACAGGTTGCCTCGACCCTAATTCCAAAGATCAATTAGCAGACGTCTCGACCCAAATCTCAAAGTTTAATTAGCGGTCATCTCAACCCTAATTCCAAAGTCTAATTAGAGGTCACCTCGACCCTAATTCCAAAGTTCAAATTAGCGGTCGCCTCGACCATAATTCCAAAGCTTAATTAGAGGCCGCTTCAACCCTAATTCCAAAGATCAATTAGCGGTCGGCTCGACCCTAGTTATGAAGTTCAATTACTGGTCGCCTTGACCCTATTTTCAAAGCTTAATTAGAGATCGTCTCAAACCTAATTAAGAAGTTCAATTAGCGCTCGCGTAGACCATAATTACAAAGTTTAATTAGAGGTCGCCTCGACCTTAATTCCAAAGCTTAATTAGAGGTCGCTTCGACACTAATTCCAAAGTTCAAATTAGCGGTAGCCTCGACCCTAATTAAAAAGTTCAATTAGCGGTCTCCTGGACCCTAATTCCACAGTTTAATTACAGGTTGCCTCGACCGTATTCCCAAAGTTCAATTAGCAGTCGTCTCGACCCAAATCCCAAAATTTAATTAGCGGTCATCTCGATCCTAATTCCAAAGTTTAATTAGAGGTCGGCTCGCCCTAATTCCAAAGTTCAATTAGCGGTCAGCTCGACCCTAATTCCAATGTTCAAATTAGCGGTCGCCTCGACCCTAATTAAAAAGTTCAATTAGCGGTCGGCTGGACCCTAATTACAAAGTTTAATTAGAGGTTGCCTCGACCCTAATTCCAAATTTCAAATTAGTGGTTGTCTTGACCCTAATTCCAAGGCTTAATTAGAGGTCGCCTAAACGCTAATTCCAAAGTTCAATTAGCGGTCGCCTCGATCCTAATTCCAAAGATCAAATTAGCGGTAACCTCGACCATAATTAAAAAGTTCAATTAGCGGTCTCTTGGACCCTAATTCCACAGTTTAATTACAGGTTGCCTCGACCCTAATTCCAAAGATCAAATTAGCGGTAGCCTCGACCATAATTAAAAAGTTCAATTAGCGGTCTCTTGGACCCTAATTCCACAGTTTAATTACAGGTTGCCTCGACCCTAATTCCAAAGTTCAATTAGAAAACGTCTCGACCCAAATCTCAAAGTTTAATTAGTGGTCATCTCAACCCTAATATCAAAGTCTAATTAGAGGTCGCCTCGACCCTAATTCCACAGTTGAATTAGCAGTCGCCTCGACCCTAATTAAAAAGTTCAATTAGCGGTCGCATCGATTCTAATTCCAAAGTTCAAATTAGCGGTCGCCTCGACCCTAATTCCAAAGCTTAATTAGAGGCCGCTTCAACCTTAATTCCAAAGTTCAATTATCAGTCGTCTCGACCCAAATCCAAAAGTTTAATTAGCGGTCGTCTCGACCCTAATTACAAAGTTTCATTAGAGATCACCTCGACCATAATTCCAAAGCTTAATTAGAGGTCGCTTCAACACTAATTCCAAAGTTCAAATCAGCGGTAGCCTCGACCCTAATTAAAAAGTTCAATTAGCGGTCTCCTGGACCCTAATTCCACAGTTTAATTACAGGTGGCCACGACCCTAATTCCACAGTTTAATTACAGGTGGCCACGACCCTAATTCCATAGTTCAATTAGCAGTCGTCTCGACCCAAATCCCAAAATTTAATTAGCGGTCGTCTCGACCCTAATTCCAATGTCTAATTAGAGGTCGCCTCGACCCTAATTCCAAATTTCAAATTAGTGGTTGTCTTGACCCTAATTCCAAGGCTTAATTAGAGGTCGCCTAAACCCTAATTCCAAAGTTCAATTAGCGGTCGCCTCGATCCTAATTCCAAAGTTCAAATTAGCGGTAGCCTCGACCCTAATTAAAAATTTCAATTAGCGGTCTCTTGGACCCTAATTCCACAGTTTAATTACAGGTTGCCTCGACCCTAATTCCAAAGTTCAATTAGCAGACGTCTCGACCCAAATCTCAAAGTTTAATTAGCGGTCATCTCAACCCTAATTCCAAAGTCTAATTAGATGTCGCCTCGACCCTAATTCCAAAGTTCAAATTAGCGGTCGCCTCGACCATAATTCCAAAGCTTAATTAGAGGCCGCTTCAACCCTAATTCCAAAGATCAATTAGCGATCGCCTCGACCCTAATTATGATGTTCAATTACTGGTCGCCTCGACCCTATTTCCAAAGCTTAATTAGAGATCGTCTCAAACCTAATTAAAAAGTTCAATTAGCTCTCGCCTGGACCATAATTACAAAGTTTAATTAGAGGTCGCCTCGACCCTAATTAAAAAGTTCAATTAGCGGTCGGCTGGACTCTAATTACAAAGTTTAATTAGAGGTCGCCTCGACCCTAATTCCAAATTGCAAATTAGTGGTTGTCTTGACCCTAATTCCAAGTCTTAATTAGAGGTCGCCTAAACCCTAATTCCAAAGTTCAATTAGCGGTCGCCTCGATCCTAATTCCAAAGATCAAATTAGCGGTAGCCTCGACCATAATTAAAAAGTTCAATTAGCGGTCTCTTGGACCCTAATTCCACAGTTTAATTACAGGTTGCCTCGACCCTAATTCCAAAGATCAAATTAGCGGTAGCCTCGACCCTAATTAAAAATTTCAATTAGCGGTCTCTTGGACCCTAATTCCACAGTTTAATTACAGGTTGCCTCGACCCTAATTCCAAAGTTCAATTAGCAGACCTCTCGACCCAAATCTCAAAGTTTAATTAGCGGTCATCTCAACCCTAATTCCAAAGTCTAATTAGAGGTCGCCTCGACCCTAATTCCAAAGTTCAAATTAGCGGTCGCCTCGACCATAATTCCAAAGCTTAATTAGAGGCCGCTTCAACCCTAATTCCAAAGATCAATTAGCGGTCGCCTCGACCCTAATTATGAAGTTCAATTACTGGTCGCCTCGACCCTATTTCCAAAGCTTAATTAGAGATCGCCTCAAACCTAATTAAAAAGTTCAATTAGCGCTCGCCTGGACCATAATTACAAAGTTTAATTAGAGGTCGTCTCGACCTTAATTACAAAGTTTAATTAGAGGTCGCCTCGACCCTAATTCCAAATTTCAAATTAGTGGTTGTCTTGACCCTAATTCCAAGGCTTAATTAGAGGTCGCCTAAACCCTAATTCCAAAGTTCAATTAGCGGTCGCCTCGATCCTAATTCCAAAGATCAAATTAGCGGTTGCCTCGACCTTAATTAAAAAGTTCAATTAGCGGTCTCTTGGACCCTAATTCCACAGTTTAATTACAGGTTGCCTCGACCCTAATTCCAAAGATCAAATTAGCGGTAGCCCCGACCATAATTAAAAATTCAATTAGCGGTCTCTTGGACCCTAATTCCAAAGTTTAATTACAGGTTGCCTCGACCCTAATTCCAAAGTTCAATTAGAAAACGTCTCGACCCAAATCTCAAAGTTTAATTAGTGGTCATCTCAACCCTAATATCAAAGTCTAATTAGAGGTCGCCTCGACCCTAATTCCACAGTTCAAATTAGCAGTCGCCTCGACCCTAATTAAAAAGTTCAATTAGCAGTCGCATCGATCCTAATTCCAAAGTTCAAATTAGCGGTCGCCTCGACCCTAATTCCAAAGCTTAATTAGAGGCCGCTTCAACCTTAATTCCAACGTTCAATTATCAGTCGTCTCGACCCAAATCCAAAAGTTTAATTAGCGGTCGTCTCGACCCTAATTACAAAGTTTAATTAGAGATCACCTCGACCATAATTCCAAAGCTTAATTAGAGGTCGCTTCAACACTAATTCCAAAGTTCAAATCAGCGGTAGCCTCGACCCTAATTAAAAAGTTCAATTAGCGGTCTCCTGGACCCTAATTCCACAGTTTAATTACAGGTGGCCACGACCCTAATTCCGTAGTTCAATTAGCAGTCGTCTCGACCCAAATCCCAAAATTTAATTAGCGGTCGTCTCGACCCTAATTCCAATGTCTAATTAGAGGTCGCCTCGACCCTAATTCCAAATTTCAAATTAGTGGTTGTCTTGACCCTAATTCCAAAGCTTAATTACAGGTCGCCTCAACCTTAATTCCAAAGTTCAATTAGCGGTCGCCTCGATCCTAATTCCGAAGTTCAAATTAGCGGTAGCCTCGACCCTAATTAAAAATTTCAATTAGCGGTCTCTTGGACCCTAATTCCAAAGTTTAATTACAGGTTGCCTCGACCCTAATTCCAAAGATCAATTAGCAGACGTCTCGACCCAAATCTCAAAGTTTAATTAGCGGTCATCTCAACCCTAATTCCAAAGTCTAATTAGAGGTCACCTCGACCCTAATTCCAAAGTTCAAATTAGCGGTCGCCTCGACCATAATTCCAAAGCTTAATTAGAGGCCGCTTCAACCCTAATTCCAAAGATCAATTAGCGGTCGGCTCGACCCTAGTTATGAAGTTCAATTACTGGTCGCCTTGACCCTATTTTCAAAGCTTAATTAGAGATCGTCTCAAACCTAATTAAGAAGTTCAATTAGCGCTCGCGTGGACCATAATTACAAAGTTTACTTAGAGGTCGCCTCGACCTTAATTCCAAACCTTAATTAGAGGTCGCTTCGACACTAATTCCAAAGTTCAAATTAGCGGTAGCCTAGACCCTAATTAAAAAGTTCAATTAGCGGTCTCCTGGACCCTAATTCCACAGTTTAATTACAGGTTGCCTCGACCGTAATCCCAAAGTTCAATTAGCAGTCGTCTCGACCCAAATCCCAAAATTTAATTAGCGGTCATCTCGATCCTAATTCCAAAGTTTAATTAGAGGTCGGCTCGCCCTAATTCCAAAGTTCAATTAGCGGTCAGCTCGACCCTAATTCCAATGTTCAAATTAGCGGTCGCCTCGACCCTAATTAAAAAGTTCAATTAGCGGTCGGCTGGACCCTAATTACAAAGTTTAATTAGAGGTCGCCTCGACCTTAATTCCAAATTTCAAATTAGTGGTTGTCTTGACCCTAATTCCAAGGCTTAATTAGAGGTCGCCTAAACCCTAATTACAAAGTTCAATTAGCGGTCGCCTCGATCCTAATTCCAAAGATCAAATTAGCGGTAGCCTCGACCATAATTAAAAAGTTCAATTAGCGGTCTCTTGGACCCTAATTCCACAGTTTAATTACAGGTTGCCTCGACCCTAATTCCAAAGATCAAATTAGCGGTAGCCTCGACCATAATTAAAAAGTTCAATTAGCGGTCTCTTGGACCCTAATTCCACAGTTTAATTACAGGTTGCCTCGACCCTAATTCCAAAGTTCAATTAGAAAACGTCTCGACCCAAATCTCAAAGTTTAATTAGTGGTCATCTCAACCCTAATATCAAAGTCTAATTAGAGGTCGCCTCGACCCTAATTCCACAGTTGAATTAGCAGTCGCGTCGACCCTAATTAAAAAGTTCAATTAGCGGTCGCATCGATCCTAATTCCAAAGTTCAAATTAGCGGTCGCCTCGACCCTAATTCCAAAGCTTAATTAGAGGCCGCTTCAACCTTAATTCCAAAGTTTAATTATCAGTCGTCTCGACCCAAATCCAAAAGTTTAATTAGCGGTCGTCTCGACCCTAATTACAATGTTTCATTAGAGATCACCTCGACCATAATTCCAAAGCTTAATTAGAGGTCGCTTCAACACTAATTCCAAAGTTCAAATCAGCGGTAGCCTCGACCCTAATTAAAAAGTTCAATTAGCGGTCTCCTGGACCCTAATTCCACAGTTTAATTACAGGTGGCCACGACCCTAATTCCATAGTTCAATTAGCAGTCGTCTCGACCCAAATCCCAAAATTTAATTAGCGGTCGTCTCGACCCTAATTCCAATGTCTAATTAGAGGTCGCCTCGACCCTAATTCCAAATTTCAAATTAGTGGTTGTCTTGACCCTAATTCCAATGCTTAATTAGAGGTCGCCTAAACCCTAATTCCAAAGTTCAATTAGCGGTCGCCTCGATCCTAATTCCAAAGTTCAAATTAGCGGTAGCCTCGACCCTAATTAAAAATTTCAATTAGCGGTCTCTTGGACCCTAATTCCACAGTTTAATTACAGGTTGCCTCGACCCTAATTCCAAAGTTCAATTAGCAGACGTCTCGACCCAAATCTCAAAGTTTAATTAGCGGTCATCTCAACCCTAATTCCAAAGTCTAATTAGAGGTCGCCTCGACCCTAATTCCAAAGTTCAAATTAGCGGTCGCCTCGACCATAATTCCAAAGCTTAATTAGAGGCCGCTTCAACCCTAATTCCAAAGATCAATTAGCGATCGCCTCGACCCTAATTATGATGTTCAATTACTGGTCGCCTCGACCCTATTTCCAAAGCTTAATTAGAGATCGTCTCAAACCTAATTAAAAAGTTCAATTAGCTCTCGCCTGGACCATAATTACAAAGTTTAATTAGAGGTCGCCTCGACCCTAATTAAAAAGTTCAATTAGCGGTCGGCTGGACCCTAATTACAAAGTTTAATTAGAGGTCGCCTCGACCCTAATTCCAAATTTCAAATTAGTGGTTGTCTTGACCCTAATTCCAAGTCTTAATTAGAGGTCGCCTAAACCCTAATTCCAAAGTTCAATTAGCGGTCGCCTCGATCCTAATTCCAAAGATCAAATTAGCGGTAGCCTCGACCGTAATTAAAAAGTTCAATTAGTGGTCTCTTGGACCCTAATTCCACAGTTTAATTACAGGTTGCCTCGACCCTAATTCCAAAGATCAAATTAGCGGTAGCCTCGACCCTAATTAAAAATTTCAATTAGCGGTCTCTTGGACCCTAATTCCACAGTTTAATTACAGGTTGCCTCGACCCTAATTCCAAAGTTCAATTAGCAGACGTCTCGACCCAAATCTCAAAGTTTAATTAGCGGTCATCTCAACCCTAATTCCAAAGTCTAATTAGAGGTCGCCTCGACCCTAATTCCAAAGTTCAAATTAGCGGTCGCCTCGACCATAATTCCAAAGCTTAATTAGAGGCCGCTTCAACCCTAATTCCAAAGATCTATTAGCGGTCACCTCGACCCTAATTATGAAGTTCAATTACTGGTCGCCTCGACCCTATTTCCAAAGTTTAATTAGAGATCGCCTCAAACCTAATTAAAAAGTTCAATTAGCGCTCGCCTGGACCATAATTACAAAGTTTAATTAGAGGTCGTCTCGACCTTAATTCCAAAGCTTAATTAGAGGTCGCTTCGACACTAATTCCAAAGTTCAAATTAGCGGTAGCCTCGACCCTAATTAAAAAGTTCAATTAGCGGTCTCCTGGACCCTAATTCCACAGTTTAATTACAGGTTGCCTCGACCCTAATCCCAAAGTTCAATTAGCAGTCGTCTCGACCCAAATCCCAAAATTTAATTAGCGGTCATCTCGATCCTAATTCCAAAGTTTAATTAGATGTCGGCTCGCCCTAATTCCAAAGTTCAATTAGCGGTCACCTCGACCCTAATTCCAATGTTCAAATTAGCGGTCGCCTCGACCCTAATTAAAAAGTTCAATTAGCGGTCGGCTGGACCCTAATTACAAAGTTTAATTAGAGGTCGCCTCGACCCTAATTCCAAATTTCAAATTAGTGGTTGTCTTGACCCTAATTCCAAGGCTTAATTAGAGGTCGCCTAAACCCTAATTCCAAAGTTCAATTAGCGGTCGCCTCGATCCTAATTCCAAAGATCAAATTAGCGGTAGCCTCGACCATAATTAAAAAGTTCAATTAGCGGTCTCTTGGACCCTAATTCGACAGTTTAATTACAGGTTGCCTCGACCCTAATTCCAAAGATCAAATTAGCGGTAGCCTCGACCATAATTAAAAAGTTAAATTAGCGGTCTCTTGGACCCTAATTCGACAGTTTAATTACAGGTTGCCTCGACCCTAATTCCAAAGTTCAATTAGAAAACGTCTTGACCCAAATCCCAAAGTTTAATTAGTGGTCATCTCAACCCTAATATCAAAGTCTAATTAGAGGTCGCCTCGACCCTAATTCCACAGTTCAAATTAGCAGTCGCCTCGACCCTAATTAAAAAGTTCAATTAGCGGTCGCATCGATCCTAATTCCAAAGTTCAAATTAGCGGTCGCCTCGACCCTAATTCCAAAGCTTAATTAGAGGCCGCTTCAACCTTAATTCCAACGTTCAATTATCAGTCGTCTCGACCCAAATCCAAAAGTTTAATTAGCGGTCGTCTCGACCGTAATTACAAAGTTTAATTAGAGATCACCTCGACCATAATTCCAAAGCTTAATTAGAGGTCGCTTCAACACTAATTCCAAAGTTTAAATCAGCGGTAGCCTCGACCCTTATTAAAAAGTTCAATTAGCGGTCTCCTGGACCCTAATTCCACAGTTTAATTACAGGTGGCCACGACCCTAATTCCATAGTTCAATTAGTAGTCGTCTCGACCCAAATCCCAAAATTTAATTAGCGGTCGTCTCGACCCTAATTCCAATGTCTAATTAGAGGTCGCCTCGACCCTAATTCCAAATTTCAAATTAGTGGTTGTCTTGACTCTAATTCCAAAGCTTAATTAGAGGTCGCCTCAACCCTAATTCCAAAGTTCAATTAGCGTTCGCCTCGATCCTAATTCCAAAGATCAAATTAGCGGTTGCCTCGACCCTAATTACAAAGTTTAATTAGAGATCACCTAGACCATAATTCCAAAGCTTAATTAGAGGTCGCTTCAACACTAATTCCAAAGTTCAAATTAGCGGTAGCCTCGACCCTAATTAAAAAGTTCAATTAGCGGTCTCCTGGACCCTAATTCCACAGTTTAATTACAGGTGGCCGCGACCCTAATTCCATAGTTCAATTAGCAGTCGTCTCGACCCAAATCTCAAAGTTTAATTAGCGGTCATCTCAACCCTAATTCTAAAGTCTAATTAGAGGTCGCCTCGACTCTAATTCCAAAGTTCAAATTAGCGGTTGCGTCGACCATAATTCCAAAGCTTAATTAGAGGCCGCTTCAACCCTAATTCCAAAGATCAATTAGCTGTCGCCTCGACCCTAATTATGAAGTTCAATTACTGGTCGCCTTGACCTTATTTCCAAAGCTCAATTAGAGATCGCCTCAAACCTAATTAAAAAGTTCAATTAGCGCTCGCTTGGACCATAATTACAAAGTTTAATTAGAGGTCGCCTCGACCTTAATTCGAAAGCTTAATTAGAGGTCGCTTCGACACTAATTCCAAAGTTCAAATTAGCGGTAGCCTCGACCCTAATTAAAAAGTTCAATTAGCGATCTCCTGGACCCTAATTCCACAGTTTAATTACAGGTTGCCTCGACCCTAATCCCAAAGTGCAATTAGCAGTCGTCTCGACCCAAATCCCAAACTTTAATTAGCGGTCATCTCGATCCTAATTCCAAAGTTTAATTAGAGGTCGGCTCGCCCTAATTCCAAAGTTCAATTAGCGGTCACCTCGACCCTAATTCCAATGTTCAAATTAGCGGTCGCCTCGACCCTAATTAGAAAGTTCAATTAGCGGTCGGCTGGACCTTAATTACAAAGTTTAATTAGAGGTCGCCTCGACCCTAATTCCAAATTTCAAATTAGTGGTTGTCTTTACCCTAATTCCAAGGCTTAATTAGAGGTCGCCTAAACCCTAATTCCAAAGTTCAATTAGCGGTCGCCTCGATCCTAATTCCAAAGATCAAATTAGCGGTAGCCTCGACCATAATTAAAAAGTTCAATTAGCGGTCTCTTGGACCCTAATTCCACAGTTTAATTACAGGTTGCCTCGACCCTAATTCCAAAGTTCAATTAGAAAACGTCTCGACCCAAATCTCAAAGTTTAATTAGTGGTCATCTCAACCCTAATATCAAAGTCTAATTAGAGGTCGCCTCGACCCTAATTCCAAAGTTCAAATTAGCGGTAGCCTCGACCCTAATTAAAAATTTCAATTAGCGGTCTCTTGGACCCTAATTCCACAGTTTAATTACAGGTTGCCTCGACCCTAATTTCAAAGTTCAATTAGCAGACGTCTCGACCCAAATCTCAAAGTTTAATTAGCGGCCATCTCAACCCTAATTCTAAAGTCTAATTAGAGGTCACCTCGACCCTAATTCCAAAGTTCAAATTAGCGGTCGCGTCGACCATAATTCCAAAGATTAATTAGAGGCCGCTTCAACCGTAATTCCAAAGATCAATTAGCGGTCGCCTCGACCCTAATTATGAAGTTCAATTACTGGTCGCCTCGACCCTATTTCCAAAGCTTAATTAGAGATCGCCTCGATCCTAATTCCAAAGTTTAATTAGAGGTCGGCTCGCCCTAATTCCAAAGTTCAATTAGCGGTCACCTCGACCCTAATTCCAATGTTCAAATTAGCGGTCGCCTCGACCCTAATTAGAAAGTTCAATTAGCGGTCGGCTGGACCTTAATTACAAAGTTTAATTAGAGGTCGCCTCGACCCTAATTCCAAATTTCAAATTAGTGGTTGTCTTGACCCTAATTCCAAGGCTTAATTAGAGGTCGCCTAAACCCTAATTCCAAAGTTCAATTAGCGGTCGCCTCGATCCTAATTCCAAAGATCAAATTAGCGGTTGCCTCGACCTTAATTAAAAAGTTCAATTAGCGGTCTCTTGGACCCTAATTCCATAGTTTAATTACAGGTTGCCTCGACCCTAATTCCAAAGATCAAATTAGCGGTAGCCTCGACCATAATTAAAAATTCAATTAGCGGTCTCTTGGACCCTAATTCCACAGTTTAATTACATGTTGCCTCGACCCTAATTCCAAAGTTCAATTAGAAAACGTCTCGACCCAAATCTCAAAGTTTAATTAGTGGTCATCTCAACCCTAATATCAAAGTCTAATTAGAGGTCGCCTCGACCCTAATTCCACAGTTCAAATTAGCAGTCGCCTCGACCCTAATTAAAAAGTTCAATTAGCGGTCGCATCGATCCTAATTCCAAAGTTCAAATTAGCGGTCGCCTCGATCCTAATTCCAAAGCTTAATTAGAGGCCGCTTCAAACTTAATTCCAACGTTCAATTATCAGTCGTCTCGACCCAAATCCAAAAGTTTAATTAGCGGTCGTCTCGACCCTAATTACAAAGTTTAATTAGAGATCACCTCGACCATAATTCCAAAGCTCAATTAGAGGTCGCTTCAACACTAATTCCAAAGTTCAAATCAGCGGTAGCCTCGACCCTAATTAAAAAGTTCAATTAGCGGTCTCCTGGACCCTAATTCCACAGTTTAATTACAGGTGGCCACGACCCTAATTCCATAGTTCAATTAGCAGTCGTCTCGACCCAAATCCCAAAATTTAATTAGCGGTCGTCTCGGCCCTAATTCCAATGTCTAATTAGAGGTCGCCTCGACCCTAATTCCAAATTTCAAATTAGTGATTGTCTTGACCCTAATTCCAAAGCTTAATTAGAGGTCGCCTCAACCCTAATTCCAAAGTTCAATTAGCGGTCGCCTCGATCCTAATTCCAAAGTTCAAATTAGCGCTAGCCTCGACCCTAATTAAAAATTTCAATTAGCGGTCTCTTGGACCCTAATTCCAAAGTTTAATTACACGTTGCCTCGACCCTAATTCCAAAGATCAATTAGCAGACGTCTCGACCCAAATCTCAAAGTTTAATTAGCGGTCATCTCAACCCTAATTCCAAAGTCTAATTAGAGGTCACCTCGACCCTAATTCCAAAGTTCAAATTAGCGGTCGCCTCGACCATAATTCCAAAGCTTAATTAGAGGCTGCTTCAACCCTAATTCCAAAGATCAATTAGCGGTCGGCTCGACCCTAGTTATGAAGTTCAATTACTGGTCGCCTTGACCCTATTTTCAAAGCTTAATTAGAGATCGTCTCAAACCTAATTAAGAAGTTCAATTAGCGCTCGCGTGGACCATAATTACAAAGTTTAATTAGAGGTCGCCTCGACCTTAATTCCAAAGCTTAATTAGAGGTCGCCTCGACCTTAATTCCAAAGCTTAATTAGAGGTCGCTTCGACACTAATTCCAAAGTTCAAATTAGCGGTAGCCTCGACCCTAATTAAAAAGTTCAATTAGCGGTCTCCTGGACCCTAATTCCACAGTTTAATTACAGGTTGCCTCGACCGTAATCCCAAAGTTCAATTAGCAGTCGTCTCGACCCAAATCCCAAAATTTAATTAGCGGTCATCTCGATCCTAATTCCAAAGTTTAATTAGAGGTCGGCTCGCCCTAATTCCAAAGTTCAATTAGCGGTCAGCTCGACCCTAATTCCAATGTTCAAATTAGCGGTCGCCTCGACCTTAATTAAAAAGTTCAATTAGCGGTCGGCTGGACCCTAATTACAAAGTTTAATTAGAGGTCGCCTCGACCCTAATTCCAAATTTCAAATTAGTGGTTGTCTTGACCCTAATTCCAAGGCTTAATTAGAGGTCGCCTAAACCCTAATTCCAAAGTTCAATTAGCGGTCGCCTCGATCCTAATTCCAAAGATCAAATTAGCGGTAGCCTCGACCATAATTAAAAAGTTCAATTAGCGGTCTCTTGGACCCTAATTCCACAGTTTAATTACAGGTTGCCTCGACCCTAATTCCAAAGATCAAATTAGCGGTAGCCTCGACCATAATTAAAAAGTTCAATTAGCGGTCTCTTGGACCCTAATTCCACAGTTTAATTACAGGTTGCCTCGACCCTAATTCCAAAGTTCAATTAGAAAACGTCTCGACCCAAATCTCAAAGTTTAATTAGTGGTCATCTCAACCCTAATATCAAAGTCTAATTAGAGGTCGCCTCGACCCTAATTCCACAGTTGAATTAGCAGTCGCCTCGACCCTAATTAAAAAGTTCAATTAGCGGTCGCATCGATCCTAATTCCAAAGTTCAAATTAGCGGTCGCCTCGACCCTAATTCCAAAGCTTAATTAGAGGCCGCTTCAACCTTAATTCCAAAGTTCAATTATCCGTCGTCTCGACCCAAATCCAAAAGTTTAATTAGCGGTCGTCTCGACCCTAATTACAAAGTTTCATTAGAGATCACCTCGACCATAATTCCAAAGCTTAATTAGAGGTCGCTTCAACACTAATTCCAAAGTTCAAATCAGCGGTAGCCTCGACCCTAATTAAAAAGTTCAATTAGCGGTCTCCTGGACCCTAATTCCACAGTTTAATTACAGGTGGCCACGACCCTAATTCCACAGTTTAATTACAGGTGGCCACGACCCTAATTCCATAGTTCAATTAGCAGTCGTCTCGACCCAAATCCCAAAATTTAATTAGCGGTCGTCTCGACCCTAATTCCAATGTCTAATTAGAGGTCGCCTCGACCCTAATTCCAAATTTCAAATTAGTGGTTGTCTTGACCCTAATTCCAAGGCTTAATTAGAGGTCGCCTAAACCCTAATTCCAAAGTTCCATTAGCGGTCGCCTCGATCCTAATTCCAAAGTTCAAATTAGCGGTAGCCTCGACCCTAATTAAAAATTTCAATTAGCGGTCTCTTGGACCCTAATTCCACTGTTTAATTACAGGTTGCCTCGACCCTAATTCCAAAGTTCAATTAGCAGACGTCTCGACCCAAATCTCAAAGTTTAATTAGCGGTCATCTCAACCCTAATTCCAAAGTCTAATTAGAGGTCGCCTCGACCTTAATTCCAAAGTTCAAATTAGCGGTCGCCTCGACCATAATTCCAAAGCTTAATTAGAGGCCGCTTCAACCCTAATTCCAAAGATCAATTAGCGATCGCCTCGACCCTAATTATGATGTTCAATTACTGGTCGCCTCGACCCTATTTCCAAAGCTTAATTAGAGATCGTCTCAAACCTAATTAAAAAGTTCAATTAGCTCTCGCCTGGACCATAATTACAAAGTTTAATTAGAGGTCGCCTCGACCCTAAATAAAAAGTTCAATTAGCGGTCGGCTGGACCCTAATTACAAAGTTTAATTAGAGGTCGCCTCGACCCTAATTCCAAATTTCAAATTAGTGGTTGTCTTGACCCTAATTCCAAGTCTTAATTAGAGGTCGCCTAAACCCTAATTCCAAAGTTCAATTAGCGGTCGCCTCGATCCTAATTCAAAAGATCAAATTAGCGGTAGCCTCGACCATAATTAAAAAGTTCAATTAGCGGTCTCTTGGACCCTAATTCCACAGTTTTATTACAGGTTGCCTCGACCCTAATTCCAAAGATCAAATTAGCGGTAGCCTCGACCCTAATTAAAAATTTCAATTAGCGGTCTCTTGGACCCTAATTCCACAGTTTAATTACAGGTTGCCTCGACCCTAATTCCAAAGTTCAATTAGCAGACGTCTCGACCCAAATCTCAAAGTTTAATTAGCGGTCATCTCAACCCTAATTCCAAAGTCTAATTAGAGGTCGCCTCGACCCTAATTCCAAAGTTCAAATTAGCGGTCGCCTCGACCATAATTCCAAAGCTTAATTAGAGGCCGCTTCAACCCTAATTCCAAAGATCTATTAGCGGTCGCCTCGACCCTAATTATGAAGTTCAATTACTGGTCGCCTCGACCCTATTTCCAAAGCTTAATTAGAGATCGCCTCAAACCTAATTAAAAAGTTCAATTAGCGCTCGCCTGGACCATAATTACAAAGTTTAATTAGAGGTCGTCTCGACCTTAATTCCAAAGCTTAATTAGAGGTCGCTTCTACACTAATTCCAAAGTTCAAATTAGCGGTAGCCTCGACCCTAATTAAAAAGTTCAATTAGCGGTCTCCTGGACCCTAATTCCACAGTTTAATTACAGGTTGCCTCGACCCTAATCCCAAAGTTCAATTAGCAGTCGTCTCGACCCAAATCCCAAAATTTAATTAGCGGTCATCTCGATCCTAATTCCAAAGTTTAAATAGAGGTCGGCTCGCCCTAATTCCAAAGTTCAATTAGCGGTCACCTCGACCCTAATTCCAATGTTCAAATTAGCGGTCGCCTCGACCCTAATTAAAATGTTCAATTAGCGGTCGGCTGGACCCTAATTACAAAGTTTAATTAGAGGTCGCCTCGACCCTAATTCCAAATTTCAAATTAGTGGTTGTCTTGACCCTAATTCCAAGGCTTAATTAGAGGTCGCCTAAACCCTAATTCCAAAGTTCAATTAGCGGTCGCCTCGATCCTAATTCCAAAGATCAAATTAGCGGTAGCCTCGACCATAATTAAAAAGTTCAATTAGCGGTCTCTTGGACCCTAATTCCACAGTTTAATTACAGGTTGCCTCGACCCTAATTCCAAAGATCAAATTAGCGGTAGCCTCGACCATAATTAAAATGTTCAATTAGCGGTCTCTTGGACCCTAATTCCACAGTTTAATTACAGGTTGCCTCGACCCTAATTCCAAAGTTCAATTAGAAAACGTCTTGACCCAAATCTCAAAGTTTAATTAGTGGTTATCTCAACCCTAATATCAAAGTCTAATTAGAGGTCGCCTCGACCCTAATTCCACAGTTCAAATTAGCAGTCGCCTCGACCCTAAATAAAAAGTTCAATTAGCGGTCGCATCGATCCTAATTCCAAAGTTCAAATTAGCGGTCGCCTCGACCCTAATTCCAAAGCTTAATTAGAGGCCGCTTCAACCTTAATTCGAAAGTTCAATTATCAGTCGTCTCGACCCAAATCCAAAAGTTTAATTAGCGGTCGCCTCGACCCTAATTACAAAGTTTAATTAGAGATCACCTAGACCATAATTCCAAAGCTTAATTAGAGGTCGCTTCAACACTAATTCCAAAGTTCAAATCAGTGGTAGCCTCGACCCTACTTAAAAAGTTCAATTAGCAGTCTCTTGGACCCTAATTCCACAGTTTAATTACAGGTGGCCACGACCCTAATTCCATAGTTCAATTAGCAGTCGTCTCGACCCAAATCCCAAAATTTAATTAGCGGTCGTCTCGACCCTAATTCCAATGTCTAATTAGAGGTCGCCTCGACCCTAATTCCAAATTTCAAATTAGTGGTTGTCTTGACTCTAATTCCAAAGCTTAATTAGAGGTCGCCTCAACCCTAATTCCAAAGTTCAATTAGCGGTCGCCTCGATCCTAATTCCAAAGTTCAAATTAGCGGTTGCCTCGACCCTAATTACAAAGTTTAATTAGAGATCACCTAGACCATAATTCCAAAGCTTAATTAGAGGTCGCTTCAACACTAATTCCAAAGTTCAAATCAGCGGTAGCCTCGACCCTAATTAAAAAGTTCAATTAGCGGTCTCCTGGACCCTAATTCCATAGTTTAATTACAGGTGGCCACGACCCTAATTCCATAGTTCAATTAGCAGTCGTCTCGACCCAAACCCCAAAGTTAAATTAGCGGTCGTCTCGACCCTAATTCCAAAGTCTAATTAGAGGTCGCCTCAACCCTAATTCCAAAGTTCAAATAGCGGTTTCGTGGACCCTAATTCGAAAGCTTAATTAGAGGTCGCCTCGACCCTAATTCCAAAGCTCAATTAGTGGTCGCATCGACCCTAATTCCAAAGTTCAAATTAGCGGTCGCCTCGACCATAATTCCAAAGCTTAATTAGAGGCCGCTTCAATCCTAATTCCAAAGATCAATTAGCGGTCGCCTCGACCCTAATTATGAAGTTCTATTACTGGTCGCCTCGACCCTATTTCCAAAGCTTAATTAGAGGTCGCCTCAACTCTAATTAAAAAGTTCAATTAGGGCTCGCCTGGACCATAATTACAAAGTTTAATTAGAGGTCGCCTCGACCTTAATTCCAAAGCTTAATTAGAGGTCGCTTCGACACTAATTCCAAAGTTTAAATTAGCGGTAGCCTCGACCCTAATTAAAAAGTTCAATTAGCGGTCTCTTGGACCCTAATTCCACAGTTTAATTATATATATAAATGGCATCCCCATACATGCATTGTACGACTCGGGTGCTTCACACTCATTTATTGCTCCTGTTGTTTCCTTATCTGTGCATGCGCCTGTTTCCTTGCTTGATTATGTGTTAGTGGTTGGTTCGCCGTTGGATTCGAAGGTTATTGCGAACCGAGCACTTAAGCGTTGTCCGATCATCATCGAGGGTATCGAGTACCCGGCAGATTTGATTGAGTTACCGATGAAGAAATATGGGGTTATTCTCGGAATGGATTGGTTGTACGAGCATCGGGCGAAGGTTGATTGTTTCGAGAAGAAGGTTATTCTGGGTTCTAATGAGGTTAAGGGCTTCCGATCAGGAGAAGGTTCGTATATCTCAATGATGGAAGCCAAGAAGCTCGTTCAGAAAGAAGAAGCTACGTGCTTTATAGCTTACCTTCTCAACCGCCCGAAAGACCAAACGAAGATTGCAGAAACGTCCGTGGTCATTGAATTCATCGACGTGTTTCCCGAGAATTTGGAATTCTTGCCACCGGATCGGGATATAGAGTTCGTGATTGACTTAGTTCCGGGAGCCGAGTCCTATTCGAAGTCGCCGTACCGAATGGCTCCTGCCGAGTTGAAAGAATTGAAGAACCAACACGATGAACTTCTTTCTATTGGATATATCCGACCGAGTTCCTCGCCTTGGGGTTCTCCAGTCTTGTTCGTGAAGAAGAAGGACGGTACACTTCGCATGTGTATCGATTACCGAGAATTGAACAGGATGACAGTGAAGAACAAGTATCCTCTACCACATATCGAGGAATTGTTCGATTTGCTACAAGGATCGAGGGTTTATTCCAAGCTCGATCTCAGACAAGGATATTACCAGCTATGTATCCGATCAGAAGATATCCCGAAGACAGCTTTCAACACCCGATACGGACATTTCGAGTTTGTGGTCATGCCATTTGGACTCTCGAATGCCCCAGCAGCTTTTATAGACATGATGCACAGAATTTTCCGTCCGTACCTCGACAAGTTCGTCGTTATTTTCATTGACGACATCTTAGTGTTCTCGAAGTCCGAAGAAGAACACGCTGAACACCTCCGGATTGTGCTCCAAGCTTTGAGAGAGCACCAATTATTCGCTAAGTTCAGCAAATGCGAATTCTGGATTGACCGAGTGACCTTCCTAGGTCATGTCATATCCGAAAAGGGAATCGAGGTAGATCCTTCGAAGATTGAGACAGTGCTGGATTGGGAGAGACCTAAGACTCCTACAGAGATCCGTAGTTTCTTGGGATTAGCAGGATACTACAGACGTTTCGTCAAGGATTTCTCTAAACTTCCAGGTCCGTTAACAGCGTTGACAAAGAAAGAACCTAAGTTTGAGTGGTCAGCCAAATGTGAAGCTAGTTTTCAGGAGCTCAAGAAGAGATTGACCAGAGCTCCAGTGTTGACCCTGCCCGAGGGTTGAGAAGGATTTGTCGTGTATGCAGATGCGTCACACGAAGGATTAGGTTGTGTGTTAATGCAGAATGGGAAAGTTATAGCTTATGCATCGAGGAAGCTAAAGCCAGCTGAAGAGAACTATCCCACTCACGACCTTGAGCTAGCCGCCGTGGTATTTGCATTATTGAAATGGCGTCATTACCTCTACGGCATCACGTTCGACATCTTCACAGATCATAAGAGCCTTCAGTATTTGTTTACTCAGAAGGAATTGAACAAACGACAGCGCCGTTGGATGGAATTATTTGAGGACTACGATTGCAAGATTCAGTACCATCCCGGAAAGGCGAATGTTGTAGCCGATGCACTGAGCCAGAAGGCAAGCATAGCCCAGCTAGAGGCTAAGTTAGAGGGAGTTCACATCAGTTCCCAGGCCCATGTTCACAGCATATCGATCCAGTCAGAGTTAGGTCGAAAGATTCGAGATGTTCAGACTACTGATGAGTGGACTCAGAGGCAGATAGTTCACATCGCAGCTGACCCAGAGACTCAGTTTGGTGTGGACGACACAGGAATTCTCCGCTACAAGTCCCGAGTTTGTGTTCCGGAGAGTCTGAGGAAAGAGATTCTCACTGAGGCTCACAACACACCTTACACAGTTCATCCAGGTGGAAGTAAGATGTATCGGGACCTAAAAGAATTATTCTGGTGGAGAGGTATGAAGAGAGACGTAGCTGATTACGTCAAGAGATGCTCGACTTGTCAGCAAGTTAAAGTTGAACATCAAAGACCAGGAGGTTTGCTTGAGCCACTACCGATTCCTACGTGGAACTGGGAGGGTATCGCCATGGACTTCGTGTCTGGTTTGCCTAAAGTAAGAGGTGGCTACGATAGCATTTGGGTGATTATCGACCGACTGTCCAAGAGTGCTCATTTTCTACCGATCAATATGTCGTACAAAGTGGATAGGTTGGCAGAGATTTATCACCGAGAGATTGTCAAGCTTCATGGGATTCCGACTACGATAGTGTCTGACAGAGACACTCGATTTACTTCTCGCTTATGGCAGCAACTTCAAGAGCGAATGGGAACGAAGCTGACTTTCAGTACAGCCGCACATGCACAGACAGATGGTCAGTCAGAGAGGATGATCAGATATCTCTGTGATATGCTTCGAGCTTGTGCCTTGGATTTTCGCAACAATTGCCACGACCAATTGCCTTTGATCGAGTTTGCCTACAACAACAACTATCAGTCTTTGATCGAAATGGCACCTTATGAGGCATTATACGGCAGAAAGTGTAGATCCCCGTTGTTTTGGGATCTCGAAGATTGGCGTTGGACGAAAGACGATAAGGAACGAGGAACTCCTCCAAAGTTTCTCCAAAATGCCATCGACCGTATCCAGATCATTCGGCAGAGAATGAAAGCAGCTCAGGATCGACAGAAGAGTTATGCCGACAACCGTCGCCGACCGTTGGAATTTGAGGTTGGTGACAAAGTATTCCTCAAAGCTTCTCCTCGAAAGGGATTCACCCGAATTGGAAAATGAGGAAAACTGAGCCCGAGATTTTTGGGTCCCTATGAAATTCTGGAGAGGATTGGGAATGCAGCCTACAGGTTAGACTTGCCGCCAAGCCTAACTGGGATTCACAATGTCTTTCATGTTTCTCAACTCCGAAAGTACTTTCCGAATGAGTCCGAGATCCTTCCTGTTGAGGAAATTGAACTAGAACCGGATTTGACCTTTGTTTCGAAGCCGGTAAAGATATTGGATAAGAAGACTCAAGCTCTGCGCAACCGGGAGATTTCTCTTGTCAAAGTCCTTTGGAGAAATCAGACAACCGAAGAAGCTACATGGGAGACTGAGGACAAGATACGCAAGTTTCATCCGGATTTATTTCAGTCAGACGAGTAGAATCTGGGGGCCAGATTCTCATAAGGAGGGGTGATTGTAACGCCCCGAAAATCCGAATTATAATCCGGTATGTCCGAATCGAGTATTTGCGCAATTTATTATTTTATTTGATATTTATTATGATATTTTAGAATAATTTCGTAAATGAATGAATTTCTATATTTAAATTACGAATTGTCAATGTGCGTTTAATTATATGAATTTAGACTGTAATTATGTGTTGTTTGGACAATGTGAGTTTTCAAACTTATTTTGCGAAATTACGAATTTGCCCCTTCGATTTTTGACCCAAGTCAAATTGACTAAGTCTCATTTCTCTCTCTCTCACCTCACTCTCGTTCAAACACACAGCAATAAGAAGAGAAAGAAAAGAAAGAAAAAGAGAAGGAAGAAGAAGGAGTTTCGACGATCATTCCGACCCCGTTTCCAGATGGATTTTCGAGCCGTTTACGCCTACGAACTCCCCGCGATCTCTTCTACGAGTAAGCTCTCACGATTTTTTTCATTTAATGCCTCTTATGCTTCATTTTTCTCGTTTTTCGTTAATAGTTGAATAATTAGGTTTTATATGATTTTGATAGAAATTGTGGATGGATTTTCGTGTTTATTGTTTCTATGTGTAGCTTATATGTTGTAGATGATTATATGTAAAAATTAGGGTATGATTTGCATGATTAATTAGCCAAATGTTGAATTTAGAATTGAATTCGTGTAAGTTTTTGGTTCTGCGAATTTTTCTGCTGTTCTTGACGCACACGGGCTTTGCACACGGGGTGTGACAAGCCCGTGTGGGTGTACACGGCCTCTTGCACGGCCGTGCAAGAGACCGTGCGTGTGTGTATTGGTGTACGGCCTTGAGGCCGTGTGCAACAGGCCGTGCGTGTTTCTCATGGTGTACACGGCCGTGCACAAGGCCGTGTGGCCTGGTTGAACAGGGCCCTGACCTTTTGTTAGTCAGGGCCCATTTTGGCCTACGGGTCCCTCCGAGGCTCGTCTTTTTCAAATTCTTTCTTCGCTCGTGTATTCGATATATATGAAATAGATATGAATTGCATGATTTATGAATTTATAGCATGTTCAGGTCTATGAATAGTGCATTTTAAGTTTTCGACAAATTTTCTATCTTTTGCATATGAAGTCCGATTTTCCCGAAATTCGAATGCATACTCCTTTATGGTATTTAAATCATGCTCGAAAAGTTTCATTGCATTTGAACTTGATTTTCATTTTCAAATTTGCGAATTACTCCGTTTTCGTTTGATAATTTGAACTTAAGTGCTTTATTTGATTGTTCAACGTGATCCTATGTGTTCTAATGTTTTCGTACAAGCCGTGCATCGTCGTTAGTCTTATTTGGTTGTGTCTTTGTATTTTGCAGACGATACTCCCGTGGAGTAGCGCATCCGGTCTTGCATTCTCTATTCTTTTTGTATAGCCACAGGTGAGGCTTTCCGTTTCTGATTCCAGTACTATTATGTATATATATATAAATAAGCCTCTCCCGATATAAGCCATGTTTACGTTTTGTTTTCACACCGTTTCTATATATATACTTAATAAATATTTATGCCTATTATGTTTATTCGATTTATCGAAAATGTTTTGATATGAAAAAGTACTACGTATAGTCTTTGAAACGATTGCGAAAGAGACATGTAAAACCCCTTTAATTTCTAAGGCGAACTTTGGCCTTCGGCCTCGCATATGACATGTCTCGAACGGTCTTTTGGCCAACCCGAAATGATTTAAAAAGCGAGTTATGATATGTATGTATGTATGTATGTTTGGGCCCGGAGTAAAGGATGATAGGACGAAGTCGGTAGACATCGGGTCTACGGCGGAAATCCTATGGTTCTCTCCACCTTTGGGAGCTCGGGGTGAGGCTGGAGTGGCAGCCCTCTGAGTACCTGAGATTATACAGTATGTTATGCGTAGTTCGGATTTAGCGGTCCGTCTACATAAGGAGGAATAAGGTGGATTTTCCCGTTTTTATGTTTAGAAATTGGAGTTAAGGGCTCGACTCGCCGAGTCATATGATAAGTTATGTTTTATGCTAACTCACCACCCGTTTACGAAAACCTTTCGTTTATGTTGATTTCTTTTAAGTTTAAAATTGGTGATTTATTTCCGTTTTATTAATATACATTATTATTCCCCCCTCACTTAGTCGTTTGACTAACCCCCTCTGTTTCACCCCTGTATTGGTTTCAGGATACTAGGCGGGATCTTCGTCGTCGTAGTCATCGTCGTAGAGTTGCATTTATTTTGCTCATGTATAACTCTTTTCCCGTTTGGCTATTAATTATGTTTTATGATATTAGTATTTTATTTAGTTAGTATTCGGGATTTATATGTGGAACCCGTTAATATATTTTGTCTGGATATTGTATCGAACCCGTTTATTCATTATGTAATTGAATTTCGTTGGCCTTGGTGGGCTTTAATACTTGTGCATTTATTACGTTTTATTGTTTGGTTTATTTTCGCTTCCGGACCTCTGTCTTTTCTTTCTAAGGTTTAATTAGCGGTTGTCTCGACCCTAATTACAAAGTTTGATTTGAGGTCGCCTCGACCCTAATTCCGAAGCTTAATTAGAGGTCGCTTAAACACTAATTCCAAAGTCCAAATTAGCGGTAGCCTCGACCCTAATTAAAAAGTTCAATTAGCGGTCTCCTGGACCCGAATTCCACAGTTTAATTACAGGTGGCCTCGACCCTAATTCCAAAGTTCAATTAGCAGTCGTCTCGACCCAAATCCAAAAGTTTAATTAGAGGTCGTCTCGACCCTAATTCCAAAGTTCAAATTACCGGTCGCCTAGACCATAATTAAAATGTTCAATTAGCGGTCTCCTGGACCCGAATTCCACAGTTTAATTACAGGTGGCCTCGACCCTAATTTCAAAGTTCAATTAGCAGTCGTCTCGACCCAAATCCAAAAGTTTAATTAGAGGTCGTCTCAACCCTAATTCCAAAGTTCAAATTACCGGTCGCCTAGACCCTAATTAAAAAGTTCAATTAGCGGTCGCCTGGACCCTAATTCGAAAGCTTAATTAGAGGTTGCCTCGACCATAATTAAAAGGTTCAATTAGCATTCGCGTCGACCCTAATTACAATGCTAAATTAGAGGCTGCCATGACCCTAATTCCAAAGTTTAATTAGGCGTTGCATCGACCCTCATTCCAAAGCTTAATTAGAGGCCGCTTCAACCCTAATTCCAAAGTTCAATTAGCGGTCGCCTCGACCCTAATTCCAAAGTTCAATTATTAGTCATCTCGACCGAAATCCCAAAGTTTAATTAGCGGTTGTCTCGACCCTAATTACAAAGTTTAATTTGAGGTCGCCTCGACCCTAATTCCGAAGCTTAATTAGAGGTCGCTTCAACACTAATTCCAAAGTTCAAATTAGCGGTAGCCTCGACCCTAATTAAAAAGTTCAATTAGCGGTCTCCTGGACCCGAATTCCACAGTTTAATTACAGGTGGCCTCGACCCTAATTCCAAAGTTCATTTAGCAGTCGTCTCGACCCAAATCCCAAAGTTTAATTAGCGGTCGTCTCGACTCTAATTCCAAAGTTCAATTAGCGGTCGTCTCGACCCTAATTCCAAAATTCAAATTAGCGGTCGCCTCGACCCTAATTAAAAAGTTCATTTAGCGGTCGCTTCGACCCTAATTACAAAGTTTAATTAGAGGTCGCCTCGACCCTAATTCCAAAGTTCAAATTAGCGGTTGCCTCGACCCTAATTCCAAAGTTCAAATTAGCGGTCGCCTCGACCCTGATTAAAAAGTTCTACTAGCCGTCGCATCGACCCTAATTTCCAAAGTTCAAATTAGCGGTCGCCTCGACCCTAATTAAAAAGTTCAATTAGCGGTCCCCTCGACCCTAATTCCAAAGATCAATTAGCAGTCGTCTCGACCCAAATCCCAAAGTTTAATTAGCGGTCGTCTCGACCCTAATTCCAAAGTTTAATTAGAGGTCGCCTCGACCCTAATTCCAAAGTTCAAATTAGTGGCCGCCTCGACCCTAATTCCAAAGTTCAAATTAGCGGTCGCCTCGACTCTAATTCAAATGTTCAATTAGCGGTCGCCTGGACCCTAATTACAAAGTTTAATTAGAGGTCGCGTCGACCCTAATTCCAAAGCTGAATTAGAGGTTGCCTCGACCCTAATTCCAAATTTTAATTAGATGTCGCCTAGACCCTAATTCCCGAAGTTCAAATTAGCGGTCGACTCAACCCTAATTAAAAAGTTCAATTAGCGGTCGCCTGGACCCTAATTCCAAAGTTTAATTAGCCGTCGCCTGGACCCTAATTCGAAAGCTTAATTAGAGGTCGCCTTGACCATAATTAAAAGGTTCAATTAGCATTCGCTTCGACCCTAATTCCAATGCTAAATTAGAGGCTGCCTCGACCCTAATTCCAAAGATCAATTAGTGGTCGCATCGACCCTAATTCCAAAGCTTAATTAGAGGCCGCTTCAACCCTAATTCCAAAGTTCAATTAGCAGCCGTCTCGACCCAAATCCCAAAGTTTAATTAGCGGTCGTCTCGACCCTAATTACAAAGTTTAATTTTAGGTCGCCTCGACCCTAATTCCGAAACTTAATTAGAGGTCGCTTCAACACTAATTCCAAAGTTCAAATTAGCGGTAGCCTCGACCCTAATTAAAAAGTTCTATTAGCGGTCTCCTGGACCCGAATTCCACAGTTTAATTACAGGTGGCCTCGACCTAAATTCCAAAGTTCAATTATCAGTCGTCTCGACCCAAATCCCAAAGTTTAATTAGCGGTCGTCTCGACCCTAATTCCAAAGTTCAATTAGCGGTCGCCTCGACCCTAATTAAAAAGTTCATTTAGCGGTCGCCTCGACCCTAATTACAAAGTTTAATTAGAGGTCGCCTCGACCTTAATTCCAAAGCTTAATTAGAACTCGCCTCAACCCTAATTCCAAAGTTCAAATTAGCGGTTGCCTCGACCCTAATTCCAAAGCTCAACTTAGTGGTCGCCTCGACCCTAATTAAAAAGTTCTACTAGCGGTCGCATCGACCCTAATTCCAAAGTTCAAATTAGCGGTCGACTCGACCCTAATTAAAAAGTTCAATTAGCGGTCGCCTCGACCCTAATTCCAAAGTTCAATTAGCAGCTATCTCGACCCAAATCCCAAAGTTTAATTAGTGGTCGTCTAGACCCTAATTTCGAAGTTTAATTAGAGGTCGCGTCGACCCTAATTCCAAAGTTTAATTAGAGATCACCTCGACCCTAATTGCAAAGTTCAAATTAGCAATCTCCTCGACCCTAATTAAAAAGTTCAATTAGCGGTCGCCTTGACCCTAATTCCAAAGCTCAATTAGAGGCCGCCTCGACCATAATTCCAAAGTTCTATTAGTGGTCGGATCGACCCTAATTGCAAAGTTCAAATTAGCGGTAGCCTCGATCCTAATTAAAAAGTTCAATTAGTGGTCTCTTGGAACCTAATTCCACAGTTTAATTACAAGTTGCGTCGACCCTAATTCCAAAGTTCAATTAGCAGTCGTCTCGACCCAAATCCCAAGTTTAATTAGCGGTCGTCTCGACCCTAATTCCAAAGTTGAATTAGAGGTCGCCTCGACCCTAATTCCGAAGTTCAAATTAGCGGTCGCCTCGACCCTAATTCCAAAGTTCAAATTAGCGGTCGCTTCGACCCTAATTAAAAAGATCAATTAGCGGTCGCCTGAAACGTAATTACAAAGCTTAATTAGAGGTCGCGTCGACCCTAATTCCAAAGCTGAATTAGAGGTCGGCTCGACCCTAATTCCAAAGTTTAATCAGATGTCGCCTAGACCCTAGTTCCAAAGGTTAATTAGAGGTCGCCTCGACCCTAATTCCAAAGTTCAATTAGCAGTCGTCTCGACCCAAATCCCAAAGTTTAATTAGCGGTCGTCTCGACTCTAATTCCAAAGTTCAATTAGCGGTCGTCTCGACCCTAATTCCAAAATTCAAATTAGCGGTCGCCTCGACCCTAATTAAAAAGTTCATTTAGCGGTCGCCTCGACCCTAATTACAAAGTTTAATTAGAGGTCGCCTCGACCCTAATTCCAAAGTTCAAATTAGCGGTCGCCTCGACCCTAATTAAAAAGTTCTACTAGCTGTCGCATCGACCCTAATTTCCAAAGTTCAAATTAGCGGTCGCTTCGACCCTAATTAAAAAGTTCAATTAGAGGCCGCCTCGACCCTAATTCCAAAGTTCAATTAGCGGTCGCCTCGACCCTAATTCCAAACTTTAGAGGCCGCTTCAACCCTAATTCCAAAGTTCAATTAGCGGTCACCTCGACCCTAATTAAAAAGTTCAATTAGCGGTCTGCTGGACCCGAATTCCACAGTTTAATTACAGGTGGCCTCGACCCTAATTCCAAAGTTCAATTAGCAGTCGTCTCGACCCAAATCCCAAAGTTTGATTAGCGGTCGTCTCGACCCTAATTCCAAAGTTCAATTAGCGGTCGCATCGACCCTAATTTCAAAGTTGAATTAGAGGTCGCCTCGACCCTAATTCCAAAGTTCAAATTAGCGGTCGCCTCGACCCTAATTAAAAAGATCAATTAGCGGTCGCCTTGAACCTAATTACAAACCTTCATTAGAGGTCGCGTCGACCCTAATTCCAAAGCTGAATTAGAGGTCGCCTCGACCCTAATTCCAAAGTTCAATTAGCGGATGCCTCGACCCTAATTCGAAAGTTCAATTAGCAGTCCTCTCAACCCAAATCCCAAAATTTAATTAGCGGTCATCTCGACCCTAATTCCAAAGTTTAATTAGAGGTCGCCTGGACCCTAATTCCAAAGTTCAAATTAGCGGTAGCCTCGACCCTAATTAAAAAGTTCAATTAGCGGTCTCCTGGACCCGAATTCCACAGTTTAATTTACAGGTGGCCTCGACCCTAATCCCAAAGTTCAATTAGCAGTCGTCTCGATCCAAATCCAAAAGTTTAATTAGACGTCGTCTCGACCCTAATTCCAAAGTTCAAATTAGCGGTCGCCTAGACCCTAATTAAACAGTTCAATTAGCGGTCTCTTGTACCCGAATTCCACAGTTTAATTACAGGTGGCCTCGACCCTAATTCCAAAGTTCAATTAGCAGTCGTCTCGACCCAAATCCCAAAGTTTAATTAGCGGTCGTCTCGACCCTAATTCCAAAGTTGAATTAGAGGTCGCCTCGACCCTAATTCCGAAGTTCAAATTAGCGGTCGCCTCGACCCTAATTCCAAAGTTCAAATTAGCGGTCGCTTCGACCCTAATTAAAAAGATCAATTAGCGGTCGCCTGGAACGTAATTACAAAGCTTAATTAGAGGTCGCGTCGACCCTAATTCCAAAGCTGAATTAGAGGTCGGCTCGACCCTAATTCCAAAGTTTAATCAGATGTCGCCTAGACCCTAGTTCCAAAGGTTAATTAGAGGTCGCCTGGACCCTAATTCCAAAGTTCAAATTAGCGGTAGCCTCGACCCTAATTAAAAAGTTCAATTAGCGGTCTCCTGGACCCGAATTCCACAGTTTAATTTACAGGTGGCCTCGACCCTAATGCCAAAGTTCAATTAGCAGTCGTCTCGACCCAAATCCAAAAGTTTAATTAGAGGTCGTCTCGACCCTAATTCCAAAGTTCAAATTACCGGTCGCCTAGACCCTAATTAAAAAGTTCAATTAGCGGTCTCTTGTACCCGAATTCCACAGTTTAATTACAGGTGGCCTCGACCCTAATTCCAAAGTTCAATTAGCAATCGTCTCGACCCAAATCCAAAAGTTTAATTAGAGTTCGTCTCAACCCTAACTCCAAAGTTCAAATTACCGGTCGCCGAGACCCTAATTAAAAAGTTCAATTAGCGGTTGCCTGGACCCTAATTCGAAAGCTTAATTAGAGGTTGCCTCGACCCTAATTCCAAAGTTCAATTAGGCGTTGCATCGACCCTAATTCCAAAGCTTAATTAGAGGCCGCTTCAACCCTAATTCCAAAGTTCGATTAGCGGTCGCCTCGACCCTAATTCCAAAGTTCAATTATTAGTCATCTCGACCCAAATCCCAAAGTTTAATTAGTGGTTTTCTCGACCCCAATTACAAAGTTTAATTTGAGGTCGCCTCGACCCTAATTCCGAAGCTTAATTAGAGGTCGCTTCACCACTAATTCCAAAGTTCAAATTAGCGGTAGTCTCGACCCTAATTAAAAAGTTCAATTAGCGGTCTCCTGCACCCGAATTCCACAGTTTAATTACAGGTGGCCTCGACCCTAATTCCAAAGTTCAATTAGCAGTCGTCTCGACCCAAATCCCAAAGTTTAATTAGCGGTCGTCTCGACTCTAATTCCAAAGTTCAATTAGCGGTCTTCTCGACCCTAATTCCAAAATTCAAATTAGCGGTCGCCTCGACCCTAATTACAAAGTTTAATTAGAGGTCGCCTGTAACACCCTAAACTTGAGAAATATGTACCATGTGGGCATTTGTCCCACATAGGAAAAACATAAGTAATGTGAAGGGTTTATAAGTGATCTTCCAAGCACAACTACCGTGTGGTGCATCACCTTTTGGCAAGTGGTTTCAAGCCAAACTTTAGGGTTGTGCTCAGTGGTGGTGAAGCTTATACCCGCGCGTCCAACGGGTGCCGTCGTGAGGGTTCTCCTCTCCGCGCCCGGGGCTGCGACAAATGGTATCAGAGCCAACCGTCAGCTATGGGAATGCATGTTCCACACATGACATGAGTCGTGAGTCACCGCTAAAGGGGCTCCGCTCGGCGTGTTGTGGGCAGCTTCTCCACTGGCGGGAAGCCACGATCCTATGTCACGGCGTAATGAGGACATTACGCTCTCAAGGAGGGGTGAATGTAACACCCTAAACTTGAGAAATATGTACCATGTGGGCATTTGTCCCACATAGGAAAAACATAAGTAATGTGAAGGGTTTATAAGTGATCTTCCAAGCACAACTACCATGTGGTGCATGACCTTTTGGCAAGTGGTTTCAAGCCAAACTTTAGGGTTGTGCTCAGTGGTGGTGAAGCTTATACCCGCGCGTCCAACGGGTGCCGTCGTGAGGGTTCTCCTCTCCGCGCCCGGGGCTGCGACATCGCCTCGACCCTAATTCCAAAGTTCAAATTAGCGGTCGCCTCGACCCTAATTAAAAAGTTCTACTAGCCGTCGCATCGACCCTAATTTCCAAAGTTCAAATTAGCGGTCGCCTCGACCCTAATTAAAAAGTTCAATTAGCGGTCCCCTCGACCCTAATTCCAAAGTTCAATTAGCAGTCGTCTCGACCCAATTCCCAAAGTTTAATTAGCGGTCGTCTCGACCCTAATTCCAAAGTTTAATTAGAGGGCGCCTCGACCCTAATTCCAAAGTTCAAATTAGTGGCCGCCTCGACCCTAATTCCAAACTTCAAATTAGCGGTCGCCTCGAGTCTAATTCAAATGTTCAATTAGCGGTCGCCTGGACCCTAATTACAAAGTTTAATTAGAGGTCGCGTCGACCCTAATTCCAAAGCTGAATTAGAGGTTGCCTCGACCCTAATTCCAAATTTTAATTATATGTCGCCTAGACCCTAATTCCCGAAGTTCAAATTAGCGGTCGACTCAACCCTAATTAAAAAGTTCAATTAGCGGTCGCCTGGAGCCTAATTCCAAAGTTTAATTAGCCGTCGCCTGGACCCTAATTCGAAAGCTTAATTAGAGGTCGCCTTGACCATAATTAAAAAGTTCAATTAGCATTCGCTTCTACCCTAATTCCAATGCTAAATTAGAGGCCGCCTCGACCCTAATTCCAAAGATCAATTAGTGGTCGCATTGACCCTAATTCCAAAGCTTAATTAGAGGCCGCTTCAACCCTAATTCCAAAGTTCAATTAGCAGCCGTCTCGACCCAAATCCCAAAGTTTAATTAGCGGTCGTCTCGACCCTAATTACAAAGTTGAATTTGAGGTCGCCTCGACCCTAATTCCGAAGCTTAATTAGAGGTCGCTTCAACACTAATTCCAAAGTTCAAATTAGCGGTAGCCTCAAACCTAATTAAAAAGTTCTATTAGCGGTCTCCTGGACCCGAGTTCCACAGTTTAATTACAAGTGGCCTCGACCTAAATTCCAAAGTTCAATTATCAGTCGTCTCGACCCAAATCCCAAAGTTTAATTAGCGGTCGTCTCGACCCTAATTCCAAAGTTCAATTAGCGGTCGCCTCGACCCTAATTAAAAAGTTCATTTAGCGGTCGCCTCGACCCTAATTACAAAGTTTAGTTAGAGGTCGCCTCGACCTTAATTCCAAAGCTTAATTAGAACTCGCCTCAACCCTAATTCCAAAGTTCAAATTAGCGGTTGCCTCGACCCTAATTCCAAAGCTCAAATTAGTGGTCGCCTCGACCCTAATTAAAAAGTTCTACTAGCGGTCGCATCGACCCTAATTCCAAAGTTCAAATTAGCGGTCGACTCGACCCTAATTCCGAAGCTTAATTAGAGGTCGCTTCACCACTAATTCCAAAGTTCAAATTAGCGGTAGCCTCGACCCTAATTAAAAAGTTCAATTAGCGGTCTCCTGCACCCGAATTCCACAGTTTAATTACAGGTGGCCTCGACCCCAATTCCAAAGTTCAATTAGCAGTCGTCTCGACCCAAATCCCAAAGTTTAATTAGCGGTCGTCTCGACTCTAATTCCAAAGTTCAATTAGCGGTCGTCTCGACCCTAATTCCAAAATTCAAATTAGCGGTCGCCTCGACCCTAATTACAAAGTTTAATTAGAGGTCGCCTCGACCCTAATTCCAAAGTTCAAATTAGCGGTCGCCTCGACCCTAATTAAAAAGTTCTACTAGCCGTCGCATCGACCCTAATTTCCAAAGTTCAAATTAGCGGTCGCCTCGACCCTAATTAAAAAGTTCAATTAGCGGTCCCCTCGACCCTAATTCCAAAGTTCAATTAGCAGTCGTCTCGACCCAAATCCCAAAGTTTAATTAGCGGTCGTCTCGACCCTAATTCCAAAGTTTAATTAGAGGTCGCCTCGACCCTAATTCCAAAGTTCAAATTAGTGGCCGCCTCGACCCTAATTCCAAACTTCAAATTAGCGGTCGCCTCGAGTCTAATTCAAATGTTCAATTAGCGGTCGCCTGGACCCTAATTACAAAGTTTAATTAGAGGTCGCGTCGACCCTAATTCCAAAGCTGAATTAGAGGTTGCCTCGACCCTAATTCCAAATTTTAATTAGATGTCGCCTAGACCCTAATTCCCGAAGTTCAAATTAGCGGTCGACTCAACCCTAATTAAAAAGTTCAATTAGCGGTTGCCTGGACCCTAATTCCAAAGTTTAATTAGCCGTCGCCTGGACCCTAATTCGAAAGCTTAATTAGAGGTCGCCTTGACTATAATTAAAAGGTTCAATTAGCATTCGCTTCGACCCTAATTCCAATGCTAAATTAGAGGCTGCCTCGACCCTAATTCCAAAGATCAATTAGTGGTCGCATCGACCCTAATTCCAAAGCTTAATTAGAGGCCGCTTCAACCCTAATTCCAAAGTTCAATTAGCAGCCGTCTCGACCCAAATCCCAAAGTTTAATTAGCGGTCGTCTCGACCCTAATTACAAAGTTTAATTTTAGGTCGCCTCGACCCTAATTCCGAAACTTAATTAGAGGTCGCTTCAACACTAATTCCAAAGTTCAAATTAGCGGTAGCCTCGACCCTAATTAAAAAGTTCTATTAGCGGTCTCCTGGACCCGAATTCCACAGTTTAATTACAGGTGGCCTCGACCTAAATTCCAAAGTTCAATTATCAGTCGTCTCGACCCAAATCCCAAAGTTTAATTAGCGGTCGTCTCGACCCTAATTCCAAAGTTCAATTAGCGGTCGCCTCGACCCTAATTAAAAAGTTCATTTAGCGGTCGCCTCGACCCTAATTACAAAGTTTGATTAGAGGTCGCCTCGACCTTAATTCCAAAGCTTAATTAGAACTCGCCTCAACCCTAATTCCAAAGTTCAAATTAGCGGTTGCCTCGACCCTAATTCCAAAGCTCAAATTAGTGGTCGCCTCGACCCTAATTAAAAAGTTCTACTAGCGGTCGCATCGACCCTAATTCCAAAGTTCAAATTAGCGGTCGACTCGACCCTAATTAAAAAGTTCAATTAGCGGTCGCCTCGACCCTAATTCCAAAGTTCATTTAGCAGCCATCTCGACCCAAATCCCAAAGTTTAATTAGTGGTCGTCTAGACCCTAATTTTGAAGTTTAATTAGAGGTCGCGTCGACCCTAATTCCAAAGTTTAATTAGAGATCATCTCGACCCTAATTGCAAAGTTCAAATTAGCAATCTCCTCGACCCTAATTAAAAAGTTCAATTAGCGGTCGCCTTGACCCTAATTCCAAAGCTCAGTTAGAGGCCGCCTCGACCATAATTCCAAAGTTCTATTAGTGGTCGGATCGACCCTAATTGCAAAGTTCAAATTAGCGGTAGCCTCGATCCTAATTAAAAAGTTCAATTAGTGGTCTCTTGGAACCTAATTCCACAGTTTAATTACAAGTTGCGTCGACCCTAATTCCAAAGTTCAATTAGCAGTTGTGTCGACCCAAATCCCAAAGTTTAATTAGCGGTCGTCTCGACCCTAATTCCAAAGTTGAATTAGAGGTCGCCTCGACCCTAATTCCGAAGTTCAAATTAGCGGTCGCCTCGACCCTAATTCCAAAGTTCAAATTAGCGGTCGCTTCGACCCTAATTAAAAAGATCAATTAGCGGTCGCCTGTAACCTAATTACAAAGCTTAATTAGAGGTCGCGTCGACCCTAATTCCAAAGCTGAATTAGAGGTCGGCTCGACCCTAATTCCAAAGTTTAATCAGATGTTGCCTAGACCCTACTTCCAAAGGTTAATTAGAGGTCGCCTCGACCCTAATTCCAAAGTTCAAATTAGATGTCGTCTCGACCCTAATTAAAAAGTTCAATTAGTAGTCGCCTGGGCCATAATTCCAAAGTTTAATTAGCGGTCGCCTGGACCCTAATTCCATAGCTTAATTAGAGGTCGCCTCGACCCTTATTAAAAAGTTCAATTAGCGGTCGCTTCGACCCTAATTCCAAGGCTGAATTAGAGGCCGCCTCGACCCAAATTCCAAAGTTCAATTAGCGGTCGCCTCGACCTAATTCGAAACTTTAGAGGCCGCATCGACCCTAATTCCAAAGTTCAATTAGCGGTCACCTCGACCCTAATTAAAAAGTTCAATTAGCGGTCTCCTGGACACGAATTCCACAGTTTAATTACAGGTGGCCTCGACCCTAATTCCAAAGTTCAATTAGCAGTCGTCTCGACCCAAATCCCAAAGTTTGATTAGCGGTCGTCTCGACCATAACTCCAAAGTTCAATTAGCGGTCGCATCGACCCTAATTTCAAAGTTGAATTAGAGGTCGCCTCGACCCTAATTCCAAAGTTCAAATTAGCGGTCGCCTCGACCCTAATTAAAAAGATCAATTAGCGGTCGCCTTGAACCTAATTACAAACCTTCATTAGATGTCGCGTCGACCCTAATTCCAAAGCTGAATTAGAGGTCGCCTCGACCCTAATTCCAAAGTTCAATTAGCGGATGCCTCGACCCTAATTCGAAAGTTCAATTAGCAGTCGTCCCAACCCAAATCCCAAAATTTAATTAGCGGTCATCTCGACCCTAATTCCAAAGTTTAATTAGAGGTCGCCTGGACCCTAATTCCAAAGTTCAAATTAGCGGTAGCCTCGACCCTAATTAAAAAGTTCAATTAGCGGTCTCCTGGACCCGAATTCCACAGTTTAATTTACAGGTGGCCTCGACCCTAATGCCAAAGTTCAATTAGCAGTCGTCTCGACCCAAATCCAAAAGTTTAATTAGAGGTCGTCTCCACCCTAATTCCAAAGTTCAAATTACCGGTCGCCTAGACCCTAATTAAAAAGTTCAATTAGCGGTCTCTTGTACCCGAATTCCACAGTTTAATTACAGGTGGCATCGACCCTAATTCGAAAGTTCAATTAGCAGTCATCTCGACCCAAATCCCAAAGTTTAATTAGCGGTCGTCTCGACTCTAATTCCAAAGTTCAATTAGCGGTCGTCGTGACCCTAATTCCAAAATTCAAATTAGCGGTCGCCTCGACCCTAATTAAAAAGTTCATTTAGCGGTCGCCACGACCCTAATTACAAAGTTTAATTAGAGGTCGCCTCGACCCTAATTCCAAAGTTCAAATTAGCGGTCACCTCGACCCTAATTAAAAAGTTCTACTAGCCGTCGCATCGACCCTAATTTCCAAAGTTCAAATTAGAGGTCGCCTCGACCCTAATTCCAAAGTTCAAATTAGCGGTCGCCTCGACCCTAATTAAAAAGTTCTACTAGCCGTCGCATCGACCCTAATTTCCAAAGTTCAAATTAGCGGTCGCCTCGACCCTAATTAAAAAGTTCAATTAGAGGCCGCCTCGACCCTAATTCCAATATTCAATTAGCGGTCTCCTCGACCCTAATTCCAAACTTTAGAGGCCGCTTCAACCCTAATTCCAAAGTTCAATTAGCGGTCACCTCGACCCTAATTAAAAAGTTCAATTAGCGGTCTCCTGGACCCGAATTCCACAGTTTAATTTACAGGTGGCCTCGACCCTAATGCCAAAGTTCAATTAGCAGTCGTCTCGACCCAAATCCAAAAGTTTAATTAGAGGTCGTCTCGACCCTAATTCCAAAGTTCAAATTACCGGTCGCCTAGACCCTAATTAAAAAGTTCAATTAGCGGTCTCTTGTACCCGAATTCCACAGTTTAATTACAGGTGGCCTCGACCCTAATTCGAAAGTTCAATTAGCAGTCATCTCGACCCAAATCCCAAAGTTTAATTAGCGGTCGTCTCGACTCTAATTCCAAAGTTCAATTAGCGGTCGTCGTGACCCTAATTCCAAAATTCAAATTAGCGGTCGCCTCGACCCTAATTAAAAAGTTCATTTAGCGGTCGCCACGACCCTAATTACAAAGTTTAATTAGAGGTCGCCTCGACCCTAATTCCAAAGTTCAAATTAGCGGTCACCTCGACCCTAATTAAAAAGTTCTACTAGCCGTCGCATCGACCCTAATTTCCAAAGTTCAAATTAGAGGTGGCCTCGACCCTAATTCCAAAGTTCAATTAGCAGTCGTCTCGACCCAAATCCCAAAATTTGATTAGCGGTCGTCTCAACCCTAATTCCAAAGTTCAATTAGCGGTCGCATCGACCCTAATTTCAAAGTTGAATTAGAGGTCGCCTCGACCCTAATTCCAAAGTTCAAATTAGCGGTCGCCTCGGCCCTAATTAAAAAGATCAATTAGCGGTCGCCTGGAACCTAATTACAACTTTCATTAGAGGTCGCGTCGACCCTAATTCCAAAGCTGAATTAGAGGTCGCCTCGACCCTAATTCCAAAGTTCAATTAGCGGATGCCTCGACCTTAATTCCAAAGTTCAATTAGCAGTCGTCTCAACCTAAATCCCAAAATTTAATTAGCGGTCATCTCGACCCTAATTCCAATGTTTAATTAGAGGTCGCCTGGACCCTAATTCCAAAGTTCAAATTAGCGGTAGCCTCGACCCTAATTAAAAAGTTCAATTAGCGGTCTCCTGTACCCGAATTCCACAGTTTAATTACAGGTGGCCTCGACCCTAATTCCAAAGTTCAATTAGCAGTCGTCTCGACCCAAATCCAAAAGTTTAATTAGAGGTCGTCTCGACCCTAATTCCAAAGTTCAAATTACCGGTCGCCTAGACCCTAATTAAAAAGTTCAATTAGCGGTCTCTTGTACCCGAATTCCACAGTATAATTACAGGTGGCCTCGACCCTAATTCCAAAGTTCAATTAGCAGTCGTCTCGACCCAAATCCAAAAGTTTAATTAGAGGTCGTCTCAACCCTAATTCCAAAGTTCAAATTACCGGTCGCCGAGACCCTAATTAAAAAGTTCAATTAGCGGTCGCCTGGACCCTAATTCGAAAGCTTAATTAGAGGTTGCCTCGACCCTAATTCCAAAGTTCAATTAGGCGTTGCATCGACCCTAATTCCAAAGCTTAATTACAGGCCGCTTCAACCCTAATTCCAAAGTTCGATTAGCGGTCGCCTCGACCCTAATTCCAAAGTTCAATTATTAGTCATCTCGACCAAAATCCCAAAGTTTAATTAGCGGTTTTCTCGACCCTAATTACAAAGTTTAATTTGAGGTCGCCTCGACCCTAATTCCGAAGCTTAATTAGAGGTCGCTTCAACACTAATTCCAAAGTTCAAATTAGCGGTAGCCTCGACCCTAATTAAAAAGTTCAATTAGCGGTCTCCTGCACCCGAATTCCACAGTTTAATTACAGGTGGCCTCGACCCTAATTCCAAAGTTCAATTAGCAGTCGTCTCGACCCAAATCCCAAAGTTTAATTAGCGGTCGTCTCGACTCTAATTCCAAAGTTCAATTAGCGGTCGTCTCGACCCTAATTCCAAAATTAATATTAGCGGTCGCCTCGACCCCAATTAAAAAGTTCATTTAGCGGTCGCCTCGACCCTAATTACAAAGTTTAATTAGAGGTCGCCTCGACCCTAATTCCAAAGTTCAAATTAGCGGTCGCCTCGACCCTAATTAAAAAGTTCTGCTAGCCGTCGCATCGACCCTAATTTCCAAAGTTCAAATTAGCGGTCGCCTCGACCCTAATTAAAAAGTTCAATTAGCGGTCCCCTGGACCCTAATTCCAAAGTTCAATTAGCAGTCGTCTCGACCCAAATCCCAAAGTTTAATTAGCGGTCGTCTCGACCCTAATTCCGAAGTTTAATTAGAGGTCGCCTCGACCCTAATTCCAAAGTTCAAATTAGTGGCCGCCTTGACCCTAATTCCAAACTTCAAATTAGCGGTCGCCTCGACTCTAATTCAAATGTTCAATTAGCGGTCGCCTGGACCCGAATTACAAAGTCTAATTAGAGGTCGCGTCGACCCTAATTCCAAAGCTGAATTAGAGGTTGCCTCGACCCTAATTCCAAATTTTAATTATATGTCGCCTAGACCCTAATTCCCGAAGTTCAAATTAGCGGGCGACTCAACCCTAATTAAAAAGTTCAATTAGCGGTCACCTGGACCCTAATTCCAAAGTTTAATTAGCCGTTGCCTGGACCCTAATTCGAAAGCTTAATTAGAGGTCGCCTTGACCAGAATTAAAAGGTTCAATTAGCATTCGCTTCTACCCTAATTCCAATGCTAAATTAGAGGCCGCCTCGACCCTAATTCCAAAGATCAATTAGTGGTCGCATTGACCATAATTCCAAAGCTTAATTAGAGGCTGCTTCAACCCTAATTCCAAAGTTCAATTAGCAGCCGTCTCGACCCAAATCCCAAAGTTTAATTAGCGGTCGTCTCGACCCTAATTACAAAGTTGAATTTGAGGTCGCCTCGACCCTAATTCCGAAGCTTAATTAGAGGTCGCTTCAACACTAATTCCAAAGTTCAAATTAGCGGTAGCCTCAAACCTAATTAAAAAGTTCTATTAGCGGTCTCCTGGACCCGAATTCCACAGTTTAATTACAGGTGGCCTCGACCCTAATTCCAAAGTTTAATTAGCAGTCGTCTCGACCCAAATCCCAAAGTTTAATTAGCGGTCGTCTCGACTCTAATTCCAAAGTTCAATTAGCGGTCGCCTCGACCCTAATTAAAAAGTTTATTTAGCGGTCGCCTCGACCCTAATTACAAAGTTTAATTAGAAGTCGCCTCGACCTTAATTCCAAAGCTTAATTAGCGGTCGACTCGACCCTAATTAAAAAGTTCAATTAGCGGTCGCCTCGACCCTAATTCCAAAGTTCAATTAGCAGCCATCTCGACCCAAATCCCAAAGTTTAATTAGTGGTCGTCTAGACCCTAATTTCGAAGTTTAATTAGAGGTCGCGTCGACCCTAATTCCAAAGTTTAATTAGAGATCACCTCGACCTTAATTGCAAAGTTCAAATTAGCGATCTCCTCGACCCTAATTAAAATGTTCAATTAGCGGTCGCCTTGACCCTAATACCAAAGCTCAATTAGAGGCCGCCTCGACCATAATTCCAAAGTTCTATTAGTGGTCGCTTCGACCGTAATTGCAAAGTTCAAATTAGCGGTAGCCTCGATCCTAATTAAAAAGTTCAATTAGTGGTCTCTTGGAACCTAATTCCACAGTTTAATTACAAGTTGCGTCGACCCTAATTCCAAAGTTCAATTAGTAGTCGTCTCGACCCAAATCCCAAAGTTTAATTAGCGGTCGTCTCGACCCTAATTCCAAAGTTGAATTAGAGGTCGCCTAGACCCTAATTCCAAAGTTTAATTAGAGGTCGCCTCGACCCTAATTCCAAAGTTCAAATTAGATGTCGTCTCAACCCTAATTAAAAAGTTCAATTAGCAGTCGCCTGGGCCCTAATTCCAAAGTTTAATTAGCGGTCGCTTGGACCCTAATTCCATAGCTTAATTAGAGGTCGCCTCGACCCTTATTAAAAAGTTCAATTAGCGGTCGCTTCGACCCTAATTGCAATGCTGAATTAGAGGCCGCCTCGACCCTAATTCCAAAGTTCAATTAGCGGTCGCCTCGACCCTAATTAAAAAGTTCAATTAGCGGTCTCCTGGACCCGAATTCCACAGTTTAATTACAGGTGGCCTCGACCCTAATTTCAAAGTTCAATTAGCAGTCGTCTCGACCCAAATCCCAAAGTTTGATTAGCGGTCGTCTCGACCCTAATTCCTAAGTACAATTAGCGGTCGCCTTGAACCTAATTACAAACCTTCATTAGAGGTCGCGTCGACCCTAATTCCAAAGCTGAATTAGAGGTCGTCTCGACCCTAATTCCAAAGTTCAATTAGCGGATGCCTCGACCCTATTTCCAAAGTTCAATTAGCAGTCGTCTCAACCCAAATCCCAAAATTTAATTAGCGGTCATCTCGACCCTACTTCCAAAGTTTAATTAGAGGTCGCCTTGACCCTAATTCCAAAGTTCAAATTAGCGGTAGCCTCGACCGTAATTAAAAAGTTCAATTAGCGGTCTCCTGGACCCGAATTCCACAGTTTAATTACAGGTGGCCTCGACCCTATTTCCAAAGTTTAATTAGCAGTCGTCTCGACCCAAATCCAAAAGTTTAATTAGAGGTCGTCTCGACCCTAATTAAAAAGTTCAATTAGCGGTCGCTTGGACCCTAATTCGAAAGCTTAATTAGAGGTTGCCTCGACCCTAATTCCAAAGTCCAATTAGGCGTTGCATCGACCCTAATTCCAAAGCTTAATTAGAGGCCGCTTCAACCCTAATTCCAAAGTTCAATTAGCGGTCGCCTCGACCCTAATTCCAAAGTTCAATTATTAGTCATCTCGACCCAAATCCCAAAGTTTAATTAGTGGTTTTCTCGACCCCAATTACAAAGTTTAATTTGAGGTCGCCTTGACCCTAATTCCGAAGCTTAATTAGAGGTCGCTTGAACACTAATTCCAAAGTTCAAATTAGCGGTAGCCTCGACCCTAATTAAAAAGTTCAATTAGCGGTCTCCTGGACCCGAATTCCACAGTTTAATTACAGGTGGCCTCGACCCTAATTCCAAAGTTCAATTAGCAGTCGTCTCGACCCAAATCCAAAAGTTTAATTAGAGGTCGTCTCAACCCTAATTCCAAAGTTCAAATTACCGGTCGCCGAGACCCTAATTAAAAAGTTCAATTAGCGGTCGCCTGGACCCTAATTCGAAAGCTTAATTAGAGGTTGCCTCGACCCTAATTCCAAAGTTCAATTAGGCGTTGCATCGACCCTAATTCCAAAGCTTAATTACAGGCCGCTTCAACCCTAATTCCAAAGTTCGATTAGCGGTCGCCTCGACCCTAATTCCAAAGTTCAATTATTAGTCATCTCGACCAAAATCCCAAAGTTTAATTAGCGGTTTTCTCGACCCTAATTACAAAGTTTAATTTGAGGTCGCCTCGACCCTAATTCCGAAGCTTAATTAGAGGTCGCTTCAACACTAATTCCAAAGTTCAAATTAGCGGTAGCCTCGACCCTAATTAAAAAGTTCAATTAGCGGTCTCCTGCACCCGAATTCCACAGTTTAATTACAGGTGGCCTCGACCCTAATTCCAAAGTTCAATTAGCAGTCGTCTCGACCCAAATCCCAAAGTTTAATTAGCGGTCGTCTCGACTCTAATTCCAAAGTTCAATTAGCGGTCGTCTCGACCCTAATTCCAAAATTAATATTAGCGGTCGCCTCGACCCCAATTAAAAAGTTCATTTAGCGGTCGCCTCGACCCTAATTACAAAGTTTAATTAGAGGTCGCCTCGACCCTAATTCCAAAGTTCAAATTAGCGGTCGCCTCGACCCTAATTAAAAAGTTCTACTAGCCGTCGCATCGACCCTAATTTCCAAAGTTCAAATTAGCGGTCGCCTCGACCCTAATTAAAAAGTTCAATTAGCGGTCCCCTGGACCCTAATTCCAAAGTTCAATTAGCAGTCGTCTCGACCCAAATCCCAAAGTTTAATTAGCGGTCGTCTCGACCCTAATTCCGAAGTTTAATTAGAGGTCGCCTCGACCCTAATTCCAAAGTTCAAATTAGTGGCCGCCTTGACCCTAATTCCAAACTTCAAATTAGCGGTCGCCTCGACTCTAATTCAAATGTTCAATTAGCGGTCGCCTGGACCCGAATTACAAAGTCTAATTAGAGGTCGCGTCGACCCTAATTCCAAAGCTGAATTAGAGGTTGCCTCGACCCTAATTCCAAATTTTAATTATATGTCGCCTAGACCCTAATTCCCGAAGTTCAAATTAGCGGGCGACTCAACCCTAATTAAAAAGTTCAATTAGCGGTCACCTGGACCCTAATTCCAAAGTTTAATTAGCCGTTGCCTGGACCCTAATTCGAAAGCTTAATTAGAGGTCGCCTTGACCAGAATTAAAAGGTTCAATTAGCATTCGCTTCTACCCTAATTCCAATGCTAAATTAGAGGCCGCCTCGACCCTAATTCCAAAGATCAATTAGTGGTCGCATTGACCATAATTCCAAAGCTTAATTAGAGGCTGCTTCAACCCTAATTCCAAAGTTCAATTAGCAGCCGTCTCGACCCAAATCCCAAAGTTTAATTAGCGGTCGTCTCGACCCTAATTACAAAGTTGAATTTGAGGTCGCCTCGACCCTAATTCCGAAGCTTAATTAGAGGTCGCTTCAACACTAATTCCAAAGTTCAAATTAGCGGTAGCCTCAAACCTAATTAAAAAGTTCTATTAGCGGTCTCCTGGACCCGAATTCCACAGTTTAATTACAGGTGGCCTCGACCCTAATTCCAAAGTTTAATTAGCAGTCGTCTCGACCCAAATCCCAAAGTTTAATTAGCGGTCGTCTCGACTCTAATTCCAAAGTTCAATTAGCGGTCGCCTCGACCCTAATTAAAAAGTTCATTTAGCGGTCGCCTCGACCCTAATTACAAAGTTTAATTAGAAGTCGCCTCGACCTTAATTCCAAAGCTTAATTAGAACTCGCCTCAACCCTAATTCCAAAGTTCAAATTAGCGGTTGCCTCGACCCTAATTCCAAAGCTCAAATTAGTGGTCGCCTCGACCCTAATTAAAAAGTTCTACTAGCGGTCGCATCGACCCTAATTCCAAAGTTCAAATTAGCGGTCGACTCGACCCTAATTAAAAAGTTCAATTAGCGGTCGCCTCGACCCTAATTCCAAAGTTCAATTAGCAGCCATCTCGACCCAAATCCCAAAGTTTAATTAGTGGTCGTCTAGACCCTAATTTCGAAGTTTAATTAGAGGTCGCGTCGACCCTAATTCCAAAGTTTAATTAGAGATCACCTCGACCTTAATTGCAAAGTTCAAATTAGCGATCTCCTCGACCCTAATTAAAATGTTCAATTAGCGGTCGCCTTGACCCTAATACCAAAGCTCAATTAGAGGCCGCCTCGACCATAATTCCAAAGTTCTATTAGTGGTCGCATCGACCGTAATTGCAAAGTTCAAATTAGCGGTAGCCTCGATCCTAATTAAAAAGTTCAATTAGTGGTCTCTTGGAACCTAATTCCACAGTTTAATTACAAGTTGCGTCGACCCTAATTCCAAAGTTCAATTAGTAGTCGTCTCGACCCAAATCCCAAAGTTTAATTAGCGGTCGTCTCGACCCTAATTCCAAAGTTGAATTAGAGGTCGCCTAGACCCTAATTCCAAAGTTTAATTAGAGGTCGCCTCGACCCTAATTCCAAAGTTCAAATTAGATGTCGTCTCAACCCTAATTAAAAAGTTCAATTAGCAGTCGCCTGGGCCCTAATTCCAAAGTTTAATTAGCGGTCGCTTGGACCCTAATTCCATAGCTTAATTAGAGGTCGCCTCGACCCTTATTAAAAAGGTCAATTAGCGGTCGCTTCGACCCTAATTGCAATGCTGAATTAGAGGCCGCCTCGACCCTAATTCCAAAGTTCAATTAGCGGTCGCCTCGACCCTAATTAAAAAGTTCAATTAGCGGTCTCCTGGACCCGAATTCCACAGTTTAATTACAGGTGGCCTCGACCCTAATTTCAAAGTTCAATTAGCAGTCGTCTCGACCCAAATCCCAAAGTTTGATTAGCGGTCGTCTCGACCCTAATTCCTAAGTACAATTAGCGGTCGCCTTGAACCTAATTACAAACCTTCATTAGAGGTCGCGTCGACCCTAATTCCAAAGCTGAATTAGAGGTCGTCTCGACCCTAATTCCAAAGTTCAATTAGCGGATGCCTCGACCCTATTTCCAAAGTTCAATTAGCAGTCGTCTCAACCCAAATCCCAAAATTTAATTAGCGGTCATCTCGACCCTACTTCCAAAGTTTAATTAGAGGTCGCCTTGACCCTAATTCCAAAGTTCAAATTAGCGGTAGCCTCGACCGTAATTAAAAAGTTCAATTAGCGGTCTCCTGGACCCGAATTCCACAGTTTAATTACAGGTGGCCTCGACCCTATTTCCAAAGTTTAATTAGCAGTCGTCTCGACCCAAATCCAAAAGTTTAATTAGAGGTCGTCTCGACCCTAATTAAAAAGTTCAATTAGCGGTCGCTTGGACCCTAATTCGAAAGCTTAATTAGAGGTTGCCTCGACCCTAATTCCAAAGTCCAATTAGGCGTTGCATCGACCCTAATTCCAAAGCTTAATTAGAGGCCGCTTCAACCCTAATTCCAAAGTTCAATTAGCGGTCGCCTCGACCCTAATTCCAAAGTTCAATTATTAGTCATCTCGACCCAAATCCCAAAGTTTAATTAGTGGTTTTCTCGACCCCAATTACAAAGTTTAATTTGAGGTCGCCTTGACCCTAATTCCGAAGCTTAATTAGAGGTCGCTTGAACACTAATTCCAAAGTTCAAATTAGCGGTAGCCTCGACCCTAATTAAAAAGTTCAATTAGCGGTCTCCTGGACCCGAATTCCACAGTTTAATTACAGGTGGCCTCGACCCTAATTCCAAAGTTCAATTAGCAATCGTCTCGACCCAAATCCCAAAGTTTAATTTGCAATCGTCTCGACTCTAATTCCAAAGTTCAATTAGCGGTCGTCTCGACCCTAATTAAAAAGTTCAATTAGCAGTCGTCTCGACCCAAATCCCAATGTTTAATTAGCGACCCTAATTCCAAAGTTCAATTAGAGGTCGCCTCGACCCTAATTCCAAAGTTCAAATTAGTGGCCGCCTCGACCCTAATTCCAAACTTCAAATTAGCGGTCGCCTCGACTCTAATTCAAATGTTCAATTAGCGGTCGCCTGGACCCCAATTACAAAGTTTAATTAGAGGTCACGTCGACCCTAATTCCAAAGCTGAATTAGAGGTTGCCTCGACCCTAATTCCAAATTTTAATTAGATGTCGCCTAGACCCTAATTCCCGAAGTTCAAATTAGCGGTCGACTCGACCGTAATTAAAATGGTTCAATTAGCGGTCGCCTGGACCCTTTCCAAAGTTTAATTAGCCGTCGCCTGGACCATAATTCGAAAGCTTAATTAGAGGTCGCCTTGACCATAATTAAAAGGTTCAATTAGCATTCGCTTCGACCCTAATTCCAATGCTAAATTAGGGGCCGCCTCGACCCTAATTCCAAATATCAATTAGTGGTCGCATCGACCCTAATTCCAAAGCTTAATTAGAGGCCGCTTCAACCCTAATTCCAAAGTTCAATTAGCTGCCGTCTCGACCCAAATCCCAAAGTTTAATTAGCGGTCGTCTCGACCCTAATTACAAAGTTTAATTTGAGGTCGCCTCGACCCTAATTCCGAAGCTTAATTAGAGGTCGCTTCAACACTAATTCCAAAGTTCAAATTAGCGGTAGCCTCGAACCTAATTAAAAAGTTCTATTAGCGGTCTCCTGGACCCGAATTCCACAGTTTAATTACAGGTGGCCTCGACCTAAATTCCAAAGTTCAATTATCAGTCGTCTCGACCCAAATCCCAAAGTTTAATTAGCGGTCGTCTCGACCCTAATTCCAAAGTTCAATTAGCGGTCGCCTCGACCCTAATTAAAAAGTTCATTTAGCGGTCGCCTTGACCCTAATTACAAAGTTGAATTAGAGGTCGCCTCGACTTTAATTCCGAAGCTTAATTAGAACTCGCCTCAACCCTAATTCCAAAGTTCAAATTAGCGGTTGCCTCGACCCTAATTCCAAAGCTCAAATTAGTGGTCGCCTCGACCCTAATTAAAAAGTTCTACTAGCGGTCGCATCGACCCTAATTCCAAAGTTCAAATTAGCGGTCGACTCGACCCTAATTAAAAAGTTCAATTAGCGGTCGCCTCGACCCTAATTCCAAAGTTCAATTAGCAGCCATCTCGACCCAAATCCCAAAGTTTAATTAGTGGTCGTCTAGACCCTAATTTCGAAGTTTAATTAGAGGTCGCGTCGACCCTAATTCCAAAGTTTAATTAGAGATCACCTCGACCTTAATTGCAAAGTTCAAATTAGCGATCTCCTCGACCCTAATTAAAAAGTTCAATTAGCGATTGCCTTGACCCTAATACCAAAGCTCAATTAAAGGCCGCCTCGACCATAATTCCAAAGTTCTATTAGTGGTCGCATCGACCCTAATTGCAATATTCAAATTAGCGGTAGCCTCGATCCTAATTAAAAAGTTCAATTAGTGGTCTCTTGGAACCTAATTCCACAGTTTAATTAGAAGTTGCGTCGACCCTAATTCCAAAGTTCAATTAGCAGTCGTCTCGACCCAAATCCCAAAGTTTAATTAGCGGTCGTCTCGACCCTAATTCCAAAGTTGAATTAGAGGTCGCCTAGACCCTAATTCCAAAGTTTAATTAGAGGTCGCCTCGACCCTAATTCCAAAGTTCAAATTAGATGTCGTCTCGACCCTAATTAAAAAGTTCAATTAGCAGTCGCCTGGGCCCTAATTCCAAAGTTTAATTAGCGGTCGCCTGCACCCTAATTCCATAGCTTAATTAGAGGTCGCCTCGACCCTTATTAAAAAGTTCAATTAGCGGTCGCTTCGACCCTAATTCCAATGCTGAATTAGAGGCCGCCTCGACCCTAATTCCAAAGTTCAATTAGCGGTCGCCTCGACCCTAATTCCAAACTTTAGAGGCCGCTTCAACCCTAATTCCAAAGTTCAATTAGCGGTCACCTCGACCCTAATTAAAAAGTTCAATTAGCGGTCTCCTGGACCTGAATTCCACAGTTTAATTACAGGTGGCCTCGACCCTAATTCCAAAGTTCAATTAGCAGTCGTGTCGACCCAAATCCCAAAGTTTGATTAGCGGTCGTCTCGACCCTAATTCCAAAGTTCAATTAGCGGTCGCCTCGACCCTAATTTCAAAGTTGAATTAGAGGTCGCCTCGACCCTAATTCCAAAATTCAAATTAGCGGTCGCCTCGACCCTAATTAAAAAGATCAATTAGCGGTCGCCTTGAACCTAATTACAAACCTTCATTAGAGGTCACGTCGACCCTAATTCCAAAGCTGAATTAGAGATCGTCTCGACCCTAATTCCAAAGTTCAATTAGCGGATGCCTCGACCCTAATTCCAAAGTTCAATTAGCGGATGCCTCGACCCAAATCCCAAAGTTTGATTAGCGGTCGTCTCGACCCTAATTCCAAAGTTCAATTAGCGGTCGCGTCGACCCTAATTTCAAAGTTGAATTAGAGGTCGCCTCGACCCTAATTCCAACGTTCAAATTAGCAGTCGTCTCGACCCAAATCCCAAAGTTTGATTAGCGGTCGTCTCGACCCTAATTCCTAAGTACAATTAGCGGTCACCTCGACCCTAATTTCAAAGTTGAATTAGAGGCCGCCTCGACCCTAATTCCAAAGTTCAATTAGCGGTCGCCTCGACCCTAATTCCAAACTTTAGAGGCCGCTTCAACCCTAATTCCAAAGTTCAATTAGCGGTCACCTCGACCCTAATTAAAAAGTTCAATTAGCGGTCTCCTGGACCTGAATTCCACAGTTTAATTACAGGTGGCCTCGACCCTAATTCCAAAGTTCAATTAGCAGTCGTGTCGACCCAAATCCCAAAGTTTGATTAGCGGTCGTCTCGACCCTAATTCCAAAGTTCAATTAGCGGTCGCCTCGACCCTAATTTCAAAGTTGAATTAGAGGTCGCCTCGACCCTAATTCCAAAGTTCAAATTAGCGGTCGCCTCGACCCTAATTAAAAAGATCAATTAGCGGTCGCCTTGAACCTAATTACAAACCTTCATTAGAGGTCGCGTCGACCCTAATTTCAAAGCTGAATTAGAGATCGTCTCGACCCTAATTCCAAAGTTCAATTAGCGGATGCCTCGACCCAAATCCCAAAGTTTGATTAGCGGTCGTCTCGACCCTAATTCCAAAGTTCAATTAGCGGTCGCGTCGACCCTAATTTCAAAGTTGAATTAGAGGTCGCCTCGACCCTAATTCCAACGTTCAAATTAGCAGTCGTCTCGACCCAAATCCCAAAGTTTGATTAGCGGTCGTCTCGACCCTAATTCCTAAGTAGAATTAGCGGTCGCCTCGACCCTAATTTCAAAGTTGAATTAGAGGTCGCCTCGACCCTAATTCCAAAGTTCAAATTAGCGGTCGCCTCGACCCTAATGCTAAAGTTCAAATTAGCGGTCGCCTCGACCCTAATTAAAAAGATCAATTAGCGGTCGCCTGGAACCTAATTACAAAGCTTCATTAGAGGTCGCGTCGACCCTAATTCCAAAGCTGAATTAGAGGTCGCCTTGACCCTAATTCCAAAGTTCAATTAGCGGATGCCTCGACCCTAATTCCAAAGCTCAATTAGCAGTTGCCTCAACCCAAATCCCAAAATTTAATTAGCGGTCATCTCGAACCTAATTCCAAAGTTTAATTAGAGGTCGCCTTGACCCTAATTCCAAAGTTCGAATTAGCGGTAGCCTCGACCCTAATTAAAAAGTTCAATTAGCGGTCTCCTGGACCCGAATTCCACAGTTTAATTACAGGTGGCCTCGACCCTAATTCCAAAGTTCAATTAGCAGTCGTGTCGACCCAAATCCCAAAGTTTGATTAGCGGTCGTCTCGACCCTAATTCCAAAGTTCAATTAGTGGTCGCCTCGACCCTAATTTCAAAGTTGAATTAGAGGTCGCCTCGACCCTAATTCCAAAGTTCAAATTAGCGGTCGCCTCGACCCTAATTAAAAAGATCAATTAGCGGTCGCCTTGAACCTAATTACAAACCTTCATTAGAGGTCGCGTCGACCCTAATTCCAAAGCTGAATTAGAGATCGTCTCGACCCTAATTCCAAAGTTCAATTAGCGGATGCCTCGACCCTAATTCCAAAGTTCAATTAGCAGTCGTCTCAACCCAAATCCCAAAATTTAATTAGCGGTCATCTCGACCCTACTTCCAAAGTTTAATTAGAGGTTGCCTTGACCCTAATTCCAAAGTTCAAATTAGCGGTAGCCTCGACCGTAATTAAAAAGTTCAATTAGCGGTCTCCTGGACCCGAATTCCACAGTTTAATTACAGGTGGCCTCGACCCTATTTCCAAAGTTCAATTAGCAGTCGTCTCGACCCAAATCCAAAAGTTTAATTAGAGGTCGTCTCGACCCTAATTAAAAAGTTCAATTACCGGTCGCCTGGACCCTAATTCGAAAGCTTAATTAGAGGTTGCCTCGACCCTAATTCCAAAGTCCAATTAGGCGTTGCATCGACCCTAATTCCAAAGCTTAATTAGAGGCCGCTTCAACCCTAATTCCAAAGTTCAATTAGCGGTCGCCTCGACCCTAATTCCAAAGTTCAATTATTAGTCATCTCGACCCAAATCCCAAAGTTTAATTAGTGGTTTTCTCGACCCCAATTACAAAGTTTAATTTGAGGTCGCCTTGACCCTAATTCCGAAGCTTAATTAGAGGTCGCTTGAACACTAATTCCAAAGTTCAAATTAGCGGTAGCCTCGACCCTAATTAAAAAGTTCAATTAGCGGTCTCCTGGACCCGAATTCCACAGTTTAATTACAGGTGGCCTCGACCCTAATTCCAAAGTTCAATTAGCAATCGTCTCGACCCAAATCCCAAAGTTTAATTTGCGATCGTCTCGACTCTAATTCCAAAGTTCAATTAGCGGTCGTCTCGACCCTAATTAAAAAGTTCAATTAGCAGTCGTCTCGACCCAAATCCCAATGTTTAATTAGCGACCCTAATTCCAAAGTTCAATTAGAGGTCGCCTCGACCCTAATTCCAAAGTTCAAATTAGTGGCCGCCTCGACCCTAATTCCAAACTTCAAATTAGCGGTCGCCTCGACTCTAATTCAAATGTTCAATTAGCGGTCGCCTGGACCCCAATTACAAAGTTTAATTAGAGGTCACGTCGACCCTAATTCCAAAGCTGAATTAGAGGTTGCCTCGACCCTAATTCCAAATTTTAATTAGATGTCGCCTAGACCCTAATTCCCGAAGTTCAAATTAGCGGTCGACTCGACCCTAATTAAAATGGTTCAATTAGCGGTCGCCTGGACCCTTTCCAAAGTTTAATTAGCCGTCGCCTGGACCATAATTCGAAAGCTTAATTAGAGGTCGCCTTGACCATAATTAAAAGGTTCAATTAGCATTCGCTTCGACCCTAATTCCAATGCTAAATTAGGGGCCGCCTCGACCCTAATTCCAAATATCAATTAGTGGTCGCATCGACCCTAATTCCAAAGCTTAATTAGAGGCCGCTTCAACCCTAATTCCAAAGTTCAATTAGCAGCCGTCTCGACCCAAATCCCAAAGTTTAATTAGCGGTCGTCTCGACCCTAATTACAAAGTTTAATTTGAGGTCGCCTCGACCCTAATTCCGAAGCTTAATTAGAGGTCGCTTCAACACTAATTCCAAAGTTCAAATTAGCGGTAGCCTCGAACCTAATTAAAAAGTTCTATTAGCGGTCTCCTGGACCCGAATTCCACAGTTTAATTACAGGTGGCCTCGACCTAAATTCCAAAGTTCAATTATCAGTCGTCTCGACCCAAATCCCAAAGTTTAATTAGCGGTCGTCTCGACCCTAATTCCAAAGTTCAATTAGCGGTCGCCTCGACCCTAATTAAAAAGTTCATTTAGCGGTCGCCTTGACCCTAATTACAAAGTTGAATTAGAGGTCGCCTCGACTTTAATTCCGAAGCTTAATTAGAACTCGCCTCAACCCTAATTCCAAAGTTCAAATTAGCGGTTGCCTCGACCCTAATTCCAAAGCTCAAATTAGTGGTCGCCTCGACCCTAATTAAAAAGTTCTACTAGCGGTCGCATCGACCCTAATTCCAAAGTTCAAATTAGCGGTCGACTCGACCCTAATTAAAAAGTTCAATTAGCGGTCGCCTCGACCCTAATTCCAAAGTTCAATTAGCAGCCATCTCGACCCAAATCCCAAAGTTTAATTAGTGGTCGTCTAGACCCTAATTTCGAAGTTTAATTAGAGGTCGCGTCGACCCTAATTCCAAAGTTTAATTAGAGATCACCTCGACCTTAATTGCAAAGTTCAAATTAGCGATCTCCTCGACCCTAATTAAAAAGTTCAATTAGCGATTGCCTTGACCCTAATACCAAAGCTCAATTAAAGGCCGCCTCGACCATAATTCCAAAGTTCTATTAGTGGTCGCATCGACCCTAATTGCAATGTTCAAATTAGCGGTAGCCTCGATCCTAATTAAAAAGTTCAATTAGTGGTCTCTTGGAACCTAATTCCACAGTTTAATTAGAAGTTGCGTCGACCCTAATTCCAAAGTTCAATTAGCAGTCGTCTCGACCCAAATCCCAAAGTTTAATTAGCGGTCGTCTCGACCCTAATTCCAAAGTTGAATTAGAGGTCGCCTAGACCCTAATTCCAAAGTTTAATTAGAGGTCGCCTCGACCCTAATTCCAAAGTTCAAATTAGATGTCGTCTCGACCCTAATTAAAAAGTTCAATTAGCAGTCGCCTGGGCCCTAATTCCAAAGTTTAATTAGCGGTCGCCTGCACCCTAATTCCATAGCTTAATTAGAGGTCGCCTCGACCCTTATTAAAAAGTTCAATTAGCGGTCGCTTCGACCCTAATTCCAATGCTGAATTAGAGGCCGCCTCGACCCTAATTCCAAAGTTCAATTAGCGGTCGCCTCGACCCTAATTCCAAACTTTAGAGGCCGCTTCAACCCTAATTCCAAAGTTCAATTAGCGGTCACCTCGACCCTAATTAAAAAGTTCAATTAGCGGTCTCCTGGACCTGAATTCCACAGTTTAATTACAGGTGGCCTCGACCCTAATTCCAAAGTTCAATTAGCAGTCGTGTCGACCCAAATCCCAAAGTTTGATTAGCGGTCGTCTCGACCCTAATTCCAAAGTTCAATTAGCGGTCGCCTCGACCCTAATTTCAAAGTTGAATTAGAGGTCGCCTCGACCCTAATTCCAAAGTTCAAATTAGCGGTCGCCTCGACCCTAATTAAAAAGATCAATTAGCGGTCGCCTTGAACCTAATTACAAACCTTCATTAGAGGTCGCGTCGACCCTAATTCAAAAGCTGAATTAGAGATCGTCTCGACCCTAATTCCAAAGTTCAATTAGCGGATGCCTCGACCCTAATTCCAAAGTTCAATTAGCGGATGCCTCGACCCAAATCCCAAAGTTTGATTAGCGGTCGTCTCGACCCTAATTCCAAAGTTCAATTAGCGGTCGCGTCGACCCTAATTTCAAAGTTGAATTAGAGGTCGCCTCGACCCTAATTCCAACGTTCAAATTAGCAGTCGTCTCGACCCAAATCCCAAAGTTTGATTAGCGGTCGTCTCGACCCTAATTCCTAAGTACAATTAGCGGTCACCTCGACCCTAATTTCAAAGTTGAATTAGAGGCCGCCTCGACCCTAATTCCAAAGTTCAATTAGCGGTCGCCTCGACCCTAATTCCAAACTTTAGAGGCCGCTTCAACCCTAATTCCAAAGTTCAATTAGCGGTCACCTCGACCCTAATTAAAAAGTTCAATTAGCGGTCTCCTGGACCTGAATTCCACAGTTTAATTACAGGTGGCCTCGACCCTAATTCCAAAGTTCAATTAGCAGTCGTGTCGACCCAAATCCCAAAGTTTGATTAGCGGTCGTCTCGACCCTAATTCCAAAGTTCAATTAGCGGTCGCCTCGACCCTAATTTCAAAGTTGAATTAGAGGTCGCCTCGACCCTAATTCCAAAGTTCAAATTAGCGGTCGCCTCGACCCTAATTAAAAAGATCAATTAGCGGTCGCCTTGAACCTAATTACAAACCTTCATTAGAGGTCGCGTCGACCCTAATTTCAAAGCTGAATTAGAGATCGTCTCGACCCTAATTCCAAAGTTCAATTAGCGGATGCCTCGACCCAAATCCCAAAGTTTGATTAGCGGTCGTCTCGACCCTAATTCCAAAGTTCAATTAGCGGTCGCCTCGACCCTAATTTCAAAGTTGAATTAGAGGTCGCCTCGACCCTAATTCCAAAGTTCAAATTAGCGGTCGCCTCGACCCTAACTAAAAAGATCAATTAGCGGTCGCCTTGAACCTAATTACAAACCTTCATTAGAGGTCGCGTCGACCCTAATTTCAAAGCTGAATTAGAGATCGTCTCGACCCTAATTCCAAAGTTCAATTAGCGGATGCCTCGACCCAAATCCCAAAGTTTGATTAGCGGTCGTCTCGACCCTAATTCCAAAGTTCAATTAGCGGTCGCGTCGACCCTAATTTCAAAGTTGAATTAGAGGTCGCCTCGACCCTAATTCCAACGTTCAAATTAGCAGTCGTCTCGACCCAAATCCCAAAGTTTGATTAGCGGTCGTCTCGACCCTAATTCCTAAGTACAATTAGCGGTCGCCTCGACCCTAATTTCAAAGTTGAATTAGAGGTCGCCTCGACCCTAATTCCAAAGTTCAAATTAGCGGTCGCCTCGACCCTAATGCTAAAGTTCAAATTAGCGGTCGCCTCGACCCTAATTAAAAAGATCAATTAGCGGTCGCCTGGAACCTAATTACAAAGCTTCATTAGAGGTCGCGTCGACCCTAATTCCAAAGCTGAATTAGAGGTCGCCTTGACCCTAATTCCAAAGTTCAATTAGCGGATGCCTCGACCCTAATTCCAAACCTCAATTAGCAGTCGCCTCAACCCAAATCCCAAAATTTAATTAGCGGTCATCTCGAACCTAATTCCAAAGTTTAATTAGAGGTCGCCTTGACCCTAATTCCAAAGTTCGAATTAGCGGTAGCCTCGACCCTAATTAAAAAGTTCAATTAGCGGTCTCCTGGACCCGAATTCCACAGTTTAATTACAGGTGGCCTCGACCCTAATTCCAAAGTTCAATTAGCAGTCGTGTCGACCCAAATCCCAAAGTTTGATTAGCGGTCGTCTCGACCCTAATTCCAAAGTTCAATTAGTGGTCGCCTCGACCCTAATTTCAAAGTTGAATTAGAGGTCGCCTCGACCCTAATTCCAAAGTTCAAATTAGCGGTCGCCTCGACCCTAATTAAAAAGATCAATTAGCGGTCGCCTTGAACCTAATTACAAACCTTCATTAGAGGTCGCGTCGACCCTAATTCCAAAGCTGAATTAGAGATCGTCTCGACCCTAATTCCAAAGTTCAATTAGCGGATGCCTCGACCCTAATTCCAAAGTTCAATTAGCAGTCGTCTCAACCCAAATCCCAAAATTTAATTAGCGGTCATCTCGACCCTACTTCCAAAGTTTAATTAGAGGTCGCCTTGACCCTAATTCCAAAGTTCAAATTAGCGGTAGCCTCGACCGTAATTAAAAAGTTCAATTAGCGGTCTCCTGGACCCGAATTCCACAGTTTAATTACAGGTGGCCTCGACCCTATTTCCAAAGTTCAATTAGCAGTCGTCTCGACCCAAATCCAAAAGTTTAATTAGAGGTCGTCTCGACCCTAATTAAAAAGTTCAATTACCGGTCGCCTGGACCCTAATTCGAAAGCTTAATTAGAGGTTGCCTCGACCCTAATTCCAAAGTCCAATTAGGCGTTGCATCGACCCTAATTCCAAAGCTTAATTAGAGGCCGCTTCAACCCTAATTCCAAAGTTCAATTAGCGGTCGCCTCGACCCTAATTCCAAAGTTCAATTATTAGTCATCTCGACCCAAATCCCAAAGTTTAATTAGCGGTTTTCTCGACCCCAATTACAAAGTTTAATTTGAGGTCGCCTTGACCCTAATTCCGAAGCTTAATTAGAGGTCGCTTGAACACTAATTAAAAAGTTCAAATTAGCGGTAGCCTCGACCCTAATTAAAAAGTTCAATTAGCGGTCTCCTGGACCCGAATTCCACAGTTTAATTACAGGTGGCCTCGACCCTAATTCCAAAGTTTAATTAGCAGTCGTCTGGACCCAAATCCCAAAGTTTAATTTGCGGTCGTCTCGACTTTAATTCCAAAGTTCAATTAGCGGTCGTCTCGACCCTAATTAAAAAGTTCAATTAGCGGTCGCCTCGACCCTAATTAAAAAGTTCAATTAGCAGTCGTCTCGACCCAAATCCCAATGTTTAATTAGCGACCCTAATTCCAAAGTTTAATTAGAGGTCGCCTCGACCCTAATTCCAAAGTTCAAATTAGTGGCCGTCTCGACCCTAATTCCAAACTTCAAATTAGCGGTCGCCTCGACTCTAATTCAAATGTTCAATTAGCGGTCGCCTGGACCCCAATTACAAAGTTTAATTAGAGGTCACGTCGACCCTAATTCCAAAGCTGAATTAGAGGTTGCCTCGACCCTAATTCCAAATTTTAATTAGATGTCGCCTAGACCCTAATTCCCGAAGTTCAAATTAGCGGTCGACTCGACCCTAATGAAAATGGTTCAATTAGCGGTCGCCTGGACCCTAATTCCAAAGTTTAATTAGCCGTCGCCTGGACCATAATTCGAAAGCTTAATTAGAGGTCGCCTTGACCATAATTAAAAGGTTCAATTAGCATTCGCTTCGACCCTAATTCCAATGCTAAATTAGGGGCCGCCTCGACCCTAATTCCAAATATCAATTAGTGGTCGCATCGACCCTAATTCCAAAGCTTAATTAGAGGCCGCTTCAACCCTAATTCCAAAGTTCAATTAGCAGCCGTCTCGACCCAAATCCCAAAGTTTAATTAGCGGTCGTTTCGACCCTAATTACAAAGTTTAATTTGAGGTCGCCTCGACCCTAATTCCGAAGCTTAATTAGAGGTCGCTTCAACACTAATTCCAAAGTTCAAATTAGCGGTAGCCTCGAACCTAATTAAAAAGTTCTATTAGCGGTCTCGTGGACCCGAATTCCACAGTTTAATTACAGGTGGCCTCGACCTAAATTCCAAAGTTTAATTATCAGTCGTCTCGACCCAAATCCCAAAGTTTAATTAGCGGTCGTCTCGACCCTAATTCCAAAGTTCAATTAGCGGTCGCCTCGACCCTAATTAAAAAGTTCATTTAGCGGTCGCCTTGACCCTAATTACAAAGTTTAATTAGAGGTCGCCTCGACTTTAATTCCGAAGCTTAATTAGAACTCGCCTCAACCCTAATTCCAAAGTTCAAATTAGCGGTTGCCTCGACCCTAATTCCAAAGCTCAAATTAGTGGTCGCCTCGACCCTAATTAAAAATTTCTACTAGCGGTCGCATCGACCCTAATTCCAAAGTTCAAATTAGCGGTCGACTCGACCCTAATTAAAAAGTTCAATTAGCGGTCGCCTCGACCCTAATTCCAAAGTTCAATTAGCAGCCATCTCGACCCAAATCCCAAAGGTTAATTAGTGGTCGTCTAGACCCTAATTTCGAAGTTTAATTAGAGGTCGCGTCGACCCTAATTCCAAAGTTTAATTAGAGATCACCTCGACCTTAATTGCAAAGTTCAAATTAGCGATCTCCTCGACCCTAATTAAAAAGTTCAATTAGCGATCGCCTTGACCCTAATACCAAAGCTCAATTAGACGCCGCCTCGACCATAATTCCAAAGTTCTATTAGTGGTCGCATCGACCCTAATTGCAAAGTTCAAATTAGCGGTAGCCTCGATCCTAATTAAAAAGTTCAATTAGTGGTCTCTTGGAACCTAATTCCACAGTTTAATTACAAGTTGCGTCGACCCTAATTCCAAAGTTCAATTAGCAGTCGTCTCGACCCAAATCCCAAAGTTTAATTAGCGGTCGTCTCGACCCTAATTCCAAAGTTGAATTAGAGGTCGCCTAGACCCTAATTCCAAAGTTTAATTAGAGGTCGCCTCGACCCTAATTCCAAAGTTCAAATTAGATGTCGTCTCGACCCTAATTAAAAAGTTCAATTAGCAGTCGCCTGGGCCCTAATTCCAAAGTTTAATTAGCGGTCGCCTGCACCCTAATTCCATAGCTTAATTAGAGGTCGCCTCGACCCTTATTAAAAAGTTCAATTAGCGGTCGCTTCGACCCTAATTCCAATGCTGAATTAGAGGCCGCCTCGACCCTAATTCCAAAGTTCAATTAGCGGTCGCCTCGACCCTAATTCCAAACTTTAGAGGCCGCTTCAACCCTAATTCCAAAGTTCAATTAGCGGTCACCTCGACCCTAATTAAAAAGTTCAATTAGCGGTCTCCTGGACCTGAATTCCACAGTTTAATTACAGGTGGCCTCGACCCTAATTCCAAAGTTCAATTAGCAGTCGTGTCGACCCAAATCCCAAAGTTTGATTAGCGGTCGTCTCGAACCTAATTCCAAAGTTCAATTAGCGGTCGCCTCGACCCTAATTTCAAAGTTGAATTAGAGGTCGCCTCGACCCTAATTCCAAAGTTCAAATTAGCGGTCGCCTCGACCCTAATTAAAAAGATCAATTAGCGGTCGCCTTGAACCTAATTACAAACTTTCATTAGAGGTCGCGTCGACCCTAATTCCAAAGCTGAATTAGAGATCGTCTCGACCCTAATTCCAAAGTTCAATTAGCGGATGCCTCGACCCTAATTCCAAAGTTCAATTAGCGGATGCCTCGACCCAAATCCCAAAGTTTGATTAGCGGTCGTCTCGACCCTAATTCCAAAGTTCAATTAGCGGTCGCGTCGACCCTAATTTCAAAGTTGAATTAGAGGTCGCCTCGACCCTAATTCCAACGTTCAAATTAGCAGTCGTCTCGACCCAAATCCCAAAGTTTGATTAGCGGTCGTCTCGACCCTAATTCCTAAGTACAATTAGCGGTCGCCTCGACCCTAATTTCAAAGTTGAATTAGAGGCCGCCTCGACCCTAATTCCAAAGTTCAATTAGCGGTCGCCTCGACCCTAATTCCAAACTTTAGAGGCCGCTTCAACCCTAATTCCATAGTTCAATTAGCGGTCACCTCGACCCTAATTAAAAAGTTCAATTAGCGGTCTCCTGGACCTGAATTCCACAGTTTAATTACAGGTGGCCTCGACCCTAATTCCAAAGTTCAATTAGCAGTCGTGTCGACCCAAATCCCAAAGTTTGATTAGCGGTCGTCTCGACCCTAATTCCAAAGTTCAATTAGCGGTCGCCTCGACCCTAATTCCAAAGTTGAATTAGAGGTCGCCTACACCCTAATTCCAAAGTTCAATTAGCAGTCGTCTCGACCCAAATCCCAAAGTTTAATTAGCGGTCGTCTCGACCCTAATTCCAAAGTTGAATTAGAGGTCGCCTACACCCTAATTCCAAAGTTTAATTAGAGGTCGCCTCGACCCTAATTCCAAAGTTCAAATTAGATGTCGTCTCGACCCTAATTAAAAAGTTGAATTAGCAGTCGCCTGGGGCCTAATTCCAAAGTTTAATTAGCGGTCGCCTGGACCCTAATTCCATAGCTTAATTAGAGGTCGCCTCGACCCTTATGAAAAAGTTTAATTAGCTGTCGCCTCGACCCTAATTCCAAACTTTAGAGGCCGCTTCAACCCGAATTCCAAAGTTCAATTAGCGGTCACCTCGACCCTAATTAAAAAATTCAATTAGCGGTCTCCTGCACCCGAATTCCACAGTTTAATTACAGGTGGCCTCGACCCTAATTCCAAAGTTCAATTAGCAGTCGTCTCGACCCAAATCCCAAAGTTTGATTAGCGGTCGTCTCGACCCTAATTCCAAAGTTCAATTAGCGGTCGCGTCGACCCTAATTTCAAAGTTGAATTAGAGGTCGCCTCGACCCTAATTCCAACGTTCAAATTAGCGGTCGCCTCGACCCTAATTAAAAAGTTCAATTAGCGGTCGCCTTGACCCTAATACCAAAGCTCAATTAGAGGCCGCCTCGACCATAATTCCAAAGTTCTATTAGTGGTCGCATCGACCCTAATTGCAAAGTTCAATTAGCAGTCGTCTCAACCCAAATCCCAAAATTTAATTAGCGGTCATCTCGACCCTACTTCCAAAGTTTAATTAGAGGTCGCCTTGACCCTAATTCCAAAGTTCAAATTAGCGGTAGCCTCGACCCTAATTAAAAAGTTCAATTAGCGGTCTCCTGGACCCGAATTCCACAGTTTAATTACAGGTGGCCTCGACCCTATTTCCAAAGTTCAATTAGCAGTCGTCTCGACCCAAATCCAAAAGTTTAATTAGAGGTCGTCTCGACCCTAATTAAAAAGTTCAATTAGCGGTCGCCTGGACCCTAATTCGAAAGCTTAATTAGAGGTTGCCTCGACCCTAATTCCAAAGTCCAATTAGGCGTTGCATCGACCCTAATTCCAAAGCTTAATTAGAGGCCGCTTCAACCCTAATTCCAAAGTTCAATTAGCGGTCGCCTCGACCCTAATTCCAAAGTTCAATTATTAGTCATCTCGACCCAAATCCCAAAGTTTAATTAGCGGTTTTCTCGACCCCAATTACAAAGTTTAATTTGAGGTCGCCTCGACCCTAATTCCGAAGCTTAATTAGAGGTCGCTTGAACACTAATTCCAAAGTTCAAATTAGCGGTAGCCTCGACCCTAATTAAAAAGTTCAATTAGCGGTCTCCTGGACCCGAATTCCACAGTTTAATTACAGTTGGCCTCGACCCTAATTCCAAAGTTCAATTAGCAGTCGTCTCAACCCAAATCCCAAAGTTTAATTTGCGGTCGTCTCGACTCTAATTCCAAAGTTCAATTAGCGGTCGTCTTGACCCTAATTAAAAAGTTCAATTAGCGGTCCCCTCGACCCTAATTCCAAAGTTCAATTAGCAGTCGTCTCGACCCAAATCCCAATGTTTAATTAGCGACCCTAATTCCAAAGTTTAATTAGAGGTCGCCTCGACCCTAATTCCAAAGTTCAAATTAGTGGCCGCCTCGACCCTAATTCCAAACTTCAAATTAGCGGTCGCCTCGACTCTAATTCAAATGTTCAATTAGCGGTCGCCTGGACCCCAATTACAAAGTTTAATTAGAGGTCACGTCGACCCTAATTCCAAAGCTGAATTAGAGGTTGCCTCGACCCTAATTCCAAATTTTAATTAGATGTCGCCTAGACCCTAATTCCCGAAGTTCAAATTAGCGGTCGACTCGACCCTAATTAAAATGGTTCAATTAGCGGTCGCCTGGACCCTAATTCCAAAGTTTAATTAGCCGTCGCCTGGACCATAATTCGAAAGCTTAATTAGAGGTCGCCTTGACCATAATTAAAAGGTTCAATTAGCATTCGCTCCGACCCTAATTCCAATGCTAAATTAGGGGCCGCCTCGACCCTAATTCCAAAGCTTAATTAGAGGCCGCTTCAACCCTAATTCCAAAGTTCAATTAGCAGCCGTCTCGACCCAAATCCCAAAGTTTAATTAGCGGTCGTCTCGACCCTAATTACAAAGTTTAATTTGAGGTCGCCTCGACCCTAATTCCGAAGCTTAATTAGAGGTCGCTTCAACACTAATTCCAAAGTTCAAATTAGCGGTAGCCTCGAACCTAATTAAAAAGTTCTATTAGCGGTCTCCTGGACCCGAATTCCACAGTTTAATTACAGGTGGCCTCGACCTAAATTCCAAAGTTCAATTATCAGTCGTCTCGACCCAAATCCCAAAGTTTAATTAGCGGTCGTCTCGACCCTAATTCCAAAGTTCAATTAGCGGTCGCCTCGACCCTAATTAAAAAGTTCATTTAGCGGTCGCCTTGACCCTAATTACAAAGTTTAATTAGAGGTCGCCTCGACTTTAATTCCGAAGCTTAATTAGAACTCGCCTCAACCCTAATTCCAAAGTTCAAATTAGCGGTTGCCTCGACCCTAATTTCAAAGCTCAAATTAGTGGTCGCCTCGACCCTAATTAAAAAGTTCTACTAGCGGTCGCATCGACCCTAATTCCAAAGTTCAAATTAGCGGTCGACTCGACCCTAATTAAAAAGTTCAATTAGCGGTCGCCTCGACCCTAATTCCAAAGTTCAATTAGCAGCCATCTCGACCCAAATCCCAAAGGTTAATTAGTGGTCGTATAGACCCTAATTTCGAAGTTTAATTAGAGGTCGCGTCGACCCTAATTCCAAAGTTTAATTAGAGATCACCTCGACCTTAATTGCAAAGTTCAAATTAGCGATCTCCTCGACCCTAATTAAAAAGTTCAATTAGCGATCGCCTTGACCCTAATACCAAAGCTCAATTAGAGGCCGCCTCGACCATAATTCCAAAGTTCTATTAGTGGTCGCATCGACCCTAATTGCAAAGTTCAAATTAGCGGTAGCCTCGATCCTAATTAAAAAGTTCAATTAGTGGTCTCTTGGAACCTAATTCCACAGTTTAATTACAAGTTGCGTCGACCCTAATTCCAAAGTTCAATTAGCAGTCGTCTCGACCCAAATCCCAAAGTTTAATTAGCGGTCGTCTCGACCCTAATTCCAAAGTTGAATTAGAGGTCGCCTAGACCCTAATTCCAAAGTTTAATTAGAGGTCGCCTCGACCCTAATTCCAAAGTTCAAATTAGATGTCGTCTCGACCCTAATTAAAAAGTTCAATTAGCAGTCGCCTGGGCCCTAATTCCAAAGTTTAATTAGCGGTCGCCTGCACCCTAATTCCATAGCTTAATTAGAGGTCGCCTCGACCCTTATTAAAAAGTTCAATTAGCGGTCGCTTCGACCCTAATTCCAATGCTGAATTAGAGGCCGCCTCGACCCTAATTCCAAAGTTCAATTAGCGGTCGCCTCGACCCTAATTCCAAACTTTAGAGGCCGCTTCAACCCTAATTCCAAAGTTCAATTAGCGGTCACCTCGACCCTAATTAAAAAGTTCAATTAGCGGTCTCCTGGACCTGAATTCCACAGTTTAATTACAGGTGGCCTCGACCCTAATTCCAAAGTTCAATTAGCAGTCGTCTCGACCCAAATCCCAAAGTTTGATTAGCGGTCGTCTCGACCCTAATTCCAAAGTTCAATTAGCGGTCGCGTCGACCCTAATTTCAAAGTTGAATTAGAGGTCGCCTCGACCCTAATTCCAACGTTCAAATTAGCGGTCGCCTCGACCCTAATTAAAAAGTTCAATTAGCGGTCGCCTTGACCCTAATACCAAAGCTCAATTAGAGGCCGCCTCGACCAGAATTCCAAAGTTCTATTAGTGGTCGCATCGACCCTAATTGCAAAGTTCAAATTAGCGGTAGCCTCGATCCTAATTAAAAAGTTCAATTAGTGGTCTCTTGGAACCTAATTCCACAGTTTAATTACAAGTTGCGTCGACCCTAATTCCAAAGTTCAATTAGCAGTCGTCTCGACCCAAATCCCAAAGTTTAATTAGCGGTCGTCTCGACCCTAATTCCAAAGTTGAATTAGAGGTCGCCTACACCCTAATTCCAAAGTTTAATGAGAGGTCGCCTCGACCCTAATTCCAAAGTTCAAATTAGATGTCGTCTCGACCCTAATTAAAAAGTTGAATTAGCAGTCGCCTGGGCCCTAATTCCAAAGTTTAATTAGCGGTCGCCTGGACCCTAATTCCATAGCTTAATTAGAGGTCGCCTCGACCCTTATTAAAAAGTTCAATTAGCTGTCGCCTCGACCCTAATTCCAAACTTTAGAGGCCGCTTCAACCCTAATTCCAAAGTTCAATTAGCGGTCACCTCGACCCTAATTAAAATATTCAATTAGCGGTCTCCTGCACCCGAATTCCACAGTTTAATTACAGGTGGCCTCGACCCTAATTCCAAAGTTCAATTAGCAGTCGTCTCGACCCAAATCCCAAAGTTTGATTAGCGGTCGTCTCGACCCTAATTCCAAAGTTCAATTAGCGGTCGCGTCGACCTTAATTTCAAAGTTGAATTAGAGGTCGCCTCTACCCTAATTCCAAAGTTCAAATTAGCGGTCGCCTCGACCCTAACTCCAAAGTTCAAATTAGCAGTCGCCTCGACCCTAACTAAAAAGATCAATTAGCGGTCGCCTGGACCTAATTACAAAGCTTCATTAGAGGTCGCGTCGACCCTAATTCCAAGGTTGAATTAGAGGTCGCCTCGACCCTAATTCCAAAGTTCCATTAGCGGATGCCTCGACCCTAATTCCAAAGTTCAATTAGCAGTCGTCTCAACCCAAATCCCAAAATTTAATTAGCGGTCATCTCGACCCTAATTCCAAAGTTTAATTACAGGTCACCTGGACCCTAATTCCAAAGTTCAAATTAGCGGTCTCCTCAACCCTAATTCCGAAGCTTAATTAGAGGCCACTTCAACCCTAATTCCAAAGTTCAATTAGCGGTCGCGTCGACCCTAATTAAAAAGTTCAATTACCGATCGCCTCGACCCTAATTCCAAAGCTTAATTAGAGGTCGTCTCAGCCCTAATTAAAAAGTTCAATTAGCGGTCGCCTGGACCCTAATTACAATGGTTAATTAGAGGTCGCCTCGACCCTAATTCCAAAGCTTAATTAGAGGTCGTTTCGACACTAATTCCAAAGTTCAAATTAGCGGTAGCCGCGACCCTAATTAAAAAGTTCAATTAGCAGTCTCCTGAACCCGAATTCCACAGTTTAATTACAGGTTGCCTCGACCCTAATTCCAAAGTTCAATTAGCAGTCGTCTCGACCCAAATCCCAAAATTTAATTAGCGGTCGTCTGGACCCTAATTCCAAAGTTTAATTAGAGGTTTCGTCGACCCTTCTTCCAAAGTTCAATTAGCGGTCGCCTTGACCCTAATTCCAAAGTTCATTTAGCGGTCGCCTCGACCCTAATTTCAAAGTTGAATTAGAGGTCGCCTCGACCCTAATTCCAAAGTTCAAATTAGCGGTCGCCTCGACCCTAATTAAAAAGATCAATTAGCGGTCGCCTTGAACCTAATTACAAACCTTCATTAGAGGTCGCGTCAACCCTAATTCCAAAGTTCAATTAGCGGATGCCTCGACCCTAATTCCAAAGTTCAATTAGCAGTCGTCTCAACCCAAATCCCAAAATTTAATTAGCGGTCATCTCGACCCTAATTCCAAAGTTTAATTAGAGGTTGCCTTGACCCTAATCCCAAAGTTCAAATTAGCGGTAGCCTCGACCCTAATTAAAAAGTTCAATTAGCGGTCTCCTGGACCCGAATTCCACAGTTTAATTACAGGTGGCCTCGACCCTAATTCCAAAGTTCAATTAGCAGTCGTTTCGACCCAAATCCAAAAGTTTAATTAGAGGTCGTCTCGACCTTAATTCCAAAGTTCAAATTACCGGTCGCCTAGACCCTAATTAAAAAGTTCAATTAGCGGTCTCTTGTACCCGAATTCCACAGTTTAATTACAGGTGGCCTCGACCCTAATTCCAAAGTTCAATTAGCAGTCGTCTCGACCCAAATCCAAAAGTTTAATTAGAGGTCGTCTCAACCCTAATTCCAAAGTTCAAATTACCGGTCGCCGAGACCCAAATTAAAAAGTTCAATTAGCGGTCGCCTGGACCCTAATTCGAAAGCTTAATTAGAGGTTGCCTCGACCCTAATTCCAAAGTTCAATTAGGCGTTGCATCGACCCTAATTCCAAAGCTTAATTAGAGGCCGCTTCAACCCTAATTCCAAAGTTCAATTAGCGGTCGTCTCGACCCTAATTCCAAAGTTCAATTATTAGTCATCTCGACCCAAATCCCAAAGTTTAAATAGCGGTTTTCTCCACCCCAATTACAAAGTTTAATTTGAGGTCGCCTCGACCCTAATTCCGAAGCTTAATTAGAGGTCGCTTCAACACTAATTCCAAAGTTCAAATTAGCGGTAGCCTTGACCCTAATTAAAAAGTTCAATTAGCGGTCTCCTGGACCCGAATTCCACAGTTTAATAGCAGGTGGCCTCGACCCTAATTCCAAAGTTTAATTAGCAGTCGTCTCGACCCAAATCCCAAAGTTTAATTAGTGGTCGTCTCGACTCTAATTCCAAAGTTCAATTAGCGGTCGTCTCGACCATAATTCCAAAATTCAAATTAGCGGTCGCCTCGGCCCTAATTAAAAAGTTCATTTAGCGGTCGCCTCGACCCTAATTACAAAGTTTAATTAGAGGTCGCCTCGGCCCTAATTCCAAAGTTCAAATTAGCGGTCGCCTCGACCCTAATTAAAAAGTTCAATTAGCGGTCCCCTCGACCCTAATTCCAAAGTTCAATTAGCAGTCGTCTCGACCCAAATCCCAATGTTTAATTAGCGGTTGTCTCGACCCTAATTCCAAAGTTTAATTAGAGGTCGCCTCGACCCTAATTCCAAAGTTCAAATTAGTGGCCGCCTCGACCCTAATTCCAAACTTCAAATTAGCGGTCGCCTCGACTCTAATTCAAATGTTCAATTAGCGGTCGCCTGGACCCTAATTACAAAGTTTAATTAGAGGTCGCGTCGACCCTAATTCCAAAGCTGGATTAGAGGTTGCCTCGACCCTAATTCCAAATTTTAATTAGATGTCGCCTCGACCCTAATTCCCGAAGTTCAAATTAGCGGTCGACTCGACCCTAATTAAAATGGTTCAATTAGCGGTCGCCTGGACCCTAATTCCAAAGTTTAATTAGCCGTCGCCTGGACCCTAATTCGAAAGCTTAATTAGAGGTCGCCTTGACCATAATTAAAAGGTTCAATTAGCATTTGCTTCGACCCTAATTCCAATGCTAAATTAGAGGCCGCCTCGACCCTAATTCCAAAGATCAATTAGTGGTCGCATCGACCCTAATTCCAAAGCTTAATTAGAGGCCGCTTCAACCCTAATTCCAAAGTTCAATTAGGAGTCGTCTCGACCCAAATCCCAAAGTTTAATTAGCGGTCGTCTCGACCCTAATTACAAAGTTTAATTTGAGGTCGCCTCGACCATAATTCCGAAGCTTAATTAGAGGTCGCTTCAACACTAATTCCAAAGTTCAAATTAGCGGTAGCCTCAAACCTAATTAAAAAGTTCTATTAGCGGTCTCCTGGACCCGAATTCCACAGTTTAATTACAGGTGGCCTCGACCTAAATTCCAAAGTTCAATTATCAGTCGTCTAGACCCAAATCCCAAAGTTTAATTAGCGGTCGTCTCGACCGTAATTCCAAAGTTCAATTAGCGGTCGCCTCGACCCTAATTAAAAAGTTCATTTAGCGGTCGCCTCGACCCTAATTACAAAGTTTAATTAGAGGTCGCCTCGACTTTAATTCCAAAGTTTAATTAGAACTCGCCTCAACCCTAATTCCAAAGTTCAAATTAGCGGTTGCCTCGACCCTAATTCCGAAGCTCAAATTAGTGGTCGCCTCGACCCTAATTAAAAAGTTCTACTAGTGGTCGCATCGACCCTAATTCCAAAGTTCAAATTAATGGTCGACTCGACCCTAATTAAAAAGTTCAATTAGCGGTCGCCTCGACCCTAATTCGAAAGTTCAATTAGCAGCCATCTCGACCCAAATCCCAAAGTTTAATTAGTGGTCGTCTAGACCCTAATTTCGAAGTTTAATTAGAGGTCGCGTCGACCCTAATTCCAAAGTTTAATTAGAGATCACCTCGACCTTAATTGCAAAGTTCAAATTAGCGATCTCCTCGACTCTAATTAAAAAGTTCAATTAGCGGTCCCTTGACCCTAATACCAAAGCTCAATTAGAGGCCGCCTCGACCATAATTCCAAAGTTCTATTAGTGGTCGCATCGACCCTAATTGCAAAGTTCAAATTAGCGGTAGCCTCGATCCTAATTAAAAAGTTCAATTAGTGGTCTCTTGGAACCTAATTCCACAGTTTAATTACAAGTTGCGTCGACCCTAATTCTAAAGTTCAATTAGCAGTCGTCTCGACCCAAATCCCAAAGTTTAATTAGAGGTCGTCTCGACCCTAATTCCAAAGTTGAATTAGAGGTCGCCTAGACCCTAATTCCAAAGTTTAATTAGAGGTCGCATCGACCCTAATTCCAAAGTTCAAATTAGATGTCGTCTCGACCCTAATTAAAAAGTTCAATTAGCAGTCGCCTGGGCCCTAATTCCAAGGTTTAATTAGCGGTCGCCTGGACCCTAATTCCATAGCTTAATTAGAGGTCGCCTCGACCCTTACTAAAAAGTTCAATTAGCGGTCGCTTCGACCCTAATTCCAATGCTGAATTAGAGGCCGCCTCGACCCTAATTCCAAAGTTCAATTAGCGGTCGCCTCGACCCTAATTCCAAACTTTAGGGGCCGCTTCAACCCTAATTCCAAAGTTCAATTAGCGGTCACCTCGACCCTAATTAAAAAGTTCAATTAGCGGTCTCCTGGACCCGAATTCCACAGTTTAATTACAGGTGGCCTCGACCCTAATTCCAAAGTTTAATTAGAGGTCGCCTCGACCCTAATTCCAACGTTCAAATTAGCAGTCGCCTCGACCCTAACTCCAAAGTTCAAATTAGCGGTCGCCTCGACCCTAATTAAAAAGTTCAATTAGCGGTCGCCTTGACCCTAATACCAAAGCTCAATTAGAGGACGTCTCGACCATAATTCCAAAGTTCAATTAGTGGTCGCATCGACCCTAATTGCAAAGTTCAAATTAGCGGTAGCCTCGATCCTAATTAAAAAGTTCAATTAGTGGTGTCTTGGAACCTAATTCCACAGTTTAATTACAAGTTGCGTCGACCCTAATTCCAAAGTTCAATTAGCAGTCGTCTCGACCCAAATCACAAAGTTTAATTAGCGGTCGTCTCGACTCTAATTCCAAAGTTGAATTAGAGGTCGCCTACACCCTAATTCCAAAGTTTAATTAGAGGTCGCCTCGACCCTAATTCCAAAGTTCAAATTAGATGTCGTCTCGACCCTAATTAAAAAGTTGAATTAGCAGTCGCCTGGGCCCTAATTCCAAAGTTTAATTAGCGGTCGCCTGGACCCTAATTCCATAGCTTAATTAGAGGTCGCCTCGACCCTTATTAAAAAGTTCAATTAGCGGTCGCCTCGACCCTAATTCCAAACTTTAGAGGCCGCTTCAACCCTAATTCCAAAGTTCAATTAGCGGTCACCTCGACCCTAATTAAAAAGTTCAATTAGCGGTCTCCTGCACCCGAATTCCACAGTTTAATTACAAGTGGCCTCGACCCTAATTCCAAAGTTCAATTAGCAGTCGTCTCGACCCAAATCCCAAAGTTTGATTAGCGATCGTCTCGACCCTAATTCCAAAGTTCAATTAGCGGTCGCGTCGACCCTAATTTCAAAGTTGAATTAGAGGTCGCCTCGACCCTAATTCCAAAGTTCAAATTAGCGGTCGCCTCGACCCTAACTCCAAAGTTCAAATTAGCAGTCGCCTCGACCCTAACTAAAAAGATCAATTAGCGGTCGCCTGGAACCTAATTACAAACCTTCATTAGAGGTCGCGTCGACCCTAATTCCAAGGCTGAATTAGAGGTCGCCTCGACCCTAATTCCAAAGTTCCATTAGCGGATGCCTCGACCCTAATTCCAAAGTTCAATTAGCAGTCGTCTCAACCCAAATCCCAAAATTTAATTAGCGGTCATCTCGACCCTAATTCCAAAGTTTAATTACAGGTCACCTTGACCCTAATTCCAAAGTTCAAATTGGCGGTCTCCTCAACCCTAATTCCGAAGCTTAATTAGAGACCACTTCAACCCTAATTCCAAAGTTCAATTAGCGGTCGCCTCGACCCTAATTAAAAAGTTCAATTACCGATCGCCTCGACCCTAATTCCAAAGCTTAATTAGAGGTCGTCTCAGCCCTAATTAAAAAGTTCAATTAGCGGTCGCCTGGACCCTAATTACAATGGTTAATTAGAGGTCGCCTCGACCCCAATTCCAAAGCTTAATTAGAGGTCGTTTCGACACTAATTCCAAAGTTCAAATTAGCGGTAGCCTCGACCCTAATTAAAAAGTTCAATTAGCAGTCTCCTGAACCCGAATTCCACAGTTTAATTACAGGTTGCCTCGACCCTAATTCCAAAGTTCAATTAGCAGTCGTCTCGACCCAAATCCCAAAATTTAATTAGCGGTCGTCTGGACCCTAATTCCAAAGTTTAATTAGAGGTTTCGTCGACCCTTCTTCCAAAGTTCAATTAGCGGTCGCCTTGACCCTAATTCCAAAGTTCAATTAGCGGTCGCCTCGACCCTAATTTCAAAGTTGAATTAGAGGTCGCCTCGACACTAATTCCAAAGTTCAAATTAGCGGTCGACTCGACCCTAATTCCAAAGTTCAAATTAGCGGTCGCCTCGACCCTAATTAAAAAGATCAATTAGCGGTCGCCTTGAACCTAATTACAAACCTTCATTAGAGGTCGCGTCGACCCTAATTCCAAAGTTGAATTAGAGGTCGCCTCGACCCTAATTCCAAAGTTCAATTAGCGGATGCCTCGACCCTAATTCCAAAGTTCAAATTAGCGGTCGCCTCGACCCTAATTAAAAAGATCAATTAGCGGTCGCCTTGAACCTAATTACAAACCTTCATTAGAGGTCGCGTCGACCCTAATTCCAAAGCTGAATTAGAGGTCGCCTCGACCCTAATTCCAAAGTTCAATTAGCGGATGCCTCGACCCTAATTCCAAAGTTCAATTAGCAGTCGTCTCAACCCAAATCCCAAAATTTAATTAGCGGTCATCTCGACCCTAATTCCAAAGTTTAATTAGAGGTCGCCTTGACCCTAATCCCAAAGTTCAAATTAGCGGTAGCCTCGACCCTAATTAAAAATTTCAATTAGCGGTCTCCTGGACCCGAATTCCACAGTTTAATTACAGGTGGCCTCGACCCTAATTCCAAAGTTCAATTAGCAGTCGTTTCGACCCAAATCCAAAAGTTTAATTAGAGGTCGTCTCGACCCTAATTCCAAAGTTCAAATTACCGGTCGCCTAGACCCTAATTAAAAAGTTCAATTAGCGGTCTCTTGTACCCGAATTCCACAGTTTAATTACAGGTGGCCTCGACCCTAATTCCAAAGTTCAATTAGCAGTCGTCTCGACCCAAATCCAAAAGTTTAATTAGAGGTCGTCTCAACCCTACTTCCAAAGTTCAAATTACCGGTCGCCGAGACCGTAATTAAAAAGTTCAATTAGCGGTCGCCTGGACCCTAATTGGAAAGCTTAATTAGAGGTTGCCTCGATCCTAATTCCAAAGTTCAATTAGGCGTTGCATCGACCCTAATTCCAAAGCTTAATTAGAGGCCGCTTCAACCCTAATTCCAAAGTTCAATTAGAGGTCGCCTCGACCCTAATTCCAAAGTTGAATTAGAGGTCGCCTCGACCCTAATTCCAAAGTTCAAATTAGCGGTCGACTCGACCCTAATTCCAAAGTTCAAATTAGCGGTTGCCTCGACCCTAATTAAAAAGATCAATTAGCAGTCGCCTTGAACCTAATTACAAACCTTCATTAGAGGTCGCGTCGACCCTAATTCCAAAGCTGAATTAGAGGTCGCCTCGACCTTAATTCCAAAGTTCAATTAGCGGATGTCTCGACCCTAATTCCAAAGTTCAAATTAGCAGTCGCCTCGACCCTAATTAAAAAGATCAATTAGCGGTCGCCTTGAACCTAATTACAAACCTTCATTAGAGGTCGCGTCGACCCTAATTCCAAAGCTGAATTAGAGGTCGCCTCGACCCTAATTCCAAAGTTCAATTAGCGGATGCCTCGACCCTAATTCCAAAGTTCAATTAGCAGTCGTCTCAACCCAAATCCCAAAATTTAATTAGCGGTCATCTCGACCCTAATTCCAAAGTTTAATTAGAGGTCGCCTTGACCCTAATCCCAAAGTTCAAATTAGCGGTAGCCTCGACCCTAATTAAAAATTTCAATTAGCGGTCTCCTGGACCCGAATTCCACAGTTTAATTACAGGTGGCCTCGACCCTAATTCCAAAGTTCAATTAGCAGTCGTTTCGACCCAAATCCAAAAGTTTAATTAGAGGTCGTCTCGACCCTAATTCCAAAGTTCAAATTACCGGTCGCCTAGACCCTAATTAAAAAGTTCAATTAGAGGTCTCTTGTACCCGAATTCCACAGTTTAATTACAGGTGGCCTCGACCCTAATTCCAAAGTTCAATTAGCAGTCGTCTCGACCTAAATCCAAAAGTTTAATTAGAGGTCGTCTCAACCCTAATTCCAAAGTTCAAATTACCGGTCGCCGAGACCGTAATTAAAAAGTTCAATTAGCGGTCGCCTGGACCCTAATTGGAAAGCTTAATTAGAGGTTGCCTCGATCCTAATTCCAAAGTTCAATTAGGCGTTGCATCGACCCTAATTCCAAAGCTTAATTAGAGGCCGCTTCAACCCTAATTCCAAAGTTCAATTAGCGGTCGCCTCGACCCTAATTCCAATGTTCAATTATTAGTCATCTCGACCCAAATCCCAAAGTTTAATTAGCGGTTTTCTCGACCGCAATTACAAAGTTTATTTTGAGGTCGCCTCGACCCTAATTCCGAAGTTTAATTAGAGGTCGCTTCAACACTAATTCCAAAGTTCAAATTAGCGGTAGCCTCGACCCTAATTAAACAGTTCAATTAGCGGTCTACTGGACCCGAATTCCACAGTTTAATTACAGGTGGCCTCGACCCTAATTCCAAAGTTTAATTAGCAGTCGTCTCGACCCAAATCCCAAAGTTTAATTAGTGGTCGTCTCGACTCTAATTCCAAAGTTCAATTAGCGGTCGTCTCGACCCTAATTCCAAAATTCAAATTAGCGGTCGCCTCGACCCTAATTAAAAAGTTCATTTAGCGGTCGCCTCGACCCTAATTACAAAGTTTAATTAGAGGTCGCCTCGGCCCTAATTCCAAAGTTCAAATTAGCGGTCGCCTCGACCCTAATTAAAAAGTTCTACTAGCCGTCGCATCGACCCTAATTTCCAAAGTTCAAATTAGCGGTCGCCTCGACCCTAATTAAAAAGTTCAATTAGCAGTCCCCTCGACCCTAATTCCAAAGTTTAATTAGAGGTCGCCTCGACCCTAATTCCAAAGTTCAAATTAGTGGCCGCCTCGACCCTAATTCCAAACTTCAAATTAGCGGTCGCCTCGACTCTAATTCAAATGTTCAATTAGCGGTCGCCTGGACCCTAATTACAAAGTTTAATTAGAGGTCGCGTCGACCCTAATTCCAAAGCTGAATTAGAGGTTGCCTCGACCCTAATTCCAAATTTTAATTAGATGTCGCCTAGACCCTAATTCCCGAAGTTCAAATTAGCGGTCGACTCGACCCTAATTAAAAAGTTCAATTAGCGGTCGCCTGGACCCTAATTCCAAAGTTTAATTAGCCGTCGCCTGGACCCTAATTCGAAAGCTTAATTAGAGGTCGCCTTGACCATAATTAAAAGGTTCAATTAGCATTCGCTTCGACCCTAATTCCAATGCTAAATTAGAGGCCGCCTCGACCCTAATTCCAAAGATCAATTAGTGGTCGCATCGACCCTAATTCCAAAGCTTAATTAGAGGCCGCTTCAACCCTAATTCCAAAGTTCAATTAGCAGCCGTCTCGACCCAAATCCCAAAGCTTAATTAGCAGTCGTCTCGACCCTAATTACAAAGTTTAATTTGAGGTCGTCTCGACCCTAATTCCGAAGCTTAATTAGAGGTCGCTTCAACACTAATTCCAAAGTTCAAATTAGCGGTAGCCTCGAACCTAATTAAAAAGTTCTATTGGCGGTCTCCTGGACCCGAATTCCACAGTTTAATTACAGGTGGCCTCGACCTAAATTCCAAAGTTCAATTATCAGTCGTCTCGACCCAAATCCCAAAGTTTAATTAGCGGTTGTCTCGACCCTAATTCCAAAGTTCAATTAGTGGTCGCCTCGACCCTAATTAAAAAGTTCATTTAGCGGTCGCCTCGACCCTAATTACAAAGTTTAATTAGAGGTCACCTCGACTTTAATTCCAAAGCTTAATTAGAACTCGCCTCAACCCTAATTCCAAAGTTCAAATTAGCGGTTGCCTCGACCCTAATTCCAAAGCTCAAATTAGTGGTCGCCTCGACCCTAATTAAAAAGTTCTACTAGCGGTCGCGTCGACCCTAATTCCAAAGTTCAATTAGCAGTCGTCTCGACCCAAATCCCAAAGTTTAATTAGCGGTCGTCTCGACCCTAATTCCAAAGTTGAATTAGAGGTCGCCTAGACCCTAATTCCAAAGTTTAATTAGAGGTCGCCTCGACCCTAATTCCAAAGTTCAAATTAGATGTCGTCTCGACCCTAATTAAAAAGTTCAATTAGCAGTCGCCTGGGCCCTAATTCCAAAGTTTAATTAGCGGTCGCCTGGATCCTAATTCCATAGCTTAATTAGAGGTCGCCTCGACCCTTATTAAAAAGTTCAATTAGCGGTCGCTTCGACCCTAATTCCAATGCTGAATTAGAGGCCGCCTCGACCCTAATTTCAAAGTTCAATTAGCGGTCGCCTCGATCCTAATTCGAAACTTTAGAGGCCGCTTCAACCCTAATTCCAAAGTTCAATTAGCGGTCACCTCGACCCTAATTAAAAAGTTCAATTAGCGGTCTCCTGGACCCGAATTCCACAGTTTAATTACAGGTGGCCTCGACCCTAATTCCAAAGTTCAATTAGCAGTCGTCTCGACCCAAATCCCAAAGTTTGATTAGCGGTCGCGTCGACCCTAATTCCAAAGTTCAATTAGCGGTCGCGTCGACCCTAATTTCAAAGTTGAATTAGAGGTCGCCTCGACCCTAATTCCAACGTTCAAATTAGCGGTCGCCTCGACCCTAACTCCAAAGTTCAAATTAGCGGTCGCCTCGACCCTAACTAAAAAGATCAATTAGCGGTCGCCTGGAACCTAATTACAAACTTTCATTAGAGGTCGCGTCGACCCTAATTCCAAGGCTGAATTAGAGGTTGCCTCGACCCTAATTCCAAAGTTCCATTAGCGGATGCCTCGACCCTAATTCCAAAGTTCAATTAGCAGTCGTCTCAACCCAAACCCCAAAATTTAATTAGCGGTCATCTCGACCCTAATTCCAAAGTTTAATTACAGGTCACCTTGACCCTAATTCCAAAGTTCAAATTAGCGGTCTCCTCAACCCTAATTCCGAAGCTTAATTAGAGGCCACTTCAACCCTAATTCCAAAGTTCAATTAGCGGTCGCCTCGACCCTAATTAAAAAGTTCAATTACCGGTCGCCTCGACCCTAATTCCAAAGCTTAATTAGAGGTCGTCTCAGCCCTAATTAAAAAGTTCAATTAGCGGTCGCCTGGACCCTAATTACAATGGTTAATTAGAGGTCGCCTCGACCCTAATTCCAAAGCTTAATTAGAGGTCGTTTCGACACTAATTCCAAAGTTCAAATTAGCGGTAGCCTCGACCCTAATTAAAAAGTTCAATTAGCGGTCTCCTGAACCCGAATTCCACAGTTTAATTACAGGTTGCCTCGACCCTAACTCCAAAGTTCAATTAGCAGTCGTCTCGACCCAAATCCCAAAATTTAATTAGCGGTCGTCTGGACCCTAATTCCAAAGTTTAATTAGAGGTTTCGTCGACCCTTCTTCCAAAGTTCAATTAGCGGTCGCCTTGACCCTAATTCCAAAGTTCAAAGTAGCGGTCGCCTCGACCTTAATTAAAAAGTTCAATTAGCGGTCACCTGGACCATAATTACAAAGTTTAATTAGAGGTCGCCTCGACCCTAATTCCAAAGCTTAATTAGAGGTCGCCTCGACCCTAATTCCAAAGTTCAAATTAGCGGTTGCCTCGACCCTAATTCCAAAGTTCAAATTAGCGATCGCCTCGACCTTAATTAAAAAGCTCAATTGGTGGTCGCCTCGACCCTAATTCCTAAGCTTAATTAGAAGCCGCCTCGACCCTAATTACAAAGTTCAATTAGCAGTCGCATCGACCCTAATTCCAAAGTTCAAATTAGCGGTCACCTCGACCCTAATTAAAATGTTCAATTAGCAGTCGTCTCGACCCAAATCCCAAAGTTTAATTAGAGGTCGCCTCGACCCTAATTCCAAATTTCAAATTAGCGGTCGCCTGGACCCTAATTCAAAAGTTTAATTAGCGGTCTCCTGGACCCTAATTCCAAAGTTCAATTAGCGGTCGCCTCGACCCTAATTCCAAAGTTCAAATTAGCGATCGCCTCGACCCTAATTAAAATGTTCAATTAGTGGTCACTTCGACCCTAATTCCAAAGCTTAATTAGAGGCCGCCTCGACCCTAATTCCAAAGTTCAATTAGTGGTCGCATCGACCCTAATTCCAAAGCTCAAATTAGCGGTCGCCTCGACCCTAATTAAAAAGTTCTACTAGCGGTCGCCTTGACCCTAATTCCAAAGTTCAAATTAGCAATCGCCTCGACCCTAATTCCAAAGCTTAATTAGAGGCCGCTTCAACCCTAATTCCAAAGTTCAATTAGCGGTCGCCTCGACCCTAATTAAAAAGTTCAATTACCGGTCGCCTCAACCCTAATTCCAAAGCTTAATTAGAGGTCGCCTCAACCCTAATTAAAAAGTTTAATTAGCGGTCGCCTCGACCCTAATTACAAAGTTTAATTAGAGGTCGCCTCGACCCTAATTCCAAAGCTTAATTAGAGGTCGCTTCGACACTAATTCTAAAGTTCAAATTAGCGGTAGCCTCGACCCTAATTAAAAAGTTCAATTAGCGGTCTCCTGGACCCTAATTCAATAGTTTAATTACAGGTTGCCTCGACCCTAATTCCAAAGTTCAATTAGCAGTCGTCTCGATCCAAATCCCAAAATTTAATTAGCGGTCATCTCAACCCTAATTCCAAAGTTTAATTAGAGGTCGGCTCGACCCTATGGAAAGTTGTAACATGTAGAGAAGTTAAATTCACATAATCACGTTGTCATAAATCACATAATCCTAAGCCGTACGACCTAAACTGACACGACACAACAAGACGCTTTAGACCCTAGGCCATTGGACCCAAAGAGCTCTAATACCAACTGTAGCGGGCGCGCCAAACGGGTAACGCACGCCCCGCACCGAGTCTCGACCCGGAACTGAAATATAATTCTGCCCCAAATCAAAACCCGGCGAACGACACACATTTACTCAATCACTAGGCGGGGATTTCAAAGACGAAACAGACAACAAAAGTGCGGAAGCGAAAAACAAAGCAAAACAATAAACCATTGCATAACTATTAAAGCCCACCGAGGCCAGCGAAATTCAATTACAACTTACCACAATGAAATACACGGGTTCAATAAAATATCCCGACCGTCTAGAATAACGAGTTCAGTATAATAATCCCGATTATAAATACATAGTAGCATAAGTATCCTAATACATATATCATAATGAAATGTCAAACGGGAATAAGAGTTTACATATGCCAAAAATAAATGCAACTCTACTGAGACGATGACGACGAACAATCCTGCCTAGTGTCCTGAAACCAACACCAAGGGTGAAACAGTTGGTCAAACGACTAAGTGAGGGAATAATAATGTATATTATAAAACGGAAGTAAATCACCATTTTCAAACTTAAAAGAAATCAACATAAAAGATAGGTTTTCGTAAACGGTTGGTGATTTAGCATAAAACATAGCATATCATTTCATATGACTCGGCGAGACGAGCCCTTAACTCCAATTTCCAAACATCCAACAGGAAACCACCCTTATTCCTCCAATGTAGGCGGACCGCTAAATCCAAACTACTCATAACATACAGTATAATCTCAGGTATTCAAAGGGCTGCCACTCCAGCCTCACCCCGAGCTCCCAAAGGTGGAGGGAACAAGAGGATGTACGCCGTAGACCCTACGTCTATCGGTTTCATCCTGCCATCCTTACTCCGAGCCGAAACATTCATGCAGACAGTTCATAACTCGCTTTTCAAATCATTTTCAGGTTGGTCGAAAAACCGTTCGAGACATGTCATGTGCGAGGCCGAAGGCCAAAGTTCGCCTTAGGAAATCAAAGAGGTTTTACATGTCTCTTTCGCAAACGTTTTAAAAGAGTATACGTAGTAATTTTTCATATCAAAACATTTTCTATAAATCGAATAAACGTAATAGGCATAAATATTTACTAAATATATAGAGACAGTATGAAAACAAATCATAAATCAAGGCTTATATGGGGAGAGGCTTAATTATATATATACATATAAGTATCGGAGTTAGAAACGGAAAGCCTCACCTGTTGGGTTAACAAAAATAGGGTAAAAGCAAGACCGGTGCGCTATTGTAGTGCCCCGCTCTACAGCCCCCGAACCTGCACAGATTCCCAAGCCAAGGACGGCGCCTCAACCCGAGAACCCATACAAACCAACGAGTCTATCCCGATACTTGGCCACAGTGAATCCCCAAAGACACAACAGTTAAACAATTCAGAAAACATAGCGGAAGCGAATTAATAACATATCAACATAAATGCCACTTCGGGGCCAATTCAAGTATCTAATAACATCAAAGCCCATTCAGGGGCAATGTAAAATAAATATAAACGGGTGGGGATCAATATAGCATTATATACATGCCAGGACAAAAGAATAATCTAACGAGAGAGTTACGGACAACAATCTAGACAACTCGGCAAAACCAAAAAGGCCTATCTAAGTACTGTTGCTAGTCCGACATGTGAGACATGTCGGTCTCTCAATCTACCTGAGGCAAGAACCAATAAAAGAGGGTGAGTCAAAGAACTCAGTGAAGATATGGTTACAGCAAGTCGAGTCACGCTTCCGGGTTTTAATATAAAATACATATGCCATAAAGAAGAAAAACAGAATGTGCTTTGACTTGTATATTCAATAAACAATAAAGACAATAACATAACAAAGCATTAAATAAATATCCCAGCGAGAGTAGGCTAGTTCCTCCTTATTTCTCCTCAAGACATTATAAAAACTCCATATCTGGTGTCGAACCAAGGAGCAACCCGAGGCTCGACTAAAGTGAATTTAAGGAAAGCGTGCAACACATGCAACACTCACCATCACTCCCAACCGTGGCTATCAACTCCTGACGGGCCACGATTGACGCTTAATTTTGGGAGAAGCACCTCGGGCAACACCCTAGATGCTCGCCCCAGATGCAACCTTCGGATACCATCCCAGGGCCCCGTGAAAAGTCCACAATTTTACTCACTTTTCAATAAAGGTTTGAGTGCCAAACGGGCAATTGGGAAAGTGAGTGACAACGAAGGGGGTAACTACAAGTTCAGTATGCGTCGGGTTGTTCTGACAAACTTCCCTAACGACTTTTGTAACGGCCCGAAAATTCGTGTTATGAACCGGGAGCCCGAATCGATTTCCCTCACGATTTATGATTTACTTTATTAATTATTATGTGATTTATATAACATTTTATGAATGAATGAATTTTAATATTTAAATCACGAATTGATAATGTGCGTTTAATTATATGAATTTTGACTGTAATTAGGTATTATTTGGGCAACATGAGTTTTTGAACTTATTTTGTGAAATTACGAAAATGCCCTTTCGTTTCTCGAATCAAGTCAATCATTTGACTAAGTCTCACATCTCTCCCTCTCACCTCACTCACGCAAACCACAGCAAAGGAGAAGAAAGAAAAGAAAGAAAAGGAGAAGGAAGAAGAAGGAGTTTTAAACGATCGTCCCGACTCCGTTTCTCGACGGATTTTCGAACCGCTTACGCCTACGAACTCCTCACGATCTCTTCTACGAGTAAGCCTTTCACGTTCCTCTTGTTTAATGTCTCCTATGCCTCATATTTCTCAATTTTGTTTATAGTTGAATAAATTAGGTTTTATATGATTTTGAGAGAATTTATGGATGGATTTTCGTGTTTATTGTTTCTATGTGTAGCTAATATGTTGTAGATCATTATATGTAAATATTAGGGCGTAATTTGCATGTTTAGATGATTAAATGTTGGATTTAGGATTGAATTTGCGAAGGTTTCTCGCTTCTGTGAATTTTTAGCTCTTTCTTGACGCACACGGGCTTTGCACACGGGGTGTGGCAAGCCCGTGTGGAGGTACACGGCGTGTGGAGGTACACGGCCTCTTGCACGGCCGTGCAAGAGACCGTGCGCATGGTGCATGGTGCACGGCCTTGTGCACACGGCCTCACGTGCATGTCTTTTTGGTGTGCACACGGCCTCAAGGCCGTGTGCATGAGCCCGTGTGGACCGGCATGAACAGCTCCTTGACCTTCTGTAAGTCAGGGGCTGTTTTGGCCTACGGGTCCCGCCATGGCTCGTCTTTTCTGAATTCTTTCTTCGCTCGTGTATTCGATATATATGAAATAGATATGAATTGTATGATTTATGAATTTATAGCATGTTCGGGTCTATGAATAGTATGTTTTAAGTTTTCGTCAAATTTTCTAACTTTTGTATATGAAGTCCGATTTTCCCGAAATTCGAATGCATTCTCCCTTATGGTATTTAAAGCATGTCTGTAAAGTTTCGTTGCATTTGGACTTGATTTGCATTTTTAAATTATGAATTACTCCGTTTTCGTTTGATAATTGAACCTAAGTGCTTTATGTGATTGTATAACGTGCTTTTACGCGTTCCTATGCTTTCGTATGAGCCGTGCGTCGTCGTATGTCTTACGTGGTTATGTCATTTGTCAATTGCAGGTTTCACTCTCGTGGATTAGGTTGCTCGTTTCCGTTTTGGGCTTTCTTTTGGTTTGTCGCCAGGTGAGGTTTCTATTGTTATCCCGTATTATGTAGATATGTACTGTAACGACCCAGAAATCCGAGAATTAATGTGAGTATTTTACGCATTAATTATCTTTCTTAATCCCTAAATTCTCGTTATATGTGAACTATTATATATTATTTTAGTATAAGAACCAATGTGATAATATTAATTGCGAATTTAAATTACGTGTCTATATTGCGTTTGTTTAATATTTAATTGTTATATTTGATCGACGCGTATTTTATTGGATTTTCTAAAATTACTAAAATAACCCTTCGTATTTTTCGATATTTTGAAGATATTTGATAAAAGTATCAAAGTTTCATTTCAAACTCTTATTTCAAATTAGAGAGAGAGAGAGAAGAAGAAAATGAGAATTTTTTCTCCCGAAGCCCGAATCGATCGTGCCGAGCTCGAATCTCTGTGGAATTTCGCGCCAATCGTTTTTAAACGATCCTTTCGTCGATACCTTTCTATAGGTACCAATTTCCCCAAATTCTTTTACGGATTTTCGATGATTTGAGATTATTTGTTTATTTCGGGATTTTTAGGTTAAATGTTTAGATCGAGCCCGTTTCTTGATCAATTCATGATTTTATTGGATGTAAATGTGAATTAGTTGATGATTAATGATTGTTATAATTTGTGAGTGTTAACTTGCGTTATAAATATGTGTTTTGATGATTTTTGGCTCGAATTTTTGAAAAACCCGTAACTTTCTGCTGGTGCTGTTAAACCACACGGGCTAACGCACGGTCTTGAGCAAGACCGTGCAGGAGCCCGTGTGCAGCTCATTTATCTTGCACGGGCTTGAGCCCGTGCACCAAGCCAGTGTGTTTGGCCGTGTGTGCGTGCACGGTCTTGACACTGTGTTCAAGACCGTGCACCAGGCCGTGTGAAACACTTAGACAATTTTTCCAGCTTTTTCAAATGTTGCTCTCGGCAATTGAGTCTTCGGGTCACCATTTTTGGTTGACTTTTTGCATACGGACTCCAAAAATTACACCGTTTTCACCTATAGAACCCTTATATTTTGTAGATTAATATTTTGGAGTGTTTATTTAATTTCGCCCTCGTTCGGGCTGTGAATAGTGTAATTCTAATTATGTGTATTATTGACAACTTGTCGGAATTGTGTGAAACTTACATGATAGCTTCTTTACATATTATAATTGGCATATGCATGATTGGAAACATGTTTGGTTAGCCGTTCATCCAATAATTGCTTATTTGCGCTTTTAGTGTTCGTTGTCGTTATTAATTCGTATAGGTCTTGTCTTGTCTCCAGATCAGTCCGGCGTTGGAGTCCAGTGAGTCTAGCAGCTAGGCTTTCTCTTTTTGATTTCCAGGTGAGGATTTAAACTTTTACTGGGCTTGAACATATATATATACAATTGCGAACCCCCTAATCCCTTATTAATGTATTATATATTTCGAGTTTATATTTTTATGTTTTATCCTCAAATCAATTAATATCAAAATTATACATTATTAAACCAAATTGATTTGTTTTCAAAAGGGCAAGAAAACTATTTATTTTACGTGACGGTTTGACTTCGGATTTAATCCTTTGTCGTCACCCTTGCTTAGAGTGTCGTTTGGCATTCAAATGGGTTTTTTTTTTTTTAAAGCGAGCAAATACATGATTATTTTCAAGATGGGCCCGGGAAGGTATCCGAAGGTTACATCTGGGGACGGGCGTCCAGGGTGTAATCCGAGGTGCTTCTCCCAAAAATAAGCGTCAATCGTGGCCCGTCAGGAGATGATAGCCACGGTTGGGAGCGATGGTGGGTGTTGCATTCGTTGCACATTTTCCTAAAATTCATTATGGTTGGGCTTCGGGTTGCTCCTTAGCTTGACACCGGCGATGATGTAGTTTTACATGAACCGTGGAGAAATATGGAGGAACAGGCCTATTCTCGCTGGGATCGTATTTACGGCTTTATAGTGTTATTGATTTTAATTTTTAATTGTATATCCAAGTCGAAGCATATTCCGGTTTCTTCATTATCGCATATGTATTTTCTATAAAAATCCGGAAGCATGACTCAACTTGTTCTCACATCTTCACTGAGTATTTTGACTCACCCTCTTTTAATTGGTTCTTGCCTAAGGTTTGAGAGAGACCGACATGTCTTACGTGTCAGATGGGCAACAGTGCATAGATAGGCTTTTTGGTTTTGTCGAGTCTCGTTAGTTGTCTTTTATTCTCTCGTTCATTATTCTTTTCAACCTGGATTGTAGATTATATTATTTTGATCCCCGTAACTTTTTATTAAATTATGTTGCCCCTGAATGGGCTGTTGTTGATAATTGTTAATGTATTGGCCCCGGAGTGGTATTTTTTGTTTATATGAATTTAAATGCTTCCGCTATATATTCTCTGATTTATTTAAATGTTTTTGGGGATTCACTGTTGCCAGGTGTCGGGATTGACCAGTTAGCTTGCACGGGTTCTCGGGTTCAGGCACTGTACCCGGCTTGGGAATCCGTGCAGGTTCGGGGGCTGTAGAGCGGGGCGCTACATGTACTATTGAGCCTCACTAAATAAGCCTCGCATGTGTAATTTATGTTTTCATCCCGTATTACTATATGTAGTAAATACTTTATGCTTATTATCTTTATGAGGTTTAAGAACAACGGATTTGATATTAAATGAATAATATGTATATGATTTCGAAATGTTTTCAAAAAGAGACAAGCGAACTATGTTTCGATTTAAATGTAATTTTGGGTTTGGAAACCTTCTCGTTGAGTGAAGTCGTTAGGGCGGGTTTCTCCCCCAAGACGATGGAACATCCGGTTGCGTTTCCTACCGTTACATCGCCTGTCTCGAATGGCCCTTTTGGCCCTCCCCGAAATGTCTTGATTCCTATTTTAATAGGAAGATGATAGTTATGAAAATGCGAGATACGATATGTATGATATGTTATATAGGCCCGGAGTATGGTGATCGGATGAAGCCGGATAGACAGCGGGTCTACGGTGGAATTCGGTAGCTTGCTCCATGTTTACCAGGAGCACGGGTGAGGCCGGAGTGGCAACCTTTGTGCTCCTGTGACGGAGACTTTTTGTCAGCCGTGAGATAGGCTATTATGCCTATAGAGCAGTTGGATTTAGCGGTCGTTCTGCTACATGGGAGGAATAAGGTTGGTATGGTTTTCAGGTATGTTATGATATGATATGAGGAGTTGAGGGCTCGTCTCGCCGAGCAATATGATATGTCCCGTTATGTTATGGTATGATAGATCACCAAAAATTTATGAAAACCCTTCTTTTACATTTGTTTTCTTTTAAGTTAAAATGGTGATTTATTCCCGTATGCTATTATGTATGTACCCCCTTTTTCCCCTCACTTAGTCTTTTGACTAACCCTCCCTGCTTTAAACCTTATCTGTTTCAGGTGGTAACTAGGTGGGCATCGTCAGTCTTGTATCGCGGGTTTTCTTTCTTTTCGGTGATTGTTCCTTTCTAGATTGTTTTAAGTTCATGATTATGTTATATGTATTTGTTACCGGGATATTGTATCGAACCCGTTTATTATATTATAGTAATTGAATCCCGCTAGCCTTGGTGGGCTTTAACTATTTGTGCAATTGAGCTGCTGCTTTGAATGTTGCTATATGGAATTTAATTTGGTTGTTGCTTCCGCTCCCGCTTTGTTGTCGTCAGTTGTTCTTTTTACAAAAAAAGCCCCGCCTAGTGATTGAGTAAATCGGTTTGCCGTTCACCGGGTTTCGATTCAGGTCGGATTCCATTTCGGTTCTGGGTCAGGGCTCGGTGCGGGGCGTGCGTTACCCGTTTGGGGCGCCCGCTACAACTTTCCTCATAGACCCAAGTCCTAAGTCAAATCATCACATTAAAAAGAAAGAGTTTACTTGCCCTTTTGAAAACAAATCAATTTTGGATAGTAATGTATAAGTTGATATTAAATGATTTGTTGATAAAATCATAAAGATATATGCTCAAAATATTTAATACTAATAATAAGGGAAGAAAGAATAAAAGATCGAGCAAAACAAAGGGATACGGGGATTTCGCATGTATACATAGACATATATGTTCAAGCCCAGTTTAAATAATTTAAATCCTCACCTGGTGTGCCAAAAAGAATGCCTAGCAGCTACAACTCACTGCTCTCCGACCTTAGACTGATCTATAGACAAGACAGGACCTAGACGAATTAATAACGACTCTTAAAAGCGCAAATAGGTAATTAATTGACGAACGGCTAACCAAACGAATCCACAATCATGCATATGCCAATAATAAGATTTATGGAAGCTACCACGTAAATATCAAGTAATTTCGACAAGTTTCCAAAAATGCATACACGTAAAATTACACTATTCACAGTCCGAACGAGGTCGGAATTTATCAAACTATTCATAATATTAATCTACAACTTGAGAGGAATCTATAGGTGAAATCGGTGTAATTTTTGGAGTTCGGATGCGAAAAGTCAACTTAAAATAGCGAGACATTGACTCAATTCCTGAGAGCAACTTAAGAAAAGGCTGGAAAAATATTCTAAGTCTTTTGCACCGGCCTGTGCACGGTCTTGGACACACTGTCAAGACCACGCGCTGCAAACGGCCAAATGCACGCCCGTGCAGGCAAAAAGAGTGGCGTACGGGCTCCTGCACGGTCTTGATCAAGACCGTGCGTTAGCCCGTGTGGATCAACAGCAGACAGCAGAAAATCACGATTTCCACGAAAATCCGATCCAAAAATTCATATAAATCATTTTCTCGCGGAAATCAACACCCAATAATTACAATAAACATTAAACATCATCTAAGGAACATTTCTATCCAAGAAACACGAAAAATGATCAAGAAACGGGTTCACATTCATAAAAATTCATAATTATTTCCAAAATTGAAAATATGCTCAAAACCACCAACATTTGTAAAAAGAAATGGGGAAATTGGTACCTAAAGAGAGATCTTGTTGAGAGGATCTCGTACGTTCGAACGGCACAAAATTCCGTGGCGAAATAAGCTCAGGACGATCGATTCGGGCTTCAAATGCAAAATCCTCTTCTCTTCTCTCTCTCTCTCTCTCTCTATTTCGAAATTAGGGTTCAAAAGAGGGGTTGGAGACTTTTATCAAATAATTCGAAATGTCCAAAAATATGAAGGGGGTATTTCGGTAATTTTAGAAAATCCAATTTAAAATATTTTTGGCCAAATATATCAATATTAATATCAAACGGAATCTAATTACATAAGGATATAAATACGCATATAATATTATCACATAAGGTCATATAAGAAATATTAAAGTATAAGCACGTAATACGAGAAATAGGGGTAAGAAAGATAATTAGCGCGAAAAGAACTCACAATGATTTTCGGATTTCTGGGTCGTTACAGCTACTCCACGGGGGTATCGTCTGCAAAACACAAGAACACAACCATATAAGACTAACGACGACACACGGCTTATACGAAAGCATTAAAACACATAGAAGCACGTTAAAAGTCATTCATATCACTTAGGTTCACATTCTAACAAATATATAAATTGAATAAGCAAATCAAGTTAGAATGCGATAAAAGTTCCTAAATATGCAAAAAAGGCAATAAGGAAGTATGCATTCAAGTTTCGGAAGAAACGGGCAACATTTGAAAAATAGCCAAAAATGCCTAAACGAAAAACATGATCCAAACGAAGTTGGAAAAGCCCAAACTTCCTAAATTATGTATTTAATGATTTATAGGAGCTATGGGTGAAATCGGATCTCAAATCGGAGGTCAAACGAAGAAAGTCAACTTTTATAAATGCCCTTTGACCACCATTGCCGAGAGCAACAATCTGAAAATGGAGAAAGTTTGGTTAAGGCATACGCACTGCCTTGGGCACGGGCACGCGCACGGTCTTGAGCGCCTTCTCAAGATGGTGCAAACACTTGCACTGGCCTGCATACCGGCTTGCGCACGGGGGTGCGCAGGGCCATGCAAAGTGTAAAATGGGCGCACGGTCTTGGTGCATGGTCTCAAGACCGTGCATAAGACCGTGTGGATCATTAGAACAGTAGAAAAATCGCAGAATCGAAAAAACTTCGCGGGAATGAACCAAAAATCAACATTTAATCAATCAATCATGCAAATCTTAAGCTAATACTCATATATAATGATCTAATCTAATCTACCTATAGAACCAAGAATCACGTAAATCCATCCATAAAAACATTCAAAATCAACATATAACCTAAATGTTCAACTATTCACCAAAATCAGAAAAACGAAGCATAGGACGCATTAAACACGAAAGGTATGAGAAGGTTACTCGAAGAAGAGATCGCGAGGAGTTCGTAGGTTTTCACAGCTTGTAATTTGGTCGAAAAACGAGGTCGGGATGATCAATCCAAGCTTTTTCTTCTTCTTCTCTTTTTCCTTTCTTTTTCTTCTCCTTTCCCTTCTTATTTGAACGTGAATGAGGGAGAGAGAGTGACAGTGAGACTAAGTCAAAAAGTTGACTTGGGTTGAGAAACGAAGGGGTATTTTCGTAATTTTATAAAAATAACTCAAAAACATAAGTTGTCCAAATAAAACATAATTACAGTCAAAGTTCATGAAATTAAACGCACATTGACATATCGTGGTTTAAATACCAAAATGCACTCATTTATGAAATTGTTATATAAACCACATAATAATGATCAAATAAATAATGAAATCGCGTAAATAATCGATTCGGACTTACGGGATAATAACTCGGATTTTCGGGGCGCTACAGTATATGTGTGTGCATGTGGATTATAGGGATTAGATCCCTTTGGCTTCGTGCCGGAAGGAGCCGGCTGCCTATGTATCCCAAGGATCTTGGGAATCAGAACCAACGTAGTTCATACCCCCGAACTTCTGAGAGTGGGGTACAGAGTAGACATGTGAGGTTCGTCACGCCTCATTTTTGTAGAGTTTTGTGTTATTTTGTAAATAAAAGTTATAAAAGGAAAGTGCTCTTATGGAAAGAGTGACCTTTTGGGTATTTACGGGTAGAGGGGGGAGTAAAGCTCGAAGCTTTAGGCCCTCGTTCTGGGTTAACCAGAGAAGGGGATTCTTGTATTAAGAGAAAGCTTTCATGTTTATTTTGAAGGGTTTCTTACGAAAAGAGGAACCTTTCGGGTATTTACGGGATGAGGGGGAGTAAAGCTCGAAGCTTTAGGCCCTCATGCCGGGTTAACCAGAGGATTCTATCTTTTCCTAAGAATATCCTATTTTTGGAAAGTTTCCTAAAAAGGAAAGTTTTATTTATGGAAGTGTTTGTTTTTTACGGGACCTTGGGTTTAGTTCCTAGCTGTGAAGTCGTCCGGCCTTCGTTAAACCTATCGAGGGATTATAAGCCCTGCGCAAGGTGTCCGGCGAATCAGAAAAGGAACTAGATCTAGGTATATCTACCCTATATCCTATGCTCGAGAAGTTCGGGGTTTAGCACAAACACAGGAGGTGAGAAGTTTCAAGCAAGGAAGCGATAAAGCACTTAGACAAGCAGGAAACTGAAAAGGGGGCGGTAGGGTGCCTATTGTAGCCCAGGTGGGGTCGAGAAAGGGGAGTGTAGCGGGCGCCCCAAACGGGTAACGCACGCCCCGCACCGAGCCCCAACCCGGAACCGAAATGGGATCCGACCCGAACCGAAACCCGGCGAACGGCAAGCATTTACTCAATCACTAGACGGGGTTCTAAAAACAACGAAAAGACAGAGACGCGGAAGCAATATAAATAATCAAAGCAATAGAACATAATAAATACACAATTATTAAAGCCCACCAAGGCTAACAAAATTCAATTACATAATATCAAACGGGTTCGATAAATACATAATCTCGAATACAAATTAAATAAAATCCTAATATCCTAAAAATCTAATTCATATCATACGGAAAGGAATATACATGAGAAAATAAATACAACTCTACGACGACGACGACGAATCCCGCCTAGTATCCTGAAACCAATATAGGGTGAGACGGAGAGGGTTAGTCAAACGACTAAGTGAGGGGGAAAATAATAATGTATATAATAAAACGGAAGTAAATCACCAATTTTATAATTAAAAGAAATCAACATAAAAGAAAGGTTTTCGTAAACGGGTGGTGATTTAACATAAAACATAACTTATCATATGACTCGGCGAGTCGAGCCCTGAAACTCCAATAACCAAAAACATAAAACCGGAAACCTCCCTTATTCCTCCAATGTAGACGGACTGCAAACCCGAACTACTCGTAACTAACTAGAATAACTCAGGTACTCAAAGGGCTGCCACTCCGGCCTCACCCCGAGCTTCCAAATGGAGGAAACCATAGGATTTACGCCGTAGACCCGACGTCTACCGACTTCGTCCTATCGCTCTTACTCCGGGCCCAAACGATCATGCATACAGTTCATAACTCGCTTTTCAAACATTTCGGGTTGGCCAAAAGACCGTTCGAGACATGTCATATGCGAGGCCGAAGGCCAAAGTTCGCCTTAGAAAACAAAAGGTTTTACATGTCTCTTCCGTAAACATTTCGAAAACTATACATAGTACTTTTTCATATCAAATCATTTTCGATAAATCAAATAAACATAATAAGTATAAATATCTACTAAGTATATATATAGAAACGGTGTGAAAACAAAACATAAACGTGGCTTATTTCGGGAGAGGCTTATTTATACATATACATAGTAATACTGGAACAGAAAAGGAAAGCCTCACCTGGCGTGTGCAAAATAAGAGCAAAAGCTAGAACCGGCGCTACTCCACAGGAGTATCGTCTGCAAAAATACCAGGACACAACCAAATAAGACTAAAGACGACGCACGGCTTATACGAGAATATTAAAACACATAGGAGCACGTTATACAATTAAATCAATCACTTAAGTTCAAATTATCAAACGAAAACAGAGTAATTCATGCATTTAAAAATACAAATCAAATCCAAATGAAACGAAACTTTACGGACATTTTTAAATTATCATGAAGAAGCATGCATATGAATTTCGGGAAAATCGGACTTCACATGCAAAAGTTAGCAAATTTAACGAAAACTTAAAACGCATTATTCATATACCCGAACATGTTGTAAATTCATAAATCATGGAATTCATATCTATTTCATATATATCGAATACACGAGCGAAGAAAGAATTCGGAAAAGACGAGTCTCGGAGGGACCCGTAGTGCAAAACGGGCCCTGACTTACAGAAGGTCAGGGCACTGTGTGATCGGGCCACACGGCCTTGTGCACGGCCGTGTGCCGAGGCCGTGCACAATCGGACGAACGCGCACGGCCTCATGCACACGGCCTCAAGGCCGTGTGCACAGCCCGTGCACCATCCCCAAACACGCACGGTCTCTTGCACGGCCGTGCAAGAGGCCGTGTACACCCACACGGGCTTGCCACACCCCGTGTGCATGGCCCGTGTGCGTAAAAATTGAGCAGAACATGCAGAACATCAAACCCAACACGCGAAAATCAAATATAATTCAACCTTAAATCGCTTAATCATGCAAATCAATCCCTAATTTTCACATATAACCATCTACAACATGTAATCTACATATAGAAACGATAAACACGAAAATCCATCCACAATTACTATCAAAATCATCTAAAACCTAAATTATACACCTATTCACAAAAACGAGAAAAACGAAGTATAGAGGACATTATACGAGAGAATCGTTAGAAGCTTACTCGTAGAAGAGTTCGCGAGGAATCCGTAGACGTAAATTATTCGACAATCCGTCGGGAAACGAAGTCGGGACGATCGATTGAACTTCCTTCCTTCTCCTTCTCTTTTTCCTTCTCTTTTCTTTTCTTTCTTTCCTTCTTACTGCTGATGTGCGAGAGTGTGAGTTGAGAGAGAGATTAAATCAATGGGTTGACTAGGGTTTAGAAATCGAAGGGGCAAAGTCGTAATTTTACAAAATAAGTTCGAAGACTCACGTCGTCCAAATAATACGTAGTTACAGTTAAAATTCATATAATTAAACGCACATTGACAATTAGTGATTTAAATATAAAATTCACTTATTTACGAAATTATTCTAAAATCTTAGAATAAATATTAAATAAAATAATAATTAACGAAATTACTCGATTAAAATATACCGAATTGAAGAATCGGATTTTCGGGTCGTTACAATACTCCCCTCTTCAGAAGAATCTGTCCTCAGATTCTCTTCCGGTCTCGGAGTTAGTTAAGAGGAGCATAACCTAGCGGAAATTCTAATAATACGAATTAAATCGAACATTAAAATAAAATTAATTCACATAATAAAACGCAATTCATCATAAACACTTAAAGCACTTAATATTCCAATTAAAATTCGAATTCATACAAAATAGAAAATTACATCAAATCCTAAACAAAGTTTACGGGAAAGAAGAAAATAAAATAGACTAGATAGCTCAAGGCTCGTCCGGACCACGGCGGAAATACTGATCCAGCTGCTCTGATAGTGACCTTTGCATTTCCGAGATCGATCTCTGAAGCTCTGACTGCAAGGCGGTGTACTGACTATCAATGTGAGCTCGCTGAGCTGCAAAGCCCTCGTTGATCTGCCTCTCCTGCTGGGCAAATCTCTCATCCGACACACGTCGGTAGTCAGTGAACTCTGAATAAAACTGTTGCAGGTTTATCGATTCCTGGTGCTGAGTGCTTCTCCTGCCATGTGAAGACTCAGGTATAGAAGCATCATGTCTCATCAGTTGGGAGTAGATATGCTGAGCCTGCTCTCGGACCTCTGGGTCTAATGGTCCTTCTTCGGGAGCATCCCCTTGGTCAGCTTCCCATAAAGGTAGTCCAGCTACCAGAATATATGGGTCGTTCCGCCTTGGACCCTTCGTGCAAATAGCCATTTGAGCTAGAGTGCCGTAGCTAATTGAGGTCGAACCTCCAACAGGAACCTGAGTATCGAGCCCTTCCACCTGGGCACACTCCAAAATGGCGGTAATGTATGAGCCAACTCGAATTTCTCGTCTCGACCGAGTGGAGATATACTTCATATGATCCATCATGTACGAGATGGGGTTGAACCTTTCTCCTCGTACCATATGATCGAGTATTAGACAGTCTTCGGTGTTCACCGCACCCGGGCTGTCTCCTCTGGCTAGAACCGATCCAGACACGGCTCTATGCATAATTCTCAATTGAGTGGTAATGAGCATCGTGGCCTTGGATACGCCGGAGTTAAATATTTCGGTGGAGGTAGAGATACGTCTCCACGCTTCGGCTTGATTCCATCCGTCGGCACGTCTCCTCGGTGTCGTAACATCCAATTGAAAATACTCGGTCAACTGCCGGTATGAGAGCGTATAGTCTCGGTTGAACGCTCTGAAGTGGATTCCTATCGGCATCTCGTTGTCGTCCGGAAATGCCGCGCCCTTAAGAGAGCTTAAAAATTCGCAAGTGAGTCGGCGATAAGATGGCCTCTGGATACTCCAAAAATTAGCCCACCCAATGTTGTCGATGTAATGGGAGATCCCTTCGCCAAGACCCAATTCGTACATAGCTTCCATGTCTAGAAATTGCGTAGCTCTAACCGGTCGTTCCATTAACCGGTTGAAGATATCTTGATCGTCTTCATTACCCAAATCTACTTGGTAACCTTCCGGGGCCGCTATGTCGGGTAATTCCCTTGCCCGACGTCCGCCACGGGTTTCACGAGCACCTTCCATAGTAGAGTTGGAGTTGTGTGGATTGAAGGAAATAAGTTGCAAACTTTTCACTCGGGACTTTTACCGAACACTTGGCGTGCGCTACTTCGGGCGAAGATTGTGTGAGATCGGTATAACGGATCGAGCCCAAACTTCATCAATAATAAGAACTCGCTGCAGACAACATACTATCAAAATCTCACGGAAATCCGTCAGGTAGATCGAGAATAATTCGAGCTCAAAGTTGGAAGGAATTTGGGGAGAAAAATGGGGAAATTTTTCGCATGAATAAGGGAGAAGAAAAGAGGGTGTGCGCAAAAGAGGAGCTACTGACCATTTTAAAATCCGGAAGAAACGCGCACGGCCTCTCGTCACGGCGTGTGACGAGGCCGTGTGAGAAACGCGCACGGGGTCTCGTCACGGCGTGTGACGACCCCGTGAGGACAAACACGCACGGGCTCTCGTCACGGCGTGTGACGAGCCCGTGTGTATTCATGCGCACGGCCTTTCGCACGGGGTGCAACAAGGCCGTGTGAGATAAGTGCACAGGGTCTCGTCACGACGTGTGGCGAGACCGTGCAAGGCATACAGGGGTAGTTCGTGTGATTAAAACCACACAAACTTCACAAAATTCAAACACGAGCAACAACATCGAAATCACATGCATAATATAATACGCTTAACACACATAATTTAAATTCACATAATATGAAATTAAATTAATTTAGGATGAATGTCATGACAATGCAATATACCTGGATCGTTCATACAGAATCAAGCTTCATTCTTCTGGCTCGTCTCGACATTCTCTTTCTCGTGCAATTTGTACGAAGATGAAACAGACTTCCACATGAGAAGCAACGTCCCTGCTTCCTTCGACATTCTGACTCTTGATGATCTATTTGGCAAAAGTCACATACTGGCGTTCCCTGCAGTTTTGGAGGTACATTCTGCTTCGATGAAGATACCGAGAAGGTTTTCTTGCCGGAAGAAGACCCTGATTGTTTAAGTGGCCTCGTAGAACTCGCTGGATGTGCATCCTCAGTATCGCCTGCTATATCCCGCGGTACTGGCCTCTTCTTCGGACATAGATTCAACATGTGATCGGGGCTACCACATCCGAAGCACAGTCCATTCTTCCTCCAACATTTAGCCTCTACATGCGGGCCCTTACAAAATCCACATACTGGTCGTGGATATCCCTGAGGTTGGGGAGGATTAGGCTGAACGGGGGCCTGAATTTCACTTTCATTTTGCTGATGAACAATCCTCATAATGTATTCAGCCCGGAACTCAGTCAAGAATTGATCCCAAGTCGGGACCACATGCTCGCGTTCCCATCGTTGTTCCATCTGTTTCCACCATTCCTGAGCAGCTCCAATCATCAAATAAATAGAAAACCCGACTCTTAGAGGATCCGGATATTCCATAATCCTAAAAATCTTTTCTAGAGCAGATATCCATGCTTCGGCAATAGCTTCATCCGGGGTACCTTCAAATTGCGGTGGTTCGAATCTGAGAAATTGAGCCCACGCTTCCTGCTCAGCATTTCCTTTAGGGGCATGAGCGATGAACTGTCTTAATGTTTCCAAAATTTCGGTTGGAATCAGTGGATCGGTCTGAGGTGTCAACGAAGATGACGAAGACTGTCCACAGGGACAACGACGTGGAGGCATCCTGTAAAGCCATTAACAGTTATGCATGACAGGTAAGTGAACATGCAAAGCTGTAAACACATAGGCAAGTAATGTTCGCGTAGATTTCACATAAGCACTTAGCACATTTGCACAATTTCACAGAAGTCCTAAGCCGTACGACCTAGACACAACCGGACACGACAGACAACCAGGCATGGCAAGTACAACCTTGAGTTTCACATCCACCTATATCCAAGCCCATCCCAGTATTTTGATTGTAAAAGATCTTTTGTTGTTGATCATCCAACAAAGATCCGTGACAATTCAAACACTAAGCGTTCTTGAACACTGGTGAGTGCAATTCCCTAAGTTACACCGGCACACAACGACCGACCAAACCAGCAATACACGACAATTCAGAGCTTAGGCCATTGGACCAAAGAGCTCTGATACCAACTGTAGCGGACGCCCCAAACGGGTAACGCACGCCCCGCACCGAGCCCGGAACCGAAATAGGATCCGACCCGAACCGAAACCCGGCGAACGGCAAGCATTTACTCAATCACTAGGCGGGGTTCTGAAAACAACGAAAAGACAGAGACGCGGAAGCAATATAAATAATCAAAGCAATAGAACATAATAAATACACAATTATTAAAGCCCACCAAGGCTAACAAAATTCAATTACATAATATCAAACGAGTTCGATAAATACATAATCCCGAATACAAATTAAATAAAATCCTAATATCCTAAAAATCTAATTCATATCATACGGAAAGGAATATACATGAGAAAATAAATACAACTCTACGACGACGACGACGAATCCCGCCTAGTATCCTGAAACCAATATAGGGTGAGACGGAGAGGGTTAGTCAAACGACTAAGTGAGGGGGAAAATAATAATGTATATAATAAAACGGAAGTAAATCACCAATTTTATAATTAAAAGAAATCAACATAAAAGAAAGGTTTTCGTAAACGGGTGGTGATTTAACATAAAACATAACTTATCATATGACTCGGCGAGTCGAGCCCTGAAACTCCAATAACCAAAAACATAAAACCGGAAACCTCCCTTATTCCTCCAATGTAGCCGGACTACAAACCCGAACTACTCGTAACTAACTAGAATAACTCAGGTACTCAAAGGGCTGCCACTCCGGCCTCACCCCGAGCTCCCAAATGGAGGAAACCATAGGATTTACGCCGTAGACCCGACGTCTACCGACTTCGTCCTATCGCTCTTACTCCGGGCCCAAACGATCATGCATACAGTTCATAACTCGCTTTTCAAACATTTCGGGTTGGCCAAAAGACCGTTCGAGACATGTCATATGCGAGGCCGAAGGCCAAAGTTCGCCTTAGAAAACAAAAGGTTTTACATGTCTCTTCCGTAAACATTTCGAAAACTATACATAGTACTTTTTCATATCAAATCATTTTCGATAAATCAAATAAACATAATAAGTATAAATATCTACTAAGTATATATATAGAAACGGTGTGAAAACAAAACATAAACGTGGCTTATTTCGGGAGAGGCTTATTTATACATATACATAGTAATACTGGAACAGAAAAGGAAAGCCTCACCTGGCGTGTGCAAAATAAGAGCAAAAGCTAGAACCGGCGCTACTCCACAGGAGTATCGTCTGCAAAAATACCAGGACACAACCAAATAAGACTAAAGACGACGCACGGCTTATACGAGAATATTAAAACACATAGGAGCACGTTATACAATTAAATCAATCACTTAAGTTCAAATTATCAAACGAAAACAGAGTAATTCATGCATTTAAAAATACAAATCAAATCCAAATGAAACGAAACTTTACGGACATGTTTAAATTATCATGAAGGAGCATGCATATGAATTTCGGGAAAATCGGAAAAGACGAGTCTCGGAGGGACCCGTAGTGCAAAACGGGCCCTGACTTACAAAAGGTTAGGGCACTGTGTGATCGGGCCACACGGCCTTGTGCACGGCCGTGTGCCGAGGCCGTGCACAATCGGACGAACGCGCACGGCCTCATGCACACGGCCTCAAGGCCGTGTGCACAGCCCGTGCACCATCCCCAAACACGCACGGTCTCTTGCACGGCCGTGCAAGAGGCCCTGTACACCCACACGGGCTTGCCACACCCCGTGTGCATGGCCCGTGTGCGTAAAAATTGAGCAGAACATGTAGAACATCAAACCCAACACGCGAAAATCAAATATAATTCAACCTTAAATCGCTTAATCATGCAAATCAATCCCTAATTTTCACATATAACGATCTACAACATGTAATCTACATATAGAAACGATAAACACGAAAATCCATCCACAATTACTATCAAAATCATCTAAAACCTAAATTATACAACTATTCACAAAAACAAGAAAAACGAAGTATAGAGGACATTATACGAGAGAATCGTTAGAAGCTTACTCGTAGAAGAGTTCGCGAGGAACCCGTAGACGTAAATTATTCGACAATCCGTCGGGAAACGAAGTCGGGACGATCGATTGAACTTCCTTCCTTCTCTTTCTCTTTTTCCTTCTCTTTTCTTTTCTTTCTTTCCTTCTTGCTGCTGATGTGCGAGAGTGTGAGTTGAGAGAGAGATTAAGTCAATGGGTTGACTAGGGTTTACAAATCGAAGGGGCAAAGTCGTAATTTTACAAAATAAGTTCGAAGACTCACGTCGTCCAAATAATACGTAGTTACAGTTAAAATTCATATAATTAAACGCACATTGACAATTAGTGATTGAAATATAAAATTCACTCATTTACGAAATTATTCTAAAATCTTAGAATAAATATTAAATAAAATAATAATTAACGAAATTACTCGATTAAAATATACCGAATTGAAGAATCGGATTTTCGGGTCGTTACAGGGAGATCATTCGCCCGTTGACCACCTAGATCCGACGGCCTTAGCCATGGGAGGTGTTCCGTCCCATATGAGGATGGAACGGGGACTATTATTATCAACTAGGAAAGCAGAAAGTAAATAAATGCTGAAAAGGCTAAAAGGACACTCACCCTCGTTGTCTTATCTTCACTTCACTTCAATCCTAGCTGCTGCTTCCCCCTCGAACTTAGGAGCACGATCGCAGGGACCGGACAGAACTCCGACTCGGGACTGAAATCCGGGCACCCTATTGAGCAGAGTGTCGGACCTCCTTTCGGTTTTAGGGGTTAGGAATAAGGAATTCCTAACCTAAAACCGAGAAAAGGGACCAGAAAGGGACTAGAGTGGACCGAGATAAGGAAGCCTAGTCCTCTCTTAGAAGGAGAGGAGGAGAGTAGTGAATGAGCGAGATAGAAATGAGGGGGAGGGCCTCATTTTATAGGGGTCAGAACCAGGTAAGAAAGGAAGGTTAGGGCTGTAAATTATATAAGGAAATTTAGGGCAGCGCTGGAGGGGGTCGACCGGCCGGCCAGGCTATTGCGCCTGGCCGTGACAGCCGGCCGACTGGTGCCATCAGCCTCAGTGAGAGTTCGCAGGCCGGCCGTCCCGCGAGGTTGCGTTGGCCGGCCGGCCATGTTGGGTCGGGCTAGGGTTTGCGCGCTCATTCGGGTTTTTCAGTATTTTTTCCTTCGTTTCACGTCCTATTTGGGTGATTCAAAGATAGAAATGCTTCTATCACGATGTTCTATCGTAATATTTCATCCAATTCAGGATCCGATGAGTATATATGGAAGGATAGAAAGGAGATTAGGGGCTACCGAGGGTATGTCATGGGATATGGACCCTAGGGTTTGACTCTCGGGGATCATCTGGGTGTCTGGAGTCTGCCTAATGTCTGGCGAGGCTAAGTTATCAATTCTGCGAAACCACCATAAGGCCTTACCTCCAATTCTCGACCAACATTGCCTGGTGAACGTTCCTCTGGAATACGCCCCAACCATCACTCAATCGAAAGCCTCTCCCCTCAAAACAAAAAAGACTCCCATGCCCAAACCCTCTCGCTGGAACAACCGCCTCACACACAAAGGCCCCGACATAACAACCACCCATCCCAATTCTCCACCAATTATCTCGCCACCTGCTAATGAGAAAAGAAAACGCCCCATAGATTCAGACGCTCTGACCTTGTGCACTCGACAGAAGAGAAAAGTTGTAATCAAAGCAGAATCTGGCTACAACACCCTAGAATCGGCGGCAACTGCTGGGCAGCCTTGCTGGGAATTATAAGTCTCATAAGTTGGAACTGTCGGGGATTCCGGGGTACCCGAACATTTCAAGAATTTGAGAATCTCATCGAGATTCATAACCCCGATTTAGTCTTCATTATAGAGACTAAATGCAAGAGACAACGGATTGATTTTTTGAAAATGAAGTTCAATATGTTCGACATTGGGGTGGATGCCATTAGTCAGAGCAGCGACCTCGCACTATTCTTGTAGCGCCCCTCTCCGTAGGAGGACGAAGAATGCCACATCCGCACCAAAATGAATTCCCGAGCATGACAGGGTGCCCTACTCGAAAACTCATTTCAGCGAACGACAAGACACTCAATCAAAACTTCGGCAACAACAATACGACGCCCCAACAACAACAATAATAATCAATAAAATGCGGAAGCAAATAATCACAAATAGAAGTTCAATTTATAAAAGCCCATCCATGGCAACATAATTCATAAAACAATCTAAAATAATTATCCAATTAATGTCGTCCATGGCTCAACTAACTGTCCCATATCGGGGGCATGCAAGTACAAAAAGTAAATAAATTAAATCATAATGTTAAATACAGCAATTCCAAATTAAATTAGAGGGTAAAGATGCAACTGTTGCTGGGACACTGACAAGACAATAAACAAGAGCCAACCTAGACCTGCTGCTGCCGACTGACAAGATAGGTGACACCACCACCTGTCTACCTGAAGCAAGAACCAAAGTAGAAGGGGTGAGTATAAAGGATACTCAGTAAGGGGGAAATATACAATATAAGTATTGATCGTGGTTCGTTGTTTATCTTTTAAAACCAAAAGTAGTGAATGTTGCTGGTTTAAATAAAAGGTACCAATAATAATATAAGTTGTAAAACTATAATACAAAGCAACACTCGGGTTCGGCTCACTTTGAAAACACAAAAAGTTGACGACCCAGATGCATTTAAAATCATTTGCACATAATGTCAAGCCGATAGTTTAATGAGGGCTTAGTCGATTCACAATCCATCGAGTGGTAGAAATTGTAGCGCCCCGAAAATCCGAGTTATTATCCGATAAGTCCGAATCGTTTATTTATGCGTTTTATTATTTTATTTGATAATTATTATGTGATTTTATAACAATTTCGTATATGAGTGAATTTTGATATTTAATTACAAATTGGTCATGTGCATTGAATTTTATGAATTTTGACTGTAATTATGTATTATTTGGACAACATGAGTTTTTGAACTTATTTATGAAAATTACGAAAATGCCCCTTCGACTCTCAACCCAAGTCAAATTTTGACTTAAGTCTCATCTCTCTCTCTCACCTCATTCACGCACAAAGAAGAGAAGAGGAGAAGAAAAAGAAAGAAAAAGGAGAAAGAAGAAGAGGAAGGTTCAATCGATCGTGCCGGACTCGTTTCTCGACGGATTTTCGAACCGTTTACGCCTACGAACTCCTCACGATCTCTTCTATGAGTAAGCTTCTCACATCTTTCTCGATTAATGCCTCCATTGCTTCGTTTTTCTGATTTTGATGAATAGTTGCACATTTAGGGTAAATGATGATTTTGAATGATTTTATGGGTGGAATTACGTGGTTCTTGGTTTTATAGGTAGATTAGATGTTGTATATCGTTATATGTAAGTCTTAACTTGAGATTTGCATGATTCATTAGTTAAATATCGAATTTTGGTTCATTTATGCAATTTTTTGCTGTTCTGAGAATCCGCACGGCCTTACGCACGGTCTTGAGACCATGCGCCAAGACCGTGCGTCCACTTTAGTCTTTGCACGGTCTTGTGCACGGCCGTGTGCACGCCCGTATGCAGGCCAGTGCAAGTGCTTGCACCGGCTTGAGCACGAGTTCAAGCCCGTGCATCCGGCCGTCCCCAAGACCGTGTGTATGCCTTAACCAAAATTTCTCCATTTTCAGAATGTTGCTCTCGGCAATGTGAGTTAACGGGCACTTTTAAAAGTTGACTTTCTTCGTTTGACCTCCGATTTGAGATCCGATTTCACCTATAGGTCCTATAAATCATGAAATACATATTTTAGGAAATTTGAATTTTTCTGACTTTGTTCGGGCCCCGTTCCTCGTGTTTTTCGTTTTGGCATTTTGGGCTATTTTTCAAATCTTGTCCGTTTCTTCCGAAACTTGAAAGCATGCTTCCTTATTGCCTTTTATGCGTGATTATGAACTTTTATCGCATTCTAATTTGATTTGCTTATTGAATTTACGTACTTTGATAGAATGTGAACCTAAGTGTTATGAATGACTGTTTAATGTGCTTCTATGTGTTTTAATGCTTTCGTATAAGCCGTGCGTCGTTGTTAGTCTTATTTGGTTGTGTCTTTGTATTTTTGCAGATGATACTCCCGTGGAGTAGCGCATCCGGTCTTGCATTATCTATTCTTTTTGTATAGCCAACAGGTGAGGCTTTCCGTTTCTGATTCCAGTACTATTATGTATATATAAATAAGCCTCTCCCGATATAAGCTTTGTTTACGTTTTGTTTTCACACCGTTTCTATATATATACTTAGTAGATATTTATGCCTATTATGTTTATTCGATTTATTGAAAATGTTTTGATATGAAAAAGTACTATGTATAGTCTTCGAAATGTTTGCGAAAGAGATGTAAAACCCCGTGTTTTCTAAGGCAAACATTGGCCTTCGGCCTCGCATATGACATGTCTCGAACGGTCTTTTGGCCAACCCGAAATGATTTGAAAAGCGAGTTATGAACTGTATGTATGTATGTTTGGGCCCGGAGTAAGGATGATAGGACGAAGTTGGTAGACGTCTGGTCTATGGCAGAAATCTTATGGTTCCCTCCACCTTTGGGAGCTCGAGGTGAGGCCGGAGTGGCAGCCCTTTGAGTACCTGAGTTATACCTGTATGTTATGCTTAGTTCGGATTTAGCGGTCCATCTACATTGGAGGAATAAGGGGGGTTTCCCGTTTTATGTTTGGAAATTGGAGTTAAGGGCTCGACTCGCCGAGTCATATGATATGAACATGTTTTATGCTAAATCACCACCCGTTTACGAAAACCTTTCTTTTATGTTGATTTCTTTTAAGTTTAAAATTGGTGATTTACTTCCGTTTTATAATATACACTATTATTCCCTCCTCACTTAGTCGTTTGACTAACCCTCTCTGTTTCACCCTTGTATTGGTTTCAGGATACTCGTCGTTGTCGTCGTCGTTAGAGTTGCATTTCTTTCGTTCATGTATAACTCTTGTCCGTATGGTTTTATTTATGTTTATGAGATTAGGATTTTATTTATGTAGTATTCGGGATATTGTATCAAACCTGTTTATTATTTATGTAATTGAATTTCGTTGGCCTTGGTGGGCTTTAATACTTGTGCAATTATTATGATTTATTGTTTTGTTTATTTTCGCTTCCGCACCTCAGTCGTTTTCTTTCATTTTTGAAACCCCCGCCTAGTCATTGAGTAAATGTGTGTCGTTCGCCGGGTTTTGATTCGGGTCAGATTCCATTTCGGTTCCGGGTCGGGGCTCGGTGCGGGGCGCCCGCTACAGTTGGTATCAGAGCTTCCGCTACAGTTGGTATCAGAGCTTCCTTGGGTCCAATGGCCTAGGCTCTGAAGCGTCGTGTTTTGTCGTGTCTGTTTAGGTCGTACGGCTTAGGATTACGTGAGTGTGACAATGTGATTATGTGAATAAACTTCTCTACGTGTTATAGCTTTTCATAATCACTTATCGTCATGCATGTTTGCTATTGATTTTTGCAGAATGCCTCCTCGCCGTGAACCGCCAGGTCCGCCTCCAGGTGTTCCGACCCTAGCTCAGTTTATGGAGGTCTTAGGGCAGTTCATGGTTCATGCTAACCGAGCAACACCGCCTCCTGCCCCCGAGAACCATATGGGAAGATTCCTTAAGCTCAACCCTCCGCAGTTCGAGGGTGCACCGGATGATGTTATCGCCGAGGCTTGGATATCGGCGATGGAGAAGAGATTCCGAGTTATGGAGTGTCCGGACTCTAAGAGGGTCGAGTTGGCAGTTTATCAGATGATAGGAGCTGCACAGGACTGGTGGTCCCGTATAGAGCAGCGATGACAGCGAGAGCATGTGGTCCCAACTTGGGATCAGTTCTTGGTCGAGTTTCGGGCCAAGTATATACCGTTGGTCTTACTTCAGCGACGTGAGCGAGAGTTCTTGGCTCTCAAGCAAGTTACTTCATCAGTTGACCAGTACGAAGCTCATTTCTCCAGGCTTATTATTCATTGCTCGTATATGGTGGACGACGAGCAGAGTAAGACTCGACAGTTTATCTAGGGGTTGTCGAATGAGATCCGTGTGCATATGCTCGGGAACAGACTTCAGTACTACACAGACGCAGTTGAGACGGCACTTTCTATAGAATCCGATCTCCGACAGATGAGACCGACTTCTGCACCTGCCCCCGCAGCCACCAAGAGTTTCGCTTCTGGTTCGAAGAGACCATTTACTCAGTCTGGGTCCTCTTCTGGGAAGAAGCCGTTCAAGGCCCCAGTTCAGCCTGCTCCTTCCCGACCTCAGGGACATCCACGACCTGTATGTGGATTTTGTCAGGGCCCGCACTTAGAGGCCAAATGTTGGAGGAAGAATGGTCTTTGCTACGGATGTGGTAGCGCCGATCACCGAGTGGACGTATGCCCGAAGAGGAGACCGGTACAGCAGGGAGAAGCTCAGCCTCAGGCCTATGCCCGTGTCTACACCTTGGAAGGCGATGCTGAGGACGCCGTGGCAGATCCGACAGATGTGGTGGAAGGTATATATATATAAATGGCATCCCCATACATGCATTGTACGACTCGGGTGCTTCACACTCATTTATTGCACCTGTTGTTTCTTTATCTGTGCATGCGCCTGTTTCCTTGCTTGATTATGTGTTGGTGGTTGGTTCGCCGTTGGGATCGAAGGTTATTGCGAACCGAGCACTTAAGCATTGTCCGATTATCATCAAGGGTATCGAGTACCCGGCAGATTTGATCGAGTTGCCGATGAAGAAATATGGGGTTATTCTCGGAATGGATTGGTTGTACGAGCATCGGGCGAAGGTTGATTGTTTCGAGAAGAAAGTTATTCTTGGTTCTAATGAAGTTAAGGGTTTCCGATCAGGAGAAGGTCCGTATATCTCGATGATGGAAGCCAAGAAGCTCGTTCAGAAAGAAGAAGCTACGTGCTTTATAGCTTACCTTCTCAACCGCCCGAAAGACCAGACGAAGATCGAAGAAACGCCCGTGGTCAATGAATTCACTGACGTGTTCCCCGAGAATCTAGAATTCTTGCCACCAGATCGGGATATAAAATTCGTGATTGACTTAGTTCCGGGAGCCGAGTCCTATTCGAAGTCGCCGTACCGAATGGCTCCTGCCGAGTTGAAAGAATTGAAGAACCAACTCGATGAACTCCTTTCCATTGGATATATCCGACCGAGTGTCTCGCCTTGGGGTGCTCCAGTCTTGTTTGTGAAAAAGAAGGATGGTACACTTCGCATGTGTATCGATTACCGAGAATTGAACAGGATGACAGTGAAGAACAAGTATCCTTTACCGCATATGGAATTGTTCGACTTGCTACAAGGATCGAGGGTTTATTCCAAGCTCGACCTCAGACAAGGATATTACCAGCTCCGTATCCGATCAGAGGATATCCCGAAGACAGCTTTCAACACCCGATACGGACATTTCGAGTTTGTGGTCATGCCGTTTGGACTCACGAATGCCCCAGCAGCTTTTATGGACATGATGCACAGGATTTTCCGTCCGTACCTTGACAAGTTCGTCGTTATTTTCATTGACGACATCTTAGTGTTCTCGAAGTCCGAAGAAGAACACGCTGAACACCTCCGGATTGTGCTCCAAGCTTTGAGAGAGCACCAGTTGTTCGCTAAGTTCAGCAAATGCGAATTCTGGATTGACCGAGTGACCTTCCTAGGTCATGTCATATCCAGAACGGGAATCGAGGTAGATTGAGACAGTGCTGGACTGGGAGAGACCTAAGACTCCTACACAGATCCGTAGTTTCTTGGGTTTAGCAGGATACTACAGACGTTTCGTCAAGGATTTCTCTAAACTTGCAGGCCCGTTAACAGCGTTGACGAAGAAAGAAGCTAAGTTTGAGTGGTCAGCCAAATGTGAAACCAGCTTTCAAGAGCTCAAGAAGAGATTGACCACAGCCCCAGTATTGACCCTGCCCGAGGGTTCTGAAGGATTTGTCGTGTATGCAGATGCGTCACACGAAGGATTAGGTTGTGTGTTAATGTAGAATGGAAAAGTTATAGCTTATGCATCGAGGAAGCTAAAGCCAGCTGAAGAGAACTATCCCACTCACGACCTTGAGCTAGCCACCGTTGTATTTGCTTTATTGAAATGGTGTCATTATCTCTACGGCATCACGTTCGACATCTTCACAGATCATAAGAGCCTTCAGTACTTGTTTGCTCAGAAGGAATTGAACAAACGACAGCGCCGTTGGATGGAGTTATTGGAGGACTACGATTGCAAGATTCAGTACCATCCTGGAAATGCGAATGTTGTAGCCGATGCACTGAGCCGGAAGGCGAGCATAGCCCAGCTAGAGGCTATGTTAGAGGGAGTTCACATCAGTTCCCAGGCCCATGTTCACAGCAATTCGATCCAGTCAGAGTTGGGTCGAAAGATTCGAGATGTTCAGGCTACTGATGAGTGGACTCAGAGACAGATAGTTCACATCGCAGCTGATTCTGAGACTCAGTTTGGTGTGGACAACACAGGAATTCTCCGCTACAAGTCCCGAGTTTGTGTTCAGGAGAGTCTGAGGAAAGAGATTCTCGATGAGGCTCACAACACACCTTACACAGTTCATCCAGGAGGAAGTAAGATGTACCTGGATCTAAAAGAATTATTCTGGTGGAGAGGTATGAAGAGAGACGTAGCTGATTACATCAAGAGATGCTCGACTTGTCAGCAAGTTAAAGTTGAACATCAAAGACCGGGAGGTTTGCTTGAGCCACTACCGATTCCTACATGGAATTGGGAGGGTATTGCCATGGACTTCGTATCTAGTTTGCCTAAAGTTAGAGGTGGCTATGATAGCATTTGGGTGATTATCGACCGACTGTCCAAGAGTGCTCATTTTCTACCGATCAACATGTCATACAAAGTGGAAAGTTGGCAGAGATTTATCACCGAGAGATTGTCATGCTTCATGGGATTCTGACTACGATAGTGTCTGACAGAGACGCTCGATTTACTTCTCGCTTATGGCAGCAACTTCAAGAGCGAATGGGAACGAAGCTGACTTTCAGTACAGCCGCACATCCGCAGACAAATGGTCAATCAGAGAGGATGATCAGATATCTCTTCGAGCTTGTGCCTTGGATTTTCGCAACAATTGGCACGACCAGTTACCATTGATCGAGTTTGCGTACAACAACAGTTATCAGTCTACGATTGAAATGGCACCTTACGAAGCATTGTATGGCAGAAAGTGTAGATCCTCATTGTTTTGGGATCTCGAGGATTGGCGTTGGACGAAAGATGATAAGGAACGAGGAACTCCTCCGAAGTTTCTCCAAAATGCCATTGACCGTATTCATATCATCCGGCAAAGAATGAGGGCAGCTCAGGATCGACAGAAGAGCTATGCCGACATCCGTCGCCGACCGTTGGAATTTGAGGTTGGTGACAAAGTATTCCTCAAAGCTTCTCCTCGAAAGGGATTCACCCGAATTGGAAAAGGAGGAAAACTGAGTCTGAGATTTTTGGGTCCCTATGAGATTCTGGAGAGGATTGGGAACGCAGCTTACAGGTTAGACTTGCCGCCAAGTCTAACAAGGATTCACAACGTCTTTCATGTTTCTCAACTCCGAAAGTACTTCCCGAATGAGTCCGAGATCCTTCTTGTTGAGGAAATTGAACTAGAACCGGATTTGACCTTTGTTTTGAAGCCGGTGAAGATATTGGATAAGAAGACTCAAGCTCTGCGCAATCGGGACATTTCTCTTGTCAAAGTCCTTTGGAGAAATCAGACAACCGAAGAAGCTACATGGGAGACCGAGGATAAGATGCGCAAGTTCCACCCGGAATTATTTCAGTCAGACGAGTAGAATCTGGGGACCAAATTCTCATAAGGAGGGGTGATTGTAGTGCCCCGAAAATCCGAGTTATTATCCGGTAAGTCCGAATCGTTTATTTATGCGTTTTATTATTTTATTTGATAATTATTATGTGGTTTATAACACTTTCGTATATGAGTGAATTTAGTTATTTAATTACGAATTGATAATGTGCGTTTAATTATATGAATTTTGACTGTAATTATGTATTATTTGGACAACATGAGTTTGTGAACTTATTTATGAAAATTACGAAAATGCCCCTTCGACTCTCAACCCAAGTCAAATTTCGACTTAAGTCTCATCTCTCTCTCTCACCTCATTCACGCACAAAGAAGAGAAGTGGAGAAGAAAAAGAAAGAAAAAGGAGAAAGAAGAAGAGGAAGGTTCAATCGATCGTGCCGGACTCGTTTCTCGACGGATTTTCGAACCGTTTATGCCTACGAACTCCTCAAAATCTCTTCTACGAGTAAGCTTCTCACGTCTTTCTCGATTAATGCCTCCATTGCTTCATTTTTCTGATTTTGATGAATAGTTGCACATTTAGGTTAAATGATGATTTTGAATGATTTTATGGATGGAATTACGTGGTTCTTGGTTTTTGTAGCGTCTCTTTCCGTAGGCGGAGAAAGGACACCACATCTACACCGAGATGAGCTCCCAAATGAGGTAGATGTACCCCATTTAAAAATCCATCCCGACGAACGGCAAGCACTCAATCTATACCGGCAGAGATAACAGAGTGCGGAAGCTATAAATTATATATATCAATTAAACATGCAAAGCCACACGGGGCATCAATTAACATAAATCAATATTCCAAGAAATACATAATTAACAAGCCAATTCTCAACAAATATCCATCACATCATTGAATATCAATCATCATTAATATATCCATTTTTACTGACAAAATAATTTAATAATAAAAGACAGACTGTTGTTGGACACTACTGACAATTACCAAAGGACACGAAGACCAAGACCTATGACCCGCTGTTGCCAACTGACATGAGAGGTGACAACGCCACCTGTCAACCTGAAGTAAGAATTAAAACAGGGAGGGGGTGAGTATAAATGATACTCAGTGAAGGTAAAGAGGGAACAAGTACGAGCCACGATTCCGGGTTATATATATATATATATATATATATATATATATATATATATATAGAAAATACATGTGCAGAATTTAAGAAAATCCGGAATGTGCTTCGACTTGCATAACAATAATTAATGAGCATTAATAATAAAGCATAAATAGAAGCAAATAATATCCCAGCGAGAATGGGCATGTTCCTCCTTATAACCCCTTCATGTCATTATAAAAGTCCATCTCCGGTGTCTGACCCCATAGTGCGACCATGGGCGACTAATTGAATTTTAGGAAAACGTACAACACATGCAACGCCCACCATCGCTCCCAATCGTGGCTATCAACTCCTGACGGGCCACAATTGACGCTTAATTTTGGGAAAAGTACCTCGGGCAACACCCTAGATGCTCGTCCTCAAGTGAGACCCTCGAATACCCTCCCGGGCCCCAAGTAAAAGAAATGTCCATGATTTTTGCTCGTATTTCAAGAAGCATTATAAGTTGAAAGCCAAACAGGCATTTAGGCAAGTGTGTGACGACAGAGGGGTGACTATAAGTTTAATACATGTCGGGAAGCACTGGCGCCCTCCCCTAACGACTTCCCTCATAGACCCAGACAAAGTCAAAGTATCACGTTGAAAAGAAAGAGTTTACTTGCCTCTGGAAACCAAAACGATTTAGATATACTAATAGGTAGGAGTTAATATCAAAACATTTGTTATTAAAATCATGAAAATATATTTAAATATTTAATAGATATACAAGAAGGAAATCAAATCAATATGAGCACGTAAGGGTAGTTCGCAATAAATAAAAGAAATCCTTACTCCAGTTGAAAGCATTTTAAAACCCTCACCTGGGAGCACGGGAACGACAAGACACTTAAGCTATTCCTCGAAAGACGGCCTGAAACTGTCAGACGACAAACCAAATAAGACAAGACACGACGTACGACTCTCAAAGACTACAACGCATGAAAGACCAATTAAAAGTTATGTAGTAATTGAAATTACAAGTAAAATGCATTTAAATCCATTAAACGAAAGATACGCAATTAAAGATGCTAAACATGCTCAATTGAAATTCTAATTGCACATTCATGCATAATATATTATAAAGGAGCACTCATGCAATTTTCGGATCATTCGGACAACATTCAAAACTTGGGGAAAAAGCCCTAAACGAAAAAGGCTCGATTCAAGGTCCGAACGAGGTCGGAATTTGAAAACTTTACAAAATATTCATTCTTGAATCATATGGAAGCTATAGGTGAAAACGGCTCAATTTTAGGGGGTCGTATGCAAAAAGTTAACTTTTATTTTTTGCCAATTGACCCCATTACCGTGAGCAACTAAGGAAAAAGGCTGAAAATTTGGTTAAGGCCTTCGCACGGGCTAACGCACGGCCTTGTGCACGGTCTTGAGCACGCACTCAAGACCGTGCAAGCTAAAACAACTGCGCACTGGCTTGCGCACCGGGGTGCGCAGGCCGGTGCAGGCTCAAAGTGGTGCACACGGTCTGGTGCACGGTCTTGCCAAGACCGTGTGGTTCATCTTCCAGGTGCAGAAAACGCGATTTCAAGGTTTCTCATGAGGGTTTCGTCCTAAAATCAACTAGGGTGGATTCTATAGCTAAAATCAACATATAAAATTCACACTCATGCATTGTACACATTAATAGCTACCATTTGATTCGAACTACACTAAAAATGGTAAACTCTAACCTACAAACCCATCAAATTATCAAATATTCATTTCAATTTAAAAGCTAGAAAATCAAAGGATTTAATGGATGAATCGAAATGTGGAAAGAAGGTTACCGGTAGAGAATTGAATGAGGATCGTATATTTGGTCTCGGAATTTCGATTGATCGAGCGACGGATTCGGGACAGGATTTCTCCTTCTCCTTTCTTCTTCTTCTTCCTTTCTCCTTCTCTTCTCTCTTTCTCTCTCTCGATTTTAGAATGTGAGCAAGAGTTTGCAAGAGAGTGTGCACAAGAAGGTGTAAGTGTGTTCAAGAGGGTGCAAGTGTGTCCAAGAGGGTGCAAGTGTATTTAGGGGGTGTGGGTTCGTTTGAGATTAAAATAAATTCGAGGGGTAGAAAAGGTAATTATAATTGGTTGAGGATATGGAAATAAATAAAAATGAATTAAGATAATTTAAGATTAACTAACGAAGCTAATCTTTTCTTTTAAAATCCAACGAGCTGTCGAATAATTATTCCGAAAATATATTCCGGAATTTTGGGTCGTTACAGTTTTATAGGTAGATTAGATGTTGTATATCGTTATATGTAAGTCTTAACTTGAGATTTGCATGATTGATTGGTTAAATATCGAATTTTGGTTCATTCCCGCGAGTTTTCTTCATTTATGCAATTTTCTGTTGTTCTGAGAATCCGCACGGCCTTACGCACGGTCTTGAGACCATGCGCCAAGACCGTGCGTCCACTTTAGTCTTTGCACGGTCTTGTGCACGGCCGTGTGCAGGCCAGTGCAAGTGCTTGCACCGGCTTGAGCACAAGTTCAAGCCCGTGCGTCCGCCCACCCCCAAGACCATGTGTATGCCTTAACCAAAATTTCTCCATCTTCAGAATGTTGCTCTCGGCAATGTGAGTCAACGGGCACTTTTAAAAGTTGACTTTCTTCGTTTGACCTCCGATTTGAGATCCGATATCACCTATAGCTCCTATAAATCATGAAATACATATTTTAGGAAGTTTGAATTTTTCCGACTTCGTTCGGGCCCCGTTCCTCATGTTTTTCGTTTAGGCATTTTGGGCTCTTTTTCAAATCTTGTCCGTTTCTTCCGAAACTTGGAAGCATGCTTCCTTATTGCCTTTTATGCATGATTATGAACTTTTATCGCATTCTAATTTGATTTGCTTATTGAATTTACGTACTTTGATAGAATGTGAACCTAAGTGTTATGAATGACTGTTTAATGTGCTTCTATGTGTTTTAATGCTTTCGTATAAGCCGTGCGTCGTCGTTAGTCTTATTTGGTTGTGTCTTTGTATTTTTGCAGACGATACTCCCGTGGAGTAGCGCATCCGATCTTGCATTATCTATTCTTTTTGTATAGCCAACAGGTGAGGCTTTCCGTTTCTGATTCCAGTACTATTATGTATATATAAATAAGCCTCTCCCGATGTAAGCCTTGTTTACGTTTTGTTTTCACACTGTTTCTATATATATACTTAGTAGATATTTATGCATATTATGTTTATTCGATTTATCGAAAATATTTTGATGTGAAAAAGTACAATGTATAGTCTTCGAAATGTTTGCGAAAGAGACATGTAAAACCCCATTGTTTTCTAAGGCGAACTTCTGCCTTCGGCCTCGCATATGACTTGTCTCGAACGGTCTTTTGGCCAACCCGAAATGATTTGAAAAGCGAGTTATGAACTGTATGTATATATGTTTGGGCCCGGAGTAAGGATGATAGGACGAAGTTGGTAGACGTCGGGTCTACGGCGGAAATCTTATGGTTCCCTCCACCTTTGGGAGCTCGGGGTGAGGCCGGAGTGGCAGCCCTTTGAGTACCTGAGTTATACCTATATGTTATGCGTAGTTCGGATTTAGCGGTCTGTCTACATTGGAGGAATAAGGGTGGTTTCCCGTTTTATGTTTGGAAATTGGAGTTAAGGGCTCTACTCGCCGAGTCATATGATATGAATATGTTTTATGCTAAATCACCACCCGTTTACGAAAACCTTTCTTTTATGTTGATTTCTTTTAAGTTTAAAATTGGTGATTTACTTTCGTTTTATAATATACACTATTATACCCTCCTCACTTAGTCGTTTGACTAACCCTCTCTGTTTCACCCCTGTATTGGTTTCAGGATACTAGGCGGGATCGTCGTCGTTGTCATCCTCGTTGTTAGAGTTGTATTTCTTTCATTCATGTATAACTCTTGTCCGTATGGTTTTATTTATGTTTATGATATTAGGATTTTATTTATGTAGTATTCGAGATATTGTATCGAACCCGTTTATTATTTATGTAATTGAATTTCGTTGGCCTTGGTGGGCTTTAATACTTGTGCAATTATTATGATTTATTGCTTTGTTTATTTTCGCTTCCGCACCTCTGTCGTTTTCTTTCGTTTTTGAAACCCCCGCCTAGTCATTGAGTAAATGTGTGCCGTTCGCCGGGTTTCGTTTCGGGTCGGATTCCATTTCGGTTCCGGGTCGGGGCTCGGTGCGGGGCGTGCGTTACCCGTTTGTGGGACCCGCTACAAAAATATACAGTTATCAATAATACATGAATAAGAAATGAAAGACAGGATTGTGCTTCGACTAAGTAACGGAAACAGTAAATCAATTAGACAAGTAAATGATGCAATAAGTCATGCAATAATGTGTCCCGGCGAGAAACCGGCCCTCACCTTATAACTCCCAATAATGACAATCATGAAATCAATTACTCCACCACCAAAAGTCAATCATAACACAATTTAAGGAAACGAGTGGTGCACCACAACGCTACCGTACACAATTTAAGGAAACACTCAAGACGCTACCATCGCATTAAGTTAGACTAGCCAAACCTCCCGACCGGCCTAAGTTAACACCTAGAGTACACATCAGGATTTGCCCTAGACGCTCGTCTCCAGGCTCACCTCCTGTATAACTCCTGGGCCCAAAGTCATGATCCAGTCCATGGCTCGCTTAGAAAACAAGAATAGTTTGGGTGGCCAAAAAGGCCGTTCGAAAAATGATACAAGCAGTTAAGTATGAATGGCCAAAGGGGCTTTTGAGACAAGTTGGTGTAACAATCTAAGAAATACTCATAAGCGCCGTGCGCTTCGGGAGCATGCTGACGGATGTCCCTAACGACATTACTTATAAGTGCCTCTGAGATCAAATGGTTACTTTTAAAACAAATAAATTACTTGTCTCTAGTTGAAAGCGTTTTAAATCATTTTGGATGCATAGGTTTTTCTATCAAAAGGTTTGACTAAGCACATAAGAGAATAATAAAGGCGAGAACAACAACTAATAAGAAAGGAGGGATAATAAGTTATGTCACAAACCTATATAGCTATGTCATTACCCCAGTTGAAAGCATTTTAAACCCTTACCTGGCTCGGCAAATGAGAAAAGCAAGCAAGCAACAGATATGATTCTCGCCCAGAGATCCCACCTGAAAACACGGGGCCTAGAGGATGAATGACTAACACAAACAAAGAAGCAGATAGACGCTCGGCTACCAAAACGCAACATGCTTAGATATGAAAATACAACATTTAAGCACAAAAAGACAAGTAGGGGCAAATTAGTCATTTAACATGTAAAACGTGGAATAAACGAATAACAAATAGCATTTGATTAAATATAAACATTTAAGCATAAACAACTCAGGGGGTATGATTGTAATTCTACAATAATCATGCATAATCCATTTAAATCAAACCACTTGAATTACAACTTCACAACTTAACATCTTTTTCTAAAAGCTCAAAAGCTACAATCTAACATTCACTCATAATCCAAGTTTAATCGAACCCGAATCTCATCAATTCAACTATACAATCATATATCGACAATATTCATCAATTTACAATCATGCTACAAGCTAAGGTACAAGCAAATTCAGCTTAATTGATTCGAAAAGCTATTACTAGTGCGAAAGTTGACATATATACATAATCATACAAAAACGGCCTACGGTAAATCGGATTGAGATAATACCAGCACCATTAGAACCATTGCGTCGAGCCAATGAATCTGTCCGAAGACACCGTCGCCGGACTCCCGCCGGAACAGTGTCAAAATTACCGGAAAAGGTCTGCCACCACCGGACCGCCGCCAACGTAGCCGGACCCTTATACTCAAACGTTCCTCTCGTTGAGCCCGTCACTTCCCTGAAGCCCGTTTCTCGATCTAGTCACTCACCGGAGTTTAATTTCAGTTTGAAGCTCCAATGAACCCTAAATCCAACAATTGAAATTACTCAAAATCGGGCTATCAAATTCGGAAACGGAATTCGTAGAAAGCTTACCCACATCGAGAAGGTTGGAAAACGCCTAAATCTCGCCGGAGAAGCTCGTCGGAACAGCCCAGCTCCTCCTCTCCCGTCGCGCCACCAACACTCCACCACAGGGCCGCCGTCCGGTCGATTCACGCCCCAAGACTACCACCAATCAACTCCTCTCCTCAAGCCGGTCAAAACCCAGGTGGTCAATCATAACGTCGCCAAAATCTTCGTCGGAGCTCTACCAACGTCGCGGCTGTCACACCGCCGATGCGCCGCTGTCTTCCACCAAATCCAAAAACTATTGGTACCTATGCGTTCGTCTCGTCGAGTAAATGAATTTTCATATAAAGTTCGTCCAATTCCGTCAAGAAACGAGAGAGTTATGAGGGATCGAAGTTTGTGTGTGTTTTCGCACCTCCACTATGTGTTTTGCGCGTTTCTGCGTTTTTTCCAGATTCTGCCCATAAATTTTCTGAAAACTACAAATATACCTGTAACGACCCGAATATTTAATTATATTATTAATATTTACGCGAATTCTTTCTTGCCTAATTTCTCGATCTATCCAATTGGATTAATTAATCTTGTGGAAAAGATTGATTTAACCTATCTTCTAAATAGCCTCGATTACTTAAATTACATAAATGCCCTTAAAACCTAAATGACCATTTTACCCTTCCGAGATATTTTCCTAAATATCAACCTATCTCTCTCATTCTCTCATAACAAGAAGGAGAAAAGAAAGAGAAAAGAAAGAAAGGAGAAAGAAGGAGAAGAAAGGAGAAAGATCTTCCCGACGCCCTACCGAGCTCGTTTCTCGCCCGATCGACGAGCCGTGAAAACCCGAACGACCCTCACTACATTATCTACCGGTAATCCTTTTACCCCATTTCATTCCGTTCGTTATTTCTTGCGATTTTTCTTGAATTATATATAGAATTTTATATATTAGGATTTTCGTGTTTAGGAAGAATTACTTGACCATTTTACGTGATTCTTGTGTCTATATGTAGCTTATATGATATATATGATTATATGTGAAAATTAGGATGTTTTATGGTGTAGATTAGGAGTTATATGAATTTATATTTTGATTTTCGCGTATGAGGTTCGCGATCTGCTGAGTCTGCTGCTCAGTAGATCCACACGGGCGAACGCACGGTCTTGAGCAAGACCGTGCAAGAGCCCGTGCGCTTCTCTTTTCAGCCTGCACGGGCTTGAGCCCGTGCACAGGCCCGTGCGCATGGCCGTTTGCACCTGCACGGTCTTGACACCGTGCTCAAGACCGTGCGGGAGGCCGTGCAACCCCTTTTGTGCTTGCACCGGCTTGCCAAGCCCGTGCGTAAGCCCGTGCGTTGGCCGGTGCAACATACTTAGTGTATTTTCCAGCCTTTTCCTTTCTTGCACTTCGGGAATTGGTCAACCCCACTCATTTAAATGTTGACTTTTCTCATACGACCTCCGAATATCAATCCGATTTCACCTATAGCTTCCTCGAGCCTTGGGATTTGATATTCTTCATAATTTACAATTTACCCGACCCTAATTGACCGTCAATTGACACCTTTGCTTGTTTAGGGATTTTATCCCATCTTTCCCGTTTCTTGTCCGATTAATCCTGTATTCGCGAGAGAACGTCTTTATATTATTTTAAGCATGTCTACGTACCCTAATTGCATTTAAGCATGCCTTTAATATTTATTATTTACGTTCTTTCATTATTTAACATTTTATTAATATTCTTTAATTGTCGTACCGTAATTTACATGTTTAATTGATTTACTTTCCATATTGCACCTGTAGCATGAGTGATGTTTATATGAATTGTCGTGCGTCGTCTGTTGTTCGTGTCTTGCTTTTGTTATTGTCGGTCTTGTTTTCATCCTCTAGACCCTGTGTATTACAGGTGGGTCCAACGAGGGAGAAACCTGACTACCGCTTGCTTTCATACTGCCTTGTCGAGCCAGGTAAGGGTTTTAAATTGTTTTCAACTGGAGTAAGAACATAGTTTATTTAGGCTTCGAAATAACTTATTTCCCCGTCTTTTCTTATTGCTTGTTGTACTGTCTTTAATATTCCTTACATGCTTAGTCAAACCGTTTCGATAGCAAACCAAAATGATTTGAAATGCTTTCAACTAGAGACAAGGGAAACCCTTTTGTTTTAAATGCGAATTTTGGTCTCTCGGCCTCGTAAATATAACCTTGTCTCGAATGGTCCCTTTGGCCTTCCACATCCCGATTCCCAAATTGTGAATGGCCCTTTTGGCCACCTAACTATCATCATTTTCAAATGCGAGCACTGAACCGTGTATGACTTGGGGCCCGGAGTATTCAGGAGGTGAGCCTGGGGACGTGCGTCCAGGGCAGATCCCGATGGATATTCCAATCCGTATCTGCTTAGGTCAGCCAGGAGGTTGACTAACCTGAGTTAGTGCGAGGGTGGCGTTGTAGGCTACGCGCTTCCTAGAAAATTCTGTTAAGGGTGACGTTGTTAACACGCGTTTCCATAAATTCTGAGTGGTCCATGAACCTTGGAGATGGAGTACTTGCTTGCATGTTTTTCAATGGGGAGATATAAGGAGAGGGCCCGTTTCGCCGGGACATATTATGGCATGATTTACTGCATTTATTGCTTGTCTAATTGTTTTATGGCTTCCGTGACAAGTCGAAGCACATTCCGGTTTTCTTCAATAATCATATGTATTTCCCTATATATATTTATAAAACCCAGAAATGTGACTCGTACTTGCTACCCTAAGCCTTCTTTATTACTCAACTAATATACTTTCAATCGGCTTGATATTACGTGCAAATATTTTGAAAGATCCGGTTCGTCAACCATTTGTATTTTCAAATAAGCCGAACCCGAGTGTTGCTTTGTGTCATTTTACAACTTATATTTCGCATTTATTTTCTTTCTCAAAACGGGCAACACTCACCACTTTTGGTTTTAAAAAGATAAATGACGAACAGTGATCAAACCCCCTTACTGAGTATCCTTTATACTCACCCCCTGCTATTTTTGGTTCTTGCTTCAGGTAGACAGGTGGCGACGTCACCTATCTTGTCAGTCGGCATCAGCAGGTCTAGATAGGCTCTGTCTTTCTGGTTTGTCTTGTCAGTGGTCCCAACAACCGTTGAGTCCTGTTTACTGTCTTTATTTGCTTTCGAACCTTTTACTGCTTTATTTAATTCATGTATCTTATGTGCCTCTGATGTGGGATAGTTGACGATATCTAGGATTGTATAGGATAGACTAGTTGAGCCATGGATGGCATTACGTGTTGTTATTTTATTGTATTCTGATTTATAAATGTTTCTTGATATTATGATAGCCTTGTAGGCTTTTATGAAATTTATATGTTTACCTTAATCGCTTCCGCTTTTCTCTGCTCTTTTCTAGTTGTTGTTGGGATGGTTGTCGCTGTTGCCGATGGTTATTGCTTGAGTGCCGTTCGCCGGAGTGGGTTTTTGAGTTGAGGCCCCTCGCTGAAGCTCGGGAATCCATTTCGGTGCGGATGTGGCGGTCCTTCTTCAGGGGGCGCTACAGTCAGTGGTATCAGAGCCTAGGTTCCCAAAAGGAACCGAAGCTTTGTAATCGCGTCGTGTCTTGTCTCTTGTGTCTGCCCATTTCGTGTCAATGAGACTTAGAGTTTCCAGTCACAGGTGCTTGAGAACTCCTTAGTATTGAAATTGTGATTGATCTTCTTTTGGAATGGCCAACCAACCGTTTGATCTTTTACAATTGTAGTACTGAGTTGGGATCGAATGCAGGTGGATGTGGAACTCGAGGTAGCGTCTGTCTTGTCTTGTCGTCTGGTCGTGTCCTGCTTGGGTCTTGTCGTGTCTAGGTCGTACGGCTATAGGATCGAGTCTTGCTTGTTCTATGAATGTTTCGTGCTTAAATTGTCTACATGCTGTTTGATCATATATGTATGCTTTAATTGAATTTTATATGCCTTACGTGATCATTCCCTTGACCGAACATGCATCATTTTCCTGTTTGTTGTTCACAGGTGCAAAATGCCTCGCCGAAGACCCCCTACTGCTCCAACACCCCCGAACCCAATGGCTGAAGAGTGGGTATCGATTATCCGACAGATCGCCGTGCAAGTATGTCAGGGGATACAACCACAGCAGCAGGACGTACCTGCCAGACAGACTGTGGGCCAAACCTTGGATAGGTTTCTCTTCTATCGTCCACCCTGCTTCGAGGGCGAACCAGATGATTTTAAGGCCGAGGCCTGGATATCCGACGTGGAGCAGATCTTTCGAGTACTTCAGTGTGGTGACCCCGAGAGGGTCGAGTATGCTACCTTCCTTATGAGAGGACCCGCTCGAGATTGGTGGAACTTCACAGAACGGAGATGGATCGCCGAGGGAGTCCCCCACACCTGGTCACGATTCGTATCTGACTTCCGAATGAAGTATGTACCGGAAGTGGTACGTGACAGCCGAGAGAGAGAATTCATGTATCTCCACCAAGGAGCATCTACCGTAGCCCAGTATGAAGCACAGTTCAACCGTCTCATCACTTATGCTCCTCACTATGCCGCGGACGAACGAAAGAGAGCACGAAAGTTTATCGAGGGACTTCAGCCGGAGATCCGAAGAGCATTAATGGCACTTGACATCCGTCTTTACCCCGATGCAGTTACCCGAGCAATGAGAGTGGAGTCCGAACTCCAAATAATGAACCAGAGTACCCCTGTTATGATAGGATCCTCTTCCAACGAGATAGCAAGGAGAGAGCCAGCCGGACCGAGTACTTTTCGGACAAAGAGACCACACTACGAGGTGCCAGAATCTACAGAACCTGAAGTAAACGAGGACCCCATTCCCTGTGAGCACTGTGGGAAGACGAATCACAGGACGACTAAGTGTAGGAAACAATTGGGACGTTGCTTTTCTTGTGGAAGCACCAAGCACCACATTCGGGACTGTCCCAACAGAGAGAACCCTGGGGGAAGAAGAAGTGGTTACCGATCTCGACATGCTCGTACAGGTACATTGCATTATCATAGCATTCATTCATAGTGTTTTGCTTTAAATGGTAATTGCTTTAAATATGTGCTAAGTGTTTTATATGACTTACGTGCCTTAACCGCTTTCAAAATTCACACTTGCACTGACTGAATGATTAGATGCTAAGATTTATGTGACCTCTGTGTGGATAGCGTGGAATTCGATAAATTTGTTATACGCTATTAGAGAGTGCTAAGGACAAGGAGTTCTTGGCCGACTAGGATCGATTCTATTGCGAGTACGTTATGCGGTTCTGGATGGCACTGACGTTGACAAATCGAGTCTGAAGGAGTATACTTCAAAAAGTATGTCTGATGATGAATCAACTAGTGAAGAGGATAATGAATTATCTGACGATGAGGATTATATGGGAGACGTGTGACGTCCCCCACGCCACAACCCCCGGACCGAAACGAGCTCTCGAGCGATAGTTAAATACCACCACTCGAAAACCCGCCCCGGACAACGGGATTCCCACAACCTGGCAACAGCGACTCCCAACAACAGTACCAACACCAACAACAACAAAAACACCAACAACAAGCGGAAGCAATAAGCAAAAGATCATATTTATATTCACACTGCCATCCGTGGCCAAATTAAACATTTATAAGTTCATTATCTATCACAAGTTATAACATCAATTCATTAAGCATCCAACATCAGCATAACATGTCAGGTTTTCATGTAATCCAACATCATAAGTTCGATCCACAAAAGTAAATACATAAGACCGACTTCAAGGACTGTACAAGCCTACAACGCTGCTGCCAGTACCTGACCGCTAACCTGAAGCATGAACCAAAACGGGATGTGAGTCAAACGAACTCAGTGAGGAGGGGAATATATATAATAATTAAAACATAAAACATATTTAATTCACGCTTTGGTTAATAGAGAAACGAATCTAGTGCCGATACTTTCTCTTTATAATTCATCAAAGCTTTGTGAATTAAATATTAAAGTAAAACATTTTAGAAAATATTTTTATTCGCTGCGAGAACGGGCCATCTCCTTATAACTCCCAAAAACATATCAAATATAATGAAATTCCTCCTCAATACCATTTGGCTTATCGAGGGAGCTACCCTCGATTTCACCATACCCGACTAATGGCGCCGGTGCAAGTATTACTTGAACTAGACTACCTCCGACTAGTTACAAGTAACACCCATTGATTATATATTAGATGATCGTCATTGGGTCTCCATCTATATATAATCTGGATTATATATATTGGATGATCGTCACTGGGTCTCCATCCATATATATAATCTGGATTATACCATGGGCTTCCCCCTAGACGCACGTCTCCGGGTTCCACCTCTAGTATAATCCGGGGCCCAAATATACCCTAAGAGCGTCCTCAATAGGGTTAAAGGAAATATAGTCTCGCTTTATAATTGTTTTGCTTGACCAAAAGGGTCGTTCGAGACAAGGTATGTAACCGTCTAGGGTTTCTCGACACGTTGCCGAATAACTCGAGGCATACGCGCAAGTCCCGAGACCAAATGTTACTTTTAAAAACAAAATAGTTCTCTTGTCTCTATTTTAAAACCATTTTGGAAAAGATATATATATATATATATATATCATTTTTATATCAAAACCTTTTTATTTCAAATATTGACAATATATAATTGAAATATAAGGGATATGGTTTTCGCAAATATTTGTTCAAGCTTCAGTTAAAAACATTTTTCATCCTCACCTGTAGGTTTTACAAAAAGGGTTTCCAACGACCCGAGATCAGTCCCGCGAGGTCCTACCTGTAATACACAGGCCTCGAGGTGAGACACGACTCAATAAAACAACCAAATACGACGCACGGCTATGAAATGCATTTTATGCTCAAAATAACATATTATGTATAAATGCATTTAAACACAATTAAACTCATTCAAATGCATTCAAACACAATCAAACATACATGATATGAAGCTAAACTAAGCATTCAAGTAATATGGAAGCTTGGAAACCAAAATTCAAAGGTTTGTAAATATTACACAAACCACCCCTCGTTTAATACTTTGCATAGCAAATCAACTCCGATTAATCCGAAATTTCCGGAATCACTTAGCTACTATATTTAAGGATTTTTAATGCCAAAAGAATCGAAAAATGAAGCCAAATGCTCAAAAATCACTATTCATCAGCCCCTACATATTTTGCCAAACTCTCATTTTTCAACTCCAAACTCCATAAAACTTCACCAATTAGCTTAATATCATGAACTAACATGAATTACCAATCCATTTGAGCATCTAAGCATCTAAATTCATCAATCCAACATTGCATAATAATCAAATTTATATGAAAAATCACAAGTAATGCTACATGCTATCAACAACCAAACTAAGCTCATCAATCATTCATTCTAGCCTACTTCTTCACTTCATCAACATATGAGACATTGAAACTCAAAGATTAAAGAGATTTGCAACCTTACCTTGAAGGAGAAAATGGAGGAGAAAGGAGATGTAGAGAGCTTGTTTGCAAAAATAGAAAGTAGAGGCTTGTTCCTTAGATGAAAGAGCAACTTTTTGTAGCAAGAGAGGGGATGATTTTTGGTGCTTTGATGGTGGTTGAAAGTGGCGGTGGTGACTGGTGGAATGAGGGCCGAGAGATGAGAGGAAGAAGAAGAGAATGTTGCTTGAGAATAGTGTAGAAAAATGTGGAGAGAAATGAGATAATTAAATAAATATAAGTTATTTTGAAAAGTCAAAATTAGCTAGCAATTTATATAGATATTTATATATATATATACATATATATTTGTATATGTTTGTATATATATATATTGCATATATTTCAAATATAATATCATGATTCAAATATAATGACACAATTTTCATAAAATTTCAAATACAACACTTCAAGTATAAACATAGTGTAGGGTAATTCAAATATAAAGATTCTTAATATGAAGTCTTCATATTATTCACATATAGAATCACCCATTAATTCATATAATTCACATAATCACATAATTTGCAAATAATACACACAAGAGCTATTAGTCGGTAAACTTACCGAAGCGTTATAAAAATAGCGGGGCGTTACAAGACGAGTCGACATCAGCTTCCGATAATGACGACCCTGATGTTTCGTGTGAAGTCGAGCGAAGAAATGATGAAAATGATGGTTTAATGGAAGGCGGAGAGGAGAAATCATCAAATACCCTTGAAGATGAGAAAACACTCTGTAGAAAGAATAAGAAAGAGTGTGATCTTGAAGAGACAGATTGTGAGAAAGACGAGGAGTACAATAGGAGAAATGATGATGGCGTTACTTCCTGTAAAAGGAACTCTAATCAAGAAACAGGAGAAGGATGTGACAATTGTCATTGAGGATACAAAGAGTACAAGAATCAGTCGGAAGAACGAAATAGATAATGACAGTGACGATGGACCTTGCTTTGGGATTTTCTTCTTCGACGTTAGCCTTGTCTAGGGTTTTCGTAATTCCGTCTTTCGCATGACTTTGAATTTTATTTGGAATGTTATTTGCATTTAAATATTTTGTTATCCATGATGTTCTATAATGTATTTTAATTGCTCCTAAATGCTCATTTTAATTCGCGTATTAGAATTTTTATAGATTATACTCCTCTTAACTAACCCCGAAGTCCGGAGGAGAATCTGAGGACAGATTCTTTTGAAGAGGGGAGTATTGTAACGACCCGAATATTTAATTATATTATTAATATTTACGCGAATTCTTTCTTGCCTAATTTCTCGATCTATCCAATTGGATTAATTAATCTTGTGGAAAAGATTGATTTAACCTATCTTCTAAATAGCCTCGATTACTTAAATTACATAAATGCCCTTAAAACCTAAATGACCATTTTACCCTTCCGAGATATTTTCCTAAATATCAACCTATCTCTCTCATTCTCTCATAACAAGAAGGAGAAAAGAAAGAGAAAAGAAAGAAAGGAGAAAGAAGGAGAAGAAAGGAGAAAGATCTTCCCGACGCCCTACCGAGCTCGTTTCTCGCCCGATCGACGAGCCGTGAAAACCCGAACGACCCTCACTACATTATCTACCGGTAATCCTTTTACCCCATTTCATTCCGTTCGTTATTTCTTGCGATTTTTCGTGAATTATATATAGAATTTTATATATTAGGATTTTCGTGTTTAGGAAGAATTACTTGACCATTTTACGTGATTCTTGTGTCTATATGTAGCTTATATGATATATATGATTATATGTGAAAATTAGGATGTTTTATGGTGTAGATTAGGAGTTATATGAATTTATATTTTGATTTTCGCGTATGAGGTTCGCGATCTGCTGAGTCTGCTGCTCAGTAGATCCACACGGGCGAACGCACGGTCTTGAGCAAGACCGTGCAAGAGCCCGTGCGCTTCTCTTTTCAGCCTGCACGGGCTTGAGCCCGTGCACAGGCCCGTGCGCATGGCCGTTTGCACCTGCACGGTCTTGACACCGTGCTCAAGACCGTGCGGGAGGCCGTGCAACCCCTTTTGTGCTTGCACCGGCTTGCCAAGCCCGTGCGTAAGCCCGTGCGTTGGCCGGTGCAACATACTTAGTGTATTTTCCAGCCTTTTCCTTTCTTGCACTTCGGGAATTGGTCAACCCCACTCATTTAAATGTTGACTTTTCTCATACGACCTCCGAATATCAATCCGATTTCACCTATAGCTTCCTCGAGCCTTGGGATTTGATATTCTTCATAATTTACAATTTACCCGACCCTAATTGACCGTCAATTGACACCTTTGCTTGTTTAGGGATTTTATCCCATCTTTCCCGTTTCTTGTCCGATTAATCCTGTATTCGCGAGAGAACGTCTTTATATTATTTTAAGCATGTCTACGTACCCTAATTGCGTTTAAGCATGCCTTTAATATTTATTATTTACGTTCTTTCATTATTTAACATTTCATTAATATTCTTTAATTGTCGTACCGTAATTTACATGTTTAATTGATTTACTTTCCATATTGCACCTGTAGCATGAGTGATGTTTATATGAATTGTCGTGCGTCGTCTGTTGTTCGTGTCTTGCTTTTGTTATTGTCGGTCTTGTTTTCATCCTCTAGACCCTGTGTATTACAGGTGGGTCCAACGAGGGAGAAACCTGACTACCGCTTGCTTTCATACTGCCTTGTCGAGCCAGGTAAGGGTTTTAAATTGTTTTCAACTGGAGTAAGAACATAGTTTATTTAGGCTTCGAAATAACTTATTTCCCCGTCTTTTCTTATTGCTTGTTGTACTGTCTTTAATATTCCTTACATGCTTAGTCAAACCGTTTCGATAGCAAACCAAAATGATTTGAAATGCTTTCAACTAGAGACAAGGAAAACCCTTTTGTTTTAAATGCGAATTTTGGTCTCTCGGCCTCGTAAATATAACCTTGTCTCGAATGGTCCCTTTGGCCTTCCACATCCCGATTCCCAAATTGTGAATGGCCCTTTTGGCCACCTAACTATCATCATTTTCAAATGCGAGCACTGAACCGTGTATGACTTGGGGCCCGGAGTATTCAGGAGGTGAGCCTGGGGACGTGCGTCCAGGGCAGATCCCGATGGATATTCCAATCCGTATCTGCTTAGGTCAGCCAGGAGGTTGACTAACCTGAGTTAGTGCGAGGGTGGCGTTGTAGGCTACGCGCTTCCTAGAAAATTCTGTTAAGGGTGACGTTGTTAACACGCGTTTCCATAAATTCTGAGTGGTCCATGAACCTTGGAGATGGAGTACTTGCTTGCATGTTTTTCAATGGGGAGATATAAGGAGAGGGCCCGTTCTCGCCGGGACATATTATGGCATGATTTACTGCATTTATTGCTTGTCTAATTGTTTTATGGCTTCCGTGACAAGTCGAAGCACATTCCGGTTTTCTTCAATAATCATATGTATTTCCCTATATATATATATAAAACCCGGAAATGTGACTCGTACTTGCTACCCTAAGCCTTCTTTATTACTCAACTAATATACTTTCAATCGGCTTGATATTACGTGCAAATATTTTGAAAGATCCGGTTCGTCAACCATTTGTATTTTCAAATAAGCCGAACCCGAGTGTTGCTTTGTGTCATTTTACAACTTATATTTCGCATTTATTTTCTTTCTCAAAACGGGCAACACTCACCACTTTTGGTTTTAAAAAGATAAATGACGAACAGTGATCAAACCCCCTTACTGAGTATCCTTTATACTCACCCCCTGCTATTTTTGGTTCTTGCTTCAAGTAGACAGGTGGCGACATCACCTATCTTGTCAGTCGGCATCAGCAGGTCTAGATAGGCTCTGTCTTTCTGGTTTGTCTTGTCGGTGGTCCCAACAACCGTCGAGTCCTGTTTACTGTCTTTATTTGCTTTCGAACCTTTTACTGCTTTATTTAATTCATGTATCTTATGTGCCTCTGATGTGGGATAGTTGACGATATCTAGGATTGTATAGGATAGACTAGTTGAGCCATGGATGGCATTACGTGTTGTTATTTTATTGTATTCTGATTTATAAATGTTTCTTGATATTATGATAGCCTTGTAGGCTTTTATGAAATTTATGTGTTTACCTTAATCGCTTCCGCTTTTCTCTGCTCTTTTCTAGTTGTTGTTGGGATGGTTGTCGTTGTTGCCGATGGTTATTGCTTGAGTGCCGTTCGCCGGAGTGGGTTTTTGAGTTGAGGCCCCTCGCTGAAGCTCGGGAATCCATTTCGGTGCGGATGTGGCGGTCCTTCTTCAGGGGGCGCTACAATACCCCAATTTTGAAAAACAGGCCAAAAGTGCAAAGTGTCAGAATTTAGCGTATTTAGTGTCAAAATGACCGAAATTGAACTTTTAACGATATGGCGAGATTCGTGAGTGAAAATTTACACATTTACAAAAAGTCAAATATTTGAGTTGGGGTCAAAGTGTAAATAAGTTTGGGCAAAAAAATACAATTTTTTAAAAATATGATTCAACGAAGGATATTTGGAACCTCGATGAAATACATCTTTAAAACATCGGATTCGGGTCCAACGTGCACTGTTAAATTACTAGATTTGATTAAACAAGCTAAAAATATAAATTTACCAAATTGACCCTAGTTAGTGACAAAACGATGCAAATCTAATTCTTATTAATGCTTTGAGTTTTAAAAGCCAAATCAATGATTTATGAAGAAACTTTTTAAATACAAGAGTTGGAAAACGTGTAATTATAAAAGACATCAGGACCGTAAACGGTCTGAATCTCGATAAACGTGCTAATTCTGAGCTTGGAAATTGTGGGTCGTCACAATTCTGGAAGAAGGATATTTGTGTATCTCTGCTTAATTTTTCACGAAAACACACCGATGTCAGCGTTTCTCTCACCTTCGATGTCGCTAATTGGTGCTTCACGGGCTTCTACGGCAATCCAAAACAAAAAGATAGGCAAGACTCTTGGAAAACTCTTGCTCACCTTGGTTCTCAATTTAATATGCCTTGGCTAGTATCCGGCGATTTCAACGAAGTCCTCTCAAATGAGGAACGCCTCGGCAAGGTCACTAGGCTGCCAGGAATGATCCGAGCTTTCCAAGAATGTTTGCAACATTGTAACCTTTCAGATTTGGGATTTGAGGGTAACTTCTTTACTTGGTTGAATAATCAGAGGTTCCCGGACACTATTCAAAGTAGATTGGATCATAGCGTTGCTAACCCGGCTTGGATAAACAAATTTCCTGACTTCCACGTGAAACATCTTGAAGTTTGAACTTCTGATCATTGCCCAGTCCTTACAAACTTCATTCGCATCAAGCCGAAAAAAAAACAAAAAAAAAAAAAAACAAAAGGGCAGACCCGACTTTAAATTCGAAGCCATGTGGCTTCGCCACGATGAGTGTGCACAACTGGTGGAACAACAGTGGACTGGAGGTCCGTTATTGTATGGTACTGACACAGCATGCGCCAAAATTGAGCAATGCAAAGTGGGTCTCCTCCGGTGGAGCAAAGCTACTTTTAAGGAGCCTGAAAAATGCATTAAGGAATTAGAGGAGAATCTGATCAAAATTAGAAAAGGAGTGATCACTGACCTCACTAAATAGAAGGAGAAAGAACTTCAGGAGGAAATTGAGGAATGGTATGCGCGGGAGGAAATAAAGTGGCAGCAGGGCGCTAAGTCGCATTGGCTCAAAGAAGGAAACCGCAACACCTCATATTTTCACTCCCGAGCAAGTAATCGCCGAGAAAAGAACACGATTAATAAACTCCTCGATGAAGACAAGCAATGGTGCAATTCTGAAGACAGCATCAAGGGAGTCGTCGAACGCTATTTTCAGTCGATCTTTACATCAAGAAGGCCAGATGAGGAGGAGATTGATGTTAGAGTTGTGATCTGGAAAGCCGAACTGCTTGAGGCATTTCCTCTAAAACTCTAGAGTAGAACAATCTAGTGATCGATAATAGAAAGACGTTAGTAGTCGTCCAAAACTGCAATGGCCAAATTCATCATATTTCATTTATAAGTGATTGCATATTATTTATTCTTGTGTATGGATGAAACCCCAAGATCACACTAAGCTAAGGGACTTGGTTTCACCATTTGATGGAGGCCATGAAATAAGTACCCAATGGTGTGATCTAAACCACTCCAAGTCGAAGAGTTTAAAAGGCATAGGGGATGTCTCGATCAGACTCGCTCGAGACTTGCTCATATGACATAGCATTATGAAAGTGTGTCCCATTTCATGACATTTGTGTTTTGACACTACTATGCATATGAGGGTGCTTAATGGAGATTAAGTTCACTGAGAATCCTGCCGGGAATGCCTAAATAGGGCAAGACTCATATAAAGTCTTAGAGATTAGGAGGATTTCACTAGCCATGATCGTGTCTAACTAATCCTTAGACTTGAGGCTCCATGGTTACCTTGTGCATAACTGGGGCATACTTTGATGTACTTCTGAATACATAGGTTTCATATAAGTTGTATGTTGGGTATGTTCGAGTTATGCATGGAGGCTGTGAGGATCAATACAGAATCTATCACTTGTTACAAGAACAAGAAGAATTCCTATGAATTCTATTGTAGTATATTCAACCACGAAATTCTTGCGCAAGGTACGGTTGATCTTCCCTAGGAAAGAGTTCCTAAAGTGTAAGATCAAATGGAATTACTATAGGAATGTTATTCATAGCATTGCAGACTACTGGGGTTCCATCTCCCATACCCTAGGTCTCAATCGGGAATGAGATGATAGAAGGATCATATCTCACGGAGATCATGAGGCTGAAAGGTTCATACCACTTCATCGAAGGATGGGTGGCCATGGACATGTTGCTAGACGTCATCCATGGTCTGTAGGAATGTATTTGTGAAGTCAATGAGTTGATTCACAAATAGTCTTTAATTAAATGAGTTTAATTAGAGTCACAATTATAACATTAAGAATGTATTGCTACTACTGTCCTATTGGTGAACTTGAGGGGTCACACAATGACTTCCAGAGGCGAACACATTTATCTATGTCAACAGAGTTTGATAACAGTCAACTAGATTGACAAATGAATTAATTGGAATTAATTAACTAATAAGAAATCGAGATGTTAATTAAGTGTAATTAATGTGTAAGAGTTAATTAAGAGTAATTAACAAGCATTTAATGTGATTAAATTCGAGAGACATGTTATTTGATAACATATTAGACTTGAGAGTTAAATTGGAAATTAACTCAAGTCTAAAGTAATTAAGAGTGAGTTTCGAAATTTATGTTGAAGTTTGAGACTACTTAATTTAAGTAGGAGAGAGCTTTATCAATTAAAGTGTTAATTGAAAGTTTGAGACTTGAGAGTTAAGTGGTTTTAATTCAAGTCAAAATGATTAATTGAGAAACTTGTAATTTATTTAGAATAAATCAAGTACAATTAATAGAGGGAAAAATCTGTAGCAATTAAATATTAATTGGGCTCATTGGACTAGAGAATTAATTTGAAATTAATTTTAGCCCAAGTTGATTAATGATGGGCTTATAAGTTATTTAGAATAAATTAAAGCCCACCTTATTAATATATTGGACTTGTTTAATTAATAAGGATTAATTAAATTGAGCCTTAGGTATTTAATCTGGTATTAAATTGAAAAAGCCTTTAGAAGGCCAAAATACTGCTGGGCTCAATAGTAGCAGTGGCCGAAAATCCCAACCCATCCATCTAGAACTACAAAAGGGAAGCTTTGGGATTTAAGCTTTGGAAAGCTTTCATACCTTAACGACTACAAAAAGAGTGCATAAAGGTGTGCAATTTCTTGATATATAAATGTTTCAAAGTATTTGTATTCATTAGATGAAGATTCATGTTAATTTGATTAAGGTCCCGAGACTAAAATTTTTGAAATCCCTTACTTCCGCTGCGCCCGGGGCACCATGAATCCCAACAATTGATTCATCCCGGAACTTTGACTTGGGATGAGGATCTTATCCGGCAGGAATTTCTGGATATTGATGCCGATGTGATCTGCTCTCTACCCCTAGGCAACCTCCAATGCAATGACCGATTGATTAAGCATTACAATAAGAACAGGCGGTTTACTGTTAAAAGTGCGTATCATGTTGCAAAATCTGACCCACTGGAGGACTCCGACGCCAACAGCTCTTCGGTTTTTAATTGGAACTTCATTTGGAAAGCAAAAGTGGCACCAAAAATTAAAGTCTTCATATGGAAATTATGCAAGAATGCCATTCCCACTTTTACCAAGCTGAAACGTCGGCACTATGACGTGGAAATCCAATGCAAGCTCTGTGATAAAGGTACTGAAAATGGCAAATACCTTTTCTTCGATTATGAGTTTGCACGACAAACTTGGGCTATCACTTCCCTCCCGTGGCAGACTATGGATTTCAGTCTTGAGGAAATGGAAGAATGGGTTAGAAGGAGCTGTAAGAAAATGGATGCCGACGACGGAGCCCTTTTCCTCACCACTCCTTGGTCAATTTGGTGGCACCACAACAAAAGAGTTATGGAGGATGATGTTTCAACACCGGACGATGTTGTGAGCTTTGCCAAGAACTTTTGTGCTACCTTTTTTATGGGAGTTCTACCCAAAGCACAACACTCTAATCCACCTGCTCCAACTAGATGGCAGCCGCCTCCCTCAGGCATAATCAAAGTCAACTTCGATGGCGCTATCTTCTGTGATCAAAACGAGCTCGGATGGGGCGTGTGCGCTAGGGATTCAGCTGGTAATTGCGTGGCCTGGGCATCATGCCGCAGAAGATGTAATCCATCTCCTGAAATTGCTGAAACGCTTGCTGCTAAGGCGGCGACTAATCTTATCATCAGAAGAGGATGGAGAGCTGTTGTTCTTGAAGGAGATTGTAAATCGCTGCTGGACAAGTTGGAATCTACTGATGAAGACTTTTCTAATGGAGGTGCTATCATTCACGAGATCAAGGAGATGCTTGCTCTTATTCCTGATGCTAGACTTTCTTTTATTGGTAGGGATGCAAATAATTTGGCTCATGTGCTAGCTAGGAAAGCTAATGTTTTTCAAGAAGAGGAACTAGATATTCCCGATGATGTTTCGTTTGCTTTTGTATCAGACTCTATTTCCATTTCATTATATAAAAGTATTGTGATTTTCAAAAAAAAAAAAAACGCCTAAAATCCTGTCAAAAGAGCTACTCAAATTGGCATAAGGCATACGAATGAAAGCAAATATAAAACTATGCACTTTGCTGCCTAGTGGATCCAAACCAAAGCTCCAAAAATATGATATTCGGTTCGTATGAATCTCATTACATGAATTCCAATTCTGCCGGTACTTATCTCTACCGCCATCTTCCAGAAATTTGTTGTTTTCGCATGAGCAAAAAAATCCAAAGAGTATCAGCAATTCTTGGCTTCCAATTGTGTATTCCTGAACCTTCCTATAGAATCCAAGATTATAAACTTCCAAATCCTTCGAGTCAAAGAGCCAAAGCTAATGAATAACTTTTTAATATGAAATTGAAAAAACTAAAATTATGGTGTTACTCAAATTACATGTGGGAGTTCTGGAAATGATTTAATTAAGGATTTGAAAATATTTCCTAAAATTATGGCAGCAATGAGTTAATTGAGATGATTAGGTAAGTAATTTATTTTAAAAGTTTTTAGTGGTATAATTAGTCAATATACGATTGCTTAAAATTCATAATTAGCATTTAGTTTCATAATATTAATATAGAAAATAGCTTTTCTTATCCAATTAAATGTTGAAACGTTTCCTAACTTTATGAGGTCAATTAATATAGAGATTTTTGGTAATTATATATTTAGAAAAAATATATTTATGAGGTCAATTAAACTAGAAGATTAATTATATTGCAAAAGAGATATACTTTTTATTAATTTTTATTATTTTTATTTTATGAATAATTGGATGACTATGGATAGTTTTGGATGTTTGGATATTTTTTATGATTTAGGTCTTGTTATATTTAATAGAGATTTTAAATAATTTTATATTTTTGATATTATTTTATTTTATTTTCTTATGAATGGTAGATATGTGAATTTATATGTCGAAAGTTTATACAATAATATTACAAAAATTCCACCAAAAAAAATAATATTACAAAAATGCACATCTGAGCTTGAACTTGAGCTCTATAATATTGAGCTCAATGAACTTGAGCTTTATAATATTAAGCTCAATGAGCTTGAGTTTGAGGTTAAACAAAAAATTATTACTTGAATTTGAGCTTGAGCTGAAACGAAAAATTATTATATGAGCTTGAGTTTGAGCTCTCAAAATTAGATGAGTTTAGCTCAAGCTCAGCTCATTTACACGCCATGTACTAAAGTAATTAGTTTTGCTATACATCTTCCAATATTCTTTAGGGATCTTTGCACTATTATTTCTAAGTGTGCAAATTAAAAAAGAATACTTCACTTATATATAGAATATGCTTCCATATTTTTCATAGGATAATCAAGAATATTATGATGATCAGGTAAAAAAAAAAAAATACGAGTGATGCTCAATGGAATATTCATGAGATCTCGTTGAAAATATTAATATTAATATTAAAGTACAATTAGTCAGTCATTGATCGGTCACAAACCTCAATAAGACAAAATTCATTTATTTAATGACCGATTCTGCTGACCTAAAAGCCTGTTTTCTTTCGTAGTATATATAAGGGATAATTACACTTACCGTACCCCTCAATCAGGGGCGCGATACCAAGAATTTTTAGTTGGGGAGGCGAGAATATATTTTTAATTATATATATATATATATATATATAAAATATAAATTTTTATTTTATAATAATATTTTTTTATACCAAATTTTACTTAATTTTAGGAAACCAAACCAAGTTTTATTTAATTTTAGGGGACAAAATCTTAATTTAATGTTAAAAAGAAAATTTATTACATGTAAAAAATAAATAAATTAAAAGTACCGCCGCCCCCCAGGCCTAAGGGTGTTACCGTCATTGGCCTCGACTTAGGGGTAAATACAGTAAAACTCTCTCTGAAAATTACAGATAGATCCTCTAACCTAAACGGAAACCTAAAAAACTTAACGGAAAATTATAAAATGACTAAATTACTCATAAAATTTTTGTTATAGTGTTTGCTATACATGAAATGAGCAACATGATTAAGTTGTTGTCTAGTAAATAAAATATTAACATCTATTAGAAAACAAAAAAATGACTAACGACAGGACCTAAGTGTTAGACAAAGTCATAGTTGATGGGGTGTCTCTGTAATTTCCAATAGTAGAAAAGGTCTTGCTGTATTTTTTTTTAAATTGAGGAGTGTAAATGTAATTATCCCTATATATAATTGAGGTATCATTTTGGTACCTCTACCAAGATTAAGGACCGAAGTGTGATATATGATGACCCAAACAATTTGATATGTGTCTGCATTTAACCCGTTGTTTTATATAATTATAAATTACTAAAGGGCTAATTTTGACCCATCTCATATCGATTGAGAATCTTGACTTGGTTCTTTTCTTTTTTTTTTGGGGGGTCAAATTACACAAAACAAGGGAAGACCCCCCTCCCCAAAAAAAAAATTCTTTTAAAGTAGTGAACTCCTCTTGAGTGAATCTTGACTTATGCTAGCATATAATAGTGGGTTATCTTTCCACTTAACAACCAATTTTTAAAGATGTATTGGATATTATTACAGTTGGTATCGGAGCTAGGTGTCAGTACTCAATACCCCATGTGAGTTGGCTTTCCCCTTCACAATCGGTTTTTAAGGATGTGTTTCACTCTATTACAATGATCCATCTAATTTATCCCTATTTTATTATTAATTGATGTGCCAAATTATGCATGTTATCGACAAGATTAGAATATTTTGGAGTATAAAACGACATGACCCTTACACTTGTTACGACAAAAACATACACTACATAATATATATGTATAATAGTATTGCAAATTATTGAATTCCCAACTATTGGTTCGATCCGGCCAAGTAGCATAAACATTCACCTAACACATAACATGTATAAATAGTTTTTAATATTACTTAATAATGAGTTCTATTACATCCCATGGTGACCCTAATTGTATATTCCAGGAATGGGCCTATTTCAATGATTGATAAACAACAATTTCTTTCATGAATTCTTGGCATGCATTAATTTGATTAAGGAAATTAATTAGGTTCATTTAATAAAATTTAATGATGGATTTGTTGGCACATTTTAAATTTTTCCGACAAGTCAACTATTCCATTATGATATTCAAATAGTTTCCATCTTCCGAGAGATGAAAAGAAATTTCACAATCACTTTTTTAAAATTGTAAAGATTTTTTAACAACAAAGAAATATGAGAGATGAATCTCGTTTATATGTTATCTTTTTTTTAGTAAAAAAAAAAAAAAAAAATCAAACACATAGCTTAATCCTGCTTCAAACTGGCTTGGACATAATCTAACACTTCAATCCGCGGGTAATCCCACAAGCTAATCCGAACATCTATTTTGTGTGTCATCTTGGCCAACAAGTCGCGCAGACATTCTTTTTTCTCTTGATATGTTTCAGTTTTGATTTCCATAGAAGACGAAATAAGTTAGGATAGTCGATCATGATAGGCTAATTACCACTTTTGAGTCAGTTTCAATCTTAATGTGGCAAATCCTTCAATCCCAAGCATTACGGAGGTAGCCCTTCACTGAGGCCAACAAGCTCAGCCACATTTATCGAGCAATTATCTAAATTATTGATAATATTCACTATTAGCTCCTATAATTTTTCTTTTTCTACAAAGCAATCCAATCATGTACTCTTTAAAATGTCCTACACATTACGTTGTCGGGTTTTAGTTTTTAATTATTCCAAATCTAAGACACGGAAGAGGCAGGTCAGGATTGTGTCATAGTCGGTTCGATACTAACATGTTATAGTATTTATATATTATGATTTTTTTTTTGTCAAAATATATTATGATGTTTATTGTGTTATGTTTATTTTTTATTTCTGAAATACTTAAAATTAAAATCATATTAACTTAAATACTATTTTTAGTATATGAAATTTAATTTATGTTGAATGTCTTTTCATGTTATGTGTGCATTTTTATTTTATTTTTTTGTACAGAATGAAACATGATTTAATTTAATTTCTGGGCGAGGTTGTGTTATTGGGTTCGAGAAACTAAATTATATTAAATCGAGAAGCTAAGCATAATTTATAACTTAGTTTTCAAATTAAATAAAGAAAATTTTAAAACATTAAGAAGTTAAACTTTTTTTTTAAATTAGATACCTTCCCCAATGGAGAAGAGACTAGCATCAATCGAACCGTATCTGATACATGTTCAACACTGGGCACACTGTGTTAAATTTATAAGTATCCATGCATAGTAAATCATATATCATTGTCACACACTAAAAATTAGGCAAAGGAAAGGTGATATTACATGGCTAAGGTGTCTATAAGCACATGAAACATCAGTGACTAAAAAGTGTGAAAAATGATTCTTAATTAAGGGACAATTATATATATATATATATATATATATATATATATATATATATATTTTGACTAAAAAGTGTGAAAAATGATTCTATATATATATATATATTTGTTGGGGAATTTTCATATTTACCGTTTAAATAGATTTTCGGTATTTCAAAAAACAAAACATCGTTTTGGACATACACTGGAACTTTCGAATTTCACTCTAAAATTCAAATTTGATTGCTCACAACTTTTGTGGGTTCATTTTGTGAGATAATATTTATTATCTCTTAGTATTATCTACTTTAGATATGTACTTGACATTTAGATATTTGAGAAAAAATATTTTATAAAACAAAACAATTACCATAATTTTAAAAACATCAAAATATCCAAAACTTAAATGTCAAACAATGAACAATCGAAACACAACACACTGTGTTCGACAAACTCAAAATGAAATAAATGTTTCTGAATAAACTAAAATAATAGATTTCTAAATGCTCATAGCAGCGCTTCAAGCATCATCAGGAACTCTTCACTTCCATCAACTTTACTCCTTCTCGCCATCTGCAATAGTTTTGCAAAATCGAGAGTCAGTGTAAAGAATTCTAACAATTAGATATGAAAGTTTATTTTAATTTAATTGAACATTTATACCTTTCTTAAGGGTAGCCAAGTACTCCTTACAGTTTCTTTTCCAGTGTCCAGAACTACCGCAGTGGAAACACTTGTCCTCACTTTGGTCGAGCTTCTTCTTGCCTTTAACCTTCTTAAAGGTTTTCTTCTTCGTCTTTTGGAAACTCTTTCCTTGAGACTTCTTTGGTTTCCCAGAAGATTTCTTCTTTGAAGAAGATAAGGACTTAACCATCAGCACAGACTTATCCTTCTTCATAGTTCGTTCAGTAGTGACGAGCATGTTCATCAACTCTTCAACAGACACCTTCGGACCATTCATGTTGAAGTTTATTATGAACTGCTTGAAGGATGGAGGACGAGAGGTCAAGATCAAATCAATGTACAACTCATTGTCCATGATCACCCAAGGCCTTAACACAGTGTTCATGAACACTAGATCCTTCAGCCATGTTGAGTGAATAGAGCTCACTAGATGCAGAGAATCGGTCAATCCTGTTGTTCGGCTTGTAGATTTGCTCTAAGTGAAGATGGATCTCACTTGCATAACGCATTCCAGCATGCTGTCTTTGCAACTCAGGAGACATTGTGGCGAGCATGAGACATCTAGCCTGTAGATCCTTATTCTCCCACTTGAGAGCATTCTCTCTTTCCTCAGCTCCCAAATTATCAGGTATAACATCAGGGGGAGTTTCTCTGAGCACATAGGTTCTTTTCTCAGAATCTAAAACGATTTTCAGATTTTGAAGCCAATCGCTATATTTAGGACCAATCAACTTGTTGGACTCGAGGATAGCAGTTAACGGATTTTTAGACATGTTGACCGAGTAGAAAGTCTACAATTATAACGCAGAAAATGTATGAGTTAAAAATAATAGAATTTGGACAAAAGAATGAAGTGGTCTTTAATCATTCAGTCTCCCACTAATTTATTCAAACTTATTGACCCCATGCAATGAAGTTAGAGAAAAATGGTATAATTTTCTTTAGTGGGTATTAAGATCCCAAAGCTTCTTGCAATTGAACCCACTTGTAATGCCCATTCAATTCAAATCTTAAGGTAAACATCTTTTGTTAATTATATCTAATATAACTCTTAATAATGTTTTGCATTGCCTCCTTCACATAGACCCAACTGTGTGCGACATCTATGTTACTTTGGCAGAAAGCCCGGCCCATTAATCATTAGATTTCAACGAATTGGTACAACGGAGACCCACTTGTAATGGCCATCCCGGTTGCAGCAACCATTGAAAAATTGTATCTAGTATACTCAGAAAATAACCTACTTTCTAATGCCCACATAATAAAGACCCACTTGTAATGGCCATCTCTATTATGCAAGGTTAGAAGTGAATTTTCTATTAATGGAATGCTTGAAAAATTTAAAATCCTTGTTTATATAATTTTCCATTAAGGCTTAATATTAAGAAAAATTTTGACATTCAAAATTTGGGGTCTAATTTTCGAAAAATTAAAACTTTATAGGTTTCAAAAATCTATCTAAGACCTCATCATTTAATTATCTTGTTTATGTGATTAATGCATGAAAATAAACATCCACAAACACATAATAACAATAATTAAATAAAGTACCTAGCAAATTAAAATGGTTTATCATGGGCTTTTCCCTACGCTCGGTCCATAAGAGCCATTTTATGGACCAAGATTCTATTCATGCAAAATAACATAAATTTAAACCATGCGAGGAGCAAATAGAATCCTATTCTATTACAATTTAAGTAACTCGTTACATTTGAGCCTTGATTGTCTCTTCTCTTCCAAGCCCACTTCGTCTTGAACTCCTTCTCCTAACCTAATTAGAAATGCCTCACCAATCTATGATTCTAACTCTCTCAAATTACAAATCATTTAAATACATTGGTGGAAAAATAAAACGTGTGAGGAACAATTTTTGAGAAGACTCAAGAGTGATCTAAGTATGTTAGAGTCCCTTTCCAAAGCGATTTACAAACAATCGCCAAAAACGTGATGTGCAAGTTTTCTTGTGACGTCCCCAGCATCACAACCCTCGGACCGAAATGAGCCCCGAGCGATAGTTAAATACCACCACTCGAAAACCCGCCCCGGACAACGGGATTCCCACAATCTGGCAACAGCAACTCCCCAACAACAATACCAACATCAACAACAACAATAGCAATAACAGGTCATCAACGGAAGCAAATATCAAACATATATATATATATATATATATATATATATATATATATATATATATATATATGCGCTAATCTCATCAAGTTCAAATATCCAAGTATCATCATGTCTCAACTTCCATTAATTTCTTTCAAGTCAACATGCCAAAATAAATAAGAGTTCAGTCGTAACAAAAAAATCTACATAGACTGACTCCAAAGACCTGTAAGCCTACACTGCTGCTGCCAGTACCCAACAACCACTCGAACTGCTAACCTGAAGCATGAACCAAAAAGGGGATGTAAGTCAAACGAACTCAGTGAGGAGGGGAGTATACATAATAAAAATATATATTTAATCCACGCTTAGGTTGATAAAAGCAAATCTAGTGACGATATGCTCTTTTACAATTCAGCTAAGCTTTGTGAATTAAATATTAATTAAAACATTTTCGAAATATTTTTTTTTTATTCCCGGCGAGAACGGGCCATCTCCTTATAACTCCCAAAAACATATCAACTATAATGAAATCCCATAACACCGTTTGGCTTATCAAGGAGCAACCCGAGATTTCGCCATACCCGACTAATGACGCCGGTGTAAGTATTATTCAGGCTAGACTACCTCCGACCAGCCATGAACAATACCCTTTGATTATTTGTCAGGTTCTAGAATATCTGATTATAATCGGCGGATTATGAACCCGGCTTCAACCCTAGACGCCCGTCTCCGGGTATCCGCCTCTCACATAATCCAGGGCCCAAATACCCCCAAGAGCGTCCTCAATGGGGTTAAATGTATATAATCTCGCTTTTTAAAAAATATTTTAATGAACCAAAAGGGTCTTTCGAGACAAGGTATGTAACCGTCTAGGGTTTCTCAACACGTTGCCTATAACTCGAGGCATACGAGCAAGTCCCGAGACCAAAGGTTACTTCTCAAATCAAAATAGTCCCTTGTCTCTGTTTTGAAACCATTTTAACGAAGATACATATATATCATTTGATATTAAAACCCTTTTGTTACAAATATTGGCAAAACATATAATTGAAATATTAAGGGGATATGTTTTCGCAATATTTGTTCACACTTCAGTTAAAAACCAGTTTACATCCTCACCTGTAGGCTTAGCAAAAAGGATGTTTCGACGACCTAAAATCAGTCCCGCAAGGTCCCACCTGTAATACACAGGCCTCGAGGTAAGACACGACTCGATAAATCAACCAGGTAAGACGCACGGCTATGAAATGCATTTTATGCTCAAAATAACATATTATGTATAAATGCACTTAAACACAATTAAGCTCATTCAAACACATTTAAACACAATCAATTACACATGATATTAAGCTAAATTAAGCATTCAAGTAATATGGAAGCTTGGTAACCAAAATTCAAAGGTTTTGTACATATTACACAAACCACCCCTCGTTTAATACTTTTCATAGCAAAACAACTCCGATTAATCCGAAACTTTCGGCATCTCTTAGTTAATACATTTTAAGATTTTTAATGCCAAAAGAATCGAAAAATGAAGTTCGAATCAAAACCTCAAAATCCACTATTCATACCGCCATCTCCCCTTTTTGTCCCAACTTTTGATTTTCAATCCCAAACTCCATAAAACTTCACCAATTTGCTTAATATCATGAACTAACATGAATTACCAATCCATTTAAGCATATGAGATAATTAACTCAACATTGCACATTGATCAAATTTAATAGAAAAATCACAAGTGATGCTACATGTAATCAATCACCAAACTAAGCTCATTAATCAACTATTCTAGCATGTTTCATCACTTCATTAACACTTGAGACCATAACAACCAAAGAATTAAGAGATTTAACAATTTACCTTGAGGAAGAAATGGAAGAGAAAGGAAGAAATAGAGCTTGTTTGCACAAATAGGAAGAAGAAGCTTGTTCCTTGGATAAGAGAGCACACTTTTTGTAACAAAATGATGAAGATTTCTTGGTGTCTTGAAGGTGTGGCTATGGCGGTGGTGAAGGGAGAGTGAGGGCCGAGAGAGAGATGAAGGAGAAGAGAGAAAGAGAGAGTTGTTGCTTGTTTTAGAATATTGTAGAAAGGTAGAGAATGATGAAGTAATTAAATAAATAAATAAAAGGGATAATTAAATAAATAAAAGGTATTTATTTGAAAAGTTAAAATTAGCATGCAACTCTGTAGATATTTATATGTATATATTTGCATATGTTTTCATATATATATACATATATCAAGTATAATATCATGTTATTCAAATATAATGACATAATTTTCATAAAATTTCAAATACAACCATTCAAATATAAACATAGTGTGAAGTAATTCAAATATAAGAATGGTATAAAATAATTCAAATATGAAAATTCTTATGGAATCATCATATTATTCATATATTAAGTCACATAATTCACATAATCGCAAACAATGCAACCAAGGGCAATAATCGGCTAACGTACCGAAGCGCTATAAAATAGCGGGGCGTTACATTTCTGCAAACTAAATTTTCGTTTTCTGATTTCCAAAAATCATATAAAATCGAAAAATAAAGCTTTTGAACTAATTCAAAGGCGAAGATTAATGAGAAATGAGTTTAGAACAATTTCTCAGAAGATTCTGAAGTCAAATGAGCAAGTTAGATTCCTCTTCTAACGTGATTTCTAAACTGTCGCCAAAAATGCGTTTTTCAAGATTTGCACAAATTTAGGATTTCGATTTTAGATTTCTAAAAATCACAAAAAGTCGAAAACTAAAGCTTTTGAATTGATTCAAAACGTCAAGTTCTTCGAAATTGAATGTAGAATATTTCCCAAAGACACCAAAGTGATTTCTAATACTTTATAATAGGTTATAAATTCAATTTCTAAAACGTCGCCGGAAAAACATTGAACTGAAAACAGATTTTCAAGATAAGGCAGTTTTTCAAGATTAGGGTTTCGACTTCCAATTTAAAAAAATCAGAAAAAATCAAAAAATAAAGATTTTGATGCAAAACAACACTCTAAATTCATCCCCATTGTGTTAAATCTAATTCTTCAAGAAATATGAAAATCCATTGGAGGTCATTAGGAATCCTTTCCAACTCGTTTTCTAAAACGTGGCAGCGCAGCCCCTGTTTCTCAAACAGTTTTCGACTACAGATTTCAAAAATCCATATAAAATCGAAAAATTAAGATTTTGAACTAATTCAAAAACCTAAAATCAAGTAAGACGTGTCTAGAATATTTTATCAGAAGACATCAAAGTCATCCAAGATCATTAGGAAAGGTTTCCGACTCAGTTTTCTAAATATCGCCAAAATCGATTCTCTGCTACACAATTTTCAGCAACACAACTCAATACCAAAATTCCTTTTTGAACAACCAAAAATCATTTTTCATGTATTTAAAAAATACACCAATATTTTGAAATATACATCTTCAAATCTCCAGATTCCTTTTTGATATAATCATATTCAAAATATTCCTTTAAATTTATCAAAACTCCCAACAACTTCATATATGCACATAAACACAAAAACGCATCTAACACCAATTCATCCAAATAAAAGGGGTAGAGGCGAATATATAAATGTGATCAAAGCATGGCTCTGATACCACTGTTGGTATTCACGCACCCCCGGGCGCAGCGGAAGTAATGGATTTCAAAAATTTTGGTCCCGGGGAGTTACAGTGAATCTTCACCCAATGAATAAGTGACTTTGAAATGTTTATATATTATAAAGGAGTTCACCATTACGCACTCCTTTTGTAGTAGATAAGGAACGAAGGCTTTCCAAAGCCTCTGCCCACTCCTCCAATGGTGCTGGCTTCAAGATCCACCAAAGTTTCGATTTTTAATCGAAACCCTCTGAAGATAGTCCACGGCTTCTCGCAAGCAAACTCGTATCTCTTAATTCCTGCTAGGGAACGAAGAACGATTGATTATCTTTTTGATTAAGCCTTAGAGAGTAAAACTTAATCTATGAAGTGAAGAGAAGCCAATTCTCCAAGGGAGAGAGAGAGAAAGTGGCGTGAGAGAGAGAGGAGAGAAAATAGAAAACTAGGGTTTTTCTGATTGTGTTATTCCTTGAGAATAAATTCTTGTTATATGTAAAGAACTAATCCAAGGGTTATATAAAACCCATAAAGGGCCAAAAATTCCAAGCCCATGAAGGACTTGGATTTTCGGCCATCACCTTCAATTGGGACTAGGATTTGGGCCTTCTCAAAAAGGCCTATTAAATTTAATACTAGATTAAATTATCAAAGCCCAATTTTCTAATTACTCCTAATTAGAATTTGATTAATTTTTTATTCCACTTTTGGGCTTTATTTTATTCCAAATAAAATTCAAGCCCAACTTAATATTAATTCCTAAATTAATATTTCCTTTCTCAGTTTGATTTAATCCAATTAAATCCTTTCAATTAACTTTTGGGCTTCATTTCATTCCAAATAAAATTCAAGCCCAATTTAATATTAATTCCTAAATTAATATTTTCTTTCTCAATTTGATTTAATCCAATTAAATCCTTTAATTACTCTTAATTAAATTCTCCAAAATTAATTAACTATTAATTAACCACTTCATTTTTGAATTAAGCCAATTAATTCAATCCATCAATCCACATTGATTTGATAATCATATTTGCCTTTGGAAGTCATTGTGTTACCCCTCAGGTTCACCAACAGGACAGCAGTAGAAACACATTCTAAATGTCACAGTCATATCTTTAATTGAACCCTTTTCAATTAAACAAGGTTTGTGAGTCAAAACCTATTTGATCTCACAAACTCATTTCTAAAGACCATGGATGACGTCTAGCAACGTGTCCATGGCCACCCATCCTTCGATGAAGTGTTGTTTACCTTTCAGCCTCATGATCTCTGTGAGATATGATCCTTCTATCATCCAATTCCCGATTGAGACCTAGGTTATGGGATATGGAACCCCAGTAGTCTTCAATGCTATGAATTATATTCCTATAGTAATTCCATTTGATCTCATACTCTAGGAACTCTTTCCTAGTTGAAACCAACCATACCTTGCAAGGATTTGATGGTGGAATGTACTACAATAGAACTCATAGGAATTCTTCTTGTTCTTGCAACAAGTGACAGATTCTGTATTGACCCTCACAGCCTCCATGCATAACTCGAACATACCCAATCATACAGCTTATGTGAAACTCGAGGGATTAAGCAGTATGTCAAAGTATGCCCCAGTCATACACAAGGCAACTATGGAGCCTCAAGTCTAAGGATTAGTTAGACACGATCATGGCTAGGGAAACCCTCCTAATCTCTAAGACTCTGTATGAGTCTTAACCCATTTAGGCATTCCCGGTGGGATCCTCAGTGAACTTAATCTCCATCAAGCACCCTCATATGCATAGTAGTGTCAAAAACACTAATGTCATGAAATGGGACACACTTTCATAAAGTTATGTCGTATGAGCAAGTCTCAAGCGAGTCTGGTTGACATCCCCTGTGCCTTTTAAACTCTTCGACTTGGAATGTTTTAGATCACACCATTGCGTACTTATTCATGGTCCCTATCAAATGGTGAAACCAAGTCCCTTAGCTTACTGTGATCTTGGGGTTTCATCCATACACAAGAATAAGTAATATGCAATTAAATACAAATATAATATGATGAATTTGGCCAAAGTAGTATTGGACGACTACTAGCGTCTTTCTACTATGGTTCACTTGATTGTTCTACTCTGGAGTTTCATGGAAAATGCCATAAACAGTTCTGTAGCGCCCCGCTCTACAGCCCCCAACCTGCACGGTCTCCCAAGCCGAGGACGGCGCCTCAACCCGAGAACCCATACAAGCCAACGGGTCAATCCCGACACTTGGCAACAGTGGATCCCCAAAGTTAAAACATCTAAATAGCCAAAAATAAATAGCGGAAGCAAACTTAAATCATAATAACATAAATGCCACTCCGGGGCCAATTCAACTAATATATGTATATTAACACAGCCCATTCAGGGGCAACATAAAGTAATAATTTGGGGACAGGGATCAATATATCGTTATCTACAAGCCTGGACAAAAGAACAACTATCCAGAGAGTTAAAGACAACAATAGAGACTCGGCAAAACCAAAAAGGCCTATCTAAGCACTGTTGCCCATCCGACATGTGAGACATGTCGGTCTCTCAATCTACCTGAGGCAAGAACCAAAGAAAGAGGATAAGTCAAAAATACTCAGTGAAGATGCTAGAGCAAGTCGAGTCACGCTTCCGGGTTTTCATAGAAAATACATATGCGTTAAGGAAGAAACCGAAATGTGCTTCGACTTGATTATTTAATAAAGCAATAAAGAGAATAACAATAATAAACAATAAATAAATATCCCAGCGAGAGTGGGCCTGTTCCTCCTTATTTCTTCTCAAGACATTATAAAAACTCCATCTCCGGTGTCGAACCAAGGAGCAACCCGAGGCTCGACTATAGTGAATTTAAGGAAAGCGTGCAACACATGCAACACCCACCATCGCTCCCAACCGTGGCTATCAAACTCCTGACGGGCCACGATTGACTCTTAATTTTGGGAGAAGCACCTTAGATTACACCCTGGACGCTCGTCCCCAGATGCAACCTCCAGATACCATCCCGGGCCCTCATTAAAAGAAAAGTCCACGATTTTGCTCGCGTTGAAATAAGGGTTTGAGTGCCAAACGGGCAATTGGGCAACTGGTGACGACAAAGGGGGTAACTACAAGTTTCGTACGCGTCGGGTTGCACTGGCGCGCTTCCCTAACGACTTTCCTCATAGACCCAGTCCTAAGTCAAATCGTCACATTAAAAGAAAAGGATTTACTTGCCCTTTTGAAAAACAAATCGATTTTCGGTACTAATGTATAATTTGATATTAAAGGATTTATAGATAAAATCATAAAAGTATATGCTCGAAATACTTATTACTAATAATAAGGGAATACGGGGTTTCGCAAGTATACATAGACATATATGTTCAAGCCCAGTTTAAATAATTTAAATCCTCACCTGGTGTCAAAAATAGGAAGCCTAGCAGCTAGACTCACTGGTCACCGACGTCTGACTGATCTGTAGACAAGACAGGACCTAGACAAATTAATAACGACTATAAAAATGCGAATAAGAAATTATTTGACGAACGGCTAACCAAACATGTTCACAATCATGCATATGCCAATTACAGTATGTAAGGAAGCTATCATGTAAATTTCACGAAATTCCGACAAGTTGCCAAAAATGCACATACTTAAAATTACACTATTCACAGCCCGAACGAGGGCGAAATCAAATAAACATTTCAAAATATTAATCTACAAGTTATAAAGGTTCTATAGGTGAAAACAGTATAATTTTTGGAGTCCGTATGCGAAAAGTCAACAAAAAATGTTGACCCGTGGTCTCACTTGCCGAGAGCAATATTTGAAAAAGGCTGGAAAATTTTCTAAGTGTTTCACATCGGCTTGTGCACGGTCTTGAACACGGTGTCAAGACCGTGCACTCACACACGGCCGTCTGCACGGTTTAGGCGCACGGCCTTGAGCCCGTGCAGGCACAAAGAGATGCGCACGGGCTCTTGCACGGTCTTGCTCAAGACCGTGCGTTAGCCCGTGCGGTTTAGCAGCACACAGCAGAAAGTTACGCGATTTCACGAAAAATCGAGCCAAAATTCATAAAAATCATATTTATAGCGCAAATCAACACCCAACAATCGTAACAATCAACAACCAACATCTAATAGACATTTACATCCAAAAATTTCCTGAAATGATCAAGAAACGGGTTCGATCTAAGTACTTAACCTAAAAATCCCGAAATGCTAAAATATCCTCAAAACATCATAAATTCGTGAAAGAAATTGGGGAAATTGGTACCTAAAGAAAGGTATCGTTGAGAGGATCGTTTAGGTTCAATCGACGCGAAATTCCACGGAGAAACGAGCTCGGCACGATCGATTAGGGCTTCGGGAGAAAATCCTCTTTTTCTCTTCTCTCTCTCACTCTCTATTTCGAATAAGGGTTCGAATGAGGGTTTCGAGACTTTTATCAAATATATCGAAATGTCGAAAAATACGAAGGGTAGTTTGGTAAGTTTGGAAAGTCCAATTAAATGTACGTTGGCCAAATATAACTATTAATATCAAACAAACGCAAATTAGACAAGGAATTTAAATACGCAAACAATATTATCACATTGGGCTGTATACGAAAATAATAAATAATATATCATAATTCACATATTACGAGAATTTAGGGTTAAGAAAGATAATTAACGCGGGAAAAATACTCACATTGATTCTTGGATTTCTGGGTCGTTACAATACTCCCCCCTTATGAGAATCTGGTCCCTAGATTCCATCTTTATTAGAAAAGCTCGGGATAAGCTTCTCTCATCTTAGCCTCCGTCTACCAAGTAGACTGCTCGGTCGAACGGTTCCTCCAGAGAACTCTCACTAATGGAATCTTCTTGTGACAAAGCTGCTGGACCTTGCGATTGTAACGCCCCGTTATTTTATAACGCTTCGGTAAGAATAGCTCTTGTGTGTATTATTTGCAAATTATGTGATTATGTGAATTATATGAATTAATGTGTGATTCTATATGTGAATAATATGATGAATTCATAAGAATTTTTATATTTGAAATTTACCCTACACTATGTTTATACTTGAAGTGTTGTATTTGAAATTTTATGAAAATTGTGTCATTATATTTGAATCACATGATATTATATTTGAAATATATGCAATATATATATACAAACATATACAAATATATATGTATATATATATATAAATATCTATATAATTGCTAGCTAATTTTGACTTTTCAAAATAACTTATATTTATTTAATTATCTCATTTCTCTCCACATTTTTCTACACTATTCTCAAGCAACATTCTCTTCTTCTTCCTCTCATCTCTCGGCCCTCATTCCACCAGCCACCACCACCACTTTCAACCACCATCAAAGCACCAAAAATCATCCCCTCTCTTGCTACAAAAAAGTTGCTCTTTCATCTAAGGAACAAGCCTCTACTTTCTATTTTTGCAAACAAGCTCTCCACATCTCCTTTCTCCTCCATTTTCTCCTTCAAGGTAAGGTTGCAAATCTCTTTAATCTTTGAGTTTCAATGTCTCATATGTTGATGAAGTGAAGAAGTAGGCTAGAATGAATGATTGATGAGCTTAGTTTGGTTGTTGATAGCATGTAGCATTACTTGTGATTTTTCATATAAATTTGATTATTATGCAATGTTGGATTGATGAATTTAGATGCTTAGATGCTCAAATGGATTGGTAATTCATGTTAGTTCATGATATTAAGCTAATTGGTGAAGTTTTGTGGAGTTTGGGATTGAAAAATGAGAGTTTGGCAAAATATGTAGGGGCTGATGAATAGTGATTTTTGAGCATTTGGCTTCATTTTTCGATTCTTTTGGCATCAAAAATCCTTAAATATAGTAGCTAAGTGATGCCGGAAGTTTCGGATTAATCGGAGTTGTTTTGCTATGCAAAGTATTAAATGAGGGGTGGTTTGTGTAATATTCACAAACCTTTGAATTTTATTTCCCAAGCTTCCATAGTACTTGTGTGCCCATTTTAGCTTAATATCATGTGTATTTGATTGTGTTCAAATGTGTTTGAATGAGCTTAATTATGTTTAAGTGCATTTATACATAATATGTTATTTTGAGCATAAAATGCATTTCATAGCCGTGCGTCGTATTTGGTCGATTTATCGAGTCGAGTCTTACCTCGAGGCCTGTGTATTACAGGTGGGACCTCGCGGGACTGATCTCTGGTCGTTTGGATATCCTTTTTGTTAAGCCTACAGGTGAGGATGTAAAAATGTTTTTTAACTGAAGCTTGAACAAATATTTGCGAAAACCATATCCCTTATATTTCAATTATATATTGTCAATATTTGAAATAAAAAGGATTTGATATAAAATGATATATATGTATCTTTTCTAAAATGGTTTTAAAATAGAGACAAGAGAACTATTTTGTTTTTAAAAGTAACATTTGGTCTCGGGACTTGCGCGTATGTCTCGAGTTATTCGGCAACGTGTCGAGAAACCCTAGACGGTTACATACCTTGTCTCGAACGACCCTTTTGGTCAATCAAAACAATTATAAAGCGAGACTATATTTCCTTTAACCCTATTGAGGACGCTCTTAGGGTATATTTGGGCCCCGGATTATACTAGAGGTGGAACCCGGAGACGTGCGTCTAGGGGGAAGCCCATGGTATAATCCAGATTATATATATGGATGGAGACCCAGTGACGATCATCCAATATATATAATCTAGATTATATATGGATGGAGACCCAGTGACGATCATCTAATATATAATCAAAGGGTATTACTCATTGCTAGTCGGAGGTAGTCTAGCTCGGGTAATACTTACACCGGCGCCATTAGTCGGTTATGGTGAAATCGTGGGTAGCTCCCTCGATAAGCCAAACGGTGTTATGGGATTTCATTATATTTGATATGTTTTTGGGAGTTATAAGGAGATGGCCCGTTCTCGCCGGGAATAAAAATGTTTTCTAAAATGTTTTACTTTAATATTTAATTCACAAAGCTTTGATGAATTATAAAGAGAAAGTATCGGCACTAGATTCGTTTCTCTATTAACCAAAGCGTGAATTAAATATGTTTTATGTTTTAATTATTATATATATTCCCCTCCTCACTGAGTTCGTTTGACTCACATCCCATTTTGGTTCATGCTTCAGGTTAGCGGTCAGGTACTGGCAGCAGCGTTGTAGGCTTGTACAGTCCTTGAAGTCGGTCTTATGTATTTACTTTTGTGGATCGAACTTATGATGTTGAATTACATGAAAACTTGAAATGTTATGCTGATGTAGAATACTTGATGAGTTGATGTTATAACTTGTGATAGATAATGAACTTATAAATGTTTATTTTGGCCACGGATGGCAGTGTGAATATAAATATGATCTTTTGCTCATTGCTTCCGCTTGTTGGTGTTTTTGTTGTTGGTGGTGTTGGTACTGTTGTTGGGAGTCGCTGTTGCCAGGTTGTGGGAATCCCGTTGTCCGGGGCGGGTTTTCGAGTGGTGGTATTTAACTATCGCTCGGGAGCTCGTTTCGGTCCGGGGGTTGTGGCGTGGGGGACGTCACAGCGATCCTGAATCTGAACTGGTTTCATCTCGATAGTCAAATCCGGCTCAAGCTGAACTCCGTCATCCTGGAGTACATGGGACTCGTCGGGGAAGTACTTGCGGAGTTGTGAGACGTGGAAGACATTGTGGATCCCGGTGAGATGTGGTGTAGCGGGCGCCCCAAACGGGTAACGCACGCCCCGCACCGAGCCCCGAGCCGAAGCCGGAATGGGATCCGACCCGAATCGAAACCCGGCGAACGGCAAGCATTTACTCAATTACTAGGCGGGGGTTTTAAATAAACAACGAGACAGAAGTGCGGAAGCGAAATAATCAAACATTAAAGCATGATAAATTGCATAATTATTAAAGCCCACCAAGGCTAACGAAACTCACTTAATTAAATAACAAACGGGTTCGATACAATATCCCGATAATTATATAATAACGGGTTCAATACAAAATCCCGAATACATTCTAATAAATCCTAAAATCAAAAGACATAAATTATAGCCATACAGAATGAGAGTTATACATGAGCAAAAAGAATGTAACTCTAAGACGCGACGACGACGACGCAGATCCCGCCTAGTATCCTGAAACCAGTACAGGGGTAAAACAGAGGGGGTTAGTCAAACGACTAAGTGAGGAGGGAATAATAATGTATATAACAAAACGGAAAATAAATCACCAATTTTAAATTAAAAGAAACCAACATAAAAGAAAGGTTTTCGTAATCGGGTGGTGATTTAACATAAAACAAAACATATCTTATGACTCGGCGAGTCAAGCCCTGAACTCCAATATCCATATATAAAAACCGGAAACCACCCTTATTCCTCCAATGTAGACGGACCGCTAAATCCGAACTACGCGTAACTTACTAGAATAACTCAGGTACTCAAAGGGCTGCCACTCCGGCCTCACCCCGAGCTCCCAAATGGAGGAAACCATAGGATTTACGCCGTAGACCCGACGTCTACTGACTTCATCCTATCGCTCTTACTCCGGGCCCAAACGATCATGCAAACATTTCATAACTCGCTTTTCAAACATTTCGGGTTGGCCAAAAGACCGTTCGAGACATGTCATATGCGAGGCCGAAGGCCAAAGTTCGCCTTAGAAACAAAAGGGTTTTACATGTCTCTTTCGTAAACATTTCGAAGACTATACGTAATACTTTTTCATATCAAATAATTTTCGATAAATCAAATGAACATAATAATCATAAATATCTACTAATTATATATATAAACGGTGTGAAAACAAAACATAAACGAGGCTTATATGGGGAAAGGCTTATTTATATATATATACGTAGTAATACTGGAATCAGAAAAGGAAAGCCTCACCTGGCTATGCAAAATGAACAAAAGAGCAAGAACTGGCGCTACTCCACGGGAGTATCGTCTGCAAAAATACCAAGACACAACCAAATAAGACTAAAGACGACGCACGGCTTATACGAAAGAATTAGAACACATAGGAGCACGTTATACAATTAAATAAATCACTTAGGTTCAAATTCTCAAACGAAAACGGAGTAAATCGCAAATTTAAAAATGTAACTCAATTCCAAATGCAACGAAACTTTACGGACATGCTTAGAATATCATAAAGAAGCATGCATTCGAATTTCGGAAAAATCGGACTTCACATGCAAAAGTTAGAAAATTTAACGAAAACTTAAAATGCACTATTCACATACCCGAACATGTCGTAAATTCATAAATCATGCAATTCCTATCTATATCATACATATCGAATACACGAGCGAAGAAAGAATTCGGAAAAGACGAGCCGAAGCGGGACCCGTAGGCCAATTTGTACCCTGACTTACAGAAGGTCAGGGCACTGTTCGAGCCTTCCACACGGCCTTGTGCACGGCCGTGTGGCGAGGCCGTGCACAATCAAGAAACGCGCACGGCCTCATGCACACGGCCTCAAGGCCGTGTGCACAGCCCGTGTGCAATTCATCCACGCGCACGGCCTCATGCACACGGCCTCAAGGCCGTGTGCACCAGGCCGTGTGCACCGATTCGAGCAGAAACATTTCGCAGAAACAAAACCTACGCGAATTCAAACCTTAATCCAAAAATTAATCACTAAAACATGCAAATCAAACCCTAATTCTCACATATAATCGTCTACAACATATATGCTTCATATAGAAACGATAAACACGAAAATCCATCCACATTTTCTATCAAAATCATATAAAAACCTAAATTATTCAACTATAATCAAAAATCCAAAAATCGGAGTAATGGAGGCATTAATCGAGAAATTTCGTGAGAGCTTACTCGTAGATGAGATCGCGAGGAGTTCGTAGACGTAAACGGCTCGAAAATCCGTCGGGAAACGGAGTCGGAACGATCGTTGGAATTTCTTTCTTCTTTCTTCTCTTTTCTCTCTTTTTCTTTCTTCTCTTTTTCTCTTTTGCTTGTGCGTGAATGGTAATGGAGAAGGAGAGAGATCGACTTAGTCAAATTGACTAAGGTTTAGAAATCGAAGGGGCATTTTAGTAATTTTGCAAAATAAGTTCGAAAACTCACGTTGTCCAAATAACATGTAATTACAGTCAAAATTCATATTATTAAACGCACATTGACAATTTGTAATTTAAATACATAAATTCAATCATATACAAAAAATTCTAAAATTACATAATAAATATCAAATAATTATTAAATTACACAAATATTCGATTCGGACATACCAAATTAATAATTCGGATTTTCGGGGCGTTATAATCACCCTTCCTTAAGAGAATCTGGCCCCCAGATTCTACTCGTCCGGCTGAAATAATTCCGGATGAAACTTGCGCATCTTGTCCTCGGTTTCCCATGTGGCTTCTTCGGTTGTCTGATTTCTCCAAAGGACATTGACAAGAGAAATCTCTCGGTTGCACAGAGCTTGAGTCTTCTTATCTAATATCTTCACCGGCTTCGAAACAAAGGTCAAATCCGGCTCTAGTTCAATTTCCTCAACAGGAAGGATCTCGGACTCATTTGGGAAGTATTTCCGGAGTTGGGAAACATGAAAGACGTTGTGAATCCCTGTCAGACTCGGCGGCAAGTCTAACCTGTACGCTACGTTCCCAATTCTTTCCAGAATCTCATAGGGACCCAAAAATCTCGGACTTAACTTTCCTCCTTTCCCAATTCGGGTGAAACCCTTTCGAGGAGAAGCTTTGAGGAATACCCTGTCACCAACCTCAAATTCCAACGGTCGGCGGCGGGTGTCGGCATAGCTCTTTTGTCGATCCTGAGCTGCCTTCATTCTCTGCCGGATGATCTGAATACGGTCGATGGAATTTTGGAGAAACTTTGGAGGAGTTCCTCGTTCCTTATCATCTTTCGTCCATCGCCAATCTTCGAGATCCCAAAACAATGGGGATCTACACTTTCTGCCATACAATGCTTCGTAAGGTGCCATTCCGATCGTAGACTGATGACTATTGTTGTAAGCAAACTCGATCAGAGGCAACTGGTCGTGCCAATTGTTGCGAAAATCTAGGGCACAAGCTCGAAGCATATCACAGAGATATCTGATCATCCTCTCTGACTGACCATCGGTTTGCGGATGTGCGGCTGTACTGAAAGTCAGCTTCATTCCCATTCATTCTTGAAGTTATTGCCACAAACGGGAAGTAAATCGAGCATCTTTGTCAGACACTATCGTAGTCGGAATTCCATGAAGCTTGACAATCTCTCGGTGATAAATCTCTGCCAACCTATCCACTTTGTACGACATGTTGATCGGTAGAAAATGAGCACTCTTGGATAGTCGGTCGATAATCACCCAAATGCTATCGTAGCCACCTCTAACTTTAGGCAAACCAGACACGAAGTCCATGGCAATACCCTCCCAATTCCATGTAGGAATCGGTAGTGGCTCAAGCAAACCTCCCGGTCTCTGATGTTCAGCTTTAACTTGTTGACAAGTCGAACATCTCTTGACGTAATTAGCTACGTCTCTCTTCATGCCTCTCCACCAGAACAATTCCTTCAAATCCCGATACATCTTACTTCCTCCCGGATGAACTGTGTAAGGTGTGTTGTGAGCCTCTTCAAGAATCTCTTTCCTTAAACTCTCCGGGACACAAACTCGGGACTTGTAGCGGAGAATTCCAGTGTCGTCCACACCAAACTGAGTCTCAGAATCAGCTGCGATGTGAACTATCTGCCTCTGAGTCCATTCATCAGTAGCCTGAACATCTCGAATCTTTCGACCCAACTCTGACTGGATCGATATGCTGTGAACATGGGCCTGAGAACTGATGTGAACTCCCTCTAACTTAGCCTCTAGCTGGGCTATGCTTGCCTTCCGGCTCAATGCATCGGCTACGACATTCGCCTTCCTGGGATGGTACTGGATCTTGCAATCGTAATCCTCAAATAACTCCATCCAACGGCGCTGTCGTTTGTTCAATTCCTTCTGAGTAAACAAGTACTGAAGGCTCTTATTATCTGTGAAGATGTCGAATGTGATGCCGTAGAGGTAATGACGCCATTTCAATAATGCAAATACCACGGCGGCTAGTTCAAGGTCGTGTGTGGGATAGTTCTCTTCAGCTGGCTTTAGCTTCCTCGGTGCATAAGCTATAACTTTCCCATTCTGCATTAATACACAACCTAACCCTTCGTGTGACGCATCTGCATACACGACAAATCCTTCAGAACCCTCTGGCAGGGTCAGTACTGGGGCCGTGGTCAATCTCTTCTTGAGCTCCTGAAAACTAGCTTCACATTTGGCTGACCACTCAAACTTAGCTTCCTTCTTCGTCAATGCTGTTAACGGACCTGCAAGTTTAGAGAAATCCTTGACAAAACGTCTGTAGTATCCTGCTAATCCCAAGAAACTACGGATCTCTGTAGGAGTCTTAGGTCTATCCCAATCCAGCACTGTCTCAATCTTCGAAGGATCTACCTCGATTCCCGTTCCAGATATGACATGACCTAGGAAGGTCACTCGGTCAATCCAGAATTCGCATTTGCTAAACTTAGCGAATAATTGGTGCTCTCTCAAAGCTTGGAGCACGATCCGGAGGTGTTCAGCGTGTTCTTCTTCGGACTTCGAGAACACTAAGATGTCGTCAATGAAAATAACGACGAACTTATCGAGGTACGGACGGAAAATTCTGTGCATCATGTCCATTAAAAGCTGCTGGAGCATTCGAGAGTCCAAACGGCATGACCACAAACTCGAAATGTCCATATCGGGTGTTGAAAGCTGTCTTCGGGACATTGTCTGATCGGATACGGAGCTGGTAATATCCCTGTCTGAGATCGAGCTTGGAATAAACCCTCGATCCCTGTAACAAATCGAATAATTCCTCGATATGCGGTAGAGGATACTTGTTCTTTACCGTCATCCTGTTCAACTCTCGGTAATCGATACACATGCGAAGTGTACCGTCCTTCTTCTTCACGAACAAGACTGGAGCACCCCAAGGCGAGGTACTCGGTCGGATATATCCAATAGAAAGAAGTTCGTCGAGTTGATTCTTCAATTCTTTCAACTCGGCAGGAGCCATTCGCTACGGCGACTTCGAATAAGACTCGGCTCCCGGAACTAGATCAATCACGAACTCTATATCCCGATCCGGTGGCAAGAATTCCAAATTCTCGGGAAACACGTCGACGAATTCATTGACCACGGGCGTCTCTTCGATCTTTGTCTGGTCCTTCGGGCGGTTGAGAATGTAAGCTATAAAGCACGTCGCTTCTTCTTTCTGAACGAGCTTCTTGGCTTCCATCATTGAGATATACGGGCCTTCTCCTGATCGGAAACCCTTAACCTCATTAGAACCCCGAATAACCTTCTTCTCAAAACAATCAACCTTCGCCCGATGCTCGTACAACCAATCTATTCCGAGAATAACTCCATATCTCTTCATCGGCAGCTCGATCAAATCTGCTAGATACTCGATATCCTCGATGACAATCGGACAACGTTTAAGTGCTCGGTTTGCAACGACCTTCGAATCCAACGGCGAACCAACCACTAGCACATAATCAAGCAACGAAACAGGCGCATGCACAGATAAGAAAACAGCAGGCGCAATAAATGAGTGTGAAGCACCCGAGTCGTATAATGCATGTATGGGGATGCCATTTATATATATAGTACCTTCCACCACATCTGTCGGATCTGCAACAGCATCCTCAGCATCGCCTTCCAAGGCGTAAACACGAGCGTAAGCCTGAGGCTGAGCGGCTCCCTGCTGTACCGGTCTTCTCTTCGGACATTCACCAATTCTGTAATCGGGGCTACCGCATCCGTAGCAAAGACCGTTCTTCCTCCAACATTTGGCCTCTAAGTGCGGGCCCTGACAAAATCCACAGACAGGTCATGGAAATCCCTGAGATCGAGGAGGAGCAAGCTGAGGTCGGGGAGGAGCAGGCTGAATGGCGCTCCTGAACGGCTTCTTCCCCGAAGAGGACCCACACGGAATAAATGGCCTCTTCGAACCAGAAGCAAAACTCTTGGCGGCTGCAGGGGCAGGTGCTAATGTCGGTCTCATCTGTCAAAGATCGGACTCTATAGAAAGGGCCGTCTCGACTGCATCTGTGTAGAACTGAAGTCTGTTCCCGAGCATATGCATACGAATCTCGTTCGACAATCCCTCGATGAACTGTCGAGTCTTTCTTTGCTCGTCGTCAACCATATATGAGCAGTGAATAATAAGCCTGGAGAAATGAGCCTCGTACTGGTCAACGGTAGAAGTACCCTGCTTGAGTGCCAGGAACTCTCACTCACGTCTCTGTCGGACCACCAAAGGAATATACTTGGCCCGAAACTCCACCAAAAACTGATCCCAAGACGGGACCACATGCTCTCGCTGCCATCTCTGCTCTATACGAGCCCACCAGTCCTGAGCAGCTCCAATCATCTGGTACACTGCTAACTCGACCCTCTTAGGGTCTGGACATTCCATCACTCAGAATCTCTTTTCCATCGCCGATATCCAAGCCTCGGCGATAACATCATCAGGTGCACCCTCGAACTGCGGAGGGTTGAGCTTAAGAAACCTTCCCATATCATTCTCGGGGGCAGGTGGTGGCGTAGCTCTGTTGGTATGAACCATAAATTGCCCTAAGGCTTCCATAAACTGTGCCGGAGTAGGAACACCTGGAGGCGGAACTGGCGGTTCACGACGAGGAGGCATTCTGCACATTCAATACCAAATATGCATGACGATAAGTGGTTATGAAAAGCTGTAACACGTAGAGAAGTTTATTCAAATAATCACATAGCCACAAACACGTAATCCTAAGCCGTACAACCTAGACACAACTGGACACGAAAATTCAGAGCTTCAGCCATTGGACCAAGAGCTCTGATACCAACTGTAGCGGGCACCCCAAACGGGTAACGCACGCCCCACACCGAGCCCCGACCCGAAGCCGGAATGGGATCCGACCCGAATCGAAACCCGGCGAACGGCAAGCATTTACTCAATTACTAGGCGGGGGTTTTAAATAAACAACGAGACAGAAGTGCGGAAGCGAAATAATCAAACATTAAAGCATGATAAATTGCATAATTATTAAAGCCCACCAAGGCTAACGAAACTCATTTAATTAAATAATAAACGGGTTCGATACAATATCCCGATAATTATATAATAACGGGTTCAATACAAAATCCCGAATACATTCTAATAAATCCTAAAATCAAAAGACATAAATCATAGCCATACAGAATGAGAGTTATACATGAGCAAAAAGAATGTAACTCTAAGACGCGACGACGACGACGCAGATCCCGCCTAGTATCCTGAAACCAGTACAGGGGTAAAACAGAGGGGGTTAGTCAAACGACTAAGTGAGGAGGGAATAATAATGTATATAACAAAACGGAAAATAAATCACCAATTTTAAATTAAAAGAAACCAACATAAAAGAAAGGTTTTCGTAATCGGGTGGTGATTTAACATAAAACAAAACATATCTTATGACTCGGCGAGTCGAGCCCTGAACTCCAATATCCATATATAAAAACCGGAAACCACCCTTATTCCTCCAATGTAGACGGACCGCTAAATCCGAACTACGCGTAACTTACTAGAATAACTCAGGTACTCAAAGGGCTGCCACTCCGGCCTCACCCCGAGCTCCCAAATGGAGGAAACGATAGGATTTACGCCGTAGACCCGACGTCTACCGACTTCGTCCTATCGCTCTTACTCCGGGCCCAAACGATCATGCAAACATTTCATAACTCGCTTTTCAAACATTTCGGGTTGGCCAAAAGACCGTTCGAGACATGTCATATGCGAGGCCGAAGGCCAAAGTTCGCCTTAGAAACAAAAGGGTTTTACATGTCTCTTTCGTAAACATTTCGAAGACTATACGTAATACTTTTTCATATCAAATAATTTTCGATAAATCAAATGAACATAATAATCATAAATATCTACTAAGTATATATATAAACGGTGTGAAAACAAAACATAAACGAGGCTTATATGGGGAAAGGCTTATTTATATATATATACGTAGTAATACTGGAATCAGAAAAGGAAAGCCTCACCTGGCTATGCAAAATGGACAAAAGAGCAAGAACTGGCGCTACTCCACGGGAGTATCGTCTGCAAAAATACCAAGACACAACCAAATAAGACTAAAGACGACGCACGGCTTATACGAAAGAATTAGAACACATAGGAGCACGTTATACAATTAAATAAATCACTTAGGTTCAAATTCTCAAACGAAAACGGAGTAAATCGCAAATTTAAAAATGTAACTCAATTCCAAATGCAACGAAACTTTACGGACATGCTTAGAATATCATAAAGAAGCATGCATTCGAATTTCGGAAAAATCGGACTTCACATGCAAAAGTTAGAAAATTTAACGAAAACTTAAAATGCACTATTCACATACCCGAACATGTCGTAAATTCATAAATCATGCAATTCCTATCTATATCATACATATCGAATACACGAGTGAAGAAAGAATTCGGAAAAGACGAGCCGAAGCGGGACCCGTAGGCCAATTTGTACCCTGACTTACAGAAGGTCAGGGCACTGTTCGAGCCTTCCACACGGCCTTGTGCACGGCCGTGTGGCGAGGCCGTGCACAATCAAGAAACGCGCACGGCCTCATGCACACGGCCTCAAGGCTGTGTGCACAGCCCGTGTGCAATTCATCCACGCGCACGGCCTCATGCACACGGCCTCAAGGCCGTGTGCACCAGGCCGTGTGCACCGATTCGAGCAGAAACATTTCGCAGAAACAAAACCTACGCGAATTCAAACCTTAATCCAAAAATTAATCACTAAAACATGCAAATCAAACCCTAATTCTCACATATAATCATCTACAACATATATGCTTCATATAGAAACGATAAACACGAAAATCCATCCACATTTTCTATCAAAATCATATAAAAACCTAAATTATTCAACTATAATCAAAAATCCAAAAATCGGAGTAATGGAGGCATTAATCGAGAAATTTCGTGAGAGCTTACTCGTAGATGAGATCGCGAGGAGTTCGTAGACGTAAACGGCTCGAAAATCCGTCGGGAAACGGAGTCGGAACGATCGTTGGAATTTCTTTCTTCTTTCTTCTCTTTTCTCTCTTTTTCTTTCTTCTCTTTTTCTCTCTTGCTTGTGCGTGAATGGTAATGGAGAAGGAGAGAGATTGACTTAGTCAAATTGACTAAGGTTTAGAAATCGAAGGGGCATTTTAGTAATTTTGCAAAATAAGTTCGAAAACTCACGTTGTCCAAATAACATGTAATTACATTCAAATTTCATATTATTAAACGCACATTGACAATTTGTAATTTAAATACATAAATTCAATCATATACGAAAAATTCTAAAATTACATAATAAATATCAAATAATTATTAAATTACACAAATATTCGATTCGGACATACCAAATTAATAATTCGGATTTTCGGGGCGTTACATGTGGTGGTAGATCCAAACGGTAAGCGGTGTTCCTGATCCGCTCTATGATCTCGAAGGGACCTAAGTACCTCGGAGTAAGCTTTCCACCTTTACCGATCCTTGTGAATCCCTTCCTCGGGGAGGCCTTGAGAAAAACTCGGTCTCCCACTTCGAACTCCAAATCTCGACGTCTCTTGTTGGCGTAGCTCTTCTAATGGTCCTGGGCTGCTTTCATTCTTTGCCGAATGGTCTGAACCTTATCAATAGCTGCTTGAATGTCATCCGGCGGAGTAGCCCTTTCGTGGCCGTCAGCTGACCACTTCCAATCCTCCAATTCCCAATAAATCGGAGATCTACACTTCCTCCTATAGAGAGCCTCATACGGCGGCATCCCAATCGAGGCTTGATAACTGTTGTTGTAAGTGAACTCGACCAAGGGGAAGTGTGAAATCCAACTCGTATGAAAATCGAGCGCACATGTCCGTAGCATATCACTTAGAAATCTGATCGTTCGCTCGGATTGTCCATCGGTCTGGGGATGTGCTGTAGAGCTAAATTTTAGGGTCGTTCCCAAGCTCTTGTAAAGTTCTTGCCAAAACTGAGCTGTGAACTTAGGATCCCTGTCTGAAACGATGCTCTCCGGAACACCATGAAGTCTGATGATTTCCTTCTGATACAGTTCTGCAAGTTGCTTGACCTTCGCTGTCTTTCGAACCGGGAGAAAATGAGCTGACTTGGTCAATCGATCGACGATGACCCAAGTACTGTCGAAGCCTCCACGAACAGTGGGCAATCCGGTTACGAAGTCCATAGTGATCTCCTGCCACTTGGAAGTAGGTACGGGAAGCGGCTGAAGAGTTCCTCCAGGACTTTGATGTTCGGCCTTGACTCTCTGACACGTTAGACAATGTTTCACATAGGTAGCCACATCCCTTTTCATACCGTTCCACCAATACTGGGTTCTGAGATCACGATACATCTTGTTGCCTCCTGGGTGAACAGCATAAGCAGACTTGTGTGCCTCGTCGAGAATTCCACGCTTCAGGTTCATGGGAACACAAACTCGGGTCCCGAAGAGAAGCAATCCGGTACCATCGATCCTGAATTTGGTGTTAGGATCATTCTGCATTCTGGCCTTAATCTTCTGAATACCGGTATCCGAAATCTGCTCGTCTCGGATTTGTTGGACTAGATCGGGTTGGACTGTAAGGTTGGCAAGTCGAGGATACGATTCAACTCGAATCATTTTATCCTCTATAGGGATATCGGAAGATGATCCCTCCAAATGTGCCACGTGAGCCCTCCGGCTCAAAGTGTCGGTGACTACGTTCGCCTTCCCAGGGTGATACTGAATGCGGCAGTCATAATCTTCCAAGAATTCCATCCACCGTCTCTGTCTCCTGTTGAGATCCTTCTGTGTGAACAGATACTTCAAACCCTGGTGGTCCGTAAAGATGTCAAAGGTGACACCATACAGATAATGACGCCATTTGCCCAAGGCGAATATCACCGCTGCAAGTTCCAAGTCGTGAATGGGATAGTTCTTCTCGGCATCTTTTAGCTTTCTAGAAGCATAAGCAACGACCTTTCCATTTTGCATCAACACGCACCCTAAACCTTCCTTGGACGCGTCGGTATAAACCGTGTATCCCTCGTGTCCGTCTGGGAGAACAAGTATAGGTGCGGTGGTCAATCTTGTCTTCAACTCCTTGAAGCTGGCCTCGCATTCGTTGTTCCACTGAAAGGACACATCTTTGCAAGTCAACTTCGTGAGTGGGGCTGCTAATTTGGAGAAATCCTCAACAAATTGTCGGTAATATCCAGCCAATCCAAGGAAACTCCTAACTTCTGTTGGTGTCTTAGGCTGACTCCAACTCGTCACTGCCTCAATCTTCGATGGATCCACTGCAATCCCATTATCGGAGATGATGTGACCAAGGAATGAAACCTCGTTGATCCAGAACTCGCACTTGCTAAACTTAGCATATAGGCTATGCTCTCGGAGCGTCTGTAGCACAATGCGAAGATGCTCGGCATGATCCTCGACCGTCTTGGATAAAACCAGAATGTCGTCGATGAAGATAACTATGAACTTGTCAAGGTAAGGCCGAAAAATCCTGTGCATCATATCCATGAAAGCTGCAGGGGCATTCGTCAAACCAAACGGCATCACAACAAACTCGAAGTGGCCGTACCGAGTGTTAAACCCGGTCTTAGGTATATCCTGCTCTCGGATACGAAGCTGATAGTATCCCTGTCGAAGATCCAACTTCAAATATACCTTCGAGCCCTGCAATAAGTCAAATAACTCCTCTATGTGGGGTAGAGGGTATTTGTTCTTCACTGTCATCCGATTCAGCTCTCGGTAGTCGATGCACATTCTCAGCGTGCCATCCTTCTTGTTCACGAACAAAACCGGTGCACCCCAAGGAGAGATGCTCGGTCTAATGTAACCACTCTCAAGAAACTCTTCAAGTTGCATCTTAAGTTCCTTCAACTCGGCGGGAGCCATCTTGTACGGAGTCTTCGAATAAGGTTCCGATCCCGGGGCAAGATCGACTACGAACTCGATGTCGCGATCGGGGGGTAGAGAGTTCAAACTCTCGGGAAAGACATCCGGGAAGTCCTTAATCACTTCCGTGTTCTCGAGCTTCCCTTGTTCCTTCGGTCGGTTAAGTAAATAAGCGACGAAAGCCTGAGCTCCCTCTCGTATCATACGTGAAGCCTCGACATAAGAAATCTTCGGTGTCGAATCTGACTTCTCATGAATACCCTTCACAATTGCCGTCTCGGTTCCAATCTGTACTGTCTTCTTGAAACAATCCACACTGACTCTGTGCTGATAAAGCCAGTCCATCCCAAGAATAATCCCATAACGTTGTAGCGGCAACTCGATCAAATCGGCGGGAAAAATACGATCTCCTATCTTCAAAGGGCAACCCTTGAAGATCCTGTTCGTAACATATGAAGTCCCCAAAGGAGAACTGACTCGATACAAATAAGGCAGACTCTCCACGGGCATGCACAACTTAGCAGCAATATCAAGCGCAATAAACGAGTGTGTCGCACCCGGATCATATAATGCAGTAATAGGGATGTCATGAATATGCAGGGTACCTCCAATCACGTCGTGCAAATCGGGCTCAAGCTCCTCTCCTCCCAGTGCGAAGACTCTGGGCTGCACTCTCGGCTGACCACCCTGATGTCCGGCATCCTGAATCGCCTTCTGAGGCGTGGTGATCCTCTTGTTCGGACACACGTCCAGCATATGATCAGAGGAACCACATAATAAGCACTGTCCCAAACGTCTCCTGCAGAACTCGGCAGTGTGGTTCGGCTTGCGGCAATGTAAGCATAGAACTGGTGCGATGGCGACAATCGGTGTGACGTCCCCCACGCCACAACCCCCGGACCGAAACGAGTCCCCGAGCGATAGTTAAATACCACCACTCGAAAACCCGCCCCGGACAATGGGATTCCCACAATCTGGCAACAGCAACTCCCCAACAACAATATCAACATCAACAACAATAACAACAGCAATATAGCATTAACGTAGCGGAATCAAGTATCATCATATCAATAGCATGATATCAACATATATATATCATAATCCCATCAGATTCATCATTTCAAACTGTCATCAAGTTTCATATTCATTCACGTCTCAACCACATTCTATTTAACATGACAAAATATATATCATTGAGTTCAGCTAACAAAAAAAAAAAATATATATATAACTGACTCCAAAGACTGATGATCCTACAATGCTGCTGCCAGTACCTGACCGCTATCCTGAAGCATGAACCAAAACGGGATGTGAGTCAAACGAACCCAGTGAGGAGGGAAATATATGTATACAATAAAAGCATATTTAATTCACACTTAGGTTGATAAAAGCAAATCTAGTGCCGATAAGCTCTTTTACAATTCAGCTAAGCTTTGTGAACTAAATATTAATTTAAAACATTTTAGAAAACATTTTTATTCCCGGCGAGAACGGGCCATCTCCTTATAACTCCCAAAAAAACATATCAAATATAATGAAATCCCATAACACCTTTTGGCTTATCAAGGAGCAACCCGAGATTTCGCCATACCCGACTAATGGCGCCGGTGTAAGTATTATTCAGGCTAGACTACCTCCGACCAGCCATGAATAATACCCTTTGATTATTTATCAGGTTACTAGTTAAACCTGTTTATAATCGGTGGATTATGAACCCGGCTTCAACCCTAGACGCACGTCTCCGGGTATCCGCCTCTCACATAATCCAGGGCCCAAATATACCCTAAGAGCGTCCTCAATAGGGTCGAAGGAACAATAATCTCGCTTTATAAATGTTTTGATTGACTAAAAGAGTCGTTCGAGACAAGGTATGTAACCGTCTAGGGTTTCTCGACACGTTGCCGAATAACTCGAGGCATACGCGCAAGTCCCGAGACCAAATGTTACTTTTAAAAACAAAATAATTCGCTTGTCTCTATTTTAAAACCATTTTAGAAAAGATACATATATATCATTTTATATCAAATCCTTTTTATTTCAAATATTGATAACATATAATTGAAATATAAGGGATATGGTTTTCGCAAATATTTGTTCAAGCTTCAGTTAAAAACATTTTTCATCCTCACCTGTAGGCTTAACAAAAGATACACGAGAACTCGAAAATCAGCTCCGCGAGGTCCCACCTGTAATACACAGGCCTCGAGGTAAGACACGACTCGATAAATCAACCAAATAAGACGCACGGCAATGAAATGCATTTTGTGCTCAAAATAACATATTATGTATAAATGCACTTATACACAATTAAACTCATTCAAATGCATTCAAACACAATCAAACATACATGATATGAAGCTAAACTAAGCATTCAAGTAATATGGAAGCTTGGAAACCAAAATTCAAAGGTTTGTAAATATTACGCAAACCACCCCTCGTTTAATACTTTGCATAGCAAATCAACTCCGATTAATCCGAAATTTCCGACATCACTTAGCTACTATATTTAAGGATTTTTGATGCCAAAAGAATCAAAAAATGAAGCCAAATGCTCAAAAATCACTATTCATCAGCCCCTACATATTTTGCCAAACTCTCATTTTTCAACTCCAAACTCCATAAAACTTCACCAATTAGCTTAATATCATGAACTAACATGAATTACCAATCCATTTGAGCATCTAAGCATCTAAATTCATCAAGCCAACATTGCATAATAATCAAATTTATGTGAAAAATCACAAGAGATGCTACATGTAATCAATCACCAAACTAAGCTCATCAATCATTCATTCTAACATGCTTCTTCACTTCATCAACATATGAGACATTGAAAACCAAAGAATTAAGAGAATTGAAACCTTACCTTGAAGAGGGGAATTGAAAAGATTGAGGAATTAAGAGCTTGTTTGCAAAAATAGAAAGTAGAGGCTTGTTCCTTAGATGAAAGAGCAACTTTTTGTAGCAAGAGAGGGGATGATTTTTGGTGATTGTTGAAGATGACAATGGTGGTCGTGAGAGGTGAGTGAGAGTGCCGAGAGTGAGAGAGAGAGAGGTTGAAGATGAGTTGCTTGAGAATAGTGTAGAAATTTGGAGAAAAGATGAGATAATTAAATAATATAAGTTATTTTGAATAGTCAAAATTAGCTAGCTATATGTATATACTTGTATATATATTTGTGTAGATATTTATGTATATATTTGCATATATATATTTATGTATATCTCAAGATTAATATCATACAAGTCAAATATAATTGACATAATTTCATAAGATTTCAAATACAACACTTCAAATATAACATAGTGTGAAGTAAATTTCAAATATAAAAATTCTTATGAATTCATCATATTATTCACATATAGAATCACACATTAATTCATATAATTCACATAATCACATAATTTGCAAATAATACACACAAGAACAATTCGTCGGTAAACGTACCGAAGCGTTATAAAATAGCGGGGCGTTACACTATCCCCTCCTTCGGAGAATCTGGTCCCTAGATTCTAATTCGACTCCGCAAATAACTCGGGACAATGAGTTCGCATCTTCTCTTCTGTCTCCCAAGTTACTTGTTCGGTGGTTCGGTTTCTCCATAACACACGAACCAAGGGAATTTGTCGGTTGCGAAGTTGCTTGAACTTACGATCCTGAATCTCAACAGGTTTCATCTCGATCGTCAAGTCAGGCTCTACCTGAACTTCTTCATCTCGCAGAATGTGAGATTCGTCGGGATAGTATTTTCGCAATTGAGAAACATGGAAGACATTGTGAATCCCAGTTAGAGTCGAGGGCAGGTTCAGGCGGTAGGCAGTCTTCCCAATCCGTTCAATAACCTCATAGGGTCCCAAATATCTCGGACTGAGTTTCCCACCTTTTCCCACTCTAGCGAATCCTTTCCTCAACGTCGCCTTAAGAAACACTTTGTCTCCCTCTTCAAATTCCAAATCCCGGCGTCTCTTGTCAGCATAACTCTTCTGACGATCCTGAGCAGCTTTCATTCTCTGCCGAATGATTGCAATCTTATCAAGTGTTTCCTGGATCGTCTTTGGAGGTAGAGCTCGTTCCACTCCGTCTTTAGTTCTTCGCCAGTCTTCTAATTCCCAGTATAGAGGGGATCGGCATTTACGTCCATAAAGCGCTTCGTACGGGGGCATCCCAATCGTCGCTTGGTAGCTGTTGTTGTAGGCGAATTCAATGAGTGGCAGTTGCTTGTCCCAACTCCTGGAGAAGTCGAGAGCACACGCTCGTAACATGTCGCCTAGAATCTTGATGGTTCTCTCAGATTGACCATCAGTTTGCGGGTGAGCAGCTGTGCTGAATTTCAAATTCGTTCCCAAGTTTCTGTGAATTTCTTGCCAAAGTCGAGAAGTAAACTTAGGATCTCGATCGGATACAATACTTTTCGGAACTCCGTGTAGCTTTACAATCTGCTCGATGTACAGTTCCGCCAACTTCTTAACATTAGTGGTCTTTCGAATTGGAATGAAATGGGCGGATTTCGTCAAACGATCCACAATCACCCAAATCGTATCATATCCGCCTCGAACTCTCGGTAATCCGGACATGAAATCCATAGCAATATCTTCCCATTTCCAATTCGGAATAGAGAGTGGCTGTAGAGTTCCACCGGGTTGCTGATGTTCGGCTTTAACTCGTTGACAAGTCAAACACCGTCTCACAAAATCAGCAACTTCACGTTTCATTCCATGCCACCAATATTGAGTCTTGAGATCTCGGTACATCTTATTACCTCCCGGATGGACGGTATAAGCAGATTTATGTGCTTCTTCCATGATTTCGAACTTCAAGTTTTTCGGCACGCAGATTCGGTTCTTAAGACGAAGAAGACCCATATCATCGAAAGCAAATGAGGAGTTCGGATCATCTTGCATCCTCACGACCTGTCTTTGAATCCAGTCATCAGCACTCTGCTCGTCTTTAAGCCTCTGAACCAAATCCGGTCTCACTGAGAGGTTAGCAATCCGCGGTTGAGAGACTAGATGATATCTCCCTGCTTCGGACATTAATTCCAAGGAGGTTCCTTCCAAGCTAGCTACCTTTGCTTGTCTACTTAAAGCATCGGCTACTACGTTAGCTTTGCCTGGGTGATATTGGATACGGCAATCATAATCTTCAAGAAATTCCATCCACCGTCGTTGCCTGCGATTAAGATCTTTCTGAGTATGTAAATACTTCAAACTCTGGTGATCGGTGAAAATATCGAATGTCACGCCGTACAAGTAATGTCGCCACTTACCCAGGGCAAAGATAATAGCAGCTAGCTCAAGATCATGGATAGGATAGTTCTTTTCGGCATCTTTTAACTTACGCGAAGCATAAGCTATCACTTTGCCATTCTGCATAAGAACGTATCCTAACCCTTCTTTCGAGGCATCGGTATAAACCGTAAACCCTTCGGAACCTTCAGGAAGTGCAAGTACCGGAGCAGTAGTCAACCGTTTCCTTAGCTCTTGGAAACTTGCCTCGCATTTATCGTCCCACTTAAAAGGCACGTCCTTGCGAGTTAAATTGGTCAGCGGAGCGGCTATCTTGGAGAAATCTTGAACGAAACGCCTGTAATAGCCAGCTAACCCTAGAAAACTTCGGACTTCAGTTGGAGTCTTCGGCTGCTCCCATTTCATTACGGCCTCGATTTTAGAAGGATCAACTTCGATTCCATCTCCTGATATCACATGACCAAGGAAGGTAACTTTATCAAGCCAAAATTCGCATTTACTGAACTTAGCATACAACTGATGCTCTAGGAGAGTTCTTAATACGATGCGAAGATGCTCGGCATGTTCTTCCTTAGTCTTTGAGAAAACCAGGATATCATCAATGAAGATCACCACAAACTTATCGAGATAGGGCCGGAAAGTACGATGCATCAAATCCATGAAAGCAGCTGGGGCATTCGTTAACCCGAAAGGCATAACTACGAACTCAAAATGCCCATATCGAGTATTAAACCCAGTCTTTGGAATGTCTGATTCTCGAATCCTCAACTGGTAATACCCCTGTCGGAGATCAAGTTTAGAGTATACTTTCGACCCTTGCAAGATATCAAACAACTCTTCGATGTGAGGTAGAGGATATTTGTTCTTTATCGTCATCCGATTCAGCTCGCGATAATCTATACACATCCTCAACGTCCCATCCTTCTTTTTCACAAAAAGAACAGGCGCACCCCACGGCGAAGTACTCGGTCGAATGTACCCACTCTCCAACAGTCCATCCAACTGTATCTTCAATTCTTTCAACTCTGCCGGAGCCATTCGGTAAGGAGTCTTCGAATACGGTTCGGCACCCGGAGCTAGATCGATCACAAACTCTATCTCTCGTTCCGGAGGCAAAGAATTCAAACTCTCGGGAAACACATCAGGGAATTCTCCAACTACTGGTACCTCCTCAAGCTTAACTTGCTCTTTCGGACGGTTTAGTAGATAAGCAACAAAGGCCGGAGATCCCTTGCGAATCATTCGGGCGGCTTTAACATAAGAAACTCGAGGAATCTTGTCAAACCTTTTGCCCAAAATCTCGCTATCAGCTCCCAGAGTGATCTTTTTCCCGAAACAATCAATATAAGCTTGATGCCGATATAGCCAATCCATTCCCAATATTATCCCGTAATGACTCATCGGAAGTTCAATGAGATCAGCAGGATAATCACGATCATCTATCCTCAATGGACAGTCTCGAAAGACTCGATTGCACAAATAAGAAATTCCCAACGGGGAATTGACCTCAAGCACATACGGTAAAGACTCGGCAGATAAAGATAATCTAGAAACATATTCAGGTGCAATAAAAGAATGCGTCGCACCCGAATCATATAATGCAATTATGGATATGTCATGCAAATGTACAGTACCTTGCACCACGGCATTTGGATCGGTCTCCCCTCCATCCCCCGTCATCGCATACGCTCGTGCCACAACTTTTCCTTTCCCCGCATTCTGTGGCTCTTTCTGGAACTGTGGAGATGGCCTTCTCGGGCAGTTCTCTATTTGATGATCCTTGCGCCCACATCGAAGACAGAGCCCTTGTTTCTTCCAGCAATTAGCTTCCATGTGTCTTGGCTTGCCACAATAAGAACACTTGATTGGAGGCTCGGCTGTCTGAGAACCCGAGGTCTTTTGCTTCTTGCTCGAAGATGAAGAACCCGCAGGAGGAAAAGACCTCTTGAATTTGCGAGGTGGTGGAGCTATATCCTTCGGTGCGAAGTCCCTTTTGATCTGTTGTAACTGAGACTCAATCTCCAGAGCAGTTGTGACGGCAACCTCGTATGTAGGGAGATGAGCTCCCAGAAGTGCTCTTCGGATATCCTCATTCAGGCCCTGAACAAACTGATTCACCTTTCTTCTTTCGTCCGTAAGGATGAAAGGACAGTAGACAATGAGGCGGGAGAACATGGCCTCGTATTCATCAACGGTGAGATTCTCTTGTTTTAAGGCTCGAAATTCAGCTTCTCGTCGATCTTGTACAACCAGGGGGATGTATTTGCTTCGGAAGGCTGAGAGGAAGTTAGCCCAAGTCGGCTCAGTCTGATCAGCTCGCCACCTAGCTTCAGTCAGCCTCCACCAGTCTCTGGCTGGTCCCTTCAATAGAAAAACTGCATATTCAACTTTCTTTGAGTCGGGACACTCGATAACCCTGAACATAGGCTCGAGATCGGCAATCCACTCTGTGGCCTTAAGATCATCAGGTGCTCCTTCGAAACGAGGGGGATTAAGATTGAGGAACCTGTCAAAGTCTCTTGCCTCTGCCTGTTTCCTTTGAGCAGGGGTCGGTTGTACAGGAGCTACACCCTGTTGGAACATCCTTTGCATAGCTTCAAAGAACAGGGCAGGATTCAGGGGATTCGGCTGCACGGGCGGTATCGGCTCAGGCTGAGGAGCCGGAGGAGCATTAATGTTGTTGTCGTCTTCCTGGGGAGGAGAAGGAGGAGCAGCTCTGGTTCTCGGTCTACCACGAGCCATTCCCTGTATCAAAAGACTGAATAAAATGCATGTTTTGTTAGCCACATGATCATGTTAGCACAAAATCACATAACATAAACATATAAAAGCACATTGTCCTATAGCCGTTCGACCTAGACACACTCAACACGACGTCAAAACCTAAGTACCAAACCTGGCTCTGATACCACCTTAAGCTGTGACGTCCCCCACGCCACAACCCCCGGACCGAAACGAGTCCCCGAGCGATAGTTAAATACCACCACTCGAAAACCCGCCCCGGACAACGGGATTCCCACAATCTGGCAACAGCAACTCCCCAACAACAATATCAACATCAACAACAATAACAACAGCAATATAGCATTAACGTAGCGGAATCAAGTATCATCATATCAATAGCATGATATCAACATATATATATCATAATCCCATCAGATTCATCATTTCAAACTGTCATCAAGTTTCATATTCATTCACGTCTCAACCACATTCTATTTAACATGACAAAATATATATCATTGAGTTCAGCTAACAAAAAAAAAATATATATATATAACTGACTCCAAAGACTGATGATCCTACAATGCTGCTGCCAGTACCTGACCGCTATCCTGAAGCATGAACCAAAACGGGATGTGAGTCAAACGAACCCAGTGAGGAGGGAAATATATGTATACAATAAAAGCATATTTAATTCACACTTAGGTTGATAAAAGCAAATCTAGTGCCGATAAGCTCTTTTACAATTCAGCTAAGCTTTGTGAACTAAATATTAATTTAAAACATTTTAGAAAACATTTTTATTCCCGGCGAGAACGGGCCATCTCCTTATAACTCCCAAAAAAACATATCAAATATAATGAAATCCCATAACACCTTTTGGCTTATCAAGGAGCAACCCGAGATTTCGCCATACCCGACTAATGGCGCCGGTGTAAGTATTATTCAGGCTAGACTACCTCCGACCAGCCATGAATAATACCCTTTGATTATTTATCAGGTTACTAGTTAAACCTGTTTATAATCGGTGGATTATGAACCCGGCTTCAACCCTAGACGCACGTCTCCGGGTATCCGCCTCTCACATAATCCAGGGCCCAAATATACCCTAAGAGCGTCCTCAATAGGGTCGAAGGAACAATAATCTCGCTTTATAAATGTTTTGATTGACTAAAAGAGTCGTTCGAGACAAGGTATGTAACCGTCTAGGGTTTCTCGACACGTTGCCGAATAACTCGAGGCATACGCGCAAGTCCCGAGACCAAATGTTACTTTTAAAAACAAAATAATTCGCTTGTCTCTATTTTAAAACCATTTTAGAAAAGATACATATATATCATTTTATATCAAATCCTTTTTATTTCAAATATTGATAACATATAATTGAAATATAAGGGATATGGTTTTCGCAAATATTTGTTCAAGCTTCAGTTAAAAACATTTTTCATCCTCACCTGTAGGCTTAACAAAAGATACACGAGAACTCGAAAATCAGCTCCGCGAGGTCCCACCTGTAATACACAGGCCTCGAGGTAAGACACGACTCGATAAATCAACCAAATAAGACGCACGGCAATGAAATGCATTTTGTGCTCAAAATAACATATTATGTATAAATGCACTTATACACAATTAAACTCATTCAAATGCATTCAAACACAATCAAACATACATGATATGAAGCTAAACTAAGCATTCAAGTAATATGGAAGCTTGGAAACCAAAATTCAAAGGTTTGTAAATATTACGCAAACCACCCCTCGTTTAATACTTTGCATAGCAAATCAACTCCGATTAATCCGAAATTTCCGACATCACTTAGCTACTATATTTAAGGATTTTTGATGCCAAAAGAATCAAAAAATGAAGCCAAATGCTCAAAAATCACTATTCATCAGCCCCTACATATTTTGCCAAACTCTCATTTTTCAACTCCAAACTCCATAAAACTTCACCAATTAGCTTAATATCATGAACTAACATGAATTACCAATCCATTTGAGCATCTAAGCATCTAAATTCATCAATCCAACATTGCATAATAATCAAATTTATGTGAAAAATCACAAGAGATGCTACATGTAATCAATCACCAAACTAAGCTCATCAATCATTCATTCTAACATGCTTCTTCACTTCATCAACATATGAGACATTGAAAACCAAAGAATTAAGAGAATTGAAACCTTACCTTGAAGAGGGGAATTGAAAAGATTGAGGAATTAAGAGCTTGTTTGCAAAAATAGAAAGTAGAGGCTTGTTCCTTAGATGAAAGAGCAACTTTTTGTAGCAAGAGAGGGGATGATTTTTGGTGATTGTTGAAGATGACAATGGTGGTCGTGAGAGGTGAGTGAGAGTGCCGAGAGTGAGAGAGAGAGAGGTTGAAGATGAGTTGCTTGAGAATAGTGTAGAAATTTGGAGAAAAGATGAGATAATTAAATAATATAAGTTATTTTGAATAGTCAAAATTAGCTAGCTATATGTATATACTTGTATATATATTTGTGTAGATATTTATGTATATATTTGCATATATATATTTATGTATATCTCAAGATTAATATCATACAAGTCAAATATAATTGACATAATTTCATAAGATTTCAAATACAACACTTCAAATATAACATAGTGTGAAGTAAATTTCAAATATAAAAATTCTTATGAATTCATCATATTATTCACATATAGAATCACACATTAATTCATATAATTCACATAATCACATAATTTGCAAATAATACACACAAGAACAATTCGTCGGTAAACGTACCGAAGCGTTATAAAATAGCGGGGCGTTACAATCGGGGCCGGCTCAATATACCTGGGCTTCTTCTCGCCCATAGAAGATCCGGATCCAGCAGTAAAAGGCCTCTTGTTTCTCTGGGGAAAGCCCTTAGGGGCGGCAGCAACAGGCACAGGAGCCCTACGACGGAGCTCTCCAAGATCGGACTCTATAGCCATAGCCCGTGTCACGGCCTCCTCATAAGAACGGAGGTCACTGCCAACCAACTCTGCTCGGATCTTATCACGAAGACCCTCCTTAAACTTCCTGGCCATCCTCCTGTCGTCGTCTGCCATGTGAGGAGCGTAGGCGATCAATCTAGTAAACTTGGCCTCATACTGGCCTACGGTCATGCCTCCCTGAGAGAGGTTCATAAACTCCCTCTCCCTCTGACCCCGAACAATCTCGGGCACATACTTCGCACGGAACTCATGAAGAAACCGTACCCAAGTGCGCGGGGTCTGTGCGGCGGTCCATCGCCTCTCAACAAAACGCCACCAATCGAGGGCGGGTCCCCTCATCAAGAATACAGCGAGCTCAATCCTCTGAAGGTCCTCAATCTCCAGAGCTCTAAACTTCTGCTCTAGTTCTGAAATCCAGGCCTCGGCCTTGAGGTCGTCCGACTCGCCCTCGAAGACCGTAGGGCGATAGGACATGAATCGATCCATGGCTCGGGCGGTAGAATCTCGAGGGTTAGGTGGTGGCGGCTGATGCTGCTGTTGCTCCTGCTGAGCCTGCTGTACTATAAGCCTAACGGCATCGTAGAAGGCATTGGGCGGTGGAAAGCCCTCGGGTGGTGGAGGCGGCTCCTGTCGACCTCGAGGTCGGAGCATGGTGCCTGAAACAATGAGCTGGAATGCATGTGGGTTAATGATATGTTCAATTAATCATGTAACAATAATATATAAAAGCGCAAGTAAAGAAAATAACACGAAACCTATGTAGCCGTACGACTTAGACACGACACTTCTAGACAACAGAGCTTAAAGCTCTGATACCACTCCAAACTGTAGCACCCCGCTCTACAGCCCCCGAACCTGCATGGTCTCCCAAGCCGAGGACGGCGCCTCAACCCGAGAACCCATACAAGCCAACGGGTCAATCTCGAAACTTGGCAACAGTGGATCCCCAAAGTTAAAACATCTAAACAACCCAGATTAAATAGCGGAAGCAAACTTAAATCATAATAACATAAATGCCACTCCAGGGCCAATTCAACTAATATATGTATATTAACACAGCCCATTCAGGGGCAACATAAAGTAATAATTAGGGGACGGGGATCAATATATCGTTATCTACAAGCCTGGACAAAAGAACAACTATCTAGAGAGTTAAAGTCAACAATAGAGACTTGCCAAAACCAAAAAGGCCTATCTAAGCACTGTTGCCCATCCGACATGTGAGACATGTCGGTCTCTCAATCTACCTGAGGCAAGAACCAAAGAAAGAGGATGAGTCAAAAATACTCAGTGAAGATGCTAGAGCAAGTCGAGTCACGCTTCCGGGTTTTCATAGAAAATACATATGCGTTAAGGAAGAAACCGGAATGTGCTTCGACTTGATTATTTAATAAAGCAATAAAGACAATAACAATAATAAACAATAAATAAATATCCCAATGAGAGTGGGCCTGTTCCTCCTTATTTCTTCTCAAGACATTATAAAACTCCATCTCCGGTGTCGAACCTAGGAGCAACCCGAGGCTCGACTATAGTGAATTTAAGGAAAGCATGCAACATATGCAACACCCACCATCGCTCCCAACCGTGGCTATCAAACTCCTGACGGGCCACGATTGACGCTTAATTTTGGGAGAAGCACCTCGGATTACACCCTGGACGCTCGTCCCCAAATGCAACCTCCGGATACCATCCCGGGCCCTCATTAAAAGAAAAGTCCACGATTTTGCTCGCGTTGAAATAAGGGTTTGAGTGCCAAACGGGCAATTGGGCAAGTGGTGACGACAAAGGGGGTAACTACAAGTTTCGTACGCGTCGGGTTACACTGGCGCGCTTCCCTAACGACTTTCCTCATAGACCCAGTCCTAAGTCAAATCGTCACATTAAAAGAAAAGGATTTACTTGCCCTTTTGAAAAACAAATTGATTTTCGGTAGTAATGTATAATTTGATATTAAAGGATTTATTGATAAAATCATAAAAGTATATGCTCGAAATACTTATTACTAATAATAAGGGAATACGGGGGTTTTGCAAGTATACATAGACATATCTGTTCAAGCCCAATTTAAATAATTTAAATCCTTACCTGGTGTCAAAAATAGGAAGCCTAGTAGCTAGACTCACTGGTCACCGACGTCTGACTGATCTGTAGACAAGACAGGACCTAGACAAATTAATAACGATTATAAAAACGCTAATAAGCAATTATTTGACGAACGGCTAACCAAACATGTTCACAATCATGCATATGCCAATTACAGTATGTAAGGAAGCTATCATGTAAATTTCACGAAATTCCGACAAGTTGCCAAAAATGCACATACTTAAAATTACACTATTCACAGCCCGAACGAGGGAGAAATCAAATAAACATTTCAAAATATTAATCTACAAGTTATAAAGGTTCTATAGGTGAAAACGGTATAATTTTTGGAGTCCGTATGCGAAAAGTCAACCAAAAATGTTGACCCGTGGTCTCACTTGCCGAGAGCAACATTTGAAAAAGGCTGGAAAATTTTCTAAGTGTTTCACACCGGCTTGTGCACGGTCTTGAACACAGTGTCAAGACCGTGCACTCACACATGGCCATCTGCACGGTTTAGGCGCACGAGCTCCTACACGGTCTTGCTCAAGACCGTGCGTTAGCCTGTGCGGTTTAGCAGCACACAGCAGAAAGTTACGCGATTTCACGAAAAATCGAGCCAAAATTTATAAAAATCATATTTATAGCACAAATCAACACCCAACAATCGTAACAATCAACAACCAATATCTAATAGACATTTACATCCAAAAATTTCACGAAATGATCAAGAAACGGCTTCGATCTAAGCACTTAACCTAAAAATCCCGAAATGCTAAAATATCCTCAAACCATCATAAATTCGTGAAAGAAGTTGGGGAAATTGGTACCTAAAGAAAGATATCGTTGAGAGGATCGTTTAGGTTCGATCGGCGTGAAATTCCACGGAGAAACGAGCTCGGCACGATCGATTAGGGCTTCGGGAGAAAATCCTCTTTTTCTCTTCTCTCTCTCACTCTCTATTTCGAATAAAGGTTCGAATGAGGGTTTCGAGACTTTTATCAAATATATCGAAATGTCGAAAAATACGAAGGGTAGTTTGGTAAGTTTGGAAAGTCCAATTAAATGTACGTTGGCCAAATATAACTATTAATATCAAACAAACGCAAATTAGACAAGGAATTTAAATACGCAAACAATATTATCACATTGGGTCGTATACGAAAATAATAAATAATATATAATAATTCACATATTACGAGAATTTAGGGTTAAGAAAGATAATTAACGCGGGAAAAATTCTCACATTGATTCTCGAATTTCTGGGTCGTTACAAGTTCGGCTTTCTAGGGCACAACTCCAACATTATCATGAGCCCCCAAATTACTTGGGAGTGCACAGTGATTTGTCCCATTGATCGATCGTGGCTGCCTCGGGAAGACGCGCCTTTTAATGAGGCGGTGGCTGCAGTAATTATTACGCCTTTTCGTATTTCGAGGCGAGGGCCTATATAAGGGGCACTGTTACTTTCATTTTCTACTTTTGCCTTTGAGAGCTCCGATTGTTAATTCTAGAGAGAGAAATATTCGAGCACATTTTCGATCCGTCAAAGGAGAATTCCGCTCGAGCTTTCCCGTTACCAAGGTAATCCTCGAACCTTCCATTTTCCGTATATCTTAGTTCTTTAAAATGTCGGACCGAAGCGATGATGATCGTGAGATCTTCGATTATGACCCGAATGATGATGGTTTGGGTGGCTCCGATGGGGAGACCGCGTCAGATCTGCTGGCTATTCTGACGGTAATTTCAGTCCCTGATCGAGGGAGAGCCCGACCGGCACCGTCGAACAGATCAAATACAGGGGCCTCGACCTCTGGTCGAGGTCGAGTTGTCCAAACGCAAGGCCGGGGGCGAGCCGTACATCTGCCATCAAAGATAAGGGGGGCTCCCCGGTCGGTCGGTATAGTGATCAGAGAACCTGCGGCACCGGTGGAAGGCCCGGCGATCCCAGTGGCTAATGCTCCGGCCGCGGCCGAAGGGGAAGCGGCTGACCTCGGGCTACCCGAACGGGTGTCTATCTTGGTCGAGGAGAGGGTGGAGGAAGCTCGGCCAGGAACGTTTATACCGTTCGAAGGCCTTCGCGGAAGGAACGGATGGCCAGCGCTAAGGCTCGATCTTCGACCTTGGCGGTCAATTTTTGTAGCGCCCCAAAAATCCGAGTTATTCTCCGGTAAGCCCGAATCGATTATTTACGCGATTTATTATTTATTTGATAATTATTATGTGATTTATATAACAATTTCATAAATGAGTGAATTTTGGTATTTAAACCACGACATGTCAATGTGTATTTAATTTCATGAACTTTGACTGCAATTATGTTTTATTTGGACAACTTATTATTTTAAGCTATTTTTATAAAAGTACGAAATTTCCCCTTTCGTTTCTCAACCCAAGTCAACTACTTAGTCTCACTCTCACTCTCCCTCATTCACGCTCAAACAAAGAAAGGAGAAAAGAATAAGGGAAGAAGGAGAAGAAAGCTTGGATTGATCATTCCGACCTCGTTTCTCGACAAAATTTCATCCCGTAAAAACCTACGAACTCCTCGCGATCTCTTCTTCGAGTAAGCTTCTCACACATTTCGTGTTTAATGCGTCCTATACTTCATTTTTTAGATTTTGGTGAATAGTTGAACATTTAGGTTATATGTTGATTTTGAATGACTTTGTGGATGGATTTACGTGATTCTTGATTCTATAGGTAGATTAGATGTTGTAGATCATTATATGTGAGTATTAGCTTGAAATTTGCATGATTGGTTGGTTAAATGTTGGATTTTTGTTCATTTCTGCGAAGGTTTCGCTGTTCTGTGATTTTCTGTTGTTCTGAGGATTCGCATGGTGCACGGTCTTGAGACCATGAGCCAAGACTGTGCGTCCCCTTTTTGCTTTGCACGGCCTTGTGCACCACCGTGCGCAAGCCGGTGCGCAGGCTAGTGCGGGTGTTTGCACCATCTTGAGAACACTCCCAAGACCGTGCACGCGCCCGTGCACAAGGCAGTGCGTATGCCTTAACCAAAATTTCTCCATTTTCAGATTGTTGCTCTCGGCAATGGTGGTCAAATGGCTTTTATAAAAGTTGACTTTCTTCGTTTGACCACCGATTTGAGGTCCGATTTCAGCCATAGCTCCTATAAATCATGAAATACGTATTTTAGGAAGTTTGGACTTTTCCGACTTCATTCGGGCCCCGCTCATCGCGTTTTTCGTTTAGGTATTTTTGGCTATTTTTCAAATGTTGCCCGTTTCTTCCGAAATTTGAATGGATACTTCATTATTGCCTTTTATGCATATTTATGAACTTTTATTGCAATCTAACTTGATTTGCTTATTGAATTTCTACATTTTGTTAGAATGTGAACCTAAGTGATATGAATGACTGTTTAACATGCTTCTATGTGTTTTAATACTTTCGTATAAGCCGTGCATCGTCGTTAGTCTTATATGGTTGTGTCCTTGTGTTTTGTAGACGATACTCCCGTTGAGTAGCACGCCGGTCTTGCTTTTATCCTCTTTTTGATTAGCCAACAGGTGAGGCTTTCCGTTTCTGACTCCGATACTTCTATGTATATATATAATTAAGCCTCTCCCCATTTAAGCCTTAATTTATGATTTGTTTTCATACCGTCTCTATATATTTAGTAAATATTTATGCCTATTACGTTTATTCGATTTATAGAAAATATTTTGATATGAAAAATTACTACGTATACTCTTTTGAAACATTTGCGAAAGAGACATATATATAATACCTCTTTGATTTCCTAAGGCGAACTTTGGCCTTCGGACTCGTATATAACATGTCTTGAACGGTCTTTCGACCAACCCGAAAACGATTTGAAAAATGAGTTATGAAATGTATGCATGAATGTTTGGGCCAGGAGTAAGGATGACAGGATGAAACCGGTAGACGTATGGTCTACGGTGTAGCGCCCCTTTGAAGAAGGAACACCACATCCGCACCGAAGTGAACTCTCGAGCTTTGGCGAGGGGCCTCAACTCAAAAACACACTCCGGCGAACGACATGTAAGCAATAACTACCGGCAACAGCAACGACTTCCCTACAACAACCACAACAATACGAGGCTATCATAATTTGATTGAACATTTGCAGTTAAAGATACAGGAGAATCATAAACACATAGTGCCATCCATGGCTCAATTAGCCTACCCTGTGCAATCCTAGATATCTTCAACTATCCCACATCAAGGGCACATAAAGTACGTAAAGTAAATTAAGCAGTAAAGGGGGTACGAAAGCAATTAAATACAATAGATCAAGACTCGACGGTTGTTGGGACCACTGACAAGACAAACCAGACTACATGACTGAGCCTATCTAAACCTGCTGATACAGACTGAAGATAGGTGACGTCGCCACCTGTCTACCTGAAGCAAGAACCAAAATAGAAGGGGTGAGTATAAAGGATACTCAGTAAGGGGGTTTTGATCACAGTTCGTCATTTATCTTTTAAAACCAAAAGTAGTGAATGTTGCTCATTTTGAGAAAGAATATAAATAACAATATAAGTTGTAAAACAACACAAAGCAACACTCGGGTTCGGCTTACTTTGAAAACACAAAAGGGTGACAAACCGGATCCTTGAAAAATCATTTGCACATAATGTCAAGCCGATCAATTGAAAGAATATTAGTTGAGTCACGAGGCTGTTACAAGTTCGAAAGGCATGATATAGACAAGTTAGAAATGATCAGTAAACACGGCTCGTAATTCAACTAAGTAGTTTGAACAATAAAGAAGGCTTAAGTTGGGCAAGTTCGAGCCACACTTTCAGGTTTATATGTATTTAGGGAAATACATATGCTAAAGGAAGAAAACCGGAATGTGCTTCGACTTGTAAAAAAGGCGTAAATCAATTAGACAAGCAAGTAACACAATAAGTCATGCAATAATGTGTCCCAGTGAGAACGGGCCCTCTCCTTATAACTCCCAACCATGAAAATTATGAAAGCATTTAGTCAAGTACTCTACCACCAGAAGTCATGATCCACTAACAGAGTTTTAATAATCAAGCTATTAGCTGAGTATTAATAATCTTGTTTGCCAAATCTCTTAATATTTTGGCTTCTTTCATTCTTCCATCAGCCATTTCTATTAATGGGCTATTTTGATTATCATCATCCATTTCCACCATTTGTTGGAAAATTTCTTTAGTAGTTTTCCAATAATTAAATATTTTATTGTAATATGTGGATATTTCCACCATATAAAGTATTCTATTGCTATGATGTTTCATGGGCCTAGGACGCCTGGGCCTCCAATCCTCATTATGTCGAGAAGATCCTTCCATCTGTAAATAGAATTTTATTAAATGATTAGGCTATAAGCTCATTAATCCGGGCTTTAACCCTTTTTAATTCTGCTTTATCTTCTCTCACTATTCGAGCAAGATTAGGATATCTTTGAAAACCATTATTAAAAGCATAAAGCATTGATTCATCGAGCTCAATATTCTGTTGGAGATATTTCTCCTGTTGTATAAGTCTAGGAATTCCTATAAGGTTAAGATAGCTGGCCGGAGCAATTTTATGTTGGATTTTTATAATCCTGAAGTCATTTGGTCCTCTTAATGGAGGATCAAAAAACTCTCTACACATTCGCCAATTATAGGGAGTGATGTCTGGACTATTTTCCATTTGCCAACCCATCCTTTCAAGGATATTATCTCTGTCCCTATAAACAGACATTCCATGAGAAACCATCCTGGTTAACCATCTTTGGTCAAAATCATTCATTCTTGTAAATATTCTCTGGTCAAAAAATCAGGAAGATTATTATCAGTTCCTTTTTTTTAAACTATTTCAAAATCAAAAGGGGCTAATTGAGCTTGCCACCTTGCAAACATTTGTTTGGAGACATCATGTTTAAAATCTTTTTTAAACATATATTTTGCTGCTTGGCAGTCAGTTTTGATAATAAATTTCTGATTATATAAATCATCCTGAAATTTTAAAACACATTTAAGAATGGCCAAAATCTCTTTAGCTATCGTAGCATAATTCTTTTGACTATTATTCCATTTTCCTGAATGGAATCTAACAAGATATTCTTGTTTTTCATTGGGAGAAGCCTGTTTAAGAATACCTCTATATCTAATATCTGAGGCATCTGTCTCGATAATTTTTTCCCAATTCAGATTAGCTATCATCAGACAGGGTAAATTAGTGACTCTATTCTTAATTTTTTGGACAGCCTGAGTGTGACTCTCAGTCCACGGTTTTGGATTCTTCTTAAGCCTATCATATAAGATAGCAGTATCCTGGGCAAGATTCTTAATATAGGGAGAGATATAATTTAATCTTCCTAAGAATCTTTGAAGCTGAGTTTTATCAGTCAGCTGATCAGGGAATTTAGAAGCAAATTCAATACTTCTATTAATAGGGATAATTTTCCCTTTTTCAATATTATGACCAAGAAATCTGACTTTAGTTTGAAAAAGTTGCATTTTAGGTTTAGATATAACTAAACCGTTTTGGATGACAATTTTCTTGAATATATCCAAGTATTTAAAATGGGCTTCAATATTTTTAGAAAACACCAAAATATCATCAATATAGATGATGATAAAATCACTATACGGATTAAAAATATCATTCATAATATTTTGAAATTCTGAAGGGGCATTCTTTAGACCAAAAGGCATAACTTTCCATTCATATTGTCCAAATAGAACATTAAATGCTATTTTATAAACATCTTTTTCATGAATTTGAATTTGCCAATATCCTGACTTTAAATCAAATTTTGAAAATATTAAGGCATCATGAAGCCTATCAAGTAAATCCTTTTTGTTAGGGATTGGATATCTAATCCATTTTAAAGCAGTATTAAGAGGTTTATAGTTAATAACTAACCTGGGGACACCTCTCTATTGCTCAGCATGTTTATTAACATAAAAAGCTGTATAAGACCATGGAGATTTAGAGGGTTTTATTAACCCTTTGTTTTGCAAATCTTCAATCTCTTTTTTGCAGAGATCAAGATAATCTTTATTTATTTGACAAGGTCTGGCCTTTGTCGGAATTTTTTTCTCATCAAAATTATCCTCTTAAGGAAGTGAAACAATATGTTTCTTTCTATCCCAAAAAGCGTTTGGATGATCATTACAGATTTGTAAAGAAAACTAATTATTAAGCAATTTTATTTTATCCTGTAATTTAGGATTTTTAAAAGTTTCATCAATATTCAAAATATTTATCTCATTTTTAAGAAAATTGATTTGATTTTCCTTATTCTTTATAAAAGAATCTTTTATTTGATTTAAAATTCTAGTAAAAGGTTCAGTGATAAAATGAAAAGTAATTTCCTTTCCTTCAAAGGTTGCTATAAAACCTTGTTCATTAATCCTTTTTATTAGAAATATTTTCTTTAAAAAAGGGGTTCCAAGTATGACTTGGTTGGTAATGTTTTTGACTAGTAAAAAACTAGTAGGGATGCAAACTTTATTTTTGCAAATATAGGCTTTCGGAATCTTAAAATTTATTTCCAGTCTCTGACCATTTGCAGAACTTAAAGAATGAGTTGTTTTATGAAAATACTTGGTAGGGATGATTCCTTCCTGAATGCAACTTAAATCTGCACCACTATCAACTAGTGTTGTAAACTCCTTTCTATAATTATGATCAATAATAAGAGAAATTTTTATAAACCATTTTTGAGAAGTAACCATTTCCAAGGTACCTAGGAAACCTTCATCCTCTGAGAAGGTATTTTGATTATCAGAATCAAAATTGATAAGAGGTTGTTTTCCTTTATTAAAAATTTTCAATTTGAAAACTCTTTCCTCAAGATTTTTATTAAAGCTTTTCAAATTTTTAATCTCATTTTTGAGATTATAAATTTCAATTGCTAAGTCATTAGCATTTGTTGGAGTTTCACCAACTTGCTTTTGTTTTAGCATTCTTTTTACTTCTGCCATAGTATATGGTTCAGAAGATTTTGGAATAAAATCATCATGCTTATTTGGAGAATCATTTTCTCCTATTTGATCAAGAATTTTTTATCGGATTTTAGGATCTTTAACAGATTTTAAAATTTCTATAATACTATCATTATTAAGGACATTAATCTCCTAAAATTGGGAAATAATTTGATAAAGGTTATTACCTTCTTCTTGATCGGAGCGATCCTCCCTATCACAAGGTAGACCATTTTTACAAGGTTCACATTCTTCACTATCAGAAGAATTGTAATCCTTCTCCGAAGCTTCAAGCTCATCAATAGGCACTTCTTCTTCTTCAGAATCAGAATGAAGAAGTAACTTGCTCAAAGTATCTTTAAGATCATTATCAATTTCTAAAGTGCTGAGTTTTTTCTTAACCCAACATTTATTAGCATAATGGCCAATTTTTCCACATTTTCTACAAACAATAGGGAGGCGTATTCGCTCTCCTTTTTTCTCTCCTAAATTCTCTCTTCTCTTTTCTTTTCCTATGCTTTCTTTTAGGAAAATCATGAGATCTATTATATTTCCTATGTTTCTTAGCCTTACTATTATCCTGGCTAGTAGATGGATTTTCTACTCCAAATTGACCACAAAATTGACCTAGCTGCTTCTTGCTTCTTCTCATTAAGATTATGCTTCTTACTTTGCTGGCTTAATTTTATCTCATTACATAAGGCTAAACCTTCCTGGATGCAAGTTCCTATTAATTTGCCATAGGTATAATTATCGTAGTTAATATTAACATCACCTTTTCTAAGGTTTTTCCTGACCGTTTCAGCAAACAGGGAAGGTAATCCATCTATAAATTCAGATTTCCAATGAGGACTATTGGACTCAGGGAGTTCCATAACTCTGCTTAGAAAAGTATCTTTGTACCATCTAAAAGATGTAAGAGTACGACATCTTAAATTCTGGAGTAAAGTCCTAAGATTATCACTATTGTCGGACCAACTTCTAGTAAAATGTTCAATGATGTTAATAATTCAAGTGTAGACAGAATTTTCAACCTGTCTATGTAACGACCCGAAATTCAAGAATATATTCTCGGAATAATTATTCGACATTTCGTTGAATTTTATATGAAAAGATTACCTTCGTTAGCTAATTTTAAGTTATTTTAATTTAATTCCTGTCACGACCCCCAGGTGCGGAGAGGAGAACCCTCACGACGGCGCCCGTTGGACGTGCGGGTATAAGCTTCGAATCCACTGTGTACAACCCTAAAGTTTGGCTTAGGAAGCATTTGCCAAAAGGGATTAATCCATATTGATTGTACATGAGTTCTAACTTATAAACCCTTCGAATTACTGTTGAAATTCCGACGTGGGACGGAATATCAAGACACACGGCCTCTAGACACCACCTGGCGCAAGGCCGTGAGTATCATTCTCACGGCCTCACCCATAGGCCGTGTCCTTTGGGCCGTGTGTGTGGCTCCTTCAAATTGGGGCGTTGCAATTCGTCCCTCCTTCGGAGCGTAATGTCCCCATTACGCCGTGACATAGGCCCATGGCTCCCCGCCAGTGGAGAAGAAGCTGCCCTACTACACGCGTTGCCCCTTTCTTGGTGACACGGACGGTGTAGAACATGCATTCCCTGACTGACGGTTGGCTCTGATACCACTTGTCACGACCCCCAGGCGCGGAGAGGAGAACCCTCACGACGGCGCCCGTTGGACATGCGGGTATAAGCTTCGAATCCACTGTGTACAACCCTAAAGTTTGGCTTAGGAAGCACTTGCCAAAAGGGATTAATCCATATTGATTGTACATGAGTTCTAACTTATAAACCCTTCGAATTACTGTTGAAATTCCTATGTGGGACGGAATATCAAGACACACGGCCTCTAGACACCACCTGGGCTAAGGCCGTGAGTATCATTCTCACGGCCTCACCCATAGGCCATGTCCTTTGGGCCGTGTGTGTGGCTCCTTCAAATTGGGGCGTTACAATTCTCTATCCTCAACCATTTATAATTACATTTTCCACCCTTCGAAATTATCTAATCTCTAAACGAACCCACACCCCCTTGAAACACCTTTGCACCATCTTGAACACACCCACACTACCTTGAACACACTTACACCCTCTTGTGCACACTCTCTTGCACACTCTTGAACACAACTCAAAATCGAGAGAGAGAAGGAGAGAAGAGAAGGAGAAAGGGAGAAGAAGAAGGAGAGAAAGAGAAATCCCGTTCCGAATCCGTCGCTCGATCAATCGAAATTCCGAGACCAAATATACGATCCTCATTCAATTCTCTACCGGTAATCTTCTTTCCCCATTTCGATTCACCCATTAAATCCTCCTATTTTCTAGTTTTTATATTGAAATGAATAATTGATAATTTGATGGATTTGTAGGTTAGAGTTTACCATTTTTAGTGTAGTTCGGATCAAATGGTAGCTATTAATGTATACAACGCATGAGTGTGAATTTTATATGTTGATTTTAGCTATAGAATCCACCCTAGTTGATTTTAGGATGAAACCCTCGTGAGAAACCTTGAAATCGCTTTTCTGCACCTGTTAGATGGAACCACACGGTCCAACGCATGGTCTTGGCAAGACCGTGTGCCAAACCATGCACAACACCTTTAGACTTGTACCGGCCTGCGCACGCCGGTGCGCAAGCCAGTGCACGCTTGTTTCAGCTTGCACGGTCTTGAGTGCGTGCTCAAGACCATGCACAAGGCCGTGCGTTAGCTCATGCGAATGCCTTAACCAAATTTTCAGCCTTTTTCCTTAGTTGCTCACGGTAATGGGGTCAAATGGCCAAAAATAAAAGTTGACTTTTTGCATACGACCCCCTAAAATCGATCCGTTTTCACCTATAGCTTCCATATGATTCAAGGATGAATATTTTGTAAAGTTTTCAAAATTCCGACCTCGTTCGGACCTTGAATCGAGCCTTTTTTGTTTAGGGCTTTTTCCCCAATTTTTGAATGTCGTCCGAAAAATCCGAAAATCGCATGAGTACTTGTTTATAATATTATAAGCATGAATGTGCAATTAGAATTTCAATTGAGCATGTTTAGCATCGTTAATTTCATATTTTCTGTTTAATTGATTTAATTGCATTTTAATTGTAAATTTAATTGCTACATGACGTTTATTGGTTTTTCATGTGTTGTAGTCTTCGTGAGTCGTTGTCGTGTCTTGTCTTACTTGGTTCTTGTCGTCTATTAGTTTCAGGCCATCTTTTCAAGGCATAGCTTGGGTTGTCTTGTCGTTTTCGTGCTTCCAGGTGAGGGTATTAAAATGCTTTCAAACGGAGTAAGAATTTCTTTTAAATTAATGCGAACTACCCTTATGTGCTCATCTTGCTTTGTTTTCCCTTCTCGTATATCTATTAAATATTTAACCTATATTTTCCTGATTTTATAATAAATGTTTTGATATTAACTTGTATCTATAAGTATCTCTAAATCATTTTGTTTTCATAAGGCAAGTAAAGCTCTTTCTTTTAAGCATGACGTTTTGACCTCGGTTGGGTCTATGAGGGAAGTCGTTAGGGGAAGACGTTGGTGTTTCCCGACACGTATGAAACTTGTAGTCACCCCCTTTGTCGTCATACACACTTGCCTAAATGCCCTTTTGGCCTTAACCTATAATGTTCTTCAAACGCGAGCAAAAGATAATGTATTGTTATTTAAATGGGCCCGGGATGGTATCCGGAGGTTGCATCTGGGGACGAGCGTCCAGGGTGTAATCCGAGGTGCTTTTCCCAAAACTAAGCGTCAATCGTGGCCCCTCAGGAGTTGATAGCCACGGTTGGGAGCGATGGTGGGCGTTGCATTCGTTGCACGTTTTCCTAAAATTCAACAGTCGCCTGGGGTCGCGCTTCGGGGTCAGACACCGGTGATGGAGTTTATTGTAATTGAAGGGGTTATAAGGAGGAACAGGCCCATACTCGCTGGGATATTAATTGTTTGTAATTATCGCTTTAAATTCTTTAACTTACTGTTAATTATTGTCGTGTATGCAAGTCGAAGCACGATCCGGATTTTCTTCAATTATGCAAATGTAATTTCTTATATATATAATCCAAACCCGGAAACGTGGCTCGTACTTGTTCCCTCTTTACCATCACTGAGTATCTTTCATACTCACCCCCACTATTTTGATTCTTACTTCAGGTCGACAGGTGGCGTTGTCACCTATCTTGTCAGTCGGCAGCAGCAGGTCTAGGTTGGCTCGTATGTCATTGTCTTGTCAGTGTCCCAACAACAGTCGTGTCCTTATTTATGAATTGATTTAATTTATGTATTCCATATTATATTTTATTTCCCGTACTTATGTGCCCTTGATGTGGGATAGATTAGACGAGCCATGGATGGCATTTATTAAATGATTATTGAGAATGATGTATGAATTATGTTGCCATGAATGGCATATATGACTAATTGTATAATTTAATTTAGCTTCCGCAACTCCGTTATTCTTTTATTGCTGTTGTTGTTGGGGTGTCGTAATGCTGTTGCTGGCATTTGATTGATTGATTGCCGTTCGCCAGGATGGATTTTTAAATGGGGTACATCTACCTCGTTTGGGAGTTTGTCTCGGTGCGGATGTGGTGTCCTTTCTCTGCCTACGGAAAGGGGCGCTACAGTCTACCATTCTCATCTTTAACCATATGTAAGATATCATATTTATTGCTCTAGGTGAGATAATTATCCCAACATCCTTTAGCTGACCAGTAAAACCTGCTATAATCATATTAGCTGTAACGACCTGCAATCTCCAAGTTCAAGATTAGCGCATTTATCGGAATTCGGACCGTTTACGGTCCCGACGTCTTTCACACTTGCACGTTTTCCAACTCTTGCATTTTAAATATTTTTATAAATCATTGATTTGGTATTTAAAACCCAAGGCATTAATTAGAATTTAATTTGCATCGTTTTGCCACTAATTAGGGTCAATTTGGTAAATTATATTTATAGCTCGTTTAATTTAATTTAGTAATTTAACGGTGTACATTGGACTGGGGTTCAATGTAATAATGCATCTTTTGTCGAGGTTCTAAATTCATGAAATTCTAAATATTATTCATTAAATCATATTTTAAATAAAATTGCATTTTATCCCAAAATTATTTACACTTTAGCCCAACCCGGAATTGACTTTTCGTAAACTCATGAATTTTAGAAAATGAACCTCAATCTTTGTTAAGCATTTAATTACGGTCATATTTTACACAATTTGCACGTTTTTTGAGGATAACGTATATTATGCAATTATTGAGAGATTTGGGGCCAAAATGAAAATTGAGAGAACACACACACACAGTCGCGCGAACGAGAAACACTTTCTCCCAAATTGGAGATTTTTCAATTCTTCACCGATTGAAGCAAATGATATATGGAAATCGATCATCTCGATGAGAGGAACACATTGGTACCATTATTGTGGCGATTGGAGCGACGGTGGAGGCGATGTGGCGGCGAGAAGGTGGCGCGTCAATGAGCTTCTCGTCGGAGGCCTTTCCGGCCACGGCGAGGCTTGGGCTTAGTCGGAGATGGAAGCTCTCATCGAGGGGATTCTTTTGGCGGTGGTCTCACGGCCTGATTTGGTCGGACGGCAGCGGATCGAAGAGGAGACGGTGCGGCGCTCAACGGCGGATTCCGGCGACTCCAGGCGGCGTCTCGACGGCGCACCACCATGGCTGGAACGGCCTTGAAGTGACGAAACTTTTGGCACCGGTCTCAGGCCCTAACTCGACGGGATGGCGGCGCGTGGGCGGCGCACGGCCGAGGTAGCGCCGGAGCTACCTCCGGCCACCATTTTTAAAGTGCTTTATATGGATTTCAATCTTCTCGACATGGGTAAGCCGATTTCGAAGTCAGTTTCGTATTTCGTTGAGCCGATTTTCGTTAATTTCGATTCTTAGATTCTAGGGTTGTAGCGCCCCTTTCCGTAGGAGGAGAAAGGACACCACATCCGCACCGAGACGAACTCACAAACGAGGTAGATGTACCCAATTCAAAAATCCATCCCAGCGAACGGAAATCAATCAATCAAACTCCGGCAACAACAACATGACACCCCAACAACAACAACAACAATCAGAGAAATGTGGAAGCGATTTCAGAAAATAACAATTTAATCACAAAAAGCCAACTATGGCAACATAATTCATACACTGGTTCTAATTAAACATTCAATTAATGCCATCCACGACTCAACTAACTATCCCACATCAGGAGCATGTAAGTACGGAAAATAAATCATAATATTAAGTACAATAAATTAAATCAATTCATAATGTAAAGACTCGACTGTTGTTGGGACACTGACAAGACAATAAGAAGAGCCAACCTAGACCTGCTGCTGCCGACTGACAAGATAGGTGACACCGCCACCTATCTACCTGAAGCAAGAACCAAAACAGAAGGGGTGAGTATAAAGGATACTCAATAAGGGGGGAATACCATATAGTATTAATCGTAGCTCGTCGTTTATCTTTTAAAACCAAAAGAGGTGAGTGTTGCTCGTTTTGATAAAGAAGTGTAAATAATAATATAAATTGTAAAACATAATATAAGCAACACTCGAGTTCGGCTTTAGTTGAAGACCCGAAATTGACGAGCCGGATCCTTTGAAAACATTTGCACATAAGTCAATCCGATCATTTTATAATGATATTAGTTGAGTCACAAAGCCGTTAAAATTTCGAAAGACATAGCATATATAATTTAGGAATGATAAATAAACAGCTCGTAATTCAACTAAAGTGTTTCCCAACAAAGGAGGCTTATTGTGGGTAAGTTCGAATCACGCTTCCAGGTTTTATACATATATAGGGAACTACGTATAATAAAGGGAGAAAACCGGAAGGTGCTTCGACTTATAACGAAACCCAAATAATTAACAGTAATAACAATAAAAGCAGTTACGATAGCATGTAATTATCCCGGCGAGAACGGGCCTATTCCTCCTTATAACTCCCTCAATCAATACAAGTAAACTCCATCTCCGGTGTCAAGCCAAGGAGAAACCCAAGACTCGACTATAGTGAATTTAAGGAAAATGTGCAACACATGCAACACCCACCATCGCTCCCAACCGTGGCTATCAACTCCTGACGGGCCACGATTGATACTTAATTTTGGGAGAAGCACCTCGGATTACACCCTGGACGCTCGTCCCCAGATGCAACCTCCGGATACCATCCCGAGGCCCCATAAAAAATAATGTCCAATATTTACTCGCTTTTCAAGAAAGGTTTGGAGTGCCAAACAGGCAATTGGGCAAGTGAGTGACGACAAAGGGGGTAACTACAAGTTTCATACGTGTCGGGATGTGCTGACGGACTCCCCTAACGACTTCCCCCATAGACCCAACTCAAGTCAAATTGTCACGTTTAAAAAGAAGGAATTTACTTACCCCTTTTAAAACAAATCAATTTGGATAATACAGTATAAGTTGATATCAAAAGGTTTGATAGGCACATAAGGAATTTTAGAGACAAGTATAGCAAGTAATAAAACTACGGGATGATAAGTTATTTCGAAACCTACATCTACGTCCTTGCCCCAGTTGAAAACGTTTTAAACCCTTACCTGTAGCTCGACAAACGAGAAAAGAAAGCATCAATTATAATTCGGCCTCTAAGATCCAATGTAGCGCCCCTTTCCGTATGAGGAGAAAGGACACCACATCCGCACCGAGACGAACTCCCAAGCGAGGTAAAGGTACCCCATTCGAAAATCCATCCCGACGAACGGCAATCACTCGATCAAACTCCGGCAACAGCATCACGACGCTCCAACAACAACAACAATAATCAGAATAGTGCGGAAGCGATTTCAGAAAATAACAATTTAATCATAAAAGCCATCCATGGCAACATAATTCATAAAACAATTCCAAAGTAAATATCCAATTAATGCCATCCACGGCTCAACTATCTATCCCACATCAGGGGCACGTAAGTACGGAAAATAAATCATAATATTAAATACAATAAGCTAAATCAATTCATAAAGTAAAGACTCGACTGTTGTTGGGACACTAACAAGACAAGAGACAAGAGCCGACCTAGACCTGCTGCTGCCGACTGACAAGATAGGTGACACCGCCACCTGTCTACCTGAAGCAAGAACCAAAATAGAAGGGGTGAGTATAAAGGATACTCAGTAAGGGGGGTAATACAATAGAAGTATTGATCACAGTTCGTCGTTTATCGTTTAAAACCAAAAAGGGGTGAATGTTACTCGTTTTGATAAAGATACATACAATAATATAAGTTGTAAAACTATAACACAAAGCAACATTCGGGTTCGGCTTTATTTGAAAACATAAAAGGTTGACAAACCGGATCCTTTGAAAACATTTGCACATAAGGTCAAGCCGATCATTTTGAAATGATATTAGTTGAGTCACGAGGTCGTTGCAAGTTCGAAAGACATGGCATCAATAAGTTGGAAATGATAAGTAAAAACGGCTCGTAATTCAACTAAATAGTTTGAACAATAAAGGAGGCTTAAGTTGGGCAAGTTCGAGTCACGCTTCCGGGTTTTATATATATATAGGGAAATACATATACTAATTTAAGAAAACCAATTAGACAAGTAAATAATGCAATAAGTCATGCAATAATGTGTCCCGGCGAGAACGGGCCCTCTCCTTATAACTCCCATTCATGAAAACACGTAGTCAAGTACTCCACCACCGAAATTCGTGATCCAATCAGAATTTTATGGAAACACGTGTTAACAACGTCACCCTTATCAGAATTTTATGGAAACGCGTGTTAACAACGTCACCCTTATCAGAATTTTCTAGGAAGCGCGTAGCCTACAACACCACCCTCGCAATAACTCAGGCTAGCCAACCTCCTGGCCGACCTAAGCGAATACGGATTGGAGTACACATCGGGATTTGCCCTAGACGCTCGTCCCCGGGCTCACCTCCTGTATACTCCGGGGCCCACTTCATTATACCGTCCATGTAATGTCCCACATCGGTTTGGTAAGGAGAACGAAGCCCCTTTATAACTGGGTTGAAACCTTACCTGGCATACGCGTTTTAAAGCCTTGAGGGGGCGCACTGGGCCATCGAGCCTGGTGGCTTTCCAAAGAGGACAATATATGCTTGCCGGGCTGACCTTGGGCTGTTACAAATGGTATCACAGCCAGTGCCGGTAAGGCCGGTGTGCCAGCGAGGACGCTGGGCCCCTATGGGGGGTGGATTGTAATTTCCCACATCGGTTTGGTAAGGAGAACGAAGCCCCTTTATAAGTGGGTTGAAACCTTACCTGGCATACGCGTTTTAAAGCCTTGAGGGGGCGCACTGGGCCATCGAGCCTGGTGGCTTTCCAAAGAGAACAATATATGCTTGCCGGGCTGACCTTGGGCTCTTACAGTCCAGGGCTCGCATTTGAAAACAATGACAGTTTAGGTGGCCAGAAAGGCCATTCGAAAATAGGGAATCAGGGTGTGGGAGGCCAAATGGGCCATTCGAGACAAGGTTATATTTGCGAGGTAGAGAGACCAAAGTTCGCATTTAAAAACAAATGGTTTTCCTTGCCTCTAGTTGAAAATGTTTGTAAAATATTATACATATAGCTTTTGTTATTAAAAGGGTTGACTAAGCACATAAGGAAATAATAAAGGCAGGAACAACAAGCAAGAAGAAAGGCGGGATAATAATTTATTTCGCAAACCTATATATATCTATGATCTTGCCCGAGTTGAAAACGTTTTAAACCCTTACCTGTAGCTCGACAAACGAGAAAAGCAAGCAAGCAACATGTATGATTCTCCCTCAGAGATCCCACCTGAAAACACGGGGTCTAGAGGATGAATGACTGACACGAACAAGAAAACAGACACTGACGCTCGGCTATCAAAATACGAACATGCTTAAAGATAATCATTCAATATTTAAACACAAAAGAGCAAGTAGGGGTAAATTGGTCATTTATCCAAAAGCATGCAATAATTAAATAAACGAATAACAATTAACATTTAATTAATAATAATATTTAAGCATATATCGAAACCTATCAAAAGCTCAAAAGCTAATAAGCTAAGATCGATCCTATCTCCAGCCTAATCGAACCGAAACCTATACGTTCGACTACACAAGCATATATCATCAACAATCAACAATTTATACAATTAAGCCAAGTTAGGATACAAGTTATTCATGCTCAAAAGCTATAAGCTATAGTTCAAAAGCTACAAATTAACACAATAATACGAAAAATGCGATAAAGGACAAACGATAAGTCAGATTCGAGTAATACCAGCACCGTTGGAACCGTTGCAACAAGGAGAACAATCTTCGTGAAGACTCCGTCTCCGGAATCTGACTGGAACTGTAGCGCTGCCGTGTGCCACCGCCGCGCCGCCACCGGACTTCCGTCAAAACACCTCCGATAGTCGAACCCTTATACAGAAATGATCCTCTCGACGAGCCCGTCACAACCATGGTGGTTTACCGTCGTGACTCTGCCTGGAACCATCGTGAACCACCACTCCCGTCGCCACTGAACGCCGCCGCCCCTTCAAGTCGCCATAACTCCGCCGTCCGTGGTCCAATTAAAGTGAAACCACTGCCAAAATGCTCCACTCTTCATGGGCTTCAATTCCCGACCAACCCCAGGCATTGACGTCGCCGGAGAACTGAGATCGGAAAGCATCACCGCCGCCTGAAAATCATCGATTCCACCGCCATCGGTGGTCGGATGGCCACGAGACCATCACCGTTGGCTTCCTTGCGAAAAATCGGTCAAGAAGCACCCTTGCCCGCCGCCTGAAAGTCGCCGGAAAAGCCACGACCACCACCATCTCAGCCGCGGAACTTCCAAGCTCCACCGCGCCACCACTGTCGTCCAAATGCAAGCAATATTGGTACCATTGTGCTCCTCTCGTCAAGACGATCGATTTCCATATATCATTTGCTTGAATCCGTGGAGAAATGCAAAATCTCCATTTTTGGAGAAATGGAGCTCACGCAAGCCCGCCAGCTTCTTCTCTCTCTCTCAATTTTCAATTCAACCCCAAAACTCTCCAAAATTGCACCATATACCATATCCTCGAAAAACGTGTAAAAGTGCAAAGTGTCGGAATTAGGCATACTTAGTGTCAAAATGACCGTAATTAAATGCTTAACAAAGATTGAGGTTCGTTTTATTAAAATTCATGAGTTTACGAAAAGTCAATGCCGGGTAGGGTCAAAGTGTAAATTGTTTTGGGTCAAAAATGCAATTTCTTGAAAATATGATTTAATGAATAATATTTAGAATCTTATGAAAATATTTGGAACCTCGATAAAATATGCATTATTACATTGAACCCCAGTCCAATGTACACCGTTAAATTACTAAATTAATTAAACGAGTTATAATATAAATTTACCAAATTGACCCTAAGTAGTGGCGAAACGATGCAATTTAAATTCTAATTAATGCCTTGGATTTTAAATGCCAAATCTGATTTATAAAAATATTTAAAATGCAAGAGTTGGGAAACGTGCAATTGTGAAAGACGTCGGGACCGTAAACGGTCCGAATTCCGATAAATGAGCTAATCTTGAACTTGGAGATTGTGGGTCGTTACATCCCACCTGAAAACACGGGATCCAAAGGATGAATGACTGACACCACAAGAAAACAGACATTGACACTCGGCTGTCAAAATACGAACATGCTTAAGGATAATCATTCAATATTTAAACACAAAAGAGCAAGTAGGGGTAAATTGGTCATTTAACATGTAAAACGAGGAATAAACGAATAACAATTAACATTTGATTAATAATAACATTTAGGCATAAACTATTCAGGGGTTAAGCTTGTAATTAAACATCAAACATATATATTTCATTTAAATCAACAATAATTAAAGTACAACTTATAGCTTTTCCCAAAAGCTCAAAAGCTAACAAGTTCATATTAATCCTATCTCTAGCCTAATCGAACCGAAACCCATCCGTTCCACTACACAAGCATATATCATCAACAATCAACAATTTACACAAGCTATAGTACAAAAGATTCATGCCAAAACAATCCGAAAAGCTAAAAGCTAGAAGCTACAATCAAAAGCTACCAATTAACATAATAGTACAAAAAATACGATAAAAGACAAACGAAAAGTTGGAATCGAGTAATACCAGCGCCGTTAGAACCGTTGCATCGAGGGGCACGATTTGTCCGAAGACTCCGTCGCCGGAACAGTGCCAAAAATGCCGGAAACCGCCTGTCATCCCGGACCACCGCCGGACCACCTCCGATGGTCGAACCCTTATACCAAAATGTTCCTCTCGATGAGCCCGTCACTTCCCTCAAAACCGTTTCTCAATCGGATCATCCATCGGAATTTAATTTCACTTTGAAGCTCCGAAATTCCGGGTTGGGCTAAAGTGTAAATAATTTTGGGTCAAAATGCAATTTTATTTAAAATATGATTTAATGAAAAATATTTAGAACCTCGATAAAATATGCATTATTAAAACATTGAACCCCAGTCCATTGTACACCGTTAAATTACTAAATTCGGTTAAACGAGCTAAAAATATAAATTTACCGAATTAACCCTAGTTAGTGGCAAAACGATGCAAATTAAATTCTAATTAATGCCTTGGGTTTTAAATACCAAATCGATGATTTATAAAAATATTTAAATGCAAGAGTTGGAAAACGTGCAATTATGAAAGACGTCGGGACCGTAAACGGTCTGAATTCCGATAAATGCGCTAATCTTGAAGTTGGAGATTGCGGGTCGTTACAAGGGCTTTGGAGCTTCAAAGTGAAATTAAATTCCGATGGATGATCCGATTGAGACACGGCTTTGAGGGAAGTGATGGGCTCGTCGAGAGGAACATTTCGGTATAAGGGTTCGACCATCGGAGGTGGCCCGGCGACGGTCCGGTGGTGGCAGGTGGTTTTCCGGCGTTTTGGCACTGTTACGGCAGGAATCCGGTGATGGAGTCTTCGGACAGATCGTGCCCCTCGATGCAACGGTTCTAACGGCTCTGGTATTACTTTAATCCGACTTGTCGTTTGTCTTTTATCGCATTTTTAGTATTATTGTGTTAATTTGTAGCTTTTGAACTATAGCTTATAGCTTATAGCTTTTGAGCATGAATAACTTGTATCCTAGCTTGGCTTAATTGTATAAATTGTTGATTGTTGATGATATATGCTTGTGTAGTCGAACGGATAGGTTTCGGTTCGATTAGGCTAGAGATAGGATCGATCTTAGCTTGTTAGCTTTTGAGCTTTTGGGAAAAGCTATAAGTTGTACTTTAATTGTTGTTGATTTAAATGAAATATACATGTTTGATGTTTAATTGCAAGCTTAACCCCTGGTTAGATTATGCTTAAATATTATTATTAATTAAATGTTAATTGTTATTCGTTTATTTAATTATTGCATGCTTTTGGATAAATTGACCATATTGCCCCTACTTGCTTTCTTATGTTTAAATGTTGAATGAGTGTCCTTAAGCATGTTCCTATTTTGATAGCTGAGCGTCAGTGTCTGTTTTCTTGTTCGTGTCAGTCATTCATCCTCTAGACCTCGTGTTTTCAGGTGGGATCTCTGAGGGAGAATTATATCTGTTGCTTGCCTACTTTTCTCGTTTGTCGAGTTACAGGTAAGGGTTTAAAACGTTTTCAACTGGGGCAAGATCATAGATATATATTAGTTTGCGAAATAAATTATTATCCCGCCTTTTCTTCTTGCTTGGTGTACTGTTTTTATTATTTCCTTATGTGTTTAGTCAAACCTTTTAATAGCAAAACCTATATGTATAATATTTTACAACATTTTCAACTAGAGGCAAGGAAAACCCATTTGTTTTAAACGCGAACTTTGGTATCTCGACCTCGCAAATATAACCTTGTCTCGAATGGCCCCTTTGGCCCCCCACACCCTGATTCCCTATTTTCGAATGACCCTTTTGGACACCTAAATTGTTATTGATTTCAAAAGCGAGCCATGGACTGGATCATGACTTCGGGGCCCAGGAGTTATACAGGAGGTAAGCCTGCAGACGAGCGTCTAGGGCAAATCCTGATGTGTACTCTAGGTATTGACTTAGGCCGGTCGGGAGGTTTGACTGACCTAAGTTAATGCGACGGTAGCGCCTTGAGCGTTTCCTTAAATTGTGTACGGTAGCGTTGTGGGGCACCACTCGTTTCCTTAAATTGTGATTGGATCGTGACTTTTGGTGGTGGAGTACTTGACTACATGCTTTCATGCTTTTCATGGTTGGGAGTTATAAGGAGAGGGTCCGTTCTCGCCGGGACACATTATTGCATGACTTATTGCATTACTTGCTTGTCTAATTGATTAACGGCTTTCGTTACAAGTCGAAGCACATTCTGTTTTTCTTCATTTAGCATATGTATTTCCCTATATATATATAAAACCCGGAAGCGTGGCTTGAACTTGCCCAACTTAAGCCTTCTTTATTGTTCAAACTATTTAGTTGAATTACGAGCCGTTTTTACTTATCATTTCCAACTTATTTATGCCATGTCTTTCGAACTTGTAACGGCCTCGTGACTCAACTAATATCATTTCAAAATGATCGGCTTGACCTTATGTGCAAATGTTTTCAAAGGATCCGGTTTGTCAACCTTTTATGTTTTCAAATAAAGCCGAACCCGAATGTTGCTTTGTGTTATAGTTTTACAACTTATATTATTGTATGTATCTTTATCAAAACGAGTAACATTCACCCCTTTTTGGTTTTAAACGATAAACGATAACCTATGATCAATACCTATATTGTATTACCCCCCTTACTGAGTATCCTTTATACTCACCCCTTCTATTTTGGTTCTTGCTTCAGGTAGACAGGTGGCGGTGTCACCTATCTTGTCAGTCGGCAGCAGCAGGTCTAGGTCGGCTCTTGTCTCTTGTCTTGTCAGTGTCCCAGCAACAGTCGAGTCTTTACTTTATGAATTGATTTAGCTTATTGTATTTAATATTATGATTTATTTTCCGTACTTACGTACCCCTGATGTGGGATAGATAGTTGAGCCGTGGATGACATTAATTGGATATTTAGTTTGGAATTGTTTTATGAATTATGTTGCCATGGATGGCTTTTATGATTAAATTGTTATTTTCTGAAATCATTTCCGCACTATTCTGATTATTGCTGTTGTTGTTGGGGCGTCGTGATGCTGTTGCTGGAGTTTGATCGAGTGATTGCCGTTTGCCGGGATGGAGTTTCAAATGGGGTACCTTTACCTCGTTTGGGAGTTCGTCTCGGTGTGGATGTGGTGTCCTTTCTCCTCATACGGAAAGGGGCGCTACATTAGCTATAGCTTTATCAGAATTGCCATTATTCTTGCATATTGTGCTATACCTAAGCATTCTATGGAGAACATTATAAATCTGTCTCTCAGTAAAACCATCAATATTCCATTCGTAAATATTTTTACCACTATAGGAATTATTAAGAATATACTCCTGTTCTTCAAAAAGAACATCCTGAGGAGTAGGTCTAGGATAATAATACATCATTTGAGAAGGCTTATCAGCATATTTAGAGAGTTTATTAATCTCTTCACGGATAGTATTATGATAATTATCATTATCATTCATATCACTTTCAAACTCATCATTAAGAGTTTTGATTGAAAGATTCTTGAATTTTTCATCAAGCATTTTTTCAAGCTCAGACATCGATTTTAATTTAAAATCCCTGACATCTGGAGCAGGTTGGATACTAGGAGTAGCAATACTCGTTTGATTAAGAGTTTTGTCAATATAAAATGAACTTTCAAGTTCATTTATGCTCGAAATAATTTTCTCTACCCTGTCATGTAAAGACATAATTTGCTCTCCAAGGACAATTAAATAGATATTACTATAATTTTGTTGTTTTATTAAACCATTAATATGAGCAGTGGTAATAGGTAAAACTTCAGTAACAATATAACGACCCGATTTTTCGAGATGAGTTTGGTAACGCTTCGCGTCTTACGTTTCTCGCTTCTTTTCTCCATTTCTCGAATTATGTGATATTTCGTGTATTTTATATGAATTTTCATAAATACGATAATTTGTGAATTTAAATTATTCTATGTCAATGTGCGTTTAAAATGATGAGTTTTGACTATAATATTAATATATTTCGTTAACGCGCCTTTTTTGTGAAATTTCGTGAAATTACAATTCTACCCTTTCCATAACACTTGTAAAAAAGAATTTTTCTTTTCAATTAGCCGTCTATCCTTACCCTTTGGTAAATAATAATAAAATATATATATGTATTCAATTAATTTCCTTCCTACTTAATTACCGCCTACTAATTGATAGATTCATTTTATTAAGTCACTAATACCATTACACGTAACCATACTTGTTGGCACTTTGAAAAATAAACAAAAATTTAAAGACACTAGTTTCGTTCCATTCAACCGACAAAAACTCATTTGTGCTCACGAAGAACAACCTTAAGAAATAGGGAAAAGGGAGATAGACTGAACCCATTTCTTTACCCCTTTATTATTTCTGAAACAGGTATATGATCTATTCTCTTTTCATGAGTGGGTCTAATAACTCTTGTAATTTGGTAATTCAATTATTTTTATACTTTTTGTGAAGCTAGCTAGGTTAGACTGTAACGGCATGTTCCCAAATACGGTGCGACGCGACGTCCCGCACCAAGTCACGACCCATAACCAAAACTAAAGGTCCGGTTATGAACTACAACCTAGCGAACGGAAAATAATTACCAGGCGGATCGGCTTTAGAAATAACAGGACAACAACCATAATACCGCGGAAGCAAATTAATACAATTTATCCTGCTCAGGGAGCTAAAAAAAAACAATAACTTCAAAGCACAAATATAAAGCCCACCAAGGCCACTGAAAACAACAATATCACTATTCAAACTAATTTACATCATGTATATCTACACTCTCTAGGGTTTTAATTATTTATCCAGATACATAGGCGGAAATGAAATCACCTAAACAAAAGTAAAGGACTCCAAGGACACGACCTGAATCCGCCTAGCAACAAAACCCTGAAAAGACAACAACAGAGTAATGGGGTTAGTCAAAGCGACTAAGTGAGGGGGCTGTAATACGTATATATTATAGAAAAAACAGTAAGATTCACCAGTTCTTATATGAGAAGAAAGCAAAGAAAAACTAAAGGTTTTCACAATTGTTGGTGAATCGAAAAATTTTGCAATAAAATAAAACCTCGGCGAGTCGAGCATCAACCACCTGTTTCATAATATCAGAAATGTCAAATAAACCTCCCTTATTCCTCCTTGTGTAGTCAGGTAGCTAGCCCGCTACTATATAATCATATATGCAAGGACAAATATCCAATACATCTTCGGCTGGGGATATAGACTAGATCCCGTCCGGCGCAGGTACTTAAAAGGGTTGCCACTCCGGTCATACCCCCGAGCTCCCAACAGTTTGGAGACCAGAGCATTGAGATCCACCGTAGACCCGATGTCTATCCGGCTTCACCCCGTACCCTGATGTCCGGGCCCAATAATATAATGTGGCTCAATGGCCAGGCACAAAGGCCAAGATAGTTCCTCGCATTTCAAAATGCTTATGTGGTCAAAGGGACCGGTTGATAAATCAACTTTTAACCCTTTTGAGCTAAAGGAGCTTTTGAGGGGTTATACGTAATAATTTGATATCAAAGCATTTTTCTTTAAACTCATTAAGATAATATGGTTTTCAAGTAGCTACTATGTATAATATAAGTTTGGGGAAGGAAAACATAAAAGCATAAAACGCAGGCTTCGGGTATATATGGAATATTTACATACGTATAAGAAAGCCGAATTCGGAAAAGAAACCCCACCTGGATAATACTGTGAAAAGGACAAAAGAAAGGTGATCAGACTACTACCCGGAAGAACTACCACCTGAAATAATATATGACGCAACCATGTAAGACGACAATACGACGCACGGCTTATAACTTGAATCACGTGATCACATTACAAGTAAATAATTAAGTACGCCAATTAAGAGTAAGAAAGCTACAAATTTAAGAAATAAGACAAGTTTCATGTAATTCATACCACAACTGAACAAATAAATAGAACATATTTAATGAGAATTTGGAGTTAAAAGTTTACAATTACTGAGACAGAAATGAACAAGGATGCTGGATCATTGAAATTTGATAAATACAATGGTTAATTATAATCAAAATTAGTATGTGGGTTTATGTACCTCAACAGTCAATTCTGTCATATTTGATCAATATATGGCTATATAACCTTAGTCAAAAGTACATACATGCTATTATTATATACAAACAATCATTCATTTAGTCTTTTTAATTGCTTAAAGTCAAGTTCTGTTATTGCTGTAACCCTTAATCATAATCCTATCAACTTGAGGTTTTACTCTGCCGCTAATTTGGAAATCCTTTAGTATTTCTCGTAATTAATCTAAATAACTACAAATTTGCAAGGCCACTACATAGCAGTACGAAATTTAATAAACAAAAAGAAAAGGACACTACCAACAATTCTCACTCAATTAGCCATACTTAATTCATCAAAGACGTGCAGTAATTTAAAAGAACACTAACCTAGCTAGCTTCACAAAAAGTATAAAAATAATTGAATAACCAAATTACAAGAGTTATTAGACCCACTCATGGAAAGAGAATAGATCATATACCTATTTCAGAAATAATAAAGGGGTAAAGAAATGGGTTCAGCCTATCTCCCTTTTCGCTATTTCTTAAGGTTGTTCTTCGTGAGTACAAACGAGTTTTTGTCGGTTGAATGGAACGAAACTAGTGTCTTTAAATTTTTATTTATTTTTCAAAGTGCCAACAAGTATGGTTACGTGTAATGGTATTAGTGACTTGATAAAATGAATCTATCAATTAGTAGGCGGTAATTAAGTAGGAAGGAAATTAATTGAATACATATATATATTTTATTATTATTTACCAAAGGGTAAGGATAGACGGCTAATTGAAAATAATTTTTTTTTTACAAGTGTTATGGAAAGGATAGAATTGTAATTTCACGAAATTTCACAAAAAAGGCGCGTTAACGAAATATATCAATATTATAGTCAAAATTAATCATTTTAAACGCACATTGACATAGAATAATTTAAATTCACAAATTATCGTATTTACGAAAATTCATATAAAACACACGAAATATCACATAATTCGAGAAAGGGAGAAAAGAAGCGAGAAATGTAAGACGCGAAGCATTACCAAACTCGTCTCGAAAAATCGGGTCGTTACAATCTCTCCCCCTTATGAGAATCTGTCCTCAGATTCTATTTATTCGAAGCGAACAATTCAGGATAATGTTTTCTCATTTTCTCTTCTGTTTCCCAAGTAGCTTCTTCGCTTTTCTGATTTCTCCAAAGGACTTTTACAAGGGGGATTTGACGATTACGGAGTTCTTGGAATTTACGGTCCAAAATACTAACCGGTTGGGAAACGAATGTCAAATTCGGCTCTAATTCAATATCTTCCACCGGAATAATCTCGGACTCTTCTAGGTGATACTTACGAAGCTGCGAGACGTGGAAAACATTGTGAATACCGGTAAGGGTTGGCGGTAAATCCAATCTGTAGGCCATCTTCCCAATCCTCTCGAGAATCACATACGGACCCAAATATTTTGGGGTTAACTTTCCTCCTTTACCGATTCGAACGAATCCTTTTCTCGGAGAAGCTTTCAAAAATACCTGATCCCCAACTCCGAACTCCAAATCACGTCGACGTCTATTAGCATAACTCTTTTGTCGATCCTGGGCGGCTTTCATTCGTTGTCGGATAATTTGCACCTTTTCGATAGCATCCTGAATAAATTTTGGAGCAGTATCACGATGAATACCATCTTTAGTCCATCTCCAATCCTCAATGTCCCAATATAGTGGTGATCGACACTTCCTTCCGTACAAAGCTTCATATGGGGCCATTTGAATCGAGGACTGATAACTGTTATTATAAGCGAACTCGATCAATGGTCGTTGTTTGTGCCACGTAGTTTGAAAATCTAAGGCACAAGATCTCAACATATCTCCGAGGTATCTGATAGTCCTCTCGGATTGGCCGTCTGTCTGGGGGTGAGCTGCAGTACTGAAGGTCAACTTCGTTCCCATACGATCCTGTAAGTTCTGCCATAAATGGGAGGTAAACCTAGTGTCTCTGTCCGACACTATACTAGCCAGAACTCCGTGAAGTCTCACAATCTCCTCATGATAAACCTCTGCCAACTTGTTGACTGTATAGGTTGTACGAAGGGGCAAGAAATGAGCGGACTTTGTCAACCTTTCAATGATTACCCAAATGCTATCATAACCACCTCTGACTTTCGGTAAACCCGAAACAAAGTCCATCGCTATCTCTTCCTATTTCCAAGACGGAACGGGAAGTGGCTGAAGTAAACCTCCAGGTTTCTGATGATCTGTCTTGACTTGTTGACTCGTCGCACATTGTCTGACATAATCGGCCACATCTCTCTTCAAACCATTCCACCAGAAGTATTCTTTCAAATCTCGATACATCTTAGTGCCTCCCGGATGGATAGTATAGGATGATTTGTGAGCTTCATCCAAAATCTCTCTCTTCAAACTCTCTGGAACGCAAACTCTTGTCTTATGTCTGAGGAGACCTGTGTCATCGATACTGAACTGTGTTTCTGGCTCATCCTTCATTCGAATGATCTGTCACTGAATCCAATCATCAGTAGCTTGAGCTTCTTTAATTCTACGACCCAACTCTGACTGAATCATAATATTAGACATACGATCATAAGAAATAATACGGACTCTCTCGGCACCTGATATATTTGAACTCACCTCTAGCTGCGATACACTCGCTTTTCTGCTCAAGGCATCTGCAACTATGTTCGCCTTCCCCGGATGGTACTGAATCTTACAATCATAATCTTCTACCAACTCTATCCAACACCTCTGACGTTTATTCAATTCCTTCTGCGTGAAAAGATACTAAAGGCTCTTATGATCAGTGAAAATATCAAAAGTAACGCCGTAGAGATAGTGACGCCACTTGCCCAAAGAAAATACAACTACTGCTAACTCCAGATCATGTGTAGGATAATTTTCTTCAGCAGGTTTAAGTTTTCTCGAGGCATAAGCTATAACCTTTCCATTCTGCATCAACACACATCCTAAACCTTATTTCGAAGCATCAGTATACACCACGAATCCATCTGAACCTTCAGGCAAAGTAAGAATAGGAGCGGATGTCAGTTTGTTCTTTAACTCCCGAAAACTGGTCTCACACTTATCAGTCCACACAAAAGAAACTTTTTTTTCGTTAACTCAGTAAGCGGAGCTGCAAGTTTAGAGAAATCCTTCACAAACCGTCTGTAATAACCTGCCAAACCCAGAAAACTACGAACCTCTGTCGGAGTCTTGGGCTGCTCCCAACTCAATACTGAATCAATCTTCGAAGGATCAACCTCGATACCTTTCTTGGTTATAACATGACCCAGAAATGCAACTTTTTGAATCCAGAACTCACACTTACTGAACTTGGCATACAACTGATGTTCTTTCAAAGTTTGTAACACGATCTTTAGATGTTCTGCATGTTCTTCCTCGGATTTTGAGAAAACCAGTATGTCGTCGATGAAGATGACAACAAACTTATCAAGATAAGGTCGAAAAATTCTGTGCATCATATCCATAAATGCTGCAGGAGCGTTTGTCAAACCGAACAGCATAACCACAAACTCAAAATGGCAATATCGAATGTTAAAAGCTGTCTTCGGTATGTCCCCTGCCCTGATACGTAACTGATAATATCCTTGTCTCAGATCAAGTTTAGAATAGACCCTTGATCCCTGCAATAAGTCAAACAACTCCTCAATGTGGGGAAGAGGATACTTGTTCTTCACAGTCATCCGGTTCAACTCTCTGTAATCAACACAAAGTCTAAGAGAACCATCTTTCTTCTTCACAAACAATACTGGTGCACCCCAGGGAGAAGTACTCGGCTTGATATAACCACTGGCTAACAAATCATCTAACTGAGTCTTCAATTCCTTTAACTCAGCTGGCGCCATTCTGTAGGGTGTCTTCCAGTAAGGCTCAGATCCCGGATACAAATCAATAACAAACTCGATATCACGGTCCGGAGGTAATGATTCTAACTTTTCAGGAAACACATCTGGGAAATCCTTAAGTATCTCGGTAATTTCAAACTTCGACTGTTCTTTTGGTCTGTTAAGAAGATAAGCAACAAAACCTGAAGCTCCTTCTCGGACGAGCTTCTTTGCCTCTGTCATAGAAATAATCGGCCCATCTGTCAACTGAATACCCTGACTTGGATCAGATCCCAAACTAATCTTCTTCTCAAAACAATCAATCTTAGCCCTATGCTCAAATAACCAATCCATACCCAAGATAACTCCGTATTTCTTCACTGACAATACTATCAAATATGTGGGGTAAATCTTATCCTCAATAACAACGGGACAACGTCGGTACACGTGGTCGGTAATAATACAAGATTCCAAAGGGGAACTCACAACAAAGCAATAATCAGACAAATCAGCAGACGCATGCACAGATAAGTCAATTTCAGGAGCAACAAAAGAATGCGTAGCACCCAGATCAAACAATGCATGTATGGGTATGTTATGTATATGTATGGTACCTTCCACCACGGCGGAAGCATCAGGCTCAGTAACCTCACTATCGCCCTCCAGGGTGTACACACGAGCTGGAACAGAAGGCTTCAGCTTCGACGCCATAGGCTGATTCGGGGGCTGCCTCCTGGGACAACTATCCTTCTGGTGGGTAGAGCTACCACCACTAGTACACAATCCCAACTTATACCAACACTTAAACTCTGGGTGATTCCCTCCACAATAACCACAAGTAACTGGCTGATAACCTGACGGACGAGGGACTGAAGGAAAACCAGTCGGGCGAGGTGCAGAGTAAAATCCAGTCGGACGAGGTGCTGAAGAAAATCCCATAGGGCGAGGTATAGGAGGTCTGGGTCCACCAAAAGGTCTCTTGCCTTTAGGCTGCATAGGAGCACTCGGAATGAAAGGCCTCTTGAAACCTGATGAAGAAGAAGCAGGGGTAACGGGACAAATAGTTCGGTCGATACTGGCATACTCAGCCTCAAGAGATAAGGCTGCATCTACAGCTGCAACATAGGTAGTGGGACGGGAAGCTGCAAGACCTTGTCGAAGAGGAATACTCAAGCCCTTTAGAAACTTCTTGGTCTTCCTGCGCTCGTCTAAAGCAATATGGGGAGCATATACTGTAAGTCTGGTAAAATTGGCCTTATAGTCAGCCACAGTAGAAGTACCTTGAGATAACTCCATAAATTCCTGCTCTCTGTGATCCTAAACTGTAGGGGGAATATATTTAGCTCAAAACTCCTCAAGGAACCTATCCCACGATGACTCAACTCCGGTGGCCCTCCATCTCTTCTCAATCATCTTCCACCAGGCCTTTGCAGGTCCTCAAAGAAGATAAATAGCAAACTCAACCTTTTCTAAATCTGTAGGCTGATGAACTCGGTATATCCTCTCGAGAGATGAAATCCAACCCTCTGCCACAATATCATCTATAGTACCAACAAACTGCGGTGGGTGAAAATCAAGAAATCTTCGCAATGACTGCTCATGGGCTCTATGCTCATCCACCTCTACATTCCTGTCTCTCTGATCCAAGTAATCTTTAAAGAGACCAAATATCTGCTGAGCATCAACCACTGGTGCCTGTGGTGGTGCTGTTGGAGGAGTACGATCTCGATGAGGTGGCATCCTACAATTAAATATAATAAGTATGCATGTAGATTAGTTTTGGATGCAAAGCTGTAAACACATAAGCACAAAAGCATAATTTCTGAAGTCATAAGCCGTACGGACCTAGACTGACACGACTCACAGAGCTAAGGCCAATGAACCTCTAGCTCTGATACCAACTGTAACGGCACGTCCCCAAATACGGTGCGACGCGACGTCCCACACCAAGTCACAACCCATAACTAGAACTAAAGGTCCGGTCATGAACTACAACCTGGGGAACATAAAATAATTACCAGGCGGATCGGCTTTAGAAATAACAGGACAACAACCATAATACCGCGGAAGCAAATTAATACAATCTATCCTGCTCAGGGAGCTAAAAAAAAATAATAACTTCAAAGCACAAATATAAAGCCCACCAAGGCCACTAAAAACAACAATATCACTATTCAAACTAATTTACATCATTTATATCTACACTCTCTAGGGTTTTAATTATTTATCCAAATACATAGGCGGAAATGAAATCACCTAAACAAAAGTAAAGGACTCCAAGGACACGACCTGAATCCGCCTAGCAATAAAACCCTGAAAAGAAAACAACAGAGTAATGGGGTTAGTTAAAGCAATTAAGTGAGGGGGCTGTAATACGTATATATTATCGAAACAACAGTAAGATTCACCAGTTTTAAAATGAGAAGAAAGCAAAGGAAAAATAAAGGTTTTCACAATTGTTGGTGAATCGAAAAATTTTGCAATAAAATAAAAGCTCGGCGAGTCGAGCATCAACCACCTGTTTCATAATATCAGAAATGTCAAATAAACCTCCCTTATTCCTCCTTGTGTAGTCAGGTAGCTAGCCCGCTACTATATAATCATATATGCAAGGAACAATATCCAATACATCTTCGGTTGGGGATATAGACTAGATCCCGTCCAGCGCAGGTACTCAAAAGGGTTGCCACTCCGGTCATACCCCCGAGCTCCCAATAGTTTGGAGACCAGAGCATTGAGATCCACCGTAGACCCGATGTCTATCCAGCTTCGCCCCGTACCCTGATGTCCGGGCCCAATAATATAATGTGGCTCAATGGCCAGGCACAAAGGCCAAGGTAGTTCCTCGCATTTCAAAATGCTTATGTGGTCAAAGGGACCGGTTGATAAATCAACTTTTAACCCTTTCGAGCTAAAGGAGCTTTTGAGGGGTTATACGTAATAATTTGATATCAAAGCATTTTTCTTTAAACTCATTAAGATAATATGGTTTTCAAGTAGCTACTATGAATAATATAAGTTTGGGGAAGGAAAACATAAAAGCATAAAACGCAGGCTTCGGGTATATATGGAATATTTACATACGTATAAGAAAGCCGAATTCGAAAAAGAAACCCCACCTGGATAATACTGCGAAAAGGACAAAAGAAAGGTGACCAGACTACTGCCCGGAAGAACTACCACCTGAAATAATATATGACGCAACCATGTAAGACGACAATACGACGCACGGCTTATAACTTGAATCACATGATCACATTACAAGTAAACAATTAAGTACGCCAATTAAGAGTAAGAAAGCTATGAATTTAAGAAATAAGACAAGTTTCATGTAATTCATACCACAACTGAACAAATAAATAGAACATATGTAATGAGAATTTGGAGTTAAAAGTTTACAATTACTGAGACAGAAATGAACAAGGATGCTGGATCATTGAAATTTGATAAATACAATGGTTAATTATAATCAAAATTAGTATGTGGGTGTATGTACCTCAACAGTCAATTCTATCATATTTGATCAAGATATGGCTATGTAACCTTAGTCAAAAGTACATACATGCTATTATTATATACAAACAATCATTCATTTAGTCTTTTTAATTGCTTAAAGTCAAGTTCTGTTATTGCTGTAACCCTTAATCATAATCCTATCAACTTGAGGTTTTAAACTTGTCACGACCCTCGGGGGCGGAGAGGAGAACCCTCACGATTGCGCCTGTTGGACGCGCGGGTATAAGCTTCGAATTCACTGTGCACAACCCTAAAGTTTGGCCTAAGAAGCACTTGCCAAAAGGGATTAATCCATATTGGTTGTACATGAGTTCTAACTTATAAACCCTTTCAATATCTGTTGATCTTCCGACGTGGGACGGAATTCAACACTTCAAGGCCGTGACCACCAATTGTCACGGCCCCTCTCCACATGGCCATAAGGCCGTGACTCCTAGGCTGTGAGGCTCTTTCAATTGGGGCGTTACAATTCGTCCCTCGTTCGAAGCGTTATGTCCTCATTACGCCGTGATATAGGCCGAATTGCTCCCCGTGAGTGGAGAATGTGGAGCGCGGCTCCCCACAGACGCAGAGTCCCTTTTAGAGGTGACACTAACGGTGTGGAACAGGCATTCCCACGACTGACGGTTGGCTCTGATACCACTTGTCACGACCCCCGGGGGCGGAGAGGAGAACCCTCACGACGGCGCCTGTTGGACGCGCGGGTATAAGCTTCGAATCCACTATGCACAACCCTAAAGTTTGGCTTAAGAAGCACTTGCCAAAAGGGATTAATCCATATTGGTTGTACATGAGTTCTAACTTATAAACCCTTTCAATATCTGTTGATCTTCCGAAGTGGGACGGAATTCAACACTTCACGGCCTATGGTCACAAAGTGGTACAAGGCCGTGACCACCAATTGTCACGGCCCCTCTCCACATGGCCACAAGGCCGTGACTCCTAGGTCGTGAGGCTCTTTCAATTGGGGCGTTACAAATGAGTTTTTGGAAAGCAGTATAATACCGGGTTTCAGTATCTTTTTCAATTTGAAAAGATTGAGAAGGAGGGAAAATTATTTTTAAAACCTTTCCATTTTGAGAATATTTATATTCTCTTTCAATAACAGAAATATAATTTTCTACATAATTGGTAATAAACCACGGAACAAAAGATATCTTGAAATTTTTTTCAGAAAGATCATTATAAAATTTTTTTTGAAATATTTTTCTATCTTCTTTTGCAAAATTCTCAAATAACCATTTTTTAAATGGTTCCAACCTATGGAGATTGAATTCTTGTTGAATTAATTTTCTTGCCGGTGATCCCGGGCTAAAATCAATTTTTTGTTTAAAATCCATTAAACAGAAAAATTCATTTAAGATGCAGTTATATCTGCTTCAACTTTATAAACACCTCGAACAATATTATCAGGGTGGATTCTTAACTCTTCAACCGTATCAGGAGGAGCATCATCAGAAGATTTGTCTATTTCTCTGATTTGAGAAGTGGAAAATCTAGAAGGAGATTTGACCTCATAATCAAGAGGAGATATATGATAATAAGAAGAACTGGATCTGGAGAGATGTTATCCAGGTTTTTGTCCTAGAGAATATCTAGATTTATCAAAATTGATAACAACATTTCCCTCAGGAGTTTGCACTATATTAATAGCTTTGTCCTGAGTATTGGGAAGAGCAGGAACAACTCTTTCAATAATCCAATTTTCTGGGAATGTTATTTCATCGCATTTGATAGATCTTCTAGTAGTGATATTAGATCTACTAAAATTGGTTTCTATAAGGATAGTTTCATTTAATGGTTTATCAACCATTTGACAATGGGGATTCAAAGTATGAAGGGGTTTGTAATAAATTCTATAACAAACACATATAACCTCAGATCCTGGAGCATAATTATAACCATGAGTTTTAACATTTAATGTTAAGGTATCAAGGATATTAATATCAGTTAGAGATAGCTGTAAATTAGGATAAACATTAAAATAAAATGGGCCATGGGCCAAACTGGACTGTATAATACCCATTAAAGAGCCATTGTGTTGAATTACATCATATACCAAGATCATGATACCATTGCTCTGATACCATTATTGATAGGACCATTACTAAATTTATTTTTGGTGAGAACCACAAACTAAAATCTTGAAGATTGTACATGGATTGTTTTACAGAATTAAAAACTGTCAAGGGATTTAGTTCTTAACCAGTCATGGAGGCAAGCCCTAAAAAACACCTAAAACATGGCAACAAAGTGGGCGAATCTAGACTTCGGTATTAAACATAATCCCTGCCTGTTTTAATTCAAACCATCTCATACATCAAAATTTTTGTTCATGGAACTCGTTTTTTTTTTTTTTTATGTATAAAAGTTATATATATATACATACATACATACATATATATATATATATATATATATATATATATATATATATATATATATATATATATATATATTAGTGACTATTATAATCAAGTAATTAGAAAAATATTTCTTACTTACTAATATATAAAATAATTATTTGCACATATACTTAAATTATTTTAGCAAGTTAAATGAGTTAAATTGCAAATTTCATCAAATAAATGTGAGCACATAATCATGATGCATGCATGTAGTGATGTGGTCGTGCTAAGCTCTATAATTGATTGGAATTTTTTCGGTCGAGATGTTTACCAGTCTAATTTTCCGTGTCCAATTTTCGGGGCGTGACAATTCTCCCCCACTTGGAAGGAATTTGTCCTCAGATTCTATCGAATTCGTGAACAGTTCTGGATGGTGTATCCGCATCTTCTCTTCAGGCTCCCATGTAGCCTCCCCTACTTGTTGGTTTCTCCTTAACACCTTTACCAACATAATCTTCTTGTTTCTCAATTCCTTGAATTTACGATCTAGAATCTGAACTTGTTTTTCTTGGTAAGTGAGGTTCGGTTCTATGGGTAATTCTTCCGTCTTGAGGATATGTGACTCATCGGGATGGTACTTTCGAAGTTGAGATACGTGAAAAACGTTGTGGATTTTGGTGAGATTTACGGGTAAGTCGAAATGATAAGCGACTTCTCCAATTCGCTCGATGATTTCGAATTGGAAACTCAATCAGATTGGCGGGATACTCCTTGCCCTCGATCACAATCGAACACTCACGAATTGTACGATTAGTAAGGTGAGATGGCCCAAAGGGCGATTCTACCTCGAAGCTATAAGAGAGCTCTACTACTGCTATATTCAATCTCTTAACTAGATGAGGTGCAATGAATAAATGTGATGCTCCGGAATCAAACAATGCTTTGACATAAATGAAGTGAATGCAAAGCGTACCTTCAACTACTGCAGTTGGGTCTGTCTCTTCATTCCCATCTAGTGCATAGGCCTTGGCCTTTACGTTAGGTCTATCAGCGTTTCCTACAGCTGGTCAGCCTCTAGGTGCTGATCCTCCCGGAGTATTGTTCTTTCTCTTGGGGCAGTCTTTTATCTTGTGTTGGTCACTCCCACATGCAATACAATATCCAGCTTTCTGCCAACAGGCGTCTTTAGTATGCCTCGGGTTACCACAGAATTTGCACCCTTCTTATGCCGATGGTTCGGTCGGAGCTTTGGGAGCAGTCACATTAAGTTTGGCCTTCTTATGAACTGGGTTTCCAAATGGATTTTCAGATCCCTGGAATTCGGATCTAGGGGCCGGATTCCTATTGGCGTGAGATGAAGACTGTTTGATATCCCTCATCCTTGACTCCACTTCGAGAGCCTTGTTGACGGCTTAAGTGAAGACTGCCATATCGACTGACATCAAGGCCCATTGTAGCTCATGTCGAAGTCCTTGAACAAACCTCTGAGTTTTGCGGCGTTCGTCATCCATGATATGAGTGGCATAAGGCAGCAGTCAGGCAAAGTTTGCCTCATATTGGGCTACAGACAAGGTTCCTTAAGTTAGGTTCATGAATTCTTTCTCCCTTGCATCTTTCACTACCTGAGGTGCGTACTTGTCCCTTACTTCAGTCTTGAGACAATCCCAAGTTCGAGCTACTCTGTTTTCTTCCCATTTACGCTCCACGAGGCGCCACCAATGACTGACTGCACCTTCCAACAGATACATAGCGAACTCGACCTTATCCTCCTCAGTGTTTTGGATGAGTCGGAAAATCTTGTCAAGAGCTTCAATCCATGACTCAGCTTTTCTGTCATCTGGTTCCCCAAGGAACTTAGGTGGATTAAACTTAAAGAAGTTACCGAGACCCCGATCTTGAGGGGCGGCTTGTTACTGCTGCTGTCGGCATGTCTCGAGGAACTTGCGCATAACATCAACTAGTGCAGCTGTACCGTTGCCCCCTTGTTCAGCTGCAGTGGCGGTCTCGCATTGATCGCCACTTCTGCCACGTCTCATGCTTATGCTTGATGTGATGAATGATGAATGTGTATGTTAGGTATGATGCAATGATTAAGTATGCAAATAAGCAAATAAGCAAATAAAACAACTAAAACATGTTAAGGCACATAATTACACATAAGAACTCAAGTAATTCTAACTCGACTCGACTCACCTAAGACAAGGATCAATAAAATAAAACACACGATGGTCAAAACCCCAAGCATCCATAAACCTGGGGCTCTGATACCACCAATCCCGACGCGCCCCTGACCTGCGACCCGAACGGGCGAATCAGGACGGACCGAAGGCAGCGTCAGGTCGCAGCGGTGCCCACCGGGAAGTCATTAGGAAACTCATCCCCGATGCGCCCCACCAGAGTGACTAGATAAGAAGACAAAACCTAAGCCGATAATCGGCTAGCTCACACGGAAGCTTAATCAAATAAGTTGCCTTATGAGATAAAATTTAGGTAATTTAGAGCATATTCAAAATAGAGGTGCGCACGTACGTGTCCGCACGGGACTAAAGTCCAGAAAAGATAAAGTTTAATACAACATCCAAATAAACTCCACGTAGGGAGGCTAAAATAGATAGTAACTTAATTCAAAAATCAAAATAAGTGTTTTCTCCTCGATAAGGGGAATCACTTGACACCAACTACTTGATCACTAACTCTCTTGGACTCCAAACTCGAATTCTGTAACATCTGAAACACACGGGCAAAGGAAAGGAGTAAGTCCGGATGACTTAGTGGGATAAAAAAAATCTGGATGTTTAAAACATAATAATCAAAACATGCAAAGGGGTTTTGTAAATAACAAGATTTTTTTCCTTACTAGCAGTGTAAGTACTTATACTAGATTTTAAGTAAAATCATGATATGCACAATAAATGGTCGCCTTATATCCCCCAAAATAATAATAAAATAATGAAATCAAATACTCCACTACGCCGGTTGTCAGGGAGCTACCCAAACTAAGTAACAAATGAGAATTTACGTGCGCCTCGTAAAGACTCGGTAACTCGTACGTGCAAGGCTAACCTCCAACCATGCATGCACAGCACTAGATGGATACCTATCGAAGATGGCATCCATACCGCACGTTCTCCGAATAGGCACCTGGAACCAAACTTCCCATAGGCGTCCCAATGGTTGATAATATCAAGATGGCCTTACCACACCATAACAAGAAATAAACCAAGACAAATGAATGGTACCAATAACCGATGCAAGATATATAATTATAGATTTGATATTGAAATCTCATTTTGTCGCAAAGGGCGACTAAAATAATACTTTGAAATATTTACTACTAAGTATCATAATAAGGGTGAGAAAACATTAAAATCATAAAATAAAAGTCTTACAAAGGCTTCAAGAGAGTATATAATATTGCACTTATTTATGTGCTAGTTACGTGTGTTTCAGTCAAAGGAAAGAATAAAACTCCTCACCGACTTGTGTGGTCCTGCTAGACAGATTGACTTCACCTGACAAACAATACTAAGTCAACATGTGTCTCAACTCAAACGAAACTAAGAACACATAAGGATTAAGGAATGATCACATAAGGTGTTTCGTCCCAAACATACATTAATCTCGCGTCCTAATACCAACTAACACAAACAATCAATTTTCGTGTCAACCATGTACAAGTTTAAAGTCATGAAATAAATACATAATGATATATCTTCCTGACATTACAGTTAATTATCATCTTTAGAAATTAAAAAAGTAATGGATAATTTAAAATCACATATTCAAAGAAAATACTTAGAAAAACTGCTACTGCAGAAATTATGTGCATAGGTACTTACTTTAAATAATTACTGGGAACTATACAGAAGGAATTAGGAGACGTACTATATATTTACAGAAATATCTATGAGTCTATTTTAATCTAATGAAAGCAAATCTTAAAATATTAAGTAGAAAACAAGTTATATGCATTTTCGTAGGGTGTCACCCAGATTCTCGGGGATGAATCTGTAATTTTTGTAAACTATGTTTTCCCATACTTTGAAAAGGGTTTTTAAGCTAATATTTTTCCTAGAAATATAAGACACATATTACAATATTTTTATTAACTTAACTCTGACTCTCAGGTTTATAAAATCATATTTTGAAGCATTTAAATACATAGTCCATTATTTTCTTAAAACTTCCAGCACTACGGAATGGTCACTGCACTGGGCTGACTTTGAAAATTCACCATAAATCAAAAGAAAATAATATGAGGCTATATAATATATATACAGAAAGGGTTTTGTGTCTAGTTTATTTTTGAAAAAACGACACCCAAAAATATTGCGTAGAAAAATAGTTATGACCATTTTAGTGAAGGGTGGCAGGCTGCGGGTACTGTTCATCCGAAAGAAAGAGACAAAATTTTATTTTTTTGAAAGATCATACCAAAGCCTAATTATTACACACTTTAAACATGTAATATCTAAATGTAGCCTACCAAATCAGATTATATCACATTTTATCACCAAAATAATTTTAAGAATACATTTTAACATGAGAACACCAAAATCAAGAATCATATTTGCATAATAGTGAGATAGACATAGATCAATAAATTCCAAAATTTCCTACATGATCAAATATATTCGATCTAACATGCAATAGTATTTCTAAACATAAAATTCATGGATCTTCTAGGCTCAAGCAACAAAAATTAAAAATAAGCAAATATATCATATTTCATAAGATTCTCCTATGAAATCCTTTGGAATATAGATGTATTCATATATTCTAGTCATGACTTCATATTAGTTCAAGAAAATTAGCCATATATGAGGGAGTTCATATTTATTTCATATAAAAATAAGCAAATATATCATTTTTCACATGACCCTTCTATGAAACCCTTTGGAATATAAATGCATTCATATATTCTAGTCATGACTTCATATTAGTTTAAGAAAATTAGACATATAAGAGGGTGGTCATATTTATTTCATATAATAATAATTTAAAATAAGATATAAAAGAAAACTAACCTAAAAGATGATATAAAATGTGATAGTGCTTGTCAATAGAAATGGAAGTGTGCTTGCTCTCCTCCTAGCTCCTTGAACTCTCGAAAATTGTGGTTTTTGGCTAGGGAAAAGATGAACAAGGCATGGGGTTGAAGAGGAAGACTTGAAAATGGGGAGAGGGGTGAAAAATAAAAATGAGATGTGGTGTGTTGGGGTGTTGCCGTGAGAGGGGTATAAAAAGGGAGAGTTGGAGTGATTTAGAATTTGGTTAATTATGTAATAGAGGACTTTCCTTCCTAGGTAAAATAGGTTCATGGGTTTTGTCCATTTGTGGCATACAAGATATTAATAAGTAAGAAAAATAAAGAAAAAATAATATGACAGTGTGAATAGGGGTATGAAGAATCAGATAATTAATATAGAGTGTGTGTGAAATTGTGATATATGTGGTCCTAACATATAGATATAGGTGTGTAAGCATAGAATTGTATACATTAAGTGGTCCTAACATATACATATAGGTATGTACGTATATTAAGTGGTCCTCACATATATATATAAATGTAAGTATAAAGTCTACATGATAAAATATTATGTGTGTAGGATTTATTTATTTCCATATAGGAATTAGATCCTAAGATTAAAATATTTAAAATATATATATAAAGCCACATAATAAAATATTGTGTAGGGATTGTGCAAATATTAAAATACCATGATTAAAATAATTTTGCACTCACATAAATATAATATGTGTAGAAAAGTGATGAAATAAAATATATCATCCAGAAAGTATCAAAGATGATTAAAATATTTATACTCATGTGTATATAATATGTATAAAAGTTATATAATAAAATACTAAGTGGAAATATATATATATATATATATATATATATATATATATATATTAGTGATTATTATAATCAAGTAATTAAAAAATATTTCTTACTTACTAATATATAAAATAACTATTTTCACATATACTTAAATTATTTTAGCAAGTTAAATGAATAAATTGCAAGTTTCATCAAATAAATGTGAGCACATAATCATGATGCATGCATGTAGTGACGTGGTCGTGCTAAGCTCGATAGTTGATTGGAATTTTTCGGGGCATGACAGTATACGATATAGAAACAGGATAAAATCAAACTTCATAAAACAAGGCTTATGTAGCGGGCGCCCCAAACGGGTAACGCACGCCCCGCACCGAGCCCCGATCCGGGACCGAAATGGAATCCGACCCGAATCGAAACCCGGCGAACGGCACACATTTACTCAATCACTAGGCGGGGATTTCAAAAATGAAAGAAAAGACAGAGGTGCGGAAGCGAAACTAAACCAAACAATAAAACGTAATAAATGCACAAGTATTAAAGCCCACCAAGGCCAACGAAATTCAATTACATAATTAATAAACGGGTTCGATACAATATCCCGACAAAATATATTAACGGGTTCCACATATAAATCCCGAATACTAACTAAATAAAATACTAATATCATAAAACATAATTAATAGCCAAACGGGAAAAGAGTTATACATGAGCAAAATAAATGCAACTCTACGACGACGACTACGACGACGAAGATCCCGCCTAGTATCCTGAAACCAATACAGGGGTGAAAAAGAGGGGCTTAGTCAAACGACTAAGTGAGGGGGGAATAATAATGTATATTAATAAAACGGAAATAAATCACCAATTTTAAACTTAAAAGAAATCAACATAAACGAAAGGTTTTCGTAAACGGGTGGTGATTTAGCATAAAACATAACTTATCATATGACTCGGCGAGTCGAGCCCTTAACTCCAATTTCTAAACATAAAAACGGGAAACCACCCTTATTCCTCCAATGTAGACGGACCGCTAAATCCGAACTACGCATAACATACTGTATAATCTCAGGTACTCAAAGGGCTGCCACTCCGGCCTCACCCCGAGCTCCCAAAGGTGGAGAGAACCATAGGATTTCCGCCGTAGACCCGATGTCTACCGACTTCGTCCTATCATCCTTTACTCCGGGCCCAAACATACATACATACATACATATCATAACTCGCTTTTCAAATCATTTCGGGTTGGCCAAAAGACCGTTCGAGACATGTCATATGCGAGGCCGAAGGCCAAAGTTCGCCTTAGAAAACAAAGGGGTTTTACATGTCTCTTTCGCAAACGTTTCAAAGACTACACGTAGTACTTTTTCATATCAAAACATTTTCGATAAATCGAATAAACATAATAGGCATAAATATTTATTAAGTATATATATAGAAACGGTATGAAAACAAAACGTAAACATGGCTTATATCGGGAGAGGCTTATTTATATATATACATAATAGTACTGGAATCAGAAACGGAAAGCCTCACCTGTGGCTATACAAAAAGAATAGAGAATGCAAGACCGGATGCGCTACTCCACGGGAGTATCGTCTGCAAAATACAAAGACACAACCAAATAAGACTAACGACGATGCACGGCTTGTACGAAAATATTAGAATACATAGGAGCACGTTGAACAATCAAATAAAGCACTTAAGTTCAAATTATTAAACGAAAACGGAGTAATTCGCAAATTTGAAAATGCAAATCAAGTTCAAATGCAATGAAACTTTACGGACATGCTTTAAATATCATAATAAATATCAAATAAAATAATAAATTGCGCAAATACTCGATTCGGACATACCAGATTATAATTCGGATTTTCGGGGCGTTACAATCACCCCTCCTTATGAGAATCTGGCCCCCAGATTCTACTCGTCCGACTGAAATAAATCCGGATGAAACTTGCTCATCTTGTCCTCAGTCTCCCATTTAGCTTCTTCGGTTGTCTGATTTTTCAAAGGACTTTGACAAGAGAAATCTCCCGGTTGCGCAGAGCTTGAGTCTTCTTATCCAATATCTTTACCGGCTTCGAAACAAAGGTCAAATCCGGTTCTAGTTCAATTTCCTCAACAGGAAGGATCTCGGACTCATTCGGAAAGTACTTTCGGAGTTGAGAAACATGAAAGACATTGTGAATCCCAGTTAGGCTTGGCGGCAAGTCTAACCTGTAGGCTGCGTTCCCAATCCTCTCCAGAATTTCATAGGGACCCAAAAATCTCGGGCTCAGTTTTCCTCCTTTTCCAATTCGGGTGAATCCCTTTCGAGGAGAAGCTTTGAGGAATACTTTGTCACCAACCTCAAATTCCAACGGTCGGCGACGGTTGTCGGCATAACTCTTCTATCGATCCTGAGCTGCTTTTATTCTCTGCCGAATGATCTGGATACGGTCGATGGCATTTTGGAGAAACTTTGGAGGAGTTCCTCGTTCCTTATCGTCTTTCGTCCAATGCCAATCTACACTTTCTGCCGTACAATGCCTCGTAAGGTGCCATTTCGATCGAAGACTGATAGCTGTTGTTGTAGGCAAACTCGATCAAAGGCAATTGGTCGTGCCAATTGTTGCGAAAATCCAAGGCACAAGCTCGAAGCATATCACAGAGATATCTGATCATCCTCTCTGACTGACCATCTGTCTGTGCATGTGTGGCTGTACTGAAAGTCAGCTTCGTTCCCATTCGCTCTTGAAGTTGTTGCCATAAGCGAGAAGTAAATCGAGCGTCTCTGTCAGACACTATCGTAGTCGGAATCCCATGAAGCTTGACAATCTCTCGGTGATAAATCTCTACCAACCTATCCACTTTGTACGACATGTTGATCGGTAGAAAATGAGCACTCTTGGACAGTCGGTCTATAATCACCCAAATGCTATCGTAGCCACCTCTTACTTTAGGCAAACCAGACACGAAGTCCATGGCAATACCCTCCCAGTTCCACGTAGGAATCGGTAGTGGCTCAAGCAAACCTCCCGGTCTTTGATGTTCAACTTTAACTTGCTGACAAGTCGAGCATCTCTTGACGTAATCAGCTACGTGTCTCTTCATACCTCTCCACCAGAATAATTCTTTTAGGTCCCGATACATCTTACTTCCACCTGGATGAACTGTGTAAGGTGTGTTGTGAGCCTCATCGAGAATCTCTTTCCTCGGACTCTCCGGAACACAAACTCGGGACTTGTAGTGGAGAATTCCTGTGTCGTCCACACCAAACTGAGTCTCTGGGTCAGCTGCGATGTGAACTATCTGCCTCTGAGTCCACTCATCAGTAGCCTGAACATCTCGAATCTTTCGACCCAACTCTGACTGGATCGATATGCTGTGAACATGGGCCTGGGAACTGATGTAAACTCCCTCTAACTTAGCCTCTAGCTGGGCTATACTTGCCTTCCGGCTCAGTGCATCGGCTACAACATTCGCCTTTCCGGGATGGTACTGAATCTTGCAATCGTAGTCCTCAAATAATTCCATCCAACGGCACTGTCGTTTGTTCAATTCCTTCTAAGTAAACAAATACTGAAGGCTCTTATGATCTGTGAAGATGTCGAACATGATGCCGTAGAGGTAATAAAGCCATTTCAATAATGCAAGTACCACGGCGGCTAGCTCAAGGTCGTGAGTGGGATAGTTCTCTTCTGTTGGCTTTAGCTTCCTCGATGCATAAGCTATAACTTTCCATTCTGCATTAACACACAACCTAATCCTTCGTGTGACGCATCTGCATACACGACAAATCCTTCTGAACCCTCGGGCAGGGTCAACAATGGAGCTGTGGACAATCTCTTCTTGAGCTCCTGAAAACTAGCTTCACATTTGGCTGACCACTCAAACTTAGCTTCTTTCTTTGTCAACGCTGTTAACGGACCTGCAAGTTTAGAGAAATCCTTGACGAAACGTCAGTAGTATCCTGCTAATCCCAAGAAACTACGGATCTTTGTAGGAGTCTTAGGTCTCTCCCAATCCAGCACTGTCTCAATCTTCGAAGGATCTACCTCGATTCCCGTTCTGGATATGACATGACCTTAATGCAGTAATAGGGATGTCATGAATATGCAGGGTACCTCCAATCACGTCGTGCAAATCTGGCTCAAGCTCCTCTCCCCCAGTGCAAAGACTCTGGGCTGTACTCTCGGCTGACCAGCAGCCTGAATCGCCTTCGGTGGCGTGGCGAGAGCCCTCTTGTTCGGACAAGAGTCTATCAGGTGATCAGGGGATGCACAAAGTAAACACTGCCCCAATCGCTTCCGGCAGAAGTCGGCGGTGTGGCTCGGCTTGTGGCAGAAGGAGCAGGTGATCGGTGCAACGGCAGTAATAGGGGCCCTCTCAATATACCTGGGCCTCTTATCGCCCATAGAAGATCCAGATCCAGCAGTAAAAGGCCTCTTGCCCTTCTGAGAAAAACTCTTAGGGGCGGCAGCAACAGGTACAGGAGCCCTACGACGGAGCTCTCTAAGATCGGACTCTATAATCATAGCCCGTGTCACAGCCTCCTCATAAGTACGGAGGTCACTGCCAACCAACTCGGCCCTAATCTCATCACGAAAGGCCTCCTTGAACTTCCTAGCCATCCTCCTGTCGTCGTCTGCTATGTGAGGAGCATAGACGATCAATCTAGTAAAATTGGCCTCATACTGGCCCACATTCGTACCTCCCTGAGTGAGGTTCATAAACTCCCTCTCCCTCTGATCTCGAACAACCTCGGGCACATACTTCGCCCGGAACTCGTGAAGAAACCATACCCAAGTACGTGGGGTCTGTGCGGTGGTCCATCGCCTCTCCACAAAGCGCCACCAATCAAGGGCGGGTCCCCTCATCAAGAACACAGAGAGCTCAATCCTCTGAAGATCCTCAATATCTAGAGCTCTAAACTTCTGCTCGAGTTCTGAAATCCAGGCCTCGGCCTTGATGTCGTCCGGCTCGCCCTCGAAGACCGTAGGGCGATAGGACATGAATCGATCCATGGCTCGGGCAGTAGCATCCCGAGGGTTCGGTGGTGGTGGCTGAGGCGGTTGTTGCTCTTGCTGAGCCTGCTGTACTATCAATCTAACAGCATCGTAGAAGGCATTAGGCGGTGGAAAACCCTTTGGTGGTGGAGGTGGTTCCTGTCGGCCTCTAGGTCGGACCATAATGCCTGAAACAATAAGCTGAAATGCATGTGGGTTAATGATATGTCCAATTAATCAAGTAACAATATCATATAAAAGCGCAAGTAAAGAAAATAACACGAAACCTATATATATAGCCGAGACACGACACTTCTAGACAACAGAACCTAAGGCTCTGATACCACTCCGGACTGTAGCGCCCCGCTCTATAGCCCCCGAACCTGCATGGATTCCCAAGCCGAGAACGACGCCTCAACCCGAGAACCCATGCAAGCTAACGGGTCAATCCCTACACTTGGCAACAGTGGATCCCCAAATTAGAACATCTAACCAACTAAGAATAAACAGTGGAAGCAATTTAAAACATATTATCAAATAAATGCCACTCCGGGGCCAATTAACTAATTAGTATCAAAGCCCATTCAGGGGGCAACATTAAATAAATATCAAGGGACGGGGATCAAAGTATCATATCTACAGCCATGACAAAAGAACAACTAACTAGAGAGTTAAAAGACAACAAAAGAGACTCTGCAAAACCAAAAAGCCTATCTATGCACTGTTGCCCATCCGACACGTGAGACATGTCGGTCTCTCTCTCTACCTGAGGCAAGAACCAATGAAAGAGGGTGAGTCAAAAATACTCAGTGAAGATGTGAGAACAAGTCGAGTCATGCTTCCAGGTTTTATAAAAAATACATATGCGATAAGGAAGAAAACCGGAATATGCTTCGACTTGGATATTCAATTAAAACGATAAAAGCAATAATAATATAAAGCGATAAATAAATATCCCGCGAGAGTGGGCCTGTTCCTCCTTATTTCTCCACGATACATGATAAAAAAAATCTCCATCGCCGGTGTCAAGCTAAGGAGCAACCCGAAGCTCGACTAATGTGAATTTTAGGAAAATGTGCAACGAATGCAACATCCACCATCGCTCCCAACCGTGGCTATCAACTCCTGACGGGCCACGATTGAAGCTTATTTTTGGGAGAGGCACCTCGGATTACACCCTGAACGCTCGTCCCCGGCTGTAACCTCCGGATACTTTCCCGGGCCCATTTTAAAATAACACGAATTTGCTCACTTTGAAAATAAGATTTGAATGCCAAACGGCAATCTGGGCAAGGGTGACGACGAAGGGAGTAAATCCTAAGTCAAACCGTCGCGAAAATAAAGAGTTTCTTGCCCTTTTTGAAAACAAATCGATTTGGTTTAATATTGTATAATTTTGATATTAAAGGATTTGAGGATAAAACATAAAAATATAAGCTCGAAATATATAATAAATCAATAAGGGATTAGGGGGTTTCGCAAGTATATATATATATATGTTCAAGCCCAGTTAAATATTTAAATCCTCACCTGGAATCAAAAATAGAAAGCCTAGCAGCTAGACTCACTGGTCACCGACGCCTGATTGATCTGAAGACAAGACAGGACCTAGACGAATTAGTAACGACTATAAAAGCGCAAATAAGCAATTATTCGACGAACGGCTAACCAAACATGTTCACAATCATGCATATGTCAATTATAATATATAAGGAAGCTATCATGTAAATTTCACGAAATTCCGACAAGTTGTCAAAAATGCACATACTTAAAATTACACCATTCACAGCCCGAACGAGGGCGAAATTAAATAAACCTTTCAAAATATTAATCTACAAGTTATAAGGGTTCTATAGGTGAAAACGGTATAATTTTTGGAGTCCGTACGCGAAAAGTCAACCAAAAATGGTGACCCGAAGACTCAATTGCCGAGAGCAACATTTGAAAAAGGCTGGAAAATTTTCTAAGTGTTTCACACTGGCTTGTGCACGGTCTTGAACACGGTGTCAAGACCGTGCACGCACACACGGCCAAACGCACGGTTTGGACACACGGGCTTGAGCCCGTGCGGGCAAAAAGAGCTGCACACGGGCTCCTGCACGGTCTTGCTCAAGACCGTGCGTTAGCCCGTGTGGTTCAACTGGACACAGCAGAAAGTGACGGGTTTTTACAAATATCGAACCAAAAATTCATAAAAAACATATTTTTAACGCAAATCAACACTCATAATTTATAACAATCAATAATCATCATCTAATACACATTTACATCCAATAATATCACGAAATGATCAGGAAACGGGCTTGATCTAAGCATATTACCTAAAAATCCCGAATTAATAAAATATTCTCAAAACATCGAAAATCCGTGAAAGAAATTGGGGAAATTGGTACCTAGAGAAAGGTATCGACGAAAGAATAGTTTAGGTTCGATCGGTGCGAAATTCCACGAAGAAACGAGCTCGGCACGATCGATTTGGGCTTCGGGAGAAATTCTCTTTTTCTTCTTCTCTCTCTCTCTCGAATTTTGAAATAAGGTTCAAATGAAAGTTTCAAGACTTTTATCAATTATTTCAAAATATCAAAAAATACGAAGGGTTATTTTAGTAATTTTAGAAAGTCCAATTAAATACACGTCGGTCAAATATATCAATTTAATATCGAACAAACGCAATTAGACAAGAAATTTAAATACGAAATTAATATTATCACATTGGGTCGTATACGAAAATAATATATAATAATTCACACATTTCGAGAATTTAGGGTTAAGAAAGATAATTAACGCGGGAAAATACTTACAATAATTCTCGGATTTCTGGGTCGTTACAAATCCAATACCAAAATTCATCCTACGAAATTTCTACTCGGTCAATCATGCTCAAATTCGGATATGTTACTCTCCTAAACATGCTTAACATTTAGAGACAAGAATCGTACGAAACCATCAACTATAACAAACAAGCCCAATTAATTCTCAAATAAAGCCTAACTCAATAAAATTCAATAAAATGGGAAATCGACGGAGTAAACGAGATGAGGTTAAAAGGTTACCGATAAATTATGGAATGAGGTTCGTGTAGTCGAAGACGGGAGTCCATTTGGCCGGGAATCAATTTCGGTCCGGAATTCTTCTCTCCTTCTCCTTTCGTTCCTTCCTCCTCCTTCTTCTTGTGGGTTATGAGAGAGTGTGAGAGAGATAGATATTTAGAAAATATCTTGGGGGGTAAAATGGTCACTTAGGCTTTTAGGGGTATTTATGTAATCTAGGTAATTGAGGGTATTTAAAAGATAGGTTAAATCAATCTTTTCCACAAGATTAATTAATCCAATTGGATAAATCGAGAATTAGGCGAGATAAGAATTCGTGATATAATTATAAATATTCGGGTCGTTACAGTTTACCTTTTAAATCACTTCCGCATTACTCTGTATTGTTGTGGTTGTTGTTGGGAAGTTATTGTTGTTTCCGGTAGTGATTGCTTGCTTGCCTGCCGTTCGCCGGAGTGGGTTTTTGAGTTGAGGCCCCTCGCCAAAGCTCGGGAGTTCACTTCGGTGCGGATGTGGTGTTCTATAACGCCCCGAAAATTCGAGTTATGAACCGGGAACCCGAACCGATTTTCTTACGCGATTCATGATTATTTTCTTAATTACTATGTGATTTTATAACATTTTCACGAATTAGTGAATTTTGGTTTTTAAACCATGACATGTCAATGTGCGTTTAATTTTATGAATTTTGACTGTAATTATGTATTATTTGGATAACTTGTCTTTTTGAACTATTTTTATAAAATTACGAAAATGCCTCTTTGTTTCTTCGACCATGTCAACTTTTGACTTAAGTCTCACCTCTCTCTCTCACCCCATTCACGCGAAACAACAGAGGAGAAAAGAAGAGAAGAAAGAAAAGAAAAGGAAAGAATAAGGAGTTCAATCGATCGCCCCGACTCTGTTTCTCGACCGAATTCCGAGCCGTGAAATCCTACGAACTCCTCTCTATCTTATCTACGAGTAAGCTTCTCACGTCTTTCTCGATTAATGCCTTATTTGCTTTGATTTTTGGATTTTTGTATATAGTTGAATATGTTAGGTTTTATATGATTTTGAATGAGATTATGGATGGTTTTTCGTGATTATTGTTTCTATACGTAGCCTAGATGTTGTAGATGATCATATATGAAAATTAGCATGAGTGATTAACGTTTTGTGGATTAAATGTTGTATTTTTTGTTTGAATCGCATGGTTTTTCTATTCTGCAGAGTGTTCTGCTGTTTCTTGACGTGCACGGGCTTTGCACACGGGGTGTGGTGAGCCCGTATGAGGGTGCACGGTCTCTCGCACGGCCGTGCAGGAGACCGTGCGTGAAGTTTTGTTGTGCACGGCCTGTGAACACGGCCTCAAGGCCGTGTGCAAGAGGCCGTGCGTGTTCTTTTGAATGTGCACGGCCTGGTGCACACGGCCTTGAGCCCGTGTGCATGAGGCCGTGTGGAGCTGTTTTGCAGCCTAAGCCTTCTGTATGTTTCAGTGCATTTTGAACTGTAGGTCCCTCCGGGACTCGTCTTTTCTGAATTCTTTCTTCGTTCGTGTATTCTTTATCTATGATATGAATGTGAATTGCATGATTTATGAATTTATTGCATGTTCGGGATTGTGAATAGTGTGTTCGATATTTCCGATGAATTTCCCAACTTTTGCATACGATGTCCGTTTCCTCCGAAACGTGAACGCATGCTTCCTTATTATGTATTAAGCATGTTCATGAAATCTAGTTATTGTGAATAGGAAAATGATAGTTATGAAATGTGATATATGATATGTGTGTCCGTTATGTTATGTGGGCCCCGGAGTGTGGCAATTGGATGAAGCCGGATAGACAGTGGGTCTACGGTGGAATTCGGTGGCTTGCTCCATGTTTACCTAGAGCACGGGTGTAGCGCCCCCTGAAGAAGGACCACCACATCCGCACTAAAATGGATTCCCGAGCTTCAGCGAGGGACCTCAACTCAAAAACCCACTCCGGCGAACGGCACTCAAGCAATACCATCGGCAACAGCGACAACATCCCAACAACAACCACAACAGAGCAGAGAAATGCGGAAGCGATTTAAAGGTAAACAACTATATTCCATAAATCCTATGAGGCTAACATAATATCATTTAACATTTATAAATCAAGATACAAAATATTCATAAGCAGATAGTGCCATCCATGGTCTCGACTAGTCTACCCTGTGCAATCCTAGATATCTTCAACTATCCCACATCAGGGGCACATAAGATACATAAAGTAGATAAAGCAGAAAGGGGGTACGAAAGTAATTGAATGCAATAAACAAGACTCGACGGTTGCTGGGACCACTGACAACAAACCAGACGACAAGACTGAGCCTATCTAGACCTACTGATGCCGACTGACAAGATAGGTGACGCCGCCACCTGTCTACCTGAAGCAAGAACCAAAATAGAAGGGGTGAGTATAAAGGATACTCAGTAAGGGGGTTGTGATCACAGTTCGTCGTTTATCTTTTAAAATCAAAATAGTGAATGTTGCCCGTTTTGAGAAAGAATACAAACAACGAAATATAAGTTGCAAAATGATAATACAAGGCAACACTCGGGTTCGGCTTGCTTCGAAAACACGAAAGGGTTGACGAACCGGATCCTTTAAAAACCATTTGCACATAATGTCAAGCCGATAAATTGAACGGATGTTAGTTGAGTCACGAGGCCGTTACGAGTTCGGAAGGCATGATATAAATAAGTTGGAAACTATAAATAAACACGGATCGTAATTCTACTAATTAATTGAATAATAAAGGAGGCTTAGGTTGGGCAAGTTCGAGTCACACTTCCGGGTTTTATATATATATAGGAAAATACATATGCTAAAGGAAGGAGACCGGAATGTGCTTCGACTTGTAACGAAAGCTGTAAAACAATTAAACAAGCAAGAATGCAATAAATCATGCAATAATGTGTCCCGGCGAGAACGGGCCCTCTCCTTATAACTACCAATTATGAAAATCATGCAAGCATATAGCCAAGTACTCCACCACCAAAAGTCGTGATCCAATCAGAATTTAAGGAGACGCGATTAGCACCACCATACAGTGAATTAAGGAGACGCGGTTAGCACCACCATTTGCATTAACTTAGGCTAGTCAACCTCCTAACCGGCCTAAGTCAACACGCATAGAAGTATACATTGGAATTTGCCCTAGACACTCATCTCCAGGCTCACCTCCTATATACTCCGGGCCCAAATCATTATTCAGTCCATGGCACGCATTTGAAAACAATAACAGTTTGGGTGGCCAAATGGGTCGTTCGAAAAGATGATGCAAGCAGTTATGTATGAATGCCCAAAGGGGCCTTTGAGACAAGTTGATGTAACGATCTAAGAAATACTTATAAGCGTTGTACGCTTCGGAAGCATGCTAACGGATGTCCCTAACGACATTACTTATAAGTGCCTCAGAGATCAAATAGTTACTTTTAAAATAAATAAGTTACTTGTCTCTAGTTAAAAGCATTTCAAATCATTTTGATAAATGCATAGGTTTTGCTATCAAAACATTTGGCTAAGTACATAAGGAACTAATAAAGACAGTACAACAAGCAGTAAGAAAAGGGCGGGATAACAATTATTTTGCAAACCTATGTCACTATGTTCTTACTCCAGTTGAATACAGTTTAAACCCTTACCTGGCTCGACACGACAGTATGAAAGCAGGCGGTAGTCAAGTTTCTCCCTCGTTGGTCCCACCTGTAATACACAGGGCCTAGAGGATGAAAACGAGACCCACAATATGAAAAGCAAGACACAAGATAACAGACGACGCACGGCAATTCATATAGAACCCTAATCATGCTATAAACATAACATGGAAAGTTAAACAATTAAACATACAAGGACATATGAAATACGGAACGACAATTAAAGAATTACTAATGCAATACTAAATAATAAATGAACATAGATAATAAATGTTAAGGCATGCTAAAACGCAATTAGGGCAAGTAGACATGCTTAAAATAATATAACGAAGCTCTCTCGCGAAAAAGGGATCAGACGGGCAAGAAAAGGGAAAAGTGGGAAAAATCTCTAAACAAGAAAGGTGTAAATTGACAGTCAAATAGGGTCGGATAAGTTGTAAACTATGAAGAATATCAAATCCCGAGCTCGAGGAAGTTATAGGTGAAATCGGATTGATATTCGGAGGTCGTATGCGAAAGTTAACATTTAAATAAGTGGGGTTGACCTAATTCCCGAAGTGCAAGAAAGGAAAAGGCTAGAAAAATCCACTAAGTGTTTCGCACCGGCCTGTGCACGGTCTTGGACACACTATCAAGACCGTGCACTACACACGGCCAAGTGCACGGGGCAGGCGCACGGGCACGAGCCCGTGCAGACAAAAAGAGGCGCGCACGGGCTCCTGCACGGTCTTGATCAAGACCGTGCGTTAGCCCGTGCGGATCAACTGAGTGCAGAAAGCAGCAGGTCGCGAAGCTCACACACGGGCACCAACATATAAATCCATAGATCTCATAATTTACACCATAAAACACGCTAATTTTCACATATAATCAAATATATCATATAAGCTACACATAGGTTCAAGAAACACGTAAAATGGTCAAGTAAATCTTCCTAAACACAAAAATCCTAAGACTATGAAATCCTATATATAAATCACGAAAATCGCAACAAGGAAACGACGAATTGAAATGGGGTAAAAGGATTACCGGTAGAGGAGATCGAGAGGAACTCGTAGTCGTTTACGGCGCGTCGATCCGATGAGAAACGAGCACGGGGGGTCGATTCTTGTAGCGCCCCGAAAAATCCGAATTACATTCCGATATATTCGAATCGTTTATTTACGTGATTTAATTATTTTATTTGATATTATTATGCGATTTTATAACAATTTCATGAATGAGTGAATTTTGATATTTAAATCACAACATGGCAATGTGCGTTTAATTTCATGAACTTTGACTGTAGATATGATTTATTTGGACAACTTGTATTTTTGAACTATTTTTGTAAAATTACGAAAATGCCCCTTGGATTCTCAACCCAAGTCAAATTTTGACTAAGACTCTCTCTCTCTCTCTCCCTCATTCTCATTAGCAACTTACAACAAAGAAGAAAGAGAAAGAAGAAGAGGAAGGTTCGATTGATCATCCCGACTTCGTTTCTCGACGGATTTTTGAACCGTTTACGCCTACGAACTCCTCTCGATCTTATCTATGAGTAAGCTTCTCACGTCTCTCTTGATTAATCCCTCCATTGCTTCGATTTTCGAATTTTTGTATATAGTTGAATATATTAGGTTTTATATGATTTTGCGAGAAATTATGGATGGATTTTCATTATTTTTGATTCTATGTATAGCTTAGATGTTGTAGAACATTATATGTGAATATTAGGGTGGGATTTGCATGTTTAATCAGTTAAATGTTGGTTTTTAAATTGAATTTGTGAAGGTTTCGCGCTTCTGTGAATTTTCTGCTGTTTCTTGACGTGCACGGGCTTTGCACACGGGGTGTGGCAAGCCCGTATGGGTGTACACGGTCTTCCGCACGGCCGTGCAGGAGACTGTGCGTGTTGTGGTTGTGCACGGCCTTGTGCACACGGCCTTGAGGCCGTGTGCAAGAGGCCGTGCGTGTCCTTCTTTGATGTGCACGGCCTTGGTGCACGGCCGTGCACAAGGCCGTGTGGAGCAGTATGAACAGGACCCTGCGCTTCTGTAAGTCAGGGTCCATTTTGGCCTGTAGGTCCCTCCGAGGCTCGTCTTTTCCGAATTCTTTCTTCGCTCATGTATTGTATATGTATGACATAGATAAGAATTGCATGATTTATGAATTTATAGCATGTTCGGATCTATGAATATTGCGTTCGAAGTTTTCGTCAAATTTTCTAACTTTTGCATATGAAGTCCGATTCTTCCAAAATTCGAATGCATACTCCCTTATGGTATTTAAAGCATGTCTGTACAGTTTCGTTGCATTTGGATATGATTTGCATTTTTGAATTCACGAATTACTCCATCTTTGCTTGATAATTTGAACCTAAGTGCTTTATTTGATTGTTTAACGTGCTTCTATGTGCTTTAATGTTTTCGTATAAGCCGTGCGTCGTCCTTAGTCTTAATTGGTTGTGTCTTGGTATTTTTGCAGACGATACTCCCGTGGAGTAGCGCCGGTTCTTGCTTTTGCTCTTCTTTTGATTAGCCAATAGGTGGGGCTTTCCGTTTCTGATTCCAGTACTATTATGTATATATAAATAAGCCTCTCCCGATATAAGTCTTGTTTACGTTTTGTTTTCACACCGTTTCTAAATATATACTTAGTAGATATTTATGCCTATTATGTTTATTCGATTTATCAAAATGTTTTGATATGAAAAAGTACCATGTATAGTCTTCGAAATGTTTGCAAAAGAGACATGTAAAACCCCATTGTTTTCTAAGGTGAACTTTGGGCTTCGGCCTCACATATGACATGTCTCGAACGGTCTTTTGGCCAACCCAAAATGATTTGAAAAGTGAGTTATGAATTGTATGTATGTATGTTTGGGCCCGAAGTTAGGATGATAGAACGAAGTCGGTAGACATCGGGTCTATGGAAGAAATCTTATGGTTCCCTCCACCTTTGGGAGCTCGGGGTGAGGCCGGAGTGGCAGCCCTTTGAGTACCTGAGTTATGCCTGTATGTTATGCGTAGTTCGGATTTAGCAGTCCGTCTACATTGGAGGAATAAGGGAGGTTTCCGTTTTTATGTTTGGATATTGGAGTTAAGGGCTCGACTCGCCGAGTCATATGATATGAATATGTTTTATGCTAAATCACCACCCGTTTACGAAAACCTTTCTTTTATGTTGATTTCTTTTAAGTTTAAAATTGGTGATTTATTTCCGTTTTATAATATACACTATTATTCCCTCATCACTTAGTCGTTTGACTAACCCCCTCTGTTTCACCCCCGTATTTGTTTCAGGATACTAGGCGGGATCGTCGTCGTTGTCGTCGTCGTTAGAGTTGCATTTATTTCGTTCATGTAGAACTCTTGTCCATATGATTTTATTTATGTTTATGATATTAGGATTTTATTTATGTAGTATTCGGGATTGTATGTTGAACCCGTTATTATCTATTGTTGGGATATTGTATCGAACCCGTTTATTATTTATGTAATTAAATTTGGTTGGCCTTGGTGGGCTTTAATACTTGTGCAATTATTATGCTTTCTTGTTTTGTTTATTTTTGCTTCCGCACCTCTGTTGTTTTATTTCATTTTGAAAACCCCGCCTAGTCATTGAGTAAATGTGTGCCGTTCGCCGGGTTTCGATTCGGGTCGGATTCCATTTCGGTTCTGGGTCGGAGCTCGGTGCGGGGCGTGCGTTACCCGTTTAGGGCGCCCGTACAATTCTTCCTTCTCCTCCTTCTTTCTCCTTTTTCTCCTTCTCTCTTCTCTTTCTCAAATAATTGGGGTTTGTGTGGGGATAAGGAATATAAGAGGGGCAAGTATGCAAAAATGGATATTAAATGGGGTCGGGGTAAAATAGGGAATTTCGGGTAAAAAGGCGGGTTCATGGATAAAACTTATTCGTGAATATAATTATTCTTACAAAAAGCCTTCGGCACGAATAAAATATTATTCCGGAATAAATCCAAAATTTCGGGTCGTTACAACGGGTGAGGCCGGAGTGGCAACCTTTGTGCTCCTGCGGTGGTTGACTTCGTGTTAACTGAGACATAGGCTATGCCTATATCCTGAGCAGTTTGGATTTAGCGGTCCTTCTGCTATATGGGAGGAATAAGGTTGGTAAGTTTTCAGGTATGTTTTGATATGAGGAGTTGAGGGCTCGACTCGCCGAGAAATATGATATGTCCCGTTATGTTATGTTATGATAAATCACCGAATGTTTATGAAAACCCTTCTTTTACGTTTGTTTTCCTTTAAATTAAAATGGTGATTTATTCATGTATGCTATTATGTATGTACTCCCCTTTACCCCCTCACTTAGTCTTTTTACTAACCCTCTCTGCTTTAACCCTTATCTGTTTCAGGTGGTTACTAGGTGGGCATTGTCGAGTCTGGTTTTGCGGTATTACATTCTTCTTGTATTTAGTCAATTTTATTATGACTTCTTAGCTATCCATGTTATGATGATTGTATGGGAAAATTATGTAATTAACGTTCGGGATTATTTAATGTTGAACCCGTTTAAGCTTCTGTGAGTGAATTCCGCTAGCCTTGGTGGTCGGCTTTAACTATTTGCGCAATTGGTTTATTGCTTTAATTTCCCTTTTGTAGAATTCGTTTTGTTTGTTGTTGCTTCCGCTTCCGCATTGTTGTCGTCAGTTGTTTTTACAAAAAGCCCCGCCTAGTGATTGAGTAAATGAGTTTGCCGTTTGCCGGGTCAGTTTAGGATCGGATTTTCATTTCGGCTTCGGATTGAGACTCGGTGCAGGGAGTGCGTTACCCGTTTGGGGTGCCCGCTACACGTTCCTTCTTCGGGGGGGCGCTACAAATTAAGGCTTAGAAAAATTCAAAGAATAGCCTAGATCATTTTCCTAAGTAAAGTGTTCTCTATGATTTCGCCTCGACAGACAATCAAACGGATTCTAGGCTTGCTGTTTTGATTCCAACAATCGTGCTCAAAAAGTGGGGAATTTCAAAAACATATATTTTTCTTATAAACGCCACATAATTACACCTAAATATGCTTTCACTAACTAGCAATAGCTCAACAATATAATTCATCATAGAGTGCAATAAAACAAGCAAACTCAATTTAATACCCTCACACTTGAAATTCACATTGTCCTGAAATAGAAGACTTAGAAAACTTCCCTGACAATTGCTCGATTGTGTGCGTCCTTGAGAAGTGGTAGCATCCTTTGTATTTCTCTTCTTCCATGATGAAAAAAATGACGAATCGAGTGTTTAGTGGGTTTCTTCTTTGGTTGGGAATTTTTGTCAAACACTTAGTGGGTGTTGGTGTAGACAATACTTGAATGGGATGGGGTGAGGATCGGATGTGGCTGGAGTGAATGGTGGCTGAGAAAGGAGGCGGTGAATGGCTGAGAGGATGGTGGCGAGTTCGGCGACGGTCTGCACCTAAGAGGAGGGCGGCAGCGGTGCTTGGTCGGCGGAAGGCTGATGGTGGCTGGGTTGGTGTTGACGGCTGCTGGTTGGAAAGAGAGCAGAGCAGCGGGAGAGATGATGGAGCGCGGATCTGGTGGCCGGTGAGGGTTTGGTGATGCCACTTCTCATATCAATATTAGCTCCAGTAGTTGCTAAGAATGGCCTTCCTAGGATTAACGGAATTTCTTGGTCTTCTTCCATGTCAAGCACAACGAAGTCGGTTGGGATGGAAAAATTTTCTATCTTTACTAACACATCCTCCAAAATCCCAAGTGGGTATGTCCGTGATCTATCTGCCAATTGAAGGGTCACATTGGTTGGCTTCAATTTTTTTATTCCCAATTTCTTGCAAATAGATAAGGCATCAAACTCACACTTGCACCCAAATCACATAAAGCATTTTGAAAATTAAGAGAACTAATTGACAAAGAAATTGAAAAACTCCCTGGATCTTTAAGCTTTTGGGGTAGTTTCTTCTGAATGATGGCACTACAATCCTCTATGAGTGCAATTGTTTCATACTCCTCCATCTTTATGGCTTCCTTTTTCGGCCTAATAATAGAGACTAAACACTCTTCGGTTATGTCTTGTGCACAATACAATGTAACTGCATTACACCGTTCTCTTGGATTCATATCTGTTTTGCTTGGAAGGGTGCCTTGAGCCCGTGAATTTAACAAGTTTGTCAACTGCCCAATTTGAATCTCTAAGTTGCGATTAAGATTTGCAACTTGATCAATCTTGGTCTCCAATTTCTCAAATCTATCAGTAGGTGCAATCATAAATTTCTCTAGGACTGCTTCCAAATTGGGTCTATACGGGGCTTGCGTTCTCTGTTGATATTCCTGCTAATTAACATAATGTACTTGTTCTCGAATTGCCTGCACATTAGAGTTAGTGGTAGGACATTCTCCTGCACTATGTGAACCTCCACAAGTCTCACAAACAATAGGTGGGTTAGTAGCACTATTTGTGTTGGAAGCAATTTGTTCAACTTTTTAAAACAAAGCATCAAATTTTGCATTAATTAAACTCATGCTATCTACCTCAAGGAAACCTACAGCTTTTTGAGTTGGTGGGTTTGGCGCTCTCTTGTTAAACCAGTGATGATCGTTAGTGTCCATCTCCTCCAAAAGTTTAATTCCTTCATCAACTGATTTAGCCATAAATGCTCCACCTGCTGCTATCATAACGCAGAGAGATTGTTGCAATCCATTGTAGAAATTTTGTACGAGCAACAATCAGGAAGTCCATGATGTGGGCACTTGCACTGCAAGTCTTTGAACCTTTCCCAAGCACCATACAATGTCTCACCATCCAATTGTTTGAAGGATTGAAGTTCCCTACGATAACTAGCGGTCTTGCTAGGGGGAAAATATTTTGCAAGGAATTGTTGTGATAATTTCTCCCAAGTAGTGATGGCATCTGGTCCCAAAGAGTGCAACCAGGCTCTTGCTTTATCCCTAAGAGAGAAAGGGAATAAACGCAAGCGAATGGCTTCATTAGTAACACCGTTCATCTTGAATGTATCACATACTTCAAGGAAGAAGTTGATGTGATCATTAGGATTTTTCGATGGTCCTCTACCAATTTGTTGTTGCTGCACCAGATTAATTATAGAAGCCTTCAGTTCAAAGTTGTTGGCTTCTATAGCAGGCCTAAGAATACTTCCACGAAAATTTGTTGGACTAGGCAGAGCATAGTGTCGCAGAGCTTTGATATTTTCTTCAGCCATGATGATTTCCAGTTTAAAGTCCTTTGCTCGTTCTCTAACATCCTTGCGAAGGTGTGCAGGTAATCTTTCAATCTATGGGTAAATTTAAGGTACTAGACTCAGATTTTGACAACGGGTCATGCACAAAATCTGTAAGGAATAGGAGAAAAGCAAACAGAGTTAGAAATAAAGTAGATATCTAAATCATAAATCTAATTATTTTATCGATATTAATTTATGCCTTCCCCGGCAACGGCACAAAATACTTGTTGCGACTTTTATCCCGCAAGTGTACGGATCGCTGAAGTAATAGAAAGTATGTAAAAACGGGATTGTCGTCCCACAAGGAAGGAAAACTAAATACCAATTAATATTCTTCTCTAATGTTTAATATCAATTTTTGGTTCGTTCCCGCGAAGCCTCGTGATTCTGCATTTTTCTGTTGTTCTTAAGATCCACATGGTCTTACACACGGTCTTGAGACCGTGCACCAAGACCGTGTGTCCCTTTTGAGCCTTGCACGGTCTTGCGCACTGCCGTGTGCAAGCCGGTGCGCAGGCTGGTGCAAGTGTCTGCACCGGCTTGAGCACGCGCTCAAGCCCGTGCGCGCGCCCATCCCCAAGGCCGTGTGTTTGCCTTAGCCAAAATCTCTCCATTTTCAAAATGTTGCTCTCGGCAATAGGAGTCAAAGGGCAATTAAAAAAGTTGACTTTCTTTGTTTGACCTTCGATTTGAGATCCAATTTCACCTATAGTTCCTATAAATCATGAAATGCATATTTTAGGAAGTTTGGATTTTTCCGACTTCGTTCGGGGCCCGTTCTTCGTGTTTTTCTTTTAGGCATTTTTGGCTATTTTTCAAATGTTGTCCGTTTCTTCCGAAACTTGAATGCATACTTCCTTATTGCCTTTTATGCGTATTTATGAACTTTTATCGCATTCTAACTTGATTTGCTTATTGAATTTATATATTTGTTAGAATGTCAACCTAAGTGATATGAATGACCATTTAACGTGCTTCTATGTGTTTTAATGCTCTCGTATAAGCCGTGCGTCGTCGTTAGTCTTATGTGGTTGTATCTTTGTATTTTGCAGACGATACTCCCGTGGAGTAGCATCGGTCTTGCTTTTCCCTCTTCTTTTTGATTAGCCAACAGGTGAGGCTTTCCGTTTCTAACTCCGATTCTTATATGTATATATAAGCCTCTCCCCATATAAGCCTTGATTTATGTTTTGTTTTCATACCGTCTCTATATATATTTAGTAAATATTTGTTCCTTTTATGTTTATTCGATTTATAGAAAATATTTTGATATGAAAAAGTACTACTTATACTCTTTTGAAACGTTTGCGAAAGAGACATGTAAAACCTCTTTGTTTTCCTAAGGCGAACTTTGGCCTCCGCCCTCACATATGACATGCCTCGAATGGTCTTTCGACCAACCCGAAAATGATTTGAAAAGTGAGTTATGAACTGTATGTATGTATGTTTGGGCCCGGAGTAAGAATGACAGGACGAAACCGGTAGACGTCGGGTCTACGGCGTAAATCCTCTTGTTCCCTCCACCCTTGGGAGCTCGGGGTGAGGCCGGAGTGGCAGCCCTTTGAATACCTGAGATTATACTGTATGTTATCAGTAGTTCGGATTTAGCGGTCCGTCTACATTGGAGGAATAAGAGTGGTTTCCTGTTTTATGTTTCGAAATTGGAGTTAAGGGCTCGTCTCGTCGAGTCATATGAAATGTTATGTTATGTTTTACGCTAAATCACAAACCGTTTACGAAAACCTTTCTTTTATGTTTATTTCTTTTAAGTTTGAAAATTGTGATTCACTTCTGTTTTATAATATACATTATTATTCCCTCCTCACTTAGTCGCTTTGACTAACCCCCTCTGTTTCGCCCTTGGTATTGGTTTCAGGATACTAGGTGGGATTGTACATCGTCGTCGTCGCGTCTGTTGAGTTGCATTTATTTTGCATATGTAAACTCTTGTTCCCATTTGGCATTTATTTATGATATATGTATTAGGATAATTATGTTGCTATGTATTTATTATCGGGATTATTATACTTAACCCGTTATTCTAGAATGTCGGGATATTGTATTGAACCCGTGTATTTAATTATAGTAATTAGTTATTTGAATTTCGCTGGCCTCGGTGGGCTTTAATAGTTCTGCAACGATTTATTATTTTATTTTATTTTTCGCTTCTGCACTTCTGTCGTCTATTTCGTTTTTGAAATCCCCACCTAGTGATTGAGTAAATGCGTGTCGTTCGCCGGGTTATGATTTGGGGCAGAATTCTATTTCAGTTCCGAGTTGAGACTCAGTGCGTTACCCGTTTGGGCCGCCCGCTACAGTTGGTATCAGAGCTTCTTTGGGTCCAATGGCCTAGGCTCTGAAGCGTCGTGTTTTGTCGTGTCTGTCTAGGTCGTACGGCTCAGGATTATGACAATGTGGTTATGTGAATTTAACTTCTCTACGTGTTACAGCTTTTCATAATCACTTATCATCATGCATGTTTGATATTGATTTTGCAGAATGCCTCCTCGCCGTGAACCGCCTGGTCTGCCTACTGGTGTACCGACCCTAGCCCAATTCATGGAGGCTTTAGGGCAATTCATGGTCCATACTCATCAAGAACAACAAAATCCTGCTCCCGAGAAGGAGATGGACCGATTCCTTAAGTTCAACCCTCCGCAGTTTGAGGGTGCACTGGATGATGTTGTCGCTGAAGCTTGGATTTCGGCTATGGAGAAGAGATTCAGGGTTATGGAGTGTCCGGACCCTAAGAGGGTCGAACTTGCAGTTTATCAGATGATTGGAGCTGCACAGGATTGGTGCACACGGATAGAGCAGAGATGGCAGCGTGAGCATGTAGTCCCGACTTGGGATCAGTTCTTAGTCGAGTTTCGGGCCAAGTATATTCCGTTGGTTGTCCGACAGCGGCGTGAGCGAGAGTTTTTGGCTCTCAAGCAGGGTACATCATCCGTCGATCAGTACGAGGCTCATTTCTCTAGACTTATTATTCATTGCTCGTATATGGTTGACGACGAGCAGAGGAAGACTCGCCAGTTCATCGAGGGGTTGTCCAATGAGATCCGTGTGCACATGCTCTGGAACCGACTCCAGTACTATACCGATGCAGTTGAGACGGCCCTATCTATAGAGTCCGATCTCTGACAGATGAGACCGACTTCTGCACCTGCCCCCACAGCCACCAAGAGTTTCCCTTCTGGTTCGAACAGACCATTTACTCATTCTGGGTCCTCTTCTGGGAAGAAGCCATTCAAGACCGCCATTCAGCCTACTCCTCCCCGACCTCAGGGACTTCCACGACCCGTATGTGGATTCTGTCAGGGTCCCCACTTAGAGGCCAAGTGTTGGAAGAAGAATGGGCTTTGCTATGGATGTGGTAGCGCCGATCACAGAGTGGAGGTATGCCCAAGGAAGAGACCGGTATAGCAGGGAGCAGCTCAGCCTCAGGCCCATGCCCGTATCTACGCCTTAGAAGCCGATGCTGAGGACGCCGTAGCAGATCCAACCGATGTGGTGGAAGGTACTATATATATAAATAGCATCCCCATCCATGCATTGTACGACTCGGGTGCTTCACACTCGTTTTTTGCGCCTGTTGTTTCCTTATCTGTGCATGCTCCTGTTTCGTTACTTGATTATGTGCTAGTGGTTAGTTCACCATTGGGTTCGAAGGTAGTTGCGAACCATACTCTTAAGCATTGTCCGATTATCATCGAGGGTATCGAATACCCGGCAGATTTGATCGAGTTGCCGATGAAGAAATATGCAGTTATCCTCGGAATGGATTGGTTGTACGAGTATCGGGCGAAGGTTGATTGTTTTGAGAAGAAGGTTATTCTGGGTTCCAATGAAGTTAAAGGTTTACAATCAGGAGAAGGTCGTTATATCTCGATGATGGAAGCCAAGAAGCTCGTTCAGAAAGAAGAAGCTACGCGCTTTATAGCTTACCTTCTCAACTGCCCGAAGGACCAGATGAAGATCGAAGAAACGGCCCTGGTCAAAGAATTCACTGATGTGTTCCCCGAGAATTTGGAATTCTTACCACCGGATCAGGATATAGAGTTCGTGATTGACCTAGTTTCGGGAGCTGAGTCCTATTCGAAGTCGCCATACCGAATGGCTCCTGCCGAGTTGAAAGAATTGAAGAACCAACTCGACGAACTTCTTTCCATTGGATACATCCAACCGAGTGCCTCGTCTTGGGGTGCTCCAGTCTTGTTCGTGAAGAAGAAGAATGGTACACTTCACATGTGTATCGATTACTGAGAATTGAACAGGATGACAGTGAAGAACAAGTATCATCTACCGCATATTGAGGAATTGTTCGACTTGCTACAAGGGTCGAGAGTTTATTCCAAGCTCGACCTCAGGAAAGGATATTACCAGCTCCGTATCCGATCAGAGGATATTCCGAAGACAGCTTCAACACCTGATACGGACATTTCGAGTTTGTGGTCATGCCGTTTGGACTCACAAATGCCCCAGCAGCATTTATGGACATGATGCACAGAATTTTCGTTCGTACCTCGAAATGTTCGTCGTTATTTACATTGACGACATCTTAGTGTTCTCGAAGTCTGAAGAAGAACACGCTGAACACCTCCGGATAGTGCTCCAAGCTTTGAGAGAGCACCAGTTGTTCGCTAAGTTCAGCAAATCCGAATTCTGGATTGACCGAGTGACCTTCCTAGGTCATGTCATATCCGGAACGGGAATCGAGGTAGATCCTTCGAAGATTGAGACAGTGCTGGATTGGGAGAGACCTAAGACTCCTACAGAGATCCGTAGTTTCTTGGGATTAGCAGGATACTACAGACGTTTCGTCAAGGATTTCCCTAAGCTTGCATGCCCGTTAACAGCATAAATAAAGAAAGAAGCTAAGTTCGAGTGGTCAACCAAATGTGAAACCAGTTTTCAAGAGCTCAAGAAGAGATTGACCATAGCCCCAGTATCGACCCTGCCCGAGGGTTCTGAAGGATTTGTCATGTATGCAGATGCGTCACACGAAGGACTAGGTTATGTGTTAATGCAAAATGGAAAAGTTATAGCTTATGCATCGAGGAAGCTAAAGCCAGCTGAAGAGAACTATCCGCACGACCTTGAGCTAGCCGCCGTTGTATTTGCTTTATTGAAATGGCGTCATTACCTCTACGGCACCACATTCGACATCTTCACAGATCATAAGAGCCTTCAGTACTTGTTTACTCAGAAGGAATTGAACAAACGACAGCGCCGTTGGATGGAGTTATTTGAGGACTACGATTGCAAGATTTAGTACCATCCAGGAAAGGCGAATGTTGTAGCCGACGCACTGAGCTGGAAGGCGAGCATCGCCCAGCTAGAGGCTAAGTTAGAGGGAGTTCACATCAGTTCTCAGGCCCACATTCACAGCATATCGATCCAGTCAGAGTTGGGTCGAAAGATTCGAGATGTTCAGGCTACTAATGAGTGGACTCAGAGACAAAGAGTTCACACCGCGGCTGATCCAGAGACTCAGATTGGTGTGGACGACACAGGAATTCTCCGTTACAAGACCCGAGTTTGTGTTCCGAAGAGTTTGATGAAAGAGATTCTCAATGAGGCTCACAACACACCTTACACAGTTCATCCAGGAGGAAGTAAGATGTACCGGAATTTGAAAGAATTATTCTGGTGGAGAGGAATGAAGAGAGACGTAGCTGATTACGTCAAGAGATGCTTGACTTGTCAGCAAGTCAAAGTTTAACATCAAAGACCAGGAGGCTTGCTTGAGCCACTACCAATTCCTACGTGGAATTGGGAGGGTATTGCCATGGACTTTGTGTCTGGTTTGCTTAAAGTTAGAGGTGGCTATGATAGCATTTGGGTGATTATCGACCGATTGTCCAAGAGTGCTCATTTCCTACCGATCAACATGTCGTACAAAGTGGATAAGTTGGCAGAGATTTATCACCGAGAGATTGTCAAGCTACATGGGATTCCAACTACTATAGTTTCTGACAGAGACGCCCGATTTACTTCCCGTTTATGGCAGCAACTTCAAGATCGAATGGGAATGAAGCTGACTTTCAGTACAGCCGCACATCTACAGACAGATGGTCAGTCAGAGAGAATGATCAGGTATCTCTGTGATATGCTTCGAGCTTGTGCCTTGGATTTTCGCAATAATTGGCATGACCAGTTGCCATTGATCGAGTTTGCCTAGAACAACAGTTATCAGTCTACGATCAAGATGGCACCATACGAAGCATTGTATGGCAGAAAGTGTAGATCCCCATTGTTTTGGGATCTCGAGGATTGGCGTTGGACAAAAGACGATAATGGACGAGGGACTCCTCCAAAGTTTCTCCAAAATGCCATCGACCGTTAATGTCGCAGCCCCGGGCGCGGAGAGGAGAACCTTCACGACGGCACCCGTTGGATGCGCGGGTATAAGCTTCACCACCACTGAGCACAACCCTAAAGTTTGGCTTGAAACCACTTGCCAAAAGGTGATGCACCACATGGTAGTTGTCCTTGGAAGATCACTTATAAACCCTTCACATTACTTATGTTTTTCCTATGTGGGACAAATGCCCACATGGTACATATTTCTCAAGTTTGGGGTGTTACATTCACCCCTCCTTGAGAGCGTAATGTCCTCATTACGCCGTGACATAGGATCGTGGCTTCCCGCCAGTGGAGAAGCTGCCCACAACACGCCGAGTGGAGCCCCTTTAGCGGTGACTCACGACTCATGTCATGTGTGGAACATGCATTCCCATAGCTGACGGTTGGCTCTGATACCATTTGTCGCAGCCCCGGGCGCAGAGAGGAGAACCCTCACGACGGCACCCGTTGGACGCGGGGGTATAAGCTTCACCACCACTGAGCACAACCCTAAAGTTTGGCTTGAAACCACTTGCCAAAAGGTGATGCACCACATGGTAGTTGTGCTTGGAAGATCACTTATAAACCCTTCACATTACTTATGTTTTTCCTATGTGGGACAAATGCCCACATGGTACATATTTCTCAAGTTTGGGGTGTTACAGTTAAGATTATTCGGCAGAGAATGAAAGTGGCTCAGGATCGACAGAAGAGCTATGCCGACACCCGTCGCCGACCTTTGGAATTTGAGGTTGGTGAGAAAGTATTCCTCAAAGCTTCTCCTCGAAAGGGATTCACCCGAATTGGAAAAAGAGGAAAACTGAGCCAGAGATTTTTGGGTCCCTATGAGATTCTGGAGAGGATTGGGAATGTCGCCTACAGGTTAGACTTACCGCCCAGCCTAACAGGGATTCACAACGTCTTTCATGTTTCCCAACTCCGAAAGTACTTCCCGAATGAGTCTGAAATCCTTCCTGTTGAAGAAATTGATTTATAACTGGATTTGCCCTTTATTTCACAGCCGGTGAAGATATTGGATAAGAAGACTCAAGCACTGCGCAACCGGGAGACTTCTCTTGTCAAAATTCTTTGGAGAAATCAAACAACTGAAGAGGCTACATGGGAGACCAAAGACAAGATGCACAAGTTCCACCCGGAGTTATTTCAGTCGGACGAGTAGAATCTGGGGACCAGGTTCTCATAAGGATAGGTGATTGTAGCGCCCCAAAAATCAGAATTATTCTCCGGTAAGTCCGAATCGTTTATTTACAAGATTTTATTATTTATTTGATAATTATTATGTGATTTTTATAACAATTTCATGAATGAGTGAATTTTGGTATTTAAACCACGACTTGTTAATCTGCGTTTAATTTCATGAACTTTGACTGTAATTATGTATTATTTGGATAACTTAAGTTTTTGTGATATTTTATAAAATTATGAAAATGCCCTTTCGTTTCTCAACCCTAGTCAACATTTTGACTTAGTCTCACACTCTCTCTTTCACCCTCATTCACGTTCAAAGAGAAGAGAAAAGAGAAGAAGAAAAGAAAGGAAAAAGAAGAACAAGAATGAGAGCTTGATTGATCATTCCGACTCCGTTTCCCGACCAAATTCCAAGCCGTGAAAACCTACGAACTCCTCACAATCCTTCTTCGAGTAAGCTTCTCACACCTTTCGCGATTAATGCCTCCTATGCTTCGATTTTCTGATTTTTGTGAATAGTTGAGTATTTAAGTTAAATGTTGATTTTGAATGATTTTATGGACGGATTTACGTGATACTTGGTTCTATAGGTAGATTAGATGTTGTAGATCAATATATGTGAGTATTAACTTGAGATTTGCATGATTGATGTGTTTAATATCAATTTTTGGTTCGTTCTCGCGAAGCCTCGCGATTCTACATTTTTCTGTTGTTCTTAAGATCCACATGGTCTTACGCACGGTCTTGAGATCGTGCATCAAGACCGTGCGTCCCTTTTGAGCCTTGCACGGTCTTGCGCACCGCCGTGCGCAAGCCGGTGCGCAGGCTGGTGCAAGTGTCTGCACCAGCTTGAGCACGCGCTCAAGCCCGTGCGCGCGCCCATCCCCAAGGCCGTGTGTTTGCCTTAGCCAAAATTTCTCCATTTTCAAAATGTTGCTCTCGGCAATGGGAGTCAAAGGGCAATTAAAAAAGTTGACTTTCTTCGTTTCACCTTCGATTTGAGATCCGATTTCACCTATAGTTCCTATAAATCATCAAATGCATATTTTAGGAAGTTTGGATTTTTCCGACTTCGTTCGGGCCCCGTTCTTCGTGTTTTTCATTTAGGCATTTTTGGCTATTTTTCAAATGTTGTATGTTTCTTCCGAAACTTGAATGCATACTTCCTTATTGCCTTTTATGCGTATTTATGAACTTTTGTCGCATTCTAACTTGATTTTCTTATTGAATTTATATATTTGGTAGAATGTGAACCTAAGTGATATGAATGACCGTTTAACGTGCTTTTATGTGTTTTAATGCTCTCGTATAAGCCGTGCGTCGTCGTTAGTCTTATGTGGTTGTGTCTTTGTATTTGCAGACGATGCTCCCGTGGAGTAGCACCGGTCTTGCTTTTCCCTCTTCTTTTTGATTAGCCAACAGGTGAAGCTTTCCGTTTCTGACTCCGATTCTTATATGTATATATAAGCCTCTGCCCATATAGGCCTTGATTTATGTTTTGTTTTCATACCGTCTCTATATATATCTAGTAAATATTTGTTCCTATTATGTTTATTCGATTTATAGAAAATGTTTTGATATGAAAAGGTACTACGTATACTCTTTTGAAACGTTTGCGAAAGAGATATGTAAAACCTCTTTGTTTTCCTAAGGCGAACTTTGGCCTCCGACCTCGCATATGACATGTCTCGAACGGTCTTTCGACCAACCCGAAAATGATTTGAAAAGCGAGTTATGAACTGTATGTATGTATGTTTGGGCCCGAAGTAAGGATGACAGGACGAAACCGGTAGACGTCGGGTCTACAGCGTAAATCCTCTTATTCCCTCCACCTTTGGGACCTCGGGGTGAGGCCGGAGTGGCAGCCCTTTGAGTACCTGAGATTATACTGTATGTTATGAGTAGTTCGGATTTAGCGGTCCGTCTACATTAGAGGAATAAGGGTGGTTTCCTGTTTTATGTTTGGAAATTGGAGTTAAGGGCTCGTCTCGCGAGTCATATGAAATGTTATGTTATGTTTTACGTTAAGTCACCAACTGTTTACGAAAACCTTTCTTTTATGTTGATTTCTTTTAAGTTTGAAAAATGGTGATTTACTTCTGTTTTATAATATACATTATTATTCCCTCCTCACTTAGTCGCTTTGACTAACCCCCTCTGTTTCGCCCTTGGTATTGGTTTCAGGATACTAGGCGGGATTGTACGTCGCCGTCGTCGCGTCTGTTGAGTTGCACTTATTTTGCATATGTAAACTCTTGTTCCCGTTTCGCATTTATTTATGATATATGTATTAGGATAATTATGATGCTATGTATTTATTATCGGGATTATTATACTGAACCCGTTATTCTAGAATGTCGGGATATTGTACTGAACCCGTGTATTTAATTATAGTAATTAGTAATTTGAATTTCGCTAGCCTCGGTGGGCTTTAATAGTTGTGCAATGATTTATTTTTTTTTTTTTGTTTTTCACTTCCGCACTCCTGTCCTCTATTTCATTTTTGAAATCCCCGCCTAGTGATTGAGTAAATGTGTGCCGTTCGCCGGGTTTTGATTTGGGGCAGAATTCTATTTTGGTTCCGAGTTGAGACTCGGTGCGGGGCGTGCGTTACCCGTTTGGGGCGCCCGCTACAGGCGGCGCTGGTGGTTTGAAGACATCGGCGTGCGACAGAAAGTGTAACGACCCAAAATTCCAGAATATATTCTCGGAATAATTATTCGACATTTCATTGAATTTTAAATGGAAAGATTAGCTTCCTTAGCTAATTTTAATTTGTTCTAATTTAATTCCCTATCCTCAACCATTTGTAATTACCTTTTCCACCCCTCGAAATTAATCTAATCTCTAAACGAACCCACACCCCCTTGAAACACCTTTGCACCATCTTGGACACACCCACACTACCTTGAACACACTTACACCCCCTTGTGCACACTCTCTTGCACACTCTTGAACACAACTCAAAATTGAGAGAGAGAAGGAGAGAAGAGAAGGAGAAAGGGAGAAGAAGAAGGAGAGAAAGAGAAATTCCGTTCCGAATCCGTCGCTCGATCAATCGAAATTCCGAGACCAAATCTACGATCCTCATTCAATTCTCTACCGGTAATCTTCTTTCCCCATTTCGATTCATCCATTAAATCCTTCGATTTTCTAGTTTTTAAATTTAAATGAATATTTGATAATTTGAGGGGTTTGTAGGTTAGAGTTTACCAATTTTAGAGTAGTTCGGATCAAATGATAGCTATTAATGTGTACAATGCATGAGTGTGAATTTTATATGTTGATTTTAGCTATAGAATCCACCCTAGTTGATTTTAGGACGAAACCCTCGTGAGAAACCTTAAAATCGCGTTTTCTGCACCTGAAAGACGAACCACACGGTCCAACGCACGGTCTTGGCAAGACCGTGCACCAGACCGTGTGCACCACTTTGAGCCCGCACCGGCCGGCGCACCCCGGTGCGCAAGCCAGTGCGCAGTTGTTTAAGCTTGCACGGTCTTGAGTGCATGCTCAAGACCGTGCACAAGGCCGTGAGTGAGCCCGTGTGAATGCCTTAACCAAATTTTCAGCCTTTTTCCTTAGTTGCTCACGGTAATGGGGTCAAATGGCCAAAAATAAAAGTTGACTTTTTGCATACGACCCCCTAAAATCGAGTCATTTTCACCTATAGCTTCCATATGATTCAAGGATGAATATTTTGTAAAGTTTTCAAAATTCCGACCTCGTTCGGACCTTGAATCGAGCCTTTTTCATTTAGGGCTTTTTCCCCAATTTCTGAATGTCGTCCGAAAAATCCGAAAATCGCATGAGTGCTTCTTTCTAATATTATATGCATGAATGTGCAATTAGAATTTCAATCAAGCATGTTTAGCATCGTTAATTTTGCACTTTCCATTTAATCAATTTAATTGCATTTTAATTATAAATTTAATTAACGTTTATTGGTTTTTCATGTGTTGTAGTCTTCGTGAGTCGTTGTCGAGTCTTCTCTTATTTGGTTCTTGTCGTCTATGAGTTTCAGGCCGTCTTTTCAAGGCATAGCTTGGGTTGTCTTGTCGTTTTCGTGCTTCCAGGTGAGGGTATTAAAATGCTTTCAAACGGAGTAAGAATTTCTTTTAAATTATTGCGAACTACCCTTATGTGCTCATCTTGCTTTGGTTTCCCTTCTCGTATATCTATTAGATATTTAATCTATATTTTCATGATCTTTATAATAAATGTTTTGATATTAACTTGTATCTATAAGTATCTCTAAATCATTTTGTTTTCATGAGGCAAGTAAAACTCTTTCTTTTAAGTATGACGTTTTGACCTCGGTTGGGTCTATGAGGGAAGTCATTAGGGAAGTGCGCCAGTGCAACCCGATGCGTCCGAAACTTGTAGTCGCCCCCTTTGTCATCACACACACTTACCTAAATACCCTTTTGGTCTTAACTTATAATGTTTCTTGAAATGCGAGCAAAATCGTGGACTTTTCTTTTAATGAGGGCCCGGGAGGGTATTCGAGGGTCTCACTTGGGGACGAGCGTCCAGGGTGTTGCCCGAGATACTTTTCCCAAAATTAAGCATCAATCGTGGCCCGTCAGGAGTTGACAGCCACGGTTGGGAGCGATGGTGAGCGTTGCATGTGTTGCACGTTTTCCTAAAATTCAATTAGTCGCCCATGGTCACACTATGGGGTCAGACACCGGAGATGGAGTTTTATAATGACATGAAGGGGTTACAAGGAGGAACAGACCCATTCTCGCTGGGATATTACTTGCTTCCATTTATGCTTTATTATTACTGCTTATTAATTGTTGTTATCCAAGTCGAAGCACATTCCGGACTTCCTTAAATTCTGCAAATGTATTTTCATATATAGATATATAAAACTCGGAAGCGTGGCTCGTACTTGTTCCCTCTTTACCATCACTGAGTATCTTTTATACTCACCCCCACTATTTTGATTCTTACTTCAGGTCGACAGGTGGCGTTGTCACCTATCTTGTCAGTCGGCAGCAGCAGGTCTAGGTTGGCTCGTGTGTCTTGTCTTGTCAGTGTCCCAACAACAGTCGTGTCCTTATTTATGAATTGATTTAATTTATGTATTCCGTATTATGTTTTATTTCCCGTACTTACATGCCCCTGATGTGGGATAGATTAGACGAGCCATGGATGGCATTTATTAAATGATTATTGAGAATGATGTATGAATTATGTTGCCTTGAATGGCTTATATGACTAATTGTATAATTCGTTTTAGCTTCCGCAACTCTGTTATTCTTTCTTGCTGTTGTTGTTGAGGTGTCGTAATGCTGTTGCTGGTATTTGATTGTTTGATTGCCGTTCGCCGGGATGGATTTTTAAATGGGGTACATCTACCTCGTTTGGGAGTTCGTCTCGGTGCGGATGTGGTGTCATTTCTCCGCCTATGGAAAGGGGCGCTACAGTCAGTGGTATCAGAGCCTAGGTTCCCGAAAAGGAACCGAAAGCTCTAGTATCTCGTCTGTCTTGTCTTTTGTGTCTTTTGAATTGTGTCAGTCCGTGTCGAGTTCGTGTTTTGACGAGTGTTCGTCTGATCTTGGTGCTTAAAATTGTAGACGATTACGGTTGGCTTAATTAACCGAGTGGCAATCTTTTATAAATTTTTGTACTAAGGAAGATGTAACGCGAGTCGATCGTGGAACTCTTTGTGCCAATTACTTGGTTTGGTCTGTCGTAGTGTGTGTCGGTAGGATTTTGTCGAGTGTCGAGCATGCTTATGTGTTTATGAATTGTTGACATCATTTCTCACAAGACATGCACCTATTTTGCCAAATAGTTGTGAACGCAGGTATGCCACGCAAGAAAGCTCGATCAGATCCGCCACTACCCCCACTCCAGACTGCTCCGGGATCTTCATACCCGTATCCGACGGGAGACATGGAAATAGCTCAAGGAGGAGAGAGCGTAACCGAATACGAAGCTAGGTTCGCTTACCTGACCAATTATTCTCCTAACCGAGAACCGGACCAAAGGAACAGAGCCGCAAGATTTATATCGGGATTAAGGCACGAAATCCGCCAAATTCTCATAGGACTCGGCTACTGTTCTTATGCGGAGGCTGTCGGCCGAGCTTTGCGGGCCGAAGCCGAATTTGAAATAATCTGCCCGACTGATTACCTCGGAGGGCCAGTCACATGGATCAGGAACTCCAGTGGTCGTCCATACGACTTCTCACAATGAAGGAACCACGACTAGCGGATCCAGCAGGACTATCATCCTCTGCACTCATTGCCATAAGCCGAACCACGTCGCCGAGAGGTGTAGGAGGAGACTTGGGCTGTGCCTCATTTGTGGTGCCGCCAATCACCTCGTCGAACAATGCCCCAACAAGAGAAAGGGTAACTGAAGGGGTCGAGGAAACTACCGAGATGGAAAAAAAAAGGGGCTAGACCGGACTTCGTCTCTTGGAATAAAGGTACCGTATATGTTCATAACATTCATAATTTCTCGTCTTTTAATTTATTAATTGCGCGATAGTATGTTTTATTGTTTAATTGAACTCCGGGTTTAATCCGGGGTGTTTTGGCAATTTTTGCGCATTTTAATTCGACTCAGGGGTGCTTGCACGCCCCAACGCACGGTCTTGGTCAAGACCGTGCGGCCCAGCTCAAGACCGTGCAGACCAGTTCAGCGTTAAACCGCTGAACAGGCCGAACCGGCGCGCACGGCCCTGCGCACGCCCGTGCGTTAGACCGTGCAGGGCCCCTCGCCCATTTAAACCCCTCTTTCGCGAACAGAAGCAACAGCAACCCCAAAATATTTTTTCTCTCTCGTTTCCAGCAACAGCAATACCCCAAATTTATCCTCCAGTTTCATCCTTCCAATTTCACAAGCCCATAATTTTCGATATGTCCGTCGGATCTTCGTAATTTTCGGAAGGTACGTAGCCGGCATTGCGTATTTCAATTAGTTAGTTTTTGGGGATGATCCGCCAAGCCAGTCATACTCAAATCGCCGCCCAAAATACACGCCCGTTAAGTGTTCGACAAAATTCCCGAGTGAGAAATTTCACCAAATTCAACCCAACAAGCTTCAAGCAACCTTCCCACATGGCCGCCAAAAGTTCTCGACGAAGGAGGAGGCGTGATGTCCCTCCATCCCCACTTCCATTTAATGTGGATATTTCAAATCCCTTTCAAGCCAAAATATTTCGCCGGATGCACGAACGCCCGGTTTCTCTACCAAGTTCCTCGATATAGAAGCATTGGGAAATTTGGGACTTGGCGACGGTATTGCTTGGTATATTGAAGACGTGGGGTAGACCACATTCTTGGATATGAGGAGGAATTCGTACCCCCGGCTTGTCTACGAATTCATTGCAACACTTCAAATAATTTCCCACGAAGACGACGCCGAGCTACCTTTCAAGATTGAGTTCCGAGCTTTCAATGAGGATTATGAGCTCACTCTCCGACAATTGACGGCGCATTTTGGACTACCCATTCGGGGTATGATAAGCTATGAAATAGGATGGTCCGAAGCCGCGGCGTGGAGAAATGTCTCCACTTCTAGAAGGTCCTTCCAACAAGGGAAGTCGAAGGCAACCGACCTCATCAATCCCGCCTTGAGGACTTTCCATCGATTTCTCTCGTGCACTGTTTTTGCCCGAGGAGATAGCTATGGCTCTATCAATTTGGATGAACTTTACATTCTCGATTGTGCGGTCCAGAGAGAGCCGGTCAACGGCATAATGTTTTTCTTGAGGTATGTAGAGTACGTGGGCACACGCCCGAAGGGAGATATTAGGATTGGGTCCTACATTACCGCAATCCTCGAGTGTGCCAGTGTAACCGGTATGGACCGAATGGCCCCAGCAGGGGGAGACGACGCAATCATCACCTACAAGCAATTCGCCCAGATGAAGCTATGCAAGAAAGTTAGAGGGCGTCATAGTAGGTATGTGCCGATGACGGCAGAGGAAGCTGTCGCCGAGAGCGACGACGATGTCGAGGAGGATATCCGGGCAGGAGGTCAACCTGAAAGGGACCAACAAGAAATTGAGGAGTAAATGATGGAAAAACTATACGAAGCAGGAGGCTTCGATCCTCAACAGGTCCCATACGTACCTGACCCTCCTAGAACCGAAGAGGCTCACTTCCAGCCGAACTTCGACGATTACCCGACTCAGCACCAGGCTGGAACCTCACAATGGGATACACTGAGTGAGGAACAGTGGACTCAGTATCAACAATCGGAGTCGGAGACCCGAAGCCGGTGGGAGGCCGATAGGTGGACGGTTTGGGGAAACCGCTTCACAACCATCGCTGAGCAGACTACCGAGCGACTGGATCAACAGTCGGCCGACCTGCGGGAGATCAGACTCGAGGCCCAACGCAACCACACCGAACTCCGGGAGCAGATTTCCGACCTTGAGAGGTCCATCACTGAGCAGCTCGCTAGCTATCTGAGCCGTCTTGGCATGCCGCCTAGTTCTGGAGCATCCGATTCTTAGTCGGCATCATTTTCCTCTATTTCTCATCATTTTCGTTTTAATTGTAATTTGATTTTATTTGAACTATTATGTAAGAACTATGCGTTAATTGCTTATTTGAATTTAACTGTTAATTGTTCGTTTTAATTAATTGCTATTGTATTAATTTCGCGATTTCGTTTGAACAACTTTTAAATGTCGTAATATACTCCCTTTAACAAACTCCGAGGTTCGGAGGAGAATCTGAGGTCAGATTCTTTTGAAGGGGGGAGTATTGTAACGACCCAAAATTCCAGAATATATTCTCAGAATAATTATTCGACATTTCATTGAATTTTAAATGGAAAGATTAGCTTCGTTAGCTAATTTTAATTTATTCTAATTTAATTCCCTATCCTCAACCATTTATAATTACCTTTTCCACCCCTCGAAATTAATCTAATCTCTAAACGAACCCACACCCCCTTGAAACACCTTTGCACCATCTTGGACACACCCACACTACCTTGAACACACTTACACCCCCTTGTGCACACTCTCTTGCACACTCTTGAACACAACTCAAAATCGAGAGAGAGAAGGAGAGAAGAGAAGGAGAAAGGGAGAAGAAGAAGAAGAGAAAGAGAAATTCCGTTCCGAATCCGTCGCTCGATCAATCGAAATTCCGAGACCAAATCTATGATCCTCATTCAATTCTCTACCGGTAATCTTCTTTCCGCATTTTGATTCATCCATTAAATCCTTCGATTTTCTAGTTTTTAAATTTAAATGAATATTTGATAATTTGAGGGGTTTGTAGGTTAGAGTTTACCAATTTTAGAGTAGTTCGGATCAAATGATAGCTATTAATGTGTACAATGCATGAGTGTGAATTTTATATGTTGATTTTAGCTATAGAATCCACCCTAGTTGATTTTAGGACGAAACCCTCGTGAGAAACCTTAAAATCGCGTCTTCTGCACCTGAAAGACGAACCACACGGTCCAATGCATGGTCTTGGCAAGACCGTGCACCAGACCGTGTGCACCACTTTAAGCCCGCACCGCCCGGCGCACCTCGGTGCGCAAGCCAGTGCGCAGTTGTTTAAGCTTGCACGGTCTTGAGTGCATGCTCAAGACCGTGCACAAGGTCGTGCGTGAGCCCGTGTGAATGGCTTAACCAAATTTTCAGCCTTTTTCCTTAGTTGCTCACGGTAATGGTCAAATGGCCAAAAATAAAAGTTGACTTTTTGCATACGACCCCCTAAAATTGAGCCGTTTTCACCTATAGCTTCCATATGATTCAAGGATGAATATTTTGTAAAGTTTTCAAAATTCCGACCTCGTTCGAACCTTGAATCGAACCTTTTTCGTTTAGGGCTTTTTCCCCAATTTTTGAATGTCGTCCGAAAAATCCGAAAATCGCATGAGTGCTTCTTTATAATATTATATGCATGAATGTGCAATTGGAATTTCAATTGAGCATGTTTAGCATCGTTAATTTTGCACTTTTCGTTTAATCAATTTAATTGCATTTTAATTGTAAATTTAATTGCTACATGACGTTTATTGGTTTTTCATGTGTTGTAGTCTTTGTGAGTCGTTGTCGAGTCTTGTCTTATTTGGTTCTTGTCATCTATGAGTTTCAGGCCTTCTTTTCAAGGCATAGCTTGGGTTGTCGTGCTTCCAGGTGAGGGTATTAAAATGCTTTCAAACGGAGTAAGAATTTCTTTCAAATTATTGCGAACTACCCTTATGTGCTCATCTTGCTTTGGTTTCCCTTCTCGTATATCTATTAGATATTTAATCTATATTTTCATGATCTTTATAATAAATGTTTTGATATTAACTTGTATCTATAAGTATCTCTAAATCATTTTGTTTTCATGAGGCAAGTAAAACTCTTTCTTTTAAGTATGACGTTTTGACCTCGGTTGGGTCTATGAGGGAAGTCGTTAGGGAAGTGCGCCAGTGCAACCCGACGCGTGCGAAACATGTAGTCACCCCCTTTGTCGTCACACATACTTGCCTAAATACCCTTTTGGTCTTAACTTATAATATTTCCTGAAATGCGAGCAAAATCGTGGACTTTTCTTTTAATGAGGGCCCGGGAGGGTATTCGAGGGTCTCACTTGGGGATGAGCGTCCAGGGTGTTGCCCGAGATACTTTTCCCAAAATTAAGCGTCAATCGTGGCCCGTCAGGAGTTGGCAGCCACGGTTGGGAGCGATGGTAGGCGTTGCATGTGTTGCACGTTTTCCTAAAATTCAATTAGTCACCCATGGTCGCACTATGGGGTCAGACACCGGAGATGGAGTTTTATAATGACATGAAGGGGTTATAAGGAGGAACAGGCCCATTCTTGCTGGGATATTACTTGCTTCCATTTATGCTTTATTATTACTGCATATTAATTGTTGTTATGCAAGTCAAAGCACATTCCGGACTTCCTTAAATTCTGCAAATGTATTTTTCCTATATAGATATATAAAACCCCGGAAGCGTGGCTCGTACTTGTTCCCTCTTTACCATCACTGAGTATCTTTTATACTCACCCCCACTATTTTGATTCTTACTTCAGGTCGACAGCTGGCGTTGTCACCTATCTTGTCAGTCGGCAGCAGCAGGTCCAGGTTGGCTCGTTTGTCTTGTCTTGTCAGTGTCCCCAACAACAGTCGTGTCCTTATTTATGAATTGTTTTAATTTATGTATTTCGTATTATGTTTTATTTCCCGTACTTACGTGCCCCTGATGTGGGACAGATTAGACGAGCCATGGATGGCATTTATTAAATGATTATTGAGAATGATGTATGAATTATGTTGCCATGAATGGCTTATATGACTAATTGTATAATTCGTTTTAGCTTCCGCAACTCTGTTATTCTTTATTGCTGTTGTTGTTGGGGTGTCGTAATGCTGTTGCTGGTATTTGATTGTTTGATTGTCGTTCGCCGGGATGGATTTTTAAATGGGGTACATCTACCTCATTTGGGAGTTCATCGCGGTGCGGATGTGGTGTCCTTTCTCCGCCTATGGAAAGGGGCGCTACAGAAAGCTTGGTTGCAATGCAATGTTGGCTGTGAGAAGAGCTAGGGTTTATGGGCGGCGACGTCGGCGCAACAGAGAGAGTTGAGTTGCGCACCGCGGCGGCGCGAGAGAGAGAAAGAGAGAGAGAGAGAGAGAGAGAGAGAGAGAGAGAGAGAGAGAGAGAGAGAGAGAGAGAGAGAGAGAGAGAGAGAGAGAGAGAGAGAGAGAGAGTTACGCGGCCTTTGGCAGGCACTAGAGAGAGAGTTAGGGTTTCAAATTTTTTTTTTTTTTTAATCTCCCCAAAGACGCTCTGATACCATGTTGAGAAAAAAATAAGCTAGAAATATATTATTGAGAGAATTAAAAGAACAACTAATCTCTAGTATATATAGAGATTAGAGAGAGTCTGTAACGACCCAAAATTTCAGAATATATTTTCGGAATAATTATTCGACTCCTTGTTGAATTTTAAATGAAAAGATTAGCTTTGTTGGCTAATTTTATTTTATTTTCAAATCCTTATTCTCTTATAATTACCTTTTCCACCCCCGGATTTCCTTTAATTTCATTCGAGCCCCACACCCTCTTGAACTCACTTGCACCCCTTATGCACACTCTTGGACTCACTCACCACACCCCCAAAATCGAGAGAGAGAGAGAGAGAAGAAGGAGAAAGGAAGAGGAAGAAAAGAGAAGGAAGGAGGAAGAAGACGAAAAAGCTCACCCTGAACCCGTCAATCGACCATTCGAGATTCCGAAACCATATCGACGATCCTCGTTCGATTTCCTACCGGTAACCTTCTTTTACCATTTCATTTCACCCACTAAATTTCGAAATATGCTAGCTTTTGTACAAATTAATTATTTTGCAATTTGATGGGTTTGTATGATTTAGTGCACCATTTTTCATGTTGTTCGGATTAAATGATAGCCCTTAGTGTGATTAATGCATGAGTGAAAATTTTAAGTGTTGATTTTAGCTCTAGAATCCGCTATGAATAATTTTTGGTTAAAACCCTCGTGAGATACCTAAAAATCGCGATTCTGCACCTGGAATATGAGAAGCACGGTCTTGCGCACGGTTTTGGCAAGCCGGTGCGCAAGTCTTTCAGCCTGCACGGTCTTGAGGTTGTCTTCAAGACCATGCGTAGCCCTGTGCCCGAGCCCGTGCAAATGCCTTAACCATTTTTCAGACCTCTTTCCTTATTTCGCTTCGGGAATTGGTCAATTAGCCCAAAAATAAAAGTTGACTTTTTGCATACGACCTCCTAAAATCAAGCCGATTTCACCTATAGCTTCCTTAGAATATGAGGATTAATATTTTGCGAAGTTTTCAAACTTCCGACCTTGTTTGGGCCTTGAATAGTGCCTTTTTTGTTTAGGACTTTTTCCCTAATTTTTGAATGTTGTCCGAATGATCCGAAAATTACTTGAGTGCTTCTTTACATTATATTATGCATGAATGTGAAGTTAGAATTTCAATTGAGCATGCATAGCACCTTTAATTTTATACATTCCTTTTAATTGATCTAATTGCATTTTTACTTGTAATTTTAATTATTTAGTGATATTATTTGGCCTTTCATGTATTATAACTTCCTGAGAGTCGTGTGTTGTGTCTCGTCTTGATTGGTTTTGTCGTCCGTTAGTTTCAGGCTGTTCTCTCGAGGATTGCTTGAGTTGTCTTGTCTTTCCCGTGCTTCCAGGTGAGGGTTTCAAAATGTTTTCACTAGAGTAAGAATCCTTTTATTCATTGCAAACTAACTACCCGTACGTGCTCATATTGATTTGATTTCTTGTTCTCGTATATCTATTAGATATTTGATTATATTTTCCTGATTTTATCGAACAACCATTTTGATATCAACTTATACCTATAAGTATCTCAAAACCGTTTTGTTTTCGAGAGGTAAGTAAAATTCTTTCATTTCAAACGTGGCACTTTAACTTTGGTTGGGTCTATGAGGGAAGTCGTTAGGGGAGTCCATTAGCACACCCCGACACGTATGAAACTTATAGTCACCCCCTCTGTCGTCACACGCTTGCCTAAATGCCGATTGGCATCCAACTTATAATGTTTCTTGAAATGCGAGCAAAATCGTGTCTTTCTATCATGGGGCCCAGGATGGTATTCGAGGGTCTCACTTGGGGACGAGCGTCCAGGGTATTTCCCGAGGTACTACTCCCAAAAATAAGCGTCAATTGTGGCCCGTCAGGAGTTGATAGCCACGGTTGGGAGCGATGGTGGGTGTTGCATTCGTTGCACGCTTTTCTGAAATTCAATTCGTCCTCCATGGTCGCGCTATGGGGTCAGACACCGGAGATGGAGTTATTTTTCATGACATGAAGGGGTTATAAGGAAGAACAGGCCCATTCTCGCTGGGATATTAATTGCTTGTATTCACGCTTTACTTTCTGTAGCGCCCCTTTCCGTAGGCAGAGAAAGGACACCACATCCGCACCGAGACGAACTCCCAAACGTGGTAGATGTACCCCATTTAAAAATCCATCCCGGCGAACGGCGAGCACTCAATCTATACCGGCAACAACGTACCTAGTCCAACAACAAAAACCAACAGAGATAACAGAGTGCGGAAGCTATAAATTATATATATCCATTAAACATGCAAAGCTACACGGGGCATCAATTAACATAAATCAATATTCCAACAAATACATAATTAACAAGTCAATGCTCAACAAGTATCCATCACATCATCGAATATCAATCATCATTAATATATCCATTTCTACTGACAAAACAATTTAATAATAAAAGACAGACTGTTGTTGGACACTACTGACAATTACCAAAGGACACGAATACCAAGACCTACGACCCGCTGTTGCCAACCGACATGAGAGGTGACAACGCCACCTGTCAACCTGAAGTAAGAATCAAAATAGTGGGGGTGAGTATAAAAGATACTCAGTGAGGGTAAAGAGGGAACAAGTACGAGCCACGTTTCCGGGTTTGGATTATATATATATAAGAAATTACATTTGCATAATTGAAGAAAATCCGGACCGTGCTTCGACTTGCATACACGACAATAATTAACAGTAATAATAAAGCATAAACGGAAGCAAGTAATACCCCAGCGAGAATGGGCATGTTCCTCCTTATGTCCCCTTCACATTCATTAAACTCCATCACCGGTGTCCGACCCCAGAGGCGCTACCCCGGGCGACTATTGAATTTTAGGAAAACGTGCAACGAATGCAACTCCCACCATCACTCCCAACCGTGGCTATCAACTCCTGACGGGCCACGATTGATGCTTAATTTTGGGAAGAGCACCTCAGATTACACCCTGGACGCTCGTCCCTAGATGCAACCTCCGGATACCATCCCGGGCCCATTTAAATAACAATACATTATCTTTTGCTCGCGTTTGAAGAACATTATAAGTTAAGGCCAAAAGGGCATTTAGGCAAATGTGTATGACGACAAAGGGGGTAAATCCTAAGTCAAACCGTCACGTAAAGGAAAGAGTTTTCTTGCCCTTTGAAAACAAAATGATTTAGAGATATCTATAGATACAAGTTAATATCAAAACATTTGTTATAAAATCATGAAAATATAGATTAAATATCTAATAGATATATGAGAAGAGAAACCAAAGTAAGATGAGCACATAAGGGTAGTTCGCAATAATTTAAAAGAAATTCTTACTCCGTTTGAAAGCATTTTAATATCCTCACCTGGAAGCACGAAAATGACAAAGACAACCCAAGCTATGCCTTGAAAAGACGGCCTGAAACTAATAGACGACAAGAACCAATTAAGACAAGACAAGACAACGACTCACAAAGACTACAACACATGAATAACCAATAAACGTCATGTAGCAATTAAATTTACAATTAAAATGCAATTAAATCAATTAAACGGAAAATATACAATTAACGATGCTAAACATGCTCAATTGAAATTCTAATTGCGCATTCACGCTTACAATATTATAAAGAAGCACTCATGCGATTTTCAGATTTTTCGGACGACATTCAAAAATTGGGAAAAAAGCCCTAAACGAAAAAGGCTCGATTCAAGCTCCGAACGAGGTCGGAATTTTGAAAACTTTACAAAATATTCATCCTTGAATCATATGGAAGCTATAGGTGAAAACGGCTCGATTTTAGGGGGTCGTATGCAAAAAGTCAACTTTTATTTTTGGCCAATTGACCCCATTACCTTGAGCAACTAAGGAAAAAGGCTGAAAATTTGGTTAAGGCATTCGCACGGCCTAACACACGGCCTTGTGCACGGTCTTGAGCACGCACTCAAGACCGTGTAAGCTGAAACAAGCGCGCACGGGCTTGCGCACCGGCGTGCGCAGGCCGGTGCAAGATAAAAGTCAACTTTTATTTTTGGCCAATTGACCCCATTACCTTGAGCAACTAAGGAAAAAGGCTGAAAATTTGGTTAAGGCATTCGCACGGCCTAACACACGGCCTTGTGCACGGTCTTGAGCACGCACTCAAGACCGTGTAAGCTGAAACAAGCGCGCACGGGCTTGCGCACCGGCGTGCGCAGGCCGGTGCAAGATAAAAGTGTTGCGCACGGTCTTGCCAAGACCGTGCGTTGGACCGTGTGGTTCTATCTAACAGGTGCAGAAACGCGATTTCAAGGTTTCTCACGAGGGTTTCATCCTAAAATCAACTAGGGTGGATTCTATAGCTAAAATCAACATATAAAATTCACACTCATGCTTTGTATACATTAATAGCTACCATTTGATCCGAACTACACAAAATGGTAAACTCTAACCTATAAATTCATCAAATTATCAATTATTCATATCAATATAAAAACTAGAAAATAGGAGGATTTAATGGGTGAATTGAAATGGGGAAAGAAGATTACCGGTAGAGAATTGAATGAGGGTCGTATATTTGGTCTCGGAATTTCGATTGATCGAGCGACGGATTCGGAACGGAATTTCTCTTTCTCTCCTTCTTCTTCTCCCTTTCTCCTTCTCTTCTCTCCTTCTCTCTCTCTCTCGATTTTTGGTGTGTTCAAGAGTGTGCAAGAGAGTGTGCACAAGAGGGTGTAAGTGTGTTCAAGGTAGTGTGGGTGTGTTCAAGATGGTGCAAAGGTGTTTCAAGGGAGTGTGGGTTCGTTTAGAGATTAGATTAATTTCGAGGGGTGGAAAATGTAATTATAAATGGTTGAGGATAGGGAATTAAATTAAATAACTTAAAATTATCTAACGAAGGTAATCCTTTCATATAAAATTCAACGAAATGTCGAATAATTATTCAGAGAATATATTCGGGAATTTTGGGTCGTTACAATACTCCCCCCTTCAAAAGAATCTGTCCTCAGATTCTCCTCCGAATCTCGGGGTTGATTAGGGGAGTATATTATGGCATTTAAAACTTATTCAAACAAAAATCGCACAATTAATACACAGGCAATTAATTAAAACGAACAATTAACAGTTAAATTCAATTAAGCATTTAATGCATAGTCCATACATAATAGTTCAAATAAAAATCAAATTACAATTAGAATGAAAATGACGAGAAATAGAGGAAAATGATGCCGACTAAGAATTGGATGCTCCAGAACTAGGCGGCATGCCAAGATGGCTGAGATAGCTAGCGAGCTGCTCAGTGATAGACCTCTCAAGGTCGGAAATCTGCTCCCGGAGTTCAGTGTGGCTGCGTTGGGCCTTGAGTCTGATCTCCCGCAGGTCGGCCGACTGTTGGTTCAGTCGCTCAGTAGTCTGCTCCGCGAAGCTTGTGAAGCGGTTTCCCCAAACCGTCCACCTATCGGTCTCCCATCGGCTTCGGGTCTCCGACTCAGATTATTGGTACTGAGTCCACTGCTCCTCACTTAGCCTATGCCATTGTGAGGATCCAACCTGGTGCTGAGTCGGGTAGTCATCGAAGCTCGGCTGGAAGTGAGCCTCTTCGGTTCTAGGAGGGTCAGGTACATACGGGACCTGTTGAGGATCGAAGCCTCCTGCTTCGTATAGTTGTTCTAGCATTTGCTCCTCAATTTCTTGTCGATCCCTTTCAGGTTGACCTCCTGCTCGGATGTCCTCTTCGACATCATCGTCACTCTCAGCGGCGGCTTCCTCTGCCGTCATCGGTACATATCTACCGTGTCACCCTCTAACTTTCCTGCAAAGTTTCATCTGGGCGAATTGCTTGTAAGAAATTGTCGAATCATCTGCTCCTACCGGGGCCATTCGATCCATGCCGGTCACGCCGGCACACTCGAGGATCGCGGTGATGTAGGACCCAATTCTGATTTCTCCCTTTGGCCGGGTGCCTACATACTCCACATATCGAAGGAAGAACATGATGCCATTGACTGCTTGCCTTCGGACCGCGCAATCCAAGACATAAAGTTCCTCAATGTTGATTGAACCGTAGCTATCTCCTCTAGCAAAGACGGTGCATGAGAGGAATCGGTGAAAAGTCCTCAAGGCGGAATCACGAAGGTCGGTTGCCTTCAATTTCCCTTGTTGGAAGGGCCTCCTAGAAGTGGAGACATTTCTCCAAGCCTCGGCCTCGGACCAACCCACTTCTCGGCTTATCATTCCCCGAATGGGTAGCCCAAAATGTACCGTTAACTGTCAGAGAGTGAGCTCATAATCCTTGTTGAAAGCTCGGAACTCTATCTTGAAAGGTAGCTCGGCGTCGTCTTCGTGGGGAATTATTTGAAGTGTTGCAATGAATTCGTAGACAAGCCGGGGATACGAATTCTTTCTCATATCCAAGAATGTGGTCCACCCCACGTCTTCAATGTACCGAGCGATACCGTCGCCAAGTCTCAAATTCCCCAATGCTTCTATATCGAGGAACTTCGTAGAGAAAACCGGGCGTTCGTGCATCCGTCTAAAAATCTTGGCTTGGAAGGCATTTGAAATATCCACATTAAATGGAAGTGGGGATGAAGGGTCATCTCGCCTCCTCCTTCGTCGAGAACCTTCGGCGGCCATGTAAGAAGGCTGTTTGAGGTTTGTTGGGTTGAATTTGGTGAAATTCCTCACTCGGGAATTTCGTCGAACACTTGGCAGGCGTGTATTTTGGGCTATGATTTGTGTATGATCAGCTCGGCGGATCATCCCCAAAAACCAACTAATGAAATAGTGCAATGCCGGCTACGTACCTTCCAAAAATTACGAAAATCCACCGGACGGATTGAAAGTTATAGGCTTGCAAAGTTGGAAGGATGAAATTGGGGGAAAAATTGAGGTTTCTGCTGCTGGAACGAGAGAGAAAAGGGGAGAATTGAGTTTCTGTTGCTTCTGCTCGCGAAAAAGAGGTTTAAATGGGCGAAGGGGCACGCACGGGCGTGCGCTGGCCCGTGTGGGGCGGTTCGGCCGGTTCAGCGGTTTAAACGCTGAACTGGTCTGCACGGTCTTGAGCTGGGCCACATGGTCTTGACCAAGACCGTGCGTTGGGGCATGCAAGCACCCCTGAGTCGAATAAAATGGGCAAAAATTACTAAAATACCCCGGATTTAATCCGGAGTTCAACCAAACAATAATTACATAATATCGCGCACTTAATAAATTGAAAGACGAGAAATTATGAATGTTATGAATATGCACGGTACCTTTATTCCAAGAGACGAAGTCTGGTCTAGTTATTATTTTATTTTTTTCATCCTTCGATCCCTCGATCTCGGTAGTTCCTCGACTCCTTCAATTACCCTTTTTCTTGTTGGGGCATTGGTCGACAAGGTGATTGGCGGCACCACAAATGAGGCACAGCCCAAGTCTCTTTCTACACCTCTCGGCGACGTGGTTCGGCTTCTGGCAATGAGTGCAGAGGATGATACTCCCGCTGGACCCGCTAGTCGTGGTTCCTTCCTTGTGAGAAGTCGTGCGGACGACCACTGGAGTTACAGGTTCATGTGGCCGGTTCTCTGAGGTAATCAATCGAGCATCTCTAGCTCTTATTTCAAATTCTGCTTCGGCTCGCAAAGCTCAGCCGACAGCCTCCGCATAAGAACAGCGGTCGAGTCCTATGAGCACTTGGCGGATTTTGTGCCTCAACCCGCATATAAATCTTGCGGCTCTGTACCTTTGGTCTGGCTCCCGGTTAGGAGAGTAGTTAGTCATGTAGGCAAATCTGGCATCGTATTCTGTCACGCTCTCTCCTCCCTGAGCTATTTCTATCTCTCCCGTCGGATACGGGTACGATGATCCTGGCGTAGTCTGGAGTGGGGGTAGTGACGGATCTGATCGAGCTTTCTTGCGCGGCATACCTGCGTTCACAACTATTTGGCAAAATAGGTGCATGTCTTGTGAGAAATGATGCCAATAATTTGTAAACACATAAAGCATGCTCGACACCCAATGAAAATCCTATCGACACACTCTACGACAGACCAAACCAAGTAAAACACACAAAGATTTCCACAATCGACTCGCGTTGCATCTTCCTTAGTACAAAAATTCATAAAAGATTGCCAGTCGGTTAATTAAGCCAACCGTAATCGTCTACAATTTTAAGCACCAAGATAAGACGAACACTCGTCAAAACACGAACTGGACACGAACTAACACAATTCAAAAGACACAAAAGACAAGACAGACGAGATACTAAAGCTTTTGGTTCCTTTTCGGGAACCTAGGCTCTGATACCACTGACTATAACGCCCCTTTCCGTAGGCGGAGAAAGGACACCACATCCGCACCGAGACGAACTCCCAAACGTGGTAGATGTACCCCATTTAAAAATCCATCCCGGTGAACGGCGACACTCAATCTATACCGGCAACAACGTACCTAGTCCAACAATAAAAACCAACAGAGATAACAGAGTGCGGAAGCTATAAATTATATATATCCATTAAACATGCAAAGCTACACGGGGCATCAATTAACATAAATCAATATTCCAACAAATACATAATTAACAAGTCAATGCTCAACAAGTATCCATCACATCATCGAATATCAATCATCATTAATATATCCATTTCTACTGACAAAACAATTAATAATAAAAGACAGACTGTTGTTGGACACTACTGACAATTACCAAAAGACACGAATACCAAGACCTATGACCCGTTGTTGCCAACCGACATGAGAGGTGACAACGCCACCTGTCAACCTGAAGTAAGAATCAAAATAGTGGGGGTGAGTATAAAAGACACTCAGTGAGGGTAAAGAGGGAACAAGTACGAGCCACGTTTCCGGGTTTGGATTATATATATATAAGAAATTACATTTGCATAATTGAAGAAAATCCGGACCGTGCTTCGACTTGCATACACGACAATAATTAACAGTAATAATAAAGCATAAACGGAAGCAAGTAATATCCCAGCGAGAATGGGCATGTTCCTCCTTATGTCCCCTTCACATTCATTAAACTCCATCACCGGTGTCCGACCTCAGAGGCGCTACCCCGAGCGATTGTTGAATTTTAGGAAAACGTGCAACGAATGCAACTCCCACCATCACTCCCAACCGTGGCTATCAACTCCTGACGGGCCACGATTGACGCTTAATTTTGGGAAGAGCACCTCGGATTACACCCTGGACGCTCGTCCCTAGATGCAACCTCCGGATACCATCCCGGGCCCATTTAAATAACAATACATTATCTTTTGCTCGCGTTTGAAGAACATTATAAGTTAAGGCCAAAAGGGCATTTAGGCAAATGTGTATGACGACAAAGGGGGTAAATCCTAAGTCAAACCGTCACGTAAAGGAAAGAGTTTTCTTGCCCTTTGAAAACAAAATGATTTAGAGATATCTATAGATACAAGTTAATATCAAAACATTTGTTATAAAATCATGAAAATATAGATTAAATATGTAATAGATATATGAGAAGAGAAACCAAAGCAAGATGAGCACATAAGGGTAGTTCGCAATAATTTAAAAGAAATTCTTACTCCGTTTGAAAGCATTTTAATATCCTCACCTGGAAGCACGAAAATGACAAGACAACCCAAGCTATGCCTTGAAAAGACGGCCTGAAACTAATAGACGACAAGAACCAATTAAGACAAGACAAGACAACGACTCACAAAGACTACAACACATGAATAACCAATAAACGTCATGTAGCAATTAAATTTACAATTAAAATGCAATTAAATCAATTAAACGGAAAATATACAATTAACGATGCTAAACATGCTCAATTGGAATTCTAATTGCGCATTCACGCTTACAATATTATAAAGAAGCACTCATGCGATTTTCGGATTTTTCGGACGACATTCAAAAATTGGGAAAAAAGCCCTAAACGAAAAAGGCTCGATTCAAGGTCCGAACGAGGTCAGAATTTTGAAAACTTTACAAAATATTCATCCTTGAATCATATGGAAGCTATAGGTGAAAACGGCTCGATTTTAGGGGGTCGTATGCAAAAAGTCAACTTTTATTTTTGGCCAATTGACCCCATTACCGTGAGCAACTAAGGAAAAAGGCTGAAAATTTGGTTAAGGCATTCGCACGGCCTTGTGCATGGTCTTGAGCACGCACTCAAGACCGTGCAAGCTGAAACAAGCGCGCACGGGCTTGCGCACCGGCGTGCGCAGGCCGGTGCAAGATAAAAGTGTTGCGCACGGTCTTGCCAAGACCATGCGTTGGACCGTGTGGTTCTATCTAACAGGTGCAGAAACGCGATTTCAAGGTTTCTCACGAGGGTTTCATCCTAAAATCAACTAGGATGGATTCTATAGCTAAAATCAACATATAAAATTCACACTCATGCTTTGTATACATTAATAGCTACCATTTGATCCGAACTACACAAAAAATGGTAAACTCTAACCTATAAATTCATCAAATTATCAATTATTCATATCAATATAAAAACTAGAAAATAGGAGGATTTAATTGGTGAATTGAAATGGGGAAAGAAGATTACCGGTAGAGAATTGAATGAGGGTCGTATATTTGGTCTCGGAATTTCGATTGATCGAGCGACGGATTCGGAACGGAATTTCTCTTTCTCTCCTTCTTCTTCTCCCTTTCTCCTTCTCTTCTCTCCTTCTCTCTCTCTCTCTCGATTTTTGGTGTGTTCAAGAGTGTGCAAGAGAGTGTGCACAAGAGGGTGTAAGTGTGTTCAAGGTAGTGTGGGTGTGTTCAAGATGGTGCAAAGGTGTTTCAAGGGAGTGTGGGTTCGTTTAGAGATTAGATTAATTTCGAGGGGTGGAAAATGTAATTATAAATGGTTGAGGATAGGGAATTAAATTAAATAACTTAAAATTAGCTAACGAAGCTAATCCTTTCATATAAAATTCAACGAAATGTCGAATAATTATTCAGAGAATATATTCGGGAATTTTGGGTCATTACACTTTCATTACTGTATTGTTATTGATTATTGTTAATGCCAGTCGGAGCACATTCCGGATTTTCTTCATTTCTGCATATGTATTTTCTTATATATACATTAAAACCCGGAAGCGTAGCTCGTACTTGTTCCCACTCATACCTTCACTGAGTATCCTTTATACTCACCCCTCTTTACTTTGATTCTTACTTCAGGTCGACAGGTAGCGTTGTCACCTTTCATGTCGGTTGGCAACAGCGGGTGTGAGTCTTGAGTTTTGCGTCCTTTGGTATTGTCGGTAGTGTCCAACAACAGTCCGTCATTATTTATTTGAATTGAATCTCTCCGTTACTTGAATTTCTATGTAGAATAGTAATATTATTGAATTATTGAGCTTCGATTTTGATGATGAATGGTTGAGCATTGATATATGATAATTGATGCCCCGTGTGGCTTTAAATGTTGAATTGATATTTACTTTAAGCTTCCGCACTCTGTTATTTCTTTTGGTTGTTGTTGTTGGGCTAGGATCGTTGTTGCCAGTATAGATCGAGTGCTTGCCGTTCGCCAGGATGGATTTTTGAATGGGGTACATTTACCTTGTTTGAGAATTCATCTCAGTGCCGATGTGATGTCTTTTTCCTCCTACGAAAATGAGCACTACAAAGTCCTACAAAGAATACTTCTAACCCTAAACATAATATAAACCTACTTAAAATACTAATTCTAGTTTCTCACAACACCCATCATGCCACATATACTAGTTATTTATTAGTTTTAAGACAGGAAAAGAGATTGAGATAATAAATAGATCACCTTGTCATCAAATTCTCGGGACACTTTCTCGATGGTAGCACATTTAGGATCCTAAAGTCAAGAAAGGCACCTTGTTAACAATCTACAAATCAAATATTCGGGGTCATGTATTAAAATTAAAATATACAATACATTATAAAATAATTTTATAAAATACATTATGTATATAGAATAATTTCACTTACACCTGTCGACTATGACTCTATCTAATAGTTGAGGGGGTGTTGCAATATTTACCCTTAAGTTGAGGGGTGTAAGTGTAATTATCCGATCCTTTTTTTATGTTAACAGTTATTAAAGGTAAAATGGTTATTTTGCAACTTTCCGTTAAGTTTTTAAGTTTCTGATAAGGTTAGGGGGTTTGTCTCTACGTAATTTCTAATAGTCGATGGGGTCTTGTTGTATTTTCATCTAAGTTGAGATTGTGTAAGGGTAGTCATTCCTAATTTGCATTGATGTGAATAAGCTTTCAACGCAATTGACATATATGATCATCAGTTCAAAATAATACATATTAAGCTGGCAAATTAGGAGCCACTTATATGTAATTCACTTTCACATTTTAAATCACTAGTTTCATCGCCATAAGTGAAAGTCAAAATTTGGGATGTAACTCTGTGTATCGGAGTCAAGAATTTAGGGAGAGAGGAAGATTAAAATATAGTATGATTTTTTATAGTACGTATAGAGGCACAACCACAAATTCATAAAATTTGTATTTTAAAACAAAAAAATAAAAATAAATTGTGGGGGCTGCCATGAATAAGTCCCACGAAACACGAACACGGCTACGAAATTTTTTTTTGATATTTTATATTAGAGAAGTGTCCGACACGATATGATATAGCAAGTTAAAACTTTTAAAAATGTCTGTAAATTATAGGCAATGTCATGTCAGAGTATTAATAAAATGAATTGTGATATCTAGAAACTCTTAGTTAGAAAATACATCTGATTTTCCGAACTAACTTAACTATCAAAGAAAATAATAATAATAATAATAATAATACTAAGAGCAAAGGTAGAAAACGTTATCAAGGATACAAACCTAAGTTCATGTTTAAGACTTTAATTGCCCTTAACCAAAGTTCTAGCCTATGTTCCATACGACCACAATTTATCATTGTAATTGCTGTGGGTTATTATTAAATCGCACTTTAGCTACCAAAATTATCATTAGCAGCACGAAATTAGGATAACTTTATGGTTAGCCAACCCGAATTACCTCTCAATTCCTTAAAATACTCGCTGCATTTAAGATTAGGTAAGGCTATCAATCACACAGTTGACATGAGCTACTCACTTTACAAATGAGGCACTCCTCTTATCCATGATTGTACTATTATTATTATGGTTTTTTCTTTTTTTGGTGGATATTATATATTATGGTTAATTACATTTAGATTTCATGCGAATTTGCTAAACTCTAATTTGCAACTTCCTTAGTCAAATAACTACAGTTACATTCCATATCAGTTTCATAATTTTTTTTAAAAAAACTCAATTTTTAGGATTTTCTAGAAATATTCTATTAAAATTTTGACATAAACCTAATATATTTGGGTATTTTTTATAATTATGAAAGATATGTGGGGTGTAACTGTAATTGTTTGACTAACAATTTTTAGGATTTTCTAGAAATATTCTATTAAAATTTTGACATAAACCTAATATATTTGGGTATTTTTTATAATTATGAAAGTTATGTGGGGTGTAACTATAATTGTTTGACTAACAAGGTTACGATTTGTAGTTAACAAACTCATTTGGGGTCTAAATGTAATTAATCTTTATTATTATTGATTTATATTATCGTATATTGAATTTCACTCCCATATATAAACAATCTATAATTTCACTCAAGTTATGAATTTATTTAGCAATTTATAATTTAACTAATCTAATGTTTATTTACATTGCTTATGAATAGATAAAATAGCTACTACTTTTCCACTAGATTATTATCCATAGTGATAACTCAATTAGTCTAAGGCCTACCTCTAAGCAAATCCAAGTAAACATGTTTTATGATTTATTATGTAACCTATCTAGCAAATCTAAATAAGTAAAGTAGCTCTATAACTTAAAAGGAATTAACCAACATTTACAAAAGTTGAACTAATTCTGCAATTTAAAATTTAAGAGTGAAAGTTGAAAGGAATGGGCTGGAGATAGCCAAAAATGGGAAATGCTATGAGAATAAAGAGAATATTCGATGATATCCAAATTGTATTTTTTTAAAAGATATTTAAAATGTATTTTCTTCAAAAAATAATAGAAAAATATTAAAATTTAAAAAAAAAAAAAAATCCAAAGAAAAGGTCCCTATTTCACAAAAGCCAGCCAACCATCCCAGTTGCAGATTTTCATCAACAAGTTGGTTCAATATCATTCTGAATCACAAAAAGTACACCATACATGAAACTCTGAAAAGTGAATACCAAATAGAGAAAGCAGATTGTAAAAACGAGAACAGAATTATTGCCAAATCAATTCAGATAATAACTCCACAAATTAAAAAGACAAATCCAAATTGTTTCTAAAAAAATTAATCTAACAATACCATAAAAAATAACTGAACTAAAAATCTCAAGCAGGCACAGAATTCCCAGTTGAGGATGTCCACACTATATCTTTAAGCGCCGGTCTAAGCTCTTTGCTGCAGAACTGATTGTACTCCAGAGTATCACCGCTTGATTTCTTAACCTCCACCACCAGAAACGACGGCGCCACCGCAAAGATGTCCGCCGCTATTCCCAGTTTACCTTTTCTTCCACTCTCTTGCCCCTGTAATCTCACACAAGAATCACTTTTCTTAATATTAAATTTCTTCGTTCTCGCTACTTCCTCCAGCTTAGAAATCACACTGCTAGCAGACCTCGTGGTGGCAAATCTCAGCTCTTCTTTCTCAACCCTCTTCTTCTCTTCAAAAAGGGGAGACAAATCAAATCCTTCAGATAAAGAGATTATATGGAAAGCATTCATAATCTCTGTTTCCTTCCCCTTTCCGTAGTTCGTCTCGTCTTCTACAGCAAATTCCTGCTCTTCCTTGGATTTCATGCTTTTGGACATGGATTTCTTGAACCACGAGGATTCCATGATTTTTGAGATGGTTATCCTCGTGCCGGGATTTGGATCCAGCATTTTCGTGATTAATCTACGGGATTCCGGGGAGAACCACGGCGGGCACTTGAAATCTCCTCTGTAAATTTTTCTATACATGGCAACAATGTTATCATCCTGGAAAGGTAAATAACCTGCCAAAAGAACATAAAGTATCACGCCGCACGACCAAATATCAGCCTTAGCGCCGTCGTATCCTTTCTTTCCGATCACCTCCGGCGCGACGTACGCAGGAGTTCCGCACGTCGTGTGCAGAAGGCCGTCCTGTCGGAGATGGTCCGTGAAAGCGCTCAGCCCGAAATCGGTGACCTTGAGATTCCCGCCTTCGTCTAGGAGGAGATTTTCCGGCTTGAGGTCGCGGTGGTAAACGCCGCGGCTGTGGCAGAAGTCGATGGCGGAAATCAGCTGCTGGAAGTAATTCCGAGCAGCCTCCTCCCGCAACCGCCCCTTCGAAATTTTGGCGAAGAGTTCGCCGCCGCGGACGTACTCCATGGCGAAGTAGATCTTCGTCTTGCTAGCCATGACCTCGTGGAGCTCGACGATGTTGGGGTGGTGCATCATCTTCATGACGGAGATCTCCCGCTTAACTTGCTCCATCATCCCGACGCGAATCACCTTCTCCTTTCCCACGACCTTCATGGCCACGCTCTTTCCAGACTGCAGATTCCTCGCGTGGTACACCTTCGCAAACGTACCGTGGCCCAACACTCGGCCCAGTTCGTATTTCCCTTGAAGCACGCCACATTTCTCATCGGACGCCATGTGAGAGAAAATTCGGTGGTACTGATTTAGTGTATAAGTAGTTTAGAAAAGGGAGCTATAAACAGAAGTCGGATGGTATTTCTGCTGAAGACGGTGGTGGTGGTGGTGATGATTTCAACTTTCACCCGTCTTCTACGTATTTCCGATGACAAGTACGGCCGCTAGTGAGCGGTATCTTTGACCTTCCGCCGCCAAATTGGGGGTTAGAAACCGGTGCTCTTATCATCTCTCTGCATTCCCTGATGGGGATTTCTCCGATTATGCGAAGAGAAAAATAGGGGAAAAGATTTAGGGTTTTCAGTTTTCACAATCAATCAATAATTGATAATTTGGAGTTTCAATATTTTCTTCTTCCTGTGGCGGAAGTGATGGATTTATAGCTGGCTTTGAGGGTATATCTGTCAATTTAATTTTCTGCCGGGCTGTTTTAATCCAACGGTCGACACGCAAGGTAACTATACGCGTATCGAGATCTTAGCAGGATGGTAACTGATTAATTGGATCTGTGTGAATTATTGTGGACTGACACGTGTGCAGCACGTGGGACTATGGCTTACCGTTTGACAAACCGAGGTTTTATTACCATTTTACCCTTCTCGCCGAGTTGTGCCGGCTTGCCGCATTTGGTATATTCTTTTTACCGATTACGAGCTCACCGTGCTGTAAATTGTAATAGTGTAATCCGTGAATAAAAAAGAATCATTTTTGATAATGTTATTTTAATTGGTATAATTATAAATTAATCCCTCTCATTTCATAAATTATAAAAAAAATTCTTGATATTTTATTATTCGTATAAAATTTATTAAGATATAGCAAGTATATACTTTAAACTATATTGATTCTTATACATATGGGCAAAAGAGAAAGACGCTTCTGATGGTATAGACATAACTGAAATCCGATTAGTTGTTACAAGAAGTATAAAACCAGTGGTGGAGGCGACTCTTCACCTTACGAGGGCGCCTCAATTTTCATTGGAGGTTATCATGGTGTATATATTTGGTAGTGTCTTATGTTTTGAAACCCGGACTGGAGGTCAAATCGGAGGCCTTACTGGTCACCGGTTCGATCGGTTTGACCACCGGTCGAACCGATGTGACGTCATAATTACGTAATAATTATATTTAAATATATATAATAATAGTAATATTAAAAAAATAGAAAAATATACAAAATAAGAAAAAAAATAAAAAAATATACCAAAAAATATATAAAAAAAATTTCAACCATGTGTAAAACACGAACAGCAGCTGCAACTTGACAAAGCATATCCATAAACAAACAAATTACAATTAAACAAACAAATTGAATAAAGAAAGAAAGTGAGAAAAGAAGAACAAATTACAGACTTTTGGTCATAGTCTCGCCGGCGTCTCGGCATTGGCGCCGGCGAGTGGATGGTGGCAAATGGGGAAGCGATGCTGCTGCTGTAGCGAGGTTTTCTCAGTTCTCAAACTAATTTGGCAAGGGTTTCCCGTTTCTGTCTAATTTCTGTTTCTCACAATTGACGATTTACAAAGAAAATAAAAAGTGGGTTCAGAAGAGTGAAAATATTGATGCGTTTTCAAAGAAAAAAGAAAAAAAGAAAAATAAAAAAATCATGGAACCAGTGGTCAACCGATTCGATTAGCAACTGGGTTTTAGGGGTCACCCGGACCGGTAGGCCTATCGATTACCGGTTGGACCGGTCGAACCGGCCGGTCCGATCCGGGTTATAAAACATAGGTAGTGTCATAAATAATGTGCCACAAATAACCTACGAAGAGGAAGATTCTAAATCCCGTCCCGTTTAATTAAATCTCAAAATAGTAGAGGTAAATCACCCTATTTTAATTAAGAAGTGTGACACCAATTTAATTTCTTGGTGTACAGTAATTGAGGTGAACTTTTATTAGGAATCTTTGAAGTGGTCATTTATTTTGGCACCATATGAGTATTTCTAGGCTTAAATGTACTTTCGTAGATAATTTTACTGGAACTTTACCAAAGTAAAATATGAATTATTGTAGTGTAAAATGAAATATTGATATCATCATAAATTCAGAGTTTCAACCTATGAAATCTATCCAAAATCTTACTGATTATTTAGTAAAATATGATTTTATTTGAATATTAATCCCTTTTTAAGGTATGTTAACTGATGTAGTTTTATAGGTGAGGTGTTAATTATTTTTTCCATTTCCCGATTTCCGTGCAAGAACTTCATGATCTGATTTTCGATCATGTACATCCGCCATGAAGTAAAACACGTCAGACACATAACAAATAAAAAAAAAAAATTCTAGTCTTTTTCGAAGTGATAAATACCAAGTTACTATATTTATGTACATAATGCATGAATATTTCTAAAAAATTTTATGGTTTATATTGTTGTATTCATGATGTATTATGTCTATATCCACATATTTGTATCTCTGCATCCCAATTCTGCATTTGTGATGTATTATGTCTGTATCCACATATTTATGTCATTGCATCACAAATTCTCATACCTGTGATAATATGTTTGTGCATCACAAATTGACATGCTTCAATAGTTCAATTGGTAATAGCTATTTTCTTGTTAAGAAATGAATTCTGACCTAACTCAATTTCCAAAAATAAATTCAAAAGGAAAAGTTTGTCAAATAATTATATATTGAAAATTATATCTTTGATTTTTCAATATAGAATGGTTTAAAAATACGGTGACCAATATTTTGATTCTCATGTGAGCATATAAAAATTTCACTTCTCTTATCATTTCTCTCTTCACCCTTCAAAATTAAGGTTTAACACATGATTACATCAAATATAAGACTACTCTGTCTCTGACAAACAAACAAAAAAAAAAATGAAATATAAGAATATAAATTGAAAAATGAAATCTAATATTTTATTAAAGAAACTTTTTATAAATATGAATAATTTAAAATAGAAAAAAAGGTTTGATATATCCAATAATGTCACGTCAGGAATTAGGCCCATAACATTGTAACTCGTAACTAGTGAATCAGTGAATTGCTATGGCCCTCGAAAACAACAGATGCCGAAGAGTATGACCTTCACCAGATGTTGCCAATCACTAAATAATTTCTCAATTTGCTGAAAAAAAAAAAAAAAAAGAAGAAGGCTAAATATATTTCTTAGAATTTGTTACTCTTTTATAGCATGGATTTGCAAATTCTTATGTTTTTGAAGATACTATTAATTTATTAAATTTTATTTGAGTCGTAAAAATAATGAGTGTTTGAGAAATAAATAGTGAAAAGTTAAAAATAAATGTTGAACTTTATTGCAAGAACTTTATTGATAAGCTTAAAGTGATCATTGCAACGAGTCGCTTCTTGGTAATTTAAATGATGATAATCATAGTGTGCTTAGAGTCTTTGATAGTCATTATTTTTCCTTTGTTCATCGTGGTGTTAGTAATAGAGTAATTCATATTTTCGTTGAAAATAATGCAGTATCGGTTTAGCATGGTTGGTTTGGATATTGTTCCAGCTCTAGCTTATGAATTTGGAATTTCTAATTTAAGCTTATAAAATTTCTCCCCTCATATCTTAAAATAAATAAATAAACAAACTTTCATTTATTTATAATAATAAATAGAAATTAGAAGATAAAAGCTAAGGCTAAAAATTGAGCATTTATTATTTCTGATTTAACATATTTCTACTTACAAGTTACAATTAATAAACAAAAACTAATTTTTCAAACACATCCAAAATATTTAGAAAAAAGTAAAAACATCAAAGTTATTTATTTTTTAGACTTTTCAAACACACAACTAACTATACTATTTTTCATTTTTCTTTTTAAGTTAATTATACTAACTTCATTAAACCCACTATTTTATCAATTAAACAAAAGAAAAATCTTTGATCAAAACAATAATTCAGATCATCAGGAGGAAGTGAGAAACTACTCTTTTTGTCTTTTTCAATATTTTCAAAAACAATAATTCAATATTCAATATTTTTATAATTCATATAGATGGCTGTGGAGTCTTTGGGGTGTGAGACGAGATGACTGAATTCAAAGAAAGCACACAGTAATAGTATTATTTGTTTGGCGGTTGAGAATACGATTTTGCCCACGGATCGATGGTCGGCCCAGATATTTTTTCTGTTGGTTTGTCATTTACCAAAAAAAAATTTATAAAATTGATTAATTAACCAATTGTGCGGACTTATAAATGATAATACACGAGTGCTTCTAAAAGTTCTATTCTATCATATTGTGTCCGATACTGTATCAGATATTTCTTTATTATGAAATATCGAAAAAAAAAAATCATGTTATCGTATTCGTGTCACCCTATAAATATTCCTGTTTCATAGGTGCAGATAAAAAACATTTATTGCCTAACTATAAATTTCTTGGGTTTCTTCTGGAGTAGGTTGGTTTTCGATTGTTTATCCCTTCGGTGGTTTCTTTATTTTATTTTTTCTTTTTTCTGTTTCTTTCCCAAATAAAACGGTTGGTTTTTTGAGAAATGGATATGTCAGGTAATCCGATTAATACTTCAAACTAAAAATAAAATTATTACAAAATTATGTTTCTTTTCAAAATAATACCAAAAATCTTAATTTATCCGTTTACTATTTAAAATTCCATGTCTTAGCACGGGATCCAGTTTATTTAATTAAGTAAATTAATTATTTTAGTTTTATTAATTTAATTATGATATAACTTTTAGTATCTGTTATTGTATTTTTTGTTCTCTCAATGAAATTACCATTGTGCCCCCATAAAATATGGCATCAGTAACTTTGAGTGTGTATTTAGTTGTACAAGAAACCCTACGTTAAGAGACTTGTAACAGAAATTCTGTTATTGAAAACTTTATAATATAAATTTCATTTTATCAGTTTTCACCAAAAGTATATATATATATATATATATATATATATATATATATATATATATATATATTAAAATACTATGAATATGATTAAATAAATCGGAACTTCGACTTTTAATTTAGCAAATTAACCTAGGACTAGGGAGCTAGCTAACTATTAACACAAGGTTTTCTCTAAAGAAAATAAGGTTTATCTTGATTATGTTTGAGGCAAGGAGGACTGATTACTGAAGTTGGTGTGCTTGGAAATTGTCAATTTCCTTTGTTGTCTTGTCTCTTGCTTTTAGTATTATCGGTCTCGTTTTCATCTTCTAGGGTTTGTGTATTACAGGTGGGACCAACGAGGGAGAAACTTGACTACTGCTTGCTCTCATTCTGTCGCGTCGAGCCAGGTAAGGGTTTTAAACTTCTTTCAACTGGAGCAAGGACATAGTTACTTAGGTTTGTGAAATAACTTACTATCTCGCTTTTCTTATTACTTGCTGTACTGACTTTACTATTTCCTTATGTGCTTAGTCAAACCTTTTGATAGCAAACCTATATATATACAAAATGATTTGAAATGCTTTCAACTAGAGACAAGTAACCTATTTGTTTTCAAAGTAACTATTTGATCTCTGAGGCACTTATAAGTAATGTCGTTAGGGACATCCGCTAGCATGCCCCGACGCGTACGGCGCTTATGAGTATTTCTTAGATCGTTACATCAACTTGTCTCAAAGGCCCCTTTGGTCATTCATACTTAACTGTTTGCATCATCTTTTCGAACGGCCCCTTTGGCCACCCAAACTGTTATTGATTTCAAATGCGAGCCTTGGACTGAATCATGACATTGGGCCCGGAGTATACAGGAGGTGAGCCTGGAGACGAGCGTCTAGGGCAAATCCCGATGTATACTTCTATGCGTGTTGACTTAAGCTGGTTAGGAGGTTGGCTAGTCTAAGTTGATGCGAACGGTGGTGCTAACCGCGTCTCCTTAATTCACTGTGTAACGACCCAGAAATCCAAGAATCATTGTGAGTTCTTTTTCGCGATTAATTATCCTTCTCAACCCTATTTCTCGTATTATGTGAATTATATCATATTATTTCATATACAACCTTATGTGATAATATTATGTGCGTATTTAAATTTCTTAATTGTTTAGCTTTCGTTAATATTAATATTGTTATATCTTACCAAAATGATTTAATTGGACTTTCTAAAATTACCGAAATACTCCTTCGTATTTTCGACATTTCGAAATATTTGATAAAAGTCTCGAACCCTCATTTGAACCCTTATTCGAAATAGAGAGAGCGAGAGAAGAAGGAAAAGAGGATTTTACTCCGAAGCCCTAATCGATCGTGCCGAGCTCGTTTCTCTGTGGAATTCCGTTCCGATCGAACCTAAACGATCCTCTCAACGAGACCTTGCTTTAGGTACCTTTTTCCCCAATTCTTTCTACGAATTTTTGATGTTTTGAGCTTATTTTTATATTTCGGAATTTATAGGATTTTTAATGAAATCGAACCCGTTTCTTGGTCATTTCTTGTGATTCTTGGATAGAAATATTCCTTACATGTTGCTTAATGATTGTTATAAATTGTGGGTGTCGATTTGTGCTCAAAATATGTTTTCAATGCATTTTTGGCTTGGGTTCGCGTTGAAATCGCGACATTCTGCTGTGTTCTGATAAACCGCACGGGCTAACGCACGGTCTTGATCAAGACCGTGCAAGAGCCCGTGTGCACCCCTTTGTGCCTGCACGGGCTCACGCCCGTGCACCTGGACCGTGCGGATGGCCGTGTGTAGTGCACGGTCTTGACACCGTGTTCAAGACCGTGCACAAGCCGGTGCAAATGCCTTAGGCGATTTTCCAGCCTTTTTCTTTGGTTGCTCTCGGGAAGTGAGTCAATGTATCGCCATTTTTGGTTGAATTTTTGCATACGGACTCCAAAAATTACACCGATTTCACCCATAGATCCCTTTTAAGTTGTAGATTAGTATTTTGAAATGTTTGTTGAATTTCGACCTCGTTCGGACTGTGAATAGTACAATTTTACGTGTATGTATTTTTTGAAACTTGTCGGAATTATTTGAAATTTACGTGGTAGCTTCCATAAATATTATTATTGGCATATGCATGCTTGTTGATTCATTTGATTAGCCGTTCGTCAAATAATTGCTTATTTGCGCTTTTAGAGTCGTTATTAATTCGTCTACGTCCTGTCTTGTCTACAGATCAGTCAGAGGTTGGTGAGCAGTGAGTTGTAGCTGCTAGGCTTTCTTTTTAGCACACCAGGTGAGGATTTAAATTATTTAAATTGGGCTTGAACATATATGTCTATGTATACTTGCGAAATCCCCGTATTCCCTTATTATTGGTATTAAGTATTTCGAGCATATACTTTATTGATTTTACCAACAAATCATTTAATATCAAATTATACATTAGTACCGAACATCGATTTGTTTTCAAAAGGGCAAGTAAACTCTTTCCTTTTAATGTGATGATTTGACTTAAGGCTTGGGTCTATGAGGAAAGTCGTTAGGGAAGTGCGCCAGTGCAACCCGACGCGTACGAACTTGTAGTTACCCCTTTGTTGTCACCACTTGCCCAATTGCCCGTTTGGCACTCAAACCCTTATTGTAACGCGAGCAAAATTGTGGACTTTTCTTTTTAATGAGGGCCCGGGATGGTATCCGGAGGTTGCATCTGGGGACGAGCGTCCAGGGTGTAATCCGAGGTGCTTCTCCCAAAATTAAGCGTCAATCGTGGCGTGTCAGGAGTTTGATAGCCACGGTTAGGAGCGATGGTCGGTGTTGCATGTGTTGCACGCTTTCCTTAAATTCACTATAGTCGAGCCTTGGGTTGCTCCTTGGTTCGACACCGGAGATGGAGTTTTTTTTATAATGTCTTGAGAAGAAATAAGGAGGAACAGGCCCACTCTCGCTGGGATATTTATTTATTGCTTTATATTGTTATTGTCTTTATTGATTCATTAAATATTTAAGTCGAAGCATATTCCGGTTTCTTCCTTATTGCATATGTATTTTTATTAAAACCCGGAAGCGTGACTCGACTTGCTCCACCTATATCTTCACTGAGTTCTTTGACTCACCCTCTTTTATTGGTTCTTGCCTCAGGTAGATTGAGAGACCGACATGTCTCACATGTCGGATTGGCAACAGTTCATAAATAGGCCTTTTTGGTTTTGCCGTTGTCTAAATTGTTGTCTATAACACTCTCGTTAGATTATTCTTGGTTTGGGCTTGTATTTATTGCTATATTGATCCCCACCCCTATATATTTACTTTATGTTGCCCCTGAATGGGCTGTGATGATATTGGATACTTAGATTGGCCCCGAAGTGGCATTTATGTTATTATATTTTAATTCGCTTCCACTATACGTATTCTGAACTGTTTAATTGTTGTGTCATTGGGGATCCGCTGTTGCTAAGAGTCGGGATAGACCCGTTGGCTTGTATGGGTTCTCGGGTTGAGGCGCCATTCTCGGCTTGGGAGTCCGTGCAGGTTCGGGGGCTCTAGAGCGGGGTGCTACAGTCTGAAGTGGTATCACAGCCTTAGGCTCTATTGTCTAGAAGTGTCGTGTCTAAGTCGTACGGCTATAGGTTTCGTGTTACTTTTCTTTACTTGCGATTTTATATGCTTATCGATACGTGATTACTTGAACATATCATTAACCCACATGCATTTTCAGCTCATTGTTCTCAGGTATAATGGTTCGACCACGTGGCCGACAGGATCCGCCTCCACCGCCAGAGGGTTTTCCTCCGCCCAACGCCTTCTATGATGCTGTTCGATTAATTGTTCAGCAGGCTCAGCAGGAGCAGCAGCAGCATCAGCCGCCACCACCGAACCCTCGAGATGCTACCGCCTGTACTATGGATCGCTTTATGTCATATCGCCCTACGGTCTTCGAGGGCGAACCATATGACCTCAAGGCTGAGGCCTGGATTTCTGAGCTGGAGCAGAAGACGAAGAGTATCAAATTCGTTCAATAAAATCCAGATTTGAATTCGAGAACAATTATCCGATCTAGATTTACGCATTATTCTAGATAATTCCTTGGTCGAATGGAAAGAATTAGGCGAAGAAGGCCCCACAGGGAATGAATGGGAAGATCGAAAGGTTGGAAGAAGAAATGATTTTTTGGTTAGACGCATGGAATTGGCTAAGCATTTTCTTCGAACAAATATAGAACCAGAATGGATGGTTTTGTGCCTATTACCAGTTCTTCCTCCTGAGTTAAGACCCATCATTCTTTTTTTATTCATTATTGGGGTTGATCAACTAAACCAGATATTAGGGCCCTGGATGTTGAGGATTTACAAAGGATAGAGCTCGCCGTATTTCTGATGAGGGGACCCGCCCTTGACTGGTGGCGATTTGTCGAGAGGAGATGGACGACTGCACAGACCCCACGCACTTGGGCACAGTTCCTTTATGAGTTCCATGCGAAGTATGTGCCCGAGATCGTTAGGGATCAGAGGGAGAGGGAGTTCATGAATCTCTCCCAGGGAGGTATGTCTGTAGGCCAGTACGAGGCCAAGTTTACCAGATTGATCGCCTATGCTCCTCACATGGCGACCGACGATAGGAGGATGGCGAGGAAGTTTAAGGAGGGTCTTCGTGATGAGATCCGAGCAGAGTTAGTTGGCAGTGACCTCCGTTCTTATGAGGAGGCTATGACGCGGGCTATGGCTATCGAGTCCGATCTTGGAGAGCTCCGTCGTAGGGCTCCTATTCCTGCTACCTCTAAGGGCGTGGAATTAGACCAAGGGGAATCTCCATAGGAACTAGTCTCTTAGATTTCGCTAGTGAGCGGTTCTTTTGGGCGGGCATCTACTGCAATGCAAGCTGCTGCCTTTGACTAAGGAAGGAGTGGGAAGTCGACTCAGCAGTTCCTGACGGGCCACGATTGACACTTAGTTTTGGGAAAAGCACCTCGGATTACACCCTGGACGCTCGTCCCCGGCTGCAACCTCCGGATACCATCCCGGGCCCATTGAAAGAACAATACATTATCTTTGCTCGCGTTCGAAGAACATTATAAGTTAAGGCCAAAAGGGCATTTAGGCAAGTGTATATGACGACAAAGGGGGTTAGTCCTAAGTCAAATCGTCGCAAAAAGGAAAGAGTTTTCTTGCCCTTTAAAAACAAAATGATTTGGATATACCTATAGGTACAAGTTGATATCAAAACATTTGTTATAAAATATATATTAAATATCTAATAGATATACGAGAAAGGAAATCAAAGGAAGATGAGCACATAAGGGTAGTTCGTAATAATTTAAAAGAAATTCTTACTCCGTTTGAAAGCATTTTAAAACCCTCACCTGGAAGCACGAAACGACAAGACAACCCAAGCTATGCCTTGAAAAGACGACCTGAAACTAATAGACGACAAGAACCAATTAAGACAAGACACGACAACGACTCACGAAGACTACAACACATGAATAGCCAATAATCATCATGTAGCAATTAAATTTACAATTAAAATGCAATTAAATCAATTAAACTGAAATATGCAATTAACGATGCTAAACATGCTCAATTGAAATTCTAATTGTGCATTCATGCTTATAATATTATAAAGAAGCACTCATGCGATTTTCAGATTTTTCGGATGACATTCAAAAATTGGGGAAAAAGCCCTAAACGAAAAAGGCTCGATTCAAGGTCCGAACGAGATCGGAATTTTGAAAACTTTACAAAATATTCATCCTTGAATCATATGGAATCTATAGGTGAAAATGGCTCGATTTTAGGGGGTCGTATGCAAAAAGTCAACTTTTATTTTTGGCGAATTGACCCCATTACCGTGAGCAACTAAGGAAAAAGGCTGAAAATTTGGTTAAGGCATTCGCATGGCCTAACGCACGGCCTTGTGCACGGTCTTGAGCATGCACTCAAGACCATGCAAGCTGAAACAAGCACGCACGGGCTTGTGCACCGGCGTGCGCAGGCCGGTGCATGAAAAAGTGTTGCGCACGGTCTGGCCAAGACCGTGCGTTGGACCGTGTGGTTCTATCTAACAGGTGCAGAAACGCGATTTCAAGGTTTCTCACGAGGGTTTCGTCCTAAAATCAACTAGGGAGGATTCTATAGCTAAAATCAACATATAAAATTCACACTCATGCATAGTATACATTATTAGCTACCATTTGATCCGAACTACACTAAAAATGGTAAACTCTAACCTATAAATTCATCAAATTATCAATTATTCATATCAATATAAAAACTAGAAAATAGAAGAATTTAATGGGTGAATCGAAATGGGGAAAGAAGATTACCGGTAGAGAATTGAATGAGGATCGTAGATTTGGTCTCGGAATTTCGATTGATCGAACGACGGATTCGGAACGAAATTTCTCTTTCTCTCCTTCTTCTTCTCCCTTTCTCCTTCTCTTCTCTCCTTCTCTCTCTCTCGATTTTGTTGTGCTCAAGAGTGTGCACAAGAGGGTGTAAGTGTGTTCAAGATAGTGTGGGTATGTTCAAGATGGTGCAAAGGTGTTTCAAGGGGGTGTGGTTCGTTTAGAGATTAGATTAATTTCGAGGGGTGGGAAATATAATTATAAATGGTTGAGGATAGGGAATTAAATTAAATAACTTAAAATTAGCTAACGAAGCTAATCTTTTCATATAAAATTCAACGAAATGTCGAATAATTATTCCGAGAATATATTCTGGAATTTTGGGTCGTTACAGTGGTCATCTTCATCGACGATATTCTGGTTTTCTCTAAGACAGTCGAGGATCACACCGAGCATCTTCGCATTGTGCTACAGACGCTTCGAGAGCATAGCCTATATGCTAAGTTTAGCAAGTGCGAGTTCTGGATCAACGAGGTTTCATTCCTTGGTCACATCATCTCCGGAAATGGGGTTGCTGTGGATCCATCGAAGATTGAGGTAGTGACGAGTTGGAGTCAGCCTAAGACGCCGACAGAAGTTAGGAGTTTCCTCGGATTGGCTGGATATTACAGACAATTCGTTAAGGATTTCTCCAAACTAGCGGCCCCACTCACGAAGTTGACTTGCAAAGATGTGTCCTTTCAGTGGGACGACGAATGCGAGGCCAGCTTCAAGGAGCTGAAGACGAGATTGACCACCGCATCTATACTTGTTCTTCCAGACGGACACGAGGGATATGCGGTTTATACTGACGCGTCCAAGGAAGGTTTAGGATGCGTGTTGATGCAAAATGGGAAGGTCGTTGCTTATGCTTCTAGGAAGCTGAAAGATGCCGAGAAGAACTATGCCACCCACGACCTAGAACTGGCAGCGGTGATATTTGCCTTGGGCAAATGGCGTCATTATCTGTATCGTGTCACTTTTGACATCTTTACTGACCACCAGAGTTTGAAGTATCTGTTCACACAGAAGGATCTCAACAGGAGACAGAGAAGGTGGATGGAATTCTTGGAGGATTATGACTGTCGTATTCAGTATCACCCTGGGAAGGCGAACGTGGTCGCCGACGCTTTGAGCGGAGGGCTCACGTGGCACATTTGGAGGGATCATCTTCCAATATTCCTATAGAGGATAGAATGATTCGAGTTGAATCATATCCTCGACTTGCCAACCTTACAGTCCAACCCGATCTAGTCCAACAAATCTGAGACGAGCAAATTTCGGATGCCGATATTCAGAAGATCAAGGCCAGAATGCAGAATGATTCCCAGACCAAGTTCAGGATCGATGGTACCGGATTACTTCGCTTCGGGACTCGAGTTTTTGTTCCCACGAACCTGAAGCATGGAATTCTCGACGAGGCACACAAGTCTGCTTATGCTGTTCACCTAGGAGGCAATAAGATATATTGTGATCTCAGAACCCAGTATTGGTGGAACGGTATGAAAAGGGACGTGGCTACCTATGTAAAACATTGTCTAACGTGTCAGAGAGTCAAGGGGGAACATCAAAGGCCTGGAGGAACTCTTCAGCCGCTTCCCGTACCTACTTCCAAGTGGCAGGAGATCACTATGGACTTCGTAACCGGATTGCCCACTGTTCGTGGAGGTTTCGGTAGTATTTGGGTCATTGTCGATCGATTGACCAAATCAGCTCATTTTCTTTTGGTTCGAAAGACAGCAAAGGTCAAGCAGCTTGCAGAACTGTATCAGAAGGAGATCATTTGACTTCATGGTGTTCCGGAGAGTATCGTTTCAGACAGGGATCCTAAGTTCACAGCTCAATTTTGGCAAGAACTTCACAGGAGCTTGGGAACGACCTTGAAGTTTAGCTCTGCAGCACATCCCCAGACTGATGGACAATCCGAGCGAACGATCAAGTTCTTAAGTGATATGCTACGGGCATGTGCACTCGATTTTCATACGAGTTGGATTTCACACTTGCCCTTGGTAGAGTTCGCATATAACAAAAGTTATCAAGCCTCGATTAGGAAGCCGCCGTATGAGGCTCTCTATGGGAGAAAGTGAAGATCTCCGATTTATTGGGAATTGGAGGATTGGAAGTGGTCAGCTGATGGCCACGAGAGGGCTACTCCGCCGGATGACATTCAGGCAGCTATTGATAGGTTCAGACCATTCGGCAGAGAATGAAAGCAGCCCAGGACCGACAGAAGAGTTACGCCGATAAGAGACGTCGAGACTTGGAATATGAAGTGGGAGACCGAGTGTTTCTCAAGGCCTCCCTGAGGAAGGGATTCACCAGGATCGGTAAAGGTGGAAAGCTTACTCCGAGATACTTAGGTCCCTTCGAGATCATAGAGCGAATCGGGAACACCGCTTATCGTTTGGATCTACCACCACATCTTACCGGGATCCACAATGTCTTCCATGTCTCACAGCTCTGCAAGTACTTCCCTGACGAGTCCCATATTCTCCAGGATGACGGAGTTCAGCTTAAACCGGACTTGACTATTGAGATGAAACCGGTTCAGATTCAGGATCGCAAGGTCCAGCAGCTTCGTCACAAGCAGATTCCCTTAGTGAGGGTTCTCTGGAGGAACCGTTCGACCGAGCAGTCTACTTGGGAGACGGAGGCTAAGATGAGAGAAGCTTATCCCGAGCTTTTCTGATAAAGATTGAATCTAGGGACCAGATTCTCATAAGGGGGGAGTATTGTAATGACCCAGAAATCCAAGAATCATTGTGAGTTCTTTTTCGCGATTAATTATCCTTCTCAACCCTATTTCTCGTATTATGTGAATTATATCATATTATTCCATATACGACCTTACGTGATAATATTATGTGCGTATTTAAATTTCTTAATTGTTTAGCTTTCGTTAATATTAATATTGTTATATCTTACCAATATGATTTAATTGGACTTTATAAAATTACCGAAATACCCCTTCGTATTTTTGACATTTCGAAATATTTGATAAAAGTCTCGAAACCCTCTTTGAACCCTTATTTGAAATAGAGAGAGTGAGAGAAGAAGGAAAAGAGGATTTTACTCCAAAGCCCTAATCGATCGTGCCGAGCTCGTTTCTCCGTGGAATTCCGTGCCGATCGAACCTAAATGATCCTCTCAACGAGACCTTGCTTTAGGTACCTTTTTCCCCAATTCTTTCTACAAATTTTTGATGTTTTGAGCTTATTTTTATATTTCGGGATTTATAGGATTTTTAATGGAATCGAACCCGTTTCTTGGTCATTTCTTGTGATTCTTGGATAGAAATATTCCTTACATGTTGCTCAATGATTGTTATAAATTGTGGGTGTCGATTAGCGCTCAAAATATGTTTTAAATGCATTTTTGGCTCGGGTTCGCGTTGAAATCGCGACATTCTGCTGTGCTCTGGTAAACCGCACGGGCCAACGCACGCTCTTGATCAAGACCGTGAAGGAGCCCGTGTGCACCCCTTTGTGCTTGCACGGGCTCACGCCCGTGCACCTGGACCGTGCGGATGGCCGTGTGTAGTGCACGGTCTTGACACCGTGTTCAAGACCGTGCATAAGCCGGTGCAAATGCCTTAGGCGATTTTCTAGCCTTTTTCTTTGGTTGCTCTCGGGAAGTGAGTCAATGTGTCGCCTTTTTTGGTTGACTTTTCGCATACGGACTCCAAAAATTACACCGATTTCACCCATAGATTCCTTTTAAGTTGTAGATTAATATTTTGAAATGTTTGTTGAATTTCGACCTCATTCGGACTGTGAATACTACAATTTTACGTGTATGCATTTTTTGAAACTTGTCGGAATTATTTGAAATTTACGTGGTAGCTTCCATAAATATTATTATTGGCATATGCATGCTTGTTGATTCATTTGATTAGCCGTTTGTCAAATAATTGCTTATTCGCGCTTTTAGAGTCATTATTAATTCGTCTAGGTCCTGTCTTGTCTACAGATCAGTCAGAGGTTGGTGAGCAGTGAGTTGTAGCTGCTAGGCTTTCTTTTTGGCACACCAGGTGAGGATTTAAATTATTTAAACTGGGCTTGAACATATATGTCTATGTATACTTGCGAAATCCCCGTATTCCCTTATTATTGGTATTAAGTATTTCGAGCAAATACTTTTATGATTTTACCAACAAATCATTTAATATCAAATTATACATTAGTACCGAAAATCGATTTATTTTCAAAAGGGCAAGTAAACTCTTTCCTTTTAATGTGATGATTTAACTTAGGCTTGGGTCTATGAGGAAGTGCGCCAGTGCAACCCGACGCATACGAAACTTGTAGTTACCCCTTTGTCGTCACCACTTGCCCAATTGCCCGTTTGGCACTCAAACCCTTATTGTAACGCGAGCAAAATTGTGGACTTTTCTTTTTAATGAGGGCCTGGGATGGTATCCGGAGGTTGCATCTGGGGACAAGCGTCCAGGGTGTAATCCGAGGTGCTTCTCCCAAAATTAAGCGTCAATCGTGGCCCGTCAGGAGTTTGATAGCCACGGTTGGGAGCGATGGTGGGTGTTGCATTTGTTGCACGCTTTCCTTAAATTCACTATAGTCGAGCCTTGGGTTGCTCCTTGGTCCGACCCGAATTGAAACCCTGCGAACGGCACACATTTACTCAATGACTAGGCGGGGGTTTCAAAAGCGAAAGAAAACGACAGAGATGCGGAAGCGAAATAAACAAAACAATAAATCATAATAATTGCACAACTATTAATGCCCACCAAGGCCAACGAAATTTTAATTACATAAATAATAAACGGGTTCGATAAAATATCCCGACTACTACATAAATAAAATCCAAATATCATAAACATAAATAAAATCATACGGACAAGAGTTATACATGAACGAAATAAATGCAACTCTAACGACGACGACTACGACGACGATCAAATCCCGCCTAGTATCCTGAAACCAATACAGGGGTGAAACAGAGGGGGTTAGTCAAACGACTAAGTGAGGAGGGAATAATAATGTATATTATAAAACGGAAATAAATCACCATTTTTAAGCCTAAAAGAAATCAACATAAAAGAAAGGTTTTCGTAAACGGGTGGTGATTTAGCATAAAACATAACATATCATATGACTCGGCGAGTCGAGCCCTTAACTCCAATTTCCAAACATAAAACGGGAAACCACCCTTATTCCTCCAATGTAGACGGACCGCTAAATCCGAACTACGCATAACATACATATATAACTCAGGTACTCAAAGGGCTGCCACTCCGGCCTCACCCCGAGCTCCCAAAGGTGGAGGGAACCATAGGATTTCCGCCGTAGACCCGATGCCTACCAACTTCGGTCCTATCATCCTGACTCCGGGCCCAAACATACATACATACAGTTCATAACTCGCTTTTCAAATCATTTCGGGTTGGCCAAAAGACCGTTCGAGACATGTCATATGCGAGGCCGAAGGCCAAAGTTCGCCTTAGCAATTAAAGAGGTTTTACATGTCTCTTTTGCAAACGTTTGAAAGAATATACATAGTACTTTTTCATATCAAAACATTTTCGATAAATCGAATAAACATAATAGGCATAAATATTTACTAAGTATATATATGGAAACGGTGTGAAAACAAAACGTAAACATGGCTTATGTCGGGAGTGTAGCGCCCCGCTCTACAGCCCCCGAACCTGCACGGATTCCCAAGCCGAGAACGGCGCCTCAACCCGAGAACCCATGCAAGCTAACGGGTCAATCCCGACACTTGGCAACAGTGGATCCCCAAATTTAAAACATCTAAACAACTCAAAAGTAACAGCGGAAGCAATTTAAATCATAATAACATAAATGCCACTTCGGGGCCAATTCAACTAATATATAATAAAGCCCATTCAGGGGCAACATTAAATAAATATCAGGGGACGGGGATCTATATAAAGTTATCTACAAGCCTGGACAAAAGAATCCCTATCTAGAGAGTTAATGACAACATTATAGACTCGGCAAAACCCAAAAGGACCTATCTATGTACTGTTGCCCATCCGACACGTGGGACGTGTCGGTCTCTCAATCTACCTGAGGCAAGAACCAATAAAAGAGAGTGAGTCAAATATACTCAGTGAAGATGTTAGAGCAAGTCGAATCACGCTTCCGGGTTTTATAGAAAGTACATATGCAATAAGGAAGAAATCGGAATGTGCTTCGACTTGGATATTTAATAAAACAATAAAACAATAACAATATAAAGCAATAAATAAATATCCCCGCGAGAGTGGGCCTGTTCCTCCTTATTTCTCCACAATACATGATAAAAATCTCCATCGCCGGTGTCAAGCCAAGGAGCAACCCAAAGCTCGACTATCATGAATTTAAGGAAAATGTGCAACGAATGCAACATCCACCATCGCTCCCAACCGTGGCTATCAACTCCTGACGGGCCACGATTGACGCTTAGTTTTGGGAGAAGCACCTCGGATTACACCCTGGACGCTCGTCCCCGGCTGCAACCTCCGGATACCATCCCGGGCCCATTGAAAGAACAATACTTTGCTCGCTTTTCAAGAAAGATTTTTTAATGCCAAACAGGCAATTGGGCAAGTGGTGACGACGAAGGGGGTAAATCCTAAGTCAAACCGTCACGTAAAGGAAAGAGTTTTCTTGCCCTTTTTGAAAACAAATCGATTTAGGTTACTATTATATAATTTTGATATCAAAGGATTTGAGAATAAAACATAAAAGTATAAGCTCGAACTATGTAATACGATAATATGGGATTAAGGGGGTTTTGCAAATATACATATATGTTCAAGCCCAGTTTAAAACGATTTAAATCCTCACCTGGTCTCAAAAAAATAGGAAGCCTAGCAGCTAGACTCACTGGTCACCGACTCCCGACTGATCTGTAAACAAGATAGGACCTAGACAAATTAATAACGACTATAAAAGTGCAAATAAGCAATTATTTGACGAACGGCTAACCAAACATGTTTAAAATCATGCATATGCCGATTATAGTATGTAAGGAAGCTATCATGTAAATTTCACGAAATTCTGACAAGTTGTCAAATATGCACATACTTAAAATTACACTATTCATAGCCCGAACGAGGGCGAAATTAAATAAACATTTCAAAATATTAATCTACAAGTTATAAGGGTTCTATAGGTGAGAACGGTATAATTTTTGGAGTCCGTATGCGAAAAGTCAACCGAAAATGTTGACCCGGAGACTCACTTGCCTAGAGCAACATTTGAAAAAGGCTGGAAAATATTCTAAGTGTTTCACACCGGCTTGTGCACGGTCTTGAACACGGTGTCAAGACCGTGCACACACACACGGCCAAATGCACGGTTTAGGTGCACGGGCTTGAGCCCGTGCAGGCACAAAGAGGTGCGCACGGGCTCCTGCACGGTCTTGCTCAAGACCGTGCGTTAGCCCGTGCGGTTTAACAGCACACAGCAGCAGTTACGCGATTTCACGAAAACTCGACCCAAATTCCATAAAAATCATATTTAGAGCGCAAATCAACACCCAACAATCGAAACAGTCAACAATCATCATCTAATAAACATTTACATCCAATAATTTCACGAAATGATCAAGAAACGGGTTTGATCTAAGCATTTAACCTAAAAATCCCGAAATGATAATTAATTCTCAAAACCGCGTAAATTCATTAAAGAAATTGGGGAAATTGGTACCTAAAGAAAGGTATCGCTGAGAGGATCGTTTAGGTTCGATCGGCGTGAAATTCCACGGAGAAACGAGCTCGGCACGATCGATTAGGCTTCGGGGGAAAAATCCTCTTTTCTTCTTCTCTCTCACCCTCTCTATATCGAATATGGTTCGAATGAGGGTTTTCGAGACTTTTATCAAATATTTCGAAATATCGGAAAATACGAAGGGTAGTTTGGTAAGTCCAATTAAATGCACGTTGATCAAATATATCTATGTAATATTAAACAAACGCATTTTAGGCAAGGAATTTAAATACACAATTAATATTATCACATTGGGTCGTATACGAAATAATATATAATAATTCACATATTACGAGAACTTAGGGTTAAGAAAGATAATTAACGCGGGAAAATACTCACAGTGATTCTCGGATTTCTGGGTCGTTACAATACTCCCCCTTATGAGAATCTTGTCCCCAGATTCCATCTTCATTAGAAAAGCTCAGGATAAGCTTCTCTCATCTTAGCCTCCGTCTCCCAAGTAGACTGCTCGGTCGAACGGTTCCTCCAGAGAACTCTCACTAATGAAATCTGCTTGTGACGAAGCTGCTGGATCTTGCGATCCTGAATCTGAACCGGTTTCATCTCAATGGTCAAATCCGGCTCAAGCTGAACTCCGTCATCCTGGAGTATATGGGACTCGTCGGGGAAGTACTTGCGAAGCTGTGAGACGTGGAAGACATTGTGGATCCCGGTAAGATAAGGTGGTAGATCCAAGTGATAAGCGGTGTTCCTGATCCGCTCTATGATCTCGAATGGACCTAAGTATCTGGGAGTAAGTTTCCCACCTCTACCGATCCTCGTGAATCCCTTCCTCGGGGAGGCCTTGAGGAAAACTCGGTCTCCCATTTCAAATTCCAAGTCTCGACGTCTCTTGTCAGCGTAGCTCTTCTGACGGTCCTGGGCTGCTTTCATTCTTTGCCGAATGAGCTGGACCTTATCGATCGTTTCCTGAATGTGATCCGGTGGGGTAGCTCTCTCGTGGCCATTGGACGACCACTTCCAATCCTCCAATTCCCAATAAATCGGAGATCTGCACTTCCTCCCATAAAGAGCTTCATATGGCGGCATCCCAATCGAGGCTTGATAACTGTTGTTGTAAGCGAACTCGACCAAGGGCAAGTGTGAAATCCAACTCGTATGAAAATCGAGCACACATGCCCGTAGCATATCACTTAGAAACTTGATCGTTCGCTCGGATTGCCCATCGGTCTGGGGATGTGCTGCAGAGCTAAATTTCATGGTCGTTCCCAAGTTCTTGTGAAGTTCTTGCCAAAACAGAGCTGTGAACTTAGGATCCCTGTCTGAAACGATGCTCTCCGGAGCACCATGAAGTCTGATGATTTCCTTCTGATACAGTTCTGCAAGTTGCTTGACCTTTGCTATCTTTCGAACCGGAAGAAAATGAGCTGACTTGGTCAATCGATCGACGATGACCCAAATACTGTCAAAACCTCCACGAACTGTAGGCAACCCTGTCACGAAGTCCATAGTGATCTCCTGCCACTTGGAAGTAGGTACGGGAAGCGATTGAAGAGTACCTCCAGGCCTTTGATGTTCGGCCTTGACTCTCTGACACGTTAGACAATGTTTTACGTAGGTAGCCACGTCCCTTTTCATACCGGTCCACCAATACTGGGTTCTGAGATCACGATACATCTTGTTGCCTCCTGGATGAACAGCATAAGCAGACTTGTGTGCCTCGTCAAGAATTCCACGCTTCAAATTCGTGGGAACACAAACTCGGGTCCCGAAGCGAAGCAATCCGGTACCATCTATCCTGAATTTAGTGTGGGGATCATTCTGCATTCTGGCCTTGATCTTCTGAATACCGGTATCCGAAATTTGCTCGTCTCGGATTTGTTGGACTAGATCGGGTTGGACTGTAAGGTTGGCAAGTCGAGGATATGATTCAACTCGAATCATTCTATCCTCTATAGGGATATTGGAAGATGATCCCTCTAAATGTGCCACGTGAGCCCTCCGGCTCATTGCGTCGGCGACTACGTTCGCCTTCCCAGGGTGATACTGAATGTGGCAGTCATAATCTTCCAAGAATTCCATCCACCGTCTCTGTCTCCTGTTGAGATCCTTCTGCGTGAACAGATACTTCAAACTCTGGTGGTCCGTAAAGATGTCAAAAGCAACACCATCAGATAATGACGCCATTTGCCCAAGGCAAATATCACAGCTGCAAGTTCTAAGTCGTGAATGGGATAGTTCTTCTCGACATCTTTCAGCTTTCTAGAAGCATAAGCAACGACCTTCCCATTTTGCATCAACACGCACCCTAAACCTTCTTTGGACGCGTCGGTATAAACCGTGTATCCCTCGTATCCGTTTGGGAGAACAAGTATAGGTGCGGTGGTCAATCTCTTCTTCAGCTCCTTGAAGCTGGCCTCGCACTCGTCGTCCCACTGAAAGGACACATCTTTACAAGTCAACTTCGTGAGTGGGGCCGCTAGTTTGGAGAAATCCTTAACGAATCGCCTGTAATAACCAGCCAATCCAAGGAAACTCCTAACTTCTGTTGGCGTCTTAGGCTGACTCCAACTCGTCACTGCCTCAATCTTTGATGGATCCACAGCAACCCCATTCCCGGAGATGATGTGACCAAGGAATGAAACCTCGTTGATCCAAAACTCGCACTTGCTAAACTTAGCATATAGGCTATGCTCTCGAAGCGTCTGTAGCACAATGCGAAGATGCTCGGCATGATCCTCGACCGTCTTGGAGAAAACCAGAATGTCATCAATGAAGATAACCACGAACTTGTCAAGGTAAGGTCGAAAAATCCTGTGCATCATATCCATGAAAGCTGCAGGGGCATTCGTCAAACCAAACGGCATCACAACAAACTCGAAGTGGCCGTACCGAGTGTTAAACCCAGTCTTAGGTATATCCTGCTCTCTGATACGAAGCTGATAGTATCCCTGTCGAAGATCCAACTTCGAATATACCTTCGAGCCCTGCAATAAGTCAAATAACTCCTCTATATGGGGTAGAGGGTATTTGTTCTTCACTGTCATCCGGTTCAGTTCCCGGTAGTCGATGCACATTCTCAGTGTGCCATCCTTCTTCTTCACGAACAAAACCGGTGCACCCCAAGGGGAGATGCTCGGCCTAATGTAACCACTCTCAAGCAACTCTTCAAGTTGCATCTTAAGTTCCTTCAACTCGGCGGGAGCCATCCTGTACGGAGTCTTCGAATAAGGCTCCGATCCCGAGGCAAGATCGACTACGAACTCGATGTCACGATCAGAGGGTAGAGAGTTCAAACTCTCGGGAAAGACATCTGGGAAGTCCTTAATCACTTCCGTGTTCTCGACCTTCCCTTGTTCCTTCGGTCGGTTAAGTAAATAAGCAACGAAGGCCTGAGCTCCCTCTCGGATCAAGCGAGAAGCCTCAACGAAAGAAATCTTCGGTGCCAAATCCGACTCCTCATGAATACCCTTCACAATTGTCGCCTCGGTTCCAATCTGTACTGTCTTCTTGAAACAATCCACACTGACTCTGTGTTGATAAAGCCAGTCCATTCCTAGAATAATCCCATAACGCTGTAGCGGCAACTCGATCAAATCGGCGGGATAAATACGATCTTCTATCCTCATAGGGCAACCCTTGAAGATCTTATCCGTAACGTATGAAGTCCCCAAAGGAGAACTGACTCGATACAAATAAGGCAGACTCTCCACAGGCATGCACAACTTAGCAGCAGTATCAAGCGCAATAAACGAGTGTGTCGCACCCGGATCATATAATGCAGTAATAGGGATGTCATGAATATGCAAGGTACGTCCAATCACGTCGTGTAAATCGGGCTCAAGCTCCTCTCCTCCCAGTGCGAAGACTCTGGGCTGTATTCTCGGCTGACCGGCAGCCTGAATCGCCTTCGGAGGTGTAATGGGAGCCCTTTTGATCGGACAAGAATCCAGCCTGTGATCAGTGGATGCACAAAGTAAACACTGCCCCAGTCGCTTCCGGCAGATGTCGGCTGTGTGGTTCGGCTTGTGGCAGTAAGAGCATAGAACTGGCGCGATGGCGGCAATAGGGGCCCTCTCAATATACCTGGATCTCTTGTCGCCCATAGAAGATCCAGATCCAGCAGTGAAAGGCCTCTTGCCCTTCGGAGAAAAACCCTTAGGGGCGGCAGCAACAGGTACAGGAACTCTACGACGGAGCTCTCCAAGATCGGACTCTATAGCCATAGCCCGTGTCACGGCCTCCTCATAAGTACGGAGGTCACTGCCAACTAACTCGGCTCGGATCTCATCACGAAGGCCCTCCTTGAACTTCCTGGCCATCCTCCTGTCGTCGTCTGCCATTTGAGGAGCGTAGACGATCAATCTGGTAAACTTGGCCTCATACTGGCCCACGGTGATGCCTCCCTGAGTGAGGTTCATAAACTCCCTCTCTCTCTGATCTCGAACAATCTCAGGCACATACTTCGCGCGGAACTCATGAAGAAACCGTACCCAAGTGCGCGGGGTCTGTGCAGTGGTCCATCGTCTCTAAACAAAACGCCACCAATCAAGGGCGGGTCCCCTCATCAAGAAAACCGCGAGCTCAATCCTCTGCAAGTCCTCAATCTCCAGAGCTCTAAACTTCTGCTCCAGTTCTGAAATCCAGGCCTCGGCCTTTAGGTCGTCCGGCTCGCCCTCGAAGACCGTAGGGCGATAGGACATGAATCGATCCATGGCTCGGGCAGTAGCATCCCGAGGGTACGGTGGTGGCTGAGGCTGCTGCTGCTCCTGCTGAGCCTGCTGTACTATGAGCCTAACGGCATCGTAGAAGGCGTTGGGCGGTGGAAAGCCCTCTGGTGGTGGAGGTGGCTCCTGTCGGCCTCGAGGTCGGACCATAGTGCCTGAAACAATGAGCTGGAATGCATGTGGGTTAATGATATGTTCAATAAATCACGTAACAATAACATATAAAAGCGCAAGTAAAGGAAAAAACACGAAACCTATATATAGCCGTACGACTTAGACACGACACTTCTAGACAACAGAGCCTAAAGCTCTGATACCACTCCGGACTGTAGCGCTCCGCTCTACAGCCCCCGAACCTGCACGGATTCCCAAGCCGAGAACGGCGCCTCAACCCGAGAACCCATGCAAGCTAACGGGTCAATCCCGACACTTGGCAACAGTGGATCCCCAAATTTAAAATATCTAAACAACTCAAAAGTAACATCGGAAGCAATTTAAATCATAATAACATAAATGCCACTTCGGGGCCAATTCAACTAATATATAATAAAGCCGATTCAGGGGCAACATTAAATAAATATCAGGGGATGGGGATCAATATAAAGTTATCTACAAGCCTGGACAAAAGAATCCCTATCTAGAGAGTTAATGACAACATTATAGACTCGGCAAAACCCAAAAGGACCTATCTATGCACTGTTGCCCATCCGACACGTGAGACGTGTCGGTCTCTCAATCTACCTGAGGTAAGAACCAATAAAAGAGGGTGAGTCAAATATACTCAGTGAAGATGTTAGAGCAAGTCGATCACGCTTCCGGGTTTTATAGAAAGTACATATGCAATAAGGAAGAAATCGGAATGTGCTTCGACTTGGATATTCAATAAAACAATAAAACAATAACAATATAAAGCAATAAATAAATATCCCCGCGAGAGTGGGCCTGTTCCTCCTTATTTCTCCACAATACATGATAAAAATCTCCATCGCCGGTGTCAAGCCAAGGAGCAACCCAAAGCTCGACTATCGTGAATTTAAGGAAAATGTGCAACGAATGCCACATCCAACATCGCTCCCAACCGTGGCTATCAACTCCTGACGGGCCACGATTGACGCTTAGTTTTGGGAGAAGCACCTCGGATTACACCCTGGACGCTCGTCCCTGGCTGCAACCTCCGGATACCATCCCGGGCCCATTGAAAGAACAATACTTTGCTCGCTTTTCAAGAAAGATTTTTTAATGCCAAACAGGCAATTGGGCAAGTGGTGACGACGAAGGGGGTAAATCCTAAGTCAAACCGTCACGTAAAGGAAAGAGTTTTCTTGCCCTTTTTGAAAACAAATCGATTTAGGTTACTATTATATAATTTTGATATCAAAGGATTTGAGAATAAAACATAAAAGTATAAGCTCGAACTATGTAATACGATAATATGGGATTAAGGGGGTTTTGCAAATATACATATATGTTCAAGCCCAGTTTAAAACGATTTAAATCCTCACATGGTCTCAAAAAAATAGGAAGCCTAGCAGCTAGACTCACTGGTCACCGACTCCCGACTGATCTGTAAACAAGATAGGACCTAGACAAATTAATAACGACTATAAAAGCGCAAATAAGCAATTATTTGACGAACGGCTAACCAAACATGTTTAAAATCATGCATATGCCGATGATAGTATGTAAGGAAGCTATCATGTAAATTTCACGAAATTCCGACAAGTTGTCAAATATGCACATACTTAAAATTACACTATTCATAGCCCGAACGAGGGCGAAATTAAATAAACATTTCAAAATATTAATCTACAAGTTATAAGGGTTCTATAGGTGAAAACCGTAAAATTTTTGGAGTCCGTATGCGAAAAGTCAACCGAAAATGTTGACTCGGAGACTCACTTGCCGAGAGCAACATTTGAAAAAGGCTGGAAATATTCTAAGTCTTTCACACTGGCTTGTGCACGGTCTTGAACACGGTGTCAAGACCATGCACGCACACACGGCCAAATGCACGGTTTAGGTGCACGGGCTTGAGCCTGTGCAGGCACAAAGAGGTACGCACGGGCTCCTGCACGGTCTTGCTCAAGACCGTGCGTTAGCCCGTGCGGTTTAACAGCACGCAGCAGCAGTTACGTGATTTCACGAAAACTCGACCCAAATTCCATAAAAATCATATTTAGAGCGCAAATCAACACCCAACAATCGTAACAATCAACAATCATCATCTAATAAACATTTACATCCAATAATTTCACGAAATGATCAAGAAACGGGTTCGATCTAAGCATTTAACCTAAAAATCCCGAAATGATAATTAATCCTCAAAACCGCGTAAATTCGTGAAAGAAATTGGGGAAATTGGTACCTAAAGAAAGGTATCACTGAGAGGATCGTTTAGGTTCGATCGACGCGAAATTCCACGGAGAAACGAGCTCGGCACGATCGATTAGGGCTTCGGGGGAAAAATCCTCTTTTCCTCTTCTCTCTCACCCTCTCTATATCGAATATGGTTCGAATGAGGGTTTTCGAGACTTTTATCAAATATTTCGAAATATCGGAAAATACGAAGGGTAGTTTGGTAAGTTTAATTAAATGCACGTTGGTCAAATATATCTATGTAATATTAAACAAACGCATTTTAGGCAAGGAATTTAAATACACAATTAATATTATCACATTGGGTCGTATACGAAATAATATATAATAATTCACATATTACGAGAACTTAGGGTTAAGAAAGATAATTAAGGCGGGAAAATACTCACAGTGATTCTCGGATTTCTGGGTCGTTACAAGGAGAGGCTTATTTATATATATACATAATAGTACTGGAATTAGAAACGGAAAGACTCACTTGTTGGCCATACAAAATAAGAGCAAAAGCAAGAACCGGCGTGTTCAATCCTAATTTCAACATTTGATCATCTAAACATGCAAAACACGCTCTAATATTTACATATAATGATCTACAACATATAAGCTACACATAGGTTCCAAAAATACGAAAATCCATCCATAAATTCTCTCGAAATCACATAAACCCTAAATTATTCAACTATATCCAAAAACGAGAAATACGAGGCATAAGAGACATTAAACAAGAGGGACGTGAAAGGCTTACTCGTAGAAGAGATCGTGAGGAGTTCGTAGGCGTAAACGGTTTGAAAATCGGTCGGGAAACGAAGTCGGGACGATCGTTTGAACCTCCTTCCTTCTCTTTCTCTTTTTCTTTCTTTTTCTTTCTTTTCCTTTGCTGTTGGTTGCGTGAATGAGGTGAGAGGGAGAGAGATGAGACTTAAGTCAAAATTTAACTTGGGTTGAGAATCGAAGGGGCATATTCGTAATTTCGCAAAATAAGTTTGAAAACTCATGTTGTCCAAATAATACATAATTACAGTCAAAATTCATATAATTAAACGCACATTGACAATTCGTAATTTAAATATAGAAATTCATTCATTTACAAAATTATTCTAAAATCTCATAATAAATATCAAATAAAATAATAAATTGCGCAAATACCCGATTCGGACCTACCGGATTATAATTCGGATTTTCGGGGCATTACAATACTCCCCTCTTCAAAAGAATATGTCCTCAGATTCTCCTCCGGTCTCGGAGTTAGTTAAGAGGAGCATAATCTTGTGGAAATTTTAATAACGCGAATTAAAACGAACATTCAGAAGCAATTAAATCACATGATAAAACATCATTCATAATAAACACTTAATGCACTTAACATTCCAAATAAAATCCAGAGTCATACCAAATACGGAATTACATCAATTCCTAAACAAAGCTAGCGGTAAAGAAGAAAATAATAATAGATAGATCATGGCTCATCGGGGCCACGACGGAAATACTGGTCGAGCTGCTCCGAAAGTGACCTCTGCATCTCGGAGATAGATCGCTGAAGCTCTGACTGTAATGCTGTGTACTGACTATCCATGTGAGTGCGCTGAGCTGCAAAGCCCTCATTGATCTGCCTCTCCTGCTGGGCAAATCTCTCATCGGTCACATGACGGTAGTCGGAGAACTCCGAATAAAATTACTGCAGATCAATCGACTCCTGGTTCTGCGTGTTTCTTCTGCCGTGTGAAGACTCAGGTATCGAAGCATCCTGTCCCAACAACTGTGAGTAGATGTGCTGAGCCTGCTCGTGGACCTCTGGGTTCGGGGGTCCTTCTTCGTGAGCATCATCTTGGACGATTTCCCCCAAGGGTAGACCGTCTACCAGAACATACGGGTCGTTCCGCCTCAGACCCTTTGTGCAAATCGCCATCTGGGCTAGAGTGCCATAACTAATCGAGGTCGGTCCTCCAACGGCAACCTGAGTATCGAGCCCTTCCACTTAGGCACACTCCAATATGGCGGTGATATAGGAGCCTACTCGAATCTCTCCTCTCGACCGAGTGGAGATGTACATCATATGGTCCATCATATACGAAATGGGGTTGAACCTGACCCCTCTCACCATATGGTCGAGCATGAGACAATCTTCGGTATTCACCGCTCCCAGACTGTCTCCTCTAGCTAGAACCGATCGAGAAACGACTCTATGCACAATTCTTAGCTGAGTGGTGATAAGCGTTGTGGCTTTGGATACGCCAGAGTTGAACATTTCGGTGGAGGTAGAGATACGTCTCCAAGCGTTGGCCTGATTCCATCCATCGGCACGTCTTCTAGGTGCCGTGACATCCAACTGAAAGTACTCTGACATCTGCCGGTATGAAAGCGTGTAATCTTAGTTGAATGCTCGGAAGTGGATTCCGATTGGCATCTCGAGGTCGTCTGGAAATGCCGCGCCCTTGAGAGAACTCAAAAATTCACATGTGAGCTGGCGGTAGGATGGCCTTTGGATGCTCCAAAAATTAGTCCATCCTATGCTGTCGATATATCGGGATATGCCTTCGCCTAGGCCCAACTGATACATGGCTTCCATATCGAGGAATTGTGTGGCCCTAACCGGTCGTTCCATTAACCGATTGAAGACATTTTGGTCGTCCTCATTCCCCAAATTTACCTGATAGCCTTCCGGTGCCACTACGTCGGGTAACTCCCTTGCCCGACGCCCGCTACGAGTCTCGCGGTCACCTTCCATAATAGAGCTTGAGTTGATTTGGGTTGAAGGAAAATAAGTTGCAAATTCCACTTGAGACTTTCACCAAACACTTGGCGTGCGCTACTTCGGGCGAAGATAATGTGAGATCGGTATAATGGATCGAGCCTAGAATTTCAACAATTCAAAGAACATGCTGCAGACAATGCACCTTCAAAATCTCACAAAGATCCGTCGGCTGGATCGAGAAATATACGAACTCAAAGTTGGGTGGAAATTGGGGGAGAAAACAAGGGGGAATTTTCGCGAGAGAAAGGAAAATATGGTTTGTGCGTGAATCTGGAGCTACTGATCATTTTAAAAGCTGGAAGAGGTGCGCACGGCCTCTCGTCACGGCGTGTGACGAGGCCGTGTGGGGAAGACACGCACGGGGTATCGTCACGGCGTGTGACGACACCGTGTGGAAGAAACACGTACGGGCTCTCGTCACGGCGTGTGACGAGCCCGTGTGGATGGATGCGCACGGTTTCTTGCACAGGGTGCGACAAGACCGTGTGGATAGGTGCACGGGGTCTCATCACGCTGTGTGGCGAGACCGTGCAAGGCATGCAGGGCAGTTCATGTGTTTTAAACCACACAAACTTCACAAAATTCATACAAGGAAATATATTTCACCAAAATCATATAAATTCACATATATAATATTTTCACATATCATCAATTATGCGTTTAACGCACAAAATTTTAAAACTCCAACATAAGATGAAATTAAATGAATTTTGGATGAATGTCATGACAATGCAATATACCTGGATCGTTCATACGAAAATCAAGCTCCGTCTTCTCGGCTTGTTTCGACTTTTTCTTCCTCGTGCAATTTGTGCGGAGATGGAAGGGACTTCCACATGAGAAGCAACGTCCATATTTCTTTCGACATTCTGACTCTTGATGGTCTCTTTGGCAAAAGCTACATACTGGCGCTCCCTGCGGTTGGGGAGGTGCATTCTGCTTCGATGAAGATACCGGGAAGGTCTTCTTTCCGGAAGAGGGCCCTGAATGTGTAAATGGCCTCTTGGAACTCGCTGGATGGTACTGAACGGTGGTAGTGGCAAGAATAGGACTCGGTCCCATTAGATTGAGTTCAGACTCAATATGTAGAGCCATTTCCACTGCGTCGGTAGGATCTGCCACGGCATCCTCAGCATCGCCTTCCAAGGCGTAAATACGAGCATAGGCCTGAGGTTGAGCTGCTCCCTGCTGTACCGGTCTCTTCTTCGGGCATACATTCACTCTGTGATCGGTGCTACCACATCCGTAGCACAATCCATTCTTCTTCCAACATTTGGCCTCTAAATGCGGGCCCTTACAGAATCCACATACGGGTCGTGGATATTCCTGAGGTCGGGGAGGAGCAGGCTGAACGGGGGCCTTGAACGGCTTCTTCCCAGAAGAGGACCCAGACGGAACAAATGGCCTCTTCGAACCAAAAGGGAAACCCTTGGCGGCTGGGATCGGTGTATCGGCCTGAGGTGTCAACGGAGGCATCCTGTAAAGCCAATAGCAGTTATGCATGACAGGTAAGTGAGCATGCAAAGCTGTAAACGCATAGGCAAGTAATGTTCAGATAGAGTTCACATAAGCACTTAGCACATTTGCACAAACTCCATAGTAGTCCTAAGCCGTACGACCTAGACACAACCGGACATGACAGACAACTAGGCATGGCAAGTACAACCTTGAGTTTCACATCCACCTATATCCAAGCCCATCCCAGTGTTTTGATTGTAAAAGATCTTTTGTTGTTGATCATCCAACAATGATCCATCACAATTCAAACAATAAGCGTTCTTGAACACTAGAGAGTGCAATTCCCTAAGTTACACCGGCACACAACGACTGACAAAACAAACAAAACACAACGATTCAGAGCTTAGGCCATTGGACCAAAGAAGCTCTGATACCAACTGTAGCGGGCGCCCCAAACGGGTAACGCACGCCCCGCACCGAGTCCCGACCCGGAAGCGAAATGGAATCCGACCCGAATTGAAACCCGGCGAACGGCACACATTTACTCAATGACTAGGCGGGGGTTTCAAAAGCGAAAGAAAACGACAGAGATGCGGAAGCGAAATAAACAAAACAATAAATCATAATAATTGCACAACTATTAAAGCCCACCAAGGCCAACGAAATTTCAATTACATAAATAATAAACGGGTTCGATACAATATCCCGACTACTACATAAATAAAATCCTAATATCATAAACATAAATAAAATCATACGGACAAGAGTTATACATGAACGAAATAAATGCAACTCTAACGACGACGACTACGATGACGACGACGATCAAATCCCGCCTAGTATCCTGAAACCAATACAGGGGTGAAACAGAGGGGGTTAGTCAAACGACTAAGTGAGGAGGGAATAATAATGTATATTATAAAACGGAAATAAATCACCATTTTTAAGCCTAAAAGAAATCAACATAAAAGAAAGGTTTTCGTAAATGGGTGGTGATTTAGCATAAAACATAACATATCATATGACTCGGCGAGTCGAGCCCTTAACTCCAATTTCCAAACATAAAACGGGAAACCACCCTTATTCCTCACAATGTAGACGGACCGCTAAATCCAAACTACGCATAACATACATACATAACTCAGGTACTCAAAGGGCTGCCACTCCGGCCTCACCCCGAGCTCCTAAAGGTGGAGGGAACCATAGGATTTCCGTCGTAGACCCGATGCCTACCAACTTCGGTCCTATCATCCTGACTCGGGGCCCAAACATACATACATACAGTTCATAACTCGCTTTTCAAATCATTTCGGGTTGGCCAAAAGACCGTTCGAGACATGTCATATGCGAGGCCGAAGGCCAAAGTTCGCCTTAGCAATTAAAGAGGTTTTACTTGTCTCTTTCGCAAACGTTTGAAAGAATATACGTAGTACTTTTTCATATCAAAACGTTTTCGATAAAATCGAATAAACATAATAGGCATAAATATTTACTAGGTATATATATGGAAACGGTGTGAAAACAAAACGTAAACATGGCTTATGTCGGGAGAGGCTTATTTATATATATACATAATAGTACTGGAATCAGAAACGGAAAGCCTCACCTGTTGGCCATACAAAATAAGAGCAAAAGCAAGAACCGGCGCTACTCCACGGGAGTATCGTCTGCAAAAATACCAAGACACAACCAAATAAGACTAACGACGACGCACGGCTTATACGAAAACATTAAAACACATAGAAGCACGTTATACAATCACATAAAGCACTTAAGTTCAAATTATCAAGCATAAACAGAGAAATTCGTGAATTCAAAAATGTAAATCAATTCCAAATGCAATGAAACTTTATGGACATGCTTTAAATATCATAAAGGAGTATGCATTCGAATTTCGGGAAAATCGGGCTTCATATGCAAAAGTTAGAAAATTTGACGAAAACTTAAAATGCACTATTCATAGACCCGAACATGCTATAAATTCATAAAACATGCAATTCATAATATCTATTTCATATATATCGAATACACGAGCGGAGAAAGAATTCGGAAAAGACGAGCCTCGGAGGGACCCGTAGGCCAAAATTGGCCCTGACTTACAGAAGGTCAGGGCCCTATTCAAACGGGCCACACGGCCTTGTGCACGGCCGTGTGCACAAGGCCGTGCACCATCACAACACGCACGACCTCTTCCACGGCCGTGCGGGAGACCATGTACACCCACACGGTCTTGCCACACCCCGTGTGCAAAGCCCATGCACGTCAAGAAACATCAGAAACTTCGCAGAACCAGAAAAACCACGCGAGTTCAATCCTAATTTCAACATTTGATCATCTAAACATGCAAATCACGCCCTAATATTTACATATAATGATCTACAACATATAAGCTACACATAGGATCCAAAAATAAGAAAATCCATCCATAAATTCTCTCGAAATCACATAAACCCTAAATTATTCAACTATATACAAAAACGAGAAATACGAGGCATAGGAGATATTGAACGAGAGGGACATGAAAGGCTTACTCGTAGAAGAGATCGTGAGGAGTTCGTAGGCGTAAACGGTTTGAAAATCGGTCGGGAAACGAAGTCGGGATGATCGTTTGAACCTCCTTCCTTCTCTTTCTCTTTTTCTTTATTTTTCTTTCTTTTCCTTTGCTGTTGATTGCGTGAATGAGGTGAGAGGGAGAGAGATGAGACTTAAGTCAAAATTTGACTTGGGTTGAGAATCGAAGGGGCATATTCGTAATTTCGCAAAATAAGTTTGAAAACTCATGTTGTCCAAATAATACATAATTACAGTCAAAATTCATATAATTAAACGCACATTGATAATTCGTAATTTAAATATAGAAATTCATTCATTTACGAAATTATTCTAAAATCTCATAATAAATATCAAATAAAATAATAAATTGCACAAATACCCGATTCGGACCTACCAGATTATAATTCGGATTTTCGGGGCGTTACAGCTGGGATATTTATTTATTGCTTTATATTGTTATTATCTTTATTGATTCAGTAAATATTCAAGTCGAAGCATATTCCGGTTTCTTCCTTATTGCATATGTATTTTTATTAAAACCCGGAAGCGTGACTCGACTTGCTCCACCTATATCTTCACTGAGTTCTTTGACTCACCCTCTTTTATTGGTTCTTGCCTTAGGTAGATTGAGAGACCGACATGTCTCACGTGTCGGATTGGCAACAATTCATAGATAGGCCTTTTTGGTTTTGCCGTTGTCTAAATTGTTGTCTATAATACTCTCGTTAGGTTATTCTTGGTTCAGGCTTGTATTTATTGCTATATTGATCCCCACCCCTATATATTTACTTTATGTTGCCCCTGAATGGGCTATGATGATATTGGATACTTAGATTGGCCCCGAAGTGGCATTTATGTTATTATATTTTAATTCGCTTCCGCTATACATATTCTGAACTGTTTAATTGTTGTGTCATTGGGGATCCACTGTTTCCAAGAATTGGGATAGACCCGTTGGCTTGTATGGGTTCTCGGGTTGAGGCGCCGTTCTCAGCTTGGGAATCCGTGTAGGTTCGGGGGCTGTAGAGCGGGGCGCTACACACTGTACGGTGGTGCTAATCGCATTTCCTTAAATTACTGACTGCATGACTTCTGATGGTGGAGTACTTGACTACGTGCCTGCATGATTTTCATGATTGGGAGTTATAAGGAGAGGGCCCGTTCTCGCCGGGACGCATTACTGCATGACTTATTGCATTTCTTGCTTGTCTAATTGATTTATGGCTTTTGTTACAAGTCGAAGCACATTCCAGTTTTCTTCATTTAGCATATGTATTTCCCTAGTCTACTGTCGCTTGACGACATCGTATTACCGTGTGATGAGGTGCAAAATCGAGGTGTTCACAGAGCTCCCTATCGGCGGAGGCTCGAGAGAGGCAAACACCGACGGTTCAATAAAGACCCGATTTTGCACTGAGAAGTGAAAGTCATAGTAGGTCTAGATGTTGGAACCTCTGGGTTGTCCCATGTGACCATGGCCTCCGGGGGCCTACGAACGATTAAGGGTCTTGTGCCACCCTTGAGTGTAAAGAAGGGTCTTGTGCCACCCTTGATTGTAGAGAAGGGTTCTGTGCTACCCTTGATTGTAGAGAAGGGTCCTGTGCCACCCTTGATTGCGGAGAGGGGTCTTGTGTCACCCTTGGTTGTAGAGGAGGGTCTTGTGTCACCCTTGGTTGTAGAGGAGGGTCTTGTGCCACCCTTGGTTGTAGAGGAGGGTCTTGTGCCATCCTTGAAGGATATTGGGGCTAAATGTATCCTCTTTGGTAGGACTGTCGTTGCCCGGGAGTGTTGACTCTGGGATCAATGTGTCGTAGGGGGGCTCAGTGCCGAGGAGCTTTCAGAGCTTGACACGAGTTCTGTGGGGCTTTAAAATTCTCGGAGTTCGTAAGCGAATAGTGTCTTTTGTAGGTGTTCTCTGGATGAGGTAGCGCGAGGGGCTATCCTTCATGTGGGGGCTCATTTCGTGTGTAGAACGAAGTCCAGAGGCTTGAGGATGGGCCTGGAATGTCCTAAAGGGCGTCAGAGCATGAGAAACAGAGAAATAGAGGTTGGGAGCCGGGCCGAAGAGGCGTCCGGCTGGTCAGCCTGGCGCCCGGCTGGTCACCACTTGCCGGCCGGCTGGTTTAAATAACCAGCCTGGGGCTCATTTTCGTCATTCTTTTCGGCGTGTTTTCTCGGTCTGAAACTTGATTTTCAGTTTCTAGTGTTCCCGAGTAGTTTGAAACACCGAAAATCTATTCTTTTGCTCATTTGTGACGACGGTGAGAGACGGAGCATCCGAGGGGATTACCCAGCATGTTATCAAGGGTATGGGTGGCATACCCATCTGGTCACCCAGTGAGAGGCGAGAGTACGGAGAGTTCGAGTTGAGGAGGGAGATTACTCCGCATTTACATCAGGAGTTCTTCCGAATGGGGGTAAGTTTCCTACTTTACCCTTTTATGCTTTATGCTGCATACATTCATTTTGCCATCATTCTGAGTGCTCTTTGATGGGGATTTCGATGGAGATTTGTAATTAGACCTGAGATGCTTCAGATCTGTGGAGAAAATCTCATTTCCATCGGAGGGAAGTGTGAGATTTGGGAAATGGGTTTGTGTGAATAGTGTTTATGCATACTAGGTGTTCGAGGAAACGCTCGAGTGAGCTTTTGGTGATTGTTTGGACTAGAGGCTTATAGGAATCCCCTGTTTGGATGAAATGTTAGTCGAAAGAGGTGTCTTCTGAGAAAATATTACTGGTGGGCCCTCGTATAGGCTTTTTTGGTTTGGGCTTTCTTAGAGAAAGGCTTTTTGGTGGGATTTTGGGTAGGGGCTTGCATTGTAGTGTTTCCTCACCCTATTGTTGACCCATCTTTTGTTTGTTTGCAGACTGGTGGGGCTTTGAAGCCCCGTTCTTTTCCCTAGTGTGTGGATGCGTAGTATCGAGTCCTCCCTGATCCTGCCAGGAGGATGGTGGATGGCACGGGCTTGAGTGCTTTCTTTGGTTCTTTGCCGACGATAAGGCATGACTCGAGCTCTTGGCGAGAGGTGGTGGGACTGCACCAAGACCTTCCAGTTGCTATCGTTTGAGGTGACTATGACCCCTATGGACTTCTTCATGATTACGGGGCTGCCCTTCGAGGGTCAGGACCTCGATTGGTGGGAGGACGTCACCAATGATATGGTGGTTGATTTGCTGGGGCTCGGTATGACTTATGCGAGCCCGTCAGTGCTGTCCTTAGGAGGGATTGGAAATGCATGGTCGACGCGCAACTTCGACATCCGGGATCCGACCGAGTTGGTAAGATTGGCTCGGGCTTTTCTATTGTACGGGTTGTGCAGTATGATTTTTGCCAACTCGTCTTCTTGTGCACAACTAGGGTTGCTGGGATCCTTAGCGGTCTTTGGACGCATTACGGGCTATGCTTAGGGCAGAGCAGGGTTCGCGGCCTACTACTTATGGATGGATGCCTATAGCCGACTTAGGATCTCATCATGCGGAGGCTATACTCCTGCTTAGGCGGTATGTATTTAGGGGGCCTTTTTATCTTCCATCGGGTTTTACTCGTGTAATCCCTTTTCGACCTTTTGCAGATATGGGCCGTGGAGATACTGGGTTGTAAGAACCCAACTTTAGATGATCCGATGGAGGTACCTTTCCTTTGAGTCATCGTTATACTTAGGAGAATATCTGGGCCATGGGCCGCCGGACAGCGGTAGCCTGTCGGAGGGTTCTGGAGTCGGTCGCCATTAGTCAGGTGAGAGTTTTTTTCCTCTTTCTTGTCCTTGGCATGAGAGATCCATTATTTGGGTTCCCGAGTGTTGTACCAAATAGGTGGTGCCCATATGTTGACATTCCGGTTGACCCGCCATGCGTATGGGTCGTGTCCTTCGCCCGAGAGGCGGATGTAGTAGCGGCCTATGATGAGCCTTATGGCATTATCGGGGATGTTCATGACGGGCCCATGACCTATACTGACTTTGCTAGGCACTATTTGATGGGTCGATTCCCTCGTCAGCCTGGGACTTCTTCCACCTAAGGGGAGCAGGGAGATGATGACAATGACGACGGTGATGAGGGGGACGCTCCGGAGGCTGCAGCAGCCCTAGTCCGCAGTGCGGACGTGCCTAGGAACTTTCCTGCTTGGACATTTGACATGGTTTGTAGCGCCACATTCCGTAGGAGGAGAAAGAACACCACATTCGCACCGAGACGAACTCCCAAACGAGGTAAATGTACCCCATTTATAAATCCATCCCGACGAATGACAAGCACTCAATCTATATTGGCAACAACGATCCTAGCCCAACAACAACAACCAAAAGAAATAACAGAGTGCGGACGCTTAAATAACATCATTTCAACATATAAAGCCACACGGGACATCAATTAACATAAACCAGTGCTCAACAACTCATCATCAATATCAAAGCTAAATAATTCATCAATATATCCATTTATCCAGTAATCCAATTCAAATAATAAAAGACAGACTGTTGTTGGACACTACCGACAATTACCAAAGGACACGAAAACCAAGACTCATGACCCGCTGTTGCCAACCGACGTGAAAGGTGACAACGCCACCTGTTGACCTGAAGTAAGAATCAAAATAATGGGGGTGAGTATAAACGATACTCGGTGAGGGTAAAGTGGGAACAAGTACTAGCCACGCTTCCAGATTTTGTATATATATATATATATATATATATATATATATAAATACATATGCAGAAATGAAGAAAATTCGGAACGTGCTTCGACTTGCATTAACAACAATTAATAACAGTAATGAAAGTAAAGCATGAATAAAAGCACATAATATCCCAGCGAGAATGGGTCTGTTCCTCCTTATAACCCCTTCAAGTCATGATAAAACTCCATCTTCGGTGTCTGACCGCATAGTGCGACCATGGGCGATTTATTGAATTTTAGGAAAATGTGCAACGAATGCAACGCCCACCATCGCTCCCAACCGTGGCTATCAACTCCTGACGGGCCACGATTGATGTTTATTTTTTGGAAAAGTACCTAGGGAAACACCATGGACGCTCGTTCCCAGGTAAGACCCTCGAATACCCTCCCGGGCCACCATTAAAAGAAAAGTCCATAATTTTGCTCGCGTTTCAAGAAATATTATCAGTTGAAAGCCAAACGGGCATTTAGGTAAGTGTGTGAAAACAAAGGGAGTGACCATGAGTTTCATATGTGTCGGGAAGCACTGGCTCCCTCCCCTAACGACTTCCCTCATAGACCCAACCAAAGTCAAAGCGTCACGTTTGAAAGAAAGTGTTTTACTTGCCTCTTGAAAACAAAACGATTTAGATATACTTATAGGTATAAGTTGATATCAAAATGTTTGTTTATTAAAATCATGAAAATATAGTTAAATATCTAATAGATATACGAGAACAAGAAATCAAATCGATATGAGCACATACGGGTAGTTCGCTATAAGTAAAAGAAATCCTTACTCCAGTTGAAAGCATTTTAAAACCCTCACCTGGAAGCACGGGAACAACAAGATAACTCAAGCAATTCCTCGAAAGAACGGCCTGAAACTGACAGACGACAAAACCAAATAAGACAAGACACGACACACGACTCTCATGGGATTACAACACATGAACGACCAATTGATGTCACGAAGCAATTAAAATTACAAGTAAAATGCAATTAGATCAATTAAACGAAAAGTGCAAAAGTAATGATGCTAAACATGCTCAATTGAAATTCTAAGTGCGCATTCATGTATAATATAATATAGGGAAGCACTCATGCGATTTTCGGATCATTCGGACAACATTCAAAAATTGGGGAAAAAGTCCTAAACAAAAAAGGCTCGATTCAAGGCCCGAACGAGTTCGGAATTTTGAAAACTTTACAGAATATTCATCCTTGAATCATATGGAAGCTATAGGTGAAAACGGATCAATTTTCGAAGGTCGTATGCAAAAATTCAACTTTTATTTTTGGCTAATTGACCCCATTCCCGAGTGCAACTAAGGAAAAAGGCTGAAAATTTCGCTAAGGCATTCGCACGGGTTAGGGCATGGCCTTGCGCACGGTCTTGAGGACACTCCCAAGACCGTGCAAGCTATAACAAGTGCGCACGGGTGTGGCATCGGGGTGCGCAGGCCGGTGCAGGCTAAAGGTGGTGCGCACGGCCTTGCGCACGGTCTTGCCAGGACCGTGCGTAGCACCTTGCGGTTCTACTAACAGGTGCAGAAAAATACGATTCTCATTTTTCTCACGAGGGTTTCGTCCTAAAATCAACGAAGGCGAGTTCTATAGCTAAAATCAACACATAAAATTCATACTCATGCATTATACACATTAATAGCTACCATTTGATCCGAACTACACTAAAAATGGTAAACTCTAGCCTACAAACCCATCAATTATGTCAAATATTCATTTCAAAATGAAAATTAGAAATCGAAGGATTTAATGGACGAAATGAAATGGGGAAAGAAGGTTATCGGTAGAGAATCGAACGAGGATTGTATAGTTGGTCTCGGAATCTCGATTGATCGAGCGACGGATTCGGGACGGGATTTCTTCCTTCTCCTTCCTTCTTCTTCCCTTCTCCTTCTCTTCTCTCTCTCTCTCTCTCTCTCTCTCGATTTTGGGTGTGTGAGCAAGAGTGTGCAAGAGGGGGTGCATAACGGGTGCAAGTGTGTTCAAGAGTGTGCAGGAGGGGTCAAGGTGGTGCAAGTGTATTCAAGAGGGTGTGGGGTTCGTTTGAGATTAAAAATAAATTTGAAGGGGCAGAAAAGGTAATTATAAAAGGTTAAGGATAGGAGAATAAAATTAGAATAAATTAAAATTAGCTAACGAAGCTAATCTTTTCATTTAAAATTCAACGAAGTGTCGCATAATTATTCCGAAAATATATTCCAAAATTTTGGGTCGTTACATGGTCAACTTCCGAGGCAATACTGTGACTCAGACCCTTCCTCATCCAGGGATAGATGGGGTCCCCGGGATTCCATTTCCGAAGAAGAAGGTATGTCGCTTGTCTTCCTCTTGTCATTATTCGGTGTGAGTTTGGTCGTATAATGGTAACCTGTTGGCTGTGTAGCGCTACAAAGTGGCCTATGAGGGGGCTATGCAGATGATTCACTCCTTGGAGAAGGAGCTCGCGAAGAGGACCGGCGCGTTTTCCCAGGAGTTGGTCTGCCGGTCGAATGATGTGGTTCGTTTCCCCTCATCTTGTTTACCCTTGTGGTTTTGTTGTTTCTGCTATATTTGATATAGCTGTGTTTTCCTTGCTGGGCTCGTCTCAGGAGACGAGGAGACGGGGACGAGACGAGCCCATTCGTCGGGACCAGTCTGAGGGTTCTTCCGGCGACCGGCGTCCAGCCCCTGTCCAGCGTGGGTCTGATAGGACGGCTGAGAAGGGTAAGGGCAAGGCGGTACGTCATGAGCGATGCACCAAAACACGCTATGATAGGCCAGCGGCGAGACCTTAGGGTGGACCGGTAATCGACAAGAGTCGAGCTCAGGCGAGGGTCCAGGAGCATATGGGGGACACCACTCTGAGTGACTCGGATGATAATATCTACGTGGATGATCGCTGTCCTTAGCATGGCAGCGACAACAGTTCTGCAGACGGGTCTTACCATAGGGAGTATAGATAGGTTTTTCCTTTCGTTTCATAGCACTTTCGTATCGTGTGCTGTACTGAACTATGAACTTATCTATGTATGAAAATGTTGCATTCATTTTCATAATGTGTTTGCGTCCTTGAGACACTTGAATATAGATGTGTGAAACGACCATTTCATAGCACCTGACGGGTGCACACCGTTGGTGTGTGGGATTGGGGCATTTCGCTATGCCCAGACTAAAGGTGATTGGGTTTGATCACTTAGTCTTTGATAGGGGGATAGCCCCTGTGTTAGCGCACATTGACCGGGGTCACTCCAGGACACCTAGGTTAGAACCTAGACCACCTATTGTACTTGCAGTACTCATCCTTTCCAGAGGCTATTCGTTCGTAGACAACACTAGACCCAGGCTTGCAGGACATCGAGATCCAGTTTGCTAAGGGAGACGGACTTGTTTTGTAACCAGGATGCGATGCCCAGCCATCACTTGTTTGGTCGTTCAGGGGGATCTATCTTTCTTCTAGCCAGCCCCAATGTATGCCAGCTTGTGGGATCGCGTATTTCATACCGAGGTGTCGGTCGCAGGATCCTATCCCTAACTAGGAGGGGGACCTCTACTTGCTAAATAGCCCCAATGCGGACTGGGCTGCTGTGGGAGCCGTTGTGCTGAGGCAAACATTTCTAAGTAGGGTGTTTATTGCAGGGCTTGACCCTAATCAGGTCGAAGGGGTTCCTTCCCCTAAGCAGCCCCAGTGTGGAATTCACCCGGGTTTACCGAATACGAGTGTTGGGGTCTTTGCCCAGCCCCAATGTAGGGCGTTTGTGAAGGCGGATCATGTCGAGATCCTCTGATGTCGGTCTGATCAACGAGCGGGACTTGGTATCCACCTAAAGGACCTAGGGATTTGACCAGCCCTAGTGTGGGTGAGGGGAACCTAGACTCTCGGATCTGCTTGGTTTGCCTAAGGACTTTGAGTGTTGGTCGAACCGACAACTGGTGCTGTCCTGACACCATCTTAGATCTCCTTAGGAAGATACAGGTGACGCTCCTTCCTCTAATGAGTGACGTGTGCCTATACCGACTAGCCTAGACTGACTAAAGGTACCTCTTTCCGTGTATGAGTATTTCCTTGGATGCCGTTCAAGGTGGGTCAGCAGAATGAGGTTGAAGGTTTGACAGAAAGGATGGGGTGATTAATGTGGGTAGGTAAAAGTAAGAGCACAGCGCGTGCGGCTTTCAGAACTTTGTTTGGTCCGTTTTGGCTCACTTTTCCTCACATTCCCTCTTTTTTGTTTCGTTTTGTCCCTCTTTGCTTTGGGGATCTTTTTTTCTTCTTTCTTTTTTTTTTATTTTTCCCCTTTTGTTCTTTTTTTTTTTGGGATCTTTTTTTCTTCTCTCATTTTTTTTGTGAGTTCTCGGACTTTTATGTGTGGAAGCCATTCGCACTCGGAGGCACTTTTCGAGCTCTTAGGAAGGCTAAGAAAGAAAGGGGGTTGTGACGAGATTATGGTAAGGCCCCCGTCACTTGGCTCAGATTGGCTATGGGAAAGATAAATTTTATTGAAAATTGTAGATGAACTCGAAGTAACTTCTCGAGCTGCCAACGTACCTCCATTTTCCTCACAATCTAAATTTTTAAATGAAGACCTAGTCTAGTGAGGTCGGTTTTTTGCCTAAGGCGTCAGTCTTTATAGTTAGACTTGGCCTTTTACAGGGATTTTTCACTCAAAACTACTCTCATGAAGGATCAAGCTACACGTAGTTCTTGTTACATGAGTAATGGAAGAACGGTAGTGGCAAGAAAAGGAAGGGGTTAGGGAACGGCATCCGCAGTCCCTCTCACGATGTGTACTTCTTAAGTTGATCTAGGTTCATAGGGGAGGCGAACGCGACTGCGTCGAGGTCAGTTAGCTAAACTGCATCTCCTGTCAGGATTTCCTTGATAAGGTAAGACCCGCACCAGTTGAGGCTAAGCTTCCCTCTCGGATCCCTCGGCTCACCTTGGATTTCCTTTAAGTACTAGGTCGCCTACTAACAGTCCCCTAGCTTCGGCTTCCTAGAGGTCCCAGCCCTTTTCGCTTTGAGGTATTATCTCGATGAAATCGAGGCATTCGTTTGCTTCTTCCTCCGTGAGCCCAAACTCTTGCAGGCTGCATATCATGTTGGTCATTAGCTCTCTATTCTCCCATGTGTGACATTGAGGGTTGTGTCAGGGGAGTTCTTCAATTTCGGTGTCAGATTAGTAAGGGTTGATGCTATCGGTAGCTTATAGCTTTTCCCAAAAGCTCAACAGCTAACAAGTTAAGATCGATCCTATCTCTAGCCTAATCGAACCGAAACCTATCCGTTCGACTACACAAGCATATATCATCAACAATCAACAATTTACACAAGCTATAGTACAAAAGATCCATGCCAAAACAATTCGAAAAGCTAAAAGTTAGAAGCTACAATCAAAAGCTCCCAATTAACACAATAATACGAAAAATACGATAAAAGACAAACGACAAGTCGGATTTGAGTAATACCAACGCCGTTAGAACCGTTGCATCGAGGAAAACAATCTTCGTGAAGACTCCATCGCCGGAATCTGACTGGAACTGTAACTCCACCGCGTGCCGCCGCCGCGCCGCCACCGGACTTCCGTCGAAACACCTCCGATAGTCGAACCCTTATACAGAAATGATCCTCTCGACGAGCCCGTCACAACCATGGTGGTTTGCCTTCATGACTCCACCTGGAACCACCGGGAACCACCACTCCCGCCGCCACTCAACGCCGCCGCCCCTTCAAGTCGCCATAACTCCGCCGTCCGTGGTCCGATTAAAGTGAAACCACCGCCAAAATGCTCCTCTCTTTATGGGCTTCAATTCCCGACCAACCCTAGGCATTGACGTCGCCGGAGAACTGAGATCGGAAAGCATCACCGCCGCCTGAAAATTATCGATTCCGCCGCCGTCGGTGGTCGGATAGCCACGAGACCACCACCGTTGGCTTCCTTGCAAAAAATCGGTCCAGAATCACCCTTGCCCGCCGCCTGAAAGTCGCCGGAAAAGCCAGATCCACCACCCTGGCCGTCGCCACCTTCGCGTCGCCGTAGCGTCGCCGTCGCTGCTCCAATCGCCGGGAAACTTGTATGGTTGAGTTCGTCTCGTCGATACGGTCGTCTGGACATATGATTCGTCGTATTCTGACAACGTTGCAAAAATCGTGTTTGGGAGAGAATGGCTCGTCGTTCGATGATTGTCGGTGTGTGTGTGGTTTCTAAATATGGAAGGTTACTATATATATTTTTCGAAAAACGAGACAAAAATGCAAAGTCTCAGAATTAGGCGTACTTAGTGTCAAAATGACCATAATGAAAAGCTTAACAAGGTTTGAGGTTCGTTTCATAAAAATTCGGGCATTTACAAAAAGTTAATATCGAGTGGGGTCAAAGTGTAAATAGTTTTGGGTCAAAAATGCAATTTCTTGAAAATATGATTTAATGAATAATATTTAGAATCTTATGAAAATATTTGGAACCTCGATAAAATATGCATTATTACATTGAACCCCAGTCCAATGTACACCGTTAAATTACTACATTAAATTAAACGAGCTATAATTATAAATTTACCAAATTGACCCTAATTAGTGACAAAACGATGCAAATTAAATTCTAATTAATGCCTTGGGTTTTAAATACCAAATCGATGATTTATAAAATATTTAAATGCAAGAGTTGGAAGACATGCAATTATGAAAGACGTCGGGACCGTAAATGGTCCGAATTTCGATAAATGCGCTAATCTTGAACTTGGAGATTGCGGGTCGTTACAATACTCCCTCCTTCAAAAGAATCTGTCCTCAGATTCTACTCCTCACGTCGAACCGTTCTCTGCCAAATTTCTCTTTGGCTTCCGTTCTAAAATTTCGACCTGTCCAACTCATTACGTCTTCAGTACGTGGACAGAGTCCTTTGTTTCCTGAAAATTTGTCGTCCATGTTCACTTCTGTTCTCAATTCGACCAGCTTCTGAAGTGTTCCTCTTCCAGGTCGATCTGATAAAGTCGACGCTAACCAGATCCGGATATCGAACTCGTAATAGAATCGCTCCTAGTCGACTAAGAACTCCTTGTCCTTAGCACTTTCTAATAGCGCATAACGAGGCTATCGAATTCTGCGTTATCCACACAGAGATCATATAAAGCCTAATCAACTAGTCATTCAATCAGCGCAAGTACGAATTAAAAGGCAGTTAAAGCACGTAGGTTACATGAAACACTTAACAATTATTTAAAGCAATTAAACACGTAAGCTCATCCGATCTGTAATCTGGTTCCACTGTACTCTGTCCGGAGTTAGTTCACGTATCTCATCGGATAGTATCTCTAGAGGGGTGAGATACTGATCATATTCCAAAGCTCGGTGGAGCTCGGTAGTGACTATCTGTGAGAAACCTTCCACATATATAGTTCCTTTGTTGATCTTGATCTGTTTCCATGCTCTGTCTGAAATGTGCATCCTGTCAGGTAGTATCTCTGGGGTAGTGAGATATGAATTACATTCCCAAGCCCGATCAAATCAGTAACAACTCCGTCTGCGAGCTACCTTTTGCTGACATGGTTCTCTGATTAGTCACGAGATATTTCCATGCTCCATCCTCGAAAATAGAATATCTGTATCGCGATCCCGATCTTCAAACTCAAATAATTCTTCATCTTCTGAATCTGTTTCAGAATCTGATTGTCGAATGTGCTTCTGAAATCACGCTATCATCTATCTCGCTGCGCAAGGTAGCTGTCGTCAACTGGCTTTATCTTAACGGTGCTGGAATTGGTAACCATTGTTCTCCAGTAACTCTCTCTTTTACTGCCCTTGTACCACCATTAGTACCTCTGAGTTGATCGCGGTAACCGAGGAAGTAAAGTTCGAAAGGTCGAACAATTCATCTGTAGCACTCTGCTGATTCCGGTGCTCTTCAGGTCTGATAGTATCTTAGTCTGATTCTGACTCACAGTAGGTTCGGTTTTCGTGAGTTCTGTTCTGTCGTCGTCCTCGAAAATGGCACATCAGAACGATCCGTCTCGACCCTCGGTTGACCCTGAAGATGCTCTGGAACTGGCTAAAGTATATGTTTCCTTTACTGTCGTACAATCCAAACCCATCGTTCTCGTAGCTTATCAACACCCGAATACGACCTTGTGCTATTGTGTCATTCTGTCTGTCAAGTCTGCTTGTTGTCCTTGTTTACCCACATTTACGGATGGAGCTCATAGGTTAAAGCGGTACCAATGCTAAAACCCTTAGAGAAACTAACACAAAGTAAAAGAACAACACGTAATAGCACAAATACATTTAAGACAAGTTACAAGCGATGTTATAATGCAACGCCTATTATGAGTTGCATACCTTTCACCAATCCTTCTGAGTATAGGACCAATCTCGTAAGTTGTATCCACCAAGTTAGCATCTTTCCGTAGGGTCCTATCTCAAAGGAAGACAGTGTTTGATCATCTCTGCATCATAAAGTTTCAATATGCATGTCTGATGAGGTTAGTATGCAACCACACGAGGCATATTAACAAATAAATCGTTATCCTAAAGCCGCACGACCTATACGCCGAAACCAAATAAGACGCAACAAAGAATTCCACGCTCGGCTCGCGTTACGTCTTCCTTAGTACAAAAACTTGCAAATGATCGCCAGTTGGTTAATTAAGCCAACCGTAATCCTTCACAATTTTAGGCACCCAGAAATGACAAACACTCATCGAACCACGAATTCGACACGGACTGACATAACCCATGCAGACACTAAAAGCAAGACAAGACGAGATACTAGAGCTTTCGGTTCCCTTTCAGGAACCTAGGCTCTGATACCACTGGTTGTAGCGCCCCCTGAAGAAGGACCGCCACATCCGCACCGAAATGGATTCCCGAGCTTCAGCGAGGGGCCTCAACTCAAAAACCCACTCCGGCGAACGGCACTCAAACAAGCACTACTGGCAACAGCAACGACATCCCAACAACAACCACAATAAAACAGAGAAATGCGGAAGCGATTATAAGTAAATAGATAAATTCATAAACGCCTACGGGCTAACATATTATCAATTAAACATGTGCAATTCAAAATACAATAGAATAACAACACGTAGTGCCATCCATGGCTCAACTAGTCTATCCTGTACAATCCTAGGTATCATCAACTATCCCACATCAGGGGCACATAAATACGTAAAGTAAATAAATACAATAAACAAGACTCGACGGTTGTTGGGACCACTGACAAGACAAACCAGAAAGACTGAGCCTATCTAGACCTGTTGATGCTGACTGACAAGATAGGTGACGTCGCCACCTGTCTACCTGAAGCAAGAACCAAAATAGCAGGGGTGAGTATAAAGGATACTCAGTAAGGGGTTTGATCACAGTTCGTCGTTTATCTTTTAAAACCAAAAGTAGTGAATGTTGCCCGTTTGAGAAAGAATACGAAATATGAGTTGTAAAATGACACAAAGCAACACTCGGGTTCGGCTTATTTGAAAACACAAAAGGTTGACGAACCGGATCCTTTAAAACATTTGCACGTACTATCAAGCCGATAAATTGAAAGGATATTAGTTGAGTCACGAGGCCGTTACAAGTTCGAAAAAACAGGAAATAAATAAGTTGGAATCGAGAAATAAACACGGTTCGTAATTCAACTAATTAATTGAATAATAAAGGAGGCTTAGGGTAGCAAGCACGAGTCACACTTCCGGGTTTTATATATATATAGGGAAATACATATGATAAATGAAGAAAACCGGAATGTGCTTTGACTTGTAACGAAAGCCATAAAACACTTAGACAAGCAACAAATGCAATAAATCATGCAAATAATGTGTCCCAGCGAGAACGGGCCCTCTCCTTATAACTCCCAATTGAAAATCATGTAAGCATACAATCAAGTACTCCACCACCAACAATACTATACAGGATTTAAGGAGACGCTGTTAGCACCACTGTAACGACCCAGAAATCCGAGAATTAATGTGAGTATTTTACGCATTAATTATCTTTCTTAATCCCTAAATTCTCGTTATATGTGAACTATTATATATTATTTTAGTATAAGAACCAATGTGATAATATTAATTGCGAATTTAAATTACGTGTCTATATTGCGTTTGTTTAATATTTAATTGTTATATTTGATCGACGCGTATTTTATTGGATTTTCTAAAATTACTAAAATAACCCTTCGTATTTTTCGATATTTCGAAGATATTTGATAAAAGTATCGAAATTCATTTCATAACTCTTATTTCAAATTCGAGAGAGAGAGAGAGAAGAAGAAAAAGAGAATTTTCTCCCGAAGCCCTAATCGATCGTGCCGAGCTCGAATCTCCGTGGAATTTCGCGCCAATCGTTTTTAAACGATCCTTTCGTCGATACCTTTCTATAGGTACCAATTTCCCCAAATTCTTTTACGGATTTTCGATGATTTGAGATTATTTGTTTATTTCGGGATTTTTAGGTTAAATGCTTAGATCGAGCCCGTTTCTTGATCAATTCATGATTTTATTGGATGTAAATGTGAATTAGTTGATGATTAATGATTGTTATAATTTGTGAGTGTTAATTTGCGTTATAAATATGTGTTTTGATGATTTTTGGCTCGAATTTTTGAAAAACCCGTAACTTTCTACTGGTGCTGTTAAACCACACGGGCTAACGCACGGTCTTGAGCAAGACCGTGCAGGAGCCCGTGTGCAGCTCTTTTTGCCCGCACGGGCTCAAGCTCGTGTGTCCAAACCGTGCGTTTGGCCGTGTGTGCGTGCACGGTCTTGACACCGTGTTCAAGACCGTGCACCAGGCCGTGTGAAACACTTAGAGAATTTTTCCAGCTTTTTCAAATTTTGCTCTCGGCAATTGAGTCTTCGGGTCACCATTTTTGGTTGACTTTTTGCATACGGACTCCAAAAATTATACCGTTTTCACCTATAGAACCCTTATATTTTGTAGATTAATATTTTGGAGTGTTAATTTAATTTCGCCCTCGTTCGGGCTGTGAATAGGGTAATTCTAATTATGTGTATTTTTTGACAACTTGTCGGAATTGCGTGAAACTTACATGATAGCTTCTTTACATATTATAATTGGCATATGCATGATTGGAAACATATTTGGTTAGCCGTTCGTCCAATAATTGCTTATTTGTGCTTTTAGTGTTTGTTGTCGTTATTAATTGGTGTAGGTCTTGTCTTGTCTCCAGATCAGTCCGGCGTTGGAGACCAGTGAGTCTAGCAGCTAGGCTTTCTCTTTTTGATTCCAGGTGAGGATTTAAACTTTTAACTGGGCTTGAACATATATATATACAATTGTGAACCCCCTAATCCCTTATTAATGTATTATATATTTCGAGTTTATATTTTTATGTTTTATCCTCAAATCATTTAATATCAGAATTATACATTATTAAACCAAATTGATTTGTTTTCAAAAGGGCAAGAAAACTATTTATTTTACGTGACGGTTTGACTTAGGATTTAATCCTTTGTCGTCACCCTTGCTCAGAGTGTCGTTTGGCATTCAAATGTGTTTTTAAAGCGAGCAAATACATGATTATTTTCAAGATGGGCCTGGGAAGGTATTCGAAGGTTACATCTGGGGACGGGCGTCCAGGGTGTAATCCGAGGTGCTTCTCCCAAAAATAAGCGTCAATCGTGGCCCATCAGGAGATGATAGCCACGGTTGGGAGCGATGGTGGGTGTTGCATTCGTTGCACATTTTCCTAAAATTCACTATGGTTGAGCTTCGGGTTGCTCCTTAGCTTGACACCGGCGATGGAGTATTTTTACATGAACCGTGGAGAAATAAGGAGGAACAGGCCCATTCTCGCTGGGATCGTATTTACTGCTTTATAGTGTTATTGATTTTAATTTTTAATTGTATATCCAAGTCGAAGCATATTCCGGTTTCTTCATTATCGCATATGTATTTTCTATAAAAATCCGGAAGCATGACTCGACTTGTCCTCGCATCTTCACTGAGTATTTTTGACTCACCCTCTTTTAATTGGTTCTTGCCTCAGGTTTGAGAGAGACCGACATGTCTTACGTGTCGGATGGGCAACAGTGCATAGATAGGCTTTTTGGTTTTGCCGAGTCTCGTTGGTTGTCTTTTATTCTCTCATTCATTATTCTTTTCAACCTGGATTGTAGATAATATTATATTGATCCCCGTAACTTTTTATTTAAAATTATGTTGCCCCTGAATGGGCTGTTGTTGATAATTGTTAATGTATTGGCCCCGGAGTGGCATTTTTGTTAATATGAATTTAAATGCTTCCGCTATATATTCTCTGATTTATTTAAATGTTTTTTTTCTTTGGGGATTCACTGTTGCCAAGTGTCGGGATTGACCCGTTAGCTTGCATGGGTTCTCGGGTTGAGGCACTGTACTCGGCTTGGGAATCCGTGCAGGTTCGGGGGCTGTAGAGCGGGGCGCTACAACCACCATATAGGGTTTAAGGAGACGCGATTAGCACCACCGTATCAGAGTTTAAGGAGACGCGATTAGCACCACCGTTCGCATCAACTTAGGCTAGCCAACCTCCTAGCAGGCCCAAGTCAACACACTAGAAGCATACATCGGGATTTGCCCTAGACGCACGTCCCCAGGCTCACCTCCTGTATACTCCGGGCCCAAGTTATTAAACAATCTATGGCTCGCTTTTGAAATCAATGATAGTTTGGGTGGCCAAAAGGGTCATTCGAAAGTAGGAAATCGGGGTATGGGAGGCCAAATGGGCCATTCGAGACAAGGTTATAATTGCGAGGTCGAGAGACCAAAGTTCGCATTTAAAACAAAAGGGTTTTCCTTGTCTCTAGTTGAAAGCATTTCAAATCATTTTGGTTTTGCTATTAAAAGGTTTGACTAAGCACATAAGGAATTGTAAAGGCAGTACAACAAGTAATAAGAAAAAGCAGGGTAATCATTTATTTCGCAACCTATAATAGTCTATGTCCTTGCCCCAATTAAAAATAAGTTTAAACCCTTACCTGTAGCTCGACAAATGAGAAAAGCAAGCAAGCAACATGTATGATTCTCCCTCAGAGATCCCACCTGAAAACACGGGGTCTAGAGGATGAATGACTGACACGAACAAGAAAACAGACACTGACGCTCGGCTATCAAAATACAAACATGCTTAAGGACACTCACTCAAAATTTAAACATAAGAAAGCGAGTAGGGGCAATATAGTCAATTTATCCAAATGTACGCAATAATTAAATAAACGAATAATAATTAACATTTAATTAATATTAACATTTAAGCATAAACTACTCAGGGGTTAGGCTTGTAACTAAACATCAAACATGTATATTTCATTTAAATCAATAACAATTAAGTACAACTTATAGCTTTTCCCAAAAGCTCAAAAGCTAACAAGTTAAGATCGATCCTATCTCTAGCCTAATCGAACCGAAACCTATCCGTTCGACTACACAAGCATATATCATCAACAATCAACAATTTACACAAGCTATAGTACAAAAGATCCATGCCAAAACAATCCGAAAAGCTAAAAGGTAGAAGCTACAATCAAAAGCTACCAATTAACACAATAATACAAAAAATACGATAAAAGACAAACGACAGGTCGGATTCGAGTAATACCAACGCCGTTAGAACCGTTGCGTCGAGGAGAACAATCTTCATGAAGACTCCGTCGTCGGATTCTGACTGGAACTGTAGCGCCGCTGCGTGCCGCCGCCGCGCCGCCACCGGACTTCCGTCGAAACACCTCCGATAGTCGAACCCTTATACAGAAATGATCCTCTCGACGAGCCCGTCACAACCATGGTGGTTTGCCGTCGTGACTCCACCTGGAACCACCGGGAACTACCACTCCCGCCGCCACTCAACGCCGCCGCCCCTTCAAGTCGCCATAACTCCGCCGTCCGTGGTCCGATTAAAGTGAAACCACCGCCAAAATGCTCCTCTCTTCATGGGCTTCAATTCCTGACCAACCCCAGGCATTGACGTCGCCGGAGAACTGAGATCGGAAAGCATCACCGCTGCCTGAAAATCGTCGATTCCGCCGCCGTCGGTGGTTGGATAGCTACGAGACCACCACCGTTGGCTTCCTTGCGAAAAATAGGTCCAGAAGCACCCTTGCCCGCCGCCTGAAAGTCGCCAGAAAAGCAAGATCCACCACCCTTTCCGTCGCCACCTTCGCGTCGCCGTCGCTGCTTCAATCGCCGGGAAACTTGTATGGTTGAGTTCGTCTCGTCGATACGGTCGTCTGGACATATGATTCGTCGAATTCCGACAATGTTGCAAAAATTATGTTTGGGAGAGAATAGCTCATCGTTCGATGATTGTCGGTGTGTGTGTGGTTTCTAAATATGGAAGGTTACTATATATATTTTTCGAAAAACGAGACAAAAACGCAAAGTCTCGGAATTAGGCGTATTTAGTGTCAAAATGACCGTAATGAAAAGCTTAACAAGGTTTGAGGTTCGTTTCATAAAAATTCGGGCATTTACAAAAAGTCAATATCGACTGGGGTCAAAGTGTAAATACTTTTGGATCAAAAATGCAATTTCTTGAAAATATGATTTAATGAATAATATTTAGAATCTTAAGAAAATATTTGGAACCTCGATAAAATATGCATTATTATATTGCCCAGTCCAATGTACACCGTTAAATTACTACATTAAATTAAACGAGCTATAATTATAAATTTACCAAATTGACCCTAATTAGTGACAAAACGATGCAAATTAAATTCTAATTAATGCCTTGGGTTTTAAATACCAAATCGATGATTTATAAAATATTTAAATGCAAGAGTTGGAAGACATGCAATTATGAAAGACGTCGGGACCGTAAACGGTCCGAATTCCGATAAATGCGCTAATCTTGAACTTGGAGATTGCGGGTCGTTACATGTATACACATATAGGTATATATATACATATAGATAAGCTTGCACATAAAGTAAATACGTAAGGGGTTTGCGGAACCCTTTGGTCATTTGGCTCGGCCGCGGTCAAAGTCTAGCTCTCTTAGACGTCCACAACAGAGTCGCTACTAAGGGCATCCCGGGCGAGCTGTTCCGGGCTCAAGGTCGCCTTGCGTTTTTTGTTTTTGGTGGGGTGTTTTGGATGTGATTGTGATGTGGTTGGATGGCGATGTAAGGGTGTGTTTTATCTTTGGTGTGACATCCTTCCCTGTTCGCCATTCGGAGGTTTAGAGTCGCCACCCACTCGGTTAAGGTTGAGAGGGAAACCTGTATAGGCTCGTGTGTCCTTGTGTGTGTCCAGAGATTCGTGTGATGGGTTCGGGAGCTAAGTTACGATGGGGGAAGGGGTTGCAGCAACCTATCAACCCCCATCGCCCCTTACGGGTCTTCTCACCAATACCAAATGACTGTGGTTGTTCCCCAAATGTGTAAACAAGTCATTGCAAGCAAGTATATATATGTGTGTGTGTGTATATGTGTGTGCGTGTGGAATATAGGGATTGGATCCCTTTGGCTTCGTGCCGGAAGGAGCTGGCTGCCTACGTATCCTAAGGAGCTTGGGAATCAGAGCCAACGTAGTTCATACCCCTGAACTTCTGAGAGTAGGGTATGGAGTACACACGTGAGGTTCGTCACGCCTCGTTTTTGTAGAGTTTTGTGTTGTTTTTGGATTAAAGGGAAAGTTCTCTGTAACGCCCCGAAAATCCGAATTATAATATGGTACGTCCGAATCGAATATTTGCGCAATTTATTATTTTATTTAATATTTATTATGTAATTTTAGAATTATTTCGTATATGAATGAATTTTTGTATTTAAATTATAAATTGTCAATGTGCGTTTAATAATATGAATTTTGACTGTAAGTACATGTTATTTGGACAACGTGAGTTTTCGAACTTATTTTGCAAAATTACGACTTTGCCCCTTCAATTTCTAAACTTTAGTCAAAATTTGACTAAGTCAATCTCTCATCTCACTCTCGCGGCACTCAGCAAGAAAAAGAAAAGGGGAAGAAAGAAAAAGAGAGAAAAAGAGAAGGAAGAAGAAAGAGATTCCAACGATCGTTCCGACTCCGTTTCCTGACGGATTTTCGAGCCGTTTACGTCTACGAACTCCTCGCGATCTCATCTACGAGTAAGCCTTTCACAATCCTTTCGTTTTATGTCTCGTATGCTTCGTATTTCTTATTTTTGATAATAGTTATAGAATTTAGGTTTTATTCGATTTTGATAGTAATCGTGGATGGATTTTCGTGTTTATCGTTTCTATATGTAGATTATATATTGTAGATGATTATATGTGAGAATTAGGGAGTGATTTGCATGATTTATGGATTAAATGTTGAATTTTGGTTTGATATCGCGTATGTTTTTGCTGTCTGCGAGTTTCTGCTCAATCTGGACGCACACGGGCTTTGCACACGGGGTGTCGCAAGGCCGTGTGGGGTTACACGGCCTCTTGCACGGCCGTGCAAGAGACCGTGCGTGTGGTGAATTGCACACGTGCGTGTGGTGAATTGCACACGGGCCTTGAGGCCGTGTGCATGAGGCCGTGCGTGTTGCTTGATTGTGCACGGCCTCGGCACACGGCCGTGCACAAGGCCGTGTGGCCTGGTCGAACAGTGCCCTGACCTTCTGTAAGTCAGGGCACAATTTGGCCTACGGGTCCCGCTTTGGCTCGTCTTTTCCGAATTCTTTCTTCGCTCGTGTATTCGATTTATATGAAATAGATAGGAATTGCATGATTTATGAATTTACAACATGTTCGAGTATGTGAATAGTGCGTTTTAAGTTTTCGACAAATTTTCTAACTTTTGCATGTGAAGTCCGATTTTCCCGAAATTCGAATGCATACTCCTTTATGGTAATTTAAGCATGTCCGTAAAGTTTCGTTGCATTTGGACTTGATTTACATTTTTAAATGCATGAATTACTCTATTTTCGTTTGAGAATTTGAACTTAAGTGATTGATTTAATTGTATAACGTGCTCCTATGTGTTTTAATGTTTTCGTATAAGCCGTGCGTCGTCCTTAGTCTTAATTGGTTGTGTCTTGGTATTTTTGCAGACGATACTCCCATGGAGTAGCGCCAGTTCTTGTTTTTGCTCTACTTTTGCATAGCCAGGTGAGGCTTTCCGTTTCTGTTTCCAGTATTATTATGTATTTATATAAATAAGCCTCTCCCGATATAAGCCACGTTTATGTTTTGTTTTCACACCGTTTATATATATATATACTTAATAGATATTTATGATTATTATGTTCATTTGATTTATCAAAAATGATTTGATATGAAAAGTACTACGTATAGACTTTGAAATGTTTACGAAAGAGACATGTAAAACCTTTTGTTTTCTAAGGCGAACTTTGGCCTTCGGCCTCGCATATGACATGTCTCGAACGGTCTTTTGACCAACCCGAAATGATTTGAAAAGCGAGTTATGATATGTATGCATGTTTGTTTGGGCCCGGAGTAAGAGCGATAGGACGAAGTCGGTAGACGTCGGGTCTACGGCGTAAATCCTATGGTTTCCTCCATTTGGGAGCTCGGGGTGAGGCCGGAGTGGCAGCCCTTTGAGTACCTGAGTTATTCCCGTCACTTATGAGTAGTTCGGATTTAGCGGTCCGTCTACATTGGAGGCATAAGGGTGGTTTCCGGTTTTTATGTTTGGATATTGGAGTTAAGGGCCCGACTCGCCGAGTCATATGATATGTTATGTTTTATGTTAAATCACCACCCGATTACGAAAACCTTTCTTTTATGTTGATTTCTTTAAGTTTAAAATTTGGTGATTTATTTCCGTTTTATGATATACATTATTATTCCCTCCTCACTTAGTCGTTTGACTAACCCCCTCTGTTTTACCCCTGTACTGGTTTCAGGATACTAGGCGGGATCTGCGTCGTCGTCGTCGCGTCTTAGAGTTGCATTATTTTTGCTCATGTATAACTCTTTCCCGTATGGCTTTTATTTTTATGTTTTACGATATTAGGATTTAATTAGTTTGTATTCGGGATTATGTATAAATATTGAACCCGTTATTATATAATTATCGGGATATTGTATCGAACCCATTTGTTATTTAATTATGGAATTTCGTTAGCCTTTGTGGGCTTTACTACTTGTGTAATTATTTATGTTTTAAATGTTTCGTTATTTTCGCTTCCGCACTTGTCTTTTCGTTGTTTTGAAACCCCCGCCTAGTTATTGAGTAAATGCTTGCCGTTCGCTGGGTTTCGGTTCGGGTCGGATCCCATTTCGGTTCCGGGTCGGGACTCGGTGCGGGGCATGCGTTACCCGTTTGGGGTGCCCGCTACATTCTCTTGTAGAAAGAGTTACCTTTTTGGGTATTTACGGGTAGAGGGGGTGTAGAGCTCGAAGCTTTAGACCCTCGTGCTGGGTTAACCATAAAAAGGGGATTCTTTCGTTAAGAGAAGGCTTTCATGTTGATTCTGGAAAGTTCCTTGATAAAAAGGAAGTGTTTTGAAAGAAGGTTCGTGTTTTTGACGAGACCTTGGGTTTAGTTCCTGGCTGTGAAGCCGTCCGGCCTTCATTAAACCTATCGAGGGATTATAAGCCCTACACAAGGTATCCGATGAATCGGAAAAGGAACTAAGCCTAGGTATGTCTACCCTATAACCTATGCTCGGGAAGTTCGGGGTTAGCATAGACATGCGAGATGAGAAGTTTCATGCAGGAAAGCGGTAAAGCACTTTAGGCAAGCAAGAAACAAAGGGGAGAGAGGCGTCAGGCGCCAGTTGTAGACTAGGTGGGGTCGAGACAGGGAAAACCCTTCTCTTGTTGACCACCGAGCTCCGACGGCCTTAGCCCTGGGGGGTGTTCCGTCCCATAGGGGGACGGAATGGAGGCTATAATTATTAGCTAGGCAAGCAGAAAGTAAGTAAATGCGTAAAGGGCTAACAGAAGACTCACCCTCGTAGTCTTATATTCACTTCACTTCGTTCCTAGATACTGCTTCCCCCTCGAACTCAGGAGTACGATCGCAAGGACTGGACAGAACTCCGACTCGGGATTGAGATTCGGGCATTCTATTGAGCAGAGTGTCGGACCTCCTTTCGATTTTAGGGGTTAGGAATATGGAATTCCTAACCTAAAATCGAGAAAAAGGAACAGGAAAGGGACTAGAGTGGACCGGGCTGAAGAGCCTAGTCCACTCTTTAGAAATTCTAAGGTGAGTACTCGAACCTTAGAAGGGGAGGAGATGATTTGTGAATGAGCAATTGTAAGAATAAGGGGAGGGGTCCTTTTATAGGTGTAAAAACCAGGCATAAAGGGAAGGTTAGGGCTGCAAAACCCATAAGGAAAGTTAGGGCAGCGCAGGAGGGGATTGACCGGCCGGCCAGGCTGGTGAGCCTGGTCCAGCCGGTCGGCTGGTGGGACCAGCCGGAGGGGAAGTTCGCTGGCCGGCCGGCCCGTGATGTCGTGTTGGCCGGCCGCCATGTTGGGCCAGGCTAGGGTTTCCGCATTGGTCCAGGTTTTTCGGTGATTTCTCCTTCGTTTCACGTCCGATTCGGGTGATTCGAAGACCAAAATACTCCTATCGCGATATCCTATCGTACTACTGCATCGGATTTAGGACCCAACAAATATATGGCCAGGTGGAGAGGCGATTAGGGGCTACCGAGGGTATGTCGTGGGATGTGGTGCCTAGGGTTTGACTCTCGGGGATCGTCTGGGCGTCCGGAGTCTGCCTAATGTCTGGCGGGGGCTGAGTCATCAATTCCGCAAAACATCGTTATGTGACGAGGTGTTCACACTTCCTATTTTTGTAGCATAATTGCACTCGTTTTCCCTATATTTATGCTTTATTTCTTGGAATTTGAATGGCTTTCGTTGTTTTGGTGTAGGAATTCTAAAATTGTTAGAAAAGTTGGCCAAAACTCGTATTTTTAGCAATTGGATTGAATGAAGAGCTTGAACGTACACATGCCTAGGCCAACTGGGACTGGAAATTGATGAGGAATGAAGACGTTACTTTGAGGTGATTAGATTTGCACTTACGCATATGGCCTCTAATTATAAATACATTGTGCACATTAATTCCAATGTCAATTGGGCCCAATCTTTAGAGTTTAATTACAGCGGCGCAATGGAAGGATTAGCCAAATTTTGAAGATTTGATAATAAGGCCCATGCGGGTATTGATTTGGAAGGAAACAAAAGTTGACTTTGATTTGGGGAATTAACCTAGGGAGCAGACTTGATCATCACGTAACTTTCATACACGGCAGAACACATTCACACATCATACATCAAACTTCTTGGACGGCAGACATTAACACACACGCACGACACCAATTTGGCGGCAGAATTTCATCGCGCAGAATACATACTTCTGTACTCATATTTTCGGGCCAGCAAGGAAAGCCCGTAACACGGCGTACATTCGGATTCTTGTTTTTAGTTTTAATTCTGAGATTGGTGATTTTTTACTCCAACTTATCTTAGTTTTTATTTTATTATTATGAGTAGCTAAATTTAGTGCTAGTTGGGATATTCGATACTCATGCTTGTATGTCGTGAGATCGAAACGCGTTTTATTATTTCAAGTTTATGATATTCGTATGTTCTTTATATTAATTGATATTGTGATTACTTTGTGTTTTCAATTTCTCGAGTTGATTATATTGAGTAATTTACATACAGTCATTCATGTTGTTGAAGGAGTTATTTGACATTCATGATAATTGTGACAATTAGTACTAGAGTATTTATGAAATATACTGCTAAGGGATCTACAATCTAACTTAGACGAAGCAGTGTTTTGATTAGTCGGGTTATGGTTAATGTCTCTTTATTTTTAATGCTGTCAATAACTGAATTCTTAGAGGAGTCTATGGAGGGATCTTTATTGATTAGGGGATAACTTTAGGTAGTGCCTGGGTTAGACTACACTTAAGAAGAGGCGAGGTGATCAGAGGTAGTTGATTGCTATAGTTAATACTTCTAATAACTTGGATGTCATCTTTGAGTCTGTGATCGATAATTAGGACAAGAGTTGAGAATATCCCGACTAGCTGTTTTTCCTATTTGATTTATCCTTCTTTATTTTCTCTATTTGATTATTTGATCTTAGTTGATTGTTTAGTTATTTCTTGTTGATTCTTGATAAATCGAAAACCCAAAAAAAGATCCTTGTTTACTTTTAATTGCTTTAGTTAGTTTAGATTATTAGTTTATTAAACCAAATTCAAAACCCCCTCTTTTTAATTGCTTTTATTTAGTTTCCTGATGTTTGAAAAGAAAATAAATTCTCCCAATCTCTGTGGTTCGACCCTTTTTTACCATTAGCTGCAATTTATTGTGTTTAATGGTAGATCAGAATTATATCTATTATTTTTGGTGGATTCGATACCTACCAAATTTTGGCACCGTTGCCGGGGATTGGTTATTAATTGATTTTATTTATTTTTGATGATCAGAAGTAGACACATAAAATGAGATCCTCCATAGTTTCCACTCAATCACAAGATCGAGAAAACAGCCAGAAAGAATAAAATGGAGACCGAGTTGCAAAAATAGAAACTAGAAATAGGCGACACATCCAACCCTAATCTAACTGAAAATAATGAGCCTGTTTCTGGGTCACCTATCCAGTTTGAAGAAGGAGCCAACAAGGTTTCAGTTTCTCCTGAGTTTTCTGACGATATTTCAGACGAAGAGCTAGTACGTGACCACGTATTAGATATGGCAGACAACAGAACACTCCGTGAATTGGCTCGTCCTACTGAAGAGTAGCAGCCCCCTTGTATCAACTTTCCTGAGCTTGGGGCGGGATTTGAACTGGAATCCAGGCTAATTCACTTATTGCCTTCATTCCGAGGCTTAGAAAACAAGGACCTGAACAAGCATTTGAAGGAGTTCCACCTCGTTTGCACTTCTATGAAGCCACAAAATGTGACTGGGGATCAAATTAAGCTGAGAGCCTTTCCCTTCTCCTTGCACGATGCATCAAAGGAGTGGTTATACTACTTACCATCAGGAACTGTCACAACGTGGACTGCTACGTCTAAGCACTTCTTGGAGAAATATTTTCCAGCTTCACGAGCAGCTAACATCCGACGTCAAATCTGTGGAATCAAGCAAAAGGATGCAAAGAACCTCAATGACTACTGGGAGAGGTTCAAAAAACTGTTGGCTACTTGCCCACAGCATGGTATTTCTGAGCAACTTGTGATACAATACTTCAGTGAGGGGCTAATACTGATGGAACGAAGGACGATGGATGCCGCAAGTGGTGGTGCTATCGTTGTGAAAACCCCTGCCGCTGCGAATGAGCTGATTGAAAATATGGCTGCCAATTCTCAACAATTTGGCAACCATCATGACGTCCCAAGAAAGGTTCATGAAGTGAATTCGTCTTCTTTGGACGAAATAAAGATATTGTTGACCACCTTGGTTCAGAAGAATGCTAATGGGAATCCGCCTTCGAGGGTGTGTGCTATTTGTACAAGTCCCGCTCATCTAACGGACGTGTGCCCGACTCTCCATGAGGAAACACCCGAGGATGTGAACGCCATTGGGTATCATCACAAGAAGAATGAGCCGTACTCCAATACTTACAATCCGGGGTGCGGTGAACATCCAAATCTTAGCTATCGCCTGCGATCAGAGAATTACCAAGATCCTCATCCGACGCAACCACATCACGGTCCCAATATCCCTCTTGAGGACATGTTCAAATAATTCATGACTAGTACTCAGTTGTTCCAACAAGAGACCAGGAATCATATGCAACAATTCAACAGGAGACGAGGACCAACATGCAGCAGTTCCAAAACACCGTTCAGAACTTGGACAAGCAAATGAGTCAGTTGGCTAGCATTATGAGTAAATTGGAAACACAAGGAAAACTTCCTTCCCAAACTCACGATCCAAGGCACAATGTGAGTGCAATTACTCTGAGGAATGGTAAGGAACTGAAGTCTCTAGAACAGAAGGACCATAAACGTGGTCATGGATTAGCTAAAGCTGCAGAAACAGAGAAGACAGTCAACAAAGAGCTTAAAAACGATCACGTACAAGCCCCTATTCCAGCAGTTGAACCTGCAACACAGCCGAAGGCGTTGGTTATTCCACCACCATTCCCTCAGTGGTTAGCACAGTCCAAAAAGGAGAAAGAGGAGCAAAATATCTGGGAGACTTTCCGAAAGGTTAAGGTTAAACATTCCGTTGCTTGAGGCGATAAAACAGATACCTCACTACGCGAAATTTCTCAAGGAGCTTTGCACCAACAAAAGGAAGCTAACAGGTAATGAAAGAGTAAGTGTGGGGGAGAACGTCTCCGCTGTTTTGCAAAAGAAATTACCTCCTAAATTCCGAGATCGAGGTATGTTTTCCATTCCTTGTAAGATTGGTAATCTAGGTATACAAAAGGCCATGTGTGATTCAGGACCTTCCATTAATGTCATGCCATTATCTGTTTACTCATCTCTTGGTCTTGGTCCATTGAAAGGTACAGGTCTGATCATACAATTGGCTGACCGTTCAATTGTTTATCCGGAAGGTGTTTTGGAGGATGTGTTGGTTCAAGTCAATGAATTGGCTTTCCCGGCTGATTTCTTTGTTCTAGATATGGAGGATGACAAAACCTCAAAATCTTCTGATATTTAGCTAGGAAGACCATTTCTTAGCACAGCCAGGGATAAAATGGATGTTCATAATGGTTCTTTAACCCTAGTGTTTGATAGTGATCTTGTTAAATTTAATGTATACGAACCCATGAAACACCCCGATGATTTGTCAAGAGTTTATTGCATTGATGTGATTGATGGTGTAACTCAGGAATATTTTACTTTAACTGATGAAGATGATTAAACTACATTCTTAATCATAGCATGTCCGTTGAAAAACTTAAAAGAATTTTGAATCGTCTTGATTTTACCAATGGGGTGTATGATATGGTGTATGGGCAACAAACTCTAAATTTGTTCCTCTTGAACCTTCTGATGAAAATTCTAAACTTTTACCTTCGATTTTGCAGGCACCTACACTGGAGCTCAAGAAACTGCCTGAACATCTGAAGTACGCATACCTGGGAGACACATAGACCTTACCCGTGATCATGTCTAACGCCCTCACGCATTTAGAAGAGGAAAAACTGCTCAGGGTACTCCGGGAGTTCAAGGAAGCAATAGGCTGGACCATAGCCGACATCAAGGGTCTAAGTGTAACGACCCGAATATTTTAATTATATTATTAATTATTACACGAATTCTTTCTTACCTAATTTCTCGATCTATCCAATTGGATTAATTAATCTTGTGGAAAAGATTGATTTAACCTAACTTCTAAATGCCCTCAATTACTTAAATTACATAAATGCCCTTAAAAGCCTAAATGACCATTTTACCCCCGAGATATTTTCCTAAATATCTATCTATCTCTCTCATTCTCTCATTAAAGAAGAAAGGAAGGAGAAAGAAAAGAAGAAAGAAAGGAAGAAAGGAGAAAATCTTCCCGACGCCCTACCGAGCCCGTTTCTTGCCCGATCGACGAGCCGTGAAAACCCGAACGACCCTCACTAAATTCTCTACCGGTAATCCTTTTACCCCATTTCATTTTGTTCCCTCTTCGTTGCGATTTTCGTGTGTTTTATATAGAATTTCATAGTTTTAGGATTTTCGTGTTTAGAAAGATTTACTCGACCATTTTACGTGATTCTTGTGCCTATGTGTAGCTTATATGATATATATGATTATATGTGAGAATTAGGATATTTTATGGAGTAAATTAGGAGATGTATGAATTTATATATTGATTTTCGCGTGTGAGGCTTCGCGATCTGCTGAGTCTGCTGCTCAGTAGATCCACACGGGCGAACGCACGGTCTTGATCAAGACCGTGCAGGAGCCCGTGCGCAGCTCTTTTCAACCTGCACGGGCTTGAGCCCGTGCACGAGCCCGTGCGCATGCCCGTTTGCGCCTGCACGGTCTTGGCACCGTGCTCAAGACCGTGCGGGAGGCCGTGCACCCCTTTTTTGTGCTCGCACCGGCTTGCCAAGCCCGTGCGTTGGCCGGTGCAACATACTTAGTGGATTTTCTAGCCTTTTCCTTTCTTGCACTTCGGGAATTGGGTCAACCCCGCTCATTTAAATGTTGACTTTTCACATACGACCTCCGAATATCAATCCGATTTCACCTATAGCTTCCTTGAACCTCGGAATTTGATATTCTTCATAATTTACAATTTATCCGACCTTATTTGACCGTCAATTGACACCTTTCTCGTTTAGGGATTTTTCCCATCTTTTCCGGTTCTTGTCCGTTTGACCCCGTTTTCGCGAGAGAGTTCCTTTATATTATTTTAAGCATGTCTACGTGCCCTAACTGCGTTCTAGCATGCTTTCCATACTTATTATTAATGTTCTTCCATTATGACAATTGCTTTAAGTATTCCTTTAAATGTTAATTCATATGTTATATCTCCTTATATGCTTAATTGCCTGGCTTTCCATATTGTACCTGTAGCATGAGAGGAGTTATATTTGAATTGCCGTGCGTCGTCTGTTGTTCGTGTCTTGTTTTTAGTATTGTCGGTCTCGTTTTCATCCTCTAGGCCCTGTGTATTACAGGTGGGACCAACGAGGGAGAAACCTGACTACCGCTTGCTTTCGTACTGTCGTGTCGAGCCAGGTAAGGATTTAAACTTCTTTTAACTGGGGCAAGGACATAGTCTTATATAGGTTTGCGAAATAAATGACTACCCCGCTTTTATTATTACTTGTTGTACTGCCTTTACCATTCTTTATGTGCTTAGTCAAACCTTTTAATAGCAAAACCAAAATGATTTGAAATGCTTTCAACTAGAGACAAGGAAAACCCTTTTGTTTTAAATGCGAATTTTGGTCTCTCGACCCCGCAAATATAACCTTGTCTCGAATGGCCCCTTTGGCGTCCCAAACCCCGATTTCCTGTTTTCGAATGGCCCTTTTGGCCACCCCAAACTATCATTAATTTCAAAAGCGAGTCATAACCTGTTTAATGACTTGGGCCCGGAGTATACAGGAGGTGAGCCTGGGGACGAGCGTCTAGGGCAAATCCCGATGTGTACTTCTAGCATGTTGACTTGGGCCAGCTAGGAGGTTGGCTAGCCTAAGTTGATGCGAACGGTGGTGCTAATCGCGTCTCCTTAAACCCTGTACGGTGGTGCTAATCGCGTCTCCTTAAATCCTGATGGTGGTGCTAACAGCGTCTCCTTAAATCCTGTACAGTATCGTTGGTGGTAGAGTACTTGATTATATGCCTGCATGATTTTCAATTGGGAGTTATAAGGAGAGGGCCCGTTCTCGCCGGGACACATAATTGCATGATTTATTGCATTTATTGCTTGTCTAATTGTTTTTTGGCTTTCGTGACAAGTCGAAGCACATTCCGATTTTCTTCAGTTATCATATGTACTTCCCTATATATATATAAAACCCGGCAGTGTGACTCGTACTTGCTACCCTAAGCCTCCTTTATTACTCAACTAATATCCTTTCAATTTATCGGCTTGATATTACGTGCAAATGTTTTAAAGGATCCGGTTCGTCAACCTTTTGGGTTTTCAAATAAGCCGAACCCGAGCGTTGCTTTGTGTCATTTTACAACTTATATTTCGTATTCTTATTCTTTCTCAAAACGGGCAACACTCACTACTTTTAGTTTCAAAAAGATAAATGACGAACGGTGATCAAAACCCCCTTACTGAGTATCCTTTATACTCACCCCCTGCTGTTTTGGTTCTTGCTTCAGGTAGACAGGTGGCGACGACCTATCTTGTCAGTCGGCATCAGCAGGTCTAGATAGGCTCAGTCTTTCTGGTTTGTCTAGCCAGTGGTCCCAACAACCGTCGAGTCTTGTTTATTGTATTTATTTACTTTACGTATTTATGTGCCCCTGATGTGGGATAGTTGACGATATCGAGGATTGCATAGGGTAGGCTAGTTGAGCCACGGATGGCACTATCTGCTTATGAACATTCTGTATCCTGATTTATAAATGTTTCTTGATATTATGTTAGCATCGTAGGCATTTATGAAATTTGATTATTTACATTAATCGCTTCCGCATATCTCTGTTTTATTGTGGTTGTTGTTAGGATGTCGTTGCTGTTGCCGGTAGTGTTTGCTTGAGTGTCGTTCGCCGGAGTGGGTTTTTGAGTTGAGGCCCCTCGCTGAAGCTCGGGAGTCCATTTCGGTGCGGATGTGGCGGTCCTTCTTCAGGGGGCGCTACAGTCTGTGGTATCAGAGCCTAGGTTCCCATAAGGAACCGAAGCTTTGTAATCGCGTCATGTCTTGTCCCTTGTGTCTGCCCGTTTCGTGTCAATAAGACTTAGAGTTTCCAGTCACAGGTGCTTGAGAACTCCTTAGTATTGAAATTGTGATTGATCTTCTTTTGGAATGGCCAACCAACCGTTTGATCTCTTACAATTGTAGTACTGAGTTGGGATTGAATGCAAGTGGATGTGGAACTCGAGGTAGCGTCTGTCTTGTCTTGTCGTCTTGTCGTGTTCTGCTTGGGTCTTGTCGTTTCTAGGTCGTACGGCTATAGGATCGAGTTTTGCTTGTTATATGATTTGTTTCATGCTTTAATTGATTACACGCTATTCGAATCGTAAATGTATGCTCTGTTTGAATTTTATATGCCTTATGTGATCATCCCATTAACCGAGCATGCATCTTTTCCTAGTTTATTGAGCACAGGTACATAATGTCTCGCCGAGGACCCCTACGGCTCCCTCATCCCCGAATTCGATTGCAAGGGAGTTAGTGACAGCTATGAGACAGATTGCTGAGCAAGTGCATCAAGAGAGACAACAACAACAGCAACATGTGCCTGCGAGACAAACCGAGGGCCAATCCCTGGACAAATTTCTGCACTACAACCCACCTTGCTTCGTGGGTGAACCAGATGACCTTAAGGCCGAGGCTTGGATAGCCGATCTGGAGCGAATCTTTCGAGTAATATACTGCGGTGACCCCGAGAGGGTCGAGTATGCCATCTTTCTCATGAGAGGACCAGCTGAGGATTGGTGGCGGTACATAGAACAGAGATGGATCGCTGAGGGAATTCCGTACACTTGGTCACGGTTCCTATCCGACTTCCGAGAGAAGTACGTGCCGCAAGTGGTACGTGACAGCCGAGAAAGAGAGTTCATGTCCCTCACCCAAGGAGCTCTCCCTGTTGCACAATACGAGGCACTTTTCAGCCGCCTCATCGTCTATGCTCCTCACATTGCATCTGACGATCGAATGAGAGCGCGGAAATTCATCAAGGGACTTCAACCGGAGATCTTGGAAAGATTAGTAGGATTGGACATTCGAGTTTATCACGAGGCAGTTAACCGAGCTATGAGAGTGGAGTCCGATCTTCAAGAGATGAGACGAGGTATTCCTCACATGAAAGGATCCTCTTTCAACGAGAAGGCAAGAAGAGAACCAGCCGGACCGAGCACTTTTCCAACATGGAGACCACACTACGTGATGCCAGAACCTACCAAACCAGAAGTGATTGAGGACCTCATTCCCTGTGAGCACTGTGGAAAGACAAATCACAAGACTGCATGTTGTAGGAAGAAATCGAGACGTTGCTTCAGATGTGGGAGCAGCAAACATCAGGTTCAGGATTGCCCCGACTCAGGGAATCCTCGGGGAAGGAAAAGGGGATCCCGACCATGATACCGAATCGCAGAGGTATATTGCATTATCATAGCATTCATTCATAGTATTTTGTTTCGAATGATAATCGCTTTAAATATCTGTTAAGTGTTTTATATAACTTACGTGCTTTAACTGCTTTCAAAATTCACACTTGCACTGATTAAATGATTAGATGCTAAGATTTATGTGACCTTTGTGTGGATAGCGTGGAATTCGATAAATTCGTTATACGCTACTAGAGAGTGCTAAGGACAAGGAGTTCTTGGCCGACTAGGATCGACTCTGTTGCGAGTACGTTATGCGGTTCTGGATAGCACCGACGTTGACAAATCGAGTCTGAAGGAGTATACTTCTGAAGATATATCTGAAGATGAATCAACTAGTGAAGAGGATAATGAATTATCTGACGATGATGATTATATGGGAGACGAGCCGACATCGGCTTCTGATAATGACGATCCTGATGTTTCGTATGAAGTCGAGCGAAGAAATGATGAAAATGATGGTTTAATGGAAGGCGGAGAGGAGAAATCATCCAATACCATTGAAGATGAGAAAACACTTTGTAGAAAGAATAAGAAAGAGTGTGATCTTGAAGAAACAGATTGTGAGAAGGACGAGGGGTACAATGGGAGAAATGATGATGGCGTTACTCCTTGTAAAAGGAGCTCTAATCAAGAAACAGGAGGAGGATGTGACAATTGTCATTGAGGATACGAAGAGTGCAAGAATCAGTCGGAAGAACGAAATAGATAATGACAGTGATAAGGACCTTACAGTGGGATTTTCTTCTTCGTCGTTAGCCTTGTTTAAGGTTTTGTAATGCCGTCTTTCGTATGACTTTGAATTTTATTTGGAATGTTAATTGCATTTAAATATTTTTTTATGTCTGATGTTTTATAATGTATTTTAATTGCTCCTAAATGTTCGTTTTTAATTCGCGTTATTAGAACTCTTAGATTAAGCTCCTCTTAACTAACCCCGAAGTCCGGAGGAGAATCTGAGGACAAATTCTTTTGAAGAGGGGAGTATTGTAACGACCCGAATATTTTAATTATATTATTAATTATTACACGAATTCTTTCTTACCTAATTTCTCGATCTATCCAATTGGATTAATTAATCTTGTGGAAAAGATTGATTTAACCTAACTTCTAAATGCCCTCAATTACTTAAATTACATAAATGCCCTTAAAAGCCTAAATGACCATTTTACCCCCCGAGATATTTTCCTAAATATCTATCTATCTCTCTCATTCTCTCATTAAAGAAGAAAGGAAGGAGAAAGAAAAGAAGAAAGAAAGGAAGAAAGGAGAAAATCTTCCCGATGCCCTACCGAGCCCGTTTCTTGCCCGATCGACGAGCCGTGAAAACCCGAACGACCCTCACTACATTCTCTACCGGTAATCCTTTTACCCCATTTCATTTCGTTCCCTCTTCGTTGCGATTTTCGTGTGTTTTATATAGAATTTCATAGTTTTAGGATTTTCGTGTTTAGAAAGATTTACTCGACCATTTTACGTGATTCTTGTGCCTATGTGTAGCTTATATGATATATATGATTATATGTGAGAATTAGGAGATGTATGAATTTATATATTGATTTTCGCGTGTGAGACTTCGCGATCTGCTGAGTCTGCTGCTCAGTAGATCCACACGGGCGAACGCACGGTCTTGATCAAGACCGTGCAGGAGCCCGTGCGCAGCTCCTTTCAACCTGCACGGGCTTGAGCCCGTGCACGAGCCCGTGCGCATGCCCGTTTGCACCTGCACGGTCTTGGCACCGTGCTCAAGACCGTGCGGGAGGCTGTGCACCCCTTTTTTGTGCTTGCACCGGCTTGCCAAGCCCGTGCGTTGGCCGGTGCAACATACTTAGTGGATTTTCTAGCCTTTTCCTTTCTTGCACTTCGGGAATTAGGTCAACCCCGCTCATTTAAATGTTGACTTTTCACATACGACCTCCGAATATCAATCCGATTTCACCTATAGCTTCCTTGAACCTCAGAATTTGATATTCTTCATAATTTACAATTTATCTGACCTTATTTGACCGTCAATTGACACCTTTCTCGTTTAGGGATTTTTCCCATCTTTTCCGGTTCTTGTCCGTTTGACCCCGTTTTCGCGAGAGAGTTCCATTATATTATTTTAAGCATGTCTGCGTGCCCTAACTGCGTTCTAGCATGCTTTCCATATTTATTATTAATGTTCTTCCATTATTACAATTACTTTAAGTATTCCTTTAAATGTTAATTCATATGTTATATATCCTTATATGCTTAATTGCCTGGCTTTCCATATTGTACCTGCAGCATGAGTGGAGTTATATTTGAATTGTCGTGCGTCGTCTGTTGTTCGTGTCTTGTTTTTAGTATTGTCGGTCTCGTTTTCATCCTCTAGGCCCTGTGTATTACAGGTGGGACCAACGAGGGAGAAACCTGACTACCGCTTGCTTTCGTACTGTCGTGTCGAGCCAGGTAAGGGTTTAAACTTCTTTTAACTGGGGCAAGGACATAGTCTTATATAGGTTTGCGAAATAAATGACTACCCCGCTTTTATTATTACTTGTTGTACTGCCTTTACCATTCTTTATGTGCTTAGTCAAACCTTTTAATAGCAAAACCAAAATGATTTGAAATGCTTTCAACTAGAGACAAGGAAAACCCTTTTGTTTTAAATGCGAATTTTGGTCTCTCGACCCCGCAAATATAACCTTGTCTCGAATGGCCCCTTTGGCGTCCCAAACCCCGATTTCCTGTTTTCGAATGGCCCTTTTGGCCACCCCAAACTATCATTAATTTCAAAAGCGAGTCATAATCTGTTTAATGACTTGGGCCCGGAGTATACAGGAGGTGAGCCTGGGGACGAGGGTCTAGGGCAAATCCCGATGTGTACTTCTAGCATGTTGACTTGGGCCAGCTAGGAGGTTGGCTAGCCTAAGTTGATGCGAACGGTGGTGCTAATCGCGTCTCCTTAAACCCTGTACGGTGGTGCTAATCGCGTCTCCTTAAATCCTGATGGTGGTGCTAACAGCGTCTCCTTAAATCCTGTACAGTATCGTTGGAGTATTTGATTATATGCATGCATGATTTTCAATTGGGAGTTATAAGGAGAGGGCCCGTTCTCGCCGGGACACATAATTGCATGATTTATTGCATTTATTGCTTGTCTAATTGTTTTATGGCTTTCGTGACAAGTCGAAGCACATTCCGGTTTTCTTCAGTTATCATATGTACTTCCCTATATATATATAAAACCCGGAAGTGTGACTCGTACTTGCTACCCTAAGCCTCCTTTATTACTCAACTAATATCCTTTCAATTTATCGGCTTGATATTACGTGCAAATGTTTTAAAGGATCCGGTTCGTCAACCTTTTGGGTTTTCAAATAAGCCGAACCCAAGCGTTGCTTTGTGTCATTTTACAACTTATATTTCGTATTCTTATTCTTTCTCAAAACGGGCAACACTCACTACTTTTAGTTTCAAAAAGATAAATGACGAACGGTGATCAAAACCCCCTTACTGAGTATCCTTTATACTCACCCCCTGCTGTTTTGGTTCTTGCTTCAGGTAGACAGGTGGCGACGACCTATCTTGTCAGTCCGCATCAGCAGGTCTAGATAGGCTTAGTCTTTCTGGTTTGTCTTGTCAGTGGTCCCAACAACTGTCGAGTCTTGTTTATTGTATTTATTTACTTTACGTATTTATGTGCCCCTGATGTGGGATAGTTGACGATATCTAGGATTGCATAGGGTAGGCTAGTTGAGCCATGGATGGCACTATCTGCTTATGAACATTCTGTATCCTGATTTATAAATGTTTCTTGATATTATGTTAGCCTCGTAGGCATTTATGAAATTTGATTATTTACATTAATCGCTTCCGCATATCTCTGTTTTATTGTGGTTGTTGTTAGGATGTCGTTGCTGTTGCCGGTAGTGTTTGCTTGAGTGTCGTTCGCCGGAGTGGGTTTTTGAGTTGAGGCCCCTCGCTGAAGCTCGGGAGTCCATTTCGGTGCGGATGTGGCGGTCCTTCTTCAGGGGGCGCTACACTAAGTCCATCCACATGCATGCACAAGATCATTCTAGAAGAGGATGCTAAACCCCGACGTGAAGCCCAATGCAGACTGAACCCACCGATGATGGGGGTAGTGAAAAAGGAGATTATCAAACTCCTTGATGCCGGCATGATTTATCCAATTTCCGACAGTAAGTGGGTGAGTCCCATCCAAGTTGTGCCTAAGAAAACAGGCGTAACAGTCGTTGAGAACCAAGATGGTGAGTTGGTCCCCACCTGAGTCCAAAAAGAGTGGAAGGTTTGTATGGATTACCGAGGTCTCAATACCTCAACTAAAAAGGATCATTTTCCCATTACCATTCATAGATCAAATGCTTGAGCGACTTGCTGGAAAAACTTACTATTGTTGTTTAGGTGGATATTCAGGTTTCTATCAAATTCCGGTTGCACCTGAGGATCAAGAAAAGACGACTTTCACATGTGCTTTCGGGACTTTTGCCTTTCGACGCATGCCATTCGGGCTCTGCAATGCTCCAACGACCTTCCAAAGGTAAGCATTTTTTCTGATTACATCGAGCAAATAATTGAGGTATTCATGGATGACTTCACTGTTTATGGGAATTCTTTTGATGAGGTTCTAGCTAACCTTTCTATGATTCTAAAACGTTGCATTGAGGCTAATTTGGTTCTGAATTTCGAGAAGTGTCACTTCATGGAGAATAGAGGGCTTATACTGGGTCACGTAGTTTCTACTCATGGCATAGAGGTAGATAAATCCAAAGTTGATGTTGTTAAATCTCTTCCTTACCCCACTAGTGTACGGGAAGTGCGTTCTTTCCTTGGCCATGCAGGTTTTTACAGGAGGTTCATAAGAGATTTCTCAAAAATTACGAGACCGTTGTGCTGACTTCTTCGATAGGATATTGAGTTCGAGCTTGATGATGAATGTAAGGCTGCCTTTGATTTGCTGAAGAACAAACTTGTGTCGGCACCCATAATTTAACCATCGGATTGGAGTCTACCATTCCAGATCTTGTGCGATGCAAGCGACTTTGCTGTGGGAGCTGTCCTAGGACAAAGGATCAATAAGTGTTCTCATGTGATCTACTACGCTTCCAAAATGCTCGATAGTGCCCAAAGCAATTACACGACAACGGAAAAAGAACTTCTATCCATTGTTTTTGCTTTAGAAAATTTTCGTCCTTATTTATTGGGTACTAAAGTGATTGTTTTCTCAAACCATGCAGCTGTCAAGTACCTTCTTAGCAAAAAGGATGCGAAACCGAGGCTGATTCGGTGGATTTTGCTCTTTCAAGAAGGATAAAAAGGGTTGTGAAAACCTTGTAGCTGATCATTTGAGCCAGATTTCGACCATTAGAGCAAACTCACTGCCAATCAAAGATGAATTTCTAGACGAACAACTTTTTGCTGTACAGAGAGCTAATACGGCATCACGTCCAGACGGTCTACCCTTGTAACGCCCCAAAAATTCGAGTTATGAATCGGGAACCCAAACCGATTTTCTTACGCGATTTATAATTTATTTTATTAATTTTTATGTGATTTATATAACATTTTCATGAATGAGTGAATTTCGGTATTTAAACCACGACATGTCAATGTGCGTTTAATTTCATGAACTTTGACTGTAATTATGTATTATTTGGATAACTTAAGTTTTTGTACTATTTTATGAAATTACGAAAATGCCCCTTCATTTCTTCGACCAAGTCAATTTTTGACTTAGTCTCTCACTCTCTCTCCCTCACTCATTCACGCGCAACAACAGAAGAAAGAAAAGAAAGAAAAGAGAAGAAGAAGAGGAAAAGAAGAGGAAAGCTTCAATCGATCGTGCCGGACTTGTTTCTCGACGGATTTTCGAACCGTTAACACCTACACGACCCTCTCGATCTCCTCTACCGGTAACTCTCTAATGCCAATTCGTTTTTATGCACTCTATGTCTCGTTTTTCTGAATTTTCTCCAAAATGTGCAAATATTGTATATATGTTGATTTTGGATGATTTTGTGGATGGAATTTCGTGTTTCTTGTTTCTATAGATAGATGATAAGTAGGAAAACATTATATGTGACCATTAGGGTAGATTTGCAGGATTAATTGGTTAAATGTTGGTTTTTGCGTTGAATTTGCGAAGGTTTCTCGCTTCTGCGAATTTTCTGTTGTTCTTCATCCGCACAGGCTTTGCACACGGGGTGTTGCAAGCCTATGTGTGTGCGCACGGGCTCTCTCACGGCCGTACGAGAGGCCGTGCGTGTTTGTGAATGTGCACGGGCTCTCTCACGGCCGTGTGAGAGGCCGTGCGTGTTTGTGAATTTGCATGGGCTCTCTCACGGCCGTGTGAGAGGCCGTGCACGTTGAGGATTTCACACAGGCTGCTGCACACGGCCTCAAGCCCGTGTGCATGAGGCCGTGTGGAGCCATTTTTGGCCCCGGACCTTCTGTAAGCCGCAGTGCAACTTTGCACTGTGGGTACCCCCGAGACTCGTCTTTTCCGAATTCTTTCCTCGCTCATGTATTTTATAAATATGATATGTTGTGAATTGCTTGATTTATGAATTTAGTGCATGTTCGGGATTGTGAATACTGCGTTTGATGTTTTCGACGAATTTCCCAGCTTTTGCATACGATGTCCGTTTCCTCCGAAACTTGAATGCATGCTTCCTTATTATGTAATAGGCATGTTTAGGAACTTTCATTACATTTGAGCATGATTTGCATATCTAAATTCATGGATTACTTCGTTTATTGCTAATTTGAACCTAAGTGTCGTATTTGATCGTTTGATGTGCTTTTACGTGTTTCTATGCCTTCGTTGAGCCGTGCGTCGTCGTATGTCTTATGTGGTTATGTCGTTTTCAGTTGCAGGTTCCACTCTCGTGGATTAGGTTATTCGCTTCCGTTTTGGGCCCTCTTTTGGTTGTCGCCAAGTGAGGTTTCCTTTGTTAAATTTATACGATAATACTTACGTAGTACCAACCCTAATACCGAATAAGCCTCGCATGCGAAATTTATGTTTTCATCCCGTATTACTATATTTAGTAAATACTTTATGCTTATTACTTTTATGAAGTTTAAGAACAACGAATTTGATATCAAAAATGTACTATGTATATGATTTCGAAAGGATTTCAAAAAGAGACAAGCGAACTATGTTTCGATTTAAATGTAATTTTGGGTTTGGAAACCTTCTCGTTGAGTAAAGTCGTTAGGGCGGATTTCTTCCCCCTTGATGATGGAATACCCGGTTGTGTTTCTTGCCGTTACACCGCCTGTCTCGGACGGCCCCTTTGGCCCCCTAAATGTCTTGATTCCTATTCTAACGGGAAAATGATAGTTATGAAAATGTGAGATATGATATGCGTGTACATTATGTTATGTGGGCCCCGGAGTATGGTGATCGGATGAAGCCGGATAGACAGCGGTGGAATTCGGTGGCTTACTCCATGTTTACCGAGAGCACCGGGTGAGGCCGGAGTGGCAACCTTTTAGCTCCTGTGGCGGTTAACTTCGTGTCAACTGAGACATAGGCTGTTATGCCTATACCTGGTGCAGTTTGGATTTAGCGGTCCTTCTGCTATATGGGAGGAATAAGGTTGGTATGTTTTCAGGTATGATATGATATGAGGAGTTGAGGGCTCGACTCGCCGAACAATATGATATGTCACGTTATGTTATGTTATGATAAATCACCAAATGATTATGAAAACCCTTCGTTTACATTTGTTTTCTTTTAAGTTAAAATGGTGATTTATTCTATGTATGCTATTATGTATGTACTCCCCTTTTCCCCCTCACTTAGTCTTTTGACTAGCCCTCTCTACTCCAACCCTTATTTGTTTCAGGTGGTTACTAGGTGGGCATTGTCGGGTTTGGTTTTGCAGAATTATATTCTTCTTGTTTTTAGTCAATTTTTATGACTTATTAGTTATCCATGTTTATGATAATTGTATTGAAAAATTATGTAATTAAAGTTCGGGAATATTCAATGTTGAACCCGTTTATGATTTGATTAAGTTTCTATAAGTGAATTCCGCTAGCCTTGGAGGGCTTTAATTATTTGCGCAATTGGTTTACTACTTTATTTGTCCGGTAGTAGAATTAGGTTTTATTGTTGTTGCTTCCACTCCCGCATTGTTGTCGTCGATTGTTTTTACAAAAAGCCCCACCTAGTGATTGAGTAAATGAGTTTTCCGTTCGCCGGGTTTCAGTTTAGGGTCAGATTTCTGTTTCGGCTTCAGATTGAGACCCGGTGCGGGGCGTGTGTTACCCGTTTGGGGCGCCCGCCGCATTGCACACGGGGTGTTGCAAGCCCGTGTGTTGCGCACGGGCTCTCTCACGGCCGTGTGAGAGGCCGTGCGCGTATGTGAATGTGCACGGGCTCTCTCACGGCCGTGTGAGAGGCCGTGCGTGTTTGTGAATTTGCACGGGCTCTCTCACGGCCATGTGAGAGGCCGTGCGCGTTGAGGATTTCACACGGGCTGCTGCACACGGCCTCAAGCCCGTGTGCAAGAGGTCGTGTGGAGCCATTTTTGGCGCCCGAACCTTCTGTAGGCCGCAGTGCTACTTTGCACTGTGGGTACCCCCGAGACTTGTCTTTTCTGAATTCTTTCTTCGCTCATGTATTCTATAAATATGAAATGGATGTGACTTGCATGATGAATTTATCGCATGTTCGGGATTGTGAATAGTGCATTCGAAGTTTTCGACAAATTTCCTAACTTTTACATATGAAGTCCGTTTCTTCTGAAACTTGAATGCATACTCTCTTATGGTATATTAAGTATGTTCATGAAATCTTGTTGCATTTGAACTTGGTTTGCATATCTAAATTCATGAATTGCTTCGTTTATTGATAATTTGAACTTAAGTGATATATGTGGTTGTTTAAACGTGCTTTTACGTGTTTCTATGCTTTGGTATGAGCCGTGCGTTGTCGTATGTCTTAGGTGGTTATGTCTTTTGTCAGTTGCAGGTTCCACTCTTGTGGATTAGGTTGTTCGCTTCCGTTTTGGGCTCTCTTTTGGTTGTCGCCAGGTGAGGTTTCTGTTGTTATCCCGTATTATGTAGACATGTACTATTAAGCCTCACTAAATAAGCATCGCATGCGTAATTTATGTTTTTCTCCTGTATTACTATATTTAGTAATTACTTTATGCTTATTACTTTTATGAAGTTTAAGAACAACGAATTTGATATAAAAAATGTACTATGTATATGATTTCAAAAGGATTTCAAAAAGAGACAAGCGAACTATGTTTCGATTTAAATGTAATTTTGGGTTTGGAACCTTCTCGTTGAGTGAAGTTGTTAGGGCGGATTTCTTCACCGTTGATGATGGAATACCCGGTTGTGTTTCTTGCCGTTACACCGCCTGTCTCGGACGGCCCCTTTGGCCCCCTAAATGTCTTGATTCCTATTCTAATAGGAAAATGATAGTTATGAAAATGCGAGATATGCTATGCGTGTCCGTTATGTTATGTGGGCCCCGGAGTATGGTGATCGGATGAAGCCGAATAGACAACGGGTCTACGGTGGATTTCGGTGGCTCGCTCCATGTTTACGGGAGCACGGGGTGAGGCCGAAGTGGCAACCTTCGAGCTCCTGCGGCTGTTGACTTCGTGTCAACTGAGACATAGGCTGTTATGCCTATATCCGGTGCATTTTGGATTTAGCGGTCCTTCTGCTATATGGGAGGAATAAGGTTGGTATGTTTTCAGGTATGATATGATATGAGGAGCTGAGGGCTCGACTCGCCGAGCAATATGATATGTCACGTTATGTTATGCTATGATAAATCACCAACTGTTTATGAAAACCCTTCTCTTATGATTGTCTTCTTTTAAGTTAAAATGGTGATTTATTCTATGTATGCTATTATGTATGTACTCCCCTTCTACCCCTCACTTAGTCTTTTGACTAACCCTCTCTACTTCAACCCTTATTTGTTTCAGGTGGTTACTAGGTGGGCATCGTCGGTCTTGTTTCGCAGAGTTATTTTACTTTTGTGCGTTGTTTATTCCTAGATTGTTTTAGGTACTTGATCACGTTATATGTATCCCGTAGATTATGACTTTGTGTTCGGGACTATTTAATAGTGATCCCGTTTATGATTTGATTAAGTTTCTGTAAGTGAATTCCGCTAGCCTTGGAGGGCTTTAATTATTTGCATAGTTGGTTTACTGCTTTATTTGTCCTGTAGTAGAACTAGGTTTTGTTGTTGTTGCTTCCGCTTCCGCATGGTTGTCGTCGGTCGTTTTTACAAAAGCCCCGCCTAGTGATTGAGTAATTGAGTTTGTCGTTCGCTGGATTTCAGTTTAGGGTCGGATTTCCGTTTCGGCTTCGGATTGAGACTGGGTGCGGGGCGTGTGTTACCCGTTTGGGGCGCCCGCTACAACCCTGGTATGTTGATATTGTTAATTATTTAGCCAGTGGTATTTTGCCTGACTACTTGACTCGATATGAAAAAGATAAAATCAAAAGCGATGCTAAATATTATATTTGGGATGATCCTTACTTGTGGAAAATAGGTTCTGATCAAATTGTTAGGCGATGTATCCACCAAATTGAAATTAGCACAGTTTTGAATTTTTGTCACACATACGAATGTGGGGGCCATTTTGGTGCGAAATGCACTGCCCATAAAGTGCTTGAATGTGGTTTATTTTGGCCTATCGTATATCGTGATGCATACATGTTTTGTAAAAGTGGTAAAAATTGCCAAAAGTGTGGGAATATAGGACCTAGAGATCAGATGCCTCTTAGTCCTATTATGGTTTGTGAAGTTTTTGATGTGTGGGGCATCGATTTCATGGGCCCTTTTCCTTCATCCTTTGGTAATTTGTACATCATTCTTGTTGTTGACTATGTATCGAAGTGGGTGGAAGCGAAAGCCACTCGGACTAACGATTCTAAAGTTGTGGATTTTGTTAGATCTAACATTTTTGTCTAGTTTGGCACTCCTAAGGCAATTATTAGCGATCGTGGGATACACTTCTGCAATCGAGTAGTCGAAGCTCTCTTCAAGAAGTATCATGTGACAAATCGAACTTCTACAGCTTACCATCCCCAGACAAACGGACAAGCAGAAGTGTCAAATAGGGAAATCAAGCAGATTTTCGAGAAAAACTGGAGCTTGAGATTAGATGATGCCTTATGGGCATATCGCACAGCCTACAAGACTCCTATTGGCATGTCACCCTATCTACTTGTCTTTGGGAAGACTTGTCACTTGCCAGTCGAGTTGGAACACCGGGCTTTTTAGGCAATCAAAAAGTGTCACTTGAATATGGATGAAGCTGGAGTTTTGAGGAAATTACAACTGCAAGAATTGGAAGAACTTAGGAATGATGCCTATGATATCTCCAAGATCTACAAGTCCAAAACAAAGACGTTTCATGATGAAAGGTTATCCAAGAAATGCTTTGTTGTAGGACAGAAGGTTCTACTCTTTCAGTCCCGTTTGAGGTCGTTCCCTGGTAAGCTAAGATCAAGATGGTCGGGACCATGTTTTGTCAAGAATGTGCTTCCTCACGGTGCAATGGAAATCGAAGAGCCAAGTATGAACAAGATTTTCAAGGTCAATGGGCAACGATTGAAACCGTACTACAAAGGATTTGTGCCACATGTTGTTGAGGGGGCGAACCTGGAAATTCCTCCTCCGGCTGATAATTCTGCATAGTCAGCTTTGTCGGGCCTGAGACTTTAAACAAGGCGCTACTAGGAGGCAACCCAGCTTAGGCGTGATCACGCCTAAGACCCTTTTCTCGTTTCTTAGCTATTTTCACTTTATTTCTTTCGTTTTTCGTTTTTCGTTCTAGGATTTTTTTTAGTTCTAATTAGTATGTTTTTCTTAGTTGCAGGTAAAAAAAAACAAAAAAAAAAAAAAAAAGAGAAAAAAGAGCAATGACGTGTACCAGGTGTGATTGAGAATTAGCTGCGCATGCACTGAAAGGCGAGAATTGGGTTAGAGTTTTGCTGAAAATGGAGATTGGATCACTGCGGATTGGGAGCTAGGCCTTGTTGGCGTTTCCAATTATCCAATTGGGCCTTTGCATGAGTTCATAATCATGACCTATCACCATACAAAGCCCAAACCCACAAATAATATAGGATCCTCACCCTATCCACTCCACCAACCCGCGAACCGACCCATGTCCCAATTCACCCTAAGCCCTAATTCCACTCTCACTTTTACCTCAGCCAAATTACAGCGCCGCTCCCTCTCTCTCTCTCACCAACCGAAATCACCACCGCCCTTATCGCCGTCGCAAATCCACCCTCGCCACTTTCTGCCGCCGCGTCGACGCCCTCCACTCACCGTTGCCGCCGTAGCGCCATCACCGTACACCATGGCGAGGAAAAAGAAGTCGAAGGGCACGAACCCAGCGGCGGACCTTGCAAGCTCACTTCCACCTCTACCCGCCACTGCACCACCGGATGAGACACCACCGCCGAGGTCGCGCAACCCATCGCGACCGTCGCTCCTCCTCACTCTTCTTACAGAGACTGTCGTGCAACTCCGGAACCCGCAGCACAAGCTTCAGATGGCTTTGCCGCTCTGCTCTCCGCCTTGGACGCCGTCGTCGCCAGTCAACAATCACCACCATTACCCTCGACGCCGGCCACCACCTCTTCCTCATCTCCGATGCCGAGCGGGTGTTCTTTTGAGATGGCTGAGGAAACCCTAGCTGCTACGCCATCTCCGCCAGCAGCTGCCGCATCACCACCTCCGTAACGGCGAGTCACGGCGACGGGTACCACTCAATACCGCCGCCTCTGGAAGAAGTACCCGACCACACCACCTCCAGTGGCTGATCTTCCACCACCACTGTTCCGGCCGCCACTGAATTGGCCGGACCCAGCACAGCCACCAAGCGCCGCCGCAGCGCCACCACCGGTGCCCACCGGGCAGCGAAGAAACTACATTTGCCTCCGACGCGGGCCTTCGACAGCTTAAGGATGCAGGCATTGTCACAGCTCCTTCGGACCACCACCGACACCCCGCTGATCGTCCCCGACAGGCCGATTAACCCAGCAAACCCCAGGGGACAGCGCGAACAGTTTGAACAGCCTATACGGGAGATTCTTAGCAAACGGAAACACGACCGGATTCCCGAGAAATCCAATCGCTCGACTCGGGTAGCCTCTGCACCAGCTATTGCGCCACCGCTCCTTTCGGCATCCACCTCTGATTCTGCACATTCTCGGGCTACCGATGACCCAATTTCTGAATCCAGCAGCCCCTCCACCTCTGATTCTGCAGATTCCCTCGGAGCTTCCACCGACAATGACGAGCCGTATGTGGACCCCTTCGACGAATTGATAGAGAATACACGGGGACAGCCCGAAGTCCATAGAGGAATACCGGCACCGGAAATCCTCCAACGGCATGGTCATCTCTCATTCGAGGATGCCGAGCACCGAAACCGATATCAAATCGTGCAGACCCGCCATTATGCACCGGGTAAAACACTCCATAACTCATCCATTGTAACACTTGGTATTCATTCTAATGCGCATGCATTTATCAATGGAATAGGTTGGCATTCATTCTTTGAGCTTGATAGGCCCATTTTTTATGAGTTGTTGCATGAGTTCTATAGCACCCTAACGGTTGATTTCACACAATTACAACATCCACTCAAAATCTGTTCTACGATTTCGTTTATTAGGCAATTGGTTTGATTATTCACTACATGATTTGAATGTTGCTTTGGGTGCTGTTGTTGATCCTACTGATGAATCTTACTTGACTAATCTACATGCTTTTGGGAAAGAATTTAAACCACAAAGATCTTACAATGCACTCACACTGAAAGCTAAGAGATTCGATCCCTGTTCCAACACTGATGGGCTTATTGTCGATCCTGCCTTACGCTACATTCACCGCCTACTTGCTTACGCCCTTTCCTGTCGCACCAATGGGGCGTTGTGAACAAAATTGAGCTTTTCCTTCTTACTTGCATGCGTGAGCGCAAGAGAGTGAACTTGGGGTATTGGGTAGCCTACTACCTTCGTAGTGCATTAAAGCAGTCTAGACCAATGATCATGGGGCACGTTATCGTACAAATTGCATTGCATGAGGGCCTTTTTACTTTGGATTCTCATCATTTTCATCAGGCATGCCCACACACGCCATTAGACCTCCTTTCTTTAGACCATATGTTTCTGTTGCATGTTGTACTGGGCCGTATTTGCATGACCCCTGCAGGTTTCACTCTCGACGTGCATGTCTTTAAGGCAGGAGGCGAGAGGAATGACGAGGCACCCTCTACGCGCCACACCAAGCATACTTCTTCCACCGATACCCAGCTAGCAGCCCTTCAATCTGACATGACAGCCCCTCGCGCCGACGTTGACACCATCCTTACCGCCATGCGAACTCTACAATCCGGTATATACACCCTCGTCGCCTTCTTCGGCGACCCATCGACCAACCCGTGATCAACTTTCTAACACCCCCGTGTTCAAGGAAGTCCTCTGTTCTTTCATCTTTTTATTCTAAGTTGAGGACAACTTTGATTCTAAGTATGGGGGGTATCCTCGCGGATTTGAGGGTGAAAATTGAGTTTCTACGGCTAATTTTTGCTTACTTGAGCTGAATTTGATGCAATTTTGGTATATTTGTGGTTTGAATTGATTATGGCTGCTCGTTTTTGCTTTATACATGTGGCTATCCGTTTAGTGCAGAATGTTGTGTTGAGTTGGCTGAATTTCTGGATATTTTAGTGAATTGGCTGATTTTGATTGAAAAGAAATTGTTAGTTGAATTTAGGATCAATGATTTGATATACTCCCGATGTGAGAGCTTTTGGCTTGAGATAATTAGATGGATTTAATGCTTGCATGAATTTGACTCTCTAGATCTAGATGCTTGTTGCTTGTTTCGTGTGGAAAGTCTTAGTCGAAAAATTGATCATAGAAAAGCTTTTTCAAAGGTTTAAAAGTTTGCGAAAATTCCTCTTGTTCGTAAGCACTTTTCAGAGACGTATGTGAGGAAAACTTTGAGACTTTTTATATAATTCGATAGAGTCTAGTGACAGTCTTAGAGTTCATTTGAGCAACTATCGAAGCGAAATCATAACCATACTCGATTAAGATGATTTATATTCTGCTCTCACCGGTCGGCAACGGTCAATGTACCGCCAAATAGTCTGGGAGTGCGCAGCATGAATAAAGATGTTTGAAACTCCGCTGTCACCGGTCGGCAACGATCAATGCACTGCCAAGCAATCCGGGAGTGTGCAGCGGAGATAAAGGAAAATTGAAAACAGCTATGAAAGTTTGAAAATTCAATGCATAATGTTTTATAATGATTAAATTTGATTCCTAGTCGAGTTGGTTTAGATTAGTGGAGATAAGAGCCAAGAACGAAGCTATGAGACCTAGTGAAAACTCTTGAGGGTTGTATAAACGAATTCGGGCTAGTACTTCACATGATCTTTGATTGGACACACAAACATGGGATGGAGTATTTGCTTAAGTTTTTATCTTTGAACTATGCATTCTTATATGTCTATTGTCAATGGCTGGGTTTGAAACACGAGCACAATTTAGTATTCTTGATTTGGTTGAGTTTAAAAATGGTTGGTAATTGTTGCATGTTCTTAATATTGAACTCAAGTTATTTGTTCTCATTGTTGGGAGTTGAATTGATGATTCGATCCTTGTCAACTTACACTTTGCCAAGTTGTTGATAGTAGTTCTTATTTCTTTAATTTAGAGTCATGCTTAGGGACGAGCATTGTTTAAGTATGGGGGGATTTGATAACTCGTTTATTCTTCCTATTTTTGTAGTAGAATTGCACTCGTTTTTCCTATGTTTATGCTTTATTTCATAGAATTTGAATTGCTTTCGTTGTTTTGATGTAGGAATTCTGAGATTGTTGGAAAGTTGGCCAAAACCCGTATTTTTAGCACTTGGATTGAACGAAGAGCTTGAACGTGTACATGCCTAGGCCAACTGGGATTGGAAATTGACGAGGAATGAAGACGTTGCTTTGAGGTGATCAGATTTGCACGGATTGCAGCAGATTTGCACTTACGCATATGGCCACAAATTATAAATACATAGTGCACATTAATTCCAATGTCAATTAGGCCCAATCTTTAGAGTTTAATTACAGCGGCCCAATGGGAAGGATTAGCCAAATTTTGGAGATTTGATAATAAGGCCCATGCGGATATTGATTTGGAAGGAAACAACAGTTGACTTTGATTTGGGGAATTAACCTAGGGAGCAGACTTGATCATCACGTAACTTTCATACACGGCAGAACACATTCACACATCATACATCAGACTTCTTGGAGGGCAGACATTAACGCACACGCACGACACCAATTTTGCGGCAGAATTTCATCGCACAGAATACATACTTCCGTCATCATATTTTCGGGCCAGCAAGGAAAGCTTGTAACACGGCGTACATTCGGATTCTTGTTTTTAGTTTTAATTCTTAGATTGGTGATGTTTACTCCAACTTATCTTAGTTTTTATTTTATTATTATGAGTAGCTAAATTCAGTGCTAGTTGGGATATTTGATACTCTTGCCTGTATGTCGTCAGATCGAAACGCGTTTTATTATTCCAAGTTTATGATATTCGTATGTTCTTTATATTAATTGATATTGTGATTACTTTGTGTTTTCAATTTCGCGAGTTGATTATATTGAGTAATTTACATATAGTCATTCATATTGTTGAAGGAGTTATTTGACATTCATGATAATTGTGACAATTTGTACTAGAGTATTTATGAAATCTACTTGATTGTGCTAAGGGAATTACGATCTAACTTAGACGAAGCAGTGTTTTGATTAGTCGGGTTATGGTTAATGTCTCTTTATTTTTAATGCTGTCAATAACTGAATTATTAGAGGAGTCTATCGAGGGATCTTTATTGATTAGGGGATAACTTTAGGTAGTGCCTGGGTTAGACTACACTTAAGAAGAGGCGAGGTGATCAGAGGTAGTTGATTGCTATAGTTAATCTATCTAATAACTTGGATGTCATCTTTGAGTCTGTGATCGATAAGTAGGATAAGAGTTGATAATATCCCGACTAGTTGTTTTTTCTATTTGATTTGTCCTTCTTTATTTTCTCTATTTGATTATTTGATCTTAGTTGATTGTTTAGTTATTTTTTTGTTGATTCTTGATAAATCGAAAGCCCAAAAAAAGATCCTTATTTACTTTTAATTGCTTTAGTTAGTTTAGATTATTAGTTTATTAAACCAAATTCAACCCCCCCCCCCCCCCCCCCCCCCTCCTAATTGCTTTTATTTAGTTACCTAATATTTGAAAAGAAAATAAATTCTCCCAATCTCTGTGGTTCGACCATTTTTTAACATTAGCTGCAATTTATTATGTTTAAAGTAGATCGGAATTATATCTATTATTTTTGGTGGATTCGACACCTACCAGCGTAATATAACAACATTATAATCAAAACTTATCATTTTAAACACACATAGATATAGAATAATTTAAATTCACAAATTAGTGTATTTACAAAAATTCATATAAAATACACAAAATATCACAAAATTCGAGAATTGGGAAAAGAAGTGAGAAACGTAAGACGCAAAATGTTACCAAACGGTTATCGAGAAATCGGGTCTTACAGTGCGCCATGTCATTGTCTTACTTGGTATTGTTGTTTGTCAGTTTCAAGCGTTTCTCTCGAGGAATACTTTACGTTGTATCTTTTCTTCGAGCTCTCCAGGTGAGGGTTACAACTAGTTTCCAACTTGAGTAAGAATCTTATTACTTTGCGAAATAACTTATCTCTATGCCTTCAATGATATGGCTTTGTCTTACATCTCTTCTTATATAATATTAGATATTTAAATGTATATCTTAATGATTTCGATTAAAACATTTTGATATCAAAACTATATATACTCACTCAAATGTTTGGTTTTAAGAGGCAAGAAAATGTATTTGTTTTAAAAGTAACCTTTGGGTTGGAAAATCTTCTCGTTGAGTGAAGTTGTTAGGGTGGATTCCCTCTAACGATGGAATACCCAGTCATTTATCTAATCGTTACAACCTTGCCTCGAAAAGGGCTCTTTGGCCACCAAAATGTTGTATAGCGATTGCAAAAGCAAGATAACGATAATGTTAGCAATTTATAACGTGGGCCCCAAGGTTATATGGAGGGTGAGATCCGGAGACGAGCATCTAGGGTAATAAGATCCCAAAGTATAATTTCCAACTTTTAATTTCTAATGGGAGGTCTGTCAGTGGTTGGCAAGTCTTTCGTTGGGGAGATGGTGGACACAAAATGTGTTGCATGTTTCTCCTCAAACTATAATGAACGTGTTGAATTTTCGGGTAGCCTCAAAATTTGACAAATGACGCAGGAGTATTTCATGAATGTGGTGACATAAGAAGAGACAAAGGCCCGTGCTCGCCGGAACATTAATGAACGATCCTGTTTAAATGCTTTCGTTTAACTTAGTTAAGTTATAAGCCTCGTTACTTATTTTACCGGATATTTAAATTGAGTCATTGCAAATGTTGATTAAACGAGCTTATAAATTAACCAGGTTATCATTTAAAATTATCGGCTTGAATTATGTGCTAAAATGATTTCAAAGGATCAGTTCGTCAATCTTTTAATACTTTAAAAGAAGCCGAATTGAATGTTGCTTATTATATAATTTTATAACTTATTACTTGTATAGTTTTCTAAGAGTAAGCAACATTTACCATTTTGGATTTCATAAATTAAATCACGAATTGTGATCAATAATTATGTTATGTAACCCCTTGCTGAGTATCATTTATACTCACCCTCGTGTTTTGATTCTTGCTTCAGGTTGACTGGTGGCAGTGTCACCTATCTGGTCATGGCAACTGTTGGGATTCATGGTTCCCAGGGAGCAGCGAAAGCGAGGGTTTTTCAAAAATTTTGTCCCGGGGCATTACAATGAATCTTCATCCACTGAATACGAAACCTTGAAACGTTTATATATTATAAAAGGGGGCACACCTTTACGCATGTAGCGGGCGCCCCAAACGGGTAACCCACGCCCCGCACCGAGCCTCAATCCGAAGCCAAAACAGAAATCCGACCCTAAATTGAAACCCGGCGAACGGCAAACCGATTAACTCAATCACTAGGCGGGGCTTTTGTAAAAACAACAGACGACAACAATGCGGGAGCGGAAGCAACAACCAGACCAAATTCTATATAACAACATTCAAAGCAGCTCAATTGCTCAAATAATTAAAGCCCACCAAGGCTAGCGGAATTCAATTACTATAATATAATAAACGGGTTCGATACAATATCCCGGTGATACCCAATAACGGGTTCAATATATCAATCCCGATAACATATACATATAACCTAATCATGAACTTAAAACAATCTAGAAAGGAACAATCACCGAAAAGAAAGAAAACCCGCGAAACAAGACTGACGATGCCCACCTAGTTACCACCTGAAACAGATAAGGTTAAAAGCAGGGAGGGTTAGTCAAATGACTAAGTGAGGGTAAAAATGGGAATACATACATAATAACATACAAGAATAAATCACCATTTTAACTTAAAAGAAAACAAACGTAAGAGAAGGATTTTCATAAACCTTCGGTGATTTATCATAACATAACATAACGGGACATATCATATTGCTCGGCGAGTCGAGCCCTCAACTCCTCATATCATATCAAAACATACCTGAAAACCATACCAGCCTTATTCCTCCCATGTAGCAGAAGGACCGCTAAATCCAACTGCTCTATAGGCATGATAGCCTATCCTACGGCTAACACGAAGTCTCCATCGCAGGAGCACAAAGGTTGCCACTCAGGCCTCACCCGTGCTCCCGGTAAACATGGAGCAAGCTACCGAATTCCACCGTAGACCCGCTGTCTATCCGGCTTCATCCGATCGCCATACTCCGGGTCCAGATAACATTTCATACATATCATCTCGCATTTTCATAACTATCATTTTCCTATTAAAATAGGAATCAAGACATTTCGGGGAGGGCCAAAAGGGCCGTTCGAGACAGGCGATGTAACGGCAGGAAACGCAACCGGATGTTCCATCGTCTTGGGGGAGAAGCCCGCCCTAACGACTTCGCTCAACGAGAAGGTTTCCAAACCCAAAATTACATTTAAATCAAAACATAGTTCGCTTGTCTCTTTTTGAAAACATTTCGAAATCATATACATAATATTCATTTGATATCAATTCCGTTGTTCTTAAACCTCATAAAAGTAATAAGAATAAAGTATTTACTAAATATAGTAATACGGGATGAAAACGTAAATTACACATGCGAGGCTTATTTATTGAGGCTCAATAGTACATATCTACATGATACGGGATAACAATAGAAACCTCACCTGGCGATAACCAAAAGAAAGCCCAAAACGGAAACGAGCAACCTAATCCACGAGAGTGGAACCTGCAACTGACAAACGACATAACCACATAAGACATACGACAACGCACGGCTCACATGAAAGCATAGAAACACGTAAAAGCACGTTATACAATCACATAAAGCACTTAAGTTCAAATTCTCAAACGAAAACAGAGTAATTCATAAATTTAAAAATGCAAATCAAGTCCAAATGCAACGAAACTTTATGTACATGCTTAAATTATCATAAAGGAGTATGCATTCGAATTTCGGAAAAATCGGACTTCACATGCAAAAGTTAGAAAATTTGTCGAAAACTTAAAACATACTATTCATATACCCGAACATGTTGTAAATTCATAAATCATGCAATTCATATCTATATCATATATATCGAATACACGAGCGAAGAAAGAATTCAGAAAAGACGAGCCTCGGAGGGACCCGTAGGCCAAAATTGGCCCTGACTTGCAGAAGGTCAGGGCCTGTTCAATCGGGCCACACGGGCTCATGTGCACACCAAAGAGACACGCACGGTCTCTTGCACACGACCTCAAGGCCGTGTGCACAAGGCCGTGCACAACCACAACACGCACGGTCTCCTGCACGGCCGTGCGGGAGACCGTGTGCACCCACACGGCCTTGCAACACCCCGTGTGCGTCAAGAAACAACAGAAACTCACAGAAACGCGAAACCTTCGCAAATCCAATTCAAAAATCATCATTTGACCGATTAAACATGCGAATCCTTCCCTAATTATCACATATAATGTTCTACATCATCTAAGCTACACATAGAGTCCAAAATCATAAAATTCCATCCATAAATTCTCTCAAAATCATATAAAACCTAATTTATTCAACTATAAACAAAATCGAGAAATACGAGGCATCGGAGACATTAAACGAGAGGGACGTGAAAGGCTTACTCATAGAAGAGATCGCGGGAAGTTCATAGGCGTAAACGGTTCGAAAATCGGTCGGGAAACGGGGTCGGGACGATCGTTTGAATCTCTTCCTTCTCTTTCTCTTTTTCTTCTCTTTTCTTTTCTTTTTCCTTTGCTGTTTACGTGAATGAGGTGAGAGGGAGAGAGTTGAGAGTTAGTCAAATAATTTGACTAGGGTTTAAAATCGAAAGGGCAAATCTGTAATTTATAAAACTTAGTCAAAAATACAAGTTTTCCAAATAAAATAAAATTACAGTCAAAGTTCATGAAATTAAACGCACATTGACATGTCGTGGTTTAAATACCGAAATTCTCTCATTCATAAAAATGTTATATAAATCACATAATAATTAATAAAATAAATAATGAATCGCGCAAGAAAATCGATTCGGGTTCCCGGCTCATAACACGAATTTTCGGGGCGTTACAATCACCTCTCCTTATGAGAATCTGGTCCCCAGATTCTACTGATTAGAGTTAAACGACTCTGGGTGAAACTTATGCATCTTCATTCGGATCTCTCACGAAGCTCCTTCGACTGCCTGATTCATTTAAGGGACTCGCTAGGAGATATTTCGCGGATTGCACAACTCCAAGCCTGTTCGGGGTTCTTGCAAGTAGCTTTTCAGTAGAACTTGAGCTATCTCCATTTATTGTCGAAAGGCCTGAATCCGATCGACAGCACCTTGGAGAAATCCCAGATAAACCTGTAACAGTAATTACCATCCTAAACCTTCAGTAGTCCGGACACGAAGTCCATGGTGAATCCATTCCCAATCCCACATAGGGGTATGCAGTAGTCGTAGCTAACTCCTTAATCTTTGATGCTCGGCTTTGATCTGCTGGCAAACCAGGTATCTCTTGACTTAATCGAGTAAGTCTCTTTCTTTCGACTCTTCGAATCATGGGTCCGGGACTTATATTGGGAAGTATTGGGGTTACCAACACAAAGCTGAAACTTTGGATTATTCTTCGCTTGAATTGTCTGACTCGGGATCCATTCTTTTGCAGACTAGGCATTTTAGATTCTTCAACCCAATTCTGACTGGGTCGCAAGGCTATGAATGAAATTATCGAAAATGGTGCAAGTCCAATTCGATTTAGCCTCAATTTGTGACATGCTCGTGATTTGGTTCAAAGTACCAACTACAATATTCACTTTTCCCAAGGAACACTGATTCTTGTAATCTTAGTCCTCAAATATTTTCCATTAACGACATTGGGGTTGGTTCAACTCCTCCTGAGTTAACACTTGTTAAACTCTCATAATCTGTGGGGATGTCAACAAATTCCATAAGAGATAGTTGCGACGCTTCAGCCAATCCTCTCCTACAGTAGCTAGTGCAATGTCATGAGGGGATACTTTCTGGTTGATTTTAGCTTCCCGAGCATGAGCTATGGTTTCTTCATTAGTACCATTCACCAATTCAACCTTTCATGTGACGCATTCCCACTCACGATGATTCCTTCGACGATTCCTTCGGAATCCCTTGAGCAGGGTTAATATTGAAGTTGTAGTTAATCTCTTCTCGACTCCTAAGAACAAGTCTTACAGAGATCGTCCATTCGAGTTCGTTTTCTTTCCTGTTGACTCAAGCAACAGGGTTGCAAGCTTAGAGAAATTCCACTCGAAGTCTTGGTTTGTTCCCATTCCAATACTGTTCAAATCCTCAAAGATTCTACTTCGGTCCTTGTTCCGAATCCGAAATGACCTAAAAGGTCACTCAGTCGATCCAGATTTCATATTTGTTAGGCTGGCAACTAGCGGGTGCCCTTTGTTTTCTGGAGTACCATACGGAGGTGCTCTGCATTCTTCCTCGAATCTCGAGGACACCAAGGTGACTCCTTAGAAAGCAACGACTAACTCACTGTGAAATGAACGGGGTCCATCAAGTCGCAAAGTACTTGTCAGTACTAGAGGCAGACATACGAATTCAAGACGTCTACATCAGGCACTGAAAGCTGTCTTCAGATCATATTCGTTTCAGACACAGAGCTGATGGTACCCTAATCAAAGGTTGTTCAGACAAAATCCTCAATCTCAAAGCATATCGGATAATTCTTCATCGACGGTAGAGGATACTCGCCTTCGTTAATATTCTGTGCAATTTTCGGTGAACAATACACATAGGAGGTGCACTGTCTTCTTTCTCTACAAGCAGCGTTGGAGTACCCCAGATCAAGGTACTCGTTCGGGCACGTTCAAGGGAGGGAAGTTCATCAAGTCGGTTCTTCGATTCTGTCAGATCGGCAGAATCCATTCGGTTAGGCGACTTCGATCACGGTTCGACTTCTTAGAGTTAGATCTATCACAAACCAACCATTCCGATCTGATCGCAAGAGCTCTCAGATTCTCGGGAAGTACGTCTGTGAATTCTATGCTCAACTTGGTTCTCTGGACTTAGTCAAGTCCAAGATAATCCTTTGCTGGCAGCTCGGTCAAATCTGCTGCTAACGGCTCCTTCGGTGATAAACGGCAGCACGCGCACAATTGCAAAGGTCCTCCAATCCGCCAACGAAAATAAACGAGAAGCACACAAAGAATTCAACAGGCGCACACGCAAGAACGTCAATGAAAAGCGCAACAAGTGAGTGTAAACCAGTCGAATGATGAAATGCAGGTATGGAATGACAATTTATATATTGTACCTTACACCGAAGCATTCGGATCTAAGTTCTCCTCGACTGTCTCGATCTTTTCTTCCTTGTGCAGTTTGCGCGGAAATGGGAGGGACTTCCACATGAGAAGCAACGTCCAGCTTTCTTTCTACATTCTGACTCTTGATGGTCTCTTTGGCAAAAGCTACATACGGGTCGTAGGGCTCCCTGCGGTTGGGGAGGTGCATTCTGCTTCGATAAAGACACTTGGGAGGTCTTCTTTCCGGAAGATGGCCCTGATGGTGTAAATGGCCTCTTAGAACTCGCTAGAAGGTACTGGGCGGTGGTAGTGGCAAGAATAGGACTCAGTCCCATTAGGCTGAGTTCAGACTCAACATGCAGAGCCATTTCCACTGCGTCGGTATAACATTGATGTCGTACCACCATCATAGCCTTCCTGATCTCGTAAGTCAATCCCTCTACAAACTGGCGAGTCTTCATCTGCTCGTCAGTAACCATATATGGGCAATGTTTAATAAGGCGAGAGAAGTGTGCCTCGTACTGACCAACTGAAGATGTGTTATGTTTGAGAGCCAGAAATTCCCTTTCACGTTGCTGACGAACAACCCACGGAATGTACTTGGCCCGAAACTCAATCAAGAACTGATCCCAAGTCGGGACTACATGCTCGCGTGTCCATCTTTGCTCAATCTCTTTCCACCAATCCTGTGCGGCTCCAACCATCAGATAGATTGCATACTCGACTCTCTGAGGGTCCGGATATTCCATTATTCTGTAAATCTTTTCCAGGGCCGATATCCATGCCTCAACAATAGCGTCCTCCGGGGCACCTTCAAACTGTGGTGGTTCGAATATGAGAAATTGGGCCTACGCTTCCTGTTCAGCATTTAGTTTAGGGGCCTGAGCGATGAACTGTCTCAATGATTCCGCCATTTCGGCTGAAGTCGGTGTATCGGTCTGAGGTGCCAATGGAGGTGATGAGAGCGGTTTACGTGTACGACGACGTGGAGGCATCCTGTAAAGCCAATAGCAAATATGCATGACAGGTAAGTGAGTATGCAAAGCTGTAAACACGTAGGCAGCTAGAGTTCAGACAGAGTTCACATAAGCATTTAGCACATTTGCACAAATTCCACAGAAGTCCTAAGCCGTACGACCTAGACACAACCGGACACGACAGACAACCAGGCACGACAAGTATAACCTTGAGTTTCACATCCACCTATATCCAAGTCCATCCCAGTGTTTTGATTGTAAAAGATCTTTTGTTGTTGATCATCCAACAAAGATCCATCACAATTCAAACACTAAGCGTTGTTGAACACTGGTGAGCGCAATTCCCTAAATTACACCGGCACACAACGACTGACAAAACAACCAAAACACGACGATTCAGAGCTTAGGTCATTGGACCAAAGAAGCTCTGATACCAACTGTAGCGGGCGCCCCAAACGGGTAATGCACGCCCCGCACCGAGCCTCAATCCGAAGCCAAAACAGAAATCCGACCCTAAATTGAAACCCGGCGAATGGAAAACCGATTAACTCAATCACTAGGTGGGGCTTTTGTAAAAACAACAGACGACAACAATGCGGGAGCGGAAGCAACAACCAGACCAAATTCTATATAACAACATTCAAAGAAGCTCAATTGCTCAAATAATTAAAGCCCACCAAGGCTAGCGGAATTCAATTACTATAATATAATAAACGGGTTCGATACAATATCCCGGTGATACCCAATAACGGGATCAATATATCAATCCCGATAACATATACATATAACCTAATCATGAACTTAAAACAATCTAGAAAGGAACAATCACCGAAAAGAAAGAAAACCCGCGAAACAAGACTGACGATGCCCACCTAGTTACCACCTGAAACAGATAAGGTTAAAAGCAGGGAGGGTTAGTCAAATGACTAAGTGAGGGGAAAAATGGGAATACATACATAATAACATACAAGAATAAATCACCATTTTAACTTAAAAGAAAACAAACGTAAGAGAAGGATTTTCATAAACATTCGGTGATTTATCATCACATAACATAACGGGACATATCATATTGCTCGGCGAGTCGAGCCCTCAACTCCTCATATCATATCAAAACATACCTGAAAACCATACCAGCCTTATTCCTCCCATGTAGCAGAAGGACCGCTAAATCCAACTGCTCTATAGGCATGATAGCCTATCCTACAGCTAACACGAAGTCTCCGTCGCAGGGGCACAAAGGTTGCCACTCCGGCCTCACCCGTCCTCCCGGTAAACATGGAGCAAGCTACCGAATTCCACCGTAGACCCGCTGTCTATCCGGCTTCATCCGATCGCCATACTCCGGGCCCAGATAACATTTCATACATATCATTTCGCATTTTCATAACTATCATTTTCCTATTAAAATAGGAATCAAGACATTTCGGGGAGGGCCAAAAGGGCCGTTCAAGACAGGCGACGTAACGGCAGGAAACGCAACCGGATGTTCCATCGTCTTGGGGGAGAAGCCCGCCCTAACGACTTCGCTCAACGAGAAGGTTTCCAAACCCAAAATTACATTTAAATCAAAACATAGTTCGCTTGTCTCTTTTTGAAAACATTTCGAAATCATATACATAATATTCATTTGATATCAATTCCGTTGTTCTTAAACCTCATAAAAGTAATAAGAATAAAGTATTTACTAAATATAGTAATACGGGATGAAACGTAAATTACACATGCGAGGCTTATTTAGTGAGGCTCAATAGTACATATCTACATAATACGGGTTAACAATAGAAACCTCACCTGGCGATAACCAAAAGAAAGCCCAAAACGGAAACGAGCAACCTAATCCACGAGAGTGGAACCTGCAACTGACAAACGACATAACCACATAAGACATACGATGACGCACGGCTCATATGAAAGCATAGAAACACGTAAAAGCACGTTATACAATCACATAAAGCACTTAAGTTCAAATTCTCAAACGAAAACAGAGTAATTCATAAATTTAAAAATGCAAATCAAGTCCAAATGCAATGACACTTTACGGACATGCTTAAATTATCATAAAGGAGTATGCATTCGAATTTTGGAAAAATCGGACTTCACATGCAAAAGTTAGAAAATTTGTCGAAAACTTAAAACATACTATTCATATACCCGAACATGTTGTAAATTCGTAAATCATGCAATTCATATCTATATCATATATATCGAATACACGAACGAAGAAAGAATTCGGAAAAGACGAGCCTCGGAGGGACCCGTAGGCCAAAATTGGCCCTGAGTTGCAGAAGGTCAGGGCCTGTTCAATCGGGCCACACGGGCTCATGCACACGGCCTTGAGGCCAATCATACAGCTTATGTGAAACTCGAGGGATTCAGCAGTATGTCAAAGTATGCCCGCAGTCATACACAAGGCAACCATGGAGTCTCAAGTCTAAGGATTAGTTAGACACGATCATGGCTAGGGAAACCCTCCTAATCTCTAAGACTCTATATGAGTCTTACCCGATTTAGGCATTCCCGGCGGGATCCTCAGTAAACTTAATCTCCATTAAGTACCCTTGTAACGACCCGAATATTTTAATTATATTATTAATATTTACGCGAATTCTTTCTTGCCTAATTTCTCGATCTATCCAATTGGATTAATTAATCTTATGGAAAAGATTGATTTAACCTATCTTCTAAATGCCCTCAATTACTTAAATTACCTAAATGCCCTTAAAAACCTAAATGACTATTTTAGCCCCCTAAGATATTTTCCTAAATATCTATGTATCTCTCTCATTCTCTCATTAAACAAGAAGGAGAAAAGAAGAAAGGAAGGAGAAAGAAGGAGAAGAAAGGAGAGAATCTTCCCGATGCCCTACCGAGCTCGTTTCTCGCCCGATCGACGAGCCGTGAAAACCCGAACGATCCTCACTACATTCTCTACCGGTAATCCTTTTTACCCATTTCATTTCGTTCCTTCCTCGTTGTGATTTTATTGAGTTTTATATAGAATTTTATTATATTAGGATTTTCGTGTTTAGGGAGAATTACTTGACCATTTTACGTGATTCTTGTATCTATGTGTAGCTTATATGATATATATGATTATATGTGAAAATTAGGAGATGTATGAATTTATATATTGATTTTCGCGTGTGAGGTTTCGCGATCTGCTGAGTCTGCTGCTCAGTAGATCCACACGGGCGAACGCACGGTCTTGATCAAGACCGTGCAGGAGCCCGTGCGTAGCACTTTTCAACCTGCACGGGCTTGAGCCCATGCACAGGCCCGTGCGCATGCCCGTTTGCACCTGCACGGTCTTGGCACCGTGCTCAAGACCGTGCGGGAGGCCGTGCACCCTTTTTTGTGCTTGCACCGGCTTGCCAAGCCCGTGCGTTGGCCGGTGCAACTTACTTGGCGGATTTTCTAGCCTTTTCCTTTCTTACACTTCGGGAATTGGTCAACCCCACTCATTTAAATGTTGACTTTTCTCATACGACCTCCGAATATCAATCCGATTTCACCTATAGCTTCCTTGAGCCTCGGGATTTGATATTCTTCATAATTTGCAATTTACCTGACCCTATTTGACCGTCAATTGACACCTTTCTTGTTTAGAGATTTTTCCCACCTTTCCCGTTTCTTATCCGATTAACCCCGTTTTCGCGAGAGAGTTCCGTTATATTATTTTAAGCATGTCTACGTGCCCTAACTGCGTTCTAGCATGCTTTCCATATTTATTATTAATGTTCTTCCATTATTATAATTGCTTTAAATATTCCTTTAAATGTTATTTCATATGTCATGTATCCTTATATGCTTAATTGCCTGGCTTTCCATATTGTATCTGTAGCATGAGTGAAGTTATATTTGAATTGCCGTGCGTCGTCTTTTGTTCGTGTCTTGCTTTTGGTATTGTCGGTCTTGTTTTCATCCTCTAGGCCCTGTGTATTACAGGTGGGACCAACGAGGGAGAAACCTGACTACCGCCTGCTTTCATACTGTCGTGTCGAGCCAGGTAAGGGTTTAAACTTATTTTTAACTGGGGCAAGGACATAGACTATTATAGGTTTGCAAAATAAATGATTACCCCGCTTTTTTTATTACTTGTTGTATTGCCTTTACTATCCCTTATATGCTTAGTCAAACCATTTTGATAGCAAAACCAAATGATTTTAAATACTTTCAACTAGAGGCAAGGAAAACCCATTTGTTTTAAATGCGAACTTTGCTCTCTCGACCTCGCAATTTTAACCTTGTCTCGAATGGCCCCTTTGACCTCCCAAACCCCGATTTCCTACTTTCGAATGGCCCTTTTGGCCACCCAAACTATCATTGATTTCAAAAGCAAGTCATAAACTGTTTAATGACTTGGGCCCGGAGTATACAGGAGGTGAGCCTGGGGACGAGCGTCTAGGGAAAATCCCGATGTGTACTTCTAGCGTGTTGACTTGGGCCGGCCAGGAGGTTGGTTAGCCTGAGTTGATGCGAACGGTGGTGCTAATCGCGTCTCCTTAAACCCTGTACGGTGGTGCTAATCGCATCTCCTTAAATCCTGATGGTGGTGCTAACAGCGTCTCCTTAAATCCTGTATAGCATCGTTGGTGGTGGAGTACTTGACTATATGCTTGCATGATTTTCAATTGGGAGTTATAAGGAGAGGGCCCGTTCTCCCCGGGACACATTATTGCATGATTTATTGCATTTATTGCTTGTCTAATTATTTTATGGCTTTCGTGACAAGTCGAAGCACATTCCGGTTTTCTTCAGTTATCATATGTACTTCCCTATATATATATAAAACCCGGAAGTGTGACTCGTACTTGCTACCCTAAGCCTCCTTTATTACTCAACTAATATCCTTTCAATTTATCGGCTTGATATTGCATGCAAATGTTTAAAGGATCCGGTTCGTCAACCTTTTGTGTTTTCAAATAAGCCGAACCCGAGTGTTGCTTTGTGTCATTTTACAACTTATATTTCGTTATTCGTATTCTTTCTCAAAACGGGCAACACTCACCACTTTTAGTTTTAAAAAGATAAATGACGAACTGTAATCAAAACCCCCTTACTGAGTATCCTTTATACTCACCCCTGCCATTTTGGTTCTTGCTTCAAGTAGACAGGTGGCGACGTCACCTATCTCGTGAGTCGGCTTCAGCAGGTCTAGATAGGCTCAGTCTTTCTGGTTTGTCTTGTCAGTGGTCCCAACAACCGTCGAGTCTTGTTTATTGTATTTATTTACTTTACGTATTTATGTGCCCCTGATGTGGGATAGTTGACGATATCTAGGATTGCATAGGGTAGACTAGTTGAGCGATGAATGGCACTATCTGTTTATGAACATTCTGTATCTTGATTATAAATGTTTAATTGTTATTATTGTTAGCCTTGTAGGCTTTTATGGAATTTGATTGTTTACATTAATCGCTTCCGCATTCCTCTGTTCTTTTCTGGTTGTTGTTGGGATGGTTGTCGCTGTTCCCGATGGTTATTGCATGAGTGCCGTTCGCCGGAGTGGGTTTTTGAGTTGAGGCCCCTCGCTGAAGCTCGGGAATCCATTTCGGTGCGGATGTGGCGGTCCTTCTTCAGGGGGCTCTACAACCCTCATATTCATAGTAGTGTTAAAACACTAATGTCATGAAATGGGACACACTTTCATAAACCTATGTCATATGAGCAAGTCTCAAGCGAGTCTGATCGACATCCCCTATGCCTTTTAAACTCTTCGACTTGGAGTGTTTTAGATCACACCATTGGGTACTTATTTCATGGCCCCCATCAAATGGTGAAACCAAGTCCCTTAGCTTACTGTGATCTTGGGGTTTCATCCATACACAAAAATAAATAATATGCAACTACTTATAAATGTAATATGATGAATTTGGCCAAAGTAGTATTAGACGACTACTAACGTCTTTCTATTATGGATCATTAGATTGTTCTACTCTAGAGTTTTAGCGGAAATGCCTCAAGTAGTTCGGCTTTCCAGGGCTCAACTCTAACAATCTCCCACTTGCACTAAAGCCAACTGCCCATTGTCTCAAGACCCATCTTCGAAAGATGTCCTTCAAAAGACCTTTTGACTCTAAGGCTAAGTATGTGGGTTCACTATGTTTTCTGCCTAGACGATTTATATCATTGAGATATAACTCCTGTCTTCTGATTTAACAATCTTAAATCATTTAAGGATATGTTTAGATATTCTATGAGATCTTGGTTCCATTGCTTGCGCAATCACATTTATGTTGTTTCAAAAACAACTAATGCTGGAGCATTGCTAGGTATTACATCCAACACTTTTGGATGATGTTTCTCATCTAGACTCCTTCTGTTTCTACATCTTATGCAGTAGTGTGTTTTACTTCATAAGCTTAATCCGTCCATGTACAACACTTATTGGGATTTCCCAATTTAGTACTTTAGTCTATAAGTTACCATACTTATTTATTAATTGCTTGTTCATTTCCGATCCTATCGGATTACCCTCTTAGTTTTCGATTTTACCCCATCTATCTCTATAGATTTCGTTAACTCTTTAACAGGATTCTACCTCATCTATTGTTCGAAAATATCATACAACTATACAACTCTCTTTGTATCTTATGTATGTGATTACTCTTAATCATACTTTAAATGTAGTCAAAACAATTTTTGACTCTCTCATTTAAACAACCGTTCCAATCATTTAAGGTTCCAATCATTTAAGATTAATCTGAGCTCTAGTAGGAGTCTGTAAACTTTTCTAAGTTTATTCCACTCTGGGTCAGCTCCCACTAAATTTCAGAACTCTGTTTGCCTTCACAGAATTTATATATCTTGTATATACTGTCAAATATCTTCATTAAGATATACTTCGGATTCACTAATCCTCTTGCTTGTTTATGTAAGGTCTTACACTTATCTTATGATTTGGATTGACCTTGGTGTTCCATTATTTGTTTGTTTGTAGTCTCTTGTTGAAACTTTTCAACTTCTTGTTTTCTTCTTTTATTATCAAGAAACAATTTCTTGACTAAAAGTGGTTTTCCTTCTAAACAATCCATTTTATCCTTCAGGAAACCTTTAAATAAGTATTCCATTAATACTTATTTTCTACAAACATTAATTAGATGTCTAATATAATTCATACTCCCACTAGTCTCTTAGACTTGTTTGGGAATTATCATATTTACTGTTAAATATGGGATTTGACATCATCATACTCAAATATGATTCTTAAACACTGAATGTTTCGAATTTCTACCTAAATTCGAATTAATTGCCCATAACTCTTATGAGTTTATTTTATGTGATAATCCATATTATCTTTTATATTCTTTTCATTTTAGACTTAGTAACATATTTCCACAATTGAAAATTTTTGAAGAAAAATTATTTCCAAAATAAATAGAACTATTTTCACAAAAGGAATTTTTGAAAATACTTAATTCAAATGCCAAAACAGTATTCAAATAAATCATACACAACAATTGTGTTTGATACCTCTAAAATGAACTAAATATCTTTCAGTGCTTGATTTCTTATAATGGAAACACATAGTTTTATTCTGATGTGTTATTAAGACAATTAATATGTCCTTCTTTATTGAACCCTCGTTACTAACGAGCTTCTTTTCAGTTCAATAACTGATATACCAGTTTCACTGGTAATGAAGTTTTCAATTGAAGGACACAGGCAACATTTTAGGATCAGGTCTATTCAAATTTACTATTTCTGACAAATCAAAATTAGATGAATTTCTCATTGAGGTTCAAAACCTTAACTCAGTGTTCCCAAACACCTATACTCTCAGTTCCATTTTGAGTAAGCTAAGCTTACTCAATACTGAGAAGACAGTTACTCTTATTTACTGTTTCATAGATCTGATTTAAGTGCATGCTACATCAAATATGTATATTATGCACTTTTATGATAATAGTAGCTTACTATAGACACCTTGTCTATTAGCTACCTTGTGCGGTTTGCCCTTTTAACTTATTCTATGTCATCCCATATGACATCTTAAGTTTGTCTTAAAAGTTTCTCTTATAGAAAGAGAAATTTCGAGAAAGAAATAGGGATAGTGCCTATTGAATTTAATGCTAGATCTAAATTTGCTTAATTATCTATACAATTAAGTAAACTCCTTAATTAATAATTAGCTGGGTTTAATCTATTTCTAATAAATTTTAAGCCCAAATCACCTAATGACTTCAAAAGTTTTCTAGTGATTTAATTAATCAGTAGACTTGAATTAGTTTCCCAAACTAATTCTCAAGTCCAGAAACCTAAATTAACATTTAATTAAGGTATAATATTAACTATTAATATTTATCTTTCTCCATCGTTCACTCAGAATAAATACATACTATTTATTGGACTCAAGGGTAGCAATTAACGGACTTTAGTCATGTTGACTGTAGCGCCCCGCTCTACAGCCCCCGAACCTGCACGGATTCCCAAGCCGAGAACGGCGCCTCAACCCGAGAACCCATGCAAGCTAACGGGTCAATCCCTACACTTGGCAACAGTGGATCCCCAAATTAGAACATCTAACCAACTCAGAATAAACAGCGGAAGCAATTTAAAACATATTATCAAATAAATGCCACTCCGGGGCCAATTAACTAATTAGTATCAAAGCCCATTCAGGGGCAACATTAAATAAATATCAAGGGACGGGGATCAAAGTATCATATCTACAGCCATGACAAAAGAACAACTAAGTAGAGAGTTAAAAGACAACAAAAGAGACTCGGCAAAACCAAAAAGCCAATCTATGCACTGTTGCCCATCCGACACGTGAGACATGTCGGTCTCTCTCTCTACCTGAGGCAAGAACCAATGAAAGAGGGTGAGTCAAAAATACTCAGTGAAGATGTAAGAACAAGTCGAGTCATGCTTCCGGGTTTTTATAGAAAATACATATGCGATAAGGAAGAAAACCGGAATATGCTTCGACTTGGATATTCAATTAAAACGATAAAAGCAATAATAATATAAAGCGATAAATAAATATCCCGCGAGAGTGGGCCTGTTCCTCCTTATTTCTCCACGATACATGATAAAAAAAAATCTCCATCGCCGGTGTCAAGCTAAGGAGCAACCCGAAGCTCGACTAATGTGAATTTTAGGAAAATGTGCAACGAATGCAACATCCACCATCGCTCCCAACCGTGGCTATCAACTCCTGACGGGCCACGATTGACCCTTATTTTTGGGAGAAGCACCTCGGATTACACCCTGGACGCTCGTCCCCGGCTGTAACCTCCGGATACTTTCCCGGGCCCATTTTGAAATAACACGAATTTGCTCACTTTGAAAATAAGATTTGAATGCAAAACGGCAATCTGGGCAAGCGTGACGACGAAGGGAGTAAATCCTAAGTCAAACCGTCACGAAAATAAAGAGTTTCTTGCCCTTTTGGAAAACAAATCGATTTGGTTTAATATTGTATAATTTTGATATTAAAGGATTTGAGGATAAAACATAAAAATATAAGCTCGAACTATATAATACATCAATAAGGGATTAGGGGGTTTCGAAAGTATATATATATATATGTTCAAGCCCAGTTAAATATTTAAATCCTCACCTGGAATCAAAAATAGAAAGCCTAGCAGCTAGACTCACTAGTCACCGACGCCTGATTGATCTGAAGACAAGACAGGACCTAGACGAATTAGTAACGACTATAAAAGCACAAATAAGAAATTATTGGACGAACGGCTAACCAAACATGTTCACAATCATGCATATGTCAATTATAATATATAAGGAAGCTATCATGTAAATTTCACGAAATTCCGACAAGTTGTCAAAAATGCACATACTTAAAATTACACCATTCACAGCCCGAACGAGGGCAAAATTAAATAAACCTTTCAAAATATTAATCTACAAGTTACAAGGGTTCTATAGGTGAAAACGGTATAATTTTTGGAGTCCGTACGCGAAAAGTCAACCAAAAATAGTGACCCGAAGACTCAATTGCCGAGAGCAACATTTGAAAAAGGCTGGAAAATTTTCTAAGTGTTTCACACCGGCTTGTGCACGGTCTTGAACACGGTGTCAAGACCGTGCACGCACACACGGCCAAACGCACAGTTTGGACACACGGGCTTGAGCCCGTGCGGGCAAAAAGAGCTGCACACGGGCTCCTGCACGGTCTTGCTCAAGACCGTGCGTTAGCCCGTGTGGTTCAACTGGACACAGCAGAAAGTTACGGGTTTTTACGAAAATCGAACCAAAAATTCATAAAAAACATATTTTTAACGCAAATCAACACTCATAATTTATAACAATCAATAATCATCATCTAATACACATTTACATCCAATAATATCACGAAATGATCAAGAAACGGGCTCGATCTAAGCATATTACCTAAGAATCCCGAATTAATAAAATATTCTCAAAACATCGAAAATCCGTGAAAGAAATTGGGGAAATTGGTACCTAGAGAAAGGTATCGACGAAAGGATCGTTTAGGTTCGATCGGCGCGAAATTCCACGGAGAAATGAGCTCGGCACGATCGATTTGGGCTTCGGGAGAAATTCTCTTTTTCTTCTTCTCTCTCTCTCTCGAATTTTGAAATAAGGTAAACATCTTTTGTTAATTATATCTAATATAACTCTTAATAATGTTTTGCATTGCCTCCTTCACATAGACCCAACTGTATGCGACATCTATGTTACTTTGGCAGAAAGCCCAACCCATTAATCATTAGATTTCAACAAATTGGTAAAACGGAGACCCACTTGTAATGGCCATCCTGGTTGCAGCAACCATTGAAAAATTGTATCTTGTATACTCAGAAAATTACCTACTTTCTAATGCGCACATAATAGAGACCCACTTGTAATGGTTGTCTCCACTATGCAGGGTTAGAAGTGAATTTTCTATTAACGGAATGCTTGGAAAATTTAAAATCCTTGTTTATGATTTTCCATTAAGGCTTAATATTAAAGAAAATTTTGACATTCAAAATTTTGGGGTTTAATTTTCGAAAAATTAAAATTATAGATTTCAAAAATCTATCCATGTAACGACCCAGAAATCCGAGAATTATTGTAAGTATTTTCCCGCGTTAATTATCTTTCTTAACCCTAAATTCTCGTAATATGTGAGTTATTATATATTATTTTCGTATACGACGCAATGTGATAATATTAATTGCGTATTTAAATTCCTTGTCTAATTGCGTTTGTTCGATATTAAATTGATATCTTTGACCGACGTGTATTTAATTGGACTTTCTAAAATTACTAAAATACCCCTTCGTATTTTTCGACATTTCGAAATATTTGATAAAAGTCTTGAAAACTTTCATTCGAACCTTATTTCAAAATTCGAGAGAGAGAGAGAAGAAGAAAAAGAGAATTTCTCCCGAAGCCCAAATCGATCGTGCCGAGCTCATTTCTCCGTGGAATTTCGCGCCGATCGAACCTAAACGATCCTTTCGTCGATACCTTTCTCTAGGTACCAATTTCCCCAATTTCTTTCATGAATTTTCGATGTTTTGAGAATATTTTATTAATTCGGGATTTTTAGGTAATATGCTTAGATCGAGCCCGTTTCTTGATCATTTCGTGATATTATTGGATGTAAATGTGTATTAGATGATGATTATTGATTGTTATAAATTATGAGTGTTGATTTGCGTTCAAAATATGTTTTTTATGAATTTTTGGTTCGATTTTCGTAAAAACCCGTAACTTTCTGCTGTGTCCAGTTGAACCACACGGGCTAACGCACGGTCTTGAGCAAGACCGTGCAGGAGCCCGTGTGCAGCTCTTTTTGCCCGTGTGTCCAAACCGTGCGTTTGGCCGTGTGTGCGTGCACGATCTTGACACCGTGTTCAAGACCGTGCACAAGCCGGTGTGAAACACTTAGAAAATTTTCCAGCCTTTTTCAAATGTTGCTCTCGGCAATTGAGTCTTCGGGTCACCATTTTTGGTTGACTTTTCGCGTACGGACTCCAAAAATTATACCGTTTTCACCTATAGAACCCTTATAACTTGTAGATTAATATTTTGAAAGGTTTATTTAATTTCGCCTTCATTCGAGCTGTGAATAGTGTAATTTTAAGTATGTGCATTTTTGACAACTTGTCGGAATTTCGTGAAATTTACATGATAGCTTCCTTATATATTATAATTGACATATGCATGATTGTGAACATGTTTGGTTAGCCGTTCGTCCAATAATTGCTTATTTGTGCTTTTATAGTCGTTACTAATTCGTCTAGGTCCTGTCTTGTCTTCAGATCAATCAGGCGTCGGTGACCAGTGAGTCTAGCTGCTAGGCTTTTTATTTTTGATTCCAGGTGAGGATTTAAATATTTAACTGGGCTTGAATATATATATATATATACTTGCGAAACCCCCTAATCCCTTATTGATGTATTATATATTTCGAGCTTATATTTTTACGTTTTATCCTCAAATCCTTTAATATCAAAATTATACAATATTAAACCAAATCGATTTGTTTTCAAAAAGGGCAAGAAACTCTTTATTTTCGTGACGGTTTCACTTAGGATTTACTCCCTTCGTCGTCACCCTTGTCCAGATTGCCGTTTGACATTCAAATCTTATTTTCAAAGTGAGCAAATTCGTGTTATTTCAAAATGGGCCCGGGAAAGTATCCGGAGGTTACAGCCGGAGACGAGCGTCCAGGGTGTAATCCGAGGTGCTTCTCCCAAAAATAAGCGTCAATCGTGGCCCGTCAGGAGTTGATAGCCATGGTTGGGAGCGATGGTGGATGTTGCATTCATTGCACATTTTCCTAAAATTCACATTAGTCGAGCTTCGGGTTGCTCCTTAGCTTGACACCGGCGATGGAGATTTTTTTTATCATGTATCGTGGAGAAATAAGGAGGAACAGGCGCACTCTCGCGGGATATTGATTTATCGCTTTATATTATTATTGCTTTTATCGTTTTAATTGAATATCCAAGTCGAAGCATATTCCGGTTTTCTTCCTTATCGCATATGTATTTTCTATAAAACCCAGAAGCATGACCCGACTTGTTCTCACATCTTCACTGAGTATTTTTGACTCACCCTCTTTCATTGGTTCTTGCCTCAGGTAGAGAGAGAGACCGACATGTCTCACGTGTCGGATGGGCAACAGTGCATAGATAGGCTTTTTGGTTTTGCCGAGTCTCTTTTGTTGTCTTTTAACTCTCTAGTTAGTTGTTCTTTTGTCATGGCTGTAGATATGATACTTTGATCCCCGTCCCTTGATATTTAGTTAATGTTGCCCCTGAATGGGCTTTGATACTAATTAGTTAATTGGCCCCGGAGTGGCATTTATTTGATAATATGTTTTAAATTGCTTCCGCTGTTTATTCTGAGTTGGTTAGATGTTCTAATTTGGGGATCCACTGTTGCCAAGTGTAGGGATTGACCCATTAGCTTGCATGGGTTCTCGGGTTGAGGCGCCGTTCTCGGCTTGGGAATCCGTGCAGGTTCGGGGGCTGTAGAGCGGGGCGCTACAGTCCGGAGTGGGATTAGAGCTTTAGGTTCTGTTGTCTAGATGTAACACCCCAAACTTGAGAAATATGTACCATGTGGGCATTTGTCCCACATAGGAAAAACATAAGTAATGTGAAGGGTTTATAAGTGATCTTCCAAGCACAACTACCATGTGGTGCATCACCTTTTGGCAAGTGGTTTCAAGCCAAACTTTAGGGTTGTGCTCAGTGGTGGTGAAGCTTATACCCGCGCGTCCAACGGGTGCCGTCGTGAGGGTTCTCCTCTCCGCGCCCGGGGCTGCGACAAATGGTATCAGAGCCAACCGTCAGCTATGGGAATGCATGTTCCACACATGACATGAGTCGTGAGTCACCGCTAAAGGGGCTCCGCTCGGCGTGTTGTGGGCAGCTTCTCCACTGGCGGGAAGCCACGATCCTATGTCACGGCGTAATGAGGACATTACGCTCTCAAGGAGGGGTGAATGTAACACCCCAAACTTGAGAAATATGTACCATGTGGGCATTTGTCCCACATAGGAAAAACATAAGTAATGTGAAGGGTTTATAAGTGATCTTCTAAGCACAACTACCATGTGGTGCATCACCTTTTGGCAAGTGGTTTCAAGCCAAACTTTAGGGTTGTGCTCAGTGGTGGTGAAGCTTATACCCGCGCGTCCAACGGGTGCCGTCGTGAGGGTTCTCCTCTCCGCGCCCGGGGCTGCGACACTAGAAGTGTCGTGTCTAAGTCGTACGGCTACATATATAGGTTTCGTGTTATTTTCTTTACTTGCACTTTTATATGATATTGTTACTTGATTAATTGGACATATCATTAACCCACATGCATTTCAGCTTATTGTTTCAGGCATTATGGTCCGACCTAGAGGCCGACAGGAACCACCTCCACCACCAGAGGGTTTTCCACCGTCTAATGCCTTCTACGATGCTGTTAGATTGATAGTTCAGCAGGCTCAGCAAGAGCATCAACTGCCTCAGCCGCCACCACCGAACCCTCGGGATGCTACTGCCTGAGCCATGGATCGATTCATGTCCTATCGCCCTACGGTCTTCGACGGCGAGCCGGACGACATCGAGGCCGAGGCCTGGATTTCAGAACTGGAGCAGAAGTTTAGAGCTCTAGATATTGAGGATCTTCAGAGGATTGAGCTCTCTGTGTTCTTGATGAGGGGACCCGCCCTTGATTGGTGGCGCTTTGTGGAGAGGCGATGGACCACCGCACAGACCCCACGTACTTGGGTGCGGTTTCTTCACGAGTTCCGGGCGAAGTATGTGCCCGAGGTTGTTCGAGATCAGAGGGAGAGGGAGTTTATGAACCTCACTCAGGGAGGTAAGAATGTGGGCCAGTATGAGGCCAATTTTACTAGATTGATCGTCTATGCTCCTCACATAGCAGACGACGACAGGAGGATGGCTAGGAAGTTCAAGGAGGGCCTTCGTGATGAGATTAGGGCCGAGTTGGTTGGCAGTGACCTCCGTACTTATGAGGAGGCTGTGACACGGGCTATGATTATAGAGTCCGATCTTAGAGAGCTCCGTCGTAGGGCTCCTGTACCTGTTGCTGCCGCCCCTAAGGGTTTTTCTCAGAAGGGCAAGAGGCCTTTCACTGCTGGATCTGGATCTTCTATGAGCGATAAGAGGCCCAGGTATATTGAGGGGGCCCCTATTACTGCCGTTGCACCTGATCACCTGCTCCTACTGCCACAAGCCGAACCACACCGCCGACTTCTGCCGGAAGCGATTGGGGCAGTGTAACGGCACGTCCCCAAATGCGGTGCGATGTGACGTCCCGCACCAAGTCATAATCCATAACCCGAACTAAAGGTCCAGTTATGAACTACAACCTGGCGAACGGAAAATAGTTACCAGGCGGATCTACTTTAGAAAATAATAAGACAATAAACAATAATACAGCAGAAGCAAATTAGCACAACCTATCCCACTCAGGGAGGTAGAACAACCATAATCCAAAACACAATTATAAAGCCCACCAAGGCCACCGAAAATATCAATATCAACATTCAAACTAATTTACATTATTTACATCTACAACTTCTAGGGTTTTAAGTATTTATCCAGATACATAGACGGATATGAAATCACCTAAGCAAAAGTAAATGACTCCAAGGACACGACCTGAATCCGCCTAGCAAAAAAACCTGAAAAGACAACAACAGAGTAATGGGGTTAGTCAAAGCGACTAAGTGAGGGGGCTGTAATACATATATATTATCGAAACAACCCAAAAGATTCACCGGTTTGTAAATGAGAAGAAAGCAAAGGAAAAATAAAGGTTTTCACAATTATTGGTGAATCGAATAATTTCGCATTAAAGTAAAAGCTCGGCGAGTCGAGCATCAACCACCTGTTTCATAATATCAGAAATATCAAATAAACCTCCCTTATTCCTCCTTGTGTAGACAGGTAGCTAGCCCGCTACTATATAACCATGCAAGGACAAATATCCAATACATCTTCGGCTGGGGATATAGACTAGATCCCGTCCGGCGTAGGTACTCAAAAGGGTTGCCACTCCGGTCATACCCTCGAGCTCCCATCAGTTTGGAGTCCAGAGCATTGAGATCCACCGTAGACCCGACGTCTATCCGGCTTCACCCCGTACCCTGAAGTCCGGGCCCAATTGTATAATGTGGCTCAATGGCCAGGCCGAAAGGCCAAGATAATGTTCTCGCATCCCAAATACTTATGTGGTCAAAGGTGTAACGCCCCGAAAATCCGAATTATTAAATTGGTATGTCCGAATCGAATATTTGTGTAATTTAATATTTATTTGATATTTATTATGTAATTTTAGAATTTATTTTGTATATGATTGAATTTATGTATTTAAATTACAAATTGTCAATGTGCGTTTAATAATATGAATTTTGACTGTAATTACATGTTATTTGGACATCGTGAGATTTCGAACTTATTTTGTAAAATTGCTAAAATGCCCCTTCGATTTCTAAACCTTAGTCAATTTGACTAAGTCAATCTCTCTCCTTCTCCATTACCATTCACGCACAAACAAGAGAGAAAAAGAGAAGAAAGAAAAAGAGAGAAAAGAGAAGAAAGAAGAAAGAAATTCCAACGATCGTTCCGACTCCGTTTCTCGACGGATTCTCGAGCCGTTTACGTCCACGAACTCCTCGCGATCTCATCTACGAGTAAGCTCTCACGAAATTTTTCAATTAATGCCTTCGTTACTTCGATTTTTTGGATTTTTGATAATAGTTATAGAATTTAGGTTTTATATGATTTTGATAGAAAATGTGGATGGATTTTCGTGTTTATCGTTTCTATATGAAGCATATATGTTGTAGATGATTATATGTGAGAATTAGGGTTTAATTTGCATGATTTAGTGATTATATGTTGGATTAGGGTTTGATTTTCGCGAGTTTCTGAGCTTCTGCTTGTTCTGCGATTTTTGATCGCACACGGCAAGGCCGTGTGCATGAGACCGTGTGCGAGGGATGAATTGCGCACGGGCTGTGCACACGGCCTTGAGGCCGTGTGCATGAGGCCGTGCGTGTTGCATGTTTGTGCACGGCCTCGGCACACGGCCGTGCACAAGGCCGTGTGGAAGGCTCGAACAGTGCCTTGACCTTCTGTAAGTCAGGGTACAAATTGGCCTACGGGTCCCGCTTCGGCTCATCTTTTCCGAATTCTTTCTTTGCTCGTGTATTCGATATGTATGATATAGATAGGGATTGCATGATTTATGAATTTACGACATGTTCGGGTATGTGAATAGTGCATTTTAAGTTTTCGTTAAATTTTCTAACTTTTGCATGTGAAGTCCGATTTTCCCGAAATTCGAATGCATGCTTCTTTATGATATTCTAAGCATGTCCGTAAAGTTTCGTTGCATTTGGAATTGATTTACATTTTTAAATTTGCGATTTACTCTGTTTTTGTTTGAGAATTTGAACCTAAGTGATTTATTTAATTGTATAACGTGCTTCTATGTGTTCTAATTCTTTCGTATAAGCCGTGTGTCGTCTTTAGTCTTATTTAGTTGTGTCTTGGTATTTTTGCAGACGATACTCCTGTGGAGTAGCGCCGGTTCTTGCTCTTTTTGCTCATCTTTTGCATAGCCAGGTGAGGCTTTCCTTTTCTGATTCCAGTATTACTACGTATATATATATAAATAAGCCTCTCCCGATATAAGCCTCGTTTATGTTTTGGTTTTCACACCGTATATATATATATATACTTAGTAGATATTTACGATTATTATGTTCATTTGATTTATCGAAAATTATTTGATATGAAAAAGTATTACGTATAGTCTTCGAAATGTTTACGAAAGAGACATGTAAAACCTTTTTGTTTCTAAGGCGAACTTTGGCCTTCGGCCTCGCATATGACATGTCTCGAACGGTCTTTTGGCCAACCCGAAATGTTTGAAAAGCGAGTTATGAAATGTTTGCATGATCGTTTGGGCCCGGAGTAAGAGCGATAGGACGAAGTCGGTAGACGTCGGGTCTACGACGTAAATCCTATGGTTGCCTCCATTTGGGAGCTCGGGGTGAGGCCGGAGTGGCAACCCTTTGAGTACCTGAGTTATTCTAGTAAGTTACGCGTAGTTCGGATTTAGCGGTCCGTCTACATTGGAGGAATAAGGGTGGTTTTCGGTTTTTATATATGGATATTGGAGTTGAGGGCTCGACTCGCCGAGTCATAAGATACGTTTCGTTTTATGTTAAATCACCACCCGATTACGAAAACCTTTCTTTTATATTGTTTTCTTTTAATTTAAAATTGGTGATTTGTTTTCCGTTTTGTTATATACATTACTATTCCCTCCTCACTTAGTCGTTTGACTAACCCCCTCTGTTTTACCCCTATACTGGTTTCAGGACACTAGGCGGGATCTGCGTCGTCGTCGTCGCGTCTTTGAGTTGCATTCTTTTGTTCATGTATAACTCTCATTCAGTATGGCTATGATTTATGTCATTTGATTTTAGAATTTATTAGAATGTATTCGGGATTTTGTATTGAACCCGTTATTATATAATTATCGGGATATTGTACCGAACCCGTTTGTTATTTAATTAAGTGAATTTCGTTAGCCTTGGTGGGCTTTAATAATTGTGCAATTTATCATGCTTTAATGTTTGATTATTTCGCTTCCGCACTTCTGTCTCGTTGTTTATTTAAAACCCCCGCCTAGTAATTGAGTAAATGCTTGCCGTTCGCCGGGTTTTGATTCGGGTCGGATCCCATTTCGGTTCCGGGTCGAGGCTCGGTGCGGGGCGTGCGTTACCCGTTTGGGGCGCCCGCTACAGTTGGTATCAGAGCGCTTTGGTCTAATGGCCTAGGCTCTGAATCGTCTTGTTTTGTCGTGTCCGTCTAGGTTGTACGGCTTAGGATTACGTGTTTGTGGCTATGTAATTATTTGAATAAACTTCTCTACGTGTTACAGCTTTTCATAATCACTTATCGTCATGCATGTTTGGTATTGAATGTGCAGAATGCCTCCTCGTCGTGAACCGCCAGGTCCGCCTCCAGGTGTTCCTACTCCGGCACAGTTTATGGAAGCCTTAGGGCAATTCTTGGTTCATACCAACAGAGCTACGCCACCACCTGCCCCCGAGAATGATATGGGAAGGTTTCTTAAGCTCAACCCTCCGCAGTTCGAGGGTGCACCTGATGATGTTATCGCCGAGGCCTGGATATCAGCGATGGAAAAGCGATTCCGAGTGATGGAATGTCCGGACCCTAAGAGGGTCGAGTTAGCAGTGTACCAGATGATTGGAGCTGCTCAGGACTGGTGGGCTCGTATAGAGCAAAGATGGCAGCGAGAGCATGTGGTCCCGTCTTGGGATCAGTTTTTGGTGGAGTTTCGGGCCAAGTATATTCCTTTGGTGGTCCGACAGAGACGTGAGCGAGAGTTCCTGGCTCTCAAGCAGGGTACTTCTACCGTTGACCAGTACGAGGCTCATTTCTCCAGGCTTATTATTCACTGCTCGTATATGGTTGACGACGAGCAAAGGAAGACTCGACAGTTCATCGAGGGATTGTCGAACGAGATTCATATGCATATGCTCGGGAACAGACTTCAGTTCTATACAGATGCAGTCGAGACGGCCCTTTCTATAGAGTCCGATCTTCGACAGATGAGACCGACATTAGCACCTGCCCCTGCAGCCGCCAAGAGTTTTGCTTCTGGTTCGAAGAGGCCATTTATTCCGTCTGGGTCCTCTTCGGGGAAGAACCCGTTCAGGAGCGCCATTCAGCCTGCTCCTCCCCGACCTCAGCTTGCTCCTCCTCGACCTCAGGGATTTCCACGACTTGTCTGTGGATTTTGTCAGGGCCCGCACTTAGAGGCCAAATGTTGGAGGAAGAACGGTCTTTGCTACGGATGTGGTAGCCCCGATCACAGAATTGGTGAATGTCCGAAGAGAAGACCGGTACAGCAGGGAGCCGCTCAGCCTCAGGCTTACGCTCGTGTTTACGCCTTGGAAGGCGATGCTGAGGATGCTGTTGCAGATCCGACAGATGTGGTGGAAGGTACTATATATATAAATGGCATCCCCATACATGCATTATACGACTCGGGTGCTTCACACTCATTTATTGCGCCTACTGTTTCCTTATCTGTGCATGCGCCTGTTTCGTTGCTTGATTATGTGCTAGTGGTTGGTTCGCCGTTGGGTTCGAAGGTCGTTGCGAACCGAGCACTTAAACGTTGTCTGATTGTCATCGAGGATATCGAGTATCTAGCAGATTTGATCGAGCTGCCGATGAAGAAATATGGAGTTATTCTCGGAATGGATTGGTTGTACGAGCATCGGGCGAAGGTTGATTGTTTCGAGAAGAAGGTTATTCTGGGCTCTAATGAGGTTAAGGGTTTCCGATCAGGAGAAGGCCCGTATATCTCAATGATGGAAACCAAGAAGCTCGTTCAGAAAGAAGAAGCGACGTGCTTTATAGCTTACATTCTCAACCGCCCGAAGGACCAGACAAAGATCGAAGAGACGCCCGTGGTCAATGAATTCGTCGACGTGTTTCCCGAGAATTTGGAATTCTTGCCACCGGATCGGGATATAGAGTTCGTGATTGATCTAGTTCCGGGAGCCGAGTCTTATTCGAAGTCGCCGTACCGAATGGCTCCTGCCGAGTTGAAAGAATTGAAGAATCAACTCGACGAACTTCTTTCTATTGGATATATCCGACCGAGTACCTCGCCTTGGGGTGCTCCAGTCTTGTTCGTGAAGAAGAAGGACGGTACACTTCGCATGTGTATCGATTACCGAGAGTTGAACAGGATGACTGTGAAGAACAAGTATCCTCTACCGCATATCGAGGAATTGTTCGATTTGCTACAAGGATCGAGGGTTTATTCCAAGCTCGATCTCAGACAAGGATATTACCAGCTCCGTATCCGATCAGACGATGTCCCGAAGACAGCTTTCAACACCCGATACGGACATTTCGAGTTTGTGGTCATGCCGTTTGGACTTACGAATGCTCCAGCAGCTTTTATGGACATGATGCACAGAATTTTCCGTCCGTACGTCGACAAGTTTGTCGTTATTTTCATTGACGACATCTTAGTGTTCTCGAAGTCCGAAGAAGAACACGCTGAACACCTCCGGATTGTGCTCCAAGCTTTGAGAGAGCACCAATTATTTGCTAAGTTTAGCAAATGCGAATTCTGGATTGACCGAGTGACCTTCCTAGGTCATGTCATATCCGGAACGGGAATCGAGGTAGATCCTTCGAAGATTGAGACAGTGCTGGATTGGGAGAGACTTAAGACTCCTACAGAGATCCGTAGTTTCTTGGGTTTAGCAGGATACTACAGACGTTTTGTCAAGGATTTCTCTAAACTTGCAGGTCCGTTAACAGCATTGACGAAGAAGGAAGCTAAGTTTGAGTGGTCAGCCAAATGTGAAGCTAGTTTTCAGGAGCTCAAGAAGAGATTGACCACAGCCCCAATACTGACCCTGCCAGAGGGTTCTGAAGGATTTGTCGTGTATGCAGATGCGTCACACGAAGGGTTAGGTTGTGTGTTAATGCAGAATGGGAAAGTTGTAGCTTATGCATCGAGGAAGCTAAAGCCAGCTGAAGAGAACTATCCCACTCACGACCTTGAACTAGCCGCCGTGGTATTTGCATTATTGAAATGGCGTCATTACCTCTACGGCATCACATTCGACATCTTCACAGATCATAAGAGCCTTCAGTACTTGTTTACTCAGAAGGAATTGAACAAACGACAGCGCCGTTGGATGGAGTTATTTAAGGACTACGATTGCAAGATTCAGTACCATCCCGGGAAGGCGAATGTCGTAGCCGATGCATTGAGCCGGAAGGCAAGCATAGCCCAGCTAGAGGCTAAGTTAGAGGGAGTTCACATCAGTTCTCAGGCCCATGTTCACAGCATATCGATCCAGTCAGAATTGGGTCGAAAGATTCGAGATATTCAGGCTACTGATGAGTGGACTCAGAGACAGATAGTTCACATCGTAGCTGATTCTGAGACTCAGTTTGGTGTGGACGACACAGGAATTCTCCGCTACAAGTCCCGAGTTTGTGTTCCAGAGAGTCTGAGGAAAGAGATTCTAGATGAGGCTCACAACACACCTTACACAGTTCATCCGGGAGGAAGTAAGATGTATCGGGATTTGAAGGAATTGTTCTGGTGGAGAGGTATGAAGAGAGACGTAGCTGATTACGTCAAGAGATGTTCGACTTGTCAGCAGGTTAAAGTTGAACATCAGAGACCGGGAGGTTTGCTTGAGCCACTACCGATTCCTACATGGAATTGGGAGGGTATTGCCATGGACTTCGTGTCTGGTTTGCCTAAAGTTAGAGGTGGCTACGATAGCATTTGGGTAATTATCGACCGACTATCCAAGAGTGCTCATTTCCTACCGATCAACATGTCGTACAAAGTGGATAGGTTGGCAGAGATTTATCACCGAGAGATTGTCAAGCTTCATGGGATTCCGACTACGATAGTATCTGACAGAGATGCTCGATTTACTTCCCGTTTGTGGCAGCAACTTCAAGAACGAATGGGAACGAAGCTGACTTTCAGTACAGCCGCACATCCGCAAACCGATGGTCAGTCAGAGAGGATGATGAGATATCTCTGTGATATGCTTCGAGCTTGTGCCCTGGATTTTCGTAACAATTGGCACGACCAGTTGCCTCTGATTGAGTTTGCCTACAACAACAGTCATCAGTCTACGATCGGAATGGCACCTTACGAAGCATTGTATGGCAGAAAGTGTAGATCCCCGTTGTTTTGGGATCTCGAGGATTGGCGTTGGACGAAAGATGATAAGGAACGAGGAACTCCTCCAAAGTTTCTCCAAAATGCCATCGACCGTATTCAGATCATCCGGCAGAGAATGAAGGCAGCTCAGGATCGACAGAAGAGCTATGCCGACACCCGCCGCCGACCGTTGCAATTTGAGGTTGGTGACAGAGTATTCCTCAAAGCTTCTCCTCGAAAGGGTTTCACCCGAATTGGAAAAGGAGGAAAGTTAAGTCCGAGATTTTTGGGCCCCTATGAGATTCTGGAAAGAATTGGGAACGCAGCGTACAGGTTAGACTTGCCGCCGAGTCTGATAGGGATTCACAACGTCTTTCATGTTTCCGAACTCCGAAAATACTTCCCAAATGAGTCCGAGATCCTTCCTGTTGAGGATATTGAACTAGAGCCGGATTTGACCTTTGATTCGAAGCCGGTGAAGATATTGGATAAGAAGACTCAAACTCTGCGCAACCGAGAGATTTCTCTTGTCAAAGTCCTTTGGAGAAATCAGACAACCGAAGAAGCTACATGGGAGACCGAGGACAAGATGCGCAAGTTTCATCCGAAATTATTTCAGTCGGACGAGTAGAATCTGGGGGCCAGATTCTCTTAAGGAGGGGTGATTGTAACGCCCCGAAAATCCGAATTATTAAATTGGTATGTCCGAATCGAATATTTGTGTAATTTAATATTTATTATGTAATTTTAGAATTTATTTCGTATATGATTGAATTTATGTATTTAAATTACAAATTGTCAATGTGCGTTTAATAATATGAATTTTGACTGCAATTACATGTTATTTGGACATCGTGAGATTTCGAACTTATTTTGCAAAATTACTAAAATGCCCCTTCGATTTCTAAACCTTAGTCAATTTGACTAAGTCAATCTCTCTCCTTCTCCATTACCATTCACGCACAAACAAGAGAGAAAAAGAGAAGAAAGAAAAAGAGAGAAAAGAGAAGAAAGAAGAAAGAAATTCCAACGATCGTTCCGACTCCATTTCTCGACGGATTCTCGAGCCGTTTACGTCCACGAACTCCTCGAGATCTCATCTACGAGTAAGCTCTCACGAAATTTTTCGATTAATGCCTTCGTTACTTCGATTTTTTGGATTTTTGATAATAGTTATAGAATTTAGGTTTTATATGATTTTGATAGAAAATGTGGATGGATTTTCGTGTTTATCGTTTCTATATGAAGCATATATGTTGTAGATGATTATATGTGAGAATTAGGGTTTAATTTGCATGATTTAGTGATTATATGTTGGATTAGGGTTTGATTTTCGCGAGTTTCTGAGCTTCTGCTTGTTCTGCGATTTTTGATCGCACACGGCCTGTTGCACACGGCCTTGAGGCCGTGTGCATGAGACCGTGTGCGAGGGATGAATTGCGCACGGGCTGTGCACACGGCCTTCAGGCCGTGTGCATGAGGCCGTGCGTGTTGCATGTTTGTGCACGGCCTCGGCACACGGCCGTGCACAAGGCCGTGTGGAAGGCTCGAACAGTGCCCTGACCTTCTGTAAGTCAGGGTACAAATTGGCCTACGGGTCCCGCTTCGGCTCGTCTTTTCGCTCATGTATTCGATATGTATGATATAGATAGGGATTGCATGATTTATGAATTTACGACATGTTCGGGTATGTGAATAGTGCATTTTAAGTTTTCGTTAAATTTTCTAACTTTTGCATGTGAAGTCCGATTTTCCCGAAATTCGAATGCATGCTTCTTTATGATATTCTAAGCATGTCCGTAAAGTTTCGTTGCATTTGGAATTGATTTACATTTTTAAATTTGCGATTTACTCTGTTTTCGTTTGAGAATTTGAACCTAAGTGATTTATTTAATTGTATAACGTGCTTCTATGTGTTCTAATTCTTTCGTATAAGCCGTGCGTCGTCTTTAGTCTTATTTGGTTGTGTCTTGGTATTTTTGCAGACGATACTCCTGTGGAGTAGCGCCGGTTCTTGCTCTTTTTGCTCATCTTTTGTGTAGCGGGCGTCCCAAACGGGTAACGCACGCCCCGCACCGAGCCCCGACCCGGAGCCAAAATGGGGTCCGACCCGAACCGAAACCCGGCGAACGGCAAGCATTTACTCAATTACTAGGCGGGGGTTTTATAAACAACGAAAAGACAGAAGTGCGGAAGCAATAATAAACCAAATATTTAAAACATAATTAATAACACAATTATTAAAGCCCACCAAGGCTAATGAAATTCAATTACATAATATCAAACGGGTTCGATACAATATCCCGACCAAATCTAACCACGGGTTCGGTATATAAATCCCGTAAATACAACATAATAACATAATACGTAAATAAAAGACAACCGGGAAAGAATATACATGAGAAAATAAATATAAACCTACGACGCCTATGACGACGACGAATCCCGCCTAGTATCCTGAAACCAATATAGGGTGAGACAGAGAGGGTTAGTCAAACGACTAAGTGAGGGGGGAAATAATAATGTATATAATAAAACGGAAGTAAATCACCAATTTTATAATTAAAAGAAATCAACATAAAAGAAAGGTTTTCGTAAACGGGTGGTGATTTAACATAAAACATAACTTATCATATGACTCGGCGAGTCGAGCCCTGAAACTCCAACATCCAAAAACATAAAACCGGAAACCACCCTTATTCCTCCAATGTAGTCGGACTGCAAACCCGAACTACTCGTAACTTACTAGAATAACTCAGGTACTCAAAGGGCTGCCACTCCGGCCTCACCCCGAGCTCCCAAATGGAGGAAACCATAGGATTTACGCCGTAGACCCGACGTCTACCGACTTCGTCCTATCGCTCTTACTTCGGGCCCAAACTGTGACGTCCCCCACGCCACAACCCCCGGACCGGAACGAGCCCCCGAGCGATAGTTAAATACCACCACTCGAAAACCCGCCCCGGACAACGGGATTCCCACAATCTGGCAACAGCAACTCCCCAACAACAATACTAACATCAACAACTACAATAGCAATAACAGGCCAGCAACGGAAGCAAATACCAAACATATATATATCCACTAATCTCATTAGATTCAAATATCCAAATATCATTATATTTCAACTTCCATCAATTTCAAGTTAACATGCCAAAATAAATAAGAGTTCAGTCATAATAAAATATCTACATAAACTGACTCCAAAGACCTGTAAGCCTACACTGCTGCTGCCAGTACCCAACAACCACTCGCACTGCTAACCTGAAGCATGAACCAAAAAGGGATGTGAGTCAAACGAACTCAGTGAGGAGGGGAATATATATATAATAAAAACATATATTTAATCCACGCTTAGGTTGATAAAAGCAAATCTAGTGACGATAAGCTCTTTTACAATTCAGCTAAGCTTTGTGAATTAAATATTATTTAATCCACGCTTTGATTAATAGAGAAACGAATCTAGTGCCGATACTTTCTCTTTATAATCCATCAAAGCTTTGTGAATTAAATATTAGAGTAAAACATTTTAGAAATATTTTTATTCCCGGCGAGAACGGGCCATCTCCTTATAACTCCTAAAACATACCAAATATAATGAAATTCCTTCCTCAATACCGTTTGGCTTATCAAGGAGCAACCCGAGATTTCACCATAACCGACTAATGGCGCCGGTGTCAGTATTATTCATGCTAGACTACCTCCGACCAGCCATGAACAATACCCTTTGATTATTTGTCAGGTTCATGAATACCTGCTTATAATCGGTGGAATTATGAACCCAGCTTCAACCCTAGACGCACGTCTCCGGGTATCCGCCTGTCACATAATCCAGGGCCCAAACAGAAATACCCATGAGCGTCCTCAATGGGGTTAAGTATAAGTCATCTCGCTTTTCAAAATATTTTAATGGACCAAAAGGGTCTTTCGAGACAAGGTATGTAACCGCCTAGGGTATCCCGTCACGTTGCCGAGTTATCTCGAGGCATACGTGCAAGTCCCGAGACCAAATGTTACTTTTAAAATCAAAATAGTTCTCTTGTCCCTATTTTCAAACCATTTTGGAAAAGATATACATATATATCATTTTTATATCAAAACCTTTTTATTTCAAATATTGATAATATATAATTGAAATATAAAGGGATAGGGTTTTCGCAAATATTTGTTCATACTCCAGTTGAAAACCATTTTACATCCTCACCTGTAGGCTTAACAAAAAGAATAGCCAAACGACCAGAAATCAGTCCCGCGAGGTCCCACCTGTAATACACAGGCCTCGAGGTAAGACATGACTCGATAAATCAACCAAATACGACGCACGGCTATGAAATGCATTTTATGCTCAAATTAACATATTAGGTATAAATGCATTTAAACACAATTAAGCTCATTCAAGCACATTTAAACACAAATGCATTTAAACACAATTAAGCTCATTCAAGCACATTTAAACACAATCAAATACACATGATATTAAGCTAAAATAGGCATACAAGTAATATGGAAGCTTGGGAAATAAAATTCAAAGGTTTGTGAATATTACACAAACCACCCCTCATTTAATACTTGGCATAGCAAATCAACTCCGATTAATCCGAAACTTTCGGCATCTCTTAGTTAACACATTTTAAGATTTTTGATGCCAAAAGAATCGAAAAATGAAGCCAAATGCTCAAAAATCACTATTCATCAGCCCCTACATATTTTGCCAAACTCTCATTTTTCAACTCCAAACTCCATAAAACTTCACCAATTAGCTTAATATCATGAACTAACATGAATTCCTTAACCATTCAAGCATCTAAGACCATTAACCCAACATTGCAAATTGATCAAATTTAATAGAAAAATCACAAAAGATGCTACATGCAACCAACAATCAAACCAAGCTCATCAATCATTCATTCTAGCATGCTTCTTCACTTCCTCAACATAGAAAACCTTGAAAACCAAAGAATTGTGAGATTTACAAACTTACCTTGAAGGAGGAAATGGAGGAGAAAGGAAGAAATAAAAGCTTGTTTGCACAAATAGAAAGTAGAGGTTTGTTCCTTGGATGAGAGAGCAACTTTTTGTAGCAAGAAAGAGGATGATTTTTGGTGCTTTGATGGTGATGAAAATGGCGGTGAAGAGAGGAGAGAGTGGCCGAGAGAGAGGTGAAGAAGAAGAGAGAAAGAGAGAGTTGTTGCTTGTTTGGAATAGTGTAGAAAATTCAAGAGAAAAGAGAGAATATAAAATAAATATAAGGTATTTTGAAAAGTCAAAATTAGCTAGCAATATGTATATACTTGTATATATATTTGTATAGATATTTATGTATGTATTTGCATACATATTTATATATATGACAAGAATAATATCATATAATTCAAATACGATGGCATAATTTTCATAGAATTTCAAATACAACACTTCAAATATAAACATAGTGTAAGGTAATTCAAATATGAAAATTCTTATGAATTCATCATATTATTCACATATAGAATCACACATTAATTCATATAATTCACATAATCACATAATTGCAAACAATGAACACAAGGGCAATTAGTCGGTAAACGTACCGAAGCGTTATAAAAATAGCGGGGCGTTACACTATCCCCCCCTTCAGAGAATCTGGTCCCCAGATTCTAATTCGACTCCGCAAATAACTCGGGATAATGAGTTCGCATCTTCTCTTCTGTCTCCCAAGTTACTTGTTCGGTGGTTCGGTTTCTCCATAACACACGAACCAAGGGAATCTGTCGGTTGCGGAGTTGCTTGAACTTACGATCCTGAATCTTAACAGGTTTCATCTCGATCGTCAAGTCAGGCTTTACCTGGACTTCCTCATCTCGGAGAATATGAGATTCATCGGGATAGTATTTTCGCAATTGAGAAACATGGAAGATGTTGTGAATCCCCGTTAGAGTCGAGGGCAGGTTCAGGCGGTAGGCAGTCTTCCCAATCCGTTCAATAACCTCATAGGGTCCCAAATATCTCGGACTGAGCTTCCCACCTTTTCCCACTCTAGCGAATCCTTTCCTCAACATAGCCTTAAGAAACACTTTGTCTCCCTCTTCAAATTCCAAATCCCGGCGTCTCTTATCGGCGTAACTCTTTTGGCGATCCTGGGCAGTTTTCATTCTCTGTCGAATGATCGCAATCTTATCAAGTGTTTCCTGGATCGTCTTTGGAGGTAGAGCTCGTTCCACTCCGTCTTTAGTTCTTCGCCAGTCTTCTAGTTCCCAGTACAGAGGGGATCGGCATTTACGTCCATAAAGCGCTTCGTATGGGGGCATCCCAATTGTCGCTTGGTAACTGTTATTGTAGGCGAATTCAATTAGTGGAAGTTGCTTGTCCCAACTCGTGGAGAAGTCGAGAGCACACGCTCGTAGCATATCGCCTGAAATCTTGATGGTTCTCTCAGATTGACCATCAGTTTGCGGGTGAGCAGTTGTGCTAAATTTCAAGTTCGTTCCCAGTTCCTGTGAATTTCTTGCCAAAGTCGAGAAGTAAACTTAGGATCTCGATCGGACACGATACTCTTCGGTTGCTCCCATTTCATTACAGCCTCAATCTTCGAGGAATCCACTTCGATTCCATCTCCTGATATCACATGACCAAGGAAGGTAACTTTATCAAGCCAAAATTCGCATTTACTGAACTTGGCATACAACTGATGCTCTCGAAGAGTTCTTAATACAATGCGAAGATGCTCGGTATGTTCTTCCTTAGTCTTTGAGAAAACGAGGATATCATCAATGAAGATCACCACAAACTTATCGAGATATGGCCGGAAAGTACGATGCATCAAATCCATGAAAGCAGCTGGGGCATTCGTCAACCCGAAAGGCATAACTACGAACTCAAAATGCCCATATCGAGTATTAAACCCAATCTTCGGAATGCCTGATTCTCGGATTTGCAACTGGTAATACCCCTGTCGGAGATCTAGCTTAGAGTACACTTTCGACCCTTGCAAAATATCAAACAACTCTTCGATGTGAGGTAGAGGATATTTATTCTTTATCGTCATCTGATTCAGCTCGCGATAATCTATACACATCCTCAACGTCCCATCCTTCTTTTTCACGAAAAGAACAGGCGCACCCCACGGCGAAGTACTCGGTCGAATGTACCCACTCTCCAACAATCCATCCAACTGAATCTTCAATTCTTTCAACTCTGCCGGAGCCATACGGTAAGGAGTCTTCGAATACGGTTCGGCACTCGGAGCTAAATCGATCACAAACTCTATCTCTCGTTCCGGAGGCAAAGAATTCAAACTCTCAGGAAACACATCAGGGAATTCTCCAGCTACTGGTACCTCCTCAAGCTTAACTTGCTCTTTCGGACGGTTTAGTAGATAAGCAACAAAGGCCGGAGATCCCTTGCGAATCATTCGGGCGGCTTTAACATAAGAAACTCGAGGAATCTTGTCAAACCTTTTGCCTAAAATCTCGCTATCAGCTCCCAGAGCGATCTTTTCCCCGAAACAATCAATATAAGCTTGATGCCGATATAGCCAGTCCATTCCCAATATTATCCCGTAGTGACTCATCGGAAGCTCAATGAGATCAACAGGATAATCGCGATCGTCTATCCTCAACGGACAGTCTCGGAAGACTCGATTGCACAAATAAGAAATTCCCAACGGGGAATTGACCTCAAGCACATAAGGTAAAGACTCGGCAGACAAAGATAATCTAGAAGCATATTCAGGTGCAATAAAAGAATGCGTCGCACCCGAATCATATAATGCAAATATGGATATGTCATGCAAATGTACAGTACCTTGCACCACTGCATTAGGGTCGGTCTCCCCTCCATCCCCCGTCATCGCATACGCTCGTGCCACAACTTTTCCTTTCCCCGCATTCTGTAGCTCTTTCTGAAATTGTGGAGGTGGCCTTCTCTTTGGGCAGTTTCCTACTTGATGATCCTTGCGCCCACATCGAGTGCACCGTCCTTGTTTCTTCCAGCAATCAGCTTCCGTGTGTTTTGGCTTGCTGCAGTAAGAACACTTAATTTGAGGCTCGGCTGTCTGAGGACCTGTGATCTTTTGCTTCTTGCTCGAAGATGAAGAACCCACAGGTGGAAAAGGCTTCTTAAATTTGCGAGGTGCTGGAGCTAAAGCCTGTTGAAACATCCTTTGCATGGCTTCAAAGAACATGGCAGGATTTAGGGGATTCTGATGTACTGGTGGCACAGGCTCGGGCTGAGGAGCAAGAGGAGCATTAATGTTATTGTCTTGGGGAGGAGAGAGAGGAGTAGCTCGGGTTCTGCGTCTACCACGTGCCATTTCCTGTATCAAAAGACTGAATAATATGCATGTTTCGTTAGCCACATGATCATGTTAACACAAAATCACATAACATAAGCATATAAAAGCACATTGTCCTAAAGCCGTTCGACCTAGACAGACTCGACACAACATCAAAACCTAAGTACCAAACCTAGGCTCTGATACCACCTTAAGCTGTGACGTCCCCCACGCCACAACCCCCGGACCGGAACGAGCCCCCGAGCGATAGTTAAATACCACCACTCGAAAACCCGCCCCGGACAACGGGATTCCCACAATCTGGCAACAGCAACTCCCCAACAACAATACTAACATCAACAACTACAATAGCAATAACAGGCCAGCAACGGAAGCAAATACCAAACATATATATATCCACTAATCTCATTAGATTCAAATATCCAAATATCATTATATTTCAACTTCCATCAATTTCAAGTTAACATGCCAAAATAAATAAGAGTTCTGTCATAATAAAATATCTACATAAACTGACTCCAAAGACCTGTAAGCCTACACTGCTGCTGCCAGTACCCAACAACCACTCGCACTGCTAACCTGAAGCATGAACCAAAAAGGGATGTGAGTCAAACGAACTCAGTGAGGAGGGGAATATATATATAATAAAAACATATATTTAATCCACGCTTAGGTTGATAAAAGCAAATCTAGTGACGATAAGCTCTTTTACAATTCAGCTAAGCTTTGTGAATTAAATATTATTTAATCCACGCTTTGATTAATAGAGAAACGAATCTAGTGCCGATACTTTCTCTTTATAATCCATCAAAGCTTTGTGAATTAAATATTAGAGTAAAACATTTTAGAAATATTTTTATTCCCGGCGAGAACGGGCCATCTCCTTATAACTCCTAAAACATACCAAATATAATGAAATTCCTTCCTCAATACCGTTTGGCTTATCAAGGAGCAACCCGAGATTTCACCATAACCGACTAATGGCGCCGGTGTCAGTATTATTCATGCTAGACTACCTCCGACCAGCCATGAACAATACCCTTTGATTATTTGTCAGGTTCATGAATACCTGCTTATAATCGGTGGAATTATGAACCCAGCTTCAACCCTAGACGCACGTCTCCGGGTATCCGCCTGTCACATAATCCAGGGCCCAAACAGAAATACCCATGAGCGTCCTCAATGGGGTTAAGTATAAGTCATCTCGCTTTTCAAAATATTTTAATGGACCAAAAGGGTCTTTCGAGACAAGGTATGTAACCGCCTAGGGTATCCCGTCACGTTGCCGAGTTATCTCGAGGCATACGTGCAAGTCCCGAGACCAAATGTTACTTTTAAAATCAAAATAGTTCTCTTGTCCCTATTTTCAAACCATTTTGGAAAAGATATACATATATATCATTTTTATATCAAAACCTTTTTATTTCAAATATTGATAATATATAATTGAAATATAAAGGGATAGGGTTTTCGCAAATATTTGTTCATACTCCAGTTGAAAACCATTTTACATCCTCACCTGTAGGCTTAACAAAAAGAATAGCCAAACGACCAGAAATCAGTCCCGCGAGGTCCCACCTGTAATACACAGGCCTCGAGGTAAGACATGACTCGATAAATCAACCAAATACGACGCACGGCTATGAAATGCATTTTATGCTCAAATTAACATATTAGGTATAAATGCATTTAAACACAATTAAGCTCATTCAAGCACATTTAAACACAAATGCATTTAAACACAATTAAGCTCATTCAAGCACATTTAAACACAATCAAATACACATGATATTAAGCTAAAATAGGCATACAAGTAATATGGAAGCTTGGGAAATAAAATTCAAAGGTTTGTGAATATTACACAAACCACCCCTCATTTAATACTTGGCATAGCAAATCAACTCCGATTAATCCGAAACTTTCGGCATCTCTTAGTTAACACATTTTAAGATTTTTGATGCCAAAAGAATCGAAAAATGAAGCCAAATGCTCAAAAATCACTATTCATCAGCCCCTACATATTTTGCCAAACTCTCATTTTTCAACTCCAAACTCCATAAAACTTCACCAATTAGCTTAATATCATGAACTAACATGAATTCCTTAACCATTCAAGCATCTAAGACCATTAACCCAACATTGCAAATTGATCAAATTTAATAGAAAAATCACAAAAGATGCTACATGCAACCAACAATCAAACCAAGCTCATCAATCATTCATTCTAGCATGCTTCTTCACTTCCTCAACATAGAAAACCTTGAAAACCAAAGAATTGTGAGATTTACAAACTTACCTTGAAGGAGGAAATGGAGGAGAAAGGAAGAAATAAAAGCTTGTTTGCACAAATAGAAAGTAGAGGTTTGTTCCTTGGATGAGAGAGCAACTTTTTGTAGCAAGGAAGAGGATGATTTTTGGTGCTTTGATGGTGATGAAAATGGCGGTGAAGGGAGGAGAGAGTGGCCGAGAGAGAGGTGAAGAAGAAGAGAGAAAGAGAGAGTTGTTGCTTGTTTGGAATAGTGTAGAAAATTCAAGAGAAAAGAGAGAATATAAAATAAATATAAGGTATTTTGAAAAGTCAAAATTAGCTAGCAATATGTATATACTTGTATATATATTTGTATAGATATTTATGTATGTATTTGCATACATATTTATATATATGACAAGAATAATATCATATAATTCAAATACGATGGCATAATTTTCATAGAATTTCAAATACAACACTTCAAATATAAACATAGTGTAAGGTAATTCAAATATGAAAATTCTTATGAATTCATCATATTATTCACATATAGAATCACACATTAATTCATATAATTCACATAATCACATAATTGCAAACAATGAACACAAGGGCAATTAGTCGGTAAACGTACCGAAGCGTTATAAAAATAGCGGGGCGTTACACAAACGATCATGCATACAGTTCATAACTCGCTTTTCAAACATTTCGGGTTGGCCAAAAGACCGTTCGAGACATGTCATATGCGAGGCCGAAGGCCAAAGTTCGCCTTAGAAAACAAAAGGTTTTACATGTCTCTTTCGTAAACATTTCGAAGTCTATACGTAGTACTTTTCATGTCAAATCATTTTCGATAAATCAAATGAACATAATAATCATAAATATCTATTACGTATATATATATGAACGGTGTGAAAACAAAACATAAACGTGGCTTATATCGGGAGGGCTTATTTATATATATACATAATAATACTGGAAACAGAAACGGAAAACCTCACCTGGCTGCTATGCAAAATAAGAGCAAAAAGCTAGAACCGGCGCTACTCCACAGGAGTATCGTCTGCAAAAATACCAGGACACAACCAAATAAGACTAAGGCGACGCACGGCTTATACGAGAATATTAGAACACATAGGAGCACGTCACACAATTAAATCAAACACTTAAGTTCAAATTATCAAACGAAAATAGAGTAATTCATACATTTAAAAATGCAAATCAATTCCAAAAGAAACGAAACTTTACGAACATGCTTAAGATATCATAAAGGAGCATGCATTCGAATTTCGGGAAAATCGGACTTCACATGCAAAAGTTAGAAAATTTAACGAAAACTTAAAACACACTATTCATATACCCGAACATGTCGTAAATTCATAACTCATGCAATTCATATCTATTTCATATATATCGAATACACGAGCGAAGAAAGAATTCGGAAAAGACGGGCCGAAGCGGGACCCGTAGGCCAAATTGTGCCCTGACTAACAGAAGGTCAGGGCACTGTTCGACCAGGCCACACGGCCTTGTGCACGGCCGTGTGCCGAGGCCGTGCACAATCGGACGAACGCGCACGGCCTCATGCACACGGCCTCAAGGCCGTGTGCACAGCCCGTGCACCATCCCCAAACACGCACGGTCTCTTGCACGGCCGTGCAAGAGGCCGTGTACACCCACACGGTCTTGCCACACCCCGTGTGCATGGCCCGTGTGCGTAAAAATTGGGCAGAACATACAGAACATCAAACCCAATACGCGAAAATCAAATATAATTCAACCTTAAATCGATTAATCATGCAAATCAATCCCTAATTTTCACATATAATCATCTACAACATGTAACCTACATATAGAAACGATAAACACGAAAATCCATCCACAAATCCTATACAAAACACATAAAACCTAATAATGTCAACTATTCACAAAAACGAGAAAAACGAAACATACGAGATATTAAACGAGAGAATCGTTAGAAGCTTACTCATAGAAGAGATCGCGAGGAATTCGTAGACGTAAACGATTCGAAAATCCGTCGGGAAACGAAGTCGGGACGATCGATTGAAATCTCTTCCTTCTCTTTCTCTTCTTCCTTCTCTTTTCTTTTCTTTCTTTCCTTCCTTGTTGATTGTGAACGAGAGAGAGAGGTGAGAGAGAGACTTAGTCAAATTAGTTGACTAGGGTCTAAAAGTCGAAGGGGTATTTTAGTAATTTGCAAATTAAGTTTGAAAACTCACGTTGTCCAAATAATACGTAATTACAGTTAAAATTCACATAATTAAACGCACATTGACAATTCGTGATTTAAATATGAAATTCACTCATTTATAAAATTATCCTAAAATCTTAGAATAAATAGTAAATAAAATAATAAATAACGAAATTACTCGATTAAAATATACCGAATTGAAACTCGGATTTTCGGGTCGTTACATTTTGCATAGCCAGGTGAGGCTTTCCTTTTCTGATTCCAGTATTACTACGTATATATATATAAATAAGCCTCTCCCGATATAAGCCTCGTTTATGTTTTGGTTTTCACACCGTATATATATATATATATATACTTAGTAGATATTTACGATTATTATGTTCATTTGATTTATCGAAAATTATTTGATATGAAAAAGTATTACGTATAGTCTTCGAAATGTTTACGAAAGAGACATGTAAAACCTTTTTGTTTCTAAGGCGAACTTTGGCCTTCGGCCTCGCATATGACATGTCTCGAACGGTCTTTTGGCCAACCCGAAATGTTTGAAAAGCGAGTTATGAAATGTTTGCATGATCGTTTGGGCCCGGAGTAAGAGCGATAGGACGAAGTCGGTAGACGTCGGGTCTACGACGTAAATCCTATGGTTTCCTCCATTTGGGAGCTCGGGGTGAGGCCGGAGTGGCAGCCCTTTGAGTACCTGAGTTATTCTAGTAAGTTACGCGTAGTTCAGATTTAGCGGTCTGTCTACATTGGAGGAATAAGGGTGGTTTCCGGTTTTTATATATGGATATTGGAGTTGAGGGCTCGACTCGCCGAGTCATAAGATACGTTTCGTTTTATGTTAAATCACCACCCGATTACGAAAACCTTTCTTTTATATTGTTTTCTTTAAATTTAAAATTGGTGATTTGTTTTCCGTTTTGTTATATACATTACTATTCCCTCCTCACTTAGTCGTTTGACTAACCCCCTCTGTTTTACCCCTGTACTGGTTTCAGGACACTAGGCGGGATCTGCGTCGTCGTCGTCGCGTCTTTGAGTTGCATTCTTTTGTTCATGTATAACTCTCATTCAGTATGGCTATGATTTATGTCTTTTGATTTTAGAATTTATTAGAATGTATTCGGGATTTTGTATTGAACCCGTTATTATATAATTATCGGGATATTGTACCGAACCCGTTTGTTATTTAATTAAGTGAATTTCGTTAGCCTTGGTGGGCTTTAATAATTGTGCAATTTATCATGCTTTAATGTTTGATTATTTCGCTTCCGCACTTCTGTCTCGTTGTTTATTTAAAACCCCCGCCTAGTAATTGAGTAAATGCTTGCCGTTCGCCGGGTTTTGATTCGGGTCGGATCCCATTTCGGTTCCGGGTCGAGGCTCGGTGCGGCGTGCGTTACCCGTTTGGGGCGCCCGCTACAAAAGGGACCAATTTCAATCCATTTTATACCCTTTCGAGCTAATAGAGCTCTCGAGGGGTTATACATAATAATTTGATATCAAAGCATTTTTCTTTAAACTCATTAATATAGTATGGTTCAAATAGCTACTACGTATAATATAAACATGGGGAAAGAAACATAAAAACATAAAAGACAGGCTTCGGGTATATATGGAATATTTACATACGTATAAGGAAAGCCGAATTCGGAAAAGAAACCCCACCTGGATAATCCTGCAAAAAGGGCAAAAGAAAGAAGACCAACTACTGCCCAGACGAACTACCACCTGAAATCAAATATAACACAACCAAGTAAGACGACGACACGACGCACGACTTATTCTTAATGCAATAACCACTTAAATAAATCAAAGAAGGGCAATTAGGGCAATTATTCAATGAAACGAATGAAATATCAACTTCAAGCTTATAATCATGCCTAAACACAATTAGGTTTCATAGACATGCTTAAAATACTATAAAGAAGCATACATTCAAGTTTCGAAGCAATCGGAAAAGAATTGCGAAAAGCGTATAATTCCCTAAATGGAAATTGGTTCGTTTCACGATCAAACGGTATTGGAAAAATTCAAACTCTATGGATTATTAAGTTTTAAAGCACTACGAACTTAATGGCGAAGTCGGATTTTGAAAATAATATCAAACGAAGAAAGTAGTATTTGCAATTTTTGACTTCCAGAGACTTTTGAACTAAAATCGGGACACACGGCCTGATCAAGGCCGTGTGCGATTTTGGGAACACGCACGGCCTGTCCACACGGCCTGATCAAGGCCGTGTGCAACTTTGAAACATGCACGGCCTACCCACACGGCCTGATGCAAGGCCGTGTGGGGTGGAAAACACGCACGGTCTTGCTACACGGCCTGTTGCAAGGCCGTGTGCACCTGTTTTCGCGAATTTTCAGCAGAACGCGAAGAACTTCGCACAGAAGCAGCAAAACTTCGTCAAATCTTTACCAAAATACCATTTTCAATCATATTTTCATACTACAAACTTCAACAAGCATCAAAGATCACAATGGCAACACATAGGATCAAGAATCATCGAAAACTACGGAGTATAGCGATCAAACTATCGAAAAATCCAACTTCGAAGCAATTTATCCAAAACATACTCAAACGACAATGGAATCAAATGAAACCTGAATAATACCTATAGAGAATGTTACAAGGGTCACGTAGGTTCTTACGGATCGAAATTTGGTTAACAAACGAACTCGAAAGATCGAATTGAAGTTTTAAAGAAAATTCTTTCTTTTTCTTTCTTTCTTTTCTTTTCCTTCGGCTGTTTCAGTGTAATTAAGAAAAAGAAAAGGAAAAGAGAATGAAAAGAAAACCTGAGGTTTAAATGAAAAATCGAAGGGGCATTTTCGTAATTTTGCAAAACTTCATAAAAAGGACATATTAATGAAATATGTCAATATTATAGTCAAAACTCATCATTTTAAACGCACATCAACGTAGAATAATTTAAACTCACAAATTATTGCATTTACGAAAATTCATATAAAACACACAAATATCATATAAGCTCATATATCCCGATCGAGTTTTCCAAACTTGTCCCGTTATCTCAGGAATTCTTACCGGATTTAGTTTACCAAAAATGTGGGGCGTTACAATCTCCCCTCCTTATGAGAATCTGTCCTCAGATTCTATTTATTCGAAGCAAACAATTCTGGATAATGTTTTCTCATTTTCTCCTCTGTCTCCCAAGTAGCTTCTTCGCTTTTCTGATTCCTCCAAAGGACTTTTACAAGTGGGATTTGACGATTACGAAGTTCTTGGAATTTACAGTCCAAAATACTAACCGGTTGGGAAATGAATGTCAAATTCGGCTCTAACTTAATATCTTCCACTGGAATAATCGCGGACTCGTCTGGATGATACTTGCGAAGCTGCGAGACGTGGAAAACGTTATGAATACCGGTAAGAGCTGGCGGTAGATTTAATCTGTAGGCCATCTTCCCAATCCTCTCGAGAATCACATACGGACCCAAATATCTTGGGGCTAACTTTCCTCCTTTACCAATTCGAACGAATCCCTTTCTAGGAGAAGCTTTCAAAAATACCTGATCCCCAACTTCAAACTCCAAGTCACGTCGACGCCTATCAGCATAACTCTTTTGTCTATCCTGGGCAGCTTTCATTCTTTGTCGGATAACTTGCACTTTTTCGATAGCATCTTGAATCAATTTCGGAGCAATGCCACGATGAATACCATCTTTAGTCCATCTCCAATCCTCAATGTCCCAATATAGTGGCGATCGACACTTCCTTCCGTACAAAGCTTCGTATGGGGCCATCTGAATCGAGGACTGATAACTGTTATTATAAGCGAACTCGATCAATGGTAGCTGTTTGTGCCACGTAGTCTGAAAATCCAAGGCACAAGATCTCAACATATCTCCGAGGTATCTGATCGTCCTTTCGGATTGGCCTTCTGTCTGGGGGTGAGCTGCAGTACTGAAGGTCAACTTCGTTCCCATACGATCCTGTAAGTTCTGCCACAGATGTGAAGTGAATCTAGTGTCTCTATCTGACACTATACTAGCCGGAACTCCATGAAGTCTCACAATCTCCTCATGATAAACCTCTGCCAACTTGTCAACTGTATAGGTTGTACGAACGGGCAAGAAATGAGCAGACTTCGTCAACCTGTCAACAATTACCCAAATGCTATCATAACCACCTCTGACTTTCGGTAAACCCGAAATAAAGTCCATCGCTATCTCTTCCCATTTCCAAGATGGAACGGGAAGTGGCTGTAGTAAACCTCCGGGTTTCTGATGATCTGCCTTGACTTGTTGACAAGTCACACACTGTCTGACATAATTGGCCACATCTCTCTTCAAACCATTCCACCAGAAGAACTCTTTCAAATCTCGATACATCTTAGTACCTCCCAGATGGATAGTATAGGCTGATTTGTGAGCTTCATCTAAAATCTCTCTCCTCAGACTCTCTGGAACACAAACTCTTGTCTTATGTCTAAGAAGACCTGTATCGTCGATGCTGAACTGCGTGTCTGGCTCATCTTTTATTCGAATAATTTGTCGCTGAATCCAATCATCAGTAGCTTGAGCTTCTTTAATTCTATGACCCAAATCTGACTGAATCGTGATGCTAGAAACACGAGCCTGAGAAATAATACGAGCTCTCTCGACACCTGATATATCTGAACTCAGCTCTAGCTATGATACACTCGCTTTTCTGCTCAAGGCATCTGCAACCACATTCGCCTTCCCTGGATGGTACTGAATCTTACAATCGTAGTCTTCTAACAACTCCATCCAACGCCTCTGACGTTTATTCAACTCCTTCTGCGTGAAAAGATACTGAAGGCTCTTATGATCAGTGAAAATATCAAAAGTAACGCCGTAGAGATAGTGACGCCACTTGCCCAAAGCAAATACAACTACTGCTAACTCAAGATCATGTGTAGGATAATTTATTTCAGCAGGTTTGAGCTTTCTCGAGGCATAAGCTATAACCTTTCCATTCTGCATCAACACGCATCCTAAACCTTCTTTCGAAGCATCAGTATAAACCACGAATCCATCTGAACCTTCAGGCAAAGTAAGAATAGGAGCGGATGTCAATCTGTTCTTTAATTCCCGAAAACTGCTCTCACACTTATCAGTCCACACAAAGGCTACATTCTTCTTTGTTAACTCAGTAAGCGGGGCTGCAAGTTTAGAGAAATCCTTCACAAACCGTCTGTAATAACCTGCCAATCCCAAAAAGCTACGAACCTCTGTCGGAGTCTTAGGCTGCTCCCAATTCAATACTGAATCTATCTTCGAAGGATCAACCTCAATACCTGTCTTGGATATAACATGACCCAGAAATGCCACTTTCTCAATCCAGAACTCACACTTACTGAACTTGGCATACAACTGATGTTCTTTCAAAGTTTGTAACACGATCTTTAAATGCTCTGCATGCTCTTCCTCTGATTTTGAGAAAACCAGTATGTCGTCGATGAAGATGACAACAAACTTATCAAGATAAGGTCGAAAGATTCTGTGCATCATATCCATAAATGCTGCAGGGGCGTTCGTCAAACCGAACGGCATAACCACAAACTCAAAATGACCATATCGAATGTTGAAAGCTGTCTTCGGTATGTCCTCTGCCTTGATACGTAACTGATAATATCCCTGTCTTAGATCGAGTTTAGAATAGACCCTTGATCCCTGCAATAAATCAAACAACTCCTCAATGTGGGGAAGAGGATACTTGTTCTTCACAGTCATCCGGTTCAACTCTCTGTAATCAATACAAAGCCTAAGAGAACCATCTTTCTTCTTCACAAACAATACTGGTGCACCCCAGGGAGAAGTACTCGGCCGAATATAACCACTGGCTAGCAAATCAGCTAACTGAGTCTTCAACTCTTTCAATTCAGCTGGTGCCATTTTGTAAGGTGTCTTCGAATAAGGCTCAGATCCCGGATACAGATCAATAACAAACTCGATATCACGGTCTGGAGGTAACGATTCTAACTTCTCAGGAAACACATCAGGGAAATCTCTAACTATCTCGGTATTTTCAAACTTCGACTGTTCTTTCGGCCTGTTAAGAAGATAAGCAACAAAACCTGAAGCTCCTTCTCGGACGAGCTTCTTTGCCTCTGTCATAGAAATAATCGGCCCATTTGTCAACTGAATACCCTGACTCAAATCAGATCCCAAACTAATCTTCTTCTCAAAACAATCAATCTTGGCCCTGTGCTCAAATAACCAATCCATACCCAAGATAACTCCGTACTTTTTCACTAACAACACTATCAAATCTGCGGGGTAAACTTTATCCTCAATAACAATGGGACAACGTCGGTATACGCGATCGGTAATCATACAGGATCCCAAAGGGGAACTCACAACAAAACAATAATCAGACAAATCAATAGACACATGCGCAGATAAGTCAATTTCAGGAGCAATAAACGAATGCGTAGCACCCGGATCAAACAATGCATGTATGGCTATGTTATGTATATGTATAGTACCTTCCACCACGGCGGAAGCATCAGGCTCAGTCTCCTCATTATCGCCTTCCAGTGCATACACACGAGCTGGAACAGAAGGCTTCGGCCTCGGCGGCATAAGCTGACTCGGGGGCTGCCTCCTAGGACAACTATCCTTCTGGTGGGCAGAGCTACCACATCTAGTACACAATCCCAACTTAGACCAACACTTAAACTCTGGGTGATTCCCTCCACAATAACCACAAGTAACTGGACGATAACCTGACGGACGAGGGACTGAAGGAAAACCAATAGGGCGAGGTGTAGAGTAAAATCCGGTCGGACGAGGTGCTGAAGTAAATCCCATAGGGCGAGGTATAGGAGGTCTGGGTCCACCAAAAGGTCTCTTGCCTTTAGGCTGCATAGGAGCACTTGGAATGAAAGGCCTCGTGAAACCTGATGAAGAAGAAGCGGGGGTAGTACTACGAATAGCTCGATCAATACTGGCATACTCAGCCTCAAGAGATAAGGCTGCATCTACAGCGGCAACATAGGTAGTGGGACGGGAAGCTGCAAGACCCTGTCGAAGAGGAATACTCAAGCCCTCTAGAAACTTCTTGGTCTTCCTGCGCTCGTCTAAAGCAATATGAGGAGCATATACTGCAAGTCTAGTAAAATTAGCCTCATAATCTGCCACGGTAGAAGTACCCTGAGATAGCTCCATAAACTCCTGCTCCCGGCGATCCTGAACAGTAGGGGGAACATACTTAGCTCGAAACTCCTCAAGAAACCTATCCCACGATGACTCAACTCCAGTGGCCCTCCATCTCTGCTCAGTCATCTTCCACCAGGCCTCTGCAGGTTCTCGAAGAAGATAGATAGCAAACTCAACCTTCTCTAGATCAGTAGGCTGAAGAACTCGGTATATCCTCTCAAGAGATGAAATCCAACCCTCTGCCACAATATCATCTGTAGTACCAACAAACTGAGGTGGGTGGAAATCGAGGAATCGGCGAAGTGACTGCTCACGGGCTCTATGCTCATCTACCTCTAGATTCCTGTCTCTCTAGTCCAGATAATCCCGAAAGAGACCAAATATCTGCTGAGCATCTACTACTGGTGCCTGTGGTGGTGCTGCTGGAGGAGTACGATCACGACGAGGCGGCATCCTACAGTTAAATATAACAAGTATGCATGTAGATTAATTATGGATGCAAAGCTGTAACCACATAAGCACAAAAGCACAATTCCTAAGTCATAAGCCGTACAGACCTAAACTGACACGACTCACAGAGCTAAGGCCAATGAACCTCTAGCTCTGATACCAACTGTAACAGCACGTCCCCAAATACGGTGCGACGTGACGTCCTGCACCAAGTCATAATCCATAACCAGAACTAAAGGTCCAGTTATGAACTACAACCTGGCGAACGGAAAATAGTTACCAGGCGGATCTGCTTTAGAAAATAATAAGACAATGAACAATAATACAGCGGAAGCAGATTAGCACAACCTATCCCACTCAGGGAGCTAGAACAACCATAATCCAAAACACAATTATAAAGCCCACCAAGGCCACTGAAAATATCAATATCAACATTCAAACTAATTTACATTATTTACATCTACAACTTCTAGGGTTTTAAGTATTTATCCAGATACATAGACGGATATGAAATCACCTAAGCAAAAGTAAATGACTCCAAGGACACGACCTGAATCCGCCTAGCAACAAAACCTGAAAAGACAACAATAGAGTAATGGGGTTAGTCAAAGCGACTAAGTGAGGGGGCTGTAATACATATATATTATCGAAACAACCCAAAAGATTCACCGGTTTGTAAATGAGAAGAAAGCAAAGGAAAAATAAAGGTTTTCACAATTATTGGTGAATCGAATAATTTCGCATTAAAGTAAAAGCTCGGCGAGTCGAGCATCAACCACCTGTTTCATAATATCAGAAATATCAAATAAACCTCCCTTATTCCTCCTTGTGTAGACAGGTAGCTAGCCCGCTACTATATAACCATGCAAGGACAAATATCCAATACATCTTCGGCTGGGGATATAGACTAGATCCCGTCCGGCGCAGGTACTCAAAAGGGTTGCCACTCCGGTCATACCCTCGAGCTCCCATCAGTTTGGAGTCCAGAGCATTGAGATCCACCGTAGACCTGACGTCTATCCGGCTTCACCCCGTACCCTGAAGTCCGGGCCCAATTGTATAATGTGGCTCAATGGCCAGGCCGAAAGGCCAAGATAATGTTCTCGCATCCCAAATACTTATGTGGTCAAAGGGACCAATTTCAATCCATTTTATACCCTTTCGAGCTAATAGAGCTCTCGAGGGGTTATACATAATAATTTGATATCAAAGCATTTTTCTTTAAACTCATTAACATAGTATGGTTCAAATAGCTACTACGTATAATATAAACATGGGGAAAGAAACATAAAAACATAAAAGACAGGCTTCGGGTATATATGGAATATTTACATACGTATAAGGAAAGCCGAATTCGGAAAAGAAACCCCACATGGATAATCCTGCAAAAAGGGCAAAAGAAAGAAGACCAACTACTGCCCAGACGAACTACCACCTGAAACCAAATATAACACAACCAAGTAAGACGACGACACGACGCACGGCTTATTCTTAATGCAATAACCACTTAATTAAATCAAAGAAGGGCAATTAGGGCAATTATTCAATGAAACGAATGAAATATCAACTTCAAGCTTATAATCATGCCTAAACACAATTAGGTTTCATAGACATGCTTAAAACACTATAAAGAAGCATACATTCAAGTTTCGAAGCAATCGGAAAAGAATTGCGAAAAGCGTATAATTCCCTAAATGGAAATCGGTTCGTTTCACGATCAAACGGTATTGGAAAAATTCAAACTCTATGGATTATTAAGTTTTAAAGCACTACGAACTTCATGGCGAAGTCGGATTTTGAAAATTATATCAAACGAAGAAAGTAGTATTTGCAATTTTTGACTTCCAGAGACTTTTGAACTAAAATCGGGACACACGGTCTACACACACGGCCTGATCAAGGCCGTGTGCGATTTTGGGAACACGCACGGCCTGTCCACACGGCCTGATCAAGGCCGTGTGCAACTTTGAAACATGCACGGCCTACCCACACGGCCTGATGCAAGGCCGTGTGGGGTGGAAAACACGCACGGTCTTGCTACACGGCCTGTTGCAAGGCCGTGTGCACCTGTTTTCGCGAATTTTCAGCAGAACGCGAAGAACTTCGCACAGAAGCAGCAAAACTTCGTCAAATCTTTCCAAAATACCATTTTCAATCATATTTTCATACTACAAACTGCAACAAGCATCAAAGATCACAATGGCAACACATAGGATCAAGAATCATCGAAAACTACGGAGTATAGCGATCAAACTATCGAAAAATCCAACTTCGAAGCAATTTATCCAAAACATACTCAAACGACAACGGAATAATACCTGTAGAGAATGTTACAAGGATCACGTAGGTTCTTACGGATCGAAATTTGGTTAAGAAACGAACTCGAAAGATCGAATTGAAGTTTTAAAGAAAATTCTTTCTTTTTCTTTCTTTCTTTTCTTTTCCTTCGGCTGTTTCAGTGTAATTAAGAAAAAGAAAAGGAAAAGAGAATGAAAAGAAAACCTGAGGTTTAAATGAAAAATCGAAGGGGCATTTTCGTAATTTTGCGAAACTTCATAAAAAGGACATATTAATGAAATGTGTCAATATTATAGTCAAAACTCATCATTTTAAACGCACATCAACATAGAATAATTTAAACTCACAAATTATTGCATTTACGAAAATTCATATAAAACACACAAATATCATATAAGCTCATATATCCCGATCAAGTTTTCCAAACTTGTCCCGTTATCTCAGGAATTCTTACCGGATTTAGTTTACCAAAAATGTGGGGCGTTACAGGCAGTGTTTACTTTGTGCATCCCCTGATCACCTGATAGACTCTTGTCCGAACAAGAGGGCTCTCGCCACGCCACCGAAGGCGATTCAGGCTGCTGGTCAGCCGAGAGTACAGCCCAGAGTCTTTGCACTGGGAGGAGAGGAGCTTGAGCCAGATTTGCACGACGTGATTGGAGGTACCCTGCATATTCATGAAATCCCTATTACTGCATTATATGATCCGGGTGCTACACACTCGTTTATTGCGCTTGATATTGCTGCTAAATTTTGCATGCCTGTGGAGAGTCTGCCTTATTTGTATCGAGTCAGTTCTCCTTTGGGGACTTCATACGTTACGGATAGGATCTTCAAGGGTTGCCCTTTGAAGATAGGAGATCGTGTTTATCCCGCCGATTTGATTGAGTTGCCACTACAGCATTATGGGATTATTCTTGGAATTGACTGGCTTTATCAGCACAGAGTCAGTGTGGATTGTTTCAAGAAGACAGTACAGATTGGAGCAGAGGCAACCATTGTGAAGGGTATTCATGAGAAGTCAGATTTGGCACCGAAGATCTCTTTCGTTGAGGCTTCTCCTTTGATCCGAGAGGGAGCTCAGGCCTTCGTCGCTTACTTACTTAACCGACCGAAGGAACAAGGGAAGCTCGAGAACACGGAAGTGATTAAGGACTTCCCGGATGTCTTTCCCGAGAGTTTGAACTCTCTACCCCCTGATCGTGACATCGAATTCGCATTCGATCTTGCCCTGGGATCGGAGCCTTATTCGAAGACTCCGCACAGGATGGCTCGCTCTCGCCGAGTTGAAGGAAGTTAAGATGCAACTTGAAGAGTTCCTTGAGAGTGGTTACATTAGACCGAGCATCTCTCATTGGGGTGCCCCGGTTTTGTTTGTTAAGAAGAAGGATGGTACGCTGAGAATGTGCATCGACTACCGGGAGTTGAACCGGATGACAGTGAAGAACAAATACCCTCTACCCCACACAGAGGAGTTATTTGACTTATTGCAGGGCTCGAAGATATATTTGAAGTTGGATCTTCGACAGAGATACTATCAGCTTCGTATCCGAGAGCAGGATATATCTAAGACCGGGTTTAACACTCGGTACGGCCACTTCGAGTTTGTTGTGATGTCGTTTGGTTTGACGAATGCCCCTGCAGCTTTCATGGATATGATGCACAGGATTTTCCGACCTTACCTCGACAAGTTTGTGGTTATCTTCATCGACGACATTCTGGTTTTCTCCAAGACAGTCGAGGATCATGCCGAGCATCTTCGCATTGTGCTACAGACGCTTCGAGAGCATAGCCTATATGCTAAGTTTAGCAAGTGCGAGTTCTGGATCAACGAGGTTTCATTCCTTGGTCACATCATCTCCGAGAATGGGATTGCTGTGGATCCATCAAAGATTGAGGCAGTGACGAGTTGGAGTCAGCCTAAGATGCCAACAGAAGTTAGGAGTTTTCTTGGATTGGCTGGATATTACAGGCGATTCGTTAAGGATTTCTCCAAACTAGCGGCCCCACTCACGAAGTTGACTTGTAAAGATGTGTCCTTTCAGTGGGACGACGAGTGCGAGGCCAGCTTCAAGGAGCTGAAGAAGAGATTGACCACTGCACCTATACTTGTTCTCCCAGACGGACACGAAGGATACGCGGTTTTTACTGACGCGTCCAAGGAAGGTTTAGGGTGCGTGTTGATGCAAAATGGGAAAGTCGTTGCTTATGCTTCTAAAAAGCTAAAAGATGCAGAAAAGAACTATCCCATTCACGACTTGGAACTTGCAGCGGTGATATTTGCCTTGAGCAAATGGCGTCATTATCTGTATGGTGTCACCTTTGACATCTTTACTGACCACCAGAGTTTAAAGTATCTATTCACTCAGAAGGATCTCAACAGGAGACAGAGACAGTGGATGGAATTCTTGGAAGATTATGACTGCCGCATCCAGTATCACCCTGGGAAGGCGAACGTAGTTGCCGATGCATTGAGCCGGAGGGCTCACGTGGCACACCTAGAGGGCACATCTTCAGATATCTCTTTAGAGGACAGGAGGACTCGATTTGAATCGTATCCTCGTCTTGCCAACCTTACAGTCCAACCCGATCTAGTCCAACAGATCCGAGACGAGCAAAATTCGGATGCCGGTATTCAGAAGATCAATGCCAGAATGTAGAATGATCCTGACACCAAATTCAGGATCGATGGTACCGGATTGCTTCGCTTCGGGACCCGAGTTTGTGTTCCTACGAACCTGAAGCGTGGAATTCTCGACGGCCATAAGTCTGCTTATGTTGTTCACCCAGGAGGCAACAAGATGTATCGTGATCTCAGAACCCAGTACTGGTGGAACAGTATGAAAAGGGACGTGGCTACCTATGTAAAACATTGTCTAACGTGTCAGAGAGTCAAGGCCGAACATCAAAGGCCTGGAGGAACTCTTCAGCCGCTTCCTGTACCCACTTCCAAGTGGCAGGAGATCACAATGGACTTCGTGACCGGATTGCCACTCTTCGTGGAGGCTTTGACAGTATTTGGGTCCTCGTCAATCGATTGACCAAGTCAGCTCATTTTCTTCCGGTTCGAAAAACAGCAAAGGTCAAGCAGCTTGCAGAACTGTATCAGAAGGAAATCATTAGGCTTCATGGTGTTCCGGAAAGTATCGTTTCTGACAGGGATCCTAAGTTCACAGCTCAGTTTTGGCAAGAACTTCACAAGAACTTGGGAACGACCCTAAAGTTTAGTTCTGCAGCACACCCCCAGACCAATGGACAATCCGAGCGGACGATCAGATTTCTAAGTGATATGCTACGGGCATGTGCGCTCGATTTTCATACGAGTTGGATTTCACACTTGCCCTTGGTCGAGTTCGCTTACAACAACAGTTATCAAGCCTCGATTGGTATGCCGCCATATGAAGCTCTTTATGGGAGGAAGTGCAGATCTCCGATTTATTGGGAATTGGAGGATTGGAAGTGGTCAGCTAATGGCCACGAGAGAGCTACTCCACCGGATCACATTCAGGAAGCGATCGATAAAGTCCAACTCATTCGGCAAAGAATGAAAGCAGCTCAAGATCGCCAGAAGAGCTACGCCGACAAGAGACGTAGACATTTAGAGTTCGAAGTGGGAGACCAAGTTTTTCTCAAGGCCTCCCCGAGGAAGGGATTCACGAGGATCGGTAGAGGTGGGAAACTTACTCCAAAATACTTAGGACCATTTGAGATCACAGAGCGGATCGGGAATACCGCATATCGTTTGGACCTACCACCTTATCTTACCGGGATCCACAATGTCTTCCATGTCTCACAGCTCCGCAAGTACTTCCCCGACGAGTCCCATATTCTCCAGGATGACGGAGTTCAGCTTGAGCCGGACTTGACTATTGAGATGAAACCGGTTCAAATTCAGGATCGCAAGGTCCAGCAGCTTTGTCACAAGCAGATTTCATTAGTGAGGGTTCTCTGGAGAAACCGTTCGACCGAGCAGTCTACTTGGGAGACGGAGGCTAAGATGAGAGAAGCTTATCCTGAGCTTTTCTGATAAAGATGGAATATGGGGACCAGATTCTCATAAGGGGGGAGTATTGTACCGACCCAGAAATCCGAGAATTATTGTAAGTATTTTCCCGCGTTAATTATCTTTCTTAACCCTAAATTCTCGTAATATGTGAGTTATTATATATTATTTTCGTATACGACCCAATATGATAATATTAATTGCGTATTTAAATTCCTTGTCTAATTGCGTTTGTTCGATATTAAATTGATATCTTTGACCGACGTGTATTTAATTGGACTTTCTAAAATTACTAAACTACCCCTTTGTATTTTTTGACTTTTCGAAATATTTGATAAAAGTCTTGAAAACTTTCATTCGAACCTTATTTCAAAATTCGAGAGAGAGAGAGAGAAGAAGAAAAAGAGAATTTCTCCCGAAGCCCAAATCGATCGTGCCGAGCTCGTTTCTCCGTGGAATTTCGCGCCGATCGAACCTAAACGATCCTTTCGTCGATACCTTTCTCTAGGTACCAATTTCCCCAATTTCTTTCACGGATTTTCGATGTTTTGAGAATATTTTATTAATTCGGGATTATTAGGTAATATGCTTAGATCGAGCCCGTTTCTTGATCATTTCGTGATATTATTGGATGTAAATGTGTATTAGATGATGATTATTGATTGTTATAAATTATGAGTGTTGATTTGCGTTAAAAATATGTTTTTTATGAATTTTTGGTTCGATTTTCATAAAAACCCGTAACTTTCTGCTGTGTCCAGTTGAACCACACGGGCTAACGCACGGTCTTGAGCAAGACCGTACAGGAGCCCGTGTGCAGCTCTTTTTGCCCGCACGGGCTCAAGCCCGTGTGTCCAAACCGTGCGTTTGGCCGTGTGTGCGTGCATGGTCTTGACACCGTGTTCAAGACCGTGCACAAGCCGGTGTGAAACACTTAGAAAATTTTCCAGCCTTTTTCAAATGTTGCTCTCGGCAATTGAATCTTCGGGTCACCATTTTTGGTTGACTTTTCGCGTACGGACTCCAAAAATTATACCGTTTTCACCTATAGAACCCTTATAACTTGTAGATTAATATTTTGAAAGGTTTATTTAATTTCGCCCTCGTTCGGGCTGTGAATAGTGTAATTTTAAGTATGTGCATTTTTGACAACTTGTCGGAATTTCGTGAAATTTACATGATAGCTTCCTTATATATTATAATTGACATATGCATGATTGTGAACATGTTTGGTTAGCCGTTCGTCCAATAATTGCTTATTTGTGCTTTTATAGTCGTTACTAATTCGTCTAGGTCCTGTCTTGTCTTCAGATCAATCAGGCGTCGGTGACCAGTGAGTCTAGCTGCTAGGCTTTCTATTTTTGATTCCAGGTGAGGATTTAAATATTTAACTGGGCTTGAACATATATATATATACTTGCGAAACCCCCTAATCCCTTATTGATGTATTATAGATTTCGAGCTTATATTTTTATGTTTTATCCTCAAATCCTTTAATATTAAAATTATACAATATTAAACCAAATCGATTTGTTTTCAAAAAGGGCAAGAAACTCTTTATTTTCGTGACGGTTTGACTTAGGATTTACTCCCTTCGTCGTCACCCTTGCCCAGATTGCCGTTTGGCATTCAAATCTTATTTTCAAAGCGAGCAAATTCGTGTTATTTCAAAATGGGCCCGGGAAAGTATACGGAGGTTACAGCCGGGGACGAGCGTCCAGGGTGTAATCCGAGGTGCTTCTCCCAAAAATAAGCGTCAATCGTGGCCCGTCAGGAGTTGATAGCCACGGTTGGGAGCGATGGTGGATGTTGCATTCGTTGCACATTTTCCTAAAATTCACATTAGTCGAGCTTCGGGTTGCTCCTTAGCTTGACACCGGCGATGGAGATTTTTTTTTATCATGAATCGTGGAGAAATAAGGAGGAACAGGCCCACTCTCGCGGGATATTTATTTATCGCTTTATATTATTATTGCTTTTATCGTTTTAATTGAATATCCAAGTCGAAGCATATTCCGGTTTTCTTCCTTATCGCATATGTATTTTCTATAAAAACCCGGAAGCATGACTCGACTTGTTCTCACATCTTCACTGAGTATTTTTGACTCACCCTCTTTCATTGGTTCTTGCCTCAGGTAGAGAGAGAGACTGACATGTCTCACGTGTCAAGCACAGATAAGCTTTTTGGTTTTGCCGAGTCTCTTTTGTTGTCTTTTAACTCTCTAGTTAGTTGTTCTTTTGTCATGGCTGTAGATATGATACTTTGATCCCCGTCCCTTGATATTTATTTAATGTTGCCCCTGAATGGGCTTTGATACTAATTAGTTAATTGGCCCCGGAGTGGCATTTATTTGATAATATGTTTTAAATTGCTTCCGCTGTTTATTCTGAGTTGGTTAGATGTTCTAATTTGGGGATCCACTGTTGCCAAGTGTAGGGATTGACCCGTTAGCTTGCATGGGTTCTCGGGTTGAGGCGCCGTTCTCGGCTTGGGAATCCGTGCAGGTTCGGGGGCTGTAGAGCGGGGCGCTACAATCCAAGACCTCATCATTTAATTATCTTATTAATGTGATTAATGCATGAATTCAAACATCCACAAAACACACATAACAGTAATTAAATAAAGTACCTAACAATAATAAAATGGTTTATCATGCGCTTTTCCCTATGCTCGGTCCATAAGAGTCATTTTATGGAACAAGATTCTATTCATGTAACAATAACATAAATTTAAATCATGCGAGGTGCAAATATAATCATATTCTATTACAATTTAAGTAATCTGTTTCATTTGGGCCTTGATTGTCTCTTCTCTTCCAAGCCCACTTCGTTTTGAACTCCTTCTCCTAATCTAATTAGAAATTGCTCACCAATCTATGATTCTAACTCTCTCAAATTATAAATCATTTAAATACATTGGTGAAAAATAAAACGAAGCATTACAAATTGGAATAAGAGGTTCGCAGGCTCTCGATTTAAAAACACAGTTAATATTGCATCCACAAAATAAAATCATCCATAGCGCATATTAAACCCATGATAAAACCAACATACATCCAATGCAATGCATATTTAAGTTGTTTATTCTCAATAAACTACTTAAATCTTCTTTAATCTTAATCACTATTAAAATTAATCTAAAATTAAATTAAATTGAAAAACTATCAATTTAATCTAATTTCATAAGAGTTCCAAAACTCTAGTCTATGTGCATCAATAAACAAGTTCAAGTTGGGAGGAATCATAAATATCTATGATTTTCGAAAACAGATTTTTCGCTAAATCTCATGTTCTGTCCTGAATTTCAAAAATTCATAATAAATAGAAAAATAAACTTTTTGACCCGATTCAAAAGCATAAACTCAAGGAAAACGTGTGAGGAACAATTTCTCAGAGACTCCGAAGTGATCCAAGTACGTTAGAGTCCCTTTCCAACGTGATTTCCAAACAGTCACCAAAAACGTGATGTGCAAGTTTTCTGTAAAACTAGATTTTCGTTTCCTGATTTCCAAAAATCATATAAAATCTAAAAATAGAGCTTTTGAACTAATTCAAAAGCCAAAATTGAAGAGAAACGAGTTTCGAATAATTTATCAGAAGACTTCAAAGTCATAGGAGCATGTTAGACTCCCCTTCTAATGTGATTTCTAAACCATCGCCAAAACCGCGTTTTTCAAGATTTGCACAATTTTAGGGTATTTCAGATTTCCAAAAATCACAAAAAATTGAAAACTAAAGCTTTTGAACCGATTCAAAATGTTAAGTTGTTCGAAATTTAATGTATAAGATTTTCTGAAAAGACACCAAAATCATTTGAGAACTTTATAACAGGTTATAAATTCAATTTCTAAAACGTCGCCGAAAAAACTTTAAACTGAAAACAGATTTTCAAGATTAGGCAGTTTCTCAAGATTAGGGTTTCGACTTCCAATTTAAAAATATCAGAACAAATCGAAAAGTAAAGATTTTGACATAAACAAAAACTCTATATTCATCCGTATTGTGTTAATTCTAATTCTTCCAGAAATAGGAAAATCTATTAGAAGTCATTAGGAACCCTTTCCAACTCGTTTTCTAAAATGTGACAGCGCAGCCCCTGTTTCTCAAACAGTTTTCGACCACAGACTTCAAAAATCCATATAAAATCGAAAAATTAAGGTTTTGAACTAATTCAACAGCCTAGAATCAAGTTTGACGTGTCTAGAACATTTTCTCACAAGATATCAAAGTCATCCAAGATCAGTACTAAGGGTTTCTAACTCAGTTTTCTAGATGTCGCCAGACTCGACTTTCTGCAACACAATTTTCAGCAACACAACTCAACATCAAAACTCAATTTTGACCAACCAAAATTCGTTTTTCATGTATTTCAAAAATAAACCAATATTTTGAAATATATATCTCCAAATTTTCAGATTCCTTTTTGATAAAACCATATTCAAAATATTCCTTTCAATTTATCAAAACTCCCAACAACTTCATATGTGCACATAAACACAAAAACACATCTAACACCAATTTAATCCAAATAAAAGGTGTAGAGGCGAATATATAAACGTGATCAAAGCATGGATCTGATATCACTGTTGGGATTCATGCACCCCCGGGCACAGTGGAAGTAGTAGATTTCAAAAATTTTAGTCCCGGGGAGTTACAGTGAATCTTCATCCAATGAATTGTAACTTTGAAACGTTTATATATCTTGAGAGATATGCACCTTTACGCACTCCTTTTGTAGTAGATAAGGAACGAAAGCCTTTCAAAGCTTGTGGCCACTCCTTGATCAATGCAGGCTTCTTGATTCTTCCACGGTCCGATCTTTAACCGAAATGCTCTGAGGTTGATCCACAGCTTCTCGCACAGGAACTCTGAATCTCTTAATTCCTGCTAGAGATTTAAGATCAGTATTTATCTAATATAAATAAGAGAATCAAGAAATAATTGAAAGGGCTGGTTCACGTTGAACTGCAGAAAAGTTTTCTACAGTTCACGTGAACTGCCTATAAAGAGAGAGGAAAAACGCAGAAGAGAGAGAGAGATTAGGGTTAGGAAAAATCAGATTTTTCTTCTTCTATTTTCATGTGAAGTTTGAACTTTGTTAGATTGCATCATTTGTACATAAGTGTTGTAATAATTATATTACGTATATATCTGTACTGGCATTAACTAAAGCAAAGGATAAAATAATAATAAAAAGGAGGAGTTAATTAAATGATCAAATTACATAGACTCTTGTGCCGTCCATTCTGTTATATTCCAGATGATATACAAATTGTATTAAATAAAATAATAGAGATAGAGACCTTACTCTCACCTTTCTACTTTGCTCGTCTTCTTTCCTTCTTCGACCACATGCTCAGTGAAAATATGTATGAAGATTCACTTAATATAATTCAACTTTTGAACTAATACTTACCTAGTTGTTCTACTTCCCCAATTCTTGATAATTTTAGCCAATATGACTAGGCGACAACTGTTAGTGGGGATATTGAATGTCTGACTTCTACATGTTTTGGATTTTATTTACTAAACATGATTTGCTTTGATGTAATACATGAATTGCTCTTAGTTCTTAGATTATAAATAATACAATTCTGTATATGCGCCTCTACAAATTGATTACTTAATATGCTGATATAGGAATCATGTTTAGATAAAATATGGTTATAGTTAATGGAGAGATTTAGGTGGAAATAAGGAGAGAAAAAGGACTGATGACGGTAGGAGGAAACATATATTAACTTGTTTCTTACTTTAAATTTCTCTTTGATTTCTAAAGCAAAAGAAATTGTAATGTTTAAGTAATTTAGATTATACTTCATTTATTAATTATAAATTTATGTCTAAATATTTAAGTTCCAGCATATAATTTGTTAAAAGAAAGAAAATTCAGTAGTTAAACCTTTTGAGTGGACATTACGAAAATGCTAAGTACCAAGTTTAGGTTGATAGACCCCATTAGTCAATTCTGCTTTCTAAATCACCATTTGACTGAGGTCTGATCATTCATATTATTCGATATATTGCTTGAATTCTTAAATTTGAATGAATTATCCTACTTCTTAGACATTCTGTTCCAGTATATTTAATTAACTTGTTCAATTAATTATTTAATTGCATAGTAACTATGTGATTTAAGCATAAGTCGTGCGTCGTATTGTCGTCTTATGTGGTTGTGTCATATTTGCTTTCAGGTGATACTTCTTCTGGACAGTAGTCTGGTTTCCTTTCTTTTGCTCTTTTTGCAGTATTATCCAGGTGGGGTTTCTTTTCCGAATTCGGCTTTCTTATACATATGTAAATATTCCATATAGACCCGAAGCCTGTGTTTTATGCTTTTATGATTTCTTTCCCCAAATTTATGCTATACGTAGTAGCTACTTGGAAACCATATTATTTTAATGAGTTTAAAGAAAAATGCTTTGATATCAAATTATTACATATTAACCCCTCGAAGGCTCCATTAGCTCGAAAGGGTTAAAAATGGGTTTGAAATCGGTCCCTTTGACCACATAAGCATTTTCAAATGCGAGGAATTATCTTGGCCTTTCAGTCTGGCCATTGAGCCACATTATACATCTTAGGTCCCAGGAGACCAGGGTACGGGGTGAAGCCGGATAGACGATGGGTCTACGGTGGATCTCAATGCTCTGACTCTAAACCCGTGACGGGAGCTCGGGGTGAGGCCGGAGTGGCAGCCCTTTGAGTACCTGTGACCGATGAGGTATATCCTATATCGAAGATGTGAGGGTGAAACTCCCCACATGATTATCTAGTAGTTCGGGTTAGCTACCTGACTACATAAGGAGGAATAAGGGTGGTTTATTTGATATTTCTGATATTGTGAAATAGGTGGTTGATGCTCGACTCGCCGAGCTTTTATTATATTGCAAAATTATTCGATTCACCAATAATTATAAAAACCTTTATTTTTCCTTTGTTTTCTTCTCGTTTAAAAACTGGTGAATCTTTCTGTTGTTTCGATAATATATACGTATTACAGCCCCCTCACTTAGTCACTTTGACTAACACCATTACTCTATTTGTTGTCTTTTCAGGTTTTTGTTGCTAGGTGGATTCAGGTCTTGTCCTTGGAGTCATTTATTTTTCTCTAGGTGATTTCATTTCCGCCTGCGTGTCTGAATAAATACTTTAAACCCTAGAAGTTGTAGATGTAAATGATGTAAATTAGTTTGAATGTTGATATTGTTGTTTTCATTGGCCTTGGTGGGCTTTATACTTGTGTATTGGATTTATTGTTTTTCTAGCTTCCTGAGTGGGATAGGTTGTATTGATTTGCTTTCGCTGTATTATTGGTCGTTGTCCTGTTATTTTCTAAAGCAGATCCGCCTGGTATTTATTTTTCGTTCGCCAGGTTATAGTTCATAATCAGACCTCAGTTCTTGTTATGGATTGTGACTTGGTGCGGGACGTCACATCGTACCGTATTTGGGGATGTGTCGTTACACCAATACATCCCAATATAAGCCTCAGACCCATGATTCGAAGAGTCGAAAGAAAGAGACTTACTCGATTAAGTCAGGAGATACTTGACTTGTTAGCAGATTAAAGCCGAGCATCAAAGATTGAGGGGTTAGCTACGACTACTACTTATCCCTATGTGGGATTGGGAATGAATTCACCACGGACTTCGTGTCCGAACTACTGAAGGTCTAAGATTGTAATTACCGTAACACATTTATCTGGGATTTCTCCAAGGTGCTGCCGATCGAATTCAGGCCTTCCGAAAATAAATGGAAATAGCTCAAGTTCTACTGAAATGCTACTTACAAGAACCCCGAACAAGCTTGAAGTTGTGCAATCCGCGAGATACCTCCTATTAGTTCCTTCACAGATCGGACAATCGAAGAAGGTTCGTGAGAGATCCAAATGAAGACGCGTAAGTTTCACCCAGAGTTGTTTAACTCTAATCAGTAGAATCTGGGGACCAGATTCTCATAAGGAGGGGTGATTGTAACGCCCCGAAAATTCGAGTTATGAACCGGGAACCCGAACCGATTTTCTAACGCGATTTATGATTTATTTTATTAATTATTATGTGATTTATATAATATTTTCGTCAATGAATGAATTTCGGTGTTTAAACCACGACGTGTCAATGTGGGTTTAATTTCATAAGTTTGAACTATATATTGTTTTATTTGGAAAACTTGTATTTTTGACCAAGTCAAAAGTAAATGACTCCAAGGACACGACCTGAATCCGCCTAGCAACAAAACCCTGAAAAGACAACAACAGAGTAATGGGGTTAGTCAAAGCGACTAAGTGAGGGGGCCGTAATACATATATATTATCGAAACAACCGGAAAGATTCACCAGTTTGTAAATGAGAAGAAAGCAAAGGAAAAATAAAGGTTTTTACAATTATTGGTGAATCGAATAATTTCGCAATAAAGTAAAAGCTCGGCGAGTCGAGCATCAACCACCTGTTCCATAATATCAGAAATATCAAATAAACCTCCCTTATTCCTCCTTGTGTAGTCAGGTAGCTAGCCCGCTACTATATAATCATGCAAGGACAAATATCCAATACATCTTCGGCTGGGGATATAGACTAGATCCCGTCCGGCGCAGGTACTCAAAAGGGTTGCCACTCCGGTCATACCCCTGAGCTCCCATCAGTTTGGAGACCAGAGCATTGAGATCCACCGTAGACCCAACGTCTATCCGGCTTCACCCCGTACCCTGATGTCTGGGCCCAATAGTGTAATGTGGCTCAATGGCCAGGCCGAAAGGCCAAGATAATTCCTCGCATTCCAAATGCTTATATGGTCAAAGGGACCGATTGATAAATCAACTTTTAACCCTTTCGAGCTAAAAGAGCTTTTGAGGGGTTATACGTAATAATTTGATATCAAAGCATTTTTCTTTAAACTCATTAAGATAATATGGTTTTCAAGTAGCTACTACGTATAATATAGGTTTGGGGAAAGAAAATATAAAAGCATAAAACACAGGTTTCGGGTATATATGGAATATTTACATACGTATAAGAAAGACCGAATTCGGAAAAGAAACCACACCTGGATAATCCTGCAAAAAGGGCAAAAGAAAGAAGACCAACTACTGCCCAGAAGAACTACCACCTGAAACCAAATACGACATAACCATGTAAGACGTCAATACGACAAACGGCTTATTTTTAATGCAATAAAGCACTTAATTGAATCAAAGAAGGGCAATTAGAACGATTATTCATTGAAACGAATGAAATATCAAACTTCAAGCTTATAAATCATGCTTAAACACAATTAGGTTTCATAGACATGCTTAAAACACTATAAAGAAGCCTACATTCAAGTTACAAAGCAATCGGAAAAGAATTGCGAAAAGCGTATAATTCCCTAAACGGAAATCGGTTCGTTTCATGATCAAACATTATTGGAAAAATTCAAACTCTGTGGATTATTAAGTTTTAAAGCACTATGAACTTAATGGTGAAGTCGGATTTTGAAAATAATATCAAACGAAGAAAGTCGAATTTGCAATTTTTGACTTCCAGAGACTTTTGAACTGAAATCGGGACACACGGCCTCTTGCACGGCCTTGTGCAAGGCCGTGTGTATTTGTGAGAACACGCATGGGCTATACACACGGCCTGAGGTAAGGCCGTGTGAGGTGAAAATAGCGCACGGTCTTGCTACACGGCCTGTTGCAAGGCCGTGTGCACCATGTTTTCGCGAATTTTCAGCAGAACGCGAAGAACTTCGCATAGAAGTATCAGAATTTCGTCAAATCTTCACCAAAACCCCATTTTCAATCAGATTTTCATACTACAAACTTCAACAAACATCAAAGATCAAAATGGCAACACATAGGATCAAGAATCATCGAAAACTACGGAGTATAACGATCAAACTACCGAAAAACCCGATTTCGAAACAATTTATCCAAAATATACTCAAACGATAACGAAATCGAATGAAACCTGAATAATACCTGTAGAGAATGCTACATGGGTCGCGTAGGTTCTTACGGATCAAAATTTGGTTAAGAAACGAACTCGAAAGATCGAATTGAAAGTTTGGAGAAATTCTTTCTTTTTCTCGTTTCGTTGCTGCTGATGTTTAAGGGCTAAGTGTAATGAAGAAAAAGGAAAGGAAAAGAGAATAAAAAGAAAACCTGAGGTTTAAATGAAAAATTGAAGGGGCATTTTCGTAATTTCGCGAAACTTCATAAAAAAGACATATCAACAAAATATATCAATATTATAGTCAAAACTCATCATTTTAAACGCACATTGACATAGAATAATTTAAAGTCACAAATTATTGCATTTACGAAAATTCATATAAAACACACAAATATCACATAAGCACATATATCCCGATCGAGTTTTCCCAATTTGTCCCGTTATCTTAGGAATTCTTACCGGCTTTAGCTTACCAAAAATTTAGGGCGTTACAATCTCTCCCCCTTATGAGAATCTGTCCTCAGATTCTATTCATTCGAAGCGAATAACTCAGGATAATGTTTTCTCATTTTCTCTTCTGTTTCCCAAGTAGCTTCTTCGCTTTTCTGATTCCTCCAAAGGACTTTTACGAGGGGAATTTGTCGATTATGAAGTTCTTGGAATTTATGGTCCAAAATACTAACAGGTTGGGAAATGAATGTCAGATTCGGCTCTAACTTAATATCTTCCACTGGAATAATCTCGGACTCGTCTGGATGATACTTACGAAGTTGCGAGACGTGGAAATCGTTATGAATACCGGTAAGAGCTGGCGGTAAATCTAATTTGTAGGCCATTTTCCCAATCCTCTCAAGAATCACATACGGACCCAAATATCTGGGGGCTAACTTTCCTCCTTTACCGATTCGAACGAATCCCTTTCTGGGAGAAGCTTTTAAAAATACCTGATCCCCAACTTCGAACTCCAAATCACGGCGACGTCTATCAACATAACTCTTTTGTCAATCTTGGGCAGCTTTCATTCTTTGTCGGATAACTTGCACCTTCTCGATAGCATCCTGAATTAATTTCGGAGCAGTACCACGATGAATACCGTCTTTAGTCCATCTCCAATCCTCAATGTCCCAATATAGTGGCGATCGACATTTCCTTCCGTACAAAGCTTCGTATGGGGCCATCTGAATCGAGGACTGATAACTGTTATTATAAGCAAACTCAATCAATGGAAGCTGTTTATACCACGTAGTCTGAAAATCTAGGGCACAAGATCTCAGCATGTCTCCGAGGTATCTAATAGTCCTCTCTGATTGACCGTCTGTCTGGGGGTGAGCTGCGGTACTGAAGGTCAACTTTGTTCCCATACGATCCTGTAAGTTCTGCCACAAACGCGAAGTAAATCTAGTGTCTCTGTCTGACACTATACTAGCCGGAACTCCGTGAAGTCTCACAATCTCCTCATAATAAACCTCTGCCAACTTCTCAACTGTATAGGATGTACAAACGGCAAGAAATGAGCAGACTTCGTCAACCTGTCAACAATTACCCAAATACTATCATAACCACCTCTGACTTTCGGTAAACCCGAAAAAAAGTCCATCGCTATCTCTTCCCATTTCCAAGATGGAACGGGAAGTGGCTGAAGTAAACTTCCTGGTTTCTGGTGATCTGCCTTGACTTGTTGACAAGTCACACACTGTCTGATATAGTTGGCCACATCTCTCTTCAAACCATTCCACCAGAAGAACTCTTTCAAATCTCGATACGTCTTAGTGCCTCCCGGATGAATAGTATGGGCTGATTTGTGAGCTTCATCTAAAATCTCTCTCCTCAAACTCTCTGGAACACAAACTCTTATCTTATGTCTGAGAAGACCGGTCTCGTCAATACTGAACTGCGTGTCTGGCTCATCCTTCATTCGAATAATCTGTCGTTGAATCCAATTATCAGTAGTTTGAGCTTCTTTAATTCTATGACCCAACTCTGACTGTATCGTAATATTAGAAATACGAGCATAGGAAATAATACGAGCTCTCTCGGCACCTAGTATATCTGAACTCAACTCTAGCTGTGATACACTTGCTTTTCTGCTCAAGGCATCTGCAACCACATTCGCCTTCCCTGGATGGTACTGAATTTTACAATCATAGTCTTCTAACAACTCCATCCAACGCCTCTGACGTTTATTCAATTCCTTCTGAGTGAAAAGATACTGAAGGCTCTTATGATCAGTGAAAATATCAAAAGTAACGCCGTAGAGATAGTGACGCCACTTGCCTAAAGAAAATACGACTGCTGCTAACTCCAGATCATGTGTAGGATAATTTATTTCAGCAGGTTTAAGCTTTCTCGAGGCATAAGCTATAACCTTTCCATTCTGCATCAACACGCACCCCAAACCTTCTTTCGAAGCATCAGTATAAACCACGAATCCATCTGAACCTTCAGGCAAAGTAAGAATAGCAGCGGATGTCAACCTATTCTTTAATTCTCGAAAACTGCTCTCACACTTATCAGTCCACACAAAGGCAACATTCTTCTTTGTTAACTCAGTAAGCGGGGCTGCAAGTTTAGAAAATTCCTTCACAAACCGTCTGTAATAACCTGCCAATCCCAGAAAACTACGAACCACTGTCGGAGTCTTAGGCTGCTCCCAATTCAATACTGAATCTATATTCGAAGGATCAACCTCAATACCTTTCTTAGATATAACATGACCCAGAAATGCCACTTTTTCGATCCAGAACTCACACTTACTGAACTTGGCATACAACTGATGTTCTTTCAAAGTTTGTAACACGATCTTCAAATGTTCTGCATGCTCTTCCTCGGACTTTGAGAAAACCAGTATGTCGTCGATGAAGATGACAACAAACTTGTCAAGATAAGGTTCGAAAAATTCTGTGCATCATATCCATAAATGCTGCAGGAGCGTTCGTCAAACCGAACGGCATAACCACAAACTCAAAATGACCATATCGAATGTTGAAAGCTGTCTTCGGTATGTCCTCTTTCCTGATACGTAACTGATAATATCCCTATCTCAGATCGAGTTTAGAATAGACCCTCGATCCCTGCAATAAGTCAACCAACTCCTCAATGTGGGGAAGAGGATATTTGTTCTTCACAGTCATCCGGTTCAACTCTCTGTAATCAACACAAAGTCTAAGAGAACCATCTTTCTTCTTCACACACAATACCGGTGCACCCCAGGGAGAAGTACTCGGCCTGATATAACCACTGGTTAGCAAATCATCTAACTGAGACATCAACTCCTTTAATTCAGCTGGTGCCATTCTGTAAGGTGTCTTCGAATAAGGCTCAGATCCCGGATACAGATCAATAACAAACTCGATATCACGGTCTGGAGGTAACGATTCTAACTTCTCAGGAAACACATCAGGGAAATCTTTAACAATCTCGGTATTTTCAAACTTCGACTGTTCCTTCACTCTATTAAGAAGATAAGCAACAAAACCTGAAGCTCCCTCTCGAACGAGCTTCTTTGCTTCTGTCATAGAAATAATCGTCCCATTTGTCAACTGAATACCCTGACTCGGATCAGATCCCAAACTAATCTTCTTCTTGAAACAATCAATCTTAGCCCTGTGCTCAAATAACCAATCCCTACCCAAGATAACTCCGTACTTCTTCACTGGCAACACTATCAAATCTGCGGGGTAAACTTTATCCTCAATAACAACGGGACAACGTCAGTACACGCGGTCGGTAATCATACAAGATCCCAAAGGGGAACTCACAACAAAGCAATAATCAGACAAATCAAAAGACGCATGCGCAGATAAGTCAATTTCAGGAGCAACAAAAGAATGCGTAGCACCCAGATCAAATAATGCATGTATGGGTATGTTATGTATATGTATGGTACCTTTCACCACGGCGGAAGCATCAGGCTCAGTCTCCTCACTATCGCCCTCCAGGGCGTACACACGAGCTGGAACGGAAGGCTTCGGCTTCGGCGGCATAGGCTGACTCAGGGGCTGCCTCCTGGGACAACTATCCTTCTGGTGGGTAGAGCTACCACAACTAGTACACAATCCCAACTTATACCAACACTTAAACTCTGGGTGATTCCCTCCACAATAACCACAAGTAACTGGGCGATAACCTGACGGACGAGGGACTGAAGGAAAACCAGTCGGGCGAGGTGCAGAGTAAAATCCGGTCGGACGAGGTGCTGAAGTAAATCCCATAGGGCGAGGTATAGCAGGTCTGGGTCCACCAAAAGGTCTCTTGCCTTTAGGCTGCATAAGAGCACTCGGAATGAAAGGCCTCTTGAAACCCGATGAAGAAGAAGCGGGGGTAGTACGACGAATAGCTCGATCAATACTGGCATACTCAGCCTCAAGAGATAAGGCTACATCTACAGCTGCAACATAGGTAGTGGGACGGGAAGCTGCAAGACCCTGTCGAAGAGGAATACTCAAGCCCGCAAGAAACTTCGTAGTCTTCCTACGCTCATCTAAAGCAATATGGGGAGCATATACTGCAAGTCTGGTAAAGTTGGCCTCATAGTCAGCCACAGTAGAAGTACCCTGAGATAACTCCATAAACTCCTGCTCCCGGCAATCCTGAACAGTAGGGGGAACATACTTAGCTCGAAACTCCTCAAGAAACCTATCCCACGATGACTCAACTCCGGTGGCCCTCCATCTCTGCTCAGTCATCTTCCACCAGGCCTCTGCAGGTCCTCGAAGAAGATAGATAGCAAACTTAACCTTCTCTAGATCAGTAGGCTGATGAACTCGGTATATCCTCTCAAGAGATGAAATCCAACCCTCTGCCAAAATATCATCTGTAGTACCGGCGAACTGCGGTGGATGAAAGTCGAGAAATCTACGCAAGGACTGCTCACGGGCTCTATGCTCATCTACCTCTACATTCCTGTCTCTCTGATCCAGATAATCCCGAAAAAGACCAAATATCTGTTGAGCATCAACCACAGGTGCCTGTGGTGGTGCTGCTGGAGGAGTACGATCACGACGAGGCGGCATCCTACAGTTAAATATAACAAGTATGCATGTAGATTAAATATGGATGCAAAGCTGTAATCACATAAGCACAAAAGCCCAAATTCCTAGGTCATAAGCCGTACGGACCTAGACTGACACGACTCACAGAGCTAAGGCAAATGAACCTCTAGCTCTGCTACCAACTGTAACGGCACGTCCCCAAATACGGTGCGACGTGACGTCCCGTACCAAGTCACAATCCATAACAAGAACTAAAGGTCCGGTTATGAACTACAACCTGGCGAACATAAAATAAATACCAGACGGATCTGCTTTAGAAAATAATAGGACAATGAACAATAACACAGCGGAAGCAAATTAACACAACCTATCCCACTCAGGGAGCTAGAACAATCATAATCCAAAACACAATTATAAAGCCCACCAAGGCCACTGAAACAACCATATCAACGTTCAAACTAATTTACATTATTTACGTCTACAACTTCTAGGGTTTTAATTATTTATCTAGATACATAGGCGGAAATGAAATCACCTAAGCAAAAGTAAATGACTCCAAGGACACGACTTGAATCCGCCTAGCAACAAAACCCTGAAAAGACAACAACAGAGTAATGGGGTTAGTCAAAGCGACTAAGTGAGAGGGCTGTAATACGTATATATTATCGAAATAACAGAAAGATTCACCAGTTTGTATATGAGAGGAAAGCAAAGGGAAAAATAAAGGTTTTCACAATTATTGGTGAATCGAATAATTTCGCAATAAAGTAAAATCTCGGCGAGTCGAGCATCAACCACCTGTTTCATAATATCAAAAATATCAAATAAACCTCCCTTATTCCTCCGTGTGTAGTCAGGTAGCTAGCCCGCTACTATATAATCATGCAAGGACAAATATCCAATACATCTTCGGCTGGGGATATAGACTAGATCCCGTCCGGCGCAGGTACTCAAAAGGGTTGCCACTCCGGTCATACCCCTGAGCTCCCATCAGTTTGGAGACCAGAGCATTGAGATCCACCGTAGACCCAATGTCTATCCGGCTTCACCCCGTACCCTGATGTCCGGGCCCAATAGTATAATGTGGCTCAATGGCTAGGCCGAAAGGCCCAGATAATCCCTCGCACTCCAAATGCTTATATGGTCAAAGGGACCGATTGATAAATCAACTTTTAACCCTTTCGAGCTAAAGGAGCTTTTGAGGGGCTATACGTAATAATTTGATATCAAAGCATTTTTCTTTAAACTCAATAAGATAGTATGGTTTCAAATAGCTACTACGTGTAATATAAATATGGGGAAAGAAAACATAAAAGAATAAAACATAGGTTTTGGGTATATATGAAATATTTACATACGTATAAGAAAAGCCGAATTCGGAAAAGAAACCCCACCTGGATAATCCTGCAAAAAGGGCAAAAGAAAGAAGACCAACTACTGCCCGGAAGAACTACCACCTGAAACCAAATACGACACAACCATGTAAGACGACAATACGACGCACGGCTTACTTTTAATGCAATAAACACTTAATTAAATCAAAGAAGGGCAATTAGGGAAATTATTCAATGAAACGAATGAAATATCAAATTTTAAAACTATAAATCATGCTTAAACACAAGTAGGTTTCATAGACATGCTTAAAATACTATAAAGAAGCATACATTCAAGTTTCGAAGCAATCGGAAAAGAATATCAAAAAGCGTATAATTCCCTAAACGGAAATCGTTTCGTTTCACGATCAAACGGTATTGGAAAAATTCAAACTCTATGGATTATTAAGTTTTAAAGCACTATGAACTTAATGGTGAAGTCGGATTTTGAAAATAATATCAAACGAAGAAAGTAGTATTTGCAATTTTTGACTTCCAGAGACTTTTGAACTAAAATCGGGACACACGGTCTACACACACGGCCTGATCAAGGCCATGTGAAATTTTGAGAACACGCACGGCCTACCCACATGGCCTGATGCAAGGCCGTGTGGGGTGGAAAACACGCACGGTCTTGCTACACGGCCTGTTGCAAGGCCGTGTGCACCTGTTTTCGTGAATTTTCAGCAGAACGCGAAGAACTTCGCACAGAAGCAGCAAAACTTCGTCAAATCTCTACCAAACTACCATTTTCAATCATATTTTCATACTACAAACTTCAACAAATATCAAAGATCACAATGGCAACACATAGGATCAAGAATCATCGAAAACTACGGAGTATAGCGATCAAACTATCGAAAAATCCAACTTCGAAGCAATTTATCCAAAACATACTCAAACAACAACGGAATCAAATGGAACTTGAATAATACCTGTAGAGAATGTTATAAGGATCACGTAGGTTCTTACGGATCGAAATTTGGTTAAGAAACGAACTCGAAAGATCGAATTGAAGTTTTAAAGAAAATTCTTTCGTTTTCTTTCTTTCTTTTCTTTTCCTTCGGCTGTTTAAGTGTAATTAAGAAAAAGAAAAGGAAAAGAGAATAAAAAGAAAACCTGAGGTTTAAATGAAAAATCGAAGGGGCATTTTCATAATTTCGCGAAACTTCATAAAAAGGACATATCAACGAAATATATCAATATTATAGTCAAAACTCATCATTTTAAACGCACATCAACATAGAATAATTTAAATTCACAAATTATTGCATTTACGAAAATTCATATAAAACACACAAATATCACATAAGCACATATATCCCAATCGAGTTTTCCAAACTTGTCCCGTTATCTTAGGAATTCTTACCGGCTTTAGTTTACCAAAAATTTGGGGCGTTACATCAAGTAATATGGAAGCTTGGGAACCAAAATTCAAAGGTTTGTACATATTACACAAACCACCCCTCGTTTAATACTTTTCATAGCAAAACAACTCCGATTAACCTGAAACTTTCGGCATCTCTTAGTTAATACATTTTAAGATTTTTAATGCCAAAAGAATCGAAAAACGAAGCCAAAAGCTCAAAAATCACTATTCATCAGCCCCTACATATTTTGCCAAACTTTCATTTTTCAACCCCAAACTCCATAAAACTTCACCTAATTGCTTAATATCATCAACTAATATGAAATGCACATCCATTCAAGCATGTAAGATCAATATCCAAACATTGCACATTGATCAAATTTAATAGAAAAATCACAAGTAATGCTACATGCAACCAACAACCAAACCAAGCTCATCAATCAACCATTCTAGCATGTTTCATCACTTCATTAACATATGAGACATTGAAAACCAAAGAATTAAGAGAATCCACAAACTCACCTTGAAGAAGAGAATTGGAGAGAATGAAGAAATTAGAGCTTGATTGCACAAATAACAAGTAGAAGTTTGTTCCTTGGATGATGTAGCACACTTTTGTAGCAAGAAGGATTGAATTTCTTGGTGTCTCAAGGTGGCTAGCAATGGCGGTGGTGAAAGGGGGAGTGGGGGCCGAGAGAGAGAGAGAGAGGTTGAAGATGAGAGAATGTGTTGCTTGTTTGGAATAGTGTAGAAAGTTTGAGAGAGAAATATGGTATAATTATATAATTAAAAGAAATGAAATAATAAAAGAAATAAGGATATTTATTATAATTATAGATATTATTTAGAAAGGTCAACAATTGTTGGCTATTAGTATATAATTATACTGGTTAATTCCCAAACCAGTCCGAGAATACAGAAAATTGCTATTCCGGGCTAAAGGGTCGACTTATCGAAATAAGACAATATTATAGTCAAAACGACCGATTTTTAGCCCTCGGTAGCAATACGAAGTTGAAAATTGAAAAATAGTTCTAATATGAAATTTCCTATGAAATCTTCATATTATTCACATATAAAATCACACATTAATTCATATAATTCACATAATTGCAGATAATGCAAACAAGAGCAATTAGTCGGTAAACTAATCGAAGCGCTATAAAAATAGCGGGGCGTTACACTATCCCCCCCTTCGGAGAATCTGGTCCCCAGATTCTAATTCGACTCCGCAAATAACTCGGGATAATGAGTTCGCATCTTCTCTTCTGTCTCCCAAGTTACTTGTTCGGTGGTTCGGTTTCTCCACAACACACGAACCAAGGGAATCTGTCGGCTGCGGAGTTGCTTGAAACTGACGATCCTGAATCTCAACAGGTTTCATCTTGTTCGTCAAGTCAGGCTCTACCTGGACTTCTTCATCTCGGAGAATATGAGATTCGTCGGGATAGTATTTTCGCAATTGAGAAACATGGAAGACGTTGTGAATCCCAGTTAGAGTCGAGGGCAGGTTCAGGCGGTAGGCAGTCTTCCCAATCTGTTCAATAACCTCATAGGGTCCCAAATATCTCGGACTGAGTTTCCCACCTTTTCCCACTCTAGCGAATCCTTTCCTCAACGTCGCCTTAAGAAACACTTTGTCTCCCTATTCAAATTCCAAATCCCGGCGTCTCTTATCAGCATAACTCTTTTGGCGATCCTGGGCAGCTTTCATTCTCTGTCGAATGATCGCAATCTTATCAAGTATTTCCTGGATCGTCTTCGGAGGTAGAGCTCGTTCCACTCCGTCTTTAGTTCTTCGCCAGTCTTCTAATTCCCAGTACAGAGGGGATCGGCATTTACGTCCATAAAGCGCTTCGTATGGGGGCATCCCAATTGTCGCTTGGTAGCTGTTGTTGTAGGCGAATTCAGTGAGCGGCAGTTGCTTGTCCCAACTTGAGGAGAAGTCGAGAGCACACGCTCGTAGCATGTCGCCTAAAATCTTGATGGTTCTTTCAGATTGACCATCAGTTTGCGGGTGAGCGGCCGTGCTGAATTTCAGATTCGTTCCCAAGTTTCGGTGAATTTCTTGCCAAAGTCGAGAAGTAAACTTGGGATCTCGATCGGACACGATACTCTTCGGAACTCCGTGTAGCTTTACAATCTGCTCGATGTACAGCTCAGCTAACTTCTTGACATTAGTGGTCTTTCGAATTGGAATGAAATGAGCGGATTTCGTCAAACGGTCCACAATCACCCAAATCGTATCATATCTGCCTCGAACTCTCGGTAATCCGGACATGAAATCCATTGCAATATCTTCCCATTTCCAATCCGGAATAGAAAGTGGTTGTAGAGTTCCACCGGGTTGCTGATGTTCGGCTTTAACTCGTTGACAAGTCAAACACCATCTCACGAAATCAGCAACTTCTCTTTTTATTCCATGCCAGCAATATTGAGTCTTGAGATCTCGGTACATCTTATGACGGATGATCCCGGATGGACGGCATAAGCAGATTTATGAGCTGCTTCCATGATCTCGGTCTTCAGACTCTTTGGCACACAAATACGATTCTTAAAACGAAGAAGACCCATATCATCAAAAGCAAATGAGGAGTTCGGATCATCTTGCATCCTCACGATCTGTCTTTGAATCCAGTCATCAGCACTCTGCTCGTCTTTAAGTCTCTGAACCAAATCTGGTCGGACTGAAAGATTCGCAATCCACGGTTGAGAGACTAGATGATATCTCCCTGCTTCTGACATCACTCCTGTAGAGGTTCCTTCCAAGACAGCTATCTTTGCCTGTCTACTTAAAGCATCGGCTACTACGTTAGCTTTGCCTGGATGGTATTGGATACGGCAATCATAATCTTCAAGAAATTCCATCCACCGACGTTGCCTGCGATTAAGATCTTTCTGAGTATGCAGATATTTCAAACTCTGGTGGTCGGTGAAAATATCGAAGGTTACGCCGTATAAATAGTGTCGCCATTTTCCCAGGGCAAAGATAATAGCAGCTAGCTCGAGATCGTGGATAGGATAGTTCTTCTCAGCATGTTTTAACTTACGGGAAGCATAAGCAATCACTTTGCCGTTTTGCATCAGAACACATCCTAACCCTTCTTTCGATGCATCGGTATAAACTGTAAACCCTTCGGAACCTTCAGGTAGTGCAAGTACCGGAGCAGTAGTCAATTGTTTCCTTAGCTCTTGGAAACTTGCCTCTCATTTATCGTCCCACTTAAAAGGCACGTCCTTGCGAGTTAAATTGGTCAGCGAAGCGGCTATCTTGGAGAAGTCTTTAACGAACCGCCTATAATAGCCAGCTAACCCTAGAAAACTTCGGACTTCAGTTGGAGTCTTTGGCTGCTTCCATTTCATCACAGTCTCAATTTTACAGGGATCCACTTCGATTCCATCTCCTGATATCACATGACCAAGGAAGGTAACTTTATCAAGCCAAAATTCGCATTTACTGAACTTGGCATACAACTGATGCTCTCGGAGAGTTCTTAATACGATGCGAAGATGCTCGGCATGTTCTTGCTTAGTCTTTGAGAAAACCAGGATATCATCAATGAAGATCACCACAAACTTATCGAGTTAAGGCCGGAAAGTATGATGCATTAAATCCATGAAAGCAGCTGGGGCATTCGTTAACCCGAAAGGCATAACTACGAACTCAAAATGCCCATATCGGGTATTAAACCCAGTCTTCGGAATGTCTGATTCTCGGATTCGCAACTGGTAATACCCCTGTCGGAGATCTAGCTTGGAGTACACTTTTGACCCTTGCAAAATATCAAACAACTCTTCGATGTGAGGTAGAGGATATTTGTTCTTTATCGTCATCCGATTCAGCTCACGATAATCTATACACATCCTCAACGTCCCATCCTTCTTTTTCACGAAAAGAACAGGCGCACCCCACGGCGAAGTACTCGGTCGAATGTACCCATTCTCCAACAATCCATCCAACTGAATCTTCAATTGTTTCAACTCTGCCGGAGCCATACGGTAAGGAGTCTTCGAATACGGTTCAGCACCCGGAGCTAAATCGATCACAAACTCTATCTCTCGTTCCGGAGGCAAAGAATTCAATCTCTCGGGAAACACATAAGGGAATTCTCCAACTACTGGTACCTCCTCAAGCTTAACATGCTCTTTCAGACGGTTTAGTAGATAAGCAGCAAAGGCCGGAGATCCCTTGCGAATCATTCAGGCGGCTTTAACATAAGATACTCGAGGAATCTTGTCAAACCTTTTGCCCAAAATCTCGCGATCAGCTCCCAGAGTAATCCTTTTCCCGAAACAATCAATATAAGCTTGATGCCGATATAGCCAATCCATTCCCAATATTATCCCGTAGTGACTCATCGGAAGCTCAATGAGATCAGCATGATAATCGCGATCGTCTCTCCTCAACGGACAGTCTCGGAAGACTCGATTACACAAATAAGAAATTCCCAACGGGGAATTGACCTCAAGCACATAAGACAAGCACTCGGCAAATAATGGTAATCTAGAAGCATATTCGGGAGCGATAAAAGAATGCGTCGCACCCGAATCATATAATGCAAATATAGATATGTCATGCAAATGTACAGTACCTTGTACCACAGCATTTGGATCAGCGTCTCCTCCATCTCCCTGCATAGCATAGGCCCGTGCGACAACCTTTCCTTTTCCTCTATTTTGTTGCTCCTTCTATAATGGTGGAGTCCTTCTCTTTGGGCAGTTTTCGATTTGATGGTCCCCGCCTCCACACCAGGTACACAAACCCTGTTTCCTCCAGCAGTTTGCCTCGGTATGTTTTGGTTTATTGCAGAAGGAACATTTAACTTGGGGCTCCGTTATCTGAGGACCTGCGATCTTTTGTTTTTTGTTTAAAGATGAAGAACCCACAGGAGGAAAAAGCTTCTTAAATTTGCGAGGGGCTAAAGCTACAGCCTTCGGTGCGAAATCCTTCCTAATTTGCTGCAATTGGGACTCAATCTCCAACGCTGTAGTGACAGCGACTTCATAAGTGGGGAGCTTAGCTCCCAGAAGAGCTCTTCGGACGTCCTAATTTAAACCCTGTACGAACTGATTCACCTTTCTTCTCTCGTCTATAAGTATAGAAGGATAGTAGACAATGAGGCGGGAGAACATGGCCTCGTATTGATCAACGGTGAGATTCTCCTGTTTTAAGGCTCGAAATTCAGCTTCTCGTCGATCTTGTACGACCAGGGGGATATATTTGCTTCGGAAGACTGAGAGAAAGTTAGCCCACGTTGGCTCAGTCTGATCAGCTCGCCATCTAGCTTCACTCAGTCTCCACCAGTCCCTGGCTGGTCCTTTAAGGAGATACACGGCATATTCAACTTTCTTTTAATCGGGACACTCAATAACCCTGAACATAGGCTCGAGATCGGCAATCCACTATGTGGCCTTGAGATCATCAGGTTGTCCTTCGAAGCGAAGGGGATTGAGGTTGGGAAACCTGTCGAAATCCTTTGCCTCTGCCTGCTTCCTTTGAGCAGGGGTCGGTTGTGCAGGAGCTACACCCTGTTGAAACATCCTTTGCATGACTTCAAAGAACATGGCAGGATTTAGGGGATTCGGCTGCACGGGCGGTATTGGCTCGGGCTGAGGAGCCGGAGGAGCATTAATGTTGTTGTCATCTTCATGGGGAGGAGAAGGAGGAGCAGCTCTGGTTCTCGGTCTACCACGAGCACGATCCAATTTCCTGTATCAAAAGACTAAATAATATGCATGTTTTGTTAGCCACATGATCATGTCCACACAGGTCACATAACATAAGCATATAGAAGCACATTGTCCTAAAGCCGTTCGACCTAGACAGACTCGACACAACATCAAAACCTAGGTACCAAACCAAGGCTCTGATACCACCTTAAGCTGTGACGTCCCCAACATCACAACCCCCGGACCGAAACGAGCCCCCGAGCGATAGTTAAATACCACCACTCGAAAACCCGCCCCGAACAACGGGATTCCCACAATCTGGCAACAGCAACTCCCCAACAACAATATCAACATCAACAACAACAATAGCAATAACAGGTCATCAACGGAAGCAAATATCAAACATATATATATATATATATCCACTAATCTCATCAAGTTCAAATATCCAAATATCATCACGTCTCAACTTCCATTAATTTTTCAAGTTAGCATGCCAAAATAAATAAGAGTTCAGTCGTAACAAAATATCTACATAGACTGACTCCAAAGACCTGTAAGCCTACACTGCTGCTGCCAGTACCTAACAATCACTCGAACTGCTAACCTGAAGCATGAACCAAAAAGGGGATGTGAGTCAAACAAACTCAGTGAGGAGGGGAGTATACATAAATAAAACATATATTTAATCCACGCTTAGGTTGATAAAAGCAAATCTAGTGCCGATATGCTCTTTTACAATTCAGCTAAGCTTTGTGAATTAAATATTGTTTTAAAACATATTTAATCCACGCTTTGATTAATAGAGAAACGAATCTAATGACGATACTTTCTCTTTATAATCCATCAAAGCTTTGTGAGTTAAATATTAAAGTAAAACATTTTAAAAAACATTTTATTCCCGGCGAGAACGGGCCATCTCCTTATAACTCCCAAAAACATATAATAAATCATTATGAAATCCGTAACACCGTTTGGCTTATCAAGGGAGCTACCCAAGATTTCACCATAACCGACTAATGGCGCCGGTGTAAGTATTATTCAGGCTAGACTACCTCCGACCAGCCATGAACAATACCCTTTGATTATTTGTCAGGTTCTAGAATACCTGCTTATAACCGGCGGATTATGAACCCGGCTTCAACCCTAGACGCACGTCTCCGGGTATCCACCTCTCACATAATCCAGGGCCCAAATACACCCATGAGCGTCCTCAATGGGGTTAAGTATAAGTCATCTCGCTTTTAAAATATTTTAGTGGATCAAAAGGGTCTTTCGAGACAAGGTATGTAACCGTCTAGGGTTTCCCGTCACGTTGCCAATATCTCGAGGCATACGCGCAAGTCCCGAGACCAAATGTTACTTTTAAAAAACAAAATAGTTCTCTTGTTTCTATTTTCAAACCATTTTAGAAAAGATACACATATATCATTTTATATCAAATCCTTTTTATTTCAAATATTGATAACATATAATTGAAATATAAAGGGATAGGGTTTTCGCAAATATTTGTTCAAGCTTCAGTTTAAAACCATTTTTCATCCTCACCTGTAGGCTTTACAAAAGATAACTCGAGGACTCGAAATCAGCTCCGCGAGGTCCCACCTGTAATACACAGGCCTCGAGGTAAGACACGACTCGACAAACCAACCAAATAAGACGCACGGCTATGAAATGCATTTTATGCTCAAAATAACATATTATGTATAAATGCACTTAAACACAACTAAGCTCATTCAAACACATTTAAATACAATCAAATACACATGATATTAAGCTAAATTAAGCATTCAAGTAATATGGAAGCTTGGGAACCAAAATTCAAAGGTTTGTACATGTTACACAAACCACCCCTCGTTTAATACTTTTCATAGCAAAACAACTCCGATTAACCCGAAACTTTCGGCATCTCTTAGTTAATACATTTTAAGATTTTTCATGCCAAAAGAATCGAAAAACGAAGCCAAAAGCTCAAAAATCACTTTTCATCAGCCCCTACATATTTTGCCAAACTTTCATTTTTCAACCCCAAACTCCATAAAACTTCACCTAATTGCTTAATATCATCAACTAATATGAAATACACATCCATTCAAGCATGTAAGATCAATATCCAAACATTGCACATTGATCAAATTTAATAGAAAAATCACAAGTAATGCTACATGCAACCAAAAACCAAACCAAGCTCATCAATCAACCATTATAGCATGTTTCATCACTTCATTAACATATGAGACATTGAAAACCAAAGAATTAAGAGAATCCACAAACTCACCTTGAAGAAGAGAATTGGAGAGAATGAAGAAATTAAAGCTTGATTGCACAAATAACAAGTAGAAGTTTGTTCCTTGGATGATGTAGCACACTTTTGTAGCAAGAAGGATTGAATTTCTTGGTGTCTCAAGGCGGCTAGCAATGGCGGTGGTGAAAGGGGGAGTGAGGGCCGAGAGAGAGAGAGAGAGAGGTTGAAGATGAGAGAATGTGTTGCTTGTTTGGAATAGTGTAGAAAGTTTGAGAGAGAAATATGGTATAATTATATAATTAAAAGTAATGAAATAATAAAAGAAATAAGGATATTTATTATAATTATAGATATTATTTAGAAAGGTCAACAATTGTTGGCTATTTGTATATAATTATACTGGTTAATTCCCAAACCAGTCCGAGAATACAGAAAATTGCTATTCCGGGCTAAAGGGTCGACTTATCGAAATAAGACAATATTACAGTCAAAACGACCGATTTTTAGCCCTCGGTAGCAATACGAAGTTGGAAATTGAAAAATAGTTCTAATATGAAATTTCTTATAAAATCTTCATATTATTCACATATAAAATCACACATTAATTCATATAATTCACATAATTGCAGATAATGCAAACAAGAGCAATTAGTCGGTAAACTTACCGAAGCGCTATAAAAATAGCGGGGCGTTACAAAGACTCACGACCCGCTGTTGCCAACCGACATGAGAGGTGACAACGCCACCTGTCGACCTGAAGTAAGAATTCAAAATAACGAGGGGTGAGTATAAATGATACTCAGTGAAGGTAAAGAGGAACAAGTACGAGCCACGCTTCCGGGTTTTATATATGTATATAGGAAAATACATTTGCTAAATGAAGAAAATCCGGAATGTGCTTCGACTTGCATAACAACAATTAATAAGCAGTAACAATAAAGCATAAATAAAAACAAGTAATATCCCAGCGAGAATGGGCCTGTTCCTCCTTATAACCCCTTCATGTCATTATAAAACTCCATCTCCGGTGTCTGACCCCATAGTGCAACCATGGGCGACGAATTGAATTTCAGGAAAACGTGCAACGGATGCAACGTCCACCATCGCTCCCAACCGTGGCTATCAACTCCTGACGGGCCATGATTGACGCTTAATTTTGGGAAAAGTACGTCGGGCAACACCTTGGACGCTCGTCCCCAAGTGAGACCCTCGAATACCCTCCCGGGCCCTCATTAAAAGAAAAGTTCACTATTTTGCTCGTGTTCAAGAAACAATATAAGTTGAAAGCCAAATGGGCATGTAGGCAATTGTGTGACGACAGAAGGGGTGACTATAAGTTTCATATGTGTCGAGATGTGCTGACGGACTCCCTTAACGACTCCCCTCATAGACCCAACCAAAGTCAAAGTACCACGTTGAAATGAAAGAGTTTTACTTGCCTCTTGAAAACGAAACGATTTAGATATACTTATAGGTATAAGTTGATATCAAAACATTTTTTATTAAAATCATGAAAATATAATTAAATATTTAATAGATGTACAAGAAAGGAAATCAAATCAAAATGAGCACGTAAGGGTAGTTCACAATAATAAAAGAAATCTTTACTCCAGTTGAAAGCATTTTAAAACCCTCACCTGGAAGCACGGGAATGACAAGACACTCAAGCTATTCCTTAAAAGGACGGCCTGAAACTGTCAGACGACAAACCAAATAAGACAAGACACGACGTACAACTCTTAAGGACTGCAACGCATGAAAGACCAAATAATAATCATGTAGTAATTGAAATTACAAGTAAAATGCAATTAAATCCATTAAACGAAAGATACGAAATTAAAGATGCTAAACATGCTCAATTGAAATTCTAATTGCACATTCATGCATAATATATTATAAAGAAGCACTCATGCGATTTTTGGATCATTCGGACAACATTCAAAAATTAGGGAAAAAGTCCTAAATGAAAAAGGCTCGATTCAAGGTCCGAACGAGGTTGGAATTTTGAAAACTTTACGAAATATTCATCCTTGAATCATATGGAAGCTATAGGTGAAAACGGCTCGATTGTAGGGGGTCGTATGCAAAAAGTCAACTTTTATTTTGGCCAATTGACCCCATTACCGTGAGCAACTAAGAAAAAAGGCTGAAAATTTGGTTAAGGCATTCGCACGGGCTAACGCACGGCCTTGTGCACAGTCTTGAGCACGCACTCAAGTCCGTGCAAGCTAAAACAAGGGCGCACTGGCTTGCGCACCGGGGCGTGCAGGCCGGTGCAGGCTTAAGGTGGTGCGCAAGATCGTGTTGGACCGTGTGGTTCAACTTACAGGTGCAGAAAACGCGATTTAAGGTTTTCTCACGAGGGTTTTGTCCTAAAATCAACTAGGGCGAATTCTATAGCTAAAATCAACACATAAAATTCACACTCATGCATTGTACACATTAATAGCTACCATTTGATCCGAACTACACTAAAAATGGTAAACTCTAACCTACAAACCCATCAAATTATCAAATATTCATTTCAAAATAAAAGCTAGAAAATCGAAGGAATTAATGGACGAAATGAATTGGGGAAAGAAGGTTACCGATAGAGAATCGAACGAGGATTGTATAGTTGGTCTCGGAATCTCGATTGGTCGAGCGACGGATTCGGGACGGGATTTTCTTCCTCCTTCTTCCTTCTTCTTCCTTTCTCCTTCTCTTCTCTCTTTCTCTCTCTCGATTTGGTGTGTGAGCAAGAGTGTGCACAAGAGGGTGTAAGTGTGTTCAAGGTGGTGCAAGTGTGTCCAAGAGGGTGTAAGTGTATTTAGGGGGTGTGGGTTCGTTTGAGATTAAAATAAATTCGAGGGGTAGAAAAGGTAATTATAAATGGTTGAGGATATGGAAATAAATTAGAATAAATTAAAATTAGCTAACGAAGCTAATCTTTTCATTTAAAATCCAACGAGGTGTCGAATACTTATTCCGAAAATATATTCCGAAATTTTGGGTAGTTACACATTCGGTGATTTATCATAACATAACATTTCATATTGCTCGGCGAGTCGAGCCCTCAACTCGTCATATCATAACATACCTGAAAACATACCATCCTTATTCCTCCCATATAGCAGAAGGACTGCTAAATCCAAACTGCACAATGTATAGGCATAACAACCTATGTCTCAGTTGACACAAAGTCAACCGCTGCAGGAGCTCAAAGGTTACCACTCCGGCCTCACCCCGTGCTCCCGGTAAACATGGAGTAAGCTACCGAATTCCACCGTAGACCCACTGTCTATCTGGCTTCATCCTATCACCATACTCCGGGGCCCACAAAGACATAACGAACACACATGTCATATCTCGCATTTTCATAACTATCATTTTCCTATTAGAATAGGAATCAAGACATTTAGGTGGCCAAAGGGGTTGTTCGAGACAGGCGGTGTAACGGCAGGAAACACAACGGGTATTCCATCGTCAGGGGGGGGGGGGGGGAATCTGCTCTAATGACTTCACTCAACGAGAAGGTTTGCAAACCCAAAATTACATTTAAATCGAAACATAGTTCGCTTGTCTCTTTTTGAAAACCTTTCGAAATCATATACATAGTACTTTTTTGATATCAAATTCATTGTTCTTAAACTTTATAAAAGTAGTAAGCATAAAATATTTACTAAATATAGTAATACGGGATGAAAACATAAATTTCGCATGTGAGGCTTATTCGATATTAGGGTTGGTACTACGTATGTATTATCGTATAAAATTAACAAAGGAAACCTCACCTGGCGACAACCAAAAGAAAGCCACAAAGTGAAAGCGAACACTCTAATCCACGAGAGTGGAACTTGCAACTGACAAACGACATAACCACATAAGACACACGATGACGCACGGCTCATGCGAAAGCATTAAAACACATTAAACAGTGATTCATATCACTTAGGTTCACATTCTAACAAAATATAGAAATTCAATGAGCAAATCAAGTTAGAATGCGATAAAAACCCATAAATATGCATAAAAGGCAATAAGGAAGCATGCATTCAAGTTTCGGGAAAGACGGACAACGTTTGAAAAGTAGCCAAAAATGCCTAAACGAAAAACACAAAGAACGGGGCCCGAACGAAGTCGAAAAAGTCCAAACTTCATAAAATATGTGGTTCATGATTTATAGGAACTATGGGTGAAATCGGATCTCAAATCGGAGGTCAAACGAAGAAAGTCAACTTTTAAAAATGCCTTTTGACCACCGTTGTAACGACCCGAAATTTCGGATTTATTCCGGAATAATATTTTATTCGTCCTGAAGGCTTTTCGTGAGAATATTCATATTCACGAATAAGTTTTACCCTTGAACCCGCCTTTTATCCAAATTCCCTATTTTACCCGACCCCATTTAATATCCCTTTTTACACAAATACCCCTCTTATATCCATTATTCTCACATAAACCCATACCATTTGAGAAAGAGAGAGAGAAAGAGGAAGAGAAGGAGAAAAGGAGAAATAAGGAGGAGAAAAGAAGAATCGCCCTACCGAGCTCGTTTCTCGCCCGATGGACGAGCCGTGAAAACATGAACGATCCTCACTACATTCTCTAACGGTAATCCTTTTACCCCATTTCATTTCGTTCCCTCTTCATTACGATTTTCGTGGCTTTTGTATAGGAATTTTATAATATTAGGATTTTCGTGTTTAGGAAGAATTACTTGACCATATTACGTGATTCTTGTGCCTATGTGTAGCTTATATGATATATATGATTATATGTGAGAATTAGGATGATTTATGGTGTAAATTATGAGATTTATGGACTTATATGTTGGTGCCCGCGAGAGAGGTTTCGCGATCTGCTGAGTCTGCTGCTCAGTAGATCCACATGAGCGAACGCACGGTCTTGATCAAGACCGTGCAGGTGCCCGTGCGCAGCTCTTTTCAACCTGCACGGGCTTGAGCCCATGCACGAGCCCGTGCGCATGCCCGTTTGCAGCTGCACGGTCTTGGCAGCGTGCTCAAGACCGTGCGGAAGCTTGTGCACCCTTATTTGAGCTTGCACCAGCTTGCCAAGCCCGTGCGCTGGCCGGTGCAACATACTTAGAGGATTTTCTAGCCTTTTCCTTTCTTGCACTTCGGGAATTGGGTCAACCCCACTTATCTAAATGTTGACCTTTCGCATACGACCTCCGAAAATTAATCCGATTTCACCTATAGCTTCCTTGAGCCTCGGGATTAAATATTTTACATAGTTTACAATTTATCCGACCTTATTTGACCGTCAATTGACACCTTTCTCGTTTAGGGATTTTTCCCACTTTTCCCATTTCTTGTCCATTCGATCCCGTTTTCGTGAGAGAGCTTCGTTATATTATTTTCAGCATGTCTACGTGCCCTAATTGCGTTTTAGCATGCCTTAACATTTATTATCTATGTTCTTTTATTATTTAGTATTGCATTAGTAATTCTTTAATTGTCATTCCGTATTTCATATGTCTTTGTATGTTTAATTGTTTAACTTTCCATGTTACGTTTATAGCATGATTAGGGTTCTATATGATTTTTCGTGTGTCATTTATTGTCTCGTGTCTTGCTTTTGTTATTGTCGGTCTCGTTTTCATCCTCTAGGCCTTGTGTATTACAGGTGGGACCAACGAGGGAGAAACTTGACTACCGCTTGCTTTCATAATGTCGTGTCAAGCCAGGTAAGGGTTTAAACTTCTTTTAACTGGGGCAAGGACATAGTCTTATATAGGTTTGCGAAATAAATGACTACCCCGCTTTTATTATTACTTGTTGTACTGCCTTTACTATTCCTTATGTGCTTAGTGAAACCTTTTCATAGCAAAACCTATATGCATAACATTTTACAAACAGTTTCAACTAGAGGCAAGGAAAACCCATTTGTTTTAAACGCGAACTTTGGTCTCTCGACCTCGCAACTATAACCTTGTCTCGAATGGCCCCTTTGGCCTCCCATACCACAATTTCCTATTTTCGAATGGCCTTTTTGGCCACCTAAACTGTCATTGTTTTCAAATGTGACCCTGGACGGTATAATAAAGTGGGTCCGGAGTATACAGGAGGTGAGCCTGGGGACGAGCGTCTAGGGCAAATCCCGATGTGTACTCCAATCCGTATTCGCTTAGGTCGGCCAGGAGGTTAGCTAGCCTGAGTTAGTGCGAGGGTGGCGTTGTAGGCTACACGCTTCCTAAAAAATTCTGATAAGGGTGACGTTGTTAACACGCGTTTCCATAAGATTGTGAGAAGGGTGACGTTGTTAACACGCATTTCCATAATATTCTGATTGGACACATTGACTTTCGGTGGTGGAGTACTTGACTACGTGTTTGCGTGATCTTCATGAATTAGGAGTTATAAGGAGAGGGCCTGTTCTCGCCGGGACACTTTATTGCATGATTGATTGCATTAATTATTTGTCTAAATGATTTACGGCTTTCGTTACAAGTCGAAGCACATTCCGGTTTTCTTCAGTTAGTATATGTATTTCCCTATATATATATAAAACCCGGAAGCGTGACTCGAACTTGCCCAACTTGAGCCTCCTTTATTGTTCAAACTATTTAGTTGAATTACGAGCCGTATTCACTTATCATTTCCAACTTGCTTATATCATGCCTTTTGAACTTGTATCGGCCTCGTGACTCAACTAATATTCTTTCAATTTATCGGCTTGATATTGCGTGCAAATGTTTTAAAGGATCCAGTTCGTCAACCTTTTCGTGTTTTCCAAGCAAGCCGAACCCGATTGTTGCTTTGTGTCGTTTTTACAACTTATATTGTTATTTATATTCTTTCTCAAAACGAGCAACATTCACTACTTTTGGTTTTAAAAGCTAAATGACGAACTGTGATCAACACCCCCTTACTGAGTATCCTTTATACTCACCCCTGCTATTTTAGTTCTTGCTTCAGGTAGACAGGTGGCGACGTCACCTATCTTGTCAGTCGGCATCAGTAGGTCTAGATAGGCTCAGTCTCGTTGTCTGGTTTGTCTTGTCAGTGGTCCCAACAACTATCGAGTCTTGATTTATTGTATTTAAATACTTTCGTACTCTTTACCGCTTTATTTACCTTATGTATCTTATGTGCCCCTGATGTGGGATATTTGACGATATCTAGGATTGCACAGGGTAGCCTAGTTGAGCCATGGATGGCATTATCTGCCTATGAATATTTTGTATCTTGATTTATAAATGTTTATTGATATTATGTTAGCCTTGTAGGCTTTTATGGAATTTAATTGTTTACCTTAATCGCTTCCGCATTTCTCTGCTCTTTTGTGGTCGTTGTTGGGATGGTTGTCGCTGTTGCCGATGGTTATTGCTTGAGTGCCGTTCGCCGGAGTGGGTTTTTGAGTTGAGGCCCCTCGCTGAAGCTCCGGAATCCGTTTCGGTGCGGATGTGGCGTTCCTTCATCAGCGGGCGCTACAACCATTGCCGAGAGCAACAATTTGAAAATGGAGAAAGTTTGGTTAAGGCATACGCACGGCCTTGAGCGCGTTCTCAAGGCGGTGCAAACACCCGCACTGGCCTGCATACCGGCGTGTGCACGGGGGTGCGCAAGGCCATACAAAGGAAAAAATGGACGCAGGGTCTTGGCGCATGGTCTCAAGACCATGCGTAAGACCGTGCAGATTATCAGAATAGCAGAAAATCGCAGAAATGAAAAACCCTCGCGGGAATGAACTAAAAATCAATATTTAACCAATCAATCATGTGAATCCCAAGCTAATACTCACATATGATGTTCTCCTAATCATCATCTACCTATAGAACCAATAAACACGAAAAACCATCCACAAAATCATCCAAAATCGACACATACACAATATTTGCACATTTTGGAGGAAATTCAGAAAAACGAGACATAGAGTGCATAAAAACGGATTGGAATTAGAGAGTTACCAGTAGAGGAGATCGATAGGGTCGCGTAGGTGTTAACAGTTCGAAAATCCATCGAGAGACGAGTCTGGCACGATTGGTTGAAGCTTTCCTCTTCTTCTTTCTCTTTTTTCTCTTTCTTCTCTTTGATGTGTGCGTGAATGAGAGAGAGAGAGATGAGGGTTGGAGACTAAGTCAAAAATTTGACTTGAGTTTACAAACGAAGGGGCACTCTCATAATTTATAAAACTTGCTCAAAAATACAAGTTTTCCAAATAAAACAAAATTACAGTCAAAGTTCACAAAATGAAACGCACATTGACATGTCGTGGTTTAAATACCAAAATTCACTCATTTATGAAATTGTTATATAAATCACATAATAATTAATAAAATAAATCATAAATTGCGTAAGAAAATCGGTTCGGGTTCCCGGTTCATAACTCGAATTTTTGGGGCGTTACAATCACCCCTCCTTATGAGAATCTGGTCCCCAGATTCTACTGATTAGAGTCAAACAACTCTGGGTGAAACTTACGTGTTTTCATTCGGATCTCTCACGAAGCTTCTTCGATTGTCCGTTCTGTGAAGGAACTAATAGGAGGTATCTAGCGGATTGCACAACTTCAAGCTTGTTTGGGGTTCTTGTAAATAGCATTTGAGTAGAACTTGAGCTATCTCCATTTATTGTCGAAAGGCCTGAATTTGATCGATAGTTCCTTCGAGAAATCCCAGATAAATGTGTAATGGTAATTATCATCTTAGACCTTCAGTAGTCCAGACACGAAGTCCATGGTGAATTCATTCCCAATCCCACATAGGGATAAGTAGTAGTCGTAGCTAACCCCTCAATCTTTGATGCTCGGCTTTGATCTGCTGACAAGTCAAGTATCTCCTAACTTAATCGAGTAAGTCTCTTCTTTTCAACTGTTCGAATCATGGGTCCGAGGCTTATATTGGGAAGTATTGGGGTTACCAACACAAGGCTGAAACTCTGGATTTATTCTTTGCTCGAATTGTCTGACTCGGGATCCATTCTTTTGCAATCTTGGCATTTTAGATTCTTCAACCCAATTCTGACTGGGTCGCAAGGCTATGAATGAAATTATTCAAAATGGTGCAAGTCCAATTCAGTTTAGCCTCTTTGTGACACGCTCGTGATTTGGTTCAAAGTGCCAACTACGATATTCACTTTTCCCAACGAACACTGATTCTTGCAATCGTAGTCCTCAAACATTTTCCATTGACGACGTTGGGGTTGGTTCACCTTCTTTTGAGTAAATAAGTGTTGAAACTACCCTGAGTACATATTTCAAAAATTTAAAGTACTACCCTGAGTAATCAAGGTACACTATAGACTGGAACAAAGTATAAATTCCAATAAAACAAGTTTTCATAATATGTGGGAGAAATAGAAAAATCGAGTACTGGAAAATGTGTATCGAGTACTTAGGTGCAAAATTAGAGTACTCATTTTCCGATTCAAAGTATAAAATATAATATAACAGGTATTGCGATATATTATTTATTATTGTAAAAGATCCCACGAGGATGTCAAGAAGAATTCCCTGGAACTCTGGAATTCCCAAAATCTTATTTATTTTTCAATGCATGGAAATGTAGAGAATCGAGTACATATTTAAAACGTTTAAAGTACTAGCCTGAATAATCAAGGTACACTATAGACTGGAACAAAGTATAAATTTTAATAAAATAAGTTTTCATAACATGTGGCAGAAATAGAGAATCAAGTATTGAAAAATGGGTATCAAGAACTTAAATGCAAAATCAGAGGACTCATTTTCCGAATCAAAGTATAAAATACAATATAACAGGTATTGCGATATATTGTTTATTATTACCAAAGATCCCACGTGGATTGCAACAAGAATTCTCAGGAACTTTGGAATTCCCAAAAGCACATTTATTTTTCATATATTTTCATTACAGACCATGCGTGGAAATGTAGAGAATCGAGTACAGATTTCAAACATTTAAAGTACTACCCTAAGTAATCAAGGTACACTATAGACTGGAACAAAGTATAAATTCCAATAAAACTAGTTTTCATAATATGTGGGAAAAATAGAAAAATCGAGTACTGGAAAATGGGTATCGAGTACTTAGTGCAAAATTAGAGTACTCATTTTCCGATTCAAAGCATAAAATATAATATAACAGGTATTGCGATATATTATTTATTATTATAAAAGATCCCACGAGTATGTCAAGAAGAATTCCCTGGAACTCTGGAATTCCCAAAATCTTATTTATTTTTCAATGCATGGAAATGTAGAGAATCGAGTACATATTTAAAATGTTTAAAGTACTAGCCTGAGTAATCAAGGTACACTATAGACTGGAACAAAGTATAAATTCTAATAAATAAGTTTTCATTACATGTGGCAGAAATAGAGAATCGGGTACTGAAAAATGAGTATCAAGTACTTTGATGCAAAATCAGATGACTCATTTTCCGAATCAAAGTATAAAATACAATATAACAAGTATTGCGATATATTGTTTATAATTACAAAACATCCGACGTGGATGTCAAGAAGAATTCCCTGGAACTCTGGAATTCCCAAAATCACATTTATTTTTCATATATTTTTATTACAGACCATGCATGAAAATGTACAGAATCGAATACAAATTTCAAACGTTTAACGTACTACCCTGAGTAATCAAGGTACACTATAGACTAGGACAAAGTATAAATTTCAATAAAACAAGTTTTCATAATATGTGGCAGAAATAGAGAATCGAGTACTGGAAAATGAGTATCAAATACTTAGGTGCAAAATCAGAAGACTCATTTTCCGAATCAAGTATAAAATACAATATAACAGGTATTGCGATATTGTTTATTATTACAAAAGATCCCACGTGGATTGCAACAAGAATTCCTGGAACTCTGGAATTCCCAAAATCACATTTATTTTTCATATACTTTTATTACAGACCACGTGGTAATGTAGAGAATCGAGTACAGATTTCAAACATTTAAAGTACTACCCTGAGTAATCAAGGTACACTATAGACTGGAACAAAGTATAAATTCCAATAAAACAAGTTTTCATAATATGTGGGAGAAATAGAAAAATCGAGTACTGGAAAATGGGTATCGAGTAGTTAGGTGCAAAATTAGAGTACTCATTTTCCGATTCAAAGTATAAAATATAATATAATATAGGTATTGCGATATATTATTTATTATTATAAAAGATCCCACGAGGATGTCAAGAAGAATTCGCTGGAACTCTGGAATTCCTAAAATCTTATTTATTTTTCATATATTTTTATTACAGACATGCATGAAAATGTAGAGAATCGAGTACATATTTCACACGTTTAAAGTACTAGCTTGAGTAATCAAGGTACACTATAGACTGGAACAAAGTATAAATTCCAATAAAATAAATTTTCACAATATGTGGCAGAAGTAGAGAATCGAGTACTGAAAAATGGGTATCAAGTACTTAGATGCAAAATCAGAGGACTCGTTTTCCGAATCAAAGTATAAAATACAATATAACAAATATTAAGATATATTGTGTGTTCTTACAAAAAATCCCACGACGATGTGAAGAAGCATTCCTTAGAACTCTGGAATTTCTAAAATCACATATATTTTTACTACAGACCATGCATGGAAATATAGAAAATCGAGTACAGATTTCAAACATTTAAAGTACTACCCTGAGAAATCAAGGTACACTATAGACTTGAACAATGTATAAATTCTAATTAAACAAGTTTTCATAATATGTGGCAGAAATAGAGAATCGAGTACTCGAAAATGGGAATCAAGTATTTAGGTGCAAAATCAAAGGACTCATTTTCCGAATCAAAGTATAAAATCCAATATAACAGGTACTGCGATATATTGTTTATTATTACAAAATATCAAACGAGATTGTCAAGAAGAATTCCATGGTACTTTGAATTCCCAAAATCACATTTAGTTTTCATATATGTTTACTACAGACCATGCGTGGAAATGTTGAGAATCGATTACAGATTTCAAATGTTTAAAGTACTGCCCTTAGTAATCAAGGTACACTATAGACTATAAAAAAGTATAAATTCCAATAAAATAAGTTTTCATAATATGTTGCAGAAATAGAGAATCGAGTACTGGAAAATGGGTACAAAGTATTTTGGTGCAAAGTTAGAGTACTCATTTTCCGAATGAAAGTATGAAATACAATATAACAGCTATTTCGATATATTGTTTATTATTACAAAAGATCATACGAGGATGTCAAGAAGAATTCCCAGAAACTCTGGAATTCCAAAAAGCACATTTATTTTTCATATATTTTTTATTACAGACCATGTGTGGAAATGTAGAGAATCGAGTACAGATTTCAAACTTTTAAAGTACTACCCTGAGTAATCAAGGTACACTACAGACTGGAACAAAGTATAAATTCTAATAAAATAAGTTTTTATAATATGTGGTAGAAATAGAGAATCGAGTACTGGAAAATGGGTATCAAGTACTTAGGTGAAAAATCAGAGTACTCGTTTAAAGAATCAAAGTATAAAATACAATATAACAGGTATTACGTTATATTGTTCATTATTACAAAAAATCCCACGAGGATGTCAAGAAGAATTCCCAGAAACTCTGGAATTCCAAAAATCACATTAATTTTTATATATTTTTATTACAGACCATGCGTGGAAATGTAGAGAATCGAGTACATATTTCAAACTTTTAAAGTACTACCCTGAGTAATGAAGGTACACTACAGACTGGAACAAAGTATAAATTTCAATAAAATAAGTTTTTATAATATGTGGCAGAAATAGAGAATCGAGTACTGGAAAATGGGTATCAAGTACTTAGGTGAAAAATCAGAGTACTCGTTTACAAAATCAAAGTATAAAATACAATATAACAGGTATTACGTTATATTGTTTGTTATTACAAAAAATCCCACAAGGATGTCAAGAAGAATTCTCCGGAACTCTGGAATTTCCAGAATTTTTCATATATTTTTATTAGAGACCATGCGTGGAAATGTAGAGAATCGAATACAAATTTCAAACGTTTAAAGTACTAACCTGAGTAATCAATGTACACTATAGACTGGAACAAAATTTAAATTCCAATAAAATAGGTTCTCATAATATGTGGCAGAAATAGAGAATCGAGTACTGAGAAATGGGTATCAAGTACTTAGATGCAAAATCAGAGGACTCATTTTCCAAATCAAAGTATAAAATACAATATAACAAGTATTGCGATATATTATTTATTATTACAAAAGATCCCACGTGGATTGCAACAAGAATTCCAAAAATCAGATTTATTTTTCATATATTTTTATTACAGACCATGCGTGGAGGTTCTCGACGAAGGAGGAGACGAGATGACCCTCCATCCCCGCTTCCTCTTGATGTGGACATTCCAAATTCCATTCAAGCTAAGATTTTTCGCCGAATGCATGAACGCCCGGTTATCTCTACCAAATTCCTCGATATAGAAGCCTTGGGAAGTTTGGGACTCGGCCACGGTATAGCCCGGTACATTGAAGATGTGGGTTGGACCACATTTTTGGATATTAGGAGGAATTCATATCCACGACTCGTCTACGAATTTATTGCAACACTCCAAGTAGTTCGTCATCAAGACGACGCCGAATTACCATTCAAGATCGAATTTCGAGCTTTCAATGAAGAATATGAGCTTACACTACGGCAATTGACAACGCATTTCGGACTACCCATTCGGGGGATGATAAGCCGAGAAGTAGGATGGTCTGAAGCCGAGGCGTGGAGAAATGTCTCCACTTCTAGAAGGTCCTTCCAACAAGGAAAGTCACAGGCAACCGACCACATCAATCCCGCCTTGAGAACTTTCCATCGATTCCTTTCATGCACCGTTTTTGCCCGAGGAGATAGCTACGGTTCTATCAACTTGGATGAACTCTATGTTTTGGATTGTGCGGTCCGAAGAGAGTCGGTCAACGACATTATGTTTTTCCTGAGATACGTGGAGTACGTGGGCACCCGCCCGAAGGGAGAAATTAGGATTGGATCCTACATTACTGCAATCCTTGAGTGTGCCAACGTGACCAGTATGGACCGAATGGCCCCAGCGGGGGGAGACGACGCAACCACTACCTACAAATAATTCGCCCAGATAAAGCTTTGCAAGAAAGTTAAAGGGCGTCATACTAGGTATGTGCCGATGACGGCAGAGGAAGCTGCCGCCGAGAGTGACGACGATGTCGAGGAGGACATCCGAGCAGGAGGTCATCCAGAAGAGGACCAACAAGAGATTGAGGAACAAATGCTCGAGCAACTATATGAAGCAGGAGGCTTCGATCCTCAACAGGTCCTGTACGTGCCTAATCCTCCTAGAGCCAAAGAGGCTCACACCCGACACAGCACCAGGCTGGATCCTCACAATGGGATAGACTAAGTGAGGAGCAGTGGACCCGGTACCAACAATCGGAGTCGGAGACTCGAAATCGGTGGGAGGCCGATAAGTGGACGGTTTGGGGAAACCGCTTCACAACCCTCTTGGACACATTTGCACCATCTTGAACACACTTACACCCCTTGTGCACACTCTCTTGCACACTCTTGCTCACGCCCCAAAATTGAGAGAGAGAAAGAGAGAAGAGAAGGAGAAGGGAGGGAGAAGGAAGAAGGAGGAAGAAATCTTGTCCCGACTCTATCGCTCGATCAATCGAGATTCCGAGACCAACTATACAATCCTCGTTCGATTCTCTACCGGTAACATTCTTTCCCCAATTCATTTCGTCCATTAAATCTTTCAATTTTTAGCTTTTATTTTGAAATGACTATTTGATATATTTGATGAGCTTGTAGGTTAGAGTTACCATTTTTAGTGTAGTTCGGATCAAATGGTAGCTATTAATGTGTATAATGCATGAATATGAATTTTATGTGTTGATTTTAACTATAGAATCCACCCTACTTGATTTTAGGACGAAATCCTCGTGAGAAAACCTTAAATCACGTTTTTCTGCACCTGTAAGTTGAACCACACGACCCAACGCACGGTATTGGCAAGACTGTGCGCCAGGCCGTGCACCACCCTTTATGCTTGCACCGGCCTGCGCACCCCGGTGTGCAAGCAAGTGCGCCCTTGTTTGAGCTTACACGGTCTTGAGTGCGTGCTCAAGACCATGTGCCAGGCCGTGTGTTAGCCCGTGCGAATGTCTTAACCAAATTTTCAGCCTTTTTCCTTCGTTGCTCACGATAATGGGGTCAATGGGCCAAAAATAAAAGTTGACTTTTTGTATACGACCCCCTAAAATCGAGCCTTTTTCGTTTAGGACTTTTTCCCCAATTTTTGAATGTTGTCCGAATGATCCGAAAATCGCATGAGTACTACTTTATAATATATTATGCATGAATGTGCAATTAGAATTTCAATTGAGCATGTTTAGCATCTTTAATTTCGTATCTTTCGTTTAATGGATTTAATTGCATTTTACTTGTAATTTCAATTACTACATGATTATTATTTAGTCTTTCATCCGTTGTAGTCTTTGAGAGTCGTGTGTCGAGTCTTGTCTTATTTGGTTGTCGTCTGTCAGTTTCAGGCCGTCCTTTCAAGGAATAGCTTGAGTGTCTTGTCCTTCCCGTGCTCCGAGGTGAGGGTTTTAAAATACTTTCAACTGGAGTAAGAATTTCTTTTAATTATTGCAAACTACCCTTAACGTGCTCATATTGATTTGATTTCCTTTCTTGTATATCTATTAAATATTTAATTATATTTTCATGAGTTTAATAACAAACGTTTTGATATCAACTTATACCTATGAGTATATCTAAACCGTTTTGTTTTCAAGAGGCAAGTAAACTCTTTCGTTTCAAGCGTGACACTTTGACTTAGGATTTGGGTCTATAGGGGAAGTCGTTAGGGGAGTCCGTCAGCACATCCCGACATGTATGAAACTCATGGTTACCCCCTTTGTCGTCACACCCTTGCCTAAATGCCCGTTTGGCATTCAACTTATAATGTTTTTCAAACGCGAGTAAAATATTGGACTTTTCTTTTATTGAGGGCCCGGGAGGGTATTCGAGGGTCTCACTTGGGGAAGTGCGTCCAGGGCGTTGCCCGAGGTACTTTTCCCAAAACTAAGCGTCAATCGTGGCCCGTCAGGAGTTGATAGCCACGGTTGGGAGCAATGGTGGGCGTTGCATTCGTTGCACGTTTTCCTAAAATTCAATTCGTCGTCCGTGGTTGCACTATAGGGTCAGACACCGGAGATGGAGTTTTATATTGACTTGAAGGGGATATAAGGAGGAATAGGCCCATTCTCGCTGGGATATTAATTGATTGTAGTTATGCTTTAATTTCATTATTGTATTGCTAATTATTGAAGTTAATGCAAGTCGAAGCACATTCCGGTTTTTCTTCAATTCTGCAAATGTACTTTCTTATATATGTATAAAACCCGGAAGCATGACTCGTACTTGTTCCCTCTTTACCTTCACTGAGTATCGTTTATACTCACCCCTCGTTATTTTTAATTCTTACTTCAGGTCGACAGGTGGCATTGTCACCTCTCATGTCAGTTGGCAATAGCGGGCCGTAAGTCTTGGTCTTCGTGTCCTTTGGTAACTGTCGGTAGTGTCCAACAACAGTCTGTCTTTACTTAATTGAATTAAATCGTTTTATTTAGTAGAAATGGATATATTAATGATTATTGAGATTCGATGATGTTGATGAATTGTTGAATATTGTTTATGTTAATTGATGCCCCGTGTGGCTTTGAATGTTTAATTGATATGTATATGTTAAGCTTCCGCACTCTGTTATTTCTGTTGGTTGTTGTTGGACTAGGTTGGTTGTTGTTGGACTAGGTTCGTTGTTGCCCGTATAGATTGAGTGCTTGTCGTTCGCCAGGATGGATTTTTAAATGGGGTACATCTACCTCGTTTGGGAGTTCGTCTCGGTGCGGATGTGTAGCGCCCCAAAAATCCGAATTATTATCCGGTATGTCCGAATCGTTTATTTACGCAATTTAATTATTTATTTGATAATTATTATGTGATTTATATTACAATTTCATAAATGAGTGAATTTTGGTATTTAAACCACGACATGTTAATGTGCCTTTAATTTCATGAACTTTGACTGTAACTATGATTTATTTGGGCAACTTATGTTTTTGAGCTATTTGATAAAATTACGAAAATGCCCCTTCGTTTCTCAAACCAAGTCAACTTTTTGACTTAGTCTCACCTTCTCTCTCTCTCCCTGATTCACGCACAAAACAAGAGAAGAGAAGAAGAAAAAGAAAGGAAAAGGAGAAAAAGAAGAAAAAGAAAGGAAAAGGAGAAAAAGAAGAAAAAGCTTCGATTGATCGTCCCGACTTCGTTTCCCGACCGAATGCCGAGCCGTGAAAACCTACGAACTCCTCACGATCTCTTCTACGAGTAAGCTTCTCACACCTTTCGCGATTAATGCCTCCTATGATTTGTTTTTCTAGTTTTTGTGAATAGTTGCACATTTAGGTTAAATGTTGATTTTGAATGATTCTATGGATGGATTTACGTAGTTATTGGTTTTATAGGTAGATTAGATGTTGTATATCGTTATATGTAAGTCTTAACTTGAGATTTGCATGATTGATTGGTTAAATATCGATTTTTGGTTCATTCCCGCGAGTTGTCTTCGTTTCTGCAATTTTCTGCTGTTCTGAGAATCCGCACGGCCTTGCGCACGGTCTTGAGACCATGCGCCAAGACCGTGCGTCCACTTTAGCCTTTGCACGGTCTTGCACACGCCAGTGCGCAGGCCAGTGCAAGTGCTTGTACCGGCTTGAGAATGCGCTCAAGCCCGTGCGCGCGCCCGTCCCCAAGGCCATGTGTATGCCTTAACCAAAATTTCTCCATTTTCAAAATGTTGCTCTCGGTAATGGGAGTCAAAGGGCAATTAAAAAGTTGACTTTCTTCGTTTGACCTCCGATTTGAGATCCGATTTCACCTATAGTTCCTATAAATCATGAAATGTATATTTTAGGAAGTTTGGATTTTTCTGACTTCGTTCGGGCCCCGTTCTTCGTGTTTTTCGTTTAGGTATTTTTGGCAATTTTTCAAATGTTGTTCGTTTCTTCCGAAAATTGAATGCATACTTCCTTGTTGCCTTTTATGCATGATTATGAACTTTTATCGCATTCTAGCTTGATTTGCTTATTGAATTTATATATTTGTTAGAATGTGAACCTAAGTGATATGAATGACTGTTTAACGTGCTTCTGTGTGTTTTAATGCTTTCGTTGAAGCCGTGCGTCGTCGTTAGTCTTATGTGGTTGTGTCTTTGTATTTTTGCAGACGATACTCCCATGGAGTAGTGCACCGGTCTTGCATTCATCCTTTCTTTTTGATTGGCCAACGGGTGAGGCTTTCCGTTTCTGACTCCGATACTTATATGTATATATATAATTACGCCTCTCCCATATAAGCTTTGGTTTAAGTTTTGTTTTCATACCGTCTATATATATACTTAGTAAATATTTATGCTTATTGTGTTTATTCGATTTATAGAAAATATTTTGATATGAAAATCTACTACATATACCTTTTGAAATATTTGCAAAAGAGACATGTTGTAGCGTCCCGAAAATCCGAATTACATTCCGGTATGCCCAACTCATTTATTTATGCATTTTATTATTTTATTTGATATTATTATGTGATTTTATAACTATTTACATGAATGATTGAATTTTGATATTTAAATCACGACATGTCAATGTGCGTTTAATTATATGAATTTTGACTGTAATTATGTATTATTTGGACAACATGAGTTTTCGAACTTATTTTGTAAAACTTACAAAAATGCCCTTTCGATTCTCAGCCCAAGTCAAATTTTGACTTAAGTCTTATCTCTCTCTCTCTCACCTCATTCACGCACAAAGAAGAGAAGAGGAGAAGAAAAAGAAAGAAAAAGGAGAAAAAGAAGAAAAAGCTTCAATCGATCGTGCCGGACTGGTTTCTCGACGAATTTTCGAATCGTTTACGCCTACGAACTCCTCACGATCTCTTCTACGGGTAAGCTTCTCACGTCTTTCTCGATTAATGCCTCCATTGCTGTAACGCCCCACATTTTTGGGTAAACTAAAGCTGGTAAGAATTCCTAAGATAACGGGACAAGTTTGGAAAACTCGATCGGGATATATGTGCTTATGTGATATTTGCGTGTTTTATATGAATTTTCATAAATACTATAATTTGTGAATTTAAATTATTCTATGACAATGTGCGTTTAAAATGATGAGTTTTGACTATAATATGTCCTATTTATGAAGTTTTGCGAAATTACGAAAATGCCCTTTCGATTTTTCACTTAAACCTCAGGTTTTCTTTTTATTCTCTTTTCCTTTCCTTTTCTTAATTACACTTAGCCCCAACGAGAGAAAAGAAAGAGAAAAAAAGAAAGAATTTCCTTAAAACTTCAATTCGATCTTTCGAGTTCGTTTCTTAACCAAATTTCAACCCGTAAGAACCTACGTGACCCTTGTAACATGCTCTACATGTATTATTCAGGTTCCATTCGATTCCGTTGTGGTTTGAGTATGTTTTGGATAAATTGTTTCGAAATTGGATTTTTCGGTAGTTTGATCGTTATACTCCGTAGTTTTCGATGATTCTTGATCCTATGTGTTGCCATTGTGATCTTTGATGTTTGTTGAAGTTTGTAGTATGAAAATCTGATTGAAAATGGGGTTTTGGTGAAGATTTGATGAAATTCTGATACTTCTGTGCGAAGTTCTTCGCGTTCTGCTGAAAATTCGCGAAAACATGGTGCACACGGCCTTGCAACAGGCCGTGTAGCAAGACCGTGCGCCATTTTCCAACTCACATGGTGTAACGCCCCCAAATTGAGAGCCACCCACACGGCCTCATGTCACGGCCATGTGGTGAGGCCGTGAGAGTGATGCTCACGGCCTTGCAACAGGTTGTGTGGACAGGCCGTGTGAGTTGATTTCCGTCCCACATCGGAAATTCAGATGTAATTCGAAGGGTTTATAAGTTAGAACTCATGTACAATCAATATGGATTAATCCCTTTTGGCAAGTGCTTCATAAAGCCAAACTTTAGGGTTGTGCACAGTGGATTCGAAGCTTATACCCGCGCGTCCAACGGGCGCCGTCGTGAGGATTGTTCTCCTCTCCGCGCCCGGGGGTTTTGACAAGTGGTATCAAAGCCAACCGTCAGATAGGGAATGCATGTTCTACACCGTCCGTGTCACCAAGAAAGGGGCAAAGCGTGTAGTAGGGCACCTTCTTCTCCACTGGCGGGGAGCCATGGGCCTATGTCACGGCGTAATGGGGACATTATGCTCCGAAGGAGGGACGAATTGTAACGCCACCAAATTGAGAGCCACCTACACGGCCTCATATCACGGCCATGTGGTGAGGCCGTGAGAGTGATGCTCACGGCCTTGCAACAGGTTGTGTGGACAGGCCGTGTGAGTTGATTTCCGTCCCACATCAGAAATTCAGATGTAATTCGAAGGGTTTATAAGTTAGAACTCATGTACAATCAATATGGATTAATCCCTTTTGGCAAGTGCTTCCTAAAGCCAAACTTTAGGGTTGTGCACAGTGGATTCGAAGCTTATACCCGCGTGTCCAACGGGCGCCGTCGTGAGGGTTGTTCTCCTCTCCGCGCCCGGGGATCGTGACACATGGCCTTGCATCAGGCCGTGTGTGTAGGTCGTGCGTGTTCCCAAAAATGCACATGGCCTTGCACAAGGCCGTGCAAGAGGCCGTGTGTCCCGGTTTCAAAACATAAGTCTCTGGAAGTCAAAATTTGGGAATTCTACTTTCTTCGTTTGATATTATTTTCAAAATCCGACTTCACCATTAAGTTCGTAGTGCTTTAAAACTTAATAATCCATAGAGTTTGAATTTTTCCAATACCGTTTGATCGTGAAACGAACCGATTTCCGTTTAAGGAATTATACGCTATTCGCAATTCTTTTCCGATTGCTTTGAAACTTGAATTTATGCTTCTTTATAGTACTTTACGCACGTCTATGAAACCTAATTGTGTTTAAGCATGATTTATAGTTTTAAAGTTTGATATTTCATTCGTTTCATTGAATAATTTCCCCAATTGCCCTTCTTTGATTTAATTAAGTGCTTTATTGCATTAAAAGTAAGCCGTGCGTCGTGTTGTCGTCTTACATGGTTGTGTCGTATTTGGTTTCAGGTGGTAGTTCTTCTGGGCAGTAGTTGGTCTTCTTTCTTTTGCCCTTTTTGCAGGATTATCCATGTAGCGGGCGCCCCTAACGGGTAACGCACGCCCCGCACCGAGCCCCGACCCGAAGCCGGAATGGGATCCGACCCGAATCGAAACCCGGCGAACGGCAAGCATTTACTCAATTACTAGGCGGGGTTTTAAAAAAAAACAATGAGACAGAAGTGCGGAAGCGAAATAATCAAACATTAAAGCATAAAAATTTCACAATTATTAAAGCCCACCAAGGCTAACGAAATTCACTTAATTAAATAACAAACGGGTTCGGTACAATATCCCGATAATTATATAATAACGGGTTCAATATACAAAATCCCGAATACATTCTAAAAAATCCTAAAATCAAAAGACATAAATCATAGCCATACTGAATGAGAGTTATACATGAACAAAAGAATGCAACTCAAAGACGCGACGACGACGACGACGAAGATCCCGCCTAGTATCCTGAAACCAGTACAGGGGTAAAACAGAGGGGGTTAGTCAAACGACTAAGTGAGGAGGGAATGATAATGTATATATTACAAAACGGAAAATAAATCACCAATTTTAAATTAAAAGAAATCAACATAAAAGAAATGTTTTCGTAATCGGGTGGTGATTTAACATAAAACATAACATATCTTATGACTCAGCGAGTCGAGCCCTGAACTCCAATAACCAAACATAAAAACCGGAAACCACCCTTATTCCTCCAATGTAGACGGACCGCTAAATCCGAACTACGCGTAACTTACTAGAATAACTCAGGTACTCAAAGGGCTGCCACTCCGGCCTCACCCCGAGCTCCCAAATGGAGGAAACCATAGGATTTACGCCGTAGACCCGACGTCTACCGACTTCATCCTATCGCTCTTACTCCGGGCCCAAACGATCATGCAAACATTTCATAACTCGCTTTTCAAACATTTCGGGTTGGCCAAAAGACCGTTCGAGACATGACATATGCGAGGCCAAAGGCCAAAGTTCGCCTTAGAAAACAAAAGGTTTTACATGTCTCTTTCATAAACATTTCGAAAACTATACGTAATACTTTTTCATATCAAATAATTTTCGATAAATCAAATGAACGTAATAATCATAATTATCTACTAAGTATATATATATAAACGGTGTGAAAATCAAAACATAAACGAGGTTTATATGGGGAGAGGCTTATTTATATATATACTTAATAATACTGGAAACAGAAACGGAAAGCCTTACCTGGCTATGCAAAATGAACAAAAGGAGCAAGAACCGGCGCTACTCCACAGGAGTATCGTCTGCAAAATACCAAGACACAACCAAATAAGACTAAAGACGACGCACGGCTTATACGAAAGAATTAGAACACATAGAAGCACGTTATACAATTAAATAAATCACTTAGGTTCAAATTCTCAAACGAAAACAGAGTAAATCGCAAATTTAAAAATGTAAATCAATTCCAAATGCAACGAAACTTTAGGGACATGCTTAGAATATCATAAAGAAGCATGCATTCGAATTTCGGAAAAATCGGACTTCACATGCAAAAGTTAGAAAATTTAACGAAAACTTAAAATGCACTATTCACATACCCGAACATGTCGTAAATTCATAAATCATGCAATTCCTATCTATATCATACATATCAAATACACGAGCGAAGAAAGAATTCGGAAAAGACGAGCCGAAGCGGGACCCGTAGGCCAATTTGTACCCTGACTTACAGAAGGTTAGGGCACTGTTCGAGCCTTCCACACGGCCTTGTGCACGGCCGTGTGGCGAGGCCGTGCACGATCAAGAAACGCGCACGGCTTCATGCACACGGCCTCAAGGCCGTGTGTACAGCCCGTGCGCAATCCTTCCATGCGCACGGCATCATGCACACGGCCTCGAGGCCGTGTGCACAAGCCCGTGTGCGATCAAAATGAGCAGAAACTCGCAGACAGAAAATCATACGCGAAAATCAAACCCTAATCCAACAATTAATCACTAAAACATGCAAATAAAACCCTAATTCTCACATATAATGATCTACAATACATAAGCTACACGTAGAAACAATAAACACGAAAATCCAACCACAATTTCTATCAAAATCATATAAAACCTAAATTATTCAACTATAATCAAAAATCCAAAAATCGAAGTAATGAAGGCATTAAATGAAAAATTTCGAGAGAGCATACACGTAGATGAGATCGCGAGGAGTTCGTAGACGTAAACGGCTCGAAAATCCGTCGGGAAACGAAGTCGGAACGATCGTTGGAATCTCTTTCTTCTTCCTTCTCTTTTTCTTTCTTTCCTTCTTCTCCTTTGCTTGTTTGTGCGTGAATGGCAAGTGTGAGAGAGAGAGATTGAGACTTAGTCAAATCTTGACTAAGGTTTAGAAACCGAAGGGGCAAAGTCGTAATTTTGCAAAATAAGTTCGAAAACTCACGTCGTCCAAATAACATGTAATTACAGTCAAAATTCATATTATTAAACACACATTGACAATTTGTAATTTAAATACATAATCTCAATCATATACGAAATAATTCTAGAATTACATAATAAATATCAAATAAATATTAAATTACACAAATATCCGATTCGGACATACCAAATTAATAATTCGGATTTTCGGGGCGTTACAATCACCCCTCCTTATGAGAATCTGGCCCCCAGATTCTACTCATCCGACTGAAATAATTCCGGGTGAAACTTGCGCATCTTGTCCTCGCTCTCCCATGTAGCTTCTTCGGTTGTCTGATTTCTCCAAAGGACTTTGACAAGAGAAATCTCTCGGTTGCGCAGAGCTTGAGTCTTCTTATCCAATATCTTCACCGGCTTCGAAACAAAAGTCAAATCCGGCTCTAGTTCAATTTCCTCAACAGGAAGGATCTCGGACTCATTTGGGAAGTATTTCCGGAGTTGGGAAACATGAAAGACGTTGTGAATCCCTGTCAGACTCGGCAGCAAGTCTAACCTGTACGCTGCGTTCCCAATTCTTTGAATCTCATAAGGACCCAAAAATCTCGGACTTAACATTCCTCCTTTCCCAATTCGGGTGAAACCCTTTCGAGGAGAAGCTTTGAGGAATACTTTGTCACCAACCTCAAATTCTAACGGTCTGCGGCGGGTGTCGGCATAGCTCTTCTGTCGATCCTGAGCTGCCTTCATTCGCTGCCGGATGATCTGAATACGGTCGATGGCATTTTGGAGAAACTTTGGAGGAGTTCCTCGTTCCTTATCATCTTTCGTCCATCGCCAATCCTCGAGATCCCAAAACAACGGGGATCTACACTTCCTGCCATACAATGCTTCGTAAGGTGCCATTCCGATCGTAGACTGATGACTGTTGTTGTAGGCAAACTCAATCAGAGGCAACTGGTCGTGCCAATTGTTACGAAAATCCAGGGCACAAGCTCGAAGCATATCACAGAGATATCTGATCATCCTCTCTGACTGACCATCGGTTTGCGGATGTGCGGCTGTGCTGAAAGTCAGCTTCGTTCCCATTCGTTCTTGAAGTTGCTGCCACAAACGGGAAGTAAATCGAGCATCTCTGTCAGATACGATCGTAGACGGAATTCCATGAAGCTTGACAATCTCTCGGTGATAAATCTCTGCCAACCTATCCACTTTGTACGACATGTTGATCGGTAGGAAATGAGCACTCTTGGATAGTCGGTCGATAATCACCCAAATGCTATCGTAGCCACCTCTAACTTTAGGCAAACCAGACACGAAGTCCATGGCAATACCCTCCCAACTCCATGTAGGAATCGGTAGTGGCTCAAGCAAACCTCCCGGTCTCTGATGTTCAGCTTTAACCTGCTGACAAGTCGAACATCTCTTGACGTAATCAGCTACGTCTCTCTTCATACCCCTCCACCAGAACAATTCCTTCAAATCCCGATACATCTTACTTCCTCCCGGATGAACTGTGTAAGGTGTGTTGTGAGCCTCATCGAGAATCTCTTTCCTCAGACTCTCCGGAACACAAACTCGGGACTTGTAGCGAAGAACTCCGGTGTCGTCCACAACAAACTGAGTCTCAGAATCAGCTGCAATGTGAACTACCTGTCTCTGAGTCCACTCATCAGTAGCCTGAATATCTCGAATCTTTCGACCCAATTCTGACTGGATCGATATGCTGTGAACATGGGCCTGAGAACTGATGTGAACTCCCTCTAACTTAGCCTCTAACTGGGCTATGCTTGCCTTCCGGCTCAATGCATCGGCTACGACATTCGCCTTCCCGGGATGGTACTGAATCTTGCAATCGTAGTCCTCAAATAACTCCATCCAACGGCGCTGTCGTTTGTTCAATTCCTTCTGAGTAAACAAGTACTGAAGGCTCTTATGATCTGTGAAGATGGCGAACGTGATGCCGTAGAGGTAATGACGCCATTTCAATAATGCAAATACCACGGCGGCTAGCTCAAGGTCGTGTGTGGGATAGTTCTCTTCAGCTGGCTTTAGCTTCCTCGATGCATAAGCTATAACTTTCCCATTCTGCATTAATACACAACCTAACCCTTCGTGTGACGCATCTGCATACACGACAAATCCTTCAGAACCCTCTGGCAGGGTCAGTACTGGGGCTGTGGTCAATCTCTTCTTGAGCTCCTGAAAACTAGCTTCACATTTGGCTGACCACTCAAACTTAGCTTCCTTCTTCGTCAATGCTGTTAACGGACCTGCAAGTTTAGAGAAATCCTTGACAAAGCGTCTATAGTATCCCGCTAATCCCAAGAAACTACGGATCTCTGTAGGAGTCTTAGGTCTCTCCCAATCTAGCACTGACTCAATCTTCGAACGATCTACCTCGATTCCCGTTCCAGATATGACATGACCTAGGAAGGTCACTCGGTCAATCCAGAATTCGCATTTGCTGAACTTAGCAAACAACTGGTGCTCTCTCAAAGCTTGGAGCACAATCCGAGGTGTTCAGCGTGTTCTTCTTCGGACTTCGAGAACACTAAGATGTCGTCGATGAAAATAACGACAAACTTATCGAGGTACGGACGGAAAATTCTGTGCATCATGTCCATAAAAGCTGCTGGGGCATTCGTAAGTCCAAACGGCATGACCACAAACTCGAAATGTCCGTATCGGGTGTTGAAAGCTGTCTTCGGGACATCGTCTGATCGGATACGGAGCTGGTAATATCCTTGTCTGAGATCGAGCTTGGAATAAACCCTCGATCCTTGCAACAAGTCGAACAATTCCTCGATATGCGGTAGAGGATACTTGTTCTTCACTGTCATCCTATTCAATTCTCGGTAATCGATACACATGCGGAGTGTACCGTCCTTCTTATTTACGAACAAGACTGGAGCACCCCAAGGCGAGGCACTCGGTCGGATATAGCCAATAGAAAGAAGTTCATCGAGTTGGTTCTTCAATTCTTTCAACTCAGCAGGAGCCATTCGGTACGGCGACTTCGAATAAGACTCGGCTCCCGGAACTAGATCAATCACGAACTCTATATCCCGATCTGGTGGCAAGAATTCCAAATTCTCGGGAAACACGTCGAAGAATTCATTGACCACAGGCGTTTCTTCGATCTTCGTCTGGTCCTTCGGGCGGTTGAGAATGTAAGCTATAAAGCACGTCGTTTCTTCTTTCTGAACGAGCTTCTTGGCTTCCATCATTGAGATATACGGGCCTTCTCCTGATCGGAAACCCTTAACCTCATTAGAGCCCAGAATAACCTTCTTCTCGAAACAATCAACCTTCGCCCGATGCTCGTACAACCAATCCATTCCGAGAATAACTCCATATTTCTTCATCGGCAGCTCGATCAAATCTGCTAGATACTCGATATCCTCGATGACAATCGGACAACGTTTAAGTGCTCGGTTCGCAACGACCTTCGAACCCAACGGCGAACCAACCACTAGCACATAATCAAGCAACGAAACAGGCGCATGCACAGATAAGGAAACAGCAGGCGCAATAAATGAGTGTGAAGCACCCGAGTCGTATAATGCATGTATGGGGATGCCATTAATATATATAGTACCTTCCACCACGTCAGTCGGATCTGCAACAGCATCCTCTGCATCGCCTTCCAAGGCATAAACACGAGCATATGCCTGAGGCTGAGCGGCTCCCTGTTGTACCGGTCTTCTCTTCGGACATTCACCAATTCTGTGATCGGGGCTACCACATCCGTAGCAAAGACCGTTCTTCCTCCAACATTTGGCCTCTAAATGCGGGCCCTGACAAAATCCACAGACAGGTCGTGGAAATCCCTGAGATCGAGGAGGAGCAAGCTGAGGTCGGGGAGGAGCAGGCTGAATGGCGCTCCTGAACGGCTTCTTCCCTGAAGAGGACCCAGAAGGAATAAATGGCCTCTTCGAACCAGAAGCAAAACTCTTGGCGGCTGCAGGGGCAGGTGCTAATGTCGGTCTCATCTGTCGAAGATCGGACTCTATAGAAAGGGCCGTCTCGACTGCATCTGTGTAGAACTGAAGTCTGTTCCCGAGCATATGCATACGAATTTCGTTCGACAATCCCTCGATAAACTGTCGAGTCTTCCTTTGCTCGTCGTCAACCATATATGAGCAGTGAATAATAAGCCTGGAGAAATGGGCCTCGTACTGGTCAACGGTAGAAGTACCCTGCTTGAGAGCCAGGAACTCTCGCTCACGTCTCTGTTGGACCACCAAAGGAATATACTTGGCCCGAAACTCCACCAAAAACTGATCCCAAGACGGGACCACATGCTCTCGCTGCCATCTCTGCTCTATACGAGCCCACCAGTCCTGAGCAGCTCCAGTCATCTGGTACACTGCTAACTCGACCCTCTTAGGGTCCGGACATTCCATCACGCGGAATCTCTTTTCCATCGCCGATATCCAAGCCTCGGCGATAACATCATCAGGTGCACCCTCGAACTGCGGAGGGTTGAGCTTAAGAAACCTTCCCATATCATTCTCGGGGGCAGGTGGTGGCGTAGCTCTGTTGGTATGAACCATGAATTGCCCTAAGGCTTCCATAAACTGTGCCGGAGTAGGAACACCTGGAGGCGGACCTGGCGGTTCACGACGAGGAGGCATTCTGCACATTCAATACCAAACATGCATGACGATAAGTGATTATGAAAAGCTGTAACACGTAGAGAAGTTTATTCAAATAATTACATAGCCACAAACACGTAATCCTAAGCCGTACAACCTAGACACAACTGGACACGACAATTCAGAGCTTCGGCCATTGGACCAAGAGCTCTGATACCAACTGTAGCGGGCGCCCCTAACGGGTAACGCACGCCCCGCACCGAGCCCTGACCCGAAGCCGGAATGGGATCCGACCCGAATCGAAACCCGGCGAACGGCAAGCATTTACTCAATTACTAGGCGGGGTTTTAAAAAAAAACAATGAGACAGAAGTGCGGAAGCGAAATAATCAAACATTAAAGCATAAAAATTGCACAATTATTAAAGCCCACCAAGGCTAACGAAATTCACTTAATTAAATAACAAACGGGTTCGGTACAATATCCCGATAATTATATAATAACGGGTTCAATATACAAAATCCCGAATACATTCTAAAAAATCCTAAAATCAAAAGACATAAATCATAGCCATACTGAATGAGAGTTATACATGAACAAAAGAATGCAACTCAAAGACGCGACGACGACGACGACGAAGATCCCGCCTAGTATCCTGAAACCAGTACAGGGGTAAAACAGAGGGGGTTAGTCAAACGACTAAGTGAGGAGGGAATGATAATGTACATATTACAAAACGGAAAATAAATCACCAATTTTAAATTAAAAGAAATCAACATAAAAGAAATGTTTTCGTAATCGGGTGGTGATTTAACATAAAACATAACATATCTTATGACTCGGCGAGTCGAGCCCTGAACTCCAATAACCAAACATAAAAACCGGAAACCACCCTTATTCCTCCAATGTAGACGGACCGCTAAATCCGAACTACGCGTAACTTACTAGAATAGCTCAGGTACTCAAAGGGCTGCCACTCCGGCCTCACCCCGAGCTCCCAAATGGAGGAAACCATAGGATTTACGCCGTAGACCCGACGTCTACCGACTTCATCCTATCGCTCTTACTCCGGGCCCAAACGATCATGCAAACATTTCATAACTCGCTGTTCAAACATTTCGGGTTGGCCAAAAGACCGTTCGAGACATGACATATGCGAGGCCGAAGGCCAAAGTTCGCCTTAGAAAACAAAATGTTTTACATGTCTCTTTCATAAACATTTCGAAAACTATACGTAATACATTTTCATATCAAATAATTTTCGATAAATCAAATGAACGTAATAATCATAATTATCCACTAAGTATATATATATAAACGGTGTGAAAATCAAAACATACACGAGGTTTATATGGGGAGAGGCTTATTTATATATATACTTAATAATACTGGAAACAGAAACGGAAAGCCTCACCTGGCTATGCAAAGGGAACAAAAGGAGCAAGAACCGGCGCTACTCCACAGGAGTATCGTCTGCAAAATACCAAGACACAACCAAATAAGACTAAAGACGACGCACGGCTTATACGAAAGAATTAGAACACATAGAAGCACGTTATACAATTAAATAAATCACTTAGGTTCAAATTCTCAAACGAAAACAGAGTAAATCGCAAATTTAAAAATGTAAATCAATTCCAAATGCAACGAAACTTTACGGACATACTTAGAATATCATAAAGAAGCATGCATTCAAATTTCGGAAAAATCGGACTTCACATGCAAAAGTTAGAAAATTTAACGAAAACTTAAAATGCACTATTCACATACCCGAACATGTCGTAAATTCATAAATCATGCAATTCCTATCTATATCATACATATCGAATACACGAGCGAAGAAAGAATTCGGAAAAGACGAGCCGAAGCGGGACCCGTAGGCCAATTTGTACCCTGACTTACAGAAGGTCAGGGCACTGTTCGAGCCTTCCACACGGCCTTGTGCACGGCCGTGTGGCGAGGCCGTGCACGATCAAGAAACGCGCACGGCTTCATGCACACGGCCTCAAGGCCGTGTGTACAGCCCGTGCGCAATCCTTCCACGCGCACGGCATCATGCACACGGCCTCGAGGCCGTGTGCACAAGCCCGTGTGCGATCAAAATGAGCAGAAACTCGCAGACAGAAAATCATACGCGAAAATCAAACCGTAATCCAACAATTAATCACTAAAACATGCAAATCAAACCCTAATTCTCACATATAATGATCTACAATACATAAGCTACACGTAGAAACAATAAACACGAAAATCCAACCACAATTTCTATCAAAATCATATAAAACCTAAATTATTCAACTATAATCAAAAATCCAAAAATCGAAGTAATGAAGGCATTAAATGAAAAATTTCGAAGAGCATACACGTAGATGAGATCGCGAGGAGTTCGTAGACGTAAACGGCTCGAAAATCCATTGGGAAACGGAGTCGGAACGATCGTTGGAATCTCTTTCTTCTTCCTTCTCTTTTTCTTTCTTTCCTTCTTCTCCTTTGCTTGTTTGTGCGTGAATGGCAAGTGTGAGAGAGAGAGATTGAGACTTAGTCAAATCTTGACTAAGGTTTAGAAACCGAAGGGGCAAAGTCGTAATTTTGCAAAATAAGTTCGAAAACTCACGTCGTCCAAATAACATGTAATTACAGTCAAAATTCATATTATTAAACACACATTGACAATTTGTAATTTAAATACATAATCTCAATCATATACGAAATAATTCTAGAATTACATAATAAATATCAAATAAATATTAAATTACACAAATATCCGATTCGGACATACCAAATTAATAATTCGGATTTTCGGGGCGTTACAATCCAGGTGGGGTTTCTCTTCCGAATTCGGCTTTCCTTATACATATGTAAATATTCCATATATACCCGAAGCCTGTGTTTTTATGCTTTTATGTTTTCTTTCCCCAAACTTATATTATACGTAGTAGCTACTTGAAAATCATATTACTTTAATGAGTTTAAAGAAAAATGCTTTGATATCAAATTATTACGTATAACCCCTCAAAAGCTCCTTTAGCTCGAAAGGGTTTAAAGTTGATTTATCAATCGGTCCCTTTGACCACACAAGCATCAGGGTACGGGGTGAAGCCGGATAGACGTTGGGTCTACGGTGGATCTCAATGCTCTGGTCTCCAAACTGATGGGAGCTCGGGGGTATGACCGGAGTGGCAACCCTTTTAAGTACCTGCGCCGGACAGGATCTAGTCTATATCCCCTGCCGAAGATGTATTGGATATTTGTCCTTGCATGATTATATAGTAGCGGGCTAGCTACCTGACTACACAAGGAGGAATAAGGGAGATTTATTTGATATTTCTGATATTATGAAATAGGTGGTTGATGCTCGACTCGCCGAGCTTTTACTTTATTGCAAAATTATTCGATTCACCAATAATTGTGAAAACCTTTATTTTTCCTTTGCTTTCTTCTCATTTACAAATTGGTGAACTTTCCGGTTGTCTCGATAATATATATGTATTACAGCCCCCTCACTTAGTCGCTTTGACTAACCACATTACTCTGTTGTTGTCTTTTCAGGGTTTGTTGCTAAGCGGATTCAGGTCGTGTCCTTGGAGTCATTTACTTTTGTTTAGGTGATTTCATTTCCGCCTATGTATCTGGATAAATAATTAAAACCCTAGACATTGTAGATGTAAATGATATAAATTAGTTTGAATGTTGATATGGTTGTTTTCAGTGGCCTTGGTGGGCTTTATAATTGTGTTTTGGATTATGGTTGTTCTAGCTCCCTGAGTGGGATAGGTTGTGTTAATTTGCTTCCACTGTATTATTGTTCATTGTCCTATTATTTTCTAAAGAAGATCCGCCTAGTATTTATTTTCCGTTCGCCAGGTTGTAGTTCATAACCGAACGTTTAGTTCTTGTCATGGATTGTGACTTGGTGCGGGACGTAACGTCGCACCGTATTTGGGGACGTGCCGTTACAGTTGGTCTCAGAGCTAGAGGTTCATTGGCCTTAGCTCTGTGAGTCGTGTCAGTCTAGGTCCGTACGGCTTACGACTTAGGAATTTGTGCTTATGTGTTTACAGCTTTACATCCATAACTAATCTACATGCATACTTAGTATATTGAATTGTAGGATGCCACCTCGTCGTCATCATACTCCTCCAGCAGCACCACCACAGGCACCAGTGGTTGATGCTCAGCAGATATTTGGTCTCTTTAAGGATTATCTGGATCAGAGAGACAAGGATGTTGAGGTAGATGAGCATAGACCCGTGAGCAGTCCTTGCGCAGATTTCTCGACTTTCACCCACCGCAGTTCGCCGGTACTACAGATGATATTGTGGCTGAGAACTGGATTTCATCTCTTAAGCGGATATATCGAGTTCATCTGTCTACTGATTTAGAGAAGGTTGAGTTTGCTATTTATCTTCTTCGAGGACCTGCAGAGGCTTGGTGGAAGATGACTGAGCAGAGATGGAGGGCCACTGGAGTTGAGTCATCGTGGGATAGGTTTCTTGAAGAGTTTCGAGCTAAGTATGTTCACCCTACTGTTCAGGATTGCAGGGAGCAGGAGTTTATGGAGCTACCTCAGGGTACTTCTACCGTGGCAGATTATGAGGCTAATTTTACCAGACTTGCAGTATATGCTCCCCATATTGCTTTAGACGAGCGCAGGAAGACCAAGTAGTTTTTAGAGGGCTTGAGTATTCCTCTTCGACAGGGTCTTGCAGCTTCCCGTCCCACTACCTATGTTACAGCTGTAGATGCAGCCTTATCTCTTGAGGCTAAGTATGCCGGTATTGATCGAGTTGTTCGTCGTACTACCCCCACTTCTTCTTCATCGGGTTTCAAGAGGCCTTTCATTCCGAGTGCTCCTATTCAGCCTAAAGGCAAGAGATCTTTTGGTGGACCCAGACCTTCTATACCTCACCCTATGGGATTTACTTCAGTACCTCGTCCGACCGGATTTTACTCTGCACCTCGCCCGGCTGGTTTTCCTTCAGTCCCTCGTCCGTCAGGTTATCGTCCAGTTACTTGTGGTTATTGTGGAGGGAATCACCCAGAGTTTAAGTGTTGGTATAAGTTGGGATTGTGTACTAGTTGTGGTAGCTCTACCCACCAGAAGGATAATTGTCCTAGGAGGCAGCCCCCGAGTCAGCCTATGCCGCCGAAGCCGAAGCCTTCTGTTCCAGCTCGTGTGTACGCCCTGGAGGGCGATAATGAGGAGACTGAGCCTGATGCTTCTGCCGTGGTGTAAGGTACCATACATATACATAACATACCCATACATGCATTGTTTCAATAATATATATGTATTACAGCCCCCTCACTTAGTCGCTTTGACTAACCACATTACTCTGTTGTTGTCTTTTCAGGGTTTGTTGCTAAGCGGATTCAGGTCGTGTCCTTGGAGTCATTTACTTTTGTTTAGGTGATTTCATTTCCGCCTATGTATCTGGTTAAATAATTAAAACCCTAGACATTGTAGATGTAAATGATGTAAATTAGTTTGAATGTTGATATGGTTGTTTTCAGTGGCCTTGGTGGGCTTTATAATTGTGTTTTGGATTATGGTTGTTCTAGCTCCCTGAGTGGGATAGGTTGTGTTAATTTGCTTCCGCTGTATTATTGTTCATTGTCCTATTATTTTCTAATGCAGATCCTCCTGGTATTTATTTTCCGTTCGCCAGGTTGTAGTTCATAACCAGACGTTTAGTTCTTGTTATGGATTGTGACTTGGTGCGGGACGTCACGTCGCACCGTATTTGGAGACGTGCCATTACAATTGCTTCGATTTTCAGATTTTTTTGTATATAGTTGAATATGTTAGGTTTTATATGATTTTGAGAGAAATTATGGATGGATTTACATGATTTTGAATTCTATGTGTAGCTTAGATGTTGTAGATCAATATATGTGAGTTTTAACTTGTGATTTGCATGATTGGTTGGTTAAATATCAAATTTTGGGTTGTTCCCGTGAAGCCCTCGCGATTCTGCATTTTTCTGCTGTTCTGAGAATCCGCACGGCCTTGCGCACGGTCTTGGGACCATGCGCCAAGACCGTGCGTCCACGTTGGCCTTTGCACGGTCTTGTGCACGCCGGTGCGCAAGCCGGTGTGCAGGCCAGTGCAAGTGTCTGCACCGGCTTGAGCATGAGTTCAAGCCCGTGCGTCCGCCCGTCCCTGAGACCGTGTGTATGCCTTAACCAAAATTTCTCCTTTTTCAGAATGTTGCTCACGGCAATGTGAGTCAACGGGCAATTAAAAAAGTTGACTTTCTTTGTTTCACCTCCGATTTGAGATCCGATTTCACCTATAGGTCCTATAAATCATGAAATACATATTTTAGGAAGTTTGAATTTTTCCGACTTCGTTCGGGCGCCCCGTTCCTCGTGTTTTTCATTTAGGCATTTTGGGCTATTTTTCAAATGTTGTCCGTTTCTTCCGAAACTTGAAAGCATGCTTCCTTATTGCCTTTTATTCATCATTATGAACTTTTATCGCATTCTAATTTGATTTGTTTATTGAATTTACGTACTTTGATAGAATGTGAACCTAAGTGTTATGAATGATTGTTTAACGTGCTTCTATGTGTTTTAATGCTTTCGTATAAGCCGTGCGTCGTTGTTAGTCTTATTTGGTTGTGTCTTTGTATTTTGCAGACGATACTCCCGTGGAGTAATGTATCCGGTCTTGCATTTATCTGTTCTTTTTGTATAGCCAACAGGTGAGGCTTTCCATTTTTGATTCCAGTACTATTACGTATATATATAAATAAGCCTCTCCCGATATAAGCCATGTTTACGTTTTGTTTTCACACCGTTTCTATATATATACTTAGTAGATATTTATGCCTATTATGTTTATTCAATTTATCGAAAATTGTTTTGATAGGAAAAAGTACTACGTATAGTCTTCAAAATATTTGCGAAAGAGACATGAAAAACTCCTTTGTTTTCTAAGGCAAACTTTGGCCTTTGGCCTCGCATATGACATGTCTCGAACGGTCTTTTGGCCAACCCAAAATGATTTGAAAAGCGAGTTATGAACTGTATGTATGTATGTTTGGGCCCGGAGTAAGGATGATAGGACGAAGTTGGTAGGCATCGGGTCTACGGCGGAAATCCTATGGTTCCCTCCACCTTTGGGAGCTCGGGGTGAGGCCGGAGTGGCAGCCCTTTGAGTACCTAAGATTATACGGTATGTTTCGAAGCAATCGGAAAAGAATTGTGAAAATCGTATAATCTCAGGTACTCAAAGGGCTGCCACTCCGGCCTCACCCCGAGCTCCCAAAGATGGAGGGAACCATAGGATTTCTGCCGTAGGCCCGATGCCTACCAGCTTCGTCCTATCATCCTGACTCCGGGCCCAACATACATACATACAGTTCATAACTCGCTTTTCAAATCATTTCGGGTTGGCCAAAAGACCGTTCGAGACATGTCATATGCGAGGCCGAAGGCCAAAGTTCGCCTTAGAAATTAAAGGGGTTTTACATATCTCTTTCGCAAACGTTTGAAAGAATATACGTAGTACTTTTTCATATCAAAACATTTTCGATAAATCGAATAACATAATAGGCATAAATATTTACTAAGCATATATATAGAAACGGTGTGAAAACAAAATGTAAACATGGCTTATATCGGGAGAGGCTTATTTATATATATACATAATAGTACTAGAATCAGAAACGAAAAGCCTCACCTGTTGGCTATACAATAAGAAGAGCAAAAGCAAGAACCGGCGCTACTCCACGGGAGTATCGTCTGTAAAAATACCAAGACACAACCAAATAAGACTAACGACGACGCACGGCTTATACGAAAATATTAAAACACATAGAAGCACGTTAAACAATCAAATCAAGCACTTAAGTTCAATTTATCAAGCATAAACGGAGAAATTCATGAATTCGAAAATGTAAATCAATTCCAAATGCAATGAAACTTTACGGACATGCTTTAAATATCATAAAGGAGTATGCATTCGAATTTCGGGAAAATCGGACTTCATATGCAAAAGTTAGAAAATTTGACGAAAACTTAAAATGCACTATTCATAGACCCGAACATGCTATAAATTCATAAAACATGCAATTCATATCTATTTCATATATATCAAATACACGAGCGAAGAAAGAATTCGGAAAAGACGAGCCTCGGAGGGACCCGTAGGCCAAAATTGGCCCTGACTTACAGAAGGTCAGCGCCCTGTTCAAACGGGCCACACGGGCTCAAGCACGGCCGTGCAGGGGGGGCGTGCAGCCCAAGGGAGTGCGCACGGCCTCTCTACACGCCGTGTAGAGAGCCCGTGTATGCTTCAACAACACGCACGGCCTCCTGCACGGGCATGCAGGGGGCCGTGTGCCCTCACACGAGCTTGCCACGGCCGTGTGTCAAGCCCGTGCATATCAGAAAAGAGCAGACGCGCAAAACAGCAAACCCATTACGCGAAATCAATCCTAAATCCAACATTTAATCATCTAAACATGCAAATCACGCCCTAATATTTACATATAATGATCTACAACATATAAGCTACACATAGGATCCAAAAACACGAAAATCCATCCATAAATTCTCTCGAAATCACATAAACCCTAAATTATTCAACTATTTACAAAAACGAGAAAAACGAAGTATAGGTGTAACGGCACGTCCCCAAATACGGTGCGACGTGACGTCCCGCACCAAGTCACAATCCATAACAAGAACTAAAGGTCCAGTTATGAACTACAACCTGGCGAACGGAAAATAAATACCAGGCGGATCTGCTTTAGAAAATAATAGGACAATGAACAATAATACAAGGGAAGCAAATTAGCACAACCTATCCCACTCAGGGAGCTAGAACAACCATAATCCAAAACACAATTATAAAGCCCACCAAGGCCACTGAAAACAACCATATCAACATTCAAACTAGTTTACATTATTTACATCTACAACTTCTAGGGTTTTAAGTATTTATCCAGATACATAGGCGGAAATGAAATCAACTAAACAAAAGTAAATGACTCCAAGGACACGACCTGAATCCGCCTAGCAACAAAACCCTGAAAAGACAACAACAGAGTAATGGGGTTAGTCAAAGCGACTAAGTGAGGGGGCTGTAATACGTATATATTATCGAAACAACAGAAAGATTCACCAGTTTGTAAATGAGAAGAAAGCAAAGGAAAAATAAAGGTTTTCACAATTATTGGTGAATCGGATAATTTCGCAATAAAGTAAAAGCCCGGCGAGTCGAGCATCAACCACCTGTTTCATAATATCATAAATATCAAATAAACCTCCCTTATTCCTCCTTGTGTAGTCAGGTAGCTAGCCCGCTACTATATAATCATATATGCAAGGACAAATATCCAATAAATCTTCGGCTGGGGATATAGACTAGATCTCGTCCGGCGCAGGTACTCAAAAGGGTTGCCACTCCGGTCATACCCCCGAGCTCCCATCAGTTTGGAGACCAGAGCATTGAGATCCACCGTAGACCCAACGTCTATCCAGCTTCACCCCGTACCCTGATGTCCGGGCCCAATAGTATAATGTGGCTCAATGGCCAGGCTGAAAGGCCAAGAAAATTCCTCGCACTTCAAATGCTTGTGTGGTCAAAGGGACCGATTTCAAACTCGTTTGTAACCCTTTCGAGCTAATAGAGCCTTCTAGGGGTTAATATGTAATAATTTGATATCAAAGCATTTTCCTTCAACTCATTAAAGTAATATGATTTTCAAGTAGCTACTACGTATAATATAAGTTTGGGGAAAGAAAACATAAAAGCATAAAAACACAGGCTTCGGGTATATATGGAATATTTACATACATATAAGAAAAACCGAATTCGGAAACGGAACCCCACCTAGATAATACGGAAAAAAGGACCAAAAGAAAGAAGACCAATTACTGCCCAGAAGTACTACCACCTGAAACCAAATACGACACAACCATGTAAGACGACAATACGACGCACGGCTTATTCTTAATGCAATTAAAACACTTAATTAAATCAAAGAAGGGCAATTAGAACGATTATTCAATGAAACGAATGAAATATCAAACTTCAAGCTTATAAATCATGCTTAAACACAATTAGGTTTCATAGACATGCTTAAAATACTATAAAGAAGCATACATTCAAGTTTCAAAGCAATTGGAAAAGAATTGCGAAAAGCGTATAATTCCCTAAACGGAAATCGGTTCGTTTTACGATCAAACGGTATTGGAAAAATTCAAACTCTATGGATTATTAAGTTTTAAAGCATTACGGACTTAATGGCGAAGTCGGATTTTGAAAATAATATCAAACGAAGAAAGTAGAATTTGCAATTTTTGACTTACAGAGACTTTTGAACTAAAATCGGGACACACGGCCTCTTGCACGGCCTTGTGCAAGGCCGTGTGCATTTTTGGGAACATGCACGGCCTACACACACGGCCTGAGGCAAGGCCGTGTGAGTTGAAAATGGCGCACGGTCTTGCTACACGGCCTGTTGCAAGGCCGTGTGCACCATGTTTTCGCGAATTTTCAGCAGAACGCGAAGAACTTCGCACAGAAGTATCAGAATCTCGTCAAATCTTCACCAAAACCCCATTTTCAATCAGATTTTCATACTACAAATGTAACGACCCGCAATCTCCAAGTTCGAGATTAGTGCATTTATCGGAATTCGGAGCATTTACGGTCCCGACGTCATTCATAATTGCATGTTTTCCAACTCTTGCATTTAAATATTTTATAAATCATCGATTTGGTATTTAAAACCCAAGGCACTAATTAGAATTTAATTTGCATCGTTTTGTCACTAATTAGGGTCAATTTGGTAAATTTATAATTATAGCTCGTTTAATTTAATGTAGTAATTTAACGGTGTACATTGGACTGGGGTTCAATGTAATAATGCATATTTTATCGAGGTTCCAAATATTTTCATAAGATTCTAAATATTATTCATTAAATCATATTTTCAAGAAATTGTATTTTTGACCCAAAACTATTTACACTTTGACCCCACTCGATATTGACTTTTTGTAAATGCCCGAATTTTTATGAAACGAATCTCAAACCTTGTTAAGCTTTTCATTACGGTCATTTTGACACTAAGCACGCCTAATTCCGAGACTTTGCGTTTTTGTCTCGTTTTTCGAAAAATATATATAGTAACCTTCCATTTTTAGAAACCACACACACCGACAATCATCGAACGACGAGCCATTCTCTCCCAAACATGATTTTTGCAACATTGTCAGGATTCGACGAATCATATGTCCAGACGACCGTATCGACGAGACGAACTCAACCATACAAGTTTCCCGGCGATTGGAGCAGCGACGGCGACGCTACGGCGGCGCAAATGTGGCGACGGCAAGGGTGGTGGATCTGGCTTTTCCTGCGACTTTCAGGCGGCGGCAAGGGTGCTTCTGGACCAATTTTTTGCAAGGAAGCCAACGGTGGTGGTCTCGTGGCTATCCGACCACCGACGGCGACAGAATCGACGATTTTTAGGCGGCGGTGATGCTTTCCGATCTCAGTTCTCCGGCGACGTCAATGCCTGGGGTTGGTCGGGAATTGAAGCCCATGAAGAGAGGAGCATTTTGGCGGTGGTTTCACTTTAATCGGACCATGGACGGGTAGTTATGGCGACTTGAAGGGGCGGTGGCGTTGAGTGGCGGCGGGAGTGGTGGTTCCCGGTGGTTCCAGGCGGAGTGACGATGGCAAACCACCATGGTTGTGACGGGCTCGTCGAGAGGATCATTTTTATATAAGGGTTCGACGATCGGAGGTGTTTCGACGGAAGTCCGGTGGCGGCGCGGCGGCGGCACGCGGCGGCGCTACAGTTCCAGTCAGATTCCAGCGATGGAGTCTTCACGAAGATTGTTCTCCTCGACGCAACGGTTCTAAGGGCGCTTGTATTACTCGAATCCGACTTGTCGTTTGTCTTTTATCGTATTTTTTCGTATTATTGTGTTAATTGGTAGCTTTTGATTGTAGCTTCTAGCTTTTAGCTTTTCGGATTTTTTTGGCATGGATCTTTTGTACTATAGCTTGTGTAAATTGTTGATTGTTGATGATATATGCTTGTGTAGTCAAACGGATGGGTTTCGGTTCGATTAGGCTAGAGATAGGATTAATATGAACTTGTTAGCTTTTGAGCTTTTGGGAAAAGCTATAAGTTGTACTTAATTGTTGTTGATTTAAATGAAATATACATGTTTGATGTTTAATTGCAAGGTTAACCCCTGGTTAGATTATGCTTAAATATTATTATTAATTAAATGTTAATTGTTATTCGTTTATTTAATTATTGCATACATTTGGATAAATTGACTATATTGCCCCTACTCGCTTTCTTATGTTTAAATGTTGAGTGAGTGTCCTTAAGCATGTTCGTATTTTGATAGCCGAGCGTCAGTGTCTGTTTTCTTGTTCGTGTCAGTCATTCATCCTCTAGACCGCGTGTTTCAGGTGGGATCTCTGAGGGAGAATCATACATGTTGCTTGCTTGCTTTTCTCGTTTGTCGAGCTACAGGTAAGGGTTTAAACTTCTTTCAACTGGAGTAAGAACATAGTCTTATATAGGTTTGCGAAATAAATGACTACCCAGCTTTTATTATTACTTGTTGTATTTGTAACGCCCCGAAAATTCGTATTATGAACCGGGAACCCGAATCGATTTTTCTCACGCGATTTATTATTTATTTTATTAATTATTATATGATTTTTATAACGATTTCGTATATGAGTGATTTTAATTTTTAAATTACGAATTGTCAATGTGCGTTTAATAATATGAATTTTGACTGTAATTATGTGTTATTTAGACAACGTGAGTTTTTGAACTTATTTTGCGAAATTACAAAAATGCCCTTTCGTTTCTCAACCGAGTCAACTCCTTTGACTTAAGCCATCACCCTCTCTCCCTTACTCATTCACGCAGCAAAGAAGAAAGAAAAGAAAGGAGAAAAGAGAAAGAAGAAGAGGAAGGTCAATCGATCGTCCGGACTCCGTTTCTCGACGGATTTTCGAACCGCTTACGCCTACGAACTCCTCACGATCTCTTCTACGAGTAAGCCTTTCACGTCCCTCTCGTTTAATGTCTCCTATGCCTCATATTTCTCGATTTTGTTTATAGTTATATAATATAGGGTTTATATGATTTTGGATGAATTTATGGACGGATTTTCGTGTTTATCGTTTCTATATGTAGATTATATGTTGTAGATGATTATATGTGAAAATTAGGGTGTGATTTGCATGTTTAATTGGTTAATTATGGGATTTAGGATTTGATTTGCGAAGGTTTCGAGTTTCTGTGAATTTTCTGCTGTTATCGCACGCACACGGCCTTTGCACACGGGGTGTTGCAAGCCCGTGTGCATGTGCACGGGCTCTCTACACGGCCTGTAGAGAGGCCGTGCGTGTCCATTTGGTGCACACGGTCTTGGTGCACACGGCCTCAAGGCCGTGTGCATGAGCCCGTGTGGCCCGATTGCACAGTCCCCTGACCTTCTGTAAGTCAGGGGCAAATTTGGCCTACGGGTCCCTCCGAGACTCGTCTTTTCCGAATTCTTTCTTCGCTCGTGTATTCAATATATATGATATAGATAGGAATTGCATGATTTATGAATTTATAACATGTTCGGGTGAATGAATAGTATGTTTTAAGTTTTCGTTAAATTTTCTAACTTTTGCATAGGAAGTCCGATTTTCCCGAAATTCGAATGCATGCTCTCTTATGATATTTAAAGCATGTCCATAATGTTTCATTGCATTTGGACTTGATTTGCATTTTTAAATTTGCGAATTACTTCGTTTCGTTTGATAATTGAACCTAAGTGCTTTATGTGATTGTATAACGTGCTTTTACGTGTTTGTATGCTTTCGTGTGAGCCGTGCGTCGTCGTATGTCTTACGTGGTTATGTCGTTTGTCCGTTGCAGGTTCCACTCTCGTGGATTAGGTTGCTCGTTTCCGTTTTGGGCTTTCTTTTGGTTATCGCCAGGTGAGGTTTCTATTGTTATCCCGTATTACGTAGATATGTACTATTGAGCCTCACTAAATAAGCCTCGCATGTGTAATTTATGTTTTCATCCCGTATTACTATATTTAGTAAATACTTTATTCTTATTACTTTTATGAGGTTTAAGAACAACGGATTTGATATTAAATGAATATTATGTATATGATTTCGAAATGTTTTCAAAAAGAGACAAGCGAACCATGTTTCGATTTAAATGTAATTTTGGGTTTGGAAACCTTCTCGTTGAGTGAAGTCGTTAGGGCGGCTTTCCCCTGACGATGGAATACCCGGTTGTATTTCCTGCCGTTACACCGCCTGTCTCGAACGGCCCTTTTGGCCCTCCCCGAAATGTCTTGATTCCTATTTTAATAGCCGGATAGACAGCGGGTCTACGGTGGAGTTCGGTAGCTTGCTCCATGTATACCAGGAGCACGGGTGAGGCCGGAGTGGCAACCTTTGTGCTCCTGTGACGGAGACTTCGTGTCGTCCGAAGGATAGGCTATTATGCCTATAGAGCAGTTGGATTTAGCGGTCCTTCTGCTATGTGGGAGGAATAAGGATGGTATGGTTTTCAGGTATGTTATGTTATGATATGAGGAGTTGAGGGCTCGACTCGCCGAGCAATATGATATGTCCCGTTATGTCATGTTTTGATAAATCACCAAATATTTATGAAAACTCTTCTTTTACGTTTGTTTCTTTTAAGTTAAAATGGTGATTTATTCCCGTATGCTATTATGTATGTACTCTCTTTTTCCCCCTCACTTAGTCTTTTGACTAACCCTCCCTGCTTTTAACCTTATCTGTTTCAGGTGGTATCTAGGTGGGCATCGTCAGTCTTGTATCGCGGGTTTTCTTCTTTTCGGTGATTGTCCCTTTTTAGATAGTTTTAAGCTTTTGATTAGGTTATGTGTAATTGTTATCGGGATTGATATGTTGAACCCGTATTTGTGTATCACCGGGATATTGTATCGAACCCGTTTATTATATTATATTATAGTAAGTGATTTCCGCTAGCCTTGGTGGGCTTTAACTATTTGTGCAAATGAGCTATTGCTTTGAATGTTGTTATATGATTTTTGATTTAATTTGGTTGTTGCTTCCGCTCCCGCATTGTTGTCGTCAGTTGTTTTTTTTTCAAAAAGCCCCGCCTAGTGATTGAGTAAATCGGTTTGCCGTTCGCCGGGTTTCAATTTAGGGTCGGATTTCTATTTCGGCTTCGGATTGGGGCTCGGTGCGGGGCGTGCGTTACCCGTTTGGGGCGCCCGCTACAGTTGGTATCAGAGCTTCTTTGGTTCAATGACCTAAGCTCTGAATCGTCGTGTTTTGTTGGTTTTGTCGGTCGTTGTGTGCCAGTATAACTTAAGGAATTGCACTCACCAGTGTTCAAGAACGCTTAGTGTTTGAATTGTGACGGATCTTTGTTGGATGATCAACAACAAAAGATCTTTTACAATCAAAACACTAGGATGGACTTGGATATAGGTGGATGTGAAACTCAAGGTTATACTTGCCGTGCCTGGTTGTCTGTCGTGTCCGGTTGGGTCTAGGTCGTACGGCTTAGGACTTCTGTGGAATTTGTGTGAATGTGCTAAGTGCTTATGTGAACTCTATCTGAACTCTAGTTGCCTACGTGTTTACAGCTTTGCATACTCACTTACCTGTCATGCATATTTGCTATTGGCTCTACAGGATGCCTCCACGTCGTCGTCCACGTAAACCGCTCTCATCACCTCCATTGGCCCCTCTGACCGATACACCGACTTCAGCCGAATTTGCGGAAACATTAAGACAGTTCATCGCTCATGCCCCTAAAGGAAATGTTGAACAGGAAGCGTGGGCACAATTTCTCAGACTCGAACCACTACAGTTTGAAGGTGCCCCGGATGACGCTATTGCCGAGGCATGGATATCAGCCCTGGAAAATATTTATAGAATAATGGAATATCCGGACCCTCAGAGAGTCGAGTATGCAATCTATCTGATGGTTGGAGCTGCACATGATTGGTGGAAACAGATAGAGCAAAGGTGGACACGCGAGCACGTAGTCTCGACTTGGGATCAGTTCTTGACTGAGTTTCGGGCCAAGTACATTCCGTGGGTTGTTCGTCAGCAACGCGAAAGGGAATTTCTGGCTCTCAAACAGAACACATCTTCAGTTGATCAGTACGAGGCACACTTCTCTCGCCTCATTAAGCATTGCCCATATATGGTTGCCGACGAGCAGAGGAAGACTCGCCAGTTTGTAGAGGGATTGACTTACGAGATCAGGAAGGCTATGATGGTGGTACGACATCAATGCTATACCGACGCAGTGGAAATGGCCCTGCATGTTGAGTCTGAACTCAGCCTAATGGGACCGAGTCCTATTCTTGCCACTACCACCGCCCAGTACCTTCCAACGAGTTCTAAGAGGTCATTTACACCTTCAGGGCCATCTTCCGGAAAGAGGACCTCCCAAGTGTCTTCATCGAAACAGAATGCACCTCCCCAACCGCAGGGAGCCCTACGACCCGTATGTAGCTTTTGCCAAGGAGACCATCAAGAGTCAGAATGCCGAAAGAAAGCTAGACGTTGCTTCTCATGTGGAAGTCCCTTCCATTTCCGCGCAAATTGCACGAGGAAGAGAAGATCGAGACGGTCGAGGAAAACTTAGATCCGAATGCTTCGGTGCAAGGTACAATATATAAATTGTCATTCCATTCCTTCATTTCATCATTCGAGTGGTTTACACTCACTTGTTGCATTTTTTTTTATTGACGTCTTTGCGCGTGCGCCTGTTGAATTCTTTGTGTGCTTCTCGTTTATTTTCGTTGCCGGATTGGAGGACCTTTGCGATTCGTGCGCGTGCTGCCGTTTATCATCGAAGGAACCGTTAGCAGCAGATTTGACCGAGCTGCCAGCAAAGGATTATCTTGGACTTGACTAAGTCCAGGGAACCAAGTTGATCATAGAATTCACAGACGTACTTCCCGGGAATCTGAGAGCTCTTGCGATCAGATCAGAATGGATGGTTTGTGATAGATCTAACTCTAAGAAGTCGAACCGTGATCGATGTCGCCTAACCGAATGGAGTCTGCCGATCTGACAGAATCGAAGAACCGACTTGATGAACTTCCCTCCCTTGAACGTGCCCGAACGAGTATCTTGATCTAGGGTACTCCCGCACTGCTTGTAGAGAAAGGAGACAGTACACTCCCTGTAACGACCCAAAAATCCGATTCTTCAATTCGGTATATTTTAATCGAGTAATTTCGTTAATTATTATTTTATTTAATATTTATTCTAAGATTTTAGAATAATTTCGTAAATGAGTGAATTTTATATTTAAATCACTAATTGTCAATGTTCGTTTAATTATATGAATTTTAACTATAACTACGTATTATTTGGACAACGTAAGTTTTTAAACTTATTTTGCGAAATGACGATTTTACCCTTTCGACTTTTAGACCTAGTCAACTAATTGACTAAGTCACACACTCCCTCACCTCACTCTCGCACATCAACAACAAGGAAGAAAGGGGAGAAAAGAAAAGAGAAGGAAAAAGAGAAAGAGAAGGAAGAGATTTCAATTGATCGTCCCGACTCCGTTTCCCGACGGATTTTCGAATCGTTTACGCCTACGAATTCCTCGCGATCTTTTCTACGAGTAAGCTTCTAACGATTCTCTCGTATAATGTCCTCTATACTTCATTTTTCTCGTTTTTGTGAATAGTTATATAATTTAGGTTTTATATGATTTTGATAGTAATTGTGGATGGATTTTCGTGTTTATCGTTTCTATATGTAGAGTACATGTTGTAGATGATTATATGTGAAAATTAGGGATTGATTTGCATGATTAATCGATATAAGGTTGAATTATATTTGATTTTCGCGTGTTGGGTTTGATGTTCTGCATGTTCTGCTCAATTTTTACGCACACGGGCCATGCACACGGGGTGTGGCAAGCCCGTGTGGGTGTACACGGCCTCTTGCACGGCCGTGCAAGAGACCGTGCGTGTTTGGGGATGGTGCACAGGCTGTGCACACGGCCTTGAGGCCGTGTGCAAGAGGCCGTGCGCGTTCGTCCGATTGTGCACGGCCTCGGCACACGGCCGTGCACAAGGCCGTGTGGCCTGGTCGAACAGTGCCCTGACCTTCTGTTAGTCAGGGCACAATTTGGCCTACGGGTCCCGCTTCGGCCTGTCTTTTCCGAATTCTTTCTTCGCTCGTGTATTCGATATATATGATATAGATATGAATTGCATGATTTATGAATTTACAACATGTTCGGTTATATGAATAGTGTGTTTTAAGTTTTCGTTAAATTTCCTACCTTTTGCATGTGAAGTCCGATTTTTCCGAAATTCGTATGCATACTCCTTTATGATAATTTAAGCATGTCCGTAAAGTTTCGTTACATTTGGATTTGATTTGTATTTTTAAATGCATGAATTACTCTGTTTTCGTTTGATAATTTGAACTTAAGTGATTGATTTAATTGTATAACGTGCTCCTAGGTGTTTTAATATTCTCGTATAAGCCGTGCGTCGTCTTTAGTCTTATTTGGTTGTGTCCTGGTATTTTTGCAGACGATACTCCTGTAGAGTAGCGCCGGTTCTAGCTTTTGCTCTCCTTTTGCACGCGCCAGGTGAGGCTTTCCTTTTCTGTTCCAGTATTACTATGTATATGTATAAATAAGCCTCTCCCGAAATAAGCCACGTTTATGTTTTGTTTTCTCACCGTTTCTATATATATACTTAGTAGATATTTATACTTATTATGTTTATTTGATTTATCGAAAATGATTTGATATGAAAAGTACTATGTATAGTTTTCGAAATGTTTACGGAAGAGACATGTAAAACCTTTTGTTTTCTAAGGCGAACTTTGGCCTTCGGCCTCGCATATGACATGTCTCGAACGGTCTTTTGGCCAACCCGAAATGTTTGAAAAGCGAGTTATGAACTGTATGCATGATCGTTTGGGCCCGGAGTAAGAGCGATAGGACGAAGTCGGTAGACGTCGGGTCTACGGCGTAAATCCTATGGTTTCCTCCATTTGGGAGCTCGGGGTGAGGCCGGAGTGGCAGCCCTTTGAGTACCTGAGTTATTCTAGTTAGTTACGAGTAGTTCGGGTTTGCAGTCCGGCTACATTGGAGGAATAAGGGAGGTTTCCGGTTTTATGTTTTTGGTTATTGGAGTTTCAGGGCTCGACTCGCCGAGTCATACAATAAGTTATGTTTTATGTTAAATCACCACCAGTTTACGAAAACCTTTCTTTTATGTTGATTTCTTTTAATTATAAAAATTGGTGATTTACTTCCGTTTTGTTATATACATTATTATTTCCCCCCTCACTTAGTCGTTTGACTAACCCTCTCTGTCTCACCCTATATTGGTTTCAGGATACTAGGCGGGATTCGTCGTCGTCGTCGTAGGGTTTTATTTATTCTCTCATGTATATTCCTTTTCCGTATGATATGAATTAGATTTGTAGGATATTAGAATTTTATTTAATTTGTATTCGGGATTATGTATTTATCGAACCCGTTTGATATTATGTAATTGAATTTCGTTAGCCTTGGTGGGCTTTATTAATTGTGTATTTAATATGTTCTATTGCTTTGATTATTTATATTGCTTCCGCGTCTCTGTCTTTTCGTTGTTTTTGAAACCCCGCCTAGTGATTGAGTAAATGCTTGCCGTTCGCCGGGTTTCGGTTCGGGTCGGATCCCATTTCGGTTCTGGGTCGGGCTCGGTGCGGGGCGTGCGTTACCCGTTTGGGGCGCTCGCTACAGTTGGTATCAGAGCTCTTTGGTCCAATGGCCTAAGCTCTGAATTGTCGTGTTTTGCTGGTTTGGTCGGTCGTTGTGTGCCGGTGTAACTTAGGGAATTGCACTCACCAGTGTTCGAGAACGCTTAGTGTTTGAATTGTCACGGATCTTTGTTGGATGATCAACAACAAAAGATCTTTTACATTCAAAATACTGGGATGGGCTTGGATATAGGTGGATGTGAAACTCAAGGTTGTACTTGCCATGCCTGGTTGTCTGTCGTGTCCGGTTGTGTCTAGGTCGTACGGCTTAGGACTTCTGTGAAATTGTGCAAATGTGCTAAGTGCTTATGTGAACACTAAGTGAACATTACTTGCCTATGTGTTTACAGCTTTGCATGCTCACTTACCTGTCATGCACAACTGTTAATGGCTTTACAGGATGCCTCCACGTCGTTGTCCCTGTGGACAGTCTTCGTCATCTTCGTTCACACCTCAGACCGATCCACTGATTCCAGCCAAAATTTTGGAAACATTAAGACAGTTCATCGCTCATGCCCCTAAAGGAAATGCTGAGCAGGAAGCGTAGGCTCAATTTCTTAGATTCGAACCACCACAATTTGAAGGTGCCCCGGATGAAGTTATTGCCGAGGCATGGATATCTGCTTTAGAAAAGATTTTTAGGATTATGGAATATCCGGACCCTCTAAGAGTCAGGTTTGCTATTTATTTGATGATTGGAGCTGCTCAGGAATGGTGGAAACAAATGGAACAACGATGGGAACGCGAACATGTGGTCCCGACTTGGGATCAATTCTTGACTGAGTTCCGGGCTGAATACATTACGAGGATTGTTCATCAGCAAAATGAAAGTGAAATTCAGGCCCCCGTTCAGCCTAATCCTCCCCAACCTCAGGGATATCCACGACCAGTATGTGGATTTTGTAAGGGCCCGCATGTAGAGGCTAAATGTTGGAGGAAGAATGGACTGTGCTTCGGATGTGGTAGCCCCGATCACATGTTGAATCTATGTCCGAAGAAGAGGCCAGTACCGCGGGATATAGCAGGCGATACTGAGGATGCACATCCAGCGAGTTCTGCGAGGCCACTTAAACAATCAGGGTCTTCTTCCGGTAAGAAAACCTTCTCGGTATCTTCATCAAAGCAGAATGTACATCCAAAACTGCAGGGAACGCCAGTATGTGACTTTTGCCAAATAGATCATCAAGAGTCAGAATGTCGAAGGAAGCAGGGACGTTGCTTCTCATGTGGAAGTCCGTTTCATCTTCGTACAAATTGCACGAGAAAGAGAATGTCGAGACGAGCCAGAAGAATGAAGCTTGATTCTGTATGAACGATCCAGGTATATTGCATTGTCATGACATTCATCCTAAATTAATTTAATTTCATATTATGTGAATTTAAATTATGTGCGTTAAGCGTATTATATTATGCATGTGATTTCGATGTTGTTGCTCGTGTTTGAATTTTGTGAAGTTTGGGTGGTTTTAATCACACAACCTACCCCTGTATGCCTTGCACGGTCTCGCCACACGCCGTGACGAGACCCTGTGCACTTATCTTACACGGCCTTGTTGCACCCTGTGCGAGAGGCCGTGCGCATGAACACACACGGGCTCGTCACACGCCGTGACGAGAGCCCGTGCGTGTTTGTCCTCACGGGGTCGTCACACGCCGTGACGAGACCCCGTGCGCGTTTCTCACACGGCCTCGTCACACGCCGTGATGAGAGGCCGTGCGCGTTTCTTCCGGATTTTAAAATGGTCAGTAGCTCCTCTTTTGCGCATACCCTCTTTTCTTCTCCCTTATTCATGCGAAAAATTTCCCCATTTTTCTCCCCAAATTCCTTCCAACTTTGAGCTCGAATTATTCTCGATCTACCCGACGGATTTTCGTGAGATTTTGATAGTATGTTGTCTGCAGCGAGTTCTTGTTATTGTTGAAGTTTGGGCTCGATCCGTTTTACCGATCTCACACAATCTTCACCCGAAGTAGCGCACGCCAAGTGTTCGGTAAAAGTCCCGAGTGAAAAGTTTGCAACTTATTTCCTTCAATCCACACAACTTGAACTCTACTATGGAAGGTGCTCGTGAAACCCGTGGCGGACGTCGGGAAAGGGAATTACCCGACATAGCGGCCCCGGAAGGGTACCAAGTGGATTTGGGTAATGAAGACGATCAAGATATCTTCAACCGGTTAATGGAACGACCGGTTAGAGCCACGCAATTTCTTGACATGGAAGCTATGTATCAATTGGGACTTGGCGAAGGGATCTCCCATTACATCGACAACATTGGGTGGGCTAATTTTTGGAGTATTCAAAGGCCATCCTATCGCCGCCTTACTTGCGAATTTTTAAGCTGTCTTAAGGGCGCGGCATTTCCGGACGACAACGAGATGCCGATAGGAATCCACTTCAGAGCGTTCAACCGAGACTATACGCTCTCATACCGGCAGTTGACCGAGTATTTTCAATTGGATGTTACGGCACCGAGGAGACGTGCCGACGGATGGAATCAAGCCGAAGCGTGGAGACGTATCTCTACCTCCACCGAAATATTTAACTCCGGCGTATCCAAGGCCACGATGCTCATTACCACTCAATTGAGAATTATGCATAGAGCCGTGTCTCGATCGGTTCTAGCCAGAGGAGACAGCCCGGGTGCGGTGAACACCGAAGACTGTCTAATACTCGATCATATGGTATGAGGAGAAAGGTTCAACCCCATCTCGTACATGATGGATCATATGAAGTATATCTCCACTCGGTCGAGAGGAGAAATTCGAGTTGGCTCATACATTACCGCCATTTTGGAGTGTGCCCAGGTGGAAGGGCTCGATACTCAGGTTCCTGTTGGAGGTTCGACCTCAATTAGCTACGGCACTTTAGCTCAAATGGCGATCTGCACGAAGGGTCCAAGGCGGAACGACCCATATATTCTGGTGGCTGGGCTACCTTTGTGGGAAGCTGACCAAGGGGATGCTCCCGAAGAAGGACCTTCAGACCCAGAGGTCCGAGAGCAGGCTCAGCATATCTACTCCCAACTGAGGAGACAGGATGCTTCTATACCTGAGTCTTCACATGGCAGGAGAAGCACTCAGCACCAGGAATCGATAAACCTGCAACAGTTTTATTCAGAGTTCACTGACTACCGACGTGTGTCGGATGAGAGATTTGCCCAGCAGGAGAGGCAGATCAACGAGGGCTTTGCAGCTCAGCGAGCTCACATTGATAGTCAGTACACCGCCTTGCAGGCAGAGCTTCAGAGATCGATCTCGGAAATGCAAAGGTCACTATCAGAGCAGCTGGATCAGTATTTCCGCCGTGGTCCGGACGAGCCTTGAGCTATCTAGTTATTTTATTTTCTTCTTTCCCGTTAACTTTGTTTAGGATTTGATGTAATTTTCTATTTTGTATGAATTCGAATTTTAATTGGAATATTAAGTGCTTTAAGTGTTTATTATGAATTGCGTTTTATTATGTGAATTAATTTTATTTTAATGTTCGATTTAATTCGTGTTATTAGAATTTCTGCTAGGTTATGCTCCTCTTAACTAACTCCGAGACCGGAAGAGAATCTGAGGACAGATTCTTCTGAAGAGGGGAGTATTGTAACGACCCGAAAGTCCAATTCTTCAATTCGGTATATTTTAATCGAGTAATTTCGTTAATTATTATTTTATTTAATATTTATTCTAAGATTTTAGAATAATTTCGTAAATGAGTGAATTTTATATTTAAATCACTAATTGTCAATGTGCGTTTAATTATATGTAATTGTTATCGGGATTGATATATTGAACCCGTATTTGTATATCACCGGGATATTGTATCGAACCCGTTTATTATATTATATTATAGTAAGTGAATTCCGTTAGCCTTGGTGGGCTTTAACTATTTGTGCAAATGAGCTACTGCTTTGAATGTTGTTATATGGAATTTAATTTGGTTGTTGCTTCCGCTCCCGCGTTGTTGTCGTCAGTTGTTTTTACAAAAGCCCCGCCTAGTGATTGAGTAAATCGGTTTGCCGTTCGCCGGGTTTCAATTTAGGGTCGGATTTCTATTTCGGCTTCAGATTGGGGCTCGGTGCGGGGCGTGCGTTACCCGTTTGGGGCGCCCGCTACAGTTGGTATCAGAGCTTCTTTGGTCCAATGGCCTAAGCTTTGAATCGTCGTGTTTTGTTTGTTTTGTCAGTTGTTGTGTGCCGGTGTAACTTAGGGAATTGCACTCACTAGTGTTCAAGAACACTTAGTGTTTGAATTGTGACGGATCTTTGTTGGATGATCAACAGCAAAAGATCTTTTACAATCAATACACTGGGATGGACTTGGATATAGGTGGATGTGAAACTCAAGGTTATACTTGTCGTGCCTAGTTGTCTGTCGTGTCCGGTTGTGTCTAGGTCGTACGGCTTAGGACTTCTGAGGAATTTGTGCAAATGTGCTAAGTGCTTATGTGAACTCTATCTGAATTCTAGCTACCTACGTGTTTACAGCTTTGCATACTCACTTACCTGTCATGCATATTTGCTATTGGCTTTGCAGGATGCCTCCACGTCGTCGTACACGTAAACCGCTCTCATCATCTCCATTGGCACCTCAGACCGATACACCGACTTCAGCCGAATTTGCGGAAACATTAAGACAGTTCATAGCTCATGCCCCTAAAGGAAAAGCTGAGCAGGACGCGTGGGCCCAATTTCTCAGATTTGAACCACCACAGTTTGAAGGTGCCCCAGATGACGCTATTGCCGAGGCATGAATATCGGCCCTGGAAAAGATTTACAGAATAATGGAATATCCGGACCCTCAGAGAGTCGAGTATGCAATCTATCTGATGGTTGGAGCCGCACAGGATTGGTGGAAACAGATTGAGCAAAGATGGACACGCGAGCATGTAGTCCCGACTTGGGATCAGTTCTTGACTGAGTTTCGGGCCAAGTACATTCCGTGGGTTGTTCGTCAGCAACGCGAAAGGGAATTTCTGGCTCTCAAATAGAACACATCTTCAGTTGGTCAGTACGAGGCACACTTCTCTCGCCTTATTAAGCATTACCCATATATGGTTGCCGACGAGCAGAGGAAGACTCGCCAGTTTGTAGAGGGATTGACTTACGAGATCAGGAAGGCTATGCTGGTGGTACGACATCAATGTTATACCGACGCAGTGGAAATGGCCCTGCATGTTGAGTCTGAACTCAACCTAATGGGACCGAGTCCTATTCTTGCCACTACTACCGTCCAGTACCCTCCAGCGAGTTCTAAGAGGCCATTTATACCTTCAGGGCCATCTTCCGGAAAGAAGACCTCCGAAGTGTCTTCATCGAAGCAGAATGCACCTCCCCAATCGCAGGGAGCCATACGACCCGTATGTAGCTTTTGCCAAAGAGACCATCAAGAGTCAGAATGCCGAAAGAAAGTTGTACGTTGCTTCTCATGTGGAAGTCCCTTCCATTTCCGCGCAAATTGCACGAGGAAGAGAAGATCGAGATAGTCGAGGAAAACATAATGCTTCGGTGCAAGGTACAATATATAAATTGTCATTCCATACCTGCATTTCATCATTCGAGTGGTTTACACTCACTTGTTGCGCTTTTCATTGACGTCCTTGCGCGTGCGCCTGTTGAATTCTTTGCGTGTTTCTCGTTTATTTTCGGCGGATTGGAGGACAATTACGATTTGTGCGCATGCTGCCGTTTATCACCGAAGGAGCCGTTAGCAGCAGATTTGACCGAGCTGCCAGCAAAGGATTATCTTGGACTTGACTAAGTCCAGAGAACCAAGTTGATCATAGAATTCACAGACGTACTTCCCGAGAATCTAAGAGCTCTTGCGATCAGATCGGAATGGATGGTTTTTGATAGATCTAACTCTAAGAAGTCGAACCGAGATCGAAGTCGTCTAACCGAATGGGTGCTGCCGATCTGACAGAATCGAAGAACCGACTTGATGAACTTCCCTCCCTTGAACGTGCCCGAACGAGTGTCTGGATCTGGGGTACTCCAACGTTGCTTGTAGAGAAAGAAGACAGTGCACTTCCTGTGTGTATTGTTCACCGAGAATTGCACAGAATAATAACAAAGGCAAGTATTCTCTACCGTCGATGAAGAAATGTCCGATATGCTTTGAGATTAAGGATTTTGTCTGAACAACCTTTGATTAGGGTATCATCAGCTTTGTGCTCGAGACGAATATGTTCTGAAGACAGCTTTCAGTGCCTGATGTAGACGTCTTGAATCCGTATGTCTGAAGAAGAATCTTTTAGGATTTGAACAGTACTGGAATGGGAACAAGCTAAGACTTCGAGTGGAATTTCTCTAAGCTTGCAACTCTGTTGCTTGAGTCAACAGGAAAGAAAACGAACTCGAATGGACGATCTTTGTAAGACTTGTTCTTAGGAGTCGAGAAGAGATTAACTGCAACCTCAATATTAACCCTGCTCAAGGGATTCTGAAGGAATCGGCGTGAGTGAGAATGTGTCACCTAAAAGGTTGAATTGGTGAATGGTACTAATGAAGAAACCATAGCTCATGCTCGGGAAGCTAAATCAACCAGAAAGTTGCCCCTCTTGACATTGCACTAGCTACTGTAGGAGAGGATTGGCTGAAGCATCGCCACTGTCTCTTATGGAATTTGTTGACATCCCCACAAATTATGAGAGTTTAACAAGTGTTAACTCAGAAGGAGTTGAACCAACCCCAATGTCGTTAATGGAAAATGTTTGAGGACTAAGATTGCAAGAATCAGTGTTCCTTGAGAAAAGCGAATATTGTAGTTGGTACTTTGAACCAAATCACGAGCATGTCAAAAATTGAGGCTAAACCGAAGTGGACTTGCATCATTTTGGATAATTTCATTTATAGCCTTGCGAACCAGTCCGAATTGGGTTGAAGAATTTAAAGTGGAGAATGCAAAAGAATGGATCCCGAGTCAGACAATTCGAGCGAAGAATAATCCAAGTTTCAACTTTGTGTTGGTAACCCCAATACTTCCCAATATAAGCCTCGGACCCATGATTCGAAGGGTCGAAATAAAGAGACTTACTCGATTACGTCAAGAGATATTTGACTCGTCAGCAGATCAAAGCCGAGTATCAAAGATTAAGGGGTTAGCTATGACTACTACATATCCCTATGTGGGATTGGGAACGGATTCACCATGGACTTCGTGTCCGGACTACTGGAGGTTTAAGATGGTAATTACTGTTACAAGTTTATCTGGGATTTCTCTAAGGTGTTGTCGATCGGATTCAGGCCTTTCGACAATAAATGGTGATAGCTCAAGTTCTACTGAAAAGCTACTTGCAAGAACCCCGAACAGGCTTGGAGTTGTGCAATCCGCAAAATATCTCCTAGCGAGTCCCTTGAATGAATCAGAGAGTCGAAGAAGTTTCGTGAGAGATCCGAATGATGACGCGTAAGTTTCATCCAGAGTTGTTTAACTCTAATCAGTAGAATCTGGGGACCAGATTCTCATAAGGAGGGGTGATTGTAACGCCCCGAAAATTCGTATTATGAACCCGGGACCCGGATCAATTTTTCTTGCGCGATTCATTATTTATTTTATTAATTATTATATGATTTTTTTATAATAATTTCGTATATGAGTGAATTTTAATATTTAAATCACAAATTGTCAATGTGCATTTAATTATATGAATTTTGACTGTAATTATGTGTTATTTGGACAATGTGAGTTTTCGAACTTATCTTGCGAAATTACAAAAATGCCCTTTCGTTTCTCGAATCAAGTCAATTATTGACTAAGTCTCACATCTCTCCCTCTCACATCATTCACGCAAACAACATCAAAGGAGCAGAAAGAAAAGAAAGAAAAGGAGAAGGAAGAAGAAGGAGTTTCAAACGATCGTCCCGACTCCGTTTCTCGACGGATTTTTGAACCGCTTACGCCTACGAACTCCTCACGATCTCTTCTACGAGTAAACCTTTCACATCCCTCTCGTTTAATGTCTCCTTTGCCTCATATTTCTCGATTTTGTTTATAGTTGAATGAATTAGGTTTTATATGATTTTGAGAGAATTTATGGATGGATTTTCGTGTTTATTGTTTCTATGTGTAGCTAATATGTTGTAGAACATTATATGTGATAATTAGGGAAGGATTTGCATGTTTAGATGATTTAATGTTGGATTTAGGATTGAATTTGCGAAGGTTTCGAGTTTCTGTGAATTTCTGCTGTTATCGCACGCACACGGGCTTGCAACAACGCACACGGCCTATGCACACGGGGTGTTGCAAGCCCGTGTGCATGTGCACGGGCTCTCTACATGGCCTGTAGAGAGGCCGTGCGTGTCCCTTTGGTGTGCACACGGTCTTGGTGCACACGGCCTCAAGGCCGTGTGCATGAGCCCGTGTGGACCGGCATGAACAGCTCCCTGACCTCCTGTAAGTCAGGGGCTGTTTTGGCCTACGGGTCCCGCCGTGGCTCGTCTTTTTCGAATTATTTCTTCACTGGTGTATTCGATATATATGATATAGTTATGAATTGCATGTTTTATGAATTTATAACATGTTCGGGTGTATGTATAGTGCGTTTTAAGTTTTCGTTAAATTTTCTAACTTTTGCATGTGAAGTCCGATTTTCCCGAAATTCGAATGCATACTTCTTTATGATAATTTAAGCATGTCCGCAATGTTTCGTTGCATTTGGGCTTGAATTACATTTTTAAATTATGAATTACTCTGTTTTCGTTTGATAATTGAACCTAAGTGTTTCATGTGATTGTATAACGTGCTTTTACGTGTTTCTATGCTTTCGTATGAGCCGTGCATCGTCGTATGTCTTAGGTGGTTATGTCGTTTGTCAGTTGCAGGTTCCACTCTCGTGGATTAGGTTGCTCGTTTCCGTTTTGGGCTTTCTTTTGGGTTGTCGCCAGGTGAGGTTTCTATTGTTATCCCGTATTAAGTAGATATGTACTATTGAGCCTCACTAAATAAGCCTCGTATGTGTAATTTATGTTTTCATCCCGTATTACTATATTTAGTAAATACTTTATACTTATTATCTTTATGAGGTTTAAGAACAACGGATTTGATATTAAATGAATAATATGTATATGATTTCGAAATGTTTTCAAAAAGAGACAAGCGAACTATGTTTTAATTTAAATGTAATTTTTGGTTTGGAAACCTTCTCATTGAGTGAAGTCGTTAGGGCGGGTTTCTCCCCCAAGACGATGGAACATCCGGTTGCGTTTCCTACCGTTACATCGTTTGTCTCGAACGGCCCTTTTGGCCCTCCCCGAAATGTCTTGATTCCTATTTTAATAGGAAAATGATAGTTATGAAAATGCGAGATATGATATGTATGAAATTTTAGCTGAGCCCGGAGTATGGCGATCGAATGAAGCCGGATAGACAGCGGGTCTACGGTGGAGTTCGGTAGCTTGCTCCATGTTTACCAGGAGCACGGGTGAGGCCGGAGTGGCAACCTTTGTGCTCCTGTGATGGTGACTTCGTGTCAAACTGAGGAATAGGCTAATATGCCTATAGAGCAGTTGGATTTAGCGGTCCTTCTGCTACATGGAAGGAATAAGGTTGGTATGGTTTTCAGGTATGTTATGTTATGATATGAGGAGTTGAGGGCTCGACTCGCCGAGCAATATGATATGTCCCGCTATGTTATGTTATGATAAATCACCAAATATTTATGAAAACCCTTCTTTTACGTTTGTTTTCTTTTAAGTTAAAATGGTGATTTATTTCCGTATGCTAATATGTATGTACTCCCTTTTTTTCCCCTCACTTAGTCTTTTGACTAACCCTCCCTGCTTTAAACCTTATCTGTTTCAGGTGGTAACTAGGTGGGCATCGTCAGTCTTGTATCGCGGGTTTTCTTTCTTTTCGGTGATTGTCCCTTTCTAGATTATCTTAAGTTCATGATTAGGTTATATGTAATTGTTATTGGGATTGATATATTGAACCCGTATTTGTATATCACCGGGATATTGTATCGAACCCGTTTATTATATTATATTATAGTAAGTGAATTCCGCTAGCCTTGGTGGGCTTTAACTATTTGTGCAAATGAGCTACTGCTTTGAATGTTGTTACATGGAATTTAATTTGGTTGTTGCTTCCGCTCCCGCATTGTTGTCGTCAGTTGTTTTTACAAAAGCCCCGCCTAGTGATTGAGTAAATCGGTTTGCCGTTCGCCAGGTTTCAATTTAGGGTCGGATTTCTATTTCGGCTTCGGATTGGGGCTCGGTGCGGGGCGTGCGTTACCCATTTTGGGCGCCCGCTATAGTTGTTAACACGCGTTTCCATAAAATTCTGAGTGGATCATGAATCTTGGTGGTGGAGTACTTGCTTGCATGATTTTCAAGGTTGGGAGTTATAAGCAGAGGGCCCGTTCTCGCCGGGACACACTATCGCATAATTTATTGCATTTGTTGCTTGTCTAATTATTTTACGGCTTTTGTTACAAGTCGAAGCACATTCCGGTTCTCTTCATTTTTCATATGTATTTCCCTATATATATGTATATATAAAACCCGGAAGTGTGACTCGTGCTTGCTACCGTAAGCCTCCTCTATTATTCAATTAATTAGTTGAATTACGAGCCGTGTTTATTTATCGATTCCAACTTATTTATGCCATGTCTTTCGAACTTGTAACGGCCTCGTGACTCAACTAATATCATTTCAAAATGATCGGCTTGACCTTATGTGCAAATGTTTTCAAAGGATCCGGTTCGTCAACCTTTTGTGTTTTCAAATAAAGCCGAACCCGAATGTTGCTTTGTGTTATAGTTTTACCACTTATATTATTGTATGTATCTTTATCAAAACGAGTAACATTCACCCTTTTTGGTTTTAAACGATAAACGACGAACTGTGATCAATACCTATATTGTATTACCCCCCTTACTGAGTAACCTTTATACTCACCCCTCTATTTTGGTTCTTGCTTCAGGTAGACAGGTGGCGGTGTCACCTATCTTGTCAGTCGGCAGCAGCAGGTCTAGGTCGACTCTTGTCTCTTGTCTTGTCAGTGTCCCAACAATAGTCGAGTCTTTACTTTATGAATTGATTTAGCTTATTGTATTTAATATTATGATTTATTTCGGTACTTACGTGCCCCTGATGTGGGATAGGTAGTTGAGCCGTTGATGGTATTAATTGGATATTTACTTGGGAATTGTTTTATGAATTATGTTGCCATGGATGGCTTTTATGGTTAAATTGTTATTTTCTGTAATCGCTTCCGCATTTCTCTGTTTTATTGTCGTTGTTGTTGGGATGTCGTTGCTGTTGCCGGTAGTGCTTGTTTGAGTGTCGTTCGTCGGAGTGGGTTTTTGAGTTGAGGCCCCTCGCTGAAGCTCGGGAATCCATTTCGGTGTGGATGTGGCGGTCCTTCTTCAGGGGGCGCTACAACAAACTTCAACAAACATCAAAGATCACAATGGCAACACATAGGATCAAGAATCATCGAAAACTACGGAGTATAATGATCAAACTACCGAAAAATCCAACTTCGAAACAATTTATCGAAAACATACTCAAACGACAATGGAATCGAATGGAACCTAAATAATACCTGTAGAGAATGTTACAAGGGTCGCGTAGGTTCTTACGGATCAAAATTTGGTTAAGAAACGAACTCGAAAGATCAAATTGAAGTTTAGAGAAATTCTTTCTCTTTTTCTTCTCGTTGCTGCTGATGTTTAAGGGCTAAGTGTAATTAAGAAAAAGGAAAGGAAAAGAGAATAAAAAGAAAACCTGAGGTTTAAGTGAAAAATCGAAAGGGCATTTTCGTAATTTCGCGAAACTTCATAAATAGGACATATTAATGAAATATGTCAATATTATAGTCAAAACTCATCATTTTAAACGCACATTGTCATAGAATAATTTAAATTCACAAATTATTGCATTTACGAAAATTCATATAAAACACACAGATATCACATAAGCACATATATCCCGATCGAGTTTTCCAAACTTGTCCCGTTATCTTAAGAATTCTTACCGACTTTAGCTTACCAAAAATTTTGGGGCGTTACAATAGGAGACATTAAACGAGAGGGACGTGAAAGGCTTACTCGTAGAAGAGATCGTGAGGAGCTCGTAGGCGTAAACGGTTCGAAAATCCGTCGAGAAACGAAGTCGGGACGATCGTTTGAACCTCCTTCCTTCTCTTTCTCTTTTCTTTCTTTTTCTTTCTTGTCCTTTGGTGTTGAGTGGCATGAATGAGGTGAGAGGGAGAGATGTGAGACTTAGTCAAATAATTGACTTGATTCGAGAAACGAAAGGGCGTTTTCGTAATTTCGCAAAATAAGTTTGAAAACTCATGTTGTCCAAATAATACATAGTTATAGTCAAAATTCATATAATTAAACGCACATTGACAATTCGTAATTTAAATATAGAAATTCATTCATTTACGAAATTATTCTAAAATCTCATAATAAATATCAAATAAAATAATAAATTGCGCAAATACCCGATTCGGACCTATCGGATTATAATTCGGATTTTTGGGGCGTTACACGCACGGCCTACACACACGGCCTGAGACAAGGCCGTGTGAGTTGGAAATTGCGCACGATCTTGCTACACGGCCTGTTGCAAGGCCATGTGCACCATGTTTTCGCGAATTTTCAGCAGAACGCGAAGAACTTCGCACAAAAGTATCAGAATTTCGTCAAATCTTCACCAAAATCCCATTTTCAATCAGATTTTTCATACTAAAAACTTCAACAAAGATCAAAGATCACAATGGCAACACATAGGATCAAGAATCATCGAAAACTACAGAGTATAACGATCAAACTACCGAAAAATCCAATTTCGAAACAATTTATCCAAAACATACTCAAACGACAATGGAATCGAATGGAACCTGAATAATACCTGTAGAGAATGTTACAACGGTCGCGTAGGTTCTTACGGATCGAAATTGGGTTAAGAAACGAACTCGAAAGATCAAATTGAAAGTTTGGAGAAATTCTTTCTTTTTTCCTCTTTCTTTTTTTTTTTTTTTTTCCTTTCGTTGCATTTATGTGTAATTAAGAAAAAGAGAAGGAAAAGAGAATAAAAAGAAAACCTGAGGTTTAAGTGAAAAATCGAAAGGGCATTTTCGTAATTTCGCAAAACTTCATAAAAAGGACATATCAACGAAATATATCAATATTATAGTCAAAACTCATCATTTCAAACGCACATTGACATAGAATAATTTGAATTCACAAATTATTGCATCTACAAAAATTCATATAAAACACACAAATATCACATAAGCACATTGTAACGCCCCGAAAATCCGAATTATAATCCGGTATGTCCGAATCGAGTATTTGCGCAATTTATTATTTTATCTGATATTTATTATGATATTTTAGAGTAATTTCGTAAATGAATGAATTTTGATAATTAAATAACGAATTGATAATGTGCGTTGAATTATATGAATTTTGACTGTAATTATGTATTATTTGGACAACATGAGTTTTTGAACTTATTTTGTAAATTACGAAAATGCCCTTTCGATTTTCAACCCAAGTCAAATTTTGACTTAAGTCTCTCATCTCTCTCTCTCACCTCATTCACGCTCAACCTCAAAAGAAAAAGAAGGAGAAAAGAAAGAAAAAGAGAAAGGGAAGGAGGAAGCTTCAATCGATCGTGCCGGACTCGTTTCTCGACGGATTTTCGAACCGTTTACGCCTACGAACTCCTCACGATCTCTTCTATGAGTAAGATTCTCACACCTTTCGCGATTAATGCCTCCATTGCTTCATTTTTCTAGTTTTTGTGAATAGTTGCACATTTAGGTTAAATGTTGATTTTGAATGATTCTATGGACGGATTTACGTGGTTCTTGGTTTTATAGGTAGATAAGATGTTGTATATCGTTATATGTATGTTGTAACGCCCCGAAAATCTGAATTATTATCCGGTACGTCCGAATTGTTATTTTGTGCGATTTAATTATTTTATTTGATAGTTAGTATGTGAATTTTTAACAATTTCATAAATGAGTGAATTTTGGTTTTTAAGCCATTTCATGTCAACGTGTGTTCAATTATATGAGCTTTAACTGTAATATTGTTTAATTCCGACAACCTGCTATTTTTAGTAAGTTCGGAGTAATTACGGTTTTGCCCCTCGTTTCTAAGTCAAGTCAAAGTTTGACTTGACCACTCTCTCTCTCCCTCAATCCTCATTCACGTTAGAAACAAGAGAAAGGAGAAGAAAAAGAGAAAAAGAAGAGAAAAGGAGAGGAAGCTTCGATTGATCATTCCGATTTCGTTTCTCGACCGAATTACGATCCGTGAAACTTTACGAACTCCTCACGATCTATTCTTCATGTAAGCTTCTCACGTCCTTCGCGTTTAATGCTTCCTAGAATGTGATTTATAGAATTTTGTGAATAGTTTAATAATATATGAAAAATGTGATTATGAATGATTTTATGGATGGATTTACGTGGTTCTTAGTCCTATAAGTAGATTAGATGTTGTAGATCATTATATGTAAGTTTAGTTTGAGGTTTGCATGATTTATATGATTTAAATGTTAATTTTTGGCTCATTCCCGAGAACCCTCGCGATTTTCTGCTGTGTTGATGACCCGCACGGCCTTGCGCACGGTCTTGAGACCATGTGCCAAGACCGTGTGCCTATTTTGGCCTTGCACTGCCTAACGCACGGCCGTGCGCAAGCCGGTGCGCAGGCCAGTGCAAGTGTTCGCGCACCGGCTTGAGCACGTGTTCAAGCCCGTGCGTTTGCCCGTCCCCAAGACCGTGTGTATGCCTTAACCAAAATTTCTCCATTTTCAACTTCTTGCTCTCGACATTGTGAGTCAAAAGGGTAATTAAAAAGTTGACTTTCTTCGTTTGACCTCCGATTTGAGATCGGATTTCACCTACAGGTCCTATAAATCATGAAATACGTATTTTAGGTAGTTTGAATTTTTCCGACTTCGTTTGGGTCCCGTTTCTCGTGTTTTTCGTTTAGGCCTTTTTGGCTATTTTTCAAATGTTGTTCGTTTCTTCCGAAACTTGAATGCATGCTTCCTTATTGCATTTTATGCATGTTTATGAGCTTTTATTACATTCTAAATTGTTTTGCTTATCGAATTCTATGAATTTCTATGTTTTGTTACAATGTGAACCTAAGTGATATGAATGATTGTTTAACGTGCATCTATGTGTTTTAAATCTTTCGTATAAGCCGTGCGTCGTCGTTAGTCTTATATGGTTGTGTCTTTGTCTTTTGCAGACGATACTCCCGTGGAGTAGTGTGCCTGTCTCGCATTTTGCTCTCGTTTTTGTCAAGCCAACAGGTGGGGTTTTCAGTTTCTTATAATATACGATAATACGTACATAATACCAACCCTACTACCCGATAAGCCTTGTTTTATGATTTGTTTTACATCCGTTTGTATATATAATAGATATTTATGCTTATACTTTTATGATCTTGAAACCGATTTAATATGAAAAGTATTATGTATAAGTTTGTGAAATGTTTACGAAAGAGGCAAGCAAATCTTTGTTTTCCGAAAGCGAACTTTGGCATTATAGCCTCGCACACGACTTGCCTCGAACGGTCTTTTGACCACATGAAAATGTTTGAAAAGCGAGCTATGTATATGTATATGTTTGACCTGTTCTGATGGGCCCGGAGTAAGGACGATAGGACGAAGTCGGTAGACGTCGGGTCTACGGCGGAAATTCTATGGTTTTCTCCACCTTTGGGAGCTCGGGGTGAGGCCGGAGTGGCAGCCCTTTGAGTACCTGAGGTTGTTTATGTATGATCTGTGTAGTTACACGTCGGTAGACGTCGGGTCTACGGCGGAAATTCTATGGTTGCTCCCTGATTACAACTGGAGGAATAAGGAGGGTTTCTGTTTTTATGATTTGACTGGTGGTTCAGAACTCTTCTCGCGGAGTTATACGTTTTGTTTTGTTTCGTTTTGAGCTAGTTCACCAATCGTTTGCGAAAAACTTTACTTCTGTTATTTTCTTTCTGTTTAAACTGGTGATCTACTTTCGTTTATTCTTATGTACTGTTTTTCCCCCTCACTTAGTCGTTTGACTAACCCCATTCGTTTCACCCTTTGGTTTCAGGATTCTAGGCGGGCTACATAGTATTGAGTCGTGGTCGGTCGAGTTACGCTTTTGTCATATGTAAACTCTTATTTCTTGTTGACTTGATATTTGTTATGTAGGAATACTTATGAATAGCCGGGAATAATATTGTAGAACCCGTTGTAAACATTTATTAGTATTAATGGGAATTTGCTAGCCTTGGTGGGCTTTACCTAACTGCGCAGCCATTATGGATTTTATGTATTATTTATATATTGCTTCCGCTTTTGGTTTGTCCCTGTTTTGAAACTCCCGCCTAGTAGTAAATGAGTCCGGTTAGCCGTTCGCCGGATTTTGGTTCGGGTCGGATTACTTTCGATTCCGGGTCAGGATCCGGTGCGGGGCGTGCGTCTGCCCGTTTGGCGGCGCCCGCTACATAAGTCTTAACGTGAGATTTGCATGATTGATTGGGTAAATATCGAATTTTGACTCATTCCCGCGAGTTTTCTTCATTTCTACAAAATTCTGCTGTTCTGAGAATCCGCACGGCCTTGCGCACGGTCTTGAGACCATGCGCCAAGACCGTGCGTCCATCTTATGCCTGTGCACGGTCTTGTGCACGGCCGTGCACACGCCCGTGCGCACGCCAGTGCAAAGTGCTTGCACCGGCTTGAGAACGAGTTCAAGCCCGTGCGTCCGCCCGTCCCCGAGACCGTGTGTATGCCTTAGCCAAAATTTCTCCATTTTCAGAATGTTGCTCTCGGCAATGGGAGTCAACGGGCACTTTTAAAAGTTGACTTTCTTCGTTTGACCTCCGATTTGAGATCTGATTTCACCTATAGGTCCTATAAATCATGAAATACATATTTTAGGAAGTTTGAATTTTTCCAACTTCGTTCGGGCTCCGTTCTTCGTGTTTTTCATTTAGGCATCTTAGGCTATTTTTCAAATGTTGTCCGTTTATTCCGAAACTTGAATGCATGCTTCCTTATTGCCTTTTATGCATGATTATGAACTTTTATCGCATTCTAATTTGATTTGCTTACTGAATTTAAGTACTTTGATAGAATGTGAACCTAAGTGTTATGAATGACTGTTTAACGTGCTTCTATGTGTTTTAATGCTTTCGTATAAGCCGTGGGTCGTCATTAGTCTTATTTGGTTGTGTCTTTGTATTTTGCAGATGATACTCCCGTGGAGTAGCGCATCCGGTCTTGCTTTTAGCTATTCTTTTTGTAAAGCCAACAGGTGAGGCTTTCCGTTTCTGATTCCAGTACTATTATGTATATATATAAATAAGCCTCTCCCGATATAAGCCATGTTTACGTTTTGTTTTCACACTGTTTCTATATATATACTTAGTAAATATTTATGCTTATTATGTTTATTCGATTTATCGAAAATGTTTTGATATGAAAAAGTACTACGTATATTCTTTCAAACGTTTGCGAAAGAGACATGTAAAACCTCTTTAATTTCTAAGGCTAACTTTGGCCTTCGGCCTCGCATATGACATGTCTCGAACGGTCTTTTGGCCAACCCGAAATGATTTGAAAAGAGAGTTATGAACTGTATGTATGTATGTATGTTTGGGCCCGGAGTTAGGATGATAGGACGAAGTCGGTAGACATCGGGTCTACAGCGGAAATTCTATGGTTCCCTCCACCTTTGGGAGCTTGGGGTGAGGCCGGAGTGGCAGCCCTTTGAGTACCTGAGTTACCGTATGATATGTTATGCGTAGTTCGGATTTAGCGGTCCGCCTACATTGGAGGAATAAGGGTGGTTTCCCGTTTTATGTTTGGAAATTGGAGTTAAGGGCTCGACTCGCCGAGTCATATGATATGTTATGTTTTATGCTAAATCACCACCCGTTTACGAAAACCTTTCTTTTATGTTGATTTCTTTTATGTTTAAAAATGGTGATTTATTTCCGTTTTATAATATACATTATTATTCCCTCCTCACTTAGTCGTTTGACTAACCCCCTCTGTTTCACCCCTGTGTTGGTTTCAGGATACTAGGCGGGATCTTCGTCGTCGTCGTCGCGTCTAAGAGTTACATTCTTTTGTTCATGTATAACTCTCATTCCGTATGGCTATTATTTATGTTTACGATAGTAGGATTTTATTTACGTAGTATTCGGGATTATATGTTGAACCCGTTATTATTTATTGTCGGGATATTGTATCGAACCCGTTTATTATTCAAGTAATTGAATTTCGTTGGCCTTGGTGGGCTTTAATACTTGTGCAAGTATTATGATTGATTGTTTGGTTTAATTTCGCTTCCGCACCTCTGTCGTTTTCTTTCGTTTTTGAAAACCCTGCCTAGTCATTGAGTAAATGTGTGCCGTTCGCCGGGTTTCGATTCGGGTCGGATTCCATTTCGGTTTTGGGTCGGGGCTCGGTGCGGGGCGTGCGTTACCCGTTTGGGGCGCCCGCTACAGTTGGTATCAGAGCTTCTTTAGGTCCAATGGCCTAGGCTCTAAAGCGTCGTGTTTTGTCGTGTCAGTTTAGGTCGTACGGCTTAGGATTATGTGATTGTGACAACGTGATTATGTGAATTTAACTTCTCTATGTGTTACAGCTTTTCATAATCACTTATCATCATGCATGTTTGGTATTGAATTTGCAGAATGCCTCCTCGCCGTGAACCGCCAGGTCCGCCTCCAGGTGTTCCGACCCCAGCTCAGTTTATGGAGGCCTCAGGGCAGTTCATGGTTCATACTAACCGAGCAACACCGCCTCCTGCTCCCGAGAATGATATGGGAAGGTTTCTTAAGCTCAACCCTTCGCAGTTCGAGGGTGCACCGGATGATGTGATCGTCGAGGCTTGGATATCGGCGATGGAGAAGAGATTCCGAGTTATGGAGTGTCCGGACCCTAAGAGGGTCGAGTTGGCAGTTTATCAGATGATAGGAGCTGCACAGGACTGGTGGGCCCGTATAGAGCAGCGATGGCAGCGAGAGCTTGTGGTCCTGTAATGCCCCACATTTTTGGGTAAACTAAAGCTGGTAAGAATTCCTAAGATAACGGGACAAGTTTGGAAAACTCGATCGGGATATATGTGTTTATGTGATATTTGTGTATTTTATATGAATTTTCGTAAATGCAATAATTTGTGAATTTAAATTATTCTATGTCAATGTGCGTTTAAAATGATGAGTTTTGACTATAATATTGATATATTTCGTTAATATGTCCTTTGTATGAAGTTTCGCGAAATTATGAAAATGCCCCTTCGATTTTTCATTTAAACCTCAGGTTTTCTTTTTATTCTCTTTTCCTTCTCTTTTCTTAATTACACTTAGCCTCTTAAACATCAACAGCAACGAGAAGAAAAGAAAAAGAATTTCTCTAAACTTTCAATTCGATCTTTCGAGTTCGTTTCTTAACAAAATTTCGATCCGTAAGAACCTACGCGACCCTTGTAACATTCTCTACAGGTATTATTCAGGTTCCATTCGATTCCATTGTCGTTTGAGTATGTTTTGGATAAATTGTTTCGAAGTTGGATTTTTCGGTAGTTTGATCGTTATACTCCGTAGTTTTCGATGATTCTTGATCCTATGTGTTGCCATTGTGATCTTTGATGTTTGTTGAAGTTTTTAGTAGGAAAATCTGATTGAAAACGGGGTTTTGGTGAAGATTTAATGAAAATCTGTTGCTTTTGTGCGAAGTTCTTCGCGTTCTGCTGAAAATTCGCGAAAACATGGTGCACACGGCCTTGCAACAGGCCGTGTAGCAAGACCGTGCGCCATTTTCAACTCACACGGCCTTACCTCAGGCCGTGTGTATAGCCCATGCGTGTTCCCAAAAATTCACACGGCCTTGCACAAGGCCGTGCAAGAGGTCGTGTGTCCCAATTTCAGTTCAAAAGTCTCTGGAAGTCCAAATTTCTAAAACGTAATTTCTTCGTTTGATATTATTTTAAAAATCCGACTTCACCATTAAGTTCGTAGTGTTTTAAAACTTAATAATCCATAGAGTTTGAATTTTTCCAATACCGTTTGATCGTAAAACGAACCGATTTCTGTTTAGGGAATTATACGCTTTTCGCAATTCTTTTCCGATTGCTTTGAAACTTGAATGTATGCTTCTTTATAGTATTTTAAGCATGTTTATGAAACCTAATTGTGTTTAAGCATGATTATAAGATTGAAGTTTGGTATTTCATTCGTTTCATTGAATAATTGCCATAATTGCCCTTCTTTGATTTAATTAAGTGTTTATCGCATTAAGAATAAGCCGTGCGTCGTATTGTCGTCTTACATGGTTGTGTCGTATTTGGTTTCAGGTGGTAGTTCTTCTGGGCAGTAGTTGGTCTTCTTTCTTTTGCCCTTTTTGCAGTATTATCCAGGTGGGGTTTCTTTTTCGAATTTGGTTTTTCTTATATGTATGTAAATATTCCATATATACCCGAAGCCTGTGTTTTATGCTTTTATGTTTTCTTTTCCCAAACATATATTATACGTAGTTGCTACTTGAAAATCATATTACTTTAATGAGTTAAAGGAAAATGCTTTGATATCAAATTACGTATAACCCCTCAGAAGCTCCTTTAGCTCGAAAGGGTTAAAAGTTGATTTATCAATCGGTCCCTTTGACCATATAAGCATTTGGAGTGCGAGGAAGTATCTTAGCCTTTCGGCCTGGCCATTGAGCCACATTATACTATTAGGCCCGGACATCAGGGTACGGGGTGAAGCCGGATAGACGTTGGGTCTACGGTGGATCTCAATGCTCTGGTCTCCAAACTGATGGGAGCTCAGGGGTATGACCGAAGTGGCAACCCTTTTGAGTACCTGCGCCGGACGGGATCTAGTCTATATCCCCAGCCGAAGATGTATTAGATATTTGTCCTTGCATGATTATATAGTAGCGGGCTAGCTACCTGACTACACAAGGAGGAATAAGGGAGGTTTATTTGATATTTCTGATATTGTGAAATAGGTGGTTGATGCTCGACTCGCCGAGTTTTTTTACTTTATTGCGAAATTTTTCGATTCACCAATAATTGTGAAAACCTTTATTTTTCCTTTGCTTTCTTCTCATTTACAAACTGGTGAATCTTTCTGTTGTGTCGATAATATATACGTATTACACCCCCCTCACTTAGTCGCTTTGACTAACCCCATTACTCTGTTGTTGTCTTTTTAGGGTTTTGTTGCTAGGCGGATTCAGGTCGTGTCCTTGGAGTCATTTACTTTCGATTAGGTGATTTCATTTCCGCCTATGTATCTGGATGAATAATTAAAACCCTAGAGATTGTAGATGTAAATGATGTAAATTAGTTTGAATGTTGAGATGGATGTTTTCAGTGGCCTTGGTGGGCTTTATAATTGTGTTTTGGATTATGGTGGTTCTAGCTCCCTGAGTGGGATAGGTTGTGTTAATTTGCTTCCGCTGTATTATTGTTCATTGTCCTATTATTTTCTAAAGCAGATCCGCCTGGTATTTATTTTCCGTTCGCTAGGTTGTAGTTCATAACCGGACCTTTAGTTCTGGTTATGGATTGTGACTTGGTACGGGACGTCGCGTCACACTGTATTTGGGGACGTGCCGTTACAGTTGGTATCAGAGCTAGAGGTTCATTGGCCTTAGCTTTGTAAGTCGTGTCAGTCTAGGTCCGTACGGCTTATGACTTAGGAATCGTCCTTTTGTGCTTATGTGGTTATAGCTTTGCATCCATAATTAACTGTAGGATTAACTGTAGGATGCCGCCTCGTCGTGATCGTACTCCTCCAGCAGCACCACCACAGGCACCAGTGGTTGATGCTCAGTAGATATTTGGTCTTTTTCGGGATTATCTGGACCAGAGAGACAGGAATGTAGAGGTAGATGAGCGTAGAGCCCGTGAGCAGTCCTTGCGTAGATTCCTCGATTTCCACCCACCTCAGTTTGCCGAGGCATGGATATCGGCTCTAGAAAAGATTTTTCGGATTATGGAATATCCGGATCCTCTAAGAGTCGGGTTTGCTATTTATTTGATGATTGGAGCTGCTCAGGAATGGTGGAAACAGATTGAACACCGATGGGAACGCGAGCATGTAGTCCCGACTTGGGATCAATTCTTGACTGAGTTCCGGGCTGAATACATTACGAGGATTGTTCGTCAGCAAAATGAAAGTGAAATTCAGGCCCCCGTTCAGCCTAATCCTCCCCAACCTCAGGGATATCCACGACCAGTATGTGGATTTTGTAAGGGCCCACATGTAGAGGCTAAATGTTGGAGGAAGAATGGACTGTGCTTCGGATGTGGTAGCCCCGATCACATAGTGAATCTATGTCCGAAGAAGAGGCAAGTACCGCGGGATATAACAGGCGATACTGAGGATGCACATCCAGCGAGTTCTACGAGGCCACTTAAACAATCAGGGTCTTCTTCCGGCAAGAAAACCTTCTCGGTATCTTCATCGAAGCAGAATGTACCTCCAAAACGGCAGGGAACGCCAGTATGTGGCTCTTGCCAAAGAGATCATCAAGAGTCAGAATGCCGAAAGAAGCAGGGACGTTGCTTCTCATGTGGAAGTCCGTTTCATCTTCGTACAAATTGCACGAGAAAGAGAATGTCGAGACGAGCCAGAAGAATGAAGCTTGATTCTGTATGAACGATCCAGGTATATTGCATTGTCATGACATTCATCCTAAATTAATTTAATTTCATATTATGTGAATTTAAATTATGTGCGTTAAGCGTATTATATTATGCATGTGATTTCGATATTATTATTTGTGTTTGAATTTCGTGAAGTTTGTGTGGTTTTAATCACACGAACTGCCCCTGTATGCCTTGCACGGTCTCGCCACACGCCGTGACGAGACCCTGTGCACCCTTTTTCACACGGCCCTGTTGCACCCTGTGCAAGAGGCCGTGCGCATGAATACACACGGGCTCGTCACACGCCGTGACGAGAGCCCGTGCGTGTTTATCCTCACGGGGTCGTCACACGCCGTGACGAGACCCCGTGCGTGTTTCTCACACGACCTCGTCACACGCCGTGACGAGAGGCCGTGCGCGTTTCTTCCGGATTTTAAAATGGTCAGTAGCTCCTCTTTTGCGCACACCCTCACTTTCTCTCCTTTTTCATGCGATAATTTGCTCTTGTTTTGCCCCCAATTTCATCCCAACTTTGAGCTCGATCAATTCTCGATCTACCCGACGGATTTTCAAGAAATTTTGAAGGTGTGTTGTCTGCAGCAAGTTCTTGGTACTGTTGAAGTTTGGGCTCGATCCGTTTTACCGATCTCACGCAATCTTCGCCCGAAGTAGCGCACGCCAAGTGTTCGGTAAAAGTCCCGAGTGAAAAGTTTGCAACTTATCTCCTTCAACCCACACAACTTGAACTCTACTATGGAAGGTGCTCGTGAAACCCGTGGCGGACGTCGGGCAAGGGAATTACCCGACATAGCGGCCCCGGAAGGTTACCAAGTGGATTTGGGTAACGAAGACGATCAAGATGTCTTCAACCGGCTAATGGAACGACCGGTGAGAGCTACGCAATTTCTAGACATGGAAGCTATGTACCAATTGGGACTTGGCGAAGGGATCTCCCATTACATCGAGAACATTGGGTGGGCTAATTTTTGGAGTATTCAAAGGCCATCCTATCGCCGCCTTACTTGCGAATTTTTAAGCTCTCTTAAGGGCGCGGCATTTCCGGACGACGACGAGATGCCGATAGGAATCCACTTCAGAGCGTTCAACCGAGGCTATACGCTCTCATACCGGCAGTTGACCGAGTATTTTCAACTGGATGTTATGGCACCGAGGAGACGTGCCGACGGATGGAATCAAGCCGAAGCGTGGAGACGTATCTCTACCTCCACCGAAATATTTAACTCCGGCGTATCCAAGGCCACGATGCTCATTTCCACTCAATTGAGAATTATGCATAGAGCCGTGTCTCGATCGGTTCTAGCCAGAGGAGACAGCCCGGGTGCGGTGAACACCGAAGACTGTCTAATACTCGATCATATGGTACGAGGAGAAAGGTTCAACCCCATCTCGTACATGATGGATCATATGAAGTATATCTCCACTCGGTCGAGAGGAGAAATTCGAGTTGGCTCATACATCACCGCCATTTTGGAGTGTGCCCAGGTGGAAGGGCTCGATACTCAGGTTCCTGTTGGAGGTTCGACCTCAATTAGCTACGGCACTCTAGCTCAAATGGCTATCTGCACGAAGGGTCCAAGGCGGAACGACCCATATATTCTGGTGGCTGGACTACCTTTGTGGGAAGCTGACCAAGGGAATGCTCCCGAAGAAGGACCTTCAGACCCAGAGGTCCGAGAGCAGGCTCAGCATATCTACTCCCAACTGATGAGACAGGATGCTTCTATACCTGAGTCTTCACATGGCAGGAGAAGCACTCAGCACCAGGAATCGATAAACCTGCAACAGTTTTATTCAGAGTTTACTGACTACCGACGTGTGTCGGATGAGAGATTTGCCCAGCAGGAGAGGCAGATCAACGAGGGCTTTGCAGCTCAGCGAGCTCACATTGATAGTCAGTACACCGCCTTGCAGGCAGAGCTTCAGAGATCGATCTCGGATATGCAAAGGTCACTATCAGAGCAGCTGGATGAGTATTTCCGCCGTGGTCCGGACGAGCCTTGAGCTATCTAGTCTATTTTATTTTCTTTTTCCCGTAAACTTTGTTTAGGATTTGATGTAATTTTCTATTTTGTATGAATTCGAATTTTAATTGGAATATTAAGTGCTTTAAGTGTTTATTATGAATTGCGTTTTATTATGTGAATTAATTTTATTTTAATGTTCGATTTAATTCGTATTATTAGAATTTCCGCTAGGTTATGCTCCGCTTAACTAACTCCGAGACCGGAAGAGAATCTGAGGACAGATTCTTCTGAAGAGGGGAGTATTGTAACGACCCGAAAATCGGAGTTTCAATTCGGTATATTTTAATCGAGTAATTTCGTTATTTAATATTTTATTTACTATTTATTCTAAGATTTTAGGATAATTTTATAAATGAGTGAATTTCATATTTAAATCGCGAATTGTCAATGTGCGTTTAATTATGTGAATTTTAACTGTAATTACGTATTATTTGGACAACGTGAGTTTTCAAACTTAATTTGCAAATTACTAAAATACCCCTTCGACTTTTAGACCCTAGTCAACTAATTTGACTAAGTCTCTCTCTCACCTCTCTCTCTCGTTCACAATCAATAAGGAAGGAAAGAAAGAAAAGAAAAGAAAAGAGAAGGAAGAAGAGAAAGAGAAGGAAGAGATTTCAATCGATCGTCCCGACTTCGTTTCCCGACGGATTTTCGAATCGTTTACGTCTACGGATTCCTCGCGAACTCTTCTACGAGTAAGCTTCTAACGATTCTCTCGTTTAATATCTCGTATGTTTCGTTTTTCTCGTTTTTGTGAATAGTTGACATTATTAGGTTTTATGTGTTTTGTATAGGATTTGTGGATGGATTTTCGTGTTTATCGTTTCTATATGTAGGTTACATGTTGTAGATGATTATATGTGAAAATTAGGGATTGATTTGCATGATTAATCGATTTAAGGTTGAATTATATTTGATTTTCGCGTATTGGGTTTGATGTTCTGCATGTTCTGCTCAATTTTTACGCACACGGGCCATGCTCACGGGGTGTGGCAAGCCCGTGTGGGTGTACACGGCCTCTTGCACGGCCGTGCAAGAGACCGTGCGTGTTTGGGGTTGGTGCACGGGCTGTGCACACGGCCTTGAGGCCGTGTGCATGAGGCCGTGCGCGTTCGTCCGATTGTGCACGGCCTCGGCACACGGCCGTGCACAAGGCCGTGTGGCCTGGTCGAACAGTGCCCTGACCTTCTGTTAGTCAGGGCACAATTTGGCCTACGGGTCCCGCTTCGGCCCGTCTTTTCCGAATTCTTTCTTCGCTCGTGTATTCGATATGTATGATATAGATAGGAATTTCATGATTTATGAATTTATGACATGTTCGGGTATATGAATAGTGTGTTTTAAGTTTTCGTTAAATTTTCTAACTTTTGCATGTGAAGTCCGATTTTCCCGAAATTCGAATGCATGCTCCTTTATGATATCTTAAGCATGTTCGTAAAGTTTCGTTTCTTTTGGAATTGATTTGCATTTTTAAATGTATGAATTACTATATTTTCGTTTGATAATTTGAACTTAAGTGTTTGATTTAATTGTGTAACGTGCTCCTATGTGTTTTAATATTCTCGTATAAGCCGTGCGTCGTCTTTAGTCTTATTTGGTTGTGTCCTGGTATTTTTGCAGACGATACTCCTGTGGAGTAGCGCCGGTTCTAGCTTTTTTGCTCTTATTTTGCATAGCAGCCAGGTGAGGTTTTCCGTTTCTGTTTCCAGTATTATTATGTATATATATAAATAAGCCCTCCCGATATAAGCCACGTTTATGTTTTGTTTTCACACCGTTCATATATATATACGTAATAGATATTTATGATTATTATGTTCATTTGATTTATCGAAAATGATTTGATATGAAAAGTACTACGTATAGACTTCGAAATGTTTACGAAAGAGACATGTAAAACCTTTTGTTTTCTAAGGCGAACTTTGGCCTTCGGCCTCGCATATGACATGTCTCGAACGGTCTTTTGGCCAACCCGAAATGTTTGAAAAGCGAGTTATGAACTGTATGCATGATCGTTTGGGCCCGGAGTAAGAGCGATAGGACGAAGTCGGTAGACGTCGGGTCTACGGCGTAAATCCTATGGTTTCCTCCATTTGGGAGCTCGGGGTGAGGCCGGAGTGGCAGCCCTTTGAGTACCTGAGTTATTCTAGTAAGTTATGAGTAGTTCGGGTTTGCAGTCCGACTACATTGGAGGAATAAGGGTGGTTTCCGGTTTTATGTTTTTGGATATTGGAGTTTCAGGGCTCGACTCGCCGAGTCATATGATAAGTTATGTGTTATGTTAAATCACCACCCGTTTACGAAAACCTTTCTTTTATGTTGATTTCTTTTAATTATAAAATTGGTGATTTACTTCCGTTTTATTATATACATTATTATTTCCCCCCCCTCACTTAGTCGTTTGGCTAACCCTCTCTGTCTCACCCTATATTGGTTTCAGGATACTAGGCGGGATTCGTCGTCGTCATAGGCGTCGTAGGTTTATATTTATTTTCTCATGTATATTCTTTCCCGGTTGTCTTTTATTTACGTATTATGTTATTATGTTGTATTTACGGGATTTATATACCGAACCCGTGGTTAGATTTGGTCGGGATATTGTATCGAACCCGTTTGATATTATGTAATTGAATTTCATTAGCCTTGGTGGGCTTTAATAATTGTGTTATTAATTATGTTTTAAATATTTGGTTTATTATTGCTTCTGCACTTCTGTCTTTTCGTTGTTTATAAAAACCCCGCCTAGTAATTGAGTAAATGCTTGCCGTTCGTCGGGTTTCGGTTCGGGTCGGATCCCATTTCGGCTCCGGGTCGGGGCTCGGTGCGGGGCGTGCGTTACCCGTTTGGGGCGCCCGCTACAATACCCATACATGCATTGTTTGATCCGGGTGCTACGCATTCTTTTGTTGCTCCTGAAATTGACTTATCTGCGCATGCGTCTGTTGATTTGTCTGATTATTGCTTTGTTGTGATTTCCCCTTTGGGATCTTGTATGATTACCGAACGCGTGTACCGACGTTGTCCCGTTGTTATTGAGGATAAGGTTTACCCCGCAGATTTGATAGTGTTGTCAGTAAAGAAGTACGGAGTTATCTTGGGTATGGACTGGTTATTTGAGCACAGGGCCAAGATTGATTGTTTTGAGAAGAAGATTAATTTGGGATCTGATTCGAGTCAGAGTATTCAGTTGATAGATGGGCCGATTATTTCTATGACAGAGGCAAAGAAGCTCGTTCGAGAAGGAGCTTCAGGTTTTGTTGCTTATCCTCTTAACAGACCAAAGGAACAGTCGAAGTTTGAAAATACCGAGATTGTTAAAGATTTTCCTGATGTGTTTCCTGAGAAGTTAGAATCGTTACCTCCAGACCGTGATATCGAGTTTGTTATTGATTTGTATCCGGGATCTGAGCCGTATTCGAAGACACCTTACAGAATGGCACCAGCTGAGTTAAAAGAGTTGAAGACTCAGTTAGATGAATTGCTAACCAGTGGTTATATTAGGTCGAGTACTTCTCCCTGGGGTGCACCAGTATTGTTTGTGAAGAAGAAAGATGGTTCTCTTAGACTTTGTGTTGATTACAGAGAGTTGAACCGGATGAATGTAAAGAATAAGTATCCTCTTCCCCACATTGAGGAGTTGTTTGATTTATTGCAGGGATCGAGGGTCTATTCTAAACTCGATCTGAGACAGGGATATTATCAGTTACGTATCAAGGCAGAGGACATACCGAAGACAGCTTTCAACATTCGATATGGTCATTTTGAGTTTGTGGTTATGCCATTCAGTTTGACGAACGCCCCTGCAGCATTTATGGAAATGATGCACATAATTTTTTGACCTTATCTTGATAAGTTTGTTGTCATCTTCATCGACGACATACTGGTTTTCTCAAAATCCGAGGAAGAGCATGCAGAGCATCTGAAGATCGTGTTACAAACTTTGAAAGAACATCAGTTGTATGCCAAGTTCAGTAAGTGTGAGTTCTGGATCGAAAAAGTGGCATTTCTGGGTCATGTTATATCCAAGAAAGGTATCGAGGTTGATCCTTCGAAGATTGATTCAATATTGAGTTGGGAGCAGCCTAAATCTCCGACAGAGGTTCGTAGTTTTCTGGGATTGGCAGGTTATTACAGATGGTTTGTGAAGGATTTTTCTAAACTTGCAGCCCCGCTTACTGAGTTAACAAAGAAGAATGTCGCCTTTGTGTGGACTGATAAGTGTGAGAGCAGTTTTTGAGAGCTAAAGAATAGGTTAACATCCGCTCCTATTCTTACTTTTCCTGAAGGTTCAGATGGATTAGTGGTTTATACTGATGCTTCGAAAGAAGGTTTGGGATGTGTTTTAATGCAGAATGGAAAGGTTATAGCTTATGCCTCAAGAAAGCTTAAACCTGCTGAAATAAATTATACTACACATGATCTTGAGTTAGCAGAAGTTGTGTTTGCTTTGGGCACGTGGCGTCACTATCTCTACGGCGTTACTTTTGATATTTTCACTGATCATAAGAGCCTTCAGTATCTTTTTACGCAGAAGGAATTGAATAAACGTCAGAGGCGTTGGATGGAGTTGTTAGAAGACTACGATTGTAAGATTCAGTACCATCCAGGGAAGGGGAATGTGGTTGCAGATGCCTTGAGCAGAAAAGCGAGTGTATCACAGCTAGAGCTAAGTTCAGATATATCAGGTGCCGAGAGAGCTTGTATTATTTCTTATGCTCGCATTTCTAATATTACGATACAGTCAGAGTTGGGTCGTAGAATTAAAGAAGCTCAGCTACTGATGATTGGATTCAACGACAGATTATTCGAATGAAGGATGAGCCAGACACGCAGTTCAGTATCGACGACACAGGTCTTCTCAGACATAAGACAAGAGTTTGTGTTCCTGAGAGTTTGAGGAGAGAGAATTTAGATGAAGCTCACAAATCAGCCTATACCATCTATCCGGGAGGTACTAAGATGTATCGAGATTTGAAAGAGTTCTTCTGGTGGAATGGTTTGAAGAGAGATGTGGCCAATTATATCAGACAGTGTGCGACGTGTCAACAAGTCAAGGCAGATCATCAGAAACCCGGAGGTCTACTACAGCCACTTCCCGTACCATCTTGGAAATGGGAAGAGATAGCGATGGATTTTGTTTCGGGCTTACCGAAAGTCAGAGGCGGTTATGATAGCATTTGTGTAATTGTTGACAGATTGACGAAGTCTGCAAATTTCTTGCCCGTTCGTACATCCTATACAGTTGAGAAGTTGGCAGAGGTTTATCATGAGGAGATTATGAGACTTCACGGAGTTCCGGCTAGTATAGTGTCAGATAGAGACACTAGATTTACCTCATGTTTATGGCAAAACTTAAAGGATCGTATGGGAACAAAGTTGACCTTCAGTACCGCAGCTCACCCCCAGACAGACGGTCAATCAGATAGGACTATTAGATACCTCAGAGATATGTTGAGATCTTGTGCCCAAGATTTTCAGACTACGTGGTATAAACAGCTTCCATTGATGGAGTTTGCTTATAATAACAGTTATCAGTCCTCGATTCAGATAGCCCCATACGAAGCTTTGTACGGAAGGAAATGTCGATCGCCACTATATTGGGACATTGAGGATTGGAGATGGACTAAAGATGGTATTCATCATGGTACTGCTCCGAAATCGATTCAGGATGCTATCGAGAAGGTGCAAGTTATCCGACAAAGAATGAAAGCTGCCCAAGATCGACAAAAGAGTTATGCTGATAGACGCCGATGTGATTTGGAGTTTGAAGTTAGGGATCAGGTATTTTTGAAAGCTTCTCCGAGAAAGGGATTTGTCCGAATCGGCAAAGGAGGAAAGTTAGCCCCGAGATATTTGGGTCCGTATGTGATTCTTGAGAGGATTGGGAAAATGGCTTACAGATTAGATTTACCGCCAGCTCTTACCGGTATTCCTAATGTTTTTCACGTCTCACAGCTTCGTAAGTATCATCCAGACGAGTCCGAGATTATTCCAGTGGAAGATATTAAGTTAGAGCCGAATCTGACATTCATTTCCCAACCGTTTAGTATTCTGGACCGTAAATTCCAAGAACTCCGTAATCGTCAAATCCCCCTCGTAAAAGTTCTTTGGAGGAATCAGAAAAGCGAAGAAGCTACTTGGGAACAGAAGAGAAAATGAGAAAACATTATCCTGAGTTATTCGCTTCAAATAAATAGAATCTGAGGACAGATTCTCATAAGGGGGAGAGATTGTAACGCCCCACATTTTTGGGTAAACTAATGCTGGTAAGAATTCCTAAGATAACGGGACAAGTTTGGAAAACTCGATCGGGATATATGTGTTTATGTGATATTTGTGTGTTTTATAAGAATTTTCGTAAATGCAATAATTTGTGAATTTAAATTATTCTATGTCAATGTGCGTTTAAAATGATGAGTTTTGACTATAATATTGATATATTTCGTTAATATGTCCTTTGTATGAAGTTTTGAGAAATTATGAAAATGCCCCTTCAATTTTTCATTTAAACCTCAGGTTTTCTTTTTATTCTCTTTTCCTTCTCTTTTTCTTAATTACACTTAGCCTCTTAAACATCAGCAGCAACGAGAAGAAAAGAAAAATAATTTCTCTAAACTTTCAATTCGATCTTTCGAGTTCGTTTCTTAACCAAATTTCGATCCGTAAGAACCTACGCGACCCTTGTAACATTCTCTACAGGCATTATTCAGGTTCCATTCGATTCCGTTGTCGTTTGAGTATGTTTTGGATAAATTGTTTCGAAGTTGGATTTTTCGGTAGTTTGATCGTTATACTCCGTAGTTTTCGATGATTCTTGATCCTATGTGTTGCCATTGTGATATTTGATGTTTGTTGAAGTTTGTAGTAGGAAAATCTGATTGAAAATGGGGTTTTGGTGAAGATTTGATGAAAATCTGTTGCTTCTATGCGAAGTTCTTCGCGTTCTGTTGAAAATTCGCGAAAACATGGTGCACACGGCCTTGCAACAGGCCGTGTAGCAAGACCGTGCGCCATTTTCAACTCACACGGCCTTGCCTCAGGCCGTTTGTGTAGCCCGTGCGTGTTCCCAAAATTGCACACGGCCTTGCACAAGGCCGTGCAAGAGGCCGTGTGTCCCAATTTCAGTTCAAAAGTCTCTGGAAGTCCAAATTTCTAAAACATAATTTCTTCGTTTGATATTATTTTCAAAATCCGACTTCACCATTAAGTTCGTAGTGTTTTAAAACTTAATAATCCATAGAGTTTGAATTTGTCCAATACCGTTTGATCGTAAAACGAACCGATTTCCATTTAGGGAATTATACGCTTTTCACAATTCTTTTCCGATTGCTTCGAAACTTGAATGTATGCTTCTTTATAGTATTTTAAGCATGTCTATGAAACCTAATTGTGTTTAAGCATGTAACGACCCGAATATTTTAATTATATTATTAATTATTACTCGAATTCTTTCTTGCCTAATTTCTCGATCTATCCAATTGGATTAATCAATCTTGTGGAAAAGATTGATTTAACCTATCTTTTAAATGCCCTCAATTACTTAAATTACATAAATGCCCTTGAAAGCCTAAATGACCATTTTACCCTCCCGAGATATTTTCATAAATATCTATCTATCTCTCTCATTCTCTCATTTCACAAAAGGAGGAGGAAAGAAGAAAGAGAGGAAAGAAAAGAAGAATGAAGGAGAGAAAGGAGAGAAATCTTCCCGACGCCCTACCGAACCCGTTTCTCGCCCGATCGACGAGCCGTAAAAACCCGAACGATCCTCACTACATTCTCTACCGGTAATCCTTTTACCCCATTTCATTCCGTTCGTTCTTTCTTGCGATTTTTCGTGATTTATATATAGAATTTTATTATATTAGGATTTTCGTGTTTAGGAAGATTTACTTGACCATTTTACGTGATTCTTGTGTCTATGTGTAGCTTATATGATATATATGATTATATATGAAAATTAGGGTGTTTTATGGTATAAATTAGGAGATGTATGAATTTATATATTGATTTTCACATGTGAGTTTCGCGATCTGCTGAGTCTGCTGCTCAGTAGATCCACACGGGCGAACGCACGGTCTTGAGCAAGACCGTGCAGGAGCCCGTGCGCTTCACTTTTCATCCTGCACGGGCTTGAGCCCGTGCACAGGACCGTGTGCAGGCCCGTTTGCACCTGCACGGTCTTGGCACCGTGCTCAAGACCGTGCGGGAGGCCGTGCAACCCCTTTTGTGCTTGCACCGGCTTGCCAAGCCCGTGCGTAAGCCCGTGCGTTGGCCGGTGCAACATACTTAGTGTATTTTCCAGCCTTTTCCTTTCTTATACTTCGGGAATTGGTCAACGCCACTCATTTAAATGTTGACTTTTCTCATACGACCTCCGAATATCAATCCGATTTCACCTATAGCTTCCTCGAGCCTTGGGATTCGATATTCTTCATAATTTGTAATTTACCCGACCCTAATTGACCGTCAATTGACACCTTGCTCGTTTAGGAATTTATTCCATTTTTCCCGTTTCTTATCCGATTGACCCCGTTTTCGCGAGAGAGTTCCGTTATATTATTTTTAAGCATGTCTACGTGCCCTAACTGCGTTCAGCATGCTTTCCATATTTATTATTAATGTTCTTCCATTATTACAATTACTTTAAGTATTCCTTTAAATGTTATTTCATATGTCATATATCCTTATATGCTTAATTGCCTGGCTTTCCATATTGTACCTGTAGCATGAGTGAAGTTATATTTGAATTGCCGTGCGTCGTCTGTTGTTCGTGTCTTGCTTTTGTTGTTGTCGGTCTTGTTTTCATCCTCTAGGCCCTGTGTATTACAGGTGGGTCCAACGAGGGAGAAACCTGACTACCGCTTGCTTTCGTGCTGCCTTGTCGAGCCAGGTAAGGGTTTTAAATTATTTTTCAACTGGAGTAAGAACATAGTTTGTTTAGGCTTCGAAATAACTTATTTCCCCGCCTTTTCTTATTGCTTGTTGTACTGTCTTTAATATTTCTTACGTGCTTAGTCAAACCTTTTAATAGCAAAACCAAAATGATTTGAAATGCTTCCAACTAGAGACAACTTATTTGTTTTAAAAGTAACTATTTGACCTCTGAGGCACTTATAAGTAATGTCGTTAGGGACATCCGTCAGCATGCTCCCGAAGCGTACGACGCTTATGAGTATTTCCTAGATCGTTACATCAACTTGTCTCAAAAGCCCCTTTGGCCATTCATACTTAACTATTTGCATTATATTTTCGAACGACCCTTTTGGCCACCCAAACTATCATTGTTTTCAAAAGCGAGCCATAGCCTGTTTTATGACTTGGACCGGAGTATACAAGAGGTGAGCCTGGGGACGTGCGTCTAGGGCAAATCCCGATGTATACTTCTAGCGCGTTAACTTGGGCCGGCTAGGAGGTTGGCTAGCCTAAGTTGATGCGAACGGTGGTGCTAATCGCGTCTCCTTAAACCCTGTACGGTGGTGCTGATCGCGTCTCCTTAAATCCTGATGGTGGTGCTAATCTCGTCTCCTTAAACCCTGTATATGAATCTTGGTGATGGAGTACTTGCTTGCATGATTTTCAATTGAGAGTTATAAGGAGTGGGCCCGTTCTCGCCTGGACATATTATTGCATGATGTACTGCATGTATTGCTTGTCTAATTGTTTTATGGCTTTCGTGACAAGTCGAAGCACATTCCGGTTTTCTTCAGTTATCATATGTACTTCCCTATATATATATAAAACCCGGAAGTGTGACTCGTACTTGCTACCCTAAGCCTCCTTTATTATTCAACTAATATTCTTTCAATCGGCTTGATATTTCGTGCAAACGTTTTAAAGGATCCGGTTCGTCAACCTTTTGTGTTTTCAAATAAGCCGAACCCGAGTGTTGCTTTGTGTCATTTTACAACTGATATTTAGTATTCGTATTCTTTCTCAAAACGGGCAATACTCACTACTTTTAGTTTCAAAAAGATAAATGACGAACGGTGATCAAAACCCCCTTACTGAGTATCCTTTATACTCACCCCCTGCTGTTTTGGTTCTTGCTTCAGGTAGACAGGTGGCGACGTCACCTATCTTGTCAGTCGGCATCAGCAGGTCTAGATAGGCTCAGTCTTTGTGGTTTGTCTTGTTAGTGGTCCCAATAACTGTCGAGTCTTGTTTATTGTATTTATTTACTTTACGTACTTATGTGCCCCTGATGTGGGATAGTTGACGATATCTAGGATTGCATAGGGTAGACTAGTTGAGCCATGGATGGCACTACGTGTTGTTATTATGTTGTATTTCGATTTGCACATGTTTAATTGACATTTATGGAATTTATCTGTTTATTTAAATCGCTTCCGCATTTTCTCTGCTCTTCTCTGGTTGTTGTTGGGATGTCGTTGCTGTTGCCGAAGGTTCTTGCTTGAGTGTCGTTCGCCGGAGTGGGTTTTTGAGTTGAGGCCCATCGCTGAAGCTCGGGAATCCGTTTCGGTGCGGATGTGGCGGCCCTCCTTCAGGGGGCGCTACAAAGCATGATTATAAGCTTGAAGTTTGGTAATTAATTCGTTTCATTGAATAATTGCCCTAATTGCCCTTCTTTGATTTAATTAAGTGTTTATCGCATTAAGAATAAGTCGTGCGTCGTATTGTCGTCTTACATGGTTGTGTCGTATTTGGTTTTCAGGTGGTAGTTCTTCTGGGCAGCAGTTGGTCTTCTTTCTTTTGCCCTTTTTGCAGTATTATCCAGGTGGGGTTTCTTTTCCGAATTCGGTTTTTCTTATATGTATGTAAATATTCCATATATACCGAAGCCTGTGTTTTATGCTTTTATGTTTTCTTTTCCCAAATTTATATTATACGTAGTAGCTACTTGAAAATCATATTACTTTAATGAGTTAAAGGAAAATGCTTTGATATCAAATTATTACGTATAACCCCTCAAAAGCTCCTTTAGCTCGAAAGGGTTAAAAGTTGATTTATCAATCGGTCCCTTTGACCATATAAGCATTTGGAGTGCGAGGAATTATCTTGGCCTTTCGGCCTGGCCATTGAGCCACATTATACTATTGGGCCCAGACATCAGGGTACGGGGTGAAGCCGGATAGACGTTGGGTCTACGGTGGATCTCAATGCTCTAGTCTCCAAACTGATGGGAGCTCGGGGGTATGACCGGAGTGGCAACCCTTTTGAGTACCTGCGCCGGATGGGATCTAGTCTATATCCCCAGCCGAAGATGTATTAGATATTTGTCCTTGCATGATTATATAGTAGCGGGCTAGCTACCTGACTACACATGGAGGAATAAGGGAGGTTTATTTGATATTTCTGATATTGTGAAACAGGTGGTTGATGCTCGACTCGCCGAGTTTTTTCACTTTATTGCAAAAATTTTCGATTCACCAATAATTGTGAAAACCTTTATTTTTCCTTTGCTTTCTTCTCATTTACAAACTGGTGAATCTTTCTATTATTTCGATAATGTATACGTATTACAGCCCCCTCACTTAGTCGCTTTGACTAACCCCATTACTCTGTTGTTGTCTTTTCAGGGTTTTGTTGCTAGGAGGATTCAGGTCGCGTCCTTGGAGTTATTTACTTTCGATTAGGTGATTTCATTTCCGCCTATGTATCTGGATGAATAATTAAAACCCTAGAGATTGTAGATGTAAATGATGTAAATTAGTTTGAATGTTGATATGGATGTTTTCAATGGCCTTGGTGGGCTTTAGAATTGTGTTTTGGATTATGGTGGTTCTAGCTCCCTGAGTGGGATAGGTTGTGTTAATTTGCTTCCGCTGTATTATTGTTCATTGTCCTATTATTTTCTAAAGCAGATCCGCCTGGTATTTATTTTCCGTTCGCCGGGTTGTAGTTCATAACCGGACCTTTTGTTCTTGTTATGGATTGTGACTTGGTGCGGGACGTCGCGTCGCACCGTATTTGGGGACGTGCCGTTACAGGTCCCGACTTGGGATATTCTTAGTTGAGTTTCGGGCCAAGTATATTCCGTTGGTGGTCCGACAGCGACGTGAGCGAGAGTTCCTGGCTCTCAAGCAGGGTACTTCATCCGTTGACCAGTATGAGGCTCATTTCTCCAGGCTTATTATTCATTGCTCGTATATGGTTGACGACGAGCAGAGGAAGACTCGATAGTTTATCGAGGGGTTTTCGAATGAGACCCGTATGCATATGCTCGGGAACAGGCTCCAGTACTACACCGATGCAGTTGAGACGGCCCTTTCTATAGAGTCCGAACTCCGACAGATGAGACCGACTTCTGCACCTGCCCCCACAGCCGCCAAGAGTTTCGCTTCTGGCTCGAAGAGGCCATTTGTTCCGTCTGGGTCCTCTTCTGGGAAGAAGCCGTTCAAGGCCCCCGTTCAGCCTGCTCCTCCCCGACCTCAGGGACATCCACGACCTATATGTGGATTCTGTCAGGGCCCGCACTTAGGGCCCACACCTGTTTCCTTGCTTGATTATGTGTTAGTGGTTGGTTCGCCTTTGGGTTCGAAGGTTAATGTGAACCGGGCACATAAGCGTTGTCCGATTATCATCGAGGGTACCGAATACCCGACAGTTTTGATCAAGTTGCTGATGAAGAAATATGGGGTTATTCTCGGAATGGATTGGTTGTACGAGCATCGGGCGAAGGTTGATTGTTTCGAGAAGAAAGTTATTCTGGGTTCTAATGAAGTTAAGGGTTTCCGATCAGGAGAAGGTCCGTATATCTCGATGATGGAAGCCAAGAAGCTCGTTCAGAAAGAAGAAGCCACGTGCTTTATAGCTTACCTTCTCAACCGCCCGAAAGACCAGACGAAGATCGAAGAAACGCCCATGGTCAATGAATTCACTGACGTGTTTCCCGAGAATCTGGAATTCTTGCCACCGGATCGGGATATAGAGTTCGTAATTGACTTAGTTCCGGGAGCCGAGTCCTATTCGAAGTCGCCGTACCGAATGGCTCCTGCCGAGTTGAAAGAATTGAAGAACCAGCTCGATGAACTCCTTTCCATTGGATATATCCGACCGACTGCCTCGCCTTGGGGTGCTCCAGTCTTGTTCGTGAAGAAGAAGGATGGTACACTTCGCATGTGTATCGATTACCGAGAGTTGAACAGGATGACAGTGAAGAACAAGTATCCTCTACCGCATATCGAGGAATTGTTTGATTTGCTACAAGGATCGAGGGTTTATTCCAAGCTCGATCTCAGACAAGGGTATTACCAGCTCCGTATCCGATCAGAAGATATTCCGAAGACAGCTTTCAACACCCGATACAGACATTTCGAGTTTGTGGTCATGCCGTTTGGACTCACGAACGCCCCAGCAGCTTTTATGGACATGATACACAGAATTTTCCATCCATACCTCGACAAGTTCATCGTTATTTTCATTGACGACATCTTAGTGTTCACGAAGTCCGATGAAGAACACGCTGAACACCTCCAGATTGTGCTCTAAGCTTTGAGAGAGCACCAATTGTTCGCTAAGTTCAGCAAATGCGAATTCTGGATTGACCGAGTGACCTTCCTAGGTCATGTCATATTTGGAACGGGAATCGAGGTAGATCCTTCGAAGATTGAGACAGTGCTGGATTGGGAGAGACCTAAGACTCCTACAGAGACCCGTAGTTTCTTGGGTTTAGCAGGATACTACAGACGTTTCGTCAAGGATTTCTCTAAACTAGCAGGCCCGTTAACATCGTTAACGAAGAAAGAAGCTAAGTTTGAGTGGTAAGCCAAATGTGAAACCAGCTTTCAAGAGCTCAAGAAGAGATTGACCCCAGTATTGACCCTGCCCGAGGGTTCTGAAGGATTTATCATGTATGCAGATGCGTCACATGAAGGATTAGGTTGTGTGTTAATGCAAAATGGGAAAGTTATAGCTTATGCATCGAGGAAGCTAAAGCCAGCTGAAGAGAACTATCCCACTCACAACCTTGAGCTAGCCGCCGTTGTATTTGCTTTATTGAAATGGCGTTATTACCTCTACGGCATCACGTTCGACATTTTCACAGATCATAAGAGCCTTCAGTACTTGTTTACTCAGAAGGAATTGAACAAACGACAGCGCCATTGGATGGAGTTATTTGAGGATTACGATTGCAAGATTCAGTATCATCCCGGAAAGGCGAATGTTGTAGCCGATGCACTGAGCCGGAAGGCGAGCATAGCCCAGCTAGAGGCTAAGTTAGAGGGAGTTCACATCAGTTCCCAGGCCCATGTTCACAGCATATCGATCCAGTCAGAGTTGGGTCGAAAGATTCTAGATGTTCAGGTTACTGATGAGTGGACTCAGAGACAGATAGTTCACATCGCAGCTGATCCAAAGACTCAAATTGGTGTGGACGACACAGGAATTCTCCGCTACATGTCCCGAGTTTGTGTTCCAGAGAGTCTGAAGAAAGAGATTCTCGATGAGGCTCACAACACACCTTACACAGTTCATCCAGGAGGAAGTAAGATGTACCGGGATTTGAAAGAACTATTCTGGTGGAGAGGTATGAAGAGAGACATAGCTGATTACGTAAAGAGATGCCCGACCTGTCAGCAAGTTAAAGTTGAACATCAAAGACCGGGAAGTTTGCTTGAGCCACTACCGATTCCTACATGGAATTGGGAGGGTATTGCCATGGACTTCGTGTCTGGTTTGCCTAAAGTTAGAGGTGGCCACGATAGCATTTGGGTGATTATCGACCGACTGTCCAAGAGTGCTCATTTTCATACAAAGTGGATAGGTTGGCAGAGATTTATCACCGAGAGATTGTTAAGCTTCATGGGATTCCGACTACGATAGTGTCTGACAGAGATGCTCGATTTACTTCTCGTTTATCGCAACAACTTCAAGAGCGAATGGGAACGAAGCTGTCGTTCAGTACAGCCGCACATCCGTAGACAGATGGTCAGTCAGAGAGGATGATCAGGTACCTCTGTGATCAGCTTGTGCCTTGGATTTTCGCAACAATTGGCACGACCAATTGCCTTTGATCGAGTTTGCCTACAACAATAGTTATCAGTCTACGATCGAAATGGCACCTTACGAAGCGTTATATGGCAGAAAGTGTAGATCCCCATTGTTTTGGGATCTCGAGGATTGGCGTTGGACGAAAGATGATAAGGAACGAGGAATTCCTCTAAAGTTTCTCTAAAATGCCATTGGCCGTATTCAGATCATCCGGCAAAGAATGAGGGCAGCTCAGGATCGACAGAAGAGCTATGCCGACATCCGTCGCCGACCGTTGGAATTTGAGGTTGGTGACAAAGTATTCCTCAAAGCTTCTCCTCGAAAAGGATTCACCCGAATTGGAAAAGGAGGAAAACTGAGTCCGAGATTTTTGGGTCCCTATGAAATCTTTGAGAGGATTGGGAACGCAGCTTACAGGTTAGACTTGCCGCCAAGTCTAACAGGGATTTACAACATCTTTCATGTTTCCCAACTCCGAATGTAATTCCCGAATGAGTCCGAGATCCTTCCTGTTGAGGAAATTGAACTAGAACCGGATTTTGACCTTTGTTTCGAAGCCGGTGAAGATATTGGATAAGAAGACTCAAACTCTGCGCAACCGGGAGATTTCTCTTGTCAAAGTCCTTTGGAGAAATCAGACAACCGAAGAAGCTACATGGGAGACCGAGGATAAGATGCGCAAGTTCCACCCGGAATTATTTTAGTCGGACGAGTAGAATCTGGGGACCAGATTCTCATAAGGAGGGGTGATTGTAGCTCCCCGAAAATCCGAATTACATTTATTTATGCATTTTATTATTTTATTTGATATTATTATGTGATTTTATAACAATTTACATGAATGAGTGAATTTTGATATTTAAATCACGACATGTCAATGTGCGTTTAATTATATGAATTTTGACTGTAATTATGTATTATTTGGATAGCATGAGTTTTCGAACTTATTTCGTAAAAATTATGAAAATTGCCTTTCGATTCTCAACCCAAGTCAAATTTTGACTTAAGTCTCACCTCTCTCTCTGTCACCTCACTCACGCACAAAGAAGAAAAGAGGAGAAGGAAAAGAAAGAAAAAGGAGAAAAAGAAGAAAAAGCTTCAATCGATCGTGCCGGACTCGTTTCTCGATGGATTTTCGAATCGTTTGCGCCTACGAACTCCTCACGATCTCTTCTACGAGTAAGCTTCTCATGTCTTTCTCAATTAATGCCTCCATTGCTTCGATTTTTGGATTTTTTTGTATATAGTTGAATATGTTAGGTTTTATATGATTTTGAGAGAAATTATGGATGGATTTACATGATTTTGAATTCTATGTGTAGCTTAGATGTTGTAGATCAATATATGTGAGTTTTAACTTGTGATTTGCATGATTGGTTGGTTAAATATCAAATTTTGGGTTGTTCCCGCAAAGCCCTCGCGATTCTGCATTTTTCTGATGTTCTGAGAATCCGCACGGTCTTGGGACCATGTGCCAAGACCGTACGTCCACTTTGGCCTTTGCACGGTCTTGTGCACGCCCGCGTGCAGGCCAGTGCAAGTGTCTGCACCGGCTTGAGCACGAGTTCAAGCCTGTGCGTCCGCCCGTCCCCGAGACCGTGTGTATGCCTTAACCAAAATTTCTCCATTTTCAGAATGTTACTCTTGGCAATGTGAGTCAACGGGCAATTAAAAAAGTTGACTTTCTTCGTTTGACCTCCGATTTCAGATCCGATTTCACCTATAGGTCCTATAAATCATGAAATACATATTTTAGGAAGTTTGAATTTTTCCGACTTCGTTCGGGCCCCGTTCCTCGTGTTTTTCGTTTAGGCATTTTGGGCTATTTTTCAAATGTTGTCCGTTTCTTCCGAAACTTGAAAGCATGCTTCCTTATTGCCTTTTATGCATGATTATGAACTTTTATCGCATTCTAATTTGATTTGCTTATTGAATTTACGTACTTGAATAGAATGTGAACCTAAGTGTTATGAATGACTGTTTAACGTGCTTCTATATGTTTTCATGCTTTCGTATAAGCCGTGCGTCGTTGTTAGTCTTATTTGGTTGTGTCTTTGTATTTTGCAGACGATACTCCGGTGAAGTAACGCATCCTGTCTTGCATTTATCTATTCTTTTTGTATAGCCAACAGGTGAGGCTTTCTGTTTCTGATTCCAGTACTATTATGTATATATATAAATAAGCCTCTCCCAATATAAGCCTTGTTTACGTTTTGTTTTCACACAGTTTCTATATATATACTTAGTAGATATTTATGCCTATTATGTTTATTCAATTTATCGAAAATTGTTTTGATATGAAAAAGTACTACGTATAGTCTTCGAAATGTTTGCGAAAGAGACATGTAAAACTCCTTTGTTTTCTAAGGCGAACTTTGGCCTTCGGCCTCGCATATGACATGTCCTGAACGGTCTTTTGGCCAACCCGAAATGATTTGAAAAGCGAGTTATGAACTGTATGTATGTATGTTTGGGCCCGGAGTAAGGATGATAGGACGAAGTTGGTAGGCATCGGGTCTACGGCGAAAATCCTATGGTTCCCTCTACCTTTGGGAGCTCGGGGTGAGGCTGGAGTGGCAACCCTTTGAGTACCTGAGTTATTCCCGTATGTTATGCGTAATTCGGATTTAGCGGTCCGTCTACATTGGAGGCATAAGGGTGGTTTCCCGTTTTATGTTTGAAAATTGGAGTTAAGGGCTCGACTCGCTGAGTCATATGATATGTTTATGTTTTATGCTAAATCACCACCTGTTTACGAAAACCTTTCTTTTATGTTGATTTCTTTTAAGATTAAAATTGGTGATTTATTTCTGTAGCGGGCGCCCCAAACGGGTAACGCACGCCCCGCACCGAGCGCCGACCCAGAACCGAAATGGAATCCGACCCGAATCGAAACCCGGCGAACGGCACACATTTACACAATGACTAGGCGGGGATTTCAAAAACGAAAGAAAACGAACAGAGGTGAGGAAGCGAAATAAAACAAAACAATAAATCATAATAATTGCACAAGTATTAAAGCCCACCAAGGCCATCGAAATTCAATTACTATAAATAATAAACGAGTTCGATACAATATCCCGAAAATGTACAATAACGGGTTCAACATATAAATCCCGAATACTAAATAAATAAAATCCTAATATCATAAAACATAAATAATAGCCATACGGAAATAGAGTTATACATGAGCAAAAGAATATAACTCTAAAGACGCGACGACGAAGACAACGAACAAATCCCGCCTAGTATCCTGAAACCAATACAGGGGTGAAACAGAGAGGGTTAGTTAAACGACTAAGTGAGGAGGGAATAACAATGTATATTATAAAACGGAAATAAATCACCATTTTTAAACTTAAAAGAAATCAACATAAAAGAAAGGTTTTCGTAAACGGGTGGTGATTTAGCATAAAACATAACATATCATATGACTCGGCGAGTCGAGCACTTAACTCCAATTTCCAAACATAAAATGGGAAACCACCCTTATTCCTCCAATATAGACGGACCGCTAAATCCGAACTACGCATAACATATCATACGGTAACTCAGGTACTCAAAGGGCTGCCACTCCGGCCTTACCCCAAGCTCCCAAAGGTGGAGGGAACCATAGAATTTCCGCCGTAGACCCGATGTCTGCCGACTTCGTCCTATCATCCTGACTCCGGGCCCAAACATACATACGTACAGTTCATAACTCGCTTTTCAAATCATTTCGGGTTGGCCAAAAGACCGTTCGAGACATATCGTATGCGAGGCCGAAGGCCAAAGTTCGCCTTAGAAAACAAAGGAGTTTTACATGTCTCTTTCGCAAACATTTCGAAGACTATACGTAGTACTTTTCATATCAAAACATTTTCGATAAATTGAATAAACATAATAGGCATAAATATCTACTAAGTATATATATAGAAACGGTGTGAAAACAAAACGTAATCATGGCTTATATCGGGAGAGGCTTATTTATATATATACATAATAGTACTGGAATCAGAAATGGAAAGCCTCACCTGTTGGCTATACAAAATAAGAGCAAAAGCAAGAATCGGCGCTACTCCACGGGAGTATCGTCTGCAAAAATACCAAGACACAACCAAATAAGACTAACAACGATGCACGGCTTATACGAAAACATTAAAACATATTGAGGCACGTTATACAATCACATAAGGCACTTAGGTTCAAATTATCAAACGAAAATGGAGTAATTCGCAAATTTAAAAATGCAAATCAAGTCCAAATGCAACGAAAATTTATGGACATGCTTTATATATCATTAGAGAGTATGCATTCGAATTTCGAAAAAATCGGACTTCATATGCAAAAGTTAGAAAATTTGACGAAAACTTAAAATGCACTATTCATAGACCCGCACATGCTATAAATTCATAAATCATGCAATTCATATCTATTTCATATATATCGAATACACGAGCGAAGAAAGAATTCGGAAAAGACGAGCCTCGGAGGGACCCGTAGGCCAAAATTGGCCCTGACTTACAAAAGGTCAGGGCCCTGTTCAAACGGGCCACACGGCCTCGTGCACGGCCGTGTGCACCAAGGCCGTGCACATCAAATAGGGACACGCACGGCCTCTTGCACACGGCCTCAAGGCCGTGTGCACAAGGCTGTGCACCACCACAACACGTATGGTCTTCTGCACGGCCGTGCGGGTGACCGTGTACACCCACACGGGCTTGCCACACCCCGTGTGCAAAGCCCGTGCAAAGCCCGTGCACGTCAAGAAACAGCAGAAACTTCGCAGAACCAGAAAAACCACGCGAGTTCAATCCTAATTTCAACATTTGATCATCTAAACATCCAAATCACGCCCTAATATTTACATATAATGATCTACAACATATAAGCTACACATAGGATCCAAAAACACGAAAATCCATCCATAAATTCTCTCGAAATCACATAAACCCTAAATTATTCAACTATATACAAAAACGAGAAATACGAGGCATAGGAGACATTACACGATAGGGAAGTGAAAGGCTTACTCGTAGAAGAGATCGTGAGGAGTTCGTAGGCGTAAACGGTTTGAAAAATCGGTCAGGAAACGAGGTCGGGACGATCGTTTGAACCTTCTTCCTTCTCTTTCTCTTTTTTTTTCTTTCTTTTCTTTTCTTCCTTCTTGCTGCTGCTGCGTTTTGGGCTAGAGTGAGGTGAGAGAGAGAGTGATGAGACTTAGTCAAAAGTTTGACTAGGGTTTAAAAATCGAAGGGGCAAATTCATAATTTCGCAAAATAAGTTTGAAAACTCATGTTGTCCAAATAATACATAATTATAGTCAAAATTCATATAATTAAACGCACATAGACAATTCGTAATTTAAATATAGAAATTCATTCATTTACGAAATTATTCTAAAATCTCATAATAAATATCAAATAAAATAATAAATTGCGCAAATACCCGATTCGGACATACCGGATTATAATTCGGATTTTCGGGGCGTTACAATCACCCCTCCTTATGAGAATCTGGCCCCCAGATTCTACTCGTCCGACTGAAATAATTCCGGATGAAACTTGCGCATCTTGTCCTCGGTCTCCCATGTAGCTTCTTCGGTTGTCTGATTTCTCCAAAGGACTTTGACAAGAGAAATCTCCCGGTTCCGCAGAGCTTGAGTCTTCTTATCCAATATCTTCACCGGCTTCGAAACAAAGGTCAAATCCGGCTCTAGTTCAATTTTCTCAACAGGAAGGATCTCGGACTCATTCGGGAAGTACTTTCGGAGTTGAGAAACATGAAAGACATTGTGAATTCCTGTTAGGTTTGGCGGCAAGTCTAACCTGTAGGCGGCGTTCCCAATCCTCTCCAGAATTTCATAGGGACCCAAAAATCTCGGACTTAGTTTTCCTCCTTTTCCAATTCGGGTGAAACCCTTTCGAGGAGAAGCTTCGAGGAATACTTTGTCACCAACCTCAAATTCCAACGGTCGGCCACGGGTGTCGGCATAGCTCTTCTGTCGATCCTGAGCTGCCCTCATTCTTTGCCGGATAATCTGAATACGGTAGATGGCATTTTGGAGAAACTTTGGAGGAGTTCCTCGTTCCTTATCATCTTTCGTCCAACGCCAATCCTTGAGATCCCAAAACAACGGGGATCTACACTTTCTACCATATAATGCTTCGTAAGGTGCCATTTCGATCGTAGACTGATAACTATTGTTGTAGGCAAACTCGATCAAAGGCAATTGGTCGTGCTAATTGTTGCGAAAATCCAAGGCACAAGCTCGAAGCATATCACAGAGGTACCTGATCATTCTCTCTGACTGTGTGCGGCTGTACTGAAAGTCCACTTCGTTCCCATTCGCTCTTGAAGTTGCTGCCATAAGCGAGAAGTAAATCGAGCATATATCGTAGTCGGAATCCCATGAAGCTTGACAATCTCTCGGTGATAAATTTCTGCCAACCTATCCACTTTCTACGACATGTTGATCGGTAGAAAATGAGCACTCTTGGATAGTCGGTCGATAATCACCCAAATGCTATCGTAGCCACCTCTAACTTTAGGCAAACCAGACACGAAGTCCATGGCAATACCCTCCCAATTCCATGTAGGAATCGGTAGTGGCTCAAGCAAACCTCCCGGTCTTTGATGTTCAACTTTAACTTGCTGACAAGTCGAGCATCTCTTGACGTAATCAGCTACGTCTCACTTCATACCTCTCCACCAGAATAATTCTTTTAGATCCCGGTACATCTTACTTCCACCTGGATGAACTGTGTAAGGTGTGTTGTGAGCCTCATCGAGAATCTCCTTCCTCGGACTCTCTGGAACACAAAATCGGGACTTGTAGCGGAGAATTCCTGTGTCGTCCACACCAAAATGAGTCTCAGAATCAGCTGCGATGTGAACTATCTGTCTTCGAGTCCATTCACAGTTGCCTGAACATCTCGAATCTTTCGCACCGAGACGAACTCCCAAACGTGGTAGATGTACCCCATTTAAAAATCCATCCCGGCGAACGGCAATTAGTCAAACAAATACCAGCAACAGCATAACGACACCCCAACAATAACAGCAATAAAAGAATAACAGAGTTACGGAAGCTAAATTAAATTATACAATTAGCCATATAAGCCATTCATGGCAACATAATTCATACATCATTCTCAATAATCATTTAATAAATGCCATCCATAGCCCGTCTAATCTATCCCACATCAGGGGCACATAAGTACGGGAATTAAAACATAATATGGAATACATAAATTAAATCAATTCATAAATAAGGGCACGACTGTTGTTGGGACACTGACAAGACCAGACATACGAGCCAACCTAGACCTGCTGCTGCCGACTGACAGGATATGTGACAACACCACCTGTCGACCTGAAGTAAGAATCAAAATAGTGGGGGTGAGTATAAAGGATACTCAGTGAGGGTAAAGAGGGAACAAGTACGAGCCACGTTTCCGGGTTTGGATTATATATATAAGAAATTACGTTTGCATAATGGAAGAAAATCCGGATCATGCTTCGACTTGCATACACAAGAATAATAAGCAGTAATAATCAAAGCATAAATGGAAGCAAGTAATATCCTAGCGAGAATGGGCCTGTTCCTCCTTATAACCCCCTCAAGTTCAGTAAACTCCATCACCGGTGTCCGACCCCAGAGGCGCTACCCCGGCGACTGTTGAATTTTAGGAAAATGTGAAACGAATGCAACGCCCACCATCACTCCCAACCGTGGCTATCAACTCCTGACGGGCCACGATTGACGCTTAGTTTTGGGAAAAGCACCTCGGATTACACCCTGGACGCTCGTCCCCAGATGCAACCTCCGGATACCATCCCGGGCCCATTTGAATAACAATACATTATCTTTGCTCGCGTTTGAAGAACATTATAAGTTAAGGCCAAAAGGGCATTTAGGCAAGTGTGTATGACGACAAAGGGGGTAAATCCTAAGTCAAACCGTCACGTAAAGGAAAGAGTTTTCTTGCCCTTTGAAAACAAAATGATTTAGAGATACTTATAGATACAAGTTAATATCAAAACATTTGTTATAAAATCATGAAAATATAGATTAAATATCTAATAGATATACGACAAGGGAAATCAAAGCAAGATGAGCACATAAGGGTAGTTCGCAATAATTTAAAAGAAATTCTTACTCCGTTTGAAAGTATTTTAAGACCCTCACCTGTAGCTCGACAAACGAGAAAAGCGAGCAACAGACAAGTACTCCATGGGGAGTAAAGCCTGCAATCTAAGACATGACATAACCAGGTAAGACTCTTGACAAGACGCACGGCGTACGATAAGTAATTAAAACACGTAAAAGCATATAGACACGACTTCCATTGAAGTACTCACAATTGCATTTAAAACAATTAAACGAGATATAAGGATTAAAATATGTAAACATGCTTCGAACACAATTTAGATTTCACATTCATGCTCGTGACATAATAAGGAAGCATTCATACAAGTTTTGGATCACATAGACGATGTATGGAAAATAGCTAAAAAGCCCTAAACAAGATTGGCACTATTCAATGCCCGAACGAAGTCGGAAAAATTCCTACTTTGAATATTAAAGATATAAATGACCAAATAAAGCTATTGGTGAAGACGGAATTCAAAAACGAGATCAAACGAGCATTTTAGGTTTCTTTGGGGTGAAACATACAGAAGGTCCGGTCTGGAAAATCGGCTAAGGGGTGCACACGGGGTGTTGCACGGCCTGTTGCAAGGCCGTGCGTGCAAGAAATGGAGGTGCACAGCCTCTTGCACGTCCGTGCGCAAGGCCATGCGTGCAAGGAAAGTCCACACGGGGTCCTGCACGACCTGATGCAAGGCCGTGCGCGTTCACACGGGGTCTCGCACGGCCGTGTGGCGAGACCGTGTGGTTCTAAAATGAGCAGATTTGCGAGAAACAGACGCAGAAGAAATAAATCTAATACCAAAATTCATCCTACACAAATTATACTCGGCCAATCATGCTCAAATTCATATATATTACTCTCCTAAACATGCTTAATAATTAGAAACAAGAATCATGCAAAACCGTCAACTATAACGAATAAACCCAATGAAAACCTAAGTTAATAAAATTCAATAAAAATCGATATTCGTCGGATGAATCGAAAAGAGGTTAGAAGGTTACCGGTTGGTTATGGAATGGGGGTCATGTAGCCGAAGACGGGATTCCATTCGGACGAGGATCGGATTCGGCACGAAATTTCTCTCTTCCTCCTTCCTTCTTCCTTTCTTCCTTCTTTGTGAAATGAGAGAATGTGAGAGAGAGTTAGATATTTAGGGAAAATATCTCGAGGGGTATAATGGTCATTTTAGCTTTTAAGGGCATTTATGTAACTTTAGCAATTGTGGGTATTTAAAAGATAGGTTAAATCAATCTTTTCCGTAAGATTAATTAATCCAATTGGATAGATCGAGAAATTAGACAAGAAAGAATTTGCGTAATAAATAATAATATAATTAAAATATTCGGGTCGTTACAATACTCCCCTCTTCAAAAGAATCTGTCCTCAGATTCTCCTCCGGTCTCGGGGTTAGTTAAGAGGAGCAATAATCATGTGGAAATTCTAATAACACGAATTAAAACGAGCATTCAGAAGCAATTAAATCACATAATAAAACATCATTCATAATAAAACATTTAACACATCTAACATTCCAATCAAAATTCATAGTCATACCAAATACGGAATTACATCGATTCCTAAACAAAGCTAGCGGTAAAGAAGAGGATAAGAATAGATAGATCATGGCTCATCGGGGCCACGACGGAAATACTGATCGAGCTGCTCCGAAAGTGACCTCTGCATCTCGGAGATAGATCGCTGAAGCTCTGACTGTAATGCTGTGTATTGTCTATCCATGTGAGCGCGCTGAGCTGCAAATCCCTCATTTATCTGCCTCTCCTGCTGGGCAAATCTCTCATCGGTCACACGACGGTAGTCGGAGAACTCCGAATACAATTGCTGCAGATCAATCGACTCCTGGTCCTGCGTGTTTCCTCTGCCGTGTGAAGACTCAGGTAATGAAGCATCCTGTCTCCACGACTGTGGGTAGATGTGCTGAGCCTGCTCGTGGACCTCTGGGTTCGGGGGTCCTTCTTCGTGAGCATCATCTTGGACGGCTTCCCACAAGGGTAGACCGTCTACCAGAACATACGGGTCGTTCCGCCTCGGACCCTTTGTCCAAATCGCCATCTGGGCTAGAGTGCCATAACTAATCAAGGTCGAACCCCCAACGGCAACCTGAGTATCGAGCCCTTCCACCTGGGCACACTCCAAAATGGCGGTGATATAGGAGCCTACTCGAATCTCTCCTCTCTTCCGAGTGGAGATGTACATCATATGGTCCATCATATACAAAATGGGGTTGAACCTGACCCCTCTCACCATATGGTCGAGCATGAGACAATCTTCGATATTCACCGCTCCCGGACTGTCTCCTCTAGCTAGAACCGATCGAGAAACAACTCTATGCACAATCCTTAGCTAAGTGGTGATAAGCGTTGTGGCTTTGGATACGCCGGAGTTGAACATTTCGGTGGAGGTGGAGATACATCTCCAAGCCTCGGCCTAATTCCATCCATCGGCACGTCTTCTAGGTGCTGTGACATCCAACTGAAAGTACTCTGACATCTGCCGGTATGAAAGCGTGAAATCTTGGTTCAATGCTCGGAAGTGGATTCCGATTGGCATCTCGAGGTCGTCTGGAAATGCCGCGCCCTTAAGAGAACTCAAAAATTCACATGTGAGCCGGCGGTAGGATGGCCTTTGGATGCTCCAGAAATTAGTCCATCCTATGTTGTCAATATATTGGGATATGCCTTCGCCTAGGCCCAACTGATCACAATATGAAAATAATAAAGAAAACTGCCCTTATTCCTCCTTGTGTAGTCAGGTAGCTAACCCGAACTACTAATAATCAACTATGCAAGGACAAGTATCCTTTACATCTGGGGACAAGTCTATGCGACAAGATCCCGTCCGGCGCAGGTACTCAAAAGGGTTGCCACTCCGACCACACCCCGAGCTCCCAGCAGTTTGAAGACCAGAGCATTGAGATCCACCGTAGACCCAACATCTAACCGGCTTCACCCCATACCTTGATGTCCGGCCCCAATAGTATGAGATGACACAAAAGCCGGGCACAAAGGCCAAAGTATATTTCTCGCATTTCAAAAGATTCGGTCAAAGGGTCCAATTTAGAAATCAATTTTAACCCTTTCTGGCCAAAAGAGCCTTCGAGTGGCTATATGTAGTAATTTGATATCAAAATGTTTTCCTCGAAATAATTAAGGTGGTATGGTTTTCAAATAACTGCTACGTATAATATAAGTTGGGGAAAGAAAACTTAAAAGCATAAAACACAGGCTTCAGGTTCATAAGGAATATTTACATACGTATAAGAAAGCCGAAGTCGGAAAGAAACCCCACCTGGACAATAAGGCAAAAGGGACAAAAGAAGGAAAGACCAGGCTACTGCTCGGAAGGAGTACTACCTGAAACCAAATATGACACAACCACATAAGACGACAATACGACGCACGGCTATAACTTAAAATCACGTAATGACATAACAAATAAATACTGAAACAAATTAATCAGATATAAGAAGATAGTCCCACAAATAAAGTAAGTTGCCATAGTCACAACTAACACTCAATTAATCTATAGCATTAAATATAATTTTAATAAGCAATTTATCCAAACATTATAAAACTGATTAACTGGGTATCAATTTTATAGATGGAATAGAATTATTTACCAAAACAAACCTTGAAATAGAGTTGTTAATATATCTAAACCTTATTATCAATTTATATCCCATCATTTCATTGAAATACACATTTTTTGTTTGCCCTATGGTTACCTCATCTGTGAGAGTGAATCAATTAACAATAAATATCTTTTGCAAACATTGATGTGCAATTAACCACAGGCATGTATGTTGTATCCAGATGTGTAAAACCATAACTAAAAGTAATACAAAGTAATGGACGTATCGTGTAAATACTCCACATATAGATGTTTCATGTTGCTCACTATTTATTTCTTTAGAAAATCTTCACTTTGAGTTTAAGGTTTTCATAGTTGATCAAAAGGTAAGGCGAAGCAGGCAACTTCAACTATTCTGTCTAATTAAACAAATATGGGCTATTCCTTGAACTCAACAATTAATAAATTAGTGATAAAGCAAGTTGATATGTCCGATCCAACAATTAAGTAGAATATGCAAATGAAGAAATTAATTACCTGCACTCTTTTTTCGAGAAGAAGAGAAGAAAATAGTCCTTAGCTTATATTTTTATTTTTCTGAACTTTATTCTCGTTAATGGTCTGATGAAGAAAATGAAGAAGAGTTGATGAAGAAAAATGTGTGTTAACACCACTGGAATAAAGTTCTTCCACTGGAATAATCTCGGACTCGTCTGGATGATACTTACGAAGCTGCAAGACGTGGAAAACATTGTGAATACCGGTAAGGGCTGGCGGTAATCTAATCTGTAGGCCATCTTCCCAATCCTCTCAAGAATCACATACGGACCCAAATATCTCGGGGCTAACTTTCCTCCTTTACCGATTCGAACAAATCCCTTTCTCGGAGAAGCTTTCAAAAATACCTGATCCCCAACTTCAAACTCCAAATCACGTCGACGTCTATCAGCATAACTCTTTTGTCGATCCTGGGCGGCTTTCATTCTTTGTCGGATAACTTGCACCTTTTCGATAGCATCCTGAATCAACTTTAGAGCAATACCACGATGAATATCATCTTTAGTCCATCTCCAATCCTCAATGTCCCAATATAGTGGCAATCGACACTTCCTTCCGTACAAAGCTTCATATGGGGCCATTTGAATTGAGGACTGATAACTGTTATTATAAGCAAACTCGATCAATGGTAGCTGTTTGTGCCACGTAGTCTGAAAATCTAGGGCACAAGATCTCAACATATCTCTGAGGTATCTGGTAGTCCTCTCGGATTGGTCGTCTGTTTGGGGGTGAGCTGCAGTACTGAAGGTCAACTTCGTTCCCATACGATCTTGTAGGTTCTGCCACAAACGGGAGGTAAACCTGGTGTCTCTGTCTGACACTATGTAGCGGGCGCTCCAAACGGGTAACGCACGCCCCGCACCGAGACCCGACCCGAAGCCGGAATGGGATCCGACCCGAATCGAAACCCGGCGAACGGCAAGCATTTACTCAATTACTAGGCGGGGGTTTTAAATAAACAACGAGAGAGAAGTGCGGAAGCGAAATAATCCAACATTAAAGCATGATAAATTGCACAATTATTAAAGCCCACCAAGGCTAACGAAATTCACTTAATTAAATAACAAACGGGTTCGGTACAATATCCCGATAATTATATAATAACGGGTTCAATACAAAATCCCGAATACATTCTAATAAATCCTAAAATCAAAAGACATAAATCATAGCCATACTGAATGAGAGTTATACATGAGCAAAAAGAATGTAACTCTAAGACGCGACGACGACGACGCAGATCCCGCCTAGTATCCTGAAACCAGTACAGGGTAAAACAGAGGGGGTTAGTCAAACGACTAAGTGAGGAGGGAATAATAAGGTATATAACAAGACGGAAAATAAATCACCAATTTTAAAGTAAAAGAAATCAACATAAAAGAAAGGTTTTCGTAATCGGGTGGTGATTTAACATAAAACAAAACATATCTTATGACTCGGCAAGTCGAGCCCTGAACTCCAATATCCGAACATAAAAACCGGAAACCACCCTTATGCCTCCAATGTAGACGGACCGCTAAATCCGAACTACTCGTAACTGACTAGAATAACTCAGGTACTCAAAGGGCTGCCACTCCGGCCTCACCCCGAGCTCCCAAATGGAGGAAACCATAGGATTTACGCCGTAGACCCGACGTCTACCGACTTCGTCCTATCGCTCTTACTCCGGGCCCAAACGATCATGCAAACATTTCATAACTCGCTTTTCAAACATTTCGGGTTGGCCAAAAGACCGTTCGAGACATGTCATATGCGAGGCCGAAGGCCAAAGTTCGCCTTAGAAACAAAAAGGTTTTACATGTCTCTTTCGTAAACATTTCGAAGACTATACGTAATACTTTTTCATATCAAATAATTTTCGATAAATCAAATGAACATAATAATCATAAATATCTACTAAGTATATATATAAACGGTGTGAAAACAAAACATAAACGTGGCTTATATCGGGAGAGGCTTATTTATATATATATACGTAGTAATACTGGAAACAGAAACGGAAAGCCTCACCTGGCTATGCAAAAGATGAGCAAAAAGAGCAAGAACCGGCGCTACTCCACAGGAGTATCGTCTGCAAAAATACCAAGACACAACCAAATAAGACTAAAGACGACGCACGGCTTATACGAAAGAATTAGAACACATAGGAGCACGTTATACAATTAAATAAATCACTTAGGTTCAAATTCTCAAACGGAAACGGAGTAAATCGCAAATTTAAAATGTAACTCAATTCCAAATGCAACGAAACTTTACGGACATGCTTAGAATATCATAAAGAAGCATGCATTCGAATTTCGGGAAAATCGGACTTCACATGCAAAAGTTAGAAAATTTAACGAAAACTTAAAATGCACTATTCACATACCCGAACATGTCGTAAATTCACAAATCATGTAATTCCTATCTATATCATACATATCGAATACACGAGCGAAGAAAGAATTCGGAAAAGACGAGCCGAAGCGGGACCCGTAGGCCAATTTTGTACCCTGACTTACAGAAGGTCAGGGTACTGTTCGAGCCTTCCACACGGCCTTGTGCACGGCCGTGTGGCGAGGCCGTGCACACTCAAGAAACGCGCACGGCCTCATGCACACGGCCTCAAGGCCGTGTGCACAGCCCGTGCGCAATTCATCCCTCGCACACGGTCTCATGCACACGGCCTCAAGGCCGTGTGCAACAGGCCGTGTGCGATCAAAAATCGCAGAACAAGCAGAAGCTCAGAAACTCGCGAAAATCAAACCCTAATCCAACATATAATCACTAAATCATGCAAATTAAACCCTAATTCTCACATATAATCATCTACAACATATATGCTTCATATAGAAACGATAAACACGAAAATCCATCCACATTTTCTATCAAAATCATATAAAACCTAAATTCTATAACTATTATCAAAAATCCAAAAATTCGAAGTAACGAAGGCATTAATCGAAAAATTTCGTGAGGGCTTACTCGTAGATGAGATCGCGAGGAGTTCGTGGACGTAAACGGCTCGAGAATCCGTCGGGAATCGGAGTCGGGACGATCGTTGGAACCTTTCTTCTTCCTTCTCTTTTTTCTTTCTCTTTCTTTCTTCTCCTTTTTCTTGTTTGAGCGTGAATGGCAATGTGAGAGAGAGAGAGATTGACTTAGTCAAATTGACTAAGGTTTAGAAACCGAAGGGGCAAAGTCGTAATTTTGCAAACTAAGTTCGAAAACTCACGTTGTCCAAATAACATGTAATTACAGTCAAAATTCATATAATTAAACGCACATTGACAATTTGTAATTTAAATACATAAATTCAATCATATACGAAATAAATTCTAAAATTACATAATAAGTATCAAATAAATATTAAATTACACAAATGTTCGATTCGGACATACCAAATTAATAATTCGGATTTTCGGGGCGTTACACACTATACTAGCCAAAACTCCATGAAGTCTCACAATCTCCTTATGATAAACCTTTGCCAACTTGTCAACTGTATAGGACACACAAACTGGCAAGAAATGAGCGGACTTCGTCAATCTGTTAGCAATTACCCAAATGCTATCATAACCGCCTCTGACTTTTGGTAAACCCGAAACAAAATCCATCGCTATCTCTTCCCATTTCCAAGACGGTACGGGAAGTGGCTGTTGTAAACCTCCGGATTTCTGATGATGTGCCTTGACTTCTGGACAAGTCACACACTGTCTGATATAGTTGGCCACATCTCTCTTCAAAACATTCCACCAGAATAACTCTTTGAAATCTCGATACATCTTAGTGCCTCCCGGATGAATAGTATAGGCTGATTTGTGAGCTTCATCTAAATTCTCTCTCCTCAAACTCTCTGGAACACAAACTCTTGTCTTATGTCTGAAAAGACCTGTGTCGTCTATATTGAATTTCGTTTCTGGCTCATCTTTCATTTGAATAATTTGTCGCTGAATCCAATCATCAGTAGCTTGAGCTTCTTTAATTCTACGACCCAAATCTGACTTAATCGTGATGCTAGAAACACGAGCCTGAGAAATAATACGAGCTCTCTCTGCACTTGATATATCTGAAATTAGCTTTAGCTGTGATACACTCGATTTTCTGCTCAAGGCATCTGCAACCACGTTCGCCTTTCCTGGATGGTACTGAATCTTACAATCATAGTCTTCTAACAATTCCATCCAACGCCTCTGACGTTTATTCAATTCCTTTTGCATGAAGAGATACTGAAGACTCTTATGATCGGTGAAGATATCGAAGGTGATACCGTAGAGATAATGACGCCACTTGCCTAAAGCAAATACGACTGCTGCTAGCTCGAGATCGTGTGTAGGATAATTTTCTTCAGCTGGTTTAAGCTTTCTCGAGGCATAAGCTATAACCTTTCCATTCTACATCAACACACATCCCAATCCTTCCTTCGAAGCGTCTGTGTAAACCACAAATCCCTCTGAACCTTCAAGCAAAGTAAGAATAGCGGCGGACGTCAATCTCTTTTTTAACTCCTGAAAACTGGTCTCACATCTATCATGCCACGAGAATGGGGCACTCTTCTTTGTCAAAATGTAGCCACTGGAGCCATTCTAAAAAGGACCATTAATGACTAGTTCGAACACCAGGAGTGGTCAACTCTTGGGAACCGCCCAAAATCCTTGTCTGTGTCCGGTTCACTTAGCAGTAAGCGGGGCTGCGAGTTTAGAGAAATCCTTCACAAACCGTCTGTAATAACCTGCCAAACCCAAAAAGCTGCGAATCTCGGTTGGTGTCTTGGGCTACTCCCAACTCAACACTGACTCAATCTTCGAGGGATCAACCTCAATACCTGTCTTAGATATAACATGACCCAGAAACGCCACTTTCTCAATCCAGAACTCACACTTACTGAACTTAGCATATAACTGATGTTCTTTCAAAGTTTGTAGCACGATCTTTAAATGCTCTGCATGCTCTTCCTCGGACTTTGAGAAAACCAGTATGTTGTCAATGAAAATGACAACAAACTTATCAAGATAAGGTCGGAAGATTCGGTGCATCATATCCATAAATGCTGTAGGACCGTTCGTCAAACCGAATGGCATAACCACAAACTCAAAATGACCATATCGAATGTTGAAGGCTGTCTTCGATATGTCCTCTACCCGGATACGCAACTGATAATATCCCTGTCTCAGATCAAGTTTAGAATAGACCCTCGATCCGTACAATAAGTCAAAGAACTCCGTACTTCAAATAACCAATCCATACCCAAGATAACTCCGTACTTCTTCACAGGAAACTCTATCAAATCTGCAGGGTGAACCTTATTCTCGAAAACAACAGGACAATGTCGGTATATGCGATCGGTAATAATACAAGATCCCAAAGGGGAACTCACAATAAAGCAATAATCAGACAACTCAGCAGCTACATGCGCAGATAAAGCAATCACAGGCGCAATAAAAGAACGCGTAGCACCCGGATCAAATAATGCATGTATGGGTATGTCATGAATATGTATAATACCTTCCAGCACTATAGTAGAATCTGGCTCGGTCTCCGTATCATCACCCTCTAGGGCATAAACCCGAGCATGAGTAGCAAGATTGTTTCGGTTAGTTTGATTCTGAAATTTCCTCCTGGGACAACTGTCTATCTGATGAGTGGAACTCCCACAAGCTCTGCACAATCCTAACTTACTCCAACATCTCTCCTCGGGGTGATTCCTCCCACAGAAACCACAAGTAACTGGAGAAAAACTCATCGGGCGAGGTGCTGAGGAAGAACCTATCTGACAAGGAACTGGGGGCCTAGGTCCTCCAAATGGTCTCTTGCCTCTACCCTGCATAGGTGCACTGGAAGTAGAAGGCCTCTTGAATCCTGATGAAGATGAGGTAGAACGACCAGAAATACGATCAATCTCACGATACTCACTCTCAAGGCTGAGGGCTACGTCAACTGCTGTGATAAAAGACTGTAACTGAAGGATAGCCATACTGTGACGAAGACCCAGTCTCAAACCATCAATGAACTTCTTAGTCTTCCTGCGCTCATCACCCGAAATATGAGGGGCATAGGTAGCAAGTCTAGAAAACTCAACCTCATAATCAGCTACTGATAAAGGACCTTGAATGAGTGCCATAAGCTCTTGCTCTCTGCGATCTTAGACTGGCTGAGGGATGTATTTAGCTCGAAATTCTTTCAGGAAATCCACCCAAGTAGGTTTAACCCTATCAGCTGCAAATCTCCTCTCTGTAACTCTCCACCACTCATCGGCGGATCCCTGTAATAAGTATACTGCAAACTCTACTTTATCAGCATCAGAAGTCAGTTGAAGCCTGAAGATCTTCTCGAGAGAAGCAATCCAGCTATCTGCCACTCTATCATCAGTAGTACCATGAAATGGAGATGGCTTATAATCCAAAAGTCCCTTTAGAACTACCTCTCGGGCTTTGACTTCATCCTGGACTGTGTGGCGCTCAGCTCTCAGAATTTCTCTGACCGAATCCACCAAATCATGAGGGTTCAGTAGTGCCATAGGTAGCTGGCGAGGATGATCAGGCGTACGATCGCGACGGGGCGACATCCTACAATCAAATACCACAAGTATGCATGAAGCTTAATTATGGATGCAAAGCTGTAAACACATAAGCATAAAAGTACAACTCCTAAGCCATAAGCCGTACGGACCTATACTGACACGACTCTCAGAGCTCAGGCCTATGAACCTATAGCTCTGATACCAACTGTAACGACACGTCCCCAAATACGGTGCGACGTGACGTCCCGCACCAAGTCACAATCCATAACAAGAGCTGAGGTTCGGTTATGAACTATAACTTGGCGAACAGTAAATAAATACCAGGCGGATCTGTTTTAGAAAATAACAGGACAACAAACCATAATACAGCGGAAGCAAATTAATACAATCTATCCCACTCAGGGAGCTAGAACAACAGTAAATTCAAAGTACAAGTATAAAGCCCACCAAGGCCACTGAAAACAACAATATCAACATTTAAACTAATTTACATCATTTACATATACAGTCTCTAAGGTTTTAAGTATTTATCCAGATACTCGGGCGGAAATAGAATCACCTAAACAAAAGTAAATGACTCCAAGGACAAGACCTGGATCCACCTAGTGACAAAACCTGAAAGAGACAACGAGGTAATGGGGTTAATCAAAGCGACTAAGTGAGGGGGTTGTAATATGTATATATTAATAAAACTGAATAAAAGTTCGCCATTTTTAAATGAGAAGAAAGCAAATGAAAAATAAAGGTTTTCGTAACATTGGCGAAGTAATTTGTAACGACCCAGAAATCCAAGAATCTTTGTGAGTTCTTTTTCGCGTTTCATTATCCTTCTCAACCCTATTTCTCGTATTATGTGAATTATATCATATTATTTCATATACGACCTTACCTGATAATATTATGTGCGTATTTAAATTTCTTATTTGTTTAGCTTTCGTTTGATATTAATATTGTTATATCTTACCAAAATGATTTAATTGGACTTTCTAAAATTACCGAAATACCCCTTCGTATTTTCGACATTTCAAAATATTTGATAAAAGTCTCGAAACCCTCATTTGAACCCTTATTCGAAATAGAGAGAGGGAGAGAGAAGAAGAAAAAGAGGATTTTCGCTCCGAAGCCCTAAACGATCGTGTCGAGCTCGTTTCTCCGTGGAATTCCGTGCTGATCGAACCTAAACGATCCTCTCAACGAGACCTTGCTTTAGGTACCTTCTTCCCCAATTCTTTCTACGAATTTTTGATGTTTTGAGCTTATTTTTATATTCCGGGATTTACAGGATTTTTAATGAAATCGAACCCGTTTCTTGGTCATTTCTTGTGATTCTTGGATAGAAATATTCTTTACATGTTGCTTATTGATTGTTATAAATTGTAGGTGTCGATTTGTGCTCCAAATATGATTTAAATGCATTTTTGGCTCGGATTCGCATTGAAATCGCGACTTTCTGCTGTGTGCTGTTAAATCGCACGGGCTAACGCCCGGTCTTGATCAAGACCATGCAGGAGCCCGTGTGCACCCTTTCATGCCTGCACGGGCTTACGCCCGTGCACCTGGACCGTGCGAATGGCCGTGTGTAGTGCACGGTATTGACACCATGTTCAAGACTGTGCACAAGCCGGTGCAAATGCCTTAGAACATTTTTCCAGCCTTTTTCTTTGGTTGCTCTCGGGAAGTGGGTCAACTCTTCGCTATTTTTGGTTGACTTTTCTCATACGGACACCAACAATTATACCGATTTCACCCATAGATCCCTTTTAAGTTTTAGATTAATATTTTGAAATATTTGTTGAATTTCGACCTCGTTCGGACTGTGAATAGTGTGATTTTACGTGTATGCATTTTTGGAAACTTGTCGGAATTATTTGAAATTTACGTGGTAGCTTCCATAAATATTATTATTGGCATATGCATGCTTTTTGATTCAATTGGTTAGCCGTTCGTCAAATAATTGCTTATTTATGCTTTTAGAGTCGTTATTAATTCGTCTAGGTCCTGTCTTGTCTACAGATCAGTCAGAGGTCGGTGAGCAGTGAGTTGTAGCTGCTAGGCTTTCTTTTTGGCACACCAGATGAGGATTTAAATTATTTAAACTGGGCTTGAACATATATGTCTATGTATACTTGCAAAATCCCCGTATTCCCTTATTATTAGTATTAAGTATTTCGAGCATATACTCTTATGATTTTACCAACAAATCATTTAATATCAAATTATACATTAGTACCGAAAATCGATTTGTTTTCAAAAGGGCAAGTAAACTCTTTCCTTTTAATGTGATGAGTTGACTTAGGATTGGGTCTATGAGGAAAGTCGTTAGGGGAGTGCGCCAGTGCAACCCGACGCATACGAAACTTGTAGTTACCCCTTTTGTCGTCACCACTTGCCCAATTGCCCATTTGGCACTCAAACCCTTATTGTAACGCGAGCAAAATTGTGGACTTTTCTTTTAATGAGGGCCCGGGATGGTATCCGAGGTGCTTCTCCCAAAATTAAGCGTCAATCGTGGCCTGTCAGGAGTTTGGTCGGTTGGGAGCGATGGTGGGTGTTGCATGTGTTGCACGCTTTCCTTAAATTCACTATAGTCGAGCCTCGGGTTGCTCCTTGGTTAGACACCGGAGATGGAGTTTTTATAATGTCTTGAGAAGAAATAAGGAGGAACCGGCCCGCTCTCGCTGGGATATTTATTTATTGCTTTATATTGTTATTGTCTTTATTGATTTATCGAATATTCAAGTAGAAGCACATTCCGGTTTCTTCCTTATTGCATATGTATTTTCTATTAAAACCTGGAAGCGTGACTCGACTTGCTCCACCTATATCTTCACTGAGTTCTTTGACTCACCTTCTTTTATTGGTTCTTGCCTCAGGTAGATTGAGAGACCGACATGTCTCACATGTCGGATTGGCAACAGTTCATAGATAGGCCTTTTTGGTTTTGCCGTTGTCTTAATTGTTGTCTATAGCACTCTCGTTAGGTTATTCTTGGTTCAGGCTTGTATTTAATGTTATATTGATCCTCACCCCTATATATTTACTTTATGTTGCCCCTGAATGGGCTGTGATGATATGGGATACTTAGATTGGCCCCGAAGTGGCATTTATGTTATTATATTTAATTCACTTCCGCTATATGTATTCTAAACTGTTTAATTGTTGTGTCTTTGGGGATCCGCTGTTGCCAAGAGTCGGGATAGACCCATTGGCTTGTATGGGTTCTTGGGTTGAGGCGCCGTTCTCGGCTTGGGAATCTGTGCAGGTTCGGGGGCTGTAGAGCGGGGCGGTACAGTCTGAAGTGGTATCAGATCTTTAGGCTCTATTGTCTAGAAGTGTCGTGTCTAAGTCGTACGGCTGTAGGTTTCGGGTTACTTTTCTTTACCTGCGCTTTTATATGCTTATCGATACGTGATTACTTGAACATATCATTAACCCACATGCATTTTCAGCTCATTGTTCTTAGGTATAATGCTTCGACAACGTAGCCGACAGGATCCACCTCCACCGCCAGAGGGCTTTCCTCCGCCCAATGCCTTCTATGATTCTGTTCGATTAATTGTTCAGCAGGCTCAGCAGGAGCAGCAGCAGCATCAGCCGCCACCACCGAACCCTCAGGATGCTACCGCCCGCACTATGGACCCCTTTATGTTGTATCGCCCTACGGTCTTCGAGGGCGAACCAGATGATCTCAAGGCTGAAGCTTGGATTTCTGAGCTGGAGCAGAAGTTTAGAGCCCTGGATGTTGAAGATTTACAGAGGATAGAGCTCGCCGTATTTCTGATGAGGGGACCCGCCCTTGACTGGTGGCGATTCGTCGAGAGGAGATGGACGGTCGCACAGACCCCGCGCACTTGGCACAGTTCCTTTATGAGTTCCGTGCGAAGTATGTGCCCGAGATTATTAGGGATCAGAGGGAGAGGGAGTTCATGAATCTCTCCCAGGGAAGTATGTCTGTAGGCCAGTACGAGGCCAAGTTTACCAGATTGATCGCCTATGCTCCTCACATGGCGACTGACAACAGGAGGATGGCGAGGAAGTTTAAGGAGGGTCTTCGTGATGAGATCCGAGCAGAGTTAGTTGGCAGTGACCTCCGTTCTTATGAGGAGGCTGTAACGCAGGCTATGGCTATCGAGTCCTATCTTGGAGAGCTCAGTCATAGGGCTCCTATTCCTGCCGCTCCTAAGGGCTTTCCCCAGAGAAGCAAGAGGCCTTTTACTGCTGGATCTGGATCTTCCACGGGCGAGAAGAAGCCCAAGTATATTGAGCCAGCCCCGATTGCCGCCATCGCACCAGTTCTATGCTCCCACTGCCGCAAGCCGAACCACACTGCCGAGTTCTGCAGGAGACGTTTGGGACAGTGCTTATTATGTGCTTCCTCTGATCATATGCTGGACGTGAGTCCGAACAAGAGGACCACCACGCCTCAGAAGGCGATTCAGGCTGCCGGACATCAGGGAGGTCAGCCGAGAGTGCAACTTACAGTCTTCGTACTGGGAGGAGAGGAGCTTGAGCCTGATCAGCACGACGTGATTGGAGGTACCCTGCATATTCATGACATCCCTATTACTGCATTATATGATCCGGGTGTGACACACTTGTTTATTGCGCTTGATATTGCTGCTAAATTGTGCATGCCTGTGGAGAGTCTGCCTTATTTGTATCGAGTCAGTTCTCCTTTAGGGACTTCATACGTTACGGATAGGATCTTCAAGGGTTGCCCTTTGAAGATAGGAGATCATGTTTATCCCGCCGATTTGATCGAGTTGCCGCTACAGCATTATGGGACTATTCTTGGGATGGACTGGCTTTATCAGCACAGAGTCAGTGTGGATTGTTTCAAGAAGACAGTGCAGATTGGAACCGAGGCGACAATTGTGGAGGGTATTCTTGAGAAGTTAGATTCGACACCGAAGATTTCTTATGTCGAGGCTTCGCGTATGACACGAGAGGGAGCTCAGGCTTTCGTCGCTTACCTGCTTAACCGACCAAAGGAGCAACGGAAGCTTGAGGACACGGAAGTGATTAAGGACTTCCTAGACGTCTTTCCCGAGAGTTTGAACTCTCTACCCCCCGATCATGACATCGAGTTCGTAGTCGATCTTGCCCTGGGATCGGAGCCTTATTTGAAGACTCCGTACCGGATGGCTCCCGCCGAGTTGAAGGAACTTAAGATGCAAATTGAAGAGTTGCTTGAGAGTGGTTACATTAGACCGAGCATCTCCCCTTGGGGTGCACCGGTTTTTTTTGTAAAGAAGAAGGATGGCACGTTGAGGATGTGCATCGATTACCGAGAGCTGAACCGGATGACAGTGAAGAACAAATACCCTCTACCCCACATAGAGGAGTTATTTGACTTATTGCAGGGAGCAAAAGTATATTCGAAGTTGGATCTTCGACAGGGATACTATCAGCTTCGTATCCGAGAGCAGGATATACCTAAGACCGGGTTTAATACTCGGTACGGCCATTTCGAGTTCATTGTGATGTCGTTTGGTTTGACGAATGCCCCTGCAGCTTTCATGGATATGATGCATAGAATTTTCTGGCCTTACCTCGACAAGTTCGTGGTCATCTTCATCGACGATATTCTGGTTTTCTCCAAGACAGTCGAGGATCATGTCGAGCATCTTCGCATTGTGCTACAGACGCTTAGAGAGCATAGCCTATATGCTAAGTTTAACAAGTGCGAGTTTTGGATCAACGAGGTTTCATTCCTTGGTCACATCATCTCCAAGAATGGGGTTGCTATGGATCCATCGAAGATTGAGGCAGTGATGAGTTGGAGTCAGCCTAAGACGCCGACAGAAGTTAGGAGTTTCCTTGGATTGGATGGATATTACAGGCGATTCGTTAAGGATTTCTCCAAACTAGCGGCCCCACTCATGAAGTTGACTTGCAAAGATGTGTCCTTTCAGTGGGACGACGAGTGCGAGGCCAGCTTCAAGGAGCTGAAGACGAGATTGACTACCGCACCTATACTTGTTCTCCCAGACAGACACGAGGGATACGCGGTTTATATCAACGCATCCAAGGAAGGTTTAGGATGCGTGTTGATGCAAAAGGGGAAGGTCGTTACTTATGCTTCTAGGAAGCTGAAAGATGCCGAGAAGAACTATCCCACCCACGACCTGGAACTTGCAGCGGTGATATTTGCCTTGGGCAAATGGCGTCATTATCTGTATGGTGTCACTTTTGACATCTTTACTGACCACCAGAGTTTGAAGTATCTGTTCACGTAGAAGGATCTCAATAGGAGACAGATAAGGTGGATGGAATTCTTGGAGGATTATGACTGCCATATTCAGTATCACCCTGGGAAGGCGAACGTGGTCGCCGACGCTTTGAGCCGGAGGGCTCACGTGGCACATTTGGAGGGATCATCTTCCGATATCCCTATAGAGTATAGAATGATTCGAGTTGAATCGTATCCTCGACTTGCCAACCTTACAGTCCAACCCGATCTAGTCCAACAAATCCGAGACGAGCAGATTTCGGATGCCGGTATTCAGAAGATCAAGGCCAGAATGCAGAATGATCCCGACACCAAGTTCAGGATCGATGGTACCAGATTGCTTCACTTCGGGACTCGAGTTTGTGTTCCCACGAACCTGAAGCGTGGAATTCTCGACGAGGCACACAAGTCTGCTTATGCTATTCACCTAGGAGGCAACAAGATGTATCGTGATCTAAGAACCCAGTATTGGTGGAACGGTATGAAAAGGGACGTGGCTACCTATGTAAAATATTATCTAACGTGTCAGAAAGTCAAGGCCGAACATCAAAGGACTGGAGGAACTCTTCAGCCGCTTCCGGTACCTACTTCTAAGTGGCAGGAGATCACTATGGACTTCGTGACCGGATTGCCAACTGTTCGTGGAGGCTTCGACAGTATTTGGGTCATTGTCGATCAATTGACCAAGTCAGCTCATTTTCTTCCGGTTCGGAAGACCGCAAAGGTCAAGCAGCTTGCAGAACTGTATCAGAAGGAAATCATTCGACTTCATGGTGTTTCGGAGAGTATCGTTTCAGACAGGGATCCTAAGTTCACAGCTCAATTTTGGCAAGAACTTCACAAGAGCTTGGGAACGACCCTGAAGTTTAGCTCTGCAGCACATCCCCAGACTGATGGACAGTCCGAGCGAACGATCAAGTTCTGAAGTGATATGCTACGGGCATGTGCACTCGATTTTCATACGAGTTGGATTTCACACTTGCCCTTGGTAGAGTTCGCATATAACAACAGTTATCAAGCCTCGATTGGGATGCCGCCGTATGAGGCTCTCTATGGGAGGAAGTGCAGATCTCTGATTTATTGGGAATTGGAGGATTGGAAGTGGTCAGCTGACGGAAAACGAAAAGGCTACTCCGCTGGATGACATTCAGGCAGCTATTGATAAGGCTCAGACCATTCGGCAGAGAATGAAAGCAGCCCAGAACCGACAGAAGAGCTACGCCGACAAGAGACGTCGAGACTTGAAATTTGAAGTGGGAGACCGAGTGTTTCTCAAGGCCTCCCCGAGGAAAGGATTTGTAACGCCCCGAAAATTCGTGTTATGAACCGGGAACCCGAATCGGTTTTCTTGCGCGATTCATGATTTATTTTATTAATTATTATATGATTTATATAATATTTTCATGAATGAGTGAATTTCGGTATTTAAACCACGACATGTCAATGTGCGTTTAATTTCATGAACTCTGACTGTAATTTTATATTATTTGGAAAACTTGTATTTTTGACTAAGTTTCATATATTACAAATTTGCCCTTTCGTTTCTCAACCGGGTCAACTCTTTTGAATTAAGCCATCACTCTCTCTACCTCACTCATTCACGCAACAATAGAGGAGAAAAGAAGAGAAGAAAGAAAAAGAAAGGAAAAGAGAAGGAGGAAGGTTCAATCGATCGTCCCGACCCCGTTTCCCGACCGATTTTCAAACCGTTTACGCGTACGAACTCCTCACGATCTCTTCTACGAGTAATCTTCTCACATCTTTCACGTTTAATGCCTCCATTGCTTCAATTTTTGGATTATTGTATATAGTTGAATATATTAGGTTTTATATGATTTTGAGAGAAATTATGGATGGATTTTTATGATTTTGGATTCTATGTGTAGCTTAGATGTTGTAGAACATTATATGTGAAAATTAGGGAAGGATTTGCATGTTTAATCAGTCATATGTTGGTTTTTGAATTGGATTTGCGAAGGTTTCGCATTTCTGTGAGTTTCTGTTGTTTCTTGACGTGCACGGGCTTTGAACACGGGGTGTGGCAAGCCCGTGTGGGTGTACACGATCTCCCGCACGGCCTTGCAGGAGACCGTGCGTGTTGTGGTTGTGCACGGCCTTGTGCACACGGCCTTGAGGCCGTGTGCAAGAGGCCGTGCATGTCCCTCCTCGATGTGCACGGCCTTGGCACACGGCCGTGCACAAGGCCGTGTGGCCCGATTGAACAAGCCCTGACCTTCTGTAAGTTAGGGCCAATTTTGGCCTACGGGTCCCTCCGAGGCTCGTCTTTTCCGAATTCTTTCTTCGCTCGTGTATTCGATATATATGATATAGATATGAATTGCATGATTTATGAATTTATAGAATATTCGGGTCTATGAATAGTACGTTTAAAGTTTTCGTCAAATTTTCTAACTTTTGCATATGAAGTCTGATTCTTCTGAAATTCGATTGAATACTCTCTTATGGTATTTAAAGCATGTCCATAAAGTCTCGTTGCATTTGGACATGATTTGCATATTTAAATTCATAAATTACTTCGTTTCGTTTGATAATTGAACCTAAGTGCTTTATGTGATTGTATAACGTGCTTTTACGTGTTTCTATGCTTTCGTATGAGCCGTGCGTCATCGTATGTCTTACGTGGTTATGTCGTTTGTCAGTTGCAGGTTCCACTCTCGTGGATTAGGTTGGTCGCTTCCATTTCTGGTTTTCTTTTGGGTTGTCGCCAGGTGAGGTTTCTGTTGTTATTCCGTATTATGTAGATATGTATTATTAAGCCTCACTAAATAAGCCTCGCATGTATAATTTACGTTTTTACCCCGTATTACTATATTTAGTAAATACTTTATTCTTATTACTTTTATGAGGTTTAAGAACAACGGATTTGATATCAAATGAATATTATGTATATGATTTCGAAATGTTTATGAAAAGAGACAAGCGAACTATGTTTCGATTTAAATGTAATTTTGGGTTTGGAAACCTTTTCGTTGAGTGAAGTCGTTATGTAACGCCCCGAAAATCCGAATTATAAATCTGTATGTCCGAATCGAATATTTGTGTAATTTAATATTTATTTGATATTTATTATGTAATTTTAGAATTTATTTCGTATATGATTGAATTTATGTATTTAAATTAGTAATTGTCAATGTGCGTTTAATAATATGAATTTTGACTGTAATTACATGTTATTTGGACAACGTGAGTTTTCGAACTTATTTTGCAAAATTACTAAAATGCCCCTTCGACTCTTTAAACCCTAGCCTAAATTGACTTAGTCAATCTCTCTCCCTCTCATTTCACTCACGCACAAAAAGAAAAAGAAAGCAAAGGAGAAGAAAGAAAAAGAAAGAAAAAGAGAAGGAAGAAGAAAGATATTCCAACGATCGTCCCGACTCCGTTTCTCGACGGATTCTCGATCCGTTTTCGTCTACGAACTCCTCGCGAACTCTTCTACGAGTAAGCCTTTCACGAATTTTTCATTTAATGCCTCTTATGCTTTGTATTTCTTATTTTGATGATAGTTGTAGAATTTAGGTTTTTATATGATTTTGATAGAAAATGTGGATGGATTTTCGTGTTTATCGTTTCTATATGAAGCATATATGTTGTAGATGATTATATGTGAGAATTAGGGTTCGATTTGCATGTTTTAGTGATTAATCGTTGGATTAAGGTTTGAATTCGCATAGGTTTTGTTTCTGCGAAATGTTTCTGCTCGAATCGGTGCACAGGGCCTGGTGCACACGGCCATGAGGCCGTGCGCGTGGAAGAATTGCACACGGGCTGTGCACACGGCCTTGAGGCCGTGTGCATGAGGCCGTGCGCATTTCTTGATTGTGCACGGCCTCGCCACACGGCCGTGCACAAGGCCGTGTGGAAGGCTCGAACAGTGCCCTGACCTTCTGTAAGTCAGGGTACAAATTGGCCTACGGGTCCCGCTTCGGCTCGTCTTTTCTGAATTCTTTCTTTGCTCGTGTATTCGATATGTATGATATAGATAGGAATTGCATGATTTATGAATTCACGACATGTTCGGGTATGTGAATAGTGCATTTTAAGTTTTCGTTAAATTTTCTAACTTTTGCATGTGAAGTCCGATTTTTCCGAAATTCGAATGCATGCTTCTCTATGATATTCTAAGCATGTTCGTAAAGTTTCGTTCCATTTGGAATTGATTTACATTTTTAAATTTGCGATTTACTCCGTTTTCGTTTGAGAATTTGAACCTAAGTGATTTATTTAATTGTATAACGTGCTTCTATGTGTTCTAATTCTTTCGTATAAGCTGTGCGTCGTCGTTAGTCTTATTTGGTTGTGTCTTGGTATTTTTGCAGACGATACTCCTGTGGAGTAGCGCCGGTTCTTGCTCCTTTTGTTCATTTTGCATAGCCAGGTGAGGCTTTCCGTTTCTGTTTCCAGTATTATTATGTATATATATAAATAAGCCACTCCCGATATAAGCCACGTTTATGTTTTGTTTTCAGACCGTTCATATATATATACTTAATAGATATTTATGATTATTATGTTCATTTGATTTACCGAAAATGATTTGATATGAAAAGTACTACGTATAGACTTCGAAATGTTTACGAAAGAGACATGTAAAATCCTTTTGTTTTCTAAGGCGAACTTTGGCCTTCGGCCTCGCATATGACATGTCTCGAACGGTCTTTTGGCCAACCCGAAATGTTTGAAAAGCGAGTTATGAAATGTTTGCATGATTGTTTGGGCCCGGAGTAAGAGCGATAGGACGAAGTCGGTAGACGTCGGGTCTACGGCGTAAATCCTATGGTTTCCTCCATTTGGGAGCTCGGGGTGAGGCCGGAGTGGCAGCCCTTTGAGTACCTGAGTTATTCTAGTCAGTTACGAGTAGTTCGGATTTAGCGGTCCGTCTACATTGGAGGAATAAGGGTGGTTTCCGGTTTTTATATATGGATATTGAAGTTCAGGGCTCGACTCGCCGAGTCATAAGATATGTTTTGTTTTATGTTAAATCACCACCCGATTACGAAAACCTTTCTTTTATGTTGATTTCTTTCAACTTAAAATTGGTGATTTATTTTCCGTTTTGTTATATACATTATTATTCCCTCCTCACTTAGTCGTTTGACTAACCCCCTCTGTTTTACCCCTTTACTGGTTTCAGGATACTAGGCGGGATCTGCGTCGTCGTCGTCGCGTCTTAGAGTTACATTCTTTTTGCTCATGTATAACTCTCATTCAGTATGGCTTTGATTTATGTCTTTTGATTTTAGGATTTATTAGAATGTATTCGGGATTTTGTATTGAACCCGTTATTATATAATTATCGGGATATTGTACCGAACCCGTTTGTTATTTAATTAAGTGAATTTCGTTAGCCTTGGTGGGCTTTAATAATTGTGCAATTTATCATGCTTTAATGTTTGATTATTTCGCTTCCGCACTTCTGTCTCGTTGTTTTTTTAAAACCCCCGCCTAGTAATTGAGTAAATGCTTGCCGTTCGCCGGGTTTCGATTCGGGTTGGATCCCATTCCGGCTTCGGGTCGGGGCTCGGTGCGGGCCGTGCGTTACCCGTTTGGGGCGCCCGCTACACGTTAGGGCGGGTTTCTCCCCCCCATGACGACGGAACATCCGGTTGCGTTTCCTACCGTTACATCGCCTGTCTCGAATGGCCCTTTTGGCCCTCCCCGAAATGACTTGATTCCTATTTTAATAGGAAAATGATAGTTATGAAAAATGCGAGATATGATAAGTATGATATGATAAGTGGGCCCCGGAGTATGGCAATCGGATGAAGCCGGATAGACAGCGGGTCTACGGTGGAATTCGGTAGCTTGCTCCATGTTTACCAGGAGTACGGGTGAGGCCGGAGTGGCAACCTTTGTGCTCCTGTGACGGTTGACTTCGTGTCAACTGAGAGATAGGCTATTATGCCTATAGAGCAGTTGGATTTAGCTGTCCTTTGGCTATATGGGAGGAATAAGGCTGGTATGGTTTTCAGGTATGTTATGATATGATATGAGGAGTTGAGGGCTCGATGCCGAGCAATATGATATGTCCCGTTATGTTATGTTATGATAAATCACCAAATGTTTATGAAAACCCTTCTTTTACGTTTGTTTTCTTTTAAGTTAAAATGGTGATTTATTCCTGTATGCTATTATGTATGTACTCCCTTTTTTCCCTCACTTAGTCTTTTGACTAACCCTCCCTGTTTTGAACCTTATCTATTTCAGGTGATTACTAGGTGGGCATTTGTCGGTCTTGTATCACTCAGGCCCCTAAAGGAAATGCTGAGCAGGAAGCGTGGGCCCGATTTCTCAGATTCGAACCACCACAGTTTGAAGGTGCCCAGGATGACGCTATTGCCGAGGCATGGATATCAGCCCTGGAAAAGATTTACAGGATAATGGAATATCCGGACCCTTAGAGAGTCGAGTATGCAATCTATCTGATGGTTGGAGCCGCACAGGATTGGTGGAAACAGATCGAGCAAAGATGGAAACGCGAGCATGTAGCCCCGACTTGGGATCAGTTCTTGACTGAGTTTCAGGCTAAGTACTTTCCGTGGGTTGTTCGTCAGCAACGCGAAAGGGAATTTCTGGCTCTCAAACAGAACACATCTTCAGTTGGTCAGTACGAGGCACACTTCTCTCACCTCATTAAGCATTGCTCGTATATGGTCGCAGACGAGCAGAGGAAGACTCGCCAGTTTGTAGAGGGATTGACTTACGAGATCAGAAAGGCTATGATGGTGTTCCGACCTCAATGTTATACCGACGCAGTGGAAATGGCTCTGCATATTGAGTCTGAACTCAGCCTAATGGGACTGAATCCTATTCTTGCCACTACCACCATTCAGTACCTTCCAGCGAGTTCTAAGAGGCCGTTTACACCTTCGGGGCCCTCTTTCGGAAAGAAGACCTCCCAAGTGTCTTCGTCGAAGCAGAATGCGCCTCCCCAACCGCAGGGAGCCCTACGACCCGTATGTAGCTTTTGCCAAAGAGACCATCAAGAGTCGGAATGCCGAAAGAAAGCTGGACGTTGCTTCTCATGTGGAAGTCCCTTCCATCTCCGTGCAAATTGCACGAGGAAGAAAAGATCGATACAGTCGAGGAGAACTTAGATCCGAATGCTTCGATGCAAGGTACAAATATTAATTGGCATTCCATACATGCATTTTATAATTCGAGTGGTATACACTCACTTGTTGCGCTTTTCATTGTTGTACTTGTGCGTGTGCATGTTGGATTCTTTGCATGTTTCTCTTTCTATTTCTTTGTTGCCGGATTGGAGGACATTTTCGATTCGTGAGCATGCTTCCGTTTATCATCGAAGGAGCCGTTAGCAACAGATTTGACCAAGTTGCCAGCAAAGGATTATTTTGGACTTGACTAAGTCCAGAGAACCAAGTTGATCATAGAATTCACAGACGTACTTCCCGAGAATCTGAGAGCTCTTGCGATTAGATCGGAATGGATGGTTTGTGATAGATCTAACTCTAAGAAGTCGAACCGTGATCGAAGCCGCCTAACCGAATGGATTCTGCCGATCTGACAGAATCGAAGAACCGACTTGATGAACTTCCCTCCCTTAAACGTGCCCGAACGAGTATCTTGATCTAGGGTACTCCAGCACTGCTTGTAGAGAAGAAGACAGTACACTTCCATGTGTATTGTTCACCGAGAATTGCTCAGTATATTAACGAAGGCAAGTATCGTCTACGTCGATGAAGAATTGTCCGATATGCTTTGAGATTGAGGATTTGTCTGAACAACCTTTGATTAGGGTATCATCAGCTCTGTGCCTGAGACGAATATGTTCTGAAGACAGCTTTTAGTGCCTGATGTAGACGTCTTGAATTCGTATGTCTGCCTCTAGTACTGACAAGTACTTTGCGTGTAACGCCCCCGATTTGAGAGAGCCTCACACGGCCTTGTGCAGGCCATGTGGAAAGGCCGTGACAATGGGGAGTCACGGCCTTGTGACACGGCCTATGGGTGAGGCTGTGAGAGTGATACTCACGGCCTTGCGCCAGGTGGTGTCTACAGGCCGTGTGAGTTGATTTCCGTCCCACATCGGAAATTCAAATGTAATTCGAAGGGTTTATAAGTTAGAACTCATGTACAATCAATATGGATTAATCCCTTTTGGCAAGTGCTTTCCAAAGCCAAACTTTAGGGTTGTGCACAGTGGATTCGAAGCTTATACCCGTGCGTCCAACGGGCGCCGTAGTGAGAGTTCTCCTCTCCGCGCCCGGGGGTCGTGACATTGCGACTTGATGGACCCCGTTCATATTGCAGTGAGTTAGTCGTTGCTTTCTAAGGAGTCACCTTGGTGTCCTCGAGATTAGAGGAAGAACGCAGAGCACCTCTGTATGGTACTCCAGAAAACAAAGGGGACCCGCTAGTTGCCCAACCTAGCGGATGTGAAATCTGGATCGACTTAGTGACCTTTTAAGTCATTTCAGATCCGGAGTGAAAAGAGAAGTGGATCGTTGAAGATTTGAGCAGTACTGGAATGGGAACAAACCAAGACTTCGAGTGGAACTTCTCTAAGCTTGGAACCCTGTTGCTTGAGTCGACCGGAGTGAAACCGAGCTCAAATGGACGATCTCTGTAAGACTTGTTCTTAGGAGTCGAGAAGAGATTAACTGCAACTTCAATATTAACCCTGCTTAAGAGATTCTGAAGGAATTGTCGTGAGTAGGAATGCATCACATGAAAGGTTGAATTGGTGAATGGTGCTAATGAAGAAACCATAGCTCATGCTCGGGAAGCTAAAATCAACCAGAAAGTTGTCACTCATAACATCGAACTAGCTGCCGTAGTAAAGGATTGTCTGAAGCGGCGCCACTATCTCTTATGGAATTGTTGACATCCCCACCGATTATGAGAGTTTAACAAGTGTTAACTCAGAAGGAGTTGAACCAACCCCAATGTCGTTAAGGGAAAATGTTTGAGGACTAAGATTACAAGAATCAGTGTTCCTTGGGAAAAGCGAATATCGTAGTTGGTACTTTGAACCAAATCACGAGCGTGTCACAAGTTGAGTCTAAACTGGATTGGACTTACACCGTTTTGAATAATTTCATTAATAGCCTCGCGAACCAGTCAGAATTGACTTGGAGAATCTAAAATACCAAGACTGCAAAAGAATGGATTCCGAGTCAGACAATTCGAGCGAAGAATAATCTAAAGTTTTAGCTTTGTGTTGGCAACCCCAATACTTTCCAATATAAGCCTCGGACCCATGATTCGAAGAGTCAAAAGAAAGAGACTTACTCGATTAAGTTAAGAGATACTTGACTCGTCAGCAGATCAAAGCCGAGCATCAAAGATTAAGGGGTTAACTATGACTACTACATATCCCTATGTGGGATTGGGAATGGATTCACCATGGACTTCATGTCCGGACTACTGAAGGTTTAAGATGGTAATTACTGTTACACGTTTATCCGGGATTTCTCCAAGGTGCGGTCGATCGAATTTAGGCCTTTCGACAATAAATGGAGATAGCTTAAGTTCTACTGAAAAGCTACTTGCAAGAACCCCGAACAAGCTTGGAGTTGTGCAATCCGCGAAATATCTTCTAGCGAGTCCCTTGGAAGAATCAGACAGTCGAAGAAGCTTCGTGAGAGATCCGAATGAAGATGCGTAAGTTTCATCCAGAGTTGTTTAACTCTAATCAGTAGAATATGGGGACCAGATTCTCATAAGGAGGGGTGATTGTAACGCCCCAAAAATTCGTATTATGAACCGGGAACCCGAATCGATTTTCTTGTGCGATTCATGATTTATTTTATTAATTATTATATGATTTATATAACATTTTCATGAATGAGTGAATTTCGGTATTTAAACCACGACATGTCAATGTGCGTTTAATTTCATGAACTCTGACTGTAATTTTATATTATTTGGAAAGCTTATATTTTTGACTAAGTTTCATATATTACAAATTTGCCCTTTCGTTTCTCAACCGGGTCAACTCTTTTGAATTAAGCCATCACTCTCTCTCCCTCACTCATTCACGCAACAATAGAGGAGAAAAGAAGAGAAGAAAGAAAAAGAAAGGAAAAGAGAAGGAGGAAGGTTCAATCGATCGTCCTGACCCCGTTTCCCGACCGATTTTCAAACCGTTTACACGTACGAACTCCTCACGATCTCTTCTACGAGTAAGCTTCTCACGTCTTTCACGTTTAATGCCTCCATTGCTTCGATTTTTGGATTATTGTATATAGTTGAATATATTAGGTTTTATATGATTTTGAGAGAAATTATGGATGGATTTTTATGATTTTGGATTCTATGTGTAGCTTAGATGTTGTAGAACATTATATGTGAAAATTAGGGAATGATTTGCATGTTTAATCAGTCATATGTTGGTTTTTGAATTGGATTTGCGAAGGTTTCGCGTTTCTGTGAGTTTCTGCTGTTTCTTGACGTGCACGGGCTTTGCACACGGGGTGTGGCAAGCCCGTGTGGGTGTACACGGTCTCCCGCACGGCCGTGCAGGAGACCGTGCGTGTTGTGGTTGTGCACGGCCTAGTGCACACGGCCTTGAGGCCATGTGCAAGAGGCCGTGCGTGTCCCTCCTCGATGTGCACGGCCTTGGCACACGGCCGTACACAAGGCCGTGTGGCCCGATTGAACAGGCCCTGACCTTCTGTAAGTCAGGGCCAATTTTGGCCTACGGGTCCCTCTGAGGCTCGTCTTTTCCGAATTCTTTCTTCGCTCGTGTATTCGATGTATATGATATAGATATGAATTGCATGTTTTATGAATGTATAGCATGTTCGGGTCTATGAATAGTACGTTTAATGTTTTCGTCAAATTTTCTAACTTTTGCATATGAAGTCTGATTCTTCCGAAATTCGAATGCATACTCTCTTATGGTATTTAAAGCATGTCCATAAAGTCTCGTTGCATTTGGACTTGATTTGCATATTTAAATTCATAAATTACTTCGTTTCGTTTGATAATTGAACCTAAGTGCTTTATGTGATTGTATAACGTGCTTTTACGTGTTTCTATGCTTTCGTATGAGCCGTGCGTCGTCGTATGTCTTACGTGGTTATGTCGTTTGTCAGTTGCAGGTTCCACTCTCGTGCATTAGGTTGCTCGCTTCCATTTCTGGTTTTCTTTTGGGTTGTCGCCAGGTGAGGTTTCTGTTGTTATTCCGTATTATGTAGATATGTATTATTAAGCCTCACTAAATAAGCCTCGCATGTATAATTTACGTTTTCACCCCGTATTACTATATTTAGTAAATACTTTATTCTTATTACTTTTATGAGGTTTAAGAACAACGGATTTGATATCAAATGAATATTATGTATATGGTTTCGAAATGTTTATAAAAAGAGACAAGCGAACTACGTTTCGATTTAAATGTAATTTTGGGTTTGGAAACCTTCTCGTTGAGTGAAGTCGTTAGGGCGGGTTTCTCCCCCTATGACGACGGAACATCCGGTTGCGTTTCCTACCGTTACATCGCCTGTCTCGAATGGCTCTTTTGGCCCTCCCTGAAATGTCTTGATTCCTATTTTAATAGGAAAATGATAGTTATGAAAAATGCGAGATATGATATGTATGATATGATAAGTAGGCCCCGGAGTATGGCGATCGGTTGAAGCCGGATAGATAGTGGGTCTACGGTGGAATTCGGTAGCTTGCTCCACGTTTACCAGGAGTACGGGTGAGGCCGGAGTGGCAACCTTTGTGCTCCTGTGACGGTTGACTTCGTGTCAACTGAGAGATAGGCTATTATGCCTATAGAGCAGTTGGATTTAGCGGTCCTTCGGCTACGTGGGAGGAATAAGGCTGGTATGGTTTTCAGGTATGTTATGATATGATATTGTAGCACCCCGAATTTCCGCAAGAAAAAAAATATGTTCAGGGAGTCCAAACTTTAGGGTTGTGCTCGGTGGTGATCGGAGGTTATGCCCGCGCGTCCAACGGGTGCCGCCGTGAGGGTTCTCCTCTCCGCGCCCGGGGGGCCGCGACATTGCATGTGTTGCACGCTTTCCTTAAATTCACTATAGTCGAGCCTCGGTTTGCTCCTTGGTTAGACACCGGAGATGGAGTTTTTATAATGTCTTGAGCAGAAATAAGGAGGAACAGGCCCACTCTCGCTGGGATATTTATTTATTGCTTTATATTGTTATTGTCTTTATTGATTTATCGAATATTCAAGTCGAAGCACATTCCGGTCTTCCTTATTGCATATGTATTTTCTATCCGGAAGCGTGACTCGACTTGCTCCACCTATATCTTCACTGAGTTCTTTGACTCACCGTCTTTTATTGGTTCTTGCCTCAGGTAGATTGAGAGACCGACACGTCTCACATGTCGGATTGGCAACAGTTCATAGATAGGCCTTTTTGGTTTTTTCGTTGTCTTAATTGTTGTCTATAGCACTCTCGTTAGGTTATTCTTGGTCCGGGCTTGTATTTAATGTTATATTGATCCCCACCCCTATATATTTACTTTATGTTTCCCCTGAATGGGGTGTGATGATGATATTGGATACTTAGATTGGCCCCGAAGTGGCATTTATGTGATTATGTTATTATATTTAATTCGCTTCTGCTATATGTATTCTGAACAGTTTAATTGTTGTGTCTTTGGGGATCTGCTGTTGCCAAGAGTCGGGATAGACCCGTTGGCTTGTATGGGTTCTTGGGTTGAGGCGCCGTTCTCGGCTTGGGAATCTGTGCAGGTTCGGGGGCTGTAGAGCGGGGTGCTACATAATTAATGTTGTAATGAATAAATAAAAGCTCGGCGAGACGAGCATCAACCACCTATTTCATAATATGAAAATAATCAAGAAAACTGCCCTTATTCATCCTTGTGTAACCCGAACTACTAATAATCAACTATGCAAGGACAAGTATACTTTACATCTTCGGCTGAGGACAAGTCTATGCGACAAGATCCCGTCCGGCGCAGGTACTCAAAAGGGTTGCCACTCCGGCCACACCCCGAGCTCCCAGCAGTTTGGAGACCAGAGCATTGAGATCCACCGTAGACCCAACGTCTAACTGGCTTCACCCCGTACCCTGATGCCCGGGCCCCAATAGTATGAGATGGCACAAAAGCCGGGCACAAAGGCCAAAGTATATTTCTCGCATTTCAAAAGATTCGGTCAAAGGGACTAATTGAGAAATCAATTTTCACCCTTTCTGGCCAAAAGAGCCTTCGAGGGGCTAATATGTAGTAATTTGATATCAAAACGTTTTCCTCGAAATCATTAAGGTAGTATGGTTTTCAAATAGCTACTACGTATAATATAAATTGGGGAAAGAAAACTTAAAAGCATAAAACACAGGCTTCAGGTTCATAAGGAATATTTACATACGTATAAGAAAGCCGAAGTCGGAAAAGAAACCCTACCTGGACAATAAGGCAAATGGGACAAAAGAAGGAAAGACCAGGCTACTGCTCGGAAGGAGTACTACCTGAAACCAAATATGACACAACCACATAAGACGACAATACGACGCACGGATATAACTTAAAATCACGTAATCACATAACAAATAAATACTGAAATAAATTAATCAGATATAAGAAGATAGTCCCACAAATAAAGTAAGTTGCCATAGTTACAACTAACACTCAATTAATCTATAGCATTAAATATAATTTTAATAAGCAATTTATCCAAACATTATAAAACTGATTAACTGGGTATCAATTTTATAGATGGAATAGAATTATTTACCAAAACAAACCTTGAAATAGAGTTGTTAATATATCTAAACCTTATTATCAATTTATATCACATCATTTCATTGAAATACACATTTTTTGTTTGCCCTCTGTGTACCTCATCCGTGAGAGTGAATCAATTAACAATAAATATCTTTTGCAAACATTGATGTGCAATTAGCCACAGGCATGTATGTTGTATCCAGATGTGTAAAACCATAACTAAAAGTAATACAAAGTAATGGACGTATCGTGTAAATACTCCACATATAGATGTTTCATGTTGCTCACTATTTATTTCTTTAGAAAATCTTCACTTTGAGTTTAAGGTTTTCATAGTTGATCAAAAGGTAAGGCGAAGCAGGCAACTTCATCTATTCTGTCTAATTAAACAAATATGGGCTATTCCTTGAACTCGACAATTAATAAATTAGTGATAAAGCAAGTTGATATGTCCGATCCAACAATTAAGTAGAATATGCAAATGAAGAAATTAATTACCTGCACTTTTTTTTCGAGAAGAAGAGAAGAAAATAGTCCTTAGCTTATATTTTTATTTTTCTGAACTTTATTCTCGTTAATGGTCCGATGAAGAAAATGAAGAAAAGTTGATGAAGAAAAATACACTAATTAATCGAGTGAAGCAAGAAGTTGACAGGTGGTATAGTTAATTATAAAGTTAGTGGGTTTAGATAAATAGGTGGCTTAGTATCAGCAAGTCTAGTTCCTTTTCTTTTTATTTGCTAAAAGATATATAAATATATAGGCATGTTACGTGTATACACATATATAATATATATATATATATATATATATATATATATATATATATATATATTTATTAATGATTTATGCATGTATACAATATACACGGTACTAATCGAATATATATATATATATATATATACATATGGATATATATATTAATATATTACAACAAATAAAAATATACATGTCGAAATGTAATATAAATACTTAGACAATTATACACGTAAACATAAATTTATGCCACGTATCAATTAACTCAAAATTCACATAATTTAGAATATCTGAGAAACTTAAAAATCAATTAGACACACATTAGGTAATTTAATCACAATTAACACACATACAAATTCAAATTAAACACATTAAGCAAATAATATCACATAAGCACATATTTCCCGATCGAGTTTTCCAACTTGTCCGTTATCTTAGGAATTCTTACCGGCTTTATTTGTACGAAAACTTGGGGTGTTACAAATTCGGTGGCTTGCTCCATGTTTACCGGGAGCACGGGTGAGGCCGGAGTGGCAGCCTTTGTGCTCCTGCGGCGGTTGACTTCGTGTCAACTGAGACATAGGCTATGCCTATATCATGAGCAGTTTGGATTTAGCGGTCCTTCTGCTATATAGGAGGAATAAAGTTGGTAAGTTTTCAGGTACGTTTTGATATGAGGAGTTGAGGGCTCGACTCGCCGAGCAATATGATATGTCCCGTTATGTTATGTTATGATAAATCACCGAATGTTTATGAAAACCCTTCTTTTACGTTTGTTTTCCTTTAAATTAAAATGGAGATTTATTCCTGTATGCTATTATGTATGTACTCCCCTTTTCCCCCCTCACTTAGTCTTTTGACTAACCCTCTCTACTTTAACCCTTATCTGTTTCGGGTGGTTACTAGGTGGGCATTTGTAGCGGGCGCCCCAAACGGGTAACGCACACCCCGCACCGAGCCCCGACCCGGAGCCGAAATGGGATCCGACCCGAACCGAAACCCGGCGAACGGCAAGCATTTACTCAATCACTAGGCGGGGTTTCAAAAACAACGAAAAGACAGAGACGCGGAAGCAATATAAATAATCAAAGTAATAGAACATAATAAATACACAATTATTAAAGCCCACCAAGGCTAACGAAATTCAATTACATAATATCAAACGGGTTCGATACAGTATCCCGATAAATATAATAACGGGCTCAATAAATACATAATCCCGAATACAAATTAAATAAAATCCTAATATCCTAAAGATCTAATTCATATCATACGGAAAAAAGGAATATACATGAGAAAATAAATACAACTCTGCGAAGACGACGACGAATCCCGCCTAGTATCCTGAAACCAATATAGGGTGAGACAGAGAGGGTTAGTCAAACGACTAAGTAAGGAGGGAATAATAATGTATAGAATAAAAACGGAAAATAAATCACCAATTTTAAACTTAAAAGAAATCAACATAAAAGAAAGGTTTTCGTAATCGGGTGGTGATTTAACATAAAACATAACTTATCATATGACTCGGCGAGTCGAGCCCTAAACTCCAATATCCAAAACATAAAACCGGAAACCTCCCTTATTCCTCCAATGTAGCCGGACTGCAAACCCTAACTACTCGTAACATACTAGAATAACTCAGGTACTCAAAGGGCTGCCACTACGGCCTCACCCCGAGCTCCCAAATGGAGGAAACCATAGGATTTACGCCGTAGACCCGCCGTCTACGGACTTCATCCTATCGCTCTTACTCCGGGCCCAAACAAACATGCATACAGTTCATAATCTCGCTTTTCAAATCATTTCGGGTTGGCCAAAAGACCGTTCGAGACATGTCATATGCAAGGCCGAAGGCCAAAGTTCGCCTTAGAAAACAAAAGGTTTTACATGTCTCTTTTGTAAACATTTCGAAGACTATACATAGTACTTTTCATATCAAATCTTTTTCGATAAATCAAATGAACATAATAATCATAAATATCTATTAAGTATATATATATAAACGGTGTGAAAACAAAACATAAACGTGGCTTATTTCGGGAGAGGCTTATTTATATATATATATATATACATAATAATACTGGAAACAGAAACGGAAAGCCTCACCTGGCTGCTATGCAAAATAAGAGCAAAAAGCTAGAACCGGCGCTACTCCACGGGAGTATCGTTCGTAGAAAAGATCGCGAGGTATTCGTAGGCGTAAACGATTCGAAAATCCGTCGGGAAACGAAGTCGGGACGATCGATTGAACTTCCTTCCTTCTCTTTCTCTTTTTCCTTCTCTTTTCTTTTCTCTCTTTATTTCTTGCTGGTTTGAACGAGAGTGAGGTGAGAGAGAGACTTAGTCAAATTAGTTGACTAGGGTTTAAAATTCGAAGGGGCATTTTAGTAATTTCGCAAAATAAGTTTGAAAACTCACGTTGTCCAAATAATACGTAATTACAGTCAAAATTCATATAATTAAACGCACATTGACAATTAGTGATTTAAATATCAAGATTCACTGATTTACGAAATTATCCTAATATCTTAGAATAAATATCAAATTAAAATAATAATTTGCGTAATTACTCGATTAAAATATACCGAATTGAAAATTGGATTTTCGGGTCGTTACAGCATTCGTCGGTCTTGTATTTAGTCAATTTTATTATGACTTCTTAGCTATCCATGTTATGATGATTGTATGGGAAAATTATGTAATTAATGTTCGGGATTATTTAATGTTGAACCCGTTTAAGCTTATGTGAGTGAATTTCGCTAGCCTTGGTGGGCTTTAACTATTTCCGCAATTAGTTTATTGCTTTAATTTCCCTTTTGTAGAATTCATTTTGTTTGTTGTTGCTTGCGCTTCCGCATTGTTGTCGTTAGTTGTTTTTACAAAAAGCTCCGCCTAGTGATTGAGTAAATGAGTTTGCCGTTCGCTGGGTTTCAGTTTAGGGTCGGATTTCCGTTTCGGCTTCGGATTGAGACTCAGTGCGGGACATGCGTTACCCATTTGGGGCGCCTGCTACAGGGGCAGTCCCGAATGTGGTGTTTGGTGCTTCCACATGCAAAGCAATGTCCCAATTGCTTTCTACACTTTGCAGTCTTGTGATTCGTTTTTCCACAGTACTCACAGGGAATTGGGTCCTCGTTCACTTCAGGTTCGGTAGGTTCCAGCATCTCGTAGTGTGGTCTCTTTGTCCGAAAGGTACTCGGTCCGGCTGGCTCTCTTCTTGCTATCTCGTTGGAAGAGGATCCTATTATAAGAGGAGCACCTTGGTTCATCATTTGGAGTTCGGACTCCATTCTCATAGCTCGGGTAACTGCATCGGGATAGGGACGGATGTCATGTGCCATCATTGCTCTCCGAATCTCTGGCTGAAGTTCCTCGATAAACTTTCGCGCTCTCTTTCGTTCGTCCGCGGCATAATGAGGAGCATAGGCGATGAGACGGTTGAACTGTGCTTCATACTGAGATACATGAATTCTCTCTCTCGGCTGTCACGTACCACTTCCGGCACATACTTCATTCGGCAGTCAGACACAAATCGTGACCAAGTGAGGGGGACTCCCTCGGCAATCCATCTCCGTTCTGTAATGTGCCACCAATCTCGAGCTGGTCCTCTCATCAGGAAGGTAGCATACTCAACCCTCTCGGGGTCACCACATTGTAGTACTCGAAAGATCTGCTCCAAGTCGGATATCCAGGCCTCAGCTTTAAAATCATTTGGTTCGCCCTCGAAGAAGGGCGGGCGATACAAGAGAAACCTGTCCAAGGTTTGGCCTTCAGCCTGTTTGGCGGGTATGTGCTGCTGATGTTGTTGTTGTAATCCTTGACATACTTGCACGGTGATCTGTCGAATAATCGATACCCACTCTTCAGCCATTGGGTTCGGGGGAGTTGGAGTAGTAGGGGGTCTTCGGCGAGGCATTATGCACCTGTGAACAACAAACTAGAAAATGATGCATGCTCGGTTAATGAAATGATCACGTAAGGCATATAAAATTCAGACAAAGCATACATATATGATTGAACAGCATGTAGACAATTTAAGCATGAAACAATCATATAACAAGCAAAACTCGATCCTATAGTCGTACGACCTAGACACGATAAGACCCAAGCAGGACACGACAAGATGACAAGATAAGACAGACGCTACCTCGAGTTCCACATCCACCTGTACTCGATCCCAACTCCGTACTACAATTGTAAAAGATCAAACGGTTGGTTGGTCATTCCAAAAGAGGATCAATCACAATTTCAATACGAAGGAGTTCTCAAGCACCTGTGACTGGAAACTCTAAGCCTCATTGACACGAAATGGGCAGACACAAGGGACAAGCGAAGACGCGATTTCAAAGCTTCGGTTCCTTTTGGGAACCTAGGCTCTGATACCACTGACTGTAGCGCCCCCTGAAGAAGGAACACCATATCCGCACCGAAGCAAACTCCCGAGCTTTGGCGAGGGGCCTCAACTCAAAAACCCACTCCGGCGAACGACACTCAAGCAAAGACCACCGACAACAACGACCATATCCCAACAACAACCACAACCAAACAGAGCAATACGGAAGCGATTTAAAAGAAAACAGATAAAGTCCATAAAAGCCTACGAGACTAACATAATATCAAATAAACATTTGTAATTCAAGATACAGAAGATTCATAAACAGATAGTGCCATCCATGGCTCAACTAGTCTACCCTGTGCAATCCTAGATATCTTCAACTATCCCATGTCAGGGGCACATAAGGTACATAAAGTAAATAAAGCAGTAAAGGGTACGAAAGAATAAGATACAATAAACAAGACTCGATAGTTGTTGGGACCACTGACAAGACAAACCAGACGACAAGACTGAGCCTATCTAGACCTGCGGATACCGACTGACAAGATAGGTGACGTCGCCACCTGTCTACCTAAAGCAAGAACCAAAATAGCAGGGGTGAGTATAAAGGATACTCAGTAAGGGGGTTTTGATCACAGTTCGTCATTTATCTTTTAAAATCAAATGTAGTGAATGTTGCCCGTTTTGAGAAAGACTATAAATAATGATATAAGTTGCAAAACTATAACACAAGGCAACACTCGGGTTCGGCTTGCTTGGAAAATACAAAAAGGTTGACGTACCAGATCCTTTAAAATCATTTGCACATAATGTCAAGCCAATAAATTGAAAGAATATTAGTTGAGTCACGAGGCTGTTACGAGTTCGAAAGGCATGATATGAATAAGTTAGAAACGATAAAGAAACACGGCTCGTAATTCAACTAATTAATTGAATAATAAAGGAGGCTTAGGTTGGACAAGTTCGAGTCACGCTTCCAGGTTTTATATATATATATATATATAAGGAAATACATATGCTAAAGGAGGAAAACTGTAGCGCCCCTTGACGAAGGACCGCCACATCCGCAATGAAGTGAACTCCCGAGCTTCAGCGAGGAGCCTTAACTAAAAATCCACTCCGGCGAACGACACTCAAGAAATAACCATCGGCAACAGCGACAACCATCCCAACAACAATCACAACAATACAGAGGTATGTAGAAGCGATTTAAAAGATAATCAAATAAATCTATGAACGCCTACGAGGCTAACATAATATCAATTAAACATGTGCAATTAAAAATACAATAGAATAACAACATGTAGTGTCATCCATGGCTCAACTAGTCTATCCTGTACAATCCTAGATATCGTCAACTATCCCATATCAGGGGCACATAAGTACGTAAAGTAAATAAATACAATAAACAAGACTCGACGGTTGTTGGGACCACTGACAAGACAAATCAGAAAGACTGAGCCTATCTAGACCTGCTAATGCCGACTGACAAGATAAGTGACATCGCCACCTGTCTACTTGAAGCAAGAACCAAAATAGCAGGGGTGAGTGAGTATAAAGGACACTCAGTAAGGGGGTTTTGATCACAGTTCGTCATTTATCTTTTAAAACTAAAAGTGGTGAGTGTTGTCCGTTTTGAGAAATAGATAAATAACGGAATATAGGTTGTAAAATAATAACACAAGGCAACACTCGGTTCAGCTTGCTTGGAAAACACGAAAGGGTTGACGAACCGGATCCTTTAAAACATTTGCACGTAATGTCAAGCCGATAAGTTGAAGGGGGTATTAGTTGAGTCACGAGGCCGTTAGAAGTTCGAAAAGCACGATTCAATAAGTTAGAAACGATAAATAAACACGGCTCGTAATTCAACTAATTAATCAGGAGGCTTAGGGTAGCAAGTACGAGTCACGCTTCCGGATTTTATATATATATAGAGAAATACATATGATAAATGAAGAAAACCGGAATGTGCTTCGACTTGTAACGAAAGCCGTAAAACAATTAGACAAGCAATAAATGCAATAAATCATGCAATAATGTGTCCCGGCGAGAACGGGCCCTCTCCTTATAACTCTCAATTGAAAATCATGCAAGCATATAGTCAAGTACTTCACCACCAACAATTGGTACCATCAGAATTTAAAGAGACGCGATTAGCACGACCGTATCAGCATTTAAGGAGACGCGATTAGCACCACCATTCGCATCAACTTAGGCTAGCTAACCTCCTAACCGGCCCAAGTTAACACGCTAGAAGTATACATCGGGATTTGCCCTAGACGCTCGTCCCCAGGCTCACCTCCTGTATACTCCGGGCCCAAATCATTAATCAATCTATGGCTCGCTTTTGAAATCAATGATAGTTTGGGTGGCCAAAAGGGCCATTCGAAAGTAGGAAATCGGGGTGTGGGAGGCCAAAGGGGCCATTCGAGACAAGGTTATAATCGCGAGGTCGAGAGACCAAAGCTCGCATTTAAAACAAATGGATTTTCCTTGCCTCTAGGTGAAAGTATTTAAAACATTTTGGTTTGCTATCAAAACGGTTTGACTAAGCAGATAGAGAAACAGTAAAGGCAATACAACAAGTAATAAGAAAGCGGGATAGTGTTTATTTCGCAAACCTAAGTAACTATGTTCTTACTCCAGTTGAAAACAATTTAAAACTCTTACCTGGCTCAACACGACAGTATCAAAGCAAGCGGTAGTCAAGTTTCTCCCTCGTTGGTCCCACCTGTAATACACAGGGCCTAGAGGATGAAAACAAGGCCGACAATACTAAAAGCAAGACACAAGACAACAGATGACGCACGGCAAATCATATAAACTCCACTCATGCTACAGGTGCAATATGGAAAGTCAGATAATTAAACATGTAAGGATATATAAAATATGGAACAACATTTAAAGGAGTATTAATGCAGTTATAATTAATGGGAGAACATTAGAAATTAAATATCAAATACATGCTAAAACGCAATTAGGGAACGTAGGCATGCTTAAAATAATATAAGGACGCTCTCTCGTGAATACGTGATCAAACGGATAAGGAACGGGAGAGGTGGGATAAAATCCCTAAATGAGAAAGGTGTCAATTGACGGTCAAATAGGGTCGGATAAATTGTAAATTATGAAGAATATCAAATCCCGAGGCTCGAGGAAGCTATAGGTGAAATCGGATTGATATTCGGAGGTCGTATGTGATAAGTCAACATTTAAATGAGTGGGGTTGACCCAATTCCCGAAGTGCAAGAAAGGAAAAGGATAGAAAATCCACTACGTAGGTTGCACCGGCCAACGCACGGGCTTGGCAAGCCGGTGCAAGCACAAATAGAGGTGCACGGTCTCACGCACGGTATTGAGCACGGTGCCAAGACCGTGCAGGTGCAAACGGGCCTGCGCGCGGGCCTGTGCACGGGCTCAAGCCCGTGCAGGTTGAAAAGGACTGCGCACGGGCTCCTACATGGTCTTGATCAAGACCGTGCGTTCGCCCGTGTGGATCTACTGAGCAGCAGACTCAGCAGATCGCGAAACCTCACACGCGAAACCAACATTTAAATTCATACATCTCCTAATTTACTCCATAAAACATCCTAATTCTCACATATATTCATCTATACCATATTAGCTACACATAGGCACAAGAAACAAGTAAAATGGTCAAGTAATTCTTCCTAAACACGAAAATCCTAATATTATAAAATTCCTATACAAAAGCCACAAAAATCGTAATGAATAGGGAACGAAATGAAATGGGGTAAAAGGATTACCTGTAGAGAATGTAGTGAGGATCGTTCGGGTTTTCACAGCTCGTCGATCGGGCGAGAAACGGACTCGGTAGGGCGTCGGGAAGTTTCTCTCCTTTATTCTCCTTCTTTCTCCTTCCTTTCTTCTTTTCTCCTTCTTTGTGTGTAATGAGAGAATGAGAGAGATAGGTAGATATTTAGGAAAATATCTCGGGGGGTAAAATGGTCATTTAGGCTTTTAAGGGCATTTATGTAATTTAAGTAATTGAGGGCATTTAAAAGATAGGTTAAATCAATCTTTTCCACAAGATTACTTAATCCAATTGGATAGATCGAGAAATTAGGCAAGAAAGAATTCGCGTAATTATTAATAATATAATTAAAATATTCGGGTCGTTACAATACTCCCCTCTTCAAAAGAATCTGTCCTCAGATTCTCCTCCGGACTTCAGGGTTAGTTAAGAGGAGTATAATCTAAGAGTTCTAATAACGCGAATTAAAAACGAACATTTAGGAGCAATTAAAATACATTATAAAACATCATTCATAACAAAATATTTAAATGCAAATAACATTCCAAATAAAATTTAAAGTCATGCGAAAGACGAAATTAGAAAAAAACACCCTAAACAAGGCTAACGACGAAGAAGAAAATAAAGATAATTGGATCATGGCTCATCGGGACCACAACAGGAATACTGCTCGAGCTGCAAATCCCTCATTGATATGTCTCTCCTGCTGGGCGAATCTCTCGTCGTTCATACGGCGGTAATCGGGAAACTCCGTATAGAATCCCTGCCGATCAATACGTTCCTGGTCCTGAGCGTTTCCTCTGGCATGCGAAAACTCAGGGATCGATGCCCGTGCAGGTTGAAAAGGGCTGCGCACGGGCTCCTGCACGGTCTTGATCAAGACCGTGCGTTCGCCCGTGTGGATCTACTGAGCAGCAGACTCAGCAGATCGCGAAACCTCACACGCGAAACCAACATTTCAATTCATACATCTCCTAATTTACTCCATAAAATATCATAATTCTCACATATATTCATCTATACCATATTAGCTACACATAGGCACATGAAACAAGTAAAATGGTCAAGTAATTCTTCCTAAACACGAAAATCCTAATATTATAAAATTCCTATACGAAAGCCACGAAAATCATAATGAATAGGGAACGAAATGAAATGGGGTAAAAGGATTACCGGTAGAGAATGTAGTGAGGATCATTCGGGTTTTCACGGCTCGTCGATCGGGCGAGAAACGGACTCGGTAGGGCGTCGGGAAGTTTCTATCCTTTATTCTCCGTCTTTCTCCTTCCTTTCTTCTTTTCTCCTTCTTTGTGTGTAATGAGAGAATGAGAGAGATAGGTAGATATTTAGGAAAATATCTCGGGGGGTAAAATGGTTATTTAGGCTTTTAAGGGCATTTATGTAATTTAAGTAATTGAGGGCATTTAAAAGATAGGTTAAATCAATCTTTTCCACAAGATTACTTAATCCAATTGGATAGATCGAGAAATTAGGCAAGAAAGAATTCGCGTAATTATTAATAATATAATTAAAATATTCGGGTCGTTACAATACTCCCCTCTTCAAAAGAATCTGTCCTCAGATTCTCCTCCGGACTTCAGGGTTAGTTAAGAGGAGTATAATCTAAGAGTTCTAATAACGCGAATTAAAAACGAACATTTAGGAGCAATTAAAATACATTATAAAACATCATTCATAACAAAATATTTAAATGCAAATAACATTCCAAATAAAATTCAATGTCATGCGAAAGACGGAATTAGAAAAAAACACCCTAAACAAGGCTAACGACGAAGAATTTAAGGAGACGCAATTAGCACCACCATATCAGAATTTAAGGAGACGCGATTAGCACCACCGTATCAGAATTTAAGGAGACGCGATTAGCAACACCGTTCGCATCAACTTAGGCTAGCCAACCTCCTAACCGGCCCAAGTTAACACGCTAGAAGTATACATCGGGATTTGCCCTAGACGCTCGTCCCCAGGCTCACCTCCTGTATACTCCGGGCCCAAATCATTAATCAATCTATGGCTCGCTTTTGAAATCAATGATAGTTTGGGTGGCCAAAAGGGCCATTCGAAAGTAGGAAATCGGGGTGTGGGAGGCCAAAGGGACCAATCGAGACAAGGTTATAATTGGCAAGACCGTGCACGAGCCCGTGCAGGCTAAAGAGGCTCATACAGGGCCGCGCACGGGCTTGGCAAGACTGTGCACAAGCCCGTGCGGCTCTTCTGGGTGCGGCGAACAGCAGTTCGCGAAATCTTACGCGAACACCAATATATAAATTCATAGATCTCCTAATTTTCTCCAGAAAACATGCTAATTTTCACATATAATCATATATATCATATTAGCTACACATAGGTCCAAGAAACACGTAAAATGATCAAGTAAATCTCCCTAAACATGAAAATCCTAAAACTATAAAAATTCTATATAAAAGCCACGAAAATCGTAATGAAGAGGGAACAAAATGAAATGGGGTAAAAGGATTACCGGTAGTGTAACGCCCCGAAAATCCGAATTATATTCCGGTATGTCCGATTCGCTTAATTGTGCGATTTTATTTTATTTATATTATTATGTGATTATTTTATAATTATTATGTGATTTTATAACGATTTCGTATATGAGTGAATTATGATATTTAAATTACGAATTGTCAATGTGCGTTTAATTATATGAATTTTGACTGTAATTATGTATTATTTGGACAACATGAGTTTTCAAACTTATTTTACGAAATTACAAAATTACCCTTCTCGATTCTCAAATCCAAGTCAAAATTGACTAAGTCTCATCACTCTCTCTCCCACCTCACTCTCGCCAAACGCAACAACAGCAGAGAAGAAAGAAAACGAAAAGAAAGAAAAAGAGAAAGAGAAGGAAGGAGGTTCTAACGATCATTCCGACTTCGTTTCCCAACGGATTTTCGAACCGTATACGCCTACGAACTCCCCGCGATCTCTTCTATGAGTAAGCCTTTCACGTCCCTCTCGTTTAATGTCTCCTATGCCTCGTATTTCTCAGTTTTATATATAGTTGAATAATTTAGGGTTTATGTGATTTCGAGAGAATTTATGGATGGATTTTCGTGTTTTTGGATCCTATGTGTTGCTTATATGTTGTAGATAATTATATGTAAATATTAGGGCGTTGTAACGACCCGAAAATCCGAGTTTCAATTCGGTATATTTTAATCGAGTAATTTCGTTATTTAATATTTTATTTACTATTTATTCTAAGATTTTAGGATAATTTTATAAATGAGTGAATTTCATATTTAAATCGCGAATTGTCAATGTGCGTTTAATTATGTGAATTTTAACTGTAATTACGTATTATTTGGACAACGTGAGTTTTCAAACTTAATTTGCAAATTACTAAAATACCCCTTCGACTTTTAGACCCTAGTCAACTAATTTGACTAAGTCTCTCTCTCACCTCTCTCTCTCATTCACAATCAACAAGGAAGGAAATAAAGAAAAGAAAAGAAAAGAGAAGGAAGAAGAGAAACAGAAGGAAGAGATTTCAATCGATCGTCCCGACTTCGTTTCCCGACGGATTTTCGAATCGTTTACGTCTACGGATTCCTCGCGAACTCTTCTACGAGTAAGCTTCTAACGATTCTCTCGTTTAATATCTCGTATGTTTCGTTTTTCTCGTTTTTGTGAATAGTTGACATTATTAGGTTTTATGTGTTTTGTATAGGATTTGTGGATGGATTTTCGTGTTTATCGTTTCTATATGTAGGTTACATGTTGTAGATGATTATATGTGAAAATTAGGGATTGATTTGCATGATTAATCGATTTAAGGTTGAATTATATTTGATTTTCGCGTATTGGGTTTGATGTTCTGCATGTTCTGCTCAATTTTTACGCACACGGGCCATGCTCACGGGGTGTGGCAAGCCCGTGTGGGTGTACACGGCCTCTTGCACGGCCGTGCAAGAGACCGTGCGTGTTTGGGGTTGGTGCACGGGCTGTGCACACGGCCTTGAGGCCGTGTGCATGAGGCCGTGCGCGTTCGTCCGATTGTGCACGGCCTCGGCACACGGCCGTGCACAAGGCCGTGTGGCCTGGTCGAACAGTGCCCTGACCTTCTGTTAGTCAGGGCACAATTTGGCCTACGGGTCCCGCTTCGGCCCGTCTTTTCCGAATTCTTTCTTCGCTCGTGTATTCGATATGTATGATATAGATAGGAATTTCATGATTTATGAATTTATGACATGTTCGGGTATATGAATAGTGTGTTTTAAGTTTTCGTTAAATTTTCTAACTTTTGCATGTGAAGTCCGATTTTCCCGAAATTCGAATGCATGCTCCTTTATGATATCTTAAGCATGTTCGTAAAGTTTCGTTTCTTTTGGAATTGATTTGCATTTTTAAATGTATGAATTACTATATTTTCGTTTGATAATTTGAACTTAAGTGTTTGATTTAATTGTGTAACGTGCTCCTATGTGTTTTAATATTCTCGTATAAGCCGTGCGTCGTCTTTAGTCTTATTTGGTTGTGTCCTGGTATTTTTGCAGATGATACTCCTGTGGAGTAGCGCCGGTTCTAGCATTTTTGCTCTTATTTTGCATAGCAGCCAGGTGAGGTTTTCCGTTTCTGTTTCCAGTATTATTATGTATATATATAAATAAGCCCTCCCGATATAAGCCACGTTTATGTTTTGTTTTCACACCGTTCATATATATATACGTAATAGATATTTATGATTATTATGTTCATTTGATTTATCGAAAATGATTTGATATGAAAAGTACTACGTATAGACTTCGAAATGTTTACGAAAGAGACATGTAAAACCTTTTGTTTTCTAAGGCGAACTTTGGCCTTCGGCCTCGCATATGACATGTCTGGAACGGTCTTTTGGCCAACCCGAAATGTTTGAAAAGCGAGTTATGAACTGTATGCATGATCGTTTGGGCCCGGAGTAAGAGCGATAGGACGAAGTCGGTAGACGTCGGGTCTACGGCGTAAATCCTATGGTTTCCTCCATTTGGGAGCTCGGGGTGAGGCCGGAGTGGCAGCCCTTTGAGTACCTGAGTTATTCTAGTAAGTTATGAGTAGTTCGGGTTTGCAGTCCGACTACATTGGAGGAATAAGGGTGGTTTCCGGTTTTATGTTTTTGGATATTGGAGTTTCAGGGCTCGACTCGCCGAGTCATATGATAAGTTATGTTTTATGTTAAATCACCACCCGTTTACGAAAACCTTTCTTTTATGTTGATTTCTTTTAATTATAAAATTGGTGATTTACTTCCGTTTTATTATATACATTATTATTTCCCCCCCCTCACTTAGTCGTTTGGCTAACCCTCTCTGTCTCACCCTATATTGGTTTCAGGATACTAGGCGGGATTCGTCGTCGTCATAGGCGTCGTAGGTTTATATTTATTTTCTCATGTATATTCTTTCCCGGTTGTCTTTTATTTACGTATTATGTTATTATGTTGTATTTACGGGATTTATATACCGAACCCGTGGTTAGATTTGGTCGGGATATTGTATCGAACCCGTTTGATATTATGTAATTGAATTTCATTAGCCTGGGTGGGCTTTAATAATTGTGTTATTAATTATGTTTTAAATATTTGGTTTATTATTGCTTCCGCACTTCTGTCTTTTCGTTGTTTATAAAAACCCCGCCTAGTAATTGAGTAAATGCTTGTCGTTCGCCGGGTTTCGGTTCGGGTCGGATCCCATTTCGGCTCCGGGTCGGGGCTCGGTGCGGGGCGTGCGTTACCCGTTTGGGGCGCCCGCTACAGTTGGTATCAGAGCCCTTTGGTCCAATGGCCTAAGCTCTGAATTGTCGTGTTTTGCTGGTTTGGTCGGTCGTTGTGTGCCGGTGTAACTTAGGGAATTGCACTCACCAGTGTTCAAGAACGCTTAGTGTTTGAATTGTCACGGATCTTTGTTGGATGATCAACAACAAAAGATCTTTTACAATCAAAATACTGGGATGGGCTTGGATATAGGTGGATGTGAAACTCAAGGTTGTACTTGCCATGCCTGGTTGTCTGTCGTGTCCGGTTGTGTCTAGGTCGTACGGCTTAGGACTTCTGTGAATTTGTGCAAATGTGCTAAGTGCTTATGTGAACACTAAGTGAACATTACTTGCCTATGTGTTTACAGCTTTGCATGCTCACTTACCTGTCATGCATAACTGTTAATGGCTTTACAGGATGCCTCCACGTCGTTGTCCCTGTGGACAGTCTTCGTCATCTTCATTGACACCTCAGACCGATTCACCGATTCCAGCCGGAATTTTGGAAACATTAAGACGATTCATCGCTCATGCCCCTAAAGGAAATGCCGAGCAGGAAGCATGGGCCCAATATCTTAGATTCGAACCACCACAATTTGAAGGTACCCTGGATGAAGCTATTGCCGAGGCATGGATATCGGCTCTAGAAAAGATTTTTCGGATTATGGAATATCCGGATCCTCTAAGAGTCGGGTTTGCTATTTATTTGATGATTGGAGCTGCTCAGGAATGGTGGAAACAGATTGAACACCGATGGGAACGCGAGCATGTAGTCCCGACTTGGGATCAATTCTTGACTGAGTTCCGGGCTGAATACATTACGAGGATTGTTCGTCAGCAAAATGAAAGTGAAATTCAGGCCCCCGTTCAGCCTAATCCTCCCCAACCTCAGGGATATCCACGACCAGTATGTGGATTTTGTAAGGGCCCACATGTAGAGGCTAAATGTTGGAGGAAGAATGGACTGTGCTTCGGATGTGGTAGCCCCGATCACATAGTGAATCTATGTCCGAAGAAGAGGCAAGTACCGCGGGATATAACAGGCGATACTGAGGATGCACATCCAGCGAGTTCTACGAGGCCACTTAAACAATCAGGGTCTTCTTCCGGCAAGAAAACCTTCTCGGTATCTTCATCGAAGCAGAATGTACCTCCAAAACGGCAGGGAACGCCAGTATGTGGCTCTTGCCAAAGAGATCATCAAGAGTCAGAATGCCGAAAGAAGCAGGGACGTTGCTTCTCATGTGGAAGTCCGTTTCATCTTCGTACAAATTGCACGAGAAAGAGAATGTCGAGACGAGCCAGAAGAATGAAGCTTGATTCTGTATGAACGATCCAGGTATATTGCATTGTCATGACATTCATCCTAAATTAATTTAATTTCATATTATGTGAATTTAAATTATGTGCGTTAAGCGTATTATATTATGCATGTGATTTCGATATTATTATTTGTGTTTGAATTTCGTGAAGTTTGTGTGGTTTTAATCACACGAACTGCCCCTGTATGCCTTTCACGGTCTCGCCACACGCCGTGACGAGACCTTGTGCACCCTTTTTCACACGGCCCTGTTGCACCCTGTGCAAGAGGCCGTGCGCATGAATACACACGGGCTCGTCACACGCCGTGACGAGAGCCCGTGCGTGTTTATCCTCACGGGGTCGTCACACGCCGTGACGAGACCCCGTGCGTGTTTCTCACACGGCCTCGTCACACGCCGTGACGAGAGGCCGTGCGCGTTTCTTCCGGATTTTAAAATGGTCAGTAGCTCCTCTTTTGCGCACACCCTCACTTTCTCTCCTTTTTCATGCGATAATTTGCTCTTGTTTTGCCCCCAATTTCATCCCAACTTTGAGCTCGATCAATTCTCGATCTACCCGACGGATTTTCAAGAAATTTTGAAGGTGTGTTGTCTGCAGCAAGTTCTTGGTACTGTTGAAGTTTGGGCTCGATCCGTTTTACCGATCTCACGCAATCTTCGCCCGAAGTAGCGCACGCCAAGTGTTCGGTAAAAGTCCCGAGTGAAAAGTTTGCAACTTATCTCCTTCAACCCACACAACTTGAACTCTACTATGGAAGGTGCTCGTGAAACCCGTGGCGGACGTCGGGCAAGGGAATTACCCGACATAGCGGCCCCGGAAGGTTACCAAGTGGATTTGGGTAACGAAGACGATCAAGATGTCTTCAACCGGCTAATGGAACGACCGGTGAGAGCTACGCAATTTCTAGACATGGAAGCTATGTACCAATTGGGACTTGGCGAAGGGATCTCCCATTACATCGACAACATTGGGTGGGCTAATTTTTGGAGTATTCAAAGGCCATCCTATCGCCGCCTTACTTGCGAATTTTTAAGCTCTCTTAAGGGCGCGGCATTTCCGGACGACGACGAGATGCCGATAGGAATCCACTTCAGAGCGTTCAACCGAGGCTATACGCTCTCATACCGGCAGTTGACCGAGTATTTTCAACTGGATGTTATGGCACCGAGGAGACGTGCCGACGGATGGAATCAAGCCGAAGCGTGGAGACGTATCTCTACCTCCACCGAAATATTTAACTCCGGCGTATCCAAGGCCACGATGCTCATTTCCACTCAATTGAGAATTATGCATAGAGCCGTGTCTCGATCGGTTCTAGCCAGAGGAGACAGCCCGGGTGCGGTGAACACCGAAGACTGTCTAATACTCGATCATATGGTACGAAGAGAAAGGTTCAACCCCATCTCGTACATGATGGATCATATGAAGTATATCTCCACTCGGTCGAGAGGAGAAATTCGAGTTGGCTCATACATCACCGCCATTTTGGAGTGTGCCCAGGTGGAAGGGCTCGATACTCAGGTTCCTGTTGGAGGTTCGACCTCAATTAGCTACGGCACTCTAGCTCAAATGGCTATCTGCACGAAGGGTCCAAGGCGGAACGACCCATATATTCTGGTTGCTGGACTACCTTTGTGGGAAGCTGACCAAGGGAATGCTCCCGAAGAAGGACCTTCAGACCCAGAGGTCCGAGAGCAGGCTCAGCATATCTACTCCCAACTGATGAGACAGGATGCTTCTATACCTGAGTCTTCACATGGCAGGAGAAGCACTCAGCACCAGGAATCGATAAACCTGCAACAGTTTTATTCAGAGTTTACTGACTACCGACGTGTGTCGGATGAGAGATTTGCCCAGCAGGAGAGGCAGATCAACGAGGGCTTTGCAGCTCAGCGAGCTCACATTGATAGTCAGTACACCGCCTTGCAGGCAGAGCTTCAGAGATCGATCTCGGATATGCAAAGGTCACTATCAGAGCAGCTGGATCAGTATTTCCGCCGTGGTCCGAACGAGCCTTGAGCTATCTAGTCTATTTTATTTTCTTTTTCCCGTAAACTTTGTTTAGGATTTGATGTAATTTTCTATTTTGTATGAATTCGAATTTTAATTGGAATATTAAGTGCTTTAAGTGTTTATTATGAATTGCGTTTTATTATGTGAATTAATTTTCTTTTAATGTTCGATTTAATTCGTATTATTAGAATTTCCGCTAGGTTATGCTCCGCTTAACTAACTCCGAGACCGGAAGAGAATCTGAGGACAGATTCTTCTGAAGAGGGGAGTATTGTAACGACCCGAAAATCCGAGTTTCAATTCGGTATATTTTAATCGAGTAATTTCGTTATTTAATATTTTATTTACTATTTATTCTAAGATTTTAGGATAATTTTATAAATGAGTGAATTTCATATTTAAATCGCGAATTGTCAATGTGCGTTTAATTATGTGAATTTTAACTGTAATTACGTATTATTTGGACAACGTGAGTTTTCAAACTTAATTTGCAAATTACTAAAATACCCCTTCGACTTTTAGACCCTAGTCAACTAATTTGACTAAGTCTCTCTCTCACCTCTCTCTCTCGTTCACAATCAACAAGGAAGGAAAGAAAGAAAAGAAAAGAAAAGAGAAGGAAGAAGAGAAAGAGAAGGAAGAGATTTCAATCGATCGTCCCGACTTCGTTTCCCGACGGATTTTCGAATCGTTTACGTCTACGGATTCCTCGCGAACTCTTCTACGAGTAAGCTTCTAACGATTCTCTCGTTTAATATCTCGTATGTTTCGTTTTTCTCGTTTTTGTGAATAGTTGACATTATTAGGTTTTATGTGTTTTGTATAGGATTTGTGGATGGATTTTCGTGTTTATCGTTTCTATATGTAGGTTACATGTTGTAGATGATTATATGTGAAAATTAGGGATTGATTTGCATGATTAATCGATTTAAGGTTGAATTATATTTGATTTTCGCGTATTGGGTTTGATGTTCTGCATGTTCTGCTCAATTTTTACGCACACGGGCCATGCTCACGGGGTGTGGCAAGCCCGTGTGGGTGTACACGGCCTCTTGCACGGCCGTGCAAGAGACCGTGCGTGTTTGGGGTTGGTGCACGGGCTGTGCACACGGCCTTGAGGCCGTGTGCATGAGGCCGTGCGCGTTCGTCCGATTGTGCACGGCCTCGGCACACGGCCGTGCACAAGGCCGTGTGGCCTGGTCGAACAGTGCCCTGACCTTCTGTTAGTCAGGGCACAATTTGGCCTACGGGTCCCGCTTCGGCCCGTCTTTTCCGAATTCTTTCTTCGCTCGTGTATTCGATATGTATGATATAGATAGGAATTTCATGATTTATGAATTTATGACATGTTCGGGTATATGAATAGTGTGTTTTAAGTTTTCGTTAAATTTTCTAACTTTTGCATGTGAAGTCCGATTTTCCCGAAATTCGAATGCATGCTCCTTTATGATATCTTAAGCATGTTTGTAAAGTTTCGTTTCTTTTGGAATTGATTTGCATTTTTAAATGTATGAATTACTATATTTTCGTTTGATAATTTGAACTTAAGTGTTTGATTTAATTGTGTAACGTGCTCCTATGTGTTTTAATATTCTCGTATAAGCCGTGCGTCGTCTTTAGTCTTATTTGGTTGTGTCCTGGTATTTTTGCAGACGATACTCCTGTGGAGTAGCGCCGGTTCTAGCTTTTTTGCTCTTATTTTGCATAGCAGCCAGGTGAGGTTTTCCGTTTCTGTTTCCAGTATTATTATGTATATATATAAATAAGCCCTCCCGATATAAGCCACGTTTATGTTTTGTTTTCACACCGTTCATATATATATACGTAATAGATATTTATGATTATTATGTTCATTTGATTTATCGAAAATGATTTGATATGAAAAGTACTACGTATAGACTTCGAAATGTTTACGAAAGAGACATGTAAAACCTTTTGTTTTCTAAGGCGAACTTTGGCCTTCGGCCTCGCATATGACATGTCTGGAACGGTCTTTTGGCCAACCCGAAATGTTTGAAAAGCGAGTTATGAACTGTATGCATGATCGTTTGGGCCCGGAGTAAGAGCGATAGGACGAAGTCGGTAGACGTCGGGTCTACGGCGTAAATCCTATGGTTTCCTCCATTTGGGAGCTCGGGGTGAGGCCGGAGTGGCAGCCCTTTGAGTACCTGAGTTATTCTAGTAAGTTATGAGTAGTTCGGGTTTGCAGTCCGACTACATTGGAGGAATAAGGGTGGTTTCCGGTTTTATGTTTTTGGATATTGGAGTTTCAGGGCTCGACTCGCCGAGTCATATGATAAGTTATGTTTTATGTTAAATCACCACCCGTTTACGAAAACCTTTCTTTTATGTTGATTTCTTTTAATTATAAAATTGGTGATTTACTTCCGTTTTATTATATACATTATTATTTCCCCCCCCCTCACTTAGTCGTTTGGCTAACCCTCTCTGTCTCACCCTATATTGGTTTCAGGATACTAGGCGGGATTCGTCGTCGTCATAGGCGTCGTAGGTTTATATTTATTTTCTCATGTATATTCTTTCCCGGTTGTCTTTTATTTACGTATTATGTTATTATGTTGTATTTACGGGATTTATATACCGAACCCGTGGTTAGATTTCGTCGGGATATTGTATCGAACCCGTTTGATATTATGTAATTGAATTTCATTAGCCTTGGTGGGCTTTAATAATTGTGTTATTAATTATGTTTTAAATATTTGGTTTATTATTGCTTCCGCACTTCTGTCTTTTCGTTGTTTATAAAAACCCCGCCTAGTAATTGAGTAAATGCTTGCCGTTCGCCGGGTTTCGGTTCGGGTCGGATCCCATTTCGGCTCCGAGTCGGGGCTCGGTGCGGGGCGTGCGTTACCCGTTTGGGGCGCCCGCTACAGGCGTGATTTGCATATTTAGATGATCAAATGTTGAATTTAGGATTGAATTTGCGTGGTTTTCTGGTTCTGCGAAATGTTCTGATCATTCTTGACGTGCACGGGCTTTGCACACGGGGTGTGGCAAGCCCGTGTGGAGGTTCACGGCCTCTTGCACGGCCGTGCAAGAGACCGTGCGCATGGTTTATGGTGCACGGCCTTGTGCACACGGCCTTGAGGCCGTGTGCAAGGGGCCGTGCGTGTCCCTCTTTGGTGTGCACGGCCTTGGTGCACACGGCCGTGCACAAGGCCGTGTGGCCCGTTTGAACAGGGCCCTGACCTTCTGTAAGTCAGGGCCAATTTTGGCCTACGGGTCCCTCCGAGGCTCGTCTTTTCCGAATTCTTTCTTTGCTCGTGTATTCGATATATATGAAATAGATATGAATTGCATGTTTTATGAATTTATAGCATGTTCGGGTCTATGAATAGTGCATTTTAAGTTTTCGTCAAATTTTCTAACTTTTGCATATGAAGTCCGATTTTCCCGAAATTCGAATGAATACTCCTTTATGATATTTAAAGCATGTCCATAAAGTTTCATTGCATTTGGAATTGATTTACATTTTCAAATTCACGAATTTCTCCGTTTATGCTTGATAATTTGAACTTAAGTGCTTGATTTGATTGTTTAACGTGCTTCTATGTGTTTTAATGTTTTCGTATAAGCCGTGCATCGTCCTTAGTCTTAATTGGTTGTGTCTTGGTATTTTTGCAGACGATACTCCCGTGGAGTAGCGCCGGTTCTTGCTTTTGCTCTTCTTTTTGTATAGCCAACAGGTGAGGCTTTCCGTTTCTGATTCCAGTACTATTATGTATATATATAAATAAGCCTGTAACGACCCAGAAATACGAGAGTTACTGTGAGTAATTTTTACGCGTTAATTATCTTTCTTAATCTCTAAATTCTCGTTATATGTGAATTATTATATATTATGTCGTATATGACCATTGTGATAATATTGTTTGCGTACTTAAATTACGTGTCTATATTGCGTTTGTTTAATATTTAATCGTTGTATTTGATCGACGTGTGTTTAGTTGGATTTTTTAATTACTAAAATAACCCTTCGTATTTTTCGATATTTCGAAGGTATTTGATAAAAGTATCAAAATTCATTTCATGAAACTATTATTTCTAATTGAGAGAGAGAGAGAGAAGAAGAAAAGAAAATTTTCTCCCGAAGCCTAAATCGATCGTGCCGAGCTCGAATCTCCATGGAATTTCGCGCCAATCGTTTTTAAACGATCCTTTCTTCGATACCTTTCTATAGGTGCCAATTTCCCCAATTTCTTTTACGGATTTTTGAGGTTTTGAGATTATTTAATTATTTCGGGATTTTTAGGATATATGCTTAGATCGAGCCCGTTTCTTGATCAATTCATGATTTTATTGGATGTAAATGTGAATTAGTTGATGATTAATGATTGTTATAATTTGTGAGTGTTAATTTGCGTTATAAATATGTGTGTTGATGATTTTTGGCTCGAAAATTTGAATTCCTGTAAGTTTCTGCTGGGTTCAGTTAAACCACACGGGCTAACGCACGGTCTTGCGCAAGACCGTGCAGGAGCCCGTGTGCAGCTCATTTCTCTTGCACGGGCTTGAGCCCGTGCACCAAGCCAGTGTGTTTGGCCGTGTGTGCGTGCGCGGCCTTGATACCATGTTCAAGACCGTGCACCAGGCCGTGTGAAACACTTAGAGATTTTTCCAGCTTTTTCAAATTTTGCTCTCGGCAATTGAGTCCTCAAGTCAATATTTTCTGTTGACGTTTTGCATACGGACTCCAAAAATTACACCGTTTTCACCTATAGAACCCTTATATTTTGTAGATTAATATTTTGGAGTGTTTATTTAATTTCGCCCTCGTTCGGGCTGTGAATAGTATAATTCTAATTATGTGTATTTTTGACAACTTGTCGGAATTGCATGAAAATTATATGATAGCTCCTTTACATATTATAATTGGCATATGCATGATTGGAAACATGTTTGGTTAGCCGTTCGTCCAATAATTGCTTATTTGCGCTTTTAGTGTTGTTGTCGTTATTGATTTGTCTAGGTCTTGTCTTATCTCCAGATCAGTCGAGCGTTGGAGATCAGTGAGTCTAGCAGCTAGGCTTTCTCTTTTTGATTCCAGGTGAGGATTTAAACTTTTAACTGGGCTTGAACATATATATATACAATTGCGAACCCCCCTAATCCCTTATTAATGTATTATATATTTCGAGGTTATATTTTTATGTTTTATCCTCAATCATTTAATATCAAAATTATACATTATTAAACCAAATTGATTTGTTTTCAAAAGGGCAATAAAACTATTTATTTTACGTGACGGTTTAACTTAGGATTTAATCCTTTGTCGTCACCCTTGCTCAGAGTGTCGTTTGGCATTCAAATGTGTTTTTAAAGCGAGCAAATACATGATTATTTTCAAGATGGGCCCGGGAAGGTATCCGAAGGTTACATCTGGGGACGGGCGTCCAGGGTGTAATCCGAGGTGCTTCTCCCAAAAATAAGCGTCAATCGTGGCCCGTCAGGAGATGATAGCCACGGTTGGGAGCGATGGTGGGTGTTGCATTCGTTGCACATTTTCCTAAAATTCACTATGGTTGAGCTTCGGGTTGCTCCTTAGCTTGACACCGGCGATGGAGAATTTTTACATGAACCGTGGAGAAATAAGGAGGAACAGGCCCATTCTCGCTGGGATCGTATTTATTGCTTTATAGTGTTATTGACTTTAATTTTTAATTGAATATCCAAGTCGAAGCATATTCCGGTTTCTTCATTATCGCATATGTATTTTCTATAAAAATCCGGAAGCATGACTCGACTTGTTCTCACATCTTCACTGAGTATTTTGACTCACCCTCTTTTAATTGGTTCTTGCCTCAGGTTTGAGAGAGACCGACATGTCTTACGTGTCGGATGGGCAACAGTGCATAGATAGGCTTTTTGGTTTTGCCGAGTCTCGTTGGTTGTCTTTTATTCTCTCGTTCATTATTCTTTTAAACCTGGATTGTAGATAATATTATATTGATCCCCGTAACTTTTTATTTAAATTATGTTGCCCCTGAATGGGCTGTTGTTGATAATTGTTAATGAATTGGCCCCGGAGTGGCATTTTTTTTGTTAATATGAATTTAAATGCTTCCGCTATATATTCTCTGATTTATTTAAATGTTTTAATTTTGGGGATTCACTGTTGCCAAGTGTCGGGATTGACCCGTTAGCTTGCATGGGTTCTCGGGTTGAGGCACTGTACTCGGCTTGGGAGACCGTGCAGGTTCGGGGGCTGTAGAGCGGGGCGCTACAGTCCGGAGTGGTATCAGAGCCATAGGTTCTTTAGGCTCTATTGTCTAGAGTGTCGTGTCTAAGTCGTACGGCTATATTTATAGGTTTCGTGTTAATTCTTTACTTGCGCTTTTATATGTTATTATTACTTGATTAATTGGTCATACCATTAACCCACATGCATTTCAGCTTATCTTTTCAGGCACAATGGTTAGACCTAGAGGCCGACAGGAACCGCCTCTACCACCAGAGGGTTTTCCACCGCCTAATGCCTTCTATGATGCTGTTAGATTGATTGTACAACAAGCACAACAGGAGCAACAGCCGCCACAACCACCACCACCGAATCCTCGGGATGTTACTGCCCGAGCTATGGATCGATTTATGTCCTATCGCCCTACGGTCTTCGAGGGTGAGCCGGACGACATCAAGGTAGAGGCCTGGATTTCAGAGCTAGAGCAGAAGTTCAGAGCTCTAGATATTGAGGACTTGCAGAGGATTGAGCTCTCTGTATTTCTGATGAGGGGTCCCGCCCTCGATTGGTGGCGCTTTGTTGAGAGGCGTTGGACCACAGCACAGACCCCACGCACTAGGGGACGATTTCTTCATGAGTTCCGGGCAAAGTATGTGCCCGAGATTGTCCGTGATCAGCGAGAGAGGGAGTTTATGAACCTCACTCAGGGAAGTACTACTGTGGGCCAGTATGAGGCCAACTTTACCAGATTGATCGTCTATGCTCCTCATATGGCAGACGACGATAGGAGGATGGCCAGGAAGTTCAAGGAGGGCCTTCGTGACGAGATCAGGGCCGAGTTGGTCGGCAGTGACCTCCGTACTTATGAGGAGGCTGTTACACGGGCTATGGCTATCGAGTCCGATCTTCGAGAGCTTCGTCATAGAGCTCCTGTTCCTGTTGCTGCCGCCCCTAAGGGTTTTTCTCAAAAGGGCAAGAGGCCTTTCACTGCTGGCTCTGGATCTTCTATGGGCGATATGAGGCCCAGGTATATTGATAGGGCTCCTATTACTGTCGTTGCACCGATCACTTGTTCCTACTGCCACAAGCCGAACCACACCGCCGATTCCTGTCGGAGGCGATTGGGGCAGTGTTTGATTTGTGCATCTCCTGATCACCTGATAGACTCTTGTCCGAACAAGAGAGCTCTCGCCACGCCACCGAAGGCGATTCAGGCTGCCGGTCAGCCGAGAGTTCAGCCCAGAGTCTTCGCACTGGGAGGATAGGAGCTTGAGCCCGATTCGCATGACGTGATTGGAGGTACCCTGCATATTCATGACATCCCTATTACTGCATAATATGATCCGGGTGCTACACACTCGTTTATTGCGCTTGATATTGCTGCCAAGTTGTGCATGCCTGTGGAGAGTCTGCCTTATTTGTATCGAGTCAGTTCTCCTTTGGGGACTTCTTACGTTACGGATAGAATCTTCAAGGGTTGTCCTTTGAAGATAGGAGATCGTGTTTATCCCACCGATTTGATCGAGTTACCACTGCAGCGCTACGGGATTATTCTGGGAATGGACTGGCTTTATCGGCATAGAGTCAGTGTGGATTGTTTCAGGAAGACTATTCAGATTGGAACCGAGGCAACAATTGTGAAGGGTAGTCTTGAGGAGTCAGTTTTGGCACCAAAGATTTCTTTCGTTGAGGCTTCTCGTTTGATCCGAGAGGGAGCTCAGGCCTTCGTCGCTTACTTACTTAACCGACCGAAGGAACAAGGGAAGCTCGAGAACACGGAAGTGATTAAGGACTTCCCGGATGTCTTTCCCGAGAGTTTGAACTCTCTACCCCCTGATTGGGACATTGAGTTCGTAGTCGATCTTGCCCCGGGATCGGAGCCTTATTCGAAGACTCCGTACAGGATGGCTCCCGCCGAGTTGAAGGAACTGAAGATGCAACTTGAAGAGTTGCTTGAGAATGGTTACATAAGACCGGGCATCTCTCGTTGGGGTGCCCCGGTTTTGTTTGTAAAGAAGAAGGATGGCACGCTGATAATGTGCATCGACTACCGAGAGCTGAACCGGATGACAATGAAGAACAAATACCCTCTACCCCACATAGAGGAGTTATTTGACTTATTGCAGGGCTCAAAGGTAAATTCGAAGTTGGATCTTCGACAGGGATACTATCAGCTTTGTATCCGAGAGCAGGAAATACCTAAGACCGGGTTTAACACTCGGTATGGCCACTTCGAGTTTGTTTTGATGCCGTTTGGTTTGACGAATGCCCCTGCAGCTTTCATGGATATGATGCACAGGATTTTCTGACCTTACCTCGACAAGTTTGTGGTTATCTTCATCGATGTCATTCTGGTTTTCTCCAAGATGGTCGAGGATCATGCCGAGCATCTTCGCATTGTGCTACAGACGCTTCGAGAGCATAGCTTATATGCTAAGTTTAGCAAGTGCGAGTTTTGGATCAACGAGGTTTCATTCCTTGGTCACATCATCTCCGGGAATGGGATTGTTGTGGATCCATCAAAGATTGAGGCAGTGACGAGTTGGAGTCAGCCTAAGACGCCAACAGAAGTTAGGAGTTTCCTTGGATTGGCTGGATATTACAGACGATTCGTTAAGGATTTTTCTACACTAGCGGCCCCACTCACGAAGTTAACTTGTAAAGATGTGTCCTTTCAGTGGGACGACAATTGCGAGGCCAGTTTCAAGGAGCTGAAGAAGAGATTGACCACTGCACCTATACTTGTTCTTCCAGACGGACACGAGGGATACGAGGTTTATACAGACGCGTCCAAGGAAGGTTTAGGGTGCGTGTTGATGCAAAATGGGAAAGTCGTTGCTTATGCTTCTAAAAAGTTAAAAGATGCCGAAAAGAACTATCCCATTCATGACTTGGAACTTGCAGTGGTGATATTTGCCTTGGGCAAATGGCGTCATTATCTGTATGGTGTCACTTTTGACATCTTTACGGACCACCAGAGTTTGAAGTATTTGTTCACTCAGAAGGATCTCAACAAGATACAGAGACGGTGGATGGAATTCTTGGAAGATTATGACTGCCGCATTCAGTATCACCCTGGGAAGGCGAACGTAGTCGCCTTTGCATTCAGCCAAAGGGCTCACCTGGAACACCTAGAGGGGACATCTTCAGATACCTCTTTAGAGGACAGGAGGACTCGATTTGAATCGTATCCTCGTCTTGCCAACCTTTCAGTCCAACCCGATTTAGTCCAACAGATCCGAGACGAGCAAGATTCGGATGCCGGTATTCAGAAGATCAAGGCTAGAATGCAGAATGATCCTAACACTAAATTCAGGATCGATGGTACTGGATTGCTTCACTTCGGGACCCGAGTTTGTGTTCCCACGAACCTGAAGCGTGGAATTCTTGACGAGGCACACAAGTCTGCTTATGCTGTTCACCCAGGAGGCAACAAGATGTATCATGATCTCAGAACCCAGTATTGGTGGAATGGTATGAAAAGGGACGTGGCTACTTATGTGAAACATTGTCTAACATGTCAGAGAGTCACGGCCGAGCATCAAAGGCCTGGAGGAACTCTTCAGCCGCTTCCTGTACCCACTTCCAAGTGGCAGGAGATCACTATGGACTTCGTGACAGGATTGCCTGCCGTTTGTGGAGGTTTCGACAGTATTTGGGTCATCGTCGATCGATTGACCAAGTCAGCGCATTTTCTACCAGTTCGAAAAACAGCAAAGGTTAAGCAGCTTGCAGAATTGTATCAAAAGGAAATTATTAGGCTTCATGGTGTTCCGGAAAGCATCGTTTCCGACAGGGATCCTAAGTTAATAGCTCAGTTTTGGCAAGAACTTCATAAGAACTTGGGAACGACCCTAAAGTTTAGCTCTGCAGCACATCCTCAGACTGATGGACAATCCGAGCGGACGATCAGGTTTCTAAGTGATATGTTACGGGCATGTGCGCTCGATTTTCATACGAGTTGGATTTCACACTTGCCCTTGGTCGAGTTCGCTTACAACAACAGTTATCAAGCTTCGATTGGGATGCCGCCGTATGAGGCTCTTTATGGGAGGAAGTGCAGATCTCTGATTTATTGGGAATTGGAGGATTGGACGTGGTCAGCTAATGGCCACGAGAGAGCTACTCCACCGGATTACATTCAGGAAGCGAGTGATAAAGTCCAGCTCATTCGGCAAAGAATGAAAGCAGGTCAAGATCGCCAGAAGAGCTACGCCGACAAGAGACGTCGACATTTGGAGTTCGAAGTGGGAGACCGAGTTTTTCTTAAGGCCTCCCCGAGGAAGGGATTCACGAGGATCGGTAGAGGTGGGAAGCTTACTCCGAGATTGTAACGGCACGTCCCCAAATACGGTGCGACGTGACGTCCCGCACCAAGTCACAATCCATAACAAGAACTAAAGGTCCGGTTATGAACTACAACCTGGCGAACGGAAAATAAATACCAGGCGGATCTGCTTTAGAAAATAATAAGACAATGAACAATAATACAGCGGAAGCAAATTAGCACAACCTATCCCACTCAGGGAGCTAGAACAACCATAATCCAAAACACAATTATAAAGCCCACCAAGGCCACTGAAAACATCAATACCACTAATTAAAATAATTTACACCATTTACATATACAAACTCTAAGGTGTTAGGTATTTATCCAGACAACATAGGCTATATGGAATCACCTAAACCAAAAGAAAGTAATCCCAATGACAAGACCTGAATCCGCCTTGTGACAAAACCTGAAAGAGACAACAGAGTAATGGGGTTAGTCAAAGCGACTAAGTGAGGGGGCTGTAATACGTATATATTATCAAAACAACCCAAAGATTCACTAGTTTGTAAATGAAAAGAAAGCAAAGGAAAAATAAAGGTTTTCACAATTATAGGTGAATCGAATAATTTCGCAATAAAGTAAAAGCTCGGCGAGACGAGCAACAACCACCTGTTTCGAAATATCAGAAATATCAAATAAACCTCCCTTATTCCTCCTTGTGTAGTCAGGTAGCTAGCCCGCTACTATATAATCATACATGCAAGGACAAGTATCCAATACATCTTCGGCGGAGGACAAGTCTATGCGACAAGATCCCGTCCGGCGCAGGTACTCAAAAGGGTTGCCACTCCGGTCACAGCCCGAGCTCCCAGCAGTTTTGGAGACCAGAGCATTGAGATCCACCGTAGACCCAACGTCTATCCGGCTTCACCCCGTACCCTGATGTCCGGGCCCAATAGTATAATGTGGCTCAATGGCCAGACCGAAAGGCCAAGATAAGGTTCTCGCACTTCAAATGCTTATGTGGTCAAAGGGACCAATTTCAATCCATTTTATACCCTTTCGAGCTAATAGAGCTCTCGAGGGGTTATACATAATAATTTGATATCAAAGCATTTTTCTTTAAACTCATTAAGATAATATTGTTTTCAAGTAGCTACTACGTATAATATAAGTTTGGGGAAAGAAAACATAAAAGCATAAAACACAGGCTTCGGGTATATATGGAATATTTACATACGTATAAGAAAGACCGAATTCGGAAAAGAAACCCCACCTGGATAATACTGCGAAAAGGACAAAAGAAAGAAAACCAATCTACTGCTTAGAAGAAGTACCACCTGAAACCAAATATGACACAACCACGTAAGACGACATTGCGACATACGGCTTATGCTTATTGCAATAAAGCACATAAGATAATCATAATTAAGCAATTACAGAATCTAGCTAATTATTACCGATAGAGAATAGCATTTAATATAATTGATTTAAAACATAACATGATTGAGACAATCAAGTAAGTTAATTCTGTAAAATCACAACAAGCGGTTAACATTAATTTTTTACAAAATGTTTGAATAGACATTTTTTTTTACAAGCTAATTAGTCGTTATAATGAATTTCATTGTACATGCTAATATCTATGAACATAAATATATCCATACATCTATATTTATACAGTCATGTCTCTATTAAAATATAAAACAATTATGACATCTCATATCTCTATTAATATATGTATACTAGTACCACCCATGTATGACAAATACACTATCACTTGGTTCATTCGAGAACCTCCACTTCTGAGTAAATTTTCGTAGTTGACCGATACAAGAAAGGCGAAGTAGGTATCAAATATGTATAGCCTAATTAAAATAGATATACGCTAACCCTATAGCTCTACAATTAACTAAAAGATAAGTTGAGTAACACAAGTGAAATCAAGGAAATGATTTAATTACGAGTCTCACCTTTTTGTTTTCCGAACTGGAAGAACTCGGCTATGAAGATGATCTTTTGTATTGATACAAGGAATGAAGGGAGAAATATATTTTATCATACTTATATTAATTACCTTGGACTTAAAAATGAAGGGATAAGAATTGGCCGACTCCACTTAGTTCTCTTTCTTAATATTTTATTTTCCCATTTTGTTTTTCATCTTATAGGTTATTGGTACACGCATATATAATATATAATTTGGTTACTGAAATATTGATTCACTTATTAGTTTAGAAATAACACATTGTTTTATTTTTATCTTTTTTTTTTTAAATGCTAAGTTGAATTTGTAACATGAAAGTATAGGTCACTTTTTAATGATTAAAAGTTTGAAATTACTCAACGAAAATATATATTTTACATAAGAAAATTTGTTTTTATTCTTGTCGGCATATTTAGGGATAAGATATACGTGTCGTAATCTAATAAAAATACCTAGACACATTTACACGTAAAACATAAATTTAACCACGTATTAACTAGTTTGAAATTCACATAAGTCAAAATATCCGAGAAACTTAAAAAAATCAGTTATACACACATTAAGCAATTTAATCATAATTAACACACATACAAATTCAAATTAAACACATTAAGCAAATAATATCACATAAGCACATATTTCCCGATCGAGTTTTCCAACTTATCCCGTTATCTTAGGAATTCTTACCGGCTTTAGTTTACCAAAAATGTGGGGCGTTACAATCTCTCCCCCTTATGAGAATCTGTCCTCAGATTCTATTCATTCGAAGCGAATAACTCAGGATAATGTTTTCTCATTTTCTCTTCTGTTTCCCAAGTAGCTTCTTCGCTTTTCTGATTCCTCCAAAGGACTTTTACGAGGGGGATTTGACGATTACGGAGTTCTTGGAATTTACGGTCCAGAATACTAAGCGGTTGGGAAACGAATGTCTAATTCGGCTCTAACTCAATATCTTCCACCGGAATAATCTCGGACTCGTCTGGATGATACTTACGAAGTTGCGAGACATGGAAAACATTATGAATACCGGTAAGAGCTGGCGGCAAATCTAATCTGTAGGCCATCTTCCCAATCCTCTCAAGAATCACATACGGACCCAAATATCTCGGGGCTAATTTTCCTCCTTTACCGATTCGAACGAATCCCTTTCTAGGAGAAGCTTTCAAGAATACCTGATCCCCAACTTCAAACTCCAAATCACGTCGGCGTCTATCTGCATAACTCTTTTGTCGATCTTGGGCAGCTTTCATTCTTTGTCGGATGACTTGCACCTTTTCGATAGCATCTTGAATTAATTTCGGAGCAATGCCACGATGAATACCATCTTTAGTCCATCTCCAATCCTCAATGTCCCAATATAGTGGTGATCGACATTTCCTTCCGTACAAAGCTTCGTATGGGGCCATCTGAATCGAGGACTGATAACTGTTATTATAAGCAAACTCGATCAATGGTAGCTGTTTGTGCCACATATTCTGAAAATCGAAGGCACAAGATCTCAACATATCTCAGAGGTATCTGATCGTCCTTTCGGATTGGCCGTCCGTCTGGGGGTGAGCTGCAGTACTAAAGGTCAACTTCATTCCCATACGATCCTGTAAGTTCTGCCATAAACGTGAAGTAAACCTAGTGTCTCTATCCGATACTATACTCGTCGGAACTCCATGAAGTTTCACAATCTCCTCATGATAAACCTCTGCCAACTTGTCAACTGTATAGGATGTACAAACGGGCAAGAAATGAGCGGACTTCGTCAATCTGTCAATGATTACCCAAATGCTATCATAACCACCTCTGACTTTCGGTAAACCCGAAACAAAGTCCATCGCTATCTCTTCCCATTTCCAAGATGGAACGGGGAGTGGTTGTAATAAACCTCCGGGTTTCTGATGATCTGCTTTTACTTGTTGACACGTCGCACACTGTCTGACATAATCGGCCACATCTCTCTTCAAACCATTCCACCAGAAGAACTCTTTCAAATCTTGATACATCTTTGTACCTCCCGGATGGATAGTATAGGCTGATTTGTGAGCTTCATCCAAAATCTCTCTCCTCAAACTCTCAGGAACACAAACTCTTATCTTATGTCTGAGAAGACCTGTGTCGTCGATACTGAACTGCGTGTCTGGCTCATCTTTCATTCGGATAGTCTGTCGCTGAATCCAATCATCAGTAGCTTGAGCTTCATTAATTCTACGACCCAAATCTGACCGAATCGTGATGCTCACGAGCCTGAGAAATAATACGAGCTCTCTCTGCACCTGATATATCTGAACTCAGCTCTAGCTGTGATACACTCGCTTTTCTGCTCAAGGCATCTGCAACCACATTCGCCTTCCCTGGATGGTACTGAATCTTACAATCATAGTCTTCTAACAACTCCATCCAACGCCTCTGACGTTTATTCAACTCTTTTTGCGTGAAAAGATACTGAAGGCTCTTATGATCAGTGAAAATATCAAAAGTAATGCCGTAGAGATAGTGACGCCACTTGCCCAAAGCAAATACAACTGCTGCTAACTCCAGATCATGTGTAGGATAATTCACTTCAGCAGGTTTAAGCTTTCTCGAGGCATAAGCTATAACCTTTCCATTCTGCATCAACACACATCCTAAACCTTCTTTCGAAGCATCAGTATAAACCACGAATCCATCTGGACCTTCAGGCAAAGTAAGAATAGGAGCGGATGTCAATCTGTTATTTAACTCTCGAAAACTGCTCTCACACTTATCAGTCCACACAAAGGCAACATTCTTCTTTGTTAACTCAGTAAGCGGGGCTGCAAGTTTAGAGAAATCCTTTACAAACCGTCTGTAGTAACCTGCCAATCCCAAAAAGCTACGAACCTCTGTCGGAGTCTTAGGCTGCTCCCAACTCAATACTGAATCAATCTTCGAAGGATCAACTTCGATACCCTTCTTAGATATAACATGACCCAGAAACGCCACTTTTTCAATCCAGAACTCGCACTTACTGAACTTGGCATACAACTGATGTTCTTTTAAGGTTTGTAACACGATCTTTAAATGCTCTGCATGCTCTCCTTCGGACTTTGAGAAAACCAGTATATCGTCGATGAAAATGACAACAAACTTATCAAGATAAGGTCGGAAGATTCGGTGCATCATATCCATAAATGCTGCAGGAGCGTTCGTCAAACCGAATGGCATAACCACAAACTCAAAGTGGCCATATCGAATGTTGAAGGCTGTCTTCGGTATGTCCTCTGCCTTGATACGTAACTGATAATATCCCTGTCTCAGATCGAGTTTAGAATAGACCCTCGATCCCTGCAATAAATCAAACAACTCCTCAATGTGGGGAAGAGGATACTTGTTCTTCACAGTCATCCGGTTCAACTCTCTGTAATCAACACAAAGTCTAAGAGAACCATCTTTCTTCTTCACAAACAATACCGGTGCACCCCAGGGAGAAGTACTCGGCCTAATATAACCACTGGCTAGCAATTCATCTAACTGAGTCTTCAACTCTTTTAACTCGGCTGGTGCCATCCTGTAAGGTGTCTTCGAATATGGCGCAGATCCCGGATATAGATCAATAACAAACTCGATATCACGGTCTGGAGGTAACGATTCTAACTTCTCAGGAAACACATCAGGGAAATCTTTAACTATCTCGGTAGTTTCAAACTTCGACTGTTCTTTTGGCCTGTTAAGAAGATAAGCAACAAAACCTGAAGCTCCTTCTCGGACGAGCTTCTTTGCCTCTGTCATAGAAATAATCTGCCCATTTGTCAACTGAACACCCTGACTCGAATCGGATCCCAAACTAATCTTCTTCTCAAAACAGTCAATCTTGGCCCTGTGCTCAAATAACCAATCCATACCCAAGATAACTCCGTACTTCTTCACTGACAACACTATCAAATCTGCGGGGTAAACCTTATCCTCAATAACAACGGGACAACGTCGGTACATGCGGTCGGTAATCATACAAGATCCCAAAGGGGAACTCACAACAAAGCAATAATCAGACAAATCAACAGACGCATGCGCAGATAAGTCAATTTCAGGAGCAACAAAAGAATGCGTAGCACCCGGATCAAACAATGCATGTATGGGTATGTTATGTATATGTATGGTACCTTCTACCACGGCGGAAGCATCAGGCTCAGTACTCTCACTATCGCCCTCCAGGGCATACACACGAGCTGGAACAGCAGGCTTCGGCTTCGGCGGCATAGGCTGACTCGGGGGCTGTCTCCTGGGACAACTGTCTATCTGATGAGTGGAACTCCCACAAGCTCTGCACAATCCCAACTTGCTCCAACACTTGGACTCTGGATGATTCTTCCCACAATAACCACAAGTAACTGGACGATAACCTGACGGACGAGGGGCTGTAGGAAAACCAGTCGGGTGAGGTGCTGAAGAAAATCCCATAGGGCGAGGTATAGGAGGTCTGGGTCCACCAAAAGGTCTCTTGCCCTTAGGCTGCATAGGAGCTCTCGGAATGAAAGGCCTCTTAAAACCTGATGAGGAAGAAGCGGGGGTACGACGAATAGCTCGATCAATACTGGCATACTCAGCCTCTAGAGATAAGGCTGCATCTACAGCTGCAACATAGGTAGTAGGACGGGAAGCTGCAAGACCCTGTCGAAGAGGAATACTCAAGCCCTCTAAAAACTTCTTGGTCTTCCTGCGCTCATCTGTAGCAATATGGGGAGCATATACTGCAAGTCTAGTAAAGTTGGCCTCATAATCTGCCACAGTAGAAGTACCCTGGGATAACTCCATAAACTCCTGCTCCCGGCGATCCTGAACAGTAGGGGGAACATACTTAGCTCGAAACTCCTCAAGAAACCTATCCCAAGATGACTCAACTCCGGTGGCTCTCCATCTCTGCTCAGTCATCTTCCACCAGGACTCTGCAGGTCCTCGAAGAAGATAGATAGCAAACTCAACCTTCTCTAGATCAGTAGGCTGATGAACTCAGTATATCCTCTCAAGAGATGAAATCCAACCCTCTGCCACAATATCATCTGTGGTACCAACAAACTGAGGTGGGTGGAAATCGAGGAATCTACGCAAGGACTGCTCACGAGCTCTATGCTCATCTACCTCAACATTCCTGTCTCTCTGATCCAGATAATCATTAAAGAGACCAAATATCTGCTGAGCATCCACTACTGGTGCCTGTGGTGGTGCTGCTGGAGGAGTACGATCACGACGAGGCGGCATCCTACAGTTAAATATAACAAGTATGCATGTAGATCAATTATGGATGCAAAGCTGTAAACACATAAGCACGAAAGCACAATTTCCTAAGTCATAAGCCGTACGGACCTAGACTGACAAGACTCATAGAGCTAAGGCCAATGAACCTTTATCTCTGATACCAACTGTAACGGCACGTCCCCAAATACGGTGCGACGTGACGTCCCGCACCAAGTCACAATCCATAACAAGAACTAAAGGTCCGGTTATGAACTACAACCTGGCGAACGGAAAATAAATACCAGGCGGATCTGCTTTAGAAAATAATAAGACAATGAACAATAATACAGCGGAAGCAAATTAGCACAACCTATCCCACTCAGGGAGCTAGAACAACCATAATCCAAAACACAATTATAAAGCCCACCAAGGCCACTGAAAACATCAATACCACTAATTAAAATAATTTACACCATTTACATATACAAACTCTAAGGTGTTAGGTATTTATCCAGACAACATAGGCTATATGGAATCACCTAAACCAAAAGAAAGTAATCCCAATGACAAGACCTGAATCCGCCTTGTGACAAAACCTAAAAGAGACAACAGAGTAATGGGGTTAGTCAAAGCGACTAAGTGAGGGGGCTGTAATACGTATATATTATCAAAACAACCCAAAGATTCACCAGTTTGTAAATGAAAAGAAAGCAAAGGAAAAATAAAGGTTTTCACAATTATTGGTGAATCGAATAATTTGGCAATAAAGTAAAAGCTCGGCGAGACGAGCAACAACCACCTGTTTCGAAATATCAGAAATATCAAATAAACCTCCCTTATTCCTCCTTGTGTAGTCAGGTAGCTAGCCCGCTACTATATAATCATACATGCAAGGACAAGTATCCAATACATCTTCGGCGGAGGACAAGTCTATGCGACAAGATCCCATCCGGCGCAGGTACTCAAAAGGGTTGCCACTCCGGTCACACCCCGAGCTCCCAGCAGTTTTGGAGACCAGAGCATTGAGATCCACCGTAGACCCAACGTCTATCCGGCTTCACCCCGTACCCTGATGTCCGGGCCCAATAGTATAATGTGGCTCAATGGCCAGACCGAAAGGCCAAGATAAGGTTCTCGCACTTCAAATGCTTATGTGGTCAAAGGGACCAATTTCAATCCATTTTATACCCTTTCGAGCTAATAGAGCTCTCGAGGGGTTATACATAATAATTTGATATCAAAGCATTTTTCTTTAAACTCATTAAGATAATATTGTTTTCAAGTAGCTACTACGTATAATATAAGTTTGGGGAAAGAAAACATAAAAGCATAAAACACAGGCTTCGGGTATATATGGAATATTTACATACGTATAAGAAAGACCGAATTCGGAAAAGAAACCCCACCTGGATAATACTGCGAAAAGGACAAAAGAAAGAAAACCAATCTACTGATTAGAAGAAGTACCACCTGAAACCAAATATGACACAACCACGTAAGATGACATTGCGACATACGGCTTATGCTTATTGCAATAAAGCACATAAGATAATCATAATTAAGCAATTACAGAATCTAGCTAATTATTACCGATAGAGAATAGCATTTAATATAATTGATTTAAAACATAACATGATTGAGACAATCAAGTAAGTTAATTCTGTAAAATCACAACAAGCGGTTAACATTAATTTTTTACAGAATGTTTGAATAGACATTTTTTTTTACAAGCTAATTAGTCGTTATAATGAATTTCATTGTACATGCTAATATCTATGAACATAAATATATCCATACATCTATATTTATACAGTCATGTCTCTATTAAAATATAAAACAATTATGACATCTCATATCTCTATTAATATATGTATACTAGTACCACCCATGTATGACAAATACACTATCACTTGGTTCATTCGAGAACCTCCACTTCTGAGTAAATTTTCGTAGTTGACCGATACAAGAAAGGCGAAGTAGGTATCAAATATGTATAGCCTAATTAAAATAGATATACGCTAACCCTATAGCTCTACAATTAACTAAAAGATAAGTTGAGTAACACAAGTGAAATCAAGGAAATGATTTAATTACGAGTCTCACCTTTTTGTTTTCCGAACTGGAAGAACTCGGCTATGAAGATGACCTTTTGTATTGATACAAGGAATGAAGGGAGAAATATATTTTATCATACTTATATTAATTACCTTGGACTTAAAAATGAAGGGATAAGAATTGGCCGACTCCACTTAGTTCTCTTTCTTAATATTTTATTTTCCCATTTTGTTTTTCATCTTATAGGTTATTAGTACACGCATATATAATATATAATTTGGTTACTGAAACATTGATTCACTTATTAGTTTAGAAATAACACATTGTTTTATTTTTATCTTTTTTTTTTAAAATGCTAAGTTGAATTTGTAACATGAAAGTATAGGTCACTTTTTAATGATTAAAAGTTTGAAATTACTCAACGAAAATATATATTTTACATAAGAAAATTTGTTTTTATTCTTGTCGGCATATTTAGGGATAAGATATACGTGTCGTAATCTAATAAAAATACCTAGACACATTTACACGTAAAACATAAATTTAACCACGTATTAACTAGTTTGAAATTCACATAAGTCAAAATATCCGAGAAACTTAAAAAAATCAGTTATACACACATTAAGCAATTTAATCATAATTAACACACATACAAATTCAAATTAAACACATTAAGCAAATAATATCACATAAGCACATATTTCCCGATCGAGTTTTCCAACTTATCCCGTTATCTTAGGAATTCTTACCGGCTTTAGTTTACCAAAAATGTGGGGCGTTACAGAGATACTTAGGTCCATTTGAGATCACAGAGCGGATCGGGAATACCGCATATCGTTTGGACCTACCACCTTATCTTACCGGGATCCACAATGTCTTCCATGTCTCACAGCTTCGCAAGTACTTCCCCGACGAGTCCCATATTCTCCAAGATGACGGAGTTCAGCTTGAGCCGGATTTGACTATTGAGATGAAACCGGTTCAGATTCAAGATCGCAAGGTCCAGCAGCTTCGTCACAAGCAGATTTCATTAGTGACAGTTCTCTGGAGGAACCGTTCGACCGAGCAGTCTACTTGGGAGACGGAGGCAAAGATGAGAGAAGTTTATCCCGAGCTTTTCTGATAAAGATGGAATCTGGGGACCAGATTCTCATTAGGGGGGAGTATTGTAATGACCCAGAAATCCGAGAGTTACTGTGAGTAATTTTTACGCGTTCATTATCTTTCTTAATCTCTAAATTCTCGTTATATGTGAATTATTATATATTATGTCGTATATGACCATTGTGATACTATTGTTTGCGTACTTAAATTACGTGTCTATATTGCGTTTGTTTAATATTTAATCGTTGTATTTGATCGACGTGTGTTTAATTAGATTTTCTAAAATTACTAAAATGACCCTTCGTATTTTTCGATATTTCGAAGGTATTTGATAAAAGTATCAAAATTCATTTCATAAAACTATTATTTCTAATTGAGAGAGTGTAACGACCCGAATATTTGTATTATATTATTAATATTTACGCGAATTCTTTCTTACCTAATTTCTCGATCTATCCAATTGGATTAATCAATCTGGTGGAAAAGATTGATTTAACCTATCTTTTAAATGCCCTCAATTTCTTAAATTACATAAATGCCCTTAAAAGCCTAAATGACCATTTTACCCTCCCGAGATATTTTTCTAAATATCTACCTATCTCTCTCATTCTCTCATTTCAAAGAAGAAAGAAAGAAGAAAGAAGAAAGAAAGGAGAAAGAAGGAGAAGAAAGGAGAAAGATCTTCCCGACGCCCTACCGAGCTCGTTTCTCGCCCGATCGACGAGCCGTGAAAACCCGAACGACCCTCATTACATTATCTACCGGTAATCCTTTTACCCCGTTTCATTCCGTTCGTTATTTCTTGCGATTTTTCGTGATTTATATATAGAATTTTATATATTTGGATTTTCGTGTTTAGGAAGAATTACTTGACCATTTTACGTGATTCTTGTGTCTATATGTAGCTTATTTGATATGTATGATTATATGTGAAAATTAGGATGTTTTATGGTGTAGATTAGGAGATATATGAATTTATATTTCGAATTCGCGTATGAGGTTCGCGATCTGCTGAGTCTGCTGCTCAGTAGATCCACACGGGCGAACGCACGGTCTTGAGCAAGACCGTGCAAGAGCCCGTGCGCTTCACTTTTCAGCCTGCACGGGCTTGAGCCCGTGCACAGGCCCGTGCGCATGGCCGTTTGCACCTGCACGGTCTTGACACCGTGCTCAAGACCGTGCGGGAGGCCGTGCAACCCCTTTTGTGCTTGCACCGGCTTGCCAAGCCCGTGCGTAAGCCCGTGCGTTGGCCGGTGCAACATACTTAGTGTATTTTCCAGCCTTTTCCTTTCTTGCACTTCGGGAATTGGTCAACGCCACTCTTTTGAATGTTGACTTTTCTCATACGACCTCCGAATATCAATCCGATTTCACATATAGCTTCCTCGAACCTTGGGATTTGATATTCTTCATAATTTACAATTTACCCGACCCTAATTGACCGTCAATTGACACCTTGCTCGTTTAGGGATTTATTCCACCTTTCCCGTTTCTTATCCGTTTAATCCTGTATTCGCGAGAGAACGTCTTTATATTATTTTAAGCATGTCTACGTGCCCTAATTGCGTTTAAGCATGCCTTTAATATTTATTATTTACGTTCTTTCATTATTTAACATTTCATTAATATTCTTTAATTGTCGTACCGTAATTTATATGTTTAATTGATTTACTTTCCATATTTCGCCTGTAGCATGAGTGATGTTTATATGAATTGCCGTGCGTCGTCTGTTGTCCGTGTCTTGCTTTTAGTATTGTCGGTCTTGTTTTCATCCTCTAGGCCCTGTGTATTACAGGTGGGTCCAACGAGGGAGAAACCTGACTACCGCTTGCTTTCATACTGTCTTGTCGAGCCAGGTAAGGGTTTTAAATTATTTTCAACTGGAGTAAGAACATAGTTTATTTAGGCTTCGAAATAACTTATTCCCCGCCTTTTCTTATTGCTTGTTGTACTGTCTTTAATATTCCTTACATGCTTAGTCAAACCGTTTGGATAGCAAACCAAAATGATTTGAAATGCTTCCAACTAGAGACAAGTAACTTATTTGTTTTAAAAAGTAACTATTTGATCTCTGAGGCACTTATAAGTAACGTCGTTAGGGACATCCGTCAGTATGCTCCCGAAGCGTACGACGCTTATGAGTATTTCCTAGATCGTTACATCAACTTGTCTCAAAAGCACCTTTTGCCATTCATACTTAACTACTTGCATCATATTTTCGAACGGCCCTTTTGGCCACTTTAACTATCATTGATTTCAAAAGCGAGCCATAGCCTGTTTATGACTTGGGCCCGGAGTATACAAGAGGTGAGCCTGGGGACGTGCGTCTAGGGCAAATCCCGATGTATACTTCTAGCGTGTTAACTTGGGCCGGCTAGGAGGTTGGCTAGCCTAAGTTGATGCGAACGGTGGTGCTAATCGCGTCTCCTTAAACCCTGTACGGTGGTGCTGATCGCGTCTCCTTAAATCCTGATGGTGGTGCTAATCGCGTCTCCTTAAACCCTGTTTATGAATCTTGGTGATGGAGTACTTGTTTGCATGTTTTTCAATGGGGAGTTATAAGGAGAGGGCCCGTTCTCGCCGGGACACATTACTGCATGATTTATTGCATTTATTGCTTGTCTAATTGTTTTATGGCTTTCGTGACAAGTCGAAGCACATTCCGGTTTTCTTCAATTATCATATGTACTTCCCTATATATATATAAAATCCGGAAGTGTGACTCGTACTTGCTACCCTAAGTCCCCTTTATTACCCAACTAATATTCTTTCAATCGGCTTGATATTTCGTGCAAATGTTTTAAAGGATCCGGTTCGTCAACCTTTTGTGTTTTCAAATAAGCCGAACCCGAGTGTTGCTTTGTGTCATTTTACAACTTATATTCGTATTCTTTCTCAAAACGGGCAACACTCACCACTTTTAGTTTTAAAAAGATAAATGACGAACTGTGACCAAAACCCCCTTACTGAGTATCCTTTATACTCACCCCTGCTATTTTGGTTCTTGCTTCAGGTAGACAGGTGGCGACGTCACCTATCTTGTCAGTCGGCATCAGCAGGTCTAGATAGGCTCAGTCTTTCTGGTTTGTCTTGTCAGTGGTCCCAACAACAGTCGAGTCTTGTTTATTGTATTTATTTACTTTATGTACTTATGTGCCCCTGCTGTGGGATAGTTGAAGATATCTAGGATTGCATAGGGTAGACTAGTTGAGCCATGGATGGCACTACGTGTTGTTATTATGTTATATTTCGATTTGCACATGTTTAATTGACTTTTATGGAATTCGTCTTGTTATTTAAATCGCTTCCGCTTTTCTCTGCTCTTCTCTGGTTGTTGTTGGGATGTCATTGCTGTTGCCGAAGGTTCTTGCTTGAGTGCCGTTCGCCGGAGTGGGTTTTTGGGTTGAGGCCCGTTCGCCGAAGCTCGGGAATCCGTTTCGGTGCGGATGTGGCGGTCCTTCTTCAGGGGGCGCTACAGTCAGTGGTATCAGAGCCTAGGTTCCCAAAAGGAACCGAAGCTTTGTAATCGCGTCCTGTCTTGTCTCTTGTGTCTGCCCGTTTCGTGTCAATGAGACTTAGAGTTTCCAGTCACAGGTGCTTGAGAACTCCTTAGTATTGAAATTGTGATTGATCTTCTCTGGGAATGGCCAACCAACCGTTTGATCTCTTACAATTGTAGTACTGAGTTGGGATCGAATGCAAGTGGATGTGGAACTCGAGGTAGCGTCTGTTTTGTCTTGTCGTCTTGTCGTGTTCTGCTTGGGTCTTGTCGTGTCTAGGTCGTACGGCTATAGGATCGAGTTTTTCTTGTTCTGTGATTTGTTTCATGCTTAACTTGTCTACATGCTATCCGAATCATATATGTATGCTTTGATTAAATTTTTATATGCCTTACGTGACCATTCCATTAACCGAACATGCATCTTTTTCCTAGTTTATTGAGCGTAGGTACATAATGCCTCATCGAAGACCCCCTACCGCTCCCTTATCTCCGAATTCGATTGCAAGGGAGTTAGTGACAGCGATGAGACAGATTGCTGAGCAAGTGCATCAAGAGAGACAACGACAACAGCAGCATATACCTGCGAGACAAACCGAGGGTCAATCCCTGGATAGATTTCTGCACTACAACCCACCTTGCTTCGTGGGTGAACCAGATGACCTTAAAGCCGAGGCTTGGATAGCCGATCTGGAGCGAATCTTTCGAGTAATACACTGCGGTGACCCCGAGAGGGTCGAGTATGCCATCTTTCTCATGAGAGGACCAGCTGAGGATTGGTGGCGTTACATAGAACAGAGATGGATCGCTGAGAGAATTCCGTACACTTGGTCACGGTTCCTATCCGACTTCCGAGAGAAGTACGTGCCGCAAGTGGTACGTGACAGCCGAGAAAGAGAGTTCATGTCCCTCACCCAAGGAGCTCTCCCTGTTGCACAATACGAGGCACTTTTCAGCCGCCTCATCGTCTATGCTCCTCACATTGCATCTGACGATCGAAGGAGAGCGCGAAAGTTCATCGAGGGACTTCAGCCGGAGATCTTGGAAAGATTAGTAGGATTGGACATTCGAGTTTATCACGAGGCAGTTAACAGAGCTATGAGAGTGGAGTCCAATCTTCAAGAGATGAGACGAGGTATTCCTCACATGAAAGGATCCTCTTTCAACGAGAAGGCAAGAAGAGAACCAGCCGGACCGAGCACTTTTCCGACATCGAGACCACACTACGAGATGCCAAAACCTACCGAACCTGAAGTGAACGAGGACCCCATTCCCTGCGAATATTGTGGGAAGACAAATCACGAGACTGCAAGGTGTAGGAGGAAACTGGGACGTTGCCTCAGATGTGGGAGTAGCAAGCATCGAGTTCAAGACTGCCCCGACTCAAGCAACCCTAGGGGAAGAAAAAGGGGATCCCGACCATGATACCGACTCGCAGAGGTACATTGCATTATTATAGCATTCATTCATAATATTTTGTTTCGAATGGTAATTGCTTTAAATATGTGTTAAGTGTTTTATAGAATTTACGTGCTTTAACTACTTTCAAAATTCACACTTGCACTGATTGAATGATTAGATGCTAAGATTTATGTGACCTCTGTGTGGATAGCGTGGAATTCGATAAATTCGTTATACGCTATTAGAGAGTGCTAAGGACAAGGAGTTCTTGGCCGACTAGGATCGATTCTGTTGCGAATACGTTATGTGGTTTTGGATGGCACCGACGTTGACAAATCGAGTCTGAAGAAGCATACTTCTGAAGGTATGTCTGAAGATGAATCAACTAGTGAAGAGGATAATGAATTATCTGACGATGATGATTATATGGGAGATAAGCCGACATCGGCTTCTGATGATGACGACTCTGATGTTTCGTATGAAGTCGAGCGAAGAAATGATGAAAATGATGGTTTAATGGAAGGCGGAGAGGAGAAATCATCAAATACCCTTGAAGATGAGAAAACACTCTGTAGAAAGAATAAGAAAGAGTGTGATCTTGAAGAGACAGATTGTGAGAAAGACGAGGAGTACAATAGGAGAAATGATGATGGCGTTACTTCCTGTAAAAGGAACTCTAATCAAGAAACAGGAGAAGGATGTGACAATTGTCATTGAGGATACGAAGAGTACAAGAATCAGTCGGAAGAACGAAATAGATAATGACAGTGAGGATGGACCATTACATTGGGATTTTCTTCTTCTACGTTAGCCTCGTTTAGGGTTTTTGCAATTCCGTCTTTCGCATGACTTTGAATTTTATTGGAATGTTATTTGCATTTAAATATTTTGTTATGCATGATGTTTTATAATGTATTTTAATTGCTCCTAAATGTTCGTTTTTAATTCGCGTTATTAGAACTTTTAGATTATGCTCCCCTTAACTAACCCCGAAGTCCGGAGGAGAATCTGAGGACAGATTCTCTTGAAGAGGGGAGTATTGTAACGACCCGAATATTTGTATTATATTATTAATATTTACGCGAATTCTTTCTTACCTAATTTCTCGATCTATCCAATTGGATTAATCAATCTGGTGGAAAAGATTGATTTAACCTATCTTTTAAATGCCCTCAATTTCTTAAATTACATAAATGCCCTTAAAAGCCTAAATGACCATTTTACCCTCCCGAGATATTTTTCTAAATATCTACCTATCTCTCTCATTCTCTCATTTCAAAGAAGAAAGAAAGAAGAAAGAAGAAAGAAAGGAGAAAGAAGGAGAAGAAAGGAGAAAGATCTTCCCGACGCCCTACCGAGCTCGTTTCTCGCCCGATCGACGAGCCGTGAAAACCCGAACGACCCTCATTACATTATCTACCGGTAATCCTTTTACCCCGTTTCATTCCGTTCGTTATTTCTTGCGATTTTTCGTGATTTATATATAGAATTTTATATATTTGGATTTTCGTGTTTAGGAAGAATTACTTGACCATTTTACGTGATTCTTGTGTCTATATGTAGCTTATTTGATATGTATGATTATATGTGAAAATTAGGATGTTTTATGGTGTAGATTAGGAGATATATGAATTTATATTTCGAATTCGCGTATGAGGTTCGCGATCTGCTGAGTCTGCTGCTCAGTAGATCCACACGGGCGAACGCACGGTCTTGAGCAAGACCGTGCAAGAGCCCGTGCGCTTCACTTTTCAGCCTGCACGGGCTTGAGCCCGTGCACAGGCCCGTGCGCATGGCCGTTTGCACCTGCACGGTCTTGACACCGTGCTCAAGACCGTGCGGGAGGCCGTGCAACCCCTTTTGTGCTTGCACCGGCTTGCCAAGCCCGTGCGTAAGCCCGTGCGTTGGCCGGTGCAACATACTTAGTGTATTTTCCAGCCTTTTCCTTTCTTGCACTTCGGGAATTGGTCAACGCCACTCTTTTGAATGTTGACTTTTCTCATACGACCTCCGAATATCAATCCGATTTCACATATAGCTTCCTCGAACCTTGGGATTTGATATTCTTCATAATTTACAATTTACCCGACCCTAATTGACCGTCAATTGACACCTTGCTCGTTTAGGGATTTATTCCACCTTTCCCGTTTCTTATCCGTTTAATCCTGTATTCGCGAGAGAACGTCTTTATATTATTTTAAGCATGTCTACGTGCCCTAATTGCGTTTAAGCATGCCTTTAATATTTATTATTTACGTTCTTTCATTATTTAACATTTCATTAATATTCTTTAATTGTCGTACCGTAATTTATATGTTTAATTGATTTACTTTCCATATTTCGCCTGTAGCATGAGTGATGTTTATATGAATTGCCGTGCGTCGTCTGTTGTCCGTGTCTTGCTTTTAGTATTGTCGGTCTTGTTTTCATCCTCTAGGCCCTGTGTATTACAGGTGGGTCCAACGAGGGAGAAACCTGACTACCGCTTGCTTTCATACTGTCTTGTCGAGCCAGGTAAGGGTTTTAAATTGTTTTCAACTGGAGTAAGAACATAGTTTATTTAGGCTTCGAAATAACTTATTCCCCGCCTTTTCTTATTGCTTGTTGTACTGTCTTTAATATTCCTTACATGCTTAGTCAAACCGTTTGGATAGCAAACCAAAATGATTTGAAATGCTTCCAACTAGAGACAAGTAACTTATTTGTTTTAAAAAGTAACTATTTGATCTCTGAGGCACTTATAAGTAACGTCGTTAGGGACATCCGTCAGTATGCTCCCGAAGCGTACGACGCTTATGAGTATTTCCTAGATCGTTACATCAACTTGTCTCAAAAGCACCTTTTGCCATTCATACTTAACTACTTGCATCATATTTTCGAACGGCCCTTTTGGCCACTTTAACTATCATTGATTTCAAAAGCGAGCCATAGCCTGTTTATGACTTGGGCCCGGAGTATACAAGAGGTGAGCCTGGGGACGTGCGTCTAGGGCAAATCCCGATGTATACTTCTAGCGTGTTAACTTGGGCCGGCTAGGAGGTTGGCTAGCCTAAGTTGATGCGAACGGTGGTGCTAATCGCGTCTCCTTAAACCCTGTACGGTGGTGCTGATCGCGTCTCCTTAAATCCTGATGGTGGTGCTAATCGCGTCTCCTTAAACCCTGTTTATGAATCTTGGTGATGGAGTACTTGTTTGCATGTTTTTCAATGGGGAGTTATAAGGAGAGGGCCCGTTCTCGCCGGGACACATTACTGCATGATTTATTGCATTTATTGCTTGTCTAATTGTTTTATGGCTTTCGTGACAAGTCGAAGCACATTCCGGTTTTCTTCAATTATCATATGTACTTCCCTATATATATATAAAACCCGGAAGTGTGACTCGTACTTGCTACCCTAAGTCCCCTTTATTACCCAACTAATATTCTTTCAATCGGCTTGATATTTCGTGCAAATGTTTTAAAGGATCCGGTTCGTCAACCTTTTGTGTTTTCAAATAAGCCGAACCCGAGTGTTGCTTTGTGTCATTTTACAACTTATATTCGTATTCTTTCTCAAAACGGGCAACACTCACCACTTTTAGTTTTAAAAAGATAAATGACGAACTGTGACCAAAACCCCCTTACTGAGTATCCTTTATACTCACCCCTGCTATTTTGGTTCTTGCTTCAGGTAGACAGGTGGCGACGTCACCTATCTTGTCAGTCGGCATCAGCAGGTCTAGATAGGCTCAGTCTTTCTGGTTTGTCTTGTCAGTGGTCCCAACAACAGTCGAGTCTTGTTTATTGTATTTATTTACTTTATGTACTTATGTGCCCCTGCTGTGGGATAGTTGAAGATATCTAGGATTGCATAGGGTAGACTAGTTGAGCCATGGATGGCACTACGTGTTGTTATTATGTTATATTTCGATTTGCACATGTTTAATTGACTTTTATGGAATTCGTCTTGTTATTTAAATCGCTTCCGCTTTTCTCTGCTCTTCTCTGGTTGTTGTTGGGATGTCATTGCTGTTGCCGAAGGTTCTTGCTTGAGTGCCGTTCGCCGGAGTGGGTTTTTGGGTTGAGGCCCGTTCGCCGAAGCTCGGGAATCCGTTTCGGTGCGGATGTGGCGGTCCTTCTTCAGGGGGCGCTACAGAGAGAGAGAGAGAAGAAGAAAAGAAAATTTTCTCCCGAAGCCCAAATCGATCGTGCCGAGCTCGAATCTCCGTGGAATTTCGCGCCAATCGTTTTTAAACGATCCTTTCTTCGATACCTTTCTATAGGTACCAATTTCCCCAATTTCTTTTACGGATTTTCGAGGTTTTGAGATTATTTGATTATTTCGGGATTTTTAGGATATATGCTTAGATCGAGCCCGTTTCTTGATCAATTCATGATTTTATTCGATGTAAATGTGAATTAGTTGATGATTAATGATTGTTATAATTTGTGTGTTAATTTGAGTTATAAATATGTGTTTTGATGATTTTTGGCTCGAAAATTTGAATTCCCATAAGTTTCTGCTGGGTTCAGTTAAACCACACGGGCTAACGCACGGTCTTGCGCAAGACTGTGCAGGAGCCCGTGTGCAGCTCATTTCTCTTGCACGGGCTTGAGCGCGTGCACCAAGCCAGTGTGTTTGGCCGTGTGTGCGTGCACGGTCTTCACACCGTGTTCAAGACCGTGCACCAGGCCGTGTGAAACACTTAGAGATTTTTCCAGCTTTTTCAAATTTTGCTCTGGGCAATTGAGTCCTCAAGTCAATATTTTCGGTTGACTTTTTGCATACGGACTCCAAAAATTACACCGTTTTCACCTATAGAACCCTTATATTTTGTAGATTAATATTTTGGAGTGTTTATTTAATTTCGCCCTCGTTCGGGCTGTGAATAGTATAATTCTAATTATGTGTATTTTTGACAACTTGTCGGAATTGCGTGAAACTTACATGATAGCTCCTTTACATATTATAATTGGCATATCCATGATTGGAAACATGTTTGGTTAGCCGTTCGTCCAATAATTGCTTATTTGCGCTTTTAGTGTTGTTGTCGTTATTGATTTGTCTTGGTCTTGTCTTATCTCCAGATCAGTCGAGCGTTGGAGATCAGTGAGTCTAGCAGCTAGGCTTTCTCTTTTTGATTCCAGGTGAGGATTTAAACTTTTAACTGGGCTTGAACATATATATATACAATTGCGAACCCCCCTAATCCCTTATTAATGTATTATATATTTCGAGGTTATATTTTTATGTTTTATCCTCAAATCATTTAATATCAAAATTATACATTATTAAACCAAATTGATTTGTTTTCAAAAGGGCAAGAAAACTATTTATTTTACGTGACGGTTTGACTTAGGATTTAATCCTTTGTCGTCACCCTTGCTCAGAGTGTCGTCTGGCATTCAAATGTGTTTTTAAAGCGAGCAAATACATGATTATTTTCAAGATGGGCCCGGGAAGGTATCCGAAGGTTACATCTGGGGACGGGCGTCCAGGGTGTACTCCGAGGTGCTTCTCCCAAAAATAAGTGTCAATCGTGGCCCGTCAGGAGATGATAGCCACGGTTGGGAGCGATGGTGGGTGTTGCATTCGTTGCACATTTTCCTAAAATTCACTATGGTTGAGCTTCGTGTTGCTCCTTAGCTTGACACCGGTGATGGAGAATTTTTACATGAACCGTGGAGAAATAAGGAGGAACAGGCCCATTCTCGCTGGGATCGTATTTATTGCTTTATAGTGTTATTGACTTTAATTTTTAATTGAATATCCAAGTCGAAGCATATTTCGGTTTCTTCATTATTGCATATGTATTTTCTATAAAAATCCGGAAGCATGACTCGACTTGTTCTCACATCTTCACTGAGTATTTTGACTCACCCTCTTTTAATTGGTTCTTGCCTCAGGTTTGAGAGAGACCGACATGTCTTACGTGTCGGATGGGCAACAGTGCATAGATAGGCTTTTTGGTTTTGCCGAGTCTCGTTGGTTGTCGTTTATTCTCTCGTTCATTATTCTTTTCAACCTGGATTGTAGATAATATTATATTGATCCCCGTAACTTTTTATTTAAATTATGTTGCCCCTGAATGGGCTGTTGTTGATAATTGTTAATGAATTGGCCCCGGAGTGGCATTTTTTTTCTTAATATGAATTTAAATGCTTCCGCTATATATTCTCTGATTTATTTAAATGTTTTAATTTTGGGGATTCACTGTTGCCAAGTGTCGTGATTGACCCGTTAGCTTGCATGGGTTCTCGGCTTGAGGCACTGTACTCGGCTTGGGAGACCGTGCAGGTTCGGGGGCTGTAGAGCGGGGCGCTACAGTCTGGAGTGGTATCAGAGCCATAGGTTCTTTAGGCTCTATTGTCTAGAGTGTCGTGTCTAAGTCGTACGGCTATATTTATAGGTTTCGTGTTAATTCTTTACTTGCGCTTTTATATGTTATTATTACTTGATTAATTGGTCATACCATTAACCCACATGCATTTCAGCTTATCTTTTCAGGCATAATGGTTAGACCTAGAGGCCGACAGGAACCGCCTCCACCACCAGAGGGTTTTCCACCGCCTAATGCCTTCTATGATGCTGTTAGATTGATTGTACAGCAGGCTCAACAGGAGCAACAGCCGCCACAACCACCACCACCGAATCCTCAGGATGTTACTGCCCGAGCTATGGATCGATTTATGTCCTATTGCCCTACGGTCTTCGAGGGTGACCCGGACGACATCAAGGCAGAGGCCTGGATTTCAGAGCTAGAGCAGAAGTTCAGAGCTCTAGATATTGAGGAGTTGCAGAGGATTGAGCTCTCTGTATTTCTGATGAGGGGTCCCGCCCTCGATTGGTGGCGATTTGTTGAGAGGCGTTGGACCACAACACAGACCCCACGCACTTGGGGACAATTTCTTCATGAGTTCCGGGCGAAGTATGTGCCCGAGATTGTCCGTGATCAGCGAGAGATAGAGTTTATGAACCTCACTCAGGGAAGTACTACTGTGGGCCAGTATGAGGCCAACTTTACCAGATTGATCGTCTATGCTCCTCATATGGCAGACGACGATAGGAGGATGGCCAGGAAGTTCAAGGAGGGCCTTCGTGACGAGATCAGGGCCGAGTTGGTTGGCAGTGACCTCCGTACTTATGAGGAGGCCGTTACACGGGCTATGGCTATCGAGTCCGATCTTCGAGAGCTTCGTCATAGAGCTCCTGTTCCTGTTGCTGCCGCCCCTAAGGGTTTTTCTCAGAAGGGCAAGAGGCCTTTCACTGCTGGCTCTGGATCTTCTATGGGCGATATGAGGTCCAGGTATATTGATAGGGCTCCTATTACTGCCGTTGCACCGATCACTTGTTCCTACTGCCACAAGCCGAACCACACCGCCGATTCCTGCCGGAGGCGATTGGGGCAGTGTTTGATTTGTGCATCTCCTGATCACCTGATAGACTCTTGTCCGAACAAGAGAGCTCTCGCCACGCCACCGAAGGCGATTCAGGCTGCCGGTCAGCCGAGAGTTCAGCCCAGAGTCTTCGCACTGGGAGGAGAGGAGCTTGAGCCCGATTCGCATGACGTGATTGGAGGTACCCTGCATATTCATGACATCCCTATTACTGCATTATATGATCCGGGTGCTACACACTCGTTTATTGCGCTTGATATTGCTGCCAAGTTGTGCATGCCTGTGGAGAGTCTGCCTTATTTGTATCGAGTCAGTTCTCCTTTGGGGACTTCTTACGTTACGGATAGAATCTTCAAGGGTTGTCCTTTGAAGATAGGAGATTGTGTTATCACCACCCATTTACGAAAACCTTTCTTTTGTGTTGATTTCTTTTAAGTTTAAAAATGGTGATTTATTTCTGTTTTATAATATACATTATTATTCCCTCCTCACTTAGTCGTTTGACTAACCCTCTCTGTTTCACCCCTGTATTGGTTTCAGGATTCTAGGCGGGATTTGCCTAGTATCCTGAAACCAGTACAGGGGTAAAACAGAGGGGGTTAGTCAAACGACTAAGTGAGGAGGGAATAATAATGTATATAATAAAACGGAAAATAAATCACCAATTTTATAATTAAACGAAATCAACATAAAAGAAAGGTTTTTGTAATCGGGTGGTGATTTAACATAAAACATAACTTATCATATGACTCGGCGAGTCGAGCCCTTAACTCCAATTTCCAAAACATAAAACCGGAAACCACCCTTATTCCTCCAATGTAGCCGGACTGCAAACCTGAACTAATCATATCATACGGTAATAACTCAGGTACTCAAAGGGCTGCCACTCCGGCCTCACCCCGAGCTCCCAAATGGTGGAAACCATAGGATTTACGCCGTAGACCCAACGTCTACCGACTTCGTCCTATCGCTCTTACTCCGGGCCCAAACATACACACATACATAACATAACTCGCTTTTCAAATCATTTCGGGTTGGCCAAAAGACCGTTCGAGACATATGACAATTGGGATAAGCTTAGATTTTGGATATCTGTTGATGTGCATTTTCCGGCATGTTTTGATTTTGTATTAGACAATAACCAGGATGTAAAATAACAAGAATGAGAACCTTATTCTTGGAATCTCTGTGGAAATGAAGAATGTAAGATTTTCCAAAAATGATATTGGGATTGTATAGGCATCCATCTCGAGTCTGCTGTTAAATGAAGTGCATTCATATGATCATTTAGCGTACTATGGATTTAATAAGTGCAGAAATTTCTTGTTAAGATTGGCATCGTGTTTGATATCATGTTTCTTTTCCTTTTATTTGTTATTCCTAACTTAGTGTTTGTTTCTAAATTCTATTACATAATCTTCAGGGAACTACTAGGAAGATCAATTTCTGCCAGTTATGTGGCGGCCCAACAAAGCACGAGATACCTGATGGGGAGGAAAAGACGAGAGCTATTTGCACACGGTGTGGGAAAATTGCTTATGAAAATCCAAAAATGGTAGAGTTTAAATGAATGGTTAAATAATTAGAGAGTTATAAGGATTCTTTTGTTCCCTCAATTCTACTGTCTAAATAGAAACTCACAATAACTTTACTCGAGAATTAACCGTGATGTGATGTTGGGTTAATAATAGGTTGTGGGTTGCCTCATCGAGCATGAAAACAAGATACTGCTTTGTAAACGAATGATTCAACCATCATATGGACTTTGGTAAGCAAGTTTTTAATCTAAAAAAAACTCAACTTTTAATAACTATTTTATTATTAGGGTCATTTATGGATACCACCTTTTGCACTTTGTACCGAAAATCCATCCTAACCTCCCGACCTTACGGATACCCCTGAGATTTGCAAAACATTCAAAGATACCATCGAAACCTTGAAACACTATAAATACCCCCAAAGTCAATGATTTTCCATTAGTTTTAGGGGTGTATTCATAATGTTTTACAAACCTCAGGGTAAGTTTCGTACGATTACAATGTTTGAAGGTGTGAATGCAAACAACGTAAAAACTCGGGGGTATTAATCTCTCTCTCAACTCACACTCTCGCACATCAGCAGCAAGAAGGAAAGAAAGAAAAGAAAAGAGAAGGAAAAAGAGAAAGAGAAGGAAGGAAGTTCAATCGATCGTCCCGACTTCGTTTCCCGACGGATTTTCGAATAGTTAACGTCTACGGATTCCTCGCGATCTCTTCTACGAGTAAGCTTCTAACGATTCTCTCATTTAATGTCTTCCATACTTCGTTTTTCTCGTTTTTGTGAATAGTTGTATAATTTAGGTTTTATATGATTTTGATAGTAATTGTGGATGGATTTTCGTGTTTATCGTTTCTCTATGTAGATTATATGTTGTAGATGATCATATGTGTTAATTAGGGATTGATTTCCATGATTAATCGATTTAATGTTGAATTAGGATTGATTTTCGCGTATTGGGTTTGATGTTCTGCATGTTTCTGCTCATTTTGACGCACACGGGCCATGCACACGGGGTGTGGCAAGCCCGTGTGGGTGTACACGGCCTCTTGCACGGCCGTGCAAGAGACCGTGCGTGTTTGGGGTTGGTGCACGGGCTGTGCACACGGCCCTGAGGCCGTGTGCATGAGGCCGTGCGCGTTGTTTGATTGTGCATGGCCTCGGCACACGGCCGTGCACAAGGCCGTGTGGCCCGATCGCACAGTGCCCTGACCTTCTGTAAGTCAGGGCCCGTTTTACACTACGGGTCCCTCCGGGACTCGTCTTTTCCGAATTCTTTCTTCGCTCGTGTATTCGATATATATGAAATAGTTATGAATTGCATGATTTATGAATTTGCAACATGTTCGGGTATATGAATAATGCATTTTAAGTTTTCGTTAAATTTTCTAACTTTTGCATGTGAAGTCCGATTTTCCCAAAATTCATATGCATGCTCCTTCATGATAATTTAAGCATGGCCGTAAAGTTTCGTTTCATTTGGACTTGATTTGTATTTTTAAATGCATGAATTACTCTGTTTCGTTTGAGAATTTGAACTTAAGTGATTGATTTGATTGTGTAACGTGCTCCTACGTGGTTAAATATTTTCGGATAAGCCGTGCGTCGTCGTTAGTCTTAATTGGTTGTGTCTTGGTATTTTTGCAGACGATACTCCTGTGGAGTAGCGCCGGGTCTAGCTTTTGCTCTTATTTTGCACACGCCAGGTGAGGCTTTCCGTTTCTGTTTCCCATATTATTATGTATATATATAAATAAGCCTCTCCCGATATAAGCCACGTTTATGTTTTGTTTTCACACCGTTCATATATATATACTTAATAGCTATTTATGATTATTATGTTCATTTGATTTATCGAAAATGATTTGATATGAAAAGTACTACGTATAGACTTCGAAATGTTTACGAAAGAGACATGTAAAACCTTTTGTTTTCTAAGGCGAACTTTGGCCTTCGGCCTCGCATATGACATGTCTCGAACGGTCTTTTGGCCAACCCGAAATGTTTGAAAAGCGAGTTATGAACTGTATGCATGATCGTTTGGGCCCGGAGTAAGAGCGATAGGACGAAGTCGGTAGACGTCGGGTCTACGGCGTAAATCCTATGGTTTCCTCCATTTGGGAGCTCGGGGTGAGGCCGGAGTGGTAGCCCTTTGAGTACCTGAGTTATTCTAGTTTGTTACGAGTAGTTCGGGTTTGCAGTCCGGCTACATTGGAGGAATAAGGGAGGTTTCCGGTTTTATGTTTTTGGATATTGGAGTTTCAGGGCTCGACTCTCCGAGTCATATGATAAGTTATGTTTTATGTTAAATCACCACCCGTTTACGAAAACCTTTCTTTTATGTTGATTTCTTTTAAGTTTAAAATTGGTGATTTATTTTCCATTTTATTATATACATTATTATTCCCTCCTCACTTAGTCGTTTGACTAACCCTCTCTGTCTCACCCTATATTGGTTTCAGGATACTAGGCGGGATTCGTCGTCGTCGTCGTCGTAGGGTTTTATTTATTTTATTCATGTATATTCTTTTCCCGTTTGACTTTTATTACGTTTTATGAATTTTGGAAATTCTGATATCATGTTGTATTCGGGATTTTATATACTTTGAACCCGTTATTATATTTATCGGGATACTGTACAGAACCCGTTTGATAATTATATAAATGAATTTCGTTAGCCTTGGTGGGCTTTAATAATTGTGTATTGATTATATTCTATTGCTTTGATTATTTATATTGCTTCCGCGTCTCTGTCTTTTCGTTGTTTTTGAAACCCCGCCTAGTAATTGAGTAAATGCTTGCCGTTCGTCGGGTTTCGGTTCGGGTCGGATCCCATTTCGGCTCCGGGTCGGGCTCGGTGCGGGGCGTGCGTTACCCGTTTGGGGCGCCCGCTACAGCCTTGGTGGGCTTTAACTATTTACGCAATTGGTTTACTGCCTTAATTCCCGTTAGTAGAATTCGTTTGTTTGCTGTTGCTTCCGCTTCCGCGTCGTTGTCGTTATTTGTTTTACAAAAAGCCCCGCCTAGTGATTGAGTAAATCGGTTTGCCGTTCACCGGGTTTCAATTTAGGGTCGGATTTCTATTTCGGCTTCGGATTGGGGCTCGGTGCGGGGCGTGTGTTACCCGTTTGGGGCGCCCGCTACAGTTGGTATCAGAGCTTCTTTGGTCCAATGGCCTAAGCTCTGAATCGTCATGTTTTGTTTGTTTTGTCGGTCGTTGTGTGCCGGTGTAACTTAGAGAATTGCGCTCACCAGTGTTCAAGAACGCTTAGTGTTTGAATTGTGATGGATCTTTGTTGGATGATCAACAACAAAAGATCTTTTTACAATCAAACACTGGGATGTACTTGGATATAGGTGGATGTGAAACTCAAGGTTGTACTTGCCGTGCCTGGTTGCCTGTCGTGTCCGGTTGTGTCTAGGTCGTACGGCTTAGGACTTCTGTGGAATTTGTGCAAATGTGCTAAGTGCTTATGTGAACTCTATCTGAACTCCTACGTGTTTACAGCTTTGCATACTCACTTACCTGTCATGCATAATTGCTATTGGCTTTACAGGATGCCTCCACGTCGTCGTACACGTAAACCGCTCTCATCACCTTCGTTGGCACCTCAGACCGATACACTGACTTCAGCCGAAATTGCGGAAACATTAAGACAGTTCATCGCTCAGGCCCCTAAAGGAAATGCTGAGCAGGAAGCGTGGGCCCAATTTCTCAGATTCGAACCACCACAGTTTGAAGGTGCCCCGGATGATGCTATTGCCGAGGCATGGATATCGGCCCTGGAAAAGATTTACAAAATAATGGAATATCCGGACCCTCAGAGAGTCGAGTATGCAATCTATCTGATGGTTGGAGCCGCACAGGATTGGTGGAAACAGATTGAGCAAAGATGGACACGCGAGCATGTAGTCCCGACTTGGGATCAGTTCTTGACTGAGTTTCGGGCCAAGTACATTCCGTGGGTTGTTCGTCAGGAACGCGAAAGGGAATTTCTGGCTCTCAAACAGAACACATCTTCAGTTGGTCAGTACGAGGCACACTTCTCTCGCCTTATTAAACATTGCCCATATATGGTTACCGACGAGCAGAGGAAGACTCGCCAGTTTGTAGAGGGATTGACTTACGAGATCAGGAAGGCTATGATGGTGGTACGACATCAATGTTATACCGACGCAGTGGAAATGGCTCTGCATGTTGAGTCTGAACTCAGCCTAATGGGACCGAGTCCTATTCTTGCCACTACCACCGCCCAGTACCTTCTAGCGAGTTCTAAGAGGCCATTTACACCTTCAGGGCCATCTTCCGGAAAGAAGACCTCCCAAGTGTCTTCATCGAAGAAGAATGCACCTCCCCAACCGCAGGGAGCCCTACGACCTGTATATGGCTTTTGCCAAAGAGACCATCAAGAGTCGGAATGTCGAAAGAAAGCTGGACGTTGCTTCTCATGTGGAAGTCTCTCCCATTTCCGCGCAAATTGCACGAGGAAGAAAAGATCGAGACAGTCGAAGAGAACCTAGATCCGAATGCTTAAGTGTAAGGTACAAGATATAAACTATCATTCCATACCTGCATTTCATCATTCGAGTGGTTTACACTCACTTGTTGCGCTTTTCATTAACGTCCTTGCGCGTGCGCCTGTTGAATTCTTTGCGTGTTTCTCGTTTATTTTCGTTGGCGGATTGGAGGACCTTTGCGATTCGTGCGCGTGCTGCTGTTTATCACCGAAGGAACCGTTAGCAGCAGATTTGACCGAGCTGCCAGCAAAGGATTATCTTGGACTTGACTAAGTCCAGAGAACCAAGTTGATCATAGAATTCACAGACGTACTTTCCGAGAATCTGAGAGCTCTTGCGATCAGATCGGGATGGATGGTTTGTGATAGATCTAACTCTAAGAAGTCGAACCGTGATCGAAGTTGCCTAACCGAATGGATTCTGCCGATCTGACAGAATTGAAGAACCGACTTGTTGAACTTCCCTCCCTTGAACGTGCCCGAACGAGTATCTTGATCTAGGGTACTCCAGCACTGCTTGTAGAGAAGAAGACAGTACACTTCCATGTGTATTGTTCACCGAGAATTGCTCAGTATATTAACGAAAGCAAGTATTCTCTACCGTCGATGAAGAATTGTCTGATATGCTTTGAGATCGAGGGTTTTGTCTGAACGACCTTTGATTAAGGTATCATCAGCTCTGTGCCCGAGACGAATATGTTTAGAAGACAGCTTTCAGTGCCTGATGTAGACGTCTTGAATTCGTATGTCTGCCTCTAGTACTGACAAGTGCTTTGCGACTTGATGGACCCCGTTCATATCGTAGTGAGTTAGTCGTTGCTTCCTAAGGAGTCACCTTGGTGTCCTCGAGATTTGAGGAAGAACGCAGAACACCTCCGTATGGTACGCTAGAAAACAACGGGCACCGCTAGTTGCCCCACCTAACGGATGTGAAATCTGGATCGAGTTAGTGACCTTTTAAGTCATTTCGGATCCGGAGTGAGAAGAGAAGGAGGATCTTTGAAGATTTGAGCAGTACTAGAATGGGAACAACCCAAGACTTCGAGTGGAATTTCTCTAAGCTTGCAACCCTGTTGCTTGAGTCAACAGGAAAGAAAACGAACTCGAATGGACGATCTTTGTAAGACTTGCTCTTAGGAGTCGAGAAGAGATTAACTACAACTTCAATATTAACCCTGCTCAAGGGATTCCGAAGGAATCGTCGTGAGTGGGAATGCGTCACATGAAAGGTTGAATTGGTGACTGGTACTAATGAAGAAACCATAGCTCATGCTCGGGAAGCTAAAATCCACCAGAAAGTATCCCCTCATGACATTGCACTAGCTACTGTAGGAGAGGATTGGCTGAAGCGTCGCCACTATCTCTTATGGAATTTGTTGACATCCCCACAGATTATGAGAGTTTAACAAGTGTAACTCAGGAGGAGTTGAACCAACCCCAATGTCATTAATGGAAAATGTTTGAGGACTAAGATTACAAGAATCAGTGTTCCTTGGGAAAAGCGAATATTGTAGTTGGTACTTTGAACCAAATCACGAGCATGTCACAAATTGAGGCTAAACCGAATTGGACTTGCACCATTTTCGATAATTTAATTCATAGCCTTGCGACCCAGTCAGAATTGGGTTGAAGAATCTAAAATGCCTAGTCTGCAAAAGAATGGATCCCGAGTCAGACAATTCGAGCGAAGAATAATCCAAAGTTTCAGCTTTGTGTTGGTAACCCCAATACTTCCCAATATAAGTCCCGAACCCATGATTCGTAGAGTCGAAAGAAAGAGACTTACTCGATTAAGTCAAGAGATACCTGGCTTGCCAGCAGATCAAAGCCGAGCATCAAAGATTAAGGAGTTAGCTATGACTACTGCATACCCCTATGTGGGATTGGGAATGGATTCACCATGGACTTCGTGTCCGGACTACTGAAGGTTTAAGAGGGTAATTACTGTTACAGGTTTATCTGGGATTTCTCCAAGGTGCTGTCGATCGGATTCAGGCCTTTCAACAATAAATGGAGATGGCTCAAGTTCTACTGAAAAGCTACTTACAAGAACCCCGAACAGGCTTGGAGTTGTGCAATCCGCGAAATATCTCCTAGCGAGTCCCTTGAATGAATCAGACAGTCGAAGGAGCTTCGTGAGAGATCCGAATGAAGATGCATAAGTTTCACCCAGAGTTGTTTAACTCTAATCAGTAGAATCTGGGGACCAGATTCTCATAAGGACGGGTGATTGTAACGCCCCGAAAATTCGTGTTATGAACCGGGGGCCCGAATCGATTTCCCTCGCGATTTATGATTTATTTTATTAATTATTATGTGATTTATATAACATTTTATGAATGAATGAATTTTAATATTTAAATTACGAATTGTCAATGTGCGTTTAATAATATGAATTTTGACTGTAATTATGTATTATTTGGACAACGTGAGTTTTTGAACTTATTTTGCGAAATTACGGATTTGCCCTTTCGATTTTAAAACCCTAGTCAAATTATTTGACTAACTCTCAACTCTCTCCCTCTCCTCTCATTCACGTAAACAGCAAAGAAAAAAAAAAAGAAAAGAGAAGGGAAAGAGAAAGAGAAGGAAGGAGGTTCAAACGATCGTCCCGACCCCGTTTCCCGACCGATTTTTGAGCCGTTTACGCCTATGAACTCCCCGCGATCTATTCTACGAGTAAGCCTTTCATGTCCCTCTCGTTTAATGTCTCCTATGCCTCGTATTTCTCGATTTTTTTTATAGTTGAATAAATTAGGTTTTATATGATTTTGAGAGAATTTATGGATGGATTTTCGTGTTTATTGTTTCTATGTGTAGCTAATATATTGTAGATCATTATATGTACATATTAGGGCATGATTTGCATGTTTAGATGACTTAATGTTGGATTTAGGTTTGAATTTGCGAAGGTTTCGAGTTTCTGTGAATTTTCTGCTGTTATCGCACGCACACGGCCTATGCACACGGGGTGTTGCAAGCCCGTCTGCATGTGCACGGGCTCTCTACACGGCCTGTAGAGAGGCCGTGCATGTCCCTTTGGTGTGCACACGGTCTTGGTGCACACGGTCTCAAGGCCGTGTGCATGAGCCCGTGTGGACTGGCATGAACATCTCCCTGACCTTCTGTAAGTCAGGGGCTGTTTTGGCCTACGGGTCCCGCCGCGGCTCGTCTTTTCTGAATTCTTTCCTCGGTCGTGTATTCGATATATATGAAATAGATATGAATTGTATGATTTATGAATTTATAGCATGTTCGGGTCTATGAATAGTGTGTTTTAAGTTTTCGTCAAATTTTCTAACTTTTACATATGAAGTCCGATTTTCCCGAAATTCGAATGCGTGCTCCCTTATGGTATTTAAAGCATGTCTGTAAAGTTTCGTTGTATTTGGACTTGATTTGCATTTTTAAATTATGAATTACTCCGTTTTCGTTTGATAATTGAACCTAAGTGCTTTATGTGATTGTATAACGTGCTTTTACGCATTCCTATGCTTTCGTATGAGCCGTGCGTCGTCGTATGTCTTACGTGGTTATGTCATTTGTCAGTTGCAGGTTCCACTCTCGTGGATTAGGTTGCTCGTTTCCGTTTTGGGCTTTCTTTTGGGTTGTCGCCAGGTGAGGTTTCTATTGTTATCCCGTATTATGTAGATATGTACTATTGAGCCTCACTAAATAAGCCTCGCATGTGTAATTTATGTTTTCATCCCGTATTACTATATTTAGTAAATACTTTATGCTTATTATCTTTATGAGGTTTAAGAACAACGGATTTGATATTAAATGAATAATATGTATATGATTTCGAAATGTTTTCAAAAAGAGACAAGCGAACTATGTTTCGATTTAAATGTAATTTTGGGTTTGGAAACCTTCTCGTTGAGTGAAGTCGTTAGGGCGGGTTTCTCCCCCAAGACGATGGAACATCCGGTTGCGTTTCCTACTGTTACATCGCCTGTCTCGAACGGCCCTTTTGGCCCTCCCCGAAATGTCTTGATTCCTATTTTAATAGGAAGATGATAGTTATGAAAATGCGAGATACAATATGTATGATATGTTATATGGGCCCGGAGTATGGCGATCGGATGAAGCCGGATAGACAGCAGGTCTACGGTGGAATTCGGTAACTTGCTCCATGTTTACCAGGAGCACGGGTGAGGCCGGAGTGGCAACCTTTGTGCTCCTGCGATGGAGACTTCGTGTCAGCCGTGAGATAGGCTATTATGCCTATAGAGTAGTTGGATTTAGCGGTCCTTCTGCTACATGGGAGGAATAAGGTTGGTATGGTTTTCAGGTATGTTATGATATGATATGAGGAGTTGAGGGCTCGTCTCGCCGAGCAATATGATATGTCCCGTTATGTTATGTTATGATAGATCACCAAAAATTTGTGAAAACCCTTCTTTTACGTTTGTTTTCTTTTAAGTTAAATTGGTGATTTATTCCCGTATGCTATTATGTATGTACCCCCTTTTTCCCCTCACTTAGTCTTTTGACTAACCCTCCCTGCTCTTAACCTTATCTGTTTCAGGTGATTACTAGGTGGGCATTAGTCGGTCTTGTATTGCGGATTAGTCTGCTTTTGTCGTTGTTCATTCCTAGGTTGTTTTAGGTACTTGACCATTATATGTATCCTGTAGGTTATGATTTGTGTTCGGGATTATTTAATGTTGAACCCGTTATGATTTGATTCAAGTTTTGTAAGTGAATTCCGCTAGCCTTGGTGGGCTTTAACTATTTGCGCAATTGGTTTACTGCCTTAATTCCCGTTAGTAGAATTCGTTTGTTTGCTGTTGCTTCCGCTTCCGCGTCGTTGTCGTTATTTGTTTTACAAAAATCCCCGCCTAGTGATTGAGTAAATCGGTTTGCCGTTCGCCGGGTTTCAATTTAGGGTCGGATTTCTATTTCGGCTTCGGATTGGGGCTCAGTGCGGGGCGTGCGTTACCCGTTTGGGGCGCCCGCTACAGATTTGACTAGTAAATAAATATGACAGTTAAGAACTAAAACTTTTAGGAGTAAAAGAATGTTCTTGAATTTCTTACTAATTGAGAAATACAAGAACTAGAGAAAGAGAGAGAGACAGAACTTCTTCCTGCCTTGAGAATGAGAGATCTGAGTTGTGTGTATTGAATGAACTGAGCACTGTCCTACTAATAAGGACAGGGGAGGTGGCCGGAAATCCTGTGCCCTAGACACAATAATTTTCGCCCCTTCTCAGTATATGGGCTAAGCCTGTTCAGGTATCCTTTCTTGGCATCCATTTACCTCCGTACTTATTCAATAATCACTGACATGAGCTTATGATGTTTTGTGAATTGTTATCATAAAGAAAAGACCATATCAAATGATTATCTCCTAAATATAAGATACAACGAATCCTCAAGTCTAGGGATTAGTTAGTCACGTCGTCAACCTAGACTGTACTCAACTACTTAGAGGTTATAGCCTCTCCCATTTGAGCGTCTCGGTTAGGATCCTCAGTAACACTGTTAAATACTTAACAACTACCCAGTGTGAGTACAAGTGTTCTGACTAACACTCATTTACTTGAAACACAGTATAGTTCTGTAGTCACACTACAAGTCTTCAAAAATGAGTTCATTTGATGGATGCTCCCACTTGTCCATTTATGAACTCATTTGACTTGGAGTTTATACTTTTGAATTACACTCTGATCACATGTTTTATTTGACTAACCTAAGTCAATGTGATATAGTTAAAGTAATTCAGGAGCTTCTTTAGTTTCATTAATATGAGCAATAACATAAAGAAACTAAATGCTATAAATGAAATAAAGAAGATTTGCCTCAAGATATAAAAATATCTCCTTTATTATTAATTCAAAGACTATATTACATAGAGATAACCAAAATACCATTGGCTACAGAGCACTATCCCCTTCACTCATACCCGCTGCCAAGCATTAACGCTCTAGTTGACTCGACAGCAGGATGTGCACTCTTAAGCATGATGGACGCCTATCAGGGCTATCATCAAATCTTTATGGCAGAAGAGGATAGCATCCACACCTCATTCATAGTGGACTCTGGGATCTACTTTTACCGAGTGATGCCTTTCGGCCTCAAAAATATAGGCGCAATGTACCAACGCTTGGTAAACCGCATGTTCAAGGATCAGATCGGCAAAACGATGGAGGTCTATGTGGATGACATCCTTATTAAGAGCATCAATGAAGAGGATCACATCGAACATCTGATGGAAACATTCGAAATCAGAGGAAGTACTAAATGAAGCTCAACCCTGCAAAGTGTACCTTTGGGGTTCGAAGTAGGAAATTCCTTGGATATTTAGTCACCGAGAGAGGGATTCAGGCCAATCCCCAAAAGATTGAAGCAATTGTGAATATGAAGTTGCCCAAAAAGCACAAGAATGTTCAAATTCTCACCGGTCGCATGGCCTCTTTGTATAGGTTCATTACGATATCCGCAGATCGAGGCTTACCATTCTTTAAGATCTTACGAAACATGAAAGACTTCATGTGGACAGATGTGACACCCCGAAATTTGGAAACATCGGGTAAAGGTAAATTGAGAAGGAAATCATATCATAACATGCATTCACGTTTGCCTGGCATATTATCTGTTTAGTTTAAATTACTTATTTTAGGGTGGTACTATTTTTATAATTTCTTATTTATATAAATATTTCATAATAAAACATATCATTTTAATAAATTACTAACACTACTTTTTCAAATGTAAAATATGTTATTCAATTAGAAAAAAAAAATATTGTTGAAAAATATATAATTCACGTACCTTGTTAGTGCAACTAACTAAATAAGTTATATATTATTTTAAGACAAATTATTTAAATTTAAATTTATATCTCCAACACATAGACACGTCCTACGTACCATTTCCTCTTAGTCAGACATATTGATAGGATTAGATTTTTTTTAAATCTTGACGTGTCCTTCAAACATTTACTAAGGGCACCTCATGCTTAGATTTTAACTAGTACCTGCACAAATCATTTTGTACCCTTCAACCGCTGATTATTATACAAAAACAACTCACAATAACAAAGAGAGAGAGAGTGTTGTGGTCGAACTAAGAAGAAGAGGTACGAATATGATAGCTCTTTAATTCCCACCAAGAAATTGAGGCTTAATTGATTTCCTGAATTTATATTCTACATGTACGCATGGCTTGGCGATAGTGGGTAGTAATTAATGTTTAACTTCTTAATTCATGTATAAGTTAAGCATGCATATTTGTATCTGCATATGTATCTATATATATATAATATATGTATACATGTGTATAGGTGTAATACATGTAAGCTTAATTGTTGTTTAATGGAATATGGATTTTACAAACTTAAATTCTATTTAAAGTGTTACTGCAGTGAATTAATTTGATTATTTTACATTATAAATAATGTAAACTCTCAATAGTTCAATTCAAATCAAAGTTTTTTATATCTTAACTCTTGATTTAAACGTATAGTGCTAATCTGCCAAACCAGAAAGAAAGATTAAGAATAGTTTATTAGCTATATTAACTTATGCATCATCATATAATTATTGTCTATCTTTTCTTTAATTAATTTTTGTATTACTATAATCATTGTTAAACTAATCTATCTTTTCTTTAATTAATTTTTGTATTACTATAATCATTGTTAAACTAATCTATAGTATAGGTCTGTATTGTGTTTCTAATTTCTGAATCTAACATGAAGGACTAATGGTCCATACAAAAATTAATTCGATTAATTGATACTTCTTTTAATAACCAGATTATTATCTAGATAGTACGTAGAATTATTTATTCCCTTGTATTAAACGTGGTACTTGCTTTGGGACCGTTATGACGGTAAATCTAGAATTGGGTTCAGATTAGATTATTGAATGTCTCTCTAAACCTTCTTCACTTATCTTTCATTGTTCAGGTGTAGCTGATCCCAAGTCCACTAGTATAGGTGAGGAAAAATCTTATTTTATTTTCTAAAACTAGAGTAGTTATATATGTATATATCTAATATATATGTAAGTCATTCGTAAGATCTTTACTTTATGACTTTTAATGTTTTCTCCCCAATCTGCTATTACCTATATATAGATACTTTAGCTACTAAATTCATTGAATGTTTTAAGAAAATGATTTGATATCAAATGGCTTTGTATCTATATGTACTGCATCAAATGAAATCTTTTATTTTCAAACAAGAATCCCTCCTGTTCTGTTCTACAAGCTATTCTGTTATGTACTGTCTATCTGTTGCACCTTTGGGGACGCCCAAGGGGAAGACTGGGGCCCAGGGGTTACTCTCAAACAGAAGAGCTGGGCGGCTCGGGCCGTCGGTTATTCTGTGCGAGGTAGCGCCCACACCGAGGCTTGCCATTTCGCTGGCTAGGAGATTAGTCACGATAGCCGAGCCAGAAGAGATGATCTCACGGGCACGTGGGACTCTCGCTACCGTTACTCAGGGGGCACCCTGACATGGAGTTTGGAGTTTTAGTGTTTTATACTATTTGGGAGCCATAAGGTGAACCGTGTGTCGTAGCTCGTATCATGTGCCTGTATATAATCTGTATACTGTGTGATATCTCGCCTGTTCATGCATCTGATTCTGGATTTTTTATGATTGTATATTATTTTAATTCTCCAGTATTACCTCACTAAGTCAGTTTGACTTATTCCTTTCATAATTGGCCTGTATTTTAGATATCCCGGAGCAGGAAGTACGTTTAGGTGAGGTGCAACTGGGTTAAAGGGAATGTGCTACCTTGCTTCCTTTTGTTTGCTGATATGTGGACCTGAGTTGAACTTGTAAATATATGTCATTTTGTAAACTTAAAGTCCTTCCCAGAGTCGGTGTTAGTCTGTACTTTACTTTTGAAACTGTACCTTACAGGTTATGTGTTGATGTTATTTATGGTCCCCGTGTCAGAGATTGTTATATTAGACAGGACCTTACCCAGCCCTTAGATAATTATCACTATCCTGCTATGATTTGAACTCTGATATTTTGCTTTACTTGAATTATGCCTTACTATACTTTTAGTTTATGCTTAGCTTACGGCTAAGTTGAGGCAAGCCTTGCAAACCTCGGCGAAGTCGTGCGGGCGGTGTCCCTGCGGGCCCTACTTGGCCCGAGGTCCTCAGTGGGGGCGTCGCAACAGAGGAGTGTGAGCAGGCATTTCCAGAGCTCAAGAAATACCTAACATCACCTCCATTGTTTGCTCGACCCTTTGAAGGCGAACCTTTATACGTGTACTTGACTATATCAGATGAAGCTGTCAGTGCGGTCCTGGTTAAGATTGGGGAAGAAGAGTACAAGCCTATGTACTGTGTAAGAAAAATGCTGTATGGAGCTGAGAAGAAATACATGAAATTGGAAAAAGTAGCCTTAGCCTTGGTCAAGCCTCTAAGTGCCTGAAACCCTATTTCTAATCTCGGAGCATAATCGTCTTTGCCAACGAGCCTTTGCGATAAACACTCTCGAAAGTGGAGGCCTTGGGTCGAATGGCAAGATGGGCGATTGAGCTTAGCGAATTTGAAATCGAGTTTAAGTCTCGAACCGCGATACAAGCATAAACTCTGGCAGACTTCGTGGTCGAAATGACCCAAGAGCCAGGTGATGAGGAAAATGCAGTATGGGTCCTACATGTCGACGGATCTTCAGTACAACAGAACGGGGGAGCGGGAATATTCTTAGAAGGACCCCAGAGCTTCGAACTGGAAGTCGCATTAAAAATCAACTTTAAAATCACAAACAATGAAGCTGAGTACGACGCACTTATTGTAGGGATTAAAGTAGCTTCAGAAGTACGGGCTCGACGCGTTATCAATTTCACTGACTCACAACTTGTGCTAATCAATTTCTAGGTGAGTATGCGGCTTGGGAAGAATCCATGGTCAAATACCTCGCCAAGGTCAAAGAGCTAGCTGCAACTTCCATTAGCTTCGAGCTATCCCCCGCACAGATAACATATGAGCTAATGCTCTTTCACAGTTTGCCAACTCAATGGAAGCCATCAAGTCTTAGAAAATCTCTTATTGGGTCTTGAAGGAACCAGCAATCGAGGACAAAACCCTCGAAGTTCCACAAGAAGTGCTCGCCATTGTGGATGAGGACCCAAGCTAGAAGGATGAACAGGTGAAATATCTGAAAAAATGGTATGCTACCTGAATATGACATTGAAGCTCGAAGGGTAATTTCAAAAGCGAGCCGTTTTACCCTCATTAATGATGAATTATACAAGGCTGGCTTTGAGGGTCCATTGTTGCGATGCATAACCCCAAGCCAAGCAAATTATGTTCTCGAGAAAGTGCATGAAGGCGGATGCGGAAACCACTATGCAGGAAGGGTCTTAGCCGAAAAAATTATCCCCGCTGGATACTTCTGGCCAACCCTTAGACAAGACGCCAAGGATTATACAAGACGATGTGTTCAATGCCAACTACATGCCAACATTCCAAGACTCTCACCAAACTGGTCTTCAGCAGTTTATATTTCGTGTCCTTTTGATCAATGGGGCCTAGATATTGTGGGTCCATTCCCATCGCCTCAAGGAGCAGCTAAAAAGTTCATCATCGTCGCAGTAGAATATTTCACAAAATGGGTTGAAGCTGAAGCCGTCCTACATGCCAACGAAGACGAGGTAATTAACTTTATACGTAAAAACATTTTTTATCATTTCGGATTACCTCGATCTATTATGACTGACAATGGCACCCAATTCAATGGAAACAAAATCCAAGATTGGTGTGATGAATATAAGATCCACCAAAACTTTTCCTCGGTTTCATACCCTCAAACCAATGGTTAAACAAAGGTCACAAACAGAACGCTGCTTAAGCACCTAAAAACTAAGATCAAGGATCATAGAGGAAAATGGGTCAAAGAACTGCCAAGGGTCGTATGGTCATACAGAATAACACCCAGAACCCCAACTGGTGAAACACCTTTCTGCTTGGTATATGGGTCCGAAGCTGTGATCCCAGTTGAAATAGGATTGATGTCTCATCGAGTGAGTCAATACGACCCTCGAAGAAATGCAAAACTGAGAAAGCTTGAGTTAGAACTCCTTATGGATACAAGAGACAAAACCTACGTAAACATACTGAGACACAAAAGGCTTATGGAGCGAAGCTTTAACAAAATGTCAAATTGAGGGAATTTAAGGTAGGAGACTTCGTGTTGCGAAAGGTAGAAGCTACGGGGAAGCATGTGGGAAAGCTCCAGCCTAAATGGGAAGGACCTTACAAAATCGTTGAGATGACCAAACACAAAGCATGCACGCTTCAGGACATGAAGGGAAAAACTCTACCTCGAACCTGGAGAGCCCTGGAAATACATTTTATTAGTTAATTAGTTAAAATAAATTTAACTTTAACTAATTAACTTAGAAATGATTTGGAAAATAATTTTGAAATAATTGGTCTTACTTCAAAAATAATTTCAAAATGGTTAGTTAATTAATTAAAACTAATTGGATAATTAATTTCAATTAATTAACTTTAGAAAATAACTTTTAGAAAATAATTTTGAAATAATTAATCAACTAATTAAAATTAATTGGGAAACTAATTTTAATTAGTTAATCAAGTTTAAGGATAACTAATCGGATTTAATTAAGTAGATTAGTTTAGCCACTGACTTTACCCAAAATGGTTTTGTATAGGAGGAGTTATCATCCTCTGAAAATCGTTGTGCACTGGAGTAGAGACTGCAACAGTTTCGAGCAACAATTTTGCAGAAGGTATAACACCATCTAAAAGTGGTTTTCTCAAAATATTTCTTCACAAAATTTGTTCATAACATATCCTAGTATGTTGTGGTAAAAGGGCATGTTTTGGTTTGAAACGAGTTGTCCCAGAAATGCTCACAAAGTTGACTCAAGAACAAGTTGAAAATAAGTTTTGCTATATTACTCAAAAGCCCAATTTTATTACTCAAATCATATCTTAAGCTTGTTTAAACTCTCATAAGCCCTTAATATCATAACACAACCTTCATTCGGTGATTCTAACACTCCTAGGGTTCACGGCAGTAGCATATAAATTCAAATGAATCTAAGTTCTCAAATAAACATGCCATAAGCTATCCATAAGCTCTAGTCTATGTTATTAAACTCTAATCTAGCAAAAGTTCAACATAAAAGCACTTATTCTAAGACTTAAACCACTTACCGAAAACAATATTATCAAAGGGGAAGGGATTTCTCATCAAGATTATCACAAAAGCTCAACCATCAGTAACCATTCTATGTTTAATCTCATAAAGCAAAGCTAGTTGCAAGATCTCTTATAATAAGTTAAAAAAATCTATGCTTTGTAACAACCCGAATATTTTAATTATATTACTAATATTTATTCGAATTCTTTCTTGCCTAATTTCTCGATCTATCCAATTGGATTAATTAATCTTGTGGAAATGATTGCTTTAACCTATCTCTTAAATGCCCTCAATTACTTAAATTACATAAATGCCCTTGAAAGCCTAAATGACCATTTTACCCCCCCGAGATATTTTCATAAATATCTATCTATCTCTCTCTCATTCTCTCATTTCACAAAAGGAAGAAAGAAAGAAGAAAGAAAGGAGAAAGAAGGAGAGGAAAGGAGAGAATGTTCCCGACGCCCGACCGAGCCCGTTTCTCGCCCGATCGACGAGCCGTGAAAACCCGAACAATCCTCACTACATTTTCTACCGGTAATCCTTTTACCCCATTTCATTTCGTTCCCTCTTTGTTGCGATTTTATTGAGTTTTATATAGAATTTTATTATATTAGGATTTTCGTGTTTAGGAAGATTTACTTGACCATTTTACGTGATTCTCGTGTCTATGTGTAGCTTATATGATATATATGATTATATATGAAAATTAGGATGTTTTATGGTGTAAATTAGGAGATATATGAATTTATAATTTGAATTCGCGTGAGAGTTTCGCGATCTACTGAGTCTGCTGCTCAGTAGATCCACACAGGCGAACGCACGGTCTTCATCAAGACTGTGCAGGAGCCCGTGCACCCTTACGTGATCACGCACAAGCTACTGCACGGTCCCAAGACCGTGCACAAGCCCGTGCACCCTTACGTGATCACGCACGGGCTACTGCACGGTCTCAAGACCGTGCACAGGCCGGTGCAACCCCCCTTGACCATTTTTCTAGCTTGATTTTGAGCGTTTCTCACGATAAATACCATTTTACCCTTTACAAATAATGCCATTTTCCCGTTCGACCTCCGAATATCAATCCGATTTCACCTATAGCTTCCTCGAGCCTTGGGATTTGATATTCTTCATAATTTTCAATTTACGCGACCCTATTTGACCGTCATTTGACACCTTTGCTTGTTTAGGGATTTTATCCCACCTTTCCCGTTTCTTATCCGATTAATCCCGTTTTCGCGAGAGAGTTCCATTATATTATTTTAAGCATGTCTACGTGCCCTAAGTGCGTTCTAGCATGCTTTCCATATTTATTATTAATGTTCTTCCATCATTACAATTGCTTTAAATATTCCTTTAAATGTTATTTCATATGTCATATATCCTTATATGCTTAATTGCCTGGCTTTCCATACTGTACCTGTAGCATGAGTGAAGTTATATTTGAATTGCCGTGCGTCATCTGCTGTTCGTGTCTTGCTTTTGTTATTGTCGGTCTCGTTTTCATCCTCTAGGCCCTGTGTATTACAGGTGGGTCCAACGAGGGAGAAACCTGACTACCGCTTGCTTTCATACTGTCTTGTCGAGCCAGGTAAGGGTTTAACTTATTTTTAACTGGGGCAAGGACATAGACTATTATAGGTTGCAAAATAAATGATTACCCCGCTTTTTCTTATTACTTGTCGTACTGCCTTTACTATTCCTTATGTGCTTAGCCAACCTTTTAATAGCAAAACCAAAATGATTTGAAATGCTTTCAACTAGAGACAAGGAAAACCCTTTTGTTTTAAATGTGAATTTTGGTCTCTCGGCCTCGCAAATATAACCTTGTCTCGAATGGTCCCTTTGGCCTTCCACATCCCGATTCCCCAATTGCGAATGGCCCTTTTGGCCACCTAATTGTCATCGTTTTCAAAAGCGAGCCATAGATCGATTAATGTTTTGGGCCCGGAGTATTCAGGAGGTAAGTCTGGGGACGTGCGTCCAGGGCAAGTTCCGATGGATACTCCAATCCGTATCTGCTTAGGTCAGCCAGGAGGTTGGCTAGCCGAGTTAGTGCGAGGGTGGCGTTGTAGGCTACGCGCTTCCTAGAAAATTCTGATAGGGCGACGTTGTTAACACGCGTTTCCATAAAATTCTGATAGGGTGACGTTGTTAACACTCGTTTCCATAAAATTATGAGTGGATTATGAATCTTGGTGGTGGAGTACTTGCTTGCATGATTTTCCAGGTTGGGAGTTATAAGGAGAGGGCCCGTTCTCGCCGAGACACATTATTGCATGATTTACTGCATTTATTGCTTGTCTAATTGTTTTATGGCTTTCGTGACAAGTCGAAGCACATTCTGGTTTTCTTCAGTTATCATATGTACTTCCCTATATATATATAAAACCCGGAAGTGTGACTCGTACTTGCTACCCTAAGCCTCCTTTATTACTCAACTAATATTCTTTCTATCGGCTTGATATTTCGTGCAAATGTTTTAAAAGATCTGGTTCGTCAACCCTTTTGTGTTTTCAAATAAGCCGAACCCGAGTGTTGCTTTGTGTCATTTTACAACTTATATTTCGTATCCATATTCTTCTCAAAACGGGCAACACTCACCACTTTTGGTTTTAAAAAGATAAATGACGAACGGTGATCAAAACCCCCTTACTGAGTATCCTTTATACTCACCCCTGCTATTTTGGTTCTTGCTTCAGGTAGACAGGTGGCGATGTCACCTATCTTGTCAGTTGGCATCAGCAGGTCTAGATAGGTTCAGTCTTTCTGGTTTGTCTTGTCAGTGGTCCCAACAACCGTCGAGTCTTGTTTATTGTATTTATTTACTTTACGTACTTATGTGCCCCTGATGTGGGATAGTTGACGATATCTAGGATTGCATAGGGTAGACTAGTTGAGCCATGGATGGCACTATCTGTTTATGAACATTCTGTATTCTGATTATAAATGTTTCTTGATATTATGTTAGCCTCGTAGGTATTTATGGAATTTATCTGTTTACTTAAATCGCTTCCCCATATCTCTGTTTTATTGTGGTTGTTGTTGGGATGTCGTTGCTATTGCCCGTAGTGTTTGCTTGAGTGTCGTTCGCCGGAGTGGGTTTTTGAGTTGAGGCCCCTCGCTGAAGCTCGGGAATCCGTTTCGGTGCGGATGTGGCGTTCCTTCTTCAGGGGGCGCTACAGTCAGTGGTATCAAAGCCTAGGTTCCCAAAAGGAACCGAAGCTTTGTAATCGCGTCGTGTCTTGTCTCTTGTGTCTGCCCGTTTCGTGTCAATGAGACTTAGAGTTTCCAGTCACAGGTGCTTGAGAACTCCTTAGTATTGAAATTGTGATTGATCTTCTTTTGGAATGGCCAACCAACCGTTTGATCTCTTACAATTGTAGTACTGAGTTGGGATCGAATGCTGGTGGATGTGGAACTCGAGGTAGCGTCTGTCTTATCTTGTCGTCTTGTCGTGTCCTGTTTGGGTCTTGTCGTGTCTAGGTCGTACGGCTATAGGATCGAGTTTTGCTTGTTCTGTGATTTGTTTTGTGCTTAAATTTATTACATGCTATTCGAATCATATATGTATGCTTTGTTTGAATTTTATATGCCTTATATGATCATTCCATTAACCGAGCATGCATCATTTTCCAGTTTGTTGTTCACAAGTGCATAATGCCTCGCCGAAGACCCCCTACTGCTCCAACACCCCCGAACCCAATGGCTGAAGAATGGGTATCGATTATTCGACAGATCGCCGTGCAAGTATGTCAAGGGATACAACAACAACAACAGCAGGACGTACCTGCCAGACAGACTGTGGGCCAAACCTTGGATAGGTTTCTCTTCTATCGCCCACCCTGCTTTGAGGGCGAACCAGATGATTTTAAAGCCGAGGTCTGGATATCCGACGTGGAGCAGATCTTTCGAGTACTACAGTGTGGTGACCCCGACAGGGTCGAGTATGCTACCTTCCTTATGAGAGGACCCGCTCGAGATTGGTGGCAATTCACAGAACGGAGATGGATTGCCGAGAGAGTTCCCCACACTTGGTCACGATTCGTAACTGACTTCCGAATAAAGTATGTGCCGGAAGTGGTACGTGACAGCCGGGAGAGAGAATTCATGTATCTTAACCAAGGAGCATCTACCGTAGCCCAGTATGAAGCACAGTTCAACCGTCTCATCACTTATGCTCCTCATTTTGCCGCAAACGAACGAAAGAGAGCACGCAAGTTTATCGAGGGACTTCATCCGGAGATCCGAAGAGCATTGATGGCACTTGACATCCGTCTTTACCCCGATGCAGTTACTCGAGCTATGAGAGTGGAGTCCGAACTCCAAATAATGAACCAGAGTGCCCCTGTTATGATAGGATCCTCTTCCAACGAGATAGCAAGGAGAGAGCCAGCTGGACCGAGTACTTTTCGGACAAAGAGACCACACTACGAGGTTCCAGAATCTACAGAACCTGAAGTAAACGAGGACCCCATTCCCTGTGAGCACTGTGGGAAGACGAATCACAGGACGGCAAAGTGTAGGAAACAATTGGGACGTTGCTTTTCCTGTGGAAGCACCAAGCACCGCATTCGGGACTGTCCCAACAGAGAGAACCCTGGGGGAAGAAGAAGTGGTTACCGATCTCGACATGCTCGTACAGGTACATTGCATTATCATAGCATTCACTCATAATATTCTGTTTCGAATGGTAATTGCTTTAAAATTGTGTTAAGTGTTTTATATAACTTACGTGCTTTAACTGCTTTCAAAATTCACACTTGCACTGATTGAATGATTAGTTGCTAAGATTTATGTGACCTCTGTGTGGATAGCGTGGAATTCGATAACTTCGTTATACGCTATTAGAGAGTGCTAAGGACAAGGAGTTCTTGGCCGACTAGGATCGATTTTGTTGCGAGTACGTTATACGATTCTGGATAGCACCGACGTTGACAAATCGAGTCTGAAGGAGTATACTTCTGAAGGTATGTCTGAAGATGAATCAACTAGTGAAGAGGATAATGAATTATCTGACGATGAGGATTATATGGGAGACAAGCCGACATCAGCTTCTGATAAGGACGATCCTGATGTTTCGTATGAAGTCGAGCGAAGAAATGATGAAAATGATGGTTTAATGGAAGGCAGAGAGGAGAAATCATCCAATACCATTGAAGATGAAAACACTTTGTAGAAAGGATAAGAAAGAGTGTGATCTTGAAGAAACAGATTGTGACAAGGACGAGGGGTACAATGGGAGAAATGATGATGACGTTACGTCCTGTAAAAGGAGCTCTAATCAAGAAATAGGAGGAGGATGTGACCATTGTCATTGAGGATACGAAGAGTACAAGAATCAGTCGGAAGGAAGAAATAGATAATGACAGTGATGAGGACCTCACATTGTGAGTTTTCTTCGTCGTTAGCCTTGTTTAGGGTTTTTGTAATGCCGTCTTTCGCATGACTTTGAATTTTATTTGGAATGTTAATTGCATTTAAATATTTTTGTTATGTCTGATGTTTTATAATGTATTTTAATTGCTCCTAAACGTTTGTTTTTAATTCGCGTTATTAGAACTCTTAGATTATACTCCTCTTAACTAACCCCGAAGTCCGGAGGAGAATCTGAGGACAGATTCTATTGAAGAGGGGAGTATTGTAACGACCCGAATATTTTAATTATATTACTAATATTTATGCGAATTCTTTCTTGCCTAATTTCTCGATCTATCCAATTGGATTAATTAATCTTGTGGAAAAGATTGATTTAACCTATCTCTTAAATGCCCTCAATTACTTAAATTACATAAATGCCCTTGAAAGCCTAAATGACCATTTTACCCCCCCGAGATATTTTCATAAATATCTATCTATCTCTCTCTCATTCTCTCATTTCACAAAAGGAAGAAAGAAAGAAGAAAGAAAGGAGAAAATGTTCCCGACGCCCTACCGAGCCCGTTTCTCGCCCGATCGACGAGCCGTGAAAACCCGAACAATCCTCACTACATTTTCTACCGGTAATCCTTTTACCCCATTTCATTTCGTTCCCTCTTTGTTGCGATTTTATTGAGTTTTATATAGAATTTTATTATATTAGGATTTTCGTGTTTAGGAAGATTTACTTGACCATTTTACGTGATTCTCGTGTCTATGTGTAGCTTATATGATATATATGATTATATATGAAAATTAGGATGTTTTATGGTGTAAATTAGGAGATATATGAATTTATATTTTGAATTCGCGTGAGAGTTTCGCGATCTACTGAGTCTGCTGCTCAGTAGATCCACACGGGCGAACGCACGGTCTTGATCAAGACCGTGCAGGAGCCCGTGCACCCTTACGTGATCACGCACAGGCTACTGCACGGTCCCAAGACCGTGCACAAGCCCGTGCACCCTTACGTGATCACGCACGGGCTACTGCACGGTCTCAAGACCGTGCACAGGCCGGTGCAACCCCCCTTGACCATTTTTCTAGCTTGATTTTGAGCGTTTCTCACGATAAATACCATTTTACCCCTTACAAATAATGCCATTTTCCCGTTCGACCTCCGAATATCAATCCGATTTCACCTATAGCTTCCTCGAGCCTTGGGATTTGATATTCTTCATAATTTGCAATTTACCCGACCCTATTTGACCGTCATATGACACCTTTGCTTGTTTAGGGATTTTATCCCACCTTTCCCGTTTCTTATCCGATTAATCCCGTTTTCGCGAGAGAGTTCCGTTATATTATTTTAAGCATGTCTACGTGCCCTAAGTGCGTTCTAGCATGCTTTCCATATTTATTATTAATGTTCTTCCATCATTACAATTGCTTTAAATATTCCTTTAAATGTTATTTCATATGTCATATATCCTTATATGCTTAATTGCCTGGCTTTCCATACTGTACCTGTAGCATGAGTGAAGTTATATTTGAATTGCCGTGCGTCGTCTGTTGTTCGTGTCTTGCTTTTGTTATTGTCGGTCTCGTTTCCATCCTCTAGGCCCTGTGTATTACAGGTGGGTCCAACGAGGGAGAAACCTGACTACCGCTTGCTTTCATACTGTCTTGTCGAGCCAGGTAAGGGTTTAACTGATTTTTAACTGGGGCAAGGACATAGACTATTATAGGTTGCAAAATAAATGATTACCCCGCTTTTTCTTATTAGTTGTCGTACTGCCTTTACTATTCCTTATGTGCTTAGTCAACCTTTTAATAGCAAAACCAAAATGATTTGAAATGCTTTCAACTAGAGACAAGGAAAACCCTTTTGTTTTAAATGCGAATTTTGGTCTCTCGGCCTCGCAAATATAACCTTGTCTCGAATGGTCCCTTTGGCCTTCCACATCCCGATTCCCCAATTGCGAATGGCCCTTTTGGCCACCTAACTGTCATCGTTTTCAAAAGCGAGCCATAGATCGATTAATGTTTTGGGCCCGGAGTATTCAGGAGGTGAGTCTGGGGACGTGCGTCCAGGGCAAGTTCCGATGGATACTCCAATCCGTATCTGCTTAGGTCAGCCAGGAGGTTGGCTAGCCGAGTTAGTGCGAGGGTGGCGTTGTAGGCTACGCGCTTCCTAGAAAATTCTGATAGGGTGACGTTGTTAACACGCGTTTCCATAAAATTCTGATAGGGTGACGTTGTTAACACTCGTTTCCATAAAATTCTGAGTGGATTATGAATCTTGGTGGTGGAGTACTTGCTTGCATGATTTTCAAGGTTGGGAGTTATAAGGAGAGGGCCCGTTCTCGCCGGGACACATTATTGCATGATTTACTGCATTTATTGCTTGTCTAATTGTTTTATGGCTTTCGTGACAAGTCAAAGCACATTCCGGTTTTCTTCAGTTATCATATGTACTTCCCTATATATCTATAAAACCCGGAAGTGTGACTCGTACTTGCTACCCTAAGCCTCCTTTATTACTCAACTAATATTCTTTCAATCGGCTCGATATTTCGTGCAAATGTTTTAAAGGATTCGGTTCGTCAACCCTTTTGTGTTTTCAAATAAGCCGAACCCGAGTGTTGCTTTGTGTCATTTTACAACTTATATTTCGTATTCATATTCTTCTCAAAACGGGCAACACTCACCACTTTTGGTTTTAAAAAGATAAATGACGAACGGTGATCAAAACCCCCTTACTGAGTATCCTTTATACTCACCCCTGCTATTTTGGTTCTTGCTTCAGGTAGACAGGTGGCGACGTCACCTATCTTGTCAGTTGGCATCAGCAGGTCTAGATAGGCTCAGTCTTTCTGGTTTGTCTTGTTAGTGGTCCCAACAACCGTCGAATCTTGTTTATTGTATTTATTTACTTTACGTACTTATGTGCCCCTGATGTGGGATAGTTGACGATATCTAGGATTGCATAGGGTAGACTAGTTGAGTCATGGATGGCACTATCTGTTTATGAACATTCTGTATTCTGATTATAAATGTTTCTTGATATTATGTTAGCCTCGTAGGCATTTATGGAATTTATCTGTTTACTTAAATCGCTTCCGCATATCTCTGTATTATTGTGGTTGTTGTTGGGATGTCGTTGCTGTTGCCGGTAGTGTTTGCTTGAGTGCTGTTCGCCGGAGTGGGTTTTTGAGTTGAGGCCCCTCGCTGAAGCTCGGGAATCCGTTTCGGTGCGGATGTGGCGTTCCTTCTTCAGGGGGCGCTACATTTATCTCTAGCTTAGCCGAGACTCCTACAACAACATTAGGGAAGGGGGTTTTCATCTAAACACCACAAAAGCTCAAGATCTAATCATATATAACATATATAAGCTTGAACAACATATGAATGCACGATTAATGAGTGAATAATAGAAGAGAGGGGGTTTATACCCTTCTTTGTCGAGAAAGAGAGGGAGGAGAGGAAGGGCCTGAGCTTCAGTAGGGCTGTGGAGGTGGTGGTGGCTGCAGACGAGAAAGGAAGAGCTTGGCCGAGCTCCCATGGCCGAGCTCCTTCTTCTTCTTTGCCAACATGCTCTTGGCCGAAATGAAAGAACAAGAAGAAGAGCTGATATTTGCGTGGTGTGAGGAGTGAAATGAACAAGGTGGCTGGGTATATATAGGCAAGAGAAGGGCTATGATTGGCCAAAATCACCGAGAGAAGAGGGACTTGGTCGGGTGGCATGGAGAACAAGACAAAAAGGGACATGTGGAGGAGTTAATGCTTGTACTTCCTGCATTTAATGAGATGTTGGATCAAAGAGGGTGGATGGTGTCGTGGGAAGTGTTGCAAGATTTTGATTGGAGGGTTCTCAAAGAACAAGACAAAGAATTGGCATGTGTGTGTGTGTGGCGTGAGATGCTCAAGGGGGTATGTTGGTAATTTTCCAACATATCCCTCCATCTTGGGAAAGTATTCAAATGAGGTATTTAGGGTTCTTGTATGAATAGAAATAAGGCATGCTAGGGTATTAATCATGGTGGGGTCCATGCGGCGTGAGATTCGAGGGAAATCGGGGTTGAGATTGGGCGCGATAATGACATCGAAAGCGACATTTTCGAGGGCTCAAATGTAATTTAAAATTATCGGGTAAGAATTGCTTCGAACGGAGGGTACCAAGATTTAGGAAATTTAATGACGATCGATTTGGTTATAATATTCTCTCTGCGAGAATTGGCCTCAAATGGCGCGAAATTCGGATTTTCGATAAGAAAATCCCGAAATTCACGAAATGAGAAATCCTAATAATTCTAAATGATATGCATGCATGCTGAGGTCACGTAAGTCAAGTAAGTCACATAAATTACTAAACCGGCCCGTTTAGGGTTTCCCAATATTTTCCGAAATGCCGTTATCGCAATTTAGTTAAAACACTTATATAAATCACATAAGCACATTTTATCAAACACATTGACATGTAATCAAGCAAGTATTACGAATTTCTCCGATTTGACTCAGAAAAATTCATCATGTTCGCTCAAATCTCACCGTTTCGACTAGGCCCGATGCCGGGCTGCCACAGGTCGCATCGACCCTAACCCCTTGACTAAGTTAGAGGTCGCATCGACCCTAACTCCTTAACTAAGTTAGAGGTCGCACCGACCCTAACTTGCTAACCAAGTTAAAGGTTACATCGACCCTCATTTTTCAACTAAATTCATGATAACTAAAGACCCCAAGGTTAAATAATCCGTACGATTTACAACTTGCGGAAATCCACAAGCTACAAACGCAAACAAGAACATAGAAAACTCGATTGGAAAGAGCAACATAGAGAACGAAACCAACAAACTAACATGAAGCTAAACGAACAACCCTAAGTCGAGTCGTTAAAATTAAAGATGGTAGCAAAGCAGACCTCGAAACTCAACGGTCATAAAGTAGCAAACACACAATCGCTAAGATATATGTTTAAAAGGAACGAACCTATGACCTTAAGGGTCACTAAGACAAAAATAAGGGTCATAGTTTATAAGTTGCCCTATACTATTACAAAATAACCCTTAAGAATATTGGGCCTTCAAGTGCTCCCAACACCCTCCAGCAAACACGAGAACTCATCAGGGTCGGGAGCCGCATTCGCCTCGATCTTATCTTGCAGTTTCTCATCCTTCTCAGGGTCAAGCTTGCCTAAGAATTCAGGAGACTTGAGTGCATCAAGATGCTTAAGTTGCGCTAAACACAAGTCCCAATATTGCACGACATCGTCGGTAGCTTTCTCCATAAAAAGCGCTTTAAAATTCGAAGACTTAATAAAGTCTTTAACCACTTCGACACGATACGCCTTTCCCAACTCAGTCTTGGGGAACTCCTAAAGACCAACTTGATAAACCTTAACCCCCAACTCCTCATGAGCCTTTTCAAGATTGATATGCTCAAACTTCAAATGGTCAAGCTTAGCCTCAAGTTCACTGACTTTCCTCACCTCAAAAGCAAGATTTTTCTTAATGGAAGCCAACTCTTGAATCAAAGCAGCTAACTCCTCGGCGCAACGTCTATTTTCACTATCCTGCTTTTCAAGAACCGACCTCATTGACTCCTGCAGGCCTCGAAGTTCATTTTGAGCCTCAGCTAGCTCCTTGCTCAAAACCTCATTATAAGGATTCTTGGCGAATTCCTCTTGAAAATGCTTGATCTTGCCATCAGCCAACGTCTTGCAGTAGTACCAATAGCCGCTCTGTATGGATAAAGCCTACATGGCTAGATTCAGCTGCATCACAAGACATTAATATTAAAATAACCCCTTCACTAAATTAATGTGAAGATTATAAAGAAGTAAACTCTATAAAAAGGTACCTGAACTCCCAAAGCCTGGCTTTTAACTAACAGCTGCGTAGGAGGCATCACTAAGAGCTTATCCAGATCTTGCTTAAAAGACATTGTGTCACACAACTCAGAAGCCACGCCCTTCTCGAAGATACTGCTTTTAGTCGTAACAGACCAATCAGGCACATATTTCTCACTCGTAACATCTGCGACAGCGACCCTGGTCATAGGGTCAGAAACTGGGAACTTTATCTTCAGAACAGACATAACTTTCTCATACTCGGCGGCTAACTTATACGAATGGCTGAACTCGGACTTGTCATAATAAAGAAGAGGCTGGGGATGAGAACTAGAACCTCCCTCAACCCTGGGGCGCTTTTGCATATTTTAATCTCTCGAACTTCGTCATCAAAAAGTTCTTCCATCGTATTAACGAGACCCTTTCCCTTTGGGTCCTTGCTACCCTCACTAGGAGTAGGCACAGATTGAGGCTCAAGGGTCACGCCCGACTTTTCCCCAGCTAAGTTAGAGGAGACGAGAAGCTCATGATCACCCTTACGCTTCGAACCAGATGAAGGGATTAGGACAGCCTCATTCGAAGAATTAACTTCTACAAGCTGGGCATCTGAGTCTTCAATAGCCATATTCGAAGGTTTAGAAACCTCCGTATCCTCCACGGTCTTACGATTCGTCATCACGGTAGCCTCTGAATTAGCACGAGAAGCCTCAAGACCCATAGTCTCCGAGGCAGAAGCATCGCCACCAGCTAAACCACGCTTCTTAGCTAACTTTTCTTTTATCTTGCAACTCAACATCTTGATAAGCTCCCCTACAATAAAAGAAAAATTAAAAACGTCAAAGACATAAGACGACTAAAAAAGATCAAATGTAAATATTATACCCATTTCTCGCAGGTCAGCCTCCACAGTAGGAGCGGGAGAAAGACCAAATAACTTCATAATAGGCTCAGTGAGCAATTCTTTCGTCCTCCAGTAGTGAGCCAACAAAAACTCACGAGTATGAGGCTTTTGGAAACCCCCTTTAGGCTAATCATAGCCTGGCCGACCCCTCACAATACCTTGAGGCAACCTCCAGGGTTGACCTTCGGTAGCTCTGACGAAAAAGTATCTGGATTTCCAATCGCTAAGTGCGCTAGTCGGACCATCTGAAAAAAGTTTAAATTTTTCCCTCGGAGAAAAATAATAGTACCCACCACCAGACACAGTCTGAGACGAAGAAAGAAAGAATAGTTTCCAAAACAAATCAAAGTTTGGAGTTTCCCCCAAGCCTCAGGCCACCATGACGAAACAGACCATGGTCTTCCAACCATTAGGACAAACCTGCATAGTATCAATACCAAAACCACGAATGATCCTTTTAATCCCTTCATCCATGGGGAACCTAAGCCCATTTTTCATCGCAGCTTCATGTAAAGCGCGATAGCCAGGGGGGAGATGCATCCTATCAGTAGGTTTTGGCAACATCAATTTAAAAGCATCCGGAATATGATAAGTTGCCCTTAAACTCACTAGATCGGCTTCAGTTAAGGTGCTCCGAAGCATAACGTGAGTTGCATCCTCAGAATCCATATCATACTCAACCTCAGTAATAGCCTTCGAGGGTGAGGGTAAAGGTGTATCAGTGTCAACTCAAGTTGGTAAACCTGGAGGCTTAAAAAACAGCGAAGTGGGCTTCTGAACAGGCTTAGACCCAACCTTAGAAGATTCACCTACTTTCTTCAACCTTGACTTGGAGGATTCATTCACCTTCCCTTTGTTTCTCTATGCTTTTTCCTTCTTACCCATAACACCAAGAGCTGACCCCCAACAACAAAATTGGTAAAAAAGGCAAAATGGCACGAAGAATATAACAAGAGAAAAAAGCAACTAACTTACAGAAACTTGAGAAGAAAACGAAACGGTAGTAGAACAAAGCAAGAAACGAAACTTGAAATCAAAGATTCAAAAGTCAGTTTTCCCGCGTGTGATAGAACCACCCAAAAACTAAACTCAGAACATCATTTCAGAGGAACATACACCAAAGTTAACTCTTCACACAATAAAAAGCATAAATAGCAAAAGAAGGAATCAAGTGAAACCAGATCGCAAATTAAGGAGGTCGAGTAACCCCTGAACACTAAGAACATAACACATAGAAAAAAGATCGGCGAAAAGGAACAAATTTTTGAAAAAATACAGAAACCCCCAAATTGTTTCTTCGCCTCTTCAAATCTCGAAATGAAATCTTGGGAAAACAGGAAAAATCCCTAAACACTCCCTCATCTTTCGAAACCACAGAGTGAGATTTTTGTAGCGGGCGCCCCAAACGGGTAACGCACGCCCCGCACCGAGCCCCGACCCAGAACCGAAATGGAATCCGACCCCAATCGAAACCCGGAGAACGACACACATTTACTCAATGACTAGGCGAGGTTTCAAAAACGAAAGAAAACGACAGAGGTGCGGAAGCGAAATTAAATAAAACAATAAATCATAATAATTGCACAAGTATTAAAGCCCACCAAGGCCAACGAATTTCAATTACATAAATAATAAACGGGTTCGATACAATATCCCAACAATAGATAATAACGGGTTCCACATATAATCCCGAATACTACACAAATAAAATCCTAATATCATGAACATAAATAAAACCATACGGACAACAGTTATACATGAACGAAATAAATGCAACTCTAACGACGACGACAATGACGACGATCCCGCCTAGTATCCTGAAACCAATATAGGGGTGAAACAGAGAGGGTTAGTCAAACGACTAAGTGAGGAGGGAATAATAGTGTATATTATAAAACGGAAGTAAATCACCAATTTTAAACTTAAAAGAAATCAACATAAAAGAAAGGTTTTCGTAAACAGTTGGTGATTTAGCATAAAACATAAACATTTCATATGACTCGGCGAATCGAGCCCTTAACTCCAATTTCGAAACATAAAACGGGAAACCACCCTTATTCCTCCAATGTAGACGGACCACTAAATCCGAACTACTCATAACATACGGTATAATCTCAGGTACTCAGAGGGCTGCCACTCCGGCCTCACCCCGAGCTCCCAAATGGAGGGAACCATAGGATTTCCGCCGTAGACCCGACGTCTACCAACTTCATCCTATCATCCTTACTCCAGGCCCAAACATACATACATACAGTTCATAACTCATTTTTCAATTCATTTCGGGTTGGCCAAAAGACCGTTCGAGACATGTCATATGCGAGGCCGAAGGTCAAAGTTCGCCTTAGAAAACAAAGGGGTTTTACATGTCTCTTTCGCAAACATTTCGAAGACTATACGTAGTACTTTTCATATCAAAAGAATTTCGATAAATCGAATAAACATAATAGGCATAAATATTTACTAGGTATATAAAGACGGTGTGAAAACAAAATGTAAACAAGGCTTATATCGGGAGAGGCTTATTTATATATATACATAATAGTACTGGAATCAGAAACGGAAAGCCTCACTTGTTGGCTAAACAAAAGAAGTAAAAGCAAGACTGGATGCGTTACTCCATGGGAGTATCGTCTGCAAAAATACAAAGACACAACCAAATAAGACTAACGACGACGCATGGCTTATATGAAAGCATTAAAACACATAGAAGCACGTTAAACAGTCATTCATAACACTTAGGTTCAAATTCTATCAAAGTACGTAAATTCAATAAGCAAATCAAATTAGAATGCGATAAAAGTTCATAATCATGCATTAAAGGCAATAAGGAAGCATGCTTTCATATTTCGGAAGAAACGGACAACATTTGAAAAATAACCCAAAATACCTAAACGAAAAACATGAGGAACGGGGCCCGAACGAAGTCGGAAAAATTCAAACTTCCAAAAATATGTATTTCATGATTTATAGGACCTATAGGTGAAATCGGATCTCAAATCGGAGGTCAAACGAAAAAAGTCAACTTTTAAAAGTGCCCGTTGACTCACATTGCCGAGAGCAACATTCTGAAAATGGAGAAATTTTGGCTAAGGGGGACACACGGTCTTGGGGACGGGCGAACGCACGGGCTTGAACTCGTGCTCAAGCCGGTGCAGACACTTGCACTGGCCTACGCACCGGCGTGCACAAGGCCGTGCAAGGCATAAAATGGACGCACGGTCTTGGCGCATGGTCTCAAGACCGTGCGCAAGGCCGTGCAGATTCTCAGAATAGCAGAAAATTGCATAAATGAAGAAAACTCGCGGGAATGAACCAAAATTCGATATTTAACCAATCAATCATGCAAATCACAAGTTAAAACTCACATATATGATCTACAACATCTAATCTACCTATAGAACCAAGAATCGCGTAATTTCATCCATAAAATCATTCAAAATCATCATTTAACCTAAATGTGCAACTATTCATCAAAATCAAAAAAATGAAGCAATGGAGGCATTAATCGCGAAAGGTGTGATAAGATTACTCGTAGAAGAGATCGAGAGGAGTTCGTAGGCGTAAACTGTTTGAAAATCCATCGAGAAACGAGTCTGGCACGATCGATTGAACCTTCCTCCTTCCCTTTCTCTTTTTCTTTCTTTTTCTTCTCTTCTCTTGCTGTTAGTTGCGTGAATGAGGTGAGAGGGAGAGATGTGAGACTTAGTCAAAGAATTGACTTGATGTGAGAAACGAAAGGGCATTTTCATAATTTTGCAAAATTTAACCCAAAACCTAAGTTATCCAAATAGGTCATAATTACAGTCAAAATTCATATAATTAAACGCACATTATCAATTCGCGTGATTTAAATATAGAAATTCACTCATATACAAAATTGTTATAAAATTACATAATAATATCAAATAAAATAATAAATTGCGCAAATAAAAGATTCAGGCGTACCGGAATGTAATTCAGATTTTCGGGGCGCTACAATTTTCAAAAGAAATGAAACTCCCAAACGATTTCTTTGGCTATTTGAATCCCAAAGAAAAAATCCTCAAAACCCTTGAAATCCCAAGATGATTTCTCCGAACTACCAGATATGAAACATCTCAAACGAGCAAACAGGTAGAAAGAGATAACGCACATCATGCATCGACACTGAAGAGCACCGCATAAATCGTCGAAATAAAAAAGAAGAAGAAAACTTTGTAGCAAAAACTTACCAGAGAAGACTTTCTCAGCGAAGGAAGAGTGCAGAACTGCAGTTGAATCCCTCTGCGAAATTTTTAAGTTGAATAAATGAAGAAATGAAAAGGCAAACGCCTTTCTAAAGGTCTGTCACTGCCCGAATCTTTCCAAGAAAAAAACAATCATCATTAAAACGATTGCGATCCGGTGTGACCAAGTGCACCAAAAGAAACATTCACACCCAATGACCGAGCGCCATTTGGTCTGCCAAAGGCTACTTCAAAATTCAAAATTAATGTTGGTTCCAACCTTTATCTCCGTGGCGCCTTTTCCATTTTGGGCCTCAATCATGCTTAAAGACCAAACAACTATGACTAAGCACAAACTAAATAAAAGGCTGTCTAAGTTTTTTGAATATTCTTGGCAATTGATCTCCAAATAAATCCTCATCCAAATATTCAAAAAATTGGGGGACTTATGTTATAACCAAGAAATTCTCATATTTATGGGCCATCATTATTATTTAATTTTGTAGCAACATTTGGGCCCAGAAGGACTTGTTGATACACCTGGCCCACTCATAAAGGCCCAGCAGCCTTTGGCTTATCTGAAATCCCTAAAGAGCTGCAAATTTGGAGCATCCAACTGGAATCACAGGATCTCGCCAGCCCAGTCTGTGACCTAACTATATAATGGAACAGTAACACACGCAGCAGCTATCTTCTCCAACATATGATTTCTGCTATTCCTTTTGCTATCAAGTCATTTCTATTCTTCCAAGTTTCCTGCATATTAGTTGTATTAATTCTCATATGTATTCATCCCAATATTATATATGAATTGGATTAAGCTTTATCTTATTTCGCACGTGACCCATCTCTAGAAGATTCTCGAATATAAAAATCTTGTTTTAATTTAAAAGTTTAGCAAAATACTTTAACAGTGACCCTTTGGAGACATCCGATAAAATTGGAACGATACACAGAAGATTAGCATGGCCCCTGCGCAAGGATGACACGCATAGATCGAGAAATGGTCCTTTTTTTTTTTGAAAAAGAAATCTATTTTGCGAGATTTATTTATCTTAATATTTTTCTTCAGTTCTATCCAGTCTTCTTATATTTTGTAAAGTATTGTTCATTTTAGAACTAATTGAAGTAAATAGTAGTACGTTTGCTTTTTCCAAAACTGAAATATTTCAGATTTTATGATGAAAATCCAAGTTTACTATATTTTAGAGTTTGTCATGTAAAATAAGTAAGGGAAAAAAATTATTTGCAACATGAACTTTTTAATTTTTTTTAATTTGCAATTTAAATTATTTTGAGCTTATAATTACAACCTAAACTATTTCGGGTTTTTAATTGCAATCTGAACTTTTCAATTTTTTTAAATTTGCAATCTAAAACTATTTCTTCTGAAAGCCCATGAGGTTGCAAATGTTGATAAATTCGATTAGTATAGGCTGCAATAAAAGCCAAAATAGTTTAGGTTGTAAATTCAAAAAACTTAAAAATTTCAAGTTGTAATTATAATCCCGAAATAGTTTAGGTTGCAAATTCAAAAATATTAAAAAGTTTAGGTAAATAATGTTTTCTCAAAAGGTAATTTTTAAAATTTTAAACAAACTGATATTTGTTATTTTTATTTTGACAAAATAAAAAACCATATAATAAACTAAATGAACAATACCAAAACCATATAATTAACTAAATGAACAATACCAAAACCATATACTAAACTTAGTAACTTCTAAAATAATAATTTATTTTATTAAATAAATTAGGGCACATGTCTTGGCATGGAATTTTGAATATTAAACAAATTATTAAAACTAATATATTATGTTATTCTTATCTAATAACTATAAAATTTAAAATTAGTAAATTGTGCGGCTTTCTTCTTTCAACTTATGGCATACAATAAATTCTTGAGAGATTAGTGGAAATCCAACTAAATTAATAATAAAGAATTACTACAAATTTATAATTAAATAAAAGTATATCCTTCAATAAAAAGATAAAATATGAATAAGACAGTGCTTTTATGAAACGTACTTACTTTAATATTAAAGAATTAATCAATCTTTAATTACCAAATGTTTATCTTACTGAAAATATTTTACGTAATTGCAGAGTTCAAATTTTAATCTTATTTTTCAAAATAATAAATATAAAATACAATATTTAATTTAAAATTAAACTAGAAAAATGTTAAAAAAAATTGATATCTTTTTAAAGAAAATGTAGCGGCGCTTTCCGTAGGAGGAGAAAGGACACCACATTCGCACCGAGACGAACTCCCAAACAAGGTAAATGTACCCCATTTAAAAATTCATCCCGGCGAACGGCAAGCACTCAATCTATATCGGCAACAACGACCCTAGTCCAACAACAACAACAAATATAATGACAGAGTGCGAAAGCTTAAATAAACATCAATTAAACATTTAAAGCCACACGGGGCATCAATCAACAATTATCAATACTCAACATTTCATCATCATAATCAAATCTCAATAATTCATCAATATATATCCATTCTACCTAAAATCCAATTCTATTTGAATAAATAAAGACAGACTGTTGTTGGACACTACCGACAATACCAAGGACACGAAGACCAAGACTCACGACCCGTTGTTGCCAACCGACATGAGAGGTGACAACGCCACCTGTCAACCTGAAGTAAGAATTAAAATAACGAGGGGTGAGTATAAACGATACTCAGTGAAGGTAAAGAGGGAACAAGTACGAGCCACGCTTCCGGGTTTTGAATATATATATATATATATATATATATATATATATATATATATATATACGAAAAATATGTATGCAGAATTGAAGAAAGTCCGGAATGTGCTTCGACTTGCATTAACAACAATTAATAAGCAATACGGTAATGACAATAAAGCATAAATAAAAGCAAGTAATTATCTCAGCGAGAATGGGCCTGTTCCACCTTATAACCCCTTCATGTCATTATAAAACTCCATCTCCGGTGTCTGACCCCATAGTGCGACCATGGGTGATGAATTGAATTTTAGGAAAACGTGCAACGAATGCAACGCCCACCATCGCTCCCAACCGTGGCTATCAACTCCTGACGGGCCACGATTGACGCTTAGTTTTGGGAAAGTACCTCGGGCAACACTCTGGACGCTCGTCCCCAAGTGAGACCCTCGAACACCCTCCCGGGCCCTCATTAAAAGAAAGTTCCACAATTTTGCTCGAGTTCAAGAAACAATATAAGTTGAAAGCCAAACGGGCATTGTAGCTCCCCGAAAATCTGAGTTATTATCCGGTAAGTCCGAATCGTTTATTTGTGCGATTTAATTATTTATTTGATAATTATTATGTGATTTATAACAATTTCATAAATGAGTGAATTTTGATATTTAAATCACGACAGGTCAATGTAAGTTTAATTCCATGAACTTTGACTGTAACTATGATTTATTTGGGCAACTTATGTTTTTGAGCTATTTTATAAAATTATGAAAATGCCCCTTCATTTCTCAAACCAAGTCAACTTTTTGACTTAGTCTCACTTTCTCTCTCTCTCCCTCATTCACGCACAAAACAAGAGAAGAGAAGAAGAAAAAGAAAGGAAAAGGAGAAAACGAAGAAAAAAGCTTGGATTGATCGTTCCGACTTCGTTTCTCGACCGAATTTCGAGTCGTGAAAACCTACGAACTCCTCACGATCTCTTCTTTGAGTAAGCTTCTCAAACCTTTCGCGATTAATGCCTCCTATGCTTCATTTTTCTAGTTTTTGTGAATAGTTGCACATTTAGGTTAAATGTTGATTTTGAATGATTTTATGGACGGATTTACATGATTCTTGGTTCTATAGGTAAATTAGATGTTGTAGATCAATATATGTGAGTATTGACTTGAGATTTGCATGATTGGTAGGTTAAATGTTGATTTTTGGTTCATTCCCACGAGTTTTCTTTGTTTCTGCGATTTTATGCTGTTATGAGAATCCGCACGGCCTTGCGCACGGTATTGAGACCATGCGCAAAGACCGTGCGTCCATGTTAGCCTTTGCACGGTCTTGCGCACGCCCGTGCGCAGGCCAGTGCAACTGCTTGCACCGGCTTGAGAACGCGCTCAAGCCCGTGCGTGCGCCTGTCCCCAAGGCCGTGTGTATGCCTTAACCAAAATTTCTCCATTTTCAAAATGTTGCTCTCAGCAATGGGAGTTAAAGGGCAATTAAAAAAGTTGACTTTCTTTGTTTGAACTCCGATTTGAGATCCGATTTCATCTATAGTTCCTATAAATCATAAAATGCATATTTTAGGATGTTTAGATTTTTCCGATTTCGTTCGGGCCCCGTTCTTTGTGTTTTTCATTTAGGCATTTTTGGCTATTTTTCAAATGTTGTCCGTTTCTTCCGAAAATTGAATGCATACTTCCTTGTTGCCTTTGATGCATGATTATGAACTTTTATCGCATTCTAGCTTGATTTGCTTATCGAATTTATATATTTGTTAGAATGTGAACCTAAGTGATATGAATGACTGTTTAACGTGCTTCTATATATTTTAATGCTTTCGTTGAAGCCGTGCGTCGTCGTCGTCGTCGCGTCTTTTGAGTTGCATCTATATTTTTGCACATGTAAACTCTTGTCCCGTTTGGCATTTCATTATGTTATATGTATTAGGATTTTATGTATTTATTCGGGATTATTATTCTGAACCCGTTACTCTATAATTCGGGATATTGTATTGAACCCGTGTATTAAATGATAGTTATTAGTAATTAGAATTTCGTTGGCCTCGGTGGCCTTTATTATTGTGTAATGGTTTATTGATTTGCTTGTTGATCGCTTCCGCACCTCTGTCGTTTATTTCGTTTTTGATTGAGTAAATGTGTGCCGTTCGTCGGGTTTTGATTTGGGGCAGAATTCTATTTCGGTTCCGGGTCGAGCCTCGGTGCGGGGCGTGCATTACCCGTTTGGGGCGCTCGCTACAGGAATTCTCTCAGCGATCCATCTCTGTTCTATGTAACGCCACCAATCTTCAGCTGGTCCTCTCATGAGAAAGATGGCATACTCGACCCTCTCGGGGTCACTGCAGTGTAGTATCCCAAAGATTCGCTCCAGATCGACTATCCAAGCTTCGGCCTTAAGGTCATCTGGTTCACCCATGAAGCAAGGTGGGTTATAATACAGAGATCTGTCCAAAGATTAGCCCTCGGCTTGTCTCACAGGCGCATGGTGTTGCTGTTGTTGCCTCTCTTGATGTACTTGCTCAGCAATCTGTCTCATAGCTGTCACCAACTCTCTTGCAATCGAATTCGGGGATGGCGGAGCTGTAGGGGGTCTTCGGCGAGACATTATGCACCTGTGCTCAACAAAGTAGGAAATGATGCATGCTTGGTTAATGGAATGATCACGAAAGACATATAAAATTCAAATGAAGCATACATATATGATTCGAATAGCATGTAGACAATTTAAGCACGGAACAAATCATAGAACAAGCAAAACTCGATCCTATAGTCGTACGACCTAGACACGACAAGACGACAAGACAAGACAGACGCTACCTTGAGTTCCACATCCACCTATATTCTGTCCCAACTCAGTATTACAATTGTAAAAGATCAAGCGGTTGGTTGGCCATTCCAAAAGAAGATCAATCACAATTTCAATACTAAGGAATTGTCAAGCACCTGTGACTGGAAACTCTAAGTCTCATTGACACGAAACGGGCAGACACAAGAGACAAGACACGACGCGATTATAAAGCTTTGGTTCCCTTTCAGGAACCTAGGCTCTGATACCACTGACTGTAGCGCCGCCTGAAGAAGGAACGCCACATCCGCACCGAAGTGAACTCCCGAGCTTTAGCGTGGGGCCTCAACTCAAAAACCCACTCCGGCGAACGACACTCAAGCAATGACCACCGGCAACAGCAACGACTTCCCAACAACAACCACAACAATACAGAGTAATGCCGAAACGATTTAAAAGGTAAACAGTTAAATTCCATAAAAGCCTACGAGGCTAACATAATATCATTAACTAGTTGCAGTTCAAAATACAAAAGAATCATAAACACGTAGTGCCATCCATGGCTCAACTAGCCTATCATAAACACGTAGTAATTTGAACAATAAAGAAGGCTTAAGTTGGGCAAGTTCGAGCAACGCTTCCGGGTTTTATATATACATAGGGAAATACATATGCTAAATGAAGAAAACCAGAATGTGCTTCGACTTGTAACGAAAGCCGTTATTCAATTAGACAAGCAAGTAATGCAATAAGTCATGCAATAATGCGTCCCGGCAAAAACGGGCCCTCTCCTTATAACTCCCAACCATGAAAATCATGAAAACATGTTGTCAAGTACTCCACCACCAAAAGTCATGATCCACTAACAGAGTTTTAAGGAGACGCAATTAGCACCACCATACAGAGTTTTAAGGAGATGCGGTTAGCACCACCGTTTGCATCAACTTAAGCTAGCCAACCTCCCAGCCAACTTAAGTTAACACGCATAGAAGTATACATCGGGATTTGCCCTAGACGCTTATCTCCGGGCTCACCTCCTGTATACTCCGGGCCCAAGTCATGATCCAGTTCATGGCTCGCTTTTGAAATCAGTAACAGTTCGGGTGACCAAAGGGGTCGTTCGAAAAGATGATGCAAGCAGTTAAGTATGAATGGCCAAAGGGGCTTTTGAGACAAGGTTATGTAACGATCTAAGAAATACTCATAAGCGCCGCATGCTTCGGGAGCATGCTGACAAATGTCCCTAACTGTAGCGCCCCGAAAATCCGAATTACATTCCGGTATGCTCGAATCGTTTATTTACGTGATTTAATTATTTTATTTGATATTATTATGCGATTTTATAACAATTTCATAAATGAGTGAATTTTGATATTTAAATCACGACATGTCAATGTGCGTTTAATTTCATGAATTTTGACTGTAATTATGTATTATTTGGACAACATGAGTTTTTGAACTTATTTATGAAAATTACGAAAATGCCCTTTCGATTCTCAACCCAAGTCAAATTTTGACTTAGTCTCACATCCCTCCCTCTCACCTCACTCACGTCACTCAACAGCAAAAGAAGAAAGAAAAAGAAGGAGAAAAGAAAGAAAAAGAGAAAGAAGAAGAGGAGACTTTGATCGATCGTTCCGACTTTGTTTCCGGACCGATTTTCGAACCGTTTACGCCTACGAACTCCTCTCGATCTTATCTACGAGTACACGTCTGTCTCGATTAATGCCTCCATTGCTTCGTTTTTCTAATTTTTTATGAATAGTTGCACATTTAGGTTAAATGATGATTTTGAATGATTTTATGGATGGAATTACGTGATTCTTGGTTCTATAGGTAGATTAGATGTTGTAGATCAATATATGTGAGTTTTAACTTGAGTTTTGCATGATTAATGGGTTTAATATCGAATTTTGGGTTGTTCCCGCGAAGCCCTCGCGACTCTACGTTTTTGCTGCTGTTCTTTAGATCCACACGGCCTTACGCACGGTCTTGAGACCGTGCGCCAAGACCGTGTGTGCCCTTTTTGAGCCTTGCACGGCCTTGTGCACCCCGTGCGCAAGCCAGTGCGCAGGCCAGTGCAAATGTCTGCACCGGCTTAAGCACGAGTTCAAGCCCGTGCGTCCGCGCGTCCCTAAGACCGTGTGTCCCCCTTAGCCAAAATTTCTCCATTTTCAGAATGTTGCTCTCGGCAATGTGAGTCAACGGGCACTTTTAAAAGTTGACTTTCTTCGTTTGACCTCCGATTTGAGATCCGATTTCACCTATAGGTCCTATAAATCATGAAATACATATTTTAGGAATTTTGAATTTTTCCGACTTCGTTCGGGCCCCGTTCCTCATGTTTTTCGTTTAGGCATTTTAGGCTATTTTTCAAATGTTGTCCGTTTCTTCCGAAACTTGAAAGCATGCTTCCTTATTGCCTTTTATGCATGATTAAGAACTTTTATCGCATTCTAATTTGATTTTCTTATTGAATTTACGTACTTTGATAGAATGTGAACCTAAGTGTTATGAATGACTGTTTAACGTGCTTCTATGTGTTTTAATACTTTCATATAAGCCGTGCGTCGTCGTTAGTCTTATTTGGTTGTGTCTTTGTATTTTGCAGACGATACTCCCGTGGAGTAGCGCATCCGGTCTTGCATTTATCTATTCTTTTTGCATAGCCAACAGGTGAGGCTTTCCGTTTCTGATTCCAGTACTATTATGTATATATAAATAAGCCTCTCCCGATATGAGCCTTATTTACGTTTTGTTTTCACACCGTTTCTATATATATACTTAGTAGATATTTATGCCTATTATGTTTATTCGATTTATTGAAAATGTTTTGATATGGAAAAGTACTATGTATAGTCTTCGAAATGTTTGCGAAAGAGACATGTAAAACCCCTTTGTTTTCTAAGTCGAACTTTGGCCCTCGGCCTCGCATATGACATGTCTCAAACGGTCTTTTGGCCAAACCGAAATGATTTGAAAAGCGACTTATGAACTGTATGTATGTATGTTTGGGCCCGGAGTAAGGATGATAGGACGAAGTTGGTAGACGTCGGGTCTACGGCGGAAATCTTATGGTTCCCTCCACCTTTGGGAGCTCAGGGTGAGGCCGGAGTGACAGCCCTTTGAGTACCTCAGTTATACCTGTATGTTATGCGTAGTTCGGATTTAGCGGTCCGTCTACATTGGAGGAATAAGGGTGGTTTTCCGTTTTATGTTTGGAAATTGGAGTTAAGGGCTCGACTCGCCGAGTCATATGATATGTTTATGTTTTATGCTAAATCACCACCCGTTTACAAAAACCTTTCTTTTATGTTGATTTCTTTTAAGTTTAAAATTGGTGATTTACTTCCGTTTTATAATATACACTATTATTCCCTCCTCACTTAGTCGTTTGACTAACCCCCTCTGTTTCACCCCTGTATTGGTTTCAGGATACTAGGCGGGATCGTCGTTAGAGTTGCATTTATTTTGCTCATGTATAACTCTATTTCCGTTTGGCTATTATTTATGTTTTATGTTATTAGGATTTATGTATTTAGTATTCGGGATTTATATGTTGAACCCGTTATTGTATATTGTCGGGATATTGTATCGAACCCGTTTATTATTTATGTAATTGAATTTCGTTGGCCTTGGTGGGCTTTAATACTTGTGCAATTATTATGATTTGTTGTTTTGTTTATTTTCGCTTCCGCACCTCTGTAGTTTTCTTTCGTTTTTGAAACCCCCGCCTAGTCATTGAGTAATTGTGTGCCGTTCGCCAGGTTTCGATTCGGGTCGGATTCCATTTCGGTTCCGGGTCGGGAATTGGTGCGGGGCGTGCGTTACCCGTTTGGGGCACCCGCTATAGTTGGTATCAAAGCTTCTTTAGGTCCAATGGCCTAGGCTCTGAAGCGTCGTGTTTTGTCATGTCAGTCTAGGTTCTACGGCTTAGGATTACGTGATTGTGATAATGTGGTTATGTGAATTTAACTTCTCTACGTGTTACAGCTTTCCATGATCACTTATCATCATGCATGTTGGTATTGATTTTTGCAGAATGCCTCCTCGCCGTGAACTGCCAGGTCCGCCTCCAGGTGTTCTGACCCCAACTCAGTTTATGGAGGCTTTAGGGCAATTCATGGTTCATACTAACCGAGCAGCACCGCCTCCTCCCCCCGAGAACGATATGGGAAGGTTCCTTAAGCTCAACCCTCCGCAGTTCGAGGGTGCACCGGATGATGTTATCGCCGAGGCTTGGATATCGGCGATGGAGAAGAGATTCCGAGTTATGGAGTGTCCGGACCCTAAGAGGGTCGAGTTGGCAGTTTATCAGATGATAGGAGCTGCACAGGACTGATGGACCCGTATAGAGCAGCGATGGCAGAGAGAGCATGTGGTCCCGACTTAGGATCAGTTCTTGGTCGAGTTCCGGGCCAAGTATATTCCGTTGGTGGTCCGACAACGACGTGAGTGAGAGTTCCTGGCTCTCAAGCAGGGTACTTCATTTGTTGACCAGTATGAGGCTCATTTCTCCAGGCTTATTATTCATTGCTCGTATATGGTTGACGACGAGTAGAGGAAGACTCGACAGTTTATCGAGGGGTTGTCGAATGAGATCCATATGCATATGCTCGGGAACAGACTCCAGTACTACACCGATGCAGTTGAGACGGCCCTTTCTATAGAGTCCGATCTCCGACAGATGAGACCGACTTCTGCACCTGCCCCCGCAGCCGCCAAGAGTTTCCCTTCTGGTTCAAAGAGGCCATTTACTCATTAACGAAAAAGGCTCGATTCAAGGCCCGAATTAGGTCGGCATTTTGAAAACCTTACGGAGTATTCATCCTTGAATCATATGGAAGCTATAGGTGAAAACGGCTCGATTTTAGGAGGTCGTATGCAAAAAGTCAACATTTATTTTTGGCCAATTGACCACATTACCGTGAGCAACTATGGAAAAAGGCTGAAAATTTGGCCAAGGCATTCGCACGGGCTAATGCACAGCCTTGCACACGATCTTGAGCACACACTCAAGACCGTGCAAGCTAATAGAGGTGCGCACTTGCTTGCGCACCGGGGTGCGCAGGCCGGTGCAGGCTTAAAGGCTCGCGCACGGTCTTGCCAAGACCGTGCGTTGGGTCGTGCGGTTCAAGTTTTAGGTGCAGAAAAATGCGATTTAATGGTTTTCACGAGGGTTTCATCCTAAATTCAACCAAGGCGAGTCCTGTAGCTAAAATCAACACATAAAATTCACACTCATGCATTATACACATTAATAGCTACCATTTGATCCGAACTACACTAAAAATGGTAAACTCTAACCTACAAACCCATCAAATTAACAAATATTCAAACTTAACAAACAGTTAACAAAACAAAGGATTTAATGGATGAAATGAAATGGGGAAAGAAGGTTACCGGTAGAGAATCGAACGAGGATTGTATAGTTGGTCTCGGAATCTCGATTGATCGAGCGACAGATTCAGGACGGGATTTTCTTCCTTCTCCTTCCTTCTTCTTCCTTTCTCCTTCTCTTTTCTCTCTCTCTCTCTCTCGATTTTGGGTGTGTGAGCAAGAGTGTGCAAGAGGCGGTGCATAAGGGGGTGCAAGTGTGTTCAAGAGAGTGCAAGTGCGTTCAAGGGGGTGCGGGGTTCGATTGAGATTAAAATAAATGCGAGGGGTAGAAAAGGTGATTATAAAAGGTTAAGGATTGGAGAATAAAATAGAATAGATTAAAATTACCTAACGAAGCTAATCTTTTCATTTAAAATTCAACGAACTGTCGAATAATTATTCCGAAAATATATTCCGGAATTTTGGGTCGTTACAATACTCCCCTCTTCAAAAGAATCTGTCCTCAGATTCTACTCTGAACCTCAGGGTTTGTTAAAGGAAGTATACTACGAAAATTAAAGTTCGTCATACAAGAATCGTGCAATTATTACATATATAATTAATTAAAACAAACAATTAGCATTTAAATTCAAATAGGCAAATACCAAGTAGTTTATACACAATATTCCAAATAAAACAAATCACAATTAAAATGAAAGAAATAACGAGAAATGGAAAGATAGCGATGCCGTCTAAGAATCGGATGCTCCAAAACTGGGCGGCATGCCAAGATGGCTCAGGTAGTTGGCGAGCTGCTCAGAGATGGACCTCTCCAGGTCGGAAATCTGCTCTCGGAGCTTGGTTTGGTTGCGTGGGGCCTCCTATCAGATTTCCTAAAGGTCGGCGTGAACCTCCTGTCTGAACTCCTGAAAGTCGGCCGACTGTTGATTCAGCCGTTCGGTGGTCTGCTTGCTGAAGGATGTGAAGCGGTCTCCCCAGATAGTCCACCTGTCAGTCTCCCACTGGTTTCAGGTCTCTGACTCCGATTGTTGATGCTGGGTCCACTGCTCCTCACTCAGTCTATCCTACTGTGAGGATCCAGCCTGGTGGTGTGTCAGGTAGTCGGTGTAGCCCAGCTGAAAGTGAGCCTCGTCGGCTCTAGGAGGATCAGGCACGTATGGAGCTTGTTGAGGATCGAAGCCTCCCGCTTCGTATAGTTGTTCGAGAATTTGCTCCTCAATCTCTTGTCGGTCCTCCTCAGAATGACCTCCTGCACGAATATCTTCTTCGTCATCGTCCTCGTCGCTTTCGGCGACGGCTTCCCCCGCTGCCATAGGCACGTAACTACCATGACGACCCTTTACTTTCCTACAAAGCTTCATTTGGACAAATTGCTTATAGGTAATGGTGGCGTCGTCTCGCCCTGCTGGGGCCAGTCGGTCAATTCCGGTTACACCAGCGCACTCTAGGATTGCGGTAATGTAGAACCCAATTCTTATCTTTCCTTTCGGGCGGGTGCCCATGTACTCCACGTATCTAAGGAAGAACATAATGCCGTTGACAAACTCTCTTCGGATCGCGCAATCCAAAAGATAAAGTTCATCTAAGTTGATAGAACCGTACTATCCCCAAGAGCAAAAACGGTGCATGAGAGGAATCGGTGGAAGGTCCTCAAGGCTTGGTTGATGAGGTCAGTTGCCTTCGATTTTCCTTGTTTAAAGGACCTTCTAGAAGTGGAGACATGTCTCCACGCTTCGGCTTCGGACCATCCTACCTCTCGGCTCATCATCCCACGAATGGGTAGTCTGAAATGTGTTGTTAGTTGCGGAAGAGTAAGCTCATACTCCTCGTTGAACGCCCAAAATTCAATCTTGAACGGTAGCTCGGGATCGTTTTGATGAGGGGTTAATTGAAGTGTTGCAATGAATTCGTAGACGAGCCGTGGGTACGAATTCCTTCTAGAGTCTAAGAATGTGGTCCAACCCACATCCTCGATGTATCGAGCTACTCTGGGGCCGAGTCCCAAACTCCCCAAAACGTCTACGTCCAGGAATTTGGTGGAGAGAACCGGGCGGTCATACATTCGGCGAAAAACCTTAGCTTGAATGGAATTTGGAATTTCCACATCGAGACGAAGCGGGGATGAAGGGTCATCTTGCCTCCTCCTTCGTCAACAACCTTCGACGGCCATGTGAGAAGGTTGTTTGAAGCTTGCTTGGTTGAATTTGGTGAAATTCCTCACTCGGGAATTTTGTCGAACACTTGGCGGGCGTCTATTTTGAGCAGCGATTTGTGCACGATCGGTTCGACGGATCGTCCCCAAAATCCAACTAATGAAAATGCGTAGTGAGAGCAAGGTACCTTCCAATTTACGAAGATCCGACGGCCGGATCGAAAGTTACGAGCTTGCAAAGTGGAGAGGATGAAATTGGGAAAATTTGGGGGAAATTTTCTGTTGCTGGGCGAGAGAAAAATTCGGGTTGAAAGTTTCTGCAAGTTTCTGTTCCCGTATGGGTTTAAAAATAGTGAAAGGGGCCTGCACGGCCTGACGCACGGGCGTGCGCAGGACCGTTTGCAACAGTTCGTCCGGTTCAGCGGTTCAAACGCTGAACTGGTCTGTACGGTCTTGAGCTGGGCGCACCGGCTTCGCCAAGACAGTGAGTAGGCGCATGCAAGCGCTCCTGCATCGAAATAAAAGCACAAAAATTACTAAAATACCCCGGATTTAATCCGGAGTTCAACCAAACAACAAATACATTATAACACGCAATTAATAAATTAAAATACGAGAATTATGGATGGTATGAACATGCATGGTACCTTTATTCCGAGAGATGAAGTCCGGCCTAGCCTTCCTTTTCCTTTATTCCGTGTCTTGGCTCGAGTCCTTTGATCCCGGTAGTTTTCTTTACTCCTTCAGTTGCCTCTGCCCTTGTTGGGGCAATGGTCGATGAGGTGACTGGGGGCTCCACATATTAGGTACAGTCGAAGTCTTCTCCTACACACCTCGGCGGTGTGATTCGGTTTCCGGTAGTACGTGCAGAGAATGATACTTCCACTTAATCTGCTAGTCGTCGTCCCTTCACTGTGAGTAAAGACAACCGCTGGAGCTCCTGACTCATAGGGTTGGTTCTCCGAGGTGATTAGTCAGGGCACCTCTAGCGCTCATTGTGAATTCTGCTTTAGCCCGTAAAGCTTGGTCGACAGCCTCTGCATAAGAACAGTAGCCGAGTCCGATGAGAATCTGACGGATTTCAGGTCTCAACCAGGATATAAATCTTGCGGCTCTGTTCCTATGGTCCGGCTCCAAGTTGGGAGAATAGTTGGTCAGGTAGGCGAACCTAGCCTTGTATTCGGTCACGCTCTCCCCTCCTTGGGCTATTTCTATATCTCCCATCGGATATGGGTACGAAGAAGCTGGAGCAGTCTGGAGTGGTGGTAGTGGCGGGTCTGATCGGGCTTTCTTGCGTGGCATACCTGTGTTCACAACTATTAGGCAAAATATGTGCATGTCTTGTAAGAAATGATGCCAACAACTTATAAACACATAAGGCATGCTCGACACTCAACAAAACCCTATCGACACACAACTACGACAGACCAAACCAAGTAAAACACACAAAGAGTTCCATGATCGACTCGCGTTACATCTTCCTTAGTACAAAAATTCATAAAAGATTGCCAGTTGGTTAATTAAGCCAACCGTAATCGTCTACAATTTTAAGCACCAAGATGGGACGAACACTCGTCAAAACACGAACTCGACACGGACTAACACAACTCAAAAGACACAAAACACAAGACAGACGAGATACTAGAGCTTTCAGTTCCCTTTTAGAAACCTAGGCTCTGATACCACTGACTGCAGCGCCCCTTCCTATAGGAGGAGAAAGGACACCACATCCGCACCGAGACGAACTCCCAAATAAGGTAAATGTACCACATTTAAAAATCCATCTCGGAGAACGGCAAGCACTCAATCTATACCGGCAACAACGACCCTAGTCCAACAACAACAACAAATATAATGACAGAGTGCGGAAGCTTAAATAAACATCAATTAAACATTTAAAGCCACACGGGGAAGCAATCAACAATTATCCATACTCAACATTTCATAATCATAATCAAATCTCAATAATTCATCAATATATATCCATTCTACCTAAAATCCAATTCAATTCGAATAAATAAAGACAGACTATTGTTGGACACTACCGACAATACCAAGGACACGAAGACCAAGACTCACGACCCGCTGTTGCCCACCGACATGAGAGGTGACAACGCCACCTGTCGACCTGAAGTAAGAATTAAAATAACGAGTATAAACGATACTCAGTGAAGGTAAAGAGGGAACAAGTACGAGCCACGCTTCCGGGTTTTGAATATATATATATATATATATATATATATATATATATATATATATACGAAAAATACGTGTGCAGAATTGATGAAAGTCCGGAATGTGCTTCGACTTGCATTAACAACAATTAATAAGCAATACGGTAATGACAATAAAGCATAAATAAAAGAAAGTAATTATCCCAACGAGAATGGGCCTGTTCCTCCTTATAACCCCTTCATGTCATTATAAAACTCCATCTCCTGTGTCTGACCCCATAGTGCGACCATGGGCGACGAATTGAATTTTAGGAAAACGTGCAATGAATGCAATGCCCACCATCTCTCCCAACCGTGCCTATCAACTCCTGACGGGGCACGATTGACGCTTAGTTTTGGGAAAAGTACCTCGGGCAACACCCTGGACGCTCGTCCCCAAGTGAGATCCTCGAATACCCTCCTGGGCCCTCATTAAAAGAAAAGTCCACAATTTTGCTTGTGTTCAAGAAACAATATAAGTTGAAATCCAGACGGGCATTTAGGCAAGGGTGTGACGACAAAGGGGGTGACTATAAGTTTCATACGTGTCGGGAAGCACTAGCGCCCTCCCCTAACGACTTCCCTCATAGACCCAACCGAGGTCAAAGCGTCACGTTTAAAATAAAGAGTTTTACTTGCCTCTTGAAAACAAAACGATTTAGATATACTTATAGGTATAAGTTGATATCAAACCATTTGTTATTAAAATCATGAAGATATAATTAAATATGTAATAGATATACAAGAATGAGAAATCAAATCGATATGAGCACGTAAGGGTAGTTCGCAATAAGTAAAAGAAATCCTTACTCCAGTTGAAAGCATTTTAAAACCCTGACCTAGAAGCACGGGAACGACACGACAACTCAAGCAATTCCTCGAAAGAACAGCCTGAAACTGACAGACGATAAAACCAAACAAGACAAGACACGGCACACGACTTTCATGGGATTACAACACATGAACGACCAATTAATGTCACGAAACAATTAAAATTACAAGTAAAATACAATTAAATCAATTAAATGGAAAGTGCGAAATTAACGATGCTAAACATGCTCAATTGAAATTCTAAGTGTACATTCATGCATAATATAACATAAGGAAGCACTCATGCGATTTTCAGATCATTCGAACAACATTCAAAAATTGGGGAAAAAGTCCTAAACGAAAAAGGCTCGATTCAAGGCCCGAACGAGGTCGGAATTTTGAAAACCTTATGAAATATTCATCCTTGAATCATATGGAAGCTATAGGTGAAAACGGCACGATTTTAGGAGGTCGTATGCAAAAAGTCGACTTTTATTTTTGGCAAATTGACCACATTACCGTGAGCAACTATGGAAAAAGGCTGAAATTTTGGCTAAGGCATTCGCACGGGCTAATGCACGGCCTTGCGCACGGTCTTGAGCACACACTCAAGACCGTGCAAGCTAATAGAGGTGCGGACTGGCTTGCGCACCAGGGTGCGCAGGCTGGTGCAGGCTTACAGGGGAACGCACCAGCTTGCGTCGGTCTTGCCAAGACCGTGCGTTGGGCCGTGCGGTTCAAGTTTCAGGTGCAGAAAAACGCAATTTAAAGGTTTTCACGATGGTTTCGTCCTAAATTCAACCAAGGCGAGTTCTATAGCTAAAATCAACACATAAAATTAACACTCATGCATTATACACATTAATAGCTACCATTTGCTCCAAACTACACTAAAAATGGTAAACTCTAACCTACTGTAACGCCCCGTTATTTTCCGAGGTACGTTAGTCGATTATTTATAAATAATTGTGAATTATTTGAATTTATATGAATTATGTGATTTGTGGGATTATTGGTGAATTTTAGTAATTCCGCCTTTTCGGAAATTCTAGCCTCGTATTGTTATCGAGGGCTAAATTTGGGTCATTTTGACTGTAATATCGATTAATTTCGATAAGTCGACCTTTTAGCCCGAAATAATAATTTTTGGTATTCACGGACTGGCTCGAGGTTGAGCCGGTATTCTTTTCTTTGCTTTTGACTTTCACGTCACTCATCTTTCTCACTTCTCACTTTCAATTTTTACAACACATTATCATCTCTCTCTCTCAACTCACGGCAGGAGCAAGAAACCTAGCTTTTACAACTTCTCAATCCTTAAGTCTCAAGCTTTTATACTTCATATTGAGTTGGGGGGAGCAACAAGGAAGCACTTGCAACTTGTAGCTTTTCCATAGAAGCTTTCATCTACTTTCTTTCACCACTTTTCTTCTCTCTGAGGTAAGATGGATATATATGAATTTCTTGAATTCTAGTTAATTATTGGTGGATTAGATGATGATATATGATGGAATACATGTTTATTGCGTACTTGAGAGCATGAAATAGCATAAAACTCCATTTCCTCCATGAACCTCCATTAACACATTTAAGCTTTGATGGGTTTATTTGTAATTCATGATTCATTGCTCGTTTCTCCCGTTTTCTTGAGGCTTTAATGTTAGTTGATCATCATAAACATGTTGCTAGAGTTATAGGATGATTGGGAAAAAAAAAAAAAAACGAGTTTTGATCCAAAATTCAGAAAATTTCCGCGGATAAACAGTACTTGCTACAGTGCCGTGAACAGTAACGTTAGGGACTGCATGTTTTGGTTTTTTTTAAACTCGCCACGAACCTCATTTTTTCTCGATTCTTTTACTTCCATTGTTCTTAGAATGTCTTTAAAACATGAAATATGTTGAGTTTATAATTTTTGGACATGTTCGGGTTTTGAATAGTGTTTAGGGGGTTACTTTTGGTAATTTTTCCAAACTTTTGGAAATGCTTCCCCAAGCTTCTATATGACTTGTGTAACGCCCCGAAAATCCGAATAATTAATTTGGTATGTCCGAATCGAATATTTGTGTAATTTAATATTTATTTGATATTTATTATGTAATTTTAGAATTTATTTCGTATATGATTGAAGTTATGTATTTAATTTACAAATCGTCAATGTGCGTTTAATAATATGAATTTTGACTGTAATTACATGTTATTTGGACATCGTGAGATTTCGAACTTATTTTGCAAAATTACGACTTTGCCCCTTCGGTTTCTAAACCTTAGTCAATTTGACTAAGTCAATCTCTCTCTCTCTCACATTACCATTCACGCACAAACAAGAGAGAAAAAGAGAAGAAAGAAAAAGAGAGAAAAGAGAAGAAAGAAGAAAGATTCCAACGATTGTCCCGACTCCGATTCCCGACGAATTCTCGATCCGTTTTCGTCTACGAACTCCTCGCGATCTCATCTACGAGTAAGCTCTCACGAAATTTTTCGATTAATGCCTTCATTACTTCGATTTTTGGATTTTTGATAATAGTTATAGAATTTAGGTTTTATATGATTTTGATAGAAAATGTGGATGGATTTTCGTGTTTATCGTTTCTATATGAAGCATATATGTTGTAGATGATTATATGTGAGAATTAGGGTTTAATTTGCATGATTTAGTGATTATATGTTGGATTAGGGTTTGATTTTCGCGAGATTTTTGAGCTTCTGCTTGTTCTGCGATTTTGGATCGCACACGGCCTGTTGCACACGGCCTTGAGGCCGTGTGCATGAGACCGTGTGCGAAGGATGAATTGCGCACGGGCTGTGCACACGGCCTTGAGGCCGTGTGCATGAGGCCGTGCGTGTTGCATGTTTGTGCACGGCCTTGCCACACGGCCGTGCACAAGGCCGTGTGGAAGGCTCGAACAGTACCCTGACCTTCTGTAAGTCAGGGTACAAAATTGGCCTACGGGTCCCGCTTCGGCTCGTCTTTTCCGAATTCTTTCTTCGCTCGTGTATTTGATATGTATGATATAGATAGGAATTGCATGATTTATGAATTTACGACATGTTCGGGTATGTGAATAGTGCATTTTAAGTTTTCGTTAAATTTTCTAACTTTTGCATGTGAAGTCCGATTTTTCCGAAATTCGAATGCATGCTTCTTTATGATATTCTAAGCATCTCTGTAAAGTTTCGTTGCATTTGGAATTGATTTACATTTTTAAATTTGCGATTTACTCCGTTTTCGTTTGAGAATTTGAACCTAAGTGATTTATTTAATTGTATAACGTGCTTCTATGTGTTTTAATTCTTTCGTATAAGCCGTGCGTCGTCTTTAGTCTTATTTGGTTGTGTCTTGGTATTTTGCAGATGATACTCCTATGGAGTAGCGCCGGTTCTTGCTCCTTTTGTTCATTTTGCATAGCCAGGTGAGGCTTTCTTTTTCTGATTCCAGTATTACTACGTATATATATATATAAATAAGCCTCTCCCGATATAAGCCACGTTTATGTTTTGTTTTCACACCGTTTATATATATACTTAGTAGATACTTATGATTATTATGTTCATCTGATTTATCGAAACTTATTTGATATGAAAAAGTATTACGTATAGTCTTCGAAATGTTTACGAAAGAGACATGTAAAACCTTTTTGTTTCTAAGGCGAACTTTGGCCTTCGGCCTCGCATATGACATGTCTCGAACGGTCTTTTGGCCACCCCGAAATGTTTGAAAAGCGAGTTATGAAATGTTTGCATGATCGTTTGGGCCCGGAGTAAGAGCGATAGGACGAAGTCGGTGGACGTCGGGTCTACGGCGTAAATCCTATGGTTTCCTCCATTTGGGAGCTCGGGGTGAGGCCGGAGTGGCAGCCCTTTGAGTACCTGAGTTATTCTAGTAAGTTTCGCGTAGTTCGGATTTAGCGGTCCGTCTACATTGGAGGAATAAGGGTGGTTTCCGGTTTTTATGTTTGGTTATTGGAGTTCAGGGCTCGACTCGCCGAGTCATAAGATATGTTTTGTTTTATGTTAAATCACCACCCGATTACGAAAACCTTTCTTTTATGTTGGTTTCTTTTAATTTAAAATTGGTGATTTATTTTCCGTTTTGTTATATACCTTATTATTCCCTCCTCACTTAGTCGTTTGACTAACCCCCTCTGTTTTACCCCTGTACTGGTTTCAGGATACTAGGCGGGATCTGCGTCGTCGTCGTCGCGTCTTAGAGTTGCATTCTTTTTGCTCATGTATAACTCTCATTCAGTATGGCTATGATTTAAGTCTTTTGATTTTAGGATTTATTAGAATGTATTCGGGATTTTTGTATATCGAACCCGTTATTATATAATTATCGGGATATTGTATCGAACCCGTTTGTTATTTAATTAAGTGAATTTCGTTAGCTTTGGTGGGCTTTTATAATTGTGCAATTTATTATGCTTTAATGTTTGATTTATTTCGCTTCCGCACTTCTGTCTCGTTGTTTATTTAAAACCCCGCCTAGTAATTGAGTAAATGCTTGCCGTTCGCCGGGTTTCGATTCGGGTCGGATCCCATTCCGGCTTCGGGTCGGGTCTCGGTGCGGGGCGTGCGTTACCCGTTTGGGGCGCCCGCTACAACTTGTATGCCTTCTTTGCTCAATATTATAAGCTTCTAATGTGTCTAAATGCATTTATACCTGATTTACCATTTTATGAGCATGTTTTGCATTTTCGTTAAAGCCGTTCGTCTTTTTGGTTGGGTTGTCGAGTCGTGTCTTACCTCGAGGTCCTGTGTGTTACAGGTGGGAACCAAGAGGCTAAGAATTAGATCGTCGAGCCTTCCTTTTGTCAGCTTTCAGCCTACAGGTGAGGATTTAAAATCTTTTAACTGGAGCATTGAACAAATATTTGCTAAAATCATCCCCTTTTTATATTTCATTTATATGCTTTGCCGATATTTGAGATAAAAGGATTCGATAGCAAATGATATATATGTATTTTGCCAAAATAATTGTAAAATAGAGACAAGTAAACGGTTTTTGATTTATAAAGTAACTTTTGGTCACGGGATACGCGCGTATGCCTTGGAATTGCTCGGCAAAGTGGCGGAAACCCTAGACGGTTACATTTCTTGTCTCGAACGACCCCTTTTGGTCAATTTGCTCCTTTGCTCGAGAAAGAGAAAGGAGAACTAAGTGTTTTACAAAACGAGAAGTTATTACCTTTAACCCCAGTGAGGACGCTCATGGGTGTATTTGGGCCCGGATTATGTAGTTGGTGGAGACCCGGAGACGTGCGTCTAGGGTGAAGCCCAGGCATAATCCATAGATTGTGAAGGGTTTAGCAACCCGACGGACAATCGAAGGGTATTACTTGTGGCTAGTCGGAGGTAGTCTAGCCGAGGTAATACTTACACCGGTTACGGTTATGGCAAAGATCTTGAGTTGCTACTTGATATGCCAATGGTGTTTGGATTTCAAATCATCTAAAATGATATTTATTTGGGAGTTATAAGGAGATGGCCCGTTCTCGCCGGGAATAAAACGATTCATAAACACTTTTGCTTTTATATTTAATTCCCAAGGCTTTGATGAATTGTAAATAGAATGTTTCGCCATAAGATTCATGTCTATCAAACCAAAGCAAGGAATTAAATAAGCTTTTAAATATTACGTATATCCCCCTTCCTCACTGAGTTCGTTTAACTCACCCTCTTTTGGTTCGTGCTTCAGGTTAGAAGTTCGACCGTCCATGGTCGATTACTGGCAGCAGCAGTCGTAGGCTTTTGAGTCTCTGTTTCGGTCCCTTTGTATTTACTTTTGTGCGAGATCGATACATTATGACTTGAATTACATGTTAAGTTGAATTATGTTGTACATATTCGAAGATACATGTTTTATGAATTTGTGAACGAATTATATATGACTTGGATGTAATTGGAGCCTTTGATGGGCGTATATATGATATTACTCCTTCTACGTTATTGCTTCCGCATTATTGTTGTTTTGCACCTTGTTGGGAATTGCTGTTGCCAGGTTGTGGAATCCCGTTGTCCGGGGTGGGTTTTCGAGTTGAGGTCTCTAACCGTCACTCGGGGGCTCGTTTCGGTCCGGGGGTTGTGATGTAGGGGCGTCACACCTACAAACCCATCAAAATAACAAATATTCAAACTTAACAAAATGTTAACAAAACGAAGGATTTAATGGATGAAATGAAATGGGGAAAGAAGGTTACCAGTAGAGAATCGAACGAGGATTGTATAGTTGGTCTCGGAATCTCGATTGATCGAGCGACGGATTCAGGATGGGATTTTCTTCCTTCTCCTTCCTTCTTCGTCCTTTCTCCTTCTCTTCTCTCTCTCTCTCTCTCGATTTTGGGTGTGTGAGCAAGAGTGTGCAAGAGGGGGTGCATAAGGGTGTGCAAGTGTGTTCAAGAGAGTGCAAGTGTGTTCAAGGGGGTGTGGGGTTCGATTGAGATTAAAATAAATTCGAGGGGTAGAAAAGGTGATTATAAAAGGTTAAGGATTGGAGAATAAAATAGAATAGATTAAAATTAGCTAAAGAAGCTAATCTTTTCATTTAAGATTCAACGAAGTGTCGAATAATTATTCCGAAAATATATTCCGAAATTTTGGATCGTTACAGAAAATATGGTTTATATTAATTCAAATCGGTAATTACACAATTCATTACAAAGTCGAGAATATCACCCAAGCCAACCCAGGCGTAAGCCGCATTCTTAGCTAATTCGTGTGCTACAATATTAGCTTTACGATGAACAAAATTAAAAGTACAAGAGATAAAATTCCGAGCTAAAGTCAGTGGCGGAGCCAGGAATTTAATCCAGGGGGGTCGACCAAAGCATAATATATACTAAAGAAAAAAAAAACAAGTAAAATTCAACTAATTTTTTAATAAGTACTTACAAGTTTGTATCTCACAAATGTCCACGTCGGCTACCCATATTTTGAAAATGGGGCATAATCAAATCATTCGAAACACTGTCAAATATATCCTTTTTAATATATGTAACCAAACAATCATTCAACCATTCGTTTCCTCAACCTGTTTTTGATGTAGTTTATCGCAGAAAATGCTCTTTCCACTGTAGCTATTGCAACTGGTAGAATTAAAGTCAATTTTAGAAGTAAGTATCGAAGTGGATATACATCATTTCTCTTTGTCTCCACCAATTTTCAAGCAAGATCACCAATCCCTTTCAATTCAGAGAAGTCTTCATCCGATTTCATATCAATAATATAGTTCTCAAGTGTATTTCCAAGTATTGATATTTTCACATTAGGGAAGTCTACCGGATAAAAATTTGGCCAACTGAATTAGACTCTCTTTGTTGAAAGAGGAAAATAAATCATCAGGACTCAAGCAGGCTAAACAAGTAAGCAACGTTTAGTTTACCTCTGTAAAACGATTATTCATTTCTTGAAGTTGCATATCAATTACTTGATTAAAAATCTCTACTCGAAATCGATGTGTATTAGTAATTTATTGAGTTTTTCGTCGAGATCTTCCATGAACCTTAAAAACATCATCCATCTTGGAGATTGAAATGTTATGAACTCCACAAAATAAGACAACATTATCCAATAAAGACTCCCACCCTTCATCTCTAACATTTTGTAGCCTTATCTTGCACACTTTCACTTGCTTCATAGCATTTACAATATCTTGGTCTTTTCTTTGCTAAAGTTGAGATAGTTCATTCGTCACTCCCAAAATTACTTTCATCAATACGAACTAAAAGAAAACTCAAAAGACTGCAAATAATCTATCAAGACATGTGCTTCAGCTCTTTTTTCTGGAATTAATCCCTCTTCTTCGATATTCTCAAGCACATCACACACAGTAGAATACAAATCAAGTAAATTTAAAATTGATTCATAGTCTGAACCCCAACGACTGTCACTGGGTCTTTTCAAAGTTGTTTCTTGATTTAGCCCACAACCACTTTCAATCTCACCATTTTGTAATGCTTGATACACCTTTATAGCTTGTGTCTCATGGACCTTGTCACGGCGTTTGCAAGATGCTCTAACCACATTAACAATAGTTGATGTCAAATTAAAAAATAAAGCAATGTCAACATGATTTTTAGCAACTGCTACAAGAGTCAACTGAAGCTAATGAGCAAAACAATGAATGTAATGTGCCTCTGGATTTTCTTTCATAATCAAACTTTTAAGACCGTTGATTTCTCCTCACATATTACTTGCACCATCATATCCTTGTCCACGTACTCTTGATAAACTAAGACCAAACTTTGAAAGAAAATTCTCTATTGCATCCTTAAGCAATAATGTAGTTGTTTCTGTAGCATGTGCAATTCCAAGTAGTCTTCCCATGATAAACCCCCTCTGATGAACATAACGCAAAGCCAGGGCCATTTGCTCTTTACCAGACAAATCTCGAGATTCATTTACTAATATTCCAAAACAATCATCACCAAGTTCCTTAATAATTATATTAATTGTTTCAATAGCAGCAACACTAACAATATCTTTCTGAATATCAGGTGATGTCAATTTCAAATTCTTTTGAATCCTTCCAACAACAACCACATTTGTGATTTCATTATGATTGGCAAGAAAATTAAGGAGTTCAATAAAATTACCACTGTTACTTAAATTTTCTGATTCATCATGACCATGGAAAGTTAGATCTTGCCGCAAGAAAAATCTAATACAATCAATTGATGCAAGTAGCTTAATACGATACTCCTTCTTCAACTCATCGCTTTGCCTATTGAAAGCATAATAAATATGTTGGTCTTATTTCATCAAATCAGAATACTTTTTTCAATCTTGATTATGTGTACTGTTGGTTTCTCCAACATGTTTCTTAAATCCATATACCTTATTCCAAGCTTTAAAGCGAACACCAACGAAAGATTCACCCCTAGCTTATTTTCCGGCATCTTGTTTTAACAAATAACAAAACAAGCAATTTGCGGCATCCTCTGTAACGCCCCAAAAATCCGAATTATAATCCGGTATGTCCGAATCGGGTATTTGCGCAATTTATTATTTTATTTGATATTTATTATGAGATTTTAGAATAATTTCGTAAATGAATGAATTTCTATATTTAAATTACGAATTGTCAATGTGCGTTTAACTATATGAATTTTGACTGTAATTATGTATTATTTGGACAACATGAGTTTTCAATCTTATTTTGCAAAATTACGAATTTGCCCCTTCGATTTTTAAACCCTAGTCAAACTTTGGACTAAGTCTCATCACCCTCTCTCTTCCCTCACTCTCGTGCAACACCAAGGAAGAAAGAAAAGAAAAGAAAGAAAAAGAGAAAGAGAAGGAAGAAGGTTCAAACGATCGTCCCGACCCCCATTTCCCGACCGATTTTCAAACCGTTTACGCCTACGAACTCCTCACGATCTCTTCTACGAGTAAGCCTTTCACGATTTTCTCATTTAATGCCTCATATGCTTCAGTTTTCTAGTTTTTGTAAATATTTGAATGATTTAGGGTTTATGTGATTTCGAGAGAATTTATTGATGGATTTTCGTGTTTTTGGATCCTATGTGTAGCTTATATGTTGTAGATCACTATATGTAAATATAAGGGCGTGATTTGCATGTTTAGATGATTAAATGTTGGATTTAGGATTGATTTCGCGTAATGGGTTTGCTGTTTTGCGCGTCTGCTCCTTTCTGATATGCACGGGCTTGACACACGGCCGTGGCAAGCCCGTGTGAGGGCACACGGCCCCCTGCACGCCTGTGTAGGAGGCCGTGCGTGTTGTTGAAGCCAGCATGGGCTCTCTACACGGCGTGTAGAGAGGCCGTGCGAACTCCCTTGGGCTGCACGGCCGTGCTTGAGCCCGTGTGGCCCGTTTGAACAGGGCCCTGACCTTCTGTAAGTCAGGGCCAATTTTGGCCTACGGGTCCCTTCGAGGCTCGTCTTTTCCGAATTATTTCTTCACTCATGTATTCGATATATATGAAATAGATATGAATTGCATGATTTACGAATTTATAACATGTTCGGGATTTTAATTACGCGTTTTAAGTTTTCGTCAAATTTTCTAACTTTTGCATATGAAGTCCGATTTTCCCGAAATTCGAATGCATACTCCTTTATGATATTTAAAGTATGTTCGTAAAGTTTCATTGCATTTGGAATTGATTTGCATTTTTGAATTCACGAATTTCTCCGTTTATGCTTGATAATTTGAACTTAAGTGCTTGATTTGATTGTTTAACGTGCTTCTATGTGTTTTAATATTTTCGTATAAGCCATGCATCGTCGTTAGTCTTATTTGGTTGTGTCTTGGTATTTTTGCAGATGATACTCCCGTGGAGTAGCGCCGGTTCTTGCTTTTGCTCTTATTTTGTATAGCCAACAGGTGAGGCTTTCCGTTTCTGATTCCAGTACTATTATGTATATATATAAATAAGCCTCTCCCGATATAAGCCATGTTTACGTTTTGTTTTCACACCGTTTCAATATATATACTTAGTAAATATTTAGGCGTATTATGTTTATTCGATTTATCGAAAATGTTTTGATATGAAAAGGTACTACGTATATTCTTTCAAACGTTTGCAAAAGAGACATGTAAAACCTCTTTAATTGCTAAGGCGAACTTTGGCCTTCAGCCTCGCATATGACATGTCTCAAACGGTCTTTTGGCCAACCCGATATGATTTGAAAAGCGAGTTATGAACTGTATGTATGTATGTGTGGGCCCGGAGTCAGGATGATAGGACGAAGTTGGTAGGCATCGGGTCTACGGCGGAAATCCTATGGTTCCCTCCACCTTTGGGAGCTCGGGGTGAGGCCGGAGTGGCAGCCCTTTGAGTACCTGAGTTATCGTAAGATATGTTATGTGTAGTTCGGATTTAGCGGTCCGTCTACATTGGAGGAATAAGGGTGGTTTCCCGTTTTATGTTTGGAAATTGGAGTTAAGGGCTCGACTCACCGAGTCATATGATATGTTATGTTTTATGCTAAATCACCACCCGTTTACAAAAACCTTTCTTTTATGTTGATTTCTTTTAAGCTTAAAAATGGTGATTTATTTCCGTTTTATAATATACATTATTATTCCCTCCTCACTTAGTCGTTTGACTAACCCCTCTCTGTTTCACCCCTGTATTGGTTTCAGGATACTAGGCGGGATTTGATCGTCATCGTAGTCGTCGTCATTAGAGTTGCATTTATTTTGCTCATCTATAACACTATTCCCGTTTGGTTAATATTTATGTTTATGATAGTATGATTTTATTTATGTTTATGATATTAGGATTTTATTTATGTAGTATTCGGGATTATATGTTGAACCCGTTATTATCTATTGTCGGGATATTGTATCGAACCCGTTTATTATTTATTTAATTAAAATTTCATTGGCCTTGGTGGGCTTTAATAGTTGTGCAATTATTATAATTTATTGTTTTGTTTAATTTCATTTCCGCACCTCTGTTCGTTTTCTTTCGTTTTTGAAATCCCCGCCTAGTCATTGAGTAAATGTGTGCCGTTCGCCGGGTTTCGATTCGGGTTGGATTCCATTTTGGTTCCGGGTCGGGGCTCGGCGCGGGGCGTGCGTTACCCGTTTGGGGCGCCCGCTACAGTTGGTATCAGAGGTTCTTTGGTCCAATGGCCTAAGCTCTGAATCGTCGTGTTTTGTTTGTTTTGTCAGTCGTTGTGTGCCGGTGTAACTTAGGGAATTGCACTCTCTAGTGTTCAAGAACGCTTAGTGTTTGAATTGTGATGGATCATTGTTGGATGATCAACAACAAAAGATCTTTTACAAAAACACTGGGATGGGCTTGGATATAGGTGGATGTGAAACTCAAGGTTGTACTTGCCATGCCTGATTGTCTGTCGTGTCCGGTTGTGTCTAGGTCGTACGGCTTAGGACTACTGTGGAATTTGTGCAAATGTGCTAAGTGCTTATGTGAACTCTATCTGAACATTACTTGCCTATGTGTTTACAGCTTTGCATGCTCACTTACCTGTCATGCATAACTGCTATTGGCTTTACAGGATGCCTCCACGTCGTTGTCCATGTAGACAGCCCCCATCACCTCCGTTGACACCTCAGGCCGATACACCGATCCCAACCGCCAAGGGTTTCCCCTTTGGTTCGAAGAGGCCATTTGTTCCGTCTAGGTCCTCTTCTGGGAAGAAGCCGTTCAAGGCCCCCGTTCAGCCTGCTCCTCCCCGACCTCAGGGATATCCACGACCCGCCTGTGGATTCTGTAAGGGCCCGCATTTAGAGGCCAAATGTTGGAAGAAGAATGGACTGTGCTTATAGCGGGCGCCCCAAACGGGTAACGCACGCCCCGCACCGAGCCCCAATCCGAAGCCGAAATAGAAATCCGACCCTAAATTGAAAGCCGGCGAACGGCAAACCGATTTACTCAATCACTAGGCGAGACTTTTGTAAAAACAACTGACGAAAACAATGCGGGAGCGGAAGCAACAACCAAATTAAATTCCATATAACAACATTCAAAGCAGTAGCTCATTTGCACAAATAGTTAAAGCCCACCAAGGCTAGCGGAATTCACTTACTATAATATAATATAATAAACGGGTTCGATACAATATCCCGGTGATATACAAATACGGGTTCAATATATCAATCCCGATAACAATTACATATAACCTAATCATGAACTTAAGATAATCTAGAAAGGGACAATCACCGAAAAGAAAGAAAACCCGCGATACAAGACTGACGATGCCCACCTAGTTACCACCTGAAACAGATAAGGTTTAAAGCAGGGAGGGTTAGTCAAAAGACTAAGTGAGGGGAAAAACAAGGAAGTACATACATATTAGCATACGGAAATAAATCACCATTTTAACTTAAAAGAAAACAAACGTAAAAGAAGGGTTTTCATAAATATTCGGTGATTTATCATAACATAACATAGCGGGACATATCATATTGCTCGGCGAGTCGAGCCCTCAACTCCTCATATCATAACATAACATACCTGAAAACCATACCAACCTTATTCCTCCCATGTAGCAGAAGGACCGCTAAATCCAACTGCTCTATAGGCATATTAGCCTATTCCTCAGTTTGACACGAAGTCACCGTCACAGGAGCACAAAGGTTGCCACTCCGGCCTCACCCGTGCTCCTGGTAAACATGGAGCAAGCTACCGAACTCCACCGTAGACCCGCTGTCTATCCAGCTTCATCCGATCGCCATACTCCGGGCCCAGCTAACATTTCATACATATCATATCTCGCATTTTCATAACTATCATTTTCCTATTAAAATAGGAATCAAGACATTTCGGGGAGGGCCAAAAGGGCCGTTCGAGACAAACGATGTAACGGTAGGAAACGCAACCGGATGTTCCATCGTCTTGGGGGAGAAACCCGCCCTAACGACTTCACTCAACGAGAAGGTTTCCAAACCCAAAATTACATTTAAATCAAAACATAGTTCGCTTGTCTCTTTTTGAAAACATTTCGAAATCATATACATATTTTTCATTTAATATCAAATCCGTTGTTCTTAAACCTCATAAAGATAATAAGCATAAAGTATTTACTAAATATAGTAATACGGAATGAAAACATAAATTACACATGCGAGGCTTATTTAGTGAGGCTCAATAGTACATATCTACATAATACGGGATAACAATAGAAACCTCACCTGGCGACAACCCAAAAGAAAGCCCAAAACGGAAACGAGCAACCTAATCCACGAGAGTCGAACCTGCAACTGACAAACGACATAACCACGTAAGACATATGACGACGCACGGCTCATACGAAAGCATAGAAATACGTAAAAGCACGTTATACAATCACATAAAACACTTAGGTTCAATTATCAAACGAAAACGGAGTAATTCATAATTTAAAAATGCAATTCAAGCCCAAATGCAACGAAACTTTACGGACATGCTTAAATTATCATAAAGAAGTATGCATTCAAATTTCGGGAAAATTGGACTTCACATGCAAAAGTTAGAAAATTTAACGAAAACTTAAAACGCACTATACATACACCCGAACATGTTATAAATTCATAAAACATGCAATTCATATCTATATCATATATATCGAATACACGAGCGAAGAAATAATTCAGAAAAGACGAGCCACAGCGGGACCCGTAGGCCAAAACAGCCCCTGACTTACAGGAGGTCAGGGAGCTGTTCATGCCGGTCCACACGGGCTCATGCACACGGCCTTGAGGCCGTGTGCACCAAGACCGTGTGCACACCAAAGGGACACGCACGGCCTCTCTACAGGCCGTGTAGAGAGCCCGTGTAGAACCAATACGCACGGCCTCTCTACAGGCCGTGTAGAGAGCCCGTGCACATGCACACGGGCTTGCAACATCCCGTGTGCGTGCGATAACAGCAGAAAATTCACAGAAACTCGAAACCTTCGCAAATTCAATCCTAAATCCAACATTAAATCATCTAAACATGCAAATCCTTCCCTAATTATCACATATAATGTTCTACAACATATTAGCTACACATAGAAACAATAAACACGAAAATCCATCCATAAATTCTCTCAAAATCATATAAAACCTAATTCGTTCAACTATAAACAAAATCGAGAAATACGAGGCATAGGAGACATTAAACGAGAGGGATGTGAAAGACTTACTCGTAGAAGAGATCGTGAGGAGTTCGTAGGCGTAAGCGGTTCGAAAATCCGTCGAGAAACGGAGTCGGGATGATCGTTTGAAACTCCTTCTTCTTCCTTCTCCTTTTCTTTCTTTTCTTTCTTCTCCTTTGATGTTGTTTGCGTGAATGAGGTGAGAGGGAGAGATGTGAGACTTAGTCAATAATTGACTTGATTCGAGAAACGAAAGGGCATTTTTGTAATTTCGCAAGATAAGTTCGAAAACTCACATTGTCCAAATAACACATAATTACAGTCAAAATTCATATAATTAAATGCACATTGACAATTTGTGTTAAATATTAAAATTCACTCATATACGAAATTATTATAAAAATCATATAATAATTAATAAAATAAATAATGAATCGGTCAAGAAAAATCGATCCGAGTCCCCGGTTCATAATACGAATTTTCGGGGCATTACAATCACCCCTCCTTATGAGAATCTGGTCCCTAGATTCTATTGATTAGAGTTAAACAACTCTGGATGAAACTTACGCGTCATCATTCGAATCTCTGACGAAACTTCTTCGACTGTCTGATTCATTCAAGGGACTCGCTAGGAGATATTTCGCGGATTGCACAACTCCAAGCCTGTTCGGGGTTCTTGCAAGTAGCTTTTTAGTAGAACTTGAGCTATCACCATTTATTGTCGAAAGGCCTGAATCCGATCGACAACACCTTGGAGAAATCCCAGATAAACCTGTAACAGTAATTACCATCTTAAACCTCCAGTAGTCCGGACACGAAGTCCATGGTGAATCCGTTCCCAATCCCACATAGGGATATGTAGTAGTCATAGCTAACCCCTTAATCTTTGATACTCGGCTTTGATCTGCTGACGAGTCAAGTATCTCTTGACTTAATCGAGTAAGTCTCTTTATTTCGACCCCTCGAATCATGGGTCCGAGGCTTATATTGGGAAGTATTGGGGTTACCAACAAAAAGTTGAAACTTGGATTATTCTTCGCTCGAGTTGTCTGACTCGGGATCCATTCTTTTGCAGTCTTGGCATTTTAAATTCTTCAACCCAATTCGGACTGGTTCGCAAGGCTATAAATGAAATTATCCAAAATGATGGAAGTCCACTTCGGTTTAGCCTCAATTTTTGACATGCTCGTGATTTGGTTCAAAGTACCAACTACAATATTCGCTTTTCCCAAAGAACACCGATTCTTGCAATCTTAGTCCTCAAACATTTTCCATTAACGACATTGGGGTTGGTTCAACTCCTTCTGAGTTAACACTTGTTAAACTCTCATAATCTGTAGGGATGTCAACAAATTCCATAAGAGACAGTGGCGACGCTTCAGCCAATCCTCTCCTACAGTAACTAGTGCAATGTCAAGAGGGGCAACTTTCTGGTTGATTTAGCTTCCCGAGCATGAGCTATAGTTTCTTCATTAGTACCATTCACCAATTCAACCTTTCAGGTGACGCATTCTCACTCACGCCGATTCCTTCAGAATCCCTTGAGCAGGGTTAATATTGAGGTTGCAGTTAATCACTTCTCGACTCCTAAGAACAAGTCTTACAAAGATCGTCCATTCGAGTTCGTTTTCTTTCCTGTTGACTCAAGCAACAGGGTTGCAAGCTTAGAGAAATTCCACTCGAAGTCTTAGCTTGTTCCCATTCCAGCACTGTTCAAATCCTAAAAGATTCTTCTTCAGACATACGGATTCAAGACGTCTACATCAGGCACTGAAAGCTATCTTCAGAACATATTCGTCTCGAGCACAAAGCTGATGATACCCTAATCAAAGGTTGTTCAGACAAAATCCTCAATCTCAAAGCATATCGGACATTTCTTCATCGACGGTAGAGAATACTTGCCTTTGTTAATATTCTGTGCAATTCTCGGTGAACAATACACACAGGAAGTGCACTGTCTTCTTTCTCTACAAGCAACGTTGGAGTACCCCAGATCAAGACACTCGTTCGGGCACATTCAAGGGAGGGAAGTTCATCAAGTCGGTTCTTCGATTCAGTCAGATCGGCAGCACCCATTCGGTTAGACGACTTCGATCTCGGTTCGACTTCTTAGAGTTAGATCTATCACAAACCATCCATTCCTATCTGATCGCAAGAGCTCTCAGATTCTCGGGAAGTACGTCTGTGAATTCTATGATCAACTTGGTTCTCTGGACTTACTCAAGTCCAAGATAATCCTTTGCTGGCAGCTCGGTCAAATCTGCTGCTAACGGCTCCTTCGGTGATAAACGGCAGCACGCGCACAAATCATAATTGTCCTCCAATCCGCCAACGAAAATAAACGAGAAACACGCAAAGAATTCAACAGGCGCACGCGCAAGGACGTCAATGAAAAGCGCAACAAGTGAGTGTAAACCACTCGAATGATGAAATGCAGGTATGGAACGACAATTTATATATTGTACCTTGCACCGAAGCATTCGGATCTAAGTTTTCCTCGACTGTCTCGATCTTCTCTTCCTCGTGCAATTTGCGCGGAAATGGAAGTGACTTCCACATGAGAAGCAACGTCCAGCTTTCTTTCGGCATTCTGACTCTTGATGGTCTCTTTGGCAAAAGCTACATACGGGTCGTAGGGCTCCCTGCGATTGGGGAGGTGCATTCTGCTTCGATGAAGACACTTGGGAGGTCTTCTTTCCGAAAGATGGCCCTGAAGGTGTAAATGGCCTCTTAGAACTCGCTGGAGGGTACTGGACGGTAGTAGTGGCAAGAATAGGACTCGGTCCCATTAGGCTGAGTTCAGACTCAACATGCAGGGCCATTTCCACTGCGTCGGTATAACATTGATGTCGTACCACCATCATAGCCTTCCTGATCTCGTAAGTCAATCCCTCTACAAACTGGCGAGTCTTCCTCTGCTCGTCGGCAACCATATATGGGCAATGCTTAATAAGGCGAGAGAAGTGTGCCTCGTACTGACCAACTGAAGATGTGTTCTGTTTGAGAGCCAGAAATTCCCTTTCGCGTTGCTGACGAACAACCCACGGAATGTACTTGGCCCGAAACTCAGTCAAGAACTGATCCCAAGTCGGGACTACATGCTCGCGTGTCCATCTTTGCTCAATCTGTTTCCACCAATCCTGTGCGGCTCCAACCATCAGATAGATTGCATACTCGACTCTCTGAGGGTCCGGATATTCCATTATTCTGTAAATCTTTTCCAGGGCCGATATCCATGCCTCGGCAATAGCGTCATCCGGGGAACCTTCAAACTGTGGTGGTTCAAATCTGAGAAATTGGGCCCACGCTTCCTGCTCAGCGTTTCCTTTAGGGGCATGAGCGATGAACTGTCTTAATGTTTCCGCAAATTCGGCTGAAGTCGGTGTATCGGTCTGAGGTGCCAATGGAGATGATGAGAGCGGTTTACGTGTACGACGACGTGGAGGCATCCTGCAAAGCCAATAGCAAATATGCATGACAGGTAAGTGAGTATGCAAAGCTGTAAGCACGTAGGCAGCTAGAATTCAGATAGAGTTCACATAAGCACTTAGCACATTTGCACAAATTCCTCAAAAGTCCTAAGCCGTACGACCTAGACACAACCGCACACGACAGACAACCAGGCACGGCAAGTATAACCTTGAGTTTCACATCCACCTATATCCAAGTCCATCCCAGTGTTTTGATTGTAAAAGATCTTTTGTTGTTGATCATCCAACAAAGATCCGTCACAATTCAAACACTAAGTGTTCTTGAACACTAGTGAGTGCAATTCCCTAAGTTACACCGGCACACAACGACTGACAAAACAAACAAAACACGACGATTCAGAGCTTAGGCCATTGGACCAAAGAAGCTCTGATACCAACTGTAGCGGGCGCCCCAAACGGGTAACGCACGCCCCGCACCGAGCCCCAATCCGAAGCCGAAATAGAAATCCGACCCTAAATTGAAACCCGGCGAACGGCAAACCGATTTACTCAATCACTAGGCGGGACTTTTGTAAAAACAACTGACGACAACAATGCGGGAGCGGAAGCAACAACCAAATTAAATTCCATATAACAACATTCAAAGCAGTAGCTCATTTGCACAAATAGTTAAAGCCCACCAAGGCTAGCGGAATTCACTTACTATAATATAATATAATAAACGGGTTCGATACAATATCCCGGTGATATACAAATACGGGTTCAATATATCAATCCCGATAACAATTACATATAACCTAATCATGAACTTAAGATAATCTAGAAAGGGACAATCACCGAAAAGAAAGAAAACCCGCGATACAAGACTGACGATGCCCACCTAGTTACCACCTGAAACAGATAAGGTTTAAAGCAGGGAGGGTTAGTCAAAAGACTAAGTGAGGGGAAAAAAAAGGAAGTACATACATATTAGCATACGAAAATAAATCACCATTTTAACTTAAAAGAAAACAAACGTAAAAGAAGGGTTTTCATAAATATTCGGTGATTTATCATAACATAACATAGCGGGACATATCATATTGCTCGGCGAGTCGAGCCCTCAACTCCTCATATCATAACATAACATACCTGAAAACCATATCAACCTTATTCCTCCCATGTAGCAGAAGGACCGCTAAATCCAACTGCTCTATAGGCATATTAGCCTATTCCTCAGTTTGACACGAAGTCACCGTCACAGGAGCACAAAGGTTGCCACTCCGGCCTCACCCGTGCTCCTGGTAAACATGGAGCAAGCTACCGAACTCCACCGTAGACCCTCTGTCTGTCCGGCTTCATCCGATCGCCATACTCCGGGCCCAGCTAACATTTCATACATATCATATCTCGCATTTTCATAACTATCATTTTCCTATTAAAATAGGAATCAAGACATTTCGGGGAGGGCCAAAAGGGCCGTTCGAGACAAACGATGTAACGGTAGGAAACGCAACCGGATGTTCCATCGTCTTGGGGGAGAAACCCGCCCTAACGACTTCACTCAACGAGAAGGTTTCCAAACCCAAAATTACATTTAAATCAAAACATAGTTCGCTTGTCTCTTTTTGAAAACATTTCGAAATCATATACATATTATTCATTTAATATCAAATCCGTTGTTCTTAAACCTCATAAAGATAATAAGCATAAAGTATTTACTAAATATAGTAATACGGGATGAAAGCATAAATTACACATGCGAGGCTTATTTAGTGAGGCTCAATAGTACATATCTACATAATACGGGATAACAATAGAAACCTCACCTGGCGACAACCCAAAAGAAAGCCCAAAACGGAAACGAGCAACCTAATCCACGAGAGTGGAACCTGCAACTGACAAACGACATAACCACGTAAGACATACGACGACGCACGGCTCATACGAAAGCATAGAAATACGTAAAAGCACGTTATACAATCACATAAAACACTTAGGTTCAATTATCAAACGAAAACGGAGTAATTCATAATTTAAAAATGCAATTCAAGGCCAAATGCAACGAAACTTTACGGACATGCTTAAATTATCATAAAGAAGTATGCATTCGAATTTTGGGAAAATCGGACTTCACATGCAAAAGTTAGAAAATTTAACGAAAACTTAAAACGCACTATACATACACCCGAACATGTTATAAATTCATAAAACATGCAATTCATATCTATATCATATATATCGAATACACGAGCGAAGAAATAATTCGGAAAAGATGAGCCACGGCGGGACCCGTAGGCCAAAACAGCCCCTGACTTACAGGAGGTCAGGGAGCTGTTCATGCCGGTCCACACGGGCTCATGCACACGGCCTTGAGGCCGTGTGAACCAAGACCGTGTGCACACCAAAGGGACACGCACGGCCTCTCTACAGGCCGTGTAGAACCAATACGCACGGCCTCTCTACAGGCCGTGTAGAGAGCCCGTGCACATGCACACGGGCTTGCAACACCCCGTGTGCATAGGCCGTGTGCGTGCGATAACAGCAGAAAATTCACAGAAACTCGAAACCTTCACAAATTCAATCCTAAACCCAACATTAAATCATCTAAACAAGCAAATCCTTCCCTAATTATCACATATAATGTTCTACAACATATTAGCTACACATAGAAACAATAAACACGAAAATCCATCCATAAATTCTCTCAAAATCATATAAAACCTAATTCATTCAACTATAAACAAAATCGAGAAATACGAGGCATAGGAGACATTAAACGAGAGGGATGTGAAAGACTTACTCGTAGAAGAGATTGTGAGGAGTTCGTAGGCGTAAGCGGTTCGAAAATCCGTCGAGAAACGGAGTCGGGACGATCGTTTGAAACTCCTTCTTCTTCCTTCTCCTTTTCTTTCTTTTCTTTCTTCTCCTTTGATGTTGTTTGCGTGAATGAGGTGAGAGGGAGAGATGTGAGACTTAGTCAATAATTGACTTGATTCGAGAAACGAAAGGGCATTTTTGTAATTTCGCAAGATAAGTTCGAAAACTCACATTGTCCAAATAACACATAATTACAGTCAAAATTCATATAATTAAATGCACATTGACAATTTGTGATTTAAATATTAAAATTCACTCATATACGAAATTATTATAAAAATCATATAATAATTAATAAAATAAATAATGAATCGCGCAAGAATAATCGATCCGGGTCCCCGGTTCATAATACGAATTTTCGGGGCGTTACAGTGCTACGGATGTGGTAGCACCGATCACAGAGTGAATGTATGCCCGAAGAAGAGACCGGTACAGCAGGGAGCAGCTCAACCTCAGGCCTATGCTCGTATTTACGCCTTGGAAGGCGATGCTGAGGATGCCGTGGCAGATCCTACCGACGCAGTGGAAATGGCTCTACATATTGAGTCTAAACTCAACCTAATGGGACCGAGTCCTATTCTTGCCACTACCACCGTTCAGTACCATCCAGCGAGTTCCAAGAGGCCATTTACACATTCAGGGCCCTCTTCCGGAAAGAAGACCTTCCCAGTATCTTCATCGAAGCAGAATGCACCTCCCCAACCGCAGGGAGCGCCAGTATGTAGCTTTTGCCAAAGAGACCATCAAGAGTCAGAATGTCGAAAGAAGTCTGGACGTTGCTTCTCATGTGGAAGTCCCTTCCATCTCTGCACAAATTGCACGAGGAAGAAAAAGTCGAAACGAGTCGAGAAGACGGAGCTTGATTTTCGTGTGAACGATCCAGGTATATTGCATTGTCATGACATTCATCCAAAATTCATTTAATTTCATCTTATGTTGAAGTTTTAAAATTATGTGCGTTAGACGTATAATTGATGATATGTGAAAATATTATATATGTGAATTTATATGATTTTGATGAAATATATTCCTTGTATGAATTTTGTGAAGTTTGTGTGGTTTAAAACACATGAACTGCCCCTGCATGCCTTACACGGTCTCGCCACACAGCGTGACGAGACCCCGTGCACCTATCCACACGGTCTTGTCGCACCCTGTGCGAGAAACCATGCGCATCCATCCACACGGGCTCGTCACACGCCGTGACGAGGGCCCGTGCGTGTTTCTTTCACACGGTGTCGTCACACGCCGTGATGATACCCCGTGCGTGTCTTGCCCACATGGCCTCGTCACACACCGTGACGAGAGGCCGTGCGCACCTCTTCCAGCTTTTAAAATGACCAGTAGCTCCAGATTCGCGCACAACCCTCATTTTCCTTTCTCTTGCGAAAATTCTCCCATGTTTTCTCCCCCAATTTCCAGCCAACTTTGAGTTCGTATATTTCTCGATCCAGCCGACGGATCTTTGTGAGATTTTGAAGGTGCATTGTCTGCATTATGTTCTTTGAATTATTGGAATTTTAGGCTCGATCCATTGTACCGATCTCACATTATCTTCGCCCGAAGTAGCGCACGCCAACTGTTTGGTGAAAGTCTCAAGTGGAATTTGCAATTTATTTTCCGTCAACCCAAATCAACTCAAGCTCTATTATGGAAGGCGACCGCGAGACTCGTAGCGGGCGTCGGGCAAGGGAGTTACCTGACATAGCGGCACCGGAAGGTTATCAAGTAAATTTGGGAAACGAGGACGACCAAAATGTCTTCAATCGGTTAATGGAACGACCGGCTAGGGCCACACAATTCCTCGATATGGAAGCCATGTATCAGTTGGGCCTAGGCGAAGGCATATCCCGATATATCGACAACATAGGATGGACTAATTTCTGGAGCATCCAAAGGCCATCCTACCGCCAGCTCACATGTGAATTTTTGAGTTCTCTCAAGGGCGCGACATTTCCAGACGACCTCGAGATTCCAATCGGAATCTACTTCCGAGCATTCAACCAAGATTACACGCTTTCATACCGGCAGATGTCAGAGTACTTTTAGTTGGATGTCACGGCACCTAGAAGACGTGCCGATGGATGGAATCAGGCCGAGGCATGGAGACGTATCTCCACCTCCACCGAAATGTTCAACTCCGGCGTATCCAAAGCCACAACGCTTATCACCACTCAGCTAAGAATTGTGCATAGAGCCATTTCTCGATCAGTTCTAGCTAGAGGAGACAGTCCGGGAGCGGTGAATACCGAAGATTGTCTCATGCTCGACCATATGGTGAGAGGGATCAGGTTCAACCCCATTTCGTATATGATGGACCATATGATGTACATCTCCACTCGATCGAGAGGAGAGATTCGAGTAGGCTCCTATATCACCGCCATATTGGAGTGTGCCCAAGTGGAAGGGCTCGATACTCAGGTTGCCGTTGGAGGTCCGACTTCGATTAGTTATGGCACTCTAGCCCAGATGGCGATTTGCACAAAGGGTCCGAGGCGGAACGACCCGTATGTTCTGGTAGACGGTCTACCCTTATGGGAAGCCGTCCAAGATGATGCTCACGAAGAAGGACCCCCGAACCCAGAGGTCCACGAGCAGGCTCAGCACATCTGCTCACAGTTGTTGGGACAGGATGCTTCGATACCTGAGTCTTCACACGGCAGAAGAAACACGCAGGACCAGGAGTCGATTGATCTGCAACAATTTTATTCGGAGTTCTCCGAGTACCGTCGTGTGACCGATGAGAGATTTGCCCAGCAGGAGAGGCAGATCAATGAGGGCTTTGTAGCTCAGCGCGCTCACATGGATAGTCAGTACACAGCATTACAGTCAGAGCTTCAGCGATCTATCTCCGAGATGCAGAGGTCACTTTCGGAGCAGCTCGACCAGTATTTCCGTCGTGGCCCCGATGAGCCATGATCTATCTATTCTTATTTTCTTCTTTACCGCTAGTTTTTTTTGGGAATTGATGTAATTCCGTATTTGGTATGACTCTGGATTTTATTTGGAATGTTAAGTGCATTAAGTGTTTATTATGAATGATGTTTTATTATGTGATTTAATTGCTTCTGAATGTTTCGTTTTAATTCGCGTTATTAGAATTTCCACAAGATTATGCTCCTCTTAACTAACTCCGAGACCGGAGGAGAATCTGAGGACAGATTCTTTTGAAGAGGGGAGTATTGTAACGCCCCGAAAATCGGAATTATAATCCGGTATGTCCGAATCGGGTATTTGCGCAATTTATTATTTTATTTGATATGTATTATGAGATTTTAGAATAATTTCGTAAATGAATGAATTTCTATATTTAAATTACGAATTGTCAATGTGCGTTTAATTATATGAATTTTGACTGTAATTATGTATTATTTGGACAACATGAGTTTTCAAACTTATTTTGCGAAATTACGAATTTGCCCCTTCGATTTTTAAACCCTAGTCAAACTTTGGACTAAGTCTCATCACCCTCTCTCTTCCCTCACTCTCGTGCCACACCAAGGAAGAAAGAAAAGAAAAGAAAGAAAAAGAGAAAGAGAAGGAAGAAGGTTCAAACGATCGTCCCGACCCCGTTTCCCGACCGATTTTCAAACCGTTTACGCCTACGAACTCCTCACGATCTCTTCTACGAGTAAGCCTTTCACAATTTTCTCATTTAATGCCTCATATGCTTCATTTTTCTCATTTTTGTAAATAGTTGAATAATTTAGGGTTTATGTGATTTCAAGAGAATTTATGGATGGATTTTCGTGTTTTTGGATCCTATGTGTAGCTTATATGTTGTAGATCACTATATGTAAATATTAGGGCGTGATTTGCATGTTTAGATGATTAAATGTTGGATTTAGGATTGATTTCGCGTAATGGGTTTGCTGTTTTGCGCGTTTGCTCCTTTCTGATATGCACGGGCTTGACACACGGCCGTGGCAAGCCCGTGTGAGGGCACACGGCCCCCTGCACGCCCGTGCAGGGGGCCGTGCGTGTTGTTGAAGCCTGCACGGGCTCTCTACACGGCGTGTAGAGAGCCCGTGCGCACTCCCTTGGGCTGCACGGCCTCCTACACGGCCGTGCTTGAGCCCGTGTGGCCCGTTTGAACAGGGCCCTGACCTTTTGTAAGTCAGGGCCAATTTTGGCCTACGGGTCCCTCCGAGGCTCGTCTTTTCCGAATTCTTTCTTCGCTCATGTATTCGATATATATGAAATAGATATGAATTGCATGATTTACGAATTTATAACATGTTCGGGATTTTAATTACGCGGTTTATGTTTTCGTCAAATTTTCTAACTTTTGCATATGAAGTCCGATTTTTCCGAAATTCGAATGCATGCTCCTTTATGATATTTAAAGCATGTCCGTAAAGTTTCATTGCATTTGGAATTGATTTGAATTTTCAAATTCACGAATTTCTCCGTTTATGCTTGATAATTTGAACTTAAGTGCTTGATTTGATTGTTTAACGTGCTTCTATGTGTTTTAATGTTTTCGTATAAGCCGTGCGTCGTCGTTAGTCTTATTTAGTTGTGTCTTGGTATTTTTGCAGACGATACTCCCGTGGAGTAGCGCCGGTTCTTGCTTTTGCTCTTATTTTGTATAGCCAACAGGTGAGGCTTTCCGTTTCTGATTCCAGTACTCTTATGTATATATATAAATAAGCCTCTCCTGATATAAGCCATGTTTACGTTTTGTTTTCACACCGTTTCTATATATATACTTAGTAAATATTTGGGCCTATTATGTTTATTCGATTTATCGAAAATATTTTGATATGAAAAAGTACTATGTATATTCTTTCAAACGTTTGCGAAGGAGACATGTAAAACCTCTTTAATTGCTAAGGCGAACTTTGGCCTTCGGCCTCGCATATGACATGTCTCGAACGGTCTTTTGGCCAACCTGAAATGATTTGAAAAGCGAGTTATGAACTGTATGTATGTATGTTTGGGCCCGGAGTCAGGATGATAGGACGAAGTTGGTAGGCATCGGGTCTATGGCGGAAATCCTATGTTTTCCTCCACCTTTGTGAGCTCGGGGTGAGGCCGGAGTGGCAGCCCTTTGAGTACCTGAGTTACCGTAAGATATGTTATGTGTAGTTCGGATTTAGCGGTCCGTCTACATTGGAGGAATAAGGGTGGTTTCCCGTTTTATGTTTGGAAATTGGAGTTAATGCATGTATGGGGATGCCATTTATATATATAGTACCTTCCACCACATCGGTCGGATCTGTCAAGGCGTCCTCAGCATCGCCTTCCAAGGCATAGATACGGGCATGGGCCTGAGGCTGAGCTGCTCCCTGCTGTACCGGTCTCTTTCTCGAGCATACCTCCACTCGGTGATCGGCGCTACCGTATCCGTAGCAAAGTCCGTTCTTCTTCCAGCACTTGGCCTCTATGTGGTTACCCTGACAGAATCCACATATGGGTCGTGGAAGTCCCTGAGGTCGGGGAGGAGCAGGCTGAACGGCGGTCTTGAACGGCTTCTTCCCAGAAGAGGACCCAGAATGAGGAAATGGCCTCTTCGAACCAGAAGGGAAACTCTTGGCGGCTGCGGGGGCAGGTTCAGAAGTCGGTCTCATCTGTCGGAGATCCAACTCTATAGAAAGGGCCGTCTCAGCTGCATCAGTGTAGTATTGGAGTCAGTTCCCGAGCATGTGCATCCTGATCTCATTGGACAACCCCTCAATGAACTGGCGAGTCTTCCTTTGCTCGTCGTCAACCATATACGAGCAATGAACAATAAGCCTAGAGAAATGAGCCTCGTACTGGTCGACGGATGAAGTACCCTGTTTGAGAGCCAGAAACTCTCGCTCATGCCGCTGATGGACAACCAATGGAATATACTTGGCCCGGAACTCGACCAAGAACTGATTCCAAGTCGGGACTACATGCTCACGCTGTCATCTTTGCTCGATCCGTGTCCACCAATCATGTGCAGCTCCAATCATCTGATAAACCGCAAACTCGACCCTCTTAGGGTTCGGGCACTCCATAACTCTAAATCTCTTCTCCATAGCCGATATCCAAGCTTCGGCGACAACATCATCCGGTGCACCCTCAAACTGCGCGGGGTTGAGTTTAAGGAATCGGTCCATATCTTTCTCAGGAGCAGGGTTTTGTTGTACCTGATGAGTATTGTAACGACCCAAAATTCCAGAATATAATCTCGGAATAATTATTCGACATTTCGTTGAATTTTATATGAAAAGATTAGCTTCGTTAGCTAATTTTAAGTTATTTTAATTTAATTCCATATCCTCAACCATTTATAATTACTTTTTCCACCCCTTGAATTTACTCTAATCTCTAAACGAACCCACACCCCCTTGGAACACCTCTGCACCATCTTGGACACACCCACACTACCTTGAACACACTTACACCCCCTTGTGCACACTCTCTTACACACTCTTGAACACAACTCAAAATCGAGAGAGAGGAGTGAAGAGAAGGAGGAAGGAAGAAGAAGAAGGAGAGAAAGAGAAATCCCGTTCCGAATCCGTCGCTCGATCAATCGAAATTCCGAGACCAAATATACGATCCTCATTCAATTCTCTACCGGTAATCTTCTTTCCCCATTTCAATTCATCCATTAAATCCTTCGATTTTCTAGTTTTTAAATTGAAATGAATATTTGATAATTTGATGGGTTTGTAGGTTAGAGTTTACCATTTTTAGTGTAGTTCGGATCAAATGATAGCTATTAATGTGTACAATGCATGAGTGTGAATTTTATATGTTGATTTTAGCTATAGAATCCACCCTAGTTGATTTTAGGACGAAACCCTCGTGAGAAACCTTAAAATCGCGTTTTCTGCACCTGAAAGACGAACCACACGGTCCAATGCATGGTCTTGGCAAGACCGTGCACCAGACTGTGTGCACCACCTTGAGCCTGCACCGGCCGGTGCACCCCGGTGCGCAAGCCAGTGCGCACTTGTTTTAGCTTGCACGGTCTTGAGTGCGTGCTCAAGACCGTGCACAAGGCCGTGCGTTAGCCCGTGCGAATGCCTTAACCAAATTTTCAGCCTTTTTTCTTAGTTGCTCACGATAATGGGGTCAAATGGCCAAAAATAAAAGTTGACTTTTTGCATACGACCCCCTAAAATTATATGCATGAATGTGCAATTAGAATTTCAATTGAGCATGTTTAGAATCGTTAATTTCGTCCTTTCCGTTTAATCGATTTAATTGCATTTTAATTGTAAATTTAATTGCTATATGACGTTTATTGGTTTTTCATGTGTTGTAGTCTTCGTGTGTAGCGCCCCGCTCTACAGCCCCCGAACCTGCACGGATTTCCAAGCCGAATACAGTGCCTCAACCCGAGAACCCATGCAAGCTAACGGGTCAATCCCGACACTTGGCAACAGTGAATCCCCAAAAAAAAACATTTAAATAGATCAGAGAATATATAGCGGAAGCATTTAAATCCATATTAACAAAAAATTGCCACTCCGGGGCCAATATATTAACAACAGCCCACTCAGGGCAACATCATTTAAATAACAATATTGGGGAACAATATAATATTATCAATCCAGGTTGACAAGAGTAATGAACGAGATCAAAAGACAACTAATGAGACTCGGCAAAAACCAAAAAGCCTATCAGACACTGTTGCCCATCCGACACGTAAGACATGTCGGTCTCTCTCAAACCTGAGGCAAGAACAAATTAAAAGAGGGTGAGTCAAAGTACTCAGTGAAGATGTGAGAACAAGTCGAGTCATGCTTCCGGATTTTATAGAAAATACATATGCGATAATGAAGAAACCGGAATATGCTTCGACTTGGATATACAAATAAAAATTAAAATCAATAACACTATAAAGCAGTAAATACGATCCCAGCGAGAATGGGCCTGTTCCTCCTTATATCTCCACGGTGCATGTATAAATACTCCATCGCCGGTGTCAAGCTAAGGAGCAACCCGAAGCTCAACCATAATGAATTTTAGGAAAATGTGCAACGAATGCAACACCCACCATCGCTCCCAACCGTGGCTATCATCTCCTGACAGGCCACGATTGACGCTTAGTTTTGGGAGAAGCACCTCGGATTACACCCTGAACGCCCGTCCCCAGATGTAACCTTCGGATACCTTCCCGGACCCAACTTGAAAATAGTCATGTATTTGCTCGCTTTAAAATAACCCATTTGAATGCCAACCGACACTCTGAGCAAGGGTGACGACAAAGGATTAAATCCTAAGTCAAACCGTCACGTAAAATAAATAGTTTTCTTGCCCTTTTGAAAACAAATCAATTTGGTTTACTTATGTATAATTTTGATATTAAATGATTTGAGGATAAAACATAAAAATATAAACTCGAAATATATAATATATTAATAAGGGATTAGGGGGTTCGCAATTGTATATATATATGTTCAAGCCCAGTTAAAAGTTTAAATCCTCACCTGGAATCAAAAAGAGAAAGCCTAGCTGCTAGACTCACTGGTCTCCCACGCCGGACTGATCTGGAGACAAGACAAGACCTAGACAAATCAATAACGACTACAACAACAATAAAAGCGCAAATAAGCAATTATTGGACGAACGGCTAACCAAACATGTTTCCAATCATGCATATGTCAATTATAATATGTAAAGAAGCTATCATGTAAATTTCACGCAATTCTGACAGGTTGTCAAAAATACACATAATTCGAATTACACTATTCATAGCCCGAACGAGGGCGAAATTAAATAAACATTCCAAAATATAAATCTACAAATTAAAAGGGTTCTATAGGTGAAAACGGTGTAATTTTTGGAGTCCGTATGCAAAAAGTCAACCAAAAATGGTGACCCGAAGACTCAATTGCCGAGAGCAAAGTTTGAAAAGGCTGGAAAAATTCACTAAGTGTTTCACACGGCCTAGTGCACGGTCTTGAACACGGTGTCAAGACCGTGCACGCACACACGGCCAAACACACGGGATAGGTGCACGGGCTCAAGCCCGTGCAAGCACAATGAGCTGCACACGGGCTCCTGCACGGTCTTGCGCAAGACCGTGCGTTAGCCCGTGTGGTTCAACTGAACCCAGCAGAAACTTACGGGTTTTCAAATTTTCGAGCCAAAATTCCACAAAAATCATATTTTTAACGCAAATCAACACTCATAATTTATAACAATCAATAATCAACATCTAATTCACATATACATCCAATAAAATCACGAATTGACCAAGAAACGGGCTCGATCTAAGCAATTATCCTAAAAGTCCCGAAATAACCAAATATTCTCAAAACCTCGAAAAAACGTAAAAGAAATTGGGGAAATTGGTACCTATAGAAAGGTATCGATGAACTGATCGTTTAAAAACGATTGGTGCGAGATTCCACGGAGATTCGAGCTCGGCACGATCGATTAGGGATTCGGGAGAAATATCTCTTTTCTTCTTCTTCTCTCTCTCTCTCTCTCTCTCAATAAAAATAATGAAATGAATTTCGATACTTATCAAATATCTTCGAAAGACCGAAAAATACGAAGGGTTATTTTAGTAATTTTAGAAAATCCAATTAAATACGCGTCGATCACATATAACGATTAAATATTTAATAAACGCAATATAGACACGTAATTTAAATACGCAAACAATATTATCACATTGGTCATTTACGACATAATATATTATAATTCACATATAATCGAGAATTTAGAGATTAAGAAAGATAATTAACGCGTAAAAATTACTCACAGTAATTCCCAGATTTCTGGGTCGTTACAATACCTCCCCCTTATGAGAATCTGGTCCCCAGATTCCATCTTCATCAGAAAAGCTCGGGATAAGCTTCCCTCATCTTAGCCTCCGTCTCCCAAGTAGACTGCTCGGTCGAACGGTTCCTCCAGAGAACTCTCACTAATGAAATCTACTTGTGGCGAAGCTGCTGAACCTTACGATCCTGAATCTGAACCGGTTTCATCTCAATAGTCAAATCCGGCTCAAGCTGAACTCCGTCATCCTGGAGAATATGGGACTCGTCGGGGAAGTACTTGCGAAGCTGTGAGACATGGAAGACATTGTGGATCCCGGTAAGATAAGGTGGTAGGTCCGGACGATATGCGGTATTCCCGATCCGCTAGGTGATCTCAAATGGACCTAAATATCTCGGAGTAAGCTTCCCACCTCTACCGATCCTCGTGAATCCCTTCCTCGGGGAGGCCTTGAGAAAAACTCGGTCTCCCACTTCGAACTCCAAATGTCGACGCCTCTTGTCGGCGTAGCTCTTCTGGCGATCTTGAGCTGCTTTCATTCTTTGCCGAATGAGTTGAACCTTATCAATTGCTTCCTGAATGTGATCCGGTGGAGTAGCCCTCTCATGGCCATTAGCTGACCATTTCCAATCCTCCAATTCCCAATAAATTGGAGATCTGCACTTCCTCCCATAAAGAGCCTCATACGGTGGCATTCCAATCGAGGCTTGATAAATGTTATTGTAAGCGAACTCGACCAAGGGCAAGTGTGAAATCCAACTCGTATGAAAATCGAGCGCACATGCCCGTAACATATCATTTAGAAACCTGATCATTCGCTCGGATTGTCCATCAGTCTGAGGATGTGCTGCAGAGCTAAACTTTAGGGTCGTTCCCAAGTTCTTATGAAGTTCTTGCCACAACTGAGCTGTGAACTTAGGATCCCTGTCAGAAACGATACTTTCCGGAACACCATGAAGCCTAATAATTTCTTTCTGATACAATTCTGCGAGCTGTTTAACCTTTGCTGTTTTTCGAACTGGTAGAAAATGCGCTGACTTGGTCAATCGATCAACGATGACCCAAATACTATCGAAACCTCCACGAACGGCAGGCAATCCAGTCACGAAGTCCATAGTGATCTCCTGCCACTTGGAAGTGGGTACAGGAAGCGGCTGAAGAGTTCCTCCAGGCCTTTGATGCTCGGCCTTGACTCTCTGACATGTTAGACAATGTTTCACATAAGTAGCCACGTCCCTTTTCATACCATTCCACCAATACTGGGTTCTGAGATCACGATACATCTTGTTGCCTCCTGGGTGAACAGCATAAGCAGACTTGTGTGCCTCGTCGAGAATTCCACGCTTCAGGTTCGTAGGAACACAAACTCGGATCCCAAAGCGAAGCAATCCGGTACCATCGATCCTGAATTTGGTGTTAGGATCATTCAGCATTCTAGCTTTGATCTTCTGAATACTGGCATCTGAATCTTGCTCGTCTCGAAGTTGTTGGACTAAATCGGGTTGGACTGAAAGGTTGGCAAGACGAGGATATGATTCAAATCGAGTCCTTCCGTCCTCTAAAGTGGTATCTGAAGATGTCCCCTCTAGGTGTGCCACGTGAGCCCTTCGGCTCAATGCATCGGCGACTACGTTCGCCTTCCCAGGGTGATACTGAATGCGGCAGTCATAATCTTCCAAGAATTCCATCCACCGTCTCTGTCTCCTGTTGAGATCCTTCTGAGTGAATAGATACTTCAAACTCTGGTGGCCCGTAAAGATGTCAAAAGTGACACCATACAGATAATGACGCCATTTGCCCAAGGCAAATATCACCGCTGCAAGTTCCAAGTCGTGAATGGGATAGTTCTTTTCGGCATCTTTTAGCTTTTTAGAAGCATAAGCTACGACTTTCCCATTTTGCATCAACACGCACCCTAAACCTTCCTTGGACGCGTCAGTATAAACCGCGTATCCCTCGTGTCCGTCTGGAAGAACAAGTATAGGTGCAGTGGTCAATCTCTTCTTCAACTCTTTGAAACTGGCCTCACACTTGTCGTCTCACTGAAAAGATATATCTTTACAAGTCAACTTCGTGAGTGGGGCCGCTAGTGTGGAGAAATCCTTAACGAATTGCCTGTAATATCCAGCCAATCCAAGGAAACTCCTAACTTCTGTTGGCGTCTTAGGTTGACTCCAACTCGTCACTGCCTCAATCTTTGATGGATCCACAGCAATCCCATTCCCGGAGATGATGTGACCAAGGAATGAAACCTCGTTGATCCAAAATTCGCACTTGCTGAACTTGGCATATAGACTATGCTCTCGAAGCGTCTGTAGAACAATGCGAAGATGCTCGGCATGATCCTCGACTGTCTTGGAGAAAACCAGAATGTCGTCGATGAAGATAACCACAAACTTGTCGAGGTAAGGTCGGAAAATCCTGTGCATCATATCCATGAAAGCTGCAGGGGCATTCGTCAAACCAAACGGCATCACAACAAACTCGAAGTGGCCGTACCGAGTGTTAAACCCGGTCTTAGGTATATCCTGCTCTCGGATACGAAGCTGATAATATCCCTGACGAAGATCCAACTTCGAATATACCTTTGAGCCCTGCAATAAGTCGAATAACTCCTCTATGTGGGGTAGAGGGTATTTGTTCTTCACTGTCATCCGGTTCAACTCCCGGTAGTCGATGCACATTCTCAGCGTACCATCCTTCTTCTTTACAAACAAAACCGGGGCACCCCAAGGAGAGATGCTCGGTCTTATGTAACCATTCTCAAGCAACTCTTCCAGTTGCATCTTCAGTTCCTTCAACTCGGCTGGAGCCATCCTATACGGAGTCTTCGAATAAGGCTCCGATCCCGGGGCAAGATCGACTACGAACTCAATGTCCCGATCAGGGGGTAGAGAGTTCAAACTCTCGGGAAAGACATCAGGGAAGTCCTTAATCACTTCCGTATTCTCGAGCTTCCCTTGTTCCTTCGGTCGGTTAAGTAAATAAGCGACGAAGGCCTGAGCTCCCTCTCGGATCAAACGAGAAGCCTCAACGAAAGAAATCTTCGGTGCCAGAACTGACTCCTCAAGACTACCCTTCACAATTGTTGCCTCGGTCCCAATCTGAATAGTCTTCCTGAAACAATCCACACTGACTCTATGCTGATAAAGCCAGTCCATTCCCAGAATAATCCCGTAGCGCTGCAGTGGTAACTCGATCAAATCTGCTGGATAAACACGATCTCCTATCTTCAAAGGACAACCCTTGAAGATTCTATCCGTAACGTAAGAAGTCCCCAAAGGAGAACTGACTCGATACAAATAAGGCAGACTCTCCACGGGCATGCACAACTTAGCAGCAATATCAAGCGCAATAAACGAGTGTGTAGCACCCGGATCATATAATGCAGTAATAGGGATGTCATGAATATGCAGGGTACCTCCAATAACATCATGCGAATCGGGCTCAAGCTCCTCTCCTCCAAGTGCGAAGACTCTGGGCTGAACTCTCGGCTGACCGGCAGCCTTAATCGCCTTCAGTGGCGTGGCAAGAGCTCTCTTGTTCGGACAAGAGTCTATCAGGTGATCAGAAGATGCACAATTCAAACACTGTCCCAATCGCCTCCGGCAGGAATCGGCGGTGTGGTTCGGCCTGTGGCAGTAGGAACAAGTGATCGGTGCAACAGCAGTAATAGGAGCCCTATCAATATACCTGGGCCTCTAGGTCTAACCATTGTGCCTGAAAAGATAAACTGAAATGCATGTGGGTTAATGGTATGACCAATTAATCAAGTAATAATAACATATAAAAGCGCAAGTAAAGGAATAACACGAAACCTATAAATATAGCCGTACGACTTAGACACGACACTCTAGACAACAGAACCTAGGGAACCTATGGCTCTGATACCACTCCGGCCTGTAGCGCCCCGCTCTACAGCCCCCGAACCTGCACGGATTTCCAAGCCGAATACAGTGCCTCAACCCGAGAACCCATGCAAGCTAACGGGTCAATCCCGACACTTGGCAACAGTGAATCCCCAAAAAAAAACATTTAAATAGATCAGAGAATATATAGCGGAAGCATTTAAATCCATATTAACAAAAATTGCCACTCCGGGGCCAATATATTAACAACAGCCCACTCAGGGCAACATCATTTAAATAACAATATTGGGGAACAATATAATATTATCAATCCAGGTTGACAAGAGTAATGAACGAGATCAAAAGACAACTAATGAGACTCGGCAAAACTAAAAAGCCTATCAGACACTGTTGCCCATCCGACACGTAAGACATGTCGGTCTCTCTCAAACCTGAGGCAAGAACAAATTAAAAGAGGGTGAGTCAAAGTACTCAGTGACGATGTGAGAACAAGTCGAGTCATGCTTCCGAATTTTATAGAAAATACATATGCGATAATGAAGAAACCGGAATATGCTTCGACTTGGATATACAAATAAAAATTAAAATCAATAACACTATAAAGCAGTAAATACGATCCCAGCGAGAATGGGCCTGTTCCTCCTTATATCTCCACGGTGCATGTATAAATACTCCATCGCCGGTGTCAAGCTAAGGAGCAACCCGAAGCTCAACCATAATGAATTTTAGGAAAATGTGCAACGAATGCAACACCCACCATCGCTCCCAACCGTGGTTATCATCTCCTGACAGGCCACGATTGACGCTTAGTTTTGGGAGAAGCACCTCGGATTACACCCTGAACGCCCGTCCCCAGATGTAACCTTCGGATACCTTCCCGGGCCCAACTTGAAAATAGTCATGTATTTGCTCGCTTTAAAATAACCCATTTGAATGCCAACCGACACTCTGAGCAAGGGTGACGACAAAGGATTAAATCCTAAGTCAAACCGTCACGTAAAATAAATAGTTTTCTTGCCCTTTTGAAAACAAATCAATTTGGTTTACTTATGTATAATTTTGATATTAAATGATTTGAGGATAAAACATAAAAATATAAACTCAAAATATATAATATATTAATAAGGGATTAGGGGGTTCGCAATTGTATATATATATGTTCAAGCCCAGTTAAAAGTTTAAATCCTCACCTGGAATCAAAAAGAGAAAGCCTAGCTGCTAGACTCACTGGTCTCCCACGCCGGACTGATCTGGAGACAAGACAAGACCTAGACAAATCAATAACGACTACAACAACAATAAAAGCGCAAATAAGCAATTATTGGACGAACGGCTAACCAAACATGTTTCCAATCATGCATATGTCAATTATAATATGTAAAGAAGCTATCATGTAAATTTCACGCAATTCTGACAGGTTGTCAAAAATACACATAATTCGAATTACACTATTCATAGCCCGAACGAGGGCGAAATTAAATAAACATTCCAAAATATAAATCTACAAATTAAAAGGGTTCTATAGGTGAAAACGGTGTAATTTTTGGAGTCCGTATGCAAAAAGTCAACCAAAAATGGTGACCCGAAGACTCAATTGCCGAGAGCAAAGTTTGAAAAGGCTGGAAAAATTCACTAAGTGTTTCACACGGCCTAGTGCACGGTCTTGAACACGGTGTCAAGACCGTGCACGCACACACGGCCAAACACACGGGATAGGTGCACGGGCTCAAGCCCGTGCAAGCACAATGAGCTGCACACGGGCTCCTGCACGGTCTTGCGCAAGACCGTGCGTTAGCCCGTGTGGTTCAACTGAACCCAGCAGAAACTTACGGGTTTTCAAATTTTCGAGCCAAAATTCCACAAAAATCATATTTTTAACGCAAATCAACACTCATAATTTATAACAATCAATAATCAACATCTAATTCACATATACATCCAATAAAATCACGAATTGACCAAGAAACGGGCTCGATCTAAGCAATTATCCTAAAAGTCCCGAAATAACCAAATATTCTCAAAACCTCGAAAAAACGTAAAAGAAATTGGGGAAATTGGTACCTATAGAAAGGTATCGATGAACTGATCGTTTAAAAACGATTGGTGCGAGATTCCACGGAGATTCGAGCTCGGCACGATCGATTAGGGATTCGGGAGAAATATCTCTTTTCTTCTTCTTCTCTCTCTCTCTCTCTCTCTCAATAAAAATAATGAAATGAATTTCGATACTTATCAAATATCTTCGAAAGACCGAAAAATACGAAGGGTTATTTTAGTAATTTTAGAAAATCCAATTAAATACGCGTCGATCACATATAACGATTAAATATTTAATAAACGCAATATAGACACGTAATTTAAATACGCAAACAATATTATCACATTGGTCATTTACGACATAATATATTATAATTCACATATAATCGAGAATTTAGAGATTAAGAAAGATAATTAACGCGTAAAAATTACTCACAGTAATTCCCAGATTTCTGGGTCGTTACAATACCTCCCCCTTATGAGAATCTGGTCCCCAGATTCCATCTTCATCAGAAAAGCTCGGGATAAGCTTCCCTCATCTTAGCCTCCGTCTCCCAAGTAGACTGCTCGGTCGAACGGTTCCTCCAGAGAACTCTCACTAATGAAATCTACTTGTGGCGAAGCTGCTGAACCTTACGATCCTGAATCTGAACCGGTTTCATCTCAATAGTCAAATCCGGCTCAAGCTGAACTCCGTCATCCTGGAGAATATGGGACTCGTCGGGGAAGTACTTGCGAAGCTGTGAGACATGGAAGACATTGTGGATCCCGGTAAGATAAGGTGGTAGGTCCGGACGATATGCGGTATTCCCGATCCGCTCGGTGATCTCAAATGGACCTAAATATCTCGGAGTAAGCTTCCCACCTCTACCGATCCTCGTGAATCCCTTCCTCGGGGAGGCCTTGAGAAAAACTCGGTCTCCCACTTCGAACTCCAAATGTCGACGCCTCTTGTCGGCGTAGCTCTTCTGGCGATCTTGAGCTGCTTTCATTCTTTGCCGAATGAGTTGAACCTTATCAATTGCTTCCTGAATGTGATCCGGTGGAGTAGCCCTCTCATGGCCATTAGCTGACCATTTCCAATCCTCCAATTCCCAATAAATTGGAGATCTGCACTTCCTCCCATAAAGAGCCTCATACGGTGGCATTCCAATCGAGGCTTGATAAATGTTATTGTAAGCGAACTCGACCAAGGGCAAGTGTGAAATCCAACTCGTATGAAAATCGAGCGCACATGCCCGTAACATATCATTTAGAAACCTGATCGTTCGCTCGGATTGTCCATCAGTCTGAGGATGTGCTGCAGAGCTAAACTTTAGGGTCGTTCCCAAGTTCTTATGAAGTTCTTGCCACAACTGAGCTGTGAACTTAGGATCCCTGTCAGAAACGATACTTTCCGGAACACCATGAAGCCTAATAATTTCTTTCTGATACAATTCTGCGAGCTGTTTAACCTTTGCTGTTTTTCGAACTGGTAGAAAATGCGCTGACTTGGTCAATCGATCAACGATGACCCAAATACTATCGAAACCTCCACGAACGGCAGGCAATCCAGTCACGAAGTCCATAGTGATCTCCTGCCACTTGGAAGTGGGTACAGGAAGCGGCTGAAGAGTTCCTCCAGGCCTTTGATGCTCGGCCTTGACTCTCTGACATGTTAGACAATGTTTCACATAAGTAGCCACGTCCCTTTTCATACCATTCCACCAATACTGGGTTCTGAGATCACGATACATCTTGTTGCCTCCTGGGTGAACAGCATAAGCAGACTTGTGTGCCTCGTCGAGAATTCCACGCTTCAGGTTCGTAGGAACACAAACTCGGATCCCAAAGCGAAGCAATCCGGTACCATCGATCCTGAATTTGGTGTTAGGATCATTCAGCATTCTAGCTTTGATCTTCTGAATACTGGCATCTGAATCTTGCTCGTCTCGAAGTTGTTGGACTAAATCGGGTTGGACTGAAAGGTTGGCAAGACGAGGATATGATTCAAATCGAGTCCTTCCGTCCTCTAAAGTGGTATCTGAAGATGTCCCCTCTAGGTGTGCCACGTGAGCCCTTCGGCTCAATGCATCGGCGACTACGTTCGCCTTCCCAGGGTGATACTGAATGCGGCAGTCATAATCTTCCAAGAATTCCATCCACCGTCTCTGTCTCCTGTTGAGATCCTTCTGAGTGAATAGATACTTCAAACTCTGGTGGCCCGTAAAGATGTCAAAAGTGACACCATACAGATAATGACGCCATTTGCCCAAGGCAAATATCACCGCTGCAAGTTCCAAGTCGTGAATGGGATAGTTCTTTTCGGCATCTTTTAGCTTTTTAGAAGCATAAGCTACGACTTTCCCATTTTGCATCAACACGCACCCTAAACCTTCCTTGGACGCGTCAGTATAAACCGCGTATCCCTCGTGTCCGTCTGGAAGAACAAGTATAGGTGCAGTGGTCAATCTCTTCTTCAACTCTTTGAAACTGGCCTCACACTTGTCGTCTCACTGAAAAGATATATCTTTACAAGTCAACTTCGTGAGTGGGGCCGCTAGTGTGGAGAAATCCTTAACGAATTGCCTGTAATATCCAGCCAATCCAAGGAAACTCCTAACTTCTGTTGGCGTCTTAGGTTGACTCCAACTCGTCACTGCCTCAATCTTTGATGGATCCACAGCAATCCCATTCCCGGAGATGATGTGACCAAGGAATGAAACCTCGTTGATCCAAAATTCGCACTTGCTGAACTTGGCATATAGACTATGCTCTCGAAGCGTCTGTAGAACAATGCGAAGATGCTCGGCATGATCCTCGACTGTCTTGGAGAAAACCAGAATGTCGTCGATGAAGATAACCACAAACTTGTCGAGGTAAGGTCGGAAAATCCTGTGCATCATATCCATGAAAGCTGCAGGGGCATTCGTCAAACCAAACGGCATCACAACAAACTCGAAGTGGCCGTACCGAGTGTTAAACCCGGTCTTAGGTATATCCTGCTCTCGGATACGAAGCTGATAATATCCCTGACGAAGATCCAACTTCGAATATACCTTTGAGCCCTGCAATAAGTCGAATAACTCCTCTATGTGGGGTAGAGGGTATTTGTTCTTCACTGTCATCCGGTTCAACTCCCGGTAGTCGATGCACATTCTCAGCGTACCATCCTTCTTCTTTACAAACAAAACCGGGGCACCCCAAGGAGAGATGCTCGGTCTTATGTAACCATTCTCAAGCAACTCTTCCAGTTGCATCTTCAGTTCCTTCAACTCGGCTGGAGCCATCCTATACGGAGTCTTCGAATAAGGCTCCGATCCCGGGGCAAGATCGACTACGAACTCAATGTCCCGATCAGGGGGTAGAGAGTTCAAACTCTCGGGAAAGACATCAGGGAAGTCCTTAATCACTTCCGTATTCTCGAGCTTCCCTTGTTCCTTCGGTCGGTTAAGTAAATAAGCGACGAAGGCCTGAGCTCCCTCTCGGATCAAACGAGAAGCCTCAACGAAAGAAATCTTCGGTGCCAGAACTGACTCCTCAAGACTACCCTTCACAATTGTTGCCTCGGTCCCAATCTGAATAGTCTTCCTGAAACAATCCACACTGACTCTATGCTGATAAAGCCAGTCCATTCCCAGAATAATCCCGTAGCGCTGCAGTGGTAACTCGATCAAATCTGCTGGATAAACACGATCTCCTATCTTCAAAGGACAACCCTTGAAGATTCTATCCGTAACGTAAGAAGTCCCCAAAGGAGAACTGACTCGATACAAATAAGGCAGACTCTCCACGGGCATGCACAACTTAGCAGCAATATCAAGCGCAATAAACGAGTGTGTAGCACCCGGATCATATAATGCAGTAATAGGGATGTCATGAATATGCAGGGTACCTCCAATAACATCATGCGAATCGGGCTCAAGCTCCTCTCCTCCAAGTGCGAAGACTCTGGGCTGAACTCTCGGCTGACCGGCAGCCTTAATCGCCTTCAGTGGCGTGGCAAGAGCTCTCTTGTTCGGACAAGAGTCTATCAGGTGATCAGAAGATGCACAATTCAAACACTGTCCCAATCGCCTCCGGCAGGAATCGGCGGTGTGGTTCGGCCTGTGGCAGTAGGAACAAGTGATCGGTGCAACAGCAGTAATAGGAGCCCTATCAATATACCTGGGCCTCTAGGTCTAACCATTGTGCCTGAAAAGATAAACTGAAATGCATGTGGGTTAATGGTATGACCAATTAATCAAGTAATAATAACATATAAAAGCGCAAGTAAAGGAATAACACGAAACCTATAAATATAGCCGTACGACTTAGACACGACACTCTAGACAACAGAACCTAGGGAACCTATGGCTCTGATACCACTCCGGCCTGTAGCGCCCCGCTCTACAGCCCCCGAACCTGCACGGATTTCCAAGCCGAATACAGTGCCTCAACCCGACAACCCATGCAAGCTAACGGGTCAATCCCGACACTTGGCAACAGTGAATCCCCAAAAAAAAACATTTAAATAGATCAGAGAATATATAGCGGAAGCATTTAAATCCATATTAACAAAAATTGCCACTCCGGGGCCAATATATTAACAACAGCCCACTCAGGGCAACATCATTTAAATAACAATATTGGGGAACAATATAATATTATCAATCCAGGTTGACAAGAGTAATGAACGAGATCAAAAGACAACTAATGAGACTCGGCAAAACTAAAAAGCCTATCAGACACTGTTGCCCATCCGACACGTAAGACATGTCGGTCTCTCTCAAACCTGAGGCAAGAACAAATTAAAAGAGGGTGAGTCAAAGTACTCAGTGAAGATGTGAGAACAAGTCGAGTCATGCTTCCGAATTTTATAGAAAATACATATGCGATAATGAAGAAACCGGAATATGCTTCGACTTGGATATACAAATAAAAATTAAAATCAATAACACTATAAAGCAGTAAATACGATCCCAGCGAGAATGGGCCTGTTCCTCCTTATATCTCCACGGTGCATGTATAAATACTCCATCGCCGGTGTCAAGCTAAGGAGCAACCCGAAGCTCAACCATAATGAATTTTAGGAAAATGTGCAACGAATGCAACACCCACCATCGCTCCCAACCGTGGCTATCATCTCCTGACAGGCCACGATTGACGCTTAGTTTTGGGAGAAGCACCTCGGATTACACCCTGAACGCCCGTCCCCAGATGTAACCTTCGGATACCTTCCCGGGCCCAACTTGAAAATAGTCATGTATTTGCTCACTTTAAAATAACCCATTTGAATGCCAACCGACACTCTGAGCAAGGGTGACGACAAAGGATTAAATCCTAAGTCAAACCGTCACGTAAAATAAATAGTTTTCTTGCCCTTTTGAAAACAAATCAATTTGGTTTACTTATGTATAATTTTGATATTAAATGATTTGAGGATAAAACATAAAAATATAAACTCGAAATATATAATATATTAATAAGGGATTAGGGGGTTCGCAATTGTATATATATATGTTCAAGCCCAGTTAAAAGTTTAAATCCTCACCTGGAATCAAAAAGAGAAAGCCTAGCTGCTAGACTCACTGGTCTCCCACGCCGGACTGATCTGGAGACAAGACAAGACCTAGACAAATCAATAACGACTACAACAACAATAAAAGCGCAAATAAGCAATTATTGGACGAACGGCTAACCAAACATGTTTCCAATCATGCATATGTCAATTATAATATGTAAAGAAGCTATCATGTAAATTTCACGCAATTCCGACAGGTTGTCAAAAATACACATAATTCGAATTACACTATTCATAGCCCGAACGAGGGCGAAATTAAATAAACATTCCAAAATATAAATCTACAAATTAAAAGGGTTCTATAGGTGAAAACGGTGTAATTTTTGGAGTCCGTATGCAAAAAGTCAACCAAAAATGGTGACCCGAAGACTCAATTGCCGAGAGCAAAGTTTGAAAAGGCTGGAAAAATTCACTAAGTGTTTCACACGGCCTAGTTCACGGTCTTGAACACGGTGTCAAGACCGTGCACGCACACACGGCCAAACACACGGGATAGGTGCACGGGCTCAAGCCCGTGCAAGCACAATGAGCTGCACACGGGCTCCTGCACGGTCTTGCGCAAGACCGTGCGTTAGCCCGTGTGGTTCAACTGAACCCAGCAGAAACTTACGGGTTTTCAAATTTTCGAGCCAAAATTCCACAAAAATCATATTTTTAACGCAAATCAACACTCATAATTTATAACAATCAATAATCAACATCTAATTCACATATACATCCAATAAAATCACGAATTGACCAAGAAACGGGCTCGATCTAAGCAATTATCCTAAAAGTCCCGAAATAACCAAGAAATTGGTACCTATAGAAAGGTATCGATGAACTGATCGTTTAAAAACGATTGGTGCGAGATTCCACGGAGATTCGAGCTCGGCACGATCGATTAGGGATTCGGGAGAAATATCTCTTTTCTTCTTCTTCTCTCTCTCTCTCTCTCTCGAAATAAAAATAATGAAATGAATTTCGATACTTATCAAATATCTTCGAAAGACCGAAAAATACGAAGGGTTATTTTAGTAATTTTAGAAAATCCAATTAAATACGCGTCGATCACATATAACGATTAAATATTTAATAAACGCAATATAGACACGTAATTTAAATACGCAAACAATATTATCACATTGGTCATTTACGACATAATATATTATAATTCACATATAATCGAGAATTTAGAGATTAAGAAAGATAATTAACGCGTAAAAATTACTCACAGTAATTCCCAGATTTCTGGGTCGTTACATCGTGAGTCATTGTCGTGTCTTGTCTTATTGGTTCTTGTCGTCTATTAGTTTCAGGCCGTCTTTTCAAGGCATAGCTTGGGTTGTCTTGTCGTTCCCGTGCTTCCAGGTGAGAGTATTAAAATGCTTTCAACCGGAGTAAGAATTTCTTTTAAATTATTGCGAACTACCCTTATGTGCTCATCTTGCTTTGATTTCCCTTCTCGTATATCTATTAGATATTTAACCTATGTTTTCATGATTTTATAATAAATGTTTTGATATTAACTTGTACCTATAAGTATCTCTAAATCATTTTGTTTTCATGAGGCAAGTAAAACTCTTTCTTTTAAGCATGATGTTTTGACCTCGGTTGGGTCTATGAGGGAAGTCGTTAGGGGAAGACGTTGGTGTTTCCCGACACGTATGAAACTTGTAGTCACCCCCTTTGTCGTCACACACACTTGCCTAAATGCCCTTTTGGCCTTAACTTATAATGTTCTTCAAACGCGAGCAAAAAGATAATGTATTGTTATTTCAATGGGCCCGGGATGGTATCCGGAGGTTGCATCTGCGGACGAGCGTCCAGGGTGTACTCCGAGGTGCTTTTCCCAAAATTAAGCGTCAATCGTGGTCCGTCAGGAGTTGATAGCCACAGTTGGGAGCGATGGTGGGCGTTGCATTCGTTGCACGTTTTCCTGAAATTCAACAGTCGCCCGGGGTCGCGCTTCGGGGTCAAACACCGGTGATGGAGCTATTGTAATTGAAGGGGTTATAAGGAGGAATAGGCCCATACTCGCTGGGATATTAATTGCTTGTATTTATCGCTTTAATTCTTTAATGTACTGTTAATTATTGCCGTGTATGCAAGTCGAAGCACGATCCGGATTTTCTTCAATTATGCAAATGTATTTTCCTATATATATAATCCAAACCCGGAAACGTGGCTCGTACTTGTTCCCTCTTTACCATCACTGAGTATCTTTTATACTCACCCCCACTATTTTGATTCTTACTTCAGGTCGACAGGTGGCGTTGTCACCTATCTTGTCAGTCGGCAGCAGCAGGTCTAGGTTGGCTCGTATGTCTTGTTTTGTCAGTGTCCCAACAACAGTCGTGTCCTTATTTATGAATTGATTTAATTTATGTATTTCGTATTATGTTTTATTTTCCGTACTTACGTGCCCCTGATGTGGGATAGATTAGACGAGCCATGTATGGCATTTATTAAATGATTATTGAGAATGATGTATGAATTATGTTGCCATGAATGGCTTATATGACTAATTGTATAATTTGATTTAGCTTCCGTAACTCTCTTATTCTTTTATTGTTGCTGTTGTTGGGGTGTCGTAATGCTGTTGCTGATATTTGATTGATTGATTGCCGTTCGCCGGGATGGATTTTTAAGTGGGGTACATTTACCTTGTTTGGGAGTTCGTCTCGGTGCGGATGTGGTGCCCTTTCTCCGCCCACGGAACCTAGGCCATTGGACCTAAAAAAGCTCTGATACCAACTGTAGCGGGCGCCTCAAACGGGTAACGCACGCCCCGCACCGAGTCTCGACCCGGAACTGAAACAAGAATTCTGTCCCAAATCAAAACCCGAAGAACGGCACACATTTACTCAATCACTAGGCGGGAATTTCAAAAACGAAACAGACGACAAAAGTGCGGAAGCGAAAGACAAAACAAAACAATAAATCAGTGCACAAATATTAAAGCCCACCGAGGCCAACGAAATTCTAATCACTAATCACAATAATTTAATACACGGGTTCAATACAACATCCCGAATTCTAGAGTAACGGGTTCAGTATAATAATCCCGAATAAATACATATAACATAATGAAATGCCAAACGGGACAAGAGTTTACATAGGTCAAAATAAATGCAACTCAATAGAAGCGACGATGACGACGTACAATCCCGCCTATTATCCTGAAACCAACACCAAGGGCGAAACAGAGGGGGTTAGTCAAACGACTAAGTGAGGAGGGAATAATAATGTATATTATAAAACAGAAGTAAATCACCATTTTCAAACTTAAAAGAAATGAACATAAAAGAAAGGTTTTCATAAACGGTTGGTGATTTAGCATAAAACATAACATAACATTTCATATGACTCGGCGAGACGAGCCCTTAACTCCAATTTTCAAACATAAAAATCGAAAACCACCCTTATTCCTCCAATTTAGACGGACCGCTAAATCCGAACTACTCATAACATATAGTATAATCTCAGGTACTCAAAGGGCTGCCACTCCGGCCTCACCCCGAGCTCCCAAAGGTAGAGGGAACAAGAGGATTTACGCCGTAGACCCGACGTCTACCGGTTTCGTCATGTCATCCTTACTCCGGGCCCAAACATACATACATACAGTTCATAACTCGCTTTTCAAATCATTTCGGGTTGGTCGAAAGATCGTTCGAGACATGTCATATGCGAGGCCGAAGGCCAAAGATCGCATTAGGAAAACAAAGAGGTTTTACATGTCTTTTTCGCAAACATTTCAAAGGAATATACATAGTAATTTTTCATTTCAAAACATTTTCTACAAATCGAATAAACATAATAGGAACAAATATTTACTAAGTATATATATAGAGACGGTATGAAAACAAAACATAAATCAAGGTTTATATGGGGAGAGGCTTAATTATATATATACATATAAGTATCGAAGTCAGAAACGGAAAGCCTCACCTGTTCGCTAATCAAAAAGAAGAGTAAAAGCAAGACCGGTGCTACTCCACGGGAGTATCGTCTGCAAAACACAAGGACACAACCACATAAGACTAACGACGACGCACGGCTTATACGAAAGCATTAAAACACATAAAAACACGTCAAACAATCAGTCATATCACTTATATTCACATTCTAACAAAATATATAAATCCAATAAGTAAATCAAGTTAGAATGCAATAAAAGTTCACAAATATGCATAAAAGGCAATAAGTAAGTATGCATTCAAGTTTCGGAAGAAACGGACAACATTTGAAAAATAGCCAAAAATGCCTAAACGAAAAACACGGTCTTGGGGACAGGCATAAAATGGACGCACGGTCTTGGCGCATGGTCTCAAGACCGTGCGCAAGGCCGTGCGGATTATCAGAACAGCATAAAAACGCAGAAACGAAGAAAACTCGCGATATATGTGAGTATTAGCTTGGGATTTGCATGATTGATGGGTTAAATATCTAATCTACCTATAGAACCAAGAATCATGTAAATCCATCCATAAAATCATTCAAAATCAACATTTAACCTAAATATTCAACTATTCATAAAACTTAGAAAATCGAAGTATAGGAGGCATTAAAAACGAAAGGTGTGAGAAGCTTACTCGAAGAAGAGATAGTGAGGAGTTCGTAGGTTTTCATGGCTCGGAATTTGGTCGGGAAACGGAGTCGGAATGATCGATCAAAGCTTTTCTTCTTCTTCTCTTTTTCTTTTCTTTTCTTCTTCTCTTTTCCTTTCCGCGTGAATGAGTGAGGGAGAGAGAGATGGGTTAAGTCAAAATGTTGACTTGGTTTGAAAAACGAAGGGGCATTTTCGTAATTTTTATAAAAATAGCTCAAAACTTAAGTTGTCCAAATAAAACATAATTACAGTCAAAATTCATGAAATTAAATGCACATTAACATATCGTGGTTTAAATACCAAAATTCACTCATTTATGAAATTGTTATATAAATCACATAATAATTATCAAATAAATAATTAAATCGCGCAAATAAACGATTCGAACTTACCGGATAACAACTCGGATTTTCGGAGCGGTAAACAATTATAACCTCTACTGAAAATAAGGAAACCCACTTTGCCAATCTTTCTCTCGAATATATTTGCTTCCCTTTCGCCATTTTTGCGAAAATGGAAGAAAACCTGTTCAATTTTTTTAAAAATTATTTTGATAGACTCTGAATGGAATAAAAAAAAATCTAAAATTACAGCACAATAGACTTTTCCATCTTAATAGGTTTTTATTGTCGGTGGAAAAAGTAAAATTTGAAGAATATTATGTGTTCACCAGTTTCGAAAAGTTAATATAGGCACCAAAGAAAAAAAGAATTTAAACCCCCAAAAAATAAAATTACTTGACGTCGCATGTAGTTTCCGGCAGATGCTGCAGCGGGCCTTCGATTCTCAGTAGGTGATGTAGATCGAAGCTTGATAAAAATAAAAAAGAAAGAAAAACAAGAAAGAAATTTAAATAATAGAACTCAGATAAGACATCAAACCTGCTCTTTATAAGGCCCTTCATTCAATTCTTGGGTTTATTCTCCTTTAATCATGGGGTAAGGGCGAGATGAAAAAACACACCTAATCTGTGAACAGTAGCACTTTTTGGTGTGAAGAGTAGCGGGCTTTAGATTAAGTGCTCCGGCCCTAAATTTTTAATCCCCAAGTTCAAACATAATATTAAGTTGAGTTAGATAGGGTAATCTTTCCTAAACACTAGTTTCAAATGCCCCTAGATTACGTGGAATTCTCCCTTCCCTTCCCGTGTTAGATAATATTTCATTAACATCACCAAAATGACAACCCAAGGCCGTTGAGATTGTCGACTTAAACTACGAAGCAAATTCCAAGAAGTGTGGCGTCGTGAGTGATCCGGATTACCATAAAAGCCTGTAATTCTTCATGGCTCATTCGATTCCAAATTATCCACCAAAATATCAATATGGTTATTAGAAAAACGTTGCAAAGAAACTTTAATATTTTTATTTCAAAACATAACTAAACCACCACTTTTTCCAATACAATCAACGCTAATACCATTCAAATTAAACAAAAACTTCAAATAATTAATAGTTCGTTTCTTACATTTGGAAGCGGGGGCTTATGATTTCGAATTAAAGTCCTAAGGTTATGAACTCGCCAAGGCCTCGCATTCCCTGAAATATTAATCTTTTATTAAACAAAGTATTACGGAAAATAATAACCATTGTATTTTCAAACTCATGGTACATATATTGCATATCTACTTACGTATTCCTAATATATTATATAAACACTATTTTTTTTTTACAATAAATAGTGGACGAAAGGTACACCATTTCGAGTCAGACGACAAGTAAAACTCTTCCCAAATGTCTTTTTTAACAAGTAAATTTCGAACACTAAACTCTTAGAAAATCAATTAAAATCCGTCACTTGTCATTTAGTCAGTTACCCTAGACCAACCTGATTGGGTATATAAACACTATTAATTTAATGGAAAACATCTTTAAATTTCAAAGCCAAAACCTTATTAATTTGGATTATTTAATTGCATATTTCATTCATCTACTTTTACTTACATATAACTAGGACGGCCAACAAATTGAACAACGAATTGAACAGATTCGCGAACCTAACGAACCGATTCGACATAGGTTCGTGTTCGAATTTGAGAAAAATTCGAACTTAAATCAAATATATGTTCGGTTTATGAGTTTATCGGATCGAACTCGAACTTTTTGTCTCTTGATTCGAGGTTTGCGATCGCAAACTTCACATAAATTATTAAAATAATATATATATATATATATATATATATATATATATATATATATATATATATGAAAATGAGTTAGTGGAATATTTTAGGAAATATGTTTATGTGGCAATGAAGTGGATTAGTTAGAATTGATCCATTTTGTCATGTAGATTGTTTCTATAATTAATTTCATTAATTATTATTTTTATAACTTACATATGTATATATTGATATTCCATATTTGTGTTTATATTAAAACTTTGTAACTCCCACTTAATTATAGAACTATATAATTAATTTATAAAATATTAAAATTTATTTTTTAAAAATAATTTTAAATAAATTTTAATAAGATTTAGAGTTATATATTTGCATTGAATATTCGTTAATAAAAATAAAGATAAAATATTTTATTCCATAAATTCATGAAAAAAAATTATTTAATATTTTAATTCCTATCAAATATTTAAGTGGATTCAATTTTATTTTTTTTAGTGCATACATAGTGGATTCAAATGAATTTTTATCTAACTAAAATAAGGAAGAAAATTTTATTATATAAGTTTAATTAAGTTTTATTATTATATTAATAATATAAAATAAATAAATAATTGATTTTTTTGGAAAAGAATTCCAAATACACGTATCTCATGTTCATTCTGCGGTGGCAAAATTATATTTTATTTCAATGTAAATAGATTTATTAAATTATTATATTCAAAATATTAATATTTTCATAGTATAAAAGAAATTTTAATAATGAAAAGAATATTACCATTAATTAATAATTAAATAATAACAAATTATTTAACACAAAATATAATACCAAGTATAATAATTAGCTCTTTTTTCGACCAAAAAGATAAAGAGATTCCAATCAATATTTATATGGACTATTATTAAATATTTTTTGTATTATAATTTTTATTTTAATATTTTTATAACATTCATGATATTCCTTCTATATATATATAAATATATATTCTCTCTATTACAAATATAAAACCAGTACTTCGTCATAAAAAAATCATATTACTATTTTTATACATTTAAAATGAGTTTTTTTATATACATAATTCCTGATTATTTTATAAAATGAATTACTTTAGTGTATGTGCTTCAAATTATGAATTAATAATTTTTAATGTATTGTTAATAATTATATAAAAAAATATGGTTCGATTTATTTAATAATATATATTTTATAATTAAATTTTTCCGTGCAACGCAGGGGATAAAAAACTAATCATATATAATACAATATAATTTTTATATACGGGGTCTCTTTTAATTCCACGGTTCTGATTGACCTGTTCATGGTAATATATATATATATATATATATATATATATATATATATATATATATATATATATATATATTAACCTTATATATATGTATGGAAAAACTCTTTGTAGTTTCCAATTGGATTCTCAATTTGCAATTGGAATTTGACATCATTGCTTGCGTCATTGTTTACTTACAAGTTGGGCTGTGAGGGAATGGGCTTTGCTGTGTTCATTTAGGAAGGGGTATAGGGTTGTGGGATTATGCAGGTTAAAATGAGTTTCTATAATTGGGCTCCCTATTGGAACTCTTTATTGGGCCATTCATATTACTACTTTAGTTATGAATTTGTGCTTTGACATAATTAAGACACTTTGACTTAAAAAGGTTATTGATGAGTAAATTTACCCATTTTTTATTTAAATAATATTGGTTTAATAATTAGTATTTATGTAAGGGCAACAATACTAACACTATGATTATGTGAATAATAATTACTTAAGCTAATATAATTTCATTATTGGTGAAGACATAAATTCCTTTTTTTCTGATTTCTAGGGACAAAGAATTTCAATATGTAAATTAATTTAATTACAAAAAACTTGAGAATGGTTATTTATAATTTGGTAATAATACTCCTTGAGTGAGGGGTATTTTGTGAAATTTCTCTTCATGATGAGACATTACCCATAAAAATGTATTAATACTTAATAGGATCATATTGAAGAAGATTAAAAAGATAGGGATGCTTCTGTAATTGAATGAGAAAGTGAGGGCTGAAAATGAATTTCACCAAGGAAGAGTCGACATCGACGTTGTTGTGCTGGCAACTTCTTCTCCCTCCTCGCTCTTCCTCGCACCACTGTGCCTGAAGAAGAGACGGATGACACGAGGGCTGATTTGCTGGCTCTTTCTCCTCCTTTACTCTTTTTCGGCAATTAGGAGTTTATTTCTCCCTCGCCGACTTGACGAGATCGATGTTGAGATTAGCCTCCTTGTAGTATATATGTATGTGCTTGATGAAGGTGAGCCCATTCTGCGTATCACAATCTTGGTTTCCTCTGTGGTGAATTTAATTTTCCTCTATGACATATTTCAGGTCTGTTCTTATGGGCATGGTATTGGTCTGATATTGGTTTATTATCTTCTAATTGCAGGTTGATTGTGAGGATTGGATTCAACATATCTTTCTCATTAAGGTACAGTGGATAAAATTATGTCATTTTCCCTGAATTATTTGCATCGGTGTATATTGCTGGTAAAATTTATGAATGTTTTCCCTCTAAATGACCCATGGATCATTGATTTCGCTGAATTATGTTCAGAATAATGTGGTTCCACTTCCTTTTTCATGGATACTTTGACTTCGATTGTCGCTCCCTTGTTTTCGTAATTAGAATGTGATTTGTTCGTTCCTTCTTAATCTTTGATTTCCTTGTATATTCTGCCCTCATGATAAGTTCGGACGAATTCAACACATGTTGGATCCATATAATCTAAGATAGTCTCTGAAATAATGTAGCTGACATCTAAGTTATCATGTCTAGCTAGCTTAAATCATTTGTACAGTTCAAATTCTGCTTTCTGCTGATCAATGAAATTAAATCACTATTTCGTCTGCTTTACACTTATCAGTACTTGCATAAAATAGTTGTGGGGTCGACTGCTTGCAAAATCTTTTGTCACAAATCACAACCTTAATATTATGAAGATTTACCAAGACTTGAGGAAACCATATTTCATTTTCAGAAAATGACATGTGATTAGATTTTATTAATAGGCTGGTTTATTTTTTTTATTTCTTTGAATCTTTTTGAATCCTTAGTGCTTCTGTGCGTTGATTGAGCTGCCTAATCAGATTAGATATGCTTAAACTGATGGAAATTGCTTAGAAGTTTCTTTTTGATGATGTGTTTGGGAAATGTTTCCACTTGTTAGGAATTTTTAATGCTTTCTGTCATTGATTGAAAAGAAACCTAATTATGTAAAATTAGTAGTTGCATAGTATATATATATAGCTGCCAAACTAACACTGTCCTTTTAGTAGTTGCATAGTATATATATATAGTTGCCAAACTAACACTGTTCTTTTGATCCCTATTTTGCAATGACTCTTTTAACTCTCAACATTGTACCAGTGTGATTGTACCATCAGTAATTGATTTGTTACTTGCTTTCAATTCACAATAAAATTTCTCTATAAATATTTTCTATAATGAAACAATTGATCTAAACCTAGGTGTAATTATGTATTTATCCTGGACTGATTGTGGTTTAGTTTCTTATTATTGTAGGTTTGTTCGGTGGATTTTAGGGAGCCCATTTTCAGCTTCGTGGTAAGGATAGTAAACTTAATTTCGCCTTTATTGGATTTTATTATTGTCTGGATGAATCAGTCTACTTGTAACAGTTGGAGAATCTTGTTTCTAACTTTGATCTTTAAAACGGGAATAAAAAAAAGGATGCTGGTTTAGCTGAGTGCCAGTTTGATTGTTGAATTATGGAGGCTGATATTCAATGTTATTGATAAGATGAAATAATCTTAGTTGTTGGATGATACATATTAGCTTGTTCATTATTTTGATTCCCCAAGTTTATATTATTTTATCTAACCTGCGATAAAGGGAAGATGCATTAATATACAAAATTCACTTGCCATATTTGAATACAGATCTCTGAGATTCATTTTGAGATTAGAAGGTTAAAATAAAGGGTCAGGCTTATCAAGTTTTTTTCAAATGCAAGGGGCAAGTAAATTTTTTTTAAATGAGTTTGGGCTCTGGTTTATTAATTAACCTAAAACCTTCAGATGCAGAGTTTTTTTTTATACAAATAAGTTGCGTCTGAATCAGAATGTAAAAGTGGTTGAGCCATGTTATGTAAGTCTTTGTCTTGTGCTTATTGCTGTTGTGCGCTCGCGTTGGTGTTGTACCAGTTGATTTCGGGTTTGATCCCCTTGTTGTGGTTGCGAGTAGTATTGTGGTTTGATACCTGAACTTTGTTTTTTTTTTTATTTTGCTGCTAATTCTGTGATGGCATTGTGGACGTTGTCTACTTTGATACTACTTGTAGTTTCCAATTAGATGCTCAATTCCAATTGGAATTTTGCATCATCGCTCACGTTATTGTTTAATTATATGTTGGTCAAGTTCCTTTAAATGTGTTTGAGTTTCAGTTTTCTTCGAGCATAAGTTTGATATTGAAATTGAAGAAGTTCAAGACTCAAAGAATGTGTGCTTTAGTTTGTATGTAAAGGAATTTGAGGCATATTTTGTAAATTTAGATGATCAGAGGCTATTTTTTTTTTAAAGGGGTTTGAGTTTTAGTTTACAAAAAATAGAAATAGATGGTTCAGGTTTTTACAATATTGACCAATTTCAAAAGTTAGGAGGGAATGGTTTTTAGTATATTCTTTATTTGATATAGATTTCGGCTTGACCTGAGCTTCAGATTCAGTTTATGCAGTGTAGTAACTAATTTTGCAAGTCGTTGAGTGTACGAAAGAAACTCAGATGTTAGATGAGCTGGAATTTTAAAAATGAGTTTCATTTGGCATGTTCCAATAGACACGTTTGGCAATTTTCCAGAAGTGATTATTGTTGTCTATCTGTTCTTTTTTCCACCTTTTTCATTCGTTCTTCTTCTCAGTTTGATTTTTCCACTCTCTCCTGCAAGTCTCACCCCTCACATCAGTTATTCTGGTGTATTGGGACTTGCTTGGATGAAGTTTTCATAGAAACTACAGTTTTTGCCACTTCTAACGGTTTTTCCAAGTTCTTCAGCTTTTCAGTAATTTTTGACAACTTTTTCAGCTTCTGGGAATGGTTCAGCGAGTTTTTGTAGCGGGCGCCACCAAACGGGCAGACGCATGCCCCGCACCGGATCCTGACCCGGAATCGAAAGTAATCCGACCCGAATTAAAACCCGGCGAACGGCAAACTGGACTCATTTGCTACTAGGCGGGAGTTTCAAAACAGGGACAAACCAAAAGCGGAAGCAATATATGGACAAAACATAAAATCCATCATGGTTGCGCAGTTAGGTAAACCCCACCAAGGCTAGCAAATTCCCATAAATACTAATAATGTTTACAACGAGTTCTACAATATTATTCCCGGCTATTCATAAGTATAATCCTACATAACAAACATCAAGTCAACAAGAAACAAGAGTTTACATAAGAGAAAAGTGTATAACTCGACCGACAACGACCCAATACTATGAAGCCCGCCTAGAATCCTAAAACTAAAGGGTGAAACGAATGGGGTTAGTCAAACGACTAAGTGAGGGGGAAAAAGACAGTACATAAGAATAAACGAAAGTAGATCACCAGTTTAAACAGAAGGAAAACAAAAGAAGTAAAGTTTTTCGCAAACGATTGGTGAACTAGCTCAAAATGAAACAAAACAAAACGTATAACTCAGCGAGAAGAGTTCTGAACCACCAGTCAAATAATAAAAACAGAAACCCTCCTTATTCCTCCAGTTGTAATCAGGGAGCAACCCCTAACTACACAGATCATACATAAACAGCTCAGGTACTCAAAGGGCTGCCACTCCGGCCTCACCCCGAGCTCCCAAAGGCGGAGGAAACCATAGGATTTCCGCCGTAGACCCGACGTCTACCGACTTCGTCCTATCGTCCTTACTCCGAGCCCATCAGAACAGGTCAAACATATACATATACATAGCTCGCTTTTCACACATTTTCATGTGGTCAAAAGACCGTTTGAGGCAAGTCGTGTGCGAGGCTATAATGCCAAAGTTTGCTTTCGGAAAACAAAGATTTGCCTGCCTCTTTCGTACACATTTCACAAACTTATACATAATACTTTTCATATTAAATTGTTTTCAAGATCATAGAAGTATAAGCTTAAATATCTACTATATATACAAACGGATGTAAAATAAATCATAAAACAAGGCTTATCGGGTAGTAGGGTTGGTATTATGTACGTATTATCGTATACTATAAGAAACTGAAAACCCCACCTGTTGGCTTGACAAAAACGAGAGCAAGAATGCGAGACCGGCACGCTACTCCACGGGAGTATCGTCTGCAAAATACAAGGACACAACCACATAAGACTAACGACGACGCACGGCGTGTACAAAATAATTAAAACACATAGGAGCATGTTTAAACAGTCATTTATATCACTTTGGTCCACATTCTAACAAAGTACGAAATTTCCGTAAGAAAATCAAATTAGAATGCGATAATAGTTCATAATCATGCATAAAAGGCAATAAGGAAGCATGCATTCAAGTTTCGGAAGAAACGGACAACATTTGATAAATAGCCAAAAAGGCCTAAACGAAAAACACGAGAAACGGGGCCCAAATGAAGTCGGAAAAATTCAAACTAACTAAAATATGCATTTCATGATTTATAGGACCTATAGGTGAAATCCGATCTGAAATCGGAGGTTAAACGAAGAAAGTCAACATTTTAATTGCTCCTTTGACCCACAATGCCGAGAGCAAGAAGTTGAAAATGGAGAAATTTTGGTTAAGGCATACACACGGTCTTGGGGACGGGCGGACGCACGGGCTTGAACGCGTGCTCAAGCCGGTGCGGACACTTGCACTGGCCTGCGCACCGGCGTGCGCACGGCCGTGCATAAGGCCGTGCAAGGCACAAAATAGGCGCATGGTCTTGGCGCATGGTCTCAAGACCATGCGCAAGGCCGTGCGGATTATCAGAACAGCAGAATCGCGAGGGGTTCTCGGGAATGAGCCAAAAATCAACATTTAAATCATATAAATCATGCAAACCTCAAACTAAAACTTACATATAATGATCTACAACATCTAATCTACCTATAGGACAAAGAACCACATAAATCCATCCACAAAATCATTCAAAATCACATTTTTCATATATTATTCAACTATTTACGAAATCCTATAAATCACAGCCTAGAAAGCATTAAACGCGAAGGACGTGATAAGCTTACATGAAGAATAGATCGTGAGGAGTTTGTAAAGTTTCACGGATCGGGATTCGGTCAGGAATCGATGTCGGAATGAGCAATCAAAGCTTCCTCTCCTTACCCTCTTCTTTTTCTCTTTTTCTTTCTTTTCTCTTCTTTCTAACGTGAAGTGAGGATTGAGGGAGAGAGAGACAGTTGGTCAAGTCAAACTTTGACTTGACTTAGAAACGAGGGGCAAAACCGTAATTACTCCGAACTTACTAAAATTAGCAGGTTGTCAGAATTAAACAATATTACAGTCAAAACTAGTACAATTGAACACACGTTGAGATGAAATGGTTTAAAAACCAAAATTCACTCATTTATGAAATTGTTAAAAATTCATATACTAACTATCAATGAAATAATTAAATCGCGCAAAATAACGATTCCGACGTACCGGATAATAATTCGGATTTTCGGGGCGTTACAATCACCCCTCCTTATGAGAATCTGTCCCCAGATTCTTCTCGTCTGCTACAAATAATGCGGGGTGAAACTTGCGCATCTTCTCCTCGGTTTCCCACGTAGCTTCTTCAACCGACTGACTCCTCTAAAGCACTTTGACCATGGGAATCTCTCTGTTAGGCAGTGCTTGAGTCTTCTTGTCTAAAATTTTCACCGGCTGTGAAACGAAGGTCAAGTCCGGCTCTATCTCAACATCTTCGATAGGAAGAACGTGTGAATCACTCGGGTGATACTTCCGGAGCTGTGAAACGTGGAAAACGTTGTGGATTCCTGTCAGACTCGGTGGCAAGTCTAATCTGTAAGCAGCTTCTCCAATCTTCTCCAAAATCTCAAACGGTCCTAAGAATCTCGGACTTAACTTACCACCTTTGCCAATACGAGTGAATCCCTTTCGAGGTGAAGCTTTAAGAAACACTCGGTCACCAACCTCGAACTCCAAAGGTCGGCGGCGTGTATCGGTATAACTTTTCTGGAAATCCTGGGCTGCTTTCATCCTCTGATAGATGATCTGAATTCGGTCAATCGCTCTCTGAAGAGACTGCGGAGAATCTCCTCTTCCTTTATCATCCCTTGTCCAATGCCAATCCTCAAGATCCCAAAACAACGGGGATCTACACTTCCTTCCATATAGAGCTTCGTAAGGTGCCGTCTTGATTGTAGACTGATAACTGTTGTTGTAGGCGAACTCAATCAACGGTAACTGGTCGTGCCAATTGGTGCGAAAGTCTAAGGCTCACGCACGAAGCATATCACTGAGATATCGAATCGTCCTTTCAGATTGGCCATCGGTCTGCGGATGTGCTGCTGTACTGAATGTCAGCTTCGTTCCCATTTTCTCCTGAAGATGCTGCCATAATTGAGAAGTGAATCTAGCATCTCTGTCAGACACAATGCTCACGGGAACTCCATGAAGCCTGACAATCTCTCGGTGATAAATCTCTGCCAACTTCTCCACCTTGAATGACTTCTTGACTGGCAAAAAGTGAGCAGTCTTGCAAAGTTGGTCAATTATCACCCAAATACTATCATAGCCACCTTTAACTTTCGGTAAACCAGACACAAAGTCCATCGCAATCTGCTCCCAATTCCACGTAGGAATCGGTAGTGGCTGTAGCAATCCTCCAGGTCTCTGGTGCTCTACCTTGACCTGCTGACATGTCTGACATCTCTTGACGTAATCAGCTACGTCTCTCGTCATACCTCTCCACCAGAACAACTCTTTTAGATCCCGGTACATCTTACTTCCACCAGGATGTACTGTATAAGGCGTATTATGCGCCTCAGCAAGAATCTCCCTCTTAAGACTCTCAGGAACACAAACTCGGGTCTTGAAGCGGAGAATGCCAGAATCATCAACATGAAACTGGGACTCTGGATCATCTGAAATATGAACTATCTGCCTCTGAGTCCACTCGTCAGTAGCCTGAACATCTCGAATCTTACGACCCAATTTTGACTGAATCGATATACTGTGAACGTGAGCCTGCGAGGTGATATAAACTCGCTCAAACTTAGCCTCTAGCTGAGCTACACTCGCCTTACGACTCAATGCATCGGCTACCACATTCGCCTTTCCAGGATGGTACTGAATCTTGCAATCATAATCCTCAAACAATTCCATCCATCGACGCTGTCTCTTGTTCAAATCCTTCTGAGTGAACAAATACTGAAGACTCTTGTGATCAGTGAAGATATCGAACGTAGTGCCATACAGATAATGACGCCACTTTAGCAAAGCAAACACAACGGCTGCTAGCTCAAGATCATGCGTGGGATAGTTCTCTTTGGCTGGCTTTAGCTTCCTCGAGGCGTAAGCTATAACTCTCCCATTTTGCATTAACACACAACCCAATCCCTCGTGTGACGCATCTGTGTACACAACGAGTCCCTCCAATCCATTAGGCATAGCTAACACTGGGGCTGTAGTTAATCTCTTCTTGAGCTCTTGGAAACTTGCTTCACATTTGTCTGACCACTCAAACTTGGCATCCTTCTTCGTCAACGGACTAACAAGCTTGGAAAAGTCCTTGACAAAACGTCTATAGTATCCTACTAGACCCAAGAAACTGCAAATCTCTGTAGGAGTCTTAGGTTTCTCCCAATCCAACAGTCCTTGCTATGGATTTCATGTCCGGATTACCGAGAGTTCGAGGCGGATATGATACGATTTGGGTGATTGTGGATCGTTTGACGAAATCCGCCCATTTCATTCCAATTCGAAAGACCACTAATGTTAAGAAGTTAGCGGAACTGTACATCGAGCAGATTGTAAAGCTACACGGAGTTCCGAAAAGTATTGTATCCGATCGAGATCCTAAGTTTACTTCTCGACTTTGGCAAGAAATTCACAGAAACTTGGGAACGAATTTGAAATTCAGCACGGCAGCTCACCCGCAAACTGATGGTCAATCTGAGAGAACCATCAAGATTCTAGGCGATATGTTACGAGCGTGTGCTCTCGACTTCTCCACGAGTTGGGACAAGCAACTGCCACTCATTGAATTCGCCTACAACAACAGCTACCAAGCGACGATTGGGATGCCCCCGTACGAAGCGCTTTATGGACGTAAATGCCGATCCCCTCTATACTGGGAATTAGAAGACTGGCGAAGAACTAAAGACGGAGTGGAACGAGCTCTACCTCCAAAGACGATCCTGGAAACACTTGATAAGATTGCAATCATTCGGCAGAGAATGAAAGCTGCTCAGGATCGTCAGAAGAGTTATGCTGACAAGAGACGCCGGGATTTGGAATTTGAAGAGGGAGACAAAGTGTTTCTTAAGGCGACGTTGAGGAAAGGATTCGCTAGAGTGGGAAAAGGTGGGAAACTCAGTCCGAGATATTTGGGACCCTATGAGGTTATTGAACGGATTGGGAAGACTGCCTACCGCCTGAACCTGCCCTCGACTCTAACTGGGATTCACAATGTCTTCCATGTTTCTCAATTGCGAAAATACTATCCCGACGAATCTCACATTCTGCGAGATGAAGAAGTTCAGGTAGAGCCTGACTTGACGATCGAGATGAAACCTGTTGAGATTCAGGATCGTAAGTTCAAGCAACTCCGCAACCGACAAATTCCCTTGGTTCGTGTGTTATGGAGAAACCGAACCACCGAGCAAGTAACTTGGGAAACGGAAGAGAAGATGCGAACTCATTATCCCGAGTTATTTGCGGAGTCGAATTAGAATCTGGGGACCAGATTCTCCGAAGGGGGGGATAGTGTAACGCCCCGCTATTTTATAACGCTTCGGTACGTTTACCGACGAATTGTTCTTGTGTGTATTATTTGCAAATTATGTGATTATGTGAATTATATGAATTAATGTGTGATTCTATATGTGAATAATATGATGAATTCATAAGAATTTTTATATTTGAAATTTACTTCACACTATGTTATATTTGAAGTGTTGTATTTGAAATCTTATGAAATTATGTCAATTATATTTGACTTGTATGATATTAATCTTGAGATATACATAAATATATATATGCAAATATATACATAAATATCTACACAAATATATATACAAGTATATACATATAGCTAGCTAATTTTGACTATTCAAAATAACTTATATTTATTTAATTATCTCATCTTTTCTCCAAATTTCTACACTATTCTCAAGCAACTCATCTTCAACCTCTCTCTCTCTCTCACTCTCGGCCCTCACTCATCACCCTCACCACCGCCACTTCTACCACCATCAAAGCACCAAAAATCATCCCCTCTCTTGCTACAAAAAGTTGCTCTTTCATCTAAGGAACAAGCCTCTACTTTCTATTTTTGCAAACAAGCTCTTAATTCCTCAATCTTTTCAATTCCCCTCTTCAAGGTAAGGTTTCAATTCTCTTAATTCTTTGGTTTTCAATGTCTCATATGTTGATGAAGTGAAGAAGCATGTTAGAATGAATGATTGATGAGCTTAGTTTGGTGATTGATTACATGTAGCATCTCTTGTGATTTTTCACATAAATTTGATTATTATGCAATGTTGGATTGATGAATTTAGATGCTTAGATGCTCAAATGGATTGGTAATTCATGTTAGTTCATGATATTAAGCTAATTGGTGAAGTTTTATGGAGTTTGGAGTTGAAAAATGAGAGTTTGGCAAAATATGTAGGGGCTGATGAATAGTGATTTTTGAGCATTTGGCTTCATTTTTTGATTCTTTTGGCATCAAAAATCCTTAAATATAGTAGCTAAGTGATGCCGGAAATTTCGGATTAATCGGAGTTGATTTGCTATGCAAAGTATTAAGCGAGGGGTGGTTTGCGTAATATTTACAAACCTTTGAATTTTGGTTTCCAAGCTTCCATATTACTTGAATGCTTAGTTTAGCTTCATATCATGTATGTTTGATTGTGTTTGAATGCATTTGAATGAGTTTAATTGTGTTTAAATGCATTTATACATAATATGTTATTTTGAGCATAAAATGCATTTCATTGCCGTGCGTCTTATTTGGTTAATTTATCGAGTCGTGTCTTACCTCGAGGCCTGTGTATTACAGGTGGGACCTCGCGGAGCTGATTTTCGAGTTGTCGTGTATCTTTTGTTAAGCCTACAGGTGAGGATGAAAAATGTTTTTAACTGAAGCTTGAACAAATATTTGCGAAAACCATATCCCTTATATTTCAATTATATATTATCAATATTTGAAATAAAAGAGTTTTGATATAAAATGATATATGTGTATCTTTTCCAAAATGGTTTGAAAATAGAGACAAGAGAATTATTTTGTTTTTAAGAGTAACATTTGGTCTCGGGACTTGTGCGTATGCCTCGAGTTATTCGGCAACGTGTCGAGAAACCCTAGACGGTTACATACCTTGTCTCGAACGACTCTTTTAGTCAATCAAAACATTTATAAAGCGAGATTATTGTTCCTTCGACCCTATTGAGGACGCTCTTAGGGTATATTTGGGCCCTGGATTAGGTGAGAGGCGGATACCCGGAGACGTGCGTCTAGGGCTGAAGCCGGGTTCATAATCCACCGATTATAAACAGGTTTAACTAGTAATCTGATATATAATCAAAGGGTATTATTCATGGCTGGTCGGAGGTAGTCTAGCCTGAATAATACTTACACCGGCGCCATTAGTCGGGTATGGTGAAATCTCGGGTTGCTCCTTGATAAGCCAAACGGTGTTATGGGATTTCATTATAATTGATATGTTTTTGGGAGTTATAAGGAGATGGCCCGTTCTCGCCGGGAATAAAAATGTTTTCTAAAATGTTTTAAATTAATATTTAGTTCACAAAGCTTAGCTGAATTGTAAAAGAGCTTATCGGCACTAGATTTGCTTTTATCAACCTAAGTGTGAATTAAATATGCTTTTATTATATACATATATTTCCCTCCTCACTGGGTTCGTTTGACTCACATCCCGTTTTGGTTCATGCTTCAGGATAGCGGTCAGGTACTGGCAGCAGCATTGTAGGATCATCAGTCTTTGGAGTCAGTTATATATATATTTTTTTTGTTAGCTGAACTCAATGATATATATTTTGTCATGTTAAATAGAATGTGGTTGAGACGTGAATGAATATGAAACTTGATGACAGTTTGAAATGATGAATCTGATGGGATTATGATATATATATGTTGATATCATGCTATTGATATGATGATACTTGATTCCGCTACGTTAATGTTATATTGCTGTTGTTGTTGTTGTTGATGTTGATATTGTTGTTGGGGAGTTGCTGTTGCCAGATTGTGGGAATCCCGTTGTCCGGGGCGGGTTTTCGAGTGGTGGTATTTAACTATCGCTCGGGGACTCGTTTCGGTCCGGGGGTTGTGGCGTGGGGGACGTCACAGCTTAAGGTGGTATCAGAGCCTAGGTTTGGTACTTAGGTTTTGACGTCGTGTTGAGTGTGTCTAGGTCGAACGGCTATAGGACAATGTGCTTTTATATGTTTATGTTATGTGATTTTGTGCTAACATGATCATGTGGCTAACAAAACATGCATTTTATTCAGTCTTTTGATACAGGAAATGGCTCGTGGTAGACCGAGAACCAGAGCTGCTCCTCCTTCTCCTCCCCAGGAAGACGACAACAACATTAATGCTCCTCCGGCTCCTCAGCCCGAGCCGATACCGCCCGTGCAGCCGAATCCCCTGAATCCTGCCATGTTCTTCGAAGCCATGCAAAGGATGTTCCAACAGGGTGTAGCTCCTGTACAACCGACCCCTGCTCAAAGGAAACAGGCAGAGGCGAGAGACTTTGACAGGTTCCTCAATCTTAATCCCCCTCGTTTCGAAGGAGCACCTGATGATCTTAAGGCCACAGAGTGGATTGCCGATCTCGAGCCTATGTTCAGGGTTATCGAGTGTCCCGACTCGAAGAAAGTTGAATATGCAGTTTTTCTATTGAAGGGACCAGCCAGAGACTGGTGGAGGCTGACTGAAGCTAGGTGGCGAGCTGATCAGACTGAGCCGACTTGGGCTAACTTCCTCTCAGCCTTCCGAAGCAAATACATCCCCCTGGTTGTACAAGATCGACGAGAAGCTGAATTTCGAGCCTTAAAACAAGAGAATCTCACCGTTGATGAATACGAGGCCATGTTCTCCCGCCTCATTGTCTACTGTCCTTTCATCCTTACGGACGAAAGAAGAAAGGTGAATCAGTTTGTTCAGGGCCTGAATGAGGATATCCGAAGAGCACTTCTGGGAGCTCATCTCCCTACATACGAGGTTGCCGTCACAACTGCTCTGGAGATTGAGTCTCAGTTACAACAGATCAAAAGGGACTTCGCACCGAAGGATATAGCTCCACCACCTCGCAAATTCAAGAGGTCTTTTCCTCCTGCGGGTTCTTCATCTTCGAGCAAGAAGCAAAAGACCTCGGGTTCTCAGACAGCCGAGCCTCCAATCAAGTGTTCTTATTGTGGCAAGCCAAGACACATGGAAGCTAATTGCTGGAAGAAACAAGGGCTCTGTCTTCGATGTGGGCGCAAGGATCATCAAATAGAGAACTGCCCGAGAAGGCCATCTCCACAGTTCCAGAAAGAGCCACAGAATGCGGGGAAAGGAAAAGTTGTGGCACGAGCGTATGCGATGACGGGGGATGGAGGGGAGACCGATCCAAATGCCGTGGTGCAAGGTACTGTACATTTGCATGACATATCCATAATTGCATTATATGATTCGGGTGCGACGCATTCTTTTATTGCACCTGAATATGTTTCTAGATTATCTTTATCTGCCGAGTCTTTACCGTATGTGCTTGAGGTCAATTCCCCGTTGGGAATTTCTTATTTGTGCAATCGAGTCTTTCGAGACTGTCCATTGAGGATAGATGATCGTGATTATCCTGCTGATCTCATTGAACTTCCGATGAGTCATTACGGGATAATATTGGGAATGGATTGGCTATATCGGCATCAAGCTTATATTGATTGTTTCGGGAAAAAGATCACTCTGGGAGCTGATAGCGAGATTTTGGGCAAAAGGTTTGACAAGATTCCTCGAGTTTCTTATGTTAAAGCCGCCCGAATGATTCGCAAGGGATCTTCGGCCTTTGTTGCTTATCTACTAAACCGTCCGAAAGAGCAAGTTAAGCTTGAGGAGGTACCAGTAGTTGGAGAATTCCCTGATGTGTTTCCCGAGAGTTTGAATTCTTTGCCTCCGGAACGAGAGATAGAGTTTGTGATCGATCTAGCTCCGGGTGCCGAACCGTATTCGAAGACTCCTTACCGAATGGCTCCGGCAGAGTTGAAAGAATTGAAGATACAGTTGGATGGACTGTTGGAGAGTGGGTACATTCGACCGAGTACTTCGCCGTGGGGTGCGCCTGTTCTTTTTGTGAAAAAGAAGGATGGGACGTTGAGGATGTGTATAGATTATCGCGAGCTGAATCGGATGACGATAAAGAACAAATATCCTCTACATCACATCGAAGAGTTGTTTGATATCTTGCAAGGGTCGAAAGTATACTCTAAACTTGATCTCCGACAGGGGTATTACCAGTTGAGGATTCGAGAATCAGACATTCCAAAGACTGGGTTTAATACTCGATATGGGCATTTTGAGTTCGTAGTTATGCCTTTCGGGTTAACGAATGCCCCAGCTGCTTTCATGGATTTGATGCATCGTACTTTCCGGCCCTATCTCGATAAGTTTGTGGTGATCTTCATTGATGATATCCTGGTTTTCTCAAAGACTAAGGAAGAACATGCCGAGCATCTTCGCATCGTATTAAGAACTCTCCTAGAGCATCAGTTGTATGCTAAGTTCAGTAAATGCAAATTTTGGCTTGATAAAGTTACCTTCCTTGGTCATGTGATATCAGGAGAGGGAATCGAAGTTGATCCTTCTAAAATCGAGGCCGTAATGAAATGGGAGCAGCCGAAGACTCCAACTGAAGTCCGAAGTTTTCTAGGGTTAGCTGGCTATTACAGGCGTTTCGTTCAAGATTTCTCCAAGATAGCCGCTCCGCTGACCAATTTAACTCGCAAGGACGTGCCTTTTAAGTGGGACGATAAATGCGAGGCAAGTTTCCAAGAGCTAAGGAAACGGTTGACTACTGCTCCGGTACTTGCACTTCCTGAAGGTTCCGAAGGGTTTACGGTTTATACCGATGCCTCGAAAGAAGGGTTAGGATGCGTTCTTATGCAGAATGGCAAAGTGATAGCTTATGCTTCGCGTAAGTTAAAAGATGCCGAAAAGAACTATCCTATCCATGATCTTGAGCTAGCTGCTATTATCTTTGCCCTGGGTAAGTGGCGACATTACTTGTACGGCGTGACATTCGATATTTTCACCGATCACCAGAGTTTGAAGTATTTACATACTCAGAAAGATCTTAATCGCAGGCAACGACGGTGGATGGAATTTCTTGAAGATTATGATTGCCGTATCCAATATCATCCAGGCAAAGCTAACGTAGTAGCCGATGCTTTAAGTAGACAAGCAAAGGTAGCTAGCTTGGAAGGAACCTCCTTGGAATTAATGTCCGAAGCAGGGAGATATCATCTAGTCTATCAACCGCGGATTGCTAACCTCTCAGTGAGACCGGATTTGGTTCAGAGGCTTAAAGACGAGCAGAGTGCTGATGACTGGATTCAAAGACAGGTCGTGAGGATGCAAGATGATCCGAACTCCTCATTTGCTTTCGATGATATGGGTCTTCTTCGTCTTAAGAACCGAATCTGCGTGCCGAAAAACTTGAAGTTCGAAATCATGGAAGAAGCACATAAATCTGCTTATACCGTCCATCCGGGAGGTAATAAGATGTACCGAGATCTCAAGACTCAATATTGGTGGCATGGAATGAAACGTGAAGTTGCTGATTTCGTGAGACGGTGTTTGACTTGTCAACGAGTTAAAGCCGAACATCAGCAACCCGGTGGAACTCTACAGCCACTCTCTATTCCGGATTGGAAATGGGAAGATATTGCTATGGATTTCATGTCCGGATTACCGAGAGTTCGAGGCGGATATGATACGATTTGGGTGATTGTGGATCGTTTGACGAAATCCGCCCATTTCATTCCAATTCGAAAGACCACTAATGTTAAGAAGTTAGCGGAACTGTACATCGAGCAGATTGTAAAGCTACACGGAGTTCCGAAAAGTATTGTATCCGATCGAGATCCTAAGTTTACTTCTCGACTTTGGCAAGAAATTCACAGAAACTTGGGAACGAATTTGAAATTCAGCACGACAGCTCACCCGCAAACTGATGGTCAATCTGAGAGAACCATCAAGATTCTAGGCGATATGTTACGAGCGTGTGCTCTCGACTTCTCCACGAGTTGGGACAAGCAACTGCCACTCATTGAATTCGCCTACAACAACAGCTACCAAGCGACGATTGGGATGCCCCCGTACGAAGCGCTTTATGGACGTAAATGCCGATCCCCTCTATACTGGGAATTAGAAGACTGGCGAAGAACTAAAGACGGAGTGGAACGAGCTCTACCTCCAAAGACGATCCTGGAAACACTTGATAAGATTGCAATCATTCGGCAGAGAATGAAAGCTGCTCAGGATCGTCAGAAGAGTTATGCTGACAAGAGACGCCGGGATTTGGAATTTGAAGAGGGAGACAAAGTGTTTCTTAAGGCGACGTTGAGGAAAGGATTCGCTAGAGTGGGAAAAGGTGGGAAACTCAGTCCGAGATATTTGGGACCCTATGAGGTTATTGAACGGATTGGGAAGACTGCCTACCGCCTGAACCTGCCCTCGACTCTAACTGGGATTCACAATGTCTTCCATGTTTCTCAATTGCGAAAATACTATCCCGACGAATCTCACATTCTGCGAGATGAAGAAGTTCAGGTAGAGCCTGACTTGACGATCGAGATGAAACCTGTTGAGATTCAGGATCGTAAGTTCAAGCAACTCCGCAACCGACAAATTCCCTTGGTTCGTGTGTTATGGAGAAACCGAACCACCGAGCAAGTAACTTGGGAAACGGAAGAGAAGATGCGAACTCATTATCCCGAGTTATTTGCGGAGTCGAATTAGAATCTGGGGACCAGATTCTCCGAAGGGGGGGATAGTGTAACGCCCCGCTATTTTATAACGCTTCGGTACGTTTACCGACGAATTGTTCTTGTGTGTATTATTTGCAAATTATGTGATTATGTGAATTATATGAATTAATGTGTGATTCTATATGTGAATAATATGATGAATTCATAAGAATTTTTATATTTGAAATTTACTTCACACTATGTTATATTTGAAGTGTTGTATTTGAAATCTTATGAAATTATGTCAATTATATTTGACTTGTATGATATTAATCTTGAGATATACATAAATATATATATGCAAATATATACATAAATATCTACACAAATATATATACAAGTATATACATATAGCTAGCTAATTTTGACTATTCAAAATAACTTATATTTATTTAATTATCTCATCTTTTCTCCAAATTTCTACACTATTCTCAAGCAACTCATCTTCAACCTCTCTCTCTCTCTCACTCTCGGCCCTCACTCATCACCCTCACCACCGCCACTTCTACCACCATCAAAGCACCAAAAATCATCCCCTCTCTTGCTACAAAAAGTTGCTCTTTCATCTAAGGAACAAGCCTCTACTTTCTATTTTTGCAAACAAGCTCTTAATTCCTCAATCTTTTCAATTCCCCTCTTCAAGGTAAGGTTTCAATTCTCTTAATTCTTTGGTTTTCAATGTCTCATATGTTGATGAAGTGAAGAAGCATGTTAGAATGAATGATTGATGAGCTTAGTTTGGTGATTGATTACATGTAGCATCTCTTGTGATTTTTCACATAAATTTGATTATTATGCAATGTTGGATTGATGAATTTAGATGCTTAGATGCTCAAATGGATTGGTAATTCATGTTAGTTCATGATATTAAGCTAATTGGTGAAGTTTTATGGAGTTTGGAGTTGAAAAATGAGAGTTTGGCAAAATATGTAGGGGCTGATGAATAGTGATTTTTGAGCATTTGGCTTCATTTTTTGATTCTTTTGGCATCAAAAATCCTTAAATATAGTAGCTAAGTGATGCCGGAAATTTCGGATTAATCGGAGTTGATTTGCTATGCAAAGTATTAAGCGAGGGGTGGTTTGCGTAATATTTACAAACCTTTGAATTTTGGTTTCCAAGCTTCCATATTACTTGAATGCTTAGTTTAGCTTCATATCATGTATGTTTGATTGTGTTTGAATGCATTTGAATGAGTTTAATTGTGTTTAAATGCATTTATACATAATATGTTATTTTGAGCATAAAATGCATTTCATTGCCGTGCGTCTTATTTGGTTAATTTATCGAGTCGTGTCTTACCTCGAGGCCTGTGTATTACAGGTGGGACCTCGCGGAGCTGATTTTCGAGTTGTCGTGTATCTTTTGTTAAGCCTACAGGTGAGGATGAAAAATGTTTTTAACTGAAGCTTGAACAAATATTTGCGAAAACCATATCCCTTATATTTCAATTATATATTATCAATATTTGAAATAAAAGAGTTTTGATATAAAATGATATATGTGTATCTTTTCCAAAATGGTTTGAAAATAGAGACAAGAGAATTATTTTGTTTTTAAGAGTAACATTTGGTCTCGGGACTTGTGCGTATGCCTCGAGTTATTCGGCAACGTGTCGAGAAACCCTAGACGGTTACATACCTTGTCTCGAACGACTCTTTTAGTCAATCAAAACATTTATAAAGCGAGATTATTGTTCCTTCGACCCTATTGAGGACGCTCTTAGGGTATATTTGGGCCCTGGATTAGGTGAGAGGCGGATACCCGGAGACGTGCGTCTAGGGCTGAAGCCGGGTTCATAATCCACCGATTATAAACAGGTTTAACTAGTAATCTGATATATAATCAAAGGGTATTATTCATGGCTGGTCGGAGGTAGTCTAGCCTGAATAATACTTACACCGGCGCCATTAGTCGGGTATGGTGAAATCTCGGGTTGCTCCTTGATAAGCCAAACGGTGTTATGGGATTTCATTATAATTGATATGTTTTTGGGAGTTATAAGGAGATGGCCCGTTCTCGCCGGGAATAAAAATGTTTTCTAAAATGTTTTAAATTAATATTTAGTTCACAAAGCTTAGCTGAATTGTAAAAGAGCTTATCGGCACTAGATTTGCTTTTATCAACCTAAGTGTGAATTAAATATGCTTTTATTATATACATATATTTCCCTCCTCACTGGGTTCGTTTGACTCACATCCCGTTTTGGTTCATGCTTCAGGATAGCGGTCAGGTACTGGCAGCAGCATTGTAGGATCATCAGTCTTTGGAGTCAGTTATATATATATTTTTTTTGTTAGCTGAACTCAATGATATATATTTTGTCATGTTAAATAGAATGTGGTTGAGACGTGAATGAATATGAAACTTGATGACAGTTTGAAATGATGAATCTGATGGGATTATGATATATATATGTTGATATCATGCTATTGATATGATGATACTTGATTCCGCTACGTTAATGCTATATTGCTGTTGTTATTGTTGTTGATGTTGATATTGTTGTTGGGGAGTTGCTGTTGCCAGATTGTGGGAATCCCGTTGTCCGGGGCGGGTTTTCGAGTGGTGGTATTTAACTATCGCTCGGGGACTCGTTTCGGTCCGGGGGTTGTGGCGGGGGGGACGTCACAGCTTAAGGTGGTATCAGAGCCTAGGTTTGGTACTTAGGTTTTGACGTCGTGTTGAGTGTGTCTAGGTCGAACGGCTATAGGACAATGTGTTTTTATATGTTTATGTTATGTGATTTTGTGCTAACATGATCATGTGGCTAACAAAACATGCATTTTATTCAGTCTTTTGATACAGGAAATGGCTCGTGGTAGACCGAGAACCAGAGCTGCTCCTCCTTCTCCTCCCCAGGAAGACGACAACAACATTAATGCTGCTCCGGCTCCTCAGCCCGAGCCGATACCGCCCGTGCAGCCGAATCCCCTGAATCCTGCCATGTTCTTCGAAGCCATGCAAAGGATGTTCCAACAGGGTGTAGCTCCTGTACAACCGACCCCTGCTCAAAGGAAACAGGCAGAGGCGAGAGACTTTGACAGGTTCCTCAATCTTAATCCCCCTCGTTTCGAAGGAGCACCTGATGATCTTAAGGCCACAGAGTGGATTGCCGATCTCGAGCCTATGTTCAGGGTTATCGAGTGTCCCGACTCGAAGAAAGTTGAATATGCAGTTTTTCTATTGAAGGGACCAGCCAGAGACTGGTGGAGGCTGACTGAAGCTAGGTGGCGAGCTGATCAGACTGAGCCGACTTGGGCTAACTTCCTCTCAGCCTTCCGAAGCAAATACATCCCCCTGGTTGTACAAGATCGACGAGAAGCTGAATTTCGAGCCTTAAAACAAGAGAATCTCATCGTTGATGAATACGAGGCCATGTTCTCCCGCCTCATTGTCTACTGTCCTTCCATCCTTACGGACGAAAGAAGAAAGGTGAATCAGTTTGTTCAGGGCCTGAATGAGGATATCCGAAGAGCACTTCTGGGAGCTCATCTCCCTACATACGAGGTTGCCGTCACAACTGCTCTGGAGATTGAGTCTCAGTTACAACAGATCAAAAGGGACTTCGCACCGAAGGATATAGCTCCACCACCTCGCAAATTCAAGAGGTCTTTTCCTCCTGCGGGTTCTTCATCTTCGAGCAAGAAGCAAAAGACCTCGGGTTCTCAGACAGCCGAGCCTCCAATCAAGTGTTCTTATTGTGGCAAGCCACGACACATGGAAGCTAATTGCTGGAAGAAACAAGGGCTCTGTCTTCGATGTGGGCGCAAGGATCATCAAATAGAGAACTGCCCGAGAAGGCCATCTCCACAGTTCCAGAAAGAGCCACAGAATGCGGGGAAAGGAAAAGTTGTGGCACGAGCGTATGCGATGACGGGGGATGGAGGGGAGACCGATCCAAATGCCGTGGTGCAAGGTACTGTACATTTGCATGACATATCCATAATTGCATTATATGATTCGGGTGCGACGCATTCTTTTATTGCACCTGAATATGTTTCTAGATTATCTTTATCTGCCGAGTCTTTACCGTATGTGCTTGAGGTCAATTCCCCGTTGGGAATTTCTTATTTGTGCAATCGAGTCTTTCGAGACTGTCCATTGAGGATAGATGATCGTGATTATCCTGCTGATCTCATTGAACTTCCGATGAGTCATTACGGGATAATATTGGGAATGGATTGGCTATATCGGCATCAAGCTTATATTGATTGTTTCGGGAAAAAGATCACTCTGGGAGCTGATAGCGAGATTTTGGGCAAAAGGTTTGACAAGATTCCTCGAGTTTCTTATGTTAAAGCCGCCCGAATGATTCGCAAGGGATCTTCGGCCTTTGTTGCTTATCTACTAAACCGTCCGAAAGAGCAAGTTAAGCTTGAGGAGGTACCAGTAGTTGGAGAATTCCCTGATGTGTTTCCCGAGAGTTTGAATTCTTTGCCTCCGGAACGAGAGATAGAGTTTGTGATCGATCTAGCTCCGGGTGCCGAACCGTATTCGAAGACTCCTTACCGAATGGCTCCGGCAGAGTTGAAAGAATTGAAGATACAGTTGGATGGACTGTTGGAGAGTGGGTACATTCGACCGAGTACTTCGCCGTGGGGTGCGCCTGTTCTTTTTGTGAAAAAGAAGGATGGGACGTTGAGGATGTGTATAGATTATCGCGAGCTGAATCGGATGACGATAAAGAACAAATATCCTCTACCTCACATCGAAGAGTTGTTTGATATCTTGCAAGGGTCGAAAGTATACTCTAAACTTGATCTCCGACAGGGGTATTACCAGTTGAGGATTCGAGAATCAGACATTCCAAAGACTGGGTTTAATACTCGATATGGGCATTTTGAGTTCGTAGTTATGCCTTTCGGGTTAACGAATGCCCCAGCTGCTTTCATGGATTTGATGCATCGTACTTTCCGGCCCTATCTCGATAAGTTTGTGGTGATCTTCATTGATGATATCCTGGTTTTCTCAAAGACTAAGGAAGAACATGCCGAGCATCTTCGCATCGTATTAAGAACTCTCCTAGAGCATCAGTTGTATGCTAAGTTCAGTAAATGCAAATTTTGGCTTGATAAAGTTACCTTCCTTGGTCATGTGATATCAGGAGAGGGAATCGAAGTTGATCCTTCTAAAATCGAGGCCGTAATGAAATGGGAGCAGCCGAAGACTCCAACTGAAGTCCGAAGTTTTCTAGGGTTAGCTGGCTATTACAGGCGTTTCGTTCAAGATTTCTCCAAGATAGCCGCTCCGCTGACCAATTTAACTCGCAAGGACGTGCCTTTTAAGTGGGACGATAAATGCGAGGCAAGTTTCCAAGAGCTAAGGAAACGGTTGACTACTGCTCCGGTACTTGCACTTCCTGAAGGTTCCGAAGGGTTTACGGTTTATACCGATGCCTCGAAAGAAGGGTTAGGATGCGTTCTTATGCAGAATGGCAAAGTGATAGCTTATGCTTCGCGTAAGTTAAAAGATGCCGAAAAGAACTATCCTATCCATGATCTTGAGCTAGCTGCTATTATCTTTGCCCTGGGTAAGTGGCGACATTACTTGTACGGCGTGACATTCGATATTTTCACCGATCACCAGAGTTTGAAGTATTTACATACTCAGAAAGATCTTAATCGCAGGCAACGACGGTGGATGGAATTTCTTGAAGATTATGATTGCCGTATCCAATATCATCCAGGCAAAGCTAACGTAGTAGCCGATGCTTTAAGTAGACAAGCAAAGGTAGCTAGCTTGGAAGGAACCTCCTTGGAATTAATGTCCGAAGCAGGGAGATATCATCTAGTCTATCAACCGCGGATTGCTAACCTCTCAGTGAGACCGGATTTGGTTCAGAGGCTTAAAGACGAGCAGAGTGCTGATGACTGGATTCAAAGACAGGTCGTGAGGATGCAAGATGATCCGAACTCCTCATTTGCTTTCGATGATATGGGTCTTCTTCGTCTTAAGAACCGAATCTGCGTGCCGAAAAACTTGAAGTTCGAAATCATGGAAGAAGCACATAAATCTGCTTATACCGTCCATCCGGGAGGTAATAAGATGTACCGAGATCTCAAGACTCAATATTGGTGGCATGGAATGAAACGTGAAGTTGCTGATTTCGTGAGACGGTGTTTGACTTGTCAACGAGTTAAAGCCGAACATCAGCAACCCGGTGGAACTCTACAGCCACTCTCTATTCCGGATTGGAAATGGGAAGATATTGCTATGGATTTCATGTCCGGATTACCGAGAGTTCGAGGCGGATATGATACGATTTGGGTGATTGTGGATCGTTTGACGAAATCCGCCCATTTCATTCCAATTCGAAAGACCACTAATGTTAAGAAGTTAGCGGAACTGTACATCGAGCAGATTGTAAAGCTACACGGAGTTCCGAAAAGTATTGTATCCGATCGAGATCCTAAGTTTACTTCTCGACTTTGGCAAGAAATTCACAGAAACTTGGGAACGAATTTGAAATTCAGCACGGCAGCTCACCCGCAAACTGATGGTCAATCTGAGAGAACCATCAAGATTCTAGGCGATATGTTACGAGCGTGTGCTCTCGACTTCTCCACGAGTTGGGACAAGCAACTGCCACTCATTGAATTCGCCTACAACAACAGCTACCAAGCGACGATTGGGATGCCCCCGTACGAAGCGCTTTATGGACGTAAATGCCGATCCCCTCTATACTGGGAATTAGAAGACTGGCGAAGAACTAAAGACGGAGTGGAACGAGCTCTACCTCCAAAGACGATCCTGGAAACACTTGATAAGATTGCAATCATTCGGCAGAGAATGAAAGCTGCTCAGGATCGTCAGAAGAGTTATGCTGACAAGAGACGCCGGGATTTGGAATTTGAAGAGGGAGACAAAGTGTTTCTTAAGGCGACGTTGAGGAAAGGATTCGCTAGAGTGGGAAAAGGTGGGAAACTCAGTCCGAGATATTTGGGACCCTATGAGGTTATTGAACGGATTGGGAAGACTGCCTACCGCCTGAACCTGCCCTCGACTCTAACTGGGATTCACAATGTCTTCCATGTTTCTCAATTGCGAAAATACTATCCCGACGAATCTCACATTCTGCGAGATGAAGAAGTTCAGGTAGAGCCTGACTTGACGATCGAGATGAAACCTGTTGAGATTCAGGATCGTAAGTTCAAGCAACTCCGCAACCGACAAATTCCCTTGGTTCGTGTGTTATGGAGAAACCGAACCACCGAGCAAGTAACTTGGGAAACGGAAGAGAAGATGCGAACTCATTATCCCGAGTTATTTGCGGAGTCGAATTAGAATCTGGGGACCAGATTCTCCGAAGGGGGGGATAGTGTAACGCCCCGCTATTTTATAACGCTTCGGTACGTTTACCGACGAATTGTTCTTGTGTGTATTATTTGCAAATTATGTGATTATGTGAATTATATGAATTAATGTGTGATTCTATATGTGAATAATATGATGAATTCATAAGAATTTTTATATTTGAAATTTACTTCACACTATGTTATATTTGAAGTGTTGTATTTGAAATCTTATGAAATTATGTCAATTATATTTGACTTGTATGATATTAATCTTGAGATATACATAAATATATATATGCAAATATATACATAAATATCTACACAAATATATATACAAGTATATACATATAGCTAGCTAATTTTGACTATTCAAAATAACTTATATTTATTTAATTATCTCATCTTTTCTCCAAATTTCTACACTATTCTCAAGCAACTCATCTTCAACCTCTCTCTCTCTCTCACTCTCGGCCCTCACTCATCACCCTCACCACCGCCACTTCTACCACCATCAAAGCACCAAAAATCATCCCCTCTCTTGCTACAAAAAGTTGCTCTTTCATCTAAGGAACAAGCCTCTACTTTCTATTTTTGCAAACAAGCTCTTAATTCCTCAATCTTTTCAATTCCCCTCTTCAAGGTAAGGTTTCAATTCTCTTAATTCTTTGGTTTTCAATGTCTCATATGTTGATGAAGTGAAGAAGCATGTTAGAATGAATGATTGATGAGCTTAGTTTGGTGATTGATTACATGTAGCATCTCTTGTGATTTTTCACATAAATTTGATTATTATGCAATGTTGGATTGATGAATTTAGATGCTTAGATGCTCAAATGGATTGGTAATTCATGTTAGTTCATGATATTAAGCTAATTGGTGAAGTTTTATGGAGTTTGGAGTTGAAAAATGAGAGTTTGGCAAAATATGTAGGGGCTGATGAATAGTGATTTTTGAGCATTTGGCTTCATTTTTTGATTCTTTTGGCATCAAAAATCCTTAAATATAGTAGCTAAGTGATGCCGGAAATTTCGGATTAATCGGAGTTGATTTGCTATGCAAAGTATTAAGCGAGGGGTGGTTTGCGTAATATTTACAAACCTTTGAATTTTGGTTTCCAAGCTTCCATATTACTTGAATGCTTAGTTTAGCTTCATATCATGTATGTTTGATTGTGTTTGAATGCATTTGAATGAGTTTAATTGTGTTTAAATGCATTTATACATAATATGTTATTTTGAGCATAAAATGCATTTCATTGCCGTGCGTCTTATTTGGTTAATTTATCGAGTCGTGTCTTACCTCGAGGCCTGTGTATTACAGGTGGGACCTCGCGGAGCTGATTTTCGAGTTGTCGTGTATCTTTTGTTAAGCCTACAGGTGAGGATGAAAAATGTTTTTAACTGAAGCTTGAACAAATATTTGCGAAAACCATATCCCTTATATTTCAATTATATATTATCAATATTTGAAATAAAAGAGTTTTGATATAAAATGATATATGTGTATCTTTTCCAAAATGGTTTGAAAATAGAGACAAGAGAATTATTTTGTTTTTAAGAGTAACATTTGGTCTCGGGACTTGTGCGTATGCCTCGAGTTATTCGGCAACGTGTCGAGAAACCCTAGACGGTTACATACCTTGTCTCGAACGACTCTTTTAGTCAATCAAAACATTTATAAAGCGAGATTATTGTTCCTTCGACCCTATTGAGGACGCTCTTAGGGTATATTTGGGCCCTGGATTAGGTGAGAGGCGGATACCCGGAGACGTGCGTCTAGGGCTGAAGCCGGGTTCATAATCCACCGATTATAAACAGGTTTAACTAGTAATCTGATATATAATCAAAGGGTATTATTCATGGCTGGTCGGAGGTAGTCTAGCCTGAATAATACTTACACCGGCGCCATTAGTCGGGTATGGTGAAATCTCGGGTTGCTCCTTGATAAGCCAAACGGTGTTATGGGATTTCATTATAATTGATATGTTTTTGGGAGTTATAAGGAGATGGCCCGTTCTCGCCGGGAATAAAAATGTTTTCTAAAATGTTTTAAATTAATATTTAGTTCACAAAGCTTAGCTGAATTGTAAAAGAGCTTATCGGCACTAGATTTGCTTTTATCAACCTAAGTGTGAATTAAATATGCTTTTATTATATACATATATTTCCCTCCTCACTGGGTTCGTTTGACTCACATCCCGTTTTGGTTCATGCTTCAGGATAGCGGTCAGGTACTGGCAGCAGCATTGTAGGATCATCAGTCTTTGGAGTCAGTTATATATATATTTTTTTTGTTAGCTGAACTCAATGATATATATTTTGTCATGTTAAATAGAATGTGGTTGAGACGTGAATGAATATGAAACTTGATGACAGTTTGAAATGATGAATCTGATGGGATTATGATATATATATGTTGATATCATGCTATTGATATGATGATACTTGATTCCGCTACGTTAATGCTATATTGCTGTTGTTATTGTTGTTGATGTTGATATTGTTGTTGGGGAGTTGCTGTTGCCAGATTGTGGGAATCCCGTTGTCCGGGGCGGGTTTTCGAGTGGTGGTATTTAACTATCGCTCGGGGACTCGTTTCGGTCCGGGGGTTGTGGCGTGGGGGACGTCACACAAAGTGACCGTATCTGGTGTTGAACGCTGTCTTCGGAATATCCTCGGCTCGGATACGGAGCTGATAATACCCTTGTCTGAGATCAAGCTTAGAATAAACTCTCGATCCCTGGAGTAAATCAAACAACTCCTCAATATGCGGCAAAGGATACTTATTCTTCACCATCATCTTGTTCAACTCGTGATAATCGACACACATACGGAGTGTACCGTCCTTCTTCTTCACGAACAGGACTGGAGCACCCCAAGGCGAGGTACTCGGGCGGATATACCCAATCGAAAGGAGTTCGTCGAGCTGATTCTTCAATTCCTTCAACTCGGCAGAAGCCATACGGTACGGAGACTTCGAGTACGGCTCGGCACCCGGGACTAGATCAATAACGAACTCAATGTCCCTATCCGGGGGCAGAAACTCCAAGTTCTCGGGAAACACATCCATGAATTCTTTAACCACATCGGTATCCTCGATCTTCGCCTGCTCTTTCGGGCGGTTGAGAAGATAAGCTAGAAAACTAGTTGCTTCTCCCTTCTGGATAAGCTTCTTGGCTTCCATCATAGAGATATACGGGCCTTCACCCATTCTGAAACCTCTAACTTCACTGTAACCAAGAACAACTTTCTTCTCAAAGCAGTCGATCTTTGCTCGGTGCTCTAACCAATCCATCCCAAGAATAACTCCATAATCCTTCATCGCCAACACGATCAAATCCCCGAGGTACTCGGTACCCTCAATCATCATCGGACAACGCTTGAGAACGCGGTTCGTAGCTACTCTAGAACCCATCGGCGAGCTAACAACTAACACATACTCAAGCAACTCAACAGGCACATGCACAGATAAGGCAACGACAGGCGCAATAAACGAGTGAGAAGCACCCGGGTCATACAATGCATGATTGGGAGTGCCATGTATATATATCATACCTTCCACCACGGCATTCGCATCCGGCGCGACATCTTCAGCATCGCCTTCCAAGGCGTAAAGTCGGGCCTGGGCTTGAGGCTGAGCTGGCTGCTTCTGACCTCTCTTCATCGGGCATGCATTCATAAGATGATCGGAGCTACCACATCCAAAGCAAAGCCCTAACTTCCTTTGACACTTAGACTCCAAATGGGGACCTCCACAATATCCACAAACTGGTCGTGGAAAACCCTGAGCTTGGGGAGGAACGTTCGGCTTCGGAGCCTGCTGAAACGGTTTCTTCCCAGCTGAAGAAGAAGATGGTCCTACAGAAGGAAAAGACCTCTTCGGATCCGACGGAAAACCCTTAGCGGCTGCGGGGGCAGGTGCTGACGTAGGCCTCATCTGTCTCAGCTCTGACTCTATAGCAAGAGCCATGTCAACTGCATCGGAATAAAATGGGGGGCGGACAACCATCATATGCAGTCGAATGCTGTGAGACAAACCCTCCACGAACTGGCGTGTCTTCCTCTCCTCGTCCTCAACCATATAGGAACAGTGAACAATGAGGCGAGAGAAATGTGCCTGGTACTGATCTACCGAGGACGTGCCCTGCTTCAAGCTCAAAAACTCTCTTTCCCGCTGTTGTCTGACTACCAACGGGATGTACTTAGCCCTGAACTCCACCAAAAACTGAGCCCATGTCGGAACCACCCGATCACGCGTCCAACGCTGATCAATCCGTGTCCACCAGTTTTGTGCTGCCCCAATCATCAGGTAGGTAGCATACTCGACCCTCTGTGGATCTGTAGTGTGCATTAGTCTAAATATCTTCTCCAAGGTCGATATCCAGGCCTCTGCAGCCACATCATCCGGTGCTCCCACAAACTGTGGCGGATTACGATTGAGAAACTGATTCATTGCCTTCATAGCCGTCTGTTCCGGCGTCTCCTGAGGAGCATGAAGAGCATACTGCTGTAACGCAGCCATAAATTGGGCTGGTGTAGGTCCCTCTGGCGGGGGAGGAGGTGGAGGAGGACCTCTACCTCGACGCATCCTGCAAAACTGTACAATTATGCATGACGTTAAGTGATCATGTAAAGCATTAACACGTAAGGAAGTCAAATTCACACAATCACTTAAGCACAATCACGCAATTCACATAGTTCCTACGCTGTACGGACCTAGACAGACTCGACGCTTCAGAGCATAGGCCATTGAACCCATAGGGCTCTGATACCAACTGTAGCGGGCGCCGCCAAACGGGCAGACGCACACCCCGCACCGGATCCTGACCCGGAATCGAAAGTAATCCGACCCGAATTAAAACCCGACGAACGGAAAACCGGACTCATTTGCTACTAGGCGGGAGTTTCAAAACAAGGACAAACCAAAAGCGGAAGCAATATATAGAGAAAACATAAAATCCATAATGGTTGCGCAGTTAGGTAAAGCCCACCAAGGCTAGCAAATTCCCATAAATACTAATAATGTTTACAACGGGTTCTACAATATTATTCCCGGCTATTCATAAGTATAATCCTACATAACAAACATTAAGTCAACAAGAAACAAGAGTTTACATAAGACAAAAGCGTATAACTCGACCGACAACGACCCAATACTATGAAGCCCGCCTAGAATCCTAAAACCAAAGGGTGAAACGAATGGGGTTAGTCAAACGACTAAGTGAGGGGGAAAAAGACAGTACATAAGAATAAACGAAAGTAGATCACCAGTTTAAACAGAAGGAAAACAACAGAAGTAAAGTTTATCGCAAACGATTGGTGAACTAGCTCAAAATGAAACAAAACAAAACGTATAACTCTGCGACAAGAGTTCTGAACCACCAGTCAAATCATAAAAACAGAAACCCTCCTTATTCCTCCAGTTGTAATCAAGGAGCAACCCCTAACTACACAGATCATACATAAACAGTTCAGGTACTCAAAGGGCTGCCACTCCGGCCTCACCCCGAGCTCCCGAAGGTGGAGGAAACCATAGGATTTCCTCCGTAGACCCGACGTCTACCGACTTCGTCCTATCGTCCTTACTCCGGGCCCATCAGAACAGGTCAAACATATACATGTACATAGCTCGCTTTTCAAACATTTTCATGTGGTCAAAAGACCGTTCGAGGCAAGTCGTGTGCGAGGCTATAATGCCAAAGTTCGCTTTCGGAAAACAAAGATTTGCCTGCCTCTTTCGTACACATTTCACAAACTTATACATAATACTTTTCATATTAAATTGTTTTCAAGATCATAGAAGTATAAGCTTAAATATCTACTATATATACAAACGGATGTAAAATAAATCATAAAACAAGGCTTATCGGGTAGTAGGGTTGGTATTATGTACGTATTATCGTATACTATAAGAAACTGAAAACCCCACCTGTTGGCTTGACAAAAACGAGAGCAAGAATGCGAGACCGGCACGCTACTCCACGGGAGTATCGTCTGCAAAATACAAGGACACAACCACATAAGACTAACGACGACGCACGGCGTGTACAAAATAATTAAAACACATAGGAGCATGTTTAAACAGTCATTTATATCACTTTGGTCCACATTCTAACAAAGTACGAAATTTCCGTAAGAAAATCAAATTAGAATGCGATAATAGTTCATAATCATGCATAAAAGGCAATAAGGAAGCATGCATTCAAGTTTCGGAAGAAACGGACAACATTTGATAAATAGCCAAAAAGGCCTAAACGAAAAACACGAGAAACGGGGCCCAAATGAAGTCGGAAAAATTCAAACTAACTAAAATATGCATTTCATGATTTATAGGACCTATAGGTGAAATCCGATCTGAAATCGGAGGTTAAACGAAGAAAGTCAACATTTTAATTGCTCCTTTGACCCACAATGCCGAGAGCAAGAAGTTGAAAATGGAGAAATTTTGGTTAAGGCATACACACGGTCTTGGGGACGGGCGGACGCACGGGCTTGAACGCGTGCTCAAGCCGGTGCGGACACTTGCACTGGCCTGCGCACCGGCGTGCGCACGGCCGTGCATAAGGCCGTGCAAGGCACAAAATAGGCGCATGGTCTTGGCGCATGGTCTCAAGACCATGCGCAAGGCCGTGCGGATTATCAGAACAGCAGAATCGCGAGGGGTTCTCGGGAATGAGCCAAAAATCAACATTTAAATCATATAAATCATGCAAACCTCAAACTAAAACTTACATATAATGATCTACAACATCTAATCTACCTATAGGACAAAGAACCACATAAATCCATCCACAAAATCATTCAAAATCACATTTTTCATATATTATTCAACTATTTACGAAATCCTATAAATCACAGCCTAGAAAGCATTAAACGCGAAGGACGTGATAAGCTTACATGAAGAATAGATCGTGAGGAGTTTGTAAAGTTTCACGGATCGGGATTCGGTCAGGAATCGAAGTCGGAATGAGCAATCAAAGCTTCCTCTCCTTACCCTCTTCTTTTTCTCTTTTTCTTTCTTTTCTCTTCTTTCTAACGTGAAGTGAGGATTGAGGGAGAGAGAGAGTTGGTCAAGTCAAACTTTGACTTGACTTAGAAACGAGGGGCAAAACTGTAATTACTCCGAACTTACTAAAATTAGCAGATTGTCGGAATTAAACAATATTACAGTCAAAATAAACAATATTACAGGTTGTCGTACAATTGAACACACGTTGACATGAAATGGTTTAAAAACAAAAATTCACTCATTTATGAAATTGTTAAAAATTCACATACTAACTATCAATGAAATAATTAAATCGCGCAAAATAACGATTCGGACGTACCGGATAATAATTCGGATTTTCGGGGCGTTACAGTTTTCTTTTCCCTTAAGCCTTGGAACATGTTTTATTACTTCTAAATATCATATTTTGCAAGTCCTAAATCTTTTTTCCGAGTTTTGCAGGCTAGGGAGCTCAAAAGCTGGACAGCAGCTTCTCAGAAGCAGTTCGGCAGCTTCTGGAGCATTTTTACTCTCTGTGGGACTCAAAGGACATTAATATTTACATAAAAGCTCCCCGAAACCTGGAATAAATATACCCTTCAAAAGGTTATGAATTTAGACTACAACTGGAAGCTTCCGAGAAGCAGCTGCTTCTCTGGCAGCTTTTGGTGGAAAATTGATGGTTTCAGGGAGTCACTCCTTTCTTTCAGCTTGGGAAAACCCATTGCAACTTGTTTTATTAACTATATTCAAGTTCTATTTGGTTTTCTTCAATTTTATAGGTTGGTGCAGCCGAGAAGCTGTTTAACAGTTTTTTTAAAGCCTGTTTTCAGCTTCTGGCCTCTTATGCAACATTTCAACTCATCAAAGGCTGCTCAAAAACTCCCTGAATCTTTGGAAAAATATAACTGTGATTTTGATTGGTGAGAACCATGCATTTGCTTACGTATATAACACCTTAGCCCCTGTGCTAATTTGTAATTTTGGTAAGGGCAATTTTTCTCAAATCATTTGCAAAAATGGGATTGATCTTGGTCTCCAAGCTTGTCACTTTAATAAAATTGATGGTTATGGAATGGATAAGTCAGTGTGGGAAATAAGAGGTAAGGTTGGAAAAACCACTCACCATAGGTTTGAGGACTATTTTCTCATTCTTAATTCTTATAATTTTGCCTCGGGTTCAATGTATATGGTGGTTAGGTTAGTAATTCTTGCTGATCATGTTCCTAGGTTAGATGTGAATGTTAGGTTAGATCACTTTGATAGGTTAGCTGGGCTAGGTTGCGCATTCTGGTAGGTTAGCTAATTCTGTTAGGATTGTATTTTGCAATTGTAATTACTTGAATTATTGTTGGATTGGAAATTCCGAAGTGTAAGGGGTAAACTCGGACTATAAAGAAGCAAATGATGTTATGCATTATTTGTCTAAATTACAATCTACACCACTGCATGTATATTTGTTTTTCTATTGGGAGTTTGAAGACAACACTTATTCGGTTATTTGTTGCTATAACTATAATCATTGGACAGTTTTGGAAGGACCAGATACTACCATTTGGAGTTTTGACATGGAGCTACTCAGATTCATTTTTGTGTTTGGGAATGCTCTACACTTGGTTGCTGATAATTACAAGAAGCACCCCTACGCTTTCAGTACATATGGTTTGGGCGCTTTGTGGGAATCTTGCTCTCCTGCTGCTGCTACAACACTCTTGAATTTTCTTGGGAATCTGCTGCACACTAGCATTGACTTGTTCATGTGGAGAAAATATATTTACGAGAACATCAGTGCCAAGTTATTGGTGTTTTTGGATGATAAGTCGAAGACTTTAAACAAGTTTTATGTTTGCTTTCGGGATATTTACATTGAGTTTAGGCTTAGAAATTCTTGCATTAGTTATATTCTTTTGTATAGCCTTAGCATTATTCATTTTGATAGGACTAGAAGGTTAGTTTTTAACTTTCTTTTGATGTACTTTGAGAATTTTCCCACTTGATTTTCGTTTTTAAAAAAATAATTACAATTTCATGTGCACCATGTCACAGAGTTGGAACTTACCTGTGGATGTACAAATAAAGAGTAGAAAAAATTTAGTTAACTTATATGTTGAATACATTTGGTTCACAATTTTTTAGGTGTAGTTTGTATAATTTTGAAAATGTCAAATTCTTGAGGTTGGTTTGTATAACTTTTTTCCTTTTTTCAACTTTCAAAGGTGGGCAGTCACTGTGATTTTTTGAACTGTCAGAGATGTCAATGTGTTTCCAAAAGTTCTTGTTGATATCCAATAAGAAATTGGAAACAAACATGCTATTTCTGTAGAACATAGAAAATTAAATCTATATGCTTTTGAAAATTGAGTGGTTGTAATTTATAGAACTTCGAGGGATGTAAATGTGTCTCTAAAAGTTTTTTGTTGGAATCCAATAAGAAATTTGCAACAAATATGGGATCTCGGTAGAAAAAAAGAAATTGATTCTCTTTGCTTTGGAAATCTGTTGGTTTGATCATTGTTCAGATAAGGGGGTGATTGTAATTTTCAAAATATTGAGAAATGATAGGGCTTGATGGGTGGAATCGACGATGGGGTCTATGGTTAGATTTCTGGTGGCGAGATTGCTAAAACTAATATGTTATTTCCAGGTTGTTAAAGTTAGTATACTTGGAGGTTCTGTTCACTAAGATATCAGAGCAGTTTGGCAAAACAGGTTACTCTAATTAGACTCTCATCTAAAAATTTGTTGTAGCCTCCTTTTGTTTTTTTGTCTTTATTTCTTATTTTGGTTTAATTTTCTTACCTGTGCACTCTTTTATTTGGTGCAAAGAAATATTATTATTATTATTATTATTATTATTATTATATAATTATATATCCACATAAACTAATCAACGTATGAAAAAGAGAATCATAATATAAAAAATTCTACAAGAGTACCTGTCATGCCAAAGTATACTTATATAGCAACTTTTTATTATTGGAATTTAGACTTAAAATTTACAAAATAATCAACGGTACCAAGTGGTACGGTTCATTAATATTTACCTATATAGCTCCTCTCGTATGAAAGTTTTAGGTTCTCTAGAATTAGAGACCTTCCGCCATAGGTCACTTCACAGCACGTCGACCGGAGACTCTTAGGCCGTCCTAGCACCGTTGCCTCTCCGCCCATCGACTATTATACTGCCTTGGTAACACCTAGCTCCTCCGATCACCCTATCTTCTCTTCTCTTCTTGCGCTAAAATGTTTTCCTTTAAGTTCTGTGTTTTTAAGATCTTTGCTAACTGTTTCGTTCTTCTTCTCCAAGTCGCCGTGTAACGGCACGTCCCCAAATATGGTGCGACGTGACGTCTCGCACCAAGCCACAACCCATAACGACAGTAGGCGTCTAGCAATGGGTCGCAACCTGGCAAACAACAAATATTACTAGGCGGATTTGTTTGAGAAAATAAACGACAAAGCGAAAGCGCATAGCAACAGTTATATAACTTATCCCACTCAGGGAGCTAGTAAAACAGTTAATTCAAAGCGCAAGTATAAAGCCCACCGAGGCCAGTGAAAAAACAGATGATCATAAATAACATGTAAAACATAATTCTACAACATTTATGAAATCCTAAATGAATTTAAAAGAGAGAATGAAATAAATTTACAAAGACTAAAGAATATATATCCTGCCTAAGACTCGACTCCCGCCTAGTAACCAAAACCTGAAACAAAACCATAGAAGTAGATGGGGTTAGTCAAAGCGACTAAGTGAGGGGGCTGTAATACATATATATTAATAAAACAGAATAAAGAATCACCATTTTTAAATGAGAAGAAAGCAAAGGGAAAAATAAAGGTTTTTAAGTAAACATTGGTGAATCGAATGATTTCGCAACATAATAAATGCTCAGCGAGTCGAGCAATCACCACCTGTTACACAATATAGAAATAATCAAATAAACCTCCTTTATTCCTCCTTATGTAGTCAGGTTCCGAACCCGATCTACTATATAATCATGTAGGGAGTTTCACCCTCACATTTTCGATATAGGATATACCTCATCGGTCACAGGTACTCAAAGGGCTGCCACTCCGGCCTCACCTCGAGCTCCTGTCACGAGTTTAGAGTCAGAGCACCAAGATCCACCGTAGACCCATCGTCTAGCCGGCTTCACCGCATACCCTGGTCTCTTAGGGCCCAATATATATAATGTGGCTCATTGGCCAAGCCGAAAGGCAAAGATAATTCCTCGCATTTCAAAATGCTTATGTGGTCAAAGGGACCGATTTCAAACTCAATTTTAACCCTTTCGAGCTAATGGAGCCTTCAAGGGGTTAATATGTAATAATGTGATATCAAAGCATTTTTCCTTAAACTCATCAAGATAATATGATTTTCAAATAGCTACTACGTATAATATAAGTTTTAGGAAAGAAATCATAAAAGCATAAAACATAGGCTTCGGGTATATATGGAATATTTACATACGTATAAGAAAGCCGAATTCGGAAAAGAAACCCCACCTGGATATTCCAAAAAGGTAGCAAAAGGTTGATTAGACACAATCAGAGTTCCTCTGCAGGATTACCTGTTATATAAAAGACTGAAGGGTAAGACTCGACTCGACAAACCAAATAAGACATGACTCACACATACGGCTACACTATAAATCACGTAGTCACATTATGACTAAGCATTTAGCACATAATTTAAGCGTAGGAAATGTTAAAGAACCAAACAGTTATAAATTTTAGTTGGTGTTAACAAAGAAATAGAATATAATTATAGAATTTAATAAGTTATCTTTCCTACCCTTTTCAAGTTCCAGAATTCAATACCAACTAATTCAATTATCCAGATTTGAATAAGTAATTCATGAAATATAACAAAATGGATAGAGTAAATATCAGCACACAATAATTGATCAGAGATATAGTTGCAGAAATTAATATCTTATTCAAATTCAATGGAGAGTTATTCTACTTTTAACTAATAGATCATGGTACTCCACTTTAACCTATTAATCAAGCAAACAAAGTTCTTACATAACCGTGTCAATTTACTAATTAATTTGATGTAAAACAATTATCAATCTGTAAGCATAGGTCTTAACTAATGAGCTTACTATAAGTTCGTAGATATAAATACACCAGATGAATAGAACTTATATACTGGCTATATCATGTTACCCCTTTTTTCTCTAAAATTCATTTTCAGCAGTTAACAAAACTATGGCAGCCCGCTAATCAGAAAGAAAGAGTAACGTATAGTAGCACATACAAGCACGTATTATTAAATAAGCACCGTAGAATCAATTCGCACAGAAAATAATTAAACACGAAGGCATAAAAATTACCTGAGTTCAGTTAACAAAGCCTAGGGAAATTTTGGATTTTTACTTCGAATGGGTGTGTTCATACGGTGAAGAGATAAACAACGCCAGGCACGGTGGCTAAGAGTGAAACATTGAATAAAGGGTTACGTCGGTTGGAATGGAAAACAAGTATATATCTTTTCATTTTGTATTTTTGTATTTCAACAATTTACCTTTTGTCATCGATAATATAAACAGAAGAAGTAGATTGATTAATTAACTTCATCTCTAGAATTCTTTTTAAACAAGTGGTATTGAAAATAAGAGAATTTCATTTATGTGGGTATTTAGGGGAGAAAATACACGTGCCAAAATATAATTAGAGCAGTTATTTGACTATGGTAAAGTACAGGGCGTTACACTTAAGTACATATTTCCTGATTAAATTTTCTAAACTTGTCCCGATATCTAAGGAAATTCTTACCGGTTCTATTTGTACAAAACCTGGGGTGTTACATAATTTTATAAAACTTCACAAAAAGAGTTCCACGAAATATAATAATATTATAATCAAAACTCATCATTTTAAACGCACGTTAACATTTAATAACTTAAAAGATATAACACATACATATACAAAAATTCCTAATTAAATACATTAATTAAATCACATAAATCGAGAATGGGGACGATAAGTGAAAAACGAGAAGTCTGAAATCTTCTAAGTGGGTCACGAAAAGTTGGGGCGTTACAATCTCCCCCCTATGCGAATTTGGTCCCCAGATTCTAACTGGTCCCCAAAAATATGCACAGATAAAATAATGACAAGCGCATCAAACGAATGCAAATCACTCGAGTAGTCTAATGTATGAATGGTATGACATTATAATATTATACCTTTTACCACTGCGGTAGGGTTTGGCTCAATGTTTTCTTCGTTGCCTTCTACGACGTATATTGTCTGGATCTGACTGTTCGATCTGTTCGGACTGAATATGTTCTCGCCTTCTCGAGCAGTTCCCTCTATGGTGGTTGGGGTCACCACAACTTTGACAGTACTTCAACCTATACCAACATTCCTTCTTAGGGTGATTCTTCTTGCAATAACTACAGGTGACTGGCAGTTTGGCCACGATGAGTGGCCGCTTATTCTTTTTCTTGTTCCTCTTCTTCTTATTCTTTTCCTGAATCGAAGTACTCGGCATAATGGGCATTTTAGATGCTGACAAAGAAGGAGAAGAAGGACCGACAATTTGCTTGATATTTTGATACTCAAACTCAAGCCTAAGAACTGCGTCTATAGCAGTAATATAGATCGACGGGCAAGATACGGCTAGACCACGGCGGAGGGAAAATCTCAACCCATCAAGAAACTTCCGAGTCTTTCGGCGTTCATCTGAGGCAATGTGAGGGGCATATGCTGCAAGTCGAGTGAACTCGGCTTCATACTCAACCACAGAAGAAGATCCCTGAATAAGATACTCAAACTCTCGTTCCCTGCAGTCTTGGATGGTCAGTGGAATATATTTAGCTCGCAATTCCTCAAGAATCTAGCCCACGATGACACAACTCCGGTAGCTTTCCATCTCTGCTCTAGCATCTTCCACCAAGCCTCTGCGGGTCCTCTAAGAAGTAAAACTACATACTCGACCTTCTCTAGATCAGACGGTTGATGAACCCGATATATCCTCTCAAGAGATAAAATCTAACTCTTAGCCACAGTATCATCAGTAGTACCAAAGAACTGTGGTGGGTCAAAATCAAGAAATCTGCGAAGTGACTTTTCACGAGCTGTATGCTCATCCACATTTTGATTCTTATCTCTCTGATCAAGATAATCCCTGAAAAGACCAAATATCTCCTGTGCATTAACCATAGGCGGTATCTGCGGTGGTACTGCTGGAGGAAGAGGTGTACGATTGCGACAACGAGAGGCCATACTGCAATCAAAGTATAATATGTATGCATGAAGGTTATTATGTATGCAAAGCAGTAAACTTACAAGTGAGGATTCAAATAATTTCAAATAGCCACAACAGCAACAAAGTACAAAGGTACATAAGCACAAATCCTAAGCCGTACGACCTAGAAAAGACAAACCGAGACTCGACGGAACAACAACTCAACAAGACACAACTTCGAAGCCGTTGTCCAACTCATGTCTAGTTTCCCATTGGTACAACAATTGTAAAAGATCAGCAATAGGTTCATGACGCCAACGGTGATCTATCACAATTCCAGCACTAAGAGTTCCCGTACACTTGTCAAAGACGTCGACCCAAAATCAAACTAACTACATAAACAGACTCAGACAACAAAACACGACATATTCAGAGCTCAGGCCAACTGTAACGGCACGTCCCCAAGTATGGTGCGACGCAGCGTCCCACACCAAGCCACAACCCATAACGACAGTAGGCGTCTAGCAATGGGTCATAACCTGGCAAATGAAAAATATTACTAGAAGGATTTGTTTGAGAAAATCAACGACAAAGCAAAGGCGCAGAGCAACAGTTATATAACTTATCCCACTCAGGGAGCTAGTAAAACAGTTAATTTAAAGCGCAAGTATAAAGCCCACCGAGGCCAGTGAAAAAACAGATAATCATAAATAACATGTAAAATATAATTCTACAACATTTATGAAATCCTAAATGAATTTAAAAGATAGAATGAAATAAATTTACAAAGACTAAAGAATATATATCCTGCCTAAGACTCGACTCCCACCTAGTAACCAAAACCTGAAACAAAACCATAGAAGTAGATGGGGTTAGTCAAAGCGACTAAGTGAGGGGGCTGTAATACATATATATTAATAAAACAGAATAAAGATTCACCATTTTTAAATGAGAAGAAAGCAAATGGAAAAATAAAGGTTTTTAAGCAAACATTGGTGAATTGAATGATTTTGCAACATAATAAATGCTCGACGAGTCGAGCAATCACCACCTGTTTCACAATATAGTAATAATCAAATAAACCTCCCTTATTCCTTCTTATGTAGTCAGGTTGCGAACCCGATCTACTATATAATCATGTGGGGAGTTTCACCCTCACATCTTCGATATAGGATATAGCTCATCGGTCACAGGTACTCAAAGGGCTGCCACTCCGGCCTCACCTCGAGCTCCCATCACGGGTTTAGAGTCAGAGCACCGAGATCCACCGTAGACCCATCGTCTAGCCGGCTTCACCCCATACCCTGGTCTCCTGGGGCCCAATATATATAATGTGGCTCATTGGCTAGGCCGAAAGGCCAAGATAATTCCTCGCATTTCAGAATGCTTATGTGGTCAAAAGGACCGATTTCAAACCCAATTTTAACCATTTCGAGCTAATGGAGCTTTCAAGGGATTAATATGTAATAATGTGATATCAAAGCATTTTTTCTTAAACTCATCAAGATAATATGATTTTCAAATAGCTACTACGTATAATATAAGTTTTGGGACAGAAATCATAAAAGCATAAAACACATATTTCGGGTATATATGGAATATTTACATACGTATAAGAAAGCCAAATTGGGAAAAGAAACCCCACCTGAATATCCCAAAAAGGTAGCAAAAGGTTGATTAGACACAATCAGAGTTCCTCTACAGGATTACATGTTATATAAAAGATTGAAGGGTAAGTGTGACACCCCGAAATTTAGAAACATCGGGTAAAAGTAAATTGAGAAAGAAATCGACACATAACATGCATTCACGTTTGTCTGGCATATTATTTACGTAATTTAAATTTCTTATTTTAATATATTCTTTATTTATGTGAAATTAATTGTACATAACTATATTAAAATTTATTTAGTGCCACGTAAGTTAGTTATGTTTCCCTAATGAACTATTAACAGCTTTTCAAGTATGATAATTAGTAATTTTATTATATTATATTATATTATGTATGTATTTAATTAGTAATGTTTATCTACCGTATACATATTAGTATATAACTAGTATATTGTATTATACGTGTATATTTTGAAAAATTATACGTGTATACATGTAACCTATATACCTACGTGAATGGTTTAAAGGCCAAATTGAGAATTCTATTAACGTCATATACTCCTTATTGCATAAAAGAAAAACTAAATGGCTTAGATAGCAATTTTAAAGAAGTAATGCTACGTGTAATTACCTAAGGACATGCATATCCTATTCTTGCTTAATCACCACTATCACCATAAGAGTGCTCTTCCAATTCATAGTACACCTACACACACCCACAAATTAGAGAAGAAAAGTCTCTAGACCCTAACGCAAGAACCAGGTAAACCCAAACTTTCTTCTATCTAAATTTTGATGTAAATTGAGTTAAAGATCCATGTGAAATCCCTTATTATCTATTCCCCTTGGCTGTAATATGTAGAAAGATAATCACGGCACATTTACTAATTCACCCATTTATGTTTACGATTTCTTTTAGTGTGCTCTTAGATAATACCATATTTGTTTTATGTTGGAATTTTAATATAAATGAAGAAAAATTCAACCACTAGTACATGAAGATAACCTCTATTAGGATAGGTTTAAAAGAATCTGGATAAAATGATTTGTTTCCCTACATGCACTATGTTTTAATTAGTGGTTATATCTTAAAGTTGTGTTTTTTTTGTAGGCAAGATTAGTTGTGAATTTTCGTAATTAAGAATTACATCACCTTTTTCAATAGAGTGCCTATTTCAAATATTTCTTATTCAATTAGCTGTACTTTCGATTCATTACTACGGAATCGATAAACTTGATAATTAATACCATAATCTGGATAATTAATGATAATAAAATGAGTTTACGAGGTATTGGATTAGATTTATCATAAATACTCAGTTTTGTTTAATCTACTTTATAAGTCTATGTGATATAATATTCTGATGGAAATTATTTTTCAAGTTGTGTCATTAGGACTAAATAAATGATATTTGATCTAAAACTAAAGCTAGCTTACGTTTAACTTAGCTTACTAATCTTAATTTTACATATCATGAATATCATCTGCGTATATATTGCTAGTTGTTAGTAACAGAAGTTCTCTTTTGGGCTTGCAACATATGATGAAGTTATATATCCTTGTGTGTTACTTGATCTTTCCATTTACATGAAAGTGAACTAAGTTTCTGCCAATACTTTGACGGATTGTTATCCAATTATTTGACTAATTGTTATCCAACTATTTGACTAATTGTTGCTCTGCTAAAAAATGGTGTTGACAGTAATATTCTTGATTGTGTTAGTCCTGGAATGAATATGTTAGGTAGGTCTAGTATTGAGATAGAGTAAATAGAGAGTTATTCCCCAACTTATCTCGGCTTATATTTGATCCAGGTTACTCAGGAACACCAGACGCGAACATCTCAGTTCGTGAGGAAAAATCTTATTATTATTTTTCTAAAACTGGAGCACGTATGTATATAAATATATAATATATGTCTAAGCCCTTCGTAAGACCTTTACTTTATGACTTTTAATGTTTTCTCGCCAATCTGCAATTACCTATATATAGATATTTTAGCTACTAATTTCATCGAATGTTTTAAGAAAAATGATTTGATATCAAATGTCTTTGTATATATATGTACTGCATCAAATGAACTCTTTTGTTTTAAAACAAGAATCCCGCCTATTCTATTCGACGAGCTATTCCGTTTTGTTTGACTAACTGTTTCACTCTTGGGGATGCCCAAGGGGAAGACCGGGGCCCAGGGGTTACTCTCAAACAGAAGAGCTGGGCGGCCCGGGCCGTCGGTTATTCTGTGCGAGGTAGCGCCCACACCGAGGCTTGCCGTTTCGTTGGCTATGAGATTAGTCACGACAGCCGAGCCAGAAGAGATGATCTGACGGGCACGTGGGACTCTTGCTACCGTTAATCAGGGGACACCCTGACATGGAGTTTGGAGTTTTATTGTTTTATACTGTTTGGGAGCCAAAAGGTGAACCATGTGTCGTTGCTTGTGTCATGTGCCTGTATATGATTATCTATTATTTTAATTCTCCAGTATTCCCTCACTAAGTCAGTTTAACTTACTCCTTTCATAATTGACCTGTATTTCAGATATCCCGGAGCAGGAAGTACATTTAGGTGAGGAGCGACTGGGTTAAAGGGAATGTGCTACCTTGCCTGCTTTTGTTTGCTGATATGTGGACCTGAGTTGAACTTGTAAACATATGTCATTGTGTAAACTTAAAGTCCTTACCCAGTGTAGCGCCACCTGAAGAAGGACCGCCACATCCGCACCGAAGCGAACTCCCGAGCTTCAGAAAGGAGCCTCAACTCAAAAATCTACTCCGGCGAACGGCACTCAAGCAATAACCATCGGCAACAGCGACAACCATCCCAACAACAATCACAACAATACAGAGATATGCGGAAGCGATTTAAAAGATAATCAAATAAATCCATAAACGCCTACGAGGCTAACATAATATCAATTAAACATGTGCAATTCGAAAAACAACAGAATAACAACACGTAGTGCCATCCATGGCTCAACTAGTCTATCCTGTACAATCCTAGATATCGTCAACTATCCCACATCAGGGGCACATAAGTACGTAAAGTAAATAAATACAATGAACAAGACTCGACGGTTGTTGGGACCATTGACAAGACAAACCCGAAAGACTGAGCCTATCTAGACCTGCTGATGCCGACTGACAAGATAGGTGACGTCGCCACCTGTCTACCTGAAGCAAGAACCAAAATAGCAGGGGTGAGTATAAAGGATACTCAGTAAGGGGGTTTTGATCACAGTTCGTCATTTATCTTTTAAACTAAAAGTGGTGAGTGTTGCCCGTTTTGAGAAAGAAGATAAATAACAAAATACAAGTTGTAAAACAATAACACAAGGCAACACTCAGTTCGGCTTGCTTGGAAAACACGAAAGGGTTGACGAACCGGATCCTTTAAAAACATTTGCACGTAATGTCAAGCCAATAAGTTGAAAGGGGTATTAGTTGAGTCACGAGGCCATTACAAGTTCGAAAGGCACGATTCAATAAGTTAGAAACGATAAATAAACACGGCTCGTAATTCAACTAATTAATTGAATAATAAAGGAGGCTAGGGTAGCAAGTACGAGTCACGGTTTCTGGTTTTATATATATATATAGGGAAATACATATGATAAATGAAGAAAATCGGAATGTGCTTCGACTTGTAACGAAAGCAGTAAAATAATTACACAAGCAATAAATGCAATAAATCATGCAATAAGGTGTCCCGGCAAGAACGGGCCCTCTCCTTATAACTCCCAATTGAAAATCATGCAAGCATATAGTCAAGTACTCCACCACCAACAATTGGTACCATCAGAATTTAAGGAGACACGATTAGCACCACCGTATCAGAATTTAAGGAGTCGCGATTAGCACCACCGTATCAGAATTTAAGGAGACGCGATTAGCACCACCGTACAGAATTTAAGGAGACGCGGTTAGCACCACCGTTCGCATCACCTTATGCTAGCCAACCTCCTAGTCGGCCCAAGTTAACACGCTAGAAGTATACATCGGGATTTGCCCTAAACGCTCATCCCCAGGCTCACCTCCTGTATACCCCGGGCCCAAATCATTAATCAATCTATGGCTCGCTTTTGAAATCAATGATAGTTTGGGTGGCCAAAAGAGCCATTCGAAAGTAGGAAATCGGGGTGTGGGAGGCCAAAGGGGCCATTCGAGACAAGGTTATAATTGCGAGGTCGACAGACCAAAGTTCGCATTTAAAACAAATGGGTTTTCCTTGCCTCTAGTTGAAAGTATTTAAAACATTTTGGTTTGTTATCAAAACGGTTTGACTAAGCAGATAGAGAAATAGTAAAGGCAATACAAAAGGTAATAAGAAAGCGGGATAGTGGTTTATTTCGCAAACCTAAGTAACTACGTTCTTACTCCAGTTGAAAACAATTTAAAACCCTTACCTGGCTCAACACGACAGTATGAAAGCAAGCGGTAGTCAAGTTTCTCCCTCGTTGGTCCCACCTGTAATACACAGGGCATAGAGGATGAAAACAAGACCGACAATACTAAAAGCAAGACACAAGACAACAGATGACGCATGGCAATTCATATAAACTCCACTCATACTACAGGTGCAATATGGAAAGTCAGATAATTAAACATGTAAGGATATATAAAATATGGAACAACATTTAAAGGAGTATTAATGCAGTTATAATTAATGGGAGAACATTAGAAATTAAATATCAAAGACATGCTAAAACGCAATTAGAGCACGTAGGCATGCTTAAAATAATATAAGGATGCTCTCTCGCGAATACAGGATCAAACGGATAAGGAACGGGAAAGGGGGGTAAAATCCCTAAATGAGAAAGGTGTCCATTGACTGTCAAATAGGGTCGGATAAATTGTAAATTATGAAGAATATCAAATCCCGAGGCTCGAGGAAGCTATAGGTGAAATCGGATTGATATTCGGAGGTCGTATGTGAAAAGTCAACATTTAAATGAGTGGGGTTGACCCAATTCCCGAAGTGCAAGAAAGGAAAAGGCTAGAAAATCCACTAAGTAGGTTGCACCGGCCAACGCACGGGCTTGGCAAGCCGGTGCAAGCACAAATAGAGGTGCACGGCCCTACGCACGGTCTTGAGCACGGTGCCAAGACCGTGCAGGTGCAAACGGGCCTGCGCATGGGCCTGTGCACGGGCTCAAGCTAGTGCAGGTTGAAAAGGGCTGCACACGGCCTCCTGCACGGTCTTGATCAAGACCGTGCGTTCGCCCGTGTGGATCTACTGAGCAGCAGACTCAGCAGATCGTGAAACCTCACACGCGAAAATCAACATATAAATTCATACATCTCCTAATTTACTTCATAAAACATCCTAATTTTCACACATAATCATCTATACCATATTAGCTACACATAGGCACAAGAATCACATAAAATGGCCGAGTAAATCTTCCTAAACACGAAAACCCAATCCTATAAAAATCCTATATCTAAATCACAATAATCGCAAGAAAGAACGAACGGAATGAAATGGGGTAAAAGGATTACCGGTAGAGAATGTAGTGAGGATCGTTCAGGCTTTCACGGCTCGTCGATCAGGCGAGAAACGGGCTCGGTAGGGCGTCGGGAAGATTCCCTCCTTTCTTCTCCTTCTTTCTCCCTCCTTTCTTCTTTTTCCTTCTTTGTGTGTAATGAGAGAATGAGAGAGATAGGTAGATATTTAGGAAAATATCTCGGGGGTAAAATGGTCATTTAGGTTTTCAAGGGCATTTATGTAATTTAAGTAATTGAGGGCATTTAAAAGATAGGTTAAATCAATCTTTTCCACAAGATTAATTAATCCAATTGGATAGATCGAGAAATTAGGCAAGAAAGAATTCGCGTAATAATTAATAATATAATTAAAATATTCGGGTCGTTATAATACTCCCCTCTTCAAGAGAATCTGTCCTCAGATTCTCCTCCGGACTTAGGGGTTAGTTAAGAGGAGTATAATCTATAAAAATTCTAATAACGCGAATTAAAAACGAACATTTAGGAGCAATTAAAATACATTAAAAAAAACATCATTCCTAACAAAAATATTTAAATGCAAATAACATTCCAAATAAAATTCAAAGTCATGCGAAAGACGGCATTACAAAAACCCTAAACAAAGCTAACGACGAAGAAGAAAATAAAGATAAATAGATCATGGCTTATCGGGACCACGACGGGAATACTACTCGAGCTGCTCCGAAAGTGACTTCTGCATCTCGGCAATAGATCTATGAAGTGCTGAGTGCTGGCTGTCGATGCGAGCGTGCTGAAATGCAAAGCCCTCATTGATCGGTCTCTCATGCTGGCGAATCTCTCGTCGTTCATACGGCGGTAATCGGGAAACTCCGTATAGAATCGCTGCAGATCAATAGGTTCCTGGTCCTGAGCGTTTCCTCTGGCATGCGAAAACTCAGGGATCGATGCATCCTGTCCCAATAACTGTCGGTAGATATGCCGAGCCTGCTCATGGGCCTCTAGGTTCGGGGTCCTTCTTCATGTGCATCATCCTCGGCGACTTCCCCTAAGGGTAGACCATCTACTAAGATGTACGGGTCGTTTCGCCTTGGACCTTTTGTGCAGATCGCCATCTGGACTAGAGTCCCATAACTAATCGAGGTCGAACCTCCAATGGCGACCTGAGTATCGAGCCCTTCCACTTTGGCACACTCCAATGTAGCAGTGATGTAGGAGCCTACTCGAATCTCCCCTCTCAGTCGAGTGGAGATGTACCGACTCCTTTGATTCCTGAAGAATTGTGACGTCCTCAACATCACAACCCCCGAACCGAAACGAGCCCCTGAGAGATAGTTAAATACCACCACTCGAAAACCCGCCCCGGACAACGGGATTCCCACAATCTGGCAACAGCAACTCCCCAACAACAATACCAACATCAACAACAACAATAGCAATAACAGGTCATTAACGGAAGCAAATATCAAACATATATATATATATATATGTGCGCTAATTTCACCAAGTTCAAATATCCAAATGTCATCATTTCCCAACTTCCATTAATTTTCAAGTTAACATGCCAAAGTAAATAAGAGTTCAGTCGTAACAAAATATCTACAAAGACTGACTCCAAAGACCTGAAAGCCTACACTGCTGCTGCCAGTACCCAACAACCACTCGAACCGCTACCCTGAAGCATGAACCAAAACGGGATGTGAGTCAAACGAACTCAGTGAGAAAGGGAGTATACATAATAAAAACATATATTTAATCCACGCTTAGGTTGATAAAAGCAAATCTAGTGACGATATGCTCTTTTACAATTCAGCTAAGCTTTGTGAATTAAATATTAATTAAAACATTTTCGAAATATTTTTATTCCCGGCGAGAACGGGCCATCTCCTTATAACTCCCGTAAATCATTTCAAATCATAAATGAAATCCCATAACACCGTTTGGCTTATCAAGGAGCAACCCGAGATTTCGCCATACCCGACTAATGGCGCCGGTGTAAGTATTATTCATGCTAGACTACCTCCGACCAGCCATGAATAATACCCTTTGATTATTTGTCAGGTTCTAGATTACCTGCTTATAATCGGCGGATTATGAACCCGGCTTCAACCCTAGACGCACGTCTCCGGGTATCCACCTCTCACATAATCCAGGGCCCAAATACACCCATGAGCGTCCTCAATGGGGTTAAGTATAAGTCATCTCGCTTTTAAAATATTTTAGTGGACCAAAAGGGTCTTTCGAGACAAGGTATGTAACCGTTGAGGGTTTCCCGTCACGTTGCCAATATCTCGAGGCATACGCGCAAGTCCCGAGACCAAATGTTACTCTTAAAAAACAAAATAGTTCTCTTGTCTCTATTTTCAAACCATTTTAGAAAAGATACATATATATCATTTTATACCAAATCCCGTTTATTTCAAATATTGATAATATATAATTGAAATTAAAAAAGGGATAGGGTTTTCGCAAATATTTGTTCATACTCCAGTTGAAACCATTTTTCATCCTCACCTATAGGCTTAACAAAAAGGATTCCAACGACCTGAGATTAGTCCCGCGAGGTCCTACCTGTAATACACAGGCCTCGAGGTGAGACACGACTCAATAAAACAATCAAATATGACGCACGGCTATGAAATGCATTTTATGCTCAAAATAACATATTATGTATAAATGCACTTAAACACAATCAATCTCGTTCAAACACATTTAAACATAATCAAATACACATGATATTAAGCTAAATTAGACATTCAAGTCATATGAAAGCTTGGGAACCAAAATTCAAAGGTTTAGCAAACATTACATAAACCCCCCTTCATTTAATACTTTGCATAGAAAATCAACTCCGATTAATCCGAAACTTTCGGAATCTCTTAACTACTATATTTAAGGAGTTTTGGTGGTAAAAGAATCGAAAAACGAAGCTCAAAACCTCAAATTTCACTATTCACCAACCCCTACATATTTTGCCAAACTTCCATTTTTCAACCCCAAACTCCATAAAACTTCACCAATTTGCTTCATATCATGAACTAACATGAATTCCTTAACCATTCAAGCATCTAAGACCATTAAGCCAACATTGCAAATTGATCAAATTCAATGAAAATTTCACAAAAGATGCTACATGTAATCAATCACCAAACTAAGCTCATCAATCAACCATTCTAGCATGCTTCTTGACTTTATCAACATATGAAACATTGAAACTTAAAGATTAGAGAGAATCGCAACCTTACCTTAAAGAAAAGAATTGGAGAATAAAAGATGTAGAGCACTTGTTTGCACAAATAGAAAGAAGAAGCTTGTTCCTTGGATGATAGAGCAACTTTTTGTAGCAAGAAAGAAGATGATTTTTGGTGCTTTAGAGAGGATGAAGGTGGCGGTGGAGAGAGGAGAGAGTGGCGGCAATGGTGAAGAAGAAAGAGAGGGAGTTGTTGCTTGAGAATAGTGTAGAAAGGTAGAGAATGATGAAGTAATTAAATAAATAAATAAAAGAGATAATTAAATAAATAAAAGGTATTTGTTTGAAAAGTCAAAATTAACATGCAACTATGTAGAGATATTTATATATATATATATATACATATATTTATATATGTTTGCATATATATATTGCATATATTTCCAATATAATATCATGTAATTCAATTATAATGACATAATTTTCATAAGTAATTCAAATATAAGAATGGTATAAAATAATTCAAATATGAAAATTCTTATGAAATCATCATATTATTCATATATTAAATCATATAAGTCACATAATTCACATAATCGCAAACAACGCAACCAAGGGCAATAATTGGCTAACGCACTGAAGTGCTATAAAATAGCGGGGCATTACACTATCCCCCCCTTCGGAGAATCTGGTCCCCAATTCTAATTCGACTCCACAAATAACTCGGGATAATGAGTTCACATCTTCTCTTCTGTCTCCCAAGTTACTTGTTCGGTGGTTCGGTTTCTCCACAACACACGAAGCAAGGGAATCTGTAGGTTGCGGAGTTGCTTGAACTTACGATCCTGAATCTCAACAAGTTTCATCTCGATCGTCAAGTCAGGCTCTACCTGGACTTCTTCATCTCGGAGAATCTGAGATTCGTCGGGATAGTATTTTCGCAATTGAGAAACATGGAAGAAGTTGTGAATCCCAGTTAGAGTCGAGGGCAGGTTCAGGCGGTAGGCAGTCTTCCCAATCCGTTCAATAACCTCATAAGGTCCCAAATATCTCGGACTGAGCTTCCCACCTTTTCCCACTCTAGCGAATCCTTTCCTCAACGTCGCCTTAAGAAACACTTTGTCTCCCTCTTCAAATTCCAAATCCCGGCGTCTCTTATCAGCATAACTCTTTTGGCGATCCTGGGCAGCTTTCATTCTCTGTCGAATGATCGCAATCTTATCAAGTGTTTCCTGGATTGTCTTTGGAGGTAGAGCTCGTTCCACTCCGTCTTTAGTTCTTCGCCAATCTTCTAATTCCCAGTATAGAGGGGATCGGCATTTACGTCCATAAAGCGCTTCGTATGGGGGCATCCCAATTGTTGCTTGGTAACTGTTATTGTAGGCGAATTCAATGAGTGGCAGTTGCTTGTCCCAACTCGTGGAGAAGTCGAGAGCACAAGCTCGCAGCATATCGCCTAGAATCTTGATGGTTCTCTCAGATTGACCATCAGTTTGCGGGTGAGCGGCCGTGCTGAATTTCAAATTCGTTCCCAAGTTTCTGTGAATTTCTTACTAAAGTCGAGAAGTAAACTTGGGATCTCGATCGGACACGATACTCTTCGGAACTCCGTGTAACTTTACAATCTGCTCGATATACAACTCTGCTAGTTTCTTGACATTGGTGGTCTTTCGAATTGGAATGAAATGAGCGGATTTCGTCAACCGATCCACAATCACCCAAATCGTATCATATCCGCCTCGAACTCTCGATAATCCGGACATAAAATCCATAGCAATATCTTCCCATTTCCAATCCGGAATAGAGAGTGGCTGTAGAGTTCCACCGGGTTGCTAATGTTCGGCTTTAACTCGTTGACAAGTCAAACACCGTCTCACGAAATTAGCAACTTCTCGTTTCATTCCATGCCACCAATATTGAGTCTTGAGATCTCGGTACATCTTATTACCTCCCGGATGGACGGCATAAGCAGATTTATGTGCTTCCTCCATGATTTCGGTCTTCAGATTCTTCGGCACGCAAATTCGGTTCTTAAAACGAAGAAGACCCATATCATCGAAAGCAAATGAGGAGTTCGGATCATCTTGCATCCTCACGATCTGTCTTTGAATCCAGTCATCAGCACTCTGCTCGTCCTTAAGCCCCTGAACCAAATCTGGTCGGACTGAAAGGTTCGCAATCCGCGGTTGAGAGACTAGATGATATCTCCCTGCTTCTGACATCACTCCTGTAGAGGTTCCTTCCAAGCTAGCTACGTTTGCTTGTCTACTTAAAGCATCGGCTACAACGTTAGCTTTGCCTGGATGGTATTAGATACGGCAATCATAATCTTCAAGGAATTCCATCCACCGACGTTGCCTGCGATTAAGATCTTTCTGAGTATGCAGATATTTCAAACTCTGGTGATCGGTGAAAATGTCGAATGTCACGCCGTATAAGTAATGTCGCCATTTCCCCAGGGCAAAGATAATAGCAGCTAACTCAAGATCATGGATAGGATAGTTCTTCTCAGCATCTTTTAGCTTGCCCGAAGCATAAGCAATCACTTTGCCGTTTTGCATCAGAACACATCCTAACCCTTCTTTCGATGCATCGGTATAAACCGTAAACCCTTCGGAACCTTCAGGTAGTGCAAGTATCGGAGCAGTAGTCAACCGTTTCCTTAGCTCTTGGAAACTTGCCTCGCATTTATCGTCCCACTTAAAGGCACGTCCTTGCGAGTTAAATTGGTCAGCGGTGCGGCTATCTTGGAAAAATCTTGAACGAAACGCCTGTAATAGCCAGCTAACCCTAGAAAACTTCTGACTTCAGTTGGTGTCTTCGGCTGCTCCCATTGCATCACAGTCTCAATCTTAGAGGGATCCACTTCGATTCCATCTCCTGATATCACATGACCAAGGAAGGTAACTTTATCAAGCCAAAATTCGCATTTACTGAACTTGGCATACAACTGATGCTCTCGGAGAGTTCTTAATATAATGCGAAGATGCTCGGCATGTTCTTCCTTAGTCTTTGAGAAAACCAGGATATCATCAATGAAGATCACCACAAACTTATCGAGATATGGCCGGAAAGTACGATGCATCAAATCCATGAAAGCAGCTGGGGCATTCGTTAACCCGAAAGGCATAACTACGAACTCAAAATGCCCATATCGAGTATTAAACCCAGTCTTCGGAATGTCTGATTCTCGGATTCGCAACTGGTAATACCCTTGTCGGAGATCTAGCTTGGAGTACACTTTCGATCCTTGCAAAATATCAAACAACTCTTCAATGTGAGGTAGAGGATATTTGTTCTTTATCATCATCCGATTCAGCTCGCGATAATCTATACACATCCTCAACGTCCCATCCTTCTTTTTCACGAAAAGAACAGGCGCACCCCACGGCGAAGTACTCGGTCGAATGTACCCACTCTCCAATAATCCATCCAACTGAATCTTCAATTCTTTCAACTCTGCCGGAGCCATACGGTAAGGAGTCTTCGAATACGGTTTGGCACCCAGAGCTAAATCGATCACAAACTCTATCTCTCGTTTCGGAGGCAAAGAATTCAAACTCTCGGGAAACACATCAGGGAATTCTCCAACTACTGGTACCTCCTCAAGCTTAACATGCTCTTTCGGACGGTTTAGTAGATAAGCAACAAAGGCCGGAGATCCCTTACGAATCATTCGGGCGGCTTTAACATAAGAAACTCGAGGTATCTTGTCAAACCTTTTGCCCAAAATTTCGCTATCAGCTCCCAGAGTAATCCTTTTCCCAAAACAATCAATATAAGCTTGATGCCGATATAGCCAATCCATTCCCAATATTATCCCGTAGTGACTCATCGGAAGCTCAATGAGATCAGCAGGATAATTGATCGTCTATCCTCAACGGACAGTCTCGGAAGACTCGATTGCACAAATAAGAAATTCCCAACGGGGAATTGACCTCAAGCACATAAGACAAGCACTCGGTAGACAAAGATAATCTAGAAGCATATTCAGGTGCAATAAAAGTGTAGCGGGCGCCTCAAACGGGTAACGCACGCCCCGCACCGAGCCCGACCCGGAACCGAAATGGGATCCGACCCGAACCGAAACCCGGCGAACGGCAAGCATTTACTCAATCACTAGGCGGGGTTTCAAAAACAACGAAAAGACAGAGACGCGGAAGCAATATAAATAATCAAAGCAATAGAACATATTAAATACACAATTATTAAAGCCCACCAAGGCTAACGAAATTCAATTACATAATATCAAACGGGTTCGATAAATACATAATCCCGAATACAAATTAAATAAAATTCTAATATCCTACAAATCTAATTCATATCATACGGAAAAGGAATATACATGAGAGAATAAATAAAACCCTACGACGACGACGACGAATCCCGCCTAGTATCCTGAAACCAATATAGGGTGAGACAGAGAGGGTTAGTCAAACGACTAAGTGAGGGGGGAAATAATAATGTATATAAAAAAACGGAAGTAAATCACCAATTTTTATAATTAAAAGAAATCAACATAAAAGAAAGGTTTTCGTAAACTGGTGGTGATTTAACATCAAACATAACTTATTGTATGACTCGGCGAGTCGAGCCCTGAAACTCCAATAACCAAAAACATAAAACCGGAAACCTCCCTTATTCCTCCAATGTAGCCGGACTGCAAACCCGAACTACTCGTAACTAACTAGAATAACTCAGGTACTCAAAGGGCTGCCACTCCGGCCTCACCCCGAGCTCCCAAATGGAGGAAACCATAGGATTTACGCCGTAGACCCGACGTCTACCGACTTCGTCCTATCGCTCTTACTCCGGGCCCAAACGATCATGCATACAGTTCATAACTCGCTTTTCAAACATTTCGGGTTGGCCAAAAGATCGTTCGAGACATGTCATATGCGAGGCCGAAGGCCAAAGTTCGCCTTAGAAAACAAAAGGTTTTACATGTCTCTTCCGTAAACATTTCGAAAACTATACATAGTACTTTTCATATCAAATCATTTTCGATAAATCAAATAAACATAATAAGTATAAATATCTACTAAGTATATATATAGAAACGGTGTGAAAACAAAACATAAACGTGGCTTATTTCGGGAGAGGCTTATTTATACATATACATAGTAATACTGGAACAGAAAAGGAAAGCCTCACCTGGCGCGTGCAAAAGGAGAGCAAAAGCTAGCACCGGCGCTACTCTACAGGAGTATCGTCTGCAAAAATACCAGGACACAACCAAATAAGACTAAAGACGACGCACGGCTTATACGAGAATATTAAAACACCTAGGAGCACGTTATACAATTAAATCAATCGCTTAAGTTCAAATTATCAAACGAAAACAGAGTAATTCATGCATTTAAAAATACAAATCAAATCCAAATGTAACGAAACTTTACGGACATGCTTAAATTATCATAACGGAGTATGCATACGAATTTCGGGAAAATCGGACTTCACATGCAAAAGGTAGGAAATTTAACGAAAACTTAAAACACACTATTCATATAACCGAACATGTTGTAAATTCATAAATCATGCAATTCATATCTATATCATATATATCGAATACACGAGCGAAGAAAGAATTCGGAAAAGACGGGCCGAAGCGGGATCCGTAGGCCAAATTGTGCCCTGACTAACAGAAGGTCAGGGCACTGTTCGACCAGGCCACACGGCCTTGTGCACGGCCGTGTGCCGAGGCCGTGCACAATCGGACGAACGCGCACGGCCTCTTGCACACGGCCTCAAGGCCGTGTGCACAGCCCATGCACCATCCCCAAACACACACGGTCTCTTGCACGGCCGTGCAAGAGGCCGTGTACACCCACACGGGCTTGCCACACCCCGTGTGCATGGCCCGTGTGCGTAAAAATTGAGCAGAACATGCAGAACATCAAACCCAACACGCGAAAATCAAATATAATTCAACCTTATATCGATTAATCATGCAAATCAATCCCTAATTTTCACATATAATCATCTACAACATGTAATCTACATATAGAAATGATAAACACGAAAATCCATCCACAATTACTATCAAAATCATATAAAACCTAAATTATATAACTATTCACAAAAACGAGAAAAATGAAGTATAGAGGACATTATACGAGAGAATCGTTAGAAGCTTACTCGTAGAAAAGATCGCGAGGAATTCGTAGGCGTAAACGATTCGAAAATCCGTCGGGAAACGGAGTCGGGACGATCAATTGAAATCTCTTCCTTCTCTTTCTCTTTTTCCTTCTCTTTTCTTTTCTCCCCTTTCTTCCTTGTTGTTGATGTGCGAGAGTGAGGTGAGGGAGTGTGTGACTTAGTCAATTAGTTGACTAGGTCTAAAAGTCGAAAGGGTAAAATCGTTATTTCGCAAAATAAGTTTAAAAACTCACGTTGTCCAAATAATACGTAGTTACAGTTAAAATTCATATAATTAAACGCACATTGACAATTAGTGATTTAAATATAAAATTCACTCATTTACGAAATTATTCTAAAATCTTAGAATAAATATTAAATAAAATAATAATTAACGAAATTACTCGATTAAAATATACCGAATTGAAGAATCGGATTTTCGGGTCGTTACAATACTCCCCTCTTCAGAAGAATCTGTCCTCAGATTCTCTTTCGGTCTCGGAGTTAGTTAAGAGGAGCATAACCTAGCGGAAATTCTAATAACACGAATTAAATCGAACATTAAAATAAAATTAATTCACATAATAAAACGCAATTCATAATAAACACTTAAAGCACTTAATATTCCAATTAAAATTCGAATTCATACAAAATAGAAAATTACATCAAATCCTAAACAAAGTTAACGGGAAAGAAGAAAATAAAATAGACTAGATAGCTCAAGGCTCGTCCGGACCACGGCGGAAATACTGATCCAGCTGCTCTGGTAGTGACCTTTGCATTTCCGAGATCGATCTCTGAAGCTCTGCCTGCAAGGCGGTGTACTGACTATCAATGTGAGCTCGCTGAGCTGCAAAGCCCTCGTTGATCTGCCTCTCCTGCTGGGCAAATCTCTCATCCGACACACGTCGGTAGTCAGTGAACTCTGAATAAAATTGTTGCAGGTTTATCGATTCCTGGTGCTGAGTGCTTCTCCTGCCATGTGAAGACTCAGGTGTAGAAGCATCCTGTCTCCTCAGTTGGGAGTAGATATGCTGAGCCTGCTCTCGGACCTCTGGGTCTGAAGGTCCTTCTTCGGGAGCATCCCCTTGGTCAGCTTCCCATAAAGGTATCGCAGCCACCAGAATATATGGGTCGTTCCGCCTTGGACCCTTCGTGCAGATCGCCATTTGAGCTAAAGTGCCGTAGCTAATTGAGGTCGAACCTCCAACAGGAACCTGAGTATCGAGCCCTTCCACCTGGGCACACTCCAAAATGGCGGTAATGTATGAGCCAACTCGAATTTCTCCTCTCGACCGAGTGGAGATATACTTCATATGATCCATCATGTACGAGATGGGGTTGAACCTTTCTCCTCGTACCATATGATCGAGTATTAGACAGTCTTCGGTGTTCACCGCACCCGGGCTGTCTCCTCTGGCTAGAACCGATCGAGACACGGCTCTATGCATAATTCTCAATTGAGTGGTAATGAGCATCGTGGCCTTGGATACGCCGGAGTTAAATATTTCGGTGGAGGTAGAGATACGTCTCCACGCTTCGGCTTGATTCCATCCGTCGGCACGTCTCCTCGGTGCCGTAACATCCAATTGAAAATACTCGGTCAACTGCCGGTATGAGAGCGTATAGTCTCGGTTGAACGCTCTGAAGTGGATTCCTATCGGCATCTCGTTGTCGTCCGGAAATGCCGCGCCCTTAAGAGAGCTTAAAAATTCGCAAGTAAGGCGGCGATAGGATGGCCTTTGAATACTCCAAAAATTAGCCCACCCAATGTTGTCGATCTAATGGGAGATCCCTTCGCCAAGTCCCAATTGGTACATAGCTTCCATGTCAAGAAATTGCGTGGCTCTAACCGGTCGTTCCATTAACCGGTTGAAGATATCTTGATCGTCTTCATTACCCAAATCCACTTGGTACCCTTCCGGGGCCGCTATGTCGGGTAATTCCCTTGCCCGACGTCCGCCACAGGTTTCACGAGCACCTTCCATAGTAGAGTTCAAGTTGTGTGGATTGAAGGAAATAAGTTGCAAACTTTTCACTCGGGACTTTTACCGAACACTTGGCGTGCGCTACTTCGGGTGAAGATTGTGTGAGATCGGTAAAACGGATCGAGCCCAAACTTCACCAATAACAAGAACTCGCTGCAGACAACACACTATCAAAATCTCACGGAAATCCGTCGGGTAGATCGAGAATAATTCGAGCTCAAAGTTGGAAGGAATTTGGGGAGAAAAATGGGGAAATTTTTCGCATGAATAAGGGAGAAGAAAAGAGGGTGTGCGCAAAAGAGGAGCTACTGACCATTTTAAAATCCGGAAGAAACGCGCACGGCCTCTCGTCACGGCGTGTGACGAGGCCGTGTGAGAAACGCGCACGGGGTCTCGTCACGGCGTGTGACGACCCCGTGAGGACAAACACGCACGGGCTCTCGTCACGGCGTGTGACGAGCCCGTGTGTGTTCATGCGCACGGCCTCTCGCACAGGGTGCAACAAGGCCGTGTAAGATAAGTGCACAGGGTCTCATCACGGCGTGTGGCGAGATCGTGCAAGGCATACAGGGGTAGTTCGTGTGATTAAAACCACCCAAACTTCACAAAATTCAAACACGAGCAACAACATCGAAATCACATGCATAATATAATACGCTTAACGCACATAATTTAAATTCACATAATATGAAATTAAATTAATTTAGGATGAATGTCATGACAATGCAATATACCTGGATCGTTCATACAGAATCAAGCTTCATTCTTCTGGCTCGTCTCGACATTCTCTTTCTCGTGCAATTTGTACGAAGATGAAACGGACTTCCACATGAGAAGCAACGTCCTTGCTTCCTTCGACATTCTGACTCTTGATGATCTATTTGGCAAAAGTCACATACTGGCGTTCCCTGCAGTTTTGGAGGTACATTCTGCTTCGATGAAGATACCGAGAAGGTTTTCTTGCCGGAAGAAGACCCTGATTGTTTAAGTGGCCTCGCAGAACTCGCTGGATGTGCAGCCTCAGTATCGCCTGCTATATCCCGCGGTACTGGCCTCTTCTTCGGACATAGATTCAACATGTGATCGGGGCTACCACATCCGAAGCACAGTCCATTCTTCCTCCAACATTTAGCCTCTACATGCGGGCCCTTACAAAATCCACATACTGGTCGTGGATATCCCTGAGGTTGGGGAGGATTAGGCTGAACGGGGGCCTGAATTTCACTTTCATTTTGCTGATGAACAATCCTCGTAATGTATTCAGCCCGGAACCCAGTCAAGAATTGATCCCAAGTCGGGACCACATGTTCGCGTTCCCATCGTTGTTCCATCTGTTTCCACCATTCCTGAGCAGCTCCAATCATCAAATAAATAGCAAACCCGACTCTTAGAGGGTCCGGATATTCCATAATCCTAAAAATCTTTTCTAAAGCAGATATCCATGCCTCGGTAATAACTTCATCCGGGGCACCTTCAAATTGTGGTGGTTCGAATCTAAGAAATTGAGCCCACGCTTCCTGCTCAGCATTTCCTTTAGGGGCATGAGCGATGAACTGTCTTAATGTTTCCAAAATTTCGGATGGAATCAGTGGATCGGTCTGAGGTGTCAACGAAGATGACGAAGACTGTCCACAGGGACAACGACGTGGAGGCATCCTGTAAAGCCATTAACAGTTGTGCATGACAGGTAAGTGAGCATGCAAAGCTGTAAACACATAGGCAAGTAATGTTCACTTAGATTTCACATAAGCACTTAGCACATTTGCACAATTTCACAGAAGTCCTAAGCCGTACGACCTAGACACAACCGGACACGACAGACAACCAGGCATGGCAAGTACAACCTTGAGTTTCACATCCACCTATATCCAAGCCCATCCCAGTATTTTGATTGTAAAAGATCTTTTGTTGTTGATCATCCAACAAAGATCCGTGACAATTCAAACACTAAGCGTTCTTGAACACTGGTGAGTGCAATTCCCTAAGTTACACCGGCACACAACGACCGACCAAACCAGCAAAACACGACAATTCAGAGCTTAGGCCATTGGACCAAAGAGCTCTGATACCAACTGTAGCGAGCGCCCCAAACGGGTAACGCACGCCCCGCACCGAGCCCGACCCAGAACCGAAATGGGATCCGACCCGAACCGAAACCCGGCGAACGGCAAGCATTTACTCAATCACTAGGCGGGGTTTCAAAAACAACGAAAAGACAGAGACGCGGAAGCAATATAAATAATCAAAGCAATAGAACATATTAAATACACAATTATTAAAGCCCACCAAGGCTAACGAAATTCAATTACATAATATCAAACGGGTTCGATAAATACATAATCCCGAATACAAATTAAATAAAATTCTAATATCCTACAAATCTAATTCATATCATACGGAAAAGGAATATACATGAGAGAATAAATAAAACCCTACGACGACGACGACGAATCCTGCCTAGTATCCTGAAACCAATATAGGGTGAGACAGAGAGGGTTAGTCAAACGACTAAGTGAGGGGGGAAATAATAATGTATATAACAAAACGGAAGTAAATCACCAAATTTTATAATTAAAAGAAATCAACATAAAAGAAAGGTTTTCGTAAACTGGTGGTGATTTAACATAAAACATAACTTATTGTATGACTCGGCGAGTCGAGCCCTGAAACTCCAATAACCAAAAACATAAAACCGGAAACCTCCCTTATTCCTCCAATGTAGCCGGACTGCAAACCCGAACTACTCGTAACTAACTAGAATAACTCAGGTACTCAAAGGGCTGCCACTCCGGCCTCACCCCGAGCTCCCAAATGGAGGAAACCATAGGATTTACGCCGTAGACCCGACGTCTACCGACTTCGTCCTATCGCTCTTACTCCGGGCCCAAACGATCTTGCATACAGTTCATAACTCGCTTTTCAAACATTTCGGGTTGGCCAAAAGACCGTTCGAGACATGTCATATGCGAGGCCGAAGGCCAAAGTTCGCCTTAGAAAACAAAAGGTTTTACATGTCTCTTCCGTAAACATTTCGAAAACTATACATAGTACTTTTCATATCAAATCATTTTCGATAAATCAAATAAACATAATAAGTATAAATATCTACTAAGTATATATATAGAAACGGTGTGAAAACAAAACATAAACGTGGCTTATTTCGGGAGAGGCTTATTTATACATATACATAGTAATACTGGAACAGAAAAGGAAAGCCTCACCTGGCGCGTGCAAAAGGAGAGCAAAAGCTAGAACCGGCGCTACTCTACAGGAGTATCGTCTGCAAAAATACCAGGACACAACCAAATAAGACTAAAGACGACGCACGACTTATACGAGAATATTAAAACACCTAGGAGCACGTTATACAATTAAATCAATCGCTTAAGTTCAAATTATCAAACGAAAACAGAGTAATTCATGCATTTAAAAATACAAATCAAATCCAAATGTAACGAAACTTTACGGACATGCTTAAATTATCATAAAGGAGTATGCATACGAATTTCGGGAAAATCGAACTTCACATGCAAAAGGTAGGAAATTTAACGAAAACTTAAAACACACTATTCATATAACCGAACATGTTGTAAATTCATAAATCATGCAATTCATATCTATATCATATATATCGAATACACGAGCGAAGAAAGAATTCGGAAAAGACGGGCCGAAGCGGGACCCGTAGGCCAAATTGTGCCCTGACTAACAGAAGGTCAGGGCACTGTTCGACCAGGCCACACGGCCTTGTGCACGGCCGTGTGCCGAGGCCGTGCACAATCGGACGAACGCGCACGGCCTCTTGCACACGGCCTCAAGGCCGTGTGCACAGCCCATGCACCATCCCCAAACACACACGGTCTCTTGCACGGCCGTGCAAGAGGCCGTGTACACCCACACGGGCTTGCCACACCCCGTGTGCATGGCCCGTGTGCGTAAAAATTGAGCAGAACATGCAGAACATCAAACCCAACACGCGAAAATCAAATATAATTCAACCTTATATCGATTAATCATGCAAATCAATCCCTAATTTTCACATATAATCATCTACAACATGTAATCTACATATAGAAACGATAAACACGAAAATCCATCCACAATTACTATCAAAATCATATAAAACCTAAATTATATAACTATTCACAAAAACGAGAAAAATGAAGTATAGAGGACATTATACGAGAGAATCGTTAGAAGCTTACTCGTAGAAAAGATCGCGAGGAATTCGTAGGCGTAAACGATTCGAAAATCCGTCGGGAAACGGAGTCGGGACGATCAATTGAAATCTCTTCCTTCTCTTTCTCTTTTTCCTTCTCTTTTCTTTTCTCCCCTTTCTTCCTTGTTGTTGATGTGCGAGAGTGAGGTGAGGGAGTGTGTGACTTAGTCAATTAGTTGACTAGGTCTAAAAGTCGAAAGGTTAAAATCGTTATTTCGCAAAATAAGTTTAAAAACTCACGTTGTCCAAATAATACGTAGTTACAGTTAAAATTCATATAATTAAACGCACATTGACAATTACTGATTTAAATATAAAATTCACTCATTTACGAAATTATTCTAAAATCTTAGAATAAATATTAAATAAAATAATAATTAACGAAATTACTCGATTAAAATATACCGAATTGAAGAATCGGATTTTCGGGTCGTTACAAAAAGAATGCGTCGCACCCGAGTCATATAATGCAAATATAGATGTGTCATGCAAATGTACAGTACCTTGCACCACTGCATTAGGGTCGGTCTCCCCTCCATCCCCTATCATCGCATACGCTCGTGCCACCACTTTTCCTTTCCCCGCATTCTGTGGCTCCTTCTGGAACTGTGGAGGTGGCCTTCTCGGGCAGTTCTCTACTTGATGATCCTTGCGCCCACATCGAGTGCACAGTCCTTGTTTCTTCCAGCAATTAGCTTCCGTGTGTCTTGGCTTGCCGCAGTAAGAACACTTGATTTGAGGCTCGGCTGTCTGAGGACCTGTGATCTTTTGCTTCTTGCTCGAAGATGAAGATCCCGCAGGAGGAAAAGGCTTCTTAAATTTGCGAGGTGCTGGATCTACAGCCTTCGGTGCGAAATCCTTCCTAATTTGCTGCAATTGGGACTCAATCTCCAACGCTGTAGTGACAGCGACTTCATAAGTAGGGAGCTTAGCTCCCAGAAGAGCTCTTCGAACGTCCTCATTTAAACCCTGTACGAATTGATTCACCTTTCTTCTCTCGTCTGTAAGTATAGAGGGACAATAGACAATGAGACGGGAGAACACGGCCTCGTATTGATCAACGGTGAGATTCTCCTATTTTAGGGCTCGAAATTCAGCTTCTCGTCGATCTTGTACAACTAGAGGGATATATTTGCTTCGGAAAGCTGAGAGAAAGTTAGCCCAAGTCGGCTCAGTCTGATCAGCTCGCCATCTAGTTTCAGTCACTCTCCACCAGTCCCTGGCTGGTCCTTTAAGGGGATACACGGCATATTCAATTTTCTTTGAATCGGGACACTCAATAACCCTGAACATCAGCTCGAGATCGGCAATCCACTCTGTGGCCTTGAGATCATCAGGTTGTCCTTCGAAACGCGGAGGATTGAGGTTGAGAAACCGATCAAAGTCTCTTGCCTCAGCTTGTTTCCTTTGAGCAGGGGTCGGTTGTGCAGGAGCTACACCCTGTTGAAACATCCTTTGCATGGCTTCAAAGAACATAGCAGGAGTTAGGGGATTCGGCTGCACGGGCGGTATTCGCTCGGGCTGAGGAGCCGGAGGAGCATTCATGTTGTTGTTATCTTCCTGGGGAGGAGAAGGAGGAGCAGCTCCGGTTCTCGGTCTACCACGAGCACGATCCATTTTCCTGTATCAAAAGACTGAATAATATGCATGTGTCATTAGCCACATGATCATGCTAACACAAAATCAGATATCATAGACATATAAAAGCACATTGTCCTATAGCCGTTCGACCTAGACAGACTCGACACAACATCAAAACCTAGGTACCAAACTTAAGCTCTTATACCACCTTAAGCTGTGACGTCCCCAACATCACAACCCCAGGACCGAAACGAGCCCCCGAGCGATAGTTAAATACCACCACTCGAAAACCCGCCCCGGACAACGAGATTCCCACAATCTGGCAACAGCAACTCCCCAACAACAATACCAACATGAACAACAACAATAGCAATAACAGGTCATCAACAGAAGCAAATATCAAACATATATATATATATATATATATATATATATATATATACACGCTAATTTCACCAAGTTCAAATATCCAAATGTCATCATTTCCCAACTTCCATTAATTTTCAAGTTAACATGCCAAAATAAATAAGAGTTCAGTCGTAACAAAATATCTACGAAGACTGACTCCAAAGACCTGAAAGCCTACACTGCTGCTGCCAGTACCCAACAACCACTCGAACCGCTACCCTGAAGCATGAACCAAAACGGGATGTGAGTCAAACGAATTCAGTGAGGAAGGGAGTATACATAATAAAAAATATATTTAATCCACGCTTAGGTTGATAAAAGCAAATCTAGTGACGATATGCTCTTTTACAATTCAGCTAAGCTTTGTGAATTAAATATTAATTAAAACATTTTCGAAATATTTTTATTCCCGGCGAGAACGGGCCATCTCCTTATAACTCCCGTAAATAATTTCAAATCATAAATGAAATCCCATAACACCGTTTGGCTTATCAAGGAGCAACCCGAGATTTCGCCATACCCGACTAATGGCGCCGGTGTAAGTATTATTCATGCTAGACTACCTCCGACTAGCCATGAATAATACCCTTTGATTATTTGTCAGGTTCTAGAATACCTGCTTATAATCGGCGGATTATGAACCCGGCTTCAACCCTAGATGCACGTCTTCGGGTATCCACCTCTCACATAATCCAGGGCCCAAATACACCCATGAGCGTCCTCAATCGGGTTAAGTATAAGTCATCTCGCTTTTAAAATATTTTAGTGGACCAAAAGGGTCTTTCGAGACAAGGTATGTAACCGTTTAGGGTTTCCCGTCACGTTGCTAATATCTCGAGGCATACGCGCAAGTCCCGAGACCAAATGTTACTTTTAAAAAACAAAATAGTTCTCTTGTCTCTATTTTCAAACCATTTTAGAAAAGATACATATATATCATTTTATACCAAATCCCGTTTATTTCAAATATTGATAATATATAATTGAAATTAAAAAAGGGATAGGGTTTTCGCAAATATTTGTTCATACTCCAGTTGAAACCATTTTTCATCCTCACCTGTAGGCTTAACAAAAAGGATTCCAACAACCTGAGATTAGTCCCACGAGGTCCTACCTGTAATACACAGGCCTCGAGGTGAGACACGACTCAATAAAACAACCAAATATGACGCACGGCTATGAAATGCATTTTATGCTCAAAATAACATATTATGTATAAATGCACTTAAACACAATCAATCTCGTTCAAACACATTTAAACACAATCAAATACACATGATATTAAGCTAAATTAGACATTCAAGTCATATGAAAGCTTGGGAACCAAAATTCAAAGGTTTAGCAAACATTACATAAACCCCCCTTCATTTAATACTTTGCATAGCAAATCAACTCCGATTAATCCGAAACTTTCGGCATCTCTTAACTACTATATTTAAGGAGTTTTGGTGGTAAAAGAATCGAAAAATGAAGCTCAAAACCTCAAATTTCACTATTCACCAGCCCCTACATATTTTGCCAAACTTCCATTTTTCAACCCCAAACTCCATAAAACTTCACCAATTTGCTTAATATCATGAACTAACATGAATTCCTTAACCATTCAAGCATCTAAGACCATTAACCCAACATTGCAAATTGATCAAATTCAATGAAAATTTCACAAAAGATGCTACATGTAATCAATCACCAAACTAAGCTCATCAATCAACCATTCTAGCATGCTTCTTGACTTTATCAACATATGAAACATTGAAACTTAAAGATTAGAGAGAATCACAACCTTACCTTAAAGAAAAGAATTGGAGAATAAAAGATGTAGAGCACTTGTTTGCACAAATAGAAAGAAGAAGCTTGTTCCTTGGATGATAGAGCAACTTTTTGTAGTAAGAAAGAAGATGATTTTTGGTGCTTTAGAGAAGATGAAGGTGGCGGTGGAGAGAGGAGAGAGTGGCGGCAATGGTGAAGAAGAAAGAGAGGGAGTTGTTGCTTGAGAATAGTGTAGAAAGGTAGAGAATGATGAAGTAATTAAATAAATAAATAAAAGAGATAATTAAATAAATAAAAGATATTTGTTTGAAAAGTCAAAATTAACATGCAACTATGTAGAGATACTTATATATATATATATACATATATTTATATATGTTTGCATATATATATTGCATATATTTCCAATATAATATCATGTAATTCAATTATAATGACATAATTTTCATAAGTAATTCAAATATAAGAATGGTATAAAATAATTCAAATATGAAAATTCTTATGAAATCATCATATTATTCATATATTAAATCATATAAGTCACATAATTCACATAATCGCAAACAACGCAACCAAGGGCAATAATCGGCTAACGCACTGAAGCGCTATAAAATAGCGGGGCGTTACAAGAATCATGTTCGTTCGTCCATAATGACCAAGAACAGAAAATTCCAGTGTAAGGTTTTCAGTTTCGTGTAGCTAAAAGCTCGGTGTTCTTCTGGTCGAGTTCGACATCCGGATTCATGTCGGTTCTCACTCCGACTATCTTCAGAAGTATTCTCCTTTAAACTCGATTTGTCAACGTCGGTGCTATCCAGAACCGCATAACGTACTCGCAACAGAATCGATCCTAGTCGGCCAAGAACTCCTTGTCCTTAGCACTCTCTAATAGCGTATAATGAATTTATCGAATTCCACGCTATCCACACAGAGGTCACATAAATCTTAGCATCTAATCATTCAATCAGTGCAAGTGTGAATTTTGAAAGCAGTTAAAGCACGTAAGTTATATAAAACACTTAACAGATATTTAAAACAATTACCATTCGAAACATAATACTATGAATGAATGCGATGATAATGCAATGTACCTCTGTGAGTCGGTATCAGGGTCGAGATCCCCTTTTTCTTCCCCGAGGGTTGCTTGAGTTGGGGCAGTCTTGAACTCGATGCTTGCTACTCCCACATCGAAGGCAACACCCCAGTTTCCTCCTACTCTTTGCTGTCTTGTGATTCGTCTTTCCATAGTGCTCACAGGGAATGGGGTCCTCGTTCACTTCTGGTCTGGTAGGTTCCAGCATCTCGTAGTGTGGTTCCCATGTCTGAAAGGTGCTCGGTCCGGATGGCTCTCTTCTTGCCTTCTCGTTGAAAGAGGATCCTTTCATGTGAGGAATACTTCGTCCCAACTCTTGAAGATCGGAATCCACTCTCATAGCCCGGTTAACTGCATCATGATAAACACGAATGTCCAATCCCACCAATCTTTCCAAGATCTCCGGCTGAAGTCCCTCGATGAACTTCCGTGCTCTTCTTCGATCGTCTGAGGCAATGTGAGGAGCATAGACAATGAGGCGGCTGAAAAGTGTCTCTGTATTGTGCAACAGGGAAAGCTCCTTGGGTGAGGGACATGAACTCTCTTTCTCGGCGGTCACGTACCACTTCTGGCATGTACTTCTCTCAAAAGTCGGATAGGAACCGCGACCAAGTGTACGGAATTCTCTCAGCGATCCATCTCTGTTCTATGCAGCGCCACCAATCTTCAGCTGGTCCTCTCATGAGAAAGATGGCATACTCGATCCTCTCGGGGTCACCGCAGCGTATTACTCAAAATATTTTCTCTAAATCGGCTATCCAAGCCTCGGCTTTAAGATCATTTATTCACCCATGAAGCAAGGTGGGTTGTAGTGCAGAAATCTGTCCAAGGATTGGCCCTCGGCTTGTCTCGCAGGTACATGTTGTTGTTATTGTTGTCTCTCTTGATGTACTTGCTCAGCAATCTGCCTCATAGTTGTCACTAACTCTCTTGCAATCGAATTCGGAAATGGGGGAGCTGTAGGGGGTTTTCGGCGAGACATTATGCACCTGTGAATAACAAACTAGAGAAGGATGCATGTTCGGTTAAGTGAATGATCACGTAAGGCATAAAAATTCAAATAAAGCATACATATTTTATTCGGATAGCATATGATCAATTTAGAGCATAAAACAAATCATGGAACAAGCAAAAATCGATCCTATAGTCGTACGACCTAGACACGACAAGAACCAAACAGGGCATGACAAGACGACAAGACAAGACAGACGCTACCTCGAGTTCCACATCCACCTGCATTCGATCCCAACTCAGTACTACAATTGTAAGAGATCAAACGGTTGGTTAGCCATTCCAGCAGAAGATCAATCACAATTTCAATACTAAGGAGTTCTCAAGCACCTGTGATTGGAAACTCTAAGTCTCATTGACACGATAAGGGCAGACACAAGAGACAAGACACGACGCGATTACGAAGCTTCGGTTCCTTATGGGAACCTAGGCTCTGATACCACTTGCTGTAGCGCCCCCTGAAGAAGGACTGCCACATCCGCACCGAAGCGAACTCCCAAGCTTCAGCGAGGAGCCTCAACTCAAAAATCCACTCCGGCGAACGGCACTCAAGCAATAACCATCGGCAACAGCAACAACCATCCCAACAACAATCACAACAATACAGAGATACGCGGAAGCGATTTAAAAGATAATCAAATAAATCCATAAACGCCTACGAGGCTAACATAATATCAATTAAACATGTGCAATTCGAAATACAACAGAATAACAACACGTAGTGCCATCCATGGCTCATATAGTCTATCCTGTATAATCCTAGATATCGTCAACTGTAGCGCCCCTTTCCTTGGCCGGAGAAAGGCACCACATCCGCACCGAGACAAACCCTCAAACGAGGTATAAGTACCCCATTTAAAAATCCATCCAGGCGAACGGCAGTCAATCAAGAAAAACTAGCAACAGCAAACGACAGCCCAACAACAACAGCAATAAATAATTAAATAAATTCATAACAAGGACACGACTGTTGTTGGGACACTGACAAGACAAGACACACGAGCCAACCTAGACCTGCTGCTGCCGACTGACATGATAGGTGACAACGCCACCTGTCGACCTGAAGTAAGAATTAAAATAGTGGGGTGAGTAAAAACACTCAGTGAAGGTCAAGAGGGAACAAGTACGAGCCACGTGTCCGGGTTTTAATTATATATATAGGAAAATACATTTGCATAATTGAAGAAAATCCGGATCGTGCTTCGACTTGCATACATGACATTAAATAATGATAATAAATAATTAAAGTAGTAACATGCACGCAATTAATGTCCCAACGAGAAATGGGCCTGTTCCTCCTTATAACCCCCTCAAGTTCTGGTAACTCCATCACCGGTGTCTGACCCCGAATCGCTACTTCGGGCGACTGTGAATTTTAGGAAAACGTGCAACGAATGCAACGCCCACCATCACTCCCAACCGTGGCTATCAACTCCTGACGGGCCACGATTGACGCTTATTTTTGGGAGAAGCACCTCGGATTACCCCTAGACGCTCGTCCCCAGGTATAACCTCCGGATACTTTCCCGGGCCCAATTTTGAAATGACACGAATTTGCTCGCCTTGAAAACATACATAAATTAAATTTGGGCAAGTTTGAGTGACGACGAAGGGTATAAATCCTAAGTCAAACCGTCACGCTTAAAATAAATAATTTTACTTGCCTTTGAAAATAAAATGATTTAGGGATACTCATAAGTACAATTTAATATTAAGACATTTGAGATCAACCTTAAAATATAGATTAAATATCTAATAATTATACGAGAAAGGAAAACAAAGTAATATGAGCACATAAGGGGAGTTCACAATAAATAAAAAGAATTCTTACTCCGTTTGAAATATTTTAAAACCCTCACCTGGGAACACGGAACGACAAGACACTCCAAGCTATGTCCTGACAAGATAGCCTGAAACTAACAGACGACAAAACCACATAAGACAAGACACGACAACGACTCACAAAGACTACATTGAAATCAAAACCAATAAACAACATGTATCAAATGAATATACAATTAAAATACAATTAAATCAATTAAACTAAAAAATATGAAATTAACAATGATAAACATGCTCAATTGAAATTCTAATTGCATATTCATGCATATAATATTATAAAGGAGCAGTCATGCGATTTTCGGATTTTTCAAACAACATTCAAAAATTGGGGAAAAAGCCCTAAACGAAAATGGCTCGATTCAAGGTCCGAACGAGATCGGAATTTTGAAAACTTTACCCAATATTCATCCTTGAATCATAAGGAAGCTATAGGTGAAAACGGCTCGATTTTAGGGGGTCGTATGCAAAAAGTTAACTTTTATTTTTTATCATTTGACCCCATTACCGAGAACAACTAATGAAAAAGGCTGGAAAATTGGCTAAGGCATTCGCACGGGCTAACGCACGGCCTTGTGCACGGTCTTGAGCACGCAACCAAAACCGTGCAGGCTATATCAAGGGCACACGGCCTGTTGCACCGGCGTGCGCAAGCCGGTGCAAGGTTAAAGGCTGCACACGGTCTTTCGCACGGTCTTGAGCAAGACCGTGCGTTGGACCGTGTGGTTCCAACACACAGGTGCAGAAACGCGATTTATAAGGTTTTCTCGAGAGTTTCATGCAAAAATCAAATATGGGGAATTCTAAGACTAAAATTAACATGAAAAATTCTCACTCATGCATTGCACGCATTAATATCTATCATTTGATCTGAACTACGCTAAAAATGATAAACTATAACCTACGAATCAAGAAATTCATCAAATATTTATTCAATTGAAAAACTATAAAAATTGAAAGATTTAATGGATGAAACGAATTGGAGAAAGAAGGTTACTGATAAAGAATCGAATGAGGATCGTAAATCTGGTCTCGGAATTTAAATTGGTCGAGCAACGTATTCGGAATGGAATTTCTTTTCTTCTCCTTCTCTTCTCTCTTTTGTCCTTCTCTTCTCTCTCTCTCTCTCTCTCTCTGTCTCTCACTCTCGATTGAATATGTAACCAAGAGGGTGCAAGAGGTGTGTTCAAGAGGGTGTGAGTGTGTTCAAGATAGTGTGGGTGTGTTCAAGGTAGTGTGGGTGTGTTCAAGGTAGTGCAAGGGTATTTTAGAAGATTGTAGGTTCGTTTATATAGATTAGAATAATTCAAGGGTAGAAAATGTAATTATAAAAGGTTAAAGATATTGAAATAATTATAATAAATTAAGATTAACTAACAAAGTTAAATCTTTTCATATAAAATTCAACTAAATGTCGAATAATTATTCCAAGAATTAATTATGGAATTTTCGGGTCGTTACAATACTCCCTCCTTTAAAAGAATATGTCCTCAGATTCTCCTCTGAACCTCGGGGTTTATTAAAGGAAGTATATCACAAGATTTAAAAGAATTCGTCATACAGATATTGCGCAACTAACACGTAAGCAATTAATTAAAATGAACAATTAACAGTTAAATTCAAATAAACATTTAACACATAGTTCATACATAATAGTTCAACTGGAAATCAAATTACAATTAAAACAAAAATAACGAGAAAATAGAGGAAAAACTAATGCCAACTAAGAATCGGGTGCTCCCGAACTAGGCGGCATGCCCAGACGGCTTAGATAGCGAGCGAGTTGTTCATTGATGGACCTCTCGAGATCGGAAATCTGCTCCCGAATTTCAGCGTGGTTGCGTTGGGTCTCGAGTCTGATTTCTCAAAGCTCAGCCGACTGTTGGTCCAGTCGTTCAGTAGTCTGTTCAGCGAAAGTTGTGAAGCGGTTTCCCCAAACCGTCCACCTGTCGGCCTCCCATCGGCTTCGAGTCTCCGACTCCGATTGTTGATACCGACTCCATTGTTCCTCACTGAATCTGTCCCATTGAGAGGATCCAGCCTGGTGCTGTGTCGGGTAATCCTCAAAGCTCTGCTGGAATGGAACCTCTTCAGTTCTAGGAGGATCGGGTACATACGGAATCTGATGAGGAGCGAAGCCTCCTGCTTCGTAAAGTTGTTCCATCATTTGCTCCTCTCTCTCTTGTCGGTCCTCCTCAGGATGACCTCCTATATCGGCATCCTCTTCATCGTCTCCATCGCTCCCGGCGGCGGCTTCCTCGGCCGTCATTGGTACATATCGACCATGTCGCCCTCTAACTTTCCTACAAAGTTTCATTTGGGCGAGTTGCTTGTAGGAAATCATTGAATCCTCGGCTCCTGCCGGGGCCATTCGATCCATGCCGGTCACTCCGGCACACTCTAAGATCGCGGTAATGTAGGACCCAATTCTGATTTCTCCTTTAGGCCGGGTACCTACATATTCTACATATCAAAGGAAAAACATAATGCCGTTGACTACTTGCCTTCGAACCGCGCAATCAAGGACGTAGAGTTCCTCAATATTAATTGAACCATAGCTATCTCCTTTAGCAAAAACGGTACATGAGAGGAACCGGTAGAAAGTCCTCAAAGCGGCATCACGAAGGTCGGTTGCCTTCGATTTTCCTTGTTGAAAGGGTCTCCTAGAAGTGGAGACATTTCTCCAAGCTTCGGCTTCGGACCATCCAACTTCACGGCTTATCATACCCCGGATGGGTAGTCCAAAATGCATTGTTAGTTGCCGAAGAGTGAGCTCATAATCTTCACTAAAAGCTCGGAACTCAATCTTGAATGGTAGCTCGGCATCGTCTTCGTGGGGAATTATTTGAAGTGTTGCAATGAATTCGTACACAAGACGGGGATACGAATTCCTCCTTATATCCAAGAACGTGGTCCATCCAACGTTCTCAATGTACCGAGCAATTCCCTCGCCAATTCCCAAATTTCCCAATGCTTCAATGTCCAGAAATTTGGTAGAGAAGACCGAGCGTTCATGCATCCATCGAAAAACTTTAGCTTGGAATGAATTTGAAATATCCACATTGAATGGAAGTGGAGATGGAGGGTCATCTCGTCTCCTCCTAAGTTGAGAACCTTCGGCGGCCATGTGTTATAGTTGTTTGAAGCTTGTAGAATTGAATTTGAAAAAATTCTTCACTCGGAAGTTTTGTCGAACACTTGGCGTGCGTGTATTTTGGGCAGCAATGTGTGTAAGATCGGCTCGACGGATCGTCCTCAAAACCCAACTAATTAAAATTCGTAATGTAGACTACGTACCTTCCGAAAATTAGGAAGATCCAACGGACGGATCGAAAGTTATTGGCTTGCAAAGATTGGAGAAAATTTTTGGGGAAAAATGGAGTTGCTGGAAGTGGGAAAAAGAGAAAAATGAGGTGTTGTTGCTTCTGTTCGCGAAAATAGAGTTTAAATGGACGAAGGGGTACACACGGCCGGACACACGGGCGTGCGCTGGCCCGTGTGGAGCGGTTCAGCCGGTTCAGCGGTTTAACGCTGAACTGGCTTGCATGGGCTTGAGCTGAACCGCACGGTCTTGACCAAGACCGTGCGTTAGGGCATGCAAGCACCCCTGAATCGAATAAAAATGCACAAAAATTCCGAAAACACCCTGGATTTAATCCGGAGTTCAATCAAACAATAATTACATAACATCGCACAATTAATAAATTGAATATGAGAAATATGAATGTTATGAAAATGCACGGTACCTTTTATTCCGAGTAATGAAGTCCGTTCTAGTCTCCCATTTTTCCTTTTTTTTTTTTTTTTTCCGGAATTTTTGCTCAAGTCCTTCGATGTCGTAGCTTCTCATTTATTGTACGTCCCCAACACTGTCCCTTCACGCTTTATTCTCTGGTAGCCTCCCTCTCTAAATTAAGAACCCTGAATCCTCAGAATCATCATCCACTATCCTCTTCCTTAGGTGTCTTCTTATTAGGGAAATTGTCGAGAAGATGGTCAGGGGATCCACATAGTAAACACTGTCCCAGTCGTTTCCGGCAGTACTCTACAAGATGATTTAGCTTATGGAAATACGAGCAAAGGATGGTGCTCTCACTGGATCCACTGGTCGTCGCCTCTTTTCTGTGAGAAGTTGTACGAACAGCCACTGGAGTTCTCGATCCATAAGATGGGTTCGGTAAAATGATCGGTCGAGCATTCCTAGCTCTCATTTCAAACTCTGCTTCGGCCCGCAAGGCTCGGCCAACAGCTTCAGCATAAGAACAACAACCAAGACCTATGAGTACTTGGCGAATTTCGTGCCTCAATCCAGATATAAATCTCGCAGCTCTGTTCCTTTGATCTGGCTCCCGGTTAGGTGAGTAGTTAGTCAGGTAGGCAAATCTGGCCTCGTATTTTGTCACGCTATCTGCTCCCTGAGCTATTTCCAACTCTCCCGTCGAATACGAGTGCGTTGATCCTGACGTAGTCTGAAGTGGAGATAGTGGCGGATCCGATCTAGCTTTCTTACGCGGCATACCTACGTTCACAACTATTTGGCAAAATAGGTGCATATCTTGTGAGAAATGATGCCAACAATTCATAAACACATAAGCATGCTCAATCACTCAACAAAATCCTACCGACACACACTACGACAGACCAAACCATGTAAGACACGCACAGTGCTCCACTATCGACTCGCGTTACATCTTCCTTAGTACAAAAATTTATAAAAGATTGCCATTCGGTTAATTAAGCCAACCGTAATCGTCTACAATTTTAAGCACCAAGATGAGACAAACACTTGTCAAAACACGAACTCGACACGAACTAACACCAAGCAGACAGACAATCGATGCAAGATAGACAAGATACTAGAGCTTTCGGTTCCTGTTCGGGAACCTAGGCTCTGATACCACTGACTGTAGCGCCCCTTTCCTTGGCCGGAGAAAGGACACCACATCCGCACCGAGACAAACCCTCAAACGAGGTATAAGTATCCCATTTAAAAATCCATCCAGGCAAACGGCAGTCAATCAAGAAAAACTAGCAACAGCAAACGACAGCCCAACAACAACAGCAATAAATAATTAAATAAATTCATAACAAGGACACGACTGTTGTTGGGACACTGACAAGACAAGACACACGAGCCAACCTAGACCTGCTGCTGCCGACTGACATGATAGGTGACAACGCCACCTGTCGACCTGAAGTAAGAATTAAAATAGTGGGGTGAGTAAAAACACTCAGTGAAGGTCAAGAGGGAACAAGTACGAGCCACGTGTTCGGGTTTTAATTATATATATAGGAAAATACATTTGCATAATTGAAGAAAATTCGGATCGTGCTTCGACTTGCATACATGACATTAAATAATGATAATAAATAATTAAAGTAGTAACATGCACGCAATTAATGTCCCAGCGAGAAATGGGCCTGTTCCTCCTTATAACCCCCTCAAGTTCTGGTAACTCCATCACCGGTGTCTGACCCCGAATCGCTACTTCGGGCGACTGTGAATTTTAGGAAAACGTGCAACGAATGCAACGCCCACCATCACTCCCAACCGTGGCTATCAACTCCTGACGGGCCACGATTGACGCTTATTTTTGGGAGAAGCACCTCAGATTACCCCTAGACGCTCGTCCCCAGGTATAACCTCCGGATACTTTCCCGGGCCCAATTTTGAAATGACACGAATTTGCTCGCCTTGAAAACATACATAAATTAAATTTGGGCAAGTTTGAGTGACGACGAAGGGTATAAATCCTAAGTCAAACCGTCACGCTTAAAATAAATAATTTTACTTGCCTTATGAAAATAAAATGATTTAGGGATACTCATAAGTACAATTTAATATTAAGACATTTGAGATCAACCTTAAAATATAGATTAAATATCTAATAATTATACGAGAAAGGAAAATAAAGTAATATGAGCACATAAGGGGAGTTAACAATAAATAAAAAGAATTCTTACTCCGTTTGAAATATTTTAAAACCCTCACTTGGGAACACGGAACGACAAGACACTCCAAGCTATGTCCTGACAAGACAGCCTGAAACTAACAGACGACAAAACCATATAAGACAAGACACGACAACGACTCACAAAGACTACATTGAAATCAAAACCAATAAACAACATGTATCAAATGAATATACAATTAAAATACAATTAAATCAATTAAACTAAAAAATACAAAATTGACAATGATAAACATGCTCAATTGAAATTCTAATTTCATATTCATGCATATAATATTATAAAGGAGCACTCATGCGATTTTCGGATTTTTCGGACAACATTCAAAAATTGGGGAAAAAGCCCTAAACGAAAATGGCTCGATTCAAGGTCCGAACGAGATCGGAATTTTGAAAACTTTACCCAATATTCATCCTTGAATCATAAGGAAGCTATAGGTGAAAACAGCTCGATTTTAGGGGGTCGTATGCAAAAAGTCAACTTTTATTTTTGATCATTTGACCCCATTACCGAGAGCAACTAATGAAAAAGGCTGGAAAATTGGCTAAGGCATTCGCACGGGCTAACGCACGGCCTTGTGCACGGTCTTGAGCACGCAACCAAGACCGTGCAGGCTGTATCAAGGGCACACGGCCTGTTGCACCGGCGTGCGCAAGCCGGTGCAAGGTTAAAGGCTGCACACGGTCTTTCGCACGGTCTTGAGCAAGACCGTGCGTTGGACCGTGTGGTTCCAACACACAGGTGTAGAAACGCGATTTATAAGGTTTTCTCGAGAGTTTCATGCAAAAATCAAATATGGGGAATTCTAAGACTAAAATTAACATGAAAAATTCTCACTCATGCATTGCACACATTAATATCTATCATTTGATCCGAACTACGCTAAAAATGATAAACTATAACCTACGAATCAAGAAATTCATCAAATATTTATTCAATTTAAAAACTATAAAAATTGAAAGATTTAATGGATGAAACGAATTGGAGAAAGAAGGTTACCGATAAAGAATCGAATGAGGATCGTAAATCTGGTCTCGGAATTTAAATTGGTCGAGCAACGGATTCGGAATGGAATTTCTTTTCTTCTCCTTCTCTTCTCTCTTTTCTCCTTCTCTTCTCTCTCTCTCTCTCTCTCTCTCTCTCTCTCTCTCTCACTCTCGATTGAATATGTAACCAAGAGGGTGCAAGAGGTGTGTTCAAGAGGGTGTGAGTGTGTTCAAGATAGTGTGGGTGTGTTCAAGGTAGTGTAGGTGTGTTCAAGGTAGTGCAAGGGTATTTTAGAAGATTGTAGGTTCGTTTATATAGATTAGAATAATTCGAGGGTAGAAAATGTAATTATAAAAGGTTAAAGATATTGAAATAATTATAATAAATTAAGATTAACTAACAAAGTTAAATCTTTTCATATAAAATTCAACTAAATGTCGAATAATTATTCCAAGAATTAATTATGGAATTTTCGGGTCGTTACATCAACTATCCCATATCAAGGGCACATAAGTACGTAAAGTAAATAAATAAAATGAACAAGACTCGACGGTTGTTGAGATCACTGACAAGACAAACCAGAAAGACTGAGCCTATCTAGACCTGCTGATGCTGACTGACAAGATAGGTGATGTCGCCACCTGTCTACCTGAAGCAAGAACCAAAATAGCAGGGGTGAGTATAAAGGATACTCAGTAAGGGAATTTTGATCACAGTTCGTCATTTATTTTTTAAACTAAAAGTGGTGAGTGTTGCCCGTTTTGAGAAAGAAGATCAATAACGAAATACAAGTTGTAAAACAATAACACAAGGCAACACTCGGTTCGGCTTGCTTGGAAAACACGAAAGGGTTGACGAACCGGATCCTTTAAAAATATTTGCACTTAATGTCAAGCCGATAAGTTGAAAGGGGTATTAGTTGAGTCACGAGGCCGTTACAAGTTCGAAAGGCACGATTCAATAAGTTAGAAACGATAAATAAACACGGCTCGTAATTCAACTAATTAATTGAATAATAAAGGAGGCTGGGGTAGCAAGTACGAGTCACGCTTCCGGGTTTTATATATATATATATATAGGGAAATACATATGATAAATGAAGAAAACCGGAATGTGCTTCGACTTGTAACGAAAGCCGTAAAATAATTAGACAAGCAATAAATGCAATAAATCATGCAATAATGTGTCCCGGCAAGAACGGGCCCTCTCCTTATAACTCCCAATTGAAAATCATGCAAGCATATAGTCAAGTACTCCACCACCAACAATTGGTACCATCAGAATTTAAGGAGACGCGATTAGCACCATCGTATCAGAATTTAAAGAGACGCGATTAGCACCACCGTATCAGAATTTAAGGAGACGCGATTAGCACCACCGTATAGAATTTAAGGAGGCGCGGTTAGCACCACCGTTCGCATCAACTTAGGCTAGCCAACCTCCTAGCCGGCCCAAGTTAACACGCTAGAAGTATACATCGAGATTTGCCCTAGACGCTCGTCCCCAGGCTCACCTCCTGTATGCCCCGGGCCCAAATCATTAATCAATCTATGGCTCGCTTTTGAAATCAATGATAGTTTGGGTGGCCAAAAGGGCCATTCGAAAGTAGGAAATCGGGGTGTGGGAGGCCAAAGGGGCCATTCGAGACAAGATTATAATTGCGAGGTCGAGAGACCAAAGTTCGCATTTAAAACAAATGGATTTTCCTTGCCTCTAGTTGAAAGTATTTAAAACATTTTGGTTTGCTATCAAAACGGTTTGACTAAGCAGATAGAGAAATAGTAAAGGCAATACAACAAGTAATAAGAAAGCGGGATAGTGGTTTATTTCGCAAACCTAAGTAACTATGTTCTTACTCCAGTTGAAAACAATTTAAAACCCTTACCTGGCTCAACACGACAGTATGAAAGCAAGCGGTAGTCAAGTTTCTCCCTCGTTGGTCCCACCTGTAATACACAGGGCTAGAGGATGAAAACAAGACCGACAATACTAAAAGCAAGACACAAGATAACAGATGACGTACGGCAATTCATATAAACTCCACTCATGCTACAGGTGCAATATGGAAAGTCAGATAATTAAACATGTAAGGATATATAAAATATGGAACAACATTTAAAGGAGTATTAATGCAGTTATAATTATTGGGAGAACATTAGAAATTAAATATCAAAGACATGCTAAAACGCAATTAGGGCACGTAGGCATGCTTAAAATAATATAAGGACGCTCTCTCGCGAATACGGGATCAAACGGATAAGAAACGGGAAAGGGGGGATAAAATCCCTAAACGAGAAAGGTGTCAATTGACGGTCAAATAGGGTCAGATAAATTGTAAATTATGAAGAATATCAAATCCCGAGGCTCGAGGAAGCTATATGTGAAATCGGATTGATATTCGGAGGTCGTATGTGAAAAGTTAACATTTAAAGAAATCGACACATAACATGCATTCACGTTTGTCTGGCATAGTAATTGCGTAATTTAAATTTCTTATTTTAATATATTCTTTATTTATGTGAAATTATTTGTACATAACTATATTAAAATTTATTTAGTGCCACGTAAGTTATATTTCCCTAATGAACTATTAACAGCTTTTCAAGTATATGATTGATAATTAGTAATTTTATTATATTATATTATATTATGTATGTATTTAATTAGTAATGTTTATCTACCGTATACATATTAGTATATAACTAGTATATTATATTATATGTGTATATTTTGAAAAATTATACGTGTATACACGTAACCTATATACCTACGTGAATGGTTTAAAGGCCAAATTGAGAATTCTATTAAAGTCATATACTCTTTATTGCATAAAAGAAAAACTAAATGGCTTAGATAGCAATTTTAAAGAAGTAATGCTACGTGTAATTACCTAAGAACATGCATATCCTATTCTTGCTTAATCACCACTATCACCATAAGAGTACTCTTCCAATTCATAGTACACCTACACACACCCACAAATTAGAGAAGAAAAGTCTCTAGACCCTAACGCAAGAACCAGGTAAACCCAAACTTTCTTCTATCCAAATTTTGACGTAAATTGAGTTAAAGATCTATATGAAATCCCTTATTATCTATTCCCCTTGGCTGTAATATGTAGAAAGATAATCACGGCACATTTACTGATTAACCCATTTATGTTTACGATTTCTTTTAGTGTGCTCCTGGATAATACCATATTTGTTTTATGTTGGAATTTTAATATAAATGAAGAAAAATTCAACCATTAGTACATGAAGATAACCTCTATTAGGATATGTTTAAAAGAATCTGGATAAAATGGTTTGTTTCCCTACATGCACTATGTTTTAATTAGTGGTTATATCTTAAAGTTGGATTTCTTTTGTAGGCAAGATTAGTTGTGAATTTTCGTAATTACGAATTACATCACCTTTTTCAATAGAGTGCCTATTTCAAATATTTCTTATTCAATTAGCTGTACTTTCGATTCATTACTACGGAATCGATAAACTTGATAATTAATACCATAATCTGGATAATTAATGATAATAAAATGAGTTTAGGAGGTATTGGATTAGATTTATCATAAATACTCAGTTTTGTTTAATCTACTTTATAAGTCTATGTGATATAATATTCTGATGGAAATATTTTTCAAGTTGTTTCATTAGGACTAAATAAATGATATTTGATCTAAAACTAAAGCTAGCTTACGTTTAACTTAGCTTACTAATCTTAATTTTATATATCATGAATATCGTCTGCGTATATATTGCTAGTTGTTAGTAACAGAAGTTCTCTTTTGGCCTTGCAACATATGATGAAGTTATATATCCTTGTGTGTTACTTGATCTTTCCATTTACATGAAAGTGAACTAAGTTTCTGCCAATACTTTGACGGATTGTTATCCAATTATTTGACTAATTGTTGCTCTGCTCAAAAATTGTGTTGACAGTAATATTCTTGATTGTGTTAGTCCTAGAATGAATATATTGGGTAGGTCTAGTATTGAGATAGAGTAAATAGAGAGTTATTCCCCAACTTATCTCGGCTTACATTTGATCCAGGTTACTCAGGAACACCAGACGCGAACATCTCAGTTGGTGAGGAAAAATCTTATTATTATTTTTCTAAAACTGGAGCACGTATATATATAAATATATAATATATGTCTAAGCCCTTCGTAAGACCTTTACTTTATGACTTTTAATGTTTTCTCCCCAATCTGCTATTACTTATTTATAGATATTTTAGCTACTAATTTCATCGAATGTTTTAAGAAAAATGATTTGATATCAAATGACTTTGTATCTATATGTACTGCATCAAATGAACTCTTTTGTTTTAAAACAAGAATCCCGCCTATTCTGTTCCATGAGCTATTCCGTTTTGTTTGACTAACTGTTGCACTCTTGGGGACGCCCAAGGGGAAGACCGGGGCCTAAGGGTTACTCTCAAACAGAAGAGCTGGGCGGCCCGGGCCGTCGGTTATTCTGTGCGAGGTAGCTCTCACACCGAGGCTTGCCGTTTCGTTGGCTAGGAGATTAGTCACGATAGCCGAGCCAGAAGAGATGATCTCACGAGCACGTGGGACTCTTGCTACCGTTAATCAGGGGGCACCCTGACATGGAGTTTGGAGTTTTATTGTTTTATACTGTTTGGGAGCCATAAGGTGAACCGTGTGTCGTAGCTCATGTCATGTGCCTGTATATAATTTGTATCCTGTGTTATATCTCGTCTGTTCATGCATCTGATTCTGATTTTTATGATTATCTATTATTTTAATTCTCCAGTATTACCTCACTAAGTCAGTTTGACTTACTCCTTTCATAATTGGCCTGTATTTCAGATATCCCGGAGCAGGAAGTACGTTTAGGTGAGGAGCGACTGGGTTAAAGGGAATGTGCTACCTTGCCTGCTTTTGTTTGCTGATATGTGGACCTGAGTTGAACTTGTAAATATATATCATTTTGTAAACTTAAAGTCCTTACCCAGAGTCCGAGTTAGACTGTACTTTACTTTTGAAACTGTACCTTACAGGTTATGTGTTGATGCTACTTATGGTCCCCGTGTTAGAGATCGTTATATTAGACTAGACCTTACCCTCTCCCTTAGAGAATTATTACTATCCTGCTATGATTTGAACTCTGATGTTTTGTTTCACTTGAATTATGCCTTACTGTAACTTTAGTTTCTGCTTAGCTTACGGCTAAGTCGAGACAAGCTTTGCGAACCTCGGCGAAGTCGTGCGGGCGGTGTCCCTGCGGGTCTTATTTGGTCCGAGGTCCTCCGTGGGGCGTCGCAGTAAGACTCGACTCGACAAACCAAATAAGATATGACTGACACTTACAGCTACACTATAAATCACGTAGTCACATTATGACTAAGCATTTAGCACATAATTTAAGCGTAGGAAATATTAAAGAACCAAACAGTTATAAATTTTAGTTGGTGTTAACAAAGAAATAGAATTTAATTATAGAATTTAATAAGTTGTCTTTCCTACCCTTTTCAAGTTCCAGAATTCAATACCAACTAATTCAATTATCCAGATTTGAATAAGTAATTCATGAAATGTAACAAAATGGATAGAGTAAATATCAGCACACAATAATTCATCAGAGATATAGTTGCGGAAATTAATATCTTATTCAAATTCAATGGAGAGTTATTCTACTTTTAACTAATAGATCATGGTACTCCACTTTAACCTATTAATCAAGCAAACAAAGTTCTTACATAACCATGCCAATTTACTAATTAACTAGTATTTATTTCCTGCGTTGCACGGAAAAATTTATTTATAATTAATAAAATATATAAATAATTAATTAATTCATAATTTTAAATATATACCAAAATAATTTTTTTTACAAAATAATCCTGAACTATATATATGAAAAACTCATTTTATATCTATATATCTATATAAATATAAATATATATATATATATATATATATATATATATATATATATATATATATATATAAATAATATTTTTTTAAACTCACGCACACAATCAATAAAAAAATATTAAAATGATAATTAAAATATAAAAAAATATTAAATAAGAGACCATATAAATAATGATTGGAATCTCTTGTATACTTTATATTATTTTTTTGTTGAATAATTTGTTATTATTTCATTATTAAGTAATAATAATATTCATTTTATTTAATTATTAAGTAATAATAATATTCATTTTATTATTGAAATTTTCTTTATATTATGAAAATACTAATATTTAAATATAATAACTTAACCAATTTATTTACATTGAAATAAAATATAATTTTTCCACCGCGAAATGAAAAGGAAACACATGTATTTAGAATTTTTTCTAAAACAATCAACTATTTTATTATTTTATAATATTAAGATAATAATAAAATTTAATTAAATATATATTTTAAAAAATGTATGTAATTATGTGAACCCCACAAGTAATTAAAAGAAATTTTTCGAAAAATAATTACATGATAGATAAAAAGAATACAAAATAAAAAAGTATTAATTATATAACTAAATAGTACTTTACCCAAATATTGTTAATATTTGTTGAATGGTAATTCTTCTATACTATGCTTTCATGTACAAATTGAATATTATATTTAAATTATAAATAGTTTTAAGCTCCTCTTCAATCATATGTATATTTTTTAGCACATAAATATAAAGTTCATAATGATTAGTAAAGCTTATTAAAATTTACTTAAAATTATTTCTTGATTCAAATTTTCAATATCAATATTATATAAAATAGTTATTTAATTTTATAATTAAATAGGAGTTACAAAAATTTTAATATAAATAAATATATGGAATGTCAATTAAATATATATGTAAGTTACAAAAATAATAATTAATGAACTTATTTATAAAAACAATTTACATGGCAAAATAAACTAATTCTAACTAATCCAACTCATTAACACATAAGCATGTTTCCTAAAACATCCCACTTAATCATTTTCATATATATATATATATATATATATATATATATATATGATTTGATGTAAAACAACTATCAATCTGTAAGCATAGGTCTTAACTAATGAGCTTACTATAAGTTCGTAGATACAAATACACCAGATGAATAGAACTTATATACTGGCTATATCATGTTACCCCTTTTTTATCTAAAATTCATTTTCAGCAGTTAACAAAACTACGGCAGCCCGCTAATCAGAGAGAAAGAGTAACGTATAGTAGCACATACAAGTACGTATTATTAAATAAGCACCGTAGAATCAATTCGCACAGAAAATAATTAAACACGAAGGCATAAATATTACCTGAGTTCAGTTAACAAAGCCTAGGGAAATTTTGGATTTTTGCTTCGAGTGGGTGTGTTCATACGGTGAAGAGATAAACAAGACGAGAAACGGTGGCTAAGAGTGAAACATTGAATAAAGGGTTACGTCGGTTGGAATGGAAAACAAGTATATATCGTTTCATTTGTATTTTTGTATTTCAACAATTTACCTTTTGTCCTAGATAATATAAACAGAAGAAGTAGATTGATTAATTAACTTCATCTCTAGAATTCTTTTTAAACAAGTGGTATTGAAAATAAGAGAATTTCATTTACGTGGGTATTTAGGGGAGAAAATACACGTACCGAAATATAATTAGAGCAGTTATTTGACTACGGTAAAGTACGGGGCGTTACACTTAAGCACATATTTCCCGATTGAATTTTCTAAACTTATCCTGATATCTAAGGAAATTCTTACCGGTTCTATTTGTACAAAACCTGAGGTGTTATATAATTTTATAAAACTTCACAAAAAGAGTTCCACGAAATATAATAGTATTATAATCAAAACTCATCATTTTAAAATGCACGTTAACATGAAATAACTTAAATAATATAACACATACATATACACAAATTTCTAATTAAATACATTAATTAAATCACATAAATCGAGAATGAGAACGATAAGTAAAAAATGAGAAGCCTGAAATCTTCTAAGTGGGTCACAAAAAGTTGGGGCGTTACACGCCGCTTCTATGATGTTGTCGAAAGAGGGTCTAGTATATAATTTTTGTTTGTTTTATATGTTATTCTTTTATATTATTATTTTTCTACCAAATAAATTCTAATCCCTAATTTCTTTCTTTCTTTCTTCATTTCACGCAGCAGCTGCGCCTTCACCTTCAACTCACCGCCCAGCTCTACCCTCCACCATCCAGCGGCCACCACCGCCCTCCGGCGCCGCAGAAGCCGCCAGCCCACCAACGGAAGTTCCGCCGCCGCACCGTCCACCACAGTTCACACTTCACAACCCCACCACTCACAACTCTTGACGCCACCATCAGTCACGCTACCGCCGCCCACCACCGTTGGTCTTCTTGCGGCGCCGCCATCAACCAACTGGAAACCGCTTCCCTCCACCCCTGGCAGACACCACCGCCCTCTAACCTTTGGTAATATCAATTTTTGCTAATTTCAATTTCTATTTCTACTATAAGCCTGCTGGATTTAGTATATATTTGCTGAATTTGTGATTTAATTGAAATGGGTTTCTTTTTCCAGTTTTATATTCTTTAAAATGTAATGAGACTATGTTTGGGATCTTCTGCATTTAGCTTCTGTAATGATGCGTTGCTACAATATCACTGATCATCAACTCTTTCTCGGGATGATGATGATGATGATGATCAACAGCTGATGAGGAGACATTACGTACTGCTTCTGGTGGAATATTAGATTCTAATTTCTCATAATTATGATGATTAGTGGAGGTATTAGGGTTTGATATTAATGGCTTGTGAGTCTTTGGATCAATTCCTTGGCTGAGATATGTGTTCCAATAGTTCTTTTCTCATTGTCAGTGTGACCTGGGATTCTTCCAAAATTAAAACCTTGAAGAAGGTAACTGTTGATGTTAAATTTCAGACAAGTTGAAAGGGAAAACTTAAATTTCATTTCTTATGTTATGGGCTTTTAGCAACTGATGCAATTGCTTGATGTTACTGATGTTTTCATTTCTGTATTGCAAATTGATTTCGAACCGAACCGATACCGAACCGAACTTGAACCTCTATTCGAACCAAACTCGAACTCTTTTTTGCTGGGTTTCTTAGGTCCGGGTTCGTTCCAATTGGTTCGAACTCGGACCCGAACCTTAAAAAAATGCTAGGGTTTGGTCAGGTTCGGTTCGTTTGCAGCCCTACATGTAAGCAGCTATTATCCCCAATTTCTCGTTTCAAATTTAAGTTTTCACAATTTCTCTCACAATCATTTTGGTATTAGCAATTTCCCGTTTCCAAATTTCAGTTCTGATTAATCAGCCGGAATGAGTTTCGTTCAGTCCCAATATTGTTTGTTCTTCTTTCTTTGCTGATTTCTGGAGGGGTTTTTCAGGTTAAGAACTTCAATTTTATTGAATCTTCAGTTGTTAATTTATCTGATTTTCTGATCTGCAATTTTATTAGCTATCTGGTGTACATATTACCTGATATAAAGTAATTACCGAAATGAACAAAGGAGGAGTTGGCCTGGGAAGTGGAGCTGGTGGCGGTGGTGGGCCGACAGGCGCTGCCGCCGCTGCAGCGGCCCAAAAACAGAAAACCCTTCTGCAGAGGGTGGACACGGACGTCGGAAATCTTGTCGAGAATTTTGCTTTCCTGGTTAATGTGGCTCGGGTATGCTCAGAGTCCCTGCCATGCATTGCTGATTGCTGCATATATTTCAGTATAGAAAAAATTATTGTTGCATCTTTGTTTTCTTTAATGAAGAAAATAGTTTAGTACTTTAGTTTTTTTCCCTAAAATTCTGCTGCTCAGTAAGTCTTTTTCCAGTGTCAGAAATTTAGGAAGGTTCAAGGTAATGTATACGATGATTTTGATTAAAATTGCAGATGGCATTATGTTTGAAGATGTTATGCAAAGGTTTCTAATGGTGTGGTGAAAAGTTCTCTCATTTAGTCATTTATAAGGTATTTAGCACTATAATTTACCAAGGAAATTAATTTTGGGGGTATGCTATATACTATCAGAGAAGAGGTTATGTTATGTGATTGTCACTACACCTGAGAATATTTGTGTGTAAGATGTGTGAGGTTTCTTTGGCATATGTCTTCTATTGTTTCACTACAAGATGGAGATTAGTAGTTATTGTACTTCAATGTTCAATCATTAGAAATCCTGATATATATCAGTGTTTTTTCTGGACTTTCTGAAAACTGAATGTGGAAGTGAGGAGTCGAAATATCGAAAATAGAAAATGAGAAGGGATTTGTTTCCTTGCTTCACAGCTTTAGCTTTTTGTTGTTTATTCGTTAGCTTCTTGCTTAAATTTTCTTTACACTTTGAGCATATTCTTCTCATCGTCCTAACAATAAATCCATATCTAATGGAGTTGTGTACATTCAGGTCAATGATCCACCAGTGCGAAATTCCCAGGAATCTTTCATGATGGACATGCGTGCTGCTAGAATGGTTACGCATATTATTTTTATTATTAGGGTGAATTACATCTAGACCCCCCGGTAGACGCTCTATACTATGGAAAATTGCATAGACTCATGGTACTTTGACTTGTTCCTATAAATTGCCCCTTCTGTCCACTTTGGTTACGGTTCTTGGTTTTTCCATAAGATATACAACCCAAATAACCCCTCCATAGCGGAAAAAGTTTTGTGGAGCATGGTTTAGTAGATTTTGAGACTAAAACACCCCTAGGGGAAAAGTTTGTGCCTTTCTATTGACTTTCAGTCTCACAAATTCTTCTAAATTAGGTGAAAAAAACTTATCTTGTCATGTAGGGTGAATTTTAGTTGTATAATCCATACCACCCTTAAGGAGGCTCTTCCATAATTGGGTGCTCTGCTTTAGTGTGATTGACAAAGGCTAGGCTAGGTTTGGTAATACCCAAAACAAATGAAAAGAGATCGGAGTCGATAGATATATGAGAGGAAAATGACAAGAACCCTAACCAAAACTGGTGAATGGGGCAATTTGTAAGACCAAGTCAAAGTACAGCAGATCTGGATGTAATTTTCCATATAGAGGGGGTCTAAACGTAACTAGACCAAATACCAGGGGGTTCACATATGTTTTATGAACAAACAAACAGGTTCAAGCAGCAGAGTCTGTGCTGAAGTTGGTTTCGGAATTAAAGCAGACGGCAGTTTTCTCAGGATTTGCGTCTCTAAACGACCATGTAGACCAAAGAACAGAAGAGTTGAATAAACTGGCAGAAAATACAAATGGAAAATTGGGTAGAATTGGAGAAGAAGCAGCTGCTAGCCTCAAGGAGATGGAGTCACATTACTACTCTTCCTCATTGAGAACAACTCTTCCCCATCAGCCCTTAGAATAAGCTGGAGAATCTTTTCTTGATTTAAAGTTCCTCTTTAGTATTCCTAATCCTTTTTCTGCATTTATATGTACTCCCTCAATAGTTTTTGTAAGATTGGTAACATAAAACCTCTCTAAAGATAATTATCTTTCTCACTTGTAGACAAACTCACCTTCATACAATGTCTATTTATATAAATTTCGATTTTTTTTGGTATTTAACATCTTAAATTGATTTTAAATTATAAAAATATTTATATATTATAACTAGAAAACTATTTAGTAATCTAAATAATGTTTGACTAAATAAAAAATGGAAGTAAGTTCTGTTAATTTAATTTAAATAAATGGATTTATTAAAATATCTAACTATGATAATTGATAGCTTTAAAAAATTGTTTCTTTTAGCAAAAATGATATTATTTTAGTTTCACATCAAAGATAAAAATTATATAGATTCTACTTGATAAAATTACAGACATCAATTAATCTTTATTGAAGATAATTCAAATTAATTTTGATCTGAATAGTTAGTAAATTAATTTTAAGGTCAGGATAAAAGCCAATTTTATGTTTTTTTTTTTTTTTGAGGGGTCGGCAACTTTATGTTTATTATATTAACTTATTATGTGATGTCTAAATAATCATTTTAATAACAATTGTTTCATAATATGAGGTGGATGCTTCGGTAAAAACTCTACAACGTGCTGGTTTGAATTAAAAAAAAAAAAAATTGTTTCATTATTTGTATATAATAAATTGTTTCATTATTTGTATATAATAGTTCTGAAATAATTTAAATACTAGTTAAAATCCGTGCCAAGGCACGGGTGTTAATTTATTAATAAAGTATTTTTTTTATTTAATAAATTTTTTATTTTAAGAAATCAGTTTGCTGTAAAATTTTAAAATCATTTATTTTAACGATATTATCGTGTTTCTTTTATATTTATCTTTGATGATTTTATTTTTATACTTAATTATTTTTAAAATTTATTATAATATAATTTAAAATTAATTTATTTATAAAGATATTGTAGGATTCTTATATAGATAATTAAAATTTAATATAATTTAAAATTAATTTATTTATAAAGATATTATAGGACTCTCATATATAGATAATTAAAATATAAATAATAATTTAATTTGAATTAGATCTGTAACTAGCATATTTATAAAAAATCTTTCATTCTTTTGGATAAATATGAAATAATTAATAGGTTTAATTACATGGCAAAATAAAATTCATTAAGGCTATCCACGTGTACGCTTAGGTGGATAGCCTCAATGATTCTGAATTATTATATATAGACTAGTTAAAATCCAGTGCCAAGGCACGGGTGTTAATTTATTAATAAATTTGTTTTTTTTTTATTTTTAGAAATCAGTTTACTGTAAAATTTTAAAATCATTTATTTTAATTTGAATGATATTATCATGTTTCTTTTATATTTATCTTTGAGGATTTTATTTTTATACTTAATTATTTTTAAAATTTATTTTAATGTAATTTAAAATTAATTAATTTATAAAGATATTGTAGGAGTTCTAGATCCAGTTCTTCATATTACCATATATCTCCTCTCGATTATGAGGTTAAATCTCCTTCTAGGTTTTCTACTTCTCAAATCAGAGAAACAGAAAAATCTTCTGATGATGTTCTTCCTGATACAGTTGAAGAATTAAGAATTCACCCTGATAATATTGTTAGATGTGTTTATAAAGTTGAAGCAGACATGACTGCATCTGAAATGAATTTTTCTGTTTAATGGATTTTAGACCAAAAATTGATTTTAGCCAGGGATCACCGGCAAGAAAACTAATACAACAGGAATTCAATCTCCCTAGGTGGGAACCATTTAAAAAATGGTTGTTTGAGAATTTTACGCAAGAAGATAGAAAAATATTTCATGAAAAATTTTATAATGATTTTTCTGAAAAAAATGTCAAAACATCTTTTGTTCCATGGTTTATTACTAATTATATAGAAAATTATATTTCTGTTATTGAAAGAGAATATAAATATTCTCAAAATGGAAAGGTTTAAAAAACAATTTTCCCTCCTTCTCAATCTTTTCAAATTGAAAAAGATACTGAAACTAGGTATTATACTGCTTTCCAAAAACTCATTGATAGTGAAGTTTTACCTATTACCACTGCTCATATTAATAGTTTAATAAAACAACAAAATTATAGTAATATCTATTTAATTGTTCTTGGAGAACAAATTGTGTCTTTAGATGACAGAGTAGAAAAAATTATTTCCAGCATAAATGAACTTAAAAGTTCATTCCATATTAATAAAACTCTTAACCAAGAGAGTATTGCCACTCCCAGAATCAACCTCCTCCTGATGTCAAGGATTTTAAATTACAATCGGTGTTTGAGCTTGAAAAAATGCTTGATGAAAAATTCAAGAATCTTTCAATCAAAACTCTTAATGATGAGTTTGAAAGTGAAATGAGTGATAATGATAATTATCAAAATACCATCCGAGAAGAGATTAATAAACTCTCTAAATATGCTGATAAGCCTACTCAAAGGATGTATTATTATCCTAGACCTACTCCTCAAGATGTTCTTTTTGAAGAACAGGAGTATATTGTTAATAATTTCTATAGTGGTAAAAATATTTACGAATGGAATATTGATGGCTTTACTGAGAGACAGATTTATAATGTTGTCCATCGAATGCTTATGTATAGCACTATCTGTAAGAATAATGGTAATTCTGATAAAGCTATATCCAATATGATTATAGCAGGTTTTACAGGTCAGCTGAAAGGGTGGTGGGATAATTATCTCACCCAGAGTAACAGAAATGATATTTTAAATATGATTAAAGATGAGAATGGAAGACAAGTTGAAAATTCTGTCTACACTTTAATTATTAATATTATTGAACATTTCACTGGAAGATGGTCTGACAATAGTGATAATCTTAGGACTTTACTCCAGAATTTAAGATGTCGTACTCTTACATCTTTTAGGTGGTATAAGGATACTTTTCTTAGTAGAGTTATGGAACTCCCTGAGTCTAATAGTCCTCACTGGAAATCCAAATTTATTGATGGATTACCTCCTTTATTTGCTGAAAGGGTTAGGAAAAACTTAGAAACGGTGAAGTTAATATTAATTATGATAGTTATACTTATGGCAAGTTAATAGGAACTTGCATTCAAGAAGGCTTAGCCTTGTGTAATGAGACAAAATTAAGCCAACAAATTAAGAAACATAATCTTAATGAGAAGAAGCAGTTAGGACAATTTTGTGGTCAATTTGGAGTAGAAAATCCATCTACTAGCCAGGATAATAGTAAGGCTAAGAAACATAAGAAAGATAATAAATATCATGACTTTCCTAAAAGAAAACACAGAAAACGAAAAGAGAAGAGAGAATTTAGGAAAGAAAAAAGGAGAGCGAATGCGCCCCCTGTTGTTTGTAGAAAATGTGGTAAAATTGGCCATTATGCTAATAAATGTTGGGTAAAGAAAAAACTCAGCACTTTGGAGATTGATAATGATCTTAAAGATACTCTTAGTAAGTTACTCCTTCATTCTGATTCTGAAGAAGAAGAAGTGCCTATTGAAGGGATTGAAGCCTTAGATAATGATTACAGTTCTTCAGATAGTGAAGACTGTGAACCTTGTAAAAATGGTTTACCCTGTGAAAAAGAGTATAGCTCCGACCAGGAAGAAGGTAATAACCTTTATCAAATTATTTCTCAATTTCAGGAGATAAATGTTCTTAATAATGATAGTATTATAGAAATTTTGAAATCTGTCAAAGATCCTGAAATTCGATCAAAAATCCTTGATCAAATAGGAGAAAAAGATTTTTCTAATAGGCATAATGATTTTATTCCAAAATCTTCTGAAGCATATACTATGGCTGAAGTAAAAAAAATGCTAAAACAAAAGCAGGTTGGGGAAACCCCAGCAAATGCTAATGATTTAGTAATAGAGATTTATAATCTCAAAAATGAAATCAAAAGTTTGAAAAGCTTTAATAAAAATCTTGAAGAAAGAGTTTTCAAATTAGAAATTTTTAATAAAGGGAAACAACCCCTTATTAATTTTGATTCTGACAATCAAAATACCTTTTCTGAGGATATGATAATTTCCTTGGTACTTTAGAAATGGTTACTTCTCAAAAATGGGTTATAAAAATTTCTCTTCTTATTGATCATAATTATAAGAGAGAGTTTACAGCACTAGTTGATAGTGGTGCAGATTTAAATTGTATTCAAGAAGGAATTATTCCTACTAGATATTTTCATAAAACAACTCATTCTTTAAGTTCTGCGAATGGTCAAAAAATGGAAATAAATTTCAAGATTGCAAAAGCTTATATTTGCAAAAATAAAGTTTGTATTCCTACTAGTTTTTTACTAGTCAAAAATATTACCAACCAAGTCATACTTGGAACCCCTTTCTTAAAGAAAATATTTCCAATAAGAAAAATTGATGAACAAGGTTTTATAGGAACTTTTGAAGGAAAAGAAATTACTTTTCATTTTATTACTGAACCTTTTACTAGAATTCTAAATCAAATAAAAGATTCTCTTATAAAAAATAAATAAAATCAAATTAATTTTCTTAAACAAGAAATAACTACTTTGAATATTGAAAGTATTCTTCAAAATCCTAAATTAAAGGAGAAAATAAAACTTCTTAGTTATCAGTTTTCTTTACAAATTTGTAATGATCATCCAAATGCTTTTTGGGATAGAAAGAAACATATTGTTTCACTTCCTTATGAGGATAATTTTGATGAGAAAAAAATCCCGACAAAGGCCAGACCTTGTCAAATGAATAAAGATTATCTTGATGTAACGCCCCGAAAAATCCGAATTAGTATCCGGTACGTCCGATTTGTTATTTTGCGCGATTTAATTATTTTATTTGATAGTTAGTATGTGAATTTTTAACAATTTCATAAATGTGTGAATTTTGGTTTTTAAACCATTGCATGTCAACGTGCGTTCAATTATATGAGCTTTGACTGTAAAATTGTTCAATTCCGACAACCTGCTATTTTTAGTAAGTTCGGAGTAATTACGGTTTTGCCCCTCGTTTCTAAGTCAAGTCAAAGTTTGACTTGACCACTCTCTCTCTCCCTCAAACCTCATTCACGTAAGAAAGAAGAAAAGAAAGAAGAAAAAAGAGAAAAAGAAGAGAGAAAAGAAAGAAAGCTTCGATTGCTCATTCCGACTTCGATTTCCGACCGAATTTCGATCCATGAAACTTTTCGAACTCCTCACGATCTATTCTTCAAGTAAGCTTCTCACGTCCTTCGCGTTTAATGCTTCCTAGGCTATGATTTATAGAATTTTGTGAATAGTTTAATAATATATGAAAAATGTGAATATGAATGATTTTGTGGATGGATTTATGTGTTTCTTGGTCCTATAAGTAGATTAGATGTTGTAGATCATTATATGTAAGTTTAGTTTGAGGTTTTGCATGATTTATATGATTTAAATGTTAATTTTTGGCTCATTCCCGAGAACCCTCGCGATTTTCTGCTGTGTTGATAATCCGCACGGCCTGACGCACGGTCTTGGGACCATGCGCCAAGACCGTGTGCATATTTTGGCCTTGCACTGCCTAACGCACGGCCGTGCGCAAGCCGGTGCGCAGGCCAGTGCAAGTTTGTCCGCACCGGCTTGAGCACGTGTTCAAGCCCGTGCGTTTGCCCGTCCCCAAGACCGTGTGTATGCCTTAACCAAAATTTCTCCATTTTCAACTTCTTGCTCTCGGCATTGAGGGTCGAAGGGGTAATTAAAAAGTTGACTTTCTTCGTTTGACCTCCGATTCGAGATCCGATTTCACCTATAGGTCCTATAAATCATGAAATACATATTTTAAGTAGTTAGAATTTTTCCGACTTCGTTTGGGTCCCGTTTCTCGTGTTTTTCGTTTAAGCCTTTTTGGCTATTTTTCAAATGTTGTTCGTTTCTTCCGAAACTTGAATGCATGCTTCCTTATTGCATTTTATGCATGTTTATGAGCTTTTATTGCATTCCAACTTGTTTTGCTTATCGAATTCTATGAATTTCTATGTTTTGTTACAATGTGAACCTAAGTGATATGAATGATTGTTAAACGTGCTTCTATGTGTTTTAAATCTTTCGTATAAGCCGTGCGTCGTCGTTAGTCTTATTTGGTTGTGTCTTTGTCTTTTGCAGACGATACTCCCGTGGAGTAGTGTGCCTGTCTCGCATTTTGCTCTCGTTTTTGTCAAGCCAACAGGTGGGGTTTTCAGTTTCTTATAGTAGACGATAATACGTACATAATACCAACCCTACTACCCGATAAGCCTTGTTTTATGATTTGTTTTACATCCGTCTGTATATATAGTAGATATTTAAGCTTATACTTTTATGATCTTGAAAACGATTTAATATGAAAAGTATTATGTATAAGTTTGTGAAATGTTTACGAAAGAGGCAAGCAAATCTTTGTTTTCCGAAAGCAAACTTTGGCATTATAGCCTCGCACACGACTTACCTCGAACGGTCTTTTGACCACATGGAAATGTTTGAAAAGCGAGCTATGTATATGAATATGTTTGACCTGTTCTGATGGGCCCGGAGTAAGGACGATAGGACGAAGTCGGTAGACGTCGGGTCTACGGCGGAAATTCTATGGTTTCCTCCACCTTTGGGAGCTCGGGGTGAGGCCGGAGTGGCAGCCCTTTGAGTACCTGAGCTTGTTTATGTATGATATGTGTAGTTAGGGGTTGCTCCCTGATTACAACTGGAGGAATAAGGTGGGTTTCTGTTTTTATGATTTGACTGGTGGTTCAGAACTCTTCTCGCTGAGTTATACGCTTTGTTATGTTTCATTTTGAGCTAGTTCACCAATCGTTTGCGAAAACCTTTACTTCTGTTGTTTTCTTTCTGTTAAACTGGTGATCTACTTTCGTTTATTCTTATGTACTGTCTTTTTCCCCCTCACTTAGTCGTTTGACTAACCCCATTCGTTTCACCCTTTGGTTTCAGGATTCTAGGCGGGATTCATAGTATTGGGTCTTGTCGTTCGAGTTACAAGCTTTTGTCTTATGTAAACTCTCGTTTCTTGTTGACTTATGATGTATGTAGGATTTGAATTGTGCTTATGAATATCCGGGAATAATATTTATTGGAATTTGCTAGCCTTGGTGGGCTTTACCTATCTGCGCAATCATTATGGGTTTTATGTTTTGTTTTATATTGCTTCCGCTTTTGGGTTTGTCTCTGTTTTCAAACTCCCGCCTAGTAGTAAATGTCCGGTTTGCCGTTCGCCGGGTTTTGGTTCGGGTCGGACTCCTTTCGATTCCGGGTCAGGATCCGGTGCGGGGCGGGCGTCTGCTCGTTTGGCGGCACCCGCTACAGTTGGTATCAGAGCCCTATGGGTTCAATGGCCTATGCTCTGAAGCGTTTAGTCTGTCTAGGTCCGTACGGCTTAGGAACTATGTGAATTGCGTGATTGTGCTTAAGTGATTGTGTGAATTTGAATTCCTTACGTGTTAATGCTTTACATGATCACTTACCGTCATGCATATTTGTACAGTTTTGCAGGATGCGTCGTGGTAGAGGTCCTTCTCCGCCTCCTCCCCCGCCAGAGGGACCTACGCCAGCCCAATTTATGGCGGCGTTACAGCAGTATGCTCTTCATGCACCTCAGGAGACGCCGGAACAGACGGCTATGAAGGCAATGAATCAGTTTCTTAATCGTAATCCGCCACAGTTTGTGGGAGCACCGGATGATGTGGCTGCAGAGGCCTGGATATCGGCCTTGGAGAAGATATTCAGACTGATGCACACTACGGATCCACAGAGGGTCGAGTATGCTGCCTACCTGATGATTGGGGCAGCACAGAACTGGTGGACACGGATGGATCAGCGTTGGACGCGTGATCGGGTGGTTCCGACATGGGCTCAGTTTTTGGTGGAGTTCAGGGCTAAGTACATACCGTTGGTAGTCAGACAACAGCGGGAAAGGGAGTTTTTGAACTTGAAACAGGGCACGTCCTCGGTAGATCAGTATGAGGCACATTTCTCTCGCCTCATTGTTCACTGTTCCTATATGGTTGAGGACGAGGAAAGAAAGACACGCCAGTTCGTGGAGGGTTTGTCTCACAGCATTCGACTGCATATGATGGCTGTCCGCCCCCGATTTTATTCCGATGCAGTTGACATGGCTCTTGCTATAGAGTCAGAGATGAGACAGATGAGGCCTACGTCAGCACCTGCCCCCGCAGCCGCTGTAGGACCATCTTCTTCTTCAGCTGGGAAGAAACCGTTTCAGCAGGCTCCGAAGCCGAATGTTCCTCCCCAAGCTCAGGGTTTTCCACGACCAGTTTGTGGATATTGTGGAGGTCCCCATTTGGAGTCTAAGTGTCGAAGGAAGTTAGGGCTTTGCTTTGGATGTGGTAGCTCCGATCATCTTATGAATGCATGCCCGATGAAGAGAGGTCAGAAGCAGCCAGCTCAGCCTCAAGCCCAGGCCCGACTTTATGCCTTGGAAGGCGATGCTGAAGATGTCGCGCCAGATGCGAATGCCGTGGTGGAAGGTACGATATATATACATGGCATTCCCATTCATGCATTGTACGACCCGGGTGCTTCTCACTCGTTTATTGCGCCTGCCGTTGCTTTATCTGTGCATGCGCCTGTTGAGTTGCTTGAGTATGTGTTAGTTGTTAGCTCGCCGATGGGTTCTAGAGTAGCTACGAACCGCGTTCTCAAGCGTTGTCCGATGATTATTGAGGGTACCGAGTACCTTGGGGATTTAATCGTACTGCCGATGAAGGATTATGGGGTTATTCTTGGGATGGATTGGTTATTTGAGCACCGAGCGAAGATCGACTGCTATGAGAAGAAAGTTGTGCTTGGTTCCAGTGAAGTTAGAGGTTTTAGAATGGGTGAAGGCCCGTATATCTCTATGATGGAAGCCAAGAAGCTTATCCAGAAGGGAGAAGCAACTGGTTTTCTAGCTTATCTTCTCAACCGTCCGAAAGAGCAGACGAAGATCGAGGATACCGATGTGGTTAAGGAATTCATGGATGTGTTTCCCGAGAACTTGGAGTTTCTGCCCCCTGATAGGGACATTGAGTTCGTTATTGATCTAGTCCCGGGTGCCGAGCCGTACTCGAAGTCTCCGTACCGTATGGCTCCTGCCGAGTTGAAGGAATTGAAGAATCAGCTCGATGAACTCCTTTCGATTGGATATATCCGCCCGAGTACCTCGCCTTGGGGTGCTCCAGTCTTGTTCGTGAAGAAGAAGGACGGTACACTCCGTATGTGTATCGATTATCGCGAGTTGAACAGGATGACGGTGAAGAATAAGTATCCTTTGCCGCATATTGAGGAGTTGTTTGATTTACTCCAGGGATCGAGAGTTTATTCTAAGCTTGATCTCAGACAAGGGTATTACCAGCTCCGTATCCGAGCCGAGGATATTCCGAAGACAGCGTTCAACTCCAGATACGGTCACTTTGAGTTCGTGGTCATGCCGTTTGGACTCACGAATGCTCCTGCCGCTTTTATGGATATGATGCACAGGATCTTTCGTCCGTACCTCGATAAGTTTGTTGTGATCTTTATCGATGACATTCTAGTGTTCTCGAAGTCAGAGGAAGAGCACGCAGAACACCTCAGGATTGTTCTTCAGGCTTTGAGAGAGCATCAGTTATTTGCTAAGTTTAGCAAATGCGAATTCTGGATCGACAGAGTGACTTTTCTAGGTCATGTCATATCCGGAACGGGAGTTGAGGTAGATCCTTCGAAGATCGAGACTGTGTTGGATTGGGAGAAACCTAAGACTCCTACAGAGATTCGCAGTTTCTTGGGATTAGCAGGATACTATAGACGTTTTGTCAAGGACTTTTCCAAGCTTGCTAGTCCGTTGACTGCGTTGACAAAGAAGGATGCCAAGTTTGAGTGGTCAGACAAATGTGAAGCAAGTTTCCAAGAGCTCAAGAAGAGATTAACTACAGCCCCAGTGTTAGCTATGCCTAATGGATTGGAGGGACTCGTTGTGTACACAGATGCGTCACACGAGGGATTCGGTTGTGTGTTGATGCAAAATGGGAGAGTTATAGCTTACGCCTCGAGGAAGCTAAAGCCAGCCGAAGAGAACTATCCCACGCATGATCTTGAGCTAGCAGCCGTTGTGTTTGCTTTGCTAAAGTGGCGTCATTATCTGTATGGCACTACGTTCGATATCTTCACTGATCACAAGAGTCTTCAGTATTTGTTCACTCAGAAGGATTTGAACAAGAGACAGCGTCGATGGATGGAATTGTTTGAGGATTATGATTGCAAGATTCAATACCATCCTGGAAAGGCGAATGTGGTAGCCGATGCATTGAGTCGTAAGGCGAGTGTAGCTCTGCTAGAGGCTAAGTTTGAGCGAGTTAATATCACCTCGCAGGCTCACGTTCACAGTATATCGATTCAGTCAGAATTGGGTCGTAAGATTCGAGATGTTCAGGCTACTGACGAATGGACTCAGAGGCAGATAGTTCATATTTCAGATGAATCAGAGTCCCAGTTTCGTGTTGATGATTCTGGCATTCTCCGCTTCGAGACTCGAGTTTGTGTTCCTGAGAGTCTTAAGAAGGAGATTCTTGCTGAGGCGCATAATACGCCTTATACAGTACATCCTGGTGGAAGTAAGATGTACCGGGATCTAAAAGAGTTGTTCTGGTGGAGAGGTATGAAGAGAGACGTAGCTGATTACGTCAAGAGATGTCAGACATGTCAGCAGGTCAAGGTAGAGCACCAGAGACCTGGAGGATTGCTACAGCCACTACCGATTCCTACGTGGAATTGGGAGCAGATTGCGATGGACTTTGTGTCCGGTTTACCGAAAGTTAAAGGTGGCTATGATAGTATTTGGGTGATAATTGACCGACTTTCCAAGACTGCTCACTTTCTGCCGGTCAAGAAGTCATTCAAGGTAGAGAAGTTGGCAGAGATTTATCACCGAGAGATTGTCAGGCTTCATGGAGTTCCTGTGAGTATTGTGTCTGACAGAGATGCTAGATTCACTTCTCAATTATGGCAGCATCTTCAGGAGAAAATGGGAACGAAACTGACATTCAGTACAGCAGCACATCCGCAGACCGATGGCCAATCTGAGAGGACGATTCGATATCTCAGTGATATGCTTCGTGCGTGTGCTTTAGACTTTCGCACCAATTGGCACGACCAATTACCGTTGATTGAGTTCGCCTACAACAACAGTTATCAATCTACAATCAAGATGGCACCTTACGAAGCACTGTATGGAAGGAAGTGTCGATCCCCGTTGTTTTGGGATCTTGAGGATTGGCGTTGGACAAGGGATAACGAAGGAAGAGGAGATTCTCCGCAGTCTCTTCAGAGAGCGATTGACCGAATTCAGATCATCCGTCAGAGGATGAAAGCAGCCCAAGATCGCCAGAAAAGTTATGCCGATACACGCCGCCGACCTTTGGAGTTCGAGGTTGGTGACCGAGTGTTTCTTAAAGCTTCACCTCGAAAGGGATTCACTCGTATTGGCAAAGGTGGTAAGTTAGGTCCGAGATTCTTAGGACCTTTTGAGATTCTGGAGAAGATTGGAGAAGCTGCTTACAGATTAGACTTGCCACCGAGTCTGACAGGAATCCACAACGTTTTCCACGTTTCACAACTCCGGAAGTATCACCCGAGTGATTCAAACATTCTTCCTATCGAAGATGTTGAGATAGAGCCGGACTTGACGTTCGTTTCACAGCCGGTGAAAATTTTAGACAAGAAGACTCAAGCACTGCGTAACAGAGAGATTCCTATGGTTAAAGTGCTTTGGAGGAGGCAGTCGGTTGAAGAAGCTACATGGGAAACCGAAGAGAAGATGCGCAAGTTTCACCCCGCGTTATTTGTAACAGACGAGTAGAATCTGGGGACAGATTCTCATAAGGAGGGGTGATTGTAACGCCCCGAAAAATCCGAATTAGTATCCGGTACGTCCGATTTGTTATTTTGCGCGATTTAATTATTTTATTTGATAGTTAGTATGTGAATTTTTAACAATTTCATAAATGAGTGAATTTTGGTTTTTAAACCATTGCATGTCAACGTGCGTTCAATTATATGAGCTTTGACTGTAAAATTGTTCAATTCCGACAACCTGCTATTTTTAGTAAGTTCGGAGTAATTACGGTTTTGCCCCTCGTTTCTAAGTCAAGTCAAAGTTTGACTTGACCACTCTCTCTCTCCCTCAAACCTCATTCACGTAAGAAAGAAGAAAAGAAAGAAGAAAAAAGAGAAAAAGAAGAGAGAAAAGAAAGAAAGCTTCGATTGCTCATTCCGACTTCGATTTCCGACCGAATTTCGATCCGTGAAACTTTTCGAACTCCTCACGATCTATTCTTCAAGTAAGCTTCTCACGTCCTTCGCGTTTAATGCTTCCTAGGCTATGATTTATAGAATTTTGTGAATAGTTTAATAATATATGAAAAATGTGAATATGAATGATTTTGTGGATGGATTTATGTGTTTCTTGGTCCTATAAGTAGATTAGATGTTGTAGATCATTATATGTAAGTTTAGTTTGAGGTTTTGCATGATTTATATGATTTAAATGTTAATTTTTGGCTCATTCCCGAGAACCCTCGCGATTTTCTGCTGTGTTGATAATCCGCACGGCCTGACGCACGGTCTTGGGACCATGCGCCAAGACCGTGTGCATATTTTGGCCTTGCACTGCCTAACGCACGGCCGTGCGCAAGCCGGTGCGCAGGCCAGTGCAAGTTTGTCCGCACCGGCTTGAGCACGTGTTCAAGCCCGTGCGTTTGCCCGTCCCCAAGACCGTGTGTATGCCTTAACCAAAATTTCTCCATTTTCAACTTCTTGCTCTCGGCATTGAGGGTCGAAGGGGTAATTAAAAAGTTGACTTTCTTCGTTTGACCTCCGATTCGAGATCCGATTTCACCTATAGGTCCTATAAATCATGAAATACATATTTTAAGTAGTTAGAATTTTTCCGACTTCGTTTGGGTCCCGTTTCTCGTGTTTTTCGTTTAAGCCTTTTTGGCTATTTTTCAAATGTTGTTCGTTTCTTCCGAAACTTGAATGCATGCTTCCTTATTGCATTTTATGCATGTTTATGAGCTTTTATTGCATTCCAACTTGTTTTGCTTATCGAATTCTATGAATTTCTATGTTTTGTTACAATGTGAACCTAAGTGATATGAATGATTGTTAAACGTGCTTCTATGTGTTTTAAATCTTTCGTATAAGCCGTGCGTCGTCGTTAGTCTTATTTGGTTGTGTCTTTGTCTTTTGCAGACGATACTCCCGTGGAGTAGTGTGCCTGTCTCGCATTTTGCTCTCGTTTTTGTCAAGCCAACAGGTGGGGTTTTCAGTTTCTTATAGTAGACGATAATACGTACATAATACCAACCCTACTACCCGATAAGCCTTGTTTTATGATTTGTTTTACATCCGTCTGTATATATAGTAGATATTTAAGCTTATACTTTTATGATCTTGAAAACGATTTAATATGAAAAGTATTATGTATAAGTTTGTGAAATGTTTACGAAAGAGGCAAGCAAATCTTTGTTTTCCGAAAGCGAACTTTGGCATTATAGCCTCGCACACGACTTGCCTCGAACGGTCTTTTGACCACATGGAAATGTTTGAAAAGTGAGCTATGTATATGAATATGTTTGACCTGTTCTGATGGGCCCGGAGTAAGGACGATAGGACGAAGTCGGTAGACGTCGGGTCTACGGCGGAAATTCTATGGTTTCCTCCACCTTTGGGAGCTCGGGGTGAGGCCGGAGTGGCAGCCCTTTGAGTACCTGAGCTTGTTTATGTATGATATGTGTAGTTAGGGGTTGCTCCCTGATTACAACTGGAGGAATAAGGTGGGTTTCTGTTTTTATGATTTGACTGGTGGTTCAGAACTCTTCTCGCTGAGTTATACGCTTTGTTATGTTTCATTTTGAGCTAGTTCACCAATCGTTTGCGAAAACCTTTACTTCTGTTGTTTTCTTTCTGTTAAACTGGTGATCTACTTTCGTTTATTCTTATGTACTGTCTTTTTCCCCCTCACTTAGTCGTTTGACTAACCCCATTCGTTTCACCCTTTGGTTTCAGGATTCTAGGCGGGATTCATAGTATTGGGTCTTGTCGTTCGAGTTACAAGCTTTTGTCTTATGTAAACTCTCGTTTCTTGTTGACTTATGATGTATGTAGGATTTGAATTGTGCTTATGAATATCCGGGAATAATATTTATTGGAATTTGCTAGCCTTGGTGGGCTTTACCTATCTGCGCAATCATTATGGGTTTTATGTTTTGTTTTATATTGCTTCCGCTTTTGGGTTTGTCTCTGTTTTCAAACTCCCGCCTAGTAGTAAATGTCCGGTTTGCCGTTCGCCGGGTTTTGGTTCGGGTCGGACTCCTTTCGATTCCGGGTCAGGATCCGGTGCGGGGCGGGCGTCTGCTCGTTTGGCGGCACCCGCTACACTTGAGCTATGCAAAAAAGAGATTGAAGCTTTGCAAAACAAATGTTTAATAAGACCCTCTAAGTCTCCATGGTCTTGCACAACTTTTTATGTTAATAAACATGCTGAGCAAGAAAGAGGTGTTCCCAGGTTAGTTATCAACTATAAACCTCTTAATACTGCTTTAAAATGGATTAGATATCCGATCCCTAATAAGAATGATTTACTTGATAGACTTCATGATGCCTTAATATTTTCAAAATTTGATCTAAAGTCTGGATACTGGCAAATCCAAATTCATGAAAAAGATGTTTATGAAACAACATTTAATGTTCCATTTGGACAATACGAATGGAAGGTTATGCCTTTTGGTTTAAAAAATGCACCTTCAGAATTTCAAAATATTATGAATGATATCTTTAATCCTTATAGTGATTTTATCATTGTTTATATTGATGATATCTTAGTGTTCTCTAAAAATATAGAAACACATTTTGAACATCTGGATATATTCAAGAAAATCGTTATCCAAAATGGTTTAGTTATATCTAAACCTAAAATGCAACTTTTCCAAACCAATATCAGATTTCTTGGTCATAATATTGAAAAAGGAAAAATTATCCCTATTAACAGGAGTATTGAATTTGCTTCTAAATTTCCTGAGTGATAAAACTCAGCTTCAAAGATTCTTAGGTAGTTTAAATTATATTTCTCCTTATATTAAGAATCTAGCCTAAGATACTGCTATTTTATATGATAGACTTAAGAAAAATCCAAAACCTTGGACTGAGAGTCATACTCAGGCTGTCCAAAACATTAAGAATAGGGTTAATAATCTACCTTGTCTAAGTCTTGCTAATCCTAATTGGGAAAAAATTATTGAAACAGACGCTTCGGATATTGGATATGGAGGCATCCTTAAACAAGTTTCTCCAAATGATAAACAAGAATATCTTGTTAGATTCCATTCAGGAAAATGGAATAATAGTCAAAAGAATTATGCTACTATAGCGAAGGAAATTTTAGCTATCCTTAAATGTGTTTTAAAATTTCAAGATGATTTATATAATCAGAAATTTATTATCAAAACTGACTGCCAAGCAGCTAAATATATGTTTAAAAAAGATTTTAAACATGATGTGTCTAAACAAATATTTGCAAGGTGGCAAGCCCAATTAGCCCCTTTTGATTTTGAAATAATTTATAAAAAAGGAACTGATAATAATCTTCCTGATTTTTTAACCAGAGAATATTTACAAGAATGAATGATTTTGATCAGAGGTGGTTAACCAGAATGGTTCCTTATGGAATGTTTGTTTATAGGGACAGGGATAATATTCTTGCAAGGCTTGGTTGGCAGATGGATAATAGTCCAGACATCACCCCTTATAATTGGCGGATGTATAAAGATCTTTTTGATCCTCCACTAAGAGGACCGAATGACTTCAGGATTTTAAAAATCCAGAATAAGATTACTCCAGCTAGCTACTTTAAGCTTATTGGAATTCCTAGACTTATACAGTAGGAGAAATATCTCCGGCAGAACATTGAGTTAGATGAATCCATGCTTTATGCCTTTGATAATAGATTTCAGACTTATCCTAATCTTGCTCGAATAGTTAGAGAAGATAAAGCAGAATTAAGAAGGGTTAAATCCCGGATTAATGAGCTAATAGCCTAATTGTTTTATTTTTCAGATTATGGAAGAAGCCATCAGAAATAACAGATTTTTAGAATATATTGAAGGAGAATTGCTTAATACTGAAAATCAGAGGCCCAGGCGCCCTAGGCCTATTAGGCCTCATCACAATAGAGTGAATTATATGGTGGAAATATCCACTTATTATAATAAAGACTATAGTTATTGGATAACTACAAAAGAATATTTCCAACAAATGGTGGAAATGGATGATGGTGAACATTACAGCCAATTAATAAAAATGGTTGATGGAATGATGAAAGAAGCCAAAATAATAAGAGATTTGGCTAATAAAATTATCAATACTCAGCTAATAGCTTAAATTATTTCATATTTTCAGGAAGAGCCACCGTGGCAGAGGAAATTCCTCTTATAGAAGAAGAGGAGGAAGAACAATTGCCCAAATTGGGAATCAAAGGCTAATAGCCGAAAATATTGCCAATCTCACATCATCCTCTTCAAGTAATACTTTAAAAGAGGGAGATGAACGTCTATTCAAAGAATTCATGGAATTCTAAGCAAGGCTTGGTAATACCAGCCAGGGCAACCCTTCATATGCTAATGTTGTCATTGAAGATGAAACGGAGACAGATGACTTACCCTATGAGCAGAATATCTGCAAGGAGGTAATATTACTCCTAGAAGATAAAGATCTTCGATGGAAAGGTGAAATATGGCACCTTATGAATAGATATCTTAATACTGCATCATTTACCGCTGGATCATACAAACAGCGTAATCATTATGAAAATATTCTTAAATCAACTGGATCTTGTGAATTTTCACATTTTTATCGAGGAAAAAATACACAAGCTTATAGCTTTAGTAAAGTTATCATTAAGCAGATCATATCTGCAGAAGAATGGGGACTAAGTACCCTAGGCGAAAAGGAATATTTCCGGCCTGATCAAAAGATTCAGGTTAAATTTAATTATTGGGATTATATTGAAGCTGTAACGACCCGCAATCTCCAAGTTCAAGATTAGCGCATTTATCGGAATTCGGACCGTTTACGGTCCCGACGTCTTTCATAATTGCATGTTTTCCAACTCTTGCATTTAAATATTTTATAAATCATCGATTTGGTATTTAAAACCCAAGGCATTAATTAGAATTTAATTTGCATCGTTTTGTCACTAATTAGGGTCAATTTGGTAAATTTATAATTATAGCTCGTTTAATTTAATTTAGTAATTTAACGGTGTACGTTGGACAGGGGTTCAATGTTTTAATAATGCATCTTTTGTCGAGGTTCCAAATATTTTCATGAAATTCTAAATATTATTCATAAAATTATATTTCCAAAATATTGCATTTTTGGCCCAAAATTATTTACACTTTGACCCCACTCGATATTGACTTTTTGTAAATGCCCGAATTTTTATGAAACGAACCTCAAACCTTGTTAAGCTTTTCATTACGGTCATTTTGACACTAAGTACGCCTAATTCCGAGACTTTGCATTTTTGTCTCGTTTTTCGAAAAATATATATAGTAACCTTCCATATTTAGAAACCACGCACACACCGACAATCATCGAACGACAAGCCATTCTCTCCCAAACACGATTTTTGCAACGTTGTCGGAATTCGACGAATCATATGTCCAGACGACCGTATCGACGAGACAAACTCAACCATACAAGTTTCCCGGCGATTGGAGCAGCGACGGCGACGCTACGGCGGCGCGAAGGTGGCGACGGCAAGGGTGGTGGATCTGATGTTTCCGGCAACGACACGGCCTGGGCTTGGTCGAAAATGAAAGCTCTTGACGAGGGGAAGCTTTTGGCGGTGGTCCCGCGACCTGACTTGGCCGGACGGTGGCGGAATCGACGATTTTCAGGCAGCGGTTATGCTTTCCGATCTCAGTTCTCCGGCGACGTCAATGCCTGGGGTTGGTCGGGAATTGAAGCCCATGAAGAGAGGAGCATTTTGGCGGTGGTTTCACTTTAATCGGACCACGGACGGCGGAGTTATGGCGACTTGAAGGGGCGGCGGCATTGAGTGGCGGCGGGAGTGGTGGTTCCCGGTGGTTCCAGGCGGAGTCACGATGGCAAACCACCATGGTTGTGACGGGCTCGTCGAGAGGATCATTTCTGTATAAGGGTTCGACTATCGGAGGTGTTTCGACGGAAGTCCGGTGGCGGCGCGGCGACGGCACGCGGCGGCGCTACAGTTCCAGTCAGATTCTGGCGACGGAGTCTTCACGAAGATTGTTCTCCTCGATGCAACGGTTCTAACGGCGCTGGTATTACTCGAATCCGACTTATCATTTGTCTTTTATCGTATTTTTTGTATTATTGTGTTAATTTGTAGCTTTTGAACTATAGCTTATAGCTTATAGCTTTTGAGCATGAATAACTCGATCCTAGCTTGGCTTAATTGTATGAATTGTTGATTGTTGATGATATATGCTTGTGTAGTCGAACGGATAGGTTTCGGTTCGATTAGGCTAGAGATAGGATCAATCTTAACTTGTTAGCTTTTGAGCTTTTGGGAAAAGCTATAAGTTGTACTTAATTGTTGTTGATTTAAATGAAATATACATGTTTGATGTTTAATTGCAAGGTTAACCCCTGGTTAGATTATGCTTAAATATTATTATTAATTAAATGTTATTTGTTATTCATTTATTTAATTATTGCATGCTTTTGGATAAATGACCAATTTACCCCTACTTGCTCTTTTGTGTTTAAATATTGAATGATTATCTTTAAGCATGTTCGTATTTTGATAGCCGAGCGTCAGTGTCTGTTTTCTTGTTCGTGTCAGTCATTCATCCTCTAGACCCCGTGTTTTCAGGTGGGATCTCTGAGGGAGAATCATACATGTTACTTGCTTGCTTTTCTCGTTTGTCGAGCTACAGGTAAGGGTTTAAACTTATTTTTAACTGGGGCAAGGACATAGACTATTATAGGTTGCGAAATAAATGATTACCCTGCTTTTTCTTATTACTTGTTGTACTGCCTTTACTATTTCTTATGTGCTTAGTTAAACCCCTTTTAATAACAAAAGCTATATGTATAATATTTTACAAATATTTTCGACTAGAGGCAAGGAAAACCCATTCGTTTTAAATGCGAACTTTGGTCTCTCGACCTCGCAATTATAACCTTGTCTCGAATGGCCCCTTGGCCTCCCACACCCCGATTTTCTACTTTCGAATGGCCATTTTGGCCACCCAAACTATCATTGATTTCAAAAGCGAGCCATAGATTGTTTAATGACTTGGGCCCGGAGTATACAGGAGGTGAGCCTGGGGACGTGCGTCTAGGGTAAATCCCGATGTGTACTCCAATCCGTATTCGCTTAGGTCAACCAGGAGGTTGGCTAGCCTGAGTTAATGCGAGGGTGGCGTTGTAGGCTACGCGCTTCCTAGAAAATTCTGATAAGGGTGACGTTGTTAACACGCGTTTCCATAAAATTCTGAGTGGGTCACGACTGTTGGTGGTGGAGTACTTGCTTACATGATTTTTCAAATGGGAGTTATAAGGAGAGGGCCCGTTCTCGCCGGGACACACTATTTCATGATTTATTGCATTTGTTGCTTGTCTAATTGTTTTACGGCTTTCGTTACAAGTCGAAGCACATTCCGGTTCTCTTCATTTTTCATATGTATTTCCCTATATATATATATATATATATATATATATATATAAAACCCGGAAGTGTGACTCGTGCTTGCCACCGTAAGCCTCCTTTATTATTCAATTAATTAGTTGAATTACGAGCCGTGTTTATTTATCGATTCCAACTTATTTATATCGTGCTTTTCGAACTTGTAACGGCCTCGTCACTCAACTAATATCCTTTTAATTTATCGGTTTGATATTACGTGCAAATGTTTTAAAGGATCCGGTTCGTCAACCTTTTGTGTTTTCAAATAAGCCGAACCCGAGTGTTGCTTTTTGTCATTTTACAACTCATATTTCGTATTCTTTCTCAAACGGGAAACATCCACTACTTTTGGTTTTAAAAGATAAACGACGAACTGTGATCAACCCCTTACTGAGTATCCTTTATACTCACCCCCGCTATTTTGGTTCTTGCTTCAGGTAGACAGGTGGCGACGTCACCTATCTTGTCAGTCGGCATCAGCTGGTCTAGATAGGCTCAGTCTTTCTGGTTTGTCTTGTCAGTGGTCCCAACAACCGTCGAGTCTTGTTTATTGTATTTATTTACTTTACGTACTTATGTGCCCCTGATGTGGGATAGTTGATGATACCTAGGATTGTACAGGATAGACTAGTTGAGCCATGGATGGCACTACGTGTTGTTATTCTGTTGTATTTTGAATTGCACATGTCTAGTTGATAATATGTTAGCCCGTAGGCGTTTATGAATTTATCTATTTACTTATAATCGCTTCCGCATTTCTCTGTTTTATTATGGTTGTTGTTGGGATGTCGTTGCTGTTGCTGGTAGTGCTTGTTTGACTGCCATTTGCCGGAGTGGGTTTTTGAGTTGAGGCCCCTCGCTAAAGCTCGGGAATCCATTTCGGTGCGGATGTGGCGGTCCTTCTTCAGGGGGAGCTACAGAAGCATTTAATAAAGCTTTTTTATATGAGAATCCATTGAAAAAACATACTTGGTTTTTCAAAATTTGTCCAAATGTTTATAAGAAGGACATCCCAAATTGGTTATACAATGGTGGCTATCTTTTGGCCCTACAGTAAAATTTTTACCAGAACCTTCGGTGTTAAACCTAATCCCTGCCTGTTTTTAACCTGAATCTTTTGATCAGGCCGAAAATATTCCTTTTCGCCTAGGGTACTTAGTTCCCATTCTTCTGCAGATACGATCTGCTTAATGATAACTATACTAAAGCTATAAGCTTGTGTATTTTTTCCTCGATAAAAATGTGAAAATTCACAAGATCCAGTTGATTTGAGAATATTTTCATAATGATTACGCTGTTTGTATGATCCAGCGGTAAATGATGCAGTATTAAGATATCTGTTCATAAGGTGCCATATTTCACCTTTCCATCGAAGATCTTTATCTTCTAGGAGTAATATTACCTCCTTGCAGATATTCTGCTCATAGGGCAAGTCATCTGTCTCCGTTTCATCTTCAATGACAACATTAGCATATGAAGGGTTGCCCTGGCTGGTATTACCAAGCCTTGCTTTGAATTCCATGAATTCTTTGAATAGACGTTCATCTCCCTCTTTTAAAGTATTACTTGAAGAGGATGATGTGAGATTGGCAATATTTTCGGCTATTAGCCTTTGATTCCCAATTTGGGCAATTGTTCTTCCTCCTCTTCCTCTATAAGAGGAATTTCCTCTGCCACGGTGGCTCATCCTGAAAATATGAAATAATTTAAGCTATTAGCTGAGTATTGATAATTTTATTAGCCAAATCTCTTATTATTTTGGCTTCTTTCATCATCCATTTCCACCATTTGTTGGAAATATTCTTTTGTAGTTTTCCAATAACTATAGTCTTTATTATAATAAGTGGATATTTCCACCATATAATTCACTCTATTGTGATGAGGCCTAATAGGCCTAGGGCGCCTGGGCCTCTGATTTTCAGTATTAAGCAATTCTCCTTCAATATATTCTAAAAATCTGTTATTTCTGATGGCTTCTTCCATAATCTGAAAAATAAAACAATTAGGCTATTAGCTCATTAATCCGGGATTTAACCCTTCTTAATTCTGCTTTATCTTCTCTAACTATTCGAGCAAGATTAGGATAAGTCTGAAATCCATTATCAAAGGCATAAAGCATGGATTCATCTAACTCAATGTTCTGCCGGAGATATTTCTCCTGCTGTATAAGTCTAGGAATTCCAATAAGATTAAAGTAGCTAGCTGGAGTAATCTTATTCTGCATTTTTAAAATCCTGAAGTCATTCGGTCCTCTTAGTGGAGGATCAAAAAGATCTTTATACATCCGCCAATTATAAGGGGTGATGTCTGGACTATTATCCATCTGCCAACCAAGCCTTGCAAGAATATTATCCCTGTCCTTATAAACAGACATTCCATAAGGAACCATTCTGGTTAACCACCTTTGATCAAAATCATTCATTCTTGTAAATATTCTCTGGTTAAAAAATCAGGAAGATTATTATCAGTTCCTTTTTTATAAATTATTTCAAAATCAAAAGGGCCTAATTGGGCTTGCCACCTTGCAAACATTTGTTTAGACACATCATGTTTAAAATCTTTTTTAAACATATATTTAGCTGCTTGGCAGTCAGTTTTGATAATAAATTTCTGATTATATAAATCATCTTGAAATTTTAAAACACATTTAAGGATAGCTAAAATTTCCTTCGCTATAGTAGCATAATTCTTTTGACTATTATTCCATTTTCCTGAATGGAATCTAACAAGATATTCTTGTTTATCATTTGGAGAAACTTGTTTAAGGATGCCTCCATATCCAATATCCGAAGCGTCTGTTTCAATAATTTTTTCCCAATTAGGATTAGCAAGACTTAGACAAGGTAGATTATTAACCCTATTCTTAATGTTTTGGACAGCCTGAGTATGACTCTCAGTCCAAGGTTTTGGATTTTTCTTAAGTCTATCATATAAAATAGCAGTATCTTGGGCTAGATTCTTAATATAAGGAGAAATATAATTTAAACTACCTAAGAATCTTTGAAGCTGAGTTTTATCAGTCAACTGATCAGGAAATTTAGAAGCAAATTCAATACTCCTGTTAATAGGGATAATTTTCCCTTTTTCAATATTATGACCAAGAAATCTGATATTGGTTTGGAAAAGTTGCATTTTAGGTTTAGATATAACTAAACCATTTTGGATAGCGATTTTCTTGAATATATCCAGATGTTTAAAATGTGTTTCTATATTTTTAGAGAACACTAGGATATCATCAATATAAACAATGATAAAATCACTAAAAGGATTAAAGATATCATTCATAATATTTTGAACTTCTGAAGGTGCATTTTTTAAACCAAAAGGCATAACCTTCCATTCGTATTGTCCAAATGGAACATTAAATGCTGTTTTATAAACATCTTTTTCATGAATTTGGATTTTCCAGTATCCAGACTTTAAATCAAATTTTGAAAATATTAAGGCATCATGAAGTCTATCAAGTAAATCATTCTTATTAGGGATCGGATATCTAATCCATTTTAAACCAGTATTAAGAGGTTTATAGTTGATAACTAACCTGGGAACACCTCTTTCTTGCTCAGCATGTTTATTAACATAAAAAGTTGTGCAAGACCATGGAGACTTAGAGGGTCTTATTAAACATTTGTTTTGCAAAGCTTCAATCTCTTTTTTGCATAGCTCAAGATAATCTTTATTCATTTGACAAGGTCTGGCCTTTGTCGGGAATTTTTTCTCATCAAAATTATCCTCATAAGGAAGTGAAACAATATGTTTCTTTCTATCCCAAAAAGCATTTGGATGATCATTACAAATATGTAAAGAAAACTGATTACTAAGAAGTTTTATTTTCTCCTTTAATTTAGGATTTTGAAGAATACTTTCAATATTCAAAGTAGTTATTTCTTGTTTAAGAAAATTAATTCGATTTTCTTTATTTTTTATAAGAGAATCTTTTATTTGATTTAGAATTCTAGTAAAAGGTTCAGTAATAAAATGAAAAGTAATTTCTTTTCCTTCAAAAGTTCCTATAAAACCTTGTTCATCAATTTTTCTTATTGGAAATATTTTCTTTAAGAAAGGGGTTCCAAGTATGACTTGGTTGGTAATATTTTTGACTAGTAAAAAACTAGTAGGAATACAAACTTTATTTTTGCAAATATAAGCTTTTGGAATCTTGAAATTTATTTCCATTTTTTGACCATTCGCAGAACTTAAAGAATGAGTTGTTTTATGAAAATATCTAGTAGGAATAATTCCTTCTTGAATACAATTTAAATCTGCACCACTATCAACTAGTGCTGTAAACTCTCTCTTATAATTATGATCAATAAGAAGAGAAATTTTTATAAACCATTTTTGAGAAGTAACCATTTCTAAAGTACCAAGGAAATTATCATCCTCAGAAAAGGTATTTTGATTATCAGAATCAAAATTAATAAGGGGTTGTTTCCCTTTATTAAAAATTTCTAATTTGAAAACTCTTTCTTCAAGATTTTTATTAAAGCTTTTCAAACTTTTGATTTCATTTTTGAGATTATAAATCTCTATTACTAAATCATTAGCATTTGCTGGGGTTTCCCCAACCTGCTTTTGTTTTAGCATTTTTTTTACTTCAGCCATAGTATATGGTTCAGAAGATTTTGGAATAAAATCATTATGCCTATTAGGAAAATCTTTTTCTCCTATTTGATCAAGGATTTTTGATCGAATTTCAGGATCTTTGACAGATTTCAAAATTTCTATAATACTATCATTATTAAGAACATTTATCTCTTGAAATTGAGAAATAATTTGATAAAGGTTATTACCTTCTTCCTGGTCGGAGCTATACTCTTTTTCACAGGGTAAACCATTTTTACAAGGTTCACAGTCTTCACTATCTGAAGAACTGTAATCATTATCTAAGGCTTCAATCCCTTCAATAGGCACTTCTTCTTCTTCAGAAGCAGAACGAAGGAGTAACTTACTAAGAGTATCTTTAAGATCATTATCAATCTCCAAAGTGCTGAGTTTTTTCTTTACCCAACATTTATTAGCATAATGGCCAATTTTACCACATTTTCTACAAACAACAGGGGGCGCATTCGCTCTCCTTTTTTCTTTCCTAAATTCTCTCTTCTCTTTTCGTTTTCTGTGTTTTCTTTTAGGAAAGTCATGATATTTATTATCTTTCTTATGTTTCTTAGCCTTACTATTATCCTGGCTAGTAGATGGATTTTCTAATCCAAATTGACCACAAAATTGTCCTAACTGCTTCTTCTCATTAAGATTATGTTTCTTAATTTGTTGGCTTAATTTTATCTCATTACACAAGGCTAAGCCTTCTTGAATGCAAGTTCCTATTAACTTTCCATAAGTATAACTATCATAATTAATATTAACTTCACCGTTTCTATGGTTTTTCCGAGCCCTTTCAGCAAATAAAGGAGGTAATCCATCAATAAATTTGGATTTCCAGTGAGGACTATTAGACTCAGGGAGTTCCATAACTCTACTAAGAAAAGTATCCTTATACCACCTAAAAGATGTAAGAGTACGACATCTTAAATTCTGGAGTAAAGTCCTAAGATTATCACTATTGTCAGACCATCTTCCAGTGAAATGTTCAATAATATTAATAATTAAAGTGTAGACAGAATTTTCAACTTGTCTTCCATTCTCATCGTTAATCATATTTAAAATATCATTTCTGTTACTCTGGGTGAGATAATTATCCCACCACCCTTTAAGCTGACCTGTAAAACCTGCTATAATCATATTGGCTATAGCTTTATCAAAATTACCATTATTCTTACAGATAGTGCTATACATAAGCATTCGATGGACAACATTATAAATCTGTCTCTCAGTAAAGCCATCAATATTCCATTCGTAAATATTTTTACCACTATAGGAATTATTAACAGTATACTCCTGTTCTTCAAAAAGAACATCCTGAGGAGTAGGTCTAGGATAATAATACATCCTTTGAGTAGGCTTATCAGCATATTTAGAGAGTTTATTAATCTCTTCTCGGATGGTATTTTGATAATTATCATTATCACTCATTTCACTTTCAAACTCATCATTAAGAGTTTTGATTGAAAGATTCTTGAATTTTTCATCAAGCATTTTTTCAAGCTCAGACACCGATTTTAATTTAAAATCCTTGACATCAGGAGGAGGTTGAATACTGGGAGTGACAATACTCTCTTGGTTATGAGTTTTATTAATATGGAATGAACTTTTAAGTTCATTTATGCTAAAATAAATTTTTTCTACTCTGTCATGTAAAGACACAATTTGTTCTCCAAGAACAATTAAATAGATATTACTATAATTTTGTTGTTTTATTAAACTATTAATATGAGCAGTGGTAATAGGTAAAACTTCACTATCAATGAGTTTTTGGAAAGCAGTATAATACCTAGTTTCAGTATCTTTTTCAATTTGAAAAGATTGAGAAGGAGGGAAAATTGTTTTTAAAACCTTTCCATTTTGAGAATATTTATATTCTCTTTCAATAAAAGAAATATAATTTTCTACATAATTAGTAATAAACCATGGAACAAAAGATATTTTGACATTTTTTTCAGAAAGATCATTATAAAATTTTTCTTGAAATATTTTTCTATCTTCTTGCGTAAAATTCTCAAACAACCATTTTTTAAATGGTTCCCACCTAGGGAGATTGAATTCTTGTTGTATTAGTTTTGTTGCCGGTGATCCCGGGCTAAAATCAATTTTTGGTCTAAAATCCATTAAACAGAAAAATTCATTTCAGATGCAGTCATGTCTGCTTCAAGTTTATAAACACCTCTAACAATATTATCAGGTAGAATTCTTAATTTTTCAACTGTATCAGGAAGAACATCATCAGAAGATTTTTCTGTTTCTCTGATTTGAGAAGTAGAAAACCTAGAAGGAGATTTAACCTCATAATCGAGAGGAGATATATGGTAATATGAAGAACTGGATCTAGAAAGACGTGATCCAGGTTTTAGAGAATATCTAGGATTATCAAAATTAATAACAACATTTCCCTCAGGAGTTTGCACTATATTAGTAGCCTTATCCTGAGTATTAGGTAGAGCAGGGACAGCTCTTTCTATAATCCAATTTTCTGGGAATGTTATTTCATCCCATTTGATAGATCTCCTAGTAGTGATCTCAGATCTACTAAAATTGGTTTCTATAAGAATAGTTTCATTTAAAGGTTTATCAACCATTTGACAGTGAGGATTCAAAGTATGAAGGGGTTTGTAATAAATTCTATAACAAACACATATAACTTCAGATCCTGGCGCATAATTATAACCATGGGTCTTAACATTTAATGTTAAAGCATCTAGAATATTAATATCAGTTAGGGATAATTGAAGATTGGGATAAACATTAAAATAAACTGGGCCATGGGCCAAACTGGACTGTATAATACCCATTAAAGATTGTTTCCAATCTAAATTTCTACCATCTCGCAAAGCTGCTATAAAGCTTTCTGGTAACCCTTCTAAGGTTGTATTATTATCCTAAGAGCATAGAGCCCGTGAGCAGTCCTTGCACAGATTTCTCGATTTCCACCCACCTCCGTTTGTTGGTACCACAGATGATATTGTGGCAGAGGGTTGGATTTCATCTCTTGAGAGGATATACTGAGTTCATCAGCCTACTGATCTAGAGAAGGTGAAGTTTGCTATCTATCTTCTTCGAGGACCTGCAGAGGCCTGGTGGAAGATGAATGAGCAGAGATGGAGGGCCACCGGAGTTGAGTCATCGTGGGATAGGTTTCTTGAGGAGTTTCGAGCTAAGTATGTTCCCCGTACTTGTAGCGGGCGCCCCAAACGGGTAACGCACGCCCCGCACCGAGCCACGACCCGGAACCGAAATGGAATCCGACCCGAATTGAAACCCGGCGAACGGCACACATTTACTCAATGACTAGGCGGGGGTTTCAAAAATGAAAGAAACGACAGAGGTGCGGAAGCGAAATTTAACAAAACAATAAATCATAATAATTGCACAAGTATTAAAGCCCACCAAGGCCAACGAAATTCAATTACTTAAATAATAAAAGGGTTCGATACAATATCCCGACTACTACATAAATATAATCCTAATATCATAAACATAAATAAAATCATACGGACAAGAGTTATACATGAACGAAATAAATGCAACTCTAACGACGACGACTACGACCACGACGACGATCAAATCCCGCCTAGTATCCTGAAACCAATACAGGGGTGAAACAGAGAGGGTTAGTCAAACGACTAAGTGAGGAGGGAATAATAAGGTATATTATAAAATGGAAATAAATCACCATTTTTAAACTTAAGAGAAATCAACATAAAAGAAAGGTTTTCGTAAACGGGTGGTGATTTAGCATAAAACATAACATATCATATGACTCGGCGAGTCGAGCCCTTAACTCCAATTTCCAAACATAAAACGGGAAACCACCCTTATTCCTCCAATGTAGACGGACCGCTAAATCCGAACTACGCATAACATACCGTATAATCTCAGGTACTCAAAGGGCTGCCACTCCGGCCTCACCCGGAGCTCCCAAAGGTGGAGGGAACCATAGAATTTCCGCCGTAGACCCGATGTCTACCGACTTCGTCCTATCATCCTGACTCCGGGCCCAAACATACATACATACAGTTCATAACTCGCTTTTCAAATTATTTCGGATTGGCCAAAAGACCGTTCGAGACATGTCATATGCGAGGCCGAAGGCCAAAGTTCGCCTTAGAAATTAAAGAGGTTTTACATGTCTCTTTCGCAAACGTTTGAAAGAATATACGTAGTACTTTTTCATATCAAAACATTTTCGATAAATCGAATAAACATAATAGGCATAAATATTTACTAAGTATATATATAGAAACGGTGTGAAAACAAAACATAAACATGGCTTATATCGGAAGAGGCTTATTTATATATATATACATAATAGTACTGGAATCAAAAACGGAAAGCCTCACCTGTTGGCTATACAAAAAGAAGAGCAAAAGCAAGAACCGGCGCTACTCCACGGGAGTATCATCTGCAAAAATACCAAGACACAACCAATTAAGACTAAGGATGACGTACGGCTTATACGAAAACATTAAAACACATAGAAGCACGTTAAACAATCAAATCAAGCACTTAAGTTCAAATTATCAAGCATAAACGGAGAAATTTGTGAATTCGAAAATGTAAATCAATTCCAAATGCAATGAAACTTTACGGACATGCTTTAAATATCATAAAGGAGTATGCATTCGAATTTCGGGAAAATCGGACTTCATATGCAAAAGTTAGAAAATTTGGCAAAAACTTAAAATGCACTATTCATAGACCCAAACATGCTATAAATTCATAAAACATGTAGCGGGCGCCCCAAACGGGTAACGCACGCCCCGCACCGAGCCCCGACCCGGAGCCGAAATGGGGTCCGACCCGAACCGAAACCCGGCGAACGACAAGCATTTACTCAATTACTAGGCGGGGTTTTTATAAACAACGAAAAGACAGAAGTGCGGAAGCAATAATAAACCAAATATTTAAAACATAATTAATAACACAATTATTAAAGCCCACCAAGGCTAATGAAATTCAATTACATAATATCAAACGGGTTCGATACAATATCCCGACCAAATCTAACCACGGGTTCGGTATATAAATCCCGTAAATACAACATAATAACATAATACGTAAATAAAAGACAACCGGGAAAGAATATACATGAGAAAATAAATATAAACCTACGACGCCTATGACGACGACGAATCCCGCCTAGTATCCTGAAACCAATATAGGGTGAGACAGAGAGGGTTAGTCAAACGACTAAGTGAGGGGGGAAATAATAATGTATATAATAAAACGGAAGTAAATCACCAATTTTATAATTAAAAGAAATCAACATAAAAGAAAGGTTTTCGTAAACGGGTGGTGATTTAACATAAAACATAACTTATCATATGACTCGGCGAGTCGAGCCCTGAAACTCCAATATCCAAAAACATAAAACCGGAAACCACCCTTATTCCTCCAATGTAGTCGGACTGCAAACCCGAACTACTCGTAACTTACTAGAATAACTCAGGTACTCAAAGGGCTGCCACTCCGGCCTCACCCCGAGCTCCCAAATGGAGGAAACCATAGGATTTACGCCGTAGACCCGACGTCTACCGACTTCGTCCTATCGCTCTTACTCCGGGCCCAAACGATCATGCATACAGTTCATAACTCGCTTTTCAAACATTTCGGGTTGGCCAAAAGACCGTTCGAGACATGTCATATGCGAGGCCGAAGGCCAAAGTTCGCCTTAGAAAACAAAAGGTTTTACATGTCTCTTTCGTAAACATTTCGAAGTCTATACGTAGTACTTTTCATATCAAATCATTTTCGATAAATCAAATGAACATAATAATCATAAATATCTATTACGTATATATATATGAACGGTGTGAAAACAAAACATAAACGTGGCTTATATCGGGAGGGCTTATTTATATATATACATAATAATACTGGAAACAGAAACGGAAAACCTCACCTGGCTGCTATGCAAAATAAGAGCAAAAATGTAGCGGGCGCCCCAAACGGGTAACGCACGCCCCACACCGAGCCCCGACCCGAAGCCGGAATGGGATCCGACCCGAATCGAAACCCGGCGAACGGCAAGCATTTACTCAATTACTAGGCGGGGGTTTTAAATAAACAACGAGACAGAAGTGCGGAAGCGAAATAAATCAACATTAAAGCATAATAAATTGCACAATTATTAAAGCCCACCAAGGCTAACGAAATTCACTTAATTAAATAACAAACGGGTTCGGTACAATATCCCGGTAATTATATAATAACGGGTTCAATACAAAATCCCGAATACATTCTAATAAATCCTAAAATCAAAAGACATAAATCATAGCCATACTGAATGGGAGTTATACATGAGCAAAAAGAATGTAACTCTAAGACGCGACGACGACGACGCAGATCCCGCCTAGTATCCTGAAACCAGTACAGGGGTAAAACAGAGGGGGTTAGTCAAACGACTAAGTGAGGAGGGAATAATAGTGTATATAACAAAACGGGAAATAAATCACCAATTTTTAAACTTAAAAGAAATCAACATAAAAGAAAGGTTTTCGTAATCGGGTGGTGATTTAACATAAAACAAAACATATCTTATGACTCGGCGAGTCGAGCCCTGAACTCCAATAACCAAACATAAAAACCGGAAACCACCCTTATTCCTCCAATGTAGACGGACCGCTAAATCCGAACTACGCGAAACTTACTAGAATAACTCAGGTACTCAAAGGGCTGCCACTCCGGCCTCACCCCGAGCTCCCAAATGGAGGAAACCATAGGATTTACGCCGTAGACCCGACGTCCACCGACTTCGTCCTATCGCTCTTACTCCGGGCCCAAACGATCATACAAACATTTCATAACTCGCTTTTTCAAACATTTCGGGTTGGCCAAAAGACCGTTCGAGACATGTCATATGCGAGGCCGAAGGCCAAAGTTCGCCTTAGAAACAAAAGGTTTTACATGTCTCTTCCGTAAACATTTCGAAGACTATACGTAATACTTTTTCATATCAAATAATTTTCGATAAATCAAATGAACATAATAATAATAAATATCTACTAAGTATATATATAAACGGTGTGAAAACAAAACATAAACGTGGCTTATATCGGGAGAGGTTTATTTATATATATATACGTAGTATTACTGGAAACAGAAACGGAAAGCCTCACCTGGCTATGCAAAAGATGAGCAAAAGAGCAAGAACCGGCGCTACTCCACAGGAGTATCGTCTGCAAAATACCAAGACACAACCAAATAAGACTAAAGACGACGCACGGCTTATACAAAAGAATTAGAACACGTAGAAGCACGTTATACAATTAAATAAATCAATTAGGTTCAAATTCTCAAACGAAAACAGAGTAAATCGCAAATTTAAAAATGTAAATCAATTCCAAATGCAACGAAACTTTACGGACATGCTTAGAATATCATAAAGAAGCATGCATTCGAATTTCGGAAAAATCGGACTTCACATGCAAAAGTTAGAAAATTTAACGAAAACTTAAAATGCACTATTCACATACCCGAACATGTCGTAAATTCACAAATCATGTAATTCCTATCTATATCATACATATCGAATACACGAGCGAAGAAAGAATTCGGAAAAGACGAGCCGAAGCGGGACCCGTAGGCCAATTTGTACCCTGACTTACAGAAGGTCAGGGTACTGTTCGAGCCTTTCACACGGCCTTGTGCACGGCCGTGTGGCGAGGCCGTGCACACTCAAGAAACGCGCACGGCCTCATGCACACGGCCTCAAGGCCGTGTGTAGAGCCCGTGCGCAATCCTTCCACGCGCACGGCATCATGCACACGGCCTCGAGGCCGTGTGCACAAGCCCGTGTGCGATCAAAATGAGCAGAAACTCGCAGACAGAAAATCATACGCGAAAATCAACCCCTAATCCAACAATTAATCACTAAAACATGCAAATCAAACCCTAATTCTCACATATAATGATCTACAATACATAAGCTACACGTAGAATCAATAAACACGAAAATCCAACCATAATTTCTATCAAAATCATATAAAACCTAAATTATACAACTATAATCAAAAATCCAAAAATCGAAGTAATGAAGGCATTAAATGAAAAATTTCGAGAGAGCATACACGTAGATGAGATCGCGAGGAGTTCGTAGACGTAAACGGCTCGAAAATCCGTCGGGAAACGGAGTCGGAACGATCGTTGGAATCTCTTTCTTCTTCCTTCTCTTTTTCTTTCTTTCCTTCTTCTCCTTTGCTTGTTTGTGCGTGAATGGCAAGTGTGAGAGAGAGATTGAGACTTAGTCAAATCTTGACTAAGGTTTAGAAATCGAAGGGGCATTTTAGTAATTTTGCAAAATAAGTTCGAAATCTCACGATGTCCAAATAACATGTAATTACAGTCAAAATTCATATTATTAAACGCACATTGACGATTTGTAAATTAAATACATAACTTCAATCATATGCGAAATAAATTCTAAAATTGCATAATAAATATCAAATAAATATTAAATTACACAAATATTCGATTCGGACATACCAAATTAATTATTCGGATTTTCGGGGCGTTACAAAAAAGCTAGAACCGGCACTACTCCACAGGAGTATCGTCTGCAAAAATACCAGGACACAACCAAATAAGACTAAGGCGATGCACGGCTTATACGAGAATATTAGAACACATAGGAGCACGTCACACAATTAAATCAAACACTTCAGTTCAAATTATCAAACGAAAATAGAGTAATTCATACATTTAAAAATGCAAATCAATTCCAAAAGAAACGAAACTTTACGAACATGCTTAAGATATCATAAAGGAGCATGCATTCGAATTTCGGGAAAATCGGACTTCACATGCAAAAGTTAGAAAATTTAACGAAAACTTAAAACACACTATTCATATACCCGAACATGTCGTAAATTCATAACTCATGCAATTCATATCTATTTCATATATATCGAATACACGAGCGAAGAAAGAATTCGGAAAAGACGGGCCGAAGCGGGACCCGTAGGCCAAATTGTGCCCTGACTAACAGAAGGTCAGGGCACTGTTCGACCAGGCCACACGGCCTTGTGCACGGCCGTGTGCCGAGGCCGTGCACAATCGGACGAACGCGCACGGCCTCATGCACACGGCCTCTAGGCCGTGTGCACAGCCCGTGCACCATCCCCAAACACGCACGGTCTCTTGCACGGCCGTGCAAGAGGCCGTGTACACCCACACGGGCTTGCCACACCCCGTGTGCATGGCCCGTGTGCGTAAAAATTGGGCAGAACATACAGAACATCAAACCCAATACGCGAAAATCAAATATAATTCAACCTTAAATCGATTAATCATGCAAATCAATCCCTAATTTTCACATATAATCATCTACAACATGTAACCTACATATAGAAACGATAAACACGAAAATCCATCCACAAATCCTATACAAAACACATAAAACCTAATAATGTCAACTATTCACAAAAACGAGAAAAACGAAACATACGAGATATTAAACGAGAGAATCGTTAGAAGCTTACTCGTAGAAGAGATCGCGAGGAATTCATAGACGTAAACGATTCGAAAATCCGTCGGGAAACGAAGTCGGGACGATCGATTGAAATCTCTTCCTTCTCTTTCTCTTCTTCCTTCTCTTTTCTTTTCTTTCTTTCCTTCCTTGTTGATTGTGAACGAGAGAGAGAGGTGAGAGAGAGACTTAGTCAAATTAGTTGACTAGGGTCTAAAAGTCGAAGGGGTATTTTAGTAATTTGCAAATTAAGTTTGAAAACTCACGTTGTCCAAATAATACGTAATTACAGTTAAAATTCACATAATTAAACGCACATTGACAATTCGTGATTTAAATATGAAATTCACTCATTTATAAAATTATCCTAAAATCTTAGAATAAATAGTAAATAAAATAATAAATAACGAAATTACTCGATTAAAATATACCGAATTGAAACTCGGATTTTCGGGTCGTTACAAAACATGCAATTCATATCTATTTCATATATATCGCATACACGAACGAAGAAAGAATTCGGAAAAGACGAGCCTCGGAGGGACCCGTAGGCCAAAATTGGCCCTGACTTACAGAAGGTCAGGGCCCTGTTCAAACGGGCCACACGGTCTTGTGCACGGCCGTGTGCACCAAGGCTGTGCACACCAAAGAGGGACACGCACGACCCCTTGCACACAGCCTCAAGGCCGTGTGCACAAGGCCGTGCACCATAAACCATGCACACGGTCTCTTGCACGGCCGTGCAAGAGGCTGTGTACCTCCACACGGGCTTGCCACACCCCGTGCGCAAAGCCCGTGCACGTCAAGAATGATCAGAACATTTCGCAGAACCAGAAAACCACGCAAATTCAATCCTAAATTCAACATTTGATCATCCAAACATGCAAATCATGCCCTAATATTTACATATAATGATCTACAACATATAAGCTACACATAGGATCCAAAAACACGAAAATCCATCCATAAATTCTCTCAAAATCACATAAACCCTAAATTATTCAACTATATACAAAAATGAGAAATACGAGGCATAGGAGACATTAAACGAGAGGGACGTGAAAGGCTTACTCGTAGAAGAGATCGCGGGGAGTTCGTAGGCATAAACGGTTCGAAAATCCGTTGGGAAACGAAGTCGGAATGATCGTTGGAACCTCCTTCCTTCTCTTTCTCTTTTTCTTTCTTTTCTTTTTCTTTCTTCTCTGCTGTTGTTGCGTTTGGCGAGAGTGAGGTGGGAGAGAGAGTGATGAGACTTAGTCAATTTTGACTTGGATTTGAGAATCGAGAAGGGTAATTTCATAATTTCGTAAAATAAGTTTGAAAACTCATGTTGTCCAAATAATACATAATTACAGTCAAAATTCATATAATTAAACGCACATTGACAATTCGTAATTTAAATATCATAATTCACTCATATACGAAATTGTTATAAAATCACATAATAATTATAAAATAATCACATAATAATATAAATAAAATAAAATCGCACAATTAAGCGAATCGGACATACCGGAATATAATTTGGATTTTCGGGGCGTTACACTACTGTTCAGGATCGCCGGGAGCAGGAGTTTATGGAGCTATCTCAGGGTACTTCTACCGTGGCAGATTATGAGGCTAATTTTACCAGACTTCCAGTATATGCTCCCCATATTGCTTTAGACGAGCGCAGGAAGACCAAGAAGTTTCTGGAGGGCTTGAGTATTCCTCTTCGACAGGGTCTTGCAGCTTCCCGCCCCAGTACTTATGTTGCAGCTGTAGATGCAGCGTTATCTCTTGAGGCTGAGTATGCCAGTATTGATCGAGCTATTCGTCACACTACCCCCGCTTCTTCTTCATCGGGTTTCAAGAGGCCTTTCATTCCGAGTGCTCCTATGCAGCCTAAAGGCAAGAGACCTTTTGGTGGACCCAGACCTTCTATACCTCGCCCTATGGGATTTTCTTCTACACCTCGCCCGACTGGGTTTCCTTCAGTCCCTCGTCCGTCAGGTTATCGTCCAGTTACTTGTGGTTATTGTAGAGGGAATCACCCAGAGTTTAAGTGTTGGTATAAGTTGGGATTGTGTACTAGTTGTGGTAGCTCTACCCACCAAAAGGATAATTGTCCCAGGAGGCAACCCTCGAGTCAGCCTATGCCGCCGAAGCCGAAGCCTTCTGTTCCAACTCGTGTGTATGCACTGGAAGGCAATAATGAGGAGACTGAGCCTGATGCTTCTACCGTGGTGGAAGGTACCATACATATACATAACATACCCATACATGCATTGTTTGATCCGGGTGCTACGCATTCTTCTGTTGCTCCTGAAATTGACTTATCTGCGCATGCGTCTATTGATTTGTCTGATTATTGCTTTGTTGTGAGTTCCCTTTTGGGATCTTGTATGATTACCGACCGCGTGTACCGACGTTGTCCCGTTGTTATTGAGGATGAGGTTTACCCCGCAGATTTGATAGTGTTGTCAGTGAAGAAGTACGGAGTTATCTTGGGTATGGATTGGTTATTTGAGCACAGGGCCAAGATTGATTGTTTTGAGAAGAAGATTAGTTTGGGATCTGATTCGAGTCAGGGTATTCAGTTGACAGATGGGCCGATTATTTCTATGACAGAGGCAAAGAAGCTCGTTCGAGAGGGAGCTTCAGGTTTCGTTGCTTATCTTCTTAACAGACCAAAGGAATAGTCGAAGTTTGAAAATACCGAGATAGTTAAGGATTTCCCAGATGTGTTTCCTGAGAAGTTAGAATCGTTACCTCCAGACCGTGACATCGAGTTTGTCATTGATTTGTGTCCGGGATCGGAGCCGTATTCGAAGACACCTTACAGAATGGCACCAGCTGAGTTAAAGGAGTTGAAGACTCAGTTAGATGATTTGCTAACCAGTGGTTATATCAGGCCGAGTACATCTCCCTGGGGTGCACCAGTATTGTTTGTGAAGAAGAAAGATGGTTCTCTTAGACTTTGTGTTGATTACAGAGAGTTGAACCGGATGACTGTGAAGAACAAGTATCCTCTTCCCCACATTGAGGAGTTGTTTGATTTATTGCAGGGATCGAGGGTCTATTCTAAACTCGATCTGAGACAAGGATATTATCAGTTGCGAATCAGGGCAGAGGACATACCGAAGACAACTTTCAACATTCGATATGTTCATTTTGAGTTTGTGGTTATGCCGTTCGGTTTGACAAACACTCCTGCAGCATTTATGGATATGATGCACAGAATTTTTCGACCTTATCTTGATAAGTTTGTTGTCATCTTCATCAACGACATACTGGTTTTCTCAAAATCCGAGGAAGAGCATGCAGAGCATCTGAAGATCGTGTTACAAACTTTGAAAGAACATCAGTTGTATGCCAAGTTCAGTAAGTGTGAGTTCTGGATTGAAAAAGTGGCATTTATGGGTCATGTTATATCTAAGAAAGGTATCGAGGTTGATCCTTCGAAGATAGATTCGGTATTGAATTGGGAACAGCCTAAGACTCCGACAGAGGTTCGTAGCTTTCTGGGATTGGCAGGTTATTACAGATGGTTTGTGAAGGATTTTTCTAAACTTGCAGCCCCGCTTACAGAGTTAACGAAGAAGAATATTTCTTTTGTGTGGACTGATAAATGTGAGACTAGTTTTCGGGAGTTAAAGAACAGATTAACATCCGCTCCTATTCTTACTTTGCCTGAAGGTTCAGATGGATTCGTGGTTTATACTGATGCTTCGAAATAAGGTTTAGGAGGTGTATTAATGCAGAATAGAAAGGTTATAGCTTATGCCTCGAGAAAGCTTAAACCTGCTGAAATAAATTATCGTACACATGATCTTGAGTTAGCAGCAGTTGTATTTGCTTTGGGCAAGTGGCGTCACTATCTCTACGGCGTTACTTTTGATATTTTCACTGATCATAAGAGCCTCCAGTATCTTTTCACGCAGAAAGAATTGAATAAACGTAAGAGGCGTTGGATAGAGTTGTTAGAAGATTATGATTATAAGATTCAGTACCATCCGGGGAAGGCGAACGTAGTTGCAGATGCCTTGAGTAGAAAAGCGAGTGTATCACAGCTAGAGCTGAGTTCAAACATGTCAGGTGCCGAAAGAGTTCGTATTATTTCTTATGCTCGCATTTCTAATATTACGATTCAGTCAGAGTTGGGTCGTAGAATTAAAGAAGCTCAAGCTACTGATAATTGGATTCAACGACAGATTATTCGAATGAAGGATGAGCCAGACACGCAGTTCAGTATCGACGACACAGGTCTTCTCAGACATAAGACAAGAGTTTGTGTTCCAGAGAGTTTGAGGAGAGAGATTTTGGATGAAGCTCACAAATCAGCCTATACTATCCATCCGGGAGGCACTAAGATATATAGAGATTTGAAAGAATACTTCTGGTGGAATGGTTTGAAGAGAGATGTGGCCAATTATATCAGACAGTGTGCGACGTGTCAACAAGTCAAGGCAGATCGCCAGAAACCCGGAGGTTTACTACAGCCACTTCCCGTACCATCTTGGAAATGGGAAGAGATAGCAATGGATTTTATTTCGGGCTTACCGAAAGTCAGAGGCGGTTATGATAGCATTTGGGTAATTGTTGACAGATTGACGAAGTCCGCTCATTTCTTGCCCGTTTGTACATCCTATACAGTTGACAAATTAGCAGAGGTATATCATGAAGAGATTGTGAGACTTCACGGTGTTCCGACTAGTATAGTGTCAGATAGAGACACTAGATTTACTTCACATTTGTGGCAGAACCTACAGGATCGTATGGGAACGAAGTTGACCTTCAGTACCTCGGAGACATGCTGAGATCTTGTACCCTAGATTTTCAGACTACGTGGTATAAACAGCTTCCATTGATCGAGTTTGCTTATAATAACAGTTATCAATCCTCGATTCAGATAGCCCCATATGAAGCTTTATATGGTAGAAAGTGTCGATCACCGCTTTATTGGGATATAGAAGACTGGAGATGGACTAAAGATGGTATTCATCGTGGTATTGCTCCGAAATTTATTCAGGATGCTATCGAAAAAGTGCAAGTTATCCGACAAAGAATGAAAGCCGCACAGGATCGACAAAAGAGTTATGCTGATAGACGTCACCGTGATTTGGAGTTCGAAGTTGGGGATCAGGTATTTTTGAAAGCTTCTCCCAGAAAGGGATTCGTTCGAATTGGTAAAGGAGGAAAGTTAGCCCCGAGATATTTGGGTCCGTATGTGATTCTCGAGAGGATTGGGAGAATGGCCTATAGATTAGATTTGCCGCCAGCTCTTACAGGTATTCATAATGTTTTCCACGTCTCGCATCTTCGTAAGTATTATCCGGATGAGTCTGAGATTATTTCCGTAGAGGATATAAAGATAGAGCCGAATTTGACGTTCATTTCCCAACCGGTTAGTATTTTGGACCATAAATTCCAAGAACTTCGTAATCGACAAATTCCCCTCGTAAAAGTTCTTTGGAAGAATCAGAAAAGCGAAGAAGCTACTTGGGAAACAGAAGAGAAAATGAGGAAACATTATCCTGAGTTGTTCGCTTCGAATAAATAGAATCTAAGGGCAGATTCTCATAAGGGGGAGAGATTGTAACTGTGACGTCCCCCACGCCACAACCCCCGGACCGAAACGAGTCCCCGAGCGATAGTTAAATACCACCACTCGAAAACCCGCCCCGGACAATGGGATTCCCACAATCTGGCAACAGCAACTCCCCAACAACAATATCAACATCAACAACAACAACAACAGCAATATAACATTAACGTAGCGGAATCAAGTATCATCATATCAATAGCATGATATCAACATATATATATCATAATCCCATCAGATTCATCATTTCAAACTGTCATCAAGTTTCATATTCATTCACGTCTCAACCACATTCTTTTAACATGACAAAATATATATCATTGAGTTCAGCTAACAAAAAAAAAAAAAAAAAAAAATATATATATATAACTGACTCCAAAGACTGATAATCCTACAATGCTGCTGCCAGTACCTGACCGCTAACCTGAAGCATGAACCAAAACGGGATGTGAGTCAAACGAACCCAGTGAGGAGGGAAATATATGTATATAATAAAAGCATATTTAATTCACACTTAGGTTGATAAAAGCAAATCTAGTGCCGATAAGCTCTTTTACAATTCAGCTAAGCTTTGTGAACTAAATATTAATTTAAAACATTTTAGAAAACATTTTTATTCCCGGCGAGAACGGGCCATCTCCTTATAACTCCCAAAAAACATATCAAATATAATGAAATCCCATAACACCTTTTGGCTTATCAAGGAGCAACCCGAGATTTCGCCATACCCGACTAATGGCGCCGGTGTAAGTATTATTCAGGCTAGACTACCTCCGACCAGCCATGAATAATACCCTTTGATTATTTATCAGGTTACTAGTTAAACCTGTTTATAATCGGTGGATTATGAACCCGGCTTCAACCCTAGACGCACGTCTCCGGGTATCCGCCTCTCACATAATCCAGGGCCCAAATATACCCTAAGAGCGTCCTCAATAGGGTCGAAGGAACAATAATCTCGCTTTATAAATGTTTTGATTGACTAAAAGAGTCGTTCGAGACAAGGTATGTAACCGTCTAGGGTTTCTCAACACGTTGCCGAATAACTCGAGGCATACGCGCAAGTCCCGAGACCAAATGTTACTTTTAAAAACAAAATAGTTCTCTTGTCTCTATTTTAAAACCATTTTAGAAAAGATACATATATATCATTTTATATCAAATCCTTTTTATTTCAAATATTGATAACATATAATTGAAATATAAGGGATATGGTTTTCGCAAATATTTGTTCAAGCTTCAGTTAAAAACATTTTTCATCCTCACCTGTAGGCTTAACAAAAGATACACGAGAACTCGAAAATCAGCTCCGCGAGGTCCCACCTGTAATACACAGGCCTCGAGGTAAGACACGACTCGATAAATCAACCAAATAAGACGCACGGCAATGAAATGCATTTTGTGCTCAAAATAACATATTATGTATAAATGCACTTAAACACAATTAAACTCATTCAAATGCATTCAAACACAATCAAACATACATGATATGAAGCTAAACTAAGCATTCAAGTAATATGGAAGCTTGGAAACCAAAATTCAAAGGTTTGTAAATATTACGCAAACCACCCCTCGTTTAATACTTTGCATAGCAAATCAACTCCGATTAATCCGAAATTTCCGACATCACTTAGCTACTATATTTAAGGATTTTTGATGCCAAAAGAATCAAAAAATGAAGCCAAATGCTAAAAAAATCACTATTCATCAGCCCCTACATATTTTGCCAAACTCTCATTTTTCAACTCCAAACTCCATAAAACTTCACCAATTAGCTTAATATCATGAACTAACATGAATTACCAATCCATTTGAGCATCTAAGCATCTAAATTCATCAATCCAACATTGCATAATAATCAAATTTATGTGAAAAATCACAAGAGATGCTACATGTAATCAATAACCAAACTAAGCTCATCAATCATTCATTCTAACATGCTTCTTCACTTCATCAACATATGAGACATTGAAAACCAAAGAATTAAGAGAATTGAAACCTTACCTTGAAGAGGGGAATTGAAAAGATTGAGGAATTAAGAGCTTGTTTGCAAAAATAGAAAGTAGAGGCTTGTTCCTTAGATGAAAGAGCAACTTTTTGTAGCAAGAGAGGGGATGATTTTTGGTGATTGTTGAAGATGACAATGGTGGTCGTGAGAGGTGAGTGAGAGTGCCGAGAGTGAGAGAGAGAGAGGTTGAAGATGAGTTGCTTGAGAATAGTGTAGAAATTTGGAGAAAAGATGAGATAATTAAATAATATAAGTTATTTTGAATAGTCAAAATTAGCTAGCTATATGTATATACTTGTATATATATTTGTGTAGATATTTATGTATATATTTGCATATATATATTTATGTATATTTCAAGATTAATATCATACAAGTCAAATATAATTGACATAATTTCATAAGATTTCAAATACGACACTTCAAATATAACATAGTGTGAAGTAAATTTCAAATATAAAAATTCTTATGAATTCATCATATTATTCACATATAGAATCACACATTAATTCATATAATTCACATAATCACATAATTTTCAAATAATACACACAAGAACAATTCGTCGGTAAACGTACCGAAGCGTTATAAAATAGCGGGGCGTTACACTATCCCCTCCTTCGGAGAATCTGGTCCCCAGATTCTAATTCGACTCCGCAAATAACTCGGGATAATGAGTTCGCATCTTCTCTTCTGTCTCCCAAGTTACTTGTTCGGTGGTTCGGTTTCTCCATAACACACGAACCAAGGGAATTTGTCGGTTGCGAAGTTGCTTGAACTTACGATCCTGAATCTCAACAGGTTTCATCTCGATCGTCAAGTCAGGCTCTACCTGAACTTCTTCATCTCGCAGAATGTGAGATTCGTCGGGATAGTATTTTCGCAATTGAGAAACATGGAAGACATTGTGAATCCCAGTTAGAGTCGAGGGCAGGTTCAGGCGGTAGGCAGTCTTCCCAATCCGTTCAATAACCTCATAGGGTCCCAAATATCTCGGACTGAGTTTCCCACCTTTTCCCACTCTAGCGAATCCTTTCCTCAACGTCGCCTTAAGAAACACTTTGTCTCCCTCTTCAAATTCCAAATCCCGGCGTCTCTTGTCAGCATAACTCTTCTGACGATCCTGAGCAGCTTTCATTCTCTGCCGAATGATTGCAATCTTATCAAGTGTTTCCTGGATCGTCTTTGGAGGTAGAGCTCGTTCTACTCCATCTTTAGTTCTTCGCCAGTCTTCTAATTCCCAGTATAGAGGGGATCGGCATTTACGTCCATAAAGCGCTTCGTACGGGGGCATCCCAATCGTCGCTTGGTAGCTGTTGTTGTAGGCGAATTCAATGAGTGGCAGTTGCTTGTCCCAACTCGTGGAGAAGTCGAGAGCACACGCTCGTAACATATCGCCTAGAATCTTGATGGTTCTCTCAGATTGACCATCAGTTTGCGGGTGAGCAGCTGTGCTGAATTTCAAATTCGTTCCCAAGTTTCTGTGAATTTCTTGCCAAAGTCGAGAAGTAAACTTAGGATCTCGATCGGATACAATACTTTTCGGAACTCCGTGTAGCTTTACAATCTGCTCAATGTACAGTTCCGCTATCTTCTTAACATTAGTGGTCTTTCGAATTGGAATGAAATGGGCGGATTTCGTCAAACGATCCACAATCACCCAAATCGTATCATATCCGCCTCGAACTCTCGGTAATCCGGACATGAAATCCATAGCAATATCTTCCCATTTCCAATCCGGAATAGAGAGTGGCTGTAGAGTTCCACCGGGTTGCTGATGTTCGGCTTTAACTCGTTGACAAGTCAAACACTGTCTCACAAAATCAGCAACTTCACGTTTCATTCCATGCCACCAATATTGAGTCTTGAGATCTCGGTACATCTTATTACCTCCCAGATGGACGGTATAAGCAGATTTATGTGCTTCTTCCATGATTTCGAACTTCAAGTTTTTCGGCACGCAGATTCGGTTCTTAAGACGAAGAAGACCCATATCATCGAAAGCAAATGAGGAGTTCGGATCATCTTGCATCCTCACGACCTGTCTTTGAATCCAGTCATCAGCACTCTGCTCGTCTTTAAGCCTCTGAACCAAATCCGGTCTCACTGAGAGGTTAGCAATCCGCGGTTGAGAGACTAGATGATATCTCCCTGCTTCGGACATTAATTCCAAGGAGGTTCCTTCCAAGCTAGCTACCTTTGCTTGTCTACTTAAAGCATCGGCTACTACGTTAGCTTTGCCTGGGTGATATTGGATACGGCAATCATAATCTTCAAGAAATTCCATCCACCGTCGTTGCCTGCGATTAAGATCTTTCTGAATATGTAAATACTTCAAACTCTGGTGATCGGTGAAAATATCGAATGTCACGCCGTACAAGTAATGTCGCCACTTACCCAGGGCAAAGATAATAGCAGCTAGCTCAAGATCATGGATAGGATAGTTCTTTTCGGCATCTTGTAACTTACGCGAAGCATAAGCCATCACTTTGCCATTCTGCATAAGAACGCATCCTAACCCTTCTTTCGAGGCATCGGTATAAACCGTAAACCCTTCGGAACCTTCAGGAAGTGCAAGTACCGGAGCAGTAGTCAACCGTTTCCTTAGCTCTTGGAAACTTGCCTCGCATTTATCGTCCCACTTAAAAGGCACGTCCTTGCGAGTTAAATTGGTCAGCGGAGCGGCTATCTTGGAGAAATCTTTAACGAAACGCCTGTAATAGCCAGCTAACCCTAGAAAACTTCTGACTTCAGTTGGAGTCTTCGGTTGCTCCCATTTCATTACGGCCTCGATTTTAGAAGGATCAACTTCGATTCCATCTCCTGATATCACATGACCAAGGAAGGTAACTTTATCAAGCCAAAATTCGCATTTACTGAACTTAGCATACAACTGATGCTCTAGGAGAGTTCTTAATACGATGCGAAGATGCTCGGCATGTTCTTCCTTAGTCTTTGAGAAAACCAGGATATCATCAATGAAGATCACCACAAACTTATCGAGATAGGGCCGGAAAGTACGATGCATCAAATCCATGAAAGCAGCTGGGGCATTCGTTAACCCGAAAGGCATAACTACGAACTCAAAATGCCCATATCGAGTATTAAACCCAGTCTTTGGAATGTCTGATTCTCGAATCCTCAACTGGTAATACCCCTGTCGGAGATCAAGTTTAGAGTATACTTTCGACCCTTGCAAGATATCAAACAACTCTTCGATGTGAGGTAGAGGATATTTATTCTTTATCGTCATCCGATTCAGCTCGCGATAATCTATACACATCCTCAACGTCCCATCCTTCTTTTTCACAAAAAGAACAGGCGCACCCCACGGCGAAGTACTCGGTCGAATGTACCCACTCTCCAACAGTCCATCCAACTGTATCTTCAATTCTTTCAACTCTGTCGGAGCCATTCGGTAAGGAGTCTTCGAATACGGTTCGGCACCCGGAGCTAGATCGATCACAAACTCTATCTCTCGTTCCGGAGGCAAAGAATTCAAACTCTCGGGAAACACATCAGGGAATTCTCCAACTACTGGTACCTCCTCAAGCTTAACTTGCTCTTTCGGACGGTTTAGTAGATAAGCAACAAAGGCCGGAGATCCCTTGCGAATCATTCGGGCGGCTTTAACATAAGAAACTCGAGGAATCTTGTCAAACCTTTTGCCCAAAATCTCGCTATCAGCTCCCAGAGTGATCTTTTTCCCGAAACAATCAATATAAGCTTGATGCCGATATAGCCAATCCATTCCCAATATTATCCCGTAATGACTCATCGGAAGTTCAATGAGATCAGCAGGATAATCACGATCATCTATCCTCAATGGACAGTCTCGAAAGACTCGATTGCACAAATAAGAAATTCCCAACGGGGAATTGACCTCAAGCACATACGGTAAAGACTCGGCAGATAAAGATAATCTAGAAACATATTTAGGTGCAATAAAAGAATGCGTCGCACCCGAATCATATAATGCAATTATGGATATGTCATGCAAATGTACAGTACCTTGCACCACGGCATTTGGATCGGTCTCCCCTCCATCCCCCGTCATTGCATACGCTCGTGCCACAACTTTTCCTTTCCCCGCATTCTGTGGCTCTTTCTGGAACTGTGGAGATGGCCTTCTCGGGCAGTTCTCTATTTGATGATCCTTGCGCCCACATCGAAGACAGAGCCCTTGTTTCTTCCAGCAATTAGCTTCCATGTGTCTTGGCTTGCCACAATAAGAACACTTGATTGGAGGCTCGGCTGTCTGAGAACCCGAGGTCTTTTGCTTCTTGCTCGAAGATGAAGAACCCGCAGGAGGAAAAGACCTCTTGAATTTGCGAGGTGGTGGAGCTATATCCTTTGGTGCGAAGTCCCTTTTGATCTGTTGTAACTGAGACTCAATCTCCAGAGCAGTTGTGACGGCAACGTCGTATGTAGGGAGATGAGCTCCCAGAAGTGCTCTTCTGATATCCTCATTCAGGCCCTGAACAAACTGATTCACCTTTCTTCTTTCGTCCGTAAGGATGAAAGGACAGTAGACAATGAGGCGGGAGAACATGGCCTCGTATTCATCAACGGTGAGATTCTCTTGTTTTAAGGCTCGAAATTCAGCTTCTCGTCGATCTTGTACAACCAGGGGGATGTATTTGCTTCGGAAGGCTGAGAGGAAGTTAGCCCAAGTCGGCTCAGTCTGATCAGCTCGCCACCTAGCTTCAGTCAGCCTCCACCAGTCTCTGGCTGGTCCCTTCAATAGAAAAACTGCATATTCAACTTTCTTCGAGTCGGGACACTCGATAACCCTGAACATAGGCTCGAGATCGGCAATCCACTCTGTGGCCTTAAGATCATCAGGTGCTCCTTCGAAACGAGGGGGATTAAGATTGAGGAACCTGTCAAAGTCTCTCGCCTCTGCCTGTTTCCTTTGAGCAGGGGTCGGTTGTACAGGAGCTACACCCTGTTGGAACATCCTTTGCATGGCTTCGAAGAACATGGCAGGATTCAGGGGATTCGGCTGCACGGGCGGTATCGGCTCGGGCTGAGGAGCCGGAGGAGCATTAATGTTGTTGTCGTCTTCCTGGGGAGGAGAAGGAGGAGCAGCTCTGGTTCTCGGTCTACCACGAGCCATTTCCTGTATCAAAAGACTGAATAAAATGCATGTTTTGTTAGCCACATGATCATGTTAGCACAAAATCACATAACATAAACATATAAAAGCACATTGTCCTATAGCCGTTCGACCTAGACACACTCAACACGACGTCAAAACCTAAGTACCAAACCTAGGCTCTGATACCACCTTAAGCTGTGACGTCCCCCACGCCACAACCCCCGGACCGAAACGAGTCCCCGAGCGATAGTTAAATACCACCACTCGAAAACCCGCCCCGGACAACGGGATTCCCACAATCTGGCAACAGCAACTCCCCAACAACAATATCAACATCAACAACAACAACAACAGCAATATAACATTAACGTAGCGGAATCAAGTATCATCATATCAATAGCATGATATCAACATATATATATCATAATCCCATCAGATTCATCATTTCAAACTGTCATCAAGTTTCATATTCATTCACGTCTCAACCACATTCTATTTAACATGACAAAATATATATCATTGAGTTCAGCTAACAAAAAAAAAAAAAAAAAAATATATATATATATAACTGACTCCAAAGACTGATAATCCTACAATGCTGCTGCCAGTACCTGACCGCTAACCTGAAGCATGAACCAAAACGGGATGTGAGTCAAACGAACCCAGTGAGGAGGGAAATATATGTATATAATAAAAGCATATTTAATTCACACTTAGGTTGATAAAAGCAAATCTAGTGCCGATAAGCTCTTTTACAATTCAGCTAAGCTTTGTGAACTAAATATTAATTTAAAACATTTTAGAAAACATTTTTATTCCCGGCGAGAACGGGCCATCTCCTTATAACTCCCAAAAAACATATCAAATATAATGAAATCCCATAACACCTTTTGGCTTATCAAGGAGCAACCCGAGATTTCGCCATACCCGACTAATGGCGCCGGTGTAAGTATTATTCAGGCTAGACTACCTCCGACCAGCCATGAATAATACCCTTTGATTATTTATCAGGTTACTAGTTAAACCTGTTTATAATCGGTGGATTATGAACTCGGCTTCAACCCTAGACGCACGTCTCCGGGTATCCGCCTCTCACATAATCCAGGGCCCAAATATACCCTAAGAGCGTCCTCAATAGGGTCGAAGGAACAATAATCTCGCTTTATAAATGTTTTGATTGACTAAAAGAGTCGTTCGAGACAAGGTATGTAACCGTCTAGGGTTTCTCAACACGTTGCCGAATAACTCGAGGCATACGCGCAAGTCCCGAGACCAAATGTTACTTTTAAAAACAAAATAGTTCTCTTGTCTCTATTTTAAAACCATTTTAGAAAAGATACATATATATCATTTTATATCAAATCCTTTTTATTTCAAATATTGATAACATATAATTGAAATATAAGGGATATGGTTTTCGCAAATATTTGTTCAAGCTTCAGTTAAAAACATTTTTCATCCTCACCTGTAGGCTTAACAAAAGATACACGAGAACTCGAAAATCAGCTCCGCGAGGTCCCACCTGTAATACACAGGCCTCGAGGTAAGACACGACTCGATAAATCAACCAAATAAGACGCACGGCAATGAAATGCATTTTGTGCTCAAAATAACATATTATGTATAAATGCACTTAAACACAATTAAACTCATTCAAATGCATTCAAACACAATCAAACATACATGATATGAAGCTAAACTAAGCATTCAAGTAATATGGAAGCTTGGAAACCAAAATTCAAAGGTTTGTAAATATTACGCAAACCACCCCTCGTTTAATACTTTGCATAGCAAATCAACTCCGATTAATCCGAAATTTCCGACATCACTTAGCTACTATATTTAAGGATTTTTGATGCCAAAAGAATCAAAAAATGAAGCCAAATGCTAAAAAAATCACTATTCATCAGCCCCTACATATTTTGCCAAACTCTCATTTTTCAACTCCAAACTCCATAAAACTTCACCAATTAGCTTAATATCATGAACTAACATGAATTACCAATCCATTTGAGCATCTAAGCATCTAAATTCATCAATCCAACATTGCATAATAATCAAATTTATGTGAAAAATCACAAGAGATGCTACATGTAATCAATAACCAAACTAAGCTCATCAATCATTCATTCTAACATGCTTCTTCACTTCATCAACATATGAGACATTGAAAACCAAAGAATTAAGAGAATTGAAACCTTACCTTGAAGAGGGGAATTGAAAAGATTGAGGAATTAAGAGCTTGTTTGCAAAAATAGAAAGTAGAGGCTTGTTCCTTAGATGAAAGAGCAACTTTTTGTAGCAAGAGAGGGGATGATTTTTGGTGATTGTTGAAGATGACAATGGTGGTCGTGAGAGGTGAGTGAGAGTGCCGAGAGTGAGAGAGAGAGAGGTTGAAGATGAGTTGCTTGAGAATAGTGTAGAAATTTGGAGAAAAGATGAGATAATTAAATAATATAAGTTATTTTGAATAGTCAAAATTAGCTAGCTATATGTATATACTTGTATATATATTTGTGTAGATATTTATGTATATATTTGCATATATATATTTATGTATATTTCAAGATTAATATCATACAAGTCAAATATAATTGACATAATTTCATAAGATTTCAAATACGACACTTCAAATATAACATAGTGTGAAGTAAATTTCAAATATAAAAATTCTTATGAATTCATCATATTATTCACATATAGAATCACACATTAATTCATATAATTCACATAATCACATAATTTGCAAATAATACACACAAGAACAATTCGTCGGTAAACGTACCGAAGCGTTATAAAATAGCGGGGCGTTACAGTAACGCCCCAAATTTTTGGTAAGCTAAAGCCGGTAAGAATTCCTAAGATAACGGGACAAGTTTGGAAAACTCGACCGGGATATATGTGTTTATGTGATATTTGTGTGTTTTATATGAATTTTCGTAAATGCAATAATTTGTGAATTTAAATTATTCTATGTCAATGTGCGTTTAAAATGATGAGTTTTGACTATAATATAGATATATTTCGTTGATATGTCCTTTTTGTGAAGTTTCGCGAAATTACGAAAATGCCCCTTCGATTTTTCATTTAAATCTCAGGTTTTCTTTTTCTTAATTACACTTAAACCCATAAACTTCAGCAGCAACCGAAGGAAAAAGAAAGAGATAAAGAATTTCTCCAAACTTTCAATTTGATCTTTCGAGTTCGTTTCTTAACCAAATTTCGATCCGTAAGAACCTACGCGACCCTTGTAACATTCTCTACAGGTATTATTCAGGTTCCATTCGATTCCGTTGTCGTTTGAGTATGTTTTGGATAAATTGTTTCGAAATTGGATTTTTCGGTAGTTTGATCGTTATACTCCGTAGTTTTCGATGATTCTTGATCCTATGTGTTGCCATTGTGATCTTTGATGTTTGTTGAAGTTTGTAGTATGAAAATATGATTGAAAATGAGGTTTTGGTGAAGATTTGACGAAATTCTGTTGCTTCTGTGCGAAGTTCTTCGCGTTCTGCTGAAAATTCGTGAAAACATGGTGCACACGGCCTTGCAACAGGCCGTGTAGCAAGACCGTGCGCTATTTTCAACTCACATGGCCTTGCCTCAGGCCGTGTGTGTAGCCCGTGCGTGTTCCCAAAAATGCACCCGGCCTTGCACAAGACCGTGCAAGAGGCCGTCTGTCCCAAATCTCAGTTCAAAAGTCTCTGGAAGTCAAAAATTGTAAATTCTACTTTCTTCGTTTGATATTATTTTCAAAATCCGACTTCACCATTAAGTTCGTAGTGCTTTAAAACTTAATAATCCATAGATTTTGAATTTTTCCAATTTCCGTTTGATCGTGAAACGAACCGATTTCCGTTTAAGGAATTATACGCTTTTCGCAATTCTTTTCCGATTGCTTTGAAACTTGAATGTATGCTTCTTTATAGTATTTTAAGCATGTCTATGAAACCTAATTGTGTTTAAGCATGATTTATAAGCTTGAAGTTTGATATTTCATTCGTTTCATTGAATAATCGTTCTAATTGCCCTTCTTTGATTTAATTAAGTGCTTTATTGCATTAAAAGTAAGCCGTGCGTCGTATTGTCGTCTTACATGGTTGTGTCGTATTTGGTTTCAGGTGGTAGTTCTTCTGGGCAGTAGTTGGTCTTCTTTCTTTTGCCCTTTTTGCAGGATTATCCAGGTGGGGTTTCTCTTCCGAATTTGGCTTTTCTTATACGTATGTAAATATTCCATATATACCCGTAGCTGTGTTTTATGCTTTTATGTTTTCTTTCCCCAAACTTATATTATACGTAGTAGCTACTTGAAAATCATATTACTTTAATGAGTTAAAGGAAAATGCTTTGATATCAAATTATTACATATTAACCCCTAGAAGGCTCTATTAGCTCGAAAGGGTTACAAACGAGTTTGAAATCGGTCCCTTTGACCACATAAGCATTTGGAGTGCGAGGAATTATCTTGGCCTTTCGGCCTGGCCATTGAGCCACATTATACTATTGGGCCCGGACATCAGGGTACGAGGTGAAGCCGAATAGATGTTGGGTCTACAGTGGATCTCAATGCTCTGGTCTCCAAACTGATGGGAGCTCGGGGGTATGACCAGAGTGGCAACCCTTTTGAGTACCTGCGTCGGACGGGATCTAGTCTATATCCTTAGCCGAAGATGTATTGGATATTTGTCCTTGCATATATAATTATATAGTAGCGGGCTAGCTAACTGACTACACAAGGAGGAATAAGGGAGGTTTATTTAATAATTTTGATATTGTAAAACAGGTGGTTGATACTCGACTTGCCGAGCTTTTACTTTATTGCGAAATTATTCGATTCACTTATAATTGTGAAAACCTTTATTTTTCCTTTGCTTTCTTCTCATTTACAAACTGGTGAATCTTTCTGTTGTTTCGATAATATATACGTATTACAGCCCCCTCACTTAGTCGCTTTGACTAACCCCATTACTCTGTGGTTGTCTTTTCAGGTTTTGTTGCTAGGCGGATTCAGGTCGTGTCCTTGGAGTCATTTACTTTTGATTACGTGATTTCATTTCCGCCTATGTATCTGGATAAATAATTAAAACCCTAGAGATTGTAGATGTAAATGATGTAAATTAGTGTAAATAGTGATATTGATGTTTTCAGTGGCCTTGGTGGGCTTTATAATTGTGTTTTGGATTATGGTTGTTCTAGCTCCCTGAGTGGGATAGGTTGTGTTAATTTGCTTCTGCTGTATTATTGTTCATTGTCCTATTATTTTCTAAAGAAGATCCGCCTGGTATTTATTTTCCGTTCGCCAGGTTGTAGTTCATAACCGGACCTTTAGTTCTTGTTATGGATTGTGACTTGGTGTGGGACGTCACGTCGCACCGTATTTGGGGATGTGCCGTTACACTGTATGATATAATGGACTTGCTTAATTAATTATGATTAATTAAATTGGGCCTGAAATATTTAATCTGATATTAAATGGAAAGGGCTTTTAGAAGGCCAAAATACTGTTGGGCCCAATAGTAGCAGTGAGCGAAAATCCCAGCCCATCTAGGACTGGAATTTTCGGCCCACTCAAGCCTATTTAAGACAGATCTTGCAGAACACAGAACAATGAAACTTCACGTGAAAACAGAAAAGAACAGAAATCAGATTTTTCCTAACCCTAATATCTCTCTCTCTTCTGCATTTTTCCTCTCTCTTTACAAGCAGTTCACGTGAACTGCAGAAAACTTTTCTGCAGTTCAACGTGAACCAGCCGTTACAATTGTTTCTTGATTCTCTTATTTATATTAGATAAATACTGATCTTAAATCTCTAGCAAGAATTAAGAGATTCAGAGTTCGTCTGCGAGAAGCCGTGGATCAACCTCAGAGGGTTTCGGTTAAAGATCAAACCTTGGTAGAATCAAGAAGCCTGCATTGATCAAGGAGTGGCCAGAAGCTTTGGAAAGCTTTCGTTCCTTAACTACTACAAGAGGAGTGCGTAAAGGTGCATATCTCTCAAGATATATAAACGTTTCAAAGTTACGAATTCATTGGATGGAGATTCACTGTAACTCCCCGGGACTAAAATTTTTGAAATCTACTACTTCCGCTGCGCCCGGGGGTGCGTGAATCCCAACAATTTTTGCAATAATTGGCACAACCAATTGCCATTGATTGAGTTTGCCTACAACAACAGTTATCAGTCTACGATCAAAATGGCACCTTACGAAGCGTTATATGGCAGAAAGTGTAGATCCTCGTTGTTTTGGGATCTCGAGGATTGGCGTTGGACGAAAGATGATAAGGGACGAGGAACTTCTCCAAAGTTTCTCCAAAATGCCATCGACCGTATTCAGATTATCCGGCAGAGAATGAAAGCAGCTTAGGATCGACAAAAGAGCTATGCCGACACCCGTCGCCGACCTTTGGAATTTGAGGTTGGTGAGAAAGTATTCCTCAAAGCTTCTCCTCGAAAGGGATTCACCCGAATTGGAAAAGGAGGAAAATTGAGCCCGAGATTTTTGGGTCCCTATAAGATTCTAGAGAGGATTGGGAATGCCGCCTACAGGTTAGACTTGCCGCCAAGCCTAACAGGGATTCACAACGTGTTTCATGTTTCCCAACTCCGGAAACACTACCCGAATGAGTCTGAAATCCTTCCTATTGAAGAAATTGAACTAGAACCGGATTTGACCTTTGTTTCGAAGCCGGGGAAGATATTGGATAGGAAAACTCAAGCACTGCGCAACCGGGAGATTTCTCTTGTCAAAGTTCTTTGGAGAAATCAAACAACCGAAGAGGCTACGTGGGAGACCGAAGACAAGATGCGCAAGTTCCACCCGGAGTTATTTAAGTCAGACGAGTAGAATCTGGGGGCCAGATTCTCATAAGGAGGGGTGATTGTAGCGCCCCAAAAATCCGAGTTATTATCCGGTATGTCCGAATCTATTATTTACGTGATTTTATTAATTATTTGATCGTTATTATGTGATTTATATAACAATTTCATAAATGAGTGAATTTTGGTATTCAAATCACGACATGTCAATGTGTATTTAATTTCATGAACTTTGACTGTAATTATGTTTTATTTGGACAACTTATGTTTTTGGGCTATTTTATAAAATTACGAAAATGCCCTTTTGTTTCTGAGCCAAGTCAAACTTTTGACTTAACCCATCTCTCTCTCCCTCATCTCACACTTCATGCATAGAAGAGAAAAGAGAAGAAGAAAGAAGAGAAAAAAAGAAGGAAGAAGAGGAAAGCTTGGATTGATCATTCCGACCCCATTTCTCGACCAAATTACGAGCCGTGAAAACCTACAAACTCCTCGCGATCTCTTCTTCGAGTAAGATTTTCACCCTTTCATGTTTAATGCGTCGAATGCTTTGTTTTTTAGATTTTTGTGAATAATATACTTAATGTGCTAAATATGTAATTTTGGATGAATTGTGGATGATTTTTCGTGTTTATTGGTTCTATAGGTAGATGATGAGTAGGAGAACATCATATGTGAAGATTAGCATGAGTGTTTAACATTTTGATGTTGAAATGTTGGATTTTGGTTTGAAATCGTGAAGGGTTTGCTGTCTGCGAATTTTTTGTTGTTTCACAATCGTCACGGGCTATGCACACGGGGTGTCGCAACCCCGTGTGCGCATGCCCGGGCTTCTCTCACGGCCTGTTGAGAGGCCGTGCGTGTGTATCTCACACGGCCTCTGGTCACGGCCTCTACCTCGTGACTAGACCCCGTGTGGAGCCATTTCTGCCCCAAAACCCCCTGTAATCTACAGTGCTACTTTGCACTGTAGGTACCACCAACACTCGTCTTTTCCGAATTTTTTCTTCGCTCATGTATTCTATAATTATGCAATGGATGTGAATTGCATGATTTATGAATTTATTGCATGTTCGGGATTGTGAATAGTGCATTCAATGTTTTTGACAAATTTCCTAACTTTTGCATCTGAAGTCCGTTTCTTTCGAAACTTGAATGTATGCTTCCTTATCATGTAAGAAGCATGTTTAGGAACTTTAGTTGCATTTGAATATGATTTGCATATCTAAATTTGAGAATTACTTCATTTATTGATAACTTGAACCTATGTGATATGAATGATTGTTTAACGTGCTTCTATGTATTTTAATGCTTTCGTATAAGCCGTGTGTCGTCGTTAGTCTTATGTGGTTGTGTCCTTGTATTTTGTAGATGATACTCCCATGGAGTAGCGCACCGGTCTTGTTTTTACCCTCTTTTTGTTAAGCCAACAGGTGAGGCTTTCCGTTTCTAACTCCGATAGTTATATGTATATATATAATTAAGCCTTGATTTATGATTTGTTTTCATACCGTATCTATATATTTAGTAAATATTTATGCCTATTACTTTTATTCGATTTATAGAAAATGTTTTGATATGAAAAATTACTATGTATACTCTTTTGAAATGTTTGCGAAAGAGACATGTAAAACCTCTTTGACTTTCTAAGGCGAACTTTGGCCTTCGGGCTCTCATATGACATGTCTCGAACGGTCTTTCGACCAACCTGAAAATGATTTGAAAAGCGAGTTATGAACTATATGCATGAATGTTTGGGCCCGGAGTAAGGATGACAGGACGAAACCGGTAGACGTCGGGTCTACGGCGTACATCCTCTTGTTCCCTCCACCTTTGGGAGCTCGGGGTGAGGCCGGAGTGGAAGCCCTTTGAGTACCTGAGATTATACTGTATGTTATGAGTAGTTCGGATTTAGCGGTCCGTCTACATTGGAGGAATAAGGGTGGTTTCCTGTTTTATGTTTGGAAATTGGAGTTAAGGGCTCGTCTCGCCGAGTCATATGAAATGTTATGTTATATTTTATGTTAAATCACCAACCGTTTACGAAAACTTTTCTTTTATGTTGATTTCTTTTAAGTTTGAAAAATGGTGATTTACTTCCGTTTTATAATATACATTATTATTCCCTCCTCACTTAGTCGTTTGACTAACCCCCTCTGTTTCACCCTTGGTGTTGGTTTCAGGATACTAGGCGGGATTGTTCGTTGTCATCACGTCTGTAGAGTTGCATTTATTTTTGGCATATGAAAACTCTTGTTCCTGTTTGGCATTTATCTATGATATATGTACTAGGATACTTATGCTACTATGTATTTATAATCGGGATTATATTACTGAACCCGTTATTCTAGATTATCGGGATATTGTATTGAACCCATGTATTTAATTATAGTGATTAGTAATTTGAATTTCGCTGGCCTCGGTGGGCTTTAATAGTTGTGCAATGATTTATTGTTTTGCTTTGTTTTTCGCTTTCGCACTTTTGTCGTCTGTTTCATTTTTGAAATCCCCGCCTAGTGATTGAGTAAATGTGTGTTGTTCACCGGGTTTTGATTTGGGGCAGAATTCCTATTTCAGTCCCGGGGCGAGACTCGGTGCGGGGCGTGCGTTATCCGTTTGGGGCGCTCGCTACAGAGACCTCCTCTTGACGGTGAAAGACGCGGGGTGGGACGACGAAGTCGTTACCTACCTCCGTGTGGGCTGCCGCTGCGAGCAGCAGCCCCTCCGCCGCTCGTCGCGATTTTCAGACGAAGAAGAAGGGGCGACGGGATCTCCGTCGTCGCCCCATGGCAGCGCGTCCCACGGCCGCCATTCGGATCCCCTCTCGCCGGCGAACAGAAGCCCTCACTTATTGAGGGTTGTCGCTGACCCAGGACCATGGTCAGCGGCGCTAGGCTTTCACTATGAAACCCTAGCTGCTGAACGAGGAAGATGACTTCGACCCGTTTCAGAAACGAGTCGGCCCACGGGTGAACCCGGCACGTGGGTTATTTTTTAATAAAAAAAAACTTTTTATTTTATTAATTTAAAATGAGTTTTAAATTGTTTTAAAAATCTAAAAATTATTTAAAATAGAGATTTTAGTAATAATTTCTAATTTCGAAAATTATTTAAGTGTTAAATTGGATATTTTTCAAAAATTGCAAGTTTGCCCGCATAAGCAATTATCTTGATATTAATTGGATAATTAATTTGAAATTTTTAATTTTTGAATTAAGTATCAAATTAATTTTCATATTGTTTTTAAAAATATTTGGTTTGATGTTTTAACATTGAATCAAGTAAAATACTTTCACTAATCAAATTGAAAATTTGATGAAAGTATTATATTATCTTAAGAATTTAATTCTTAAGTTATTTTCAACACCAAATTTTTCAATGTGTTGAATTGTGTAATGTATATAAGTTGAATCTGCAGTTAGCTGGAAAAGCTCAAAGCAAGCTACAACTGCAGATTCAACTTGTGAAGCGGAATACATAGCTGCATCAGAGACAGCGAAAGAAGGTGTGTGGATGAAGAACTTCATCCAAGAACTGGAAGTGGTCCCTAGCATTACAGAACCAGTTGTAGTCTTTTGTGACAACACTGGAGCCGTGGCACAAGCAAAGGAACCAAGATCTTACCAGAAGTACAAACACATTTTAAGACGATATCATCTCATTAGAGAAATTGTGGAAAGAGGAGACGTTGTTGTTGAACGAGTAAGGTCAGAAGAGAATATTGCAGAACAACATACCAAGCCCCTCAGCCAAAGAATTTTTGAAGAACATGCTAGAAGTATGGGTCTTAGATATATGGGCAATCTGGCTTTAGGGCAAGTGGGAGATTGAAGGGGATAGTGCCCTACAGCCAATTGTATTTTGGTTATCTCTATGTAATAAACAGTCTTTGAATTAATAATAAAGGAGATATTTTTATATCTTGAGGCAAATCTTCTTTATTTCATTTATAGCATTTAGTTTCTTTATGTTCTTACTCATATTAATGAAACTAAAGAAGCTCCTGAATTACTTTAACTATATCACATTGACTTAGGTTAGTCAAATGAAACATGTGATCAGAGTGTAATTCAAAAGTATAAACTCCAAGTCAAATGAGTTCATAAATGGACAAGTGGGAGCATCCATCAAATGAACTCATGTTTGAAGACTTGCAGTGTGACTACAGAACTATACTGTGTTTCAAGTAAATGAGTGTCAGTTAGAACACTTGTACTCACACTGGGTAGCTGTTAAGTATTCAAGAGTGTTATTGAGGATCCCAACCGAGACGCTCAAATGGGAGAGGCTATAACCTCTAAGTAATTGAGTACAGTCTAGGTTGACAACGTGACTAACTAATCCTTAGACTTGCGGATTCGTTGTATTTCATATTTATGAGATAATCATTTGATATGGTCTTTTCTTTATGATAACAATTCACAAAAGATCATAAGCTCATGTCAGTGATTATTGAATAAGTATGGAGGTAAATGGATGCCAAGAAAGGATCCATCTATTCTAAGATTATAGTGAGTGAATTCCTATGAGATCTGGATAGAATAAATGTTAAAGGAATCTTCGGCCGAAGTAGTAAAGATTCAGACTAAGGATAAGTTCTCCTTGAGTTTAGAATCACTTGACATTTACTTCTAGACAGACACATATGATAAATGTCATATAAGGTTTCTTAATCCCATACTTTAGACCTTATCGGTAATTATTAGATGGAGAGATTGTATCTCACAGAAAGTCGTTGACCGTTAAAGGTTCATTTAATATACGTGCTTTCACTAATGGCTAGATAGACTAAAGATAGAGCTAGTGCTTATCTGATGTCTAGCTTAGCATCATTATAGTAATGAAAGTAATTTGATTAGTCAAATAACTTAATGCTAGCCACTATTCATTTTCGTGAACCTGAGGGATCACACAATGAATTGGTTTTTCCAAACCTTAGAACTAATAATTAATGTAGAGACATTAATATTGAATTGAAGGTTGTTTAATTTAATTAAGAGTAAGAGAGAAATAATTAATATTAAGATATTAATTAATTAAGAATGAAATAAGTTAATTGGTTTAACTTAATGAATAAATTGATTTTATTCTAAGCACATCATTTACTGGGTATTTAATTAAGTTGGGCTTAAGTTTACTTAAGTCTGCAATAATTAAATATATATATATATATATATATCAAAGCCCAATAGAGTTTTGAGCTGTGCTATATTAATTAAAGCCTGAAAGGAATTAATTAATAGAGCCTGATCCAGTAATTAATGTACTGGGCCAAACCTGAACAGGCTTAGCCCATATACTGAGAAGGGGCGAAAATTAATGTGTCTAGGGCACAGGATTTTCGTCTACCTCCCCAGTCCTTATTAATAGGACAATGCTCAGTTCATTTAGTACACATAACTCATATCTCTGATTCTCAAGACAGGACGAAGTTCTGTCTCTCTCTCTTTCTCTAGTTCTTGTATTTCTCAATTAGTAAGAAATTCAAGAACATTCTTTTACTCCTAAAAGTTTTAGTTCTTAACTGTCATATTTGTTTACCAGTCAAATCTGATAGTGGTGTAGAAAAGCTGGTTCGTGGATTCAACCTCAGAGGGCTTCAAGAAAGGAGTCTTCGTTTAGCAAACGGATTGTGGATCTAAGTTCTTGAGAACTTCATATCCCTACTACAACAGGCGTGCTAAAAGGTAATTAATCTGATCACTTTAGTTTTTGTGAAAACATCGTTAAACGGATTCATAAACTTCCTGGGGATTCGTTTTTAATCCTGGTACAAAAATTTTAAAATTCCGCATGTACTAGGTATGCGATTCCAACAATGAGTCCTTCGGACAAGCCTTGTTCAGATCCGTGAAACCCGTGTGCATACGCCATTTTCCATTCGGTTTTGGCACGACTACTATGTTCGATAACCAGTCCGTGTATTGCACTTCCACAATATAACCCGCGTCAAGGAGCTTTGCAACTTTCATCTTTGATTACTTAGTTTCAGTCTTTACCATGGTTTCTCTTTCTTTGTTTCTTTGGTTTTGTTTCAGGATCGATGTTTAAATGATGGACTGGGATGCTTGGGTCGATACCCTCGAACTCTGAGGGTGACCACGCGAAAACATCCTCATTCGCTCTTAAAAATTCCATGAGGCTAATTTCAAGGCTCTCAATTCTCGTGCTTCGAGAGGCATCGCCTTCTTCCATGTTTATAGTTTTATGTTCTCTCGGGTCGATTCTGACCTCAGGTTTCTCATGTATTTTAGCCACGGTTTTTGTATATCCATCAGCTTGCCTTTGTAAGACATAAGTTTTACCAGGCTTGAGCTTTCTAACTCCAACTGAGAGTGCATAGCATTCTTGAGCCACAATCTGGTTACCTTTGACTACTCCCACACCATTCTTTGTCAGGAATTTTACTTTCAGGTAGTAGGTCGATATGACTGCCTTGAAGAGATTTTAATCCTGGTCGGCTGATGTAGCGTTATAAGAGAGTTGAGCATCGACCACTAGGAATTTTACATTAAGTGTTTTCTGGTAGTCGCCTGACCCTAGAGTTGCGCATAAGTCATTGGTACCCAGAGGGACGATTTCTCCATCTTTGAAGCCTCGGAGTGATGTGTTGCAGGGTTTGATGATTGTCACGTCTAAACCCATTCTTCTCAAAACATCGAGCCTAATGATATCTGTCGAGCTGCCACTGTCAACCAGCACCCTTTGAATTTTACACATTCCGATGTCAAGGGTTACCACAATAGGATCATTGTGTGGTAAGATGACTCCTTCCAAATCAGCATTTCCAAAAGAGAGAGGAATGTCAGTGTAACGCCCCGAAATATTCAGCGTAAAAAAAAGAGAATGGTTCAGGAGAGCCACACGGGCTGCTGCACGGCGTGTCGCAAGCCCGTGTGGAAGGGATACGCACGACCTCCCCTCAAGGGGTGTTGCAAGGCCGTGAGAGTGCATTTCTTATCCCACATCGGAAATGAACATGTAATTTGAAGGGTTTATAAGTTAGAACTCATGTACAACCAATATGGATTAATCCATTTTGGAAAGTGCTTCCTAAGCCAAACTTTAGGGTTGTGCATAGTGGATTCGAAGCTTATACTCGCGTGTCCAACGGTCGCCGTCGTGAGGGTTCTCCTCTCCGCGCCCGGGGGTCGTGACAAGTCGTATCAGAGCCAACCGTCAGTCATGGGAATACATGTTCCACACACGTCATGAGTCATGAGTCACCTCTAAAAAGGGGCTCCGCTCCGCGTGTAGTAGGGCAGCTTCTCCACTGACGGGGAGCAATGGGGCCTATGTCACGGCGTAATGGGGACATTACGCTTTGAAGGAGGGGCAATTGTAACGCCACGAAATATTCAGCGTAAAAAAAAGAGAATGGTTCAGGAGAGCCACACGGGCTGCTGCACGGCGTGTCGCAAGCCCGTGTGGAAGGGATACGCACGACCTCCCCTCACGGGGTGTTGCAAGGCCGTGAGAGTGCATTTCTTATCCCACATCGGAAATGAACATGTAATTTGAAGGGTTTATAAGTTAGAACTCATGTACAACCAATATGGATTAATCCCTTTTGGCAAGTGCTTCCTAAGCCAAACTTTAGGGTTGTGCACAGTGGATTCGAAGCTTATACCCGCGCGTCCAATGGTCGCTGTCGTGACAAGTAGCCCCAAATTTTTGGTAAACTAAAGCCGGTAAGAATTCCTAAGATAACGGGACAAGTTTGGAAAACTCGATCGGGATATATGTGCTTATGTGATATTTGTGTGTTTTATATGAATTCACGTAAATGCAATAATTTGTGAATTTAAATTATTCTATGTCAATGTGCGTTTAAAATGATGAGTTTTGATTATAATATTGTTATATTTCGCAAATGTGCCCATTTCGTGAAGTTTTATAAAAATTACAAACTTGCCCTTTCAATTTTACAGCCAAAGGATAATACCCGTGTATTTTTCGTAGTCGAATAATTATTTTAGTTATATTTTGACACCTATATCCACATTTTAAATTTCCACGAAACTAAATCTCTTTATTTAAAAAGCCTAATTGTTATTAAATTCACCGACATTAAACATTACTTCTAATGCCTTATCATTAACTCGCACCACCGCCTCATTTTTTTTTTTCCACAAACCAATCTTAGCATATCTCAAGAACTCCACCCGACCTTTATTCATTTACCATGTTTCTCTTTCGTCAACTTACCTAACAAAAATTTGAAAGCTAAGATATCTTGTTCCATTCTCTTACTTAAGTAACTGTATCATCTCGACAAGCAATTAAGATATATTCTTCCCCATGTATTTTGATCAGTCCACCTTAATTACCGTCTTGGTCGAATAATTTCCGGAGGTAAACAATCTAATTATAATATTCTCTAGTTCTCGTCTCAGCTATATGCGTGTATCTATTCATTACTCTTGTTATTCCTAAGTACTTGGCCTACAACTAATATACGGCTAATTGTAAATTATTGTACTTCTTCTGTTCTTTAATTACTTGGACATAGATTAAATAGTAATTAAAGAGTAATTTCTCTATATAAATAGTTGTACTAGGTAACCCACTCAGAAACTTATAACTGATAGTTAGGTAGAATAAGGAATTAATTCATTATATATATATATATATATCAGTTCTTTACCATTCTGTTGAATTAGAACCTATCCACTTATTTACCATGCGTATTATGAGAAAGTGGAGAACATATCTGTATAATCATTTCAGTTGAGTTTAATTATCTATAATTCACACGTCTTTGTATAAATGACTGGATTTGGATTAAGTTAATTGGTAAATTTTATGGAACATCCTAATCATTGATTCCGGTTACTTTTCTTATTTTCGAATGCTTTATTAATTTATTTAATTATTATTTATAAAGTAATAATGTGATTTAGCTAAAAGCCGTACAAGTTAGTCGCGTCTTAATTCGTTTGTCGTCTTACGTGGTTGTGTCGTATTTGATTTAAGGTGCTACACCTTCCGAGCAGTAGTCTGGTCTTTCGTTTTGTCCCTTTTTGCCTTATTGTCCAGGTGGGGTTTCGTTTCCGAATTCGGTTTTTCTTATACGTATGTAAATATTCCATATATACCCGAAGCCGGTGTTTTATGTTTTTATGTTTTCTTTCCCCAAACTTATATTATGCGTAGTAGCTACTTGAAAATCATATTACTTTAATAAGTTGAAGGAAAATGCTTTGATATCAAATTATTACGTATAAATCCCCCGAAGGCTCATTTAGCTCGAAAGGGCTAAAAGTTGATTTGTCAATCGGTCCCTTTGACCACATAAGCATTTTGAAATGCGAGGAATTATTTTGGCCTTTCGGCCTGGCCATTGAGCCACATTATACTATTGGGCCCGGACATCAGGGTATGGGGTGAAGCCGGATAGACGTTGGGTCTACGGTGAATCTCAATGCTCTGGTCTCCAAACTGATGGGAGCTCGGGGGTATGACCGGAGTGGCAACCCTTTTGAGTACCTGCGCCGGACGGGATCTAGTCTATATCCCCAGCCGAAGATGTATTGGATATTTATCCTTGCATGATTATATAGTAGCGGGCTAGCTACCTGACTACACAAGGAGGAATAAGGGAGGTTTATTTGATATTTCTGATATTATGAAACAGGTGGTTGATGCTCGACTCGCCGAGTTTTACTTTATTGTGAAATTATTTGATTCACCAATAATTGTGAAAACCTTTATTTTCCTTTGTTTTCTTCTCATTTACAAACTGGTGGATCTTTCTGTTGTTTCGATAATATATACGTATTACAGCCCCCTCACTTAGTCGCTTTGACTAACCCCATTACTCTGTTGTTGTCTTTTCAGGGTTTTGTTGCTAGGCGGATTCAGGTCGTGTCCTTGGAGTCATTTACTTTGGTTTAGGTGATTTCATATCCGTCTATGTATCTGGATAAATACTTAAAACCCTAGAAGTTATAGATGTAAATAATGTAAATTAGTTTGAATAGTGATATTGTTGTTTCAGTGGCCTTAGTGGGCTTTATAATTGTGTTTTGGATTATGATTGTTCTAGCTCCCTGAGTGGGATAGGTTGTGTTAATTTGCTTCCGCTGTATTATTGTTCATTGTCCTATTATTTTCTAAAGCAGATCCGCCTGGTATTTATTTTCCGTTCGCCAGGTTATAGTTCATAACCGGACCTTTAGTTCTTGTTATAGATTGTGACTTGGTGCGGGACGTCACGTCGCACCGTATTTGGGGACGTGCCGTTACAGTCAGGTTCACTTCTGAGCAGCATGACTTCGAGGCTGTCAGCTGCTTTCGTTTGGTTCGTGGCTCGAACATACCTTCTCTAAGCATTCTTTGTATCACCGTCAATTGGGCCTCCAGCAATTGTGTCTATGACCATTTTTTGAGGTTCTTCATGAGCTTCGGGCATTGCTTCATTTTCGATCCTTGGTGAAGCCTCGCATTTAGGTCGGAAGTTATGTTTTCAATCATTGCTAGGTCGGTAATTCTCTCATTTCTTATTAGATCCTTGAAATATCCTTGGCAAATTAATCTCTCAATCTTGTTTTTCAGCATGTTGTATTCCTCGGTGTCATGCCCGGGTTCCCTGTGGAACTCGCAATATTTCCCGAAGTTTCTCTTATCTGGGGAGGGTCGAGTTCTTCTAGGCTAGTGCCATTTCTTATCGTGGTAATTGTTCATAAGAACCTCGTGCCTTGATGTGCGTAAGGGTGTGTAGACCTCATAGTTTTTGTAACCTCCAGATCGAGGGTGATCGTGAGGGTCACTGTCCTACCTAAATTTGTTCCTCCTTCCGACTGGCGGGTTGTTTCGACCTCTGCCACTTCAGGAGCTTCGAGCCTCGTTCCACTCACTATCCTTGGATAAATTCATCTCTTCATCGTTCATATACCTTTCAGCCATCGAGGTTAAGGATTCGCGATCAGCTGGAGGGTCTCTCGCGAGGACTGATGTGAAAGGACTCTTGCGTAGAGCGTGCATTAGAATCCCCATGATCATGTCGATCGTCAGGTCTGTTACTTCAAGGAGGGCATCAGTGAATCTATCCATGAATTGTCTGAGGGTCTCTTCAACCCCTTGTTATAAGTTAAACATGTGGCATACCAACTTTTTAGACTTCTTTTTACTGGCAAAGTTATACACGAACTTCTTGTGTAGCTTCTCATAGTCGACTATAGTTCTGGGTAGCAATTGATCGAACCAATCTTGAGCCTTGCCTGTTAGGGTGTAACGCCCTGTATTTTTGTATATATTCTGGGAATTTTATCCTATCTCACCGTGTACTTTTCGTGGGTATATTTAATCTCCCGAATAAGTTTTACCCTAAACTTGCCTTTTATCTAAAATTACCATTTCACCCCTGAACCCTTTTATATTATTTCCTACCTATTTCTACCCTTTTTCCCCACCTTGGTTGAAAAGAAGAAGGAAAATAAGAATAAAGAAAGAGACGTAAAGGAGAAGAAGAACAAAGGAAAAAAAAGGAATAAAAGAAAGAAAGAAAAGTCAAAGAGAAAGAAAGAAAAGAGAAAAAAAGAAAAGAAAAGAGAAATAGAGAAAGAGCCGTAGAAGAGAAGAGAAGAAGAGGAGAAAAGAGGAAAGAAGAGGAGAAAATACTTTCGTCGTCCTACCGAGCCCGTTTCTCACCCGATTGACGAGCCGTGAAAAGCCAGACGATCCTTACTTCATTATCTATCGGTAACCTTTTTACCCTATTTCACTATAACGACCCGAATATTTTAATTATATTATTAATAATTACGCGAATTCTTTCTTGCCTAATTTCTCGATCTATCCAATTGGATTAATTAATCTTGTGGAAAAGATTGATTTAACTTATCTTTTAAATGCCCTCAATTACTTAAATTACCTAAATGCCCTTAAAAGCTTAAATGACTATTTTACCCCCCCGAAATATTTTCCTAAATATCTATCTATCTCTCTCATTCTCTCATTTTCACACAAAGAAGAAAGAGAAGAAAGGAAAGAAGAAAGACAGGAGAAAAGAGAGAAAATCTTCCCGACGCCCTACCGAGCCCGTTTCTCGCCCGATCGACGAGCCGTGAAAACCCGAACGATCCTCACTACATTCTCTACCGGTAATCCTTTTACCCCATTTCATTTCGTTCCCGCTTCGTTGCGATTTTCGTGAGTTTTATATAGAATTTCATAGTTTTAGGATTTTCGTGTTTAGGAAGATTTACTCGACCATTTTATGTGATTCTTGTGCCTCTGTGTAGCTTAGATGATATATATGATTATATGTGGAAATTAGGATGTTTTATGGTGTAAATTAGGAGATGTATGAATTTAAATATTGATTTCGCGTGTGAGGTTTCGCGATCTGCTGAGTCTGTTGCTCAGAAGATCCACACGGGCGAATGCACGGTCTTGATCAAGACCGTGCAGGAGCCCGTGCGCAGTACTTTTCAACCTGCATGGGCTTGAGCTTGTGCACGGGCCCGTGCGCAGGCCGTTTGCACTTGCACGGTCTTGGCACCATGCTCAAAACCGTGCGGGAGGCCGTGCACCCCTTTTTGTGCTTGCACCGGATTGCCAAGCCCGTGCGCAAGCCCGTGCGTTGGCCGGTGCAACTTACTTAGCGGATTTTGTAGCCTTTTCCTTTCTTGCACTTCGGGAATTGGTCAACCCCACTCATTTAAATGTTGACTTTTCTCATACGACCTCCGAATATCAATCCGATTTCACCTATAGCTTCCTTGAGCCTCGGGATTTGATATTCTTCATAATTTTCAATTTACCCGACCCTATTTGACCGTCAATTGACACCTTTCTAATTTAGGGATTTTTTCCACCTTTCCCGTTTCTTATCCGATTAACCTCATTTTCACGAGAGAGTTCCGTTATATTATTTTAAGCATGTCTACGTGCCCTAACTGCGTTCTAGCATGCTTTCCATATTTATTATTAATGTTCTTCCATTATTACAATTGCTTTAAATATTCCTTTAAATGTTAATTCATATGTTATATATCCTTATATGCTTAATTGCCTTTCCATATTGTATTTGTAGCATGAGTGAAGTTATATTTGAATTGCCGTGCGTCGTCTGTTGTTCGTGTCTTGTTTTTAGTATTGTCGGTCTCGTTTTCATCCTCTGGGCCCTGTGTATTACAGGTGGGACCAACGAGGGAGAAACCTGACTACCGCTTGCTTTCATACTGTCGTGTCGAGCCAGGTAAGGGTTTAAACTTATTTTAACTGGGGCAAGGACATAGACTATTATAGGTTTGCAAAATAAATGATTACCCCGCTTTTCTTATTACTTGTTGTACTGCCTTTACTATTCCTTATGTGCTTAGTCAAACCTTTCAATAGCAAAACGAAAATGATTTGAAATGCTTTCAACTAGAGACAAGGAAAACCCATTTGTTTTAAATGCGAACTTTGGTCTCTCGACCTCGCAATTATAACCTTGTCTCGAATGGCCCCTTTGGCCTCCCAAACTATCATTGATTTCAAAAGCGAGTCATAAACTGTTTAATGACTTGGGCCCGGAGTATACAGGAGGTGAGCCTGGGGACGAGCGTCTAGGGCAAAATCCCGATGTGTACTTCTAGCGTGTTGACTTGGGCCGGCCAGGAGGTTGGTTAGCCTGAGTTGATGCGAACGATGGTGCTAATCGCGTCTCCTTAAACCCTGTACGGTGGTGCTAATCGCGTCTCCTTAAATCCTGATGGTGGTGCTAACAGCGTCTCCTTAAATCCTGTATACAATCGTTGGTGGTGGAGTACTTGACTATATACGTGCATGATTTTCAATTGGGAGTTATAAGGAGAGGGCCCGTTCTCGCCGGGACACATTATTGCATGATTTATTGCATTTATTGCTTGTCTAATTGTTTTATGGCTTTCGTGACAAGTCGAAGCACATTCCGGTTTTCTTCAGTTATCATATGTACTTCCCTATATATATATAAAACCCGGAAGTGTGACTCGTACTCGCTACCCTAAGCCTCATTTATTACTCAACTAATACCCTTTCAATTTATCGGCTTGATATTATGTGCAAATGTTTTAAAGGATCCGGTCCGTCAATGTAGCGCCCCTTTCCTTGGCCGGAGAAAGGACACCACATCCGCACCGAGATAAACCCTCAAACGGGGTATAAGTACCCCATTTAAAAATCCATCCCGGCGAACGAAAATCAATCAAGCAAAACTAGCAACAGCAAACGACAGCCCAACAACAACAGCAATAAATAATTAAATAAATCAAAGTTGCGGAAGATAAACGATTATATAAATAACATATAAGCCATCCACGGCCACGTAATTCATACATCATTCTCAATCATAATATAATAATTGCCATTCATGGCCAGTCTAATCTATCCCACATCAGGGGCACGTAAGTACGTAAATATAAAGCATAATTCGGGATACATAATTAAATAAATTCATAACAAGGACACGACTGTTGTTGGGACACTGACAAGACAAGACACACGAGCCAACCTAGACCTGCTGCTGCCGACTGACATGATAGGTGACAACGCCACCTGTCGACCTGAAGTAAGAATTAAAATAGTGGGGGTGAGTAAAAACACTCAGTGAAGATCAAGAGGGAACAAGTACGAGCCACGTGTCCGGGTTTTAATTATATATATATATGAAGATACATTTGCATAATTGAAGAAAATCCGGATCGTGCTTCGACTTGCATACATGACATTAAATAATGATAAAAATAATTAAAGCAGTAACATGCACGCAATTAATATCCCAGCGAGAAATGGGCATGTTCCTCCTTATAACCCCCTCAAGTTCTGGTAACTCCATCACCGGTGTCTGACCCCGAATCGCTATTTCGGGTGACTGTGAATTTTAGGAAAACGTGCAACGAATGCAACACCCACCATCACTCCCAACCGTGGCTATCAACTCCTGACGGGCCACGATTGACGCTTATTTTTGGGAGAAGCACCTCGGATTACCCCTAGACGCTCGTCCCCAGGTATAACCTCCGGATACTTTCCCGGGCCCAATTTTGAAATGTCACGAATTTGCTCGCTTTGAAAAACATACATAAATTGAATTTGGGCAAGTTTGAGTGACGACGAAGGGTATAAATCCTAAGTCAAACCGTCACGCTGAAAATAAATAACTTTACTTGCCCTATAAAATAAAATGATTTAGGGATACTCATAAGTACAATTTAATATTAAGACATTTGAGATCAACCTTAAAATATAGATTAAATATCTAATAATTATACGAGAAAGGAAAACAAAGCAATATGAGCACACAAGGGGAGTTCACAATAAATAAAAAGAATTCTTACTCCGTTTGAAATATTTTAAAACCCTCACCTGGAAACACGGAACGACAAGACACTCCAAGCAATGTCCTGACAAGACAGCCTGAAACTAACAAACGACAAAACCACATAAGACAAGACAGGACAACGACTCACAAAGACTACATTGCAATTAAAACCAATAAACAACATGTATCAAATGAATATACAATTAAAATACAATTAAATCAATTAAACTAAAAATACGAAATTAACAATGATGAACATGCTCAATTGAAATTCTAATTGCATATTCATGCTTATAATATTATAAAGAAGCACTCATGCGATTTTCGAATTTTTCGGACAACATTGAAAAATTGGGGAAAAAGCCCTAAACGAAAAAGGTTCGATTCAAGGTCCGAACAAGATCGGAATTTTGAAAACTTTACCAAATATTCATCCTTGAATCATAAGGAAGCTATAGGCGAAAACGGCTCGATTTTAGGGGGTCGTATGCAAAAAGTCAACTTTTATTTTTGAGCATTTGACCCCATTACCGTGAGCAACTAAGGAAAAAGGCTGGAAAATTGGCTAAGGCATTCACACGGGCTAACGCACGGCCTTGTGCATGGTCTTGAGCACGCAACCAAGACTGTGCAGGCTGAAACAAAGGCACACGGCCTGGTGCACCGGCGTGCGCAAGCCGGTGCAAGGTTAAAGGATTGTGCACGGTCTGGCGCACGGTCTTGAGCAAGACCGTGCGTTGGACCGTGTGGTTCCAACACCCAGGTGCATAAACGCGATTTTTAAGGTTTTCTCGAGAGTTTCATGCAAAAATCAAATATGGGGAATTCCAAGGCTAAAATTAACATGTAAAATTCACACTCATGCATCGTACACATTAGTATCTATCATTTGATCCGAACTACACTAAAAAATGATAAACTATAACCTACGAATCAAGAAATTCATCAAATATTTATTCAATATAAAAACTATAAAAATTGAAAGATTTAATGGATGAAACGAATTGGAGAAAGAAGGTTACCGATAAAGAATCAAATGAGCATCGTAAAACTGGTCTCGGAATTTAAATTGGTCGAGAAACGAATTCGGAATGGAATTTCTTTTCTTCTCCTTCTCTTCTCTCCTTTCTCCTTCTCTTCTCTCTCTCTCTCTCTCGATTGAATATGTAACCAAGAGGGTGCAAGAAGTGTGTTCAAGAGGGTGTGAGTGTGTTCAAGATAGTGTGGGTGTGTTCAAGATAGTGCAAGGGTATTTTAGAAGATTGTAGGTTCGTTTAAATAGATTAGAATAATTCGAGGGTAGAAAATGTAATTATAAAAGGTTAAAGATATTGAAATAATTATAATAAATTAAGATTAACTAACAAAGTTAAATCTTTTCATATAAAATTCAACTAAATGTCGAATAATTATTCCAAGAATTAATTATGGAATTTTCGGGTCGTTACAATACTCCCTCCTTTAAAAGAATCTGTCCTCAGATTCTACTCCGAACCTCGGGGTTTATTAAAGGAAGTATATCACAGCATTTGAAAGAATTCGTCATACAGAAATTGTGCAACTAACACGTAAGCAATTAATTAAAACGAACAATTAACAGTTAAGTTCAAATAAACATTTAACATATAGTTCATACATAATAGTTCAACTGAAATCAAATTACAATTAAAACGAAAATAATGAGAAAATAGAGGAAAAACCAATGCCAACTAAGAATCGGGTGCTCCCGAACTAGGCGGCATGCCAAGACGGCTTAGATAGCGAGCGAGTTGTTCATTGATGGACCTCTCGAGATCGGAAATCTGCTCCCGAATTTCAGCGTGGTTGCGTTGGGTCTCGAGTCTGATTTCTCGAAGTTCAGCCGACTGTTGGTCCAGTCGTTTAGTAGTCTATTCAGCGAAAGTTGTGAAGCGGTTTCCCCAAACCGTCCACCTGTCGGCCTCCCATCGGCTTCGAGTCTCCGACTACGATTGTTGATACCGACTCCATTGTTCCTCACTTAATCTGTCCCATTGAGAGGATCCAGCCTGGTGCTGTGTCGGGTAATCCTCAAAGCTCTGCTGGAATGGAACCTCTTAAGGTTCTAGGAGGATCGGGTACATACGGAACCTGATGAGGAGCGAAGCCCCCTGCTTCGTAAAGTTGTTCCATCATTTGCTCCTCCCTGTCTTGTCGGTCCTCCTCAGGATGACCTCCTATATCAGCATCCTCTTCATCGTTGCCATCGCTCCCGGCGGCGGCTTCCTCGGCCGTCATTGGTACATATCGACCATGTCGCCCTCTAACTTTCCTACAAAGTTTCATTTGGGCGAGTTGCTTGTAAGAAATCATTGAATCCTCGGCTCCTGCCGAGGCCATTCGATCCATGCCGGTCACTCCGGCACACTCTAAGATCGCGGTAATGTAGGACCCAATTCTGATTTCTCCTTTAGGCCGGGTACCTACATATTCTACATATCGAAGGAAAAACATAATGCCGTTGACTGCTTGCCTTCGAACCGCGCAATCAAGGACGTAGAGTTCCTCAATATTAATTGAACCGTAGCTATCTCCTCTAGCAAAAACGGTACATGAGAGGAACCGGTGGAAAGTCCTCAAAGCGGCATCACGAAGGTCGGTTGCCTTCGATTTTCCTTGTTGAAAGGGTCTCCTTGAAGTGGAGACATTTCTCCAAGCTTCGGCTTCGGACCATCCAACTTCATGGCTTATCATACCCCGGATGGGTAGTCCAAAATGCATTGTTAGTTGCCGAAGAGTGAGCTCATAATCTTCATTAAAAGCTCGGAACTCAATCTTGAATGGTAGTTCGGCATCGTCTTCGTGGGGAATTACTTGAAGTGTTGCAATGAATTCGTACACAAGCCGGGGGTACGAATTCCTTCTTATGTCCAAGAATGTGGTCCATCCCACGTCTTCTATGTATCGAGCAATACCGGTGCCAAGTCCCAAATTTCCTAATGCTTCGATGTCGAGAAACTTGGTGGAGAACACCGGGCGTTCGTGCATTCGCCTAAAAATTTTAGCTTGTAAGGAGTTTGAAATATCCACATTGAATGGAAGTGGAGATGGAGGGTCATCTCGTCTCCTCCTTCATCGAGAACCTTCGGCGGCCATGTGAGAATGTTGTTGGAAGCTTGTAGGATTGAATTTGATGAAATTCCTCACTCGGAAATTTTGTCGAACACTTGGCGTGCGTGTATTTTGGGCAGCAATGTGTGTAAGATCGGCTAGGCGGATCGTCCTCAAAACCCAACTAATTGAAATTCGTAATGTAGACTACGTACCTTCCGAAAATTAGGAATATCCAACGGACGGATCGAAAGTTATTGGCTTGCAAAGATTGGGGGATGAAATTGGGGAAAAATTGAGAGGTTTCTGCTGCTGGAAGTGGGGAAAAAAAAGAGGGATGGAGTTTCTGTTCGCGAAAATAGAGTTAAAATGGGCGAAGGGGTACACACGGCCAGACGCACGGGCGTGCGCTGGCCCGTGTGAAGCGGTTCATCCGGTTCAGCGGTTTAACGCTGAACTGGCTTGCACGGGCTTGAGCTGAACCGCACGGTCTTGAGCAAGACCGTGCGTTAGGGCGTGCAAGCACCCCTGGATCGAATAAAAACGCGCAAAAAAACTTCGAAAACACCTCGGATTTAATCCGGAGTTCAATCAAACAATAATTACATAACATCGCACAATTAATAAATTGAATACGAGAAATATGAATGTTATGAAAATGCACGGTACCTTTTATTCCGAGTAATGAAGTCCGTTCTAGTCTCCCATTATTCCTCTTATTCCAGAATTTTTGCTCAAGTCCTTCGATGTTGTAGCTTCTCATTTATTGTACGTCCCCAACACTGTCCCTTCCCGCTTTATTCTCCGGTAGCCTCCCTCTCTGAATTAAGAACCCTGAATCCTCAGAATCATCATCCACTATCCTCTTCCTTAGGTGTCTTCTTATTAGGGCAATTGTCGAGAAGATGTCAGGGGATCCACACAGTAAACACTGTCCTAGTCATTTCCGGCAGTACTCTGCGAGATGATTTGGCTTATGGCAATACGAGCAAAGGATGGTGCTCTCACTGGATCCACTGGTCGTCGCCTCTTTTCTGTGAGAAGTTGTACGAACAGCCACTGGAGTTCTCGATCCATAAGATGGGTTCGGTAAAATGATCGGTCGAGCATTCCTAGCTCTCATTTCAAACTCTGCTTCGGCCCGCAAGGCTCGGCCAACAGCTTCAGCATAAGAACAACAACCAAGACCTATGAGTACTTGGCGAATTTCGTGCCTCAATCCAGATATAAATCTCGCAGCTCTGTTCCTTTGATCTGGCTCCCGATTAGGTGAGTAGTTAGTCAGGTAGGCAAATCTGGCCTCGTATTCTGTCACGCTATCTGCTCCCTGAGCTATTTCCAACTCTCCCGTCGAATACGAGTGTGTTGATCCTGACGTAGTCTGAAGTGGAGGTAGTGGCGGATCTGATCTAGCTTTCTTACGCGGCATACCTGCGTTCACAACTATTTGGCAAAATAGGTGCATGTCTTGTGAGAAATGATGCCAACAATTCATAAACACATAAGCATGCTCAATCACTCAACAAAATCCTACCGACACACACTACGACAGACCAAACCATGTAAGACACGCATAGTGTTCCACGATCGACTCGCGTTACATCTTCCTTAGTACATAAATTTATAAAAGATTGTCAGTCAGTTAATTAAGCCAACCGTAATCGTCTACAATTTTAAGCACCAAGATGAGACAAACACTTGTCAAAACACGAACTCGACACGAACTGACACCAAGCAGACAAACACTCCATGCAAGGCAGACGAGATACTAGAGCTTTCGGTTCCTGTTCGGGAACCTAGGCTCTGATACCACTGACTGTAGCGCCCCTTTCCTTGGCCGGAGAAAGGACACCACATCCGCACCGAGATAAACCCTCAAACGGGGTATAAGTACCCCATTTAAAAATCCATCCCGGCGAACGAAAATCAATCAAGCAAAACTAGCAACAGCAAACGACAGCCCAACAACAACAGCAATAAATAATTAAATAAATCAGAGTTGCGGAAGATAAACGATTATATAAATAACATATAAGCCATCCACGGCCACGTAATTCATACATCATTCTCAATCATAATATAATAATTGCCATTCATGGCCAGTCTAATCTATCCCACATCAGGGGCACGTAAGTACGTAAATATAAAGCATAATTCGGGATACATAATTAAATAAATTCATAACAAGGACACGACTGTTGTTGGGACACTGACAAGATAAGACACACGAGCCATGTAACGACCCGAATATTTGTATTATAATATTAATATATTTACGCGAATTCTTTCTTGCCTAATTTCTCGATCTATCCAATTGGATTAATCAATCTGGTGGAAAAGATTGATTTAACCTATCTTTTAAATGCCCTCAATTTCTTAAATTACATAAATGCCCTTAAAAGCCTAAATGACCATTTTACCCTCCCGAGATATTTTTCTAAATATCTACCTATCTCTCTCATTCTCTCATTTCAAAGAAGAAAGAAAGAAGAAAGAAGAAAGAAAGGAGAAAGAAGGAGAAGAAAGGAGAAAGATCTTCCCGACGCCCTACCGAGCTCGTTTCTCGCCCGATCGACGAGCCGTGAAAACCCGAACGACCCTCACTACATTATCTACCGGTAATCCTTTTTCCCCGTTTCATTCCGTTCGTTAATTCTTGAGTTTTTTCGTGATTTATATATAGAATTTTATATATTAGGATTTTCGTGTTTAGGAAGAATTACTTGACCATTTTACGTGATTCTCGTGTCTATATGTAGCTTATATGATATATATGATTATATGTGAAAATTAGGATGTTTTATGGTGTAGATTAGGAGATATATGAATTTATATTTCGAATTCGCGTGAGAGGTTCGCGATCTGCTGAGTCTGCTGCTCAGTAGATCCACACGGGCGAACGCACGGTCTTGAGCAAGACCGTGCAAGAGCCCGTGCGCTTCACTTTTCAGCCTGCACGGGCTTGAGCCCGTGCACAGGCCCGTGCGCATGGCCGTTTGCACCTGCACGGTCTTGACACCGTGCTCAAGACCGTGCGGGAGGCCGTGCAACCCCTTTTGTGCTTGCACCGGCTTGCCAAGCCCGTGCGTAAGCCCGTGCGTTGGCCGGTGCAACATACTTAGTATATTTCTCCAGCCTTTTCCTTTCTTGCACTTCGGGAATTGGTCAACCCCACTCATTTAAATGTTGACTTTTCTCATACGACCTCCGAATATCAATCCGATTTCACTTATAGCTTCCTCGAGCCTTGGGATTTGATATTCTTCATAATTTACAATTTACCCGACCCTAATTGACCGTCAATTGACACCTTTGCTTGTTTAGGGATTTTATCCCATCTTTCCCGTTTCTTGTCCGATTAATCCTGTATTCGCGAGAGAACGTCCTTATATTATTTTAAGCATGTCTACGTGCCCTAATTGCGTTTAAGCATGCCTTTAGTATTTATTATTTACGTTCTTTCATTATTTAACATTTCATTAATATTCTTTAATTGTCGTACCGTAATTTATATGTTTAATTGATTTACTTTCCACATTGCACCTGTAGCATGAGTGATGTCTATGTGAATTGCCGTGCGTCGTCTGTTGTCTTGTGTCTTGCTTTTAGTATTGTCGGTCTTGTTTTCATCCTCTAGGCCCTGTGTATTACAGGTGGGTCCAACGAGGGAGAAACCTGACTACCGCTTGCTTTCATACTGTCTTGTCGAGCCAGGTAAGGGTTTTAAATTATTTTTAACTGGAGTAAGAACATAGTTTATTTAGGCTTCGAAATAACTTATTTCCCCGCCTTTTCTTATTGCTTGTTGTACTGTCTTTAATATTCCTTACATGCTTAGTCAAACCGTTTGGATAGCAAACCAAAATGATTTGAAATGCTTCCAACTAGAGACAAGTAACTTATTTGTTTTAAAAAGTAACTATTTGATCTCTGAGGCACTTATAAGTAACGTCGTTAGGGACATCCGTCAGTATGCTCCCGAAGCGTACGACGCTTATGAGTATTTCCTAGATCGTTACATCAACTTGTCTCAAAAGCACCTTTTGCCATTCATACTTAACTACTTGCATCATATTTTCGAACGGCCCTTTTGGCCACTTTAACTATCATTGATTTCAAAAGCGAGCCATAGCCTGTTTTATGACTTGGGCCCGGAGTATACAAGAGGTGAGCCTGGGGACGTGCGTCTAGGGCAAATCCCGATGTATACTTCTAGCGTGTTAACTTGGGCCGGCTAGGAGGTTGGCTAGCCTAAGTTGATGCGAACGGTGGTGCTAATCGCGTCTCCTTAAACCCTGTACGGTGGTGCTGATCGCGTCTCCTTAAATCCTGATGGTGGTGCTAATCGCGTCTCCTTAAACCCTGTTTATGAATCTTGGTGATGGAGTACTTGCTTGCATGTTTTTCAATGGGGAGTGATAAGGAGAGGGCCCGTTCTCGCCGGGACACATTATTGCATGATTTATTGCATTTATTGCTTGTCTAATTGATTTATGGCTTTCGTGACAAGTCGAAGCACATTCCGGTTTTCTTCAGTTATCATATGTACTTCCCTATATATATATAAAACCCGGAAGTGTGACTCGTACTTGATACCCTAAGCCTCCTTTATTACTCAACTCATATTCTTTCAATCGGCTTGATACTTCGTGCAAATGTTTTAAAGGATCCGGTTCGTCAACCTTTTATGTTTTTAAATAAGCCGAACCCGAGTGTTGCTTTGTGTCATTTTACAACTTATATTTCGTATTCGTATTTCTTTCTCAAAACGGGCAACACTCACCACTTTTAGTTTTAAAAAGATAAATGACGAACTGTAACCAAAACCCCCTTACTGAGTATCCTTTATACTCACCCCTGCTATTTTGGTTCTTGCTTCAGGTAGACAGGTGGCGGCGTCACCTATCTTGTCAGTCGGCATCAGCAGGTCTAGATAGGCTCAGTCTTTCTGGTTTGTCTTGTCAGTGGTCCCAACAACAGTCGAGTCTTGTTTATTGTATTTATTTACTTTACGTACTTATGTGCCCCTGATGTGGGATAGTTGATGTTATCTAGGATTGCATAGGGTAGACTAGTTGAGCCATGGATGGCACTACGTGTTGTTGTTATGTTGTATTTCGATTTGCACATGTTTAATTGACATTTATGGAATTTGTCTTGTTATTTAAATCGCTTCCGCATTTCTCTGCTCTTCTCTGGTTGTTGTTGGGATGTCATTGCTGTTGCCAAAGGTTCTTGCTTGAGTGCCGTTCGCCGGAGTGGGTTTTTGGGTTGAGGCCCCTCGCCGAAGCTCGGGAATCCGTTTCGGTGCGGATGTGGCGGTCCTTCTTCAGGGGGCGCTACAGTCAGTGGTATCAGAGCCTAGGTTCCCAAAAGGAACCGAAGCTTTGTAATCGCGTCCTGTCTTGTCTCTTGTGTCTGCCCGTTTCGTGTCAATGAGACTTAGAGTTTCCAGTCACAGGTGCTTGAGAACTCCTTAGTATTGAAATTGTGATTGATCTTCTCTTGGAATGGCCAACCAACCGTTTGATCTCTTACAATTGTAGTACTGAGTTGGGATCGAATGCAAGTGGATGTGGAACTCGAGGTAGCGTCTGTCTTGTCTTGTCGTCTTGTCGTGTTCTGCTTGGGTCTTGTCGTGTCTAGGTCGTACGGCTATAGGATCGAGTTTTTCTTGTTCTGTGATTTGTTTCATGCTTAACTTGTCTACATGCTATCCGAATCATATATGTATGCTTTGATTAAATTTTTATATGCCTTACGTGACCATTCCATTAACCGAACATGCATCTTTTTCCTAGTTTATTGAGCGCAGGTACATAATGCCTCATCGAAGACCCCCTACCGCTCCCTTATCTCCGAATTCGATTGCAAGGGAGTTAGTGACAGCGATGAGACAGATTGCTGAGCAAGTGCATCAAGAGAGACAACGACAACAGCAGCATATACCTGCGAGACAAACCGAGGGTCAATCCCTGGATAGATTTCTGCACTACAACCCACCTTGCTTCGTGGGTGAACCAGATGACCTTAAAGCCGAGGCTTGGATAGCCGATCTGGAGCGAATCTTTAGTGTAATACACTGCGGTGACCCCGAGAGGGTCGAGTATGCCATCTTTCTCATGAGAGGACCAGCTGAGGATTGGTGGCGTTACATAGAACAGAGATGGATCGCTGAGAGAATTCCGTACACTTGGTCACGGTTCCTATCCGACTTCCGAGAGAAGTACGTGCCGCAAGTGGTACGTGACAGCCGAGAAAGAGAGTTCATGTCCCTCACCCAAGGAGCTCTCCCTGTTGCACAATACGAGGCACTTTTCAGCCGCCTCATCGTCTATGCTCCTCACATTGCATCTGACGATCGAAGAAGAGCGCGAAAGTTCATCGAGGGACTTCAGCCGGAGATCTTGGAAAGATTAGTAGGATTGGACATTCGAGTTTATCACGAGGCAGTTAACAGAGCTATGAGAGTGGAGTCCGATCTTCAAGAGATGAGACGAGGTATTCCTCACATGAAAGGATCCTCTTTCAACGAGAAGGCAAGAAGAGAACCAGCCGGACCGAGCACTTTTCCGACATCGAGACCACACTACGAGATGCCAAAACCTACCGAACCTGAAGTGAACGAGGACCCCATTCCCTGCGAATACTGTGGGAAGACAAATCATGAGACTGCAAGGTGTAGGAGGAAACTGGGGCGTTGCCTCAGATGTGGGAGTAGCAAGCATCGAGTTCAAGACTGCCCCGACTCAAGCAACCCTCGGGGAAGGAAAAGGGGATCCCGACCATGATACCGACTCGCAGAGGTACATTGCATTATTATAGCATTCATTCATAATATTTTGTTTCGAATGGTAATTGCTTTAAATATGTGTTAAGTGTTTTATAGAATTTACGTGCTTTAACTACTTTCAAAATTCACACTTGCACTGATTGAATGATTAGATGCTAAGATTTATGTGACCTCTGTGTGGATAGCGTGGAATTCGATAAATTCGTTATACGCTATTAGAGAGTGCTAAGGACAAGGAGTTCTTGGCCGACTAGGATCGATTCTGTTGCGAATACGTTATGCGGTTTTGGATGGCACCGACGTTGACAAATCGAGTCTGAAGAAGCATACTTCTGAAGGTATGTCTGAAGATGAATCAACTAGTGAAGAGGATAATGAATTATCTGACGATGATGATTATATGGGAGATAAGCCGACATCGGCTTCTGATGATGACGACTCTGATGTTTCGTATGAAGTCGAGCGAAGAAATGATGAAAATGATGGTTTAATGGAAGGCGGAGAGGAGAAATCATCAAATACCCTTGAAGATGAGAAAACACTCTGTAGAAAGAATAAGAAAGGGTGTGATCTTGAAGAGACAGATTGTGAGAAAGACGAGGAGTACAATAGGAGAAATGATGATGGCGTTACTTCCTGTAAAAGGAACTCTAATCAAGAAACAGGAGAAGGATGTGACAATTGTCATTGGGGATACGAAGAGTACAAGAATCAGTCGGAAGAACGAAATAGATAATGACAGTGATGAAGGACCTTACATTGGGAATTTCTTCTTCGACGTTAGCCTTGTTTAGGGTTTTTGTAATTCCGTCTTTCGCATGACTTTGAATTTTATTTGGAATGTTATTTGCATTTAAATATTTTGTTATGTATGATGTTTTATAATGTATTTTAATTGCTCCTAAATGTTCGTTTTTAATTCGCGTTATTAGAACTCTTAGATTATGCTCCCCTTAACTAACCCCGAAGTCCGGAGGAGAATCTGAGGACAGATTCTCTTGAAGAGGGGAGTATTGTAACGACCCGAATATTTGTATTATAATATTAATATATTTACGCGAATTCTTTCTTGCCTAATTTCTCGATCTATCCAATTGGATTAATCAATCTGGTGGAAAAGATTGATTTAACCTATCTTTTAAATGCCCTCAATTTCTTAAATTACATAAATGCCCTTAAAAGCCTAAATGACCATTTTACCCTCCCGAGATATTTTTCTAAATATCTACCTATCTCTCTCATTCTCTCATTTCAAAGAAGAAAGAAAGAAGAAAGAAGAAAGAAAGGAGAAAGAAGGAGAAGAAAGGAGAAAGATCTTCCCGACGCCCTACCGAGCTCGTTTCTCGCCCGATCGACGAGCCGTGAAAACCCGAACGACCCTCACTACATTATCTACCGGTAATCCTTTTTCCCCGTTTCATTCCGTTCGTTAATTCTTGAGTTTTTTCGTGATTTATATATAGAATTTTATATATTAGGATTTTCGTGTTTAGGAAGAATTACTTGACCATTTTACGTGATTCTCGTGTCTATATGTAGCTTATATGATATATATGATTATATGTGAAAATTAGGATGTTTTATGGTGTAGATTAGGAGATATATGAATTTATATTTCGAATTCGCGTGAGAGGTTCGCGATCTGCTGAGTCTGCTGCTCAGTAGATCCACACGGGCGAACGCACGGTCTTGAGCAAGACCGTGCAAGAGCCCGTGCGCTTCACTTTTCAGCCTGCACGGGCTTGAGCCCGTGCACAGGCCCGTGCGCATGGCCGTTTGCACCTGCACGGTCTTGACACCGTGCTCAAGACCGTGCGGGAGGCCGTGCAACCCCTTTTGTGCTTGCACCGGCTTGCCAAGCCCGTGCGTAAGCCCGTGCGTTGGCCGGTGCAACATACTTAGTATATTTTTCCAGCCTTTTCCTTTCTTGCACTTCGGGAATTGGTCAACCCCACTCATTTAAATGTTGACTTTTCTCATACGACCTCCGAATATCAATCCGATTTCACTTATAGCTTCCTCGAGCCTTGGGATTTGATATTCCTCATAATTTACAATTTACCCGACCCTAATTGACCGTCAATTGACACCTTTGCTTGTTTAGGGATTTTATCCCATCTTTCCCGTTTCTTGTCCGATTAATCCTGTATTCGCGAGAGAACGTCCTTATATTATTTTAAGCATGTCTACGTGCCCTAATTGCGTTTAAGCATGCCTTTAGTATTTATTATTTACGTTCTTTCATTATTTAACATTTCATTAATATTCTTTAATTGTCGTACCGTAATTTATATGTTTAATTGATTTACTTTCCACATTGCACCTGTAGCATGAGTGATGTCTATGTGAATTGCCGTGCGTCGTCTGTTGTCTTGTGTCTTGCTTTTAGTATTGTCGGTCTTGTTTTCATCCTCTAGGCCCTGTGTATTACAGGTGGGTCCAACGAGGGAGAAACCTGACTACCGCTTGCTTTCATACTGTCTTGTCGAGCCAGGTAAGGGTTTTAAATTATTTTTAACTGGAGTAAGAACATAGTTTATTTAGGCTTCGAAATAACTTATTTCCCCGCCTTTTCTTATTGCTTGTTGTACTGTCTTTAATATTCCTTACATGCTTAGTCAAACCGTTTGGATAGCAAACCAAAATGATTTGAAATGCTTCCAACTAGAGACAAGTAACTTATTTGTTTTAAAAAGTAACTATTTGATCTCTGAGGCACTTATAAGTAACGTCGTTAGGGACATCCGTCAGTATGCTCCCGAAGCGTACGACGCTTATGAGTATTTCCTAGATCGTTACATCAACTTGTCTCAAAAGCACCTTTTGCCATTCATACTTAACTACTTGCATCATATTTTCGAACGGCCCTTTTGGCCACTTTAACTATCATTGATTTCAAAAGCGAGCCATAGCCTGTTTTATGACTTGGGCCCGGAGTATACAAGAGGTGAGCCTGGGGACGTGCGTCTAGGGCAAATCCCGATGTATACTTCTAGCGTGTTAACTTGGGCCGGCTAGGAGGTTGGCTAGCCTAAGTTGATGCGAACGGTGGTGCTAATCGCGTCTCCTTAAACCCTGTACGGTGGTGCTGATCGCGTCTCCTTAAATCCTGATGGTGGTGCTAATCGCGTCTCCTTAAACCCTGTTTATGAATCTTGGTGATGGAGTACTTGCTTGCATGTTTTTCAATGGGGAGTGATAAGGAGAGGGCCCGTTCTCGCCGGGACACATTATTGCATGATTTATTGCATTTATTGCTTGTCTAATTGATTTATGGCTTTCGTGACAAGTCGAAGCACATTCCGGTTTTCTTCAGTTATCATATGTACTTCCCTATATATATATAAAACCCGGAAGTGTGACTCGTACTTGATACCCTAAGCCTCCTTTATTACTCAACTCATATTCTTTCAATCGGCTTGATACTTCGTGCAAATGTTTTAAAGGATCCGGTTCGTCAACCTTTTATGTTTTTAAATAAGCCGAACCCGAGTGTTGCTTTGTGTCATTTTACAACTTATATTTCGTATTCGTATTTCTTTCTCAAAACGGGCAACACTCACCACTTTTAGTTTTAAAAAGATAAATGACGAACTGTAACCAAAACCCCCTTACTGAGTATCCTTTATACTCACCCCTGCTATTTTGGTTCTTGCTTCAGGTAGACAGGTGGCGGCGTCACCTATCTTGTCAGTCGGCATCAGCAGGTCTAGATAGGCTCAGTCTTTCTGGTTTGTCTTGTCAGTGGTCCCAACAACAGTCGAGTCTTGTTTATTGTATTTATTTACTTTACGTACTTATGTGCCCCTGATGTGGGATAGTTGATGTTATCTAGGATTGCATAGGGTAGACTAGTTGAGCCATGGATGGCACTACGTGTTGTTGTTATGTTGTATTTCGATTTGCACATGTTTAATTGACATTTATGGAATTTGTCTTGTTATTTAAATCGCTTCCGCATTTCTCTGCTCTTCTCTGGTTGTTGTTGGGATGTCATTGCTGTTGCCAAAGGTTCTTGCTTGAGTGCCGTTCGCCGGAGTGGGTTTTTGGGTTGAGGCCCCTCGCCGAAGCTCGGGAATCCGTTTCGGTGCGGATGTGGCGGTCCTTCTTCAGGGGGCGCTACAAGCCAACCTAGACCTGCTGCTGCCGACTGACATGATAGGTGACAACGCCACCTGTCGACCTGAAGTAAGAATTAAAATAGTGGGGGTGAGTAAAAACACTCAGTGAAGATCAAGAGGGAACAAGTACGAGCCACGTGTCCGGGTTTTAATTATATATATATATGAAGATACATTTGCATAATTGAAGAAAATCCGAATCGTGCTTCGACTTGCATACATGACATTAAATAATGATAAAAATAATTAAAGCAGTAACATGCACGCAATTAATATCCCAGCGAGAAATGGGCCTGTTCCTCCTTATAACCCCCTCAAGTTCTGGTAACTCCATCACCGGTGTCTGACCCCGAATCGCTATTTCAGGCGACTGTGAATTTTAGGAAAACGTGCAACGAATGCAACACCCACCATCACTCCCAACCGTGGCTATCAACTCCTGACGGGTCACGATTGACGCTTATTTTTGGGAGAAGCACCTCGGATTACCCCTAGACGCTCGTCCCCAGGTATAACCTCCGGATACTTTCCCGGGCCCAATTTTGAAATGTCACGAATTTGCTCGCTTTGAAAAACATACATAAATTGAATTTGGGCAAGTTTGAGTGACGACGAAGGGTATAAATCCTAAGTCAAACCGTCACGCTGAAAATAAATAACTTTACTTGCCCTATAAAATAAAATGATTTAGGGATACTCATAAGTACAATTTAATATTAAGACATTTGAGATCAACCTTAAAATATAGATTAAATATCTAATAATTATACGAGAAAGGAAAACAAAGCAATATGAGCACATAAGGGGAGTTCACAATAAATAAAAAGAATTCTTACTCCGTTTGAAATATTTTAAAACCCTCACCTGGAAACACGGAACGACAAGACACTCCAAGCAATGTCCTGACAAGACAGCCTGAAACTAACAAACGAAAAAACCACATAAGACAAGACACGACAACGACTCACAAAGACTACATTGCAATTAAAACCAATAAACAACATGTATCAAATGAATATACAATTAAAATACAATTAAATCAATTAAACTAAAAATACGAAATTAACAATGATGAACATGCTCAATTGAAATTCTAATTGCATATTCATGCTTATAATATTATAAAGAAGCACTCATGCGATTTTCGAATTTTTCGGACAACATTGAAAAATTGGGGAAAAAGCCCTAAACGAAAAAGGTTCGATTCAAGGTCCGAACGAGATCGAAATTTTGAAAACTTTACCAAATATTCATCCTTGAATCATAAGGAAGCTATAGGCGAAAACGGCTCGATTTTAGGGGGTCGTATGCAAAAAGTCAACTTTTATTTTTGATCGTTTGACCCCATTACCGTGAGCAACTAAGGAACAAGGCTAGAAAATTGGCTAAGGCATTCACACGGGCTAACACATGGCCTTGTGCACGGTCTTGAGCACGCAACCAAGACCGTGCAGGCTGAAACAGAGGCACACGGCCTGGTGCACCGGCGTGCGCAAGCCGGTGCAAGGTTAAAGGGTTGTGCACGGTCTGGCGCACGGTCTTGAGCAAGACCGTGCGTTGGACCGTGTGGTTCCAACACCCAGGTGCAGAAATGCAATTTTTAAGGTTTTCTCGAGAGTTTCATGCAAAAATCAAATATGGGGAATTCTAAGGCTAAAATTAACATGTAAAATTCACACTTATGCATCGTACACATTAGTATCTATCATTTGATCCGAACTACACTAAAAATGATAAACTATAACCTACGAATCAAGAAATTCATCAAATATTTATTCAATATAAAAACTATAAAAATTGAAAGATTTAATGGATGAAACGAATTGGAGAAAGAAGGTTACCGATAAAGAATCGAATGAGGATCGTAAAACTGGTCTCGGAATTTAAATTGGTCGAGAAACGAATTCGGAATGGAATTTCTTTTCTTCTCCTTCTCTTCTCTCTTTTCTCCTTCTCTTCTCTCTCTCTCTCTCTCTCGATTGAATATGTAACCAAGAGGGTGCAAGAAGTGTGTTCAAGAGGGTGTGAGTGTGTTCATGATAGTGTGGGTGTGTTCAAGATAGTGCAAGGGTATTTTAGAAGATTGTAGGTTCGTTTAAATAGATTAGAATAATTCGAGGGTAGAAAATGTAATTATAAAAGGTTAAAGATATTGAAATAATTATAATAAATTAACATTAACTAACAAAGTTAAATCTTTTCATATAAAATTCAACTAAATGTCGAATAATTATTCCAAGAATTAATTATGGAATTTTCGGGTCGTTATAGTCAACCTTTTGTGTTTCCAAATAAGCCGAACCCGAGTGTTGCTTTGTGTCATTTTACAACTTATATTTCGTATTCTTATTCTTTCTCAAAACGAGCAACACTCACCACTTTTGGTTTTAAAAAGATAAATGACGAACTGTGATCAAAACCCCCTTACTGAGTATCCTTTATACTCACCCCTGCTATTTTGGTTCTTGCTTCAGGTAGACAGGTGGCGACGTCACCTATCTCGTCAGTCGGCTTCAGCAGGTCTAGATAGGCTCAGTCTTTCTTGTTTGTCTTGTCAGTGGTCCCAACAACCGTCGAGTCTTGTTTATTGTATTTATTTACTTTACGTACTTATGTGCCCCTGATGTGGGATAGTTGACGATATCTAGGATTGCATAGGGTAGACTAGTTGAGCCATGGATGGCACTATCTGTTTATGAACATTCTGTATTCTGATTATAAATGTTTCTTGATATTATGTTAGCCTCGTAGGCATTTATGGAATTTATCTGTTTACTTAAATCGCTTCCGCATTCCTCTGTTCTTTTCTGGTTGTTGTTGGGATGGTTGTCGCTGTTGCCGGTAGTGTTTGCTTGAGTGTCGTTCGCCGGAGTGGGTTTTTAAGTTGAGGCCCCTCGCTGAAGCTCGGGAATCCGTTTCGGTGCGGATGTGGCGTTCCTTCTTCAGGGGGTGCTACATTCACTCTGTTCACTCCTCGTTCCGTTTTCTCATATTTTTCGGTAGTATTGAATATGATTATGATTTTCATGATCTATGAGTTTTACTTGTCCATTTCGTGTAATTCTTGAATCTATGTGTAGATTATATGTTGTAGATGAATATATGTAAGTTTTAGCATGTTTAATTGGGTGGATTTAGCGCTAGGATGGATTGTCTGATGATTTCCCTCTTTGTTCTTCGCGATCTGTTGTTTCTGCTCAAAAATAGAAGCTCACGGTATGTAGCAAACCATGAGCGTATCCCATGATCATGTAAGGTCACGGTATGCTGCAAACCGTGAGCATATCCCATGCGCATGTAAGCTCACGGTATGCTGCAAACCGTGAGCCTATCCCAAGAGCCTGTTTTTTAGCTGTTGCGCAATAAACTTCGATCCCTCATAACTTTCTCGTTTCTTATCGGAATTAGACGAACTTTATATGAAAATTTATCTACTCAGTGAGATGAACACATAGGTACCAATATCTCCTGGATTTGAGTAACAGGGAAGGATCAGTGACGCCTTTTTCCGTTTAGGGCTTTTCACCCATTTTTCCATATGTTATCCGTTTGATCCGGAATTCGCGTGAGAGCTTCTTTATATTATTTTAATCATGTTTAAGTAATCTATTTGCGTTTAAGTATGTCTTTATTATTTAATTATGTTATTTCCTTCTTTATTATAATCGCATCTGCTACTTTTTTATTATTACTTCTTTCTCTATTATAATTGCATTGTTAATTCCTTATTAATATCTCTTAATTGTATATGCCTACATGATTACTTGTATTGACTTTCTTTATAGTCTTTCTAGAATGAGTATTAACTTATATGAATTGTCGTGCATCATTTGTGGTCTCGTGTCTTGTTTTAGTATTGTCGGTCATATTTTCATCCTCTATGCCCTGTGTATTACAGGTGGGAGCAAAGAGGGAGAGACTTGACTACCGCTTTCTTCCTTCTGTCTTGTCGAGCCACATGTAAGGGTTTAAAATATTGTCAACTGGAGTAAGAGCCCTATTATTTGCAAACCAACTTATCCTCCTGCTTTTATTATTGCTTTAATGTTTTCTAGCCCTTTATTGTATCGTAGTAGATATTTATCTATTATCTTTATGATAGTTAATCAAACTGTTTTTAATATCAAATTGTATACGTATGTGTGCTTTTCAAATGTTTCCAACTAGAGGTAAGGGAAAACCTATTTTATTTTGAAAGGCGGACTTTGGTCTTTTGGGCCCGCCAATAACCTTGTCTCGAACGGCCCCTTTGGCCACCGAAATGTAGTATAATGATTGCAAAGCGAGAACTGTACCGATAATGTAATGATTGGGCCTGGAGTTATACAGGAGGTGAGCCTAGAGACGAGCGTCTAGGGCAAATCACGATGTGTGCTTCTTACGTGTTAGCTTAGGCCGGTCAGGAGGTTGGCTAGCCTAAGATAATGCAAAGGTAACATTGTTTTCTACACATGTCCTTAATCGCGTGGTGACGTTGCTTTTAGCACACCTCCAGAAATCGTGTAACGACTTGTGCATATCGATAACGTGGTGGTGGAGTATTTTCTTGTACATGCTTGTTGTGGGAGTTATAAGGAGAGGGCCCGTGCTCGTCGGGACATATAATGAACGAATGAACGATTGATTTACCGCTTTAGTTACGTAGTCGAATTACAATGCCGACCTTTATTACTTATTTTCAACTGATAGAGATGTATATTGTCAACTGTCAACGGACTGTAAATCGACTAAGACTCCGTTTGAATTGATTGGCTTTGTAGCGCACCTTACCGTAGGAAGAAAAAGGACACCACATCCGCACCAAGACGAACTCCTAAACAAGGTAAATGTACCCCATTCAAAAATTCATCCCGGCGAACGGCAAGCACTCGATCAAAACTCCGGCAACAACAATATGACGCCCCAACAACAACAGCAACAACAATCAGAGAAATGCGGAAGCGAATTCAGAATAATAAATCAATGCGTAAAAGCCATCCATGGCAACAGTAATCATAACAAAATGAATCTAAAACAATTATCCATTCAATGCCGTCCATGGCTCAACTATCTATCCCACATCAGGGGCACGTAAGTACAGAAAATAAATCATAATATTAATTAAATACAATAAGCTAAAATAATTCATAAAGTAAAGACTCGACTGTTGTTGGGACACTGACAAAACAAGAGACAAGAGCCGACCTAGACCTGCTGCTGCCGACTGACAAGATAGGTGACACCGCCACCTGTCTACCTGAAGCAAGAACCAAAATAGAAGGGGTGAGTATAAAGGGTACTTAGTAAGGGGGTAATACAATATAGGTATTGATCACAGTTCGTCGTTTATCGATTAAAACCAAAAAGGGGTGAATGTTACTCATTTTGATAAAGATACATACAATAATATAAGTTGTAAAACTATAACACAAAGCAACATTCGGGTTCGGCTTTATTTGAAAACACAAAAGGTTGACGAACCGGATCCTTTGAAAACATTTGCACATAAGGTCAAGCCGATCATTTTGAAATGATATTAGTTGAGTCACGAGGCCGTTACAAGTTCGAAAAGCATGGCATAAATAAGTTGGAAATGATAAGTAAAAACGGCTCGTAATTCAACTAAATAGTTTGAACAATAAAGGAGGCTTAAGTTGGGCAAGTTCGAGTCACGCTTCCGGGTTTTATATATATATAGGGAAATACATATGCTAAATGAAAAAAACCGGAATGTGCTTCGACTTGTAACGAAAGCCATAAACCAATTAGATAAGTAAATAATGCAATAAGTCATGCAATATTGTGTCCCGGCGAGAACGGGCCCTCTCCTTATAACTCCCATTCATGAAAACACGTAGTCAAGTACTCCACCACCGAAAGTCGTGATCCAATCACAATTTAAGGAAACGAGTGGTGCCCCACAACGCTACCGTACACAATTTAAGGAAACGCTCAAGGCACTACCGTCGCATTAACTTAGGTCAGTCAAACCTCCCGACTGGCCTATGTCAATACCTAGAGTACACATCGGGATTTGCCCTAGATGCTCGTCTCTAGGCTCACCTCCTGTATAACTCCTGGGCCCCAAAGTCATAATCCAGTCCATGGCTCGCTTGAAATCAATAACAATTTAGGTGGCCAAAAAGGCCATTTGAAAATAGGGAATCAGGGTGTGGGAGGCCAAAGGGGCCATTCGAGATAAGGTTATATTTGCAAGGTCGAGAGACCAAAGTTCGCATTTAAAACAAATGGGTTTTACTTGCCTCTATTTGAAAATGTTGTAAAATATTATACATATAGGTTTTGCTATTAAAAGGTTTGACTAAGCACATAAGGAAATAGTAAAGGCAGGAACAACAAGCAAGAAGAAAAGGCGGGATAATAATTTATTTCGCAAACCTATATATATCTATGATCTTGCCCCAGTTGAAAACGTTTTAAACCCTTACCTGTAGCTCGAAAAACGAGAAAAGCAAGCAAGCAACATGTATGATTCTCCCTCAGAGATCCCACCTGAAAACACGGGGTCTAGAGGATGAATGACTGACACGAACAAGAAAACAGACACTGACGCTCGGCTATCAAAATACAAACATGCTTAAAGATAATCATTCAATATTTAAACACAAAAGAGCAAGTAGGGGTAAATTGGTCATTTATCCAAAAGCATGCAATAATTAAATAAACGAATAACAATTAAAATTTAATTAATAATAATATTTAAGCATAATCTAACCAGGGGTTAAGCTTGCAATTAAACATCAAACATGTATATTTCATTTAAATCAAAAACAATTAAAGTACAACTTATAGCTTTTCCCAAAAGCTCAAAAGCTAACAAGCTAAGATCGATCCTATCTCTAGCCTAATCGAAGCGAAACCTATCCGTTCGACTACACAAGCATATATCATCAACAATCAACAATTTATACAATTAAGCCAAGCTAGGATCAAGTTATTCATGCTCAAAAGCTATAAGCTATAAGCTATAGTTCAAAATCTACAAATTAACACAATAATACAAAAAATGTGATAAAAGACAAACGAAAAGTCGGATTCGAGTAATACCAGTGCCGTTAGAACCGTTGCATCGAAGGGCACGATCTGTCCGAAGACTCCATCGCTGGATTCCTGCCGAAACAGTGCCAAAATGCCGGAAAACCACCTGCCACCACCGGACTGCCGCCGGGCCACCTCCGATGGTCGAACCCTTATACCGAAATGTTCCTCTCGACGAGCCCGTCACTTCCCTCAAAGCCGTTTCTCAATCGGATCATCCATCGGAATTTAATTTCACTTTGAAGCTCCAAAACCCTAGAATCCAAGAATCGAAATTAACGAAAATTGGCTCAACGAAATACAAAATTGACTTCGAAATCGGCTTACCCATGTCGAGAAGATTGAAATCCATATAATGCCCCTTGAAAATGGTGGCCAGAAAGTCCAGACCACCACGTCGCCGCCGCGGCTCCGCCGCGCACCACCGAAGCTCCACCGTCCCGTCGAGTTAGGGCCTGAGACCGGTGCCAAAAGTTTCATCTCCTCATGGCCATTCCAACCACGGTAGTGTGCCGTCAAGACGCCACCGCATGCCGCCAGAAAAGCTCCATCTCCGCCGCGCCACCTCTTCGTCGATCCGCCGCCGTCCGGCCAAGTCAGGTCGCGGGACTACCGCCAAAAGCTTCCCCTCGTCAAGAGCTTCCATTTCCGACCAAGCCCATGCCGTTTCGTCGCCGTCGCTACTCCAATCGCCGGGAAAATGGTATGGTTGAGTTCATCTCGTCGAGACGGTCGATTCGACATATCACACGCGCGATTCCGAGAAGAAATGAGAAAATCACATTTTTGGGGGGAAAGGGAGCTCGCGGCTGCTATGGTGCGTGAGGTGTTCTTCATTTTTCATTTTGGCCCCAAATCTCCCAATAATTGCATAATATACCCTATCCTCGAACGTGTAAAAGTGCAAAGTGTCGGAATTGGGCGTACTTAGTGTCAAAATGACCGTAATTAAATGCTTAACAAAGATTGAGGTTCGTTTTATTAAAATTCATGAGTTTACGAAAAGTCAATGCCGGGTAGGGTCAAAGTGAAAATAGTTATGGGTCAAAAATGCAATTTCTTGAAAATATGATTTAAGGAATAATATTTAGAATCTTATGAAAATATTTGGAACCTCGATAAAATATGCATTATTACATTGAACCCCAGTCCAATGTACACCGTTAAATTACTAAATTAAATTAAACGAGCTATAAATATAAATTTACCAAATTGACCCTAATTAGTGGCAAAACGATGCAAATTAAATTCTAATTAATGTCTTGGGTTTTAAATGCCAAATCAATAATTTATAAAAATATTTAAAATGCAAGAGTTGGGAAAATGTGCAATTGTGAAAGACGTCGGGACCGTAAACGGTCCGAATTCCGATAAATACGCTAATCTTGAACTTGGAGATTGCGGGTCGTCACAATACTCCCTCCTTCAAAAGAATCTGTCCTCAGATTCTACTTCTCACGTCAAACCGTTCTCTGCCAAATTTCCTCTTTGGTTTCGGTTTCAGGATTCTGTTCGGTCCAACTTAAAACGTCTTCAGTGCGTATACAGACTCCTTGATTCCTGAAAATCTGACATCCATGCTCACTTATGTTCTCAATTCGAGCAATTTCCGAAGTGTTCCTCTTCCAGGTAGATCTGATAAAGTCGACGCTAACCAGATCCGCATATCGAACTTGTAACGACCCAAAATTCCAGAATATATTCTCGGAATAATTATTCCATATTTCGTTGAATTTTATATGAAAAGATTAGCTTCGTTAGCTAATTTTAAGTTATTTTAATTTAATTCCCTATCCTCAACCATTTATAATTACTTTTTCCACCCCTCGAATTTACTCTAATCTCTAAACGAACCCACACCCCCTTGAAACACCTCTGCACCATCTTGGACACACCCACACTACCTTGAACACACTTACACCCCCTTGTGCACACTCTCTTGCACACTCTTGAACACAACTCAAAATCGAGAGAGAGAAGGATTGAAAAGAAGGAGAAAGGAAGAAGAAGAAGGAGAGAAAGAGAAATCCCGTTCCGAATCCGTCGCTCGATCAATCGAAATTCCGAGACCAAATATACGATCCTCATTCAAATATCTACCGGTAATCTTCTTTCCCCATTTCGATTCATCCATTAAATCCTTCGATTTTCTAGTTTTTAAATTGAAATGAATATTTGATAATTTGATGGGTTTGTCGGTTAGAGTTTACCATTTTTAGTGTAGTTCGGATCAAATGATAGCTATTAATGTGTACAATGCATGAATGTGAATTTTATATGTTGATTTTAGCTATAGAATCCACCCTAGTTGATTCTAGGACGAAACCCTCGTGAGAAACCTTAAAATCGCGTTTTCTGCACCTGAAAGATGAACCAAACGGTCCAACGCACGGTTTTGGCAAGACCGTGCACCAGACCGTGTCCACCACCTTGAGCCTGCACCGGCCGGTGCACCCCGGTGCGCAAGCCAGTGCGCCCTTGTTTTAGCTTGCATGGTCTCGAGTGCGTGCTCAAGACCGTGCACAAGGCCGTGCGTTAGCCCGTGCGAATGCCTTAACCAAATTTTCAGCCTTTTTCCTTAGTTGCTCACGGTAATGGGGTCAAATGGCCCAAAATAAAAGTCGACTTTTGGCATACGACCCCCTAAAATTGAGCCGTTTGCACCTATAGCTTCCATATGATTCAAGGATGAATATTTCGTTAAGTTTTCAAAATTCCGACCTCGTTCGGACCTTGAATCGAGCGTTTTTCGTTTAGGGCTTTTTCCCCAATTTTTGAATGTCGTCCGAAAAATCCGAAAATCGCACGATGCTTCTTTATAATATTATATGCATGAATGTGCAATTAGAATTTCAATTGAGCATATTTAGCACCGTTAATTTCGTACATTCCATTTAATCGATTTAATTGCATTTTAATTGTAAATTTAATTGCTACATGACGTTTATTGGTTTTTCATGTGTTGTAGTCTTCATGAGTCGTTGTCGTGTCTTGTCTTATTTGGTTCTTGTCGTCTATTAGTTTCAGGCCGTCTTTTCAAGGCATAGCTTGGGTTGTCTTGTCGTTCCCGTGCTTCCAGGTGAGGGTATTAAAATGCTTTCAAACGGAGTAAGAATTTCTTTTAAATTATTGCGAACTACCCTTATGTGCTCATCTTGCTTTGATTTCCCTTCTCGTATATCTATTAGATATTTAACCTATATTTTCATGATTTTATAATAAATGTTTTGATATTAACTTGTACCTATAAGTATCTCTAAATCATTTTGTTTTCATGAGGCAAGTAAAGCTCTTTCTTTTAAGCATGACGTTTTGACCTCGGTTGGGTCTATGAGGGAAGTCGTTAGGGGAAGACGTTAGTGTTTCCCGACACGTATGAAACTTGTAGTTACCCCCTTTGTCGTCACACACACTTGCCTAAATGCCCTTTTGGCCTTAACTTATAATGTTCTTCAAACGCAAGCAAAAAAGATAATGTATTGTTTTTTTAATGAGGGCCCGGGAGGGTATTCGAGGGTCTCACTTGGGGACGAGCGTCCAGGGTGTTGCCTGAGGTACTTTTCCCAAAATTAAGCGTCAATCGTGGCCCGTCAGGAGTTGATAGCCATGGTTGGGAGCGATGGTGGGCATTGCATTCGTTGCACGTTTTCCTAAAATTCAACAATCGCCCGGGGTCACGCTTCGGGGTCAGACACCGGTGATGGAGCTATTGTAATTGAAGGGGTTATAAGGAGGAACAAGCCCATACTCGCTGGGATATTAATTGCTTGTATTTATCGCTTTAATTCTTTAACGTACTGTTAATTATTGTCGTGTATGCAAGTCGAAGCACGATCCGGATTTTCTTCAATTATGCAACTGTATTTTCCTATATATATAATCCAAACCCGGTAACGTGGCTCGTACTTGTTCCCTCTTTACCATCACTGAGTATCTTTATACTCACCCCCACTATTTTGATTCTTACTTCAGGTCGACAGGTAGCGTTGTCACCTATCTTGTCAGTCGGCAGCAGCAGGTCTAGGTTGGCTCGTATGTCTTGTCTTGTCAGTGTCCCAACAACAGTCGTGTCCTTATTTATGAATTGATTTAATTTATGTATTTCGTATTTTTATTTCCCGTACTTACGTGCCCCTGATGTGGGATAGATTAGACGAGCCATGGATGGCATTTATTAAATGATTATTGAGAATGATGTATGAATTATGTTGCCATGAATGGCTTATAGGACTAATTGTATAATTTGATTTAGCTTCCGCAACTCTGTTATTCTTTTATTGCTGTTGTTGTTGCGGTGTCGTAATGCTGTTGCTGGTATTTGATTGATTGATTTCCGTTCGCCGGGATGGATTTTTAAGTGGGATACTGTAACGCCCCGAAAATCCGAATTATAATCCGGTATGTCCGAATCTAGTATTTGCGCAATTTATTATTTTATTTGATATTTATTATGATATTTTAGAATAATTTCGTAAATGACTGAATTTTGATATTTAAATCACGAGTTGATAATGTGCGTTAAATTATATGAATTTTGACTGTAATTATGTATTATTTGGACAACATGAGTTTTTGAACTTATTTTGTAAATTACGAAAATGCCCTTTCGATTTTCAACCCAAGTCAAATTTTGACTTAAGTCTCTCATCTCTCTCTCTCACCTCATTCACGCTCAACCTCAAAAGAAAAAGAAGGAGAAAAGAAAGAAAAAGAGAAAGGGAAGGAGGAAGCTTCAATCGATCGTGTCGGACTCGTTTCCCAACGGATTTTCGAACCGTTTACGCCTACGAACTCCTCACGATCTCTTCTACGAGTAAGCTTCTCACACCTTTCACGATTAATGCCTCAATTGCTTCGTTTTTCTAGTTTTTCTGAATAGTTGCACATTTAGGTTAAATGTTGATTTTGAATGATTCTATGGACGGATTTACGTGGTTCTTGGTTTTATAGGTAGATTAGATGCTGTATATCATTATATATAAGTCTTAACGTGAGATTTGCATGATTAATTGGGTAAATATCGAATTTTGACTCATTCCCGCGAGTTTTATTCATTTCTGCAAATTTTTTCTGTTCTGAGAATCCGCACGGCCTTGCGCACGGACTTGAGACCATGCGCCAAGACCATGCGTCCATCTTATGCCTGTGCATGGTCTTGTGCACGGCCGTGCACACGCCCGTGCACATGCCGGTGCAAAGTACTTGCACCGGCTTGAGCACGAGTTGAAGCCCGTGCGTCCGCCCGTCCCCGAGACCGTGTGTATGCCTTAGCCAAAATTTCTCCATTTTCAGAATGTTGCTCTCGGCAATGGGAGTCAACGGGCACTTTTAAAAGTTGACTTTCTTCGTTTGACCTCCGATTAGATTCGATTTCACCTATAGGTCCTATAAATCATGAAATACATATTTTAGGAAGTTTGAATTTTTCCGACTTCGTTCAGGCCCCGTTCTTCATGTTTTTCGTTTAGGCATCTTAGGCTATTTTTCAAATGTTGTCCGTTTATTCCGAAACTTGAATGCATGATTCCTTATTGCCTTTTATGCATGATTATGAACTTTTATCGCATTCTAATTTGATTTTCTTATTGAATTAAAGTACCTTGGTAGAATGTGAACCTAAGTGTTATGAATGACTGTTTAACGTATAAGCCGTGCGTCGTCCTTAGTCTTATTTGGTTGTGTCTTGGTATTTTTGCAGACGATACTCCCGTGGAGTAGCGCCGGTTCTTGCTTTTGCTCTTCTTTTTGTATAGCCAACAGGTGAGGCCTTCCATTTCTGATTCCAGTACTATTATGTATATATATATATAAATAAGCCTCTCCCGATATAAGCCATGTTTACATTTTGTTTTCACACCGTTTCTATATATATACTTAGTAAATATTTATGCCTATTATGTTTATTCGATTTATCGAGAATGTTTTGATATGAAAAAGTACTACGTATATTCTTTCAAACGTTTACAGAAGAGACATGTAAAACCTTTTTAATTTCTAAGGCGAACTTTGGCCTTCGGCCTCGCATATGACATGTCTCGAACGGTGTTTTGGCCAACCCGAAATGATTTGAAAAGCGAGTTATGAACTGTATGTATGTATGTTTGGGCCCAGAGTAAGGATGATAGGACGAAGTTGGTAGACGTTGGGTCTACGTCGGAAATCCTATGGTTTCCTCCACCTTTGGGAGCTCGGGGTGAGGCCGGAGTGGTAGCCCTTTGAGTACCTGAGATTATACTGTATGTTATGTGTAGTTCGGATTTAGCAGTCCGTCTACATTGGAGGAATAAGGGTGGTTTCCCGTTTTTATGTTTGGAAATTGGAGTTAAGGGCTCGACTCGCCGAGTCATATGATATGTTATGTTTTATGCTAAATCACCACCCGTTTACGAAAACCTTTCTTTTATGTTGATTTCTTTTAAGTTTAAAAAAAATGGTGATTTATTTCCGTTTTATAATATACATTATTATTCCCTCCTCACTTAGTCGTTTGACTAACCCCCTCTGTTTCACCCCTGTATTGGTTTCAGGATACTAGGCGGGATCTTCGTCATCGTCGTCGCGTCTTAGAGTTACATTCTTTTGCTCATGTATAGCTCTCATTCTGTATGGCTATTATTTATGTTTACGATAGTAGGATTCTATTTATGTAGTATTCGGGATTATATGTTGAACCCGTTATTATTTATTGTCGGGATATTGTATCGACCCCGTTTATTATTCAAGTAATTGAATTTCGTTGGCCTTGGTGGGCCTTAATACTTGTGCAATTATTACGATTTATTGTTTGGTTTAATTTCGCTTCCGCACCTCTGTCAATTTCTTTCGTTTTTGAAAACCCCGCCTAGTCATTGAGTAAATGTGTTCCGTTCGCCGGGTTTCAATTCGGGTCGGATTCCATTTCGGTTCCGGGTCGGGGCTCGGTGCGGGGCGTGCGTTACCCGTTTGGGGCGCCCGCTACAGTTGGTATCAGAGCTTCTTGGTCCAATGGCCTAAGCTCTGAATTGTCGTGTCCGGTTGTGTCTAGGTCGTACGGCTTAGGACTTTTGTGGAATTTGTGCAAATGTGCTAAGTGCTTATGTGAACTCTATCTGAACATTACTTGCCTACGTGTTACAGCTTTTCATAATCGCTTATCATCATGCATGTTTGGTGTTGAATTTGCAGAATGCCTCCTCGCCGTGAACCACCAGGTCCGCCTCCAGGTGTTCCGACACCAGCACAGTTTATGGAAGCCTTAGGGCAGTTTATGGTTAATACCAACCGAGCAACGCCACCACCTGCCCCCGAGACCGAGATGAGCAGGTTCCTTAAACTCCACCCTCCACAGTTTGAGGGTGCACCGGATGATGTTATTGCCGAATCTTCGATAGCGGCAATGGAGAAGAGGTTCAGAGTAATGGAATGTCCGAGATTTTTGGGCCCCTATGAGATTCTGGAGAGAATTGGGAACGCAGCGTACAGGTTAGACTTGCCACCGAGTCTGACAGGGATTCACAACGTTTTTCATGTTTCCCAACTCCGAAAGTACTTCCCGAATGAGTCCGAGATCCTTCCTATTGAGGATATTGAACTAGAACCGGATTTGACCTTTGTTTCGAAGCCGGTGAAGATATTGGATAAGAAGACTCAAACTCTGCGCAACCGAGAGATTTCTCTTGTCAAAGTCCTTTGGAGAAATCAGACAACCGAAGAAGCTACATGGGAAACCGAGGACAAGATGCGCAAGTTTCATCCGGAATTATTTTAGCCGGACGAGTAGAATCTGGGGGCCAGATTCTCTTAAGGAGGGGTGATTGTAACGCCCCGAAAATCCGAATTATTATATGGTATGTCCGAATCGAATATTTGCGCAATTTATTATTTTATTTAATATTTATTATGTAATTTTAGAATTATTTCGTATATGAATGAATTTCTGTATTTAAATTACAAATTGTCAATGTGCGTTTAATAATATGAATTTTGACTGTAATTACATGTTATTTGGACAACGTGAGTTTTCGAACTTATTTTGCAAAATTACGACTTTGCCCCTTTGATTTCTAAACCTTAGTCAAAATTTGACTAAGTCAATCTCTCTCCCTCTCTATTCCATTCACGCACAAACAGAAAAAGGAGAAGAAAGAAAAAGAGAGAAAAAGAGAAGGAAGAAGAAAGAGATTCCAACGATCGTTCCGACTCCATTTCCCGACGGATTTTCGAGCCGTTTACGTCTACGAACTCCCCGCGATCTCTTCTACGAGTAAGCTTCTCACGCCTTTCTCGATTAATGCCTTCATTACTTTGATTTTCGGATTTTTGAATATAGTTGAATAATTTAGGTTTTATATGATTTTGATAGAAATTGTGGATGGATTTTCGTGTTTATCGTTTCTATATGTAGATTATATGTTGTAGATGATGATATGTGAGGATTAGGGTTTTATTTGCATGTTTTAGTGATTAATTGTTGGATTAGGGTTTGATTTTCGCGTATGTTTTTGCTGTCTGCGAGTTTCTGCTCAATTTGGTCGCACACGGCCTGGTGCACACGGCCTGAGGCCGTGTGCATGAGACCGTGCGCGTGGAAGAATTGCACACGGGCTGTGCACATGGCCTTGAGCCCGTGTGCATGAGGCCTTGCGCGTTTCTTGATTGTGCACGGCCTCGGCACACGGCCGTGCACAAGGCCGTGTGGATCCGGTGAACAGCCCCTGAACTTCTGTAAGTCAGGGGCGAATTTGGCCTACGGGTCCCGCTTCGGCTCGTCTTTTCCGAATTCTTTCTTCGCTCGTGTATTCGATATATATGATATAGATATGAATTGCATGATTTATGAATTTACAACATGTTCGGGTATATGAATAGTGCGTTTTAAGTTTTCGTTAAATTTTCTAACTTTTGCATGTGAAGTCCGATTTTCCCGAAATTCGAATGCATACTCCTTTATGATAATTTAAGCATGTCCGTAAAGTTTCGTTGTGTTTGGACTTGATTTACATTTTTTAATGCATGAATTACCCTTTTTTCGTTTGAAAATTTGAACTTAAGTGATTAATTTATTTGTTTAACGTGCTCCTATGTGTTTTAATGTTTTCGTATAAGCCGTGCGTCGTCCTTAGTCTTATTTGGTTGTGTCTTTGTGTTTTGCAGACGATACTCTCGTGGAGTAGCGCATCCGGTCTTGCTTTTGTCTTATTTTGTATAGCCACAGGTGAGGCTTTCCTTTTCTGATTCCAGTATTACTACGTATATATATATAAATAAGCCTCTCCCGATATAAGCCACGTTTATGTTTTGTTTTCACACCGTTTATATATATATCTAATAAATATTTATGATTATTATGTTTATTCGATTTATCGAAAAGGATTTAATATGAAAAAGTACAATGTATAGTCTTCGAAATGTTTACGAAAGAGACATGTAAAATCTTTTGTTTTCTAAGGCGAACTTTGGCCTTCGGTCTCGCATATGACATGTCTCGAACGGTCTTTTGGCCAACCCGAAATGTTTGAAAAGCGAGTTATGAACTATATGCATGATCGTTTGGGCCCGGAGTAAGAGCGATAGGACGAAGTCGGTAGACGTCGGGTCTACGGCGTAAATCCTATAGTTTCCTCCATTTGGGAGCTCGGGGTGAGGCCGGAGTGGCAGCCCTTTGAGTACCTGAGTTACTCTAGTATGTTACGCATAGTTCGGATTTAGCGGTCCGTCTACATTGGAGGAATAAGGGTGGTTTCCCATTTTTATGTTTGGAAATTGGAGATAAGGGCTCGACTCGCCGAGTCATATGATAAGTTATGTTTTATGCTAAATCACCACCCGATTACGAATCTTTTATGTTGATTCCTTTTAAGTTTAAAATTGGTGATTTATTTCCGATTTATAATATACATTATTATTCCCTCCTCACTTAGTCGTTTGACTAACCCCCTCTGTTTTACCCCTGTACTGGTTTCAGGATACTAGGCGGGATCTGCATCGTCGTCATCGCGTCTTAGAGTTGCATTATTTTTGCTCATGTATAACTCTTTCCCGTATGGCTTTTATTTATATGTTTTAGGATTATTAGGGATTTATTACTTTAAGTTGTATTCGGGATTATGTATATATTGAACCCGTTATTATAATTATCGGGATATTGTATCGAACCCGTTTGTTATTTAATTAATGGAATTTCGTTAGCCTTGGTGGGCTTTAATACTTGTGTAATTAATTATGTTTCGTTTATTTCACTTCCGCACTTCTGTCCTTACGTTGTTTTGAAATCCCCGCCTAGTTATTGAGTAAATGCTTGCCGTTCGCCAGGTTTTGGTTCGGGTCGGATCCAATCTCGGTTCCGGGTCGGGACTCGGTGCGGGGCGTGCGTTACCCGTTTAGGGCGCCCGCTACAGTTGGTATCAGAGCTCTTGGTCCAATGGCCGAAGCTCTGAATTGTCGTGTCCAGTTGTGTCTAGGTCGTACGGCTTAGGATTATGTGATTGTGACAACGTGATTATGTGAATTTAACTTCTGTACGTGTTACGGCTTTTCATAATCACTTATCATCATGCATGTTTCGTATTGAATTTGCAGAATGCCTCCTCGTCGTGAACCGCCAGGTCCGCCTCCAGGTGTTCCGACACCAGCACAATTCATGGAAGCCTTAGGGCAGTTTATGTTTCATACCAACAGAGCTACGCCACCACCTGCCCCCGAGAATGATATGGGAAGGTTTCTTAAGCTCAACCCTCCGCAGTTCGAGGGTGCACCTGATGATGTTATCGCCGAGGCTTGGATATCGGCGATGGAAAAGAGATTCCGAGTAATGGAGTGTCCGGATCCTAAGAGGGTCGAGTTAGCAGTGTATCAGATGATAGGAGCTGCTCAGGATTGGTGGGCCCGTATCGAACAGAGATGGCAGCGAGAGCACGTGGTCCCGACTTGGGATCAGTTCTTGGTTGAGTTTCGGGCCAAGTATATTCCGTTGGTGGTCCGACAACGACGTGAGCGAGAGTTCCTGGCTCTCAAGCAGGGTACTTCTACCGTTGACCAGTATGAGGCTCATTTCTCCAGGCTTATCATTCACTGCTCGTATATGGTTGACGACGAATAGAGGAAGACTCGACAGTTCATTGAGGGATTGTCGAATGAGATTCGTATGCATATGCTCGGGAACAGACTCCAGTACTACACCGATGCAGTCGAGACGGCACTTTCTATAGAGTCCGATCTTCGACACATGAGACCGACATTAGCACCTGCCCCTGCAGCCGCCAAGAGTTTTGCTTCTGGTTCGAAGAGGCCATTTATTTCGTCTGGGTCCTCTTTTGGGAAGAAGCCATTCAGGAGCGACTTTCAGCCTGCTCCTCCCCGACCTCAGCTTGCTCCTTCTCGATCTCAGGGATTTCCACGGCCAGTATGTGGATTTTGTCAGGGCCCACATTTAGAGGCCAAGTGTTGGAGGAAGAACGGTCTTTGCTACGGTTGTGGTAGCGCCGATGATCGGATAGGTGAATGCATGAAGAGGAGACCGGTACAACATGGAGCCGCTCAGCCTCAGGCATATGCTCGTGTTTATGCCTTGGAAGGCGATGCAGAGGATGCTGTTGCAGATCCGACTGACGTGGTGGAAGGTACTATATATATAAATGGCATCCCCATACATGCATTATACGACTCGGGTGCTTCACACTCATTTATTGCGCCTGCTGTTTCCTTATCTGTGCATGCTCCTGTTTCCTTGCTTGATTATGTGTTAGTGGTTGGTTCGCCGTTGGGTTCGAAGGTTATTGCGAACGGAGCACTTAAGCGTTGTCCGGTTATCATCGAGGGTATCAAATACCCGGCAGATTTGGTTGAGTTGCCGATGAAGAAATATGGGGTTATTCTCGGAATGGATTGGTTGTACGAGCATCGGGCGAAGGTTGATTGTTTCGAGAAGAAGATTATTCTGGGTTCTAATGAGGTTAAGGGTTTCCGATCAGGAGAAGGTCCGTATATCTCAATGATGGAAGCCAAGAAGCTCGTTCAGAAAGAAGAAGCGACATGCTTTATAGCTTACCTTCTCAACCGCCCGAAAGACCAGACGAAGATCGAAGAAACGCCCGTGGTCAATGAATTCGTCGACGTGTTTCCCGAGAATTTGGAATTCTTGCCACCGGATCGGGATATAGAGTTCGTGATTGATCTAGTTCCGGGAGCCGAGTCTTATTCGAAGTCGTCGTACCGAATGGCTCCTGCCGAGTTGAAAGAATTGAAGAACCAACTCGATGAACTTCTTTCTATTGGATATATCCGACCGAGTGCCTCGCCTTGGGGTGCTCCAGTCTTGTTCGTGAAGAAGAAGGACGGTACACTTCGCATGTGTATCGATTACCGAGAATTGAACAGGATGATAGTGAAGAACAAGTATACTCTACCGCATATCGAGGAATTGTTCGACTTGCTACAAGGATCGAGGGTTTATTCCAAGCTCGACCTCAGACAAGGATATTACCAGCTCCGTATCCGATCAGACGATATCCTGAAGACAGCTTTCAACACCCGATACGGACATTTCGAGTTTGTGGTCATGCCGTTTGGACTCTCGAACGCTCCAGCAGCTTTTATGGACATGATGCATAGAATTTTCCGTCCGTACCTCGATAAGTTTGTCGTTATTTTCATCTACGACATCTTAGTTTCTCGAAGTCCGAAGAAGAACACGCTAAACACCTCCGGATCGTGCTCCAAGCTTTGAGAGAGCACCAATTATTCGCTAAGTTCAGCAAATGTGAATTTTGGATTGACCGAGTGACCTTCCTAGGTCATGTCATATCCGGAACGGGAATCGAGGTAGATCCTTCGAAGATTGAGACAGTGCTGGATTGGGAGAGACCTAAGACTCCTACAGAGATCCGTAGTTTCTTGGGTTTAGCAGGATACTACAGACGTTTTGTCAAGGATTTCTCTAAACTTGCAGGTCCATTAACAGCATTGACAAAGAAGGAAGCTAAGTTTGAGTGGTCAGCCAAATGTGAAGCTAGTTTTCAGGAGCTCAAGAAGAGATTGACCACAACTCCAGTATTGACCCTGCCCGAGGGTTCTGAAGGGTTTGTCGTGTATGCAGATGCGTCACACGAAGGGTTAGGTTGTGTGTTAATGCAGAATGGGAAAGTTATAGCTTATGCATCGAGGAAGCTAAAGTCAGCTGAAGAGAACTATCCCACTCACGACCTTGAGCTAGCCGCCGTGGTATTTACATTATTGAAATGGCGTCATTACCTCTACGGCATCACATTCGACATCTTCACAGATCATAAGAGCCTTCAGTACTTGTTTACTCAGAAGGAATTGAACAAACGACAGCGCCGTTGGATGGAGTTATTTGAGGATTACGATTGCAAGATCCAGTATCATCCCGGAAAGGCGAATGTCGTAGCCGATGCAATAAGCCGGAAGGCAAGCATAGCCCAGCTAGAGGCTAAGTTAGAGGGAGTTCACATCAGTTCCCAGGCCCATGTTCACAGCATATCGATCCAGTCAGAGTTGGGTCGAAAGATTCGAGATGTTCAGGCTACTGATGAGTGGACTCAGAGACAGATAGTTCACATCGCAGCTGATTCTGAGACTCAGTTTGGTGTGGACGACACAGGAATTCTCCGCTACAAGTCCCAGGTTTGTGTTCCGGAGAGTCTGAGGAAAGAGATTCTCGATGAGGCTCACAACACACCTTACACAGTTCATCCAGGTGGAAGTAAGATGTATCGGGATCTAAAAGAATTATTTTGGTGGAGAGGTATGAAGAGAGACGTAGCTGATTACGTCAAGATATGCTCAACTTGTCAGCAGGTTAAAGTTGAACATCAAAGACCGGGAGGTTTGCTTGAGCCACTACCGATTCCTACGTGGAACTGGGAAGGTATTGCCATGGACTTTGTGTCTGGTTTGCCTAAAGTTAGAGGTGGCTACGATAGCATTTGGGTGATTATCGACCGACTGTCCAAGAGTGCTCATTTTCTACCGATCAACATGTCGTACAAAGTGGATAAGTTGGCAGAGATTTATCACCGAGAGATTGTCAAGCTTCATGGAATTCCGACTACGATAGTGCCTGACAGAGACGCTCGATTTACTTCCCGTTTGTGGCAGCAACTTCAAGAACGAATGGGAACGAAGCTGACTTTCAGTACAGCCGCACATCCGCAGACCGATGGTCAGTCAGAGAGGACGATCAGATATCTCTGTGATATGCTTCGAGCTTGTGCCTTGGATTTTCGCAACAATTGGCACGACCAATTGCCTCTGATCGAGTTTGCCTACAATAACAGTCATCAGTCTACGATCGGAATGGCACCTTACGAAGCGTTGTATGGCAGAAAGTGTAGATCCCCGTTGTTTTGGGATCTTGAAGATTGGCGTTGGACGAAAGAAGATAAGGAATGAGGAACTCCTCGAAAGTTTCTCCAAAATGCCATCGACCGTATTCAGATCATTCGGCAGAGAATGAAGGCAGCTCAGGATCGTCAGAAGAGCTATGCCGACACCCGTCGCCGACCGTTGGAATTTGAGGTTGGTGACAAAGTATTCCTCAAAGCTTCTCCTCGAAAGGGTTTCACCCGAATTGGAAAAGGAGGAAAGTTGAGCCCGAGATTTTTGGGAACCTATGAGATTCTGGAAAGAATTGGGAACGCAGCGTACAGATTAGACTTGCCACCGAGTCTGACAGGGATTCACAATGTTTTTCATGTTTCCCAACTCCGAAAGTACATCCCGAATGAGTCCGAGATCTTTCCTGTTGAGGATATTGAACTAGAACCGGATTTGACCTTTGTTTCGAAGCCGGTGAAGATATTGGATAAGAAGACTCAAACTCTGCGCAACCGAGAGATTTCTCTTGTCAAAGTCCTTTGGAGAAATCAGACAACCGAAGAAGCTACATGGGAAACCGAGGACAAGATGCGCAAGTTTCATCCGGAATTATTTTAGCCGGACGAGTAGAATCTGGGGGCCAGATTCTCTTAAGGAGGGGTGATTGTAACGCCCCGAAAATCCGAATTATTATATGGTACGTCCGAATCGAATATTTGCGCAATTTATTATTTTATTTAATATTTATTATGTAATTTTAGAATTATTTCGTATATGAATGAATTTCTGTATTTAAATTACAAATTGTCAATGTGCGTTTAATAATATGAATTATGACTGTAATTACATGTTATTTGGACAACGTGAGTTTTCGAACTTATTTTGCAAAATTAGGACTTTGCCCCTTCGATTTCTAAACCTTAGTCAAAATTTGACTAAGTCAATCTCTCTCCCTCTCTATTCCATTCACGCACAAACAGAAAAAGGAGAAGAAAGAAAAAGAGAAGGAAGAAGAAAGAGATTCAAACGATCGTTCCGACTCCATTTCCCGACGGATTTTCGAGCCGTTTACGTCTACGAACTCCCCGCGATCTCTTCTACGAGTAAGCTTCTCACGCCTTTCTCGATTAATGCCTTCATTGCTTTGATTTTCGGATTTTTGAATATAGTTGAATAATTTAGGTTTTATATGATTTTGATAGAAATTGTGGATGGATTTTCGTGTTTATCGTTTCTATATGTAGATTATATGTTGTAGATGATTATATGTGAGGATTAGGGTTTGATTTGCATGTTTTAGTGATTAATTGTTGGATTAGGGTTGGATTTTCGCGTATGTTTTTGCTGTCTGCGAGTTTCTGCTCAATTTGGTCGCACACGGCCTGAGGCCGTGTGCATGAGACCGTGCGCGTGGAAGAATTGCACACGGGCTGTGCACACGGCCTTGAGGCCGTGTGCATGAGGCCGTGCGCGTTTCTTGATTGTGCACGGCCTTGGCACACGGCCGTGCACAAGGCCGTGTGGATCCGGTGAACAGCCCCTGAACTTCTGTAAGTCAGGGGCGAATTTGGCCTACGGGTCCCGCTTCGGCTCGTCTTTTCCGAATTCTTTCTTCGCTCGTGTATTCGATATATATGATATAGATAGGAATTGCATGATTTATGAATTTACAACATGTTCGGGTATATGAATAGTGCGTTTTAAGTTTTCGTTAAATTTTCTAACTTTTGCATGTGAAGTCCGATTTTCCCGAAATTCGAATGCATACTCCTTTATGATAATTTAAGCATGTCTGTAAAGTTTCGTTGCGTTTGGACTTGATTTACATTTTTTAATGCATGAATTACCCTATTTTCGTTTGAAAATTTGAACTTAAGTGATTAATTTATTTGTTTAACGTGCTCCTATGTGTTTTAATATTTTCGTATAAGCCGTGCGTCGTCCTTAGTCTTATTTGGTTGTGTCTTTGTGTTTTGCAGACGATACTCCCGTGGAGTAGCGCATCCAGTCTTGCTTTTGTCTTATTTTGTATAGCCACAGGTGAGGCTTTCCTTTTCTGATTCCAGTATTACTACTTATATATATATAAATAAGCCTCTCCTGATATAAGCCATGTTTATGTTTTGTTTTCACATCGTTTATATATATATCTAATAAATATTTATGATTATTATGTTTATTCGATTTATCGAAAAGGATTTAATATGAAAAAGTACTATGTATAGTCTTCGAAATGTTTACGAAAGAGACATGTAAAATCTTTTGTTATCTAAGGCGAACTTTGGCCTTCGGTCTCGCATATGACATGTCTAGAACGGTCTTTTGGCCAACCCAAAATGTTTGAAAAGCGAGTTATAAACTGTATGCATGATCGTTTGGGCCCGGAGTAAGAGCGATAGGACGAAGTCGGTAGACGTCGGGTCTACGGCGTAAATCCTATGGTTTCCTCCATTTGGGAGCTCGGGGTGAGGCCGGAGTGGCAGCCCTTTGAGTACCTGAGTTACTCTAGTATGTTACGCGTAGTTCGGATTTAGCGGTCCGTCTACATTGGAGGAATAAGGGTGGTTTCCGGTTTTTATGTTTGGATATTAGAGTTAAGGGCTCGACTCGCCGAGTCATATGATATGTTATATTTTATGTTAACTCACCACCCGATTACGAAAACTTTTCTTTTATGTTGATTTCTTTTAAGTTTAAAAATGGTGATTTATTTCTGATTTATTATATACATTATTATTCCCTCCTCACTTAGTCGTTTGACTAACCCCCTCTGTTTTACCCCTGTACTGGTTTCAGGATACTAGGCGGGATCTGCGTAGTCGTCGTCGCGTCTTAGAGTTGCATTATTTTTGCTCATGTATAACTCTTTCCCGGGTGGCTTTTAATTATATGTTTTAGGATTATTAGGGATTTATTACTTTAAGTTGTATTCGGGATTATGTATATATTGAACCCGTTATTATAATTATCGGGATATTGTATCGAACCCGTTTGTTATTTAATTAATGGAATTTCGTTAGCCTTGGTGGGCTTTAATACTTGTGTAATTAATTATGTTTCGTTTATTTCGCTTCCGCACTTCTGTCCTTTCGTTGTTTTGAAATCCCCGCCTAGTTATTGAGTAAATGCTTGCCGTTCGCCGGGTTTCGATTCGGGTCGGATCCCATCTCGGTTCCGGGTCGGGACTCGGTGCGGGGCGTGCGTTACCCGTTTGGGGCTCCCGCTACAGAGATTGTCAAGCTTCATGGGATTCCGTCTACGATAGTGTCTGACAGAGACGCTCGATTTACTTCTCGCTTATGGCAGCAACTTCAAGAGCGAATGGGAACGAAGCTGACTTTCAGTACAGCCGCACATCCGCAGACAGATGGTCAGTCAGAGAGGATGATCAGATATCTCTGTGATATGCTTCGAGCTTGTGCCTTGGATTTTCGCAACAATTGGCATGACCAATTGCCTTTGATCGAGTTTGCCTACAACAATAGTTATCAATCTTCGATCGAAATGGCACCTTACGAGGATTTGTACGGCAGAAAGTGTAGATCCCCGTTGTTTTGGGATCTCAGGGATTGGCGTTGGACGAAAGACGATAAGGAACGAGGAACTCCTCCAAAGTTTCTCCAAAATGCCATCTATCGTATCCAGATCATTCGGCAGAGAATGAAAGCAGCTCAGGATCGACAGAAGAGCTACGCCGACAACCGTCGCCGACCGTTGGAATTTGAGGTTAGTGACAAAGTATTCCTCAAAGCCTCTCCTCGAAAGGCATTCACCCGAATTGGAAAAGGAGGAAAACTGAGTCCTAGATTTTTGGGTCCCTATGAAATTCTGGAGAGGATTGGGAACGCCACCTACAGGTTAGACTTGCCGCCAAGCCTAACAGAAATTCACAATGTCTTTCATGTTTCTCAACTCCGAAAGTACTTCCCGAATGAGTCAGAGATCCTTCCTGTTGAGGAAATTGAACTAGAGCCGGATTTGACCTTTGTTTCGAAGCCGGTGAAGATATTGGATAAGAAGACACAAGCTCTGCGGAACCGGGAGATTTCTCTTGTCAAAGTTCTTTGGAGAAGTCAGACAACTGAAGGAGCTACATGGGAGACCGAGGACAAAATGCGCAAGTTTCATCCGGAATTATTTCAGTCGGCGAGTAGAATCTGGGGGCCAGATTCTCATAAGGAGGGGTGATTGTAACGCCCCGAAAATCCGAATTATAATCCGGTATGTCCGAATCTAGTATTTGCGCAATTTATTATTTTATTTGATATTTATTATGATATTTTAGAATAATTTCGTAAATGAATGAATTTTGATATTTAAATCACGAGTTGATAATGTGCGTTAAATTATATGAATTTTGACTGTAATTTTGTATTATTTGGACAACATGAGTTTTTGAACTTATTTTGTAAATTACGAAAATGCCCTTTCGATTTTCAACCCAAGTCAAATTTTGACTTATGTCTCTCATCTCTCTCTCTCACCTCATTCACGCTCAACCTCAAAAGAAAAAGAAGGAGAAAAGAAAGAAAAAGAGAAAGGGAAGGAGGAAGCTTCAATCGATCGTGCCGGACTCGTTTCCCAACGGATTTTCGAACCGTTTACGCCTACGAACTCCTCACGATCTCTTCTACGAGTAAGCTTCTCACACCTTTCGTGATTAATGCCTCAATTGCTTCGTTTTTCTAGTTTTTGTGAATAGTTGCACATTTAGGTTAAATGTTAATTTTGAATGATTCTATGGACGGATTTACGTGGTTCTTAGTTTTATAGGTAGATTAGATGTTGTATATCGTTATATATAACTCTTAACGTGAGATTTGCATGATTGATTGGGTAAATATCGAATTTTGACTCATTCCCGCGAGTTTTCTTCATTTCTGCAAATTTCTGCTGTTCTGAGAATCCGCACGGCCTTGCGCACGGTCTTGAGACCATGCGCCAAGACCGTGCGTCCATCTTATGCCTGTGCACGGTCTTGTGCACGGCCGTACACACGCCCGTGCGCATGCCGGTGCAAAGTGCTTGCACCAGCTTGAGCACGAGTTCAAGCCCGTGCGTCCGCCCGTCCCCGAGACCGTGTGTATGCCTTAGCCAAAATTTCTCCATTTTCATAATGTTGCTCTCGGCAATGGGAGTCAACGGGCACTTTTAAAAGTTGACTTTCTTCGTTTGACCTCCGATTAGATCCGATTTCACCTATAGGTCCTATAAATCATGAAATACATATTTTAGGAAGTTTGAATTTTTCCGACTTCGTTCAGGCCCCGTTCTTCGTGTTTTTCGTTTAGGCATCTTAGGCTATTTTTCAAATGTTGTTCGTTTATTCCGAAACTTGAATGCATGATTCCTTATTGCCTTTTATGCATGATTATGAACTTTTACGCATTCTAATTTGATTTTCTTATTGAATTAAAGTACCTTGATAGAATGTGAACCTAAGTGTTATGAATGACTGTTTAACGTGCTTCTATGTGTTTTAATGCTTTCGTATAAGCCGTGCGTCGTCCTTAGTCTTATTTGGTTGTGTCTTGGTATTTTTGCAGACGATACTCCCGTGGAGTAGCGCCGGTTCTTGCTTTTGCTCTTCTTTTTGTATAGCCAACAGGTGAGGCCTTCCGTTTCTGATTCCAGTACTATTATGTATATATATATAAATAAGCCTCTCCCGATATAAGCCATGTTTACATTTTGTTGTCACACCGTTTCTATATATATACTTAGTAAATATTTATGCCTATTATGCTTATTCGATTTATCGAAAATGTTTTGATATGAAAAAGTACTACGTATATTCTTTCAAACGTTTACGGAAGAGACATGTAAAACCTTTTTAATTTCTAAGGCGAACTTTGGCCTTCGGCCTCGCATATGACATGTCTCGAACGGTCTTTTGGCCAACCCGAAATGATTTGAAAAGCGAGTTATGAACTGTATGTATGTATGTTTGGGCCCGGAGTAAGGATGATAGGACGAAGTTGGTAGACGTTGGGTCTACGGCGGAAATCCTATGGTTTCCTCCACCTTTGGGAGCTCGGGGTGAGGCCGGAGTGGCAGCCCTTTGAGTACCTGAGATTATACTGTATGTTATGCGTAGTTCGGATTTAGCGGTCTGTCTACATTGGAGGAATAAGGGTGGTTTCCCGTTTTTATGTTTGGAAATTGGAGTTAAGGGCTAGACTCGCCGAGTCATATGATATGTTATGATTTATGCTAAATCACCACCCGTTTACGAAAACCTTTCTTTTATGTTGATTTCTTTTAAGTTTAAAAAAAATGGTGATTTATTTCCGTTTTATAATATACATTATTATTCCCTCCTCACTTAGTCGTTTGACTAACCCCCTCTGTTTCACCCCTGTATTGGTTTCAGGATACTAGGCGGGATCTTCGTCATCGTCGTCGCGTCTTAGAGTTACATTCTTTTGCTCATGTATAACTCTCATTCTGTATGGCTATTATTTATGTTTACGATAGTAGGATTCTATTTATGTAGTATTCGGGATTATATGTTGAACCCGTTATTATTTATTGTCGGGATATTGTATCGACCCCGTTTATTATTCAAGTAATTGAATTTCGTTGGCCTTGGTGGGCTTTAATACTTGTGCAATTATTATGATTTATTGTTTGGTTTAATTTCGCTTCCGCACCTCTGTCAATTTCTTTCGTTTTTGAAAACCCCGCCTAGTCATTGAGTAAATGTGTGCCGTTCGCCGGGTTTCAATTCGGGTCGGATTCCATTTCGGTTCCGGGTCGGGGCTCGGTGCGGGGCGTGCGTTACCCGTTTGGGGCGCCCGCTACAGATACATTTAACTCGTTTGGGGGTTCGTCTCGGTGCTGATGTGGTGCCCTTTCTCCGCCCACGGAAAGGGGCGCTACAGAACTCGCAACATAATCGCTCCTAGTCGACTAAGAACTCCTTGTCCTTAGCACTTTCTAATAGCGCATAACGAGGCTATCGAATTCTGCGCTAGCTACATAGAGATCATATAAAGCCTAACAACTAATCATTCAATTAGCGCAAGTAAGAATTAAAAGGCAGTTAAAGCACGTAGGTCACATGAAATAATTAACAATTATTTAACGCAATTATACACGTAAGCTCATCCGATCTCTAATGTGGTTTGAATTTCCTCGAAATTCATGATGACTCTGTCTGATCAGAAATTGAATCCTTCAAGGTTTCTGATCCCCGAACTCTATCCCAGCTCGATGTCTGACTCAGATCAACTTCTTTTACCCATTCTTCATTTCACCATTCGGTTGCTCGATGTTTCATTTCCTTCACAAGTTTGCACTGGTGACATCTGTTGGTTTCTGATACGTTCCCTTTACTGCCTCGTAGTCCGATTCCATACTGACTTCATTCCTGCTATCACCTCTGGTTCCACTGTACTCTGTCCGGAATTAGTTCACGTATCTCATCGGATAGTATCTCTAGAGGGGTGAGATACTGATCATATTCCAAAGCTCAATCGAGTTCGGTAGTGACTATGTGTGAGAAACCTTCCACATATATTGTTCATTTGTTGATCTTGATCTGTTCCCACGCTCTGTCTGAAAGTGGAATGTGCATCCTGTCAGGTAGTATCTCTGGGGTAGTGAGATACTAATTACATTCCCAAGCCCGATCAAATCAGTAATAACTCCATCTGCGAGCTACCTTTTACTGACATGGTTCTCTGATTAGACACGAGATATTTCCATGCTCCATCCTCGAAAATAGAATATATGTATCGCGATCCCGATTTCCAAACTCAAATAATTCTTCATCTTCTGAATCTGTTTCGGAATCTGATTGTCGAATGTGCTTCTGAAATCTCGCTATCATCTATCTCGCTGTTCAAGGTAGCTGTCGTCAACTGACTTTATCCTAACGGTGCTGGAAATGGTAACCATTGTCCTCCAGTAACTCTCTTTGACTACCCTCGTACCACGATTAGTACCTCTGAGTTGATCGCGGTAAACAAAAAGCAAAGTCCGAAAAGTCGAACAGTTCATCTGTAGCACTCTGCTGATCCCAGTGCTCCTCGTGTCTGATAGTGTCTTGGTTTGTTTCCGACTCATAGAAGATTTCAATCTCCATGAGTTCTATTCTGTCGTCGTTCTCGAAAATGTCACATCAAGATGATCTGCCTCGACCCTCGGTTGACCCTGAAGATGCTCTGAAACTGGCTGAAGTATATGTTTCCTTTGCTGTCGTACAATGCAAACCCATCGCTCTCGTAGCTTGTCCACACCCGATTACGACCTTGTGCTATCGTGCCGTTCCGTCTGTCAAGTCTGGCTGTTGTCATTGCTTACCCACATTTACGGATGGAGCTCATAGGTTAAAGCGGTACCAACGCTAAAACCCGTAGAGGAACTCACACAAAGTAAAAGAACAATTCGTAATAGCACAAATACATTTAAGACAAGTTACAAGCGATGTTCTAATGCAATCCCTATTATGAGTTGGGTACCTTTCACCAATCCTTTTGAGTGTAGGACCAATCTCTTAAGCTGTATCCACCAAGTTAGCATCCTTCGGTAGGGTCCTATCTCAAAGGAAGACAGTGTTTGATCATCTCTGCATCACAAAGTTTCAATATGCATGTCTGATGAGGTTAGTATGCAACCACACGAGGCATATTAACAAATAAATCGTTATCCTAAAGCCGCACGACCTATACGCCGAAACCAAATAAGACGCAACAAAGAATTCCACGCTTGGCTCGCGTTACGTCTTCCTTAGTACAAAAACTTGCAAAGGATCGCCAGTTGGTTAATTAAGCCAACCGTAATCCTTCACAATTTTAGGCACCCAGAAATGACAAACACTCCTCGAACCACGGATTCGACACGGACTGACATAACCCATGCAGACACTGAAAGCAAGACAAGACTAGATATTAGAGCTTTCTGTAGCGCCCCTTTCCTTGGACGGAGAAAGGACACCACATCCGCACCGAGACGAACTCCCAAACGTGGTTGATGTACCCCATTTAAAAATTCATCCTGGCGAACGGCAAGCACTCAATCTATACCGGCAACAACGTACCTAGTCCAACAACGAAAACCAACAGAGATAACAGAGTGCGGAAGCTATAAATTATATATATCCATTAAACATGCAAAGCCACACGGGGCAACAATTAACATAAATCAATATTCCAACAAATACATAATTAACAAGTCAATGCTCAACAAATATCCATCTCTACTGACAAAACAATTTAATAATAAAAGACAGACTATTGTTGGACACTACTGACAATTACCAAAGGACACGAATACCTACGACCCGCTGTTGCCAACCGACATGAGAGGTGACAACGCCACCTGTCAACCTGAAGTAAGAATCAAAATAGAGGGGGTGAGTATAAAAGATACTCAGTGAGGGTAAAGATGGAACAAGTACGAGCCACGTTTCCGGGTTTGGATTATATATATATAAGAAATTACATTTGCATAATGAAGAAACTCCGGATCGTGCTTCGACTTGCATACCCAACAATAATAAGCAGTAATAATAAAGCATTAATAGAAGCAAGTAATATCCCAACGAGAATGGGCCTGTTCCTCCTTATAACCCCCTCAAGTTCAGTAAACTCCATCACCGGTGTCTGACCCCAAAGGTGCTACCCCGGGCGACTGTTGAATTTTAGGAAAACGTGCAACGAATGCAACGCCCACCATCACTCCCAACCGTGGCTATCAACTCCTGAAGGGCCACGATTAACGCTTAGTTTTGGGAAAAGCACCTCGGATTACATCCTGGACACTCGTCCCCAGATGCAACCTCCGGATACCATCCCGGGCCCATTTTAAATAACAATACATTATCTTTGCTCGCGTTCGAAGAACATTATAAGTTAAGGCCAAAAGGGCATTTAGGCAAGTGTATATGACGACAAAGGGGGTTAATCCTAAGTCAAACCGTCACGAAAAAGGTAAGAGTTTTCTTGCCCTTTGAAAACAAAATGATTTGGATATACCTATAGGTACAAGTTAATATCGAAACATTTGTTATAAAATATATATTAAATATCTAATAGATATACGAGAAAGGAAATCAAAGCAAGATGAGCACATAAGGGTAGTTCGCAATAATTTAAAAGAAATTCTTACTCCGTTTGAAAGCATTTTAAAACCCTCACCTGGAAGCACGAAAACGACAAGACAACCCAAGCTATGCTTTGAAAAGATGGCCTGAAACTAATAGACGACAAGAACCAATTAAGACAAGACACGACAACGACTCACGAAGACTACAACACATAAATAACCAATAATCATCATATAGCAATTAAATTCACAATTAAAATGCAATTAAATCAATTAAATGGAAAATATGCAATTAACGATGCTAAACATTGCGCATTCATGCTTATAATATTATAAAGAAGCACTCATGATGTAGCGCCCCGCTCTACAGCCCCCGAACCTGTACGGATTCCCAAGCCGAGAACGGCGCCTCAACCCGAGAACCCATACAAGCTAACGGGTCAATCCCGACACTTGGCAACAGTGGATCCCCAAATTTAAAACATCTAACCAACTCAGAAGAAACAGCGGAATTAATTTAAATCATATTATCATAAATGCCACTCCGGGGCCAATTCAACTAATAATTATATCAAAAGCCCATTCATGGGCAACATCAAGAAGATAAAAGGAAAGGGGATCAATATCATATCTACATGACAGGACAAAAGGACAACTAACTAGAGAGTTAATAGACAACAAAAGAGACTCGGCAAAACCAAAAAGCCTATCTATGCACTATTGCCAATCCGACACGTGAGACATGTTGGTCTCTCTCTCTACCTGAGGCAAGAACCAATGAAAGAGGGTGAGTCAAAAATACTCAGTGAAGATGTGAGAACAAGTCGAGTCATGCTTCCGGGTTTTATAGAAAATACATATGCGATAAGGAAGAAAACCGGAATATGCTTCGACTTGGATATTCAATTAAAACGATAAAAGCAATAATAATATAAAGCGATAAATAAATATCCCAGCGAGAGTGGGCCTGTTCCTCCTTATTTCTCCACGATACATTATAAAAATCTCCATCGCCGATGTCAAGCTAAGGAGCAACCCGAAGCTCGACTAATGTGAATTTTAGGAAAATGTGCAACGAATGCAACATCCACCGTTGCTCCCAACCGTGGCTATCAACTCCTGACGGGCCACGATTGACGCTTATTTTTGGGAGAAGCACCTCGGATTACACCCTGGACGCTCGTCCCCAGATGCAACCTCCGGATACTTTCCCGGGCCCATTTGAAATAACACTACTTTACTCGCTTTGAAAATAAGATTTGAATGCCAAACGGCAATCTGGGCAAAGGTGACGACGAAGGGAGTAAATCCTAAGTCAAACCGTCACGAAAATAAAGAGTTTTCTTGCCCTTTTTGAAAACAAATCGATTTGGTTTAATATTGTATAATTTTGATATTATAGGATTTTAGGATAAAACATAAAAGTATAAGCTCGAAATATGTAATACAATAATACGGGATTAAGGGGGTTTCGCAAATATACATATATGTTCAAGCCCAGTTAAAAGATTTAAATCCTCACCTGGAATCAAAAATAGAAAGCCTAGCAGCTAGACTCACTGGTCTCCGACGCCCGACTGATCTGAAGACAAGACAGGACCTAGACGAATTAGTAACGACTATAAAAGCGCAAATAAGCAATTATTGGACGAACGGCTAACCAAACATGTTTAAAATCATGCATATGCCAATTATAATATATAAGGAAGCTATCAATGTAATTTCACGAAATTCCGACAAGTTTTCAAAAATGCACATACTTAAAATTATACTATTCACAGCCCGAACGAGGGCGAAATTAAATAAACATTCCAAAATATTAATCTACAAGTTATAACGGTTCTATAGGTGAAAACGGTATAATTTTTGGAGTCCGTATGCGAAAAGTCAACCAAAAATGGTGACCCGAAGACTCAATTGCCGAGAGCAACATTTGAAAAAGGCTGGAAAATATTCTAAGTGTTTCACACCGGCTTGTGCACGGTCTTGAACACGGTGTCAAGACCGTGCACGCACACACGGCCAAACACACGGTATAGGTGCACGGGCTTGAGCCCGTGCAGGCAAAAAGAGTTGCACACGGGCTCCTGCACGGTCTTACTCAAGACCGTGCGTTAGCCCATGTGGTTTAACAGAACACAGCAGAAAGTTACGGGTTTTTACAAAATTCGAACCAAAAATTCATAAAAATCTTATTTATAACTCAAATCAACACTCATAATTTATAACAATCAATAATCATCATCTATTACACATTTACATCCAAAAATATCACGAAATGATCAAGAAACGGGTTCGATCTAATCATTTAACCTAAAAATCCGAATTAATAAAATATTCTCAAAACATCGAAAATTGGTGAAAGAAATTGGGGAAATTGGTACCTAGAGAAAGGTATCGTCGAAAGGATCGTTTAGGTTCGATCGGCGCGAAATTCCACGGAGAAACGAGCTCGGCATGATCGATTAGGGCTTCGGGAGAAATTCTCTTTTTTTCTTCTTCTCTCTCTCTCTCGAATTCGAAATAAGGATCGAATGAAAGTTTTCAAGACTTTTATCAAATATTTCGAAATGTCAAAAAATACGAAGGGTTATTTTAGAAATTTTAGAAAGTCCAATTAAATACACGTCGGGCAAATATATCAATTTAATATCGAACAAATGCAATTAGACAAGGAACTTAAATACGCAATTAATATTATCACATTGGGTCGTATACGAAAATAATATATAATAATTCACATATTACGAGAATTTAGGGTTAAGAAAGATAATTAACGCGGGAAAAATACTCACAATAATTCTCGGATTTCTGGGTCGTTACACATGCGATTTTCGGATTTTTCGGACGACATTCAAAAATTGGGGAAAAAGCCCTAAACGAAAAAGGCTCGATTCAAGGTCCGAACGAGGTCGAAATTTTGAAAACTTTACAAAATATTCATCCTTGAATCATATGGAAGCTATAGGTGAAAACGGCTCGATTTTAGGGGTTCGTATGCAAAAAGTCAACTTTTATTTTTTGCCAATTGACCCCATTACCGTGAGCAACTAAGGAAAAAGGCTGAAAATTTGGTTAAGGCATTCGCACGGCCTAACGCACGGCCTTGTGCACGGTCTTGAGCACACACTCAAGACCGTGCAAGCTGAAACAAGCACGCACGGGCTTGTGCACCGGCGTGCGTAGGCCGGTGCATGATAAAAGTGTTGTGCACGGTCTGGTGCACGGTCTTGCCAAGACTGTGCGTTGGACCGTGTGGTTCTATCTAACAGGTGCAGAAACGCGATTTCAAGGTTTCTCACGAGGGTTTCGTCCTAAAATCAACTAGGGTGGATTCTATGGCTAAAATCAACATATAAAATTCACACTCATGCATTGTATACATTAATAGCTACCATTTGATCCGAACTACACAAAAAATGGTAAACTCTAACCTATAAATTCATCAAATTATCAATTATTCATATCAATATAAAAACTAGAAAATAGAAGGATTTAATGGATGAATCGAAATGGGGAAAGAAGATTACCGGTAGAGAATTGAATGAGGATCGTAGATTTGGTCTCGGAATTTCGATTGATCGAACGACGGATTCGGAACGGAATTTCTCTTTCTCTCCTTCTTCTTCTCTCTTTCTCCTTCTCTTCTCTGCTTCTCTCTCTCTCTCGATTTTTGGTGAGCTCAAGAGTGTGCAAGAGAGTGTGCACAAGAGGGTGTAAGTGTGTTCAAGATAGTGTGGGTGTGTTCAAGATGGTGCAAAGGTGTTTCAAGGGGTGTGGGTTCGTTTAGAGATTAGATTAAATTCGAGGGGTGGAAAATGTAATTATAAATGGTTGAGGATAGGGAATTAAATTAAATAACTTAAAATTAGCTAACGAAGCTAATCTTTTCATATAAAATTCAACGAAATGTCGAATAATTATTCCGAGAATATATTCTGGAATTTTGGGTCGTTACAATACTCCCCCCTTCAAAAGAATCTGTCCTTAGATTCTCCTCCGAACCTCGGGGTTGATTAAGGGAGTATATTATGGCATTTAAAAGTTATTCAAACAAAAATCGCGCAATTAATACACAGGCAATTAATTAAAACGAACAATTAACAGTTAAATTCAATTAAGCATTTAACACATAGTTCATACATAATAGTTCAAATAAAAATCCAATTACAATTAAACGAAAATGACGAGAAATAAAGGAAATTGATGCCGACTAAGAATCGGGTGCTCCAGAACTAGGTGGCATGCCAAGACGACTGAGATAGCTAGCGAGCTGCTCAGTGATGGACCTCTCGAGGTCGGAAATTTGCTCCCGGAGTTCAGTGTGGTTGCGTTGAGCCTCGAGCCTGATCTCCTGCAGGTCGGCCGACTGTTGGTTCAGTCGCTCAGTAGTTTGCTCCGCGAAGCTTGTGAAGCGGTTTCCCCAAACCGTCCACCTATCGGTCTCCCATTGGCTTCGGGTCTCCGACTCAGATTGTTGGTATTGAGTCCACTGCTCCTCACTTAGTCTATCCCATTGTGAGGATCCAGCCTGGTGCTGAGTCGGGTAGTCGTCGAAGCTCGGCTGGAAGTGAGCCTCTTCGGTTCTAGGAGGGTCAGGTACGTAAGGGACCTGTTGAGGATCGAAGCCACCTGCTTCGTATAGTTGTTCTAACATTTGCTCCTCAATTTCTTGTCGATCCCTTTCAGGTTGACCTCCTGCTGGGATGTCCTCTTCGACATCATCGCCACTCTCAGCGGCAGCTTCCTCTGCCGTCATCGGTACATATCTACCGTGTCGCCCTCTAACTTTCCTGCAAAGTTTCATCTGGGCGAGTTTCTTGTAAGAAATTGTCGAATCCTCGGCTCCTGCCGGGGCCATTCGATCCATGCCGGTCACGCCGGCATACTCGAGGATTGCGGTGATGTAGGACCCAATTCTGATTTCTCCCTTTGGTCGGGTGCCTACGTACTCCACATATCGAAGGAAGAACATGATGCCATTAACTGCTTGCCTTCGGACCGCGCAATCCAAGACATAAAGTTCCTCAATGTTGATCGAACCGTAGCTATCTCCTCTAGCAAAGACGGTGCATGAGAGGAATCTATGAAAAGTCCTCAAGGCCGAATCACGGAGGTCGGTTGCCTTTGATTTCCCTTGTTGAAAGGGCCTCCTAGAAGTGGAGACATTTCTCCAAGCCTCGGCCTCAGACCAACCCACTTCTCGGCTTATCATTCCCCGAATGGGTAGCCCAAAATGTACCGTTAATTGTCGGAGGGTGAGCTCATAATCCTCGTTGAAAGCTCGAAACTCTATCTTGAAAGGTAGCTCGGCGTCGTCTTCGTGGGGAATTATTTGAAGCGTTGCAATGAATTCGTATACAAGTCGGGGGTACGAATTCCTTTTCATATCCAAGAACGTGGTCCACCCCACATCTTCAATGTACCGAGCAATACCGTCGCCAAGTCCCAAATTCCCCAATGCTTCTATATCGAGGAACTTGGTAGAGAAAACCAGGCGTTCGTGCATCCGTCTAAAAATCTTGGCTTGGAAAGGATTTGAAATATCCACATTAAATGGAAGTGGGGATGGAGGGTCATCTCGCCTCCTCCTTCGTTGGGAACCTTCGGCGGCCATGAAAGAAGGTTGTTTGAGGATTGTTGGGTTGAATTGGGTGAAATTCCTCACTCGGGAATTTGGTCGAACACTTGACGGGCGAGTATTTTGGGCGGCGATTTGTGTATGATCGGCTCAGCAGATCGTCCCCAAAAACCAACTAATGAAAGAGTGCAATGCCTACTACGTACCTTCAAAAAATTATGAAGATCCACCGGACGGATTGAAAGTTATAGGCTTGCAAAGTGGGGAGGATGAATTTGGGGCAAAAATTGGGGTATTTTTCTGTTGTCGGGCGAGAGAAAAAGCGGATTGGGAGTTTCTGAGCTTCCGACTCTTAGTTGCTATCGTCTATCTTTCCATTTCTCGTTATTTCTCATTTAATTGTAATTTGGCTTTTATTAGGACCTTATTATGTATGAACTACTTGGTACTTGCCTTTTGAAATTAAATGCTAGTTGTTCGTTTTGAATTAATTGTTTATGTGGTATTTGCTCGATTATGCATCACGAATGTATTATTGTCTACAAGTTCATTGCCACACTTCAATTGCTCCCACATCAAGACGACCCCTACCCTCCAAGATAGAATTCCGAGCATTCAACGAAGAGTACGAGCTCACACTATGCCAAATGACAACACACTTCGGACTACCCATTGATGGGATGATGAGTCGAGAGATTGGTTGGTCCGAAGGCTTATTTCGCTTCGAGAATTGGTAAATTATCCCAAAAATAAAAGTTGACTTTTTGCATACGACCTCCTAAAATTGAGCCAATTTCACATATAGCTTCCATATGATTCAAGGATTAATATTTTCCGAAGTTTTCGAAATTTTGACCTCGTTCGGGCCTCGAATAGTACCTTTTTCATTTAGGACTTTTTCCCCAATTTTTGAATGTTGTCCGAATGATCCGAAAATTGCATGAGTGCTTCTTTACATTATATTATGCATGAGTGTGAAGTTATAATTTCAATTGAGCATGTTTAACATCTTTAATTTTGTATATTTCGTTTAATGGATCCAATTGCATTTAATTGAAATTCTTGATGACTATGTGTTTTAATTGGTCCTTCATGAATCGAACGTTCTATGAGTCGTGCGTCGCGTCTTGTCTTGATTTGGTTTGTCATCTGTTAGTTTCAGGTCATTCTCTCGAGGATTGCTTGAGTTGCCTTGTCTTTCCCGTGCTTCCAGGTGAGGGTTTTAAAATGCTTTTCACTGGAGTAAGAATCCCTTTTATTCATTGCGAAATAACTACCCGTACGTGCTTATATGGATTTTTTTTCTCATTCTCGTATATCCTATTAGGATTTGAGATCAATAACAGTTTGGGTGGCCAAAGGGGTCATTCGAAAAGATGATGCAAGCAGTTATAAGTTGGTTGCCCAAAAGGGGCGGTTCGAGACAAGCGATGTAACGGTTGGGGAGGCAACCGGGTATTCCATCGTTAGGAAGGATCCGCCCTAACGACTTCACTCAACGAGAAGGGTCCCCAACTAGGAATGCAAGCACTCCCGTTAAAGTTACGTTTAAAAAAAAATGGTTTAACTGTCTTTAGTTGAAAACAGTATCCTACATCAGGGGCACGTAAGTACAGAAAGTAAATCATAATTTAAATACAATAAATCAAATCAATTCAAAAAGTAAAGACTCGACTATTGTTGGGACACTGACAAGACGATAATACATGAGCCAACCTAGACCTGCTGGTGCCAACTGACAAGATAGGAATGTTGCTTTGTGTTATAATTTTACAACTTATATTATTGTTTATACCTTTATCAAAACGAGCAACATTCACCTATTTTGGTTTTAAACGAAAAATGACGAACTATGATCAATACCTATATTGTATTACCCCTCCTTACTGAGTATCCTTTATACTCACCCCTTCTATATTTTGGTTCTTGCTTCAGGTAGACAGGTGGCGGTATCACCTATCTTGTCAGTCGGCAGCAGCAGGTCTAGGTCGGCTCTTGTCTATCGTCTTGTCAGTGTCCCAACAACGGTCGAGCCTTTACTTTCTGAATTGATTTAATTTATTGTATTTAATATTATGATTTACTTTATGTACTTACGTGCCCCTAATGTGGGATAGTTAGTTGAGCCATGGACCATTTCCGACCTTGAAAGGTCCATTCCTGAGCAGCTCGCTAACTACATGAGTCACCTTGGCAAGCCACCTAGTTCCGTAAGTTTCTGTCCGTGAACTGATGTTTTAAATGGTGAAGGGGCACACACGGCCTGACGCACGGGCGTGCGCTGGCCCGTGTGGAGCGGTTCGGCCGGTTCAGCGGTTTAACGCTGAACTGGTCTGCACGGTCTTGAGCTGGGCCGCACGGTCTTGATCAAGACTGTGTGTTGGGGCGTGCAAGCACCCCTGAATCGAATTAAAATGCGCGAAAATTACTAAAATACCCCGGATTTAATCCGGAGTTCAACCAAACAATAATTACATAATATCGCGCACTTAATAAATTGAAAGACGAGAAAGTATGAATGTTATGAATATGCACGGTACCTTTATTCCAAGAGACGAAGTCCGGTCTAGCCAAATATATTATTTTTTTTTTTTCATCCTTCGATCCCTCGATCTCGGTAGTTCCTTGACTCCTTCAATTACTCTTTTTCTTGTTGGGGCATTGGTCGACGATGTGATTGGAGGCACAGCCCAAGTCTCTTCCTACACCTCTCGGCGACATGGTTCGGCTTCCGGCAATGAGTGTAGAGGATGATACTCCCGCTGGACCCGCTAGTCGTGGTTCCTTCGTTGTGAGCAGTCGTACGGACAACCACTGGAGTTACAGATTCATGTGGTCGGTTCTCTGAGGTAATCAATCGAGCATCCCTAGCTCTCATTTCAAATTCTGCTTCGGCTCGCAAAGCTCGGCCGACAGCCTCTGCATAAAAACAGCGGTCGAGTCCTATGAGCACTTGGCGGATTTCGTGCCTCAACCCGCATATAAATCTGGCGGCTCTGTACCTTTGGTCTGGCTCCCGGTTAGGAGAGTAGTTAGTCATGTAGGCAAATTTGGCCTCGTATTCTGTCACGCTCTCTCCTCCCTGAGCTATTTCTATCTCTCCCGTTGGATACGGGTACGATGATCCTGGCGTAGTCTGGAGTGGGGGCAGTGACGGATCTGATCGAGCTTTCTTGCGCGGCATACCTGCGTTCACAACTATTTGGCAAAATAGGTGCATGTCTTGTGAGAAATGATGCCAATAATTTGTAAACACATAAAGCATGCTCAACACCCAATGAAAATCCTATCGACACACACTACGACAAACCAAACCAAGTAAAACACGCAAAGAGTTCCACAATCGACTCGCGTTGTATCTTCCTTAGTACAAAAATTCATAAAAGATTGCCAGTCGGTTAATTAAGCCAACCGTAATCGTCTACAATTTTAAGCACCAAGATAAGACGAACACTCGTCAAAACACGAACTCGACACAAACTGACACAATTCAAATTACACAAAAGACAAGACAGATGAGATACTAGAGCTTTCGGTTCCTTTTCGGGAACCTAGGCTCTGATACCACTAACTGTAGCGCCCCTTTCCTTGGACGGAGAAAGGACACCACATCCGCACCGAGACGAACTCCCAAACGTGGTAGATGTACCCCATTTAAAAATTCATCCCAGCGAACGGCAAGCACTCAATCTATACCGGCAACAACGTACCTAGTCCAACAACGAAAACCAACAGAGATAACAGAGTGCGGAAGCTATAAATTATATATATCCATTAAACATGCAAAGCCACACAGGGCAACAATTAACATAAATCAATATTCCAACAAATACATAATTAACAAGTCAATGCTCAACAAATATCCATCTCTACTGACAAAATAATTTAATAATAAAAGACAGACTGTTGTTGGACACTACTGACAATTACCAAAGGACACGACTACCAAGACCTACGACCTGCTGTTGCCAACCGACATGAGAGGTGACAACGCCACCTGTCAACCTGAAGTAAGAATCAAAATAGAGGGGGTGAGTATAAAAGATACTCAGTGAGGGTAAAGATGGAACAAGTACGAGCCACGTTTCCGGGTTTGGATTATATATATATAAGAAATTACATTTGCATAATGAAGAAAATCCGGATCGTGCTTCGACTTGCATACCCAACAATAATAAGCAGTAATAATGAAGCATTAATAGAAGCAAGTAATATCCCAACGAGAATGGGCATGTTCCTCCTTATAACCCCCTCAAGTTCAGTAAACTCCATCACCGGTGTCTGACCCCAAAGGTGCTACCCCGGGCGACTGTTGAATTTTAGAAAAACGTGCAACGAATGCAACGCCCACCATCACTTCCAACCGTGGCTATCAACTCCTGACGGGCCACGATTGACGCTTAGTTTTGGGAAAAGCACCTCGGATTACATCCTGGACACTCGTCCCCAGATGCAACCTCCGGATACCATCCCGGGCCCATTTTAAATAACAATACATTATCTTTGCTCGCGTTCGAAGAACATTATAAGTTAAGGCCAAAAGGGCATTTAGGCAAGTGTATATGACGACAAAGGGGGTTAATCCTAAGTCAAACCGTCACGAAAAAGGAAAGAGTTTTCCTGCCCTTTGAAAACAAAATGATTTGGATATACCTATAGGTACAAGTTAATATCTAAACATTTGTTATAAAATATATATTAAATATCTAATAGATATACGAGAAAGGAAATCAAAGCAAGATGAGCACATAAGGGTAGTTCGCAATAATTTAAAAGAAATTCTTACTCCGTTTGAAAGCATTTTAAAACCCTCACCTGGAAGCACGAAAACGACAAGACAACCCAAGCTATGCTTTGAAAAGATGGCCTGAAACTAATAGACGACAAGAACCAATTAAGACAAGACACGACAACGACTCACGAAGACTACAACACATGAATAACCAATAATCATCATATAGCAATTAAATTCACAATTAAAATGAAATTAAATCAATTAAATGGAAAATATGCAATTAACGATGCTAAACATGCTCAATTGAAATTCTAATTGCGCATTCATGCTTATAATATTATAAAGAAGCACTCATGCGATTTTTGGATTTTTCGGACGACATTCAAAAATTAGGGAAAAAGCCCTAAACGAAAAAGACTCGATTCAAGGTCCGAACGAGGTCGAAATTTTGAAAACTTTACAAAATATTCATCCTTGAATCATATGGAAGCTATAGGTGAAAACGGCTTGATTTTAGGGGGTCGTACGCAAAAAGTCAACTTTTATTTTTGGCCAATTGACCCCATTACCGTGAGCAACTAAGGAAAAGGGCTGAAAATTTGGTTAAGGCATTCGCACGGCCTAACGCACGGCCTTGTGCACGGTCTTGAGCACACACTCAAGACCGTGCAAGCTGAAACAAGCACGCACGCGCTTGTGCACCGGCGTGCGCAGGCCGGTGCATGATAAAAGTGTTGTGCACGGTCTGGCGCACGGTCTTGCCAAGACCGTGCGTTGGACCGTGTGGTTCTATCTAACAGGTGCAGAAACGCGATTTCAAGGTTTCTCATGAGGGTTTCGTCCTAAAATCAACTAGGGTGGATTCTATAGCTAAAATCAACATATAAAATTCACACTCATGCATTGTATACATTAATAGCAACTATTTGATCCGAACTACACAAAAAATGGTAAACTCTAACCTATAAATTCATCAAATTATCAATTATTCATATCAATATAAAAACTAGAAAATAGAAGGATTTAATGGGTGAATCGAAATGGGGAAAGAAGATTACCGGTAGAGAATTGAATGAGATTCGTAGATTTGGTCTCGGAATTTCGATTGATCGAACGACGGATTCGGAACGGAATTTCTCTTTCTCTCCTTCTTCTTCTCCCTTTCTCCTTCTCTTCTCTCCTTCTCTCTCTCTCTCGATTTTTGGTGTGCTCAAGAGTGTGCAAGAGAGTGTGCACAAGAGGGTGTAAGTGTGTTCAAGATAGTGTGGGTGTGTTCCAGATGGTGCAAAGGTGTTTCAAGGGGTGTGGGTTCGTTTAGAGATTAGATTAAATTCGAGGGGTGGAAAATGTAATTATAAATGGTTGAGGATAGGGAATTAAATTAAATAACTTAAAATTAGCTAACGAAGCTAATCTTTTCATATAAAATTCAAAGAAATGTCGAATAATTATTCCGAGAATATATTCTGGAATTTTGGGTCGTTACAATACTCCCCCCTTCAAAAGAATCTGTCTTCAGATTCTCCTCCGAACCTCAGGGTTGATTAAGGGAGTATATTTGCGAGGTCGAGAGACCAAAGTTCGCATTTAAAACAAATGGATTTTCCTTGCGTCTATTTGAAAATGTTGTAAAATATTATACATATAGGTTTTGCTATTAAAAGGTTTGACTAAGCACATAAGGAAATAGTAAAGGCAGGAACAACAAGCAAGAAGAAAAGGCGGGATAATAATTTATTTCGCAAACCTATATATATCTATAATCTTGCCCCAGTTGAAAATGTTTTAAACCCTTACCTGTAGCTCGACAAACGAGAAAAGCAAGCAAGCAACATGTATGATTCTCCCTCAGAGATCCCACCTGAAAACACGGGGTCTAGAGGATGAATGACTAACACGAACAAGAAAAGAGACACTGACGCTCGGCTATCAAAATACGAACATGCTTAAAGATAATCATTCAATATTTAAACACAAAAGAGCAAGTAGGGGTAAATTGGTCATTTATCCAAAAGCATGCAATAATTAAATAAACTAATAACAATTAACATTGAATTAATAATAATATTTAAGCATAATCTAACCAGGGGTTAAGCTTGCAATTAAACATCAAACATGTATATTTCATTTAAATAAAAAACAATTAAAGTACAACTTATACCTTAATTAAAGTAAAACTTATAGCTTTTCCCAAAAGCTCGAAAGCTAACAAGCTAAGATCGATCCTATCTCTAGCCTAATCGAACCGAAACCTATTTGTTCGACTACACAAGCATATATCATCAACAATCAACAATTTATACAATTAAGCCAAGCTAGGATCAAGTTATTCATGCTCAAAAGCTATAAGCTATAAGCTATAGTTCAAAAGCTACAAATTAACACAATAATACGAAAAATGTGATAAAAGACAAACGAAAAGTGGGATTGGAGTAATATCAGCGCCGTTAGAACTGTTGCGTCGAGGGGCACGATCTGTCCGAAGACTCCATCGCCGGATTCCCGTCGGAACAGTGCCAAAACGCCGGAAAACCACCTGCCACCGCCGGACCGCCGCCGGGCCACCTCCGATGGTCGAACCCTTATACCGAAATGTTCCTCTCGACGAGCCCGTCACTTCCCTCAAAGCCGTTTCTCAATCGGATCATCCATCAGAATTTAATTTCACTTTGAAGCTCCAAAATCCTAGAATCCAAGAATCGAAATTAACGAAAATCGGCTCAACGAAATACGAAATTGACTTTGAAATCGGCTTACCCATGTCGAGAAGATTGAAATCCATATAAAGCCCCTTGAAAATGGTGGTCGAAATGTCCAGACCACCACGTCGCCGCCGCGGCTCCGCCACGCGCCACCGGAGCTCCGCCTTCCCGTCGAGTTAGGGCCTGAGACCGGTGCCAAAAGTTTCATCTCCTCATGGCTGTTCCAACCACGGTGGTGTGCCGTCGAGACAACGCCGCATGCCACCGGAAAAGCTCTATCTCCGCCGCGCCACCTCTTCGTCGATCCGCCGTCGTCCGGCCAAGTCAGGTCGCGGTACCACCGCCAAAAGCTTCCCTTCGTCAAGAGCTTCCATTTCCGACCAAGCCCATGTCGTGCCGTCGCCGGAAACATCACCGACGAGAAGCTCCAAGCCGCGCCACCTTAGTGCCACCATTGCGTCGCCATCGCTGCTCTAATCACCAGGAAAATGGTATGGTTGAGTTCGTCTCGTCGAGACGGTCGATTTGACATATCATACGCGCGATTCCGAGAAGAAATGAGAAAATCACATTTTTGGGGGGAGAGGGAGCTCGTGGTTGCTGTTGTGCATGAGGTGTTCTTCATTTTTCATTTTGGCCCCAAATCTCCTAATAATTGCATAATATACCCTATCCTCGAAAAACGTGTAAAAGTGCAAAGTGTCGGAATTAGGCGTACTTAGTATCAAAATGACCGTAATTAAATGCTTAACAAAGATTGAGGTTCGTTTTATAAAAATTTATGAGTTTATGAAAAGTCAATGCCGGGTAGGGTCAAAGTGTAAATAGTTTTGGGTCAAAAATGCAATTTCTTGAAAATATGATTTAAGGAATAATATTTAGAATCTTATGAAAATATTTGGAACCTCGATAAAATATGCATTATTACATTGAACCCCAGTCCAATGTACACCGTTAAATTACTAAATTAAATTAAACGAGCTATAAATATAAATTTACCAAATTGACCCTAATTAGTGGCAAAATGATGCAAATTAAATTCTAATTAATGCCTTGGGTTTTAAATGCCAAATCAATAATTTATAAAAATATTTAAATGCAAGAGTTGGGAAAATGTGCAATTGTGAAAGATGTCGGGACCGTAAACGGTCTGAATTCCGATAAATGCGCTAATCTTGAACTTGGAGATTGCGGGTCGTTACAGGCTTAATTATGTGCCAAAACAATTTCAAATGATCCGTTCGTCAAACTTTGATTGTTTTAAAATAAGCCGAACCTGAGTGTTGCTTGGTCATACAATTTTACAACTTATATTCTTTATATTTTTTCTTAAAACAAGCAACATTCACCATTTTGGTTTTGAACGATAAACGACGAACTGTGATCAATATATATTATATAGCCCCCTTACTGAGTATCATTTATACTCACCCCTGCTTCTTTGGTTCTGTAACGACCCAAAATTCCGGAATATATTTTCTGAATAATTATTCGACACCTCGTTGGATTCTAAATGAAAAGATTAGCTTCGTTAGCTAATTTTAATTTATTCTAATTTATTTCCATATTCTCAACCATTTATAATTACCTTTTCTACCCCTCGAATTTATTTTAATCTCAAACGAACCCACACCCCTTAAACACACTTGCACCCTCTTGGACACATTTGCACCATCTTGAACACACCTACACCCCCTTGTGCACACTCTCTTGCACACTCTTGCTCACACCCCAAAATCGAGAGAGAGAAAGAGAGAAGAGAAGGAGAAAGGAAGAAGAAGAAGAAAGGAGAAGGAGAAATCTCGTCCCGAATCCGTCGCTCGACCAATCGAGATTCTGAGACCAACTATACAATCCTCGTTCGATTCTCTACCGGTAACCTTCTTTCCCCATTTCGTTTCATCCATTAAATCCTTCATTTCGTTAGTATTTGTTAAGTTTGAATATTTGAATATTTGATGGGTTTGTAGGTTAGAGTTTACCATTTTTAGTGTAGTTCGGATCAAATGGTAGCTATTAATGTGTACAATGCATGAGTGTGAATTTTTTGTGATGATTTTAGCTATACAATCCGGCCTAGTTGATTTTAGGACGAAACCCTCGTGAGAAAACCTTAAATCGCGTTTTTCTGCACCTATAAGTTGAACCACACGGCCCAACGCACGGTCTTGGCAAGACCGTGCGCTAGGCCGTGCACCACCCTTTATGCCTGCACCGGCCTGAGCACCTCGGTGCGCAAGCCAGTGCGCCCTTGTTTTAGCTTGCACGATCTTGAGTGCATGCTCAAGACCGTGCGCCAGGCCGTGCGTTAGCCCGTGGGAATGCCTTAACCAAATTTTCAGCCTTTTTCCTTAGTTGCTCACGGTAATGGGGTCAATTGGCAAAAAATAAAAGTTGACTTTTTGCATACAACCCCCTAAAATTGAGCCGTTTTCACCTATAGTGTAGCGCCCCATTCCTTGGCCGGAGAAAGGACACCACATCCGCACCGAGACAAACCCTCAAACGAGGTATAAGTACCCCATATAAAAATCCATCCCGGCGAACGGCAATCAATCAAGCAAAACTAGCAACAGCAAACGACAGCCCAACAGCAACAGCAATAAATAATTAAATAAATCAGAGTTGCGGAAGATAAACAATTATAAAAATAACATATAAGCCATCCATGGCCACGTAATTCATACATCATTCTCAATCATAATATAGTAATTGCCATTCATGGCCAGTCTAATCTATCCCACATCAGGGGCACGTAAGTACGTAAATATAAAGCATAACTCTGGATACATAATTAAATAAATTCATAACAAGGACACGACTGTTGTTGGGACACTGACAAGACAAGACACACGAGCCAACCTAGACCTGCTGCTGCCGACTGACATGATAGGTGACAACGCCACCTGTCGACCTGAAGTAAGAATTAAAATAGTGGGGGTGAGTAAAAACACTCGGTGAAGGTCAAGGGGGAACAAGTACGAGCCACGTGTCCGGGTTTTAATTATATATATATGAAAATACATTTGCATAATTGAAGAAAATCTGGATCGTGCTTCGACTTGCATACATAACATTAAATAATAATAATAAATAATTAAAGCAGTAACATGCACGCAATTAATATCCCAGCGAGAAATGGGCCTGTTCCTCCTTATAACCCCTTCAAGTTCTGGTACTCCATCACCGGTGTCTGACCCCGAATCGCTATTTCGGGCGACTGTGAATTTTAGGAAAACGTGCAACGAATGCAACGCCCACCATCACTCCCAACCGTGGCTATCAACTCCTGACGGGCCACGATTGACGCTTAATTTTTGGGAGAAGCACCTCGGATTACCCCTAGACGCTCGTCCCCAGGTATAACCTCCGGATACTTTCCCGGGCCCAATTTTGAAATGTCACGAATTTGCTCGCTTTGAAAAACATACATAAATTGAATTTGGGCAAGTTTGAGTGACGACGAAGGGTATAAAACCTAAGTCAAACCGTCACGCTTAAAATAAATAACTTTACTTGCCTTATAAAATAAAATGATTTAGGGATACTCATAAGTACAATTTAATATTAAGACATTTGAGATCAACCTTAAAATATAGATTAAATATCTAATAATTATACGAGAAAGGAAAACAAAGCAATATGAGCACATAAGGGGAGTTCACAATAAATAAAAAGAATTCTTACTCCGTTTGAAATATTTTAAAACCCTCACCTGGAAACACGGAACGACAAGACACTCCAAGCAATGTCCTGACAAGACAGCCTGAAACTAACAAACGACAAAACCATATAAGACAAGACATGACAACGACTCACAAAGACTACATTGCAATTAAAACCAAAAAAAACAACATGTATCAAATGAATATACAATTAAAATACAATTAAATCAATTAAACTAAAAATACGAAATTAACAATGATGAACATACTCAATTGAAATTCTAATTGCATATTCATGCATATAATATTATAAAGAAGCACTCATGCGATTTTCGGATTTTTCGGACAACATTCAAAAATTGGGAAAAAAACCCTAAACGAAAAAGGTTCGATTCAAGGTCCGAACGAGATCGGAATTTTGAAAACTTTACCAAATATTCATCCTTGAATCATAAGGAAGCTATAGGCAAAAATGGCTCGATTTTAGGGGGTCGTATGCAAAAAGTCAACTTTTATTTTTGATCATTTGACCCCATTACCGTGAGCAACTAAGGAAAAAGGCTGGAAAATTGGCTAAGGCATTCACACGGGCTAACGCACGGCCTCCTGCACGGTCTTGAGCACGCAACCAAGACCGTGCAGGCTGAAACAAAGGCACACGGCCTAGTGCACCGGCGTGCGCAAGCCGGTGCAAGGTTAAAGGGTTGTGCACGGTCTGGCGCACGGTCTTGAGCAAGACCGTGCGTTGGACCGTGTGGTTCCAACACCCAGGTGCAGAAACGCGATTTTTAAGGTTTTCTCGAGAGTTTCATGCAAAAATCAAATATGGGGAATTCTAAGGCTAAAATTAACATGTAAAATTCACACTCATGCATCGTACACATTAGTATCTATCATTTGATCCGAACTACACTAAAAATGATAAACTATAACCTACGAATCAAGAAATTCATCAAATATTTATTCAATATAAAAACTATAAAAATTGAAAGATTTAATGGATGAAACGAATTGGAGAAAGAAGGTTACCGATAAAGAATCGAATGAGGATCGTAAATCTGGTATCGGAATTTAAATTGGTCGAGAAACGGATTCGGAACGGGATTTCCTTTTTCTCCTCCTTCTTCTTCTTCTTCTCCTTCTCTTTCTCTTCTCTGTTTCTCTCTCTCGATTGTATAAGTATCCAAGAGTGTGCAATAGGGTGTGTTCAAGAGGGTGTGAGTGTGTTCAAGAGAGTGTGGGTGTGTTCAAGGTAGTGCAAGGTTATTTTAAAAGGTTGTAGGTTCATTTAAATAGATTAGAATAATTCGAGGATAGAAAATGTAATTATAAAAGGTTAAAGATATTGAAATAATTATAATAAATTAAGATTAACTAACAAAGTTAAATCTTTTCATATAAAATTCAACTAAATGTCGAATAATTATTCCAAGAATTAATTATGGAATTTTCGGGTCGTTACATATAGCTTCCATATGATTCACGGATGAATATTTCGTAAAGTTTTCAAAATTCCAACCTCGTTCGGGCCTTGAATCGAGCCTTTTTCGTTTAGGACTTTTTTCCCAATTTTTGAATGTTGTCCGAATGATCCGAAAATCGCATGAGTGCTTCTTTATAATATATTATGCATGAATGTGCAATTAGAATTTCAATTGAGTATGTTTAGCATCTTTAATTTCGTATCTTTCGTTTAATGGATTTAATTGCATTTTACTTGTAATTTCAATTACTACATGATTATTATTTGGTCTTTCATGCATTGTAGTCTTTGAGAGTCGTGTGTCGAGTCTTGTCTTATTTGGTTGTCGTCTGTCAGTTTCAGGCCGTCCTTTCAAGGAATAGCTTGAGTGTCTTGTCGTTCCCGTGCTCCCAGGTGAGGGTTTTAAAATGCTTTCAACTGGAGTAAGAATTTCTTTTAATTATTGGGAACTACCCTTAACGTGCTCATATTGATTTGATTTCCTTTCTTGCATATCTATTAAATATTTAATTATATTTTCATGATTTTAATAACAAACGTTTTGATATCAACTTATACCTATGAGTATATCTAAACCGTTTTGTTTTCAAGAGGCAAGTAAACTCTTTCGTTCCAAGCGTGACGCTTTGACTTAGGATTTGGGTCTATGGGGGAAGTCGTTAGGGGAGTCCGTCAGCACATCCCGACATGTATGAAACTCATGGTTACCCCCTTTGTCGTCACACCCTTGCCTAAATGCCTGTTTGGCTTTCAACTTATAATATTTTTCAAACGCGAGTAAAATATTGGACTTTTCTTTTATTGAGGGCCCGGGAGGGTATTCGAGGGTCTCACTTGGGGACGAGCGTCCAGGGTGTTGCCCGAGGTACTTTTCCCAAAACTAAGCATCAATCGTGGCCCGTCAGGAGTTGATAGTACGGTTGGGAGCGATGGTGGGCATTGCATTCATTGCACGTTTTCCTAAAATTCAATTCGTCGCCCGTGGTCGCACTATGGGGTCAGACACCGGAGATGGAGTTTTATATTGACTTGAAGGGGATATAAGGAGGAACAGGCCCATTCTCGCTGGGATATTACGTGATTGTAGTTATGCTTTAATTTCATTATTGTACTGTTAATTATCGTTGAGAATGCAAGTCGAATCACATTCTGGATTTTCTTCAATTCTGCAAATGTATTTCCCTATATATATATATTCAAAACCCGAAAGTGTGGCTCGTACTTGTTCCTACTCTACCTTCACTGAGTATCGTTTATACTCACCCCTCGTTATTTTTAATTCTTACTTCAGGTCGACAGGTGGCGTTGTCACCTCTCATGTCGGTTGGCAACAGCGGGTCGTGAGTCTTGGTCTTCGTGTCCTTTGGTAATTGTCGGTAGTGTCCAACAACAGTCTCTCTTTTATTATTTGAACCGAATTTCTAGATAGATTGGATATATTGATGAATTATGGAGATTCGATGTTGATGATGATTTGTTGAGCATTGGCTAGATAAATATATAATTGATGGATATTGATTTATGTTAATTGATGCCCCGTGTGGTTTTGAATGTTTAATTGATATATACATTTTAAGCTTCCGCACTCTGTTATTTCTATTGATTGTTGTTGTTGGACTAGGTTCGTTGTTGCCAGTATAGATTGAGTGGTTGTCGTTCGCCGAGATGGATTTTTAAATGGGGTACATCTACCACATTTGGGAGTTTGTCTCAGTGCGGATGTGGTATCTTTTCTCCTCCTACGGAAAGGGGCGCTACAGGTTCGTACTTCAAGTTTCTTCAGGCAGACGGGTGGCAGTGTCACTTATCTTGTCAGTCAGCATCAGCAGGTCTAGATTTGCTCAGTTATGGTCGGGTTTGTCTATCAGTGGTCCCAACAACTGTCGTGTCTTGCTTATTTATATTTATCTATTGTTGTCTCTTTACTGCCTTATTTTCTTTACGTATCTTACGTGCTCCTGATGTAGAAAAGTCGAGCCATGGATGACACTTCGTACATACTTGTTGTAACGCCCCACATTTTTGGTAAACTAAAGCCGGTAAGAATTCCTGAGATAACGGGACAAGTTTGGAAAACTCGATCGGGATATATGTGCTTATGTGATATTTGTGTGTTTTATATGAATTTTCGTAAATGTGATAATTTGTGAATTTAAATTATTCTATGTTGATGTGCGTTTAAAAGGATGAGTTTTGACTATAATATTGATATATTTCATTAATATGTCCTTTTTATGAAGTTTCGCGAAATTACGAAAATGCCCCTTCGATTTTTCATTTAAACCTCAGGTTTTCTTTTTATTCTCTTTTCCTTTTCTTTTTCTTAATTACACTTAAACAGCCGAAGGAAAAGAAAAGAAAGAAAGAAAAAAAGAAAGAATTTCTTTAAAACTTCAATTCGATCTTTCGAGTTCGTTTCTTAACCAAATTTCGATCCGTAAGAACCTACGTGATCCTTATAACATTCTCTACAGGTATTATTCAAGTTCCATTTGATTCCGTTGTCGTTTGAGTATGTTTTGGATTAATTGTTTCGAAGTTGGATTTTTCGATAGTTTGATCGCTATACTCCGTAGTTTTCGATGATTCTTGATCCTATGTGTTGCCATTGTGATCTTTGATATTTGTTGAAGTTTGTAATATGAAAATCTTATTGAAAATGGTATTTTGGTAGAGATTTGACGAAGTTTTTCTGCTTCTGTGCGAAGTTCTTCGCGTTCTGCTGAAAATTCGCGAAAACAGGCGCACATGGCCTTGAAACAGGCCGTGTAGCAAGACCGTGCGTGTTTTCCACCCCACACGGCCTTGCATCAGGCCGTGTGGGTAGGCCGTGCATGTTTCAAAGTTGCACACGGCCTTGATCAGGCCGTGTGGACAGGCCGTGCGTGTTCCCAAAATCGCACACGGCCTTGATCAGGCCGTGTGTGTAGCCCGTGTGACCCGATTTTAGTTTAAAAGTCTCTGGAAGTCAAAAATTTCAAATGCTACTTTCTTCGTTTGATATTATTTTCAAAATCCGACTTCGCCATTAAGTTCGTAGTGCTTTAAAACTTAATAATCCATAGAGTTCGAATTTTTCCAATACCGTTTGATCGTGAAACGAACTGATTTTCGTTTAGAGAATTATACGCTTTTCGCAATTCTTTTCCGATTGCTTCAAAACTTGAATGTATGCTTCTTTATAGTATTTTAAGCATGTCTATGAAACCTAATTGCGTTTAAGTATGATTATAAGCTTGAAGTTTGATATTTCATTCGTTTCATTGAATAATTGCCCTTCTTTGATTTAACTAAGTGGTTATTGCATTAAGAATAAGCCGTGCGTCGTGTCGTCGTCTTACTTGGTTGTGTTGTATTTGGTTTCAGGTGGTAGTTCGTCTGGGCAGTAGTTGGTCTTCTTTCTTTTGTCCTTTTTGCCGTATTATCCAGGTGGGGTTTCTTTTCCGAATTCGGCTTTCCTTATACATATGTAAATATTCCATATATGCCCGAAGCCTGTCATTTATGTTTTTATGTTTCTTTCCCCATGTTTATATTATACGTAGTAGCTATTTGAACCATACTATATTAATGAGTTTAAAGAAAAATGCTTTGATATCAAATTATTATGTATAACCCCTCGAGAGCTCTATTAGCTCGAAAGGGTATAAAATGGATTGAAATTAGTCCCTTTGACCATATGAGTATTTGGAATGCGAGAACATTATCTTGGCCTTTCGGCCTGGCCATTGAGCCACATTATACAATTGGGCCCGGACTTCAGGGTACGGGGTGAAGCCGGATAGACGTCGGGTCTACGGTGGATCTCAATGCTCTGGACTCCAAACTGATAGGAGCTCGAGGGTATGACCGGAGTGGCAACCCTTTTGAGTACCTGCGCCGGACGGGATCTAGTCTATATCCTCAGCCGAAGATGTATTGGATATTTGTCCTTGCATGATTATATAGTAGCGGGCTAGCTACCTGTCTACACAAGGAGGAATAAGGAAGGTTTATTTGATATTTCTGATATTATGAAATAGGTGGTTGATGCTCGTCTCGCCGAGCTTTTACTTTATTGCGAAAGTATTCGATTCACCAATAATTGTGAAAACCTTTATTTTTCCTTTGCTTTTTTCTCATTTACAAACTGGTGAATCTTTTCTGTTGTTTCGATAATATATATGTATTACAGCCCCCTCACTTAGTCGCTTTGACTAACCCCATTACTCTGTTGTTGTCTTTTCAGGGTTTTGTTGCTAGGCGGATTCAGGTCGTGTCCTTGGAGTCATTTACTTTTGTTTAGGTGATTTCATATCCGTCTATGTATCTGGATAAATACTTCAAACCCTAGAAGATGTAGATGTAAATAATGTAAATCAGTCTGAATGTTGATATTGGTATTTTCAGTGGCCTTGGTGGGCTTTATAATTGTGTTTTGGATTATGGTTGTTCTAGCTCCCTGAGTGGGATAGGTTGTCCTAATTTGCTTCCGCTGTATTATTGTTCATTGTCTTATTATTTTGTAAAGCAGATCCGCCTGGTAATTATTTTCCGTTCGCCAGGTTGTAGTTCATAACTGGACCTTTAGTTCTGGTTGTGGATTATGACTTGGTGCGGCACGTCACGTCGCACCGTATTTGGGGACGTGCCGTTATAGTTGGTATCAGAGCTAGAGGTTCATTGGCCTTAGCTCTGTGAGTCGTGTCAGTCTAGGTCCGTACGGCTTATGACTTAGGAATTTGTGCTTTTGTGCTTATGTGCTTACAGCTTTGCATCCATAATTAATCTACATGCATACTTGTTATATTTAACTATAGGATGCCGCCTCGTCGTGATCGTGCTCCTCCAGCAGTACCACCACAGGCACCAGTGGTTGATGCTCAGCAGATATTTGGTCTTTTTAAGGATTACCTGGATCAGAGAGACAAGGATGTAGAGGTAGATGAGCATAGAGCCCGTGAGCAGTCACTTCGATGATTCCTCGATTTCCACCCACCTCAGTTTGTTGGTACTACGGATGATATTGTGGCAGAGGGTTGGATTTCATCTCTTGAGAGGATATACCGAGTTCTTCAGCCCACTGATCTAGAGAAGGTTGAGTTTGCTATCTATCTTCTGCGAGGACCTGCAGAGGCCTGGTGGAAGATGACTGAGCAGAGATGGAGGGCCACCGGAGTTGAGTCAACATGGGATAGGTTTCTTGAGGAGTTTCGAGCTAAGTATGTTCCCCCTACTGTTCAGGATCGCCGGGAGCAGGAGTTTATGGAGCTATCTCAGGGTACTTCTACCGTGGCAGATTATGAGGCTAATTTTACCAGACTTGCAGTATATGCTCCTCATATTGCTTTAGACGAGCGCAGGAAGACCAAGAAGTTTCTAGAGGGCTTAAGTATTCCACTTCGACAGGGTCTTGCAGCTTCCCGTCCCACTACCTATGTTGCAGCTGTAGATGCAGCCTTATCTCTTGAGGCTGAGTATGCCAGTATTGATCGAGCTATTCGTAGTACCACCCCTGCTTCTTCTTCATCATGTTTCAAGAGGCCTTTCATTCCGAGTGCTCCTATGCAGCCTAAAGGCAAGAGACCTTTTGGTGGACCCAGACCTCCTATACCTCGCCCTATGGGATTTACTTCAGCACCTCGTCCGACTGGATTTTACTCTGCACCTCGCCCGGCTGGTTTTCCTTCAGTCCCTCGTCCGTCAGGTTATCGTCCAGTTACTTGTGGTTATTGTGGAGGGAATCACCCAGAGTTTAAGTGTTGGTCTAAGTTGGGATTGTGTACTAGATGTGGTAGCTCTGCCCACCAGAAGGATAGTTGTCCTAGGAGGCAGCCCCCGAGTCAGCCTATGCCGCCGAGGCCGAAGCCTTCTGTTCCAGCTCGTGTGTATGCACTGGAGGGCGATAATGAGGAGACTGAGCCTGATGCTTCCGCCGTGGTGGAAGGTACCATACATATACATAACATACCCATACATGCATTGTTTGATCCGGGTGCTACGCATTCGTTTGTTGCTCCTGAAATTGACTTATCTGCGCATGCGTCTGTTGATTTGTCTGATTATTGTTTTGTTGTGAGTTCTCCTTTGGGATCTTGTATGATTACCGACCGCGTGTACCGACGTTGTCCCGTTTTTATTGAGGATAAGGTTTACCCCACAGATTTGATAGTGTTGTCAGTGAAGAAGTACGGAGTTATCTTGGGTATGGATTGGTTATTTGAGCACAGGGCCAAGATTGATTGTTTTGAGAAGAAGATTAGTTTGGGATCTGATTCGAGTCAGGGTATTCAGTTGACAGATGGGCCGATTATTTCTATGATAGAGGCAAAGAAGCTCGTTCGAGAAGGAGCTTCAGGTTTTGTTGCTTATCTTCTTAATAGGCCGAAGGAGCAGTCGAAGTTTGAAAATACCGAGATAGTTAGAGATTTCCCTAATGTGTTTCCTGAGAAGTTAGAATCGTTACCTCCAGACCGTGATATCGAGTTTGTTATTGATCTGTATCCGGGATCTGAGCCTTATTCGAAGACACCTTACAGAATGGCACCAGCTGAGTTAAAAGAGTTGAAGACTCAGTTAGATGATTTGTTAGCCAGTGGTTATATTAGGCCGAGTACTTCTCCCTGGGGTGCACCGGTATTGTTTGTGAAGAAGAAAGATGGTTCTCTTAGACTTTGTGTTGATTACAGAGAGTTGAACCGGATGACTGTGAAGAACAAGTATCCTCTTCCCCACATTGAGGAGTTGTTTGATTTATTGCAGGGATCGAGGGTCTATTCTAAACTCGATCTGAGACAGGGATATTATCAGTTACGTATCAAGGCAGAGGACATACCGAAGACAGCTTTCAACATTCGATACGGTCATTTTGAGTTTGTGGTTATGCCATTCGGTTTGACGAACGCCCCTGCAGCATTTATGGATATGATGCACCGAATCTTCCGACCTTATCTTGATAAGTTTGTTGTCATTTTCATCGACGATATACTGGTTTTCTCAAAGTCCGAGGAAGAGCATGCAGAGCATTTAAAGATCGTGCTACAAACTTTGAAAGAACATCAGCTATATGCCAAGTTCAGTAAGTGTGAGTTCTGGATTGAAAAAGTGGCATTTTTGGGTCATGTTATATCTAAGAAAGGTATTGAAGTTGATCCTTCAAAGATTGATTCAGTATTGAGTTGGGAGCAGCCTAAGATTCCGACAGAGGTTCGTAGCTTTTTGGGATTGGCAGGTTATTACAGACGGTTTGTGAAGGATTTCTCTAAACTTGCAGCCCCGCTTACTGAGTTAACAAAGAAGAATGTAGCCTTTGTGTGGACTGATAAGTGTGAGAGCAGTTTTCGGGAGTTAAAGAACAGATTGACATCCGCTCCTATTCTTACTTTGCCTGAAGGTTCAGATGGATTCGTAGTTTATACTGTGTGTTAATGCAGAATGGAAAGGTTGTAGCTTATGCCTCGAGGAAACTTAAACCTGCTGAAATAAATTATCCTACACATGATCTTGAGTTAGCAGCAGTTGTATTTGCTTTGGGCAAGTGGCGTCACTATCTCTACAGCGTTACATTTGATATTTTCACTGATCATAAGAGCCTTCAGTATCTTTTCACGCAGAAGGAGTTGAATAAACGCCAGAGACGTTGGATGGAGTTGTTAGAAGACTATGATTGTAAGATTCAGTACCATCCAGGGAAGGCGAATGTAGTTGCAGATGCCTTGAGCAGAAAAGCGAGTGTATCACAGCTAGAGCTGAGTTCAGATATATCAGGTGCCGAGAGAGCTTGTATTATTTCTTATGCTCGTGTTTCTAGCATTACGATACAGTCAGATTTGGGTCGTAGAATTAAAGAAGCTCAGGCCACTGATGATTGGATTCAGCGACAAATTATTCGAATGAAAGATGAGCCAGACACGCAGTTCAGCATTGACGACACAGGTCTTCTCAGACATAAGACAAGAGTTTGTGTTCCAGAGAGTTTGAGGAGAGAGATTTTAGATGAGGCTCACAAATCAGGCTATACTATTCATCCGGGAGGCACTAAGATGTATCGAGATTTGAAAAAGTTCTTCTGGTGGATTGGTTTGAAGAGAGATGTAGCCGATTATGTCAGACACTGTGTGACTTGTCAACAAGTCAAGGCAGATCATCAGAAACCCGGAGGTTTACTACAGCCACTTCCCGTTCCATCTTGGAAATGGGAAGAGATAGCAATGGATTTTGTTTCGGGTTTACCGAAAGTCAGAGGTGGTTATGATAGTATATGGGTAATTGTCGACAGATTGACGAAGTCCGCTCATTTCTTGCCCGTGCGTACATCCTATACAATTGACAAGTTGGCAGAGGTTTATCATGAGGAGATTGTGAGACTTCATGGAGTTCCGGCTAGTATAGTGTCAGATAGAGACACTAGATTCACATCACATCTGTGGCAGAACCTACAGGATCGTATGGGAACAAAGTTGACCTTCAGTACCGCAGCTCACCCCCAGACAGACGGTCAATCCGAAAGGACTATTAGATACCTCGGAGATATGTTGAGATCTTGTGCCTTGGATTTTCAGACTTCGTGGCACAAACAGCTACCATTGATCGAGTTCGCTTATAATAACAGTTATCAGTCTTCGATTCAGATGGCCCCATACGAAGCTTTGTACGGAAGGAAGTGTCGATCGCCACTATATTGGGACATTGAGGATTGGAGATGGACTAAAGATGGTATTCATCGTGGTATTGCTCCAAAATTTATTCAGGATGCTATCGAAAAAGTGCAAGTTATTCGACAAAGAATGAAAGCTGCCCAGGATCGACAAAAGAGTTATGCTGATAGGCGTCGACGTGATTTAGAATTCGAAGTTGGGGATCAGGTATTTTTGAAAGCTTCTCCTAGAAAGGGATTCGTTCGAATTGGTAAAGGAGGAAAGTTAGCCCCGAGATATTTGGGTCCGTATGTGATTCTTGAGAGGATTGGGAAGATGGCCTACAGATTAGATTTACCGCCAGCTCTTACAGGTATTCATAACGTTTTTCACGTCTCGCAGCTTCGCAAGTATCATCCAGACGAGTCCGAGATTATTCCAGTGGAAGATATTAAGTTAGAGCCGAATTTGACATTCATTTCCCAACCGGTTAGTATTTTGGACCATAAATTTCAAGAATTCCGTAATCATCAAATCCCACTTGTAAAAGTCCTTTGGAGGAATCAGAAAACTGAAGAAGCTACCTGGGAGACAGAGGAGAAAATGAGGAAACATTATCCAGAATTGTTTACTTCGAATAAATAGAATCTGAGGACAGATTCTCATAAGGGGGGGAGATTGTAACGCCCCACATTTTTGGTAAACTAAAGCCGGTAAGAATTCCTGAGATAACGGGACAAGTTTGGAAAACTCGATCGGGATATATGTGCTTATGTGATATTTGTGTGTTTTATATGAATTTTCGTAAATGTGATAATTTGTGAATTTAAATTATTCTATGTTGATGTGCGTTTAAAAGGATGAGTTTTGACTATAATATTGATATATTTCATTAATATGTCCTTTTTATGAAGTTTCGCGAAATTACGAAAATGCCCCTTCGATTTTTCATTTAAACCTCAGGTTTTCTTTTTATTCTCTTTTCCTTTTCTTTTTCTTAATTACACTTAAACAGCCGAAGGAAAAGAAAAGAAAGAAAGAAAAAAAGAAAGAATTTCTTTAAAACTTCAATTCGATCTTTCGAGTTCGTTTCTTAACCAAATTTCGATCCGTAAGAACCTACGTGATCCTTATAACATTCTCTACAGGTATTATTCAAGTTCCATTTGATTCTGTTGTCGTTTGAGTATGTTTTGGATTAATTGTTTCGAAGTTGGATTTTTCGATAGTTTGATCGCTATACTCCGTAGTTTTCGATGATTCTTGATCCTATGTGTTGCCATTGTGATCTTTGATATTTGTTGAAGTTTGTAATATGAAAATCTGATTGAAAATGGTATTTTGGTAAAGATTTGACGAAGTTTTTCTGCTTCTGTGCGAAGTTCTTCGCGTTCTGCTGAAAATTCGCGAAAACAGGCGCACACGGCCTTGAAACAGGCCGTGTAGCAAGACCGTGCGTGTTTTCCACCCCACACGGCCTTGCATCAGGCCGTGTGGGTAGGCCGTGCATGTTTCAAAGTTGCACACGGCCTTGATCAGGCCGTGTGGACAGGCCGTGCGTGTTCCCAAAATCGCACACGGCCTTGATCAGGCCGTGTGTGTAGCCCGTGTGACCCGATTTTAGTTTAAAAGTCTCTGGAAGTCAAAAATTTCAAATGCTACTTTCTTCGTTTGATATTATTTTCAAAATCCGACTTCGCCATTAAGTTCGTAGTGCTTTAAAACTTAATAATCCATAGAGTTCGAATTTTTCCAATACCGTTTGATCGTGAAACGAACTGATTTTCGTTTAGAGAATTATACGCTTTTCGCAATTCTTTTCCGATTGCTTCAAAACTTGAATGTATGCTTCTTTATAGTATTTTAAGCATGTCTATGAAACCTAATTGCGTTTAAGTATGATTATAAGCTTGAAGTTTGATATTTCATTCGTTTCATTGAATAATTGCCCTTCTTTGATTTAACTAAGTGGTTATTGCATTAAGAATAAGCCGTGCGTCGTGTCGTCGTCTTACTTGGTTGTGTTGTATTTGGTTTCAGGTGGTAGTTCGTCTGGGCAGTAGTTGGTCTTCTTTCTTTTGTCCTTTTTGCCGTATTATCCAGGTGGGGTTTCTTTTCCGAATTCGGCTTTCCTTATACATATGTAAATATTCCATATATGCCCGAAGCCTGTCATTTATGTTTTTATGTTTCTTTCCCCATGTTTATATTATACGTAGTAGCTATTTGAACCATACTATATTAATGAGTTTAAAGAAAAATGCTTTGATATCAAATTATTATGTATAACCCCTCGAGAGCTCTATTAGCTCGAAAGGGTATAAAATGGATTGAAATTAGTCCCTTTGACCATATGAGTATTTGGAATGCGAGAACATTATCTTGGCCTTTCGGCCTGGCCATTGAGCCACATTATACAATTGGGCCCGGACTTCAGGGTACGGGGTGAAGCCGGATAGACGTCGGGTCTACGGTGGATCTCAATGCTCTGGACTCCAAACTGATGGGAGCTCGAGGGTATGACCGGAGTGGCAACCCTTTTGAGTACCTGCGCCGGACGGGATCTAGTCTATATCCTCAGCCGAAGATGTATTGGATATTTGTCCTTGCATGATTATATAGTAGCGGGCTAGCTACCTGTCTACACAAGGAGGAAAAAGGAAGGTTTATTTGATATTTCTGATATTATGAAATAGGTGGTTGATGCTCGTCTCGCCGAGCTTTTACTTTATTGCGAAAGTATTCGATTCACCAATAATTGTGAAAACCTTTATTTTTCCTTTGCTTTTTTCTCATTTACAAACTGGTGAATCTTTTCTGTTGTTTCGATAATATATATGTATTACAGCCCCCTCACTTAGTCGCTTTGACTAACCCCATTACTCTGTTGTTGTCTTTTCAGGGTTTTGTTGCTAGGCGGATTCAGGTCGTGTCCTTGGAGTCATTTACTTTTGTTTAGGTGATTTCATATCCGTCTATGTATCTGGATAAATACTTCAAACCCTAGAAGATGTAGATGTAAATAATGTAAATCAGTCTGAATGTTGATATTGGTATTTTCAGTGGCCTTGGTGGGCTTTATAATTGTGTTTTGGATTATGGTTGTTCTAGCTCCCTGAGTGGGATAGGTTGTCCTAATTTGCTTCCGCTGTATTATTGTTCATTGTCTTATTATTTTGTAAAGCAGATCCGCCTGGTAATTATTTTCCGTTCGCCAGGTTGTAGTTCATAACTGGACCTTTAGTTCTGGTTGTGGATTATGACTTGGTGCGGGACGTCACGTCGCACCGTATTTGGGGACGTGCCGTTACACTTGTATTTTATTTTACAAATGTTTTATTATAAATTCTTTAGCCTAGTAGGCTTTTATATTATGAAACTGATTATTGCTTTATTACTTCCGCTTTATCGTTGCTCTGTCTTGGTTGTTGTTGGGGCGTTGTCGTTGTTGCCGGTGTTGCGTGCTTGAGTGTTGTTTGCTGGGATAGATTTTTTAGTAGGGCACTCTATCTTGCTCGAGAATCTGTTTCAGTTCGGGTGTGGTGTCCTTCTTCCCAGCCTTGGAGAGGGGCGCTACATAGGGTGATTACGAAAATTCTGCAATTAAGTTCATCCGAGAGTCCATACATCCTCATGATGTTTTCAAAGGCTGTCCAATGCTCTTGAGGGTCGCTTAACCCGTTATACTTTGGTAGCTCTGGGATTTGAAATCCAGGTGGTAGAGTATGATACTGAATTCTGACATCCAATGGTGAGCCTTTCTTGGCGAGCTTCTTTTCAGCAGGGTTTGTTTCTGTCAGATTTTTCATTTGAAGGCTTAGCATCCGAACCTGTTTTTGAAGGTCTAACCTCTCCAACTCAGCCGGATTTGTTATGAAGTTGTTGTCTATTTCCATGCCATCCCTCAAGATAGGTCCCAAGTTTCTAGGCCTGATGGGTGTTGAAGTCGTGCCCTTAGGGTTGATTGGAAAGGTGACATGAGGCTCATTCGTAACCTTGTTTTCCCCTTTAAGCTTCCCTGCCTGTTCAACCATAATTTCACTCATTATACTTTTGAGCATAGCTTTGAGGTTTCTCCTTGTCAAGTCTCCAGTGAAAATGATCTCAGAGTCATTTGGGTCTTCTTCATGGTGTTCACTATGATGGTTCCGTCTGGGTTTACTTTATCCTTTCTCGTTAGTTCTTCATCTGTCGCCATTGTTATTGAAGCTCAGACGGTACAAACAGAGTAGAAAATACACTTTCATGAATCTTAAAATTAAACTTAAAACAAAGAAATACACACTCTCAATAGCGTGAGCTTGAACACTTCGACGCGACTAATCTGGGGAGATTTCCCCAGACGGCGCCAATGTTAAAGTGTCTTGCTAAACCTTTAGATTAGAACAAGATTTTATATTCAAGAATCTCCTAGAGATGGGTCACGTGCGAAATAAGGTAAAGCTTAATCCATTTCATATATAATATTGGGATGAATACATATGAGAATTAATACAACTAATATGCAGGAAACTTGGAAGAATAGAAATGACCTGACAGCAAAAGGAATAGCATAAATGATATGTTGGAGAAGATAATTGTTGTGTGTGTTACTGTTCCATTATATAGTTAGGTCAAAGACTGGGCCACATGGCGAGATCCTGTAATTCCAGTTGGACACTCCAGATTTGCAGCTCTTTAGGGATTTCAGATGGTCCAAAGGCTGCTGGACCTTTATGAGTGGGCCAAGTTTATCAACAAGTCCTTCTGGGCCCAAATGTTGCTACAAAACTAAATAATAATGATGGCCCATAAATATGAGAATTTATTGGTCATAACAGACACTGCATCTAGAATCATTGCCGTCTTTAAACTATACAATATATATCAGGATTTCCGATGTGGGACAGAGTCTCGTTTATAACTTCCAAGGCTGTTGCATATGGGCCAGTCAAATTATGCTTCTGCAGATAATGGGCTTTGTTCTGTTCGATGAGAGAGAGTTATCTAAAACCCATATGTTTATTGGATGTTCATAATACTTTTCTTTTTGTAATATTTTTTATAAATTGACAGTAATTATTTATTTATAATAATAATATTTGGAAATTTATCACTTCTCAGTGACAAAGGCTTTATATTACAGTTATTACTAGTGAGAATCGGTAACTATCTTTTCTTTTTCTCCCTAAAGCTCATTTATATGAGTCACGGATCGAACCACTTAGATATAAAATTAAAATAGAAGTTAAAATTTGAAAATAATAATAATAATAATAATAATAATAATAATAATAAAAGTTGAGATTGTTTGAAAAATAAAATGAAAGGTAAAAAATGATATAGGCGAATATTTGGAAAAAAAATGACTAAGAAACACTTTTAATACTCTCGAGAAAATTTTAATTATTTACAAAAATAATCTAAAAGCTAAAAACTGATGCCAAAATTATAATGTTAGGTGCTTCAAACGTCAAACTTATTTTTACTTTAAATTAAACCGAAATTAGGAGTTTTTGAAAATTCAAAGTGGTGAAATAAAGTATATTTGATGAAAAGTGCTTTTTAAAATAAAAAAAAGAAAAGAAAAGAAAAGTATTTTTTTTTAGAATTGAAGCAAAATACTGATGGGCCCATGGACCTCTTTTGGAGTCATTGGAGTAGTGGTCCTAGATTTACCTACTGTCATTTGGTGGGCCATCTTTTGGGCTTGAAATGGGCACTTTTGACAGAAGCACTCTTCGACATTTTGTGGATCTCATCTCTTTCAGCAAATCATAGGAAAAAAATAAAAATAAAAATTAACCATAAACAACGAGGCAAAAAGATTGAAGCCACACAAGTTTATCCAGCTACCATTCTATCTACCGCATTCAAATAAATTCTCTTTCAATTTTCTATCAATTGCTCTGCATCTACTCATCTTTTTTTCGAAGAAAAGATGTATCCATATATCATAAATTGGAAATTACATAATCCATTACAATGTTAGGAATATCTCTCGAACCAACATAGATAAAAGCCGCATTTCTAACAAAAACGTGAGCCACATAATTAGCTTTTCGTTTAACAAAATTAAATGTACAAGAATTAAAATAACCTAACATAGCTTTTGATTCCTCTATAAAGTTCCCTAGTGAAGATACTGAGCACTTGAAGTTTCCTAATCACCGCGAGACAATCTCCTTCTATTTCAACCTTCCGCCATCAAAGTCCCGAGCAAGACGGACGGCCGAAAAAACCGTCTATCTTCATCTACTCATCACTTAAAAAAAAGCTAAAATAATAATTAAAAAAAATTAATGAGTGACAAAACTATCAGGAGATAATTAATATAGTATTTACTTAACAACATGTTGGTGGCAAATGGCAATACCTTTTTATACTATCTACTGAAAAAATACGTGATTTCATCTATTAATTTTGTAGAATTTTTTAGATTTCTTGAACATAAGTTTAAAGATATGCATGGTTAATTCATTCCCTAACTCTAACTGCAAAAAAAGTTAGATATTAGGAATAAAATTCGCTAGAGTTAGACTTTTACTGTAGCGCCACGCTTTACAGCCCCCGAACTTGCCCGGATTCCCAAGCCGAGAACGGGGCCTCGACCCGAGAACTCATACAAGCCAACGGGTCAATCCCGACACTTGGCAACAGTGGATCCCCAAAGACACAACAATTAAACCGTTCAGAATACGTATAGCGGAAGCAAATTAAAACATAATAACATAAATGCCACTCCGGGGCCAATTCAACTAATATATATATATATTTTAACACAGCCCATTAGGGGCAACATAAAGTAATGATTAGGGGACGGGGATCAATATATCGTTATCTACAAGCCTGGACAAAAGAACAACTATCTAGAGAGTTAAAGACAACAATAGAGACTCGGCAAAACCAAAAAGGGCTATCTAAGCATTGTTGCCCATCCGACACGTGAGACATGTCGGTCTCTCAAACTACCTGAGGCAAGAACCAATGAAAAAGGGTGAGTCAAAAATACTCAGTGAAGATGCTAGAGCAAGTCGAGTTACGCTTCCGGGTTTTATAAAAAGTACATATGCAATAAGGAAGAAACCGGAATGTGCTTCGACTCGGATATTCAATAAGACGATAAAAGCAATAACGGTATAAAGCGATAATTAAATATCCCCGCGAGAGTGGGCCTGTTCCTCCTTATTTCTCCACAATACATTATAAAAATCTCCATCGCCGGTGTCAAGCCAAGGAGCAACCCAAAGCTCGACTATTGTGAATTTCAGGAAAATGTGCAACGAATGCAACATCCACCATCGCTCCCAACCGTGGCTATCAACTCCTGACGGGCCACGATTGACGCTTAATTTTGGGAGTAGCACCTCGGATTACACCCTGGACGCTCGTCCCCAGATGCAACCTCCGGATACCATCCCGGGCCCATTGAAATAACAATACTTTGCTCGCTTTGCAATAAGATTTTTAATGCCAAACGGGCAATTGGGCAAGTGGTGACGACGAATGGGGTAAATCCTAAGTCAAACCGTCACGTAAAGGAAAGAGTTTTCTTGCCCTTTTTGAAAACAAATCGATTTAGGTTACTATCATATAATTTTGATATCAAAGAATTTGAAGATAAAACATAAAAGTATAAGCTCGAAATATGTAATACAATAATATGGGATTAAGGGGTTTCGCAAGTATACATATATGTTCAAGCCCAGTTAAAACGATTTAAATCCTCACCTGGTCAAAAATAGGAAGCCTAGCAGCTAGACTCACTGGTCACCGACGTCTGCCTGATCTGTAGACAAGACAGGACCTAGACAAATTAATAACGACTATAAAAGCGCAAATAAGAAATTATTTGATGAACGGCTAACCAACCATGTTCACAATCATGCATATGCTAATTATAGTATGTAAGGAAGCTATCCTGTAAATTTCACGAAATTCTGACAAGTTGCCAAAAATACACATACTTAAAATTACACTATTCATAGCCCGAACGAGGGCGAAATTAAATAAACATTTCAAAATATTAATCTACAAGTTATAAAGGTTCTATAGGTGAAAACGGTATAATTTTTGGAGTCCGTATGCAAAAAGTCAACCAAAAATGTTGACCCGGGGACTCACTTGCCGAGAGCAACATTTGAAAAAGGCTGGAAAATTCTCTAAGTGTTTCACACCGGCTTGTGCACGGTCTTGAACACGTTGTCAAGACCGTGCACTCACACACGGCCATCTGCACGGTTTAGGCGCACGGGCTTGAGCCCGTGCAGGCACAAAGAGATGCGCACGGGCTCCTGCACGGTCTTGCTCAAGACCGTGCGTTGGCCCGTGCGGTTTAGCAACACACAGCAGAAAGTTACGCGATTTCACGAAAAATCGAGCCAAAATTCATAAAAAATCATATTTATAGCGCAAATCAGCACCCAACAATCGTAACAATCAACAACCAACATCTAATAGACATTTACATCCAAAAATTTCACGAAATGATCAAGAAACGGGTTCGATCTAAGCATTTAACCTAAAAATCCCGAAATGCTAAAATATTCTCAAAACATCATAAATTCGTGAAAGAAATTGGGGAAATTGGTACCTACAGAAAGGTATCGTTGAGAGGATCGTTTAGGTTCGATCGGCGCGAAATTCCACGGAGAAACGAGCTCGGTACGATCGATTAGGGCTTCGGGAGAAAATCCTCTTTTTCTCTTCTCTCTCTCACTCTCTATTTCGAATAAAGGTTCGAATGAGGGTTTCGAGACTTTTATCAAATATTTCGAAATGTCGAAAAATACGAGGGTAGTTTGGTAAGTTTGGAAAGTCCAATTAAATGTACGTTGGCCAAATATATCTATTTAATATCAAACAAACGCAAATTAGACAAGGAATTTAAATACGCAAACAATATTATCACATTGGGTCGTATACAAAAATAATAAATAATATATAATAATTCACATATTACGAGAATTTAGAGTTAAGAAAGATAATTAACGCGGGAAAAATACTCACATTGATTCTCGGATTTCTGGGTCGTTACATTTACGCCTGAAAAAGTTGTGACATTTATTTGTTTTAACTATTTGGCAGTTATTTAGAGTGAGAATTAATATGCCCTTATTTATGTAACTTTTTCAGGTGAGAAAGTCAAATTCAAGCAAAATTTATCCCTAATATTAATCAACTTTTTTGAAGTTAGGGCGGGGACCATTTTTATAAACTTATATTCCTAAAATCTCAATTTTTTAAAGTTGACGGATCACAAATTTTAACTATTATTACTAATCATATTTTTTTAATTAAAATAACTTTTATTTATTTGAGAATGTAATTTATTAATGACAAGAATTAATGTTTTAATTTATTTCCCTATTAGTTAAAATCTCGTGTCAAGGCACGGGTATTAATTTATTAATAAAGTATTTTTTTATTTAATTAATTTTTTATTTTAAGAAATCAGTTTGTTGTAAAATTTTAAAATTATTTATTTTAATTTGAACGATATTATCGTGTTTCTTTTATATTTATTTTTGATGATTTTATTTTTAAAATTTATTTAATATAATTTAAAATTTATTTATTTATAAAGATATTGTAGGACTCTTATATATAGATAATGAAAATATAAATAATAATTTAATTTGAATTAGATCTGTAACTAAAATATCTATACAAAATCTTTCATTCTTTTTGATAAATATGAAAATAATTAATAGGTTTAATTAGATGGCAAAATAAAATTCATTGAGATTATCCATGTGTACGCTTAGGCGGATAGACTCAAGTGTTCTGAATTATTATATAGAGAGTTTGAGCGTGATTTGAGGGAACAAACTCATGATGATGGGATCAATTTGGGACAAGCACATGCACCGACCAGGAGATGGAGGAGACCACCGCCACCGCCAGATATTGTGAAACTGAACTTTGATGGCGCATTATTTCGGGCGTCGGGAGAGGTTGGCATCGGCATTGTTGCAAGAAATGAGACCTTCGCTGCTCCATTAGCTCTCCGGCTAGCTTGAAATTTTGGATGGAATAAAGTTTATATTGAAGGCGATTGTGCCAATGTTATTAGAAAGCTTTGGGACCGGAATGAAGATCTCTTTTATTTAATTTAGGGAATTTTATTGAGGAAGCTAAGTCTTTAGGTGTAATGTTTACTTCTTGTAATTTTAATTTTATTCGACGTGAAGCAAATTGTGTAGCTCACGTTCTTGCTTATAATACGGCTTAGGCCTGCTTTAGTATGAGAGTTTTTCCCAGTTGTATTGAACAATATGTGATTTCTGCTTTGGTTTAAATGAAATTTCCCTAAAACAAAAAAGCGTGATTTGAGGGAAAACTGTAATCGCCACTAAATATTCTCCCTAAAGATATTATGGATAACGTGATACGATACTACCTAGTTTTTAATCCCGTGCGTTCCACCGGTAATTAATTTAGATATATAGAATTTATCTTAAGTTCAATTATAATATATATATCTATAATCTGAATAAATATCACAAATTAACAAAAAATATTTAATATATGAAATATGAGAGAAAAGTTACTCAATCTAGTTCAATTATTTAATTATGAGAACAAAATATCAAGCGAACAGCATCATGCGCTCTTTATGATCAAACAATTCTTTTAAAATCTTCATATTTTCCTGCAAAATATATATAATTCAGAAAAAGAAAAGAAAAGAAAAGAAAAGAAAAGAAAAGAAAAGAAGATCTAGGTTATATCTCTATGCATCTTATAAGTTTAACAATAGATCCTTGTAGGTTCTTTACTCGTCAATTTCATACTTTTCAATCACTTTTTGATCAATATCCCTGTAAAACTGCATGGAATACATTGCTAATTAAATCTCAAAACAGTTTTAGTTATGTCCAACTTAATTATATTTTATATCGAAAGAAATATATTTAACGAATTTTATCATTAAATAATTAATTAGAATAACATATTGTAATTTGAATCACAAAATGCACGTATAAGTGCTGTATCCACTCCCCAATATTTTAATGATAGAAAAAGCTTTATAGATACAAAATAGCCCAAATATTTATATTGTATATATCCTTAAGTCCAATTAAAAGGGTGAAAGAATTAGCTAATTACGCTTCACCACCGCCTCCTGTTGTGGACGTCTCACACCACCACTCCTCATAGGCCCCACTTTCCGTCGTCTGGAAACTCACCACCCCCCAACCAAGATGACGAACTTGCTAGAAAACTCCATATTACATCTCTAATAAACACATTATATCTACTATCATTATAAAAAAAAGCACCAGTGATTATAACAACAAATAAGAACCATAAATAATTAATTGAAAAATTAATAAAAAGTTATACAATACCTCGATGAAAAAGATAAAAATAAAAACCTGTTTAAATAAGAAAAAAAATCACATTTCAATTAGAAAAACAATCATCTAATTTAAAGAATATAAGTACATTAAAAAAGAAAAGATTTGATAATTTGGCCAAAGAAATTGCAAAAGCTCTGACACAATGTCTTCATAGAATTTTGGTTATGAACTAAAGCTCAAACTTTGGAATCTTCTACACGGACGGAAATGGCTTGATTAAAGGATTTGATTATAGCATACGTTGGAATTGATTGGAAGCATTTTCCCCCATGATTTTAGATGAATTCCTAAATTACTTTGGTTGTACATAAAAAAATATGATTAATTAAGTTCTTTTATTTAAAATATTTTAGATATAAAATAATTTTTTAAAAACATCAGTGTTTCTTTTGGCATATTATTTTATTAGAGACCTTTAATATTGTAATTTATAAAATAATAGGCCGAATACATTTGTGTTTATTTCTGCTTTTTAGAAAACAAATGTTTTTAGAAACAAAATTATTAAACAAAAATATTAAAATTTTTAGATGTTGTTAAATGGATATTATTAAAAAAAAAAGTAACTATTAAAATTGGTGATAAAATGCAATAATTTAATATAGGACTTTTAGATGTTGTTAAATAAATATTATTAAAAAAATAATTATTAAAATTAGTGATAAAATATAATAATTAATTGAATTGATTTAATATTATTGTAGCAACAAATTAAATGAGTACAAAACAAATTAAATAGGTAAAAGAGTTACAATATTTATATTTATTAGTCAAATTTTCATTTAATTTTATCAACATTTATTGTGACTAAAATCATATAAAGAAATAAAAATAACTTGTCCATGTCATGGACACATAATCATCTTTCCTAAAACAGTAGATTCATTCATTTTCATATATATATATATATATATATATATATATATATATATATATATATATATATATATAATTTTTCCACCGCAAAATGGAAATGAAACACTTATATTTAGAGGTTTTTCTAAAAAAATAACTATTTATTTATTTTATAATATTAAGGTAATAATAAAATTTAATAAAACTTACATTTTAAAAAAATATACGTAATTATGTGACCCCACAAATAATTAGAAGAAATTTTGAAAATACAATTACATGATATATAAAAAGAATACAAAAAAAAATATTAATTATAGAACTAAATAATCTTTTACCCAAATATTTTTAATATTTTGTGAATGGTAATTCTTCTATACTATATTTTCATGTACAAATTGAATATTATATCTAAATTATAAATACTTTTAGGCTCCTTTCAATCATATATATATTTTTTAGCACTTAAATGTAAAGTTCATAATAATTAGCAAAGCTTATTAAAATTTACTTAAAATTATTTCTTGAATGAAATTTTCAATATCAATATTATATAAAGTAGTTATATAATTCTATAATTAAATAGGAGTTACAATTTTTTTTTTAATATAAACCAATATATGGAATGTCAATTAAATATATATGTAAGTTACAAAAATCATAATTAATGAACTTAATTATAGAAATAATCTACATGGCAAAATGGACTAATTTTAACTAATCCAACTCATTAACACATAAGCATGTTTCCTAAAACATCTCACTCATTCATTTTCATATATATATATATATATGATTTGATTTGGTGATACAATTTGTTTTTAGCATTTACTATTAAAAAAATTAAATAATTATTCAACACACACAAAAAAAAAAGGTTGTATTTACTCTATTGTACAACCGTGAAATAGACAAATTAAATAACAAGGTCATTGTCACATATTTTAAATTGTATTTGTCGACTGTCGGTTTTTGTTTTTCCTTTTTTCCTATCGTCGTTTTGTTTTATTTTTCTACGTATATATACACAAATACATAAATAGTTCAATTTATTAGTATTTTCTTTAGCCACGTTACACTCGTGGCCCGTGGGAATGGGATGGCCTCTTCAATCTTGGCCAAATGCATATGCTTGATAAAAAAAACATAATAATATTTAGTGCGAATTATATAGGGGTCCCCACAGATTGTCATATTTATATATATGTTCCTCTTGTTTTAATTTTTACATTTTAGTCTCTTGACTGGTCAACTGTTAGTCAGTTCCGTTAATTTTGTGGTACCATTGTATTCGTCTCATCGAGACGACGAATTTGGACTATAAATTTGTCCGATTCGGTGAAGATACGAGAAAGTTATAAGCTTTAAAGAATTTTCTTCAATTGTGTGCATAGTCCAAATTTCTCGTTTTTTCACCGAATCAGACAAATTTATATTCCAAATTCAATATCTTGATGAGACGAACAAAACGGTACCAAGAAATTAACGGAACGGACTAACGGTTGACCGGTCAAGTGACTAGGATGTAAAAATCAAAACAAGAGAGACCTAAATATTTAATTAATATGACAATCTACGGTGACCCCTATAATTCGCCCTAATATTTATATGTATTTATGTTCTTAGAAAAAAGTAATAATGAATGTATTATTATTCAATTCTATAAAAAAAAACCATTCCTTATTTTTTATTTCATAAATAGATATTGTTGAATGTTTGCATATTTCATCGGGGGAAGTATGATTCAAGCTGAAAAAATATATATGTAGAATTATCAAAATATTTAATTTTGTCACTAAAAAAGAAGTTTCATAATAAAGGTATGGCTAGTTCCATAAGAAATTGATAAAGCAACCAGACCCATCCCCTTGGGCAGGATAGATAACTAGATATCGTTGGATTATGCAGATTTCCCATACTGTTTAAATATTACGGTGCATGCAGTTCCAACTTCCTGGGCTTGGTTGTTGACAACTAGACATGATAAATAATTTTTTTTTTACATTATTATCAAAAGTTGTAACAACTATTTTCCTTTTCTTGATTTATACATGTTCTTCTTCTTTTAGGTAGTCTTTTAACTTGGATCAATTTCTTTTCCCTTAAACCTATTAATATGGGCCGAGTCCATGACAACTGCTTTTCTAGTGGAATTCGAATTCGAAACCTTTGGTTAAGTTAATATAATGTCGAACCGCTAAACTATGCAGCTTAATTAGTGGTTTTAATTTGAATCATTTGTTTGTACACCACAGAAATTTAAGTTTATTTCGTTCTTAATAACATTTATATTGGTTGAATCGAATTAGATCATTGTACTTTCGCAATAACAACGACAATGCCTCCAGCGCTAAGCTAAATCTTCTAAAATTAGTAAACGGTTCGAATCTAGAACTAAGCAATCCAGATGGTCAATTTCAATAATATTTATATAAAAAAATACTAATAAAGTTTCAACATATGTAACATTATTTATTATTAGTATTAAATAATTTAGCTACATATAAACAAATACACATTAAATAGTAACTTTGTTGAATATTATATATTCTTGTTCACTTTTTATTTTTATTTAATCTTAAAATTTTAATTATTAAATAGTAACATAAGATGATTTTTAATTAAGAGAGCAAAGTTTGAATTCAAAGGATTTGCCTATTCCTTCGAAGAAGCTAAAAGATGATGCCGAAATATGCGGATCATAAATATTTGCCTGTTCTTTTGTTGGTCGGAGTTCAAATAAGTATGTTTGCTTGCTTGTTCTCCTAACTTGCATCCGAATTTTATTCCTGATTGTTCTCCAAAATTTGTAATTTCAGATAATCCCAATAATTAATATATCATGCTTATAAATTTTATTTCAAAATAATAGAAAAATAGAAAATCTATAGACACCATTATATATAGTACATGAACATTTTTCTTGTTTTTTCTTTTTTTAGAAAGACAACAAGATGATGCTCTAGTAGACTGAGTGTTTTTAGAAATTTTCAAAATAATCTATAAGAAATTTTTGAGAAATTATATGATTATAATATATAGTGTTTGATTAAATATTTTTATAAAAAATTACTTCAAAAAAGTGAGTAGTGTTGTTGACTTACTATTAAAATACTAACAAGCTACTTCAATTTTAAATATATTAATTATAAATTTGGCTTAGTATATTACTAATACGAATCAAAACATTGTCATGTGAAGTACCACATTTTATTTTCAAATTTAACCACCTATGATTATTTTTTTTCTCATTTTGTAAATTCATAATTGATTAGGAAAAAAATAGGGGAAAAAAAGATGGTTTAAGTCTTAAAAGACATTCTCTTTTGGAGGACAAAAGTTTTGTTTTAATTAAAGTGGAAAGGAAAGAAAAGAAAAAAATAGTTTCATTATTGCTAATTCCCTAGCATATTCCATTGCATATTTCAAAAAATGTCAATTATATTTAGATTCCAGAAGAATTTCATAATTATAAAAAATATTCAATTTTTAAGATTTTGTTAGGAGTATTTCGTTAAAATTTTAACGAATCTAAAAAAGTCCTAAAAATTGACATTTTTTTTCTGTAATTAAAAAGTCTGTGTGGAATGTAAATATTATGTTTTGTCTAAAACGAACATTATTTATAGTTTAATAAATTTTTTTGGGTTCAAATGTAATTAACCATTTTCCCCCGTATTTAAAAAAGATGCGAAATCCGTCGTAGTTCCGCGTGGACAATGCTTACCCAAAACGTGGGAGACTGAAGCAAATCAGTTTGAGTGGCTCATCTCGTAAAATCTCCACAACAATGTCGTCAAATGTTGTAACAAAAAAGACCATTAAATTTTTATTTATTTAATTTTCTGTAATGAAAACATATGTTCCAAAATTTAGATGAACAATTGGTGGCTCACCTTTCTCCCCAAAACTAGTATTTATACAAGCCCATCTCTTCTGGAAAAACGATCTCTCTCTCTCTCTCTCTCTCACTCTCATCTTCACTACCACTACTACTACTCGAGCTTCTCTCTCCAAGAGAGATCCTGAGGAGTTTACAAGGTTTTATCAATGGCGGGCACTGGAGTTTTTACTGAGATAATTGATGGGGATGCGTTTAAGTACTACGCTGATGGAGAGTGGAAGAAATCTTCCTCCGGCAAGACTGTTTCCATTGTTAATCCTACTACGAGAAAGACCCAGTACAAGGTTCAAGGTAATATTAAGTATTCAATTATTACACTATATATGATCATCGCATTTATTTATTACACTATGTTGTTATTTCGATGCTAACAAGAATTTTACCAGTAAATAATTGCTTGGGAATTGCATGAGTTTAGACTGTTGTGATGAAAATTATGAAATCAGAAAATTTATAGTTTCTGTTTTCTGGATGTTTAAATTTTAATCAGCTTGCACACAAGAAGAAGTCAACAAGGTAATGGAAATAGCAAAAGCTGCACAAAAGTCGTGGGCTAAAACGCCGCTGTGGAAGCGCGCAGAGCTTCTTCACAAAGCTGCTGGAATCCTTAAAGAACACAAAGCCCCAATTGCAGAGGCTTTGATTAAGGAAATTGCAAAACCTGCTAAGGATGCCGTCACCGAGGTTTGGCATCAACCTTAAAAAATCTTTTTCTATAAAGTAGAACAAAAATAATAATGTGTGATTAATTCAGGTTGTGAGGTCTGGAGATTTGATTTCTTATACTGCTGAAGAAGGAGTTAGAATTTTGGGAGAGGGTGCGTTTTTGGTGTCCGATAGTTTTCCAGGAAACGAGAGAAACAAATACTGTCTCACCTCCAAGGTAAAAAAGCTGTTAAATGACCATTCTGCACTGGATTGATTGTCTTGATAATGTTTGTGATTGTAAAATGCAAAAGCTACAAGTTTAGTCCTATATTTTAATTACGGTTTTGACTTATCATTCTGTCCAAATTCACTTTTACAATTTTTTGCGAATTTAGTTCGATTTTCCCCGAATCTCCATTTTTTGCCATAAAATTCATCGAAAATATCATGAACGTGCCCGACGAGACACTTTGTCGCCAACTATCAGATTTTCCTCATTGTCTAGGTGACGATGTGGAAATCTTGGCCTCAACATTGAGGAGGATCTGATGGTTGTGACTTGTGAAGGAGTGTCTCACCATCCATATTTTAGATTTTCCAGTGATGAGCACACATTCCAACCAAAATATACCAATTTTTCTAAATTTTTTAAATTACAGGGCAAAACCGTAAAAGTAAATCCGGACATAATGACAAATTGAAAATGTCTAAATTACAGGACTACTTTTTGCAATTTTGTCACTGAAATGGTGTATTTGTAATGTTTCTTAAAGTAGTAATGTTTTATTTTGTGAGCTAATTTCCGGAAACATAATTTTTACACGTATCTCTTTACTTATTTTTACAGATCCCGCTCGGAGTTGTATTAGCAATCCCTCCTTTTAACTATCCTGTCAACCTTGCTGTCTCAAAAATTGGACCAGCTCTCATTGCTGGAAACTCACTTGTCCTCAAACCACCCACTCAGGTATTCTAATTCTTGCACGAATAATTAGTGATCGAAACTCAAATTCTGCACCAGATTATAATAAAACTCAAAACGATTATTCAAGTTTTGCTAATCTTTTTTCTCCCTTCCACAATAGGGTGCGGTAGCTTGCCTTCATATGGTCCACTGCTTTCACTTAGCCGGTTTCCCGAAGGGCCTTATCAGCTGTATCACCGGCAAAGGCTCTGAGATCGGCGATTTTCTAACAATGCATCCTGGAGTCAACTGCATCAGCTTTACCGGCGGCGACACCGGGATTGCTATTTCCAAGAAAGCAGGCATGATTCCTCTACAGATGGAACTTGGAGGAAAAGATGCTTGTATTGTGCTTGAAGATGCCGATTTAGATTTGGTTGCAGCAAACATTATCAAAGGAGGATTTTCTTACAGGTAATATATACAGTAGGGGTAAAATGGTCATTTCAACTTTTCAATTTTATTTTTGTTTGTGTTTTTCGGGAAAACTTATATTTATTTGGACCCCACCTATGGACCAAGGTCTAGATTTTATCACAATTTCTTACAGTACACATTAGGTTTGTCGATATTACAAAGTAACCCCTCTACTTTCACAAATTACATAACCCCCCCTTGAGATTTCAAACAATTACAAAAATCTAACGGAAAGTGTGTAAGGACATTTATGCCCCTAACGTTAAAAGGATATGTTTGCCAATTCTCAAAAACTTACAAACACTCCCCTGTACTTATACAAAATAACAATACGACCCTTCAAGTTTTAGATAATAACAAAATACCCCCGAGGGAAAAGGGGTATTCTGGGAATTAAAAAGACATAGCGGAAAAATGACCGAACCGTAACAACCCTTAGATTTTTGTAATTGTTTGAAACCTCAGGGAATTTTCTGTGATTTTTGAAAACAGAGGGGTTATTTTGTAAATATGACAAACCACAAGGGTACTGTATGTAAATCGCCATAAATTTTAAACCCTTTTGGCGCACATGTGGGTTCCAAATCTTGGTGCATGTAAGAATATCCTGTGGGTTTCTAGAACAGTAGTGTCGCGGGGTTTTTATGTCTTTCGATGCATTTCTTTAGAATTTTCAACCTCAGGGGCGAAAATGATTAAATTTTCCAATCAAGAGGGGCATATGTAATTCTTTTTTTTTTTGAAACTGGGGCATATGTAATTCTATGAATGACAATGTTTGTTATTTTCTGACAGTGGTCAGAGGTGCACGGCAGTAAAGGTGGTGTTGGTGATGGAATCGGTAGCCGACACTCTGGTTGAGAAAGTGATGTCGAAAGTGGCTAAACTGACAGTTGGACCGCCCGAGGACAACTGTGATATCACTCCGGTGGTTTCGGAATCATCAGCAAACTTCATAGAGGGATTGGTGATGGATGCTAAAGACAAAGGAGCTACATTTTGCCAAGAGTACAAGAGGGAAGGCAACCTCATATGGCCATTGTTGTTGGATCATGTCCGACCCGACATGAGAATAGCGTGGGAGGAACCCTTCGGACCTGTTTTGCCCGTTGTTAGGATTGGCTCTGTTGAGGAAGGCATCCATCATTGCAACGCCAGCAACTTCGGCCTCCAGGTACATATATATTTTTGCTTTTGGAAGAAAAAGTTGTAAAGAGTTGGAGTAGTTAAAGTGAAGAATGTTTGGAAGAAAAAATAAACACTGGAAAGCCGAAAAAAAAAAGTTGAGAAGTATTTTTGTTACTCTACACAAACTTCCACTTATTTATGAGAACAACCTAGATGGGTGAAGCTAAAAGTTAGTCCTTGGGTACTTCCAGCTTCTACCTTATGTTTTATTGACATAAGTAGAACAAGGTTTTTGTAAAACTCCCAAAGTGCTGAAAAATAAATCAGAAAGCACTTTTTTTTAGAGTTCGCAAACACTACCTATGTTTAAGTTCTTGATTTCCAAATTTCATCTACAAATTTAAAGGTAGTTGGGTAAAGTTACTATGGATGGGTAACTGTAAGATGGAGATGTGTGTAATTTTGATACCAAGAGAGGAGATTTGAAAAATGGAATATATATAGTTGTAGGGGAGGTTGTTGTGATTACTACTACTGAGTAAAATGGTTTCGGTCGACTATATATATCTTAGTATCTTACTTTCATTTAAATAAATTGCAGGGTTGTGTCTTCACAAAAGATATCAATAAGGCAATGCTGATAAGCGACGCCATGGAGACAGGGACGGTTCAGATTAACTCGGCTCCAGCTCGTGGGCCTGATCATTTTCCTTTCCAGGTAAATTGATTAGAAACACAACTCAATTCGTGATTATGCATTTCTACGGGGTGTTTTATAATCACTTTTAAACAGCTTCTAAGCACCCAAAAAGTGTTCGACAATTTCTTGATAATTACACAAACCCTCCTGATATTTGCTTAAAAATCCGAAAAATTATCGAAACCTTACAAATAAACCCCCTCAGGGGGTAAGTGTAAGGTTATAAGGTTTCGATGGTGAAATTGTAAAAAGCGCAAACCTCAGGAGTTTTGTGTAATTGACCTTTTTTTTATCAAAAGATGTTATCCCAACTTACTTGTAAAATTTTGACGCGTTTCCTTACTTTTTTGTCTATATTAGTTACACAATTGGCATCTCCTTACGAGATGTGAGAGGTTTTAAGCTCTTTAAAACAACTTAGCGTATAAGTCTAATATTGGAAATTAAGACAGATTGTTATGGTTGTGCAGGGTATTAAGGATAGTGGAATCGGGTCTCAGGGTATCACAAACAGCATTAACATGATGACGAAGATCAAGAGCACTGTAATCAACTTGCCATCTCCTTCCTACACTATGGGCTAGAATTATTATATACATAATATGTATAATCGAATTACTTTAGCATATGAGTTTTTGTAACCTAAAATAAAGTACTGTTATCGGTGAAAAGCTGTGACAATCTTCATTCAATATTTTGTTTAGCTTATTTACATATTTTGACCAGTAATATGTGTTGCGAGATATTTTCTTGTGAACTTTGTTATAAACTTATAATCGTATGTGTGGAAATAGTAAATACTCTTTGTAGATGTCTTTACAAATATAACCATTTACGTATTACGGGTATAAATCATTTCCATTAGATTTTTGTTTAAGAATACTTTCCATTATATTTTACGTATACAAATATAATTGTTTTATTTAAGGATAATCATGAACAAATCAAGAGTCAGCAAGATAAGAAAATACTAAATAAGAATCTTATCAGATCGATGTTGCAGAAAATCATTATGATAAAAGGGCAATTAGCAAGCTGGCTAAGCCTGAGTTTCGTCCTGATGCTTTTTTGCATCCAGAGTGGGTTTCGGATCTTATGGAACAAGATGGAAGTGGTTGGAATAGGAAGTTAATTGAGAATACGTTTATGCCGGCGGATGCTCGGATTTTCCTGGCAATTTCTGTGACGACTCGAATTTTTCGTTGGTAATTTGGTACGTGTTTTGTGTTATTATTTTCTTTCTTTCCCCTATTTCTCGTAAATTGTGAATTATATGTGTTATTTGGATTTATAATTCTCGTATCCACGTTCGTTATTTTATTAGCTTCGTATCGACTATAATATCGAGATGTTGAGAGATTAGAATCTGTACCGAGATTTTGACAAAATGACAATTTTACCCAATTCCCAAAACAGCCAATTTTATCAAAGATTCATTTTTTTTCTTTTCTTTCTTTTTCTTTCCTTCTTCAGTTTTTCTTCCTTCCTCTTACGTAAGAAGAAAAACGAGAGATAAGAGAATTTTGATAAAAATTTCATCGTCGATCGTTGATCTAGCCCTATAACTTCATTCTTTGCCCGAATTTAGTACCGTCAGTTCCTACACATTCCTCATATCATGATCTTCGAGTAGGTACTAGAATTGTCCTCTACTTTTCTTATTTTTGCATGTTGTGTTGAAGATGATGAACAGTGATTTTTATGTTGGGTTATGATCTATTTGGTCGTTTCATGATTAATTGGTATATTACATGGTTAGATAGCTATAGATTAAGTTACATGAACTACGTTAGATGTTGTTGTATGATGAATTTACTGAATTATGTTGAATCGAATGAATTTACTGAACAGTGATTTTTGAGCGAATTCTCTGTTTTCTGCCTGAAATGGTGAAGCTCACGGTAAGTTACACGATATGCAACATACCGTGAGGTTACCATTTCACAGTAAACCTTTGGTATAGATTCAAATCCTATTGGACGCAATTTATTTCCATCTATTTTTTATTTCGATAGCAAGAAAGACTTTTTGCATAATTTGAATCCGAGACACTTGATTCCTAAAAGTGAGCAATTTATTTATGCTTGTTCCTGAAGTAGAAACCGATCCATTTGTTCCTGAATAGCTTCTTTCAAAAGGGCTTCTGCTTCCTCAGAGCGTATGCACGGTAAGCAACTTACCGTGCGTATGCACTCTCACGGTATGCTGTATACCGTGAGCAACATACCGTGAGTCCTATATTTTCCCGTGAGAGTTCATTTTTCAGAGTTTGGCTACGTACATGAATAGTATTTTGCTTATATTAAAAATGTCGATTTTGCATACGACCTCGTTTTTGACATCTGATTTCACCAGTAGTTCCTATAAATCATGATATTGAATAATTTGAGAATTTTATAATTTTTCGATTTCGTTCGGGTGATGAATAGTGACATTTTCAGTTTGCAAATTTTGTACTTTTCTCCGATTGATGTGAAACTTATGTGATAGCTTCTTTATGCATATTTAATGTTAATTGCAAGATTGTGGATATCTGATAAGCCGTTCGTCTTTAATTGGTTATTTTGTGGTTTTAGAGTTATGTTTTGATCATCTAGGTTTTGTGTTGTTACAGATCAATCCCAGGACGAGGGTTAGTAGTCTAGCAGTCGGGTATTAGCGTGCTGAGATCCAGGTGAGGGTTTTAGACTATTTTTAAGCTGGACAAGAACCTAAATGTATAAATATTATTTGTGAAAATAAATATTATCCCTCCGTATTATTTATATCGTTTTGCAATTTACATTTAATTATACGATATTAAATATTTCGAGTTTTAATTTAATGGTTTCGATCAAAACCTATTTGATATCAACTTGTATATATGTAATCTTTTGAAAAATGGATTTCAACGAGACATAAAACTCTTTGATTTAAAAAGTAGGTTTTAGGTCTTCGATCGCTACATCAATGTCTCAAAAATGGCCCGTTTGGCCACAAATGTAACTGTAACGACCCACAATCTCCAAGTTCAAGATTAGCGCGTTTACTAAAATTTGGACCGTTTACGGTCCCGAAGTCTTTCACACTTGCACGTTTTTCGACTCTTGCATTTAAATATTTTTATAAATCATCGATTTAGCATTTAAAACCCAAGGCATTAATTAGAATTTAATTTGCACCGTTTTGTCATTAACTAGGGTTAATTCGGTAAATTTATATTTAGCTCGTTTAATCGAATTTAGTAATTTAACGGTGTACATTGGACTGGGGTTCAATGTTTTAATAATGCATATTTCATCGAGGTTCCAAATATTTTCATAAAATCCTCCATATCATTCATTAAATCATATTTTTAAGAAATTGCATTTTTAGCCCAAAATTATTTACATTTTAGCCCAACCCGGAATTGACTTTTCGTAAACTCATGAATTTTAAGAAAACGAACCTTGATTCTTATTAAGCATTTAATTTCGGTCATGTTGACACTAAGTACGCCTAATTCCGACACTTTGCACTATTTGCACGTTTTTCGAGGATAGGGTATATTATGCAATTATTGGGAGATTTGGGGCCAAAATGAAAAAAATGAAGAACACACACGCAACAGTCGCGCGAACCCTCTCTCCACCCAAAAAATGTGATTTTCTCATTTCTTCTCGGAATCGCGCATATGATATGTCGAATCGACCGTCTCGACGAGACGAACTCAACCATACCATTATTGCGGCGATTGGAGTACCGGTGGTGGCGCTACGGTGGCACGAAGGTGGCGACGACAAGGGTGGTGGTTCTGACGTTTCTGGAGACGGCACTGCCTGGACTTGGTCAGAAATGAAAGCTCTCGTGGAGGGGAGTCTTTTGGCGGTGGTCTCACGGCCTGATTTGGCCAGACGGCGGCGGAACAGAGAGGTTCCAGGCGGTGGCGCGGCCGCGCACCACCCGGGCTTTGAAGACCTTGTCGAGACGAAACTTTTGGCACCGGTTTCAGGTTCAGACTCGACGGAACGGAGGAGATATGGTGGAGCAAGGTGGCGCGGCGGTGGTGACACGGCAGAGATGGTGGCTGGGCTATCTCCGGCCATCGTTTTCATCGGGCTATACATGAATTCCAACCTCATCGACATGGGTAAGCCGATTTCAAAGTCAATTTCGTAATTCGTTGAGACGATTTTCGTTAATTTTGATTCTTGGAATTCTAGGGTTTTGGAGCTTTGAAGTGAAATTAAATTCCGATGGATGATCCGATTCAGAAACGGTTTTGGGGGATGTGACGGGCTCGTCGAGAGGAACATTTCGGTATAAGGGTTCGACCATCGGAGGTGGTCCGACAGCGGTCCGGGATGGCAGGCGGTTTCCAGCATTTTTGGCACTGTTCTGGCGGGAATCCAGCGACGGTGTCTTCGGATAGATCGTTCCCCTCGACGTAACGGTTCTAACGGCACTAGTATTGCTCAAATCCGACTTGTTGTTTGTCTTTTATCATATTTTTCGTATTATTGTGTTAATTTGGTAGCTTTTTGATATAACTTCTAGCTTTTAGCTTTTCGGATTGTTTTGGCATGAATCATTTGTACTATAGCTTGTGTAAATTGTTGATTGTTGATGATATATGATTGTGTAGTCGAACGGATGGGTTTCGGTTCGATTAGGCTAGAGATAGGATCGATCTTAACTTGTTAGCTTTTGAGCTTTTGGAAAAAGCTATAAGTTGTACTTAATTATTGTTGATTTTAATGAATTATACATGTTTTATGTTTAATTACACTTACACCCCCTTAAGGATCTCTAAGTTATAAGTTGTGTAATTGATTTAAATGATTGTTCGTTCATTCTTATCCCCTCCTTTGAATATGAAATGACCATATTACCCCTCGAATGCGTACTTATGCTTAGTAACTAAATGTTTGCATTTCGGCATGTTGTTTATTTTATTTCAATGCATAGTTCGTTGCTAAGAGTGTTGTTATATTGCGTAATTTTAAATGACTTGATTGATCTGTAACGACCCGAATATTTTAAATTATATTAGTAATAATTACGCGAATTCTTTCTTGCCTAATTTCTCGATCTATCCAATTGGATTAATTAATCTTATGGAAAAGATTGATTTAACTTATCTTTTAAATGCCCTCAATTACTTAAATTACCTAAATGCCCTTAAAAACCTAAATGACCATTTTATCCCCCCGAGATATTTTCCTAAATATCTACCTATCTCTCTCATTCTCTCATTATATACAAAGAAGGAAAAAGAAGAAAGGAAGGAGAAGAGAAGGAGAAGAAAGGAGGAAACTTCCCGACGCCCTACCGAGCCCGTTTCTCGCCCGATCGACGAGCCGTGAAAACCCGAACGATCCTCACTACATTCTCTACCGGTAATCCTTTTACCCCATTTCATTTTGTTCCTTCCTCGTTGCGATTTTATTGAGTTTTATATAGAATTTTATAGTTTTAGGATTTTCGTGTTTAGGGAGATTTACTTGACCATTTTACGTGATTCTTGTGCCAATGTGTAGCTTATATGATATATATGATTATATGTGAAAATTAGGATGTTTTATCGTGTAAATTAGGAGATGTATGAATTTAAATGTTGATTTCGCGTGAGAGGTTTCGCGATCTGCTGAGTCTGCTGCTTAGTAGATCCACACGGGCGAACGCACGGTCTTGATCAAAACCGTGCAGGAGCCCGTGCGCAGCCCTTTTCAACCTGCACGGGCTTGAGCCGGTGCACAGGCCCGTGCGCAGGCCCGTTTGCACCTGCATGGTCTTGGCACCATGCTCAAGACCGTGCGTGAGGCCGTGCACCCCTATTTGTGCTTGCACCGGCTTGCCAAGCCCGTGCGTTGGCCGGTGCAACATACTTAGTGCATTTTCCAACCTTTTTTCTTTCTTGCACTTCGGGAATTTGGTCAACCCCACTCATTTAAATGTTGACTTTTCACATACGACCTCCGAATATCAATCCGATTTCACCTATAGCTTCCTCGAGCCTCGGGATTTGATATTATTTATAATTTACAATTTATCCGACCCTATTTGACCGTCAATTGACGCCTTACTCGTTTAGGGATTTTATCCCACCTTTCCCGTTCCTTATCCGTTTGATCTCGTATTCGCGAGAGAACGTCTTTGTATTTTTTTAAGCATGTCTACGTGCCCTAACTGCGTTTTAGCATGCTTTCCATATTTATTATTAACGTTCTTCCATTATTACAATTGCTTTAAATATTCCTTTAAATGTTATTTCATATGTTATATATCCTTATATGCTTAATTGCCAGGCTTTCCATATTGTATCTATAGCATGAGTGAAGTTATATTTGAATTGCCGTGCGTCGTCTGTTGTTCGTGTCTTGCTTTTAGTATTGTCGGTCTTGTTTTCATCCTCTAGGCCCTGTGTATTACAGGTGGGACCAACGAGGGAGAAACCTGACTACCGCTTGCTTTCATACTGTCGTGTCGAGCCAGGTAAGGGTTTTAAATTGTTTTCAACTGGAGTAAGAACATAGTTACTTAGGTTTGCGAAATAAACCACTATCCCGCTTTCTTATTACTTGTTGTATTGCCTTTACTATTTCTCTATCTGCTTAGTCAAACCGTTTTGATAGCAAACCAAAATGTTTTAAATACTTTCAACTAGAGGCAAGGAAAACCCATTTGTTTTAAATGCGAACTTTGGTCTCTCGACCTCGCAATTATAACCTTGTCTCGAATGGCCCATTTGGCCTCCCACACCCCGATTTCCTACTTTCGAATGGCCCTTTTGGCCACCCAAACTATCATTGTTCTTAAAAGCGAGCCATAGATTGTTTAATAACTTGGGCCCGGAGTATACAGGAGGTGAGCTTGGGGACGTGCGTCTAGGGCAAATCCCGATGTATACTTCTAGCGTGTTGACTTGGGCCTGCTAGGAGGTTGGCTAGCCTAAGTTGATGTGAACGGTGGTGCTAATCGCGTCTCCTTAAACCCTGTATGGTGGTGCTAACAGCGTCTCCTTAAATCCTGTATAGTATTGTTGGTGGTGGAGTACTTGCTTTCAATTGGGAGTTATAAGGAGAGGGCCTGTTCTCGCCGGGACACATAATTTGCATGATTTATTGCATTTGTTGCTTGTCTAAGTGTTTTACGGCTTTCGTCACAAGTCGAAGCACATTCCGGTTCTCTTCATTTATCATATGTATTTCCCTATATATATATATATAAAACCCGGAAGCGTGACTCGTACTTGCTACCCTAAGCCTCCTTTATTATTTAATTAATTAGTTGAATTACGAGCCGTGTTTAATTATCGATCCCAACTTATTTATACCGTGCTTTTCGAACTTGTAACGGTCTCGTGACTCAACTAATATCCTTTCAATTTATCGGCTTGATATTACGTGCAAATGTTTTAAAATATCCGGTTCGTCAACCTTTTGTGTTTTCAAATAAGCCGAACCCGAGTGTTGCTTTGTGTCATTTTACAACTTATATTTCGTTATTCGTATTCTTTCTCAAAACGGGCAACACTCACCACTTTTAGTTTTAGAAAGATAAATGACGAACTGTTATCAAAACCCCCTTGCTGAGTATCCTTTATACTCACCCCTGCTATTTTGGTTCTTGCTTCAGGTAGACAGGTGGCGACGTCACCTATCTTGTCAGTCGGCATCAGCAGGTCTAGATAGGCTCAGTCTTTCTGGTTTGTCTTGTCAGTGGTCCCAACAACCGTCGAGTCTTGTTTATTGTATTTATTTACTTTAGGTATCTTATGTGCCCCTGATGTGGGATAGTTGAGGATATGTAGGATTGCACAGGGTAGGCTAGTTGAGCCATGGATGACACTATCTGCTTATGAACATTCTGTATCTTGATTTTTAAATGTTTCTTGATAGTATGTTAGCCTCGTAGGCATTTATTGAATTTATCTGTTTACTTATAATCGCTTCCGCATTTCTCTGTTTTATTGTGGTTGTTGTTGGGATGTCGTTGCTGTTGCCGGTAGTGTTTGCTTGAGTGCCGTTCGCCGGAGTGGGTTTTTGAGTTGAGGCCCCTCGCTGAAGCTCGGGAATCCATTTCGCTGCGGATGTGGCGGTCCTTCTTCAGGGGGCGCTACATGATCAATCTTACTTGATTTACTTAATCCTCGTTGCCGTGCATCTTGATAGAGTCTTACATGGTTATGTCGTGTCTTAGATTGCAGGTTTTAGTCCCGTGGAATACTTGTTCGATTGCTTGCTTTCCTTCTATCGTTTTTCGAGCCAAGTAAGGGTTTAAAATGTTTTCAACTGGGGCAAGGACGTAGATATGTAGGTTGCGAAATAACTTATCATCCCGTCTTTCTTATTGCTTGCTATTCTTATCTTTAATATTTCCTTATGTGCTTAGTAAAACCATTTGATATCAACTTATACTATATTATCCAAAACTGATTTGTTTTCAAAGGCAAGTAAATTCTTTCTTTTCAAACGTGACAATTTGACTTGGGTCGGGTCTATGAGGAAAGTCGTTAGGGGAGTACGTCAGCACACCCCGACGCGTACGGAACTTGTGGTCACCCCCTTTGTCGTCACTCACTTGCCTAAATGCCCGTTTGGCACTCAACTTATAATTATCTCTTGAAATGTGAGCAAAATCGTATCTTTTCTATCATGAGGCCCGGGATGGTATTCGCGAGTCTCACCTAGGGACGAGCGTCCAGGGGGTATCCCGAGATACTACTCCCAAAACTAAGCATCAATCGTGGTCCGTTAGGAGTTGATAACCACGGTTGGGACGATGGTGGGTGATGCATTCATTGCACACTTTCCTTAAATTCATGTTCGTCGAGCCTTGGGTTGCTCCTTGGCTTGACACCGGAGATGGAGTTACTTGCATGATTGAGGGGGTTATAAGGAGGAATAGGCCCATTCTCACTGGGATAATTACTTGCTATCATAATTGCCTTTATTGTTATTACTATTTATTGATTAATGCTATACTACAAGTCGAAGCACATTCCGGTTTTCTTCATTTAGCATATGTATTTTTGTAACGGCACGTCCCCAAATACGGTGCGACGTGACGTCCTGCACCAAGTTACAATCCATAACAAGAACTAAAGGTCCGTTATGAACTACAACCTGGCGAACGGAAAATTAATACCAGGCAGATCTGCTTTAGAAAATAATAGGACAATGAACAATAATACAGCAGAAGCAAATTAATACAACCTATCCCACTCAGGGAGCTAGAACAACCATAATTCAAAACACAATTATGAAGCCCACCAAGGCCACTGAAAACAACCATATCAACATTCAAACTAATTTACATTATTTACATCTACAACTTCTAGGGTTTTAAGTATTTATCCTGATACATAGGCGGAAATGAAATCACCTAAACAAAAGTAAATGACTCCAAGGACACGACCTGAATCCGCCTAGCAACAAAACCCTGAAAAGATAACAACAGAGTAATGGGGTTAGTTAAAGCGATTAAGTGAGGGGGCTGTAATACGTATATATTATCGAAACAACCGGAAGATTCACCAGTTTGTAAATGAGAAGAAAGCAAAGGAAAAATAAAGGTTTTCACAATTATTGGTGAATCGAATAATTTTGCATTAAAGTAAAAGCTCGGCGAGTCGAGCATCAACCACCTGTTTCATAATATCAGAAATATCAAATAAACCTCCCTTATTCCTCCTTGTGTAGTCAGGTAGCTAGCCCGCTACTATATAATCATGCAAGGACAAATATCCAATACATCTTCGGCTGGGGATATAAACTAGATCCCGTCCGGCGCAGGTACTCAAAAGGGTTGCCACTTCGGTTATACCCCCGAGCTCCCATCAGTTTGGAGACCAGAGCATTGAGATCCACCGTAGACCCAACGTCTATCCGGCTTCACCCCGTACCCTGATGTCCGGGCCCAATAATATAATGTGGCTCAACGGCCAGGCCGAAAGGCCAAGATAATTCCTCGCACTTCAAATGCTTGTGCGGTCAAAGGGACCGATTTCAAACTCGATTGTAACCCTTTCGAGCTAATGGAGCCTTCTAGGGGTTAATATGTAATAATTTGATATCAAAGAATTTTCCTTCAACTTATTAAAGTAATATGATTTTCAAGTAGCTACTACGTATAATATAAGTTTGGGGAAAGAAAACATAAAAGCATAAAACACAGGCTTCGGGTATATATGGAATATTTACATACGTATAAGAAAAACCGAATTCGGAAACGGAACCCCACCTGGATAATACGGAAAAAAGAGCAAAAGAAAGAAGACCAACTACTGCCCGGAAGAACTACCACCTGAAACCAAATACGACACAACCATGTAAGACGACAATACGACGCACGTCTTATTCTTAATGCAATTAAAGCACTTAATTAAATCAAAGAAGGGTAATTAGAACGATTATTCAATGAAACGAATGAAATATCAAACTTCAAGCTTATAAATCATGCTTAAAATACTCTAAAGAAGCATACATTCAAGTTTCGAAGCAATCGAAAAAGAATTGCAAAAAGTGTATAATTCCTTAAATGGAAATCGGTTCGTTTCACGATCAAACGGAATTCGAAAAATTCAAACTCTATGGATTATTAAGTTTTAAAGCATTACGGACTTAATGTCAAAGTCGGATTTTGAAAATAATATCAAACGAAGAAAGTAGGATTTGCAATTTTTGACTTCCAGAGACTTTTGAACTAAAATCGGGACACACGGCCTCTTGCACGGCCTTGTGCAAGGCCGTGTGCATTTTGGAGAACACGCACGGCCTACACACATGGCCTGATGCAAGGCCGTGTGAGTTGAAAATAACGCACGGTCTTGCTACACGGCCTGTTGCAAGGCCGTGTGCACCATGTTTTCGCGAATTTTCAGCAGAACGCGAAGAACTTCGCACAGAAGTATCAGAATTTCGTCAAATTTTTAACAAAACCCCATTTTCAATCAGATTTTCATACTACAAACCTCAACAAACATCAAAGATCACAATGGCAACACATAGGATCAACAATCATCGAAAACTACGGAGTATAACGATCAAACTACCGAAAAATCCAACTTCGAAACAATTTATCCAAAACATACTCAAACGACAACGGAATCGAATGGAACCTGAATAGTACCTGTAGAGAATGTTACAAGGGTCGCGTAGGTTCTTACGGATCGAAATTTGGTTAAGAAACGAACTCGAAAGATCGAATTGAAATTTTAAGGAAATTCTTTCTTTTTTCCTCTTCTCTTTTTTTTTCCTTTCGTTGCGCTTAAGTGTAATTAAGACAAAGGGAAGGAAAAGAGAATAAAAAGAAAACCTGAGGTTTAAGTGAAAAATCGAAGGGGCATTTTCGTAATTTCGCGAAACTTCATAAAAAGGACATATCAACGAAATATATCAATATTATAGTCAAAACTCATCATTTTAAACGCACATTGACATAGAATAATTTAAATTCACAAATTATTGCATTTACGAAAATTCATATAAAACACACAAATATCACATAAGCACATATATCCCGATCGAGTTTTCCAAACTTGTCCCGTTATCTTAGGAATTCTTACCAGCTTTAGCTTACCAAAAATGTGGGGCGTTACAATTTTCCTTACATATATATATATATGTATAAAACCCGGAAGCGTGGCTCGAACTTGCCCAACTTAAACTATTTGGTTGAATTACGAGTCGTTTTTACTTATCATTTCCAACTTATTTATGCCCATGTCTTTCGAACTTGTAACGGCCTCGTGACTCAACTAATATCATTTCAAAATGATCGTCTTGACTTTATGTGCAAATATTTTCAAAGGATCCGGTTCGTCAACCTTTTGTGTTTTCAAAGTAAGTCGAACCCGAGTGTTGCTATGTTACGTTTTACAACTTATATTATTATTTGTACTCCTTCTCAAAACGAGCAACACTCACCACTTTTGGTTTTAAAAGATAAACGACGAACTACGATCAATACTATATTGTATTTCCCCCTTACTGAGTATCCTTTATACTCACCCCTTCTATTTTGGTTCTTGCTTCAGGTAGACAGGTGGCGGTGTCACCTATCTTGTCAGTCGGCAGCAGCAGGTCTATGTTGGCTCTTGTCTATTATCTTGTCAGTGTCCCAACAACAGTCGAGTCTTTACTTTCTGAATTGATTTGATTTATTGTATCTAATATTATGATTTACTTTCTGTACTTACGTGCCCCTGATGTGGGATAGTTTAGTTGAGCCATGGACGGCATTGATTGGATATTTATTTTAGAACTGTTGTTATGAATTACGTTGCCATGGATGGCATTTATGAATTGAATTGTTGTTTATGAATTTGCTTCTGCATTTCTCTGATTGTTGCTGTTGTTGTTGGGGTGTCGTGTTGTTGTTGTCGGAGTTTTGATCGAGTGTTTGCCGTTCGCCGAGATGAATTTTTGAATGGGATACATTTATCTTATTTAGGAGTTCGCCTTGGTGCGGATGTGGTGTCCTTTCTCCTTATACGGAAAGGGGCGCTACAGTAACGAATGATTGCGAATGCGAGAAAATGATAATGTTTAATGTTTCTAAAATGGGCCCGGAGGTTATATGGAGGGTGAGACTCGGAGATGAGCTTCTAGAGTAATAAGATCCCAAAGTATAATTTCAAAATTGTAATTTCCAATGGGAGACCTGTTGGTGGTTGGTAAATCTTTCGTTGGGGAGATGGTGAACATAGCATGTGTTGCGTATTTTTCCTGAAATTATCATGAATGATTGTGTAGGTTCTCGGGTTGCTCCTTGACTGACAAACGATGTTGGGAGTATTAATTGAATGTGGAGTTATAAGGTGGAGGCCCGTTCTCGCCGGGATAATTATTGAATGATGTAAATGAATATATGTGCCGAGATGAATAACAATCCTATTGTTATAACAAATTACCTATTATTTTCATGAAAACTTGATTCGTGACCCGTTCTTGCTATCCTTATTATTATCTATATCCCCTTCACTGAGTTTCTTTTGAACTCACCCCTCGGGTTTTGGTTCCTGTCTCAGGTAGCTTTTGGTTGACCGACATGACCAGCGTGTCGGAGTGGCAACAGCGTATTAGATAGGACACTTTTGGTTTGGTCCTAGAGGTTGTTGTCATTTTATTATATATATTGGATACTCTCGTGATAGTTTAGCTAAACTGTTGGTTTTTGTAGCACCCCAAACTTGAGAAAAAATGTGCCTTGGGGGCTTTGTCCCACATAGGAAAAACATGTGTGGTTTGAAGGGTTTATAAACAAGAATCTATGTACAACTAAATAAGGTTAACCCTCTTTTGGCAAGTGCTTCCCAGGACAAACTTTAGGGTTGTACACGGTGGATTCAAAGGTTATACCCGCGCGTCCAACTGGCCCGCAAGGGGTTCTCCTCTCCGCGCTCGGGGGTCGCGACACTACATTTCTGATGAGAGGTGCAGTAGTGATTGGTAGGTTTATTTGGAAAAGAAATGGGCTACTGATCGAGTTTAGCCTACATGGGCTCGAATTCTGACTGAATTTCGTAACAAGTACATCCCAGAATTAGTTCGAGATTTGAGAGAGAGGGAATTCATGAATCTGACACAAGGTACTTGTAACGCCCCGCTATTTTATAACGCTTCGGTACATTACCGACGAATTGTTCTTGTGTGTATTATTTGCAAATTATGTGATTATGTGAATTATATGAATTAATGTGTGATTCTATGTGTGAATAATATAATGATTCCATAAGAATTTTCATATTTGAATTATGCTATACTATTCTTATTCAAATATGTTTATATTGGAATTTTTGTATTTGAAATTCTATGAAAATCATCACATTATATTTGCATTATATGATATTATTTTTGAAATATATGTAAATATATATGCAAATACATACATAAATATCTATACAAATATATACATATAAATATCTATATAATTGCATGTTAATTTTGACTTTTCAAAATATCATATATTTATTTTATATTCTCTCTTTTCTCTCCACAATCTTCTACACTATTCTCAAGCAACACTTCCTCTTCTCTTCTTCAACCTCTCGGCCCTCTCTCCCTTTCTCACCACCGCCATTTTTCATCACCATTAAAGCACCAAAAATCATCCTCTTTCTTGCTACAAAAAGGTGCTCCATCATCCAAGGAACAAATCTCTACTTTCTATTTTTGCAAACAAGCTCTCTACATCTTTTTCTCTCCAATTCTCCTCTTCAAGGTAAGGTTGTGATTCTCTCAATTCTTTAGTTGTTATGGTTTTCTATGTTGAGGAAGTGATGAAGCATGTTAGAATGAATGATTGATGAGCTTAGTTTGGTTGTTGGTTGCATGTAGCATTACTTGTGATTTTTCCATTGAATTTGATCAATGTGCAATGTTGAGCTAATGGTCTTAGATGCTTGAATGGATTGGTAATTCATGTTAGTTCATGATATTAAGCAAATTGGTGAAGTTTTATGGAGTTTGGGGTTGAAAAATGGAAGTTTGGCAAAAAAATGTAGTGGCTGATGAATAGTGAAATTTGAGGTTTTGAGCTTCGTTTTTCGATTCTTTTGGCATCAAAAATCTTAAAATGTGTTAACTAAGAGATGCTGAAAGTTTCGGATTAATCGGAGTTGATTTGCTATGCAAAGTATTAAACGAGGGGTGGTTTGCGTAATATTTACAAACCTTTGAATTTTGGTTTCCAAGCTTCCATATTACTTGAATGCTTAGTTTAGCTTCATATCATGTATGTTTGATTGTGTTTGAATGCATTTGAATGAGTTTAATTGTGTTTAAGTGCATTTATACATAATATGTTATTTTGAGCATAAAATGCATTTTATTGCCGTGCGTCGTATTTGGTTGATTTATCGAGTCGTGTCTTACCTCGAGGCCTGTGTATTACAGGTGGGACCTCGCGGGACTGATTTCTGGTCGTTTGGATATCCTTTTTGTTAAGCCTACAGGTGAGGATGTAAAATGGTTTTCAACTGGAGTATGAACAAATATTTGCGAAAACCCTATCCCTTTATATTTCAATTATATATTATCAATATTTGAAATAAAAAGGTTTTGATATAAAAATGATATATATGTATATCTTTTCCAAAATGGTTTGAAAATAGGGACAAGAGAACTATTTTGATTTTAAAAGTAACATTTGGTCTCGGGACTTGCACGTATGCCTCGAGATAACTCGGCAACGTGACGGGATACCCTAGACGGTTACATACCTTGTCTCGAAAGACCCTTTTGGTCCATTAAAATATTTTTAAAAGCGAGATCATACAGATTTAACCCCATTGAGGACGCTCATGGGTGTATCTGTTTGGGCCCTGGATTATGTGACAGGCGGATACCCGGAGACGTGCGTCTAGGGTTGAAGCCGGGTTCATAATCCGCCGATTATAAGCAGGTATCCTGGAACCTGACAAATAATCAAAGGGTATTGTTCATGGCTGGTCGGAGGTAGTCTAGCATGAATAATACTGACACCGGCGCCATTAGTCGGTTATGGTGAAATCTCGGGTTGCTCCTTGATAAGCCAAACGGTATTGAGGAAGGAATTTCATTATATTTGATATGTTTTGGGGGTTATAAGGAGATGGCCCGTTCTCGCCGGGAATAAAATATTTCTAAAATATTTTACTCTAATATTTAATTCATAAAGCTTTGATGGATTATAAAGAGAAAGTATCGGCACTAGATTCGTTTCTCTATTAATCAAAGCGTGGATTAAATATGAATATTTAATTCCCAAAGCTTAGCTGAATTGTAAAAGAGCATATTATCACTAGATGTGCTTTTATCAACCTAAGCGTGGATTAAATATATGTTTTTATTATATATATATTCCCCTCCTCACTGAGTTCGTTTGACTCACATCCCCTTTTTGGTTCATGCTTCAGGTTAGCAGTGCGAGTGGTTGTTGGGTACTGGCAGCAGCAGTGTAGGCTTACAGGTCTTTGGAGTCAGTTTATGTAGACATTTTACTATGACTACTCTTATTTATTTTGGCATGTTAACTTGAAATTGATGGAAGTTGAAATATGATGATATTTGGATATTTGAATCTTATGAAATTAGTGGATATATATATGTTTGGTATTTGCTTCCGTTGCTGGCATGTTATTGCTATTGTGGTTGTTGATGTTGGTATCGTTGTTGGGGAGTTGCTGTTGCCAGATTGTGGGAATCCCGTTGTCCGGGGCGGGTTTTCGAGTAGTGGTATTTAACTATCGCTCGGGGGCTCGTTTCGGTCCGGGGGTTGTGGCGTGGGGGACGTCACAGCTTAAGGTGGTATCAGAGCCTAGGTTTGGTACTTAGGTTTTGATGTTGTGTCGAGTCTGTCTAGGTCGAACGGCTTTAGGACAATGTGCTTTTATATGCTTATGTATTGTGACTTGTGTGGACATGATCATGCCGCTAACGAAACATGCATCTTATTTAGTCTTTTGATATAGGAAATGGCACGTGGTAGACGCAGAACCCGAGCTACTCCTCTCTCTCCTCCCCAAGACAATAACATTAATGCTCCTCCAGCTCCTCAGCCCGAGCCTGTGCCGCCAGCGCAGCCGAATCCCTTAAATCCTGCCATGTTCTTTGAAGCCATGCAAAGGATGTTTCAACAGGCTGTAGCTCCAGCACCTCGCAAATTTAAGAAGCATTTTCCACCTGCGGGTTCTTCATCTTCGAGCAAGAAGCAAAATATCACAGGTCCTCAGACAGTCGAGCCTCAAATTAAGTGTTCTTACTGCGGCAAGCCAAAACACACGGAAGCTAATTGCTGGAAGAAACAAGGACGGTGCACTCGATGTGGGCGCAAGGATCATCAAGTAGGAAACTGCCCAAGGAGAAGGCCACCTCCACAGTTCCAGAAAGAGCCACAGAATGCGGGGAAAGGAAAAGTTGTGGCACGAGCGTATGCGATGACGGGGGATGGAGGGGAGACCGACCCTAATGCAGTGGTGCAAGGTACTGTACATTTGCATGACATATCCATATTTGCATTATATGATTCGGGTGCGACGCATTCTTTTATTGCACCTGAATATGCTTCTAGATTATCTTTGTCTGCCGAGTCTTTACCTTATGTGCCTGAGGTCAATTCCCCGTTGCGAATTTCTTATTTGTGCAATCGAGTCTTCCGAGACTGTCCGTTGAGGATAGACGATCGCGATTATCCTGCTGATCTCATTGAGCTTCCGATGAGTCACTACGGGATAATATTGGGAATGGACTGGCTATATCGGCATCAAGCTTATATTGATTGTTTCGGGGAAAAGATCGCTCTGGGAGCTGATAGCGAGATTTTAGGCAAAAGGTTTGACAAGATTCCTCGAGTTTCTTATGTTAAAGCTGCCCGAATGATTCGCAAGGGATCTCCGGCCTTTGTTGCTTAGCTACTAAACCGTCCGAAAGAGCAAGTTAAGCTTGAGGAGGTATCAGTAGTTGGAGAATTCCCTGATGTGTTTCCCGAGAGTTTGAATTCTTTGCCTCCGGAACGAGAGATAGAGTTTGTGATCGATTTAGCTCCGGGTGCCGAACCGTATTCGAAGACTCCTTACCGTATGGCTCCGGCAGAGTTGAAAGAATTTAAGGTTCAGTTGGATGGTTTGTTGGAGAGTGGGTACATTCGACCGAGTACTTCGTCGTGGGGTGCGCCTGTTCTTTTCGTGAAAAAGAAGGATGGGACGTGGAGGATGTGTATAGATTGTCGTGAGCTGAATCGGATGACGATAAAGAATAAATATCCTCGACCTCACATCGGAGAGTTGTTCGATATTTTGCAAGGGTTAGGATGTGTTCTGATGCAAAAGGGCAAAGTGATTGCTTATGCTTCGCGCAAGCTGAAAGATGCTGAGAAGAACTATCCCATCCATGATCTTGAGCTAGCTGCTATTATCTTTGCCCTGGGAAAATGGCGACATTATTTATACGGCATGACGTTCGACATTTTCACCGACCACCAGAGTTTGAAGTATTTACATACTCAGAAGGATCTCAATCGCAGGCAACGTCGGTGGATGGAATTTCTTGAAGATTATGATTGTCGTATTCAATATCACCCAGGCAAAGCTAACGTAGTAGCCAATGCTATAAGTAAACAGGCAAAGGTAGCTGTCTTAGAAGGAACCTCTACAAGAGTGATGTCGGAAGCAGGGAAATATCATCTAGTCTCTCAACCGCGGATCGCGAATCTCTCAGTAAGACCGGATTTGGTTCAGAGACTTAAAGACGAGCAGAGTGCTGATGACTGGATTCAAAGGCAAGTGGTGAGGATGCAAAATGATCCGAACTCCTCCTTTGCTTTCGATGATATGGGTCTTCTTCGTTTTAAGAACCGAATTTGCGCGCCGAAGAATCTGAAGACCGAAGTCATGGAGGAAGCACATAAGTCTGCTTATGTCGTCCATCCGGGAGGTAATAAGATGTACCGAGATCTCAAGACTCAATATTGGTGGCACGGAATGAAACGAGAAGTTTCCGATTTCGTGAGACGGTGTTTGACTTGTCAACGAGTTAAAGCCGAACATCAGCAACCCGGTGGAACTCTACAGCCACTCTCTATTCCGAATTGGAAATGGGAAGATATTTCTATGGATTTCATGTCCAGATTACCGAGAGTTCGAGGCAGATATAATACAATTTGGGTAATTGTGGATCGTTTGCCGAAATCCGCCCATTTTATTCCAATTCGAAAGACCACTAATGTCAAGAAGTTAGCGGAACTGTACATCGAGCAGATCGTAAAGCTTCACGGAGTTCCGAAAAGTATCGTGTCCGATCGAGATCCCAAGTTTACTTCTCGACTATGGCAAGAAATTCACAGAAACTTGGGAACGAATTTGGAATTCAGCACGGCCGCTCACCCGCAAACTGATGGTCAATCTGAAAGAACCATCAAGATTTTAGGCGACATGCTACGAGCTTGTGCTCTCGACTTCTCCACGAGTTGGGACAAGCAACTGCCACTCATTGAATTCGCCTACAACAACAGCTACCAAGCGACGATTGGGATGCCCCCGTACGAAGCGCTTTATGGATGTAAATGCCGATCCCCTCTATACTGGGAATTAGAAGACTGGCGAAGAACTAAAGACGGAGTGGAACGAGCTCTACCTCCAAAGACGATCCAGGAAACACTTGATAAGATTGCAATCATTCGGCAGAGAATGAAAGCTGCTCAGGATCGCCAGAAGAGTTATGCTGACAAGAGACGCCGGGATTTGGAATTTGAAGAGGGAGACAAAGTGTTCCTCCAGGCGACGTTGAGGAAAGGTTCCGTTAGAGTGGGAAAGGGTGGAAAACTCAATCCGAGATATTTGGGACCTTATGAGGTTATTGAACGGATTGGGAAGACTGCCTACCGCCTGAACCTGCCCTCGACTCTAACGGGGATTCACAACGTCTTCCATGTTTCTGAATTGCAAAAATACTATCCCGATGAATCTCATATTCTCCGAGATGAAGAAGTCCAGATAGAGCCTGACTTGACAATCGAGATGAAACCTGTTGAGATTCAGGATCGCAAGTTCAAGCAACTCCGCAACCGACAAATTCCCTTGGTTCGTGTGTTATGGAGAAACCGAACCACCGAACAAGTAACTTGGGAGACAGAAGAGAAGATGCGAACTCATTATCCCGAGTTATTTGCGGAGTCGAATTAGAATCTGGGGACCAGATTCTCCGAAGGAGGGGATAGTGTAACGCCCCGCTATTTTATAACGCTTCGGTACATTACCGACGAATTGTTCTTGTGTGTATTATTTGCAAATTATGTGATTATGTGAATTATATGAATTAATGTGTGATTCTATGTGTGAATAATATAATGATTCCATAAGAATTTTCATATTTGAATTATGCTATACTATTCTTATTCAAATATGTTTATATTGGAATTTTTGTATTTGAAATTCTATGAAAATCATCACATTATATTTGCATTATATGATATTATTTTTGAAATATATGTAAATATATATGCAAATACATACATAAATATCTATACAAATATATACATATAAATATCTATATAATTGCATGTTAATTTTGACTTTTCAAAATATCATATATTTATTTTATATTCTCTCTTTTCTCTCCACAATCTTCTACACTATTCTCAAGCAACACTTCCTCTTCTCTTCTTCAACCTCTCGGCCCTCTCTCCCTTTCTCACCACCGCCATTTTTCATCACCATTAAAGCACCAAAAATCATCCTCTTTCTTGCTACAAAAAGGTGCTCCATCATCCAAGGAACAAATCTCTACTTTCTATTTTTGCAAACAAGCTCTCTACATCTTTTTCTCTCCAATTCTCCTCTTCAAGGTAAGGTTGTGATTCTCTCAATTCTTTAGTTGTTATGGTTTTCTATGTTGAGGAAGTGATGAAGCATGTTAGAATGAATGATTGATGAGCTTAGTTTGGTTGTTGGTTGCATGTAGCATTACTTGTGATTTTTCCATTGAATTTGATCAATGTGCAATGTTGAGCTAATGGTCTTAGATGCTTGAATGGATTGGTAATTCATGTTAGTTCATGATATTAAGCAAATTGGTGAAGTTTTATGGAGTTTGGGGTTGAAAAATGGAAGTTTGGCAAAAAAATGTAGTGGCTGATGAATAGTGAAATTTGAGGTTTTGAGCTTCGTTTTTCGATTCTTTTGGCATCAAAAATCTTAAAATGTGTTAACTAAGAGATGCTGAAAGTTTCGGATTAATCGGAGTTGATTTGCTATGCAAAGTATTAAACGAGGGGTGGTTTGCGTAATATTTACAAACCTTTGAATTTTGGTTTCCAAGCTTCCATATTACTTGAATGCTTAGTTTAGCTTCATATCATGTATGTTTGATTGTGTTTGAATGCATTTGAATGAGTTTAATTGTGTTTAAGTGCATTTATACATAATATGTTATTTTGAGCATAAAATGCATTTTATTGCCGTGCGTCGTATTTGGTTGATTTATCGAGTCGTGTCTTACCTCGAGGCCTGTGTATTACAGGTGGGACCTCGCGGGACTGATTTCTGGTCGTTTGGATATCCTTTTTGTTAAGCCTACAGGTGAGGATGTAAAATGGTTTTCAACTGGAGTATGAACAAATATTTGCGAAAACCCTATCCCTTTATATTTCAATTATATATTATCAATATTTGAAATAAAAAGGTTTTGATATAAAAATGATATATATGTATATCTTTTCCAAAATGGTTTGAAAATAGGGACAAGAGAACTATTTTGATTTTAAAAGTAACATTTGGTCTCGGGACTTGCACGTATGCCTCGAGATAACTCGGCAACGTGACGGGATACCCTAGACGGTTACATACCTTGTCTCGAAAGACCCTTTTGGTCCATTAAAATATTTTTAAAAGCGAGATCATACACGTTTAACCCCATTGAGGACGCTCATGGGTGTATCTGTTTGGGCCCTGGATTATGTGACAGGCGGATACCCGGAGACGTGCGTCTAGGGTTGAAGCCGGGTTCATAATCCGCCGATTATAAGCAGGTATCCTGGAACCTGACAAATAATCAAAGGGTATTGTTCATGGCTGGTCGGAGGTAGTCTAGCATGAATAATACTGACACCGGCGCCATTAGTCGGTTATGGTGAAATCTCGGGTTGCTCCTTGATAAGCCAAACGGTATTGAGGAAGGAATTTCATTATATTTGATATGTTTTGGGGGTTATAAGGAGATGGCCCGTTCTCGCCGGGAATAAAATATTTCTAAAATATTTTACTCTAATATTTAATTCATAAAGCTTTGATGGATTATAAAGAGAAAGTATCGGCACTAGATTCGTTTCTCTATTAATCAAAGCGTGGATTAAATATGAATATTTAATTCCCAAAGCTTAGCTGAATTGTAAAAGAGCATATTATCACTAGATGTGCTTTTATCAACCTAAGCGTGGATTAAATATATGTTTTTATTATATATATATTCCCCTCCTCACTGAGTTCGTTTGACTCACATCCCCTTTTTGGTTCATGCTTCAGGTTAGCAGTGCGAGTGGTTGTTGGGTACTGGCAGCAGCAGTGTAGGCTTACAGGTCTTTGGAGTCAGTTTATGTAGACATTTTACTATGACTACTCTTATTTATTTTGGCATGTTAACTTGAAATTGATGGAAGTTGAAATATGATGATATTTGGATATTTGAATCTTATGAAATTAGTGGATATATATATGTTTGGTATTTGCTTCCGTTGCTGGCATGTTATTGCTATTGTGGTTGTTGATGTTGGTATCGTTGTTGGGGAGTTGCTGTTGCCAGATTGTGGGAATCCCGTTGTCCGGGGCGGGTTTTCGAGTAGTGGTATTTAACTATCGCTCGGGGGCTCGTTTCGGTCCGGGGGTTGTGGCGTGGGGGACGTCACAGTACTGCTACAGTGGCACAGTATGAGGCTGGTTTCACATGGCTCAGTCTTTATACTCCCCATATTGCCGAGGATGACAGGCGCATGTCCCGTAAGTTCGTTGATGGCCTTAGGACTGAGATACGCAGAGGATTGTTGGGACACGGTGTTTGCCGATACTGACGTGGTTACTAGGGCATTGAACGTTGAGGCTGATATCTGAGAGATTAACCGTACTGCTCCACAGTTTGCTCCCAGGAGTGCTCCGCCAAACAAGAAGAGATCATTTCATCAGTTTGGACCTCCTCAGTTCAACAAGAAGCCGAGAGGTGAACCGTCAGCTCCGATTCAGGCAGCCGCTCCTATTAAGTGTACTTACTGTGGATATGATAACCATACAGCCGAGCATTGCAGGTGCAGGTTGGGATAGTGTTTCTTATGTGGAGATGCTAATCACGCGATGGATGCTTACCCGAGACGGAGATTTAACCTGCCACCGAAAGCACCGCAAACCGCTGGATCCTCGAACAATAGAAGATTCAGGATAGAGCATATGCGTTGGGAAGTGAGGAGATTGACCTTGATCAGAATGCAGTGATAGAAGGTATTTTGCATATACGTGACATCCCCATTTCAGTATTATTTGATCAGGATACTACGCATTCGTTTATTGCGCTTGATATAGCTGCTAATTTGCGCATGCCTGTGATGAGTCTTCCTTATATGTATCGAGCCAGTTCCCTGATGGGAGCTTCTTATTTGACCGATAGGGTATATAAATACTGCCCATTGAAGATTGAAGACTGAGTTTATACAGCTGATTTGATTGAACTACCATTGAAGCGGTATGGTATTATTCTTGGAATGGATTGGCTTTGTCGACACCGGGTTCGTGTAGACTATTTCGAGAAGAAGGTTTTGATTGGTGTAGATCAGACAGAGGTATAGGGAATTTCTGAGAAGTCGAATTTTCCCCCGAAGGTTTCCTTTGTAGAAGCTACTCGTTTGATTAGAGATGGAGCTCAGGCTTATGTTGTTTACCTTCTTAATCGACCTAAAGATCAAATGAAGCTCGAGATGACTGCAGCTGTTCAAGAATTCCAGGATGTGTTCCCAGAGAGTTTGAATTCTCTACTGCCCGAGCGTGACATCGACTTTGTGATCGATTTAGTGCCAGAATCTGAACCGTATTCTAAGACTCCTTACAGGATGGCGACTGCTGAGTTGAATGAGTTGAAGAAGCAGTTGGAAGAATTGTGCGAGATGGGATACATTACACCGAGCATTTCACCTTGGGGTGCACCAGTACTTTTTGTTAAGAAAAAGGATGGATCTTCGAGAATGTGCATTGACTATCAGGAGTTGAACCGAATGACGATCAAGAACAAATATCCTCTACCCCACATTGAGGAGTTATTCGATTTGCTTCAGGGATCGAAGGTCTATTCGAAAATCATACTATCTTAATGATTTCAAAGAAAACGTTTTGATATCAAATTATTACATATTAGCACCTCGAAGACTCTCAATTGGTCCCTTTGACCAAATCTTTTGAAATGCAATAAACATATCTTGGGCTTTGTGCCCGACCCTTGTGTCATCTCATACTATTGGGCCCGGACATCAGAGTATAGGGTGAAACCGGTTAGACGTCGGGTCTATGGGGGATCTCGATGCTTTGGTCTCCATAATACCGGGAGCTCGGGGTATGGCCAGAGTCGCAGTCCTTCTGAGTACCTATGCCGGAAGAGATCTTGTCGCATAGACTTGTCCTCAGCCAAAGATGTATAGGATACTTGTCCTTGCATAGTTGGATTTATTAGTAGTTCAGGTTAGCTACCTGGCTACATATGGTGGAATAAGGGTGGTTTACTTGATTATTTCTATATTGTGAAACAGGTGGTAATTGCTCCACTCGCGGGGCCTTTACTATATTGCGAAATCATTCGATTCACCAATGTTTGCTTAAAACCTTTATTTTTCCATTTGCTTTCTTCTCATATAAAAATGGTGAATCTTTATTCTGTTTTGTTAATATATATGTATTACAGCCTCCTCACTTAGTCGCTTGGACTAACCCCCTCTAGTTCTGTGGTTTTTTTTCAGGTTTTGATTACTAGGCGGATGTCGAGTCTTGGGTAGGATGTGCAGTCTTGAGTCTTTGTAAATTTATTTCTTTTGTCTTTTCAACCTGTCACGACACCTGAGCTCGGAGAGGAGAACCCCTTGCGGCCGTTGGACGCGCAGGTATAACCTTCATCACTACCGTGCACAACCATAAAGTTTGGCATTGAAAACATGCGCCAAAAGAAGGGTTAACCCTATGATGGTTTGAAAGGGATAGTGCCCTGCAGCCAACTTGTATTAGGCTATCTCTTTGCAGTAGACAATCTTTATATAATAATAAAGGAGATTATTTTTATATCTTGAGGCAAATCTTCTTTATTTCATTTATAGCATTTAGTTTCTTTATGTTATATCCGTTATTAATGAAATTAAAGATGCTCCTGAATTACTTTAACCATATCACATTAACTTAGGTGAGTTAAATGAAACATGTGATCAGGGTGTAATTCAAATATAAACTCCAAGTCAAATGAGTCCATAAAAGATAAGTGGGAGCATCGACCTTGAACTCGAATATAGACTTGCAATGTGACTACAGATAGTACTATGTTTCAAGTAAGAGAGTGTTAGTCAGAACACTTGTACTCACACTGAGTGGCTGTTAAGTATTCAACAGTGCCACTGAGGATCCCAACCGAGACACTCAAATGGGAGATGCTATAACCTCTAAGTAATTGAGTTAAGTCTGGACTAACGACGTGACTAATTAATCCCATGACTTGAGGATTCGTGATATCTCATATTTAGGAGATAATCATCTGATATGTTCTTTTCTTGATGATAACGATTCACATAAGATCATATGGGCATGTTGGTGGCTATTGAATAAAGTATGGAGATATACGAATGCCAAGAAAGGATCCGTCTGCTCGACAGTTATAGTGAGTGAATACCTATTAGTTCTAAATAGAATGTATGTTAAAGGAATCTTTGGCCAAAGTAGTAAAGATTCAAACTAAGGATAAGTTCTCCTTGAGGTTTTGAATTGCCTGACATTCATTTCTATATTAGAGATATATGATAAAGTCATTTAAGGTTTCTTAAACCCATGCCTTAGACTTTTTCGGGAATTATCAGATGGAGAGATTGTATCTCACAGAAAGTCGTTGACCGTTAAAGGTTCATTTGACAAAGGTGATTTTACTAATGGCTAGGTAGACTGACGATGGAGCTAGTACTTATCTGATGTCTTGCTATGCGCCATTATATTAAGTGGGGACACTTATTTAATGGATGTTATTTGATGATTCATAATAGCTTAATGCTAGCTGGTATTCATTTTGGTGAACCTGAGGGATCACACAATGAATTGGTTTCTCCAAACCTTAGAACTAAAAGATTGTAGCGGGCGCCCCAAACGGGTAACGCACGCCCCGCACCGAGCCCCAATCCGAAGCCGAAATAGAAATCCGACCCTAAATTGAAACCCGGCGAATGGCAAACCGATTTACTCAATCACTAGGCGGGGCTTTTTGAAAAAAAAAAACAACTGACGACAACAATGCGGGAGCGGAAGCAACAACCAAATTAAATCAAAAATCATATAACAACATTCAAAGCAATAGCTCATTTGCACAAATAGTTAAAGCCCACCAAGGCTAGCGGAAATCACTTACTATAATATAATATAATAAACGGGTTCGATACAATATCCCGGTGATACACAAATACGGGTTCAACATATCAATCCCGATAACAATTACACATAACCTAATCAAAAGCTTAAAACTATCTAAAAAGGGACAATCACCGAAAAGAAGAAAACCCGCGATACAAGACTGACGATGCCCACCTAGATACCACCTGAAACAGATAAGGTTAAAAGCAGGGAGGGTTAGTCAAAAGACTAAGTGAGGGGGAAAAAGAGAGTACATACATAATAGCATACGGGAATAAATCACCATTTTAACTTAAAAGAAACAAACGTAAAAGAAGGGTTTTCATAAATATTTGGTGATTTATCAAAACATGACATAACGGGACATATCATATTGCTCGGCGAGTCGAGCCCTCAACTCCTCATATCATAACATAACATACCTGAAAACCATACCATCCTTATTCCTCCCACATAGCAGAAGGACCGCTAAATCCAACTGCTCTATAGGCATAATAGCCTATCCTTCGGACGACACGAAGTCTCCGTCACAGGAGCACAAAGGTTGCCACTCCGGCCTCACCCGTGCTCCTGGTATACATGGAGCAAGCTACCGAACTCCACCGTAGACCCGCTGTCTATCCGGCTTCATCCGATCGCCATACTCCCGGGCCCATGAAGACAAAACAGGCACACATATCAAATCTCGCATTTTCATAACTATCATTTTCCTATTAAAATAGGAATCAAGACATTTCGGGGAGGGCCAAAAGGGCCGTTCGAGACAGGCGGTGTAACGGCAGGAAATACAACCGGGTATTCCATCATCAGGGGAAAGCCGCCCTAACGACTTCACTCAACGAGAAGGTTTCCAAACCCAAAATTACATTTAAATCGAAACATAGTTCGCTTGTCTCTTTTTGAAAACATTTCGAAATCATATACATAATATTCATTTAATATCAAATCCGTTGTTCTTAAACCTCATAAAAGTAATAAGAATAAAGTATTTACTAAATATAGTAATACGGGATGAAAACATAAATTACACATGCGAGGCTTATTTAGTGAGGCTCAATAGTACATATCTACGTAATACGGGATAACAATAGAAACCTCACCTGGCGATAACCAAAAGAAAGCCCAAAACGGAAACGAGCAACCTAATCCACGAGAGTGGAACCTGCAACTGACAAACGACATAACCACGTAAGACATACGACGACGCACGGCTCATACGAAAGCATAGAAACACGTAAAAGCACGTTATACAATCACATAAAGCACTTAGGTTCAATTATCAAACGAAACGAAGTAATTCACAAATTTAAAAATGCAAATCAAGTCCAAATGCAATGAAACTTTATGGACATGCTTTAAATATCATAAGAGAGCATGCATTCGAATTTCGGGAAAATCGGACTTCCTATGAAAAAGTTAGAAAATTTAACGAAAACTTAAAACATACTATTTATTCACCCGAACATGTTATAAATTCATAAATCATGCAATTCCTATCTATATCATATATATCAAATACACGAGCGAAGAAAGAATTCGGAAAAGACGAGTCTCGGAGGGACCCGTAGGCCAAATTTGCCCCTGACTTACAGAAGGTCAGGGGACTGTGCAATCGGGCCACACGGGCTCATGCACACGGCCTTGAGGCCGTGTGCACCAAGACCGTGTGCACCAAATGGACACGCACGGCCTCTCTACAGGCTGTGTAGAGAGCCCGTGTATGACCAACACGCACGGCCTCTCTACAGGCCGTGTAGAGAGCCCGTGCACATGCACACGGGCTTGCAACACCCCGTGTGCAAAGGCCGTGTGCGTGCGATAACAGCAGAAAATTCACAGAAACTCGAAACCTTCGCAAATCAAATCCTAAATCCCATAATTAACCAATTAAACATGCAAATCACACCCTAATTTTCACATATAATCATCTACAACATATAATCTACATATAGAAACGATAAACACGAAAATCCGTCCACAAATTCATCCAAAATCATATAAACCCTATATTATATAACTATAAACAAAATCGAGAAATATGAGGCATAGGAGACATTAAACGAGAGGGACGTGAAAGGCTTACTCGTAGAAGAGATCGTGAGGAGTTCGTAGGCGTAAGCGGTTCGAAAATCCGTCGAGAAACGGAGTCGGGACGATCGATTGACCTTCCTCTTCTTCTTTCTCTTTTCTCCGTTCTTTTCTTTCTTCTTTGCTGCGTGAATGAGTAAGGGAGAGAGGTGATGGCTTAAGTCAAAGGAGTTGACTCGGTTGAGAAACGAAAGGGCATTTTTGTAATTTCGCAAAATAAGTTCAAAAACTCACGTTGTCTAAATAACACATAATTACAGTCAAAATTCATATTATTAAACGCATATTGACAATTCGTAATTTAAATATTAAAATCACTCATATACGAAATCGTTATAAAAATCATATAATAATTAATAAAATAAATAATAAATCGCATGAGAAAAATCGATTCGGGTTCCCGGTTCATAATACGAATTTTCGGGGCGTTACAAAGATCAATGTGAAACATTGATATTGAATTAAAGGTGTTTTAATTCAATTGGAGATAGGGAGAGAAATAATTAATACTAGAGAGTATTAATTGTGAATCACATAAGTTAATTAATTTAACTTATAAGATAATTAATTTGTCCTTATATTATTTACTGGGTATTTAATTAGCTGGGCTTGAGTTTACTTAAGTCTGTATTGATTAAATATATTATAGCCCGAAAGAGTTTGAGCTGCTCTATTAGTTAAAGTCTGAAAGGAATTAATTAATAAAGCCTGATCCAGTAATTAATGAACTGGACCAAGCCTCGACAGGCTTGGCCCAATAGCTGAGAGGGGCGAAAATCTTGAGCCCACAGGCTTTAGGATTTTTGGACAGTGTGTCTCTATTTATAGAGTAGCTGTCAGTTTATTCAATTCACGTAAAATACACAACTCAGATTTCTGATTCTCAAGACAAGACGAAGTTCTGTCTCTCTCTTTTCTCTAGTTCTTGTATTTCTCAGTTAGTAAGAAATTCAAGAACATTCTTTACTCTAAAGATTTTTGTTCTTGCCAATTAGATTTGTTTACTAGTCAGATCTAATTGTGGTGTGGAGTTACTGGTTCGTGGATTCAACCTCAGAGGGCTTAAAGAACGGAGTCTTCGTTTTGCAAACGGATTGTGGATCTAAGTTCTTGAGAACTTCAAATCCCTACATCAGCAGGCGTGCGAAAAGGTGATAATCCTTATCACCATTAGGTTTTTATAAACTTACTAGGGATTCGTTATTTCTATTCTGGCACAAAAATTTTAAATTCTACATGTGCCGGGTATGCGATTCCAACATGGTTGTACATGGAAACCTAGTTATAAACCCTTCATTTTCACTTGGTTTTTCAAATGTGGGACAAGATCATACGCCTCCACGGGATGTTGCCCGGGGTGCAAAGGGTCATGGAGCTCTCCTGTTTTGAATTCTCGCATGCTAAATATTTCGGGGTGCTATAATCACCCCTCCTTCAGAGCGTAATGTCCTTATTGCGCCGCGACATAGTTCCATTACGCCCGCCAGTGGAGAATATGGAGAGACTCTCCCCACACACGCCGAGCCCTAAAGCGATAACTCCTCGTGCATGGTTCATCCATTCCCAAAACTGACGGTCGACTCTGATACCATATGTCGCGACCCCCGAATTTGGAGATGAGAACCCCCTGCAGGCCCATTGGACGCGCGGGTATAACCTTCGTCACCACCATGCACAGCCCTAAAGTTTGGCATTCGAAACACACGCCAAAAGAAGGGTTAACCCTATGATGGTTGTACATAGAAACTTAGTTATAAACCCTTCATTTTCACATGGTTCTTCCGATGTGGGACAAGATCATACGCCTCCACGGGACGTTGCACGGGGTGCAATGGGCCGTGGAGCTCTTCTGCTTTGAATTCTCGCATGCTGAATATTTCGGGGTACTACACAACCTGTTGTTAGAGTAGTGCCCTTGAAAGCCGAACTATTTAGGCTATTTCTTTGTAATACTCTAAAGTAGAACTTTCTTGTGACTTGTAATGAAAAGACGTGATTAGTCGTTTTATACTATTAACCTATTTCATCATATTTCAATTGTATTTAATTGTATATTATTTATTCTTGTGTATGGATGAAACCCCAAGATCACAATAAGCTAAGGGACTTGGTTTCACCATTTGATGGGGGCCATGAAATAAGTACCCAATGGTGTTGTAACGACCCGAATATTTTAATTATAATTATTATTTATTACTCGAATTCTTTCTTGTCTAATTTCTCGATCTATCCAATTGGATTAATTAATCTTACGAAAAGATTGATTTAACCTATCTTTTAAATACCCGCAATTGCTAAAATTACATAAATGCCCTTAAAAGCCAAAATGACCATTTTACCCCTCGAGATATTTTCCCTAAATATCTAACTCTCTCTCACATTCTCTCATTTTCACAAAGAAGGAAGAAAGGAAGAAGGAAGGAGGAAGAGAGAATTTCGTGCCGAACCCGATCCTCGTCCGAATGGAATCCCGTCTTCGGCTACGTGACCCCCATTCCATAACCAACCGGTAACCTTCTAACCTCCTTTCGATTCATCCGACGAATATCGATTTTTATTGAATTTTAATAACTTAGGTTTTATTGGGTTTATTCGTTATAGTTGACGGTTTTGCATGATTCTTGTTTCTAATTGTTAATCATGTTTAGGAGAGTAATATATATGAATTTGAGCATGATTGGCCGAGTATAAATTGTGTAGGATGAATTTTGGTATTAGATTTATTGCTTCTGCGTCTGTTTCTCGCGAATCTGCTCATTTTAGAACCACACGGTCTCGCCACACGGCGTGACGAGACCCCATGTGAACGCGCACGGCTTTGCGACAGGTCGTGCAGGAGGCCGTGTGCCTTGTGAATAGCACGCACGGCCTTGCGCACGGCCGTGCAAGAGGCCGTGCACATCCATTTCTTGCACGCACGGCCTTGCAACAGGCCGTGCAACACCCCGTGTGTACCCCTTAGCCAATTTTCAGCCATTTTCCAGACCGAACCTCCTGTATGTTTCACCCCCAAAAAACCTAAAATGTTCGTTTGATCTCGTTTTTGAATTCCGTCTTCACCAATAGCTTTATTTGGTCATTTATATCTTTAATATTCGAAGTAGGAATTTTTCCGACTTTGTTCGGGCATTGAATAGTGCCAATTTTGTTTAGGGCTTGTTAGCTATTTTCCATACATCGTCTATTTGATCCAAAACTTGTATGAATGCTTCTTTATTACGTCACGAGCATGAATGTGAAATCTAAATTGTGTTTGAAGCATGTTTACATCTTTTAATCCTTATATCTCGTTTAATTGTTTTAAACGCAATTGTGAGTACTTCAATGGAAGTCGTGTCTATATGCTTTTACGTGTTTTATTACTTATCGTACGCCGTGCGTCTTGTCAAGAGTCTTACCTGGTTATGTCGTGTCTTAGATTGCAGGCTTCACTCCCCGTGGAGTACTTGTCCGTTGCTTGCTTTTCTCGTTTGTCGAGCTACAGGTGAGGGTGTTAAAATACTTTCAAACGGAGTAAGAATTTCTTTTAAATTATTGCGAACTACCCTTATGTGCTCATCTTGCTTTGATTTCCTTTCTCGTATATCTATTAGATATTTAATATGTATTTTATAACAAATGTTTTGATATTAACTTGTACCTATAGGTATATCCAAATCATTTTATTTTCAAAGGGCAAGAAAACTCTTTCCTTTTTTCGTGACGGTTTGACTTAGGATTAACCCCCTTTGTCGTCATATACACTTGCCTAAATGCCCTTTTGGCCTTAACTTATAATGTTCTTCGAACGCGAGCAAAGATAATGTATTGTTATTTAAAATGGGCCCGGGATGGTATCCGGAGGTTCCAACTGGGGACGAGCGTCCAGGGTGTAATCCGAGGTACTTTTCCCAAAATTAAGCGTCAATCGTGGCCCGTCAGGAGTTGATAGCCACGGTTGGGAGCGATGGTGGGCGTTGCATTCGTTGCACGTTTTCCTAAAATTCAACAGTCGCCCGGGGTAGCACCTTTGGGGTCGGACACCGGTGATGGAGTTACTGAACTTGAGGGGGTTATAAGGAGGAACAGGCCCATTCTCGCTGGGATATTACTTGCTTACATTAATGCTTTATTATTACGGCTTATTATTGTCGTGTATGCAAGTCGAAGCACGATCTGAATTTTCTTCAATTATGCAAATGTAATTTCTTATATATATATATAATCCAAACCCGGAAATCGTGACTCGTACTTGTTCCCTCTTTACCCTCATTGAGTATCCTTTATACTCACCCCCACTATTTTGATTCTTACTTCAGGTCGACAGGTGGCGTTGTCACCTATCTTGTCAGTCGGCAGCAGCAGGTCTAGGTTGGCTCATATGTCTTGTTTTGTCAGTGTCCCAACAACAGTCGTGTCCTTATTTATGATTTGATTTAATTTATGTATTCCATATTATGTTTTAATTCCCGTACTTACGTGCCCCTGATGTGGGATAGATTATACGAGCCATGGACGGCATTTATTAAATGATTATGGAGAATGATGTATGAATTATGTTACCATGAATGGCTTATATGACTAATTGTATAATTTAATTTGGCTTCTGCAACTCTGTTATTCTTTTATTGCTGTTGTTGTTGGGGTGTCGTTATGCTGTTGCTGGTATTTGTTTGATTGATTGCCGTTCGCCGGGATAGATTCTTAAATGGGGTACATCTACCACGTTTGGGAGTTCGTCTCGGTGCGGATGTGGTGTCCTTTCTCCGTCCAAGGAAAGGGGCGGTACAGGTGTGATCTAAACTACTGCAAGTCGAAGAGTTTAAAAGGCATAGGGGATTCTAACAGACTCGCTTGAGACTTGCTTATATGTCACAGCTTTATGAAAGTGTGTCCCATTTCATGACATTAGTGTTTTGACACTACTATGCATATAAGGGTGCTTGATAGAGATCAGGGTCACTGAGGATCCCGACGGGAATGCCTAAATGGGTTAAGGCTCATATCGAGTCTTCAAGATTAGGAAGGTTTCCCAAGCCATGATCATGCCTAATTGATCCTTAGACTTGAGACTCCATGGTTGCCTAGTGTATGACTGGGGCATACTTTGATGTACTTCTGAATCTCTAAAGTTTCACATAGGCTGTATGTTGGGTATGTTCGAGTTGTGCACGGAGGCTATGAGGGTTAATATAGAATCAATCACTTGTTGCAAGAACAAGAAGAATTCCTATGAATTCCATTGTAGTAGATCTCATATCAAATCTTTGCAAAGTACTGTTGATCTCAATTAGGAAAGAGTTCCTAGAGTTAGAGTTTAAATGAGATTGCTATTGGAATGTCATTCATAGTATTATAGACTACCGGGGTTCTGTATCCCATACCCTAGGTCATAATTGGGAATTGGATGATTGAGGGATTGTATCTCACAGAGATCATGAGGCTGAAAGGTAAGCACCATTTCATCGAAGGATGGGTGGCCATGGAAATGTTGCTAGACGTCATCCATGGTCTGTAGAAATGAGTTTGTGAGATGAAATGGGTTTTGACTCACAAACCTTCGTTAAATTGAAAGGGTTCAATTAACGATATAGTTGTGACATTTGGAATGTGTTTCTACTGCTGTCCTGTTGGTGAACCTGAGGGTCACACAATGACTTCCAAGGGCAAATAAGATTATCTAATCAATGTGGATTAATGGATTGAATTAGTTGGTTTAATTCAAAATTGAAGTAGTTAATTAATAGTTAATTGACTATGAAGATTCTAATTAAAAGTAATTAAAGGATTTAATTGGATTAAATCAAATTGAGAAAGAAAATATTAATTTAGGAATTAATATTCAATTGGGCTTGAATACTATTTAGAATAGAATAAAGCCCAAAAGTTGATTAAAAGATTAATCCAATTCTAATTAGGAGTAATTAGAAAATTAAGCTTTGAGAATTTAATCTAGTATTAAATTTAATGGGCCTTTTAAAAAGGCCCAAATCTTAGTCCCAAAAGAAGGTGATGTCCAAAAATCCAAGTCCTTCATGGGCTTGGAATTTTTGGCCCTATGGGGTTTAATATAACCCATTGGATTAACTCTTTTTACGTAATCAGAACACAATAAGAAAAACCTAAGTTTTTTGTTTTCTTTTTCTTTCTCTCTCGCGCCGTTTTCTCCTTCTCTTAGAGAATTGGTTTTCTTCACTTCATAGAATTAAGTCTTACTCACTAAGGCTTAATCAAAAAGGATAATCAATCGTTCTTCGTTCCCTAGCAGGAATTAAAAGATACGAGTTTGCCTGCGAGAAACTGTGGAATATCTTCAGAGGGTTTCGGTTGAAAATCGAAACCTAGGTGGATCTCGAACCTTGTTGCAGGATTGGATTAAGCTTTGGAAAGCTTTCGTTTCTTATCTACTACAAAAGGAGTGCATAAAGGTATGCTTCTTTTATAATATATAAACGTTTCAGAGTTTCGTATTCATTGAATGAAGATTCACTGTAATGCCCCGGGATAAAATTTTTAAAAAACCCCGCTTCCGCTGCGCCTAGGGAACTGTGAATCCCAACACTTGTTAGGACTTTGTAAATGTTATAAACTTATGTTTTACTTATCATTGATGATTACTGTCTTTTCACTGGCCTTGGTGGGCTTTACACTTGCGCTTTGGATATACTGATTTTGTAACGACCCGCAATCTCCAAGTTCAAGATTAGCGCATTTATCGGAATTCGGACCGTTTACGATCCCGACGTCTTTCATAATTGCACGTTTTCCAACCCTTGCATATAAATATTTTTATAAATCATCGATTTGGTATTTAAAACCCAAGGCATTAATTAGAATTTAATTTGCATCGTTTTGCCACTAACTAGGGTTAATTCGGTAAATTTATATTTTTAGCTCGTTTAATCGAATTTAGTAATTTAACGGTGTACATTGGACTGGGGTTCAATGTTTTAATAATGCATATTTTATCGAGGTTCTAAATATTATTCATTAAATCATATTTTAAATAAAATTGCATTTTTGGCCCAAAATTATTTACACTTTAGCCCAACTCGGAATTGACTTTTCGTAAACTCATGAATTTTAATAAAACGAACCTCAAACTTTGTTAAGCATTTAATTTTGGTCATTTTGACACTAAGTACGCCTAATTCCGACACTTTACACAATTTGCATGTTTTTCGAGGATAGGGTATATTATGCAATTATTGAAAGATTTGGGGCCAAAATGAAAAATGAAGAACACCTCACGCGTACAGGAGCCGCGAGCTCCCTCTTCCCCTAAAATGTGAATTTTCTCATTTCTTCTCGGAATCGCTCGTATGATATACCGAATCGACCGTCTCGACGAGACGAACTCAACCATACAAGTTTCTCGGCGATTGGAGCAGCGACGGCGACGTAATGGTGGCGCGGCTTGGAGCTTCTCGTCGGTGACGTTTCCGGCGACGGCACGGCATGGGCTTGGTCGGAAATGGAAGCTCTTGACGAGGGGAAGCTTTTGGCGGTGGTCCCGCGACCTGACTTGGCCAGAGGGCGGTGGATCGACGAAGAGGTGGCGCGGCGGAGATGGAGCCTTTCCGGCGGCATGCGGCGGCATCTCGACGGCGCACCACCATGGTTGGAACGGCCATGAGGAGACGAAACTTTTGGCACCGGTCTCAGACCCTAACTCGACGGGACAGCGGAGCTCCGGTGGCACGTGGCGGAGCCGCGGCGGCGACGTGGTGGTCCGGACTTTTCGGCCACCATTTCCAAAGGGCTTTATATGGATTTCAGTCTTCTCGACATGGGTAAGCCGATTTCGAAGTCAATTTCGTATTTCGTTGAATCGATTTTCATTAATTTTGATTCTTGGATTCTAGGGTTTTGGAGCTTCAAAGTGAAATTAAATTCCGATGGATGATCCGATTGAGAAACTGTAGCGCCCCTTTCCTTGGACGGAGAAAGGACACCACATCCGCACCGAGACGAACCCCCAAACAAGATAGATGTACCCCATTTAAAAATCCATCCCGGCGAACGGCAATCAATCAAGCAAAACCAGCAACAGCATAACGACACCCCAACAACAACAGCAGTAAAAGAAATAACAGAGTTGCGGAAGCTAATTCAAATATAAAGTAAATCATATAAGGCCTCCATGGCAACGTAATTCATACATCATTCTCAATCATTATATAATAAATGCCCTTGATGGCCAGTCTATCCTATTCCACATCATGGACACGTAAGTACAGAAAATAAAGCATAATCCGAAATACATAATTAAATCAAATCATAAATAAGGACACGACTGTTTTTGGGACACTGACAAGACAAGACACACGAGCCAACCTAGACCTGCTGCTGCCGACTGACAAGATAGGTGACAACGCCACCTGTCGACCTGAAGTAAGAATCAAAATAGTGGAGGTGAGTACAAAAGATACTCAGTGAGGGTAAAGAGGGAACAAGTACGAGCCACGTTTCCGGGTTTTGATTATATGTATATAGGAAAGTACATTTGCATAATTGAAGAAAATCCGGATCGTGCTTCGACTTGCATACACGATAATAAAGAATTTAAAGCGGTAAATGCAAGCAATTAATATCCCAGTGAGAATGGGCCTGTTCCTCCTTATAACCCCCTCAATAACATGTAACTCCAACACCGGTGTCTGACCCCGAAGTGCGACCCCGGGTGACTGTGAATTTCAGGAAAACTTGCAACGAATGCAACGCCCACCATCGCTCCCAACCGTGGCTATCAACTCCTGACGGGCCACGATTGACGCTTATTTTTGGGAGAAGCACCTCGGATTACACCCTGGACGCTCATCCCCAGATGCAACCTCCGGATAACTTCCCGGGCCCATTTGAAATAACACGACTTTTCTCGCTTTGAAAAACAAACATATAAATCGATGCCATAAGGCAATTTGGGCAAGTTTGGGTGACGACGAAGGAGGTAAATCCTAAGTCAAATCGTCACGCTTAAAAGAAAGAATTTTACTTGCCTTATGAAAATAAAATGATTTAGAGATACTCATAAGTACAAGTTAATATTAAAACCTTTATGAGAATCATGAAAATATAGATTAAATATCTAATAGATATACGAGAAAGGAAATCAAAGCAAGATGAGCACATAAGGGGTAGTTCGCAATAAATTAAAAGAATTCTTACTCCGTTTGAAAGCATTTTAAAACCCTCACCTGGAAACACGGGAACGACAAGACAATCCAAGCTATGTCCTGAAAAGACGGCCTGAAACTAACAGACGACAAGAACCATGTAACGACCCGAATATTTTAATTATATTACTAATATTTATGCGAATTCTTTCTTGCCTAATTTCTCGATCTATCCAATTGGATTAATTAATCTTGTGGAAAAGATTGATTTAACCTATCTTCTAAATAGCCTCGATTACTTAAATGACCTAAATGCCCTTAAAAGCCTAAATGACCATTTTACCCCCCCCCCCCCCCCCCCCCCCCGAGATATTTTCATAAATATCTACCTATCTCTCTCATTCTCTCATTAAAGAAGGAGGAAAGAAAGAAAGGAGAAAGAAGGAGAGGAAAGAAGAGAATCTTCCCGACGCCCTACCGAGCCCGTTTCTCGCCCGATCGACGAGCCGTGAAAACCCGAACGAGCCTCACTACATTCTCTACCGGTAATCCTTTTACCTCATTTCATTCCGTTCGTTCTTTCTTGCGATTTTTCGTGATTTATATATAGAATATTATAGTATTAGGATTTTCGTGTTTAGGAAGATTTACTCGACCATTTTACGTGATTCTTGTGTCTATATGTAGCTTATATGATATATATGATTATATGTGAAAATTAGGATGTTTTATGGTGTAAATTAGGAGATATATGAATTTATATTTTGATTTCGCGTGTGAGGTTCGCGATCTGCTGAGTCTGCTGCTCAGTAGATCCACACGGGCGAACGCACGGTCTTGAGGAAGACCCTGCAGGAGCCCGTGTGCAGCCTTTTTCAACCTGCACGGGCTTGAGCCCGTGCACGAGCCCGTGCGCATGCCCATTTGCACCTGCACGGTCTTGGCACCGTGCTCAAGACCGTGCGGGAGGCCGTGCACCCCTTTTTGTGCTTGCACCGGCTTGCCAAGCCAGTGCGCAAGCCCGTGCATTGGCCGGTGCAACATACTTAGTGCATTTTCCAGCCTTTTCCTTTCTTACACTTCGGGAATTGGTCAACCCCACTCATTTAAATGTTGACTTTTCACATACGACCTCCGAATATCAATCCGATTTCACCTATAGCTTCCTCGAGCCTCGGGATTTGATATTCTCCATAATTTACAATTTATCCGAACCTATTTGACCGTCAATTGACACCTTTCTCGTTTAGGGATTTTTCCCAGCTTTCCCGTTTCTTATCCGATTAACCCCGTTTTCGCGAGAGAGTTCCGTTATATTATTTTAAACATGTCTACGTGCCCTAACTGCGTTCTAGCATGCTTTCCATATTTATTATTAATGTTCTTCCATTAATACAATTGTTTTAAATATTCCTTTAAATATTGTTCCATAATTTATATATCCTTACATGTTAATTATCTGGCTTTCCATATTGTATCTGGAGCATGAGTGAAGTTATATTTGAATTGCCTTGCGTCGTCTGTTGTTCGTGTCTTGCTTTTAGTATTGTCGGTCTTGTTTTCATCCTCTAGGCCCTGTGTATTACAGGTGGGTCCAACGAGGGAGAAACCTGACTACCGCTTGCTTTCATACTGTCTTGTCGAGCCAGGTAAGGGTTTAAACTTCTTTCAACTGGAGTAAGAACATAGTCTTATATAGGTTTGCGAAATAAATGACTTCCCAGCTTTTATTATTACTTGGTGTACTGCCTTTACTATTCCTTATGTGCTTAGTCAAACCTTTCAATAGCAAAACCAAAATGATTTGAAATGATTTCGACTAGAGACAAGGAAAACCCTTTTGTTTTATATGCTAATTTTGGTCTCTCGACCCCGCAAATATAACCTTGTCTCGAATGGTCCCTTTGGCCTTCCACATCCCGATTCCCCAATTGCGAATGGCCCTTTTGGCCACCTAACTATCATCGTTTCCAAATGCGAGCTCTGGACTGTGTATGATTTGGGCCCGGAGTATACAGGAGGTGAGCCTGGGGATGTGCGTCCAGGGCAAATCCTGATGGATACTCCAATCCGTATCTGCTTAGGTCAGCCAGGAGGTTAACTAACCTGAGTTAGTGCGAGGGTGGCGTTGTAGGCTACGCGCTTCCTAGAAAATTCTGTTAAGGGTGACGTTGTTAACACGCGTTTCCATAAATTCTGAGTGGTCCATGAACCTTGGTGGTGGAGTACTTGCTTGCATGATTTTCAATTGGGAGTTATAAGGAGAGGGCCCGTTCTCGCCGGGACACACTATCGCATAACTTATTGCATTTCTTGCTTGTCTGTCTGATTTACGGCTTTAGTTACGAGTCGAAGCACATTCCGGTTTTCTTCCTTTAGTATACGTATTTCCCTATAAATATATATACAAAACCCGGAAGCGTGGTTCGAACTTGCCAAGTGAAGTCTCCTTTATTATTCAATTAATTAGTTGAATTATGAGCCGTGTTTAATTATTGTTTCTAACTTACTCATAGCATGTCTTTCGAAACCGTAACGGCCTCGTAACTCAACTAACGCCATTTTAATTCATCGGCTTGACATTACGTGCAAATATTTTGAAAAATCCGGTTCGTCAACTATTTGTATTTTCAAATAAGCCGATCCTGAGTGTTGCCTTGCGTTATTTTATAACTTATATTTCATTATTTATATTCTTTCTCAAAACGGGCAACACTCACCACTTTTGGTTTTAAAAGATAAATGACGAACTATGATCAAAAACCCCTTACTGAGTATCCTTTATACTCATCCCTGCTATTTTTGGCGACGTCACCTATCTTGTCAGTCGGCATTAGCAGGTCTAGATAGGCTCACTCTTTCTGGTTTGTCTTGTCAGTGGTCCCAACAACCGTCGAGTCCTGTTTATTGTCTTTATTCGCTTTCGAACCTTTTACTGCTTTATTTAATTCATGTATTTTAAGTGCCCCTGATGTGGGATAGTTGACGATATCTAGGATTGCACAGGGTAGACTAGTTGAGCCATGTATGGCACTATATGCTGATGAACATTCTGTATCTTGAATTATAAATGTTTATTTGATTTAACTGTTTATTTTAAATCGCTTCCGCTTTTCTCTGCTATTTTCTGGTCGTTGTTGGGATGGTTGTCGCTGTTGCCGAAGGTTATTGCTTGAGTGCCGTTCGCCGGAGTGGGTTTTTGGGTTGAGGCCCCTCGCTGAAGCTCGGGAATCCATTTCGGTGCGGATGTGGCGGTCCTTCTTCAGGGGGCACTACAAACCACATAAGACAAGACACGACAACGACTCACGAAAACTACATCACATGAAAAACCAATAAACGTCATGTATCAATTGAATTTACAATTAAAATGCAATTAAATCAATTAAACTAAAAGTATGAAATTAACGATGCTAAACATGCTCAATTGAAATTCTAATTGCACATTCATGCATATAATATTGTAAAGAAGCACTCATGCGATTTTCGGATTTTTCGGACGACATTCAAAATTTGGGGAAAAACCCTAAACGAAAAAGGCTCGATTCAAGGTCCGAACGAGGTCGAAATTTTGAAAACTTTACGAAATATTCATCCTTGAATCATATGGAAGCTATAGGCGAAAACGGCTCGATTTTAGGGGGTCGTATGCAAAAAGTCAACTTTTATTTTTGGCCATTTGACCCCATTACCGAGAGCAACTAAGGAAAAAGGCTGAAAAATTGGCTAAGGCATGCGCACGGGCTAACGTACGGCCTTGTGCACGGTCTTGAGCACGCACTCAAGACCGTGCAAGCGGAAACAAGCATGCACTGGCTTCTGCACTGGTGTGCGCAAGCCGGTGCAAGTTAAAGGTGTGTGCACGGTCTGGCGCACGGTCGTGCCAAGACCGTGCGTTGGACCGTGTGGTTCCATCTCACAGGTGCAGAAACGCGATTTCAAGGTTTTTCTCGAGAGTTTCATCCTAAAGTCAACTAGGGTGGATTCTAAGGCTAAAAACAACATATAAAATTCACACTCATGCATTGTACACATTAATAGCTACCATTTGATCCGAACTACACTAAAAATGGTAAACTATAACCTACAAATCAATTAAATCATCAAATATTTATTTCAAATTAAAATCTATAAAAACGAAGGATTTAATGGATGAAACGAATTGGAGAAAGAAGGTTACCGATAGAGAATTGAATGAGGATCGTAAATCTGGTCTCGGAATTTCGATCGATCGAGCAACGGATTCGGAACGGGATTTTCTTTTCTCTCCTTCTTCTTCTTCCTTTCTCCTTCTCTTCTCTCCTTCTCGCTCTCTCGATTTGTAAATGTATTCAAGAGTGTGCAAGAGAGTGTGCACAAGGGGGTGTAAGTGTGTTCAAGATAGTGTGGGTGTGTCCAAGATAGTGCAAAGGTGTTTCAAGGGGGTGTAGGTTCGTTTAGAGATTAAAATAATTTCGAGGGGTAGAAAGTGTAATTATAAATGGTTGAGGATATGCAAATAATTATAATAAATTAAGATTTGCTAACGAAGCTAATCTTTTCATATAAAATTCAACGAAATGTCGAATAATTATTCCGAGAATATATTCTGGAATTTTCGTGTCGTTACAATACTCCCCCCTTTAAAAGAATCTGTCCTCAGATTCTCCTCCGAACCTCGGGGTTTATTAAAGGGAGTATATTACAGCATTTAAAAGTTCATCATACAAAATCACGCAATTAACACATAAGCAATTAATTAAAATGAACAATTAACAGTTAAATTCAAATAAACATTTAACACATAGTTCATACGTAATAGTTTCAACTGAAAAATCAAATTACAATTAAAATGAAAATGACGAGAATAGGGGAAAAATAATGCCGACTAAGAATCGAGTGCTCCAGAACTAGGCGGCATGCCAAGACGGCTGAGATAGTTGGCAAGCTGTTCTGTGTTGGACCTCTCGAGGTCGGAAATTTGCTCCCGGATTTCAGTGTGGTTGCGTTGAGCTTCGAGCCTGATCTCCCTCATGTCGGCCGACTATTGGTTCAGTCGCTCTGTAGTTTGCTCCGCGAAGCTCGTGAAGCGGTTTCCCTAAACCGTCCATCTATCTGTCTCCCATCGGCTTCGGGTCTCCGACTCAGATTGTTGATATTGATTCAACTGCTCCTCACTTAGCCTGTCCCATTGTGAGGATCCAGCCTGGTGCTGTGTCGGGTAGTCCTCAAAGCTCTGCTGGAATTGAGCCTCTTCAGTTCTAGGAGGGTCGGGTATGTACGGGACCTGATGAGGAGCGAAGCCTCCTGCTTCGTAAAGTTGTTTCATCATTTGCTCCTCCCTCTCTTGTCGGTCCTCTTCAGGATGACCTCCTATTTCGGCGTCATCTTCATCATCGCCATCACTCCTGGCCGTGGCTTCCTCTGCCGTCATTGGTACATATCTACCGTGTCGCCCTCTAACTTTCCTGCAAAGTTTCATCTGGGCGAGTTGCTTGTAGGAAATTTTCGAATCCTCTGCTCCTGCCGGGGCCATTCGATCCATGCCGGTCACGCCGGCACACTTGAGGATCGCGGTGATGTAGGACCCAATTCTGATTTCTCCCTTTGGCCGGGTGCCTACATACTCCACATATCGAAGGAAGAACATGATGCCATTGACTGCTTGCCTTCGGACCGCGCAATCCAAGACATAGAGTTCCTCAATGTTGATCGAACCGTAGCTATCACCTCTAGCAAAGACGGTGCATGAGAGGAATCTATGAAAAGTCCTCAAGGCGGAATCACGGAGGTCGGTTGCCTTAGATTTCCCTTGTTGAAAGGGCCTCCTAGAAGTGGAGACATTTCTCCATGCCTCGGCCTCGGACCAACCCACTTCTCGGCTTATCATTCCCCGAATAGGTAGCCCAAAATGTACCGTTAATTGTCGGAGAGTGAGCTCATAATCCTCGTTGAAAGCTCGGAACTCTATCTTGAAAGGTAGCTCGGCGTCGTCTTCGTGGGGAACTATTTGAAGTGTGGCAATGAATTCGTATACAAGTCGGGGGTACGAATTCCTTCTCATATCCAAGAACGTGGTACATCCCACGTCTTCAATGTACCGGGTGATACCGTCGCCAAGTCCCAAATTCCCCAATGCTTCTATGTCGAGGAACTTGGTAGAGAACACCGGGCGTTCGTGCATTCGCCTAAATATTTTGGCTTGGAAAGGATTTGACATATCCACATTGAATGGAAGTGGGGATGGAGGGTCATCTCGCCTCCTCCTTCTCCGGGAACCTTCGGCGGCCATGAAAGAAGGTTGTTTGAGGATTGTTCGGTTGAATTGGATGAAATTCGGGAATTTTGTCGAACACTTGGCGGGCGTGTATTTTGGGCGGCGATTTGCGTATGATCGGCTCGGAGGATCGCCCCCAAAAACCAACTAATGAAAGATTGCAATGCCGACTACGTACCTTCCAAAAAATATGAAGGTCCACCGGACGGATTGAAAGTTATAGGCTTGCAAAGTGGGGAGCATGAAATTGGGGGAAAAATTAGGGTATTTTTGTTGCTGGAAACTAGAGAAAAAGAGGGTAAAAAGTTTCTGTAAGTTATGATCGCGAAAATAGAGTTTAAATGGGCGAAGGGGCACACACGGCCTGATGCACGGGCGTGCGCTGGCCCATGTGGAGCGGTACAGCCGGTTCAGCGGTTTAACGCTGAACTGGCTTGCACGGGCTTGAGCTGATCCGCACGGTCTTGACCAAGACCGTGCGTTAGGGCGTGCAAGCACCCCTGAATGGAATTAAAATGCGCAAAAATTACGAAAACACCCCGGATTTAATCCGGAGTTTAACCAAACAATAATTACATATTATCGCGCACTTAAAAAAAATTAAATACGAGAAATATGAGTGTTATGAACATGCACGGTACCTTTTATTCCGAGTAACGAAGTCCGGTCTAGTCTCCCGTTTTCTCTTATTCTGTGTCTTAGCTCCAGTCCCTCGATTCCGGTAACTTCTCCTTTATTGTACGTCCCTAACCTTGTCCCTTCATGATTTATTCTCTGGTGGCCTCCCTCTCTGAAATAAAGACCCTGAATCTTCAGGATCGGCATCCACTATCCTCTTCCTTAGGTTTCTTCTTATTAGGGCAATTGTCGAGGAGATGGTCGGGGGAACCACATAGTAAACACTGTCCCAGTCGTTTTCGGCAGTACTCGGCGAGATGGTTCGGCTTGTGGCAAAACGAGCAAAGGATGGTGCTCTCACTGGGTCCACTGGTCGTCGCCTCTTTTCTGTGAGAAGTTGCACGGACAACCGCTGGAGTTCTCGATTCATAAGACTGGTTCTGTAAAGTGATCGGTCGAGCACTCCTAGCTCTCATTTCAAATTCTGCTTCGGCTCGCAAAGCTCGGCCGACAGCTTCTACATAAGACAAGACACGACAACGACTCACGAAAACTACAACACATGAAAAACCAATAAACGTCATGTAGCAATTGAATTTACAATTAAAATGCAATTAAATCAATTAAACTAAAAGTATGAAATTAAAGATGCTAAATATGCTCAATTGAAATTCTAATTGCACATTCATGCATATAATATTGTAAAGATGCACTCACGCGATTTTCGGATTTTTCGGACGACATTCAAAATTTGGGGAAAAACCCTAAAAAAAAAAGGCTCGATTCAAGGTCCGAACGAGGTCGGAATTTTGAAAACTTTACGAAATATTCATCCTTGAATCATATGAAAGCTATAGGCGAAAACGGCTCGATTTTAGGGGTCGTATGCAAAAAGTCAACTGTTATTTTTGGCCATTTGACCCCATTACCGAGAGCAACTAAGGAAAAAGGCTGGAAAATTAGCTAAGGCATGCGCACGGGCTAACGCACGGCCTTGTGCACGGTCTTGAGCACGCACTCAAGACCGTGCAAGCGGAAACAAGCATGCACTGGCTTCTGCACCGGCGTGCGCAAGCCGGTGCAAGTTAAAGGTGTGTGCACGGTATGGCGCACGGTCGTGCCAAGACCGTGCGTTGGACCATGTGGTTCCATCTCACAGGTGCAGAAACGCGATTTCAAGGTTTTTCTCGAGAGTTTCATCCTAAAATCAACTAGGGTGGATTCTAAGGCTAAAAACAACATATAAAATTCACACTCATGCATTGTACACATTAATAGCTACCATTTGATCCGAACTACACTAAAAATGGTAAACTATAACCTACAAATCAATTAAATCATCAAATATTTATTTCAATTTAAAATCTATAAAAACGAAGGATTTAATGGATGAAACGAATTGGAGAAAGAAGGTTACCGATAGAGAATTGAATGAGGATCGTAAATCTGGTCTCGGAATTTTGATCGATCGAGCAACGGATTCGGAACGGGATTTTCTTTTCTCTCCTTCTTCTTCTTCCTTTCTCCTTCTCTTCTCTCCTTCTCTCTCTCTCTTGATTTGTAAATGTATTCAAGAGTGTGCAAGAGAGTGTGCACAAGGGGGTGTAAGTGTGTTCAAGATAGTGTGGCTGTGTCCAAGATAGTGCAAAGGTGTTTCAAGGGGGTGTAGGTTCGTTTAGAGATTAAAATAATTTCGAGGGGTAGAAAGTGTAATTATAAATGGTTGAGGATATGGAAATAATTATAATAAATTAAGATTAGCTAACGAAGGTAATCTTTTCATATAAAATTCAACGAAATGTCGAATAATTATTCCGAGAATATATTCTGGAATTTTCGGGTCGTTACAGAAACGGCTTTGAGGGAAGTGACGGGCTCGTCGAGAGAAACATTTCGGTATAAGGGTTTCGACCATCGGAGGTGGCCCGGCGGCGGTCCGGTATTGGCAGGTGGTTTTCCGGCATTTTGGCACTGTTCCGGCAGGAATCTGGAGACGGAGTCTTCAGACAGATCGTGCCCCTTGACGCAACGGTTCTAACGGCGCTGGTATTACTCGATTCGGACTTATCTTTTGTCTTTTATCGCATTTTTCGTATTATTGTGTTATTTGGTAGCTTTTGATTGTAGCTTCTAGCTTTTAGCTTTTCGGGTTGTTTTGGTATGAATCTTTTGTACTATAGCTTGTGTAAATTGTTGATTGTTGATGATATATGCTTGTATAGTCGAACGGATGGGTTTCGGTTCGATTAGGCTAGAGATAGAATTAATATGAACTTGTTAGCTTTTGAGCTTTTGGGAAAAGCTATAAGTTGTACTTTAATTATTGTTGATTTAAATGAAATATACATGTTTGATGTTTAATTACAAGCCTTACCCCTGAATAATTTATGCCTAAATGTTATTATTAATCAAATGTTAATTGTTATTCGTTTATTCCTCGTTTTACATGTTAAATGACCAATTTACCCCTACTTGCTCTTTTGTATTTAAATATTGAATGATTATCCTTAAGCATGTTCGTATTTTGATAGCTGAGCGTCAATGTCTGTTTTCTTGTTGTGTCAGTCATTCATCCTCTGGACCCCGTGTTTTTTAGGTGGGATCTTAGAGGCCGAATTATAATTGCTGCTTGGTTTTCTCGTTTGTCGAGCTACAGGTAAGGGTTTTAAATGTTTTCAACTGGGGCAAGGACGTTGATGTAGGTTTCGAAATAACTTATCATCCCGTATTTTTATTACTTGCTATACTTGTCTTTAAAATTCCTTATGTGCCTATCAAACCTTTTAATATCAACTTATACAATAGTATCCAAAATTGATTTGTTTTCAAAAGGGCAAGTAAATTCCTTCTTTTTAAACGTGACAATTTGACTTGGGTTGGGTCTATGAGGGAAGTCGTTAGGGGCGTTGCCTGGACATCCCGACACGTATGAAACTTGTAGTTACCCCCTTTGTCGTCACCATTTGCCCAAATTGCCCGTTTGGCATTCAAAATCTTATTGCAAAGCGAGCAAAGTATTGTTATTTCAATGGGCCCGGGATGGTTTCTGGAGGTTGCATCTGGGGACGAGCGTCCAGGGTGTAATCCGAGGTGCTTCTCCCAAAATTAAGCGTCAATCGTGGCCCGTCAGAAGTTGATAGCCACGGTTGGGAGCGATGGTGGGTGTTGCATGTGTTGCACATTTTCCTTAAATTCACTATAGTCGAGTCTTGGGTTGCTCCTTGGCTTGACACCAGAGATGGAGCTTACTTGTATTGATTGAGGGGGTTATAAGGAGGAATAGGCCCGCTCTCGCCAGGATAATTACATGCTATTGTAACTGCTTTTATTGTTATTACTGTTAATTATTTCGGCTTTCGTTATAAGTCGAAGCACCTTCCGGTTTTCTCCCTTTAGCATACGTAGTTCCCTATATATGTATAAAACCCGGAAGCGTGATTCAAACTTACCGACAATAAGCCTCCTTTGTTGGGAAACACTTTAGTTGAATTACGAGCCGTTTATTTATCATTTCTAATTTATTTATGCGATGTCCTTCGAAATTGTAACGGCTTGTGATTCAACTAATCCCATTATAAAATGATCAGCTTGACTTATGTGCAAATGTTTTCAAAGGATACGGCTCATCAATTTTGGGTCTTCAACTAAAGTCGAACTCGAGTGTTGCTTATATTACGTTTTACAATTTTTATTATTATTTACACTTCTTTATCAAAACGAGCAACAGTCACCTCTTTTGGTTTTAAAAGATAAACGACGAGCTACGATCAATACTACACGGTATCCCCCCCCCCCCCCCCCCCCTACTGAGTATCCTTTATACTCACCCTTTCTGTTTTGGTTCTTGCTTCAGGTAGACATGTGGCGGTGTCACCTATCTTGTCAGTCGGCAGCAGCAGGTCTAGGTTGGTTCTCGTTATTGTCTTGTTAGTGTCCCAACAACAGTCGAGTCTTTACATTATGAATTGATTTAATTTATTGTACTTAATATTATGATTTATTTTTCGTACTTACGTGCCCTTGATGTGGGATAGTTAGTTGAGCCGTGGATGGCATTAATTGAATGTTTAATTGGAACCAGTGTATGAATTATGTTGCCATGGTTGGCTTTTTGTGATTAAATTGTTATTTTTTTGAAATCGCTTCCGCATTTCTCTGATTGTTGCTGTTGTTGTTGGGGCGTCATGTTGTTGTTGCCGGAGTTTTGATCGAGTGATTGTCGTTCGCCGGGATGGATTTTTGAATGGGGTACCTTTACCTCGTTTGGGAGTTCGTCTCGGTGCGGATGTGGTGTCCTTTCTCCTCCTACGGAAAGGGGTGCTACAGATTTTCTAGCTCCTTGAGTGGGATAGGTTTTATTGAATTGCTTCTGCTATGCGTTGGTTCGTTGTCCTGTTATTTTCTGAAACAGATCCGCCTGGTATTTAATTTTCCGTTCGCCAAGTCATAGTCCATAACCGGACCTCAGTTCTTGTTATGGATTATGACTTGGTGTGGGACGTCACGTCGCACCATATTTAGGGACGTGCCGTTACATAGACCTTCTGCTCACTGCCACTAGATGTGAAACCTTTCGGCTGTTCCATATAATTATCTCGATCTAAATCTCCATTCAGGAAAGCCGTTTTTACATCCATTTTCCATATTTCTTTATCATAGTACTCTGAAATGGCAAGTAAGATTCTAATGGATTTTAACATTGCTATAGGGGAGAACGCTTCATCAAAGTCCAATCCTGGTCTTTGAGTATACCCTTTAGCAACTAACCTTGCCTTGAAGGCCGTTACTTCTCCATTTACTCCAAGCTTACACTTGTATATCCATTTATATCCTACAGGCTTTTCGCCCTTAGGAAGATCACCAAGGTCCATACCTTGTTAGAGTACATGGAGTCCATTTCTGAATCCATGGCTTTAAGCCATTTAGCAAAATCTATATCAGATATAGCATCTTCAGAAGACTTTGAATCATTATCCAATTGCTCGGTTTGCACAATGAATGATTCATTATAGGAATTTTGATTCTCATCATTTCCTATTTCTGTTGCAAAACCGTAGTATCTACCAGGCTGTCTAATGACCCTTTTGGATCTTCGTGGGATTATGTTTTTTATGGCGGGTTCGGCTGAGGGTGGTTGTTCTATTGCAGGAGCGTTTGTAGCTTGATCTTGAACTTCTTCAAGTTCTACCATTGTCCCTTTCTTTAAGAAAGTGGCATTCCTCAAAACAAACACCTTTTGTTCAGAGGGATCATAGAAATAGTACCTTGAAGTTTCTTTAGGATACCCTACAAACTTATACAAATTAGATCTTGAATCTAACTTGTCTCCCACTAGCCTTTTGACATAGGTTGTGCGTCTCCATACTTTAAGGTATAAATAGTTGGGGTATTGCGAATGCCATATCTCATATGGCACTTTTGGTACTAACCCAAGGGGCGAAGTTCAGTATTCTTGCTGCTGATTCTAGGGCATAACCCCAGAAAGACGGAGGAAGATCAGTGAAACTCATCATGGATCGAACCATATCTAATAAAGTTTGATTCCTTCGCTCAGACACTCCATTGTGTTCGGGCGTGGCCGGCGGTGTGGTACCCTGAAATGGAAACTCGGGACACGCCAACAGTCCTGCACCGCCGGCTCACTGAGTTAACCCGTGATGGACCACACCCGACTGATTGGTGGTGAACGGTAGACGATTCAGTATAATTAAAGAGTTACTCGCAACGGAAATACGAGTTTTCAAAAAAAAATTATTAAATAATAAATGCTACGTGGAAAACTCACGATACAATGCAAAAATGTCTAATCAAAAGGCAAGCTAATCTCAAATGTTAACCTATCACTAAATAAGGAAAGCATTCTAAATAGTTCACTAACTTAGAAGGGAAAGTCTTATAAGTAAACTGACAAAAGGAGACAAACCCTAAACATCCTAGTGCTTCCGGGAAATCTTCGCTATGTCGATCTCGTAACCTGGATCATGAACGGAAAGAAAGTGGGCATTAGTCTTGGAGACTAAGTGAGAGTATAAAAGAAAATGTTCACTGTTGAAATGTTCTCGGTTCATACATTTTGATAAAAGGGGAAAGGGGAATATATGCAATATAGTTTTGGAAATGTATGAACCGGTTTTAGAAAGGTAGTCAGTACACTAACAGAATTACGATACTGACAGTTTGAGTATCTAAAGGCTAGGAACAGTGATACCCAACTTTTAGATGATGCGTAGTTGTTGAAGACAATGCATAAGGTTTAATGTGATAGACAATGTAGACAAATATCAAAATATAATAGGACTGACAAACAAGCTATGGTGATCTTAGAGGAAGGCTAACTCGAACCCAGACACATGAGCTTGTAGTCCCCGGAGAATCCTGACTTAGTATGACCCCTTTTAATCACCTTATGCAGACGACAGACAATACACACTATGGTGGTCTTAGAAGCAGGCAAGCTCGAACCCAGATGCATGAGCTTGTAGGCCCCGGAGAATCTTGAGTTAGTCTAGTCCTTTCAATACCTTACCAAGACAACAACTAAGACAATGTAGACCACGGACCACATAGAAGAATGCGACACACCATATAAGGCAAGCATGTCATATAATGAGACTCGATGCATAACTAAACGTAAGAACGCAAGAAGATAACGGGCATATATAAGACAGACGCAATGCAAAAGTAAATGCGAATGACCTAGTATAACTAGGGGTGCTTTCGAAATCTTTTGGGTAGGTCATACTGGATTACTATTTACATATATATGTTCATGACCCGTCAAAGGGAATAGAAAAGCCTCACCGACTTGAAGTCGAACACGAACACCTACAGACTGACAAAGCAATAACTAAGTCAAGACTCTAAAGTCAAAACACCGCTTCCGCTGTGCCCGAGGAACCGTGAATCCCAACAGTGGTATTAGAGCCATGCTTTGATCACGTTTATATATTCGCCTCTACCTTTTATTTTGAATTAATTGGTTTAGATGCGATTTGAAGTTTATGTGCATATGTAACTTGTTGGGAGTTTTGGTAAATCGAAAATATATTTCGAATATATTTTTTATCAAAAAGAATCTGGAAATTTGAAGATTGATGTTTTGAAATATGTTGATATTTTTGAAAACATGGAAAAACGAATTTTGATATTGAGTTGTGTTGTTGAAAATTGTGTTGAAGAAAGTTGAGTCCGGCGACGTTTAGAAAACTGAGTCGGAAACCCTTCCTACTGATCTTGAATGACTTTTATGTCTTCTGAGAAAATATTCTACACACATTGGGCTTGACTCTAGCCTTTTTAGTTGGTTCAAAACCTATAGTTTTCAATTTATTATGAATTTTTTAAAATTGGAGTCAAAAATCATTTTTGAAACCGGGGCTGTTCTGCCACGTTTTAGAAAACCAATTGGATAGGTATTCTAATGACCTCTAATAGATTTTTCTTGTGACGACCCATAATTCCCAAGCTCAAAATTAGCACATTTATCGAGATACAGACCGTTTATGGTCCCGACATCTTTCATAATTACACGTTTTCCAACTCTTGCATTTAAAGAATTTTTCATAACCATTAATTTGGCTTTTAAAACTCACAGCATTAATAAGAATTATATTTGCATCGTCTTGTCACTAACTAGGATCAATTTGGTAAATTTATATTTTTAGCTCGTTTAATCGAATCTAGTAATTTAACAGTGCACGTTGGACCGGAATCTAATGTCTTAAAGATGTATTTCATCAAGGTTCCAAATATTATTCATAAAATTATATTTCCAAAATATTGCATTTTTGGCCCAAAATTATTTACACTTTGACCCCACTCGATATTAACTTTTTGTAAATGCCCGAATTTTCATGAAACGAACCTCAAACCTTGTTAAGCTTTTCATTACGGTCATTTTGACACTAACTACGCCTAATTCCGAGACTTTGAATTTTTGTCTCGTTTTTCGAAAAATATAAATAGTAACCTTCCATATTTAGAAACTACACACACACCGACAATCATCGAACGACGAGCCATTCTCTCCCAAACACGATTTTTGCAACGTTGTCGGAATTCGACGAATCATATGTCCAGACGACCGTATCGACGAGACGAATCCAACCGTACTATTTTCCCGGCCATCGGAGCAGCAACGACGGCGTAACGGCGGGAGAACCGAACGGCGGTGCATTTCTCCGATCTGACTTTTCCGGCGACGGCGAAGCTTAAGACCGGTCGGGTCTGAACCGTTTCGACGAGAGGAATCCATTGGCGGTGGTCTTGAGTCCAGCCGACCACCGACGGCGGAGATACGGCCATTTTTCAGGCGCGGCGTTGGTGGAGCTCCGGCGGCGCCACCATCGCGGAGCACCAAGGTTCTGACTGGCGTAATGAGACGAGAAGATTGGTGGTGGTCTCATGGCGTGACTCCCTCAGACGGCGGCGCTCCGGCCAGTTACAGGCGGCGCGCAGAGGAGCCACGGCGGGTGTGGTGGTCCGACGTGCTCCGACCACCATTTTCGTTGATCTTTAGGTGCTTTCCAACCTTCTCGACATGGGTAAGCTTTCTACGAACTCCGTTCCCGAATTCGATAGCCCGATTTTGAGTAATTTTGATTCTTGGATTTAGGGTTCATTGGAGCTTCAAACTGAAATTAAACTCCGGTGAGTGACCGGATCGAGAAACGGGCTTGGGGGAAGTGACGGGCTCGACGAGAGGAACGTTTGAGTATAAGGGTCCGACTGCGTTGGCGGCGGTCCGGCGGCGGCAGACGGTGATCGGCGATTTTGACACTGTTCCGGTAGGAATCCGGCGATGGTGTCTTCGGACAGATTCATCGTCTCGATGCAACGGTTCTAACGGCGCTGGTATTACCTGAATCCGATTTACTGTTTGTCTTTTATGACCGTTTTTGTATGATTATGTATATATGTCAACTTTCGCACTAGCTTTTAGCTTTTCGAATCAATTAAGCTAAATTTGCTTGTACCTTAACTTGTAGCATGATTGTAAATTGATGAATATTGTCGACGTATGATTGTATAGTTGAATTGATGAGATTTGGGTTCGATTAAAATTGGATTATGAGTGAATGTTAGATTGTAGCTTTTGAGCTTTTGGAAAAAGTTGTTAAGTTGATAAGTTGTAATTCAATTGATTGACTTGAATGGGTTATGCATGTTTATTGTGGAATTTCAATCATACGATCTGAGTAGTTTATTCTTAAATGTTTATATTTAATCAAATGTTATTTGTTATTCGTTTATTCCACGTTTTACATGCTAAATGACCAATTTGCCCCTACTTGTCCTTTTATGCTGAAATATTGTATTTTCGTCTCTTAGCATGTTGCATTTTCATAGCCGAGCGTCAGTGTCTGTTTTCTCATTCGTGTCAGTCATTCATCCTCTAGACCCCGTATTTTCAGGTGGGATCTCTGAGGGAGAATCATATCTGTTGCTTGCTTGCTTTTCTCGTTTGTCGAGCTATAGGTAAGGGTTTAAAATATTTTCAACTGGGGAAAGATCATAGATATATATAGGTTTGCAAAATAAATTATTATCCCGCCTTTTCTTCTTGCTTGTTGTTCCTGCCTTTACTATTTCTTTATGTGCTTAGTCAAACCTTTTAATAACAAAACCTATATGTATAATATTTTACAAACATTTTCAACTAGAGGCAAGGAAAACCATTTGTTTTTAAATGCGAACTTTGGTCTCTCGACCTCGCAAATATAACCTTGTCTCGAATGGCCCCTTTGGCCTCCCACACCCTGATTCCCTATTTTCAAATGACCCTTTTGGCCACCTAAATTGTTATTAATTTCAAGCGAGCCACGGACTGGATTATGACTTTGGGGCCCAGGAGTTATACAGGAGGTGAGCCTGGAGACGAGCGTCTAGGGCAAATCCCGATGTGTACTCTAGGTATTGACTTAGGCCGGTCGGGAGGTTTGATTGACCTAAGTTAATGCGACGGTAGCGCCTTGAGCGTTTCCTTAAATTGTGTACGGTAGCGTTGTGGGGCACCATTCGTTTCCTTAAATTGTGATTGGATCACGACTTTTGGTGTTGGAGTACTTGATTACATGCTTGCATGTTTTTCATGATTGGGAGTTATAAGGAGAGGGCCCGTTCTCGCCGGGACACATTATTGCATGACTTATTGCATCACTTGTTTGTCTAAATGATTTACGGCTTTCGTTACAAGTCGAAGCACATTCCGGTTTTCTTCATTTAGCATATGTATTTCCCTATATATATATATAAAACCCGGAAGCATGGCTCGAACTTGCCAACTTATGCCTTCTTTATTGTTCAAACTATTTAGTTGAATTACGAGCCGTTTTTACTTATCATTTCCGACTTATTTATGCCATGTCTTTCGAACTTGTAACGGCCTCGTGACTCAACTAATATCATTTCAAAATGATCGGCTTGACCTTATGTGAAAACATTTTCGAAGGATCCTGTTCGTCAACCTCTTTTGTTTTCCAATAAAGCCGGACTCGAATGTTGCTTTGTGTTATAGTTTTACAACTTATATTATTGTTTGTATCTTTATCAAAACGAGCAACATTCACCCCTTTTTGGTTTTAAACGATAAACGACGAACTGTGATCAATACCTATATTGTATTACCCCCCTTACTGAGTATCCTTTATACTCACCCTTTCTACTTTGGTTCTTGCTTCAGGTAGACAGGTGGCGGTGTCACCTATCTTGTCAGTCGGCAGCAGCAGGTCTAGGTTGGCTCACATATTATTGTCTTGTTAGTGTCCCAACAACAGTCGAGTCTTTACTTTCTGAATTAATTCGAATTAGTGTATTTAACATTATGATTACCTTATGTACCAATGTGCCCCTGATGTGGGATAGTTAGTTGAGCCGTGGATGGCATTAATTGGATATTTATTCTTGAATTGTTTTATGTATTATGCTGCCATTGATGGCTTTAATGATTAAACTGTTGTTTATGAATTCGCTTCCGCATTTCTCTGATTGTTGTTGTTGTTGGGGCGTTGTGTTGTTGTTGCCGGAGTTTGATTGAGTGCTTGCCGTTCACCGAGATGAATTTTTGAATGGGGTACATTTACCTTGTTTAGGAGTTCGTCTTGGTGCGGATGTGGTGTCCTTTCTCCTTCTACGGAAAGGGGCGCTACATTTCTATTTCTGGAACAATTAGATTTAATATAATGGGGTTGAATTTATAGTTTTTATTGGAGTCAAAATCTTTATTTTTCAATTTGTTCTAATTTTTTGAAGCTGGAAGTCGAAACCCTAATCTTGAAAAACTACCTTGTCTTGAAAATCTGTTTTCAGTTCAGTATTTTTCGGCGACATTTTAGAAATTGAATTTATAACCTGTTATAAAGTTCTCAAATCACTTTGGTGTCTTCTGATAAAATCTTCTACATTCAATTTCAAACAATTTTACATTTCGAATCGGTTCAAAAGGTTTAGTTTTCGATTTTATGTGATTTTTGGAAATCTGAAATCGAAAACCAAAATTTGTGTAAATCTTGAAAACGCATTTTCGGCGATTGTTTTGAAATAACGTTAGATGAGGACTCTAACATGCCCATATAACTTAGTAGTCTTCTAAGAAATTGTTTTACACACGTTCCTCTTCAATCTTAGATTTTTAATCGGGTCAAAAGGTTAAAGTTTTGATTTTCTATGATGTTTTGAAAATTGAATCAGAACAGAGATTTTGAGAAAATCTTATTTCGTAAAATTTTGAAAAATTTTCAATTCTACCCAACTTTAACTTGTTAGTTGATACACATAGACTAGAGTTTTGGAAATCTTAAGAAAATTGTATTAAATTGGTTTTAATTAATTTAATATAATTTTGGATTAATTTTAATAGTGATTAAGATTAATAAAGATTTAAGTAGTTTGTTGAGAACAAACAACTTAAATATGCATAACATTAATTACTTGGTAAATTTGATTTTATGCATTGCATTGGATGTCTGTGGTTATTATCATGGGCTTAATGTGCGCTATGGATGGTTTTATTTTGATGAATGCAATTTTAACTGTGGTTTGAAATTGAGAGCCTGCGAGCCTCTTATTCCAAATTTGTAATGCTTCGTTCTTATCTTTCCACCAATGTATTTTAATGATTTGTAATTTGAGAGAGTACGAATCATAGTTGGTGAGAATTCTAATTAGATTAGGAGAAGGAGTTCAAGACAAAGACGAAGTGGGCTTGGAAGAGAAGAGACAATCAAGGCCCAAATGAAATGGGTTACTTAATTGTAATAGAATAGGATTCTATTTGCTCCTTGCATGATTTAAATTATGTTATTATTGCATGAATAGAATCTTGGTCCATAAACTGGCTCTTATGGACCAAGCGTAGGGAAAAGCCCATGATAAGCCATTTATTACTGCTAGGCGTTTTATTATTATCTGATTGTGCGTTTTACTGTGTTGTGTGATCATGCATTAAAAACACAAGATAATAATATTGATGAGGTCTTGGAAAGAGTTTTGAAATCTTTATATTTTTCGAAAATAAATACAACTCCATTAATTTTGAAATGTCAAAATTTTTCAATAAATATTAAGCCTTAATGGAAAATTATATAAACAAGGATTTTAAATTTTCCAAGCATTCTGTTAATAGAAAATTCACTTCTATCCTTGCATAATAGAGATAGCCATGAGTCGTGGGTCTCTATTATGTGGCCTTAGAAAGTAGGTAATTTTCTGATTATACAAGATACAATTTTTCGATGGTTGCCTTCAGCCGGGATGCCCATGAGTCGTGGGTCCCCGTTGAACCAATCATTGAAATCTAATGATTAATGGGTTCAGCTTACTACCAAAGTAACATAGATGTCGCACGAGTCGTGGGTCTATATGAAGGAGGTAACGCAAAACATTATTAAGAGTTATATTTGATATAATTAACAAAAGATGTTTACCTTGACTTGGATGATGTAGCGGGCGCACCCCAAACGGATGACACATGCCCGCACCGAGTTTCGACCCGAAATCGAAATAAGATTCCGACCCCGATTTGAAAACCCAGCGAACGACAAACACGAAAAACGACCTGCTAAGCGGTAACCAAACGACAAACCAACAAAACAACAGAGCACGAAAGCAATAAATATCATAACCACCTCAGTGCAATAACAAATAATCCTAAGTCCACTCAAGGATCTAATAAAGCAGTAAAACATTGATTACATATCTCATTGCGCAGTTATAAAGCCCACCAAGGCCAGCGGAATTACATGTTACATTTCAAAAATATAAATCTAGCATGAGCCCAATAAGGCCAGAGAATGTAAAGCATCCTAATATAAATTCTAAACATTCAAAATAAAATAAAGATCAATAGGAACGGGACGAGACACAAACTCCAAGGACTGACAACAGACTCTACCACTGCCTAGCCACTCCAACCTGAAACCAATATTGAGAGTAAACGGGAGGGTTAGTCAATTGACTAAGTGAGGGGGCTATACATATATATACATCAAGTGGGAGTATGATTCACAATTTATAAAAAAAAAATGTAAAAGAACAAGAGAGAGGGAGAAAGTATGTTTTTACCAAATACCTGTATCAATCACAATAACAAACAGTTTACCATAAGTGCTCGGCGAGTCGAGCCAATCTCCATCAAATCAATCAAACAAGCAAACGGAAACCATCTTTATTCCTCCAAGTAGTAGTCAGGAAGCTATCCCAAACCACACACACATGTACTTCTGGGAATTTCACCTATAGTCTTCGGCACACACAGGATAGGCCCTGCCGAGTGCCAGCTTAGGTACTCAAAGGGCTGCCACTCCGGCCATACCCCGAGCACCCAAACGTTTGAGCAAGAGCACGAAGATCCACCGTAGACCCTATGTCTACCCGACTTCACTGCATACCCCCTGCTCCGGAGGCCCAACAATCAAGCGAACAATCGAATGAAACAAGTCTCGTATTTTCAAAATCATTTAACATTACGTGACAAAAAACCTATCTTTAAAGAACAGTTTGCCTCTTCTCATGCAAACGGCGATCGAAGAGTTAATATGGTATAGTTTTGATATTAAATCATTTTCTATAAACTATCAAGATAATCGAATGAAATATCTACATATACGATATAGAAACATGATCAAAACAAATGAAATTCATAACATGCGGGCTTAGGGTGTAAGAAGTATATATATACTACATATTGATATTGGAGACAGCAAGTAGAAAAAACTCACCTGGAAGCATAGCAATGACAGGTCTGACAGACGAACAAGCAACCCCTGCAATCTAGTACAAGACACAACCAAATAAGACACTGACAAGACGCACGTCGTACGAGAAATAAATAAATCACGTAAAGTCAACCAACTAAATAATTTACAATCAACATCTGGAATATGTAACAATATTCTTAATAAACGAACAAGACATCGAAATTAGAAAGGTAGTAAACATGTCTAAGGATAAACATTTGGTTATTAAACATAAAAGAGCACTCATGGGTAATATGGTCATTACACATCACAAAAATAGAGTAACGAACAAACGAATAATATTTAATAAATAAAAAAACACTTAAACATAAACTACTCATGCGTAAGATTGTAATTTCACGTTAATATGTACATTCCATTTGAACCAACAGATTGAATACAACCTATAGCTTTTTACAAAAGCTCAAAAGCTACAAGTTAAGATCTAATTGAAATCCTAGCTCAAACGAGCCAAACCCTACGATTCCAGCTACACAATCATACAATAATTATTCACAACAATTCATAAACATATCTCAAGCTACCGTACAAGAAGTTCATGCCTAATTGGTTCGAAAAGCTAAAAGCTATCGCAAAAGCTAATATTTAACAAACACATACAAATATTGCGATAAAAGACAAACAATAAATCGGATTAGGGTAATACCAACGCCGTTGGAACCGTTATGACGAGACAAACAATCTACATGAAGACTCCGTCGCCAGAATCTGGCCAAAATAGGTCCTCCGCTGCCGTCCGCTGCTGCTCTGCCGTTCGGTGGTTTCAAGTGGTGAAACCACCACCAAAAGATTCCTCTGGTCATGCCGGTCACAACCCTGGTGGTCCGCTGCCGTGTCTCTGTCGGAAGTCGCCGGAAAATGCCCAAACGCCCCTGCCAACTTCCCGTCACCATAACTCTGCCGTCAGTGGTCGGATGAAGGTGAGACCACTGCCAAAATGCTCCTCTCGTCGAGGGCATCAATTCCCGACCTACCCCAGCCATTGCCGTCGAACTGAAAATCATCCATATTCCTTCGTGGTGGTCGGATGGCCACGGGACCACCGCCATCGACTTTGTCGCGAAACATCGGTCCAGACCCGACTGGTCTCAAGTCACGTCGTCACTGAAAAACGAAGATTGCCGGAGCTCCTCCGCGCGCAACTATTCATTGCCGTTCCGGTGCCACCGCTGGTCCAATGGCCAAAAAAATAGTATCGTTGGACTCTTCTCGTCCATACGGTCATTTGGACATATAATTTGTCCAATTCCGACATCATTTTCAAAAATCGAGATTTAGGGAGAGAATCGATCGTTCGTGCAATTCCGACATCGTTTGCAAAAATTGAGATTTAGGGAGAGAATCGATCATTCGTCATTCGAGAAAAATTAGTTTCCAAAAATAAAAACTTTTGTATTTATATGATTTTTGAAAAACGAGACAAAAATGCAAAGTCTCAGAATTAGGCAAACTTAGTGTCAAAATGACTGTAATGAAAAGCTTAACAAGGTTCGAGGTTCGTTTCAGGAAAATTTACGAGTTTACGAAAAGTCAATACCGGGTTGGGGTCAAAGTATAAATAATTTTGGGCTGAAACACAATTTATTAAAAATATGATTTTATGAAAGATATTTAGAACCTCCATGAAAACATCTTTAAACCATTGGATTCTGGTCCAACATGCACTGTTAAATTACTAGATTAAATACATGAGCTAAAAATAAAAATTTACCTAATTGACCCTAGTTAGTATTAAAACGATGCAAACTGAATTCTTATTAATGCCTTCAATGTTTGAATGTCAAAATCAGTGATTTATGAAAATCTTTGCAAGAGTTGAAAAATCTGAAATCGCGAGAGACATCGTGGTCGTAAACGGTCCGAATTTCGAAAACGCACCAATTTCCTAACTCGAAAAATTTGGGGCGTTTCAATCTTCCCCCCTTATGAGAATCTGGTCCCCAGATTCTATTGCTTGAATAAAATCATCCTTTGTAGAGCTTCTTCGCTTGACTTCAGTTCTAAAAATCATTTCGTCCACCTCAGGATGTTGAGGACTTGGACAGATGCAATCTTCTCTGATTCTAAAAATCATTCTCGGATGTACGTCTCACCGAAACTTAGTATTCTTCATGCTAGTCTGATCAATTCTAAAGACAAATGCACCTTCAAAGCGCACCTTCTCGTCCATAATGACCACGAACAGAAAATCCCAATACAATGTCTTCAGTCTGGTGTACCTGAAAGTTCAGAGTTCCTCTAGTCGAATCCGACATTCAGATTCGCGTTGGTTCTCACTCCGATTATCATTAGAAGTATTCTTCTTCAACTCGATCTGTCAAAGTCGATGCTATCTTGTAACGGCAAGTCCCCCAAATACGGTGCGATGCGACGTCCCGCACCAAGCCACAACCCATAACGACAGTAGGCATCTAGCAATGGGTTGCAACTTGGCGAACGATGAATACTACTAGGCGCATTTATTTTAGAAAGCAACGAACAAAGCAAAAGCGCGGAGCAACAGTTAATAAAATCCTATCCCACTCAGGGCGCTAGTAAGACAGTAAATTCAGAGTGCAAGTATAAAGCCCACTGAGGCCGGTGAAAGCAATAATCATAAATGGAAAGTAAATCATAATATACATCATTTACAGAATTCTAAACCAATTTAAAATACAACACGAGACAGACCTACAAAGATGAAATAATACGGCACCTTCCTAAGACTCGACTTCCGCCTAGTAACCAAAACCTGAAATAAAACCACAAAAGTAGAGGGGGTTAGTCAAAGCGACTAAGTAAGGGGGCTGTAATACATATATATTATCGAAACATCATAAAAGATTCACCTGTTTTTAAATGAGAAGAAGGCAAACAAAAAATAAAAGTTTTAAGCAATCATTGGTGAATCGAAAGATTTCGCAACATAAAAGAAAGCTGGGCGAGTCGAGCACATATCTCCCATTTCACAAATCATAAATAATAATGAAACATACCACCTTATTCCTCCTCATATGTAGTCAGGGTACGAAGCCGAACTTGTGACGTCCCCCAACATCACAACCCCCGGACCGAAACGAGCCCCCGAGCGATAGTTAAATACCACCACTCGAAAACCCGCCCCGGACAACGGGATTCCCACAATCTGGCAACAGCAACTCCCCAACAACAAAACCAACATCAACAACAACAATAGCAATAACAGGTCATCAACGGAAGCAAATATCAAACATATATATATATATATATATCCACTAATCTCATCAAGTTCAAATATCCAAATATCATCATGTCTCAACTTCCATTAATTTTCAAGTTAACATGCCAAAATAAATAAGAGTTCAGTCGTAACAAAATATCTACATAGACTGACTCCAAAGACCTGTAAACCTACACTGCTGCTGCCAGTACCCAACAACCACTTGAACTGCTAACCTGAAGCATGAACCAAAAAAAAGGGGATGTGAGTCAAACGAACTCAGTGAGGAAGGGAGTATACATAATAAAAACATATATTTAATCCACGCTTAGGTTGATAAAAGCAAATCTAGTGATGATATGCTCTTTTACAATTCAGCTAAGCTTTGTGAATTAAATATTAATTGAACATTTTCGAAATATTTTTATTCCCGGCGAGAACGGGCCATCTCCTTATAACTCCCAAAAACATATCAAATATAATGAAATCCCATAACACCGTTTGGCTTATCAAGGAGCAACCCGAGATTTCGCCATACCCGACTAATGGCGCCGGTGTAAGTATTATTCAGGCTAGACTACCTCCGACCAGCCATGAACAATACCCTTTGATTATTTGTCAGGTTCTAGAATACCTGCTTATAATTGGCGGATTATGAACCCGGCTTCAACCCTAGACACACGTCTCCGGGTATCCGCCTCTCACATAATCCAGGGCCTAAATACCCCCAAGAGCGTCCTCAATGGGGTTAAATGTATATGATCTCGCTTTTAACAATATGTTAATGGACCAAAAGGGTCTTTCGAGACAAGGTATGTAACCGTCTAGGGTTTCTCAACACGTTGCCTATAACTCGAGGCATACGAGCAAGTCCCGAGACCAAATGTTACTTTTTAAATCAAAATAGTTCCCTTGTCTCTGTTTTGAAACCACTTTAACAAAGATACATATATCTCATTTGATATTAAAACCTTTTGTTACAAATATTGGCAAAACATATAATTGAAATATTAAAGGGGATATGTTTTCGCAATATTTGTTCACACTTCAGTTAAAAACCATTTTACACCCTCACCTGTAGGCTTAGCAAAAAGATAACTCGAGGACTCAAAAATCATCTCCGCGAGGTCCCACCTGTAATACACAGGCCTCGAGGTAAGACACAACTCGACAAACCCACCAAATAAGACGAACGGCTTTAAAATGCAATTTATGCTTATATTGGTAAATCATGAATAAATGCATTCAAACATATTCAAGTACATTCAAACACATTTAAACACATTCAAATACAAATGATATTGAGCTAAAATAGGCATACAAGTAATATGGAAGCTTGGGAAGTAAAATTCAAAGGTTTGTGAATATTACACAAACCACCCCTCGGTTAATACTTTCATAGCAAAACAACTCCGATTGATCCGAAACTTTCGGCATCTCTTAGTTAGAATATTCTAAGATTTTTGGTGGTAAAAGAATCGAAAAACGAAGCTCGAAGCAAAATCCCATTTTTGACAAATTTTGTGCCGCCACCTTGTATCTCATGCACAACTTTGTGTTTTCAATCCCAAACTCCATAAAACTTCACCAATTTGCTTAATATCATGAACTAACATGAATTCCCTAACCATTTAAGCATCTAAGATCATTAAGCCAATATTGCAAATTGATCAAAATTAATAGAAAAATCACAAGTGATGCTACATGCAACCAACAACCAGACCAAACTCATCAATCATTCATTCTAGCATGCTTCTTCACTTTATCAACATATAAAACCATAACCACCACAGAATTGAGAGAATTCCAAACTTACCTTGAAGGAAGAAATGGAAGAGAAAGAAGAAATACAAGCTTGTTTGCACAAATAGCAAGTAGAAGTTTGTTCCTTGGATGATGTAGCACCTTTTTGTAGCAAGAAAGAAGATGATTTCTTGGTGTCTTGAAGGTGTGGCTATGGCGGTGGTGAAGGGAGAGTGAAGGCCGAGAGAGAGATGAAGGAGAAGAAAGAAAGAGAGTTGTTGCTTGTTGGAAATGTGTAGAAAATTTGAGAGAGAAATATGGTATAATTATATAATTAAAAGAAATGAAATAATAAAAGAAATAAGGATATTTATTATAATTATAGATATTATTTAGAAAAGTCAACAATTGTTGGCTATTAGTATATAATTATACTGGTGAATTCCCGAACCAGTCCGAGAATACAGAAAATTGCTATTTCGGGCTAAAGGGTCGACTCATCGAAATAAGTCAATATTACAGTCAAAACGATCGATTTTTAGCCCTCGGTAGCAATACGAAGTTGGAAATTGCAAAATAGTTCTAATATGAAATTTCTTATGAAATCTTCATATTATTCACATATAAAATCACACATTAATTCATATAAGTCACATAATTCACATAATCGCAGACAATGCAAACAAGAGCAATAATCGACTAACGTACCGAAGCGCTATAAAATAGCGGGGCGTTACAGAACTACTCGTATCATATGCAAGGGAGTTGCACCCTTTACATTTACGGAGAAGAGAAGTCTTCGACGTACGTCCTCAGATCAAGTCCTGTCTGGTCCTATGTTCTCGAAGGGCTGCCTCTCCGGCCTCACCCGAAGTCCCTAACATGTGGAGTAAGAGCACCAAGATCCACCGTAGACCCGAAGTCTAATCCGGCTTAATTGGTTCTCAATTAAGAAAATTTTGTTCTTATCGGTATTTAGGGATGAAGATATAGATATCCTAATTTAATAAAAGCACTTAAACACGTCTACACAAAAATATAAATTTCTACCACATATCAAATAACATTAAAATTCACGCAATTCAAAGTGTTTCGGAAAAATCTAAAAATATCAATTAGACACATAGGTAAATATTATCACATAAGCACATATGCTAGCACACAATTTCGAGAAATTAAGTAAGAAGTGGGGAAACGTAGGACGCGAAGCTTCATGAAAAGTCGGGGCGTTACAATCTCTCCCCCTTATGAGAATCTGTCCTCAGATTCTATTTACTCGAGGCAAACAACTCTGGATAAAATTTCTTCATCTTTTCCTCGGTCTCACAAGTAGCTTCTTCGTGTTTCTGATTTCGCTAAAGAAATTTCACAATGAAAATCTGACATTTGCATAACACTTAGAATTTATGATCTAAATCTTCACCGGGTGGAAAATGAAAGTCAAGTTCGGCTCTCACTCGACTTCTTCTACTAAAACAATCTCAGGATCGTTCGGGTAATACTTTTAAGGCTAAAGGCGTAGAAGATATCGTGAATCTCCGTAGGAGTTGGCGACAATCAAATCTACAGACCATCTTCAGTCTCATACATCCCAATAGTGCGGTAATCAATCTTTGCTGCCATATACAGCCTGACACGGTATTGTCTCGATCGAAGCTTGAAAACAATCGTCGCAAGTGAAATCAATTGAAAGAAACTGGTTGTGCTAATTGGTCTTAAAATTCAAAGCACATCTAGTTCTCAACTCTGATCTTCTAATAAGTCAAACCTTTCTTAGTATAGTTGACTACGTCTCTCTTCGAATCATTTCTCCAAAAGGTTTCTTTCAGACCCCATAACATTTTACTTTCTCTGGGATGAATGTTATAAAATGTCTTAGGGGTTTCGCTGAGCATCTTTCTCTCAAACTCTCTAGAACGTACCCTCGGGACCCTCGGGTCTTATCTCTTAAAGTGTCTGTGTCCTCGATAATAAACTTCGATTTTGAGTATTCTCTTATTCAAACAGTCTTCCTGTAGCTCAACTATCAATAGTTTGAACTATTTTAATTCTTCATTCCAAACTTGACCGAGTTGTATTGTTGGGAACATGAATTGGCATAGCAATACGGATTCCTTGCTTCCATTTTCAAACAGTCGATCCTACTTAATAATGAAATCTTTGATCATTTCAGATCCCCGAATAACTTAATTTCTCTTTTAAACATCCATTTCGGCCCAATATTTAAATAGTCGCTCCACTTCTAAACAGCTCTACATCCTTTCAGTTGAAACTCAACCATTCAACAGAATAGATTTCGATCAAGCGGACGACAGAACAATGCCGGAATACGCAATAGCTTAAGGTCTGTCGGGACCTCTCAACAAACAAGGATTCATAGCTCAAGAATCACATGCTCAGATAAAATAATGACAAGCGCAACAAACGAGTGCAAAATACTCGGGTAATAATGCATGTATGATATGATAATTGTAATAGTTATACCTTTTAGTACTGTGGTAGAGTCTGGTTTAGTGTTTTCTTCGTCGCCTTCTACAACGTGCATTGCCTGGAACTGGCTATTCGATCTGTTCGGACTGAACATGTTGTCGTCTTCTTGGGCACTTCCCCCTATGGTGGTTGGGGTCACTACAACTTTGACAATACTTTAACCTATACCAACATTCTTTCTTATGGTGATTCTTCTTGCAATAACTACAAGTGACTGGCGGTTTGGCCACGACGAGCGGCTGCTTATTCTTTTTCTTGTTCCTCTTCTTCTTATTCTTTTCCTGAATCGAAGTACTCGGTGTAAGGGGCTTTTTAGATCCTGATGAAGAAGGAGAAGAAAGACCGACAATATGCTTGATATTTTGATAATCAAACTCAAGTCTAAGAGCTGCATCCACAGCAGTAATATATATCGATGGGCGAGATGCGGCTAGACCACGGCGGAGTGAAAATCTCAACTCATCAAGAAACTTTCGAGTCTTTCGTCGTTCATCTGTGTCGCAGCCCCGGGCGCGGAGAGGAGAACCCTCACGACGGCACCCGTTGGACACGCGGGTATAAGCTTCACCACCACTAAGCACAATCCTAAAGTTTGGCTTGAAACCACTTGCCAAAAGGTGATGCACCACATGGTAGTTGTGCTTGGAAGATCACTTATAAACCCTTCACATTACTTATGTTTTTCCTATGTGGGACAAATGCCCACATGGTACATATTTCTCAAGTTTGGGGTGTTACATTCACCCCTCCTTGAGAGCGTAATGTCCTCATTATGCCGTGATATAGGATCGTGGCTTCCCGCCAGTGGAGAAGCTGCCCACAACACGCCGAGTGGAGCCCTTTTAGCGATGACTCACGACTCATGTCATGTGTGGAACATGCATTCCCATAGCTGACGGTTGGCTCTGATACCATTTGTCGCAGCCCCGGGCGCGGAGAGGAGAACCCTCAGGACGGCACCCGGTGGACGCGCGGGTATAAGCTTCACCACCACTGAGCACAACCCTAAAGTTTGGCTTGAAACCACTAGCCAAAAGGTGATGCACCACATGGTAGTTGTGCTTGAAAGATCACTTATAAACCCTTCACATTACTTATGTTTTTCCTATTTGGGACAAATGCCCACATGGTACATATTTCTCAAGTTTGGGGTGTTACAATCTGAGGCAATGTGAGGGGCATATGCTGCAAGTCGAGTGAACTCGGCTTCATACTCAGTCACAGAAGAAGAATCTTGAATAAGATACTCAAACTCTTGTTCCCTGCGGTCTTGGACGGTCAGTGGAATATATTTGGCTCGCAGTTCCTCAAGAAATCTAGCCCACAATGACACAACTCTGGTATCTTTCCAGCTCTGCTCTGTCATCTTCCACCAAGGCTTTGCGGATCCTCTAACAAGAAAAACTGCATACTCGACCTTCTCTAGATCAGACGGTTGATGGACCCGATATATCCTCTCAAGAGATGAAATCCAACTCTCAGCCACAGTATCATCAGTAGTACCAAAGACCTGTGGTGGATCAAAATCAAGAAATCTGCGAAGTGACTGTTCACGAGCTCTGTGCTCATCCACATTTTGATTCCTGTCTCTCTGATCAAGATTGTAACGACCCAAAATTCCAGAATATATTCTCGGAATAATTATTCGACATTTCGTTGAATTTTATATGAAAAGATTAGCTTCATTAGCTAATTTTAAGTTATTTTAATTTAATTCCCTATCCTCAACCATTTATAATTACTTTTTCCACCCCTCGAAATTACTCTAATCTCTAAACGAACCCACACCCCCTTGAAACACCTTTGCACCATCTTGAACACACCCACACTACCTTGAACACACTTACACCCTCTTGTGCACACTCTCTTGCACACTCTTGAACACAACTCAAAATCGAGACAGAGAAGGAGAGAAGAGAAGGAGAAAGGGAGAAGAAGAAGGAGAGAAAGAGAAATCCCGTTCCGAATCCGTCGCTCGATCAATCGAAATTCCGAGACCAAATATACGATCCTCATTCAATTCTCTACCGGTAATCTTCTTTCCCCATTTCGATTCACCCATTAAATCCTCCTATTTTCTAGTTTTTATATTGAAATGAATAATTGATAATTTGATGGATTTGTAGGTTAGAGTTTACCATTTTTAGTGTAGTTCGAATCAAATGGTAGCTATTAATGTATACAATATATGAGTGTGAATTTTATATGTTGATTTTAGCTATAGAATCCACCCTAGTTGATTTTAGGATGAAACCCTCGTGAGAAACCTTGAAATCGCGTTTCTGCACCTGTTAGATGGAACCACACGGTCCAACGCACGGTCTTGGCAAGACCGTGCGCCAGACCGTGCACAACACCTTTAGACTTGCACCGGCCTGCGCACGCCGGTGCGCAAGCCAGTGTACGCTTGTTTCAGCTTGCACAATCTTGAGTGCGTGCTCAAGACTGTGCACAAGGCCGTGCGTTAGCCCGTGCGAATGCCTTAACTAAATTTTCAGCCTTTTTCCTTAGTTGCTCACGGTAATGGGGTCAAATGGCCAAAAATAAAAGTTGACTTTTTGCATACAACCCCCTAAAATCGAGTCGTTTTCACCTATAGCTTCCATATGATTCAAGGATGAATATTTTGTAATGTTTTCAAAATGCCGACCTCGTTCGGACCTTGAATCAAGCCTTTTTCATTTAGGGCTTTTTCCCCAATTTTTGAATGTCGTCCGAAAAATCCGAAAATCGCATGAGTGCTTCTTTATAATATTATAAGCATGAATGTGCAATTAGAATTTCAATTGAGCATGTTTAGCATCGTTAATTTCATATTTTCCGTTTAATTGATTTAATTGCATTTTAATTGTAAATTTAATTGCTACACGACGTTTATTGGCTTTTCATGTGTTGTAGTCTTCGTTAGTCGTTGTCGTGTCTTGTCTTATTTGGTTCTTGTCATCTATTAGTTTCAGGCCATCTTTTCAAGGCATAGCTTGGGTTGTCTTATCGTTTTCGTGCTTCTAGGTGAGGGTATTAAAATTCTTTCAATCGGAGTAAGAATTTCTTTTAAATTATTGCGAACTACCCTTATGTGCTCATCTTGCTTTGATTTCCCTTCTCGTATATCTATTAGATATTTAATCTACATTTTCATGATTTTATAATAAATGATTTGATACTAACTTGTACCTATAAGTATCTCTAAATCATTTTTGTTTTCATGAGGCAAGTAAAACTCTTTCTTTTAAGCATGACGTTTTGACCTCGGTTGGGTCTATGAGGGAAGTCGTTAGGGGAAGACGTTAGTGTTTCTCGACGCGTATGAAACTTGTAGTCACCCCCCTTTGTCGTCACACACACTTGCCTAAATGCCCTTTTGGCCTTAACTTATAATGTTCTTCAAACGCGACCAAAAGATAATGTATTGTTATTTAAATGGGCCCGGGATGGTATCCGGAGGTTGCATCTGGGGACGAGTGTCCAGGGTGTAATCCGAGGTGCTTTTCCCAAAATTAAGCGTCAATCGTGGCCCGTCAGGAGTTGATAGCCACGGTTGGGAGCGATGGTGGGCGTTGCATTCGTTGCACGTTTTCCTAAAATTCAACAGTCGCCCGGGGTCGTGCTTCGGGGTCGGACACCGGTGATGGAGTTTATTGTAATTGAAGGGGTTATAAGGAGGAACAGGCCCATACTCGCTGGGATATTAATTGTTTGTAATTATCGCTTTAAATTCTTTAACTTACTGTTTATTATTGTCGTGTATGCAAGTCGAAGCACGATCCGGATTTTCTTCAATTATGCAAATGTAATTTCTTATATATATAATCCAAACCCGAAAACGTGGCTCGTACTTGTTCCCTCTTTACTATCACTGAGTATCTTTCATACTCACCCCCACTATTTTGATTCTTACTTCAGGTCGACATGTGGCGTTGTCACCTATCTTGTCAGTCGGCAGCAGCAGGTCTAGGTTGGCTCGTATGTTGTTGTCTTGTCAGTGTCCCAACAACAGTCGTGTCCTTATTTATGAATTGATTTAATTTATGTATTCCGTATTATGTTTTATTTCCCATACTTATGTGCCCCTGATGTGGGATAGATTAGACGAGCCATGGATGGCATTTATTAAATGATTATTGAGAATGATGTATGAATTATGTTGCCATGAATGACTTATATGACTAATTGTATAATTTAATTTAGCTTCCGCAACTCTGTTATTCTTTTATTGCTGTTGTTGTTGGGGTGTCGTAATGCTGTTGCTGGTATTTGATTGATTGATTGCCGTTCGCCGGGATGGATTTTTAAATGGGGTACATCTACGTCGTTTGGGAGTTCGTCTCGGTGCGGATGTGGCGTCCTTTCTCCGCCTACGGAAAGGGGTGCTACAGTCAGTGGTATCAGAGTCTAGGTTCCCGAAAAGGAACCGAAAGCTCTAGTATCTCGTCTGTCTTGTCTTTTGTGTCTTTTAAATTGTGTCAGTCCGTGTCGAGTTCGTGTTTTGACGAGTGTTCGTCTTATCTTGGTGCTTAAAATTGTAGATGATTACGGTTGGCTTAATTAACCGACTGGCAATCTTTTATGAATTTTTGTACTAAGGAAGATGCAACGCGAGTCGATCGTGGAACTCTTTGTGTGTTTTACTTGGTTTGGTCTGTCATAGTGTGTGTCGGTAGGATTTTCATTGGATATCGAGCATGCTTTATGTGTTTATAAATTATTGGCATCATTTCTTACAAGACATGCACCTATTTTGCCAAATAGTTGTGAACGCAGGTATGCCGCGCAAGAAAGCCCGATCCGACCCGTCACTACCACCAATCCAGACTACTCCGGGATCTTCATACCCGTATTCGACGGGAGACATGGAAATAGCTCAAGGAGGAGAGAGCGTAACTGAATACGAGGCTAGATTCGCTTACCTGACCAATTATTCTCCTAACCGAGAATCGGACCAAAGGAACAGAGCCGCAAGATTTATATCGGGGTTGAGGCACGAAATCCGTCAAATACTCATAGGACTCAGCCACTGTTCTTATGCGGAGGCTGTCGGCCGAGCTTCGCGGGCCGAAGCAGAATTTGAAATGAGAGCTAGGAGCGCTCGATTGATTACCTCAGAGAACCGGCCACATGAATCAGTAACCCCAGTAGTTGTCCATACGACTTCTCGCAGTAAAGGGACAACGACTAGTGGATCCAGTGGAAGTATCATCCTCTGCACGCATTGCCAGAAACTGAACCATGTCACCGAGATGTGTAGGAGGAGACTTAGGCTGTGCCTCATTTGTGGTGCCGCTAATCACCTCATCGACCAATGCCCCGACAAGAGAAAGGGTAATTGAAGGAGTCGAGAAACTACCGAGATCGAAGGATGAAAAAAAAAAAAAAAAAAAAAAAAAAGAGGCTAGACCGGACTTCGTCTCTCGGAATAAAGGTACCGTGCATGTTCATAACATTCATAATTTCTCGTCTTTTAATTTATTAATTGCGCGATAGTATGTTTTATTGTTTAATTGAACTCCGGGTTTAATCCGGGGCATTTTAGTAATTTTTGCACATTTTAATTCGACTCAGGGGTGCTTGCACGCCCCAACGCACGGTCTTGGTCAAGACTGTGCGGCCCAGCTCAAGACCGTGCAGACCAGTTCAGCGTTAAACCGCTGAACCGGCCGAACCGGCGCGCACGGCCCTGTGCACGCCCGTGCGTTAGACCGTGCAGGGCCCTTCGCCCATTTAAACCTCTCTTTCGCGAACAGAAGCAACATAAACTTTCTTCCTCTTTTTTTTCCCTCGTTCCAGCAGTAGCAAACCCCATTTTTTTTCCAAAATTTTTCTCCAAACTTCACAAGCTTGTAACTTTCAATCCGTCCGGTGGATCTTCATAATTTTTGGAAGCGGCATTGCGTATTTTCATTAGTTGGTTTTTGGGGACGATCCGCCGAGCCTATCATACACAAATCGCCGCACAAAATACTCGCCCGCCAAGTGTTTGACAAAATTCCCGAGTGAGGAATTTCACCAAATTCAACCCAACAAGCCTCAAGCAACCTTCTCACATGGCCGCCGAAGGTTCTCGACGAAGGAGGAGGCGAGATGACCCTCCATCCCCACTTCCATTTAATGTGGATATTTCAAATCCCTTTCAAGCCAAGATATTTAGACGGATGCACAAACGCCCGGTTTTCTCTACCAAGTTCCTCGATACAGAAGCATTGGGAAATTTGGGATTTGGCGACGGTATCGCTCGGTACATTGAAGACGTGGGGTGGACCACATTCTTGGATATGAGGAAGAATTCGTACCCCCGGCTTGTCTACGAATTCATTACAACGCTTCAAGTACTTCCCCACGAAGACGACGCCGAGCTACCTTTTAAAATCGAGTTCCGAGCTTTCAACGAGGATTATGAACTCACTCACCGACAATTAACGGTACATTTTGGGCTACCCATTCGGGGAATGATAAGCCGAGAAGTAGGTTGGTCCGAGGCCGAGGCGTGGAGAAATGTCTCCACTTCTAGGAGGCCCTTCCAACAAGGAAAATCGAAGGCAACCGACCTCCGTGATTCCGCCTTGAGGACTTTTCATCGATTCCTCTCATGCACCGTCTTTGCTAGAGGAGATAGCTACAGTTCGATACACATTGAGGAACTTTACGTCTTGGATTGCGCGGTCCGAAGGCAAACAGTCAATGGCATCATGTTCTTCCTTCGATATATGGAGTATGTAGGCACCCGGCCTAAGGGAGAAATTAGAATTGGGTCCTACATTACCGCGATCCTCGAGTGTGCCGGCGTGACCGGCATGGATCGAATGGCCCCGGCAGGAGCAGATGATTCGACAATTTCTTACAAGCAATTCGCCCACATGAAACTTTGCAAGAAAGTTAGAGAGCGACACGGTAGATATGTACCGATGACGGCAGAGGAAGCCACCGCTGAGAGTGACGACGATGTCGAGGAGGACATCCGAGCAGGAGGTCCACCTGAAAGGGATCAACAAGAAATTGAGGAACAAATGCTTGAACAGTTATACGAAGCAGGAGGCTTCGATCCTCAACAGGTCCCGTACGTACCTGACCCTCCTAGAACCGAAGAGGCTCACTTCCAGCCGAGCTTCGAAGACTACCCGACTCAGCACCAGGCTGGATCCTCACAATGGGATAGGCTAAGTGAGGAGCAGTGGACTCGGTACCAACAATCGGAGTTGGAGACCCGAAGCCGGTGGGAGGCCGATAGGTGGACGGTTTGGGGAAACCGCTTCACAACCTTCGCTGAGCAGACTACCGAGCGACTAAACCAACAGTCGGCCGACCTGCGGGAGATCAGACTCGAGGCCCAACGCAACCACACCGATCTCCGGGAGCAGATTTCTGACTTTGAGAGGTCCATCACTGAGCAGCTCGCTAGCTATCTGAGCCGTCTTGGCATGCCATGCCGCCTAGTTCTGGAGCATCCGATTCTTAGTCGGCATCATTTTCCTCTATTTCTCGTCATTTTTGTTTTAATTGTAATTTGATTTTCAGTTGAAACTATTATGTATGAACTATGCGTTAAATGCTTAATTGAATTTAACTGTTGATTGTTCGTTTTAATTAATTGCTTGTGTATTAATTGCGCGATTTTTTGTTCGAATAACTTTTAAATGCCGTAATATACTCCCTTAATAAACCCCGAGGTTCGGAGGAGAATCTGAGGACAGATTCTTTTGAAGGGGGGGAGTATTGTAACGACCCAAAATTCCAGAATATATTCTCGGAATAATTATTTGACATTTCGTTGAATTTTATCTGAAAAGATTAGCTTCGTTAGCTAATTTTAAGTTATTTTAATTTAATTCCCTATCCTCAACCATTTATAATTACTTTTTCCACCCCTCGAAATTACTCCAATCTCTAAACGAACCCACACCCCCTTGAAACACCTTTGCACCATCTTGAACACACCCACACTACCTTGAACACACTTACACCCTCTTGTGCACACTCTCTTGCACACTCTTGAACACAACTCAAAATCGAGACAGAGAAGGAGAGAAGAGAAGGAGAAAGGGAGAAGAAGAAGGAGAGAAAGAGAAATCCCGTTCCGAATCCGTCGCTCGATCAATCGAAATTCCGAGACCAAATATACGATCCTCATTCAATTCTCTACCGGTAATCTTCTTTCCCCATTTTGATTCACCCATTAAATCCTCCTATTTTCTAGTTTTTATATTGAAATGAATAATTGATAATTTGATGGATTTGTAGGTTAGAGTTTACCATTTTTAGTGTAGCTCGAATCAAATCGTAGCTATTACTGTATATAATGCATGAGTGTGAATTTTATATGTTGATTTTAGCTATAAAATCCACCCTAGTTGATTTTAGGATGAAACCCTCGTGAGAAACCTTGAAATCGCGTTTCTGCACCTGTTAGATGGAACCACACGGTCCAACGCACGGTCTTGGCAAGACCGTGCGCCAGACCGTGCAAAACACCTTTAGACTTGCATCGGCCTGCACACGCCGGTGCGCAAGCCAGGGCACGCTTGTTTCAGCTTGCACGGTCTTGAGTGCGTGCTCAAGACCGTTCACAAGGCCGTGCGTTAGCCCATGCGAATGCCTTAACCAAATTTTCAGCCTTTTTCCTTAGTTGCTCCCGGTAATGGGGTCAAATGGCCAAAAATAAAAGTTGACTTTTTGCATACGACCCCCTAAAATCGAGCCGTTTTCACCTAATAGCTTCCATATGATTCAAGGATAAATATTTTGTAAAGTTTTCAAAATTCCGACCTCGTTCGAACCTTGAATCGAGCCTTTTTCGTTTAGGGCTTTTTCCCCAATTTTTAATGTCGTCCGAAAAATCCGAAAATCGCATGAGTGCTTCTTTATAATATTATAAGCATGAATGTGCAATTAGAATTTCAATTGAGCATGTTTAGCATCGTTAATTTCATATTTTCTGTTTAATTGATTTAATTGCATTTTAATTGTAGATTTAAGTGCTACACGACGTTTATTGGCTTTTCATGTGTTGTAGTCTTCGTGAGTCGTTGTCGTGTCTTGTCTTATTTGGTTCTTGTCGTCTATTAGTTTCAGGCCATCTTTACATGTAACGACCAGAAATCCGAGAATTAATGTGAGTATTTTCCCGCATTAATTATCTTTCTTAACCCAAAATTCTCGTAAAGTGAATTATTATATATTATTTTCGTATACGACCCAATGTGATAATATTAATTGTGTATTTAAATTACTTGTCTAAATTGCATTTATTCGATATTAAATCGATGTATTTGATCGACGTGTATTTAATTGGATTTTCTAAAATTACTAAAATAACCCTTCGTATTTTTCGATATTTCGAAGATATTTGATAAAAGTATCAAAATTTATTTCATAATTTTATTTCAAAATTCGAGAGAGAGAGAGAGAAGAAGAAAAAGAGATTTTTCTCCCGAAGCCTAATCGATCGTGCCGAGCTCGAATCTCCGTGGAATTTCGCGCCAATCGTTTTTAAACGATCCTTTCTTCGATACCATTCTATAGGTACCAATTTCCCCAATTTCTTTTACGGATTTTCGAGGTTTTGAGAATATTTGATTAAATCGGGATTTTTAGGTTAAATGCTTAGATCGAACCCGTTTCTTGATCAATTTGTGATTTTATTGGATGTAAATGTGAATTAGATGATGATTAATGATTGTTATAATTTGTGAGTGTTGATTTGCGTTATAAATATGAGTTTTGATGATTTTTGGCTCGAATTTTTGAATTCTCGTAAGTTTCTGCTGAACCCAGTTAAACCACACGGGCTAACGCACGGTCTTGAGCAAGACCATGCATGAGCCCGTGGGCAGCTCATTTTGCTTGCACGGGCTTGAGCCCATGCACCTATCCCGTGTGTTTGGCCGTGTGTGCGTGCACGGTCTTGACACCGTGTTCAAGACCGTGCATAAGGCCGTGTGAAACACTTAGAGATTTTTCCAGCTTTTTCAAATTTTGCTCTCGGCAATGGAGTCTTCGGGTCAACATTTTTGGTTGACTTTTTGCATACGGACTCCAAAAATTACACCGTTTTCACCTATAGAACCCTTTTAATTTGTATATTTATATTTTGGAATGTTTATTTAATTTCGCCCTCGTTCGGGCTATGAATAGTGTAATTCTAATTATGTGTATTTTTGACAACTTGTCGGAATTGCGTGAAATTTACATGATAGCTTCTTTATATATTATAATTGGCATATGCATGATTGGGAACATGTTTGGTTAGCCGCTCGTCCAATAATTGCTTATTTGCGCTTTTATTGTTGTTGTAGTCGTTATTAATTTGTACAGGTCTTGTCTTGTCTCCAGATCAGTCGGGCGTTGGAGACCAGTGAGTCTAGCAGCTAGGCTTTCTATTTTTGATTCCAGGTGAGGATTTAAATCTTTTAACTGGGCTTGAACATATATATATATAATTGCGAAACCCCCTAATCCCTTATTATTTTATTAATTATTTCGAGATTATACTTTTATGTTTTATCCTCAAATCATTTAATATTAAAATTATACATTATTAAACCAAATTGATTTGTTTTCAAAAAGGGAAAGAAAACTATTTATTTTACGTGACAGTTTGACTTAGGATTTAACCCCCTTCGTCGTCACCTTTGCCCAGAGTGTTGGTTGGCATTCAAATGTGTTTTTCAAAGCGAGCAAATCCGTGTTATTTCAAAATTGGGCCCGGGAAGGTATCCGGAGGTTACATTTGGGGACGGGCGTCCAGGGTGTAATCCGAGGTGCTTCTCCCAAAATTAAGCGTCAATCGTAGCCCGTCAGGAGATGATAGCCACGGTTGGGAGCGATGGTGGATGTTGCATTCGTTGCACATTTTCCTAAAATTCACTATAGTCGAGCTTCGGGTTGCTCCTTGGCTTGACACCGGCGATGGAGAATTTTTATAATGAATCGTGGAGAAATAAGGAGGAACAGGCCCATTCTCGCTGGGATCGTGTTTACTGCTTTATAGTGTTATTGGTTTTATTGTTTTAATTGAATATCTAAGTCGAAGCATATTCCGGTTTCTTCATTTTCGCATATGTATTTTCTATAAAACCCGGAAGCATGACTCGACTTACTCTCACATCTTCACTGAGTATTTTTGACTCACCCTCTTTTAATTGGTTCTTGCCTCAGGTTTGAGAGAAACCGACATGTCTTACGTGTCGGATGGGCAACAGTGCATAGATAGGCTTTTTGGTTTTGCCGAGTCTCGTTTGTTGTCTTTTATTCTCTCGTTATATATTCTTTTTAACCTGGATTGTAGATAATGTTATTTTGATCCCCGTAACCTTTTATTTACTTGATGTTGCCCCTGAATGGGCTGTTGATATTTTGATTAGTTAATTGGCCCCGGAGTGGCATTTATATTAATATGATTTAACTGCTTCCGCTATATTTACTATGTTTTATTTAGATGTTATTATTTTGGGAATTCACTGTTGCCAAGTGTCGGGATTGACCCGTTAGCTTGCATGGGTTCTTGGGTTGAGGCATTGTACTCGGCTTAGGAATCCGTGCAGGTTCGGGGGCTGTAGAGCGGGGCGCTACAGTCCGGAGTGGTATCAGAGCCTTAGGTTCTGTTGTCTAGAAGTGTCGTGTCTAAGTCATACGGCTATATATATAGGTTTCGTGTTATTTTCTTTACTTGCGCTTTTATATGATATTGTTACTTGATTAATTGGACATATCATTAACCCACATGCATTTCAGCTTATTGTTTCAGGCATTATGGTCCGACCTAGAGGCCGACAGGAACCACCTCCACCACTAGAGGGTTTTCCACCGCCTAATGCCTTCTACGATGCTGTTAGATTGATAGTACAGCAGGCTCAGCAAGAGCAACAACCGCCTCAGCCGCCACCACCGAACCCTCGGGATGCTACTGCCCGAGCCATGGATCGATTCATATCCTATCACCCTACGGTCTTCGAGGGCGAGCTGGACGACATCAAGGCCGAGGCCTGGATTTCAGAACTGGAGCAGAAGTTTAGAGCTCTAGATATTGAGGATCTTCAGAGGATTGAGCTCTCTGTGTTCTTGATGAGGGGACCCACCCTCGATTGGTGGCGCTTTGTGGAGAGGCGATGGACCACCGCACAGACCCCACGTACTTGGAGACAGTTTCTTCATGAGTTTCGGGCGAAGTATGTGCCCGAGGTTGTTCGAGATCAGAGGGAGAGGGAGTTTATGAACCTCACTCAGGGAGGCACGACCGTGGGCCAGTATGAGGCCAATTTTACTAGATTGATCGTCTATGCTCCTCACATAGCAGACGACGACAGGAGGATGGCTAGGAAGTCCAAGGAGGGCCTTCGTGATGAGATTAGGGCCGAGTTGGTTGGCAGCGACCTCCGTACTTATGAGGAGGCTGTGACACGGGCTATGATTATAGAGTTCGACCTTAGAGAGCTCCGTCGTAGGGCTCCTGTACCTGTTGCTGCCGCCCCTAAGGGTTTTTCTCAGAAGGGCAAGAGGCCTTTCACTGCTGGATCTGGATCTTCTATGGGCGATAAGAGGCCCAGGTATATTGAGAGGGCCCCTATTACTGCCGTTGCACCGATCACCTGCTCCTACTGCCACAAGCCGAACCACACCGCTGACTTCTGCCGGAAGCGATTGGGGTAGTGTTTACTTTGTGCATCCTCTGATCACATGATAGACTCTTGTCCGAACAAGAGGGCTCTCGCCACGCCACCGAAGGCGATTCAGGCTGCTGGTCAGCCGAGAGTACAGCCCAGAGTCTTTGCACTGGGAGGAGAGGAGCTTGAGCCCGATTTGCACGACATTATTGGAGGTACCCTGCATATTCATGACATCCCTATTACTGCATTATATGATCCGGGTGCTACACACTCGTTTATTGCGCTTGATATTGCTGCTAAGTTGTGCATGCCCGTGGAGAGTCTGCCTTATTTGTATCGAGTCAGTTCTCCTTTGGGGACTTCATACGTTACGGATAGAATCTTCAAGGGTTGCCCTTTGAAGATTGGAGATCGTGTTTATCCCACCGATTTGATTGAGTTGCCACTACAGCGTTATGGGATTATTCTTGGAATGGACTGGCTTTATCTGCATAGAGTCAGTGTGGATTGTTTCAAGAAGATAGTTCAGATTGGAGCAGAGGCAACAATTGTGAAGGGTATTCATGAGAAGTCAGATTTGGCACCGAGGATTTCTTTTGTTGAGGCTTCTCGTTTGATCCGAGAGGGAGCTCAGGCCTTCATCGCTTACTTACTTAACCGACCGAAGGAACAAGGGAAGCTCGAGAACACGGATGTGATTAAGGACTTCCCGAATGTCTTTCCCAAGAGTTTGAACTCTCTACCCCCCGATCGTGACATTGAGTTCGTAATCGATCTTGCCCCGGGATTGGAGCCTTATTCGAAGACTCCGTACAGGATGGCTCCCGCCGAGTTGAAGGAACTTAAGATGCAACTTGAAGAGTTGCTTGAGAGTCGTTACATTAGACCGAGCATCTCTCTTTGGGGTGCCCCGGTTTTGTTTGTTAAGAAGAAGGATGGTACGCTGAGAATGTGCATCGACTACCGGGAGTTGAACCGGATGACGGTGAAGAACAAATACCCTCTACCTGTAACGACCCGCAATCTCCAAGTTCAAGATTAGTGCATTTATCGGAATTCGGACCATTTACGGTCCCGACGTCATTCATAATTGCATGTTTTCCAACTCTTGCATTTAAATATTTTATAAATCATCGATTTGGTATTTAAAACCCAAGGCATTAATTAGAATTAAATTTGCATCGTTTTGTCACTAATTAGGGTCAATTTGGTAAATTTATAATTATAGCTCGTTTAATTTAATGTAGTAATTTAATGGTGTACATTGGACTGGGGTTCAATGTAATAATGCATATTTTATCGAGGATCCAAATATTTTCAAAAGATTCTAAATATTATTCATTAAATCATATTTTCAAGAAATTGCATTTTTGACCCAAAACTATGTACACTTTGACCCCACTCGATATTGACTTTTTGTAAATGCCCGAATTTTTATGAAACGAACCTCAAACCATGTTAAGCTTTTCATTACGGTCATTTTGACACTAAGTAAGCCTAATTCCGAGACTTTGCGTTTTTGTCTCGTTTTTCGAAAAATATATATAGTAACCTTCCATATTTAGAAACCACACACACACCGACAATCATCGAACGACGAGCCATTCTCTCCCAAACACAATTTTTGCAACGTTGTCGAAATTCGACGAATCATATGTCCAGACGACCGTATCGACGAGACGAACTCAACCATACAAGTTTCCCGGCGATTGGAGCAACGACGGCAACGCTACGGCGGCGCGAAGGTGGCGACGGCAAGGGTGGTGGATCTGGCTTTTTCGGTGACTTTCAGGCGGCGGGCAAGGGTGCTTCTGGACCGAGTTTTTGCAAGCAAGCCAACGGTGGTGGTCTAGTGGCTATCCGACCACCGACGGCGACGGAATCGACAATTTTCAGGCGGCGGTGATGCTTTCCGATCTCAGTTCTCCGGCTACGTCAATGCCTGGGGTTGGTCGGGAATTGAAGCCCATGAAGAGAGGAGCATTTTGGCGGTGGTTTCACTTTAATCGGACCACGGACGGCGGAGTTATGGCGACTTGAAGGGGCGGCGGTGTTGAGTGGCGGCGGGAGTGGTGGTTCCCGGTGGTTCCAGGCGGAGTCACGACGGCAAACCACCATGGTTGTGCCGGGCTCGTCGAGAGGATCATTTCTGTATAAGGGTTCGACGATCGAAGGTGTTTCGACGGAAGTCCGGTGGCGGCGCGGCGGCGGCACGCGGGGGCGCTACAGTTGCAGTCAGATTCCGCGATGGAGTCTTCACGAAGATTGTTCTCCTCGACGCAACGGTTCTAACGGTGCTGGTATTACTCGAATCCGACTTGTCCTTTGTCTTTTATCGTATTTTTTTGTATTATTGTGTTAATTGGTAGCTTTTGATTGTAGCTTCTAGCTTTTAGCTTTTCGGATTGTTTTGGCATGGATCTTTTGTACTATAGCTTGTGTAAATTGTTGATTGTTGATGATATATGCTTGTGTAGTCGAACGGATGGGTTTCGGTTCGATTAGGCTAGAGATAGGATTAATATGAACTTGTTAGCTTTTGAGCTTTTGGGAAAAGCTATAAGTTGTACTTAATTGTTGTTGATTTAAATGAAATATACATGTTTGATGTTTAATTGCAAGGTTAACCCCTGGTTAGATTATGCTTAAATATTATTATTAATTAAATGTTAATTGTTATTCGTTTATTTAATTATTGCATACATTTGGTTAAATTGACTATATTGCCCCTACTCGCTTTCTTATGTTTAAATGTTGAGTGAGTGTCCTTAAGCATGTTCGTATTTTGATAGCCGAGCGTCAGTGTCTGTTTTCTTGTTCGTGTCAGTCATTCATCCTCTAGACCCCGTGTTTCAGGTGGGATCTCTGAGGGAGAATCATACATGTTGCTTGCTTGCTTTTCTCGTTTGTCGAGCTACAGGTAAGGGTTTAAACTTCTTTCAACTGGAGTAAGAACATAGTCTTATATAGGTTTGCGAAATAAATGACTACCCAGCTTTTATTATTACTTGTTGTACTGCCTTTACTATTCCTTATGTGCTTAGTCAAACCTTTTAATAGCAAAACCAAAATGATTTGAAATGCTTTCAACTAGAGACAAGGAAAACCCCCTTTTGTTTTAAATGCGAATTTTGGTCTCTCGACCCCGCAAATATAACCTTGTCTCGAATGGCCCCTTTGGCCTTCCACATCCCGATTCCCCAATTGCGAATGGCCTTTTTTGGCCACCTAACTGTCATCGTTTTCAAAAGCGAGCCATAGATCGATTAATGTTTTGGGCCCAGAGTATTCAGGAGGTGAGTCTGGGGACGTGCGTCCAGGGCAAATCCTGATGGATACTCCAATCCGTATCTGCTTAGGTCAGCCAGGAGGTTGACTAACCTGAGTTAGTGCGAGGGTGGCGTTGTAGGCTACGCGCTTCCTAGAAAATTCTGTTAAGGGTGACGTTGTTAACACGCGTTTCCATAAAATTCTGAGTGGATCATGAATCTTGGTGGTGGAGTACTTGCTTGCATGATTTTCAAGGTTGGGAGTTATAAGCAGAGGGCCCGTTCTTGCCGGGACACACTATCGCATAATTTATTGCATTTGTTGCTTGTCTAATTGTTTTACGGCTTTCGTTACAAGTCGAAGCACATTCCGGTTCTCTTCATTTTTCATATGTGTTTCCCTATATATATGTATATATAAAACCCGGAAGTGTGACTCGTTCTTGCCACCGTAAGCCTCCTTTACTATTCAATTAATTAGTTGAATTACGAGCCGTGTTTATTTATCGATTCCAACTTATTTATGCCATGTCTTTCGAACTTGTAACGGCCTCGTGACTCAACTAATATCATTTCAAAATGATCGGCTTGACCTTATGTGCAAATGTTTTCAAAGGATCCGGTTCGTCAACCTTTTGTGCTTTCAAATAAAGCCGAACCCGAATGTTGCTTTGTGTTATAGTTTTACCACCTATATTATTGTATGTATTTTTATCAAAACGAGTAACATTCACCCTTTTTGGTTTTAAACGATAAACGATGAACTGTGATCAATACCTATATTGTATTACCCCCCTTACTGAGTATCCTTTATACTCACCCCTTCTATTTTGGTTCTTGCTTCAGGTAGACAGGTGGCGGTGTCACCTATCTTGTCAGTCGGCAGCAGCAGGTCTAGGTCGGCTCTTGTCGCTTGTCTTGTCAGTGTCCCAACAACAGTCGAGTCTTTACTTTATGAATTGATTTAGCTTATTGTATTTAATATTATGATTTATTTCCGTACTTACATGCCCCTGATGTGGGATTGGTAGTTAAGCCGTTGATGGCATTAATTGGATATTTACTTGGGAATTGTTTTATGAATTATGTTGCCATGGATGGCTTTTATGGTTAAATTGTTATTTTCTGTAATCGCTTCCGCATTTCTCTGTTTTATTGTGGTTGTTGTTGGGATGTCATTGCTGTTGCCGGTAGTGCTTGTTTGAATGCCGTTCGCCGGAGTAGGTTTTTGAGTTGAGGCCCCTCGCTGAAGCTCGGGAATCCATTTCGGTGCGGATGTGGCGGTCCTTCTTCAGGGGGCGCTACAGTCAGTGGTATCAGATCCTAGGTTCCTGAAAGGGAACTGAAAGCTCTAGTATCTCGTCTTGTCTTGCTTTTAGTGTCTGCATGGGTTATGTTGGTCCGTGTCGAATTCGTGGTTCGATGAGTGTTTGTCAATTCTGGGTGCCTAAGATTGTGAAGGATTACGGTTGGCTTAATTAACCAACTGGCGATCCTTTGCAAGTTTTTGTACTAAGGAAGACGTAACGCGAGCCGAGCGTGGAATTCTTTGTTGCATCTTATTTGGTTTCGGCGTATAGGTCGTGCGGCTTTAGGATAACGATTTATTTGTTAATATGCCTCGTGTGGTTGCATACTAACCTCATCAGACATGCATATTGAAACTTTGTGATGCAGGGATGATCAAACACTGTCTTCCTTTGAGATAGGACCCTACGGAAAGATGCTAACTTGGTGGATACAGCTTACGAGATTGGTCCTATACTCAGAAGGATTGGTGAAAGGTACGCAACTCATAATAGGCGTTGCATTATAACATCGCTTGTAACTTGTCTTAAATGTATCTGTGCTATTACGTGTTGTTCTTTTACTTTGTGTGAGTTTCTCTACGGGTTTTAGCGTTGGTACCGCTTTAACCTATGAGCTCCATCCGTAAATGTGGGTAAACAAGGACAACAAGCAGACTTGACAGACAGAATGGCACAATAGCACAGGGTCGTATTCGGGTGTTGACAAGCTACGAGGACGATGGGTTTGGATTGTACGACAGCAAAGGAAACATATACTTTAACCAGTTCCAGAGCATCTTCACGATCAACGGAGGGTCGAGACGGATCGTTCTGATGTGCCATTTTCGAGGACGACGACAGAACAGAACTCACGGAGACCGAATCTACTGTGAGTCAGAATCAGACTAAGATACTATTAGACCTAAAGAGCACCGGAATCAACAGAGTGCTACAGATGAATTGTTCGACCTTTCAAACTTTACTTCCTCGGTTACTGCGATCAACTCAGAGGTACTAATGGTGGTACGAGGGCAGTAAAAGAGAGAGTTACTGGAGAACAATGGTTACCAATTCCAGCACCGTTAAGATAAAGCCAGTTGACGACAGCTACCTTGCGCAGCGAGATAGATGATAGCGTGATTTCAGAAGTACATTCGACAATCAGATTCCGAAACAGATTCAGAAGATGAAGAATTATTTGAGTTTGAAGATCGGGATCGCGGTATAGATATTCTATTTTCAAGGATGGAGCATGGAAGTATCTCATGACTAATCAGAAAACCATGTCAGTAAAAGGTAGCTCGTAGACGGAGTTGTTACTGATTTGATTGGGCTTGGGAATGTAATTCGTATCTCACTACCCTAGAGATACTACCTGACAGGATGCACATTCCACTTTCAGACAGAGCGTGGGAACAGATCAAGATCAACAAAGGAACCATATATGTGGAAGATTTCTCGCAGATAGTCACTACCGAGCTCGACCGAGCTTTGGAATATGATCAGTATCTCACCCCTCTAGAGATACTATCCGATGAGATACGTGAACTAACTCCGGACAGAGTACAGTGGAACCAGAGGTGACAGCAGGAATGAAGTCAGCATGGAATTGGACTACGAGGCAGTAAAGGAAACGTATCAGAAACCAACAGATGTCGCCAGCGCAAACTTGTGAAGGAAATGAAACATCGAGCAACCGAATGGAGAAATGAAGAATGGGTAAAAGAGGTTGATCTGAGTCAGACATCGAGCTGGGATAGAGTTCGGGGATCAGAAACCTTGATGGATTCAATTTCTGATTAGACAGAGTTATCGCAGATTTCGAGGAATTCAAACCACATTACAGATCGGATGAGCTTACGTGTTTAATTGCTTTAAATAATTGTTAAGTGTTTCATGTGACCTACGTGCTTTAACTGCCTTTTAATTCGTACTTGCGCTGATTGAATGACTAGTTGATTAGGCTTTATATGATCTCTGTGTGGATAGCGCAGAATTCGATAGCCTCGTTATGCGCTATTAGAAAGTGCTAAGGGCAAGGAGTTCTTAGTCGACTAGGACCGATTCTATTGCGAGTTCGTTATGCGGATCTGGTTAGCGTCGACTTTATCAGATCGAACTGGAAGAGGAACACTTCAGAAGCTGGTCGAACTGAGAACAGAAGTGAACATGGACGACAGATTTTCAGGAAACAAAGTAGTCTGTCCACGTACTGAAGACGTATTGAGTTAGACAGGTCGAAATTTTAGAACCGAAGCCAAAGAGAAATTTGGCAGAGAACGGTTCGACGTGAGGAGTAGAATCTGAGGACAGATTCTTTTGAAGGAGGGAGTATTGTAACGACCCGCAATCTCCAAGTTCAAGATTAGTGCATTTATCGGAATTCGGACCATTTACGGTCCCGACGTCATTCATAATTGCATGTTTTCCAACTCTTGCATTTACATATTTTATAAATCATCAATTTGGTATTTAAAACCCAAGGCATTCATTAGAATTTAATTTGCATCATTTTGTCACTAATTAGGGTCAATTTGGTAAATTTATAATTATAGCTCGTTTAATTTAATGTAGTAATTTAACGGTGTACATTGGACTGGGGTTCAATGTAATAATGCATATTTTATCGAGGTTCCAAATATTTTCATAAGATTCTAAATATTATTCATTAAATCATATTTTCAAGAAATTGCATTTTTGACCCAAAACTATTTACACTTTGACCCCACTCGATATTGACTTTTTGTAAATGCCCGAATTTTTATGAAACGAATCTCAAACCTTGTTAAGCTTTTCATTACGATCATTTTGACACTAAGTAGGCCTAATTCTGAGACTTTGCCTTTTTGTCTCGTTTTTTGAAAAATATATATAGTAACCTTCCATATTTAGAAACCACACACACACCGACAATCATCGAACGACGAGCCATTCTCTCCCAAACACGATTATTGCAACGTTGTCGGAATTCGACGAATCATATGTCCAGACGACCGTATCGACGAGACGAACTCAACCATACAAGTTTCCCGGCGATTGGAGCAGCGACGACGACGCTACGGCGGCGCGAAAGTGGCGACGGCAAGGGTGGTGGATCTGGCTTTTCTGGCGACTTTCAGGCGGCGGGCAAGGGTGCTTCTGGACCGATTTTTTGCAAGGAAGCCAACGGTGGTGGTCTCGTGGCTATCCGACCACCGACGGCGACGAAATCGACGATTTTCAGGCGGCGGTGATGCTTTCCGATCTCAGTTCTCCGGCGACTTCAATGCCTGGGGTTGGTCGGGAATTGAAGCCCATGAAGAGAGGAGCATTTTGGCGGTGGTTTCACTTTAATCGGACCACGGACGGCGGAGTTATGGGGACTTGAAGGGGCGGCGGCGTTGAGTGGCGGCGGGAGTGGTGGTTCCCGGTGGTTCCAGGTAGAGTCACGACGGCAGACCACCATGGTTGTGACGGGCTCGTCGAGAGGATCATTTCTGTATAAGAGTTCGACGATCGGAGGTGTTTCGACGGAAGTCCGGTGGCGGCGCGGCGGCGGCACGCGGCGGCGCTACAGTTCCAGTCAAATTCCGGCGATGGAGTCTTCACGAAGATTGTTTTCCTCGACGCAACGGTTCTAACGGCACTGGTATTACTCGAATCCGACTTGTCGTTTGCCTTTTATCGTATTTTTTCGTATTATTGTGTTAATTGGTAGCTTTTGATTGTAGCTTCTAGCTTTTAGCTTTTCAGATTGTTTTGGCATGGATCTTTTGTACTATAACTTGTGTAAATTATTGATTGTTGATGATATATGCTTGTGTAGTCGAACGGATGAGTTTCGGTTCGATTAGGCTAGAGATAGGATTAATATGAACTTGTTAGCTTTTGAGCTTTTGGGAAAAGCTATAAGTTGTACTTAATTGTTGTTGATTTAAATGAAATATACATGTTTGATGTTTAATTGCAAGGTTAACCCCTAGTTAGATTATGCTTAAATATTATTATTAATGAAATGTTAATTGTTATTCGTTTATTTAATTATTGCATACATTTGGATAAATTGACTATATTGCCCCTACTCGCTTTCTTATGTTTAAATGTTGAGTGAGTGTCCTTAAGCATGTTCGTATTTTGATAGCCGAGCGTCAGTGTCTGTTTTCTTGTTCGTGTCAGTCATTCATCCTCTAGACCCCGTGTTTCAGGTGGGATCTCTGAGGGAGAATCATACATGTTGCTTGCTTGCTTTTCTCGTTTGTCGAGCTACAGGTAAGGGTTTAAACTTCTTTCAACTGGAGTAAGAACATAGTCTTATATAGGTTTGCGAAATAAATGACTACCAAGCAGTTTAATTATTACTTGTTGTACTGCCTTTACTATTCCTTATGTGCTTAGTCAAACCTTTTAATAGCAAAACCAAAATGATTTGAAATGCTTTCAACTAGAGACAAGGAAAACCCCCTTTTGTTTTAAATGCGAATTTTGGTCTCTCGACCCCGCAAATATAACCTTGTCTCGACTGGCCCCTTTGGCCTTCCACATCCCGATTCCCCAATTGCGAATGGCCCTTTTGGTGGTGGAGTACTTGCTTGCATGATTTTCAAGGTTGGGAGTTATAAGCAGAGGGCCCGTTCTCGCCGGGACACACTATCGCATAATTTATTGCATTTGTTGCTTGTCTAATTATTTTACGGCTTTCGTTACAAGTCGAAGCACATTCCGGTTCCCTTCATTTTTCATATGTATTTCCCTATATATATGTATATATAAAACCCGGAAGTGTGACTCGTGCTTGCCACCGTAAGCCTCCTTTATTATTCAATTAATTAGTTGAATTACGAGCCGTGTTTATTTATCGATTCCAACTTATTTATGCAATGTCTTTCGAACTTGTAACGGCCTTGTGACTCAACTAATATCATTTCAAAATGATCAGCTTGACCTTATGTGCAAATGTTTTCAGAGGATCCGGTTCGTCAACCTTTTGTGTTTTCAAATAAAGCCGAACTCGAATGTTGCTTTGTGTTATAGTTTTACCACTTATATTATTGTATGTATCTTTATCAAAACGAGTAACATTCACCCTTTTTGGTTTTAAACGATAAACGACGAACTGTGATCAATACCTATATTGTATTACCCCCCTTACTAAGTATCCTTTATACTCACCCCTTCTATTTTGGTTCTTGTTTCAGGTAGACAGGTGGCGGTGTCACCTATCTTGTCAGTCGGAAGCAGCAGGTCTAGGTCGGCTCTTGTCTCTTGTCTTGTTAGTGTCCCAACAACAGTCGAGTCTTTACTTTATGAATTGATTTAGCTTATTGTATTTAATATTATGATTTATTTCCGTACTTACGTGCCCCTGATGTGGGATAGGTAGTTGAGCCGTTGATGACATTAATTGGATACTTACTTGGGAATTGTTTTATGAATTATGTTGCCATGGATGGCTTTTATGGTTAAATTGTTATTTTCTGTAATCGCTTCCGCATTTCTCTGTTTTATTGTGGTTGTTGTTGGGATGTTGTTGCTGTTGCCGGTAGTGCTTCTTTGAGTGCCGTTCGCCGGAGTGGGTTTTTGAGTTGAGGCCCCTCGCTGAAGCTCGGGAATCCATTTCGGTGCGGATGTGGCGGTCCTTCTTCAGGGGGCGCTACACTACCCCACATAGAGGAGTTATTTGACTTATTGCAGGGCTCGAAGGTATATTCGAAGTTGGATCTTCGACAGGGATACTATCAGCTTCGTATCCGAGAGCAGGATATACCTAAGACCGGGTTTAACACTCGGTACGGCCACTTCGAGTTTGTTGTGATGCCGTTTGGTTTGACGAATGCCCCTGCAGCTTTCACGGATATGATGCACAGGATTTTCCGACCTTACCTCGACAAGTTTGTCGTTATCTTCATCGAGGACATTCTGGTTTTCTCCAAGACGGTCGAGGATCATGCCGAGCATCTTCGCATTGTGCTACAGACGCTTCGAGAGCATAGCCTATATGCTAAGTTTAACAAGTGCGAGTTCTGGATCAACGAGGTTTCATTCCTTGGCCACATCATCTCCGGGAATGGGATTGCTGTGAATCCATCAAAGATTGAGGCAGTGACGAGTTGGAGTCAGCCTAAGACGCCAACAGAAGTTAGGAGTTTCCTTGGATTGGTTGGATATTACAGGTGATTCGTTAAGGATTTCTCAACACTAGCGGCCCCACTCACGAAGTTAACTTGTAAAGATGTGTCCTTTCAGTGGGACGACAATTGCGAGGCCAATTTCAAGGAACTGCAGACGAGATTGACCACTGCACCTATACTTGTTCTTCCAGATGGACACGAGGGATACGCGGTTTATACGGATGCGTCCAAGGAAGGTTTAGGGTGCGTGTTGATGCAAAATGGGAAAGTCGTTTCTTATGCTTCTAAAAAGCTAAAAGATGCCGAAAAGAACTATCCCATTCACGACTTGGAACTTGCAGCGGTGATATTTGCCCTGGGAAAATGGCGTCATTATCTGTATGGTGTCACTTTTGACATCTTTACGGACCACCAGAGTTTGAAGTATTTGTTCACTCAGAAGGATCTCAACAGGAGACAGAGACGGTGGATGGAATTCTTGGAAGATTATGACTGCCGCATTCAGTATCACCCTGGGAAGGCGAACGTAGTCGCCGATGCATTAAGCCGGAGGGCTCACGTGGCACACCTAGAGGGGACATCTTTAGATATCTCTTTAGAGGACAGGAGGACTCGATTTGAATCGTATCCTCGTCTTGCCAACCTTACAGTCCAACCCGATCTAGTCCAACAGATCCGAGACGAGCAAAATTCGGATGCCGGTATTCAGAAGATCAAGGCCAGAATGCAGAATGATCCTGACACCAAATTCAGGATCGATGGTACCGGATTACTTCGCTTCGGGACCCGAGTTTGTGTTCCCACGAACCTGAAGCGTGGAATTCTCGACGAGGCACATGAGTCTGCTTATGCTGTTCACCCAGGAGGCAACAAGATGTATCGTGATCTCAGAACCCAGTATTGGTGGAACGGTATGAAAAGGGACGTGGCTACCTATGTGAAACATTGTCTTACGTGTCAGAGAGTCAAGGCCGAGCATCAAAGGCCTGGAGGAACTCTTCAGCCGCTTCCTGTACCCACTTCCAAGTGGCAGGAGATCACTATGGACTTCGTGACAGGATTGCCTACTGTTCGTGGAAGTTTCGACAGTATTTGGGTCATCGTTGATCGATGGACCAAGTCATCTCATTTTCTACCAGTTCGAAAAACAGCAAAGGTCAAGCAGCTTGCAGAATTGTATCAGAAGGAAATTATTAGGCTTCATGGTGTTCCGGAAAGCATCGTTTCTGACAGGGATCCTAAGTTCACAGCTCAGTTTTGGCAAGAACTTCACAAGAACTTGGGAACGACCCTAAAGTTTAGCTCTACAGCACATCCTCAAACCGATGGACAATCTGAGCGAACGGATCAGGTTTCTAAGTGATATGCTACGGGCATGTGCGCTTGATTTTCATACGAGTTGGATTTCACACTTGCCCTTGGTCGAGTTCGCTTACAACAACAGTTATCAAGCCTCGATTGGTATGCCGCCATATGAAGCTCTTTATGGGAGGAAGTGCAGATCTCCGATTTATTGGGAATTGGAGGATTGGAAGTGGTCAGCTAATGGCCACGAGAGAGCTACTCCACCGGATCACATTCAGGAAGCGATTGATAAGGTTCAACTTATTCGGCAAAGAATGAAAGCAGCTCAAGATTGTCAGAAGAGCTACGCCGACGAGATACGTCGACATTTGGAGTTCGAAGTGGGAGACCGAGTTTTTCTCAAGGCCTCCCCGAGGAAGGGATTCACGAGGATCGGTAGAGGTGGGAAACTTACTCCGAGATACTTAGGTCCATTTGAGATCACAGAGCGGATCGGGAATACCGCATATCATTTGGACCTACCACCTTATCTTACCTGTATCCACAATATCTTCCATGTCTCACAGCTCCGCAAGTACTTCCCCGACGAGTCCCATATTCTCCAGGATGACGGAGTTCAGCTTGAGCTGGACTTGACTATTGAGATGAAACCGGTTCAAATTCAGGATCGCAAGGTCCAGCAGCTTCGTCACAAGCAGATTTCATTAGTGAGGGTTCTCTGGAGAAACAGTTCGACCGAGCAGTCTACTTGGGAGACGGAGGCTAAGATGAGAGAAGCTTATCCTGAGCTTTTCTGATAAAGATGGAATCTGGGGACCAGATTCTCATAAGGGGGGAGTATTGTAACAACCCAGAAATCCGAGAATTAATGTGAGTATTTTCCCGCGTTAATTATCTTTCTTAACCCTAAATTCTCGTAATATGTGAATTATTATATATTATTTTCGTATACGACCCAATGTGATAATATTAATTGCGTATTTAAATTACTTGTCTAAATTGCGTTTATTCGATATTAAATCGATGTATTTGATCGACGTGTATTTAATTGGATTTTCTAAAATTACTAAAATAACCCTTCGTATTTTTCGATATTTCGAAGATATTTGATAAAAGTATCAAAATTCATTTCATAATTTTATTTCAAAATTCGAGAGAGAGAGAGAAGAAGAAAAAGAGATTTTCTCCCGAAGCCTAATCGATCGTGCCGAGCTCGAATCTCCGTTGAATTTCGCGCCAATCGTTTTTAAACGATCCTTTCTTCGATACCATTCTATAGGTACCAATTTCCCAATTTCTTTTACGGATTTTCGAGGTTTTGAGAATATTTGATTAAATCGGGATTTTTAGGTTAAATGCTTAGATCGAGCCCGTTTCCTGATCAATTTGTGATTTTATTGGATGTAAATGTGAATTAGATGATGATTAATGATTGTTATAATTTGTGAGTGTTGATTTGCGTTATAAATATGAGTTTTGATGATTTTTGGCTCGAATTTTTGAATTCCCGTAAGTTTCTGCTGAACCCAGTTAAACCACATGGGCTAACGCACAGTCTTGAGCAAGACCGTGCAGGAGCCCGTGTGCAGCTCATTTTGCTTGCACGGGCTCAACTATCCCGTGTGTTTGGCCGTGTGTGCGTGCACGGTCTTGACACCGTGTTCAAGACCGTGCACAAGGCCGTGTGAAACACTTAGAGATTTTTCCAGCTTTTTCAAATTTTGCTCTCGGCAATGGAGTCTTCGGGTCAACATTTTTGGTTGACTTTTTGCATACGGACTCCAAAAATTACACCGTTTTCACCTATAGAACCCTTTTAATTTGTAGATTTATATTTTGGAATGTTTATTTAATTTCGCCCTCGTTCGGGCTATGAATAGTGTAATTCTAATTATGTGTATTTTTGACAACTTGTCGGAATTGCGTGAAATTTACATGATAGCTTCTTTATATATTATAATTGGCATATGCATGATTGGGAACATGTTTGGTTAGCCATTCGTCCAATAATTGCTTATTTGCGTTTTTATTGTTGTTGTAGTCGTTATTAATTTGTACAGGTCTTCTCTTGTCTCCAGATCAGTCGGGCGTTGGAGACCAGTGAGTCTAGCAACTAGGCTTTCTATTTTTGATTCTAGGTGAGGATTTAAATCTTTTAACTGGGCTTGAACATATATATATATATAATTGCGAAACCCCGTAATCCCTTATTATTGTATTAATTATTTCGAGATTATACTTTTATGTTTTATCCTCAAATCATTTAATATTAAAATTATACATTATTAAACCAAATTGATTTGTTTTCAAAAAGGGCAAGAAAACTATTTATTTTACGTGACAGTTTGACTTAGGGTTTAACCCCCTTCGTCGTCACCTCTGCCCAGAGTGTCGTTTGGCATTCAAATGTGTTTTTCAAAGCGAGCAAATCCGTGTTATTTCAAAATTAGGCCCGGGAAGGTATCCGAAGGTTACATCTGGGGACGGGCGTCCAGGGTGTAATCCGAGGTGCTTCTCCCAAAATTAAGCGTCAATCATGGCCCGTCAGGAGATGATAGCCACGGTTGGGAGCGATGGTGGATGTTGCATTCGTTGCACATTTTCCTAAAATTCACTATAGTCGAGCTTCGGGTTGCTCCTTGGCTTGACACCGGCGATGGAGAATTTTTATAATGAATCGTGGAGAAATAAGGAGGAACAGGCCCATTCTCGCTGGGATCGTGTTTACTGCTTTATAGTGTTATTGATTTTATTGTTTTAATTGAATATCTAAGTCGAAGCATATTCCGGTTTCTTCATTTTCGCATATGTATTTTCTATAAAACCCGGAAGCATGACTCAACTTACTCTCACATCTTCACTGAGTATTTTTTACTCACCCTCTTTTAATTGGTTCTTGCCTTAGGTTTGAGAGAAACCGACATGTCTTACGTGTCCGATGGGCAACAGTGCATAGATAGGCTTTTGGTTTTGCCGAGTCTCGTTTATTGTCTTTTATTCTCTCGTTATATATTCTTTTTAACCTGGATTGTAGATAATGTTATTTTGATCCCCGTAACCTTTTATTTACTTGATGTTGCCCCTGAATGGGCTGTTGATATTTTGATTAGTTAATTGGCCCCGGAGTGGCATTTATATTAATATGATTTAACTACTTCCGCTATATTTACCCTGTTTTATTTAGATGTTATTATTTTGGGAATTCACTGTTGCCAAGTGTCGGGATTGACCCGTTAGCTTGCATGGGTTCTCGGGTTGAGGCACTGTACTCGGCTTGGGAATCTGTGCAGGTTCGGGGGCTGTAGAGCGGGGCGCTACATTGCAAGGCACAGCTTGGGTTGTCTTGTCGTTTTCGTGCTTCCAGGTGAGGGTATTAAAATGCTTTCAAACGGAGTAAGAATTTCTTTTAAATTATTGCGAACTACCCTTATGTGCTCATCTTGCTTTGATTTCCCTTCTCGTATATCTATTAGATATTTAATCTATATTTTCATGATTTTATAATAAATGATTTGATACTAACTTGTACCTATAAGTATCTCTAAATCATTTTTGTTTTCATGAGGCAAGTAAAACTCTTTCTTTTAAGCATGACGTTTTGACCTTGGTTGGGTCTATGAGGGAAGTCGTTAGGGGAAGACGTTAGTGTTTCCCAACGCGTATGAAACTTGTTGTCACCCCCCTTTTTCGTCACACACACTTGCCTAAATGCCCTTTTGGCCTTAACTTATAATGTTCTTCAAACGCGAGCAAAAGATAATGTATTGTTATTTAAATGGGCCCGGGATGGTATCCGAAGGTTGCATCTGGGGACGAGCGTCCAGGGTGTAATCCGAGGTGCTTTTCCCAAAATTAAGCGTCAATCGTGGCCCGTTAGGAGTTGATAGCCACTGTTGGGAGCGATGGTGGGCGTTGCATTCTGTAACGCCCCGAAAATCCGAATTATAATATGGTACGTCCGAATCGAATATTTGCGCAATTTATTATTTTATTTAATATTTATTATGTAATTTTAGAATTATTTCGTATATGAATGAATTTCTATATTTAAATTACAAATTGTCAATGTGCGTTTAATAATATGAATTTTGACTGTAATTACATGTTATTTGGACAACGTGAGTTTTCGAACTTATTTTGCAAAATTACGACTTTGCCCCTTCGATTTCTAAACCTTAGTCAAAATTTGACTAAGTCAATCTCTCATCTCACTCTCGCGGCACTCAGCAAGAAAAAGAAAAGGAGAAGAAAGAAAAAGAGAGAAAAAGAGAAGGAAGAAGAAAGAGATTCCAACGATCGTTCCGACTCCGTTTCCCGACGGATTTTCGAGCCGTTGACGTCTACGAACTCCTCGCGATCTCATCTACGAGTAAGCCTTTCACGATCCTTTCGTTTTATGTCTCGTATGCTTCGTATTTCTTATTTTTGATAATAGTTATATAGTTTAGGTTTTATATGATTTTGATAGAAATTGTGGATGGATTTTCGTGTTTATTGTTTCTACGTGTAGCTTATGTATTGTAGATTATTATATGTGAGAATTAGGGTTTGATTTGCATGTTTTAGTGATTAATTGTTGGATTAGGGTTTGTTTATCGCGTTGTTTTTGCTGTCTGCGAGTTTCTGCTCAATTTTGGTCGCACACGGGCTTGTGCACACGGCCTCGAGGCCGTGTGCATGAGGCCGTGCGCGTGGTGAATCGCACACGGGCTGGTGCACACGGCCTTGAGGCCGTGTGCATGAGGCCGTGCGTGTTTCTTGATTGTGCACGGCCTCGGCACACGGCCGTACACAAGGCCGTGTGGCCTGGTCGAACAGTGCCCTGACCTTCTGTAAGTCAGGGCACAATTTGGCCTACGGGTCCCGCTTTGGCTCGTCTTTTCCGAATTCTTTCTTTGCTTGTGTATTTGATATATATGAAATAGATAGGAATTGCATGATTTATGAATTTACAACATGTTCGGGTATGTGAATAGTGCGTTTTAAGTTTTCGACAAATTTTCTAACTTTTGCATGTGAAGTCCGATTTTCCCGAAATTTGAATGCATACTCGTTTATGAAAATTTAAGCATGTCCGTAAAGTTTCGTTGCATTTGGACTTGATTTACATTTTTAAATGCATGAATTACTCTATTTTCGTTTGAGAATTTGAACTTAAGTGATTGATTTAATTGTATAACGTGCTCCTATGTGTTTTAATGTTTTCGTATAAGCCGTGCGTCGTCCTTAGTCTTATTTGGTTGTGTCTTTATGTTTTGCAGACGATACTCCCGTAGAGTAGCGCATCCGGTCTTGCTTTTGTCATATTTTGTATAGCCACAGGTGAGGCTTTCCGTTTCTGTTTCCAGTATTATTACGTATATATATAAATAAGCCTCTCCCGATATAAGCCACGTTTATGTTTTGTTTTTACACCGTTTATATATATATACTTAATAGATATTTATGATTATTATGTTCATTTGATTTATCGAAAATGATTTGATATGAAAAGTACTACGTATAGACTTTGAAATGTTTACGAAAGAGACATGTAAAACCTTTTGTTTTCTAAGGCGAACTTTGGCCTTCGGCCTCGCATATGACATGTCTCGAACGGTCTTTTGGCCAACCCGAAATGATTTGAAAAGCGAGTTATGATATGTATGCATGTTTGTTTGGGCCCGGAGTAAGAGCGATAGGACGAAGTCGGTAGACGTCGGGTCTACGGCGTAAATCCTATGGTTTCCTCCATTTGGGAGCTCGGGGTGAGGCCGGAGTGGCAGCCCTTTTGAGTACCTGAGTTATTCCCGTCAGTTACGAGTAGTTCGGATTTAGGGGTCCGTCTACATTGGAGGCATAAGGGTGGTTTCCGGTTTTTATGTTTGGATATTGGAGTTAAGGGCTCGACTCGCCGAGTCATATGATATGTTATATTTTATGTTAAATCACCACCCGATTACGAAAACCTTTCTTTTATGTTGATTTCTTTTAAGTTTAAAATTGGTGATTTATTTCCGATTTATAATATACATTATTATTCCCTCCTCACTTAGTCGTTTGACTAACCCCCTCTGTTTTACCCCTGTACTGGTTTCAGGATACTAGGCGGGATCTGCGTCGTCATCGTCGCGTCTTAGAGTTGCATTTATTTTTGCTCATGTATAACTCTTTCCCGTATGGCTTTTATTTTTATGTTTTACGATATAAGGATTTAATTAGTTTGTATTCGGGATTATGTATAAATATTGAACCCGTTATTATATAATTATCGGGATATTGTATCGAACCCGTTTGTAATTTAATTACGGAATTTCGTTAGCCTTGGTGGGCTTTACTACTTGTGTAATTATTTATGTTTTAAATGTTTCGTTATTTTCGCTTCCGCACTTGTCTTTTCGTTGTTTTGAAACCCCCGCCTAGTTATTGAGTAAATGCTTGCCGTTCGCCGGGTTTCGGTTCGGGTAGGATCCCATTTCGGTTTCGGGTCGGGACTCTGTGCGGGGCATGCGTTACCCGTTTGGGGCGCCCGCTACACATTCGTTGCACGTTTTCCTAAAATTCAACAATCGCCCGGGGTCGCGCTTCGGGGTCGGACACCGGTGATGGAGTTTATTGTAATTGAAGGAGTTATAAGGAGGAACAGGCCCATACTCGCTGGGATATTAATTGTTTGTAATTATCGCTTTAAATTCTTTAACTTACTGTTTATTATTGTCGTGTATGCAAGTCGAAGCACGATCTGAATTTTCTTCAATTATGCAAATGTAATTTCTTATATATATAATCCAAACCCGGAAACGTGGCTCTTACTTGTTCCCTCTTTACTATCACTGAGTATCTTTCATACTCACCCCCACTATTTTGATTCTTACTTCAGGTCGACATGTGGCGTTGTCACCTATCTTGTCAGTCGGCAGCAGCAGGTCTAGGTTGGCTCGTATGTCGTTGTTTTGTCAGTGTCCCAACAACAGTCGTGTCCTTATTTCTGAATTGATTTAATTTATGTATTCCGTATTATGTTTTATTTCCCGTACTTATGTGCCCCTGATGTGGGATAGATTAGACGAGCCATGGATGGCATTTATTAAATGATTATTGAGAATGATGTATGAATTATGTTGCCATGAATGGCTTATATGACTAATTGTATAATTTAATTTAGCTTCCGCAACTCTGTTATTCTTTTATTGCTATTGTTGTTGGGGTGTCGTAATGCTGTTGCTGGTATTTGATTGATTGATTGCCGTTCGCCGGGATGGATTTTTAAATGGGGTACATCTACCTCGTTTGGGAGTTTGTCTCGGTGCGGATGTGGTGTCCTTTCTCCGCCTACGGAAAGGGGCGCTACAAAGATAATCCCTGAAAATACCAAATATCTCCTGTGCATTAACCATAGGCAGTATCTGCGGTGGTACTGCTCGAGGAAGAGGTGCACGATTGCAATGGTGAGAGGCTATACTGCAATCAAAATATAATATGTATGCATGAAGGTTATTACATATGCAAAGCAGTAAACTTACAAGTGACGATTCAAATAATTTCAAATAAGCACAACAGCTTCGAAGTACAAAGGCACAAAAGCACAAATCCTAAGCCGTACGACCTATGTAGCGGGCGGCCCAAACGGGTAACGCACGCCCCGCACCGAGTCTCATCTGAAGCTGATACGGAAATCCGACCCTAAATTGAAACTCGGCGAATGGCAAACACATTTACTGAATCACTAGGCGGGGCTTTTTGTAAAACCAACTGACGACAACAATGCGGAAGCGGAAGCAACAACAAACAAAACGAATTCTACAAAAGGGAAATTAAAGCAATAAACCAATTGCGCAAATAGTTAAAGCCCAGCAAGGCTAGCGGAATTCACTCACGGAAGCTTAAACAGGTTCAACATTAAATAATCCCGAATGGTAATTACATAATTTTCCCATACAATCATCATAACATGGATAGCTAAGAAGTCATAATAAAATTGACTAAATACAAGACAAATGTAATACCGCAAAACCAGACTCGACAATGCCCACCTAGTAACCACCTGAAACAGATAAGGGTTAAAGCAGAGAGGGTTAGTCAAAAGACTAAGTGAGGGGAAAAAGGGGAGTACATACATAATAGCATACAGGAATAAATCACCATTTTAATTTAAAGGAAAACAAATGTAAAATATGGGTTTTCATAAACATTCAGTGATTTATCATAACATAATATAACGGGACATATCATATTGCTCGGCGAGTCGAGCCCTCAAGTCCTCATATCAAAACATACCTGAAAACTTACCAACCTTATTCCTCCCATATAGCAGAAGGATCGCTAAATCCAAACTGCTCAGGATATAGGCATAGCCTATGTCTCAGTTGACACGAAGTCAACCGCCGCAGGAGCACAAAGATTGCCACTCCGGCCTCACCCGTGCTCCCGGTAAACATGGAGCAAGCCACCGAATTCCACCGTAGACCCGCTGTCTATCCGGCTTCATCCGATCGCCATACTCCGGGGCCCACATAACATAATCGGACACACATATCATATCTCGCATTTCATAACTATCATTTTCCTATTAGAATAGGAATCAAGACCTTTCGGGGAGGGCCAAAAGGGCCGTTCGAGACAGGCGGTGTAACGGCAGGAAACACAACCGGGTATTCCATCATCAGGGGGGGAGAAATCCGCCCTAATGACTTCACTCAACGAGAAGGTTTCCAAACCCAAAATTACATTTAAATCAAAACATAGTTCGCTTATCTCTTCTTGAAAACCTTTCGAAATCATATACATAGTACATTTTGATATCAAATTCGTTGTTCTTAAACCTCATAAAAGTAATAAGCATAAAGTATTTACTAAGTATAGTAATACGGGATGAAAACATAAACTACACATGCAAGGCTTATTTAGTGAGGCTTAATAGTACATATCTACATAATACGGGATAACAACAGAAACCTCACCTGGTGACAACCAAAAAAATGCCCAAAACGGAAGCGAACAACCTAATCCACGAGAGTGGAACCTGCAAATGACAAACGACATAACCACGTAAGACTTAAAATGATGCACGGCTCATACCAAAGCATAGAAACACGTGAAAGCACATCAAACGATCAAATACGGCACTTAGGTTCAAATTAGAAATAAACGAAGCAATTCTCGAATTTAGATAAGCAAACGAAGTTCAAATGCAACTAGATTTCATGAACATGCTTAATACATAATAAGGAAGCATGCATTCAAGTTTTGGAGGAAACGGACATCGTATGCAAAAGTTGGGAAATTCATCGGAAACATCGAAAACACTATTCACAATCCCGAACATGCAATAAATTCATAAATCATGCAATTCACATTCATATCATAGATAAAGAATACACGAGCGAAGAAAGAATTCGGAAAAGACGAGTCCCGGAGGGACCTACAGTGCAAAATGCACTGAAACATACAGAAGGCTCAGGCTGCAAAACAGCTCCACACGGCCTCATGCACACGGGCTCAAGGCCGTGTGCACCAGGCCGTGCACATTCAAAAGTACACGCACGGCCTCTTGCACATGGCCTTGAGGCCGTGTGCACTAGCCGTGCACAACAAAACTTTACGCACGGTCTCCTGCACGCCCATGCGAGAGACCGTGCACCCTCACACGGGCTAGCCACACCCCGTGTGCAGAGCCCGTGCACGTCAAGAAACAGCAGAACTGTAGCGGGCGCCCCAAACGGGTAACGCACGCCCCGCACCGAGCCCCGACCCGGAACCGAAATGCAATCCGACCCGAATCGAAACCCGACGAACGGCACACATTTACTCAATGACTAGGCGGGGTTTTCAAACCGAAAGAAAACGACAGAGGTACGGAAGCAAAATTAAACCAAACAATACATCATAATAATTGCACAAGTATTAAAGCCCACCAAGGCCAACGAAATTCAATTACTTGAATAATAAACGGGTTCGATACAATATCCCGACAACAAATAATAACGGGTTCAACATATAATCCTGAATACTACATAAATAGAATCCTACTATCGTAAACATAAATAATAGCCATACGGAATGAGAGTTATACATGAACAAAAGAATGTAACTCTAAGACGCGACGACGACGACGAAGATCCCGCCTAGTATCCTGAAACCAATACAGGGGTGAAACAGAGAGGGTTAGTCAAACGACTAAGTGAGGAGGGAATAATAATGTATATTATAAAACATAAATAAATCACCATTTTTTAAACTTAAAAGAAATCAACATAAAAGAAAGGTTTTCGTAAACGGGTGGTGATTTAGCATAAAACATAACATATCATATGACTCGGCGAGTCGAGCCCTTAACTCCAATTTCCAAACATAAAAACGGGAAACCACCCTTATTCCTCCAATGTAGACAGACCGCTAAATCCGAACTACGCATAACATACAGTATAATCTCAGGTACTCAAAGGGCTGCCACTCCGGCCTCACCCCGAGCTCCCAAAGGTGGAGGGAACCATAGAATTTCCGCCGTAGACCCGATGTCTACCGACTTCGTCCTATCATCCTGACTCCGGGCCCAAACATACATACATACAGTTCATAACTCGCTTTTCAAATCATTTCGGGTTGGCCAAAAGACCGTTCGAGACATGTCATATGCGAGGCCGAAGGCCAAAGCTCGCCTTAGAAATTAAAGAGGTTTTACATGTCTCTTTCGCAAACGTTTGAAAGGATATACATAGTACTTTTTCATATCAAAACATTTTCGATAAATCGAATAAACATAATAGGCATAAATATTTACTAAGTATATATATATAAACGGTGTGAAAACAAAACGTAAACATGGCTTATATCGGGAGAGGCTTATTTATATATATACATAATAGTACTGGAATCAGAAACGGAAAGCCTCACCTATTGGCTATACAAAAAGAAGAGCAAAAGCAAGAACCGGCGCTACTCCACGGGAGTATCGTCTGCAAAAATACCAAGACACAACCAATTAAGATTAAGGATGATGCACGGCTTATACGAAAACATTAGAACATATTGAGGCACGTTATACAATCACATAAGGCACTTAGGTTCAAATTATCAAACGAAAACGGAGAAATTCGAAAATTTAAAAATGCAAATCAAGTCCAAATGTAAAGAAACTTTACGGACATGCTTTAAATATCATAAAGGAGTATGCATTCGAATTTCGGGAAAATTGGACTTCATATGCAAAAGTTAGAAAATTTGACGAAAACTTAAAACGCACTATTCAAAGATCCGAACATGCTATAAATTCATAAAACATGCAATTCATATCTATTTCATATATATCGAATACACGAGCGAAGAAAGAATTCGGAAAAGATGAGCCTCGGAGGGACCCGTAGGCCAAAATTGGCCCTGACTTACAGAAGGTCAGGGCCCTGTTCAAATGGGCCACACGGCCTTGTGCACGGCCGTGTGCACAAGGTCGTGCACCATGAACCATGTGCACGGTCTCTTGCACGGCCGTGCAAGAGGCCGTGTACTTCCACACGGCCTTGCCACACCCCGTGTGCAATGCCCGTGTGCGTCAAGAAAGAGCAGAAACTTCGCAGAACCAGAAAAACCACGCGAATTATATCCTAAATTCAACATTTGATCATCTAAACATGAAAATCACGCCCTAATATTTATATATTATGATCTACAACATATAAGCTACACATAGAATCCAAAAAGACGAAAATTCATCCATAAATTCCTTCAAAATCACATAAACCCTAAATTATTCAGCTATATACAAAAATGAGAGATACGAGGCATAGGAGACATTAAACGAGTGGGACATGAAAGGCTTACTCGTAGATCGCGGGGAGTTCGTAGGCATAAACGGTTCGAAAATCCGTTGGGAAACGAAGTCGGGACGATCGTTTGAACCTCCTTTCTTCTCTTTCTCTTTTTCTTTCTTTTCTTTTCTTTTGTTCCTTTTCTTGCGCGAGAGTGAGGGAAGAGAGTGTGTTATGAGACTTATTCAATAATTTGACTAAGGTTTAAAAATCGAAGGGGCAAATTCGTAATTTCACAAAATAAGTTTGAAAACTCATGTTGTCCAAATAATACATAATTACAATCAAAATTCATATAATTAAACGCACATTGACAATTCGTAATTTAAATATAGAAATTCATTCATTTACGAAATTATTCAAAAATCTCATAATAAATATCAAATAAAATAATAAATTGCGCAAATACTCGATTCGGACGTACCGGATTATAACTCGGATTTTCGGGGCGTTACAAGAACACTTAACAGAACAGAAAAACCACGCGATTCAAACCAAAAATACAACAGTTAATCCACAAAACGTTAATCACTCATGCTAATCTTCATATATGATCATCTAGAACATCTAGGCTATGTATAGAAACAATAATCACGAAAAACCATCCATAATCTCATTCAAAATCATATAAAACCTAACATATTCAACTATATACAAAAATCCAAAAATCGAAGCAAATAAGGCATTAATCGAGAAAAACGTGAGAAGCTTACTCGTAGATAAGATCGAGAGGAGTTCGTAGGATTTTACGGCTCGGAATTCGGTCGAGAAACGGAGTCGGGACGATCGAATGAACTCCTTCTTCTTTCCTTTTCTTTTCTTTCTTCTCTTCTTTTCTCCTCTGTTGTTTTGCGTGAATGGGGTGAGAGAGAGAGGTGAGACTTAATTCAAAAGTTGACTTGGTCGAAGAAACGAAGAGGCATTTTCGTAATTTTAGAAAAATAGTTCAAAAAGACAAGTTATCCAAATAATACATAATTACAGTCAAAATTCATAAAATTAAACGCACATTGACATGTCATGATTTAAAAACCAAAATTCACTAATTCGTGATAATGTTATAAAATCATATAATAATTAACAAAATAAATTATGAATCGCGTAAGAAAATCGATTCGGGTTCTTGGTTCATAACTCGAATTTTCGGGGCGTTACAACCTAGACAAGACAAACCGAGACTCGACAGAACAACAACTCAACAAGACACAACTCCGAAGCCGTTGTCCAACTCATGTCTAGTTTCCCTTTGGTACAACAATTGTAAAAGATCAGAAACTGGTTCATGATGCCGACAGTGATCTATCACAATTCCAGCACTAAGAGTCTCCGTACACTCGTCAAAGACATTGACCCAAAGTCTAAATAACTACACAAACAAACTCAGATAACAAAACACGACATATTCAGAGCTCAGGCCGATGGACCTATAGGCTCTGATACCAATTGTAACGGCACGTCCCCCAAATACGGTGCAATGCGACGTCCCGCACCAAGCCACAACCCATAACGACAATAGACGTCTAGCAATAGGTCGCAACCTAGCGAACAACGAATACTACTAGGCGGATTTATTTGAGAAAATCAACGAATAAAGCGAAAGCGCAGAGCAACAGTTAATAAAATCCTATCCCACTCAAGGAGCTAGTAAGACAGTAAATTCAGAGGCACAAGTATAAAGCCCACCGAGGCTAGTGAAAAGCAATAATCATAAATGGCCATCATTTACAGAATTCTAAACCAATTTAAAATACAACACGAGACAGACCTACAAAGACCAAATAATACGGCACCTTCCTAGGACTCGACTTCCGCCTAGTAACCAAAACCTGAAATAAAACCACAAAAGTAGAGGGGGTTAGTCAATGCGACTAAGTGAGGGGGATGTAATACATATATCTTATCGAAACATCATAAAAGATTCACCAGTTTTTAAATGAGAAGAAAGGAAACGAAAAATAAAAGTTTTAAGCAATCATTGGTGAATCGAAAGATTTCGCAATATAACATAAATGAAAGCTCGGCGAGTGGAGCACATATCTCCCATTTCACAAATAATAAATAATAATGAAACATACCACCTTATTCCTCCTCATCTGTAGTCGGGGTACGAAGCCGAACTATTCATATCATATGCAAGGGAGTTTCACCCTTTACATTTACGGAGAAGACAAGTCTTCGACGTACGTCCTCAGATCAAGTCCTGTCTGGTCCTAGGTCCTCGAAGGGCTACGTCTCCGGCCTTACCCCAAGTCCCTAGCATGTGGAATAAGAGCACCAAGATCCACCGTAGACCTGACATCTAATCCGGCTTCACCCCTAGTCTCCGGGCCCAACATATATCATATGGCTCAAAGGCTTGGCTCAATGGCCAATATAGTTCTTGCGTTCAAAAGTCTTATGTAACGCCCTGCTATTTTATAGCGCTTCGGTACGTTAGCCGATTATTGCTCTTGTTTGCATTGTTTGCGATTATGTGAATTATGTGACTTATATGACTTAATATATGAATAATGTGATGATTTCATAAGAATTTTCATATTTGAATTATTTTACACCATTCTTATATTTGAATTACTTTATACTATGTTTATATTTGAATTGTTGTATTTGAAATCTTATGAAAATTATCACATTATATTTGAATTATATGATATTATTTTGAAATATATGTAAATATATATGCAAATACATACATAAATATCTATACAAATATATATACAAGTATATATACATTGCTAGCTAATTTTGACTTTTCAAAATATCCTATATTTATTTTATATTCTCTTTTTTCTCTACATTTTTCTACACTATTCTCAAGCAACTCACCTCTTCTCTTCTTCAACCTCTCGGCCCTCACTCCCTCTCACCACCGCCATAGCCATCTTCAACAATCACCAAGAAATTCAATCATTTTTGTTATAAAAAGTGTGCTCTCTCATCCAAGGAACAAGCTACTACTTGCTATTTGTGCAAACAAGCTTGTATTTCTTCATTCTCTCCAATTTTCTTCCTTCAAGGTAAGTTTGGAATTCTCTCAATTCATTGGTTTTTATGGTTTCAAATGTTGATGAAGTGAAGAAGTATGCTAGAATGGTTGATTGATGAGCTTGGTTTGGTTGTTGGTTGCATGTAGCATTACTTGTGATTTTTCATATAAATTTGATTATTTTGCAATGTTGGGTTGATGGTCTTAGATGCTTGAATGGTTAAGGATTTCATATTAGTTGATGATATTAAGCAATTAGGTGAAGTTTTATGGAGTTTGGGGTTGAAAAATGAAAGTTTGGCAAAATATGTAGGGGCTGATGAATAGTGATTTTTGAGCTTTTAGCTTCGTTTTTCGATTCTTTTCGCATCAAAAAATCCTTAAATATAGTAGTTAAGAGATGCCGAAAGTTTCGGATTAATCGGAGTTGTTTTGCTATGAAAAATATTAAACGAAGGGTGGTTTATGTAATATTTGCTACACCTTTGAATTATAGTTCCCAAGCTCTCATAGGACTTGAATGCCTAATCTAGCTTAATATTATGTATATTTGATTGTGTTTGAATGCATTTGAATGAGTTTAATTGTGTTTAAGTACATTTATGCATAAGGTGTTATATTGAGTATAAATTGCATTTCATAGCCGTGCTTCGTATTTGGTTGTTTTATTGAGTCGTGTCTTACCTCGAGGCCTGTGTATTACAGGTGGGACCTCGCGGGGCTGATTCTGAGTTATTTGGCTATCCTTTTTGTTAAGCCTACAGGTGAGGATGTAAAATATTTTCTAACTGGGGCATGAACAAATATTGCGAAAACCATATCCCTTATATTTCAATTATATATTATCAATATTTGAAATAAAAGGGTTTTGATATAAAATGATATATGTGTATCTTTTCCAAAATGGTTTGAAAATAGAGACAAGAGAACTATTTTGTTTTTAAGAGTAACATTTGGTCTCGGGACTTGCGCATATGCCTCGAGTTATAGGCAACGTGTTGAGAAACCCTAGACGGTTACATACCTTGTCTCGAACGACCCTTTTGGTCAATTAAAACATTTATAAAGCGAGATTATATTTCCTTTAACCCTATTGAGGACGCTCTTAGTGTAGGGGGCGCCGCCAAACGGGGAGACGCATGCCCCGCACCGGATCCTGACCCGGAATCGAAAGTAATCCGACCCGAACCAAAATCCGGCGAACGGCAAACCGGACTCATTTAGTACTAGGCGGGAGTTTCAAAACAGGGACAAACCAAAAGCGGAAGCAATATATAAATAAAACATAAAATCCATAATGGCTGCGCAGTTAGGTAAAGCCCACCAAGGCTAGCAAATTCCCATTAATACTAATAAATGTTTACAACGGGTTCTACAATATTATTCCCGCTATTCATAAGTTTTCCTACATAACAAATATCAAGTCAACAAGAAATAAGAGTTTACATAAGACAAAAGCGTAACTCGACCGACCCCGACTCAATACTATGTAGCCCGCCTAGAATCCTGAAACCAAAGGGTGAAACGAATGGGGTTAGTCAAACGACTAAGTGAGGGGGAAAAATAGTACATAAGAATAAACGAAAGTAGATCACCAGTTTAAACAGAAAGAAAATAACAAAAGTAAAGTTTTTCGCAAACGATTGGTGAACTAGCTCAAAACGAAACAAAACAAAACGTATAACTCCGTGAGAAGAGTTCTGAACCACCAGTCAAATCATAAAAACAGAAACCCTCCTTATTCCTCCAGTTGTAATCAGGGAGCAACCCCTAACTACACAGATCATACATAACAAGCTCAGGTACTCAAAGGGCTGCCACTCCGGCCTCACCCCGAGCTCCCAAAGGTGGAGGAAACCATAGAATTTCCGCCGTAGACCCGACGTCTACCGACTTCGTCCTATCGTCCTTACTCCGGGCCCATCAGAACAGGTCAAACATATACATATACATAGCTCGCTTTTCAAACATTTTCATGTGGTCAAAAGACCGTTCGAGGCAAGTCGTGTGCGAGGCTATAATGCCAAAGTTCGCTTTCGGAAAACAAAGATTTGCTTGCCTCTTTCGTAAACATTTCACAAACTTATATATAATACTTTTCATATTAAATCGGTTTCAAGATCATAAAAGTATAAGCATAAATATCTATTATATATACAAACGGATGTAAAACAAATCATAAAAGTAGTAGGGTTGGTATTATGTACGTATTATCGTATACTATAAGAAACTGAAAACCCCACCCGTTAGCTTGACAAAAACGAGAGCAAAAAGCGAGACAGGCACACTACTCCACGGGAGTATCGTCTGCAAAAGACAAAGACACAACCATATAAGACTAACGACGACGCACAGCTTATACGAAAGATTTAAAACACATAGATGCACGTTAAACAATCATTCATATCACTTAGGTTCACATTGTAACAAAACATAGAAATTCATAGAATTCGATAAGCAAAACAATTTAGAATGTAATAAAAGCTCATAAACATGCATAAAATGCAGTAAGGAAGCATGCATTCAAGTTTCGGAAGAAACGAACAACATTTGAAAAATAGCCAAAAAGGCCTAAACGAAAAACACGAGAAACGGGGCCCAAACGAAGTCGGAAAAATTCAAACTACCTAAAATATGTATTTCATGATTTATAGGACCTATAGGTGAAATCCGATCTCAAATCGGAGGTCAAACGAAGAAAGTCAACTTTTTAATTACCCCTTTGACTCACAATGTCGAGAGCAAGAAGTTGAAAATGGAGAAATTTTGGTTAAGGCATACACACGGTCTTGGGGACGGGCAGACGCACGGGCTTGAACGCGTGCTCAAGCCGGTGCACGAACACTTGCACTGGCCTGCGCACCGGCTTGCGCACGGCCGTGCGTTAGGCAGTGCAAGGCCAAAATAGGCACACGGTCTTGGCACATGGTCTCAAGACCGTGCGCAAGGCCGTGCGGGTCATCAACACAGCAGAAAATCACGAGGGTTCTCGGGAATGAGCCAAAAATTAACATTTAAATCATATAAATCATGCAAACCTCGAACTGAACTTACATATAATGATCTACAACATCTAATCTACTTATAGGACCAAGAAACACGTAAATCCATCCACAAAATCATTCATAATCACATTTTTCATATATTATTAAACTATTCACAAAATTCTATAAATCACAACCTAGGAAGCATTAAACGCGAAGGACGTGAGAAGCTTACTTGAAGAATAGATCGTGAGGAGTTCGTAAAGTTTCACGGATCGTAATTCGGTCGGGAAACGAAATCGGAATGATCAATCGAAGCTTCCTCTCCTTTTCTCTTCTTTTTCTCTTTTTCTTCTCCTTTCTTTTTTTCCTTTACGTGAAGTGAGGTTTGAGGGAGAGAGAGAGTGGTCAAGTCAAACTTTGACTTGACTTAGAAACGAGGGGCAAAACCGTAATTACTCCGAACTTACTAAAAATAGCAGGTTGTCGGAATTAAACAATATTACAGTCAAAGCTCATATAATTGAACACACGTTGACATGAAATGGTTTAAAAACCAAAATTCACTCATTTATGAAATTGTTAAAAATTCACATACTAACTATCAAATAAAATAATTAAATCGCGCAAAAATAACAATTCGGACGTACCGGATAATAATTCGGATTTTCGGGGCGTTACACTTAGGGTATATTTGGGCCCCGGATTATACTAGAGGTGGAAACCCGGAGACGTGCGTCTAGGGTGAAGCCCAGGGTATAATCCAGATTATATATATGGATGGAGACCCAGTGACGATCATCTAATATATAATCAAAGGGTATTGTTCAGGGCTGGTCGGAGGTAGTCTAGCCTGAATAATACTTACACCGGCGCCATTAGTCGGTTATGGTGAAATTGTGGGTAGCTCCCTCGATAAGCCAAACGGTGTTATGGGATTTCATTATATTTGATATGTTTTGGGAGTTATAAGGAGATGGCCCGTTCTCGCCGGGAATAAAGATGTTTTCTAAAATGTTTTACTTTAATAATTAATTCACAAAGCTTTGATGGATTATAAAGAGAAAGTATCGGCACTAGATTCGTTTCTCTATTAATCAAAGCGTGGATTAATTAATATTTAATTCACAAAGCTTAGCTGAATTGTAAAAGAGCATATCGTCACTAGATTTGCTTTTATCAACCTAAGCGTGGATTAAATATATGTTTTTATTATGTATACTCCCCTCCTCACTGAGTTCGTTTGACTCACATCCCCCTTTTGGTTCATGATTCAGGTTAGCGGTCATGTACTGGCAGCAGTGTTGTAGGCTTGTACAGTCCTTGAAGTCGGTCTTATGTATTTACTTTTGTGGATCGAACTTATGATGTTGGATTACATGAAAACTTGACATGTTATGCTGATGTTGGATACTTAATGAATTGATGTTATAACTTGTGATAGATAATGAACTTATAAATGTTTAATTTGGCCACGGATGGCAGTGTGAATATAAATATGATCTTTTGCTCATTGCTTCCGCTTGTTGGTGCTGTTGTTGTTGTTGATGTTGGTACTGATGTTGGGAGTTGCTGTTGCCAGATTGTGGGAATCCCGTTGTCCGGGGCGGGTTTTCGAGTGGTGGTATTTAACTATCGTTCGGGAGCTCGTTTCGGTCCGGGGGTTGTGGCGTGGGGGACGTCACAGCTTAAGGTAGTATCAGAGCCTAGGTTTGGTTCTTAGGTTTTGATGTCGTGTCGAGTATGTCTAGGTTGAACGGCTATAGGACAACGTGCTTTTATATGTCCATGATATGTGATTTTGTGCTAGCATGATCATGTCGCTAACAAAACATGCATATTATTCAGTCTTTTGATACAGGAAAATGAATCGTGCTCGTGGTAGACCGAGAACCAGAGCTGCTCCTCCTTCTCCTCCCCAGGAAGATAACAACAACATTAATGCTCCTCAGCCCGAGCCAATACCGCCCGTGAAGCCGAATCCCCTAAATCCTGCCATGTTCTTTGAAGCCATGCAAAGGATATTTCAACAGGGTGTAGCTCCTGCACAACCGACCCCTGCTCAAAGGAAACAGGCAGAGGCAAGGGATTTTGACAGGTTCCTCAACCTCAATCCCCCTCGTTTCGAAGGACAACCTGATGATCTCAAGGCCACAGAGTGGATTGCCGATCTCGAGCCTATGTTCAGGGTTATTGAGTTTCCCGATTCAAAGAAAGTTGAATATGCCGTGTTTCTCCTTAAAGGACCAGCCAGGGACTGGTGGAGACTGACTGAAGCTAGATGGCGAGCTGATCAGACTGAGCCGACCTGGGCTAACTTTCTTGCGGCTTTCCGGAATAAATACATTCCCCTGGTTGTACAGGATAAACGAGAAGCATAATTTCGAGCCTTAAAACAGGAGAATCTTTCCGTTGATCAAAACGAGGCCGTGTTCTCCCGCCTCATTGTCTACTGTCCTTCTATACTTACAGACGAGAGAAGAAAGGTGAATCAATTTGTTCAGGGCTTAAATGAGGAAATTCGAAGAGCACTTTTGGGAGCTCATCTCCCTACATACGAAGTTGCCGTCACAACTGCACTGGAGATTGAGTCTCAGTTACAGCAGATCAAAAAGGACTTCGCACCGAAGGATATAGCTCCACCACCTCGCAAGTTTAAGAAGCCTTTTCCTCCTGTGGGTCCTTCATCTTCGAGCAAAAAGCAAAAGATCACAGGTCCTCAGATAACGGAGCCCCAGGTTAAATGTTCCTTCTGCAATAAACCGAGACATACCGAGGCAAACTGCTGGAGGAAACAGGGTTTGTATACTTGGTGTGGAGGCGAGGACCATCAAATCGAAAACTGCCCAAAGAAAAGGACTCCACCATTACAGGAGGAGCAACAGAATAGAGGAAAAGGAAAGGTTGTAGCACGGGCCTATGCCATGCAGGGAGATGGAGGGGACGCTGATCCAAATGCTGTGATACAAGGTACAATACATTTACATGACATATCCATAATTGCATTATATGATTCGGGTGTGACACATTCTTTCATCGCTCCCGAATATGCATCCAAATTATCATTGTCTGTTGAGTCTTTACCATATGTGCTTAAGGTCAATTCCCCGTTGGGAATTTCTTATTTGTGTAATCGAGTCTTCCGAGACTGTCCGTTGAGGATCGACGATCGCGATTATTCTGCTGATCTCATTGAGCTTCCGATGAGTCACTATGGGATAATATTGGGAATGGACTGGCTATATCGGCATCAAGCTTATATTGATTGTTTCGGGAAAAAGATCGCTCTGGGAGCTGATAGCGAGATTTTGGGCAAAAGGTTTGACAAGATTCCTCGAGTTTCTTATGTTAAAGCCGCCCGAATGATTCGCAAGGGATCTCCGGCCTTTGTTGCTTATCTACTAAACCGTCCGAAAGAGCAAGTTAAGCTTGAGGAGGTATCAGTAGTTGGAGAATTCCCTGATGTGTTTCCCGAGAGTTTGAATTCTTTGCCTCCGGAACGAGAGATAGAGTTTGTGATCGATTTAGTTCCGGGTGCCGAACCGTATTCGAAGACTCCTTACAGTATAGCTCCGGCAGAGTTGAAAGAGTTAAAGATTCAGTTGGATGGACTGTTGGAGAGTGGGTACATTCGACCGAGTACTTCGCCGTGGGGTGCACCTGTTCTTTTCGTGAAAAAGAAGGATGAGACGTTGAGGATGTGTATAGATTATCGCGAGCTGAATCGGATGACGATAAAGAACAAATATCCTCTACCTCACATCGAAGAGTTGTTTGATATTTTGCAAGGGTCGAAAGTGTACTCCAAGCTAGATCTCCGACAGGGGTATTACCAGTTGCGAATCCGAGAATCAGACATTCCGAAGACTGGGTTTAATACTCGATATGGGCATTTTGAGTTCGTAGTTATGCCTTTCGGGTTAACGAATGCCCCAGCTGCTTTCATGGATTTGATGCATTGTACTTTCCGGCCATATCTCGATAAGTTTGTGGTGATCTTCATTGATGATATCCTGGTTTTCTCAAAGACTAAGGAAGAACATGCCGAGCATCTTTGCATCATATTAAGAAATTTTGGCATCAGTTGTATGCCAAGTTCAATAAATGCGAATTTTGGCTTGATAAAGTTACCTTCCTTGGTCATGTGATATCAGGAGATGGAATCGAAGTGGATCCCTCGAAGATTGAGACCGTGATGAAATGGGAGCAGCCGAAGACTCCAACTGAAGTTAGAAGTTTTCTAGGGTTAGCTGGCTATTACAGGCTTTTCGTTCAAGATTTCTCCAAGATAGCCGCTCCGCTGACCAATTTAACTTGCAAGGACATGCCTTTTAAGTGGGATGATAAATGCGAGGCAAGTTTCCAAGAGCTAAGGAAACGGTTGACTACTGCTCCGGTACTTGCACTACCTGAAGGTTCCGAAGGGTTTACGGTTTATACCGATGCCTCGAAAGAAGGGTTAGGATGCGTTCTTATGCAAAACGGAAAAGTTATTGCTTATGCTTCGCGCAAGCTAAAAGATGCTGAGAAGAACTATCCTATCCATGATCTTGAGCTAGCTGCTATTATCTTTTCCCTGGGAAAATGGCGACATTACTTATACGGCGTGACATTCGACATTTTCACCGACCACCAGAGTTTGAAGTATTTACATACTCAGAAGGATCTCAATCGCAGGCAATGTCGGTGGATGGAATTTCTTGAAGATTATGATTGTCGTATTCAATATCACCCAGGCAAAGCTAATGTAGTAGCCGATGCTTTAAGTAGACAAGCAAAGGTAGCTAGCTTGGAAGGAACCTCTACAGGAGTGATGTCAGAAGCAGGGAGCTATCACTTAGTCTCTCAACCGCGGATTGCAAACCTCTCAGTGAGACCGGATTTGGTTCAGAGGCATAAAGACGAGCAAAGTGCTGATGACTGGATTCAAAGACAGGTCGTGAGGATGCAAGATGATCCGAACTCCTCATTTGCTTTCGATGATATGGGTCTTCTTCGTTTTAAGAACCGAATTTGCGTGCCGAAGAATCTGAAGACCGAGATCATGGAAGAAGCTTATAAATCTACTTATGCCGTCCATCCGGGAGGTAATAAGATGTACCGAGATCTCAAGACTCAATATTGGTGGCATGGAATGAAACGAGAAGTTGCTGATTTCGTGAGACGGTGTTTAACTTGTCAACGAGTTAAAGCCGAACATCAGCAACCCGGTGGAACTCTACAGCCACTCCCTATTCCGGATTGGAAATGGGAAGATATTGCAATGGATTTTATGTCCGGATTACCAAGAGTTCGAGGTGGATATGATACAATCTGGGTAATTGTGTATCGCTTGACGAAATCCGCCCATTTCATTCCCATTCGGAAGACCACCAACGTTAAGAAATTAGCGGAACTGTACATCGAGCAGATTGTAAAGTTACACGGAGTTCCGAAAAGTATTGTGTCCGATCGAGATCCCAAGTTTACTTCTCGACTTTGGCAAGAAATTCACAGAAACTTGGGAACGAATTTGAAATTCAGCACGGCTGCTCACCCACAAACTGATGGTCAATCTGAGAGAACCATCAAGATTCTAGGCGATATGATGCGAGCTTGTGCTCTCGACTTCTCCACGGGTTGGGACAAGCAACTGCCACTCATTGAATTCGCCTACAATAACAGTTACCAAGCGACAATTGGGATGCCCCCATACGAAGCGCTTTATGGACGTAAATGCCGATCCCCTCTGTACTAGGAATTAGAAGACTGGCGAAGAACTAAAGATGGAGTGGAACGAGCTCTACCTTCAAAGACGATCCAGGAAACACTTGATAAGATTGCGATCATTCGACAGAGAATGAAAGCTGCCCAGGATCGCCAAAAGAGTTATGCTGATAAGAGACACCGGGATTTGGACTTTGAAGAGGGAGACAAAGTGTTTCTTAAGGCTACGTTGAGGAAAGGATTCGCTAGAGTGGGAAAAGGTGGGAAGCTCAGTCCGAGATATTTGGGACCCTATGAGGTTATTGAACGGATTGGGAAGACTGCCTACCGCCTGAGCCTACCCTCGACTCTAACTAGGATTCACAACGTCTTCCATGTTTCTCAATTGTGAAAATACTATCCCGACGAATCTCATATTCTCCGAGATGAAGAAGTCCAGGTAGAGCCTGACTTGATGATCGAGATGAAACCTGTTGAGATTCAGGATCGTAACTTCAAGAAACTCCGCAACCGACAGATTCCCTTGGTTCGTGTGTTGTGGAGGAACCGAACCACCGAGCAAGTAACTTGGGAGACAGAAGAGAAGATGCGAACTCATTATCCCGAGTTATTTGCGGAGTCGAATTAGAATCTGGGGACCAGATTCTCCGAAGGGGGGGATAGTGTAACGCCCCGCTATTTTATAGCGCTTCGGTACGTTAGCCGATTATTGCTCTTGTTTGCATTGTTTGCGATTATGTGAATTATGTGACTTATATGACTTAATATATGAATAATGTGATGATTTCATAAGAATTTTCATATTTGAATTATTTTACACCATTCTTATATTTGAATTACTTTATACTATGTTTATATTTGAATTGTTGTATTTGAAATCTTATGAAAATTATCACATTATATTTGAATTATATGATATTATTTTGAAATATATGTAAATATATATGCAAATACATACATAAATATCTATACAAATATATATACAAGTATATATACATTGCTAGCTAATTTTGACTTTTCAAAATATCCTATATTTATTTTATATTCTCTCTTTTCTCTACATTTTTCTACACTATTCTCAAGCAACTCACCTCTTCTCTTCTTCAACCTCTCGGCCCTCACTCCCTCTCACCACCGCCATAGCCATCTTCAACAATCACCAAGAAATTCAATCATTTTTGTTATAAAATGTGTGCTCTCTCATCCAAGGAACAAGCTACCACTTGCTATTTGTGCAAACAAGCTTGTATTTCTTCATTCTCTCCAATTTTCTTCCTTCAAGGTAAGTTTGGAATTCTCTCAATTCATTGGTTTTTATGGTTTCAAATGTTGATGAAGTGAAGAAGTATGCTAGAATGGTTGATTGATGAGCTTGGTATGGTTGTTGGTTGCATATAGCATTACTTGTGATTTTTCATATAAATTTGATTATTTTGCAATGTTGGGTTGATGGTCTTAGATGCTTGAATGGTTAAGGATTTCATATTAGTTGATGATATTAAGCAATTAGGTGAAGTCTTATGGAGTTTGGGGTTGAAAAATGAAAGTTTGGCAAAATATGTAGGGGCTGATGAATAGTGATTTTTGAGCTTTTGGCTTCGTTTTTCGATTCTTTTGGCATCAAAAATCCTTAAATATAGAAGTTAAGAGATGCCGAAAGTTTCGGATTAATCGGAGTTGTTTTGCTATGAAAAATATTAAACGAAGAGTGGTTTATGTAATATTTGCTAAACCTTTGAATTATAGTTCCCAAGCTCTCATAGGACTTGAATGCCTAATCTAGCTTAATATTATGTATATTTGATTGTGTTTGAATGCATTTGAATGAGTTTAATTGTATTTAAGTACATTTATGCATAAGGTGTTATATTGAGTATAAATTGCATTTCATAGCCGTGCGTCGTATTTGGTTGTTTTATTGAGTCGTGTCTTACCTCGAGGCCTGTGTATTACAGGTGGGACCTCGCGGGGCTGATTCTGAGTTATTTGGCTATCCTTTTTGTTAAGCCTACAGGTGAGGATGTAAAATGTTTTCTAACTGGGGCATGAACAAATATTGCGAAAACCATATCCCTTATATTTCAATTATATATTATCAATATTTGAAATAAAAGGGTTTTGATATAAAATGATATATGTGTATCTTTTCCAAAATGGTTTGAAAATAGAGACAAGAGAACTATTTTGTAAGAGTAACATTTGGTCTCGGGACTTGCGCGTATGCCTCGAGTTATAGGCAACGTGTTGAGAAACCCTAGACGGTTACATACCTTGTCTCGAACGACCCTTTTGGTCAATTAAAACATTTATAAAGCGAGATTATATTTCCTTTAACCCTATTGAGGACGCTCTTAGGATATATTTGGGCCCCGGATTATACTAGAGGTGGAAACCCGGAGACGTGCGTCTAGGGTGAAGCCCAGGGTATAATCCAGATTATATATATGGATGGAGACCCAGTGACGATCATCTAATATATAATCAAAGGGTATTGTTCAGGGCTGGTCGGAGGTAGTCTAGCCTGAATAATACTTACACCGGCGCCATTAGTCGGTTATGGTGAAATCGTGGGTAGCTCCCTCGATAAGCCAAACGGTGTTATGGGATTTCATTATATTTGATATGTTTTGGGAGTTATAAGGAGATGGCCCGTTCTCGCCAGGAATAAAGATGTTTTCTAAAATGTTTTACTTTAATAATTAATTCACAAAGCTTTGATGGATTATAAAGAGAAAGTATCGGCACTAGATTCGTTTCTCTATTAATCAAAGCGTGGATTAATTCATATTTAATTCACAAAGCTTAGCTGAATTGTAAAAGAGCATATCGTCACTAGATTTGCTTTTATCAACCTAAGCGTGGATTAAATATATGTTTTTATTATGTATACTCCCCTCCTCACTGAGTTCGTTTGACTCACATCCCCCTTTTGGTTCATGCTTCAGGTTAGCGGTCATGTACTGGCAGCAGCGTTGTAGGCTTGTACAGTCCTTGAAGTCGGTCTTATGTATTTACTTTTGTGGATCGAACTTATGATGTTGGATTACATGAAAACTTGACATGTTATGCTGATGTTGGATACTTAATGAATTGATGTTATAACTTGTGATAGATAATGAACTTATAAATGTTTAATTTGGCCACGGATGGCAGTGTGAATATAAATATGATCTTTTGCTCATTGCTTCCGCTTGTTGGTGCTGTTGTTGTTGTTGTTGATGTTGGTACTGATGTTGGGAGTTGCTGTTGCCAGATTGTGGGAATCCCGTTGTCCGGGGCGGGTTTTCGAGTGGTGGTATTTAACTATCGTTTGGGAGCTCGTTTCGGTCCGGGGGTTGTGGCGTGGGGGACGTCACATCTTATGTGGTCAAAGGGACCCATTTATAAATCAACTTTTAACCATTTCAGGCTAAAGGAGCCTTTGAGGGGTTAATACATAATAATTTGATATCAAAGCCCTGTCTTCGAACTCATCAAAGTAGTACGGTTTGCAAATAACTACTATGTATAATATAAGTTTGGGGAAAGAAGCATAAAAGCATAAAACACAGGCTTCGGGTTTATATGGAATATTTACATATGTATAAGAAAGCCGAATTCGGAAAAGAAACCCCACTTGGATAATATGGCAAAAAGGACAAAAGAATGAAGACCTGACTACTGCTCGAGGGTAACACCACCTGAAACCAAATATGACACAACCACATAAGACGACAAACCAATTAAAACATAGCTGACGTGTACGGCTATAACTTAAATCAACTAGTTACAAAAAAATAATTCATAACTTAAACATAAGAAAATGGAAGAAATAGTTATTATAATACTTCCATTATTGCACACAGTACACGAAATTCAGTGTTTGATTAAAGTAGAATGTTATTTTAGGAAGCATTTAAACTAACTAATTATGGTTACTAATGGTTATTTGTACACATGACAAATAAGTCAAATAACATAAATTAAAAGGAACAGGTGCTTCACCATTTATACACTTAGAAATATTAGGAAAGGAACTTCTGAGATTACCAACTAATTACCTAATCTAAATACAAAGTCCATTTATGAATTCGAAGCACTCAGTACCTTAGGTATTATTTTACTTTTTTTTTAAGCGTTGAGTAAACAAGAGATGCCATTCATCAATTCAGATTCTAAATGAAATTGTTTTTGAAAGTGTGCCTATTTAGTCTATTTAGAATTCTTCCCTATTAATTACTTAATTTACAGTGCTACTAAATTACAATAATTAAATCTATTAATTAAATATATCAGACAACAAATAATCAACAACGAACCAGAAATAATAATTATAGTTTATTGTAATAGAAGAAATACTACAAAGATTACTATTAAAAGGGAGACAGCATACCTGTTCTGCATAATTAATAAAGAAGAACAAGTGCTGATATAGTTTGAGAAATTAAGAAAGGAAGAAAGCAGAAGTGATTTCCGTTGGTTTCTTAAACTATTTCATGCGATGGTTAAATGAAAAAGGATAACTCAATATTTTATATTTTATATGAGGTTGTGTAACGGCAGGTCCCCAAATACGGTGCGATGTGATGTCCCGCACCAAGCCACAACCCATAACGACAATAGACCTCTAGCAATGGGTCGTAACCTGGCGAACGGTAAATAATACTAGGCGGATTTGTTTTTAGAAAAATAACAACACGACAACAACCAACGACAAAGCGAAAGCACATAGCAACATTTATATAAATTATCTCACTTAGGGAGCTAGTAAAACAGTAAATTCAAAGTGCAAGTATAAAGCCCACCGAGGCCAGTGAAAAACAGATAATCATAAATAACAAGTAAAACATAATTCTACAACATTAATGAAATCCTAAATGAATTTAAAAGACAGAATAAAATAAATTTTACAAAGACTAAAGAATATACATCCTGCCTAAGACTCGACTTCCGCCTAGTAACCAAAACCTGAAATAAAACCACAAAAGTAGATGGGGTTTGTCGCGACCCCCCGGGCACGGAGAGGAGAACCCCCCCTACTTGGGCACCCGTTGGACGCGCGGGTATAACCTCCATCACCACCGAGCACAACCCTAAAGTTTGGCTTAAACCACATGCCAAAAGAGGTTGCAACCATATGGTGATTATGCTTGGTGAATTTGGTTATAAACCCTTCATTTTCAATGTGATCTTTCGATGTGGGATGAAACCCCAATGCACACGGCCTTGAGACACCCCGTGAGGGGAGGCCGTGCACCATTCACACGGGCTTGCGACACGCCGTGCAGCAGCCCGTGTGGAATACCTGAACCATTTTTCACGCTGAATATTTCGGGGCGCTACAATCGCCCCTCCTTCAAAGCGTAATGTCCTCATTACGCCGCGACATAGGCCCTGTCACTTCCCCGCCAGCGGGAAATATCCCCACGCACGCCGAGTTCCATTGGCGGAGACCCCCTGGTGCGCGGGTCCGCACTGACGGTTGGCTCTGATACCATCTGTCGCGACCCCCCGAGCACGGAGAGGAGAACCCCCCCTACTTGGGCACCCGTTGGACGCGCGGGTATAACCTCCATCACCACCGAGCACAACCCTAAAGTTTGGCTTAAACCACATGCCAAAACAGGTTGCAACCATATGGTGATTATGCTTGGTGAATTTGGTTATAAACCCTTCATTTTCAATGTGATCTTTCGATGTGGGATGAAACCCCAATGCACACGGCCTTGAGACACCCCGTGAGGGAAGGCCGTGCACCATTCACACGGGCTTGCGACACGCCGTGCAGCAGCCCGTGTAGAATACCTGAACCATTTTTCACACTGAATATTTCGGGGCGCTACAGGGTTAGTCAAAGCGACTAAGTGAGGGGGCTGTAATACATATATATTAATAAAACATAATAAAGATTGGTGAATCGCAAATGGAAAAATAAAGGTTTTTAAGTAAACATTGGTGAATTGAAAGATTTCGCAACATAATAAGGCTAGGCGAGTCGAGCAATCACCATCTGTTTCACAATATAGAAATAATCAAATAAACCACTCTTATTTCTCCTTATGTAGTCAGGCAGCTAACCCGAACTACTAAATAATCATGTGGGGAGTTTCACCCTCACATCTTCGATTTAGGATATACCTCATCAATCACAGGTACTCACCCCGAGCTCCCGTCACGGGTTTACAGTCAGAGCACCGAGATCCACTGTAGACCCATCGTCTAACCGACTTCACCCCATACCCTGGTCTCCTGGGGCCCAATATATTTCATGTGGCTCAATGGCCTAGCACAATGGCCAAAATAGATTCTCACATTTAAAAGAGTTGGTGTGTTCAAGAGACCATTCGAGACAAGTTAAGCAACGATCTAGGAACATGCCCATAAGTATCATACGCTTGGGGTGAGCCACCCAGGGAATGCACCTCATGACTTTACTTATAAGGTGTTCCAAAACCCAAAACTTTTTTAAAAACAAAAGAGGGTTTACTTGTCTATATTTTGAATATCTTTTTCAAAATCATATATGTAGTAATTTGATATCAAAGCGTTTTCCTTAAATCATTAAGATAATATGGTTTTCGAATAGCTACTACATATAATATAAGTTTGGGGAAAGAAAACATAAAAACATAAAACACAGGCTTTGGGTATATATGGAATATTTACATACGTATAAGAAAGTCAAATTCGAAAAAGAAACCCCACCTGGACAACCAACAGAAAGAGACAAATTAAGGAAAGAGACCAGACTACTCCTCAGGAGCAAGACCACCTGAAAACCAAATACGACACAACCACATAAGATGACAACACGACGCACGGCTATAACTTAAATCAGATAACCACGTTGCAATTAAGTAATTAAACGAGTTAATTAGATATAATAAATCAGAATAGCTAAGAAATAAGATAGTTCATCCAAATTTTAGAATCCAAGCAACATGCTAATGACATAAATGATCAGGCCTCAATCAGATTGTGGTTTAGGAAGTAGAACTATTTAATGGGATCTATTAGCATAAACTAGATACTTTGCCATTTTCGTAATGTTCAAACATGAGGTTTACTTACTGAAACTTCATCAAATTACATGCTTAAATATTTACACATCTATAATTAATGGATGAAGTTAACGAAATCAATGAAACAACATTAATTCTTTACTTCCGCAAATTAAAGTGAAATCTAAATTAAGAAACAAGGTAATGAATACTTAGTCATTCTCACACTATCAGACCTCTTTTCTCTCCAATATTAATAATTTTATAAAATTCATATGACAGAAAAGTGCTCATGAGTTGTTCTTGCATATCTAATATTATTTAGTTTAATAATATCCTAATAATATTCTTCCTTCTCTAATCTAGTGACCTGTGAGCTTCATTTCTCAAATAACTCATTTAAGAAGTCATGATTCCACTCATTTTCATATATCCATATTTCTTACTCTATTTCGGCAGCCCACTAGCGCACATAAACAGGAATTAACAAAGAAGCATAATAGAATTCATTAATTACAAACGAGACAAGTTTATTTGCAAAGAAGTGAATTAAATGAGAAAACTTAGCCTGACCTCGACAAGCAACGGACAACACGGAGATATTGGGCGTTTTACTTCTAAGTATTTTTCACAGAGATGAAAACAGAGTATCTTTTTCAAGTGACAGTGATTTAGAGAATAGATAAATTATAAAGAGAAATTATAGCAACTCGAGTCAATACTTATCTTATCTGATGTTACTTAGCTTTTAAAGAAAATAATTATAATATAATCCTTCTAGAATTTCCATTTTCTCTAAAATATACCTCAGAAGTGGTTTAGTGGTGTTTATAACTATATAAAATTATTTCAATCATTTATGTTCGTATAAATGAAAACAGATATAAAACTTTAAAATCAAAATTTAAATTTAATATGACAAACATTTTACATTTAATGAATAACTTTATATAATTTAATCAAATGATATATATTATTTCAATCAAATAGATATTTAAAATAAGAAAATTATGTTCTTAGCGGTATTTAGGGATAAAGATGTACATGTCAAAATATAATAAATGCACCTAATATAATTAAACACATAAACATAAATTTCTGCCACGTATCAAATAACTTAACATTTACAAAATTTAAAATATCCGAGAAACTTAGAAGTTAATTAGACACACATTAGACAATTTAATCACGATTAATACACATATCACTTAAATTAAACACATTAGTTAAATCACATAAATCGAGAATGTGGACGAGAAGTGAAAAACGAGATGTTCGACACGTACTAAACTTGTTACGAAAAATCGGGGCATTACAATCTCTCCCCCTAATGTGAATCTGGTCCCTAGATTCTACCGCTTGAATAAAATCATCCTGTACAATCTTTCTTCATTTGACTTCAGTTTCTGAATGCCATTTCGTCCAATTGAGTGCTTTCCCATGATAGTCTGTTTAATTTTTATGGCCGATGCACATCTAACGCGCACCATCCCATCTATGACGACCAAGAAGGAAAAACCCCAATACGAGGTTCTCGGTCTAGTGTAGTCGATAGTTTGGAGTTCGCCTAGCCGTAGCTGATATTCTCGTTCGCATCAGTTCTGAACTTGTCTATCTTCAGAAGTATTCTTTCTAATCTGATCTGCCAAAGTCGATGATATCCAGATCCGCATATCAAAGTCGTACCAGAGTGTCGTTCCTAGTCGGCCAAGAACTCCTGGTCCTTAGCACTATCGAATAACATGTAATGAGCTGATCGAATTCTATACTACTCACACAAAGATCACATAAATAAATTCTAAGCAGTTAAACATTCAATTAACGCAATTAGATATTTAAAAGTAGCTAAAGTAAACAAATCATGTGAAACACTTAACATATATATATATATAAAACAAGTAAACACATAAGCTCATCCGGTCTCTGAATGTGGTTTGAATTTCTTGTAGTCTGTAGCGCTTCCGTCTGACCATAAATTGAACTCTTTAAGTTTCTAATTCTCAGACTCTATCCCTGTTCGATTTGTCGCGGCCCCCCGGGCGCGGAGAGGAGAACCCTCACGGCGGCGCCCGTTGGACGCGCGGGCATAACCTCCGATCACCACCGAGCACAACCCTAAAGTTTGGCCGGAAAACACTTGCCAAAAGGTGGTACCACAAGGTGGTTGTTACTTGGTGATTTTTGGTTATAAACCCTTCAAACATATTCTGAAATTTCGATGTGGGATCAAATATGGACACACACGGTCTTGCAACACCCCGTGAGGGGAGGCCGTGCGTGTCACTTCCACACGGGCTGCTACACGGCGTGTCACAAGCCCGTGTGGACCCCCTGAACATATTTTCTTGCGGAAATTCGGGGTGCTACAGATCTTTGACTCAAGTTGAACTTCTTTATCTATTCTCTATTTCACAGATAGCTTGTCCGATACTTCGTTCCCTCATCAAAACTTATATTGTTAACCTTTGTTGACTTTTAATATGCTTTATCACTGCCTCAAAATATGGGCTCGGTCTGATTCCATTTCCACTGTTACTTCTGGTTCCACCATACTACGTCTAAAGGTAGGATACGTAGTCCATCAGGTAGTATCTCCGGAATGACGAGATACTGGTTGTATTTCGTAACCCAAACAATCTCGGTACCATCTTTGACCACAAATGATCTTTCATTGGCATGATCCCTCTGTTAGCCTTGAGTTGTTTCGCACTGTGTCCTTGAAAGTAAACTACAATTATCGTCTTGTTACGATCTCGAACTTCGTACCCAAATTAGTCTCCATCTTCTAAATCTGTTCCTGAACCCATATATCGGATGCACCTCTTTTGAAATTACGTCACCATTTGTCTTTACGTCATCAATTGCAGCTTCAGTAGACGCACATTTCCTCTTAGCTTGCATCAAATACTCTGTCCCAAATCTGGTGACTCATTCTGATGGAGTCATAATATTCACCATATTGCGTCTCTCTATTCAAGCTATCTGCTACCCAACTTGTTTCGTTTGAATGGTACTGAAGTTGATAATCGTGGCCTTACTGCTCCCGTGCTTCTCATGTCCATCAGTGTCTTGGTTTGATCTCGACTCATAGTAAATGTAACGACCCGCAATCTCCAAGTTCAAGATTAGCACATTTATCGGAATTCGGACCGTTTACGGTCCCGACGTCTTTCACACTTGCATGTTTTCCAACTCTTGTATTTAAATATTTTATAAATAATCGATCTGGTATTTAAAACCCAAAGCATTAATTAGAATTTAATTTGCATCGTTTTGCCACTAATTAGGGTCAATTTGGTAAATTTATATTTATAGCTCGTTTAATTTAATTTAGTAATTTAATGGTGTACATTGGACTGGGGTTCAATGTTTTAATAATGCACATTTTAACGAGGTTCTAAATACTTTCACGAAATTCTAAATATTATTCATTAAATCATATTTTAAATAAAATTGCATTTTAGCCCAAAATTATTTACACTTTAGCCCAACCCGGAATTGACTTTTCGTAAACTCATGAATTTTAAGAAAATGAACCTCAATTCTTATTAAGCATTTAATTTTGGTCATTTTGACACTAAGTACGCCTAATTCCGACACTTTTTACTTTTACACGTTTTTCGAGGATAGGTTATATTATGTGATTATTGGAAGATTTGGGGCCAAAATGAAAAATGAAGAACACGCACACGCAGCAATAGTTGCGTGGCTCCCTCGCCCCCCAAAAATGTGATTTTTCTCAATTCTTCCTGGAATTGCGCGTATGATATGTCAAATCGACTGTCTCGACGAGGCGAACTCAACCATACCATTATTGCGGCGATTGGAGCACCGGTGGTGGCGCTATGGTGGCGACGGCAAGGGTGGTGGTTCTGATGTTTCCAGCGACGGCACGGCTTGGGCTTGGTCGGAGATGAAAGCTCTCGTTGAGGGGAGTCTTTGGCGGTGGTCTCATGGCCTGATTTGGCCGGACGGCGGCGGAACGGAGAGGTGGAGGCGCGGCTGAGATGGACACTTTCCGGCGGTTCCAGGCGGTGGTGTCACCGCACACCACCTAGGCTTTGAAGCCTTCGTCGAGATGAAGCTTTTGGCACCGGTCTCAGGTTCAGACTCGACGGAACGGAGGAGATACGGCGGAGCAAGGTGGCGCGGCGGTGGCGACGTGGCGGAGATGGTGGCTGGGCTATCTCTGGCCACTATTTTCAAAGTGCTTTATATGGATTTCAATCTTCTTGACATGGGTAAGCCGATTTCAAAGTCAATTTCGTATTTGTTGAGCCGATATTCGTTAATTTCAATTCTTGGATGCTAGGGTTTTGGAGCTTCAAAGTGAAATTAAATTCCGATGGATGATCCGATTGAGAAACGGCTTTGAGGGAAGTGACGGGATCATCGAGAGGAACATTTCGGTATAAGGGTTCGACCATCGGAGGTGGCTCGGCGGCAGTCCGGTGGTGGCAGGTGGTTTTCTGGCATTTTGGCACTGTTCCTGTAACACCCCAAACTTGAGAAATATGTACCATGTGGGCATTTGTCCCACATAGGAAAAAACATAAGTAATGTGAAGGGTTTATAAGTGATCTTCCAAGCACAACTACCATGTGGCGCATCACCTTTTGGCAAGTGGTTTCAAGCCAAACTTTAGGGTTGTGCTCAGTGGTGGTGAAGCTTATACCTGCGCGTCCAACGGGTGCCGTCGTGAGGGTTCTCCTCTCCGCACCCGGGGCTGCGACAGTTCCGGTGGGAATCCGGTGACGGAGTCTTGGGACAGATCGTGCCCCTTGACGCAACGGTTCTAACAGCGATGGTATTACTCGAATCCGACTTGTAGTTTGTCTTTTATGGCATTTTTCGTATTTTTGTGTTAATTTGTAGCTTTATAACTATAGCTTATAGCTTATAGCTTTTGAGCATGAATAACTTGTATCCTAGCTTGGCTTAATTGTATAAATTGTTGATTGTTGATGATATATATGCTTGTGTAGTCGAACGGATAGGTTTCGGTTCGATTAGGCTAGAGATAGGATCGATCTTAGCTTGTTAGCTTTTGAGCTTTTGGGAAAAGCTATAAGTTGTACTTTAATTGTTGTTGATTTAAATGAAATATACATGTTTGATGTTTAATTGCAAGCTTAACCCCTGGTTAGATTATGCTTAAATGTTATTATTAATTAAATGTTAATTGTTATTCGTTTATTTAATTATTGCATGCTTTTGGATAAATTGACCATATTGCCCCTACTTGCTTTCTTATGTTTAAATGTCGAATGAGTGTCCTTAAGCATGTTTGTATTTTGATAGCCGAGCGTCAGTGTCTGTTTTCTTGTTCGTGTTAGTCATTCATCCTCTAGACCCCGTGTTTTTAGGTGGGATCTCTGAGGGAGAATCATACATGTTGCTTGCTTGCTTTTCTCGTTTGTCGAGCTACAGGTAAGGGTTTAAACTTTTTTAACTGGGGCAAGGACATAGTCTATATAGGTTTGCAAAATAAATGACTACCCCGCTTTTTTTATTACTTGTTGTTCTGCCTTTACTATTCCTTATGTGCTTAGTCAACCCCTTTTAATAGCAAAACCTACACGTATAATATTTTACAAAAATAGTTTTCAACTAGAGGCAAGGAAAACCCATTTGTTTTTAAATGCGAACTTTGGTCTCTCGACCTCGCAAAGATAACCTTGTCTCAAATGGCCCTTTGGCCTCCCACACCCCGATTCCCTATTTTCGAATGGCCCTTTTGGCCACGTAAACTGTCATTGATTTCAAATGCGAGCCCTGGACTGTAACGACCCGAATATTTTAATTATATTATTAATAATTACGCGAATTCTTTCTTGCCTAATTTCTCGATCTATCCAATTGGATTAATTAATCTTGTGGAAAAGATTGATTTAACCTATCTTTTAAATGCCCTCAATTACTTAAATTACATAAATACCCTTAAAAGCTTAAATGACCATTTTACCCCCCCGAGATATTTTCCTAAATATCTACCTATCTCTCTCATTCTCTCATTAGACAAAAAGAAGGAGAAAAGAAGAAAGGAAGGAGAAAGAAGGAGAGGAAAGGAGAGATCTTCCCGACGCCCTACCGAGCCCGTTTTTCGCCCGATCGACGAGCCGTGAAAACCCGAACGATCCTCACTACATTCTCTACGGGTAATCCTTTTACCCCATTTCATTCCATTCCTTCCTCGTTGCGATTTTCGTGAGTTTTATATAGAATTTTATAGTTTTAGGATTTTCGTGTTTAGGAAGAATTACTTGACCATTTTACGTGTTTCTTGTGCCTATGTGTAGCTTATGTGATATATATGATTATATGTGGAAATTAGGATGTTTGATGGTGTAAATTAGGAGATCTATGAGCTTGAATGTTGGTTTCGCGTGTGAGGTTTCGCGATCTGCTGAGTCTGCTGCTCAGTAGATCCACACGGGCGAACGCACGGTCTTGATCAAGACCGTGCACAAGCCCGTGCACCCTTACGTGATCATGCATAGGCTACTGCACGGTCCCAAGACCGTGCACAAGCCCGTGCACCCTTACGTGATCACGCACGGGCTACTGCACGGTCTCAAGACCATGCACAGGCCGGTGCAACCCCCTTGACCATTTTTCTAGCTTGATTTTGAGTGTTTCTCACGATAAATACCATTTTACCCCTTACAAATAATGTCATTTTCCCGTTCGACCTCCGAATATCAATCCGATTTCACCCATAGCTCCCTCGAGCCTCGGGATTTGATATTCTTCATAATTTACAATTATCCGACCCTATTTGACCGTCAATTGACACCTTTCTCGTTTAGGGTTTTTCCCACCTTTCCCGTTCCTTATCCGTTTAATCCCGTATTCGCGAGAGAACGTCTTTATATTATTTTAAGCATGTCTACGTGCCCTAATTACATTTAAGCATGCCTTTAATATTTAATTTATATTCTTTCATTATCTAGAATTTCATTTACCTTTCCTTAGTTGTTATTCCATATTTTATATATCTTCACATGTTTAATTGCCTGGCTTTCCATATTGCAACTGTAGCATGATTGAGGTTCCATATGAATTGCTGTGCGTCGTCTGTTGTTCGTGTCTTGCTTTTAGTATTGTCGGTCTCGTTTTCATCCTCTAGGCCCTGTGTATTACAGGTGGGAGCAACGAGGGAGAAACCTGACTACCGTCTGCTTTCATACTGTTGTGTTGAGCCAGGTAAGGGTTTTAAATTGTTTTCAACTGGAGTAAGAACATAGTTACTTAGGTTTGCGAAATAAACCACTATCCCGCTTTCTTATTACTTGTTGTATTGCCTTTACTATTTCTCTATCTGCTTAGTCAAACCGTTTTGATAGCAAACCAAAATGTTTTAAATACTTTCAACTAGAGGCAAGGAAAACCCATTTGTTTTAAATGCGAACTTTGGTCTCTCGACCTCGCAATTATAACCTTATCCCGAATGGCCCCTTTGGCCTCCCACACCCCGATTTCCTACTTTCGAATGGCCCTTTTGGCCACCCAAACTATCATTGATTTCAAAAGCGAGCCATAGATTGATTAATAATTTAGGCTCGGGGTATACAGGAGGTGAGCCTGGGGACGAGCGTCTAGGGCAAATCCCGATGTATACTTCTAGCATGTTAACTTAGGCCGGCTAGGAGGTTGGCTAGCCTAAGTTGATGCGAACGGTGGTGCTAACAGCGTCTCCTTAAAACTCTGTATGGTGGTGCTAATCGCGTCTCCTTAAAATTCTGTATAGTATTGTTGGTGGTGGAGTACTTGACTATATGCTTACATGATTTTCAATTGGGAGTTATAAGGAGACGGCCCGTTCTCGCCGGGACACATTATTTGCATGATTTATTGCATTTATTGCTTGTCTAATTGTTTTACGGCTTTCGTTACAAGTCGAAGCACATTCCGGTTTTCTTCATTTATCATATGTATTTCTCTATATATATATAAAATCCGGAAGCATGACTCGTACTTGCTACCCTAAGCCTCCTTTACTATTCAATTAATTAGTTGAATTACGAGCCGTGTTTATTTATCGTTTCTAACTTATTGAATCGTGCTTTTCGAACTTCTAACGGCCTCGTGACTCAACTAATACCCCTTGTGCAAATGTTTTAAAGGATCCGGTTCGTCAACCTTTTGTGTTTTCAAATAAGCCGAACCTGAGTGTTGCTTTGTGTCATTTTACAACTTATATTTCGTTATTCGTATTCTTTCTCAAAACGGGCAACACTCACCACTTTTAGTTTTAAAAAGATCAATGACGAACTGTGATCAAAACCCCCTTACTGAGTATCCTTTATACTCAAACCCTGCTATTTTGGTTCTTGCTTCAGGTAGACAGGTGGCGACGTCACCTATCTTGTCAGTCGGCATCAGCAGGTCTAGATAGGCTCAGTCTTTCTGGTTTGTCTTGTCAGTGGTCCCAACAACCGTCGAGTCTTGTTTATTGTATTTATTTACTTTACGTACTTATGTGCCCCTGATGTGGGATAGTTGACGATATCTAGGATTGTACAGGATAGACTAGTTGAGCCATGGATGGCACTACGTGTTGTTATTCAATTGTATTTCGAATTTCACATGTTTAATTGATATTATGTTAGCCTCGTAGGCGTTTATGAATTTATCTGTTTACTTTATAATCGCTTCCGCACTTCTCTGTTTTATTGTGGTTGTTGTTGGGATGGTTGTCGCTGTTGCCGAGGGTTATTATTTGAGTGCCGTTCGCCGGAGTGGGTTTTTGAATTGAGGCCCCTCGCTGAAGCTCGGGAATCCATTTCAGTGCGGATGTGGCGGTCCTTCTTCAGGGGGCGCTACATGGACGGTATAACGAAGTGGGCCCGGAGTATACAGGAGGTGAGCCTGGAGACGACCGTCTAGGGCAAATCCCGATGTGTACTCCAATCGGTATTCGCTTGGGTCGGCCAGGAGGTTGGCTAGCCTGAGTTAGTGCGAGGGTGGCGTTGTAGGCTACGCGCTTCCTAGAAAATTCTGATAAGGGTGACATTGTTAACACGCGTTTCCATAAAATTCTGATTGGATCCTGACTTTTGGTGGTGGAGTACGTGACTATATGCTTGCATAATTTTCATGAATTGGGAGTTATAAGGAAAGGGCCCGTTCTCGCCGGGACACAATATTGCATGACTTATTGCATTATTTACTTGTCTAATTGGTTTACGGCTTTCGTTACAAGTCGAAGCACATTCCGGTTTTCTTCATTTAGCATATGTATTTCCCTATATATATATAAAACCCGGAAATGTTACTGAAACTTGCCCAACTTAAGCCTCCTTTATTGTTCAAACTATTTAGTTGAATTACGAGCCGTTTTACTTATCATTTCCAACTTATTTATGCCATGCTTTTCGAACTTGTATCGGCCTCGTGACTCAACTAATATCATTTCAAAATGATCGGCTTGACCTTATGTGCAAATGTTTTCAAAGGATCCGGTTCATCAACCTTTTGTGTTTTCAAATAATGCCGAACCCGAATGTTGCTCTGTGTTATAGTTTTACAACTTACATTATCATATGCATCTTTATCAAAACGAGTAACATTCACCCTTTTTTGGTTTAAACGATAAACGATGAACTGTGATCAATTACCTATATTGTATTACCCCCTTACTGAGTATCCTTTATACTCACCCCTTCTATTTTGGTTCTTGCTTCAGGTAGACAGGTGGCGGTGTCACCTATCTTGTCAGTCGGTAGCAGCAGGTCTAGGTCGGCTCTTGTCTCTTGTCTTGTCAGTGTCCCAACAACAGTCGAGTCATTACTTTATGAATTGATTTAGCTTATTGTATTTAATATTATGATTTATTTTCCGTACTTACGTGCCCTTGATGTGGGATAGATAGTTGAGCCGTGGTTGGCATTAATTGGATATTTACTTTGGAATTGTTTTATGAATTATGTTGCCATGGATGGCTTTTATGATTAAATTGTTATTTTCTGAAATCGCTTTCGTACTATTCTGATTATTGTTGTTGTTGTTGGGGCGTCTTGATGCTGTTGCTGGAGTTTGATTGAGTGATTGGCGTTTGCCGGGATGGATTTTCGAATGGGGTACCTTTACCTCGTTTGGGAGTTCGTCTCGGTACGGATGTGGTGTCCATTCTCCTCCTACAGAAAGGGGCACTACAGTAAATCTGGTCCTTGTGAGACCTGTTCTGGCATCGTTTTCGATATTAGCACCTTTGTAGGAATAACTTGCCTCAATCCTCGACTGACCCTACAAATGCCTTGAAAAATAGGTTTGTTTTCAGTTCATAGTAGGTTCAGTCTTCGCAGTTTCTGTCGTGACATCATTTTCGCAAATGACACATCAGAATAACTTGTCTCGACCTCGGCTGACCCTGAAGATACTCTAAGATTGATTGAAGCATATGATTTCCTTTGTTGTAGTACAATTGGAACTCGTCATTCTTGTGGCTTGTTTGTACCTGAATATAGTTCTGTGCCGTTGTGTCGTAATATCTGTCGAGTCAGCCGGTTGTTTTTGCCTACCCACATGCACAGATGAAGCTCATAGGTTAAAGCGGTACCAATGCTAAAACCCGTATAGAAACTCACGCGAAGCGAGAAAGGTAACACTTAATAACACGAGCACGTTTAAGACAAGTTATAAGCGATGCTCTAATGCAATGCCTAATATGGATTGCGTACCTTAAAACTATTTCCTTTGAGCATAGGACCAATCTTGTATGTTGCACCCATCGTGTTGGCATCCTTTAGTAGGGTCCCATCTCAAGGAAAACAATGTTTGGTCATCCCTGCATCACAAGATTTTACTAAGCATGTATAGTTCGATTAGTATGCAATCACACGAGGAGATAACTTCATATAAACATATAATGTAATTAAAGCACATAAGAATTAGTCACATAAGTGTATGAATAATTATATAATATATATATATATATATATATATATATATATATATATATATATCATAGAATATAATAGAAGTATAGCATTGTTGCAATTAATCATACAAGCAATTTGGTTAAGCAAATAAATAATTCACAAGAGCACAAAAGTTCGGGTTAACACAAATCATAATCGGGGGAAAAAGATTAAAAATAGAAGCACATAAGCACTTCATTCCTATAGCCGCAGAACCTAGACAAGACAAGACAGACCAAGACACACAACAGGACACGACAACACAACAAGACTCGACCTCAAAGCCTTTGTCCAACTAATTTTCAGCTCCTCTCGGTACAACAATTGTAAAAGATCACCAGCTAGCTGATCAGACCAACGGTGATCTATCACAATTCCAGCACTAAGAGTCCCCATACACTTGTCCAAGACACTGACCCAAAGTCAAACGAACCACACAAACTGACTCAGACAACAAGACATGACGTCAAAGCCCCGGTATCTTCTCCGACGATCCGTGACTCTGATACCAACTGTAGCGGGTGCACCCCAAACGGATGACACATGCCCCGCAGCGAGTTTCGACCCGAAACCGAAATGAAATTTCGGCCCCGATCCGAAAACCTAGCGAACGGCAAACACGAAAAACAACCTGCTGGGCAGTAACCAAACGACAAACTGAATTACATTGTTATATCTCATTGTGCAGTTATAAAGCCCACCAAGGCCAGCTGAATTACATGTTATATTTCAAAAATATAAATCTAGACTGAGCCCACCGATGCCAGAGAATGTAAATCATCCAAATATAAATTCTAAACATTCAAAATAAAATAAAGACTCAACAGGAACGGGACGAGACACAAACTCCAAGGACTGACGACAGACTCTACCATTGCCTAGCCACTCCAAACTGAAACCAATATCGAGAGTAAACGGGAGGGTTAGTCAATTGACTAAGTGAGGGGGCTATACATATATATACATCAAGCGAGAGTATGATTCACAATTTATAAAAAAAAATGTAAAAGAACAAGAGAGAGGGAGAAAGTATATTTTTACCAAATACCTGTGTGAATCACAATCACAATAAGCTATAGTTTTGATATCAAATCATTTTCTATAAACAATTAAGATAATCGAATCAAATATCTACATATACGATATAGAAACGGGATCAAAACAATCAAAATTCATAACATACGGGCTTAGGGTGTAAGAAGTGTATATATACTACATATAGATATTGGAGACAGCAAGCAGAAAAACCTCACCTGGAAGCATAACAATGACAGGCCTGACAGACGAACAAGCCACCCCTACAATCTAGTACAAGACACAACCAAATAAGGCACTGACAAGATGCACGGCATACGAGAAATAAGTGAATCACGTAAAGTCAACCAACTAAATAATTTACAATCAACATCTGGAATATGTAACAATATTCTTAATAAATGAACAAGGCATCAAAATTAGAAAGGTAGTAGTGTAACGACCCAAAATTCCGGAATATATTTTCGGAATAATTATTCGACACCTCATTGGATTTTAAATGAAAAGATTAGCTTCGTTAGTTAATCTTAAATTATCTTAATTTATTTTAATTTATTTCCATATCCTCAACCAATTATAATTACCTTTTCTACCCCTCAAATTTATTTTAATCTCAAGCGAACCCACACCCCCTAAATACACTTGCACCCTCTTGGACACACTTGCACCCTCTTGAACACACTTACACTGTAATGACCCGAATATTTTAATTATATTATTAATTATTATGCGAATTCTTTCTTGCCTAATTTCTCAATCTATCCAATTGGATTAATTAATCTTGTGGAAAAGATTGATTTAACCTATCTTTTAAATGCCCTCAATTACTTAAATTACATAAATGCCCTTGAAAGCCTAAATGACCATTTTACCCCCAAGATATTTTCCTAAATATCTACCTATTTCTCTCATTATCTCATTACACACAAAGAAGGAAAAAGAAGAAAGGAAGGAGAAAGAAGGAGAAGAAAGGAGGGAATCTTCCCGACGCCCTACCGAGCCCGTTTCTCGCCCGATCGACGAGCCGTGAAAACCCGAATGATCCTCACTACATTCTCTACCGGTAATCCTTTTACCCCATTTCATTCCGTTCATTCTTTCTTGCGATTTTCGTGATTTAGATATAGGATTTTTATAGGATTGGGTTTTCGTGTTTAGGAAGATTTACTTCTTTAATTATAACTGCATTAATATTCCTTTAAATAGTGTTCCATATTTTATATATCCTTACATGTTTAATTATCTGACTTTCCATATTGCACCTGTAGCATGAGTGGAGTTTATATGAATTTCCGTGCGTCATCTGTTGTCTTGTGTCTTGCTTTTAGTATTGTCGGTCTTGTTTTTATCCTCTAGGCCCTGTGTATTAGAGGTGGGACCAACAAGGGAGAAACTTGAGTACCGCTTGCTTTCATACTGTCGTGTTGAGCTAGGTAAGGGTTTAAACTTCTTTTAACTGGGGCAAGGACATAGTATTATATAGGTTTGCAAAATAAATCACTACCCCGCCGTTTCTATTACTTGCAGTACTACCTTTACTATTCCTTATGTGCTTAGTCAAACATTTTGATAGCAAAACCAAATGATTTGAAATGCTTTCAACTAGAGACAAGTAACTTATTTGTTTTAAAAGTAACTATTTGATCTCTGAGGCACTTATAAGTAATGTCGTTAGGGACATCCGTCAACATGCTCCCGAAGCGTACGACGCTTATGACTATTTCTTTGATCGTTACATCAACTTGTCTCAAAAGCCCCTTTGGCCATTCATACTTAACTGCTTGCATCATCTTTTCGAACGGCCCCTTTGGCCACCCAAACTGTTATTGATTTCAAAATTGAGCCATAGTTTGATTAATGATTTGGGCCTGGAGTATACAGGAGGTGAGCCTGGGGACGAGCGTCTAGGGCAAATCCCGATGCATACTTCTAGCGTGTTAACTTGGGCCGGAAAGGAGGTTGGCTAGCCTAAGTTGATGCGAACGGTGGTGCTAACCGCGTCTCCTTAAATTCTGTACGGTGTTGCTAATCGCATCTCCTTAAATTCTGATACGGTGGTGCTAATCGCGTCTCCTTAAATTCTGATGGTACCAATTGTTGGTGGTGGAGTACTTGACTATATACTTGCATGATTTTCAATTGGGAGTTATAAGGAGAGGACCCGTTCTCGCCAGGACACATTATTGCATGATTTATTGCATTTATTGCTTGTCTAATTATTTTACGGCTTTCGTTACAAGTCGAAGCACATTCCGGTCTCCTTCCTTTAGCATATGTATTTCCCTATATATATAAAACCCGGAAGCGTGACTCGAACTTGCCCAACCTAGGCCTCCTTTATTATTCAATTAATTAGTTGAATTACGAGTCGTGTTTATTTATAGTTTCCAACTTATTTATATCATGCCTTTCGACCTCGTAACGGCCTCGTGACTCAACTAACATCCTTTCAATTTATTGGCTTGACATTATGTGCAAATGGTTTTTAAAGGATCCGGTTCGTCAACCTTTTCGTGTTTTCCAAGCAAGCCGAACCCGAGTGTTTCCTTGTATTATCGTTTTGCAACTTATATTTCGTTGTTTGTATTCTTTCTCAAAATGGGCAACATTCACTCTTTTGATTTTAAAAGATAAACGATGAACTGTGATCAAAACCCCCTTACTGAGTATCGTTTATACTCACTGTAACGACCCGAAAATTCCATAATTAATTCTTGGAATAATTATTCGACATTTAGTTGAATTTTATATGAAAAGATTTAACTTTGTTAGTTAATCTTAATTTATTATAATTATTTCAATATCTTTAACCTTTTATAATTACATTTTCTACCCTCGAATTATTCTAATCTATATAAACGAACCTATAATCTTCTAAAATACCCTTGCACTACCTTGAACACACCCACACTACCTTGAACACACCCACACTATCTTGAACACACTCACACCCTCTTGAACACACCTCTCACCCTCTTGGTTGCATATTCAATCGAGAGTGAGAGAGAGAGAGAGAGAGAGAAGAGAAGGAGAAGAAAAGAAATTCCACTCCAAATCCGTTGCTCGACCAATTTAAATTCCGAGACCAGATTTACGATCCTCATTCGATTCTTTATCGGTAACCTTCTTTCTCCAATTCGTTTCATCCATTAAATCTTTCAATTTTTATAGTTTTTAAATTGAATAAATATTTGATGAATTTCTTGATTCGTAGGTTATGGTTTATCATTTTTAGCGTAGTTCGGATCAAATGATAGATATTAATGTGTGCAATGCATGAGTGTGAATTTTTCATGTTAATTTTAGTCTTAGAATTCCCCATATTTGATTTTTGCATGAAACTCTCGAGAAAACCTTATAAATCGCGTTTCTACACCTGTGTGTTGGAACCACACGGTCCAACGCACGGTCTTGCTCAAGACCATGCGAAAGACCGTGTGCAGCCTTTAACTTTGCACCGACTTGAGCACGCAACGAAAGACCGTGCAACAGGCCGTGTGCCCTTGATACAACCTGCACGGTCTTGGTTGCGTGCTCAAGACCGTGCACAAGGCCGTGCGTTAGCCCGTGCGAATGCCTTAGCCAATTTTCCAGCCTTTTTCATTAGTTGCTCTTGGTAATGGGGTCAAATGATCAAAAATAAAAGTTGACTTTTTGCATACGACCCCCTAAAATCGAGCCGTTTTCACCTATAGCTTCCTTATGATTCAAGGATGAATATTTGGTAAAGTTTTCAGAATTCCGATCTCGTTCGGACCTTGAATCGAGCCATTTTCGTTTAGGGCTTTTTCCCCAATTTTTGAATGTTGTCCGAAAAATCCGAAAATCGCATGAGTGCTCCTTTATAATATTATATGCATGAATATGCTATTAGAATTTCAATTGAGCATGTTTATCATTGTTAATTTCGTATTTTTTTAGTTTAATTGATTTAATTGTATTTTAATTGTATATTCATTTGATACATGTTGTTTATTGGTTTTGAGTGCAATGTAGTCTTTGTGAGTCGTTGTCGTGTCTTGTCTTATGTGGTTTTGTCGTCTGTTAGTTTCAGGCTGTCTTGTCAGGACATAGCTTGGAGTGTCTTGTCGTTCCGTGTTCCCAGGTGAGGGTTTTAAAATATTTCAAACGGAGTAAGAATTCTTTTATTTATTGTGAACTCCCCTTATGTGCTCATATTACTTTGTTTTCCTTTCTCGTATAATTATTAGATATTTAATCTATATTTTAAGGTTGATCTCAAATGTCTTAATATTAAATTGTACTTATGAGTATCCCTAAATCATTTTATTTTCATAAGGCAAGTAAAATTATTTATTTTAAGCGTGACGGTTTGACTTAGGATTTATACCCTTCGTCGTCACTCAAACTTGCCCAAATTTAATTTATGTATGTTTTCAAGGCGAGCAAATTCGTGTCATTTCAAAATTGGGCCCGGGAAAGTATCCGGAGGTTATACCTAGGGACGAGCGTCTAGGGGTAATCTGAGGTGCTTCTCCAAAAAATAAGCGTCAATCGTGGCCCGTCAGGAGTTGTAGCCACGGTTGGGAGTGATGGTGGGCGTTGCATTCATTACATGTTTTCCTAAAATTCACAGTCGCCCGAAGTAGCGATTTGGGGTCAGACACCGGTGATGGAGTTACCAGAACTTGAGGGGGTTATAAGGAGGAACAGGCCCATTTCTCGCTGGGACATTAATTGCGTGCATGTTACTACTTTAATTATTTATTATCATTATTTAATGTCATGTATGCAAGTCGAAGCACGATCCGGATTTTCTTCAATTATGCAATTGTATTTTCATAGGCCTAATTGCATTTTTGGTCCTATAACTATCCGAAAATAGCATTATTAGTCCTAAGGTTTTTATTTTGCGATTTTAGTCCTGTAATTTTCAAAATATTGAAATTTTAGTCCTATAATTTCCAAAATGTTACAATTTTAGTCCTGCATATCCAGCAAGGAATTGAGAATCCCGCGAACACATGACTAAAATTGCAACATTTTGCAAATTACAGGACTAAAATTGCAAAATGAAAAACCTTAGGACTAATAATACTATTTTCGGATAGTTACAGGATAAAAAATACAATTTGGCCTATTTTCATATATATATAATTAAAACCCGGACACGTGACTCGTACTTGTTCCCTCTTGACCTTCACTGAGTGTTTTTACTCACCCCTTTATTTTAATTCTTACTTCAGGTCGACAGGTGGCGTTGTCACCTATCATGTTAGTCGGCAGCAGCAGGTCTAGGTTGGCTCGTGTGTCTTGTCTTGTCAGTGTCCCAACAACAGTCGTGTCCTTGTTATGAATTTATTTAATTATGTATTTTGGATTATGCTATATATTATGCACGTACGTACCCCTGATGTGGGATAGATTGGACTGGCCATGAATGGCATTTTATATTATGACTGAGAATGATGTATGAATTACGTGGCCATGGATGGCTTATATGATTATTTTTATAATTGTTTATCTTCCGCAACTCTGATTTATTTAATTATTTATTGCTGTTCTTGTTGGGCTGTCGTTTCCTGTTGCTAGTTTTGCTTGATTGACTGCCGTTCGCCTGGATGGATTTTTAAATACTTATACCTCGTTTGATGGTTTGTCTCGGTGCGGATGTGGTGTCCTTTCTCCGGCCAAGGAAAGGGGCGCTACACTCACCCCTTCTATTTTGGTTCTTGCTTCAGGTAGACAGGTGGCGGCGTCACCTATCTTGACAGTCGGCATCAGCAGGTCTAGATAGGCTCAGTCTTGTCGTCTGGTTTGTCTTGTCAGTGGTCCCAGCAATTGTCGAATCCTGTTTATTGTATTTAAATGCTGTCGTACTATTTACTACTTTATTTACTTTATGTATCTTATGTGCCCCTGACGTGGGATAGTTGAAGATATCTAGGATTGCACAGGATAGGCTAGTTGAGCCATGGATGGCACTACGTGTTTATGCTTCTGTTGTATTTCGAACTGCAAATGTTTAATTGATATTATGTTAGCCTCGTAGGCGTTTATGGATTTATTTGATTATCTTTTAAATCGATTCTGCATATCTCTGTATTGTTGTGATTCTTGTTGGGATGGTTGTCGCTGTTGCCGATGGTTATTGCTTGAGTGCCGTTCGCCGGAGTGGATTTTTGAGTTGAGGCTCCTCGTTGAAGCTCGGGAGTTTGCTTCGGTGCGGATGTGGCGGTCCTTCTTCAAGGGGTGCTACAGTTAGTGGTATCAGAGCCTAGGTTCCCATAAGGAACCGAAGCTTTGTAATCGCGTCGTGTCTTGTCTCTTGTGTCTGCCCGTTTCATGTCAATGAGGCTTAGAGTTTCTAGTCACAGGTGCTTGAGAACTCCTTAGTATTGAAATTGTGATTGATCTTCTTTTGGAATGGCCAACCTACCGTTTGATCTCTTACAATTGTAGTACTGAGTTGGGATCGAATGCAGGTAGATGTGGAACTCGATGTAGCGTTTGTCTTGTCTTGTCGTCTTGTCGTGTTCTGCTTGGGTGTTATCGTGTCTAGGTGGTACGGCTATAGGATCGATTTTTGCTTGTTCCATGATTTATTTTATGCTCTAAATTGATCATATGCTATTCGAATAAAATATGCATGCTTTATTTGAATTTTATATACCTTATGTGATCATCCCATTAACCGAGCATGCATCAATTCCTAGTTTGTTATTCACAGATACATAATGCCTCGCCGAGGACCCCCTGCAGCTCCCCCATCTCCAAATTCGATTGCAAGAGAGTTAGTGACAGCTATGAGGCAGATTGCTGAGCAAGTATATCAGGAAAGGCAACAACAGCAACAACCTGTAACTGCGAAACAAGCCGAGGGCCAATCCCTGGACAAATTTCTGCACTACAACCCACCTTGCTTCGTGGGTGAACTAGATGATCTTAAGGCCGAGGCATGGATAGCCAATTTAGAACGAATCTTTCGAGTCATACGCTGCGGTGACCCCGAGAGGGTCGAGTATGCCATCTTTCTCATGAGAGGACCAGCTGAGGATTGGTGGTGTTACATAGAACAGAGATGGATCGCTGAGACAATTCCGTACACTTGGTCACGGTTCCTATCCGACTTCCGAGAGAAGTACGTGCCGCAAGTGGTACGTGACAGCCGAGAAAGAGAGTTCATGTCACCCCCTCTGTCGTCACACACTTGCCTAAATGCCCGTTTGACTTTCAACTTATAATGCTTCTTGAAATGCGAGCAACTTCATGTACTTTTCTTTTACTCTGGGCCCGGGAGGGTATTCAAGGGTCTCACTTGGGGACAAGCGTCTAGGGTGTTGCCCGAGGTACTTTTCCCAAAATTAAGCGTCAATCGTGGCCCGTCAGGAGTTGATAGCCACGGTTGGGAGCGATGGTGGGCGTTGCATGTGTTGCACATTTTCCTAAAATTCAATTAGTCGCCCATGGTCGCACTGTGGGGTCAGACACCGGAGATGGAGTTTTATAATGACATGAAGGGGTTATAAGGAGGAACAGGCCCATTCTCGCTGGGATATTATTTGCTTTTATTTATGCTTTATTATTAATGCTTATTAATTATTGTTATGCAAGTCGAAGCACATTCCGAATTTTCTTAAATTCTGCACACGTATTTTCCTATATATATATATATATATATATATATATAAAACCCGGAAGCGTGGCTCGTACTTGTTCCCTCTTTACCTTCACTGAGTATCATTTATACTCACCCCCTCGCTGTTTTAATTCTTACTTCAGGTCGACAGGTGGCGTTGTCACCTCTCATGTCGGTTGGCAATAGCGGGTCGTAAATCATGGTCTTCGTGTCCCTTTGGTAATTGTCGGTAGTGTCCAACAACAGTCTGTCTTTTATTATTAAATCGTTTGCAGTCAGATGTGGTGTCCTTTCTCCGCCTTCGGAAAGGGGCGCTACAGTCAGTGGTATTACAGCCTAGGTTCCCGAAAAGGAACCAAAAGCTCTAGTATCTCGTCTGTCTTGTCTTTTGTGTCGTTTGAATTGTGTCAGTCCGTGTCGTTTTGACGAGTGTTCGTCTTATCTTGGTGCTTAAAATTGTAGACGATTACGGTTGGCTTAAGTAACCGACTGGCAATCTTTTACGAATTTTTGTACTAAGGAAGGTGTAACGCGAGTCGATCGTGGAACTCTTTGTGTGTTTTACTTGGTTTGGTCTGTCATAGCTGTGTGTGGATAGGATTTTCGTTGGGTGTCGAGCATGCCTTATGTGCTTATAAATTATTGGCATCACTTCTTACAAGACATGCATCTATTTTGCCAAATAGTTGTGAATGCAGGTATGCCGCGCAAGAAAGCCCGATCAGACCCGTCGCTACCACCACTCCAGACTGCTATGGGATCTTCATACCCGTATCCAACTGGAGACACAGAAATAGCACGAGGAGATAGCGTAACCGAATACGAAGCTAGGTTCGCTTACCTGACCAATTATTCTCCTAACCGAGAACCGGACCAAAGGAACAGAGCCGCAAGATTTATATCTGGGTTGAGGCACGAAATCTGCCAAATACTCATAGGACTCGGCTACTGTTCTTATGCGGAGGCTGTCGGCCGAGCATTGCGGGCCGAACCAGAATTTGAAATGAGAGCTAGGAGTGCTCGATTGATTACCTCGGAGAACCGGGCAAATGAGTCAGGAGCCCCAGTGGTTGTCCATACGACTTCTCGCAGTAAAGGGACAACGACTAGCGGATCCAGTGGAAGTATCATCCTCTGCACGCATTGCCAGAAACCGAACCACGTCGCCGAGATGTGTAGGAGGAGACTTGGGCTGTGCCTCCTTTGTGGTGCCGGCAATCACCTCGTCGACCAATGCCCCAACAAGAGAAAGGGTAATTGAAGGAGTCGAGGAACTACCGAGATCGAAGGATGAAAAAAAAAATAAAAAAAATAAAAGGCTAGACCGGACTTCGTCTCTCGGAGTAAAGGTACCGTGCATATTCATAACATTCATAATTTCTCGTCTTTTAATTTATTAATTGCGCGATAGTATGTTTTATTGTTTAATTGAACTCCAGGTTTAATCTGGGGTATTTTCGTAATTTTTGCGAGTTTTATTTCAAGTCAGGGGCGTGCAGTCTTGGCCAAGCCAGTGCGCCCAGCTCAAGACCGTGCAGACCAGCCCAGCATTTAAACCGTTGAACCGGCCGGACCTCTCCACACGGGCCAGCGCACGCCCGTGCGTCAGGCCGTGTGTGCCCCTTCGCCATTTAAAACATCATTTCGCGAACAAAAACTTACAGCAACCCCTTTTCTCCTTTTTCCCCCACTTCTAGCAACCCAAATTCCCCCAATTTTCCCCAAATTTCATCCTTCCCACTTTGCAAGCCTATAACTTTCGATCCGTCTGTCGGATCTTCATAAAAATTGAAAGGTACGTAGCCAGCATTGACATTTCAATTAGCTGGTTTTTGGGGATGATCCGCTGAACCGATCGTACATAAATCGGTGCTCAAAATACACGCCTGCCAAGTGTTCAACAAAATTCCAGAGTGAGGAATTTCACCAAATTCAACCCAACAAGCTTCAAGCAACCTTCTCACATGGCCGCCGAAGGTTCTCGACGAAGGAGGAGGCAAGATGACCCTCCATCCCCACTTCCTCTTGATGTGGAAATCCCAAATTCTACTCAAGCCAAGATTTTTCGCCGGATGCATGGACGCCCGGTCCTATCCACCAAATTTCTCGATATTGAAGCATTGGGAAGTTTGGGACTCGGCCATGGCCTAGCCCGGTATATTGAAGATGTGGGTTGGACCACATTTTTGGATATTAGGAGGAATTTGTACCCCCGGCTTGTCTACGAATTCATTGCAACCCTCGAATTAGTCCCTCATCAAGACGACGCCGAATTGCCGTTCAAGATAGAATTCCGAGCTTTCAATGTATGAGCTCACATTACGGCAATTGACAATGCATTTTGGACTACTCATTCGGGGTATGATAAGCCGTGGGATAGGATGGTCCGAAGCCGAGGCGTGGAGAAATGTCTCCACTTCTGGAAGGTCCTTCCAACAAGGAAAGTCGAAGGCAACCGACCTCATCAATCCCGCCTTGAGGACTTTCCATCGATTTCTCTCATGCACCGTTTTTGCCCGAGGAGATAGCTACGGCTCTATCAACTTGGATGAACTCTACATTCTGGGTTGTGCGGTCCAGAGAGAGCCGGTCAGCGGCATTATGTTTTTCTTGAGGTATGTAGAGTACGTGGGCACCCGTCCGAAGGGAGATATTAGGATTTTTCCTACATAACCGCAATCCTGAGTGTGCCGGTGTAACCGGTATGGACCGAATGGCCCCAGCAGGGGGAGACGACACAACCATCACCTACAAGCAATTCGCCCAAATGAAGCTATGTAAGAAAGTTAGAGGGCGTCATAGTAGGTATGTGCCGATGACGACAGAGGAAGCTGCCGCCGAGAGTGACGACGATGTCGAGGAGGACATCCGAGCAGGAGGTCAACCTGAAAGGGATCAACAAGAAATTGAGGAACAAATGCTTGAACAACTATACGAAGCGGGAGGCTTCGATCCTTAATAGGTCCCGTACGTACCTGACCCTCCTAGAACCGAAGAGGCTCACTTCCAGCCGAACTTTGATGACTACCCGACTGAGCACCAGACTGGATCCTCACAATGGGATAGACTAAGTGAGGAGCAGTGGGCTCGGTACCAACAGTCGGAGTCGGAGACCCGAAATCGGTGGGAGGCCGATAGGTGGACGGTTTGGGGAAACCGCTTCACCACCTTTACTGAGCAGACGAACGAGCGACTGGATCGACAGTCGGCCGACCTTCAGGAGGTTCGCACTGACCTTCAGGAGATCAGACTCGAGGCCCGACGCAACCACACCGAGCTCCGGGAGCAGATTTCTGACCTTGAAAGGTCCATCACTGAGCAGCTCGCTAGCTATCTGAGCCGTCTTGGCATGCCGCCTAGTTCTGGAGCATCCGATTCTTAGTCGGCATCATTATCCTCTATTTCTCGTCATTTTCATTTTAATTGTAATTTGATTTTTATTTGAAACTATTATGTAAGAACTATGCGTTAATTGCTTATTTGAATTTAAATGCTAATTGTTCGTTTTAATTAATTACTTATGTGTTAATTGCGCGTTTTCGTATGAACAACTTTTAAATTCTGTAATATACTCCCTTTAACAAACCCCGAGGTTCGAAGGAGAATCTGAGGACAGATTCGTTTGAAGGGGGGAGTATTCTAACGACCCAAAATTCCGGAATATATTTTCGGAATAATTATTCGACACCTCGTTGGATTTTAAATGAAAAGATTAGCTTCGTTAGTTAATCTTCAATTATGTTAATTTATTTTAATTCATTTTCATATCCTCAACCAATTATAATTACCTTTTCTACCCCTTGAATTTATTTTAATCTCAAACGAACCCACACCCCCTAAATACACTTGCACCCTCTTGAACACACTTACACCCTCTTGTGCACACTCTCTTGCACACTCTTGCTCACACTCCAAAATCGAGAGAGAGAAAGAGAGAAGAGAAGGAGAAAGGAAGAAGAAGAAGAAAGGAGAAGGAGAAATCTCGTCTCGAATCCGTCGCTCGATCAATCGAAATTCCGAGACCAAATATACGATCCTCATTCAATTCTCTACCGGTAACGTTCTTTCCACATTTCGATTCATCCATTAAATCCTTTGATTTTCTAGCTTTTAAATTGAAATGAATATTTGATAATTTGATGGGTTTGTAGGTTAGAGTTTACCATTTTTAGTGTAGTTCGGATCAAATGATAGCTATTAATGTGTATAATGCATGAGTGTGAATTTTATATGTTGATTTTAGCTATAGAATCCACCCTAGTTGATTTTAGGACGAAACCCTCAGGAGAAACCTTGAAATCGCATTTTCTGCACCTGGAAGATGAACCACACGGTCCAACGCACGGTCTTGGCAAGACCGTGCACCAGACCGTGTGCACCACCTTGAGCCTGCACTGTAGCGCCCCCTGAAGAAGGACCGCCACATCCGCACCGAGATGGATTCCCGAGCTTCAGCGAGGGGCCTCAACTCAAAAACCCACTCCGGCGAACGGCACTCAAGCAAACACTACCGGCAACAGCAACGACATCCCAACAACAACCACAATAAAACAGAGATATGCGGAAGCGATTTAAGTAAATAGATAAATTCATAAATGCCTACGAGGCTAACATAAAATCAATTAAACATTTATAATCAAGATACAGAATATTCATAAACAGATAGTGCCATCCATGGCTCAACTAGCCTACCCTATGCAATCCTAGATATCGTCAACTATCCCACATCAGGGGCACATAAATACGTAAAGTAAATAAATACAATAAACAAGACTCGACGGTTGTTGGGACCACTGACAAGACAAACCAGAAAGACTGAGCCTATCTAGACCTGCTGATGCCGACTGACAATATAGGTGACGCCGCCACCTGTCTACCTGAAGCAAGAACCAAAATAGCAGGGGTGAGTATAAAGGATACTCAGTAAGGGGGTTTTGATCACCGTTCGTCATTTATCTTTTTAAAACTAAAAGTGGTGAGTGTTGCCCGTTTTGAGAAAGAATACGAATAACGAAATATAAGTTGTAAAATGACACAAAGCAACACTCGGGTTCGGCTTATTTGAAAACACAAAAGGTTGACGAACCGGATCCTTTAAACGTTTGCGCGCAATATCAAGCCGATAAATTGAAAGGATATTAGTTGAGTAATAAATGAGGCTTAGGGTAGCAAGTACGAGTCACACTTCCGGGTTTTATATATATATAGGGAAGTACATATGATAACTGAAGAAAACCGAAATGTGCTTCGACTTGTCACGAAAGCCATAAAACAATTAGACAAGCAATAAATGCAATAAATCATGCAATAATGTGTCCCGGCGAGAACGGGCCCTCTCCTTATAACTCCCAATTGAAAATCATGCAAGCATATAGTCAAGTACTCCACCACCAATGATGCTATACAGGATTTAAGGAGACGCTGTTAGCACCACCATCAGGATTTAAGGAGACGCAATTAGCACCACCGTACAGGGTTTAAGGAGACGCGATTAGGACCACCGTTCGCATCAACTCTCTTGAGCTAGCTTTTGGGGGTTGAGTTAAGTCAAGATCCATTAATTCAAATATGGTGTCAGAGCGGGTTCGGTTCTCGGCCTCTCTCTCCACCCATGCTCCTCGCAGATATTCTTGCAAATCATTTCACGTTCCAGTTTGTCCCGCATATTCCGCGGCCTTGGGCGTGACAGGGGTGTGTTAAACCATCCCACATCGAATAATCAAAGATATGATGTGGGGTTCACTATATAATGGCTTGACAAACCTCCTCTCTTGAGCTAGCTTTTGGGCGTTGAGTTAGGTTAAGGTCCATTAATTCAACATGAATAATAGAACCACTTCGCTCATTATACATATAGCAAATACTACAACAAAAATGATTGGTATAATTTAGTTATTTTGCAGTTTTTCACTAAATTTTTTAGATTTCTAACCAACCTCCTGGCCGGCCCAAGTCAACACGCTAGAAGTACACATCGGAATTTGCCCTAGACGCTCGTCCCCAGGCTCACCTCCTGTATACTCCGGGCCCAAGTCATTAAACAGACTATGGCTCGCTTTTGAAATGAATGATAGTTTGGGTGGCCAAAAGGGCCATTCGAAAGTAGGAAATCAGGGTTTGGGAGGCCAAAGGGGCCATTCGAGACAAGGTTATAGTTGCGAGGTCGAGAGACCAAAATTCGCATTTAAAACAAAAGGGTTTTCCTTGTCTGTAGTTGAAAGCATTTCAAATCATTTTCGTTTTACTATAAAAAGGTTTGACTAAGCACATAGGGAATAGTAAAGGCAATACAACAAGTAATAAGAAAAGCGGGGTAATCATTTATTTTGCAAACCTATAATAGTCTATGTCCTTGCCCCAGTTAAAATAAGTTTAAACCCTTACCTGGCTCGACACGACAGTATGAAAGCAAGCGGTAGTCAGGTTTCTCCCTCGTTGGTCCCACCTGTAATACACCGGGCCTAGAGGATGAAAACAAGACCGACAAAACTAAAAGCAAGACACGAACAACAGACGACGCACGGCAATTCAAATATAATTTCACTCATGCTACATATACAATATGGAAAGCCAGATAATTAAACATGTAAGGATATATAAATTATGGAACAATATTTAAAGGAATATTTAAAACAATTGTAATAATGGAAGAACATTAATAATAAATATGGAAAGCATGCTAGAACGCAGTTAGGGCACGTAGACATGCTTAAAATAATATAACGGAACTCTCTCGCGAAAACGGGGTTAATCGGATAAGAAACGGGAAAGATGGCAAAAATCCCTAAACGAGAAAGGTGTCAATTGATGGTCAAATAGGGTCAGGTAAATTACAAATTATGAAGAATATCAAATCCCGAGGCTCAAGGAAGCTATAGGTGAAATCGGATTGATATTCGGAGGTCGTATGAGAAAAGTCAACATTTAAATGAGTTGGGTTGACCAATTCCTGAAGTGTAAGAAAGGAAAAGGCTGGAAAATGCACTAAGTATGTTGCACCGGCCAACGCACGGGCTTACGCACGGGCTTGGCAAGCCGGTGCAAGCACAAAAAGGGGTGCACGGCCTCCCGCACGGTCTTGAGCACGGTGCCAAGACCGTGCAAGTGCAAACGGGCCTGCGCACGGGCCTGTGCACGGGCTCAAGCCCGTGCAGGTTGAAAAGTGCTGCGCACGGGCTCCTGCACGGTCTTGATCAAGACCGTGCGTTCGCCCGTGTGGATCTACTGAGCAGCAGACTCAGCAGATCGCGAAACCTCACACGCGAAAATCAATATATAAATTCATACATCTCCTAATTTACACCATAAAACATCCTAATTCTCACATATAATCATATATATCATATAATCTACACATAGGCACAAGAATCACGTAAAATGGTCAAGTAAATCTCCCTAAACACGAAAATCCTAATATATAAAAATCCAATACAAAAGCCACAAAAATCGCAAGAAAGAACGAACGGAATAAAATGGGGTAAAAGGATTACCGGTAGAGAATGTAGTGAGGATCGTTCGGGTTTTCACGGCTCGTTGATTGGGCGAGAAACGGGCTCGGTAGGGCGTCGGGAAGATTTTCTCTCTTTTCTCCTTTCTTTATTCTTTTCTTTCTCCTTCTTGTTTAATGAGAGAATGAGAGAGATAGATAGATATTTAGGAAAATATCTCGGGGGGGTAAAATAGTTATTTAAGCTTTAAGGGCATTTAGGTAATTTAAGTAATTGAGGGCATTTAAAAGATAGGTTAAATCAATCTTTCCATATGATTAATTAATCCAATTGGATAGATCGATAAATTAGGTAAGAAAGAATTCGCGTAATAATTAATAATATATTTAAAATATTCAGGTCGTTACATGCACCGGCCGGCGCACCCCGGTGCGCAAGCCAGTGCACAGTTATTTTATCTTGCACGGTCTTGAGTGCGTGCTCAAGACCGTGCACAAGGCCGTGCGTTAGCCCGTGCTAATGCCTTAACCAAATTTCAGCCTTTTTCCTTAGTTGCTCACGGTAATGGGGTCAATTGGCCAAAAATAAAAGTTGACTTTTTGCATACGACCCCCTAAAATCGAGCCGTTTTCACCTATAGCTTCCATATGATTCAAGGATGAATATTTCGTAAAGTTTTCAAAATTCCGACCTCGTTCGGACCTTGAATCGAGCCTTTTTCGTTTAGGACTTTTTCCCCAATTTTTGAATGTTGTCCGAATGATCCGACATTTGCATGAGTGCTTCTTTATAATTTATTATGCATGAATGTGCAATTAGAATTTCAATTGAGCATGTTTAGCATCTTTAATTGCGTATCTTTTGTTTAATGGATTTAAATGCATTTTACTTGTGATCTCAATTACTACATGATTTTTAATTGGTCTTTCATGCGTTGTGGTCTTTGAGAGTCGTACGTCGTGTCTTGTCTTATTTGGTTTGTCGTCTGACAGTTTCAGGCCGTCTTTCAAGGAATAACTTAAGTGTCTTGTCGTTCCCGTGCTCCCAGGTGAGGGTTTTAAAATGCTTTCAACTGGAGTAAGGATTTCCTTTATTTATTGCGAACTACCCTTACGTGCTCATATTGATTTGATTTCCTCCTTGTATATCTATTAAATATTTAAATATATTTTCATGATTTTAATAACAAATGTTTTGATATTAACTCCTACCTATTAGTATATCTAAATCGTTTTGGTTTCCAGAGGCAAGTAAACTCTTTCTTTTCAACGTGATACTTTGACTTTGGCTGGGTCTATGAGGGAAGTCGTTAGGGGAGGGCGCCAATGCTTCCCGACACGTATGAAACTTATAGTCACCCCCTCTGTCGTCACATACTTGCCTAAATGCCCGTTTGGCTTTCAACTTATAATGCTTCTTAAAATGCGAGCAACTTCATGTACTTTTCTTTTACTTGGGGCCCGGGAGGGTATTCAAGGGTCTCACTTGGGGACAAGCGTCTAGGGTGTTGCCCGAGGTACTTTTCCCAAAATTAAGCGTCAATCGTGGCCCATCAGGAGTTGATAGCGACGGTTGGGAGCGATGGTGGGCGTTGCATGTGTTGCACGTTTTCCTAAACTTCAATTAGTCGCCCATGGTCGCACTATGGGGTCAGACACCGGAGATGGAGTTTTATAATGACATGAAGGGGTTATAAGGAGGAACAAGCCCATTCTCGCTGGTATATGATTTGCTTCTATTTATGCTTTATTATTAATGCTTATTAATTATTGTTATGCAAGTCGAAGCACATTCCGGATTTTCTTAAATTCTGCACACGTATTTTCCTATATATATATATATATATAAAACCCGGAAGCGTGGCTCGTACTTGTTGCCTCTTTACCTTCACTGAGTATCATTTATACTCACCCGCTCGCTGTTTTAATTCTTACTCCAGGTCGACAGGTGACGTTGCCACCTCTCATGTCGGTTGGCAACAGCGGGTCGTAAATCTTGGTCTTTGTGTCCCTTTGGTAATTGTCAGTAGTGTCCAACAACAGTCTGTCTTTTATTATTAAATCGTTTTGTCAGTAGAAATGGATATATTAATGATGATTGATATTCGATGATGTGATGGATATTCGTTGAGCATTGACTTGTTAATTATGTATTTTGTTGAATATTGATTTATGTTAATTGATGCCCCGTGTGGCTTTGAATATTTAATTGTTACGAATATGTTAAGCTTCCGCACTCTGTTATTTCTGTTGGTTGTTGTTGTTGGACTAGGTACGCTGTTGCCAGGTATAGATTGAGTGCTTGCCGTTCGCCGGGATGGATTTTTAAATGGGGTACATCTACCTCGTTTGGGAGTTCATCTCGGTGCGGATGTGGTGTCCTTTCTCCGCCTACGGAAAGGGGCGCTACAAGTAGACATGTCTAAGGATAAACATTTGGTTATTAAACATAAAAAGAGCACTCAAGGGTAATATGGTCATTCCACATCAAAAAATAGAGTAACAAACAAACGAATAATATTTAATAAATAACAAAACACTTAAACATAAACTACTCAAGCGTAAGATTGTAATTTCACGTTAACATGTACATTCCATTTGAACCAACAAATTGAATACAACCTATAGTTTTTTACAAAAGCTCAAAAGCTAGAAGCTAAGATCTAATTCTAATCCTAGCTCAAATGAGCCAAACCCTACGATTCCAACTACACAATCATACAATAATTATTCACAATAATTCATAAACATATCTCAAGCTACGGTACAAGAAGTTCGTGCCTAATTGGTTTGAAAAACTAAAAGCTATCGCAAAAGCTAACATTTAACAAACACGTACAAATACTGCGATAAGAGACAATTGATAAATCGGATTAGGGTAATACCAACATCGTTGGAACCATTGCGACGGGGCGAACAATCTGCATGAAGACTCCATCGCCGAAATCTGGCCAGAATAGGTCCGCTGTTGCTCCGCCGTCGGGTGGTTTCAAGTGGTGAAACCACCACCAAAAGATTCCTCTTGTCACGCCGGTCACAGCCCAGGTGGTCCGCTGCCGTGTCTCTGTCGGAAGTCGCCGGAAAATGCCCAAATGCCACCGCCAACTTCCCGTCGCCATAACTCCGCCGTCGGTGGTCGGATGAAGGTGAGTCCTCTCGTCAAGGGCTTAAATCGGAGGAGGGAGATTGGAAAAGGTACCATCGAACTGAAATTCGTCCATATCTTCTTCGTCTATGGTCGGATGGCCACGGGACCACCACCATCGGCTTTGTATCGAAAAATTGGTCTAGACGTGACTGGTCTCAAGTCACGTTATCATCAGGAAATGAAGATCGCCGGAGCTCCTCCGCGCGCAACTATTCATCGCCGTTCCGGCGCCACCGCGGTCCAATGGTCAGAAAAATAGTATGGTTGGACTCGTCTCGTCGATACGGTCATCTGGACATATAATTCGTCCAATTCTGACATTGTTTGCAAAAATCAAGATTTTGGGAGAGAATCGATCATTCGTCGTTCGAGAAAAATGAGTTTCCAAAAATAGAAACTTTCGTATTTATATGATTTTTGAAAAATGAGATAAAAATGCAAAGTCTCGGAATTAGGCAAACTTAGTGTTAAAATGACCGTAATGAAAAGCTTAACAAGGTTCGAGGTTCGTTTCATGAAAATTTACGAGTTTACGAAAATCAATACCGGGTTGGGGTCAAAGTATAAATAATTTTGAGCTAAAATGCAATTTATTATAAATATAATTTTATGAAAGATATTTAGAACCTCGATGAAAACATCTTTAAAACATTGGATTCTGGTCCAACGTCTACTGTTAAATTACTAGATTAAATTACACGAGCTAAAATTGTAAATTTACCTAATTGACCCTAGTTAGTGTTAAAACCATGCAAACTGAATTCTTATTAATGCCTTCAATGTTTGAATGTCAAAATCTGTGATTTATGAAAAGCTTTAATGCAAGAGTTGAAAAACATGAAATTGCGAGAGACATCGGCACCGTAAACGGTCCGAATTTTGAAAACGCACCAATTTCTTGATTAAATGGCCCCAAGTCATGGGTTTAATCGCAAGAAGATTTGGGATCTTGATACCCACTAAAGAAAATAATTATTATTTTCTCAACTTCATCGCATGGAGTCGACAAAGTTCGATCTAATTTGTGGGAGACTAAATATTGAAGACCATATCATTTCTTTACTATTTTTATTATTAAGTCACTCATATGTTTTCTGTTTACCATTGTAGACTTTTTTGCTAGTCACAATGTATGATTATTCACAAGGAGTTGTCCTTTTAAATGAATTGTATAACCTAAGAATGGCTGAGGGAAGCAGTGTTTCTGACTACTGCACAAAAGCTATTTTAATATCGGTAAGACTCATGAAAAATGGCATTTTCCCACGACTTGAGGTAGTATCTGATTTGATCATTTCATCACTGCTGCCAAGCTATCAAGATTATAGAGCTGTTGAGAGGGGCATCACTCTTGATGAAACAATAGCTTTGTTGGCAAAAGTTGAACGAAACTTGAGTGCTGGAAACAGGCTAGTCAGGGTTAGCCTCTCGCGTTTCCCCACTGAACGTAACAAGTATGTTGTTGTGTTTGAGAGGCTCTGCCGCCATTGCAATGAGTACATGGTTACTCCACATGAAGGTATATTTCTTGTTGATATTAATCTCTCAATCAATTCTAATAGTTGGGTATTAGATTCTGGATGTGGTGCTTATATCTGCAATTCGTTGCAGGGCATGATTGATGTTCGACAAGTTGATGAAAGAGAGCATGTCCTAAGGCTCGGAAATGGAGCAAGATTTGCTGCAAAAGCTATAGGAACTTTTAGATTGGTATTAAGAGATAGTTTTGTTCTAGTTTTGAATATTGTGTTATTCGTTCCAGAACTTGTTAAGAATATTATTTCTATTCCTGTTTTGGATAATGAAGGATTTTCTTTTAAAATTTCAAATGACAACTTTTCTATTTTGAAGAATTGTTCTTCATATCCTTTAGGATCCTTACAAAATGGATTATACTTAATTAAAAACAATATTGATCTCTTAAACATTCAACAAGGAAATAACAAGAGGAAATCAAATGATGAAATTTCGGCTACAATTTGGCATGCTAGACTAGGTCATATCTTGAAAAACAAGATCCAAAAGATATCCAACTTAGCCCATTCGATCATCCTGATCTGTCTGAGTTGACATCTTGCGAATCATGTTTTGAAAGGTAAGATGACCAAAGTCCCTTTTAAAGGGAATGTAGAGCGAAGTCAAAACCTTTTGGATTTGATCCATACTGACGTCTGCGGACCACTAAGTGTTAGTAGAAGAAGTGGGTGTACTTACTTCATTACATTTACTGATGATTTCAGTAGATATGGGTATGTATACATGATGAAGCATAAGTCCGAAGCTCATAGAGTACAAGAATGAGGGTGAGAACCAACTCGAACGCAAAATAAAAGAACTTCGATCTAATCGAGGAGGCGAATATTTAAGTGATAAGTTTCTTGGTCATTTGAGAGACAATGGAATTGTTTCACAGTGGACTCCGCCGGGCACGCCCCAATTTAATGGAGTGTCTGAGCGAAGGAATCGAACATTATTGGATATGGTTCGATCCATGATGAGTTTCACTGATCTTCCTCCATCTTTCGGGGGTTATGCCCTGGAAACATCAGCAAAGATACTGAACTTGGTCCCTTCCAAATCAGTACCCAAAGTGCCATATGAGATGTGGTTCTCGAAATCCCCTGCTTATTCATACCTTAAAGTATGGGGATGCACTGTCTATGTCAAAAGGCTAGTGGGAGACAAGTTAGATTCAAGATCTAGTTTGTGCAAGTTTGTAGGATACCCTAAAGAAACTTTAGGATATTATTTCTATGATCCCTCAGAACAAAAGGTGTTAGTTTCGAGGAATGCCACTTTCTTAGAGAAAAACTTTCTTATAGATAAGAAAAGGACATTAGTAGAACTTGAAGAGGTTCAAGATCAAACTGAAAACGCTCCTGCAATGGAACAACCACCCTCAGTCGAACCCGTCGTACAAAATACAGTTCCACGAAGATCCGAAAGGATCACTAGACAGTCTGACCGATACTACGGTTTTGCAACAGAAATAGGAATTGATAAAGATCAAACTTCCTATGCTGAATCGTTTGTCATGCAAACCGAGCAGTTGGATAATGATCCAAAGTCTTATGCGAAAAGCCTGTAGGATGTAAATGGATCTACAAGCATAAGCTTGGAGTAAATGGAGAAGTGACGACCTTCAAGATAAGGTTAGTTGCTAAAGGGTATACTCAAAGACTGGGATTGGACTTTGATGAAATGTTCTCCCCTGTAGCAATGTCAAAATCCATTAGAATCCTACTTGCCATTTCGGCGTACTATGGTTACGAAATATGGCAAATGGATGTGAAAACGGCTTTCTAAATGGAGATTTAGATCGAGATATTTATATGGAACAGCCAAAGGGTTTCACGTCTAGTGGGAGTGAGCAGAAGGTCTGCAAACTTTAGAGATCCATTTATGGACTCAAACAAGCGTCTAGAAGCTGGAATACACGATTTGATGAGACAGTCAAATCATTTGGCTTTGTCAAAAACGTGTATGATTCTTGTGTTTACAAGAAAGTTGATGATACAATTCATAATATTGTATGTAGATGACATTCTGCTCATTGGGAATGAGGCAGATGAAATGCATACAACTAAAGCCTAGTTGTCTACACAGTTCTCGATGAAGGATCTGGGATAAGCTTCCTTCATTCTCGATATAAAGATCTATAGGGATAGATCAAAGAGATTGATAGGATTATCCGAGTCCTTATACATAGACAAAGTTCTGAAGAGATTCGAAATGGAAGAATTCAAGAGAGGATACATTCCAATGAGACATGGTCTTAACTTATCTAAGTCAATGTCTCCTCAGACTGACGAAGAAAAGAACAAGATGTCCATTGTCCCCTATGCTTTGGCCATAGGTAGCATAATGTATGCTATGTTATGTACAAGACCTGATGTCGCATTCGCTTTGAGTGTTACAAGTCGATATCTGTCCAACCCCGGTGAAAGTCACTGGACTGCAGTGAAACCTATCCTTAAGTACCTGAGAAGGACTAAGGATATGTTCTTGGTATACGTTGGTTGTCATGAATTGAAAATAGAAGGATTCACCGATGCTAGCTTCCAATCGGATGTAGACGACTTCAAATCTACCTTAGGATATCTGTATCTTTAGAATGGTGGTGCAGTAAGTTGGAAGAGTTCCAAACAAGGAACTACTGCAGATTCTAGTTGCGAAGCAGAATATATAGCTGCATCAGAGGCAGCAAAAGAAGGAGTGTGGATCAGAAACTTCATACAAAAGTTGAGTGTAGTGCCTAGCAGTGCACGACCACTAGTTGCCTTCTGTGACAACAAAGGTGCAGTTGCGCAAGCAAAGAAACCAAGATCTCATGTGAAATCCAAGCACGTCCTTAGGAAATATCATCTCATCAGAGAGATTGTGGAAAGAGGTGACATCTCAGTGGAAAGAGTCACTTCGGCAGAAAACGTAGCAGACCCACTAACCAAGCCTTTGAGTCAAGCAGTCTTTGAAGGGCATCTTATGAAGATGGGCCTTAAGACTATGGGCAGTTGGCTTTTGGGCAAGTGGGAGATTGTTAGAGTAGTGCCCTTGAAAGCCGAACTATTCAGGCTAATTCTTTGTAATACTTTAAAGTAGAACTTTCTTGTCACTTGTAATGAAAAGACGTGATTAGTTGTTTTATACTATTGACCTATTTCATCATATTTCAATTGTATTTAAATTCATATTATTTATTTAGGTGTATGGATGAAACCCTAAGATCACAATAAGCTAAGGGACGTGGTTTCACTATTTGATGGGGGCCATGAAATAAGTACCCAATGGTGTGATCTAAACTACTCCAAGTCGAAGAGTTTATGTAACGCCCCGAATTTACAGCAATAGTAGGCTCACGGTAAGCTGCACGAGAAGTAGCAAACCGTGAGGGTGCTATGCACGGTAAGTTTCTTCCCGTGAGCAGCTTACCGTGAGAAGGCAATATACTGTGAGAAATGCATGAATTATCCCACATCGGAAGATCAAATGTGAAAGAAGCAGTATATAATCAAAACCTTCATGTATAACCAATAAGGTTGCAACCTCTTTTGACAATTGATTTCCAGGCCAAACTTTAGGGTTGTACACGGTAGAGGTGGAGGTTATGCGCATGCGTCCAACGGGTGCCCCAGCAGGGAGGGTTCTCCTCTCTGTGCCCGGAGGGCCGCAACAGTTTAAAAGGCACAGGGATGTCGAACAGACTCGCTTGAGACTTGCTTATATGTCATAGCTTTCTGAAAGTGTGTCCCATTTCATGACATTTGTGTTTTGATACTACTATGCATATAAGGGTGCTTGATAGAGATCAAGTTCACTGAGGATCCCGACGGAAATGCCTAAGTGGGTTCAGGCTCATATCGAGTCTTAAAGATTAGGAAGGTTTCCCAAGCCATAATCGTGTCTGATTGATCCTTGGACTTGAGACTCCATGGTTGCCTTGTGTATGATTGGGGCATACTTTGATGTACTGCTGAATCTCTAAAGTTTCACATAAGCTGTACGTTGGGTATGTTCGAGTTGTGCACAGAGGCTGTGAGGGTTAGTATAGAATCAATCACTTGTTGGAAGAACAAGAAGAATTCCTATGAATTCCATTGTAGTAGATCTCATATCAAATCTTTGCAAAGTACTGTTGATCTGAATTAGGAAAGAGTTCCTAGATTTAGAGTTCAAATGAGATTGCTATTGGAATGTCGATTATGAATGTGGCATAAGGAACAATAGGGGCAACGAGCAATGAGAACTACGTGGGATCTGATATCTTCTTTCCGGAAGGTTATGTAGGCGTCATTAATAGTATTATAGACTACTGAGGTTTTGTATCCCGTACCCTAGGTCATAATCAGGAATTGGATGATTGAGGGATTGTATCTCATGGAGATCATGAGGCTGAAAGGTAAGCACCATTTCATCGAAGGATGGGTCATGTTGCTAGACGTCATCATGGTCTGTAGAAATGAGTTTGTGATATTAAATGGGTTTTGACTCACAAACCTTCTTTAAATTGAAAGGGTTCAATTAAAGATATAGTTGTGACATTTGGAATGTGTTTCTACTGCTGTCCTGTTGGTGAACCTGAGAAGTCACACAATGACTTCCAAGGGCAAATAACATTATCTAATTAATGTAGATTCATGGATTGAATTAATTGGTTTAATTCACAATTGAAGTAGTTAATTAATAGTTAATTGACTATGAAGAATCTAATTAAAAAGAGTAATTAAAGTATTTAATTAGATTAAATCAAATTGAGAAAGAAAATATTAATTTAGGAATTAATATTCAATTGGGCTTGAATTCTATTTGGAATAGAATAAAGCCCAAAAGTTGATTAAAAGATTAATCCAATTCTAATTAGGAGTAATTAGAAAATTGGGTTTTGAGAATTTAATCTAGTATTAAATTTAATGGGCCTTTTGAAAAGGCCAAAATTTTAGTCCCAAAAGAAGGTGATGGCCGAAAATCCAAGTCCTTCATGGGCTTGGAATTTTCGGCCCTATTGGGTTTTATATAACCACTTGGATTAATTCTTTTTACGTAATCAGAACACAATCAGAAAAACCTAAGTTTTCTGTTTTCTCTTTCTCTCTCTCTCACGCCATTTTCTCTTTCTCTTAGAGAATTGGTTGTCTTCACTTCATAGAATTAAGTCTTACTCACTAAGGCTTAATCAAAAAGGATAATCAATCGTTCTTCGTTCCCTAGCAGGAAATAAGAGATACGAGTTTGCCTGCGAGAAGCCGTGGACTATCTTCAGAGGGTTTCAGTTGAAAATTAACACCTAAGTGGATCTCAAAGCTTGTTGCTGGATTGGATTAAGCTTTGGAAAGCTTTCGTTCCTTATCTACTACAAAACGAGTGCGTAAAGGTGTGCTTCTTTTATAATATATAAATGTTTCAAAGTTTCGTATTCATTAAATGAAGATTAACAGTAATGCCCTGGGATAAAATTTTTAAAAAATCCCGCTTCTGCTGCACTCGGGGAACCGTGAATCCCAATACCTGTTAGGACTTTGTAAATGTTATAAACTTATGTTTTACTTATCATTTATGATTACTGTCTTTTTACTAGCCTTGGTGGGCTTTACACTTGCGCTTTGGATTTACTGCTTTTCTAGCTTCTTGAGTGGGATAGGTTTTATTGAATTGCTTCAGCTATGCTTTGGTTCGTTGTCCTATTATTTTCTGAAACAGATCCGCCTGGTATTTAATTTTCCGTTTGCCAAGTCATAGTCTATAACCAGACCTCAGTTCTTGTTATGGATTGTGACTTAGTGCGGGACGTCACGTCGCACCGTATTTGGGGGCGTGCCGTTACACAGACCTTCTGCTTACTCCCACTAGATGTGAAACCTTTGGGTTGCTCCATAAAAATATCTCGATCTAAATCTCCATTTAGGAAAGCCGTTTTTACATCCATTTGCCATATTTCGTTATCATAGTACCGAAATGGCAAGTAAGATTCTAATGGATTTTGACATTGCTATAGGGGAGAACGTTTCATCAAAGTCCAATCCTGGTCTTTGAGTACACCCTTTAGCAACTAACCTTGCCTTAAAGGTCGTTACTTCTCCATTTACTCCAAGCTTACACTTGTATATCCATTTACATCCTACAGGCTTTTCGCCCCTAGGAAGATCCACCACGGTCCATACCTTGTTAGAGTACATGGAGTCCACTTCTGAATCTATGGCTTTAAGCTATTTAGCAAAATCTATATTAGATATAGCATCTTCAGAAGACTTTGGATCATTATCCCATTGCTCGGTTTGCGCAATGAATGATTAATTATAGGAAGTTTGATCCTCATCATTTCCTATTTCTGTTGCAAAATCGTAGTATCGGCCAGGCTGTCTAATGACCTTTTTGGATCTTCGTAGGATTGTGTTTTGTATTGCGGGTTCGGCTGAGGGTGGTTGTTCTATTGCAGGAGCATTTGTAGCTTGATCTTGAACTTCTTCAAGTTCTACCATTGTCCCTTTCTTTAATAAAGTGGCATTCCTCGAAACAAACACCTTTTGTTCAAAGGGATCATAGAAATAGTACCCTGAAGTTTATTTAGGATACTCTACAAACTTACATTAATTAGATCTTGAATCTTAAAAGGTCGCATTTGTAAACTCTAATACTTTTAGAAAAGTTTAAATAGAAGGATAAAAAAAATTAAAAAATGAAGTGTAGTAAAAAGAATGGAGTATTAGAGGAAAAAAAGGTGAGAAACACCTAAAAATTAAAAGGGAATTTTTTTTTTTACCTCTTGTCCTACAGTTCCAGTCAGATTCTGGCGACGGAGTCTTCACGAAGATTGTTCTCCTCGACGCAACGGTTCTAACGGCGCTGGTATTACTCGATTCCGACTTGTCGTATGTCTTTTATCGTATTTTTCGTATTATTGTGTTAATTGGTAGCTTTTGATTGTAGCTTCTAGCTTTTAGCTTTTCGGATTGTTTTGGCATGAATCTTTTGTACTATAGCTTGTGTAAATTGTTGATTGTTGATGATATATGCTTGTGTAGTCGAACGGATGGGTTTCGGTTCGATTAGGCTAGAGATAGGATTAATATGAACTTGTTAGCTTTTGAGCTTTTGGGAAAAGCTATAAGTTGTACTTTAATTGTTGTTGATTTAAATGAAATATACATGTTTGATGTTTAATTACAAGCCTAACCCCTGAGTAGTTTATGCTTAAGTGTTATTATTAATTAAATGTTAATTATTATTCGTTTATTTAATTATTGCATACATTTGGATAAATTGACTATATTGCCCCTACTCGCTTTCTTATGTTTAAATGTTGAGTGACTGTCCTTAAGCATGTTTGTATTTTGATAGCCGAGCGTCAGTGTCTGCTTTCTTGTTCGTGTCAGTCATTCATCCTCTAGACCCCGTGTTTTCAGGTGGGATCTCTGAGGGAGAATCATACATGTTGCTTGCTTGCTTTTCTCGTTTGTCGAGCTACAGGTAAGGGTTTTAAATTGTTTTCAACTGGAGTAAGAACATAGTTACTTAGGTTTGCGAAATAAACCACTATCCCGCTTTCTTATTACTTGTTGTATTGCCTTTACTATTTCTCTATCTGCTTAGTCAAACCGTTTTGATAGCAAACCAACATGTTTTAAATACTTTCAACTAGAGGCAAGGAAAACCCATTTCTTTTAAATGCGAACTTTGGCCTCTCGACCTCGCAATTATAACCTTGTCTCGAATGGCCCCTTTGGCCTCCCACACCCCGATTTCCTACTTTCGAATGGCCATTTTGGCCACCCAAACTATCATTGATTTCAAAAGCGAGCCATAGATTGTTTAATAACTTGGGCCCGGAGTATACAGGAGGTGAGCCTGGGGACGTGCGTCTAGTGCAAATCTCGATGTATACTTCTAGCGTGTTGACTTGGGTCGGCTAGGAGGTTGGCTAGCCTAAGTTGATGCGAATGGTGGTGCTAATCGCGTCTCCTTAAATTCTGATATGGTGGTGCTAATCGCGTCTCCTTAAATTCTGATATGGTGGTGCTAACAGCGTCTCCTTAAATCCTGTATAGTATTGTTGGTGGTGGAGTACTTGACTATATGCTTGCATGTTTTTCAATTGGGAGTTATAAGGAGAGGGCCCATTCTCGCCGGGACACATTATTGCATGATTTATTGAATTTATTACGTGTCTAATTGTTTTATGGCTTTCGTTACAAGTCAAAGCACATTCCGGTCTTCTTCAGTTATCATATGTACTTCCCTATATATATATAAAACCCGGAAGCGTGACTCGTACTTGCTACCCTAAGCCTCCTTTATTATTCAATTAATTAGTTGAATTACGAGCCATGTTTATTTATCATTTCTAACTTATTGAATCGTGCCTTTCGAACTTGTAACGGCCTCGTGACTCAACTAATACCCCTTTCAACTTATCGGCTTGACATTACGTGCAAATGTTTTAAAGGATCCGGTTCGTCAACCTTTTGTGTTTTCAAATAAAGCCGAACCCGAATGTTGCTTTGTGTTATAGTTTTACCACTTATATTATTGTATGTATCTTTATCAAAACGAGTAACATTCACCCCTTTTTGGTTTTAAAAGATAAACGACGAACTGTGATCAATACCTATATTGTATTACCCCCCTTACTGAGTATCCTTTATACTCACCCCTTCTATTTTGGTTCTTGCTTCAGGTAGACAGGTGGCGGTGTCACCTATCTTGTCAGTCGGCAGCAGCAGGTCTAGGTCGGCTCTTGTCTCTTGTCTTGTCAGTCTCCCAACAACAGTCGAGTCTTCACTTTATGAATTGATTTAGCTTATTGTATTTAATATTATGATTTATTTCCGTACATATGTGCCCCTGATGTGGGATAGATAGTTGAGCCGTGGATGGCCTTAATTGGATATTTACTTGGGAATTGTTTTATGAATTATGTTGCCATGGATGGCTTTTATGGTTAAATTGTTATTTTCTGAAATCGCTTCCGCACTATTCTGATTATTGCTGTTGTTGTTGAGGCGTCGTGATGCTGTTGCAGGAGTTTGATTGAGTGATTGCCGTTCGCCGGGATGGATTTTCGAATGGGGTACCTTTACCTCGTTTAGGAGTTCGTCTTGGTGCGGATGTGGTGTCCTTTCTCCTCATACGGAAAGGGGCACTACAGTCAGTGGTATCAGAGCCTAGGTTCCTGAAAGGGAACTGAAAGCTCTAGTATCTCGTCTTATCTTGCTTTCAGTGTGTGCATGGGTTATGTCAGTCCGTGTCAAATTCGTGGTTCGATGAGTGTTTGTCATTTCTGGGTGCCTAAAATTGTGAAGGATTACGGTTGGCTTAATTAACCAACTGGCGATCCTTTGCAAGTTTTTGTACCAAGGAAGACGTAACACGAGCCGAGCGTGGAATTCTTTCTTGCGTCTTATTTGGTTTCGGCGTATAGGTCGTGCGGCTTTAGGATAACGATTTATTTGTTAATATGCCTCATGTGGTTGCATACTAACCTCATCAGACATGCATATGGAAACTTTGTGATGCAGAGATGATCAAACACTGACTTCCTTTGAGATAGGACCCTATGGAAAGATGCTAACTTGGTGGATACAGCTTACGAGATTGGTCCTATACTCAGAAGGATTGGTGAAAGGTACGCAACTCATAATAGGGATTGCATTAGAACATCGCTTGTAACTTGCCTTAAATGTGTTTGTGCTATTACGTGTTGTTCTTTTACTTTGTGTGAGTTTCTCTACGGGTTTTAGTGTTGGTACCGCTTTAATCTATGAGCTCTATCCGTAAATGTGGGTAAACAAGGACAACAAGCAGACTTGACAGACAGAATGGCACAATAGCACAGGGTTGTATTCGGGTGTTGACAAGCTACGAGAACGATGGGTTTGGGTTGTACGACAATAAAGGAAACATATACTTTAGCCAGTTCCAGAGCATGTTCAGGATCAACCGAGGGTCGAGACGGATCGTTCTGATGTGCCATTTTCGAGGACGACGACAGAACAGAACTCACGGAGACTGAATCTACTGTGAGTCAGAATCAGACTAAGATACTATCAGACCTGAAGAGCACCGGAATCAGCAGAGTGCTACAGATGAATTGTTCGACCTTTCGAACTTTACTTCCTTGGTTACCACGATCAACTTAGAGGTGCTAATCGTGGTACGAGGGCAGTAAAAGAGAGAGTTACTAGAGAACAATGGTTACCAATTCCAGCACCGTTAAGATAAAGCCAGTTGACGACAGCTACCTTGCGCAGCGAGATAGATGATAGCGTGATTTCAGAAGCACATTCGAAAATCAGATTCCGAAACAGATTCAGAAGATGAAGAATTATTTGAGTTTGAAGATCGGGATCACGATACAGATATTCTATTTTCGAGGATGGAGCATGGAAATATCTCGTGACTAATCAGAGAACCATGTCAGTAAAAGGTAGCTCGCAGACGGAGTTGTTACTGATTTGAGCGGGCTTGGGAAGGTAATTCGTATCTCACTACCCCAGAGATACTACATGACAGGATGCACATTCCACTTTCAGACAGAGCGTGGGAACAGATCAAGATCAACAAAGGAACTATATATGTGGAAGGTTTCTCACAGATAGTCACTACCGAGCTCGACCGAGCTTTGGGATATGATCAGTATCTCACCCCTCTAGAGATACTATCCGATGAGATACGTGAACTAATTCCGGACAGAGTACAGTGGAACCAGAGGTGACAGCAGGAATGAAGTGAATATGGAATCGGACTACGAGACAGTAAAGGGAACGTATCAGAAACCAACAGATGTCGCCAGCGCAAACTTGTGAAGGAAATGAAACATCGAGCAACCGAATGGTGAAATGAAGAATGGGTAAAAGGGGTTGATATGAGTCAGACATCGAGCTGGGATAGAGTTCGGGGATCAGAAACCTTGAAGGATTCAATTTCTGATTAGACAGAGTTATCACGGATATTGAGGAATTCAAACCACATTACAGATCGGATGAGCTTATGTGTTTAATTGCTTTAAATAATTGTTAAGTGTTTCTGGTGACCTACGTGCTTTAACTGCCTTTTAATTCGTACTTGCGCTGATTGAATGACTAGTTGATTAGGCTTTATATGATCTCTAGGTGGATAGCGCAGAATTCGATAGCCTCGTTATGCGCTATTAGAAAGTGCTAAGGACAAGGAGTTCTTAGTCGACTAGGAGCGATTCTATTGCGAGTTCGATATGCAGATCTGGTTAGCGTCGACTTTATCAGATCGAACTGGAAGAGGAACACTTCGGAAGCTAGTCGAATTGAGAACAGAAGTGAACATGGACGACAGATTTTCAGGAAACAAAGGAGTCTGTCCACGTACTGAAGACGTATTGAGTTGGACAGGTCAAAATTTTAGAACCGAAGCCAAAGAGAAATTTGGCAGAGAACGGTTCGACGTGATGAGTAGAATCTGAGGACAGATTCTTTTGAAGGAGGGAGTATTGTAACGACCCGCAATCTCCAAGTTCAAGATTAGCGCATTTATCGGAATTCGGACCGTTTACGGTCCCGACGTCTTTCATAATTGCATTTTTCCAACTCTTGCATTTAAATATTTTATAAATCATCGATTTGGTATTTAAAACCCAATGCATTAATTAGAATTTAATTTGCATCGTTTTGCCACTAATTAGGGTCAATTTGGTAAATTTATATTTATGGCTCGTTTAATTTAATGTAGTAATTTAACGATGTACATGGGACTGGGGTTCAATGTAATAATGCATATTTTATCGAGGTTCCAAATATGTTCATCAGATTCTAAATATTATTCATTAAATCATATTTTCAAGAAATTACATTTTTTGACCCAAAACTATTTACACTTTAGCCCAACACGGAATTGACATTTCATAAACTCATGAATTTTAATAAAACAAACCTCAATCTTTGTTAAGCATTTAATTTCGGTCATTTTGACACTAAGTACGCCTAATTCCGAGACTTTGCATTTTTGTCTCATTTTTCGAAAAATATATACAGTAACCTTCCATATTTAGAAACCACACATACACCGACAATCATCGAACGACGAGACATTCTCTCCCAAACACGATTTTTGCAACGTTGTCGGAATTCGACGAATTATATGTCCAGACGACCGTATCGACGAGACGAATCCAACCGTACTATTTTCCCGGCCATCGGAGCAGCGACGACGGCGTAATGGCGGGAGAACCGAACAGCGGCGCAATTCTCCGATCTGGCTTTTCCGGCGACTTTTAGGCGGCGGGCAAGGGTGCTTCTGGACCGATTTTTCGCAAGGAAGCCAACGGTGGTGGTCTCGTGGCTATCCGACCACCGACGGCGGCAGAATCGACGATTTTCAGGCGGCGGTGATGCTTTCCGATCTCAGTTCTCCGGCGACGTCAATGCCTTGGGTTGGTCGGGAATTGAAGCCCATGAAGAGAGGAGCATTTTGGCAGTGGTTTCACTTTAATCGGACCACGGATGGTGAAGTTATGGGGACTTGAAGGGGCGGCGGCGTTGAGTGGCGGCGGGAGTGGTGGTTCCTGGTGGTTCCAGGCGGAGTCATGACGGAAAACTGCTATGGTTGTGACGGGCTCGTCGAGAGGATCATTTTTGTATAAGGGTTCGACTATCGGAGGTGTTTCGACGGAAGTCCGGTGGCGGCGCGGCGGCGCTACAGTTCCAGTCAGATTCCGGCAACGGAGTCTTCATAAAGATTGTTCTCCTCGACGCAACGGTTCTAACGGCGCTGGTATTACTCGATTCCGACTTGTCGTTTGTCTTTTATCATATTTTTCGTATTATTGTGTTAATTGGTACCTTTTGATTGTAGCTTCTAGCTTTTAGCTTTTCGGATTGTTTTGGCATGAATCTTTTGTACTATAACTTGTGTAAATTGTTGATTGTTGATGATATATGCTTGTGTAGTCGAACGGATGGGTTTTGGTTCGATTAGGCTAGAGATAGGATTAATATGAACTTGTTAGCTTTTGAGCTTTTGGGAAAAGCTATAAGTTGTACTTTAATTGTTGTTGATTTAAATGAAATATACATGTTTGATGTTTAATTACAAGCCTAACCCCTGAGTAGTTTATGCTTAAATGTTATCATTAATTAAATGTTAATTATTATTCGTTTATTTAATTATTGCATACATTTGGATAAATTGACTATATTGCCCCTACTCGCTTTCTTATGTTTAAATGTTGAGTGAGTGTCCTTAAGCATGTTTGTATTTTGATAGCCGAGCGTCAGTGTCTGTTTTCTTGTTCGTGTCAGTCATTCATCCTCTAGACCCCGTGTTTTCAAGTGGGATCTCTGAAGGAGAATCATACATGTTGCTTGCTTGCTTTTCCCGTTTGTCGAGCTACAGGTAAGGGTTTTAAATTGTTTTCAACTGGAGTAAGAACATAGTTACTTAGGTTTGCGAAATAAACCACTATCCCGTTTTCTTATTACTTGTTGTATTGCCTTTACTATTTCTCTATCTGCTTAGTCAAACCGTTTTGATAGCAAACCAAAATGTTTTAAATACTTTCAACTAGAGGCAAGGAAAACCCATTTGTTTTAAATGCGAACTTTGGCCTCTCGACCTCGCAATTATAACCTTGTCTCGAATGGCCCATTTGGCCTCCCACACCCCGATTTCCTACTTTCGAATGGCAATTTTGGCCACCCAAACTATCATTGATTTCAAAAGCGGGCCATAGATTGTTTAATAACTTGGGCCCGGAGTATACAGGAGGTGAGCCTGGGGACGTGCGTCTAGGGCAAATCCCGATGTATACTTCTAGCCTATTGACTTGGGTGAGCTAGGAGGTTGGCTAGCCTAAGTTGATGCGAACGGTGGTGCTAATCGCGTCTCCTTAAATTCTGATATGGTGGTGCTAATCGCGTCTCCTTCAATCCTCATATGGTGGTGCTAACAGCGTCTCCTTAAATCCTGTATAGTATTGTTGGTGGTAGAGTACTTGACTATATGCTTGCATGTTTTTCAATTGGGAGTTATAAGGAGAGGGCCCGTTCTCGCCGGGACACATTATTGCATGATTTATTGCATTTATTACTTGTCTAATTGTTTTATGGCTTTCGTTACAAGTCGAAGCACATTCCAGTCTTCTTCAGTTATCATATGTACTTCCCTATATATAAATAAAACCCGGAAGTGTGACTCGTACTTGCTACCCTAAGCCTCCTTTATTATTCAATTAATTAGTTGAATTACGAGCCGTGTTTATTTATCGTTTCTAACTTATTGAATCGTGCCTTTCGAACTTGTAACGGCCTCGTGACTCAACTAATACCCGTTTCAACTTATCGGCTTGACATTACGTGCAAATGTTTTAAAGGATCCGGGTCGTCAACCTTTTGTGTTTTCAAATAAAGCCGAACCCGAATGTTGCTTTGTGTTATAGTTTTACCACTTATATTATTGTATGTATCTTTATCAAAACGAGTAACATTCACCCCTTTTTGGTTTTAAACGATATACGACGAACTGTGATCAATACCTATACTGTATTACCCCCCTTACTGAGTATCCTTTATACTCACCCCTTCTATTTTGGTTCTTGCTTCAGGTAGACAGGTGGCGGTGTCACCTATCTTGTCAGTCGGCAGCAGCAGGTCTACGTCGGCTCTTGTCTCTTGTCTTGTCAGTGTCCCAACAACAGTCGAGTCTTTACTTTATGAATTGGTTTAGCTTATTGTATTTAATATTATGATTTATTTCCGTACTTACGTGCCCCTGATGTGGGATAGATAGTTGAGCCGTGGATGGCCTTAATTGGATATTTACTTGGGAATTGTTTTATGAATTATGTTGCCATGGATGGCTTTTATGGTTAAATTGTTATTTTCTGAAATCGCTTCCGCACTATTCTGATTATTGTTGTTGTTGTTGGGGCGTCGTGATGCTGTTGCCGGAGTTTGATCGAGTGATTGCCGTTCGCCGGGATGGATTTTCGAATAGGGTACCTTTACCTCATTTGGGAGTTCGTCTCGGTGTGGATGTGGTGTCCTTTCTCCTCATACGGAAAGGGGCGCTACAATTCCACCCGAATTTGGCCTGAGGAGGCAATTCTGAATAATTCGTAAAGGTGAGGAGGTAAAAAAAAAAAAAGGTGAGGAATCAATTCTAAAAAATCGTGAAAAGACAGGAGGTTAACTTTTTTTTTCCCAAATTAAAAACTAATTAACACTTTTATTACTATAAAAATTTTTCTATTTATTTATAAAAATAATTAGAAGTAAAAAACTAGAGTGAAAAACTAGGCTTTAGGTGCTTGAACTCCTATTTATTTACAAAAATAATCAGAAGAGTAGAATTGGAGTCAAAAGCATGTGTTTAGGTATTTGATGCTTTTAACTTATTTTTGCTTAAAGTTAGTAAAAATTAAAAGTATTTGAAAATGTAAAATACTGAAAAAGAATCATATTTTATTTTTCGAAACTAATTTTGCTATAGTTTGCAACACTCCCTAAAAAGGCCAAATTGTATTTTTGATCTTGTAACTATTCGAAAGTAGCATTATTAGTCCTAAAAAATTTTATTTTGAAATTTTGGTCCTATAATTTTCAAAATATTGCAATTTTATTCCTGGGTTCGCCGGATTTTCAATTCCTTGCCGGATAATGCAGGACTAAAATTACAATATTTTGAAAATTACAGGACTAAAATCACAAAATAAAAAACCTTATGACTAATAATGCTATTTTCGGATAGTTACAGGATAAAAATGTAATTAGCCCCCTAAAAATATCTCTTGTATATAAAAGTAGACCCAGTTTTGACAAATTTGAGTCCGATTTTAACTAAAGTAAATAAAATTGTTTTCACCTAATGAATTTAGCTAATTAACAAAGAGAAAATATTCTCACTTAAATGTAAATAGTTAGAAACTTTTAAAGTTGTAACTTCATTTTCTGTGGCATAGTGTTAATTTTTCTTTTGTTTTTTTTTTTTTTTTTGGGAGAAGTTAAATTTTTTAGTGTTGTAGTCTAATTCTGGTCCGGCACATAAGCAAGGAATATATAATGAATCTTATGAAATATGTAGTCCATGTTGGATGCAATTCCATATATGAACTCAAATCATTGTCTTATATTAATGTCAACGTGACCTTTGGCGATAATTAAATTAGCTAATTCTTGGAATCTACACCAATTTTATCCTCATGATTGATTGATTGATGATTCAAACTTTTTCCAGTGTATCGATCCATTTTAGTCTATGAGCATATGTTCTTCCAAATTAACCTCATTTTAGTCTATGAGCATATGTTCTTTGGAAGTTTTGTTAGTCTCATACTTTAGATGATTACGGAAATTAATTAATTAAACTTAAACATCATACATAAGTTGATGAGCCATAATCTTGTAATGCCACATATCATAATCCTCTCCACTCGTCTCTTTCCCTTGAGAACCATCAATACATTCTGAAAATGCTAAGTGTTACGCTCGAAAGAAATGTTCGAGGACCGGCCTCTACGAATCATCCTCATAGACATCCGCTTCGCCAGCACCCGCCAAGCTCAGGTCCTCCGACTCGGATATGACCTCGAAGACATTTAGTCTTCGTCTCGATGAGAGCCCCTTCTTACCACGAACCACTCAAATGAAACCACCTTCCCATTACTATAGTGGTCGTGATTCCACAGAGCAGCTTGTCCAATCAAGATAACCTCTCTTAATCAACTACTCCACCCCGAACGTGGCGACATCATTCCAAACCACAATCTAGAAATCCTCTATAAATACTCAGAAACACAACTCTGAGAGGTACGTTCAATTCACTTACTAAAACTCTGCCAAAAATCTCACCTCGAGTGTTCTTATATTCTCTCCCATATAGTTGCCTGATTTAACTCAGTGGAGGGTCAATGCTGGATCCAACTCCAGTTTGATCATAACATTAGAGTGTTTGGCTGTTCTTAGCAGGTCCAGAACCCATTTCTTAATCGATTGTTGCTAATTCAAGTGGATCCTCCTCATCGGATTCGTCCCCATTTTTTAGCAACATCAGTTTGGTGTCGTCTGTGGGAAACCACATAAAACATTTACTTTTTTCTTTATGCTAAGCAATGGCAGCCAGAAATCAACAACCATAAGATGCTCAAATTGACATCCCTCATCAAGATGAGCAAGAAGATTTTGATCTTCTAGAAGAACAACAGAATGGAGGTGTACCCGCTGCACTGCAAGCCTTTCCTCAAGCACCTCGCTGCATCCGTACCGGACTACGCAGGGAAGCCCAACCAGCCGTCCTTCATGCCATTCCCTGTTCAAGCACTAGCGCCACGCTAGTAGATCAAATTGCTGCACTTTAGCAAGCTACTCTCAACAACCCTCTCTTTAACCTCCATAATGAGCACATTAAATGTTCAGAACTAAGGAGATGGTCCTTGACGTAATATCCACGCAAATCCCAATGTACTCCGCTCAAATACTTGGGTCATAAATCCAATGACCCCAGCTTCGAGGAATGCAACCAGGCCAGAAGTTCCACGAAGCGATTCTCGTACAATGAACGAAAGTAATAGCCGTCCAACTTAAAGGGCAGTTCGCACTAATCCTTCTCGTTTTACTTATAAGGGTACCCCCATTGGCGACTGTGTTCGTGAACTTGAGAAGCAGACTCTCAAATTGCAACCCACTCTCAGCAGCTTGAGGAGTGATATAAAGGAAGAAGGAAACCTGAACGACGAGGATTACCTGGCCGAGCGAAGAAGAGAGGGCCATCTACCCCTGGAGCAGATAGATCATGACAAATAGATCACAAGAAGATGCCCTCTCACTGAGAAGGTCCTTTAACTCGAGAAGGCCGGGATAAAGTCCCTACTATGCTCCCACGATACGATAGAACTACCGATCCCGATGAGCATCTTAACTCCCTCGAGCATTTGGCATACTTATACAAGCACCCTAACGATTATTGGTGCAAACTGTTCGTGACCACTCTCGAAGGGATGGCCCAAGACTGATACAAGCGACTCCCCTCTCGCTCAATCAATGGCTACCTCGACATCAAACGAGTATTTTTCCAGTCACTTCAGTCCCCTGAAGTTGATCAAGTAGGCCACCACTAATCTTTTTAACATTCGGCAAAGACATGATGAGTCCCTTCGAGATTATTTCAAGCGATTTGGCACTGAGCTCGCCAAAGTGGAAACTCCTTCAGCGGATTTCCTAAGGCATTCTGTACATAATGGACGTAACAATTCTAAGACAATCCAGGAATGTGCCAATGCCATCATTCGAGAAGAGCCCAGAAATATGATTGAACTCACCACCATTGCTAATTGTTATATGGTGCAGGAAGACAATGCGAAAATGAAATACTCTCACATTTCAGGCAGAAGGAGAAGCTACGAGAGCTCTTCTCGAGACCATCGACGAGAGAAAAAGTGTGAAAAGCGGGGGTTCGAACCCATTCGCCGCCACAAAGGAGGACGTGTTGAGCTCATCAAGAGCAATTTGGAGATACTGGCCATCAAAGGGGCGAGAGCTTTCACTCCCTCGAGACCAATGAAGCGATCTAACAGAATGAGGAACTCTGACAGATACTGTGCCTTCCATCATCAATATGGGCACAAAACTGACGAGTGTCATGCCCTCGAGACGGAGATACAGCGACTGGTCAAATGAGGAATACTTCAGGAGTTTATTAAAAGTTTAGACCAAAATTGCAGAAGAAACAAGCCTCACTCCCCTAATCCTCGAGACAGATCACGGAGCCGGAGGAGAGACAATCGTCCTCGAAAGGACAAACAAAAGCTAGAAGAAAACATACCCCTGACTGTTATTAATGTAATAGTAGGTGGGGCCATGAATAGAGATACAAAAACAGCAAGGATGAAAGTGGAACGCTAGTTCAATCAGGAACCCAAGGGACCAACCATGGAGATTATGCATCTAGAGTCCACCGAAGTTCTTGGATTCACAAATCAAGATTATGATAATGTCGTCATCCGCGCGGATGGTGAAAGTCCTGATTGCCCACTGGTCATTACAGTAGATATTTTCAACACAAGAGTCAAAAGAGTGTTGGTAGACACTGAAAGTTCAGTCAATGTGATGCCTACCTCAACTTTCAAAAAGCTAGGCACTTCGAGCGACTCATGACAGCAATCAAGAGCCCTCTGCTCGGATTCGGTGAACAACCAGTTTATCCACTGGGTCAGATCAACTTAGCAGGTTCATGGGTACTGCTCCGAGGAGACAGACCACTTATTTGACATTTACAGTGGTCGACATTGACCTGCCATATAACGTTATCTTAGGAAGACCAGGCTTATCTAAGTTTTGAGCTATTCAATCTATTTTTCACAAGAAACTCAAGTTCCCTACCTCGTGCGGCGTTGGAGAAGCTTGCTGCAATTTCAAAGAGGCTTGGGAATGTTATATGCTATCCACTAACTTGCCAAAGCTCCCTGCTAAGCTGGACTACCTCGAAGCCACGCAAATTGAAGACGATGAAATGCCTGACATCGACGACATTCCCGATCCTAAAAAGGTGAAGAAAGAAAAGAAAAAGAACTTGGAGCTAAAAGAAACATGAGTCAAAACCAAGCGGGGAATTCACCAACATCGAGCTCGTTCTCGGAGATGATCGAAGAAAATAAAAATTGGCGCACAACTCAAAGGAGCAGACCGTGTTATGATGATCGATTTCTTGGGTAAGAACAGCAACGTCTTCGCTTGGAAGCCATCTGATATTAAAGGAATTGACCCAAGCATGATAGTACATTGATTGAACATGGATCCATCATGTAAGCCCGTCAAGAAGAAGGCCCGGATGTTAGCAAAGGAAAGAAACGAGATCATTGAAGAAGAAGTGAACAGTCTTCTCGACGCTGGTTACATCGAGCCCATTCAATTCCCAGATTGGCTTTGTAATGTAGTGCTCATGCCTAAGCTCAATGGCAAGTGGAGTATGTGCAATGACTTCATAGATCTGAACAAAGTATGCCCCAAAGATCCTTATCCGTTGCCTCGAATTGATCAGCTTGTAGATTCCACAGCCGGATGCGAACTCATGAGCATGATGGACGCATTCCAAGGTTACTATCAGATCTTCATGGCCCCCGAGGACAGAAGCAAGACATCATTTGTGGTGGTCAACAAAGTCTTATTACTTCAAGGTCATGCCTTTTGGCCTAAAAATTACATGTGCCACGTAGTCAACCGAATGTTCGCAACCGAGATTGAGAAGTCCACGGAAGTGTATGTCGATAATATGATCATCAAAAATATCAAAGCAGCAGATCATCTCAAAGATCTCGACAAAATCCTTCGTCATCTTGAGAAAATGCGGAATGAAGCTCAATCCAACCTGTAGCGGGCGCCCCAAATGGGTAACGCACGCCCCGCACCGAGCCCCGACCCGGAACCGAAATAGGATTCGACCCGAATCGAAACCCGGCGAACGGCAAGCATTTACTCAATCACTAGGCGGGGTTTTCGAAAACAACGAAAAGACAGAAGTGCGGAAGCAAAATAAACCAAACATTAAAACATAAATAAATGCACAAGTATTAAAGCCCACCAAGGCTAACGAAATTCAATTACATAATTAATAAACGGGTTTGATACAATATCCCGAATACAACCTAAATAATAATTCCTAATATCATGAATCTTAATTAATATCTAAACGGGGAAAAGAGATATACATGAGCGAAATAAATACAACTTAACGACAACGACTACGACGACGACAAATCCCGCCTAGTAACCTGAAACCAATATAAGGGTGAAAACAGAGGGGGTTAGTCAAACGACTAAGTGAGGAGGGAATAATAATGTATATAATATAACGGAAAATAAATCACCAATTTTATAATTAAAAGAAATCAACATAAAAGAAAGGTTTTCGTAATCGGGTGGTGATTTAACATAAAACATAACTTATCATATGACTCGGCGAGTCGAGCCCTTAACTCCAATTTCCAAAACATAAAACCGGAAACCTCCCTTATTCCTCCAATGTAGCCGGACTGCAAACACGAACTACTCATAACATAAGGTAATAACTCAGGTACTCAAAGGGCTGCCACTCCGGCCTCACCCCGAGCTCCCAAATGGAGGAAACCATAGGATTTACGCCGTAGACCCGACGTCTACCGACTTCGTCCTATCGCTCTTACTCCAGGCCCAAACAAACATGCATACATTTTCAAATCATTTTGGGTTGGCCAAAAGACCATTCGAGACATGTCATATGCGAGGCCGAAGGCCAAAGTTCGCCTTAGAAAACAAAAGGTTTTACATGTCTCTTTCGTAAACATTTCAAAGACTATACGTAGTACTTTTTCATATCAAATCATTTTCGATAAATCACATAAACATAATAATCATAAATATCTATTAAGTATATATATAAACGGTGTGAAAACAAAACATAAACGTGGCTTATATCGGGAGAGAGGCTTATTTATATACATACATAGTAATACTGGAATCAGAAAAGGAAAGCCTCACCTGGCGGCTATGCAAAATAAGAGCAAAAAGCAAGAACCGGTGCTACTCCACAGGAGTATCGCCTGCAAGAATACCAGGACACAACCAAATAAGACTAAAGACGACGCACGACTGATACGAGAATATTAAAACACATAGGAGCACGTTATACAATTAAATCAAGCACTTAAGTTCAAATTATCAAAAGAAAACAGAGTAATTCTCAAATTTAAAAATGCAAATCAAGTCCAAATGCAACAAAACTTTACGGACATGCTTTAATTATCATAAAGGAGTATGCATTCGAATTTCGGGAAAATCGGACTTCACATGCAAAAGATAGAAAATTTAACGAAAACTTAAAACGCACTATTCATATACCCGAACATGTTGTAAATTCATAAATCATGCAATTCATATCTATTTCATATATATCGAATACACGAGCGAAGAAAGAATTCGGAAAAGACAAGTCTCGGAGGGACCCATAGTGCAAAATGTGCCCTGACTTACAAAAGGTCAGGGCACTATTCGACCAGGCCACACGGCCTTGTGCACGGCCGTGTGCCGAGGCCGTGCACAATCGGACGAACACGCACGGCCTCATGCACACGGCCTCAAGGCCGTGTGCATCAGCCCGTGTCCAATGCACACACACGCACGGCTTCATGCATACGGCCTCAAGGCTGTGTGCACCAGCCCGTGTGCGACCAGATTGAGCAGAAACATACAGAAGATCAAAAACATACGCGAAATTAAATCCTAATCCAACCTTTAATCACTAAAACATGCAAATCATACTCTAATTTTCACATATAATAATCCACAACATATAATCTACATATAGAAACGATAAACACGAAAGTCCATCCACAAATCCTATACAAATCACATAAAACCTAATGATGTCAACTATTCACAAAAACGAGAAAAACGAAGTATAGAAGACATTAAACGAGAGAATCGTTAGAAGCTTACTCGTTGAAAAGATCGCGAGGAATTCGTAGACGTAAACTATTCAAAAATCGGTCGGGAAACGAAGTCGGGACGATCGATTGAACTTCCTTCATTCTCTTTCTCTTTTTCCTTCTCTTTTCTTTTCTCTCCTTTCTTGCTGAAGTTTGAACGAGAGTGTGAGGTGAGAGAGATTGACTTAGTCAATTAAGTTGACTAGGTTTAACATCGAAGGGGTAAAATCGTAATTTCGCAAAATATGTTTGAAAACTCACGTTGTCCAAATAATACGTAATTATAGTCAAAATTCACATAATTAAACGCACATTGACAATTCGTGATTTAAATATAAAATTCACTCATTTACGAAATTATCCTAAAATCTTAGAATAAATATCAAATTAAAATAATATTTTGCGAAATTACTCGATTCAAATATACCGAATTATAAATCAGATTTTCGGGTCGTTACACAACCAAGTGTACTTTTGGTGTCGAATGAGGAAATTTCCTTGGATATGTGGAAAGCCAAAGGGGAATCGAGGCCAACCCAAAAAAGATCGAGGCCATCCAAGCCCTCAAAAAACCTGATTCTGTTCGAAAGGTGCAAGTCCTTTTAGGACGTATCATCTCTCTTAACAGGTTTATATCTCAATCGGCGGACAGGAACCTTCCATTCTTCAAGATCTTAAGAAACGCCTAGAATTTTAGATGGTCAACAAAGTGCGAAGAAGCCTTAGCTCGCCTTAAAGCTTACTTGGCCTCAGCCTCACTTCTCGCAAAGTCAAAACCAGAGCAAACACTATATGCCTACCTTTCCATCTCGAATGAAGCCATCAGCTCGGTGGTGGTAGTAATCAGAATAAGAAAATACCTGCCAGTGTATTATCTCAGCAAAATACTTTAGAGAGCAAAGAAGAATTACTTGGAGATCAAGAAATTTGCATTGGCCTTAGTCCACGCATCGAGAAAGCTGAAGCTGTACTTCCAATCTCATTCAATTGTGGTACTCATGGATCAACCTTTAAAGCAGGTGTTGACAAAGCCAGATGTTTCTGGAAGGCTAGTGAAATGGGCGATTGAACTTGGTCAGTTCGATATAAACTATCAGCCTAGAGCAGCTCAGCAAGCTCAAGTCTTAGCTAACTTTCTGATCGAATAGGGAGACTTGACACATCATGAAGATACGTCCGAAATTCCGCAACCCTGGCACTACATGTTGACGGATCGTCATCAAATCAAGGAGGGGGAGGTGGAATTTCTGTAAGAAGAGAAGAAGGAGAGGAACTAACTATGTTGTTAGCCTCAAATGGATGCCAACAAATGAAGCTCTCTTAGCTGGACTAGTCATTGCCTTGAAGAGAGGAATAAAACACCTAAGAGCATTCACAGATTCCTAGTTCGTGGCAAGTCAAATAGATGCATCCTACGAAGAGAACGAAGGAACCATGGTAAAGTATCTGGCCAACGCAAAAGAGCTTATCGCAAAGTTTCAGACTTTCAGCCTAAGCCAGATTCCTCGAGATGAAAATCAACGAGTAGATGCCTTATCAAAATTTTCCAAGAATTCGGAAGGTACAAAAGATCATTCAACTTCTTTTCTAACCTTGACTGCTCCCACAATTTCTTCAGGTCAAACATGAGTTTGCTCCTTAGACCCTGTTGAACCGTGCTGGTTAGATAACTTAGTGGTGTACGTTCAAGACGGATCCTTGCCATCCAACCATGTCTTCGCCCGACAAATAAGATACAAAGCAGCTCGCTACACCCTTGACGTTAAAGGATGCCTCTTTCGTCGATCTGACTATGGTCCTACCTTGAGATGTTTTATGCCTTCCCAGGCTAAAGATGTGATGACTCACATTCATAGCGGAGCTCGAGACAGTACTTGCGGACTTCATGCAGCAGGAAGAAATCTCCACAAAAAGATCATTCGAGTAGGATATTATTGGCCAACCATGCAAGCAGACTACATAGATTTTGCGAAAAAGTGTCGTTAGAGTCAGAAATTTGCAAACGTCACTCGACAACCCGCTACAGAAATGGTATGTTTGGACATCACTTGGCCCTTTGATCAATGGGGAATTGACATTGTGGGACCTTTTCCAAAAGCCAAGTACCAGAATCTCTATGTTATTGTTGCAGTTGATTACTTCACAAAATGGGTCAAAGCCGAAGCAGTGGGGCGAATCAATGATGATGTAGTACATAACTTCATTTGAAAGAACATCATATGCTGCTTTAGAACTCCTCGACTTCTCATTTCGAACAATGTCCTTCAATTCATCAGCAACAAAATAACTGAATGGTGCAAGCAGTATGGCATCGAGTAGTGCTTGACCTCGGTGGGAAAATCGCAATCGAATGGGCAAGCCAAAGTTACCAACATGACTTTGATGAGGAATTTAAAAACTTCACTTGATGGCAAGAAGGAAGAATAGGCTGAGCAACTTCCACGAGTTCTTTAGGCATATAGAACCTCCCCTCGAACATGAACAAATAAAAGTCGATATTCGTTGGTATATGGATCTAAGGCGGTGCTCCCAATTGAAATCTTCCACGAAACCCTTTGCTTTGCACATATCGAGCCACTCGACAACGACGACAATCGTTGCCTTGAGCTGGACACACTTGAATAAAAACGCAACAAGACATGGCGTCGAATGAAACACTACTAAACTATAATGGCAAGGCAGTACAACAACAGGGTCAAGCTCATATGATTCAAGATTGGTGATCTGGTCCTTAAAAAGGTGGAAGTGTCCAAACATGTTGGCAAACTCGACGCCAACTGGGAAGGTCCATATCAAGTGGTTGAAACAATAACCATGAATGCTTATAGATTGGTAGACACTGAGGGAAAATAGCTGCCAAGACCTTGGAATGCAAAGAACCTCAAGAAGTACTTCGCCTAAAGTGACTCATTCATCATGTTCTACTATCTTACAAGTTATCTGTTTTTAGTTTCAATCAAAAGTCGCCAATGAGTCCTCACACTCGGCGCTAATGCTAATCAAAAGTCGCCAACGAGTTCTCATACTCGGCGCAAGTTGTTATCAGGAAAGACATCAATGAGTTTTACACTCGACGCAAACATCAATGAAAGCTTTTGTTTTGTCTCAATCGCTTCGCTCTTACAATGCTTTCGCGTTATACAAGTCCCGAAGTTAATTAAGTTCTTAGATTATTTCCAAGTAATGGGGTCGAGAACCCCACTTCAAGGGGGCAGGGGGTAGAGTACTATAAACATTTGAACAAAATAGAACCTTAAAAAATACAACTTCTGAGCTCAAACATAACTCAACAAACGCATTACAAGATCATTCGCAAGTAATTTCGACAAGAATAATAAAATGCTGATATTTAATAAAAGAAAGTGCAAGTACCATTAAAAAATTCAGAAACGATACTTCGACTTACATGCTACTCTCGAAGAATCTAAATTTGGATTTTGACAGCAGGAATAATCTTTCCTCCTCGATTACAACAAACTCGAGGGCAACACTTGACAAAAAATAAAACTAAAACTAGCAGGCTGCTTATCGGCTCAAAATCACTTCTCTTGCTGCTCAGCAGCAGCAAACAACTCCTCTTGAGTTGGAACTACAACTTAGCCTTCAGCCTGGCCATCTACATTTGCGGGCCCCTGGTTAACTTGCTCACCAGTGCTCGCCACTTCCTCAACTTGAGGCTCTTCAACAGCCTTCTCCACCATTCCCTTAGTTCTCGACTCCTCAGCAGCCTTTTCTATAACAGTCGAGGTAGGGTAATTTACTGGGGGATTTACCTCAATACTTCCCACTTCAACCATATAAGCAAATATGGCTTCGTTCTGCTCCTCCTCGTCACTACTCCCTGATTCCTCCTCGGCGAGGTGCTCCATCTCTTCTGCTACTTGACTTAGGTAAAAGAGAACTCCTTATTAGAAAAGTTTGGAGCAGTAGCTTCCTCTTTGTCTAGGGGGCCTAAATCTTTTCCCAAGTATATGGCCATCCCACTGATATCTACCTCCTCCTTCACTGCTCCAAGGAAGCGGAGCTGAGCAATGGCTTTGTCACAAGCAGCCTGAACCTGAGGAAAAGCCCTCATTGTATTGAGATGGTTAAAGAAAGGGCTGCCGAGGAACATTCTGATGGCATCATCCTTATACTGCTTCTTCATTCCAGGAAGAGCCACCTGCCACCTTTTCTTTTCTTTCGTCACACCCGTGTTGAGAGATGCCTCCTTCTCATATGTGATCGACGTGTTCAAGGTGGCGAGCTCATCGTCCTTATGCTTCACCAGCTTCTGATACTTGGCTATCTGAGAGTTGAGATATTCAATCATTTTCTTCGCATTGGCCAAGTCATTAGAAAGCTTAGCTTAGCTGGTTTCAGAGCACTTTAACAATTGGGCCTTCTCTTTCTCGAGACTCTTCACAACTGCATCCTTCTTCTTTAGCTCGTCGGACAAGCTAGCCACAGACGCCTTCATCACGTCCAACTCCTCTGCACTCACGGTCTTCGAGGACAAAAAAAATCTCTTATACTTGTCCTTCGAAAGTTTATAATTCCAAAGTTGGCGCATTGAAGACTCTAATCGAGAGGGGAAATCCTACAAACCAGTAAAAGAAGAGAGGTCAGAAAATTTTCTATAAATTAATTCAAGGAAATAAGGGTTTGCAGAGCCTACTTACCCCAATGAGCATCTTACGCATGTCACTGTACATGGTATAAGATGATTTAGTCCAGAGATACTTATGATCTCGGCTGAACTAAGGGCCCATCCACAGATCCTTCATCACCTGGTTGTGCGTAGTGTAAGAATACTCAGGGCCGAGGCTCACTCGATCACCATCAGTGCCTTTCAGCTTCTTGTCATTAGGCATGTTGAAGTGGACGATCCTTTCCTCATCATCCGAATTAGAAACGTCGAAACTTGAGCCCTCACCAGGAGTAGTGTGATCAGGGTCCACCCTGGCCTCGTGGGCAAGATGGGCAGCAGAACGAATGAATCGAATCTTAGACCGTGAAGGTTGTGGGGTGACAGATTTTCCGTTCTCCTCATAACTGGCTCTCTTCAGATTTGAGCCCATCTCTCCTCGTCGATTCTTCTTCAATGGAGGCGCATCTTTATCTCCCATGCCTCGAGTCTTCTCGGATAGTTGTGATGTCGACCTGTCATCCACCTTACGTTTCTTAAGTTTCCCATCTTTCTAAGATTTCTTCTTCATCACCTTTTCCTTCTTACTCGAGGCAGAAACAAGATCCTCCATGCTGAGGTCGAGGACGGGATCATCTAAGTCAATAGGGGTCTCCTCACCCCCAAGATCATTCGAACTCACCCTCTTCAGAAGAGAGCCCTTAGGCAGCCGAGAAGTAGATTGATGTTGTTGCTGCTGTGGATGTATTTGATGTTGTTGTTGTTGTTGTTGTTGTTGTTGTTGTTGTTATTGTTGTTGTTGTGGTTGTTCTTGCTGCTGCGAACTCGATGAGGATCCTCCCTCCTATCCATTGGTGCCCTTGTTCGCGGAGCCCTTCTTCTAAGAGGGCTTCCTTGAGGAAGTCTTCGTTGACAAAGCCATGTCTTTCAAAGCCATGTCTTTCAAAGCTTGAGCAGACGACATCAGAACTCTATTATCTACAGGAAGAAAACAAAGAGTTAGCCGCAATAAAAGTAGGATTAGTATCACTCACATACGCCACTCTCTCTCGACGAGTCCAACTAGATTGAACTCCTTGAGACTCGCACGATTCCCCATCACTATGTAGAAGAATTGCTTCTTCCGGATCTCTGCCCAAGAGCCCGGTGTTGGGATTTATCCCGGGTGCAGCGGAAGTAAGGAATTTCAAAAATTTTGTCCCGGGGCCTTAATAGAATTAACATGAATCTTCATCCAATGAACTCAAAAACTTTGAAACATTTATATATCTTGAATATGCATACTTTTACGTACTCCTTTTGTAGTCGTTAAGGTATGAAAGCTTTCCAAAGCTTAAATCCACTCCTTGATCACGCAGGCTTCTCGATTCCACTAAGGCTTCAATCTTTGACCAAAATCCTCTGAGGTTGATCCACCTCTTCTCGCAGACAAACTCTGAATCTCTTAAATACTGCTAGAGATTTAAGACCAGTTTTATCTATTGTAGGATAAGAGAATCAAGAAGGGAATAGCCCAAAAACTTGTCTCATGAAACTACAGAATTGTGTTATGTAGTTCACGTGAACTGTGTGAAGAGAGAGAGAGATAGAGAGAGAGAGGCGCAAAAAGGGAGAGAGAGATTAGAGTTAGGAAAAATCCAACTCTTGGAATTCTATTACGTAAGATCTCTTTTTGAATAGACTTGAGTGCAGGGTTATTAATAACCCTGCATTGGCCGAAAATTACAGTCCTAGATGGGTTGGGATTTTCGGCCATTGCTGCTATACGGCCTAGAAGTCTAGGGGCTTTTCAAGGCCCTTTCAATTTAATACCAAATTAAATATTTTGGGCCCAATTTAATTAATCCGGATTAATTAAGCAAGTATAATTTATTATTAATTTAATTTATTCTAAATAAATTCATAGCCCATCATTAATCAACTTCGGCTAAAATTAATTCCAAATTAATTCTCTAGTCCAATAAGCTCAATTAACATTTAATTGCTACATATTTTTCCTTATATTAATTGCACTTGATTTATTCTAAATAAATTATAAGTTTCTCAATTAATCATTTTGACTTGAATTAATACCAATTAACTCTCAAGTCTGAAACTTTCAATCAACACTTTAATTGATAAAGCTCTTGTTGGGATTCACGCACCCCCGGGTGTAGCAGAAGTAATAGATTTCAAAAATTTTGTCTCGGGGAATTACAGTGAATCTTCTTCCAATGAATTCGTAACTTCGAAATGTTTATATATCTAGAGAGATGTTCACCTTTACGCACTCCTTTTGTAGTCGTTAAGGATAGAAAACCTTCCAAAGCTTTAGGCCACTCCTCAAACAGTGCAGGCTTCTCGATTCCACCAAGGTCCGATCTTTAAACGAAACCCTCTGAGGTTGATCAACGGCTTCACGCAGATGAACTCTGAATCACTTAGAACTTGCTAGAGTTTTAAGACCAAATTTTATCTAATGTTAAAACAAAAGAATCAAGAAGAGAAAAGCCAAAACTTGTTCACATGAAACTGCAGAATCAGTTTCTGTAGTTCACATGAACTATTGGAAGGGAGAGAAAGAGAGGCACAAGAGAGGAGAGAGAGATTAGGGTTAGGAAAAATCTTATTTTTCTTCTTCTCTGCTTTTTACGTAAAATTTGTGTTCTCTTCTATTCTGAATAGACTTGAGTGTAGGGTTATTAATACCCATTGCTGCTATTGGGCCTGGCAGTCTTGGGCATTTTCAAGGCCCTTTAAATTTAATACCAGATTAAATATTTCAGGCCTAATTTAATTAATCATAATTAATTAAGCAAGTCCAATATATCATAAAGTGGGCTTTAATTTATTTCAAATAACTTACAAGCCCATCATTAATCATCTTGGGCTAAAATTAATTTCAAATTAATTCTCTAGTCCAATGAGCCCAATTAACATTTAATTGCTACAGATTTTCCCTCTATTAATTGTACTTGATTTATTCCAAATAAATCATAAGTAACTCAATTAATTAATTTGACTTGAATTAACATCAATTAAGTCTCAAGTCAAAACATTCAATTATACTCTAATTGAATTGCGTTTCCCTTTAATACTATTAATTCTCAATTACTCTAAACTTGAATTAATCTAATTTATTTCTCAAGTCTAACTTAGGCAATATGTTATCAAATAACATGTCTCTTGTATTTAATCATATTAAATACTTTGTTAATTACCTTTAATTAACTATTATATGTTAGTTCCATGTAACTAACTTATTTGTCTCTTTTGTTAATGAATTAATTCCAATTAATTCATTTGCCATTCTAATTGACTGTTATCAAACTCTTATAGATAAAGTAGTTCGTCCTTGGAAGTCATTGTGTGACCCCTCAGGTTCACCAACAGGACAGTAGTAGGAATACATTCTTAATGTCATAATTGTGACTTTAATTAAACTCATTTAATTAAAGACTATTTGTGAATCAACTCATTAACTTCACAAATACATTTCTACAAACCGTGGATGACGTCTAGCAACATGTCCATGGCCACCCATCCATCGACGAAGTGGTATGAACCTTTCAGCCTCATGCTCTATTGTGAAACCCTCATAATCTCTAAGACACTATATGAGTCTTACCCCATTTAGGCATTTCCGGCGGAATCCTCAGTGAAAATCTCTATTAAGCACCCTCATATGCATGGTAGTGTCAAAACACTAATGTCATGAAATTGGACACACTTTCATAAAGCTATGTCATATGAGCAAGTCTAATCGACGTCCCCTATGCCTTTTAAACTCTTCGTCTTGGAGCATTTTAGATCACACCATTGGGTACTTATTTCATGGCCCCCCATCAAATGGTAAAACCAAGTTCCTTAGCTTACTATGATCTTGGGGTTTCATCCATGCACAAGAACAAACAATATGCAACCATTTATAAATGTAATATAATGAATTTGGCCAAAGTAGAATTAGACGACTACTAACGTCTTTCTATTATGGATTACTAGATTGTTCTACTCTAGAGTTTTAGAGGAAATGCCTCAAGTAGTTCGGCTTTCCAGGGCACAACTCTAAAAGCTCTCTCCTACATAAATTAAGTAGTCTCAAATTTATTTCAACATAAATTTCGAGACTCACTCTTAATTATTTTAGACTTGAATTAATTCCCAATTAATTCCCAAATCTAATTTAGGCAACATGTTATCATGGGCCGAAAACCTAGCCCAATTTGGAATGGAATTTTCGGCCTAGTTAAATAACCCTACACTGAAGTCTAATTAACAAGGTGAATTCATTCCATGAATTGAATTTTTCCTAACCCTATTCTCTCTCTCTTTTTTCACGCTACTTTCTCTCTGCAGAACAACAGTTCACGTGAACTGCAGAAATCAATTGTAACGACCCGAAAATTCCATAATTAATTCTTGGAATAATTATTCGACATTTAGTTGAATTTTATATGAAAAGATTTAACTTTGTTAGTTAATCTTAATTTATTATAATTATTTCAATATCTGTAACCTTTTACAATTACATTTTCTACCCTCGAATTATTCTAATCTATATAAACAAACCTACAATCTTCTAAAATACCCTTGCACTACCTTGAACACACCCACACTATCTTGAACACACTCACACCCTCTTGAACACACCTCTTGCACCCTCTTGGTTACATATTCAATCGAGAGTGAGAGAGAGAGAGAGAGAGAGAAGAGAAGGAGAAAAGAGAGAAGAGAAGGAGAAGAAAAGAAATTCCATTCCGAATCCGTTGCTCGACCAATTTAAATTCCGAGACCAGATTTACGATCCTCATTCGATTCTTTATCGGTAACCTTCTTTCTCCAATTCGTTTCATCCATTAAATCTTTCAATTTTTATAGTTTTTAAATTGAATAAATATTTGATGAATTTCTTGATTCGTAGGTTATAGTTTATCATTTTTAGCGTAGTTCGGATCAAATGATAGATATTAATGTGTGCAATGCATGAGTGTGAATTTTTCATGTTAATTTTAGTCTTAGAATTCCCCATATTTGATTTTTGCATGAAACTCTCGAGAAAACCTTATAAATCGTGTTTCTGCACCTGTGTGTTGGAACCACACGGTCCAACGCACGGTCTTGCTCAAGACCGTGCGAAAGACAGTGTGCAGCCTTTAACCTTGCACCGGCTTGCGCACGCCGGTGCAACAGGCCGTGTGCCCTTGATACAGCCAGCACGATCTTGGTTGCGTGCTCAAGACCGTGCACAAGGCCGTGCGTTAGCCCGTGCGAATGCCTTAGCCAATTTTCCAGCCTTTTTCATTAGTTGCTCTCGGTAATGGGGTCAAATGATCAAAAATAAAAGTTGACTTTCTGCATACGACCCCCTAAAATCGAGCCGTTTTCACCTATAGCTTCCTTATGATTCAAGGATGAATATTTGGTCAAGTTTTCAAAATTCCGATCTCGTTCGGACCTTGAATCGAGCCATTTTCGTTTAGGGTTTTTTTTCCCAATTTTTGAATGTTGTCCGAAAAATCCAAAAATCGCATGAGTGCTCCTTTATAATATTATGTGCATGAATATGCAATTAGAATTTCAATTGAGCATGTTTATCATTGTTAATTTCGTATTTTTTAGTTTAATTGATTTAATTGTATTTTAATTGTATATTCATTTGATACATGTTGTTTATTGGTTTTGATTTCAATATAGTCTTTGTGAGTCGTTGTCGTGTCTTGTCTTATGTGGTTTTGTCGTCTGTTAGTTTCAGGCTGTCTTGTCAGGACATAGCTTGGAGTGTCTTGTCGTTCCGTGTTCCCAGGTGAGGGTTTTAAAATATTTCAAACGGAGTAAGAATTCTTTTTATTTATTGTGAACTCCCCTTATGTGCTCATATTACTTTGTTTTCCTTTCTCGTATAATTATTAGATATTTAATCTATATTTTAAGGTTGATCTCAAATGTCTTAATATTAAATTGTACTTATGAGTATCCCTAAATCATTTTATTTTCATAAGGCAAGTAAAATTATTTATTTTAAGCGTGACGGTTTGACTTAGGATTTATACCCTTCGTCGTCACTCAAACTTGCCCAAATTTAATTTATATATGTTTTCAAGGCGAGCAAATTCGTGACATTTCAAAATTGGGCCCGGGAAAGTATCCGGAGGTTATACCTGGGGACGAGCGTCTAGGGGTAATCCGAGGTGCTTCTCCCAAAAATAAGCGTCAATCGTGGCCCGTCAGGAGTTGATAGCCACGGTTGGGAGTGATGGTGGGCGTTGCATTCGTTGCACGTTTTCGTAAAATTCACAGTCGCCAGAAGTAGCGATTCGGGGTCAGACACCGGTGATGGAGTTACCAGAACTTGAGGGGGTTATAAGGAGGAACAGGCCCATTTCTCGCTAATTGCGTGCATGTTACTACTTTAATTATTTATTATCATTATTTAATGTCATGTATGCAAGTCGAAGCACGATCCGGATTTTCTTCAATTATGCAAATGTATTTTCCTATATATATAATTAAAACCCGGACACGTGGCTCGTACTTGTTCCCTCTTGACCTTCACTGAGTGTTTTTACTCACCCCTCTATTTTAATTCTTACTTCAGGTCAACAGGTGGCGTTGTCACCTATCATGTCAGTCGGCAGCAGCAGGTCTAGGTTGGCTCGTGTGTCTTGTCTTGTCAGTGTCCCAACAACAGTCGTGTCCTTGTTATGAATTTATTTAATTATGTATTTTGGATTATGATATATATTATGCACTTACGTGCCCCTGACGTGGGATAGATTGGACTGGCCATGAATGGCATTTTATATTATGACTGAGAATGATGTATGAATTACGTGGCCATGGATGGCTTATATGATTATTTTTATAATTGTTTATCTTCCGCAACTCTGATTTATTTAATTATTTATTGCTGTTGTTGTTGGGCTGTCATTTGCTGTTGCTAGTTTTGCTTGATTGACTGCCGTTCACCTGGATGGATTTTTAAATGGGGTACTTATACCTCGTTTGAGGGTTTGTCTCGGTGCGGATGTCGTGTCCTTTCTCCGGCCAAGGAAAGGGGCGCTACATCAATTCTGCAGTTTTCACGTGAACTTGCCTTTCAATTCTTCTCTCGATTCTCTTATTTTTATATTAGAAAAATACTGATCTTAAATCTCTAGAAGGATGTAAGAGATTCAGAGTTCGTTTGTGAGAAGCCGTGGAGCAACCTCAGAGGGTTTTGGTTAATGATCGAAGCCTTGGTGGAATCGAGAAGCCTGCCTGATCAAGGAGTAGATCAATGCTTTGGAAAGCTTTCATACCTTAACGACTACAAAAGGAGTGTGTAAAGGTGTGCAATATTCTAGATATATAAATGTTTCAAAGTCTTGAATTCATTGGACGAAGATCCATGTTAATTCGATTAAGGCCCCGGGACTAAAATTTTTTAAATTCCATACTTCCGCTGCGCCCGGGGAAAGCGTGAATCCCAACAGTGGTATTAGAGCCATGCTTTTATCATGTTTATATATATACTTCTACCCTTTTATTTGGATTAAGTTGGTGTTACATGCGTTTTGGTGTTTATGTGCATATATCATGAAGTTGTTGGGAGTTTTGATAAATTGAAAGGAATATCTTGAATATAGTTTTATCAAAGAGGAATCTGGAAATTTGAAGATACATATTTTCAAAATATTATTGTATTTTTTAAATACATGAAAAATGAATTTTGGTTGGTCAAAAACGAATTTTGGTGTTGAGTTGTGTTGCTGAAAATTGTGTTGCAGTAGTTGAGTCCGGCGACGTTTAGGAAAATGAGTCGGAAACCCATCCTACTGATCTTGGATGACTTTAATATCTTCTGAGAAAATGTTCTAGACACATTTAACTTGACTCTAGGCTTTTGAATTGGTTCAAAACCTTTATTTTTCGATTTTATATAGATTTTTGAAGTCTGTACTTTAAATTCATTTATGAAACAGGGGCCGTCGCAGTGTACAACACTACAACAAAGCTACAGCACTACAGCATCACTGCAATTCCTCAACATCTCCACCCATCCTCATCAACACTGCCCTTCACCAATCCATAGCTAGCACTAGCCTACATCATCAGATAGACCATAAAGCAACAACAGAATAGGTTCCCAGCTAAAACCACCCAAAAACAGCAACCACAACAGCAAAACTTGAACCAAGTAAAATGAGCAAGCATCCCTTACCTCTGAGGCTCTACAATATATAAAGAGGGGTAAGTATATAGATCACTCATTTTTTTAAACTCATCCTCTCCGGCACGTAATGATCTTACACTCATCCTCACCAAACTCCATAGCAGCTCATCTAAGTCTGTGGCTTCTAAAAATTTAGTGAGAGGGTAAGTGTATAGATCGCTCTTTTTTTAAACTCATCCTCTCCGCCACGTAATGATCTCACACTTGTAGCGCCCCTCTCCGTAGGAGGACGAAGAAGGCCACATCCGCACCAAAATGAATTCCCGAGCATGACAGGGTGCCCTACTCAAAAACTCATTTCAGCGAACAGCAAGACACTCAATCAAAACTCCGGCAACAACAATACGATGCCCAATAACAACAACAATAATCAAAGAAATGCGGAAGCGAATAATCACAAATAGAAGTTCAATTCATAAAAGCCATCCACGGCAACATAATTCATAAAACAATCTAAAATAATTATCCAATTAATGCCGCCCATGGCTCAACTAACTATCCCACATCGGGGTCACGTAAGTACAGAAAGTAAATAAATTAAATCATAATGTTAAATACAACAATTCCAAATTAAATCAGAGGGTAAAGACACGACTGTTGCTGGGACACTGACAAGACAATAAACAAGAGCCAACCTAGACCTGCTGCTGCCGATTGACCAGATAGGTGACACCGCCACCTGTCTACTTGAAGCAAGAACCAAAAGTAGAAGGGGTGAGTATAAAGGATACTCAGTAAGGGGGAAATATACAATATAAGTATTGATCGTGGTTCGCCGTTTATCATTTAAAACCAAAAGTAGTGAATGTTGCTCATTTAAATAAAAGGTACCAATAATAATATAAGTTGTAAAACTATAATACAAGGCAACACTCGGGTTCGGCTCACTTTGAAAACACAAAAGGCTGACGAACCAGATGCATTTAAAATCATTTGCACATAATGTCAAGATGATAGTTTAATGAGGGCTTAGTCGATTCACAATCCATCGAGTGGTAGAAATGTACAACTATCAATAATACATGAATAAGAAATGAATGACGGGATTGTGCTTCAACTAAGTAACAGAAACAGTAAATCAATTAGACAAGTAAATGATGCAATAAGTCATGCAATAATATGTCTCGGCGAGAACCGGCCCTCACCTTATAACTCCCAATAATGACAATCATCAAATCAATTTCTCCACACCAAAAGTCAATCATAACATAATTTATGGAAACGAGTGGTGCCCCAAAACGCTATCGTACACAATTTAAGGAAACGCTCAAGACGCTACCGTCGCATTAACTTAGACTTGCCAAACCTCCCGACCGGCCTAAGTTAACACCTAGAGTACACATTAGGATTTTCCCTAGACGCTAGTCTCCAGGCTCACCTCCTGTACAACTCCTGGGCCCAAAGTCACGATCTAGTCCATGGCTCGCTTAGAAAACAAGAATAGTTTAGAAAACAAGAATAGTTTCGATGGCAAGTAATAAGAAAGGAGGGATAATAAGTTATTTCGCAAACCTATATAACTATGTCCTTGCCCCAGTTGAAAGCCTTTTAAACCCTTACCTGGCTCGGCAAATGGGAAAAGCAAGCAAGCAACATATATGATTCTCCCCCAGAGATCCCACTTGAAAACACGGGGCCTAGAGGATGAATGACTAACACAAACAAAGAAGCAGATAGACGCTCGGCTACCAAAACGCAACATGCTTAGAGATGAAAATACAACATTTAAGCACAAAAAGACAAGTAGGGGCAAATTAGTCATTTAACATGTAAAACGTGGAATAAACGAATAACAAATAGCATTTGATTAAACATAAACATTTAAGCATAAGCTACTCACGGGGTATGATCGTAATTATACAATAATCATGCATAATCCATTTAAATCAAACCACTTGAATTACAACTTCACAACTTAACAGATTTTTCCAAAAGCTCAAAAGCTACAATCTAACATTCACTCATAATCCAAGTTTAATCGAACCTAAATCTCATCAATTCAACTATACAATCATACATCGACAATATTCATCAATTTACAATCATGCTACAAGCTAAGGTACAAGCAAATTCAGCTTAATTGATTCAAAAAGCTAAAAGCTAGTGCGAAAGTTGACATATATGCATAATCATACAAAAATGGCCATAAAAAGACAAACTGTAAATTGGATTGAGATAATACCAGATCCGTTATAACCGTTGCGTCGAGATGATGAATCTGTCCAAAGACATCATCGCCGGATTACCGCCGGAACAGTGTCAAAATCACCAGAAACCGTCTCCCACCACCAGACCGCCGCCAACGTAGTCGGACCCTTATACTGAAACGTTCCTCTCATATAGCCCATCACTTCCCTCAAGCCCTGTAACGCCCCAAATTGAGAGCCACACGGCCAAGAGACACACACCCTAAGGCCGGCCGTGTGTAGCGGATTTCCGTCTCACATCGGAAATTCAAATATAATTCGAAGGGTTTATAAGTTAGAACTCAAGTACAACCAATATGGATTAATCCCTTTTGGCAAGTGCTTCTTAAAAAGCCAAACTTTAGGGTTATGCACAGTGGATTCGAAGCTTATACCCGCGCGTCCAATGGGCGCCATCGTGAGGGTTCTCCTCTCCGCGCCTGGGGGTCGTGGCAAGCCCCTTTCTCGATCCAGTCACTCACCGGAGTTTAATTTCAGTTTGAAGCTCCAATGAACCCTAAATCCAAGAATCAAAATTACTCAAAATCGGGTTATCGAATTCGGAAACGGAGTTCGTAGAAAGCTTACCCACGTCGAGAAGGTTGGAAAACCCCTAAATCTCGCCGGAACAGCCCAGCTCCTCCTCTCCCGTCAAGTAGATGAATTTTCATATAAAGTTCCTCAAATTCCGTCAAGAAACGAGAGAGTTATGAGGGATCGAAGTTTGTGTGTGTTTTAGAACCTCCACTGTGTATTTTGTGCATTTCTGCATTTTTTTCGGATTCTGCCGATAAATTTTCCGAAAATTACAAATATACCCCAATTTTGAAAAACAGGCCAAAAGTGCAAAGTGTCAGAATTTAGCATACTTAGTGTCAAAATGACTGAAATTGAATTTTTAACAACATGGCGAGATTGGTGAGTGAAAATCTACACATTTACGAAAAGTCAAATATTTGAGTTGGGGTCAAAGTGTAAATAAGTTTGGGCAAAAAATACATTTTCTTAAAAATATGATTTAACGAAAGATATTTGGAACCTCGATGAAATACATCTTTAAAACATCGGATTCCGGTCCAACATGCACTGTTAAATTACTAGATTCTATTAAACGAGCTAAAAATATAAATTTACCAAATTGACCCTAGTTAGTGACAAAACGATGCAAATCTAATTCTTATTAATGCTTTGAGTTTTAAAAGCCACATCAATGATTTAAGAAAAAACTTTTTAAGTGCAAGAGTTGGAAAACGTGTAATTATGAAAGACGTCAGGACCGTAAACGGTCTGAATCTCGATAAACGTGCTAATTCTGAGCTTCGAAGTTGTGGGTCGTCACAATACTCCCCTCTTCAAAAGAATCTGTCCTCATATTCTACTTCTCAAGTCAGACTGTTCTCTGTCAAACTTCTTCATTGGTTATGGTTCTAGGAATTCGTTCTGTCCAATTTGTAATGTCTTTGGGGCTTGTACAAACTCCTTTGATTCCTGAAGAATCATGTTCGTTCGTCCGTTTCATCTAAACTTGGTGTCCTTTGTGTTGGTCTGATTAATTCTCAAGACCGGTGCACATTCAAAAGCACACATTCTCGTCCATAATGACAAAGAACAAAAAAAAAAAATCCCAATATAAGGTCTTCAGTCTGGTGTAGCTGAAAGCTCGGTGTTCCTCTAGTCGAGTTCGACATCCAGATTTATATCGGTTCTCACTCCGACTACCTTCAGAAGTATTCTCCTTCAGACTCGATTTGTCAAAGTCGATGCTATCCAGAACCGCATAACGTACTTACAACAGAATCGATCCTAGTCGGCCAAGAACTCCTTCTCCTTAGCCCTCTCTAATAGCGTATAACGAATTTATCGAATTCTACGCTATCCATACAGAGATCATATACATCCTAGCAACTAATCATTCAATTAGTGAAAGTGTGAATTTGAAAGCAGTTAAAGCATGTAAGTTAAATAAAATACTTAACAGATATTTAAAGTAATTACCATTCGAAACAGATAACTATGAATGAATGCTATGACAATGCAATGTACCTCTACTGGTCGATATCAAGATCGGGCGCCATCTCTCCTTCTCCAAGACTTTCTTTTGTTGGTACATTTTCGGGCTTAACGCTTGATGCTTCCACATGAGAAACAACGTCCCAATTTCCTCCTACACTTTGTAGTATTGTGCTTCGTCTTCCCACAAAATTCACAAGGGACGGGATCCTCATTCTGTTCAAGTTCGGTAGGCTCCAGTATCACGTTGGAAGAAGATCCTACTACAGGAGGGAAACTTCAACTCATATCTCAAAGATCGGACTCCACTCTCATAGCTCGGTTAACTGCATCGCGATAGAGGCGGATGTCCCACCCCACTAATCTTTCCCGAATCTTCAACTGAAGTCCCTCGATGAACTTCCGTGCTCTTATTTGCTCATCAGAAGCAATAAGAGGGGCATAGACGATGAGGCGGCTGAAATGTGCCTCGTACTGTGCTACGGGGAAAGCCCCTTGGGTGAGAGACTTGAACTCTCTCTCTCAGTAGTCACATACCACTTCCGGCACGTACTTCTCTCGGAAGTCGGGTAGGAATTGTGGCCAAGTGTACGGAATTCTCTCAGCGATCCATCTCTGTTCCATGTAGCGCCATCAGTCCCGAGCTGCTCCTCTCATTAAGAAGATAGCATATTCGACCCTCTCGGGGTCACCACAATGTAACACTTGAAAGATTTGCTCCAGATCGGCTATCCAGGCCTCGGCCTTGAGGTCATCTGGTGCGCCCTCGAAGTAAGGCGGCTGAAGGTACAAAAATCTCTCCAGGGATTGGCCCTCGACCTATCTCATATGTACATCTGGCTGCTATAGCATTTCTCGATGTACTTGCTCAGCGATCTGTCGCATAGCTGCCACGAGCTCACTTGCAATCGGATTCGGAGGTGTAGGAGTTGTACGGGGTCTTCGAGGAGCCATTATGCACCTGTGAACAAGAAACTGGAAAGAGGATGCACGTTCGGTTAATGGCATGATCAAGTAGGGCATATATGATTTAAGTGAGACATATAAACATTTAGAAGCACAAAAGTTCCACAATTCAAGTTAATGCAATTCAAACACAGAAGCAGATAAGCACATAATCCTACAGCCGCACGACCTAAACACGACCTCAAAATTCCACATCCAACTTGCGTTTCAATCTCCCTTAGTACAAAACATATAAAAGACTGCTAGCTAGTTGATCAGACCATCAGCGATCAATCACAATTTAAGCACCAAGAAATCATGAACACTCGTCAAAGCACGAATCCAGAATAAACTGACACCATGCAGACAGACACTACATGCAAGACAGACAAGATACTAAAGCTTTTGGTTCCTTTTAGGAACCTAGGTTCTGATACCAATGATTGTAGCGCCCCTCTTCGTAGGAGGACGAAGAATGCCACATCAGCACCAAAATGAATTCCTGAGCATGACAGGGTGCCCCACTCGAAAACTCATTTCAGCGAACGGCAAGACACTCAATCAAAACTCCGGCAACAACAATACGACGCCCCAACAACAACAACAATAATCAAAGAAATGCAGAAGCGAATAATCACAAATAGATGTTCAATTCATAAAAGTCATCCATGGCAACATAATTCATAAAACAATCTAAAATAATTATCCAATTAATGTCGTCCACGGCTCAACTAACTATCCTACATCGGGAGCACGTAAGTACAGAAAGTAAATAAATTAAATCATTATGTTAAATACAGCAATTCCAAATTAAATTAGAGGGTAAAGACGCGATTGTGACACTAACAAGATAATAAACAAGAGCCAACATAGACCTGCTACTGCCGACTGACAAGATAGGCGACACTGCCATCTGTCTACCTGAAGCAAGAACCAAAGTAGAAGGGGTGAGTATAAAGGATACTCAGTAAGGGGGAAATATACAATATAAGTATTGATCGTGGTTCGTCGTTTATCTTTTAAAACCAAAAGTAGTGAATGTTGCTCGTTTAAATAAAAGGTACCAATAATAATATAAGTTGTAAAATTATAATACAAAGCAACACTCGGGTTCGGCTCACTTTGAAAACACAAAACGTTGACGAACCGGATGCATTTAAAATCATTTGCACATAATGTCAAGCCGATAGTTTAATGAGGGCTTAGTCGATTCACAATCCATCGAGTGGTAGAAATGTACAGTTATCAATAATACATGAACAAGAAATGAAAGTCATGATCCAGTCCATGGCTCGGTTAGAAAACAAGAATAGTTTGGGTGGCCAAAAGGGCCGTTTGAAAAATGATACAAGCAGTTAAGTATGAATGCCCAAAGGGGCTTTTGAGACAAGTTAGTGTAACGATTTAAGAAATACTCATAATCGTCGTGCGCTTCGGGAGCATGCTGACGGATATCCCTAATGACATTACTTATAAGTGCCTCTGAGATCCAATGGTTACTTTTAAAACAAATAAATTACTTGTCTCTAGTTGAAAGCATTTTAAATCATTTTGGATGCATAGGTTTGTCTATCAAAAGGTTTGACTAAGCACATAAGAGAATAATAAAGGCGAGAACAGCAAGTAATAAGAAAGGAGGGATAATAAGTTATTTCGCAAACCTATATAACTATGTCCTTGCCCCAGTTGAAAGCATTTTAAACCCTTACCTGGCTCGGAAAATGAGAAAAGCAAGCAAGCAACATATATGATTCTCCCCTAGAGATCCCACGTGAAAACACGGGGCCTAGAGGATGAATGACTAACACAAACAAAGAAGCAGATAGACGCTCGGCTACCAAAACGCAACATGCTTAGAGATGAAAATACAACATTTAAGCATAAAAAGACAAGTAGGGGCAAAATAGTCATTTAACATGTAAAACGTGGAATAAACGAATAACAAATAGCATTTGATTAAATATAAACATTTAAGCATAAACTACTCAGGGGGTACGATCGTAATTCTACAATAATCATGCATAATTCATTTAAATCAAATCACTTAAATTACAACTTTACAACTTCACAGCTTTTTCCAAAAGCTCAAAAGCTACAATCTAACATTCACTAATAATCCAAGTTTAATCGAACTCAAATCTCATCAATTCAACTATACAATCATACATCGACAATATTCATCAATTTACAATCATGCTACAACATAAGGTACAATCAAATTCAACTTAATTGATTCGAAAAGCTAAAAGCTAGTGCGAAAGCTGACATATATACATAATCATACAAAAATAGCTATAAAAGACAAACGGAATAATCATACAAAAATAGCCATAAAAGACAAACGGTAAATCGAATTGAGATAATACTAGATCCGTTACATCGAGACGATGAATCTGTCCGAAGACATCATCGCCGGATTACCACCGGAACAGTGTCAAAATATCCAGAAACCATCTGCCACCACCAGACCACCGCCAACGTAGTCAGACCCTTGTACTCAAATGTTCCTCTTGTCGAGCCCGTCACTTCCCTCATGCCCGTTTCTCGATCCGGTCACTCACCGGAGTTTAATTTCGGTTTGAAGCTCCAATGAACCCTAAATCCAAGAATCAAAATTACTCAAAATCAGGCTATCGAATTCGGAAATGGAGTTCGTAGGAAGCTTACCCACGTCGAGAAGGTTGGAAAACCCCTAAATCTCGCCCGAGAAGCTTGCCGGAATAGCCTAGCTCCACCTCTCCCGTCGCGCCACCAACAGTCAACCATAGCACCGCCGTCCGGTCGATTCACACCCTAAGACTACCACCAATCAACTCCTCTCCTCAAGCCGGTCAAAAGCCAGGTGGTCCGCGATCATAACGTCGCCGGAATCTTCGTCGGAGCTCTACCAACGTTGCAGCTGTCACACCGCCAATGCGCTGCCTTCATCCACCAGACCCGGAAAATATTGGTACCTATGCATTCGTCTCATCGAGTACATGAATTTTCATATAAAGTTCGTCCAATTCCGTCAAGAAACGAGAGAGTTATGAGGGATCGAAGTTTGTGTGTGTTTTCGCACCTCCATTGTGTGTTTTGTGCGTTTCTGCATTTTTTCCAGATTCTGCCCATAAATTTTCCGAAAATTACAAATATACCCCAATTTTGAAAAACAGGCCAAAAGTGTAAAGTTTCGGAATTTAGTGTACTTAGTGTCAAAATGACCGAAATTGAATTTTTAACAACATGGCGAGACTCGTGAGTGAAAATTTACACATTTACGAAAAGTTAAATATTTGAGTTGGGGTCAAAGTGTAAATAAGTCTGGGCAAAAAAATACAATTCTTAAAAATATGATTTAACGAAAGATATTTGGAACCTCGATGAAATACATCTTTAAAACGTTGGATTCCGGTTCAATGTGAATTGTAAAATTACTAGATTCGATTAAACGAGCTAAAAATATAAATTTACCAAATTGACCCTAGTTAGTGACACAACGATGCAAATCTAATTCTTATTAATGCTTTGAGTTTGAAAAGCCAAATCAATGATTTATGAAAAAAGTTTTTAAATGCAAGAGTTGGAAAACATGTAATTATGACAGACGTCAGGACCGTAAATGGGTCCAAATCTCAATAAACGTGCTAATTCTGAGCTTGAAAATTGTGGGTCGTCACAACACTCATCCTCACCAAACTCCATAGTAGCTCCTCTAAGTCTGTGGCTTCTAAAATTTAGTGAGAGGGTAATATAATGGATTCACTCTGTTTATTTTTACACTCAACCTTGGCAACACGTAATGTTCACACACACTCACCTCACACAGCAACAAAACCTAACAGTTGGGGCTCTAACATGTAAGTGAGGGGCAATATATGAACACTCGTTTCTTACTCTCAATCTCTCCTACTTGTAATGAACACAACCTCCCAAACACTCAAATATATCCAGCAGAGCCAACACATATGCAAAAATGAAGCCAAAATGAATGTAGCGGGCGCCCCAAACGGGTAACGCACGCCCCGCACCGAGCCTCAATCCGAAGCCGAAACAGAAATCCGACCCTAAATTGAAACCCGGCGAACGGCAAACCGATTTACTCAATCACTAGGCGGGGCTTTTGTAAAACAACTGACGACAACAATGCGGAAGCGGAAGCAACAGCAAACAAAACGAATTCTACAAACGGGAAATTGAAGCAACAACCCAATTGCGCAAATAGTTAAAGCCCACCAAGGCTAGCGGAATTCACTTACAAAACTTGAATCAAATCATAACGGGTTCAACATTAAATAATCCCGAACTCATATCATAACCTACAAAATACATATAACGGTCAAGTACCTAAACAACCTAGGAATGAACAATGACAAAAGCAGAATAATTCCGCAATACAAGACCGACGATGCCCACCTAGTAACCACCTGAAATAGATAAGGTTAAAAACAGGGAGGGTTAGTCAAAAGACTAAGTGAGGGGAAAAAGGGAGTACATACATAATAGCATACGGGAATAAATCACCATTTTAACTTAAAGAAGACTAACGTAAAGGAAGGGTTTTCATAAACATTCGGTGATTTATCATAACATAACATAACGGGACATATCATATTGCTCGGTGAGTCGAGCCCTCAACTCCTCATAACATATCATAACATACCTGAAAACCATACCAACCTTATTCCTCCCATATAGCAGAAGGACCGCTAAATCCAAACTGCTCAGGATATAGGCATAGCCTATGTCTCAGTTGACACGAAGTCAACCGCCGCAGGAGCACAAAGGTTGCCACTCCGGCCTCACCCGTGCTCCCGGTAAACATGGAGCAAGCTACCGAATTCCACCGTAGACCCGCTGTCTATCCGGCTTCATCCGATCGCCTTACTCCGGGGCCCACAAAGACATAACGGACACACATATCATATCTCACATTTTCATAACTATCATTTTCCTATTAGAATAGGAATCAAGACATTTAGGGGAGGTCCAAAAGGGCCGTTTGAGACAGGCGATGTAACGGTAGGAAACGCAACCGGGTGTTCCATCGTCCTGGGGGAGAAACCCGCCCTAACGACTTCACTCAACGAGAAGGTTTCCAAACCCAAAATTACATTTAAATCGAAACATAGTTCGCTTGTCTCTTTTTGAAAACATTTCGAAATCATATACATAATATTCACTTGATACCAAATTCGTTGTTCTTAAACCTCATAAAAGTAATAAGAATAAAGTATTTACTAAATATAGTAATACTGGATGAAAACTTAAATTATACATGCGAGGCTTATTTAGTGAGGCTTAACAATACATATCTACATAATACGGAATAACAACGGAAGCCTCACCTGGCGACAACCCAAAAGAAAGCCCAAAACGGAAACGAGCAACCTAATCCACGAGAGTGGAACCTGCAACTGACAAACGACATAACCACATAAGACACACGATGACGCACGGCTCATATGAAAGCATAGAAACACGTAAAAGTACGTTATACAATCACATAAAGCACTTAAGTTCAAATTCTCAAATGAAAACAGAGTAATTCTCAAATTTAAAAATGCAAATCAAGTCCAAATGCAACGAAACTTTACGGACATGCTTAAATTATCATAAAGGAGTATGCATTCGAATTTCGGGAAAATCGGACTTCACATGCAAAAGTTAGAAAATTTGTCGAAAACTTAAAACGCACTATTCATAGACCCGAACATGCTATAAATTCATAAATCATGCAATTCCTATCGATTTCATATATATCGAATACACGAGCAAAGAAAAAATTCGGAAAAGACGAGCCGAATTCGGAAACACGCAGACAGCAAAAACATACGCGATTTCAAACCAAAATTCAACATTTAATCGATAAATCATGCAAATCACTCCCTAATTATCACATATAATGTTCTATATCATCTAAGCTACACATAGAGTCCAAAATCATAAAATTCCATCCATAAATTCTCTCCAAATCGAATAAAACCTAATTTATTCAACTATAAACAAAATCGAGAAATACGAGGCATCGGAGACAGTAAACGAGAGGGACGTGAAAGGCTTACTCGTAGAAGAGATCACGGGGAGTTCGTAGGCGTAAACGGTTTAAAAATCGGTCGGGAAACGGGGTCGGGACGATCGTTTAAATCTCTTCCTTCTCTTTCTCTTTTTCTTCTCTTTTCTTTTCTTTTTCCTTTGCTGTTTACGTGAATGAGGTGAGAGGGAGAGAGTTGAGAGTTAGTCAAATAATTTGACTAGGGTTTAAAATCGAAAGGGCAAATCCGTAATTTGTAAAACTTAGTCAAAAATACAAGTTTTCCAAATAAAATAAAATTACAGTCAAAGTTCATGAAATTAAACGCACATTGACATGTCGTGGTTTAAATATCGAAATTCTCTCATTCATAAAAATGTTATATAAATCACATAATAATTAATAAAATAAATAATGAATCGCGCAAGAAAATCGATTCGGGTTCCCGGCTCATAACACGAATTTTCGGGGCGTTACAATGAAAAAATCTATTGCTGGGCCCCCTCCAAAGCTTAGATAATCCTCACAGATGAGCAGAGAAGCAATTAGATGGGAAAAAAGAATACAATCCTCACCCTAAGGATCATTGGAAAGTAAAAAGCCCCACAAAATCAAGGGACCTTAGATACCCTTACTGAAGGAAGCCCCCATTTATCCAACCTTGCTAAACCTAATACTCTCCTGTCAACCTGAACCTCCAACTCACCTAACTGGCCCCAATCACAAGCCAAAGAGGCAAAATGATCTGCAACCTGATTACCTTCTCTAAAGACATGTGAGAACTCACTGACATCCTGCCAACCAAGACCCTAATCTTCAACAATAAGTTCACCAGCTACCAATGAGCAATCCCCCCTTTCTTATCAATCAACCAGAGGGCCACCTTAGAATTAGACTCAACCCACACCTATTTAAAAGCCAAATCCCAACAAGACTGTAACCCAAACCAAATAGCAAATAACTCTGCATAAGATATACTTACAGATCCTAAACCCACAGCAAAGCACCTAACAATCTCCCCAAAAGTATCCCTCAAAACTCCCCCTGCTCCACCAAAATTCAAATCCCTCCTAAAAGAACCATCTGTATTACACTTTACCCACCCGATATCTAGCCTAACCCACTTAACAGCAACCCATTTGTGCCTCTTCTTCTAAAAAAGCCTAAAACCCCACAGCCAAGCAACATATAAAGCACCCTTCCACTACTTTTTCTCAAATGAATTACACTTAAAAAGCAAGCTTACAGAACAGGAAACCTACCATAGAATACCTTGCACAGACATAGCTTTCCCTTGATGCTTTGATATGTTCCTTGCCTCCCAAATATACCATAGCACCAGCACAGGGAGCAGTGCTCTAATATGTCATTTCCCAAACTGACCACCAAGGGGACACCATTTCCCTAAGAAACCTGTACCAAAGTCAATACTATCCAAGGTAATCTCAAAACACTGACACATGTACAAGCAAACAGCCCTAGCAACAGGACCACTAAAAAATACATGATCCACAGTCTCCCTCTGAAAACAACACTGACACTTAGACACCATAAAAATTCCCCTTTACATTAACATCTTATCTAATGGAAGCCAACCCCTCAAGAACCTAATCATAAAGACTGAAATAATAGCTTGAGCTGTGATTTCCAGGAAGCTTCAAACTAAAAATTATTATACACACTCACCAGGCAGAAGACACAGAAAACTTACTAGAGTTATCAAGCTTCCAAACTAACACATCCTTACCAGAACCAATAATAGGAGCATCTAAAACAAAAGGTGTCAGGTTACCAGGAACCTGTGCATTCAACAACTCCTCATTCCATTTCCTTGCTTGCCAGAAACATGATACTTTGTCAGACCTGCAATATGGATTATGAGCTAAAGAAGATAAAGAACCATTAGAACACCAGTGATCAAACCAAAAAGAGCAAGAACCCACTCCCAAAGACCAAAACAAGTTCTTTTCTACATCAGACCTAATTGCACACATTCTCTTCCAAATGTGAGAATGCCTTTGCTTTACAGGTCCAAAAGTAGGAAGTTTGTGGCTCATATACCTATGGAAAGCAAATTTAACCCAAAGGGAACTCTGAAGCCTAAATGACCACCACATTTTCCATGAAAAAGCTTTTACCATATCCCCTAATTTTCTAACCCCCAATCCCCCTTTGGCCAGAGGGACAACCAATCTTGACCAAGAGGCCCAATGTATTTTCCTTCTCTCACAAAAATCACCCCAAAAGAACTTATTAAACAATTTTTCCATAGAGTTTATAACAAATGGAGTAGGTTACAACACTTGAAACATATACAAGGGTAAAGAGCATAATACACTTCTAATAAGTTGCAGCCTACCCCCATATGACAAAGCAACTTTCTCCCAACCACAGATAAGCTCCTTGACTTGAGCAATTAAATCCATATATAAAAAATTCCTTTTATATCATGAAAACATAGGAACACCCAAGTATTTAATAGGGAGGACTGTGATAACAAAACCTGTCATCATTCTCAAATACTGAGCAAAATCTATAGGGCAATGCTTGCTTAGGATCAAAGAACTCTTAGTCCTACTCACAGACTAACTAGAAACCAGTTCATAAGTAGACAGAAAATCCATCAACAAATGCACAGTATCTCCAATGCTCCTGCAAAAGATGATGATATCATCAACAAAGTGCGAGACCAATTGAGGGTTAGAATTGTCATACTTGAGAGATGGAACCCTCAAAAGCAAATTATCAATGCTTCTAGAAAGCCACTCAGCTGCCAAAATGAATAAGGCAGGGGACAACGGATCTCCCTGCCTTAGCCCCTTTACTAATTCAAAAAAACCACACCCCTCACCATTTATAAGGACAGAGAAGAAACAGTTTTCAACACACCTCCTAACAATATCCACCCATGTGTTACCAAACCCCATGTAAAAAAAACTTTATATAAAAAGGACCATTGCAGCCTATCATAAGCCTTGACCATATCTAATTTTAAAATCATTTTCCCTTTCCTCTTTCTTATTCAATGAAAAGACCAACTCCTGAGCTAAGAGTATATTTTCATGGATGCCCCTTCCTTCCACAAAGCCACTTTGACAGTCAGAAATTAAGGAAGGCAAAATTGAGCTTAATCTCTTATGCACAGTCTTAATTATTTTATTAGTGACATTATAAAGACTAGTGGGCCTAAAATCAGACCAACTATGAGGACTACTACATTTAGGAATAAGAACTAATGAAGTATCTTTGAAACCCTGTGGCATGTCCCTACCCTTGTAAAAGTCAATCACAGCTAACAAAACATCAGATTTAACTATGTCCCAGCAGCTTTGAAAAAATTTCACTAAAAATCCATCAGGTCCAACTGCACCCTCGGGATTCATAGAAAATAAAGCATGCTTAACCCCTTCCAAAGAAGGAGTGACGCACAACAAATCATTATCAGAATCATTCACCAACTTTGGAATACATAAGAACTCATCACGTAACAAATCAACATCATTTTCCCTAGAAAGTTAGTAAAAAGATTAATAGCAGAAGCTTTAATATCATCATGTTCAACAAGCAAAGTATCCCCATCCCATATTTGGTGAATAGTACACTTGATTCTCTTCTTTTTTACTAAAGTATGAAAGAATTTTGTGTTTCTCTCCCCTTCAACTACCCATTGGAAACTAGTTTTTTGTTTCCAAAACAAACTCTCCATTTTCATTTTAGAAATTAACTCAGCATGACATTTATTCACTAGCATTCTGTTCATAGGATTAAGATCAGACCCAAAACTAAGTTCAGCTCGTGCTAATGCTTTTTCAGCTAGCTCAACCTTATCAATGATGTTACCAAAACAACTCTTGTTCCAATGTTTAAGTTTCTGTTTAAATCTAGACAATTCAAAAATAACCTCTCCATTCCGTCAGCTTATAAAGGTAAGTTCCAATTAAGAGTAACTATGTTTTGAAAATCCTCATGAAGACACCACATAGACTGGAATCTAAATGAACTTGGAATCTTACAACTATCATTATTGAAAGTGATAAAAAGAGGACAGTGGTCAGATAGATATTTCACCATATGCATCACTGTAATGGCACGTCCCCAATTACGGTGTGACATGACGTCCCGCACCAAGCCACAACCCATAACGCCAATAGATGTCTAGTAATGGGTCGTAACTTGGCGAACGAAAAATAATACTAGGCGGATTTGTTTTTAAAAAAATAACAACACGACAACAACCAAAGATAAAGCGAAAGCGCAGAGCAACAGTTATATAACTTATCCAACTCAGGGAGCTAGTAAAACAGTAAATTCAATGCACAAGTATAAAGCCCATCGAGGCCAGTGAAAAACAATAAACATAAATGACAAGTAAAACATAAAGCTACATCATTTACAGACTTCTCAAATTTGAAAGTGTAACGACCCAGAAATCCGAGAATTACTGTGAGTAATTTTTTCGCGTTAATTATCTTTCTTAATCTCTAAATTCTCGTTATATGTGAATTATTATATATTATGTCGTATATGACCAATGTGATAATATTGTTTGTGTACTTAAATTACGTGTCTATATTGCGTTTGTTTAATATTTAATCGTTATATTTGATCGACGCGTGTTTAATTGGATTTTCTAAAATAACTAAAATAACCCTTCGTATTTTCGATATTTCGAAGATATTTGATAAAAGTATTGAAATTCATTTCAAACCTTATTTCAAATTAGAGAGAGAGAGAGAGAGAAGAAGAAAAGAGAATTTTTCTCCCGAAGCCCTAGTCGATCGTGCCGAGCTCGAATCTCCGTGGAATTTCGCGCCAATCGTTTTTAAACGATCCTTTCGTCGGTACCTTTCTCTAGGTACCAATTTCCCTAATTTCTTTTCCGGATTTTCGAGGTTTTGAGAGTATTTGATTATTTCGGGATTTTTAGGTTAAATGCTTAGATCGAGCCCGTTTCTTGATCAATTCGTGATTTTATTGGATGTAAATGTGAATTAGATGATGATTAATGATTGTTATAATTTGTGAGTGTTAATTTGCGTTATAAATATGTGTTTTGATGATTTTTGGCTCGAAAATTTGAATTCCCGTAAGTTTCTGCTGCGTTCAGTTGAACCACACGGGCTAACGCACGGTCTTGCGCAAGACCGTGCAGGAGCCCGTGTGCAGCTCTTTTTGCCCGCACGGGCTCAAGCCCGTGTGTCCAAACCGTGCGTTTGGCCGTGCGTGCGTGCACGGTCTTGACACCACGTTCAAGACCGTGCACTAGGCCGTGTGAAACACTTATAGAATTTTTCTAGCTTTTTCAAACTTTGCTCTCGGCAATTGAGTCCTTAAGTCAATATTTTCGGTTGACTTTTTGCATACGGACTCCAAAAATTACACCATTTTCACCTATAGAACCCTTTTAAATTGTAGATTTATATTTTGGAGTGTTTATTTAATTTCGCCCTCGTTCGGGCTGTGAATAGTGTAATTCTAATTATGTGTATTTTTGACAACTTGTCGGAATTGAGTGAAACTTACATGATAGCTTCTTTACATATTATAATTGGCATATGCATGATTGGAAACATGTTTGGTTAGCCGTTCGTCCAATAATTGCTTATTTGCGCTTTTATTGTTGTTGTAGTCGTTATTAATTTGTATAGGTCTTGTCTTGTCTCCAGATCAGTCCGGCGTTGGAGACCAGTGAGTCTAGCAGCTAGGCTTTCTCTTTTTGATTCCAGGTGAGGATTTAAACTTTTAACTGGGCTTGAACATATATATATATAATTGCGAAATCCCCTAATCCCTTATTATTGTATTAATTATTTCGAGATTATACTTTTATGTTTTATCCTCAAATCATTAAATATCAAAATTATACATTATTAAACCAAATTGATTTGTTTTCAAAAGGGCAAGAAAACTATTTATTTTACGTGACGGTTTGACTTAGGATTTAATCCTTTGTCGTCACCTTGCCCAGAGTGTCGTTTGGCATTCAAATGTGTTTTTCAAAGCGAGCAAATCCGTGATTATTTTCAAGATGGGCCCGGGAAGATATCCGAAGGTTACATCTGGGGACGGGCGTCCAGGGTGTAATCCGAGGTACTTCTCCCAAAATTAAGCGTCAATCGTGGCCCGTCAGGAGATGATAGCCACGGTTGGGAGCGATGGTGGGTGTTGCATTCGTTGCACATTTTCCTAAAATTCACTATAGTCGAGCTTCGGGTTGCTCCTTGGCTTGACACCGGCGATGGAGAATTTTTATAATGAATCGTGGAGAAATAAGGAGGAACAGACCCATTCTCGCTGGGATCGTATTTATTTCTTTATAGTGTTATTGACTTTAATTTTAATCGAATATCCAAGTCGAAGCATATTCTGGTTTCTTCATTATCGCATATGTATTTTCTATAAAAATCCGGAAGCATGACTCGACTTGTTCTCACATCTTCACTGAGTATTTTGACTCACCCTCTTTTAATTGGTTCTTGCCTCAGGTATTGAGAGAGATCGACATGTCTTACGTGTCGGATGGGCAACAGTGCATAGATAGGCTTTTTGGTTTTGCCGAGTCTCGTTGGTTGTCTTTTATACTCTAGTTATATATTCTTTTTAACCTGGACTGTAGATAATCTTGTTTTGATCCCCATAACCTTTTATTTACTTGATGTTGCCCCTGAATGGGATGTTGATATTTTGACTAGTTAATTGGCCCCGGAGTGGCATTTATATTAATATGATTTAACTGCTTCAGCTATATTTACTCTGTTTTATTTAGTCATTGTTATTTTGGGGATTCACTGTTGCCAAGTGTCGGGATTGACCCGTTAGCTTGCATGGGTTCTCGGGTTGAGGCACTGTATTCGGCTTGGGAATCCGTGCAGGTTCGGGGGCTGTAGAGCGGGGCGCTACAGAAATAGAACATGAAATGGACCTACAAAGACCAGAAAATGCAGAAGCTTCCTAAGACTCGACTTCCGCCTAGTAACCAAAACCTAAAACAAAAGCAAAGAAGTAGATGGGGTTAGTCAAAGCGAGTAAGTGAGGGGGCTGCAATACATATATATTCATAAAACAAAATAAAGATTCACCATTTTTAAATGAGAAGAAAGCAAATGGAAAAATAAAGGTTTTCATGCAAACATTGATGAATCGAATGATTTCGCAATATAATAAAGGCTCGACGAGTCGAGCAATCACCACCTGTTTCACAATATCAAAAATATCAAATAAACCACCCTTATTTCTCCTTATGTAGTCAGGTTGCGACCCAATCTACTATATAATCATGTGGGGAGTTTCACCCTCACATCTTCGATATAGGATATACCTCATCGGTCACAGGTACTCAAAGGGCTGCCACTCCGGCCTCACCTCGAGCTCCCGTCACGAGTTTAGAGTCAGAGCACCGAGATCTACCGTAGACCCATCATCTAACCGGCTTCACCCCATACCCTGGTCTCCTGGGGCCCAATATATATCATGTGGCTCAATGGCTAGGCCAAAAGGCCAAACATAGTTCCTTGCATTTCAAAATGTTTATGTGGTCAAAGGGACCAATTGACAAATCAACTTTTAACCCTTTTGAGCTAAAGGAGCCTTCGAGGGGTTAATATGTAATAATTTGATATCAAAGCATTTTCCTTAAACACATTAAGATAATATGGTTTCCAAATAGCTACTACGTATAATATAAGTTTGGGGAAAGAAATCATAAAAGCATAAAACACAGGCTCCAGGTATATATGGAATATTTACATACGTATAAGAAAACCGAATTTGGAAAAGAAACCCCACCTGGACATCCCAAAAAAATAGCAAAAAGGACGATCAAACACAATCAGGGTTCCTCAGTAGGATCACCTGCTATACAAATGACAAAAGAGTAAGACTCAACTCGACAAACCGAATAAGACACAACGGGCATGTACGGCTATAACTTAAATCACATAATCACGTTGCAAATAGACAATTAATTAAGTATATAAAACAAATAAAACAATAAAACAATTATGGACTTATAGCAATGGAGATCAGAGATCAAAATTCAATCTATTTACAATAGCTAAGTTATTTTATAATTTGAGAACATACCATAAACACTCACTAATTAACTATCGTAAAGTTCACAATTGGATTAGAAATCATTTCTGGAGATGAAGTGAAATAGAGCCATTAAATCTTTCTTATCAATTTGTATTCCATCCATTTTATCATAATATATTAATACTCACATTCTTAACATCATTATTTGTGAAAGTGAGCACAGAAGTATTATGTATTTAACAAATTAGTATGCAACAGCTACAACGTATATGTCATATACTTCTATACACTTATAATATGGTTTATTTTAACTAAGGTATGTATAAATACAAGTATGAATACACCATCTAACTATGGGTAACATGCTTCCTTTATACTTATTAAAATCGTAACAGATAGCCAGGAGAATAAAATATTGATAGGCAACTCAGCAAACAGATATAAGCTAAATCATTTATCCGGCCATACTATTAATTGAAAGATAAAATTGTTGGTTTAACAATAATTATATGAGATGCAAGAGAAACGTTGTTGGGGGCTTTACCTGTCCGCTTCTTCATGAGGTTTCGAGGGGATGGAATAAGAGAACTAGGGTTTTCAAATGATGAGGGAATGTATAATTATATGCTTAATATATAATATTATTTTATGTTAATCACTTCAAGAGTGATGAAATACGTGGCTGCCCACCATTTCTCTTTTTATCTCTTTTGTTTTATTAATGGGATGTGTTTTATTTTATAATAATCACATTGGTTTTAGAAATGAGGGATAAGCTAGCACTCAGCCGACTAGGATCTAGATCATTCATTTCTTTGCATATTTTATTTCCTTTCAAAATAATACATATATATACAATTTTGGATGCAAATTGACGTTAAAAAAAATTAATTATTCACTAGCTCAAATTAATATGAAATGCAATCTACGCTTAATGAAGTGATTCAATTAAGTTATGCATATTTTATTTCATTAATCACGTAGATGTTTAAAATAAGAAATTTACATTCTTATTTGTATTCACGGATAAAGATATACATGTCACAATTTAATAAAATATATTTGAACATGTAAATATAAATTTCGTCACGTAATGGATAATTCAAATTTCACATAGTTTAAAATGCCAAGGAAAAATTAGGACATTAAGTAGGCACAAATTTGACAATTTAATCACAATTAACACACATATCACTTAAATTAAACACATTAATTAAATCACATAATTCGAGAATGGGGACGAGAAGTAAAAAATGAGATGTTCGACGCGTACTAAACTTTTCACGAAAAAATCGGGGTGTTACAATCACTCTAGTATTTTTAAACTGATCTGCCCACCCACAAGACAACAAAGCTCTATCCAATCTCTGCAATCTATCTTCAGAATCCCCCCATGTCTACATTTTACCCACAAAACCCGCATCAGACAAAGCACACTCATTGACACAATCACTGAATTCCTCTATATCTCTACTAATATTAGTAGTGCAGTTCTATCTCTCCGAAGAATCCAATAGAACATTAAAGTCACCTATTACTATCCAAGGATCTGTGGAACTAACAACCTTTAGCCCTTCCCCTAAGTCCCTCCTAGCTACTCTAGTACATTGGGCATACACCAAAGAACAATAAAACGACTGTTTCAACCACTGAACTTTAACCTCTAAATGCAAAAATTGGTCATGATCTGATAAGACAGTACATTCTACCCCATCATCATAAAAAACCCATAAGGTATTCCTATTATTCCCAAAAACATGTTGAAAATCAATCTTTTTCCTCATAACAAATTCATCTAAAACAATAAATGGTTCAAGGAGAACTAACAAATGCAATCTATTCAAAAATTTCAAACGTTTAAGAAAATTATGCTTCTTGGTATTCCTCATACCCATAATATTCCACACTAGCATGTTAAAAGTCATGGGGATACTATAGTTTTACAGGCAGCTTTAGTACCTTTTGAGTTACTCCTTGTATTCCTGGTATTGGCAGGAGGCCCCTTCTTTATATTTTTTACCTGTTTCTGCTTAGCACCATCGAGGGACCTAGCTTTCTTAGAACTGCTAATCACTTGGGCATCCTCCAGGATCAAAGTGAGAGCTCTATCCACATTTTCTTCAGGTAGATCAACCTGCAAATTACAAGGGATATCAGTTTCAGTAGCATTTGTAATACAAGGAAAAGTATGAATTAAAGGACCAGATGTCTCCCCAGGAGGCCTATCCAGTAATCCTGGCTGATCCAGATTAGCATATTCCACCAAGTGATTAGGTCGAATAATTTTTGATTGAGGACCCTGATTCTTTATGAAATGCACATTCCCAGTATCATCCCCCTCAAATACTTCCACTCCTATATCATTTAAGCTTGGCACTTCATATCCAGCCTTCACCAAGTCCTCTCTTACCTTCTCACCCTCCTTCCGTCCTTCAATAAATAAGGTACCATTTCTAGGAGTTGAACCCTATACTAACTCACTGCTCTTGTTCAACTGTGCTTCAGAAGATTTTGTCCCTAACAAGCCACTCCCCTGATCCATTATCTGATCCCTTTGACTTGGATCAACCACTTTTGTAACGACCCAAAATTCCGGAATATATTCTTGGAATAATTATTCGACACCTCGATGGATTTTAAATGAAAAGATTAGCTTCGTTAGCTAATTTTAATTTATTCTAATTTATTTCCATATCCTCAACCATTTATAATTACCTTTTCTACCCCTCGAATTTATGTTAATCTCAAACGAACCCACACCCCCTAAACACACTTGCACCCTCTTGGACACACTTGCACCACCTTGAACACACTTACACCCTCTTGTGCACACTCTCTTGCACACTCTTGCTCACACACCAAATCGAGAGAGAGAAAGAGAGAAGAGAAGGAGAAAGGAAGAAGAAGGGAGAAGGAGGAAGAAAATCCCGTCCCGAATCCGTCGCTCGATCAATCGAGATTCCGAGACCAACTACACAATCCTCATTCGATTCTCTACTGGTAACCTTCTTTCCCTATTTCATTTCATCCATTAAATACTTCGATTTTATAGCTTTTAATTTGAAATGAATATTTGATAATTTGATGGGTTTGTAGGTTAGAGTATACCATTTTTGGTGTAGTTCGGATCAAATGGTAGCTATTAATGTGTACAATGCATGAGTGTGAATTTTATGTGTTAATTTTAGCTATAGAATCCACCCTAGTTGATTTTAGGACGAAACCCTCGTGAGAAACCTTGCAATCGCGTTTTCGGCACCTGAAAGTTGAGCCACACGGTCCAACGCACGGTCTTGGCAAGACCGTGCACCACCTTGAGCCTGCACCGGCCTGCGCACCCCGGTGCGCAAGCCAGTGTGCCTTTATTTTAGCTTGCACGGTCTTGAGTGCGTGCTCAAGACCGTGCACAAGGCCGTGCGTTAGCCCGTGCGAATGCCTTAACCAAATTTTCGAGCCGTTTTCACCTATAGCTTCCATATGATTCAAGGATGAATATTTCATAAAGGTTTCAAAATTCCGACCTCGTTCGAACCTTGAATCGAGCCTTTTACGTTTAGGGCTTTTTCCCTAATTTATGAATGTTGTCCGAATGATCCGAAAATCGCATGAGGGCTTCTTTATAATATATTATGCATGAATGTGCAATTAGAATTTCAATTGAGCATGTTTAGCATCTTTAATTTCGTATCTTTTGTTTAGTGGATTTAATTACATTTTACTTGTAATTTCAATTGCTACATGATTATTAATTGGTCTTTCATGCGTTGTAGTCTTTGAGAGTCGTACGTCGTGTCTTGTCTTATTTGGTTTGTCGTCTGACAGTGTCAGGCCGTCCTTTCAAGGAATAGCTTAAGTGTCTTGTCGTTCCCGTGCTCCTAGGTGAGGGTTTTTATTATGCTTTCAACTGGAGTAAGGATTTATTTTATTTATTGCAAACTACCCTTACGTGCTCATATTGATTTGATTTCCTTCTTGTATATCTATTAAATATTTAATGATATTTTCATGATTTTAATAACAAATGTACTTGTCCCCTCTTTACCTTCACTGAGTATCGTTTGTACTCACCCCTCGTTATTTTAATTCTCACTTCAGGTAGACAGGTGGCGTTGTCACCTCTCATGTCGGTTGGCAACAGCGGGTCATAAATCTTGGTCTTCGTGTCATTTGGTAATTGTCGGTAGTGTCCAACAACAGTCTGTCTTATATTATTAAATCGTTTTGTTTAGTAGAAATGGATATATTAATGATGATTGATATTCGATGATGTGATGGATATTCGTTGAGCATTGACTAGTTAAATATGTATTTGTTGGAATATTGAATTATGTTAATTAATGCCCCGTGTGGCTTTGAATGTTTAATTGTTATGGATATGTTAAGCTTCTGCACTCTGTTATTTCAGTTAGTTGTTGTTGTTGGACTAGGTACGTTGTTGCCGGTATAGATTGAGTGCTTGCCGTTCGCCGGGATGGAATTTTAAATGGGGTACGTCTACCTCGTTTGGGAGTTCGTCTCGGTGTGGATGTGGTGTCATTTCTCCGCCTACGGAAAGGGGCGCTACAGTCAGTGGTATCAGAGCCTAGGTTCCCGAAAAGGAACCGAAAGCTCTAGTATCCCGTCTGTCTTGTCTTTTGTGTCTTTTGAATTGTGTTAGTCCGTGTCGAGTTCGTGTTTTGACGAGTGTTCATCTCATCTTGGTGCTTAAAATTGTATACGATTACAGTTGGCTTAATTAACTGACTGGCAATCCTTTATGAATTTTTGTACTAAGGAAGATGTAACGCGAGTCGATCGTGGAACTCTTTGTGTGTTTTACTTCGTTTGGTCTGTCATAGTTGTGTGTCGATAGGATTTTCGTTGAGTGTCGAGCATGCCTTATGTGTTTCTAAATTATTGGCATCATTTCTTACAAGACATGCACCTATTTTGCCAAATAGTTGTGAACGCAGGTATGCCACGCAAGAAAGCCTGATCAGACCCGCCACTACCACCACTTCAGACTGCTCCGGGATCTTCGTACCCGTATCCGGTGGGAGACACAGAAATAGCTCAAGGAGGAGAGAGCGTAACCGAATACGAAGCTAGATTCGCTTACCTGACCAATTATTCTCCTAACCGAGAGCCGGACCAAAGGAACAGATCCGCAAGATTTATATCCGGGTTGAGGCACGAAATCCGCCATACTCATAGGACTCGGCTGTTGTTCTTATGCGGAGGCTGTCGGCCGAGCTTTGCGGGCCGAAGCAGAATTTGAAATGAGAGCTAGGAGTGCTCGACTTATTACCTCGGAGAACCAGCTATATGAATCAGGAACCCTAGTGGTTGTCCATATGACTTCTCGCAGTGAAGGGCCAACAACTAGCGGATCCAGTAGAAGTATCATCCTCTTCACGCATTGCCAGAAACCGAACCACGTCGCCGAGATGTGTAGGAGGAGACTTGGGCTGTGCCTCATTTGTGGTGCCGCCAATCACCTCGTCGACAAATGCCCCAACAAGAGAAAGGGTAACTGAAGGAGTCGAGGAACTACCGAGATGAAGGATGTGAAAAAAAAAAAAAAAAACAAAGAAGGAAGAAGGCTAGACCGGACTTCGTCTCTCGGAATAAAGGTACCGTGCATGTTTATAACATTCATATTTCCTCGTCTTTTAAATTTATTAATTGCTCGATAGTATGTTTTTATTGCTTAATTGAACTCCGGATTTAATCTGGGGTGTTTGGTAATTTTTGTGCGTTTTATTTCAAGTCAGGGGCGCTTGCACGCCCCTGCGCATGGTCTTGGCCAAGCCGGTGCACCCAGCTCAAGACCGTGGAGACCAGTTCCGCGTTTGAACCGCTGAACCGGCCGAACCGTTCCACACGGCCCTACGCATGCCCGTGCGTAAGACCGTGCGTGCCCCTTTCGCTGATTTAAACTCATTTCACGAACAGAAACTTACAGCAACTCCCAATCCCTCTTTTCTCTCGCCCAACAACAGAAAAATACCCCCAATTTTTCCCCAATTTCATCCTTCCAACTTTGCAAGCCTATAACTTTCGATCCGTCCGTCGGATCTTCGTAAAAATTGATAGGTACGTAGCCAGCATTGCACATTTCTTGATTTTTGGGGACGATCCGCCGAACCGATCGTACACAAATTGCTGCTCAAAATACACGCCCGCCAAGTGTTCGACAAAATTCCCGAGTGAGGAATTTCACCAAATTTAACCCAACACTTCAAGAAACCTTCTGACATGGCCGCCGAAGGTTCTCGATGAAGGAGGAGGCGAGATGACCCTCCATCCCTACTTCCTCTTGATGTGGGAATCCCAAATTCCATTCAAGCCAAGATTTTTTGCCGGATGCATGGACGCCCGGTCCTATCTACCAAATTTCTCGATATAGAAGCATTGGGAAGTTTGGGACTCGGCCACGGCATAGCCCGGTATATTGAAGATGTGGGTTGGACCACAATTTTGGATATTAGGAGGAATTTGTACCCCCGGCTTGTCTACGAATTTATGGCAACACTCCAAGTAGTCCCTCATCAAGACGACACCGAATTGCCGTTCAAGATAGAATTTCAAGCCTTAAATGAAGAATATGAGCTTACAGTACGGCAATTGACAACGCATTTTGGACTACCCATTCAGGGTATGATAAGCCGAGAAATAGGATGGTCCGAAGCCGAGGCGTGGAGAAATGTCTCCACTTCTACAAGGTCCTTCCAACAAGGAAAGTCGAAGGCAACCGACCTCATCAATCCCGCCTTGAGGACTTTCCATCGATTTCTCTCATGCACCATTTTTTCCCGAGGAGATAGCTACGGCTCTATCAACTTAGATGAACTCTACATTCTGGATTGTGCGGTCTAGAGTGAGCCGGTCAATGGCATTATGTTTTTCTTGAGGTACGTGGAGTACGTGGGCACCCGCCCGAAGGGAGATATAAGGATTGGGTCCTAAATTACTGCAATCCTTGAGTGTGTCGGTGTGACTGGTATGGACCGAATGGCCCCAGCAGGGGCCAGCAGGGGGAGACGACGCAATCATTACCTACAAACAATTCGCCCAGATGAAGCTTTGCAAGAAAGTTAGAGGGCGTCATAGTAGGTATGTGCCGATGACGGCAGAGGAAGCTGCCGCCGAGAGTGACGACGATGTCGAGGAGGACATCCGAGCAGGAGGTCAACCTGAAGGGGATCAACAAGAAATTGAGGAACAAATGCTCGAGCAACTATACGAAGCAGGAGGCTTCGATCCTCAACAGGTCCCGTACGTACCTGACCCTCCTAGAGCCGAAGAGGCTCACTTCCAGCAAAGCTTCGACGACTACCCGACACAGCACCAGGCTGGATCCTCACAATGGGATAGACTAAGTGAGGAGCAGTGGACTCGGTACCAACAATCGGAGTCAGAGACCCGAAACCGGTGGGAGGCCGATAGGTGGACGGTTTGGGGAAACCGCTTCAACACCTCCACCGAGCAGACTACCGAGCGACTGGGCCGATAGTCGGCCGACATTCAGGAGGTTCGCACTGACCTTCGGGAGATCAGACTCGAGGCCCGACGCAACCACACCGAGCTCCGGGAGCAGATTTCCGACCTTGAGAGGTCCATCACTGAGCAGCTCGCTAGTTATCTGAGCCGTCTTGGCATGCCGCCCAGTTCTAGAGCACCCGATTCTTAGTCAGCATCGTTATCTTCTATTTCTCGTCATTTTCGTTTTAATTGTAATTTGATTTTATTTGGAACTATTATGTAAGAACTATGCGTTAATTGCTTATTTGAATTTAAATGCTACTTATTCGTTTTAATTAATTGCTTACGTGTTAGTTACGTGATTTTTGTATGAACAACTTCTAAATTCCGTAATATACTCCCATTAACAAACCCCGAGGTTCGGAGGAGAATCTAAGGAAAGATTCTTTTGAAGGGGGGAGTATTGTAACGATCGAAAATTCCGGAATGTATTATCGGAATAATTATTCGACATTTCGTTGAATTTTATATGAAAAGATTAGCTTCGTTAGCTAATTAAGTTATTTAATTTAATTCCCTATCCTCAACCATTTATAATTACATTTTCCACCCCTCGAAATTATCTATTCTCTAAACGAACCCACACCCCCTTGAAACACCTCTGCACCATCTTGAACACACTCACACTACCTTGAACACACTTACACCCTCTTGTGCACACTCTCTTGCACACTCTTGAACACAACTCAAAATCGAGAGAGAGAAGGAGAGAAGAGAAGGAGAAAGGGAGAAGAAGAAGGAGACAAAGAGAAATCCCGTTCCGAATCCGTCGCTCGATCAATCGAAATTTCGAGACCAAATATACGATCCTCATTCAATTCTATACCGGTAATCTTCTTTCCCCATTTCGATTCACCCATTAAATCCTCCTATTTTCTAGTTTTTATATTGAAATGAATAATTGATAATTTGATGGATTTGTAGGTTAGAGTTTACCATTTTTAGTGTAGTTCGAATCAAATGGTAGCTATTAATATATACAATGCATGAGTGTGAATTTTATATGTTGATTTTAGCTATAGAATCCACCCTAGTTGATTTTAGGATGGAACCCTCGTGAGAAACCTTGAAATTGCGTTTCTGCACCTGTTAGATGGAACCACACGGTCCAACGCACGGTCTTGGCAAGACCGTGCGCCAGACCGTGCACAACACCTTTAGACTTGCACCGGCCTGCGCACACCGGTGCGCAAGCCAGTGCACGCTTGTTTCAGCTTGCACGGTCTTGAGTGCATGCTCAAGACCGTGCACAAGGTCGTGCGTTAGCCCGTGTGAATGCCTTAACCAAATTTTCAGTCTTTTTCCTTAGTTGCTCACGGTAATGGGGTCAAATGGCCAAAAATAAAAGTTGACTTTTTGCATACGACCCCCTAAAATTGAGCCGTTTTCACCTATAGCTTCCATATAATTCAAGGATGAATATTTTGTAAAGTTTTCAAAATTCCGACCTCGTTCGGACCTTGAATCGAGCCTTTTTCGTTTAGGGCTTTTTCCCCAATTTTTGAAGGTCGTCCGAAAAATCCAAAAATCGCATGAGTGCTTCTTTATAATATTATAAGCATGAATGTGCAATTAGAATTTCAATTGAGCATGTTTAGCATCGTTAATTTCATATTTTTTGTTTAATTGATTTAATTGCATTTTAATTGTAAATTTAATTGCTACATGACGTTTATTGGTTTTTCATGTGTTGTAGTCTTCGTGAGTCGTTGTCGTGTCTTGTCTTATTTGGTTCTTGTCATCTATTAGTTTCAGGCCATCTTTTCAAGGCATAGCTTGGGTTGTCTTGTCGTTTTCGTGCTTCCAGGTGAGGGTATTAAAATGCTTTCAAACGGAGTAAGAATTTCTTTTAAATTATTGCGAACTACCCTTATGTGCTCATCTCGTTTTGATTTCCCTTCTCGTATATCTATTAGATATTTAACCTATATTTTCATGATTTTATAATAAATGTTTTGATATTAACTTGTATCTATAAGTATCTCTAAATCATTTTGTTTTCATGAGGCAAGTACAGCTCTTTCTTTTAAGCATGACGTTTTGACCTCGGTTGGGTCTATGAGGGAAGTCGTTAGGGGAAACGTTAGTGTTTCCCGACACGTATGAAACTTGTAGTCACCCCCTTGTCGTCACACACACTTGCCTAAATGCCCTTTTGGCCTTAACTTATAATGTTCTTCAAACACGAGCGAAAAGATAATGTATTGTTATTTCAATGGGCCCGGGATGGTATCCGGAGGTTGCATCTGGGGACGAGCGTCCAGGGTGTAATCCGAGGTTCTTTTCCCAAAATTAAGCGTCAATCGTGGCCCGTCTGGAGTGGATAGCCACAGTTGGGAGCGATGGTGGGCGTTGCATTCGTTGCACGTTTTTCTAAAATTCAACAGTCGCCCGGGGTCGCACTTCGGGGTCGGACACCGGTGATGGAGTTTATTGTAATTGAAGGGGTTATAAGGAGGAACAGGCCCATACTCGCTGGGATATTAATTGTTTGTATTTATCGCTTTAAATTCTTCAACTTACTGTTAATTATTGTCGTGTATGCAAGTCGAAGCACGATCCGGATTTTCTTCAATTATGCAAATGTAATTTCTTATATATATGATCCAAACCCGGAAACGTGGCTCGTACTTGTTCCCTCTTTACCATCACTGAGTATCTTTTATACTCACCCCCACTATTTTGATTCTTACTTCAGGTCAACAGGTGGCGTTGTCACCTATCTTGTCAGTCGGCAGCAGCAGGTCTAGGTTGGCTCGTATGTCGTTGTCTTGTCAGTGTCCCAACAACAGTCGTGTCCTTATTTATGAATTGATTTAATTTACATATTCCGTATTATGTTTTATTTCCCGTACTTATGTGCCCCTGATGTGGGATAGATTAGACGAGCCATGGATGGCATTTATTAAATGATTATTGAGAATGATGTATGAATTATGTTGCCATGAATGGATTATATGACTAATTGTATAATTTAATTTAGCTTCCGCAACTCTGTTATTCTTTTATTGTTGTTGTTGTTGGGGTGTCGTAATGCTGTTGCTGGTATTTGATTGATTGATTGCCGTTCGCCGGGATGGATTTTTAAATGGGGTACATCTACCTCGTTTGGGAGTTCGTCTCGGTGCGGATGTGGTGTCCTTTCTCTGCCTACGGAAAGGGGCGCTACAGTCAGTAGTATCAGAGCCTAGGTTCCCGAAAAGGAACCGAAAGCTCTAGTATCTTGTCTGTCTTGTCTTTTGTGTCTTTTGAATTGTGTCAGTCCGTGTCGAGTTCGTGTTTTGACGAGTGTTCGTCTTATCTTAGTGCTTAAAATTGTAGACGATTACGGTTGGCTTAATTAACCGACTGGCAATCTTTTATGAATTTTCGTACTAAGGAAGATGCAACGCTAGTCGATCGTGGAACTCTTTGGGTGTTTTACTTGGTTTGGTCTGTCATAGTGTGTGTCGGTAGGATTTTCATTGGGTGTCGAGCATGCTTTATGTATTTATAAATTATTGGCATCATTTCTTACAAGACATGCACCCATTTTGCCAAATAGTTGTGAACGCGGGTATGCCGCGCAAGAAAGCCCGATCCGACCCGTCACTACCACCAATCCAGACTACTCCGGGATCTTCATACCCGTATCCGATGAGAGACATGGAAATAGCTCAAGGAGGAGAGAGCGTAACTGAATACGAGGCTACATTCGCTTACCTGACCAATTATTCTCCTAACCGAGAACCGGACCAAAGGAATAGAGCCGCAAGATTGATATCGGGGTTGAGGCACGAAATCCGTCAAATACTCATAGGACTCGGCCACTGTTCTTATGTGGAGGCTGTCGGCCGAGCTTTGCGGGCCGAAGCAGAATTTGAAATGAGAGCTAGGAGCGCTCGGTTGATTACCTCAGAGAACCGGCCACATGAATCAGTAACCCCAGTAGTTGTCCATACGACTTCTCGCAGTAAAGGGACAACGACTAGTGGATCCGGTGGAAGTATCATCCTCTGCACGCATTGCCAGAAACCGAACCATGTCGCCGAGATGTGTAGGAGGAGACTTGGGCTGTGCCTCGTTTGTGGTGCCGCCAATCACCTCGTCGACCAATGCTCCAACAAGAGAAAGGGTAATTGAAGGAGTTGAGAAACTACCGAGATCGAAGGATGAAAAAAAAAAAAAAAAAAAAAAAAAGAGAGGCTAGACCGGACTTCGTCTCTCGGAATAAAGGTACCGTGCATGTTCATAACATTCATAATTTCTCGTCTTTTAATTTATTAATTGCGTGATAGTATGTTTTATTGTTTAATTGAACTCCGGGTTTAATCCGGGGTGTTTTAGTAATTTTCACGCGTTTTGTTTCGACTCAGGGGTGCTTGCACGCCCCAACGCACGGTCTTGGTAAAGACCGTGCAGACCAGCCCAGCGTTTAAACAGCTGAACCGGAGCGCACGACCCTGCGCACGCCCGTGCGTTAGACCGTGCAGGGCCCTTCGCCCATTTAAACCTCTCTTTCGCGAACAGAAGCAACATAAACTTTCTTCCTCTTTTTTTTTTCCCTCGTTCCAGTAGCAGCAAACCCCATTTTTTTCCAAAATTTTTCTCCAAACTTCACAAGCTTGTAACTTTCAATCCGTCCGGTGGATCTTCATAATTTTTGGAAGGTACATAGCCGGCATTGCGTATTTTTATTAATTGATTTTTGGGGACGATCCGACGAGCCGATTATACAAAAATTGCCGCCTAAAATACTCGCCCGCCAAGTGTTCGACAAAATTTCCGAGTGAGGAATTTCACCAAATTCAACCCAACAAGCCTCAAGCAACCTTCTCACATGGCCGCCGAAGGTTCTCGATGAAGGAGGAGGCGAGATGACCCTCCATCCCCACTTTCATTTAATGTGGATATTTCAAATCCCTTTCAAGGTAAGATATTTAGACGGATGCACGAACGCCCGGTTTTCTCTACCAAGTTCCTCGATATAGAAGTATTAGGAAATTTGGGACTTGGCGACGGTATTGCTCGGTATATTGAAGACGTGGGGTGGACCACATTCTTGGATATGAGGAGGAATTCGTACCCCCGGCTTGTCTACGAATTCATTGCAACGCTTCAAATAATTCCCCACGAAGACGACGCTGAGCTACCTTTCAAGATAGAGTTCCGAGCTGTCAACGAGGATTATGAGCTCACTCTCCGACAATTAACGGTACATTTTGGGCTACCCATTCGGGGAATGATAAGCCGAGAAGTAGGTTGGTCCGAGGCCGAGGCGTGGAGAAATGTCTCCACTTCTAGGAGGCCCTTCCAACAAGGAAAATCGAAGGCAACCGACCTCCGTGATTCCGCCTTGAGGACTTTTCATCGATTCCTCTCATGCACCGTCTTTGCTAGAGGAGATAGCTACGGTTCGATCAACATTGAGGAACTTTACGTCTTGGATTGCGCGGTCCGAAGGCAACCCTTCCAACAAGGAAAATCGAAGGCAACCGACCTCCGTGATTCCGCTTTGAGGACTTTTCATCGATTCCTCTCATGCACCGTCTTTGCTAGAGGAGATAGCTACGGTTCGATCAACATTGAGGAACTTTACGTCTTGGATTGCGCGGTCCGAAGGCAAACAGTCAATGGCATCATGTTCTTCCTTCGATATGTGGAGTATGTTGGCACCCGACCTAAAGGAGAAATTAGGATTAGGTCATACATTACCGCGATCCTCGGTGTGACCAGCATGGATCGAATGGCCCCGACAGGAGCAGATGATTCGACAATTTCTTACAAGCAATTCGCCCAGATGAAACTTTGCAAGAAATTTAGAGGGCGACACAGTAGATATGTACCGATGACGGCAGAGGAAGCCGCCACTGAGAGTGACGACGATGTCGAAGAGGACATCCGAGCAGGAGGTCAACCTGAAAGGGATCAACAAGAAATTGAGGAACAAATGCTTGAACAGTTATACGAAACAGGAGGCTCTGATCCTCAACAGGTCTTGTACGTACCTGACCCTCCTAGAACCGAAGAGGCTCACTTCCAGCCGAGCATCGACGACTACCTGACTCAGCACCAGGCTGGATCCTCACAATGGGATAGACTAAGTGAGGAGTAGTGGACTCGGTACCAACAATCAAAGTCGAAAGACCCGAAACCGGTGGGAGACCGATAGGTGGACGATTTGGGGAAACCGCTTCACAACCTTGGCTGAGCAGACAACCGAGCGACTGAACCAATAGTCGGCCGACCTGCGGGAGATCAGACTCGAGGCCCAACGCAACCACACCGAACTCCGGGAGCAGATTTCCGACTTGGAGAGGTCCATCACTGAGCAGCTCGCTAGCTATCTGAGCCGTCTTGGCATGCCGCCTAGTTCTGGAGCATCCGATTCTTAGTCGGCATCATTTTCCTCTATTTCTCGTCATTTTTGTTTTAATTGTAATTTGATTTTCAGTTGAAACTATTATGTGTGAACTATGCGTTAAATGCTTAATTGAATTTAACTGTTAATTGTTCGTTTTAATTAATTGCTTGTGTATTAATTGCGCAATATATTTGTTCGATTAACTTTTAAATGCCGTAGTATACTCCCGTTAACAAACCCCGAGGTTTGGAGGAGAATCTGAGGATAGATTCTTTTGAAGGGGGGAGTATTGTAACAACCCAAAATTCCGGAATATATTCTCGGAATAATTATTCGACATTTCGTTGAATTTTATATGAAAAGATTAGCTTCGTTAGCTAATTTTAAGTTATTTAATTTAATTCCCTATCCTCAACCATTTATAATTACATTTTCCACCCCTCGAAATTATCTAATCTCTAAACGAACCCACACCCCCTTGAAACACCTCTACACCATCTTGAACACACTTACACCCTCTTGTGCACACTCTCTTGCACACTTTTGAACACAACTCAAAATCGAGAGAGAGGAGAGAAGAGAAGGAGAAAGGGAGAAGAAGAAGGAGAGAAAGAGAAATCCCGTTCCGAATCCGTCGCCCGATCAATCGAAATTCCGAGACCAAATATACGATCCTCATTCAATTCTCTACCGGTAATCTTGTTTCCTCATTTCGATTCACCCATCCTCCTATTTTCTAGTTTTTATATTGAAATGAATAATTGATAATTTGATGGATTTGTAGGTTAGAGGTTACCATTTTTAGTGTAGTTCGAATCAAATGGTAGCTATTAATGTATACAATGCATGAGTGTAAATTTTATATGTTGATTTTAGCTATAGAATCCACCCTAGTTGATTTTAGGATGAAACCCTCATGAGAAACCTTCAAATCGTGTTTCTGCACCTGTTAGATGGAACCACACGGTCCAACGCACGGTCTTGGCAAAACCGTGCGCCAGACCGTGCACAACAACTTTAGACTTGCACCGGCCTGCGCACACCGGTGCGCAAGCCAGTGCACACTTGTTTCAGCTTGCACGGTCTTGAGTGCGTGCTCAAGACCGTGCACAAGGCCGTGCGTTAGCCCGTGTGAATGCCTTAACCAAATTTTCAGCCTTTTTCCTTAGTTGCTTACGGTAATGGGGTCAAATGGCCAAAAATAAAAGTTGACTTTTTGCATACGACCCCCTAAAATTAAACCGTTTTCACCTATAGCTTCCATATGATTCAAGGATGAATATTTTGTAAAGTTTTCAAAATTCTGGCCTCGTTCGGACCTTGAATCGAGCCTTTTTCGTTTAGGGCTTTTTCCCCAATTTTTGAAGGTCGTCCGAAAAATCCAAAAATCGCATGAGTGCTTCTTTATAATATTATAAGCATGAATGTGCAATTAGAATTTCAATTGAGCATGTTTAGCATCATTAATTTCAAATTTTCCGTTTAATTGATTTAATTGCATTTTAATTGTAAATTTAATTGCTACATGACGTTTATTGGTTTTTCATGTGTTGTAGTCTTCGTGAGTCGTTGTCGTGTCTTGTCTTATTTGGTTCTTGTCGTCTATTAGTTTCAGGCCATCTTTTCAAGGCATAGCTTGGGTTGTCTTGTCGTTTTCGTGCTTCCAGGTGAGGGTATTAAAATGCTTTCAAACGGAGTAAGAATTTCTTTTAAATTATTGCGAACTACCGTTATGTGCTCATCTTGTTTTGATTTCCCTTCTCGTATATCTATTAGATATTTAACCTATATTTTCATGATTTTATAATAAATGTTTTTATATTAACTTGTATCTATAAGTGTCTCTAAATCATTTTGTTTTCATGAGGCAAGTAAAGCTCTTTCTTTTAAGCATGACGTTTTGACCTCGGTTGGGTCTATGAGGGAAGTCGTTAGGGGAAGACGTTAGTGTTTCCCGACACGTATGAAACTTGTAGTCACCCCCTTTGTCGTCACACACACTTGCCTAAATGCCCTTTTGGCCTAACTTATAATATTCTTCAAACGCGAGCAAAAAAAAATGCATTGTTATTTCAATGGGCCCGGGATGGTATCCGAAGGTTGCATCTGGGGACGAGCATCCAGGGTGTAATCCGAGGTGCTTTTCCCAAAATTAAGCGTCAATCATGGCCCGTCAGGAGTTGATAGCCACGGTTGGGAGCGATGGTGGGCGTTGCATTCGTTGCACGTTTTCCTAAAATTCAACAGTCGCCCAGGGTCGGCTTCGGGGTCGGACACCGGTGATGGAGTTTATTGTAATTGAAGGGGTTATAAGGAGGAACAGGCCCATACTCACTGGGATATTAATTGTTTGTATTTATCGCTTTAAATTCTTCAACTTACTGTGAATTATTGTCGTGTATGCAAGTCGAAGCACGATCCGGATTTTCTTCAATTATGCAAATGTAATTTCTTATATATATAATCCAAACCCGGAAACGTGGCTCGTACTTGTTCCCTCTTTACCATCACTGAGTATCTTTTATACTCACCCCCACTATTTTGATTCTTACTTCAGGTCGACAGGTGGCGTTGTCACCTATCTTGTCAGTCGGCAGCAACAGGTTTAGGTTGGCTCCTATGTCGTTGTCTTGTCAGTGTCCCAACAACATTCGTGTCCTTATTTATGAATTGATTTAATTTATGTATTCCGTATTATGTTTTATTTCCCGTACTTATATGCCCCTGATGTGGGATAGATTAGACGAGCCATGGATGGCATTTATTAAATGATTATTGAGAATGATGTATGAATTATGTTCCCATGAGAGGCTTATATGACTAATTGTATAATTTAATTTAGCTTCCGCAACTCTGTTATTCTTTTATTGATGTTGTTGTTGGGGTGTCGTAATGCTGTTGCTGGTATTTGATTGATTGATTGCCGTTCGCCGGGATGGATTTTTAAATGGGGTACATCTACCTCGTTTGGGAGTTCGTCTCGGTGCGGATGTGATGTCCTTTCTCCGCCTACAGAAAGGGGCGCTACAGTGCAGGAGCCCGTGCACAGCCCTTTTCAACCTGGTGCACAGGCCCGTGCGCAGGCCCATTTGCACCTGCACGGTCTTAGCACCGTGCTCAAGACCGTGCGTGAGGCCGTGCACCTCTATTTGTGCTTGCACCGGCTTGGCAAGACCGTGCGTTGGCCGGTGCAACCTACTTAGTGGATTTTCTAGCCTTTTCCTTTCTTACACTTCGGGAATTAGGTCAACCCCACTCATTTAAATGTTGACTTTTCACATACGACCTCCGAATATCAATCCGATTTCACCTATAGCTTCCTCGAGCCTCGGGATTTGATATTCTTCATAATTTACAATTTATCCGACCCTATTTGACCGTCAATTGACACCTTTCTCGTTTAGGGATTTTATCCCACCTTTCCCGTTCCTTATCCGTTTGATCCCGTATTCACGAGAGAGTGTCCTTATATTATTTTAAGCATGACTACGTGCCCTAATTGCGTTTTACCATGTCTTTGATATTTAATTTCTAATGTTCTCCCATTAATTATAACTGCATTAATACTCATTTAAATGTTGTTCCATATTTTATATATCCTTACATGTATAATTATCTGACTTTCCATATTGCATCTGTAGCATGGGTGGAGTTTGTATGAATTGTCGTGCATCATCTGTTGTCTTGTGTCTTGCTTTTAGTATTGTCGGTCTTGTTTTCATCCTCTAGGCCCTGTGTATTACAGGTGGGACCAACGAGGGAGAAACTTGACTACCGCTTGCTTTCATACTGTCGTGTTGAGCCAGGTAAGGGTTTTAAATTGTTTTCAACTGGAGTAAGAACATAGTTACGTAGGTTTGCGAAATAAACCACTATCCCGCTTTCTTATTACTTGTTGTATTGCCTTTACTATTTCTCTATCTGCTTAGTCAAACATTTTGATAGCAAAACCAAATGATTTGAAATGCTTTCAACCAGAGACAAGTAACTTATTTGTTTTAAAAGTAACTATTTGATCTCTGAGGCACTTATAAGTAATGTCGTTAGGGACATCCGTCAGCATGCTCCCGAAGCATACGACGCTTAAGAGTATTTCTTAGATCGTTACATCAACTTGTCTCAAAAGCCCCTTTGGCCATTCATACTTAACTGCCTGCATCATCTTTTCGAATGGCCCCTTTGGCCACCCAATCTATCATTTATTTCAAAAGCGAGCCATAGATTGATTAATGATTTGGGCCCGGAGTATACAGGAGGTGAGCCTGGGGACGAGCGTGTAGGGAAAATCCCGATGTATACTTCTAGCGTGTTAACTGGGGCTGGCTAGGAGGTTGGCTAGCCTAAGTTGATGCGAACGGTGGTGCTAACCGCGTCTCCTTAAATTCTATACGGTGGTGCTAATCGCGTCTCCTTAAATTCTGATGGTACCAATTGTTGGTGGTGGAGTACTTGACTATATGCTTGCATGATTTTCAATTGGGAGTTATAAGGAGAGGGCCCGTTCTCGTCGGAACACATTATTGCATAATTTGTTGCATTTATCGCTTGTCTACTTATTTTACGGCTTTCGTTACAAGTCGAAGCATATTCCGGTTTTCTTCATTTATGATATGTATTTCCCTATATATATATATAAAACCCGGAAGCGTGACTCGTACTTGCTACCCTAAGCCTCCTTTATTATTCAATTAATTAGTTGAATTACGAGCCGTGTTTATTTATCGTTTCTAACTTATTGAATCGTGCCTTTCGAACTTGTAACAGCCTCGTGACTCAACTAATACCCCTTTCAACTTATCGGCTTGACATTACGTGCAAATGTTTTTAAAGGATTCGGTTCATCAACTCTTTCGTGTTTTCCAAGCAAGCCGAGCCGAGTGTTGCCTTGTGTTATTGTTTTACAACTTGTATTTCGTTGTTTATCTTCTTTCTCAAAACGGGCAACACTCACCACTTTTAGTTTTAAAAGATAAATGACGAACTGTGATCAAAACCCCCTTGCTGAGTATCCTTTATACTCACCCCTGCTATTTTGGTTCTTGCTTCAAGTAGACAGGTGGCGACGTCACCTATCTTGTCAGTCGGCATCAGCAGGTCTAGATAGGCTCAGTCTTTCTGGTTTGTCTTGTCAGTGGTCCCAACAACCGTCGAGTCTTGTTTATTGTATTTATTTACTTTACGTACTTATGTGCCCCTGATGTGGGATAGTTGACGATATCTAGGATTGTATAGGATAGACTAGTGGAGCCATGGATGGCACTACGTGTTGTTATTCTGTTGCATTTCGAATTGCACATGTTTAATTGATATTATGTTAGCCTCGTAGGCGTTTATGGATTTATTTGATTATCTTCGAAATCGCTTCCGCATATCTCTGTATTGTTGTGATTGTTATTGGGATGGTTGTCGCTGTTGCCGATGGTTATTGCTTGAGTGCCGTTCGCCGGAGTGGATTTTTGAGTTGAGGCTCCTTGCTGAAGCTCGGGAGTTCGCTTCGGTGCGGATGTGGCGGTCCTTCTTCAGGGGGTGCTACACAGCCTGAGCCTGAGGTGCAAGCCTGTCATGATCAGCAAGAGAGTGACCCGGCACTTTACATCGTGAACAGTAAGGAGGGAGATTTTCATATACCAATGACTGTATCACCGTACCATCGATACCATGCTCAATATCAATTTCCTTCAGTCTATTTTGAGATAAATCTACCTCAACACATATGCGGGCATTACTAGGCCTAGTACGGTCAACAGTGGTTTCATCAAGCCTAAGGGGTGATCCTACCATCTTACCAATAGAGTGCAAAAGACCTTTCTCATAAAGATGAATAGGCAACCCAGGAAGGTTCACCCACACTGGGACAATGGGAGAACAAGTTCTAGGATCAAAAGTGGGAGACCATTTGTCCACAAGCATTGGAGCCCTTTGGAAATACCATATCGGGCGAGACCATAACCTAGCATAATCCTCTAGGCATGAAAAATGAATTATAGTTGTACTATCGTTTAGGACTCCAAATTGATAAGGCTTATCAAAACCTATTCTATGAAAAAGTGATCGGATAGTGTTCCAGGAAGGACCTCCAGACAGAAACTTACAAATAAGAGTATATTTGTATGGCTTGACAAGCTCCTCAACCTCAGATTTTGAGAGCTTAAGTGTCATTCTACCCTTCTTTTCCCCAACCTCGCCAAATGTCCAACGATTTTCTGGGAAGAATTTCTTCAAATCTCTCTTTAATTGATGAAATATGGAAGCACCATCAAATCCAATAATATCAGCAAATGTGCGTCTAGTTAGAGAGTGTGGCATCCCCCACGCCACAACCCCGAACCGAAACGAGCTCCCGAGCGATAGTTAAATACCACCACTCGAAAACCCGCCCCGGACAACGGGATTCCCACAATCTGGCAACAGCAACTCCCAACAACAGTACCAACACCAACAACAACAACAACAGCACAAACAAGCGGAAGCAATGAGCAAAAGATCATATTTATATTCACACTGCCATCCGTGGCCAAAATAAACATTTATAAGTTCATTATCTATCACAAGTTATAACATCAATTCATTAAGTATCCAACATCAGCATAACATGTCAAGTTTTCATGTAATCCAACATCATAAGCTCGATCCACAAAAGTAAATACATAAGACCGACTTCAAGGACTGTACAAGCCTACAACGCTGCTGGCAGTACCTGACCGCTAACTTGAAGCATGAACCAAAAAGGGGATGTGAGTCAAACGAACTCTGTGAGGAGGGGAGTATACATAATAATAACATATATTTAATCCACGCTTAGGTTGATAAGAGCAAATCTAGTGACGATAAGCTCTTTTACAATTCAGCTAAGCTTTGTGAATTAAATATTATTTAATCCACGCTTTGATTAATAGAGAAACGAATCTAGTGCCGATACTTTCTCTTTATAATCCATCAAAGCTTTGTGAATTAAATATTAAAGTAAAACATTTTAGAAAATATTTTTATTCCCGGCGAGAACGGGCCATCTCCTTATAACTCCCAAAAACATATCAAATATAATGAAATCCCATAACACCGTTTGGCTTATCAAGGGAGCTACCCACGATTTCACCATACCCGACTAATGGCGCCGGTGTAAGTATTATTCAGGCTAGACTACCTCCGACCAGCCCTGAACAATACCCTTTGATTATATATTAGATGATCGTCACTGGGTCTCCATCCATATATATAATCTGGATTATACCCTGGGCTTCACCCTAGACGCACGTCTCCGGGTTTCCACCTCTAGTATAATCCGGGGCCCAAATATACCCTAAGAGCGTCCTCAATAGGGTTAAAGGAAATATAATCTCGCTTTATAAATGTTTTAATTGACCAAAAGGGTCGTTCGAGACAAGGTATGTAACCGTCTAGGGTTTCTCAACACGTTGCCTATAACTCGAGGCATACGAGCAAGTCCCGAGACCAAATGTTACTTCTAAAAACAAAATAGTTCTCTTGTCTCTATTTTAAAACCATTTTAGAAAAGATACACATATATCATTTTTATATCAAAACCTTTTTATTTCAAATATTGATAACATATAATTGAAATATAAAGGGATAAGGTTTTCGCAAATATTTGTTCAAGCTTCAGTTAAAAAACATTTTACATCCACACCTGTAGGCTTAACAAAAAGGATAGCCAAATAACTCAGAATCAGCCCCGCGAGGTCCCACCTGTAATACACAGGCCTTGAGGTAAGACACGACTCAACAAACCAACCAAATAAGACGCACGGCTATGAAATGCATTTCATGCTCAAAATAACATATTATGCATAAATGCATTTAAACACAATTAAGCTCATTCAAACACATTTAAACACAATCAAATACACATGATATTAAGCTAAATTAAGCATTCAAGTAATATGGAAGCTTGGGAACCAAAATTCAAAGGTTTAGCAAATATTACATAAACCACCCTTCGTTTAATACTTTTCATAGCAAAACAACTCCGATTAATCCGAAACTTTCGGCATCTCTTAACTACTATATTTTAAGATTTTTGATGCCAAAAGAATCGAAAAACGAAGCCAAAAGCTCGAAAATCACTATTCATCAGCCCCTACATATTTTGCCAAACTTTTATTTTTTCAACCCCAAACTCCATAAAACTTCACCTAATTGCTTAATATCATCAACGAATATGAAATCCTTAACCATTCAAGCATCTAAGACCATCAACCCAACATTGCAAATTGATCAAATTTAATGAAAAATCACAAGTGATGCTACATGCAACCAACAACCAAACCAAGCTCATCAATCATTCACTCTAGCATGCTTCTTCACTTTATCAACATATGAAACCATGAAAACCAAAGAATTAAGAGAATCATAAACTTACCTTGAAGAAGTGAATTGGAGAGAATGAAGAAATAAGAGCTTGTTTGCACAAATAGCAAGTGGTAGCTTGTTCCTTGGATGAGAGAGCACACTTTTTATAACAAAAATGATTGAATTTCTTGGTGATTGTTGAAGATGGCTATGGCGGTGGTGAGAGGGAGTGAGGGCCGAGAGGTTGAAGAAGAGAAGAGGTGAGTTGCTTGAGAATAGTGTAGAAAAAATGTAGAGAAAAGAGAGAATATAAAATAAATATAGGATATTTTGAAAAGTCAAAATTAGCTAGCAATGTATATATACTTGTATATATATTTGTATAGATATTTATGTATGTATTTGCATATATATTTACATATATTTCAAGAATAATATCATATAATTCAAATATAATGTGATAATTTTCATAAGATTTCAAATACAACAATTCAAATATAAGAATAGTATAAAATAATTCAAATATGAAAATCCTTATAAAATCTTCATATTATTCACATATAAGATCACACATTAATTCATATAATCCACATAATTGCAGATAATGCAAACAAGAGCAATTAGTCGGTAAACTTACCGAAGCGCTATAAAATAGCGGGGCGTTACACTATCCCCCCCTTCGGAGAATCTGGTCCCCAGATTCTAATTCGATTCCGCAAATAACTCGGGATAATGAGTTCGCATCTTCTCATCTGTCTCCCAAGTTACTTGTCCGGTGGTTCGGTTTCTCCACAACACACGAACCAAGGGAATTTGTCGGTTGCGGAGTTGCTTGAACTTACGATCCTGAATCTCAACAGGTTTCATCTCGATCGTCAAGTCAGGCTCTACCTAGACTTCTTCGTCTCGGAGAATATGAGATTCGTCGGGATAGTATTTGCGCAATTGAGAAACATGGAAGACGTTGTGAATCCCAGTTAGAGTCGAGGGCAGGTTCAGGCGGTAGGCAGTCTTCCCAATCCGTTCAATAACCTCATAGGGTCCCAAATATCTCGGACTGAGCTTCCCACCTTTTCCCAATCTAGCGAATCCTTTCCTCAACATCGCCTTAAGAAACACTTTGTCTCCCTCTTCAAATTCTAAATCCCGGCGTCTCTTATCAGCATAACTCTTTTGGCGATCCTGGGCAGCTTTCATTCTCTGTCGAATGATCGCAATCTTATCAAGTGTTTCCTGGATCGTCTTCGGAGGTAGAGCTCGTTCCACTCCGCCTTAGTTCTTTGCCAGTCTTCTAATTCCCAGTACAGAGGGGATCGGCATTTACGTCCACAAAGCGCTTCGTATGGGGGCATCCCAATTGTCGCTTGGTAGCTGTTGTTGTAAGCGAATACAGTGAGCGGCAGTTACTTGTCCCAACTCGAGGAGAAGTCGAGAGCACACGCACGTAGCATGTCGCCTAAAATCTTGATGGTTCTTTCAGATTGACCATCAGTTTGCGGGTGAGCGGCCGTGCTGAATTTCAGATTCGTTCCCAAGTTTCGGTGAATTTCTTGCCAAAGTCGAGAAGTAAACTTGGGATCTCGATCGGACACGATACTCTTCAGAACTCCGTGTAGCTTTACAATCTGCTCGATGTACAGTTCAGCTAACTTCTTGACATTAGTGGTCTTTCGAATTGGAATGAAATGAGCGGATTTCGTCAAACGATCGACAATCACCCAAATCGTATCATATCCGCCTCGAACTCTCGGTAATCCGAACATGAAATCCATTGCAATATCTTCCCATTTCCAATCCGGAATAGAGAGTGGCTGTAGAGTTCCACCGGGTTGCTGATGTTCGGCTTTAACTCGTTGACAAGTCAAACACCGTCTCACGAAATCAGCAACTTCTCTTTTTATTCCATGCCACCAATATTGAGTCTTGAGATCTCGGTACATCTTATTACCTCCCGGATGGACGGCATAAGCAGATTTATGTGCTTCCTCCATGATTTCGGTCTTCAGATTCTTCGGCACGCAAATTCGGTTCTTAAAACGAAGAATACCCATATCATCGAAAGCAAATGAGGAGTTCGGATCATCTTGCATCCTCACGACCTGTCTTTGAATCCAGTCATCAGCACGCTGCTCGTCTTTAAGCCTCTTAACCAAGTCCGGTCTGACTGAGAGGTTTGCAATCCGTGGTTGAGAGACTAGATGATATCTTGTAATGCCCCGCTATTTTTATAACGCTTCGGTACGTTCACCGACTAATTGCCCTTGTGTGCATTGTTTGCAATTATGTGATTATGTGAATTATATGAATTAATGTGTGATTCTATATGTGAATAATATGATGAATTCATAAGAATTTTCATATTTGAATTACCTTACACTATGTTTATATTTGAAGTGTTGTATTTGAAATTCTATGAAAATTATGCCATCGTATTTGAATTATATGATATATTTCTTGTCATATATATAAATATGTATGCAAATACATACATAAATATCTATACAAATATATATACAAGTATATATAAATTGCTAGCTAATTTTGACTTTTCAAAATAATTTATATTTATTTAATTATCTCATCTTTTCTCCAAATTTCTACACTATTCTCAAGCAACTCATCTTCAACCTCTCTCTCTCTCACTCTCGGCCCTCACTCATCACCCTCACCACCGCCACTTCTACCACCATCAAAGCACCAAAAATCATCCCCTCTCTTACTACAAAAAGTTGCTCTCTCATCTAAGGAACAAGCCTCTACTTTCTATTTTTGCAAACAAGCTCTTAATTCCTCAATCTTTTCAATTCCCCTCTTCAAGGTAAGGTTTCAATTCTCTTAATTCTTTGGTTTTTAATGTCTCAAGGTAAGAACCCGAGCTACTCCTCTCTCTCCTCCCCAAGACAATAACATTAATGCTCCTCTTGCTCCTCAGCCCGAGCCTGTGCCACCAGTACATCAGAATCCCCTAAATCCTGCCATGTTCTTTGAAGCCATGCAAAGGATGTTTCAACAGGCTTTAGCTCCAGCACCTCACAAATTTAAGAAGCCTTTTCCACCTGTGGGTTCTTCATCTTCGAGCAAGAAGCAAAAGATCACAGGTCCTCAGACAGCCGAGCCTCAAATTAAGTGTTCTTACTGCGGCAAGCCAAAACACACGGAAGCTGATTGCTGGAAGAAACAAGGACGGTGCACTCGATGTGGGCGCAAGGATCATCAAGTAGGAAACTGCCCAAAGAGAAGGCCACCTCCACAGTTCCAGAAAGAGCCACAGAATGCGGGGAAAGGAAAAGTTGTGGCACGAGCGTATGCGATGACGGGGGATGGAGGGGAGACCGACCCTAATGCAGTGGTGCAAGGTACTGTACATTTGCATGACATATCCATATTTGCATTATATGATTCGGGTGCGATGCATTCTTTTATTGCACCTGAATATGCTTCTAGATTATCTTTGTCTGCCGAGTCTTTACCTTATGTGCTTGAGGTCAATTCCCCGTTGGGAATTTCTTATTTGTGCAGTCGAGTCTTCCGAGACTGTCCGTTGAGGATAGACGATCGCGATTATCCTGCTGATCTCATTGAGCTTCCAATGAGTCACTACGGGATAATATTGGGAATGGACTGGCTATATCGGCATCAAGCTTATATTGATTGTTTCGGGAAAAAGATCGCTCTGGGAACTGATATCGAGATTTTGGGCAAAAGGTTTGACAAGATTCCTCGAGTTTCTTATGTTAAAGCCGCCCGAATGATTCGCAAGGGATCTCCGGCCTTTGTTGCTTATCTACTAAACCGTCCGAAAGAGCAAGTTAAGCTTGAGGAGGTACCAGTAGCTGGAGAATTCCCTGATGTGTTTCCTGAGAGTTTGAATTCTTTGCCTCCGGAACGAGAGATAGAGTTTGTGATCGATTTAGCTCCGAGTGCCGAACCGTATTCGAAGACTCCTTACCGTATGGCTCCGACAGAGTTGAAAGAATTGAAGATTCAGTTGGATGGATTGTTGGAGAGTGGGTACATTCGACCGAGTACTTCGCTGTGGGGTGCGCCTGTTCTTTTCGTGAAAAAGAAGGATGGGACGTTGAGGATGTGTATAGATTATCGCGAGCTGAATCAGATGACGATAAAGAATAAATATCCTCTACCTCACATCGAAGAGTTGTTTGATATTTTGCAAGGGTCGAAAGTGTACTCTAAGCTAGATCTCCGACAGGGGTATTACCAGTTGCAAATCCGAGAATCAGGCATTCCGAAGACTGGGTTTAATACTCGATATGGGCATTTTGAGTTCGTAGTTATGCCTTTCGGGTTGACGAATGCCCCAGCTGCTTTCATGGATTTGATGCATCGTACTTTCCGGCCATATCTCGATAAGTTTGTGGTGATCTTCATTGGTGATATCCTCGTTTTCTCAAAGACTAAGGAAGAACATACCGAGCATCTTCGCATTGTATTAAGAACTCTTCGAGAGCATCAGTTGTATGCCAAGTTCAGTAAATGCGAATTTTGGCTTGATAAAGTTACCTTCCTTGGTCATGTGATATCAGGAGATGGAATCGAAGTGGATTCCTCGAAGATTGAGGCTGTAATGAAATGGGAGCAGCCGAAGAGTATCGTGTCCGATCGAGATCCTAAGTTTACTTCTCGACTTTGGCAAGAAATTCACAGGAACTGGGAACGAACTTGAAATTTAGCACAACTGCTCACCCGCAAACTGATGGTCAATCTGAGAGAACCATCAAGATTTTAGGCGATATGCTACGAGCGTGTGCTCTCGACTTCTCCACGAGTTGGGACAAGCAACTGCCGCTCATTGAATTCGCCTACAATAACAGTTACCAAGCAACAATTGGGATGCCCCCATACGAAGCGCTTTATGGACGTAAATGCCGATCCCCTCTGTACTGGGAACTAGAAGACTGGCGAAGAACTAAAGACAGAGTGGAACGAGCTCTACCTCCAAAGACGATCCAGGAAACACTTGATAAGATTGCAATCATTCGGCAGAGAATGAAAGCTGCTCAGGATCGTCAGAAGAGTTATGCTGACAAGAGACGCCGGGATTTGGAATTTGAAGAGGGAGACAAAGTGTTTCTTAAGGCGACGTTGAGGAAAGGATTCGCTAGAGTGGGAAAAGGTGGGAAGCTCAGTCCGAGATATTTGGGACCCTATGAGGTTATTGAACGGATTGGGAAGACTGCCTACCGCCTGAACCTGCCCTCGACTCTAACGGGGATTCACAACGTCTTCCATGTTTCTCAATTGCGAAAATACTATCCCGATGAATCTCATATTCTCCGAGATGAGGAAGTCCAGGTAAAGCCTGACTTGACGATCGAGATGAAACCTGTTGAGATTCAGGATCGTAAGTTCAAGCAACTCCGCAACCGACAGATTCCCTTGGTTCATGTATTGTGGAGAAACCGAACCACCGAACAAGTAACTTGGGAGACAGAAGAGAAGATGCGAACTCATTATCCCGAGTTATTTGCGGAGTCGAATTAGAATCTGGGGACCAGATTCTCCGAAGGGGGGGATAGTGTAACGCCCCGCTATTTTTATAACGCTTCGGTACGTTCACCGACTAATTGCCCTTGTGTGCATTGTTTGCAATTATGTGATTATGTGAATTATATGAATTAATGTGTGATTCTATATGTGAATAATATGATGAATTCATAAGAATTTTCATATTTGAATTACCTTACACTATGTTTATATTTGAAGTGTTGTATTTGAAATTCTATGAAAATTATGCCATCGTATTTGAATTATATGATATATTTCTTGTCATATATATAAATATGTATGCAAATACATACATAAATATCTATACAAATATATATACAAGTATATATAAATTGCTAGCTAATTTTGACTTTTCAAAATAATTTATATTTATTTAATTATCTCATCTTTTCTCCAAATTTCTACACTATTCTCAAGCAACTCATCTTCAACCTCTCTCTCTCTCACTCTCGGCCCTCACTCATCACCCTCACCACCGCCACTTCTACCACCATCAAAGCACCAAAAATCATCCCCTCTCTTGCTACAAAAAGTTGCTCTCTCATCTAAGGAACAAGCCTCTACTTTCTATTTTTGCAAACAAGCTCTTAATTCCTCAATCTTTTCAATTCCCCTCTTCAAGGTAAGGTTTCAATTCTCTTAATTCTTTGGTTTTTAATGTCTCATATGTTGATGAAGTGAAGAAGCATGTTAGAATGAATGATTGATGAGCTTAGTTTGGTGATTGATTACATGTAGTATCTCTTGTGATTTTTCACATAAATTTGATTATTATGCAATGTTGGATTGATGAATTTAGATGCTTAGATGCCCAAATGGATTGGTAATTCATGTTAGTTCATGATATTAAGCTAATTGGTGAAGTTTTGTGAAGTTTGGGGTTGAAAAATGAGAGTTTGGCAAAATATGTAGGGGCTGATGAATAGTGATTTTTGAGCATTTGGCTTCATTTTTCAATTCTTTTGGCATCAAAAATCTTAAAATGTGTTAACTAAGAGATTCCGAAAGTTTCGGATTAATCGGAGTTGTTTTGCTATGAAAAGTATCAAACGAAGGGGTGGTTTGTGTAATATGTACAAAACCTTTGAATTATAGTTCCCAAGCTCTCATATGACTTGAATGCCTAATCTAGCTTAATATTATGAATATTTGATTGTGCTTGAATGTATTTGAATGAGCTTAATTGTGTTTAAATGCATTTATACATAATATGTTATTTTGAGCATAAAATGCATTTCATAGCCGTGCGTCTTACTTGGTTGATTTATCGAGTCATGTCTTACCTCGAGGCCTGTGTATTACAGGTGGGACCTCGCGGGACTGATTTCTGGTCGTTTGGCTATCCTTTTTGTTAAGCCTACAGGTGAGGATGTAAAATGGTTTTCAACTGAAGTATGAACAAATATTGCGAAAACCCTATCCCCTTTTATATTTCAATTATATATTATCAATATTTGAAATAAAAAAAGTTTTGATATAAAAATGATATATGTGTATCTTTCTAAAATGGTTTGAACATAGAGACAAGAGAACTATTTTGATTTTAAAAGTAACATTTGGTCTCGGGACTTGCACGTATGCCTCGAGATAACTCGGCAACGTGACGGGATACCCTAGGCGGTTACATACCTTGTCTCGAAAGACCCTTTTGGTCCATTAAAATATTTTGAAAAGCGAGATGACTTATACTTAACCCCATTGAGGACGCTCATGGGTATTTCTGTTTGGGCCCTGGATTATGTGACAGGCGGATACCCGGAGACGTGCGTCTAGGGTTGAAGCTGGGTTCATAATTCCACCGATTATAAGCAGGTATTCATGAACCTGACAAATAATCAAAGGGTATTGTTCATGGCTGGTCGGAGGTAGTCTAGCATGAATAATACTGACACCGGCGCCATTAGTCGGTTATGGTGAAATCTCGGGTTGCTCCTTGATAAGCCAAACGGTATTGAGGAAGGAATTTCATTATATTTGATATGTTTTAGGAGTTATAAGGAGATGGCCCGTTCTCGCCGGGAATAAAAATATTTCTAAAATGTTTTACTCTAATATTTAATTCACAAAGCTTTGATGGATTGTAAAGAGAAAGTATCGGCACTAGATTCGTTTCTCTATTAATCAAAGCGTGGATTAAATAATATTTAATTCACAAAGCTTAGCTGAATTGTAAAAGAGCTTATCGTCACTAGATTTGCTTTTATCAACCTAAGCGTGGATTAAATATATGTTTTTATTATGTATACTCCCCTCCTCACTGAGTTCGTTTGACTCACATCCCTTTTTGGTTCATGCTTCAGGTTAGCAGTGCGAGTGGTTGTTGGGTACTGGCAGCAGCAGTGTAGGCTTTCAGGTCTTTGGAGTCAGTTTATGTAGATATTTTATTATGACTGAACTCTTATTTATTTTGGCATGTTAACTTGGAATTGATGGAAGTTGAAATATAATGATATTTGGATATTTGAATCTAATGAGATTAGTGGATATATATATGTTTGGTATTTGCTTCCGTTGCTGGCCTGTTATTGCTATTGTAGTTGTTGATGTTAGTATTGTTGTTGGGGAGTTGCTGTTGCCAGATTGTGGGAATCCCGTTGTCCGGGGCGGGTTTTCGAGTGGTGGTATTTAACTATCGCTCGGGGGCTCGTTTCGGTCCGGGGGTTGTGGCGTGGGGGACGTCACATATCTCCCTGCTTCTGACATCACTCCTGTAGAGGTTCCTTCCAAGACAGCTATCTTTGCCTGTCTACTTAAAGCATCGGCTACTACGTTAGCTTTGCCTGGATGGTATTGGATACGGCAATCATAATCTTCAAGAAATTCCATCCACCGACGTTGACTGCGATTAAGATCTTTCTGAGTATGCAGATATTTCAAACTCTGGTGGTCGGTGAAAATATCGAAGGTTACGCCGTATAAGTAGTGTCGCCATTTTCCCAGGGCAAAGATAATAGCAGCTAGCTCAAGATCATGGATAGGATAGTTCTTCTCAGCATCTTTTAGCTTGTGCGAAGCATAAGCAATCACTTTGCCGTTTTGCATCAGAACACATCCTAACCCTTCTTTCGAGGCATCGGTATAAATCGTAATTCCTTCGGAACCTTCAGGAAGTGCAAGTACCGGAGCAGTAGTCAATCGTTTCCGTAACTCTTGGAAACTTACCTCGCATTTATCATCCCACTTAAAAGGCATGTTCTTGCGAGTTAAATTGGTCAGCGGAGCGGCTATCTTGGAGAAATCTTGAACGAAACGCCTGTAATAGCCAGCTAACCCTAGAAAACTTCTAACTTCAGTTGGAGTCTTCGGCTGCTCCCATTTCATCACGGTCTCAATTTTCGAGGGATCCATTTCGATTCCATCTCCTGATATCACATGACCAAGGAAGGTAACTTTATCAAGCCAAAATTCGCATTTACTGAACTTGGCATACAACTGATGCTCTCGGAGAGTTCTTAATACGATGCGAAGATGCTCGGCATGTTCTTCCTTAGTCTTTGAGAAAACCAGGATATCATCAATGAAGATCACCACAAACTTATTGAGATATGGCCGGAAAGTACGATGCATCAAATCTATGAAAGCAGCTAGGGCATTCGTTAACCCGAAAGGCATAACTACGAACTCAAAATGCCCATATCGAGTATTAAACCCAGTCTTCGGAATGTCTAATTCTCGGATTCGCAACTGGTAATACCCCTGTCGGAGATCTAACTTGGAGTACACTTTCGACCCTTGTAAAATATCAAACAACTCTTCGACGTGAAGTAGAGGATATTTGTTCTTTATCGTCATCTGATTCAGCTCGCGATAATCTATACACATCCTCAACGTCCCATCCTTTTTTTTCACGAAAAGAACAGGCGCACCCCACGGCGAGGTACTCGGTCGAATGTACCCACTCTCCAACAGTCCATCCAACTGAATCTTCAATTCTTTCAACTCTGTCGGAGCCATACGGTAAGGAGTCTTCGAATACGGTTCGGCACGCGGAGCTAAATCGATCACAAACTCTATCTCTCGTTCCGGAGGCAAAGAATTCAAACTCTCGGTAAACACATCAGGGAATTCTCCAACTACTGGTACCTCCTCAAGCTTAACTTGCTCTTTTGGACGGTTTAGTAGATAAGCAACAAAGGCCGGAGATCCCTTGCGAATCATTCGGGCGGCTTTAACATAAGATACTCGAGGAATCTTGTCAAACCTTTTGCCCAAAATCTCGCTATCAGCTCCCAGAGTAATCCTTTTCCCGAAACAATCAATATAAGCTTGATGCCGATATAGCCAGTCCATTCCCAATATTATCCCGTAATGACTCATCGGAAGTTCAATGAGATCAGCAGGATAATCGCAATCATCTATCCTCAGCGGACAGTCTCGGAAGACTCGATTACACAAATAAGAAATTCCCAACGGGGAATTGACCTCAAGCACATACGGTAAAGACTCGGCAGACAATGATAATTTAGATGCATATTCGGGAGCGATGAAAGAATGTGTCGCACCCGAATCATATAATGCAATTATGGATATGTCATGCAAATGTATTGTACCTTGTATCACAGCATTCGGATCAGCGTCTCCTCCATCTCCCTGCATGGCATAGGCCCGCGCTACAACCTTTCCTTTCCCCGCATTCTAAGGCTCTTTCTGGAACTGTGGAGGTGGCCTTCTCGGGCAGTTCTCTACTTGATGATCTGTAGCGCCCCTTTCCTTGGCCGGAGAAAGGACACCACATCCGCACCGAGACAAACCCTCAAACGAGGTATAAGTACCCCATTTAAAAATCCATCCAGGCGAATGGCAGTCAATCAAGCAAAACTAGCAACAGCAAACGACAGCCCAACAACAACAGCAATAAACAATTAAATAAATCAGAGTTGCGGAAGATAAACAATTATAAAAATAATCATCTAAGCCATCCATGGCCACGTAATTCATACATCATTCTCAGTCATAATATAAAATGTCATTCATGGCCAGTCCAATCTATCCCACGTCAGGGGTACTAAGTGCATAATATATAGCATAATCCAAAATACATAATTAAATAAATTCATAACAAGGAGACGACTGTTGTTGGGACACTGACAAGACAAGACACACGAGCCAACCTAGACCTGGTGCTGCCGACTGACATGATAGGTGACAACGCCACCTGTCGACCTGAAGTAAGAATTAAAATAGTGGGGTGAGTAAAAACACTCAGTGAAGGTCAAGAGGGAACAAGTACGAGCCACGTGTCCGGGTTTTAATTATATATATATGAAAATATATTTGCATAATTGAAGAAAATCCGGATCGTGCTTCGACTTGCATACAAGACATGAAATAATGATAATAAATAATTAAAGTAGTAACATGCATGCAATTAATGTCCCAGCGAGAAATGGGCCTGTTCCTCCTTATAACCCCCTCAAGTTCTGGTAACTCCATCACCGGTGTCTGACCCCGAATCGCTACTTCGGGCGACTGTGAATTTTAGGAAAACGTGCAACGAATGCAACGCCCACCATCACTCCCAACCGTGGCTATCAACTCCTGACGGGCCACGATTGATGCTTATTTTTGGGAGAAGCACCTCGGATTACCCCTTGACGCTCGTCCCCAGGTATAACCTCCGGATACTTTCCCGGGCCCAATTTTGAAATGACACGAATTTGCTCGCCTTGAAAACATACATAAATTAAATTTGGACAAGTTTGAGTGACGACGAAGGGATTTACTAAGTCAAACCGTCACGCTTAAAATAAATAATTTTACTTGCCTTATAATAAAATGATTTAGGGATACTCATAAGTACAATTTAATATTAAGACATTTGAGATCAACCTTACAATATAGATTAAATATCTAATAATTATACGAGAAAAGAAAACAAAGTAATATGAGCACATAAGGGGAGTTCACAATAAATAAAAAGAATTCTTACTCCGTTTGAAATATTTTAAACCCCTCACCTGGGAACACGGAACGACAAGACACTCCAAGCTATGTCCTAACAAGACAGCCTGAAACTAACAGACGACAAAACCACATAAGACAAGACACGACAACGACTCACAAAGACTACATTGCAATCAAAACCAATAAACAACATGTATCAAATGAATATACAATTAAAATACAATTAAATCAATTAAACTAAAAAATACGAAATTAACAGTGATAAACATGCTCAATTGAAATTCTAATTGCATATTCCTGCATATAATATTATAAAGGAGCACTCATGCGATTTTCGGATTTTTCGGACAACATTCAAAAATTGGGGAAAAAGCCCTAAACGAAAATGGCTCGATTCAAGGTCCGAACGAGATCGAAATTTTGAAAACTTTACCAAATAATCATCCTTGAATCATAAGGAAGCTATAGGTGAAAATGGATCGATTTTAGGGGGTCGTATGCAAAAAGTCAACTTTTATTTTTGATCATTTGACCCAATTACCGAGAGCAACTAATGAAAAAGACTGGAAAATTGGCTAAGGCATTCACACGGGCTAACGCACGGCCTTGTGCACGGTCTTGAGCACGCAACCAAGACCGTGCAGGCTGTATCAAGGGCACACGGCCTGTTGCACCGGCGTGCGCAAGCCGGTGCAAGGTTAAAGGCTGCACACGATTTTTCGCACGGTCTTGAGCAAGACTGTGCGTTGGACCGTGTGGTTCCAACACACAGGTGCAGAAACGCGATTTATAAGGTTTTCCCGAGAGTTTCATGTAAAAATCAAATATGGGGAATTCTAAGACTAAAATTAACATGAAAACTTCACACTCATGCATCGCACACATTAATATCTATCATTTGATCCGAACTACGCTAAAATGATAAACTATAACCTACGAATCAAGAAATTCATCAAATATTTATTCAATTTAAAAACTCTAAAAATTGAAAGATTTAATGGATGAAACGAATTGGAGAAAGAGGGTTACTGATAAAGAATCGAATGAGGATCGTAAATCTGGTCTCGAAATTTAAATTGGTCGAGCAACGGATTCGGAATGGAATTTCTTTTCTTCTCCTTCTCTTCTCTCTTTTCTCCTTCTCTTCTCTCTCTCTCTCTCTCTCTCTCTCTCTCTCACTCTCGATTGAATATGTAACCAAGAGGGTGCAAGAGGTGTGTTCAAGAGGGTGTGAGTGTGTTCAAGATAGTGTGGGTGTGTTCAAGGTAGTGTGGGTGTGTTCAATGTAGTGCAAGGGTATTTTAGAAGATTGTAGGTTCGTTTATATAGATTAGAATAATTCGAGGGTAGAAAATGTAATTATAAAAGGTTAAAGATATTGAAATAATTATAATAAATTAAGATTAACTAACAAAGTTAAATCTTTTCATATAAAATTCAACTAAATGTCGAATAATTATTCCAAGAATTAATTATGGAATTTTCGGGTCGTTACAATACTCCCTCCTTTAAAAGAATCTGTCCTCAGATTCTCCTCCGAACCTCGGGGTTTATTAAAGCAAGTATATCACAGCATTTAAAAGAATCCGTCATACAGAAATTGCGCAACTAACACGTAAGCAATTAATTAAAATGAACAATTAACAGTTAAATTCAAATAAACATTTAACACATAGTTCATACATAATAGTTCAACTGGAAATCAAATTACAATTAAAACGAAAATAACGAGAAAATAGAGTAAAAACTAATGCCAACTAAGAATTGGGTGCTCCCGAACTAGGCGGCATGCCCAGACGGCTTAGATAGCGAGCGAGTTGTTCATTGATGGACCTCTCGAGATCGGAAATCTGCTCCCGAATTTCAGCGTGGTTGCGTTGGGTCTCGAGTCTGATTTCTCGAAGCTCAGCCGACTGTTGGTCCAGTCGTTCAGTAGTCTATTCAGCTAAAGTTGTGAAGCGGTTTCCCCAAACCGTCCACCTGTCGGCCTCCCATCGGCTTCGGGTCTCCGACTCCGATTGTTGATACTGACTCCATTGTTCCTCACTTAATCTGTCCCATTGAGAGGATCCAGCCTGGTGCTGTGTCGGGTAATCCTCAAAGCTCTGCTGGAATGGAACCTCTTCGGTTCTAGGAGGATCGGGTACATACGAAATCTGATGAGGAGCGAAGCCTCCTGCTTCGTAAAGTTGTTCCATCATTTGCTCCTCTCTCTCTTGTCGGTCCTCCTCAGGATGACCTCCTATATCGGCATCCTCTTCATCGTCTCCATCGCTCCCGGCGGCGGCTTCCTCGGCCGTCATTGGTACATATCGACCATGTCGCCCTCTAACTTTCCTACAAAGTTTCATTTGGGCGAGTTGCTTGTAGGAAATCATTGAATCCTCGGCTCCTGCCGGGGCCATTCGATCCATGCCGGTCACTCCGGCACACTCTAAGATCGCGGTAATGTAGGACCCAATTCTGATTTCTCCTTTAGGCCGGGTACCTACATATTCTACATATCGAAGGAAAAACATAATGCCGTTGACTGCTTGCCTTTGAACCACGCAATCACGGACGTAGAGTTCCTCAATATTAATTGAACCGTAGCTATCTCCTCTAGCAAAAACGGTACATGAGAGGAATCGGTGGAAAGTCCTGAAAGCGGCATCACGAAGGTCGGTTGCCTTCGATTTTCCTTGTTGAAAGGGTCTCCTAGAAGTGGAGACATTTCTCCAAGCTTCGGCTTCGGACCATCCAACTTCACGGCTTATCATACCCCGGATGGGTAGTCCAAAATGCATTGTTAGTTGCCGAAGAGTGAGCTCATAATCTTCATTAAAAGCTCGGAACTCAATCTTGAATGGTAGCTCGGCATCGTCTTTGTGGGGAATTATTTGAAGTGTTGCAATGAATTCGTATACAAGACGGGGATACGAATTCCTCCTTATATCCAAGAACGTGGTCCATCCAACGTTCTCAATGTACCGAGCAATTCCCTCGCCAACTCCCAAATTTCCCAATGCTTCAATGTCCAGAAATTTGGTAGAGAAGACCGGGCGTTCATGCATCCGTCGAAAAACTTTAGCTTGGAATGAATTTGAAATATCCACATTAAATGGAAGTGGAGATGGAGGGTCATCTCGTCTCCTCCTACGTCGAGAACCTTCGGCGGCCATGTGTTATAGTTGCTTGAAGCTTGTAGAATTGAATTTGATGAAATTCTTCACTCGAAAGTTTTGTCGAACACTTGGCGTACGTGTATTTTGGGCAGCAATGTGTGTAAGATCGGCTCGACGGATCGTCCTCAAAACCCAACTAATTAAAATTCGTAATGTAGACTACGTACCTTCCGAAAATTAGGAAGATTCAACGGACGGATCGAAAGTTATTGGCTTGCAAAGATTGGAGAAAATTTTTGGGGAAAAAATGGAGTTGCTGGAAGTGGGAAAAAGAGAAAAATGAGGTGCTGTTGCTTCTGTTCGCGAAAATAGAGTTTAAATGGGCGAAGGGGTACACATGGCCGAACGCACGGGCGTGCGCTGGCCCGTGTGGAGCGGTTCAGCCGGTTCAGCGGTTTAACGCTGAACTGGCTTGCACGGGCTTGAGCTGAACCGCACGGTCTTGACCAAGACTGTAACGACCCAGAAATCCGAGAATTACTATGAGTAATTTTACACGTTAATTATCATTCTTAATCCCTAAATTCTCGTTATATGTGAACTATTATATATTATTTTAGTATAAGAACCAATGTGATAATATTGGTTGCGTATTTAAATTACGTGTCTAAATTGCATTTGTTTAATATTTAATCGTTATATTTGATCGACGCGTATTTAATTGGATTTTCTAAAATTACTAAAATAACCCTTTGTATTTTTTCGATATTTCGAAGATATTTGATAAAAGTATCGAAATTCATTTCAAACCTTATTTCAAATTCGAGAGAGAGAGAGAGAGAGAGAGAAGAAGAAAAGAAACTTTCTCCCGAAGTCCTAATCGATCGTGCCGAGCTCGAATCTCCGTGGAATTTCGCGCCAATCGTTTTTAAACGATCCTTTCTTCGATACCTTTCTATAGGTACCAATTTCCCCAATTTCTTTTACGGATTTTCGAGGTTTTGAGATTATTTGATTATTTCGGGATTTTTAGGATATATGCTTAGATCGAGCCCGTTTCTTGATCAATTCATGATTTTATTGGATGTAAATGTGAATTAGTTGATGATTAATGATTGTTATAATTTGTGAGTGTTAATTTGCGTTATAAATATGTGTTTTGATGATTTTTGGCTCGAAAATTTGAATTCCCGTAAGTTTCTGCTGGGTTCAGTTGAACCACACGGGCTAACGCACGGTCTTGCACAAGACCGTGCAGGAGCCCGTGTGCAGCTCATTTCTCTTGCACGGGCTTGAGCCCGTGCACCAAGCCAGTGTGTTTGGCCGTGTGTGCGTGCACGGTCTTGACACCGTGTTCAAGACCGTGCGCCAGGCCGTGTGAAACACTTAGAGAATTTTTCCAGCTTTTTCAAATTTTGCTCTCGGCAATTGAGTCCTCAAGTCAATATTTTTGGTTGACTTTTTGCATACGGACTCCAAAAATTACACCGTTTTCACCTATAGAACCCGTATATTTTGTAGATTAATATTTTGGAGTGTTTATTTAATTTCGCCCTCGTTCGGGCTGTGAATAGTGTAATTCTAATTATGTGTATTTTTGACAACTTGTCGGAATTGCGTGAAACTTACATGATAGCTTCTTTACATATTATAATTGGCATATGCATGATTGGAAACATGTTTGGTTAGCCGTTCGTCCAATAATTGCTTATTTTCGCGTTTAGTGTTTGTTGTCGTTATTGATTCGTATAGGTCTTGTCTTGTCTCCAGATCAGTCCGGCGTCGGAGATCAGTGAGTCTAGTAGCTAGGCTTTCTCTTTTTGATTCCAGGTGAGGATTTAAACTATTAACTGGGCTTGAACATATATATATACAATTGCGAACCCCCTAATCCCTTATTAATGTATTATATATTTCGAGTTTATATTTTTATGTTTTATCCTCAAATCAATTAATATCAAAATTATACATTATTAAACCAAATTGATTTGTTTTCAAAAGGGCAAGAAAACTATTTATTTTACATGACGGTTTGACTTAGGATTTAATCCTTTGTCGTCACCCTTGCTCAGAGTGTCGTTTGGCATTCAAATGTGTTTTTAAAGCGAGCAAATACATGATTATTTTCAAGATGGGCCCGGGAAGGTATCTGAAGGTTACATCTGGGGACGGGCGTCCAGGGTGTAATCCGAGGTGCTTCTCCCAAAAATAAGCGTCAATCGTGGCCCGTCAGGAGATGATAGCCACGGTTGGGAGCGATGGTGGGTGTTGCATTCGTTGCACATTTTCCTAAAATTCACTATGGTAGAGCTTCGGGTTGCTCCTTAGCTTGACACTGGCGATGGAGAATTTTTACATGAACCGTGGAGAAATAAGGAGGAACAGGCCCATTCTCGCTGGGATCGTATTTATTGCTTTATAGTGTTATTGACTTTAATTTTTTTAATTGAATATCCAAGTCGAAGCATATTCTGGTTCCTTCATTATCGCATATGTATTTTCTATAAAAATCCGGAAGCATGACTCGACTTGTTCTCACATCTTCACTGAGTATTTTGACTCACCCTCTTTTAATTGGTTCTTGCCTCAGGTTTGAGAGAGATCGACATGTCTTACGTGTCGGATGGGCAACAGTGCATAGATAGGCTTTTTGGTTTTGCCGAGTCTCGTTGGTTGTCTTTTATTCTCTCGTTCATTATTCTTTTCAACCTGGATTGTAGATAATATTATATTAATCCCCGTAACTTTTTATTTAAATTATGTTGCCCCTGAATGGGCTGTTGTTGATAATGGTTAATGAATTGCCCCCGGAGTGGCATTTTTTTTGTTAATATGAATTTAAATGCTTCCGCTATATATTCTTTGATTTATTTAAATGTTTTAATTTTGGGGATTCACTGTTGCCAAGTGTCGGGATTGACCCGTTAGCTTGCATGGGTTCTCGGGTTGAGGCACTGTACTCGGCTTGGGAGACCGTGCAGGTTCGAGGGCTGTAGAGCGGGGCGCTACAGTCCGGAGTGGTATCAGAGCCATAGGTTCTTTAGGCTCTATTGTCTAGAGTGTCGTGTCTAAGTCGTACGGCTATATTTATAGGTTTCGTGTTAATTCTTTATTTGCGCTTTTATATGTTATTATTACTTGATTAATTGGTCATACCATTAACTCACATGCATTTCAGCTTATCTTTTCAGGCACAATGGTTAGACCTAGAGGCCCAGGTATATTGATAGGGTTCCTATTACAGCCGTTGCACCGATCACTTGTTCCTACTGCCACAAGCCGAACCACACCGCCGATTCCTGCCAGAGGCGATTGGGGCAGTGTTTGATTTGTGCATCTCCTGATCACCTGATAGACTCTTGTCCGAACAAGAGAGCTCTCGCCACGCCACCGAAGGCGATTCAGGCTGCCGGTCAGCCGAGAGTTCAGCCCTGAGTCTTCGCACTGGGAGGAGAGGAGCTTGAGCCCGATTCGCATGACGTGATTGGAGGTACCCTGCATATTCATGACATCCCTATTACTGCATTATATGATCCGGGTGCTACACACTCGTTTATTGCGCTTGATATTGCTGCCAAGTTGTGCATGCCTGTGGAGAGTCTGCCTTATTTGTATCGAGTCAGTTCTCCTTTGAGGACTTCTTACGTTACGGATAGAATCTTCAAAGGTTGTCCTTTGAAGATAGGAGATCGTGTTTATCCCGCCGATTTGATTGAGTTACCACTGCAGCGCTACGGGATTATTCTGGGAATGGACTGGCTTTATCGGCATAGAGTCAGTGTGGATTGTTTCAGGAAGACTATTCAGATTGGAACAGAGACAACAATTGTGAAGGGTAGTCTTGAGGAGTCAGTTTTGGCACCGAAGATTTCTTTCGTTGAGGCTTCTCGTTTGATCCGAGAGGGAGCTCAGGCCTTCGTCGCTTATTTACTTAACCGACCGAATGAACAAGGGAAGCTCGAGAATACGGAAGTGATTAAGGACTTCCCTGATGTCTTTCTCGAGAGTTTGAACTCTCTACCCCCTGATCGGGACATTGAGTTCGTAGTCGATCTTGCCCCGGGATCGGAGCCTTATTCGAAGACTCCGTACAGGATGGCTCCAGCCGAGTTGAAGGAACTGAAGATGCAACTTGAAGAGTTGCTTGAGAGTGGTTATATAAGACCGAGCATCTCTCCTTGGAGTGCACCGGTTTTGTTTGTTAAGAAGAAAGATGGTACACTGAGAATGTGCATCGACTATCGTGAGCTGAACCGGATGACAGTGAAGAACAAATATCCTTTACCCCATATAGAGGAGTTATTTGACTTATTGCAGGGTTCGAAAGTATATTCGAAGTTGGATCTTCGACAAGGTTACTATCAGCTTCGTATCCGAGAGCAGGATATACCTAAGACCGGGTTTAACACTCGGTACGGCCACTTCGAGTTTGTTGTGATGCCGTTTGGTTTGACGAATGCCCCTGCAGCTTTCATGGATATGATGCACAGGATTTTCCGACCTTACCTCGACAAGTTTGTGGTTATCTTCATCGATGACATTCTGGTTTTCTCCAAGACGGTCGAGGATCATGCCGAGCATCTTCGCATTGTGCTACAGACGCTTCGAGAGCATAGCTTACATGCTAAGTTTAGCAAGTGTGCGTTTTGGATCAACGAGGTTTCATTCCTTGGTCACATCATCTCCGGGAATGGGATTGCTGTGGATCCATCAAAGATTGAGGCAGTGACGAGTTGGAGTCAGCCTAAGACGCCAACAGAAGTTAGGAGTTTCCTTGGATTGGCTGGATATTACAGGCGATTCGTTAAGGATTTCTCCACACTAGCGGCCCCACTCACGAAGTTAACTTGTAAAGATGTGTCCTTTCAGTGGGACGACAATTGCGAGGCCAGTTTCAAGGAGCTGAAGAAGAGATTGACCACTACACCTATACTTGTTCTTCCAGACGGACACGAGGGATACGCGGTTTATACTGACGTGTCCAAGGAAGGTTTAGGGTGCGTGTTGATGCAAAATGGGAAAGTCGTTGCTTATGCTTCTAAAAAGCTAAAGGATGCCGAAAAGAACTATCCCATTCACGACTTGGAACTTGCAGCAGTGATATTTGCCTTGGGCAAATGGCGTCATTATCTGTATGGTGTCACTTTTGACATCTTTACTGACCACCAGAGTTTAAAGTATTTGTTCACTCAGAAGGATCTCAACAGGAGACAGAGACGATGGATGGAATTCTTGGAAGATTATGACTGCCGCATTCAGTATCACCCTGGGAAGGCGAACGTAGTCGCCGATGCATTGAGCCGAAGGGCTCACGTGGCACACCTAGAGGGGGCATCTTCAGATACCTCTTTAGAGGACAGGAGGACTCGATTTGAATCGTATCCTCGTCTTGCCAACCTTTCAGTCCAACCCGATTTAGTCTAACAGCTTCGAGACGAGCAAGATTCAGATGCCGGTATTCAAAAGATCAAAGCTAGAATGCAGAATGATCCTAACACCAAATTCAGGATCGATGGTACCGGATTGCTTCGCTTCGGGACCCGAGTTTGTGTTCCCACGAACCTGAAGCATGGAATTCTCGACGAGGCACACAAGTCTGCTTATGCTGTTCACCCAGGAGGCAACAAGATGTATCATGATCTCAGAACCCAGTATTGGTGGAATGGTATGAAAAGGGACGTGGCTACTTATGTGAAACATTGTCTAACATGTCAGAGAGTCAAGGCCGAGCATCAAAGGCCTGGAGGAACTCTTCAGCCGCTTCTTGTACCTACTTCCAAGTGGCAGGAGATCACTATGGACTTCGTGACTGGATTGCTTGCCGTTCGTGGAGGTTTTGACAGTATTTGGGTCATCGTCGATCGATTGACCAAGTCAGCGCATTTTCTACCAGTTCGAAAAACAGCAAAGGTTAAGCAGCTTGCAGAATTGTATCGGAAGGAAATTATTAGGCTTCATGGTGTTCCGGAAAGCATCGTTTCCGACAGGGATCCTAAGTTCACAGCTCAGTTTTGGCAAGAACTTCATAAGAACTTGGGAACGACCCTAAAGTTTAGCTCTGCAGCACATCGTCAGACTGATGGACAATCCAAGCGGACGATCAGGTTTCTAAGTGATATGTTACGGGCATGTGCGCTCGATTTTTATACGAGTTGGATTTCACACTTGCCCTTGGTCGAGTTCGCTTACAACAACAGTTATCAAGCCTCGATTGGGATGCCGCCGTATGAGGCTCTTTATGGGAGGAAGTGCAGATCTCCAATTTATTGGGAATTGGAGGATTGGAAGTGGTCAGCTAATGGCCACGAGAGAGCTACTCCACCGGATCACATTCAGGAAGCGATTGATAAGGTACAACTCATTCGGCAAAGAATGAAAGCAGCTCAAGATCGCCAGAAGAACTACGCCGACAAGAGACGTCGACATTTGGAGTTTGAAGTGGGAGACAAAGTTTTTCTCAAGGCCTCCCCGAGGAAGGGATTCACGAGGATCGGTAGAGGTGGGAAGCTTACTCCAAGATTCTTAGGTCCATTTGAAATCACAGAGCGGATTGGGAATACCGCATACCGTTTGGACCTACCACCTTATCTTACCGGGATCCACAATGTCTTCCATGTCTCACAGCTTCGCAAGTACTTCCCCGACGAGTCCCATATTCTCCAGGATGACGGAGTTCAGCTTGAGCCGGATTTGACTATTGAGATGAAACCGGTTCAGATTCAAGATCGCAAGGTCCAGCAGCTTCGTCACAAGCAGATTTCATTAGTGAGAGTTCTCTGGAGGAATCGTTCGACCGAGCAGTCTACTTGGGAGACAGACTCTAAGATGAGAGAAGCTTATCCCGAGCTTTTCTGATAAAGATGGAATATGGGGACCAGATTCTCATAAGGGGGGAGTATTGTAACGACCCAGAAATCCGAGAATTACTGTGAGTAATTTGACGCGTTAATTATCATTCTTAATCCCTAAATTCTCGTTATATGTGAACTATTATATATTATTTTAGTATAAGAACCAATGTGATAATATTGGTTGCGTATTTAAATTACGTGTCTAAATTACGTTTGTTTAATATTTAATCGTTATATTTGATCGACGCGTATTTAATTGGATTTTCTAAAATTACTAAAATAACCTTTTGTATTTTTTCGATATTTCGAAGATATTTGATAAAAGTATCGAAATTCATTTCAAACCTTATTTCAAATTCGAGAGACAGAGAGAGAGAAGAAGAAAAGAAAATTTTCTCCCGAAGTCCTAATCGATCGTGCCGAGCTCGAATCTCAGTGGAATTTCGCGCCAATCGTTTTTAAACGATCCTTTCTTCGATACCTTTCTATAGGTACCAATTTCTCCAATTTCTTTTACGGATTTTCGAGGTTTTGAGATTATTTGATTATTTCGGGATTTTTAGGATATATGCTTAGATCGAGCCCGTTTCTTGATCAATTCATGATTTTATTGGATGTAAATGTGAATTAGTTGATGATTAATGATTGTTATAATTTGTGAGTGTTACTTTGCGTTATAAATATGTGTTTTGATGATTTTCGGCTCGAAAATTTGAATTCCCGTAAGTTTCTGCTGGGTTCAGTTGAACCACACGGGCTAACGCACGGTCTTGCGCAAGACCGTGCAGGAGCTCGTGTGCAGCTCATTTCGCCCGTGCACCAAGCCAGTGTGTTTGGCCGTGTGTGCGTGCACGGTCTTGACACCGTGTTCAAGACCGTGCACCAGGCCGTGTGAAACACTTAGAGAATTTTTCCAGCTTTTTCAAATTTTGCTCTCGGCAATTGAGTCCTCAAGTCAATATTTTCGGTTACCTTTTTGCGTACGGACTCCAAAAATTACACCGGTTTCACCTATAGAACCTTTATATTTTGTAGATTAATATTTTGGAGTGTTTATTTAATTTCGCCCTCGTTCGGGCTGTGAATAGTGTAATTCTAATTATGTGTATTTTTGACAACTTGTCGGAATTGCGTGAAACTTACATGATAGCTTCTTTACATATTATAATTGGCATATGCATGATTGGAAACATGTTTGGTTAGCCGTTCGTCCAATAATTGCTTATTTGCACTTTTAGTGTTTGTTGTCGTTATTGATTCGTATAGGTCTTGTCTTGTCTCCAGATCAGTCTGGCGTTGGAGATCAGTGAGTCTAGCAGCTAGGCTTTCTCTTTTTGATTCCAGGTGAGGATTTAAACTTTTAACTGGGCTTGAACATATATATATACAATTGCGAACCCCCAAATCCCTTATTAATGTATTATATATTTCGAGTTTATATTTTTATGTTTTATCCTCAAATCAATTAATATCAAAATTATACATTATTAAACCAAATTGATTTGTTTTCAAAAGGGCAAGAAAACTATTTATTTTACGTGACGGTTTGACTTAGGATTTAATCCTTTGTCGTCACCCTTGCTCAGAGTGTTGTTTGGCATTCAAATGTGTTTTTAAAGCGAGCAAGTACATGATTATTTTCAAGATGGGCCCGGGAAGGTATCCGAAGGTTACATCTGGGGACGGGCGTCCAGGGTGTAATCCGAGGTGCTTCTCCCAAAAATAAGCGTCAATCGTGGCCCGTCAGGAGATGATAGCTACGGTTGGGAGCGATGGTGGGTGTTGCATTCGTTGCACATTTTCCTAAAATTCACTATGGTTGAGCTTCGGGTTGCTCCTTAGCTTGACACCGCGATGGAGAATTTTTACATGAACCGTGGAGAAATAAGGAGGAACAGGCCCATTCTCGCTGGGATCGTATTTATTGCTTTATAGTGTTATTGACTTTAATTTTTTTAATTGAATATCCAAGTCGAAGCATATTCTGGTTCCTTCATTATCGCATATGTATTTTCTATAAAAATCCGGAAGCATGACTCGACTTGTTCTCACATCTTCACTGAGTATTTTGACTCACCCTCTTTTAATTGGTTCTTGCCTCAGGTTTGAGAGAGATCGACATGTCTTACGTGTCGGATGGGCAACAGTGCATAGATAGGCTTTTTGGTTTTGCCGAGTCTCGTTGGTTGTCTTTTATTCTCTCGTTCATTATTCTTTTCAACCTGGATTGTAGATAATATTATATTAATCCCCGTAACTTTTTATTTAAATTATGTTGCCCCTGAATGGGCTGTTGTTGATAATGGTTAATGAATTGCCCCCGGAGTGGCATTTTTTTTGTTAATATGAATTTAAATGCTTCCGCTATATATTCTTTGATTTATTTAAATGTTTTAATTTTGGGGATTCACTGTTGCCAAGTGTCGGGATTGACCCGTTAGCTTGCATGGGTTCTCGGGTTGAGGCACTGTACTCGGCTTGGGAGACCGTGCAGGTTCGAGGGCTGTAGAGCGGGGCGCTACAAAGACCGTGCGTTAGGGCGTGCAAGCACCCCTGAATCGAATAAAAACGCACAAAAATTTCGAAAACACCCCGGATTTAATCCGGAGTTCAATCAAACAATAATTACATAACATCGCACAATTAATAAATTGAATATGAGAAATATGAATGTTATGAAAATGCACGGTACCTTTTATTCCGAGTAATGAAGTCCGTTCTAGTCTCCCATTATTCCTTTTTTTCCAGAATTTTTGCTCAAGTCCTTCGATGTCGTAGCTTCTCATTTATTGTATGTCCCCAACACTGTCCCTTCACGCTTTATTCTCTGGTAGCCTCCCTCTCTGAATTAAGAACCCTGAATCCTCAGAATCATCATCCACTATCCTCTTCCTTAGGTGTCTTCTTATTAGGGCAATTGTCAAGAAGATGGTCAGGGGATCCACACAGTAAACGCTGTCCCAGTCGTTTCCGGCAGTACTCTGCAAGATGATTTGGCTTATGGCAATACGAGCAAAGGATGGTGCTCTCACTGGATCCACTGGTCGTCGCCTCTTTTCTGTGAGAAGTTGTACGAACAGCCACTGGAGTTCTCGATCCATAAGATGGGTTCGGTAAAATGATCGGTCGAGCATTCCTAGCTCTCATTTCAAACTCTGCTTCGGCCCGCAAGGCTCGGCCAACAACTTCAGCATAAGAACAACAACCAAGACCTATGAGTACTTGGCGAATTTCGTGCCTCAATCCAGATATAAATCTCGCAGCTCTGTTCCTTTGATCTGGCTCCCGGTTAGGTGAGTAGTTAGTCAGGTAGGCAAATCTGGCCTCGTATTCTGTCACGCTATCTGCTCCCTGAGCTATTTCCAACTCTCCCGTCGAATACGAGTGCGTTGATCCTGACGTAGTCTGAAGTGGAGGTAGTGGCGGGTCCGATCTAGCTTTCTTACGCGGCATACCTGCGTTCACAACTATTTGGCAAAATAGGTGCATGTCTTGTGAGAAATGATGCCAACAATTCATAAACACATAAGCATGCTCAATCACTCAACAAAATCCTACCGACACACACTACGACAGACCAAACCATGTAAGACACGCACAGTGTTCCCCGATCGACTCGCGTTACATCTTCCTTAGTACAAAAATTTATAAAAGATTGCCAGTCAACCGTAATCGTCTACAATTTTAAGCACCAAGATGAGACAAACACTTGTCAAAACACGAACTCGACACGAACTGACACCAAGCAGACAGACATTCCATGCAAGACAGACGAGATACTAGAGCTTTCGGTTCCTATTCGGGAACCTAGGCTCTGATACCACTGACTGTAGCGCCCCTTTCCTTGGCCGGAGAAAGGACACCACATCCGCACCGAGACAAACCCTCAAACGAGGTATAAGTACCCCATTTAAAAATCCATCCAGGCGAACGGCAGTCAATCAAGCAAAACTAGCAACAGCAAACGACAGCCCAACAACAACAGCAATAAATAATTAAATAAATCAGAGTTGCGGAAGATAAAAAATTATAAAAATAATCATCTAAGCCATCCATGGCCACGTAATTCATACATCATTCTCAGTCATAATATAAAATGTCATTCATGGCCAGTCCAATCTATCCCATGTCAGGGGTACGTAAGTGCATAATATATAGCATAATCCAAAATACATAATTAAATAAATTCATAACAAGGACACGACTGTTGTTGGGACACTGACAAGACAAGACACACGAGCCAACCTAGACCTGCTGCTGCCGACTGACATGATAGGTGACAACGCCACCTGTCGACCTGAAGTAAGAATTAAAATAGTGGGGTGAGTAAAAACACTCAGTGAAGGTCAAGAGGGAACAAGTACGAGCCACGTGTCCGGGTTTTAATTATATATATATGAAAATACATTTGCATAATTGAAGAAAATCCGGATCGTGCTTCGACTTGCATACAAGACATTAAATAATGATAATAAATAATTAAAGTAGTAACATGTACACAATTAATGTCCCAGCAAGAAATGGGCCTGTTCCTCCTTATAACCCCCTCAAGCTCTGGTAACTCCATCACCGGTGTCTGACCCCGAATCTCTACTTCGGGCGACTGTGAATTTTAGGAAAACGTGCAACGAATGCAATGCCCACCATCACTCCCAACCGTGGCTATCAACTCCTGACGGGCCATGATTGACGCTTATTTTTGGGAGAAGCACCTCGGATTACCCCTAGACGCTCGTCCCCAGGTATAACCTCCGGATACTTTCCCGGGCCCAATTTTGAAATGACACGAATTTGTTCGCCTTGAAAACATACATAAATTAAATTTGGGCAAGTTTGAGTGACGACGAAGGGTATAAATCCTAAGTCAAACCGTCACGCTTAAAATAAATAATTTTACTTGCCTTGTGAAAATAAAATGATTTAGGGATACTCATAAGTACAATTTAATATTAAGACATTTGAGATCAACCTTACAATATAGATTAAATATCTAATAATTATACGAGACAGGAAAACAAAGTAATATGAGCACATAAGGGGAGTTCACAATAAATAAAAAGAATTCTTACTCCGTTTGAAATATTTTAAAACCCTCACCTGGGAACACGGAACGACAAGACACTCCAAGCTATGTCCTGACAAGACAGCCTGAAACTAACAGACGACAAAACCACATAAGACAAGACACGACAACGACTCACAAAGACTACATTGCAATCAAAACCAATAAACAACATGTATCAAATGAATATACAATTAAAATACAAATAAATCAATTAAACGAAAAAGTACGAAATTAACAATGATAAACATGCTCAATTGAAATTCTAATTGCATATTCATGCATATAATATTATAAAGGAGCACTCATGCGATTTTCGAATTTTTCGGACAACATTCAAAAATTGGGGAAAAAGCCCTAAACGAAAATGGCTCGATTCAAGGTCCGAACGAGATCGGAATTTTGAAAACTTTACCAAATATTCATCCTTGAATCATAAGGAAGCTATAGGTAAAACGGCTCGATTTTAGGGGGTCGTATGCAAAAAGTCAACTTTTATTTTTGATCATTTGACCCCATTACCGAGAGCAACTAATGAAAAAGGCTGGAAAATTGGCTAAGGCATTCGCACGGGCTAACGCACGGCCTTGTGCACGGTCTTGAGCACGCAACCAAGACCGTGCAGGCTGTATCAAGGGCACACGGCCTGTTGCACCGGCGTGCGCAAGCCGGTGCAAGGTTAAAGGCTGCACACGGTTTTTCGCACGGTCTTGAGGAAGACCGTGCGTTGGAGCGTGTGGTTCCAACACACAGGTGCAGAAACGCGATTTATAAGGTTTTCTCGAGAGTTTCATGCAAAAATCAAATATGGGGAATTCTAAGACTAAAATTAACATGAAAAATTCACACTCATGCATCGCACACATTAATATCTATAATTTGATCCGAACTACGCTAAAAATGATAAACTATAACCTACAAATCAAGAAATTCATCAAATATTTATTCAATTTAAAAACTCTAAAAATTGAAAGATTTAATGGATGAAACAAATTGGAGAAAGAAGGTTACCGATAAAGAATCGAATGAGGATCGTAAATCTGGTCTCGAAATTTAAATTGGTCGAGCAACGGATTCGGAATGGAATTTCTTTTCTTCTCCTTCTCTTCTGTCTTTTCTCCTTCTCTTCTCTCTCTCTCTATCTCTCTCACTCTCGATTGAATATGTAACCAAGAGGGTGCAAGAGGTGTGTTCAAGAGGGTGTGAGTGTGTTCAAGATAGTGTGGGTGTGTTCAAGGTAGTGTTGGTGTGTTCAAGGTAGTGCAAGGGTATTTTAGAAGATTGTAGGTTCGTTTATATAGATTAGAATAATTCGAGGGTAGAAAATGTAATTATAAAAGGTTAAAGATATTGAAATAATTATAATAAATTAAGATTAACTAACAAAGTTAAATCTTTTCATATAAAATTCAACTAAATGTCGAATAATTATTCCAAGAATTAATTATGGAATTTTCGGGTCGTTACATGATCCTTGCGCCCACATCGAGTGCACCGTCCTTGTTTCTTCCAGCAATTAGCTTCTGTGTGCTTTGGCTTGCCGCAGTAAGAACACTTGATTTGAGGCTCGGCTGTCTGAGGACCTGTGATCTTTTGCTTCTTGCTCGAAGATGAAGAATCCGCAGGAGGAAAAGGCTTCTTAAATTTGCGAGGGGCTGGAGCTATAGCCTTCGGTGCGAAATCCTTCCTAATTTGCTGCAATTGGGACTCAATCTCCAACGCTGTAGTGACAGCGACTTCATAGGTGGGGAGTTTAGCTCCCAGAAGAGCTCTTCGGACATCCTTATTCAGGCCCTGTTGAAACAGTTGATGCAGCGCCTTGAATAACCTAGTTGGATTAATGGGATTTTGTTGTACTGGAGGCACAGGCTCGGGCTGTGGAGCCGGAGGAGCATTAATGTTGTTATCTTCCTGGGGAGGAGAAGGAGGAGCAGCTCTGGTTCTGCGTCCGCGTGCCATTTCCTGTATCAAAAGACTAAATAATATGCATGTTTTGTTAGCCACATGATCATGTCCACACAGGTCACATAACATAAGCATACAAAAGCACATTGTCCTAAAGCCGTTCGACCTAGACAGACTCGACACGACGTCAAAACCTAAGTACCAAACCTAGGCTCTGATACGACGTTAAGCTGTGGCGTCCCCCACGCCACAACCCCGGACCGAAACGAGCTCCCAAGCGATAGTTAAATACCACCACTCGAAAATCCACCCCGGACAACGGGATTCCCACAATCTGGCAACAGCAACTCCCAACAACAGTACCAACACCAACAACAACAACAACAGCACCAACAAGCGGAAGCAATGAGCAAAAGATCATATTTATATTCACACTGCCATCCGTGGCCAAAATAAACATTTATAAGTTCATTATCTATCACAAGTTATAACATCAATTCATTAAGTATCCAACATCAGCATAGCATGTCAATTTTTCATGTAATCCAACATCATAAGCTCGATCCACAAAAGTAAATACATAAGACTGACTTCAACGACTGTACAAGCCTACAACGTTGCTGCCAGTATCTGACCGCTAACCTGAAGCATGAACCAAAAAGGGGATGTGAGTCAAACGAACTCAGTGAGGAGGGGAGTTTACATAATAATAACATATATTTAATCCACGCTTAGGTTGATAAGAGCAAATCTAGTGACGATAAGCTCTTTTACAATTCAACTAAGCTTTGTGAATTAAATATTATTTAATCTAAGCTTTGATTAATAGAGAAACGAATCTAGTGCCGATACTTTCTCTTTATAATCCATCAAAGCTTTGTGAATTAAATATTAAAGTAAAACATTTTAGAAAACATTTTTATTCCCGGCGAGAACGGGCCATCTCCTTATAACTCCCAAAAACATATCAAATATAATGAAATCCCATAACACCGTTTGGCTTATCAAGGGAGCTACCCACGATTTCACCATACCCGACTAATGGCGCCGGTGTAAGTATTATTCAGGCTAGACTACCTCCGACAAGCCCTGAACAATACCCTTTGATTATATATTAGATGATCGTCACTGGGTCTCCATCCATATATATAATCTGGATTATACCCTGGGCTTCACCCTAGACGCACGTCTCCGGGTTTCCACCTCTAGTATTATCCGGGGCCCAAATATACCTTAAGAACGTCCTCAATAGGGTTAAAGGAAATATAATCTCGCTTTATAAATGTTTTAATTGACCAAAAGGGTCGTTCGAGACAAGGTATGTAACCGTCTAGGGTTTCTCAACACGTTGCCTATAACTCGAGGCATACGAGCAAGTCCCGAGACCAAATCTTACTTTTAAAAACAAAATAGTTGTCTTGTCTCTATTTTAAAACCATTTTAGAAAAGATACACATATATCATTTTTATATCAAAACCTTTTTATTTCAAATATTGATAACATATAATTGAAATATAAAGGGATAAGGTTTTCGCAAATATTTGTTCAAGCTTCAGTTAAAAAACATTTTACATCCTCACCTGTAGGCTTAACAAAAATGATAGCCAAATAACTCAGAATCAGCCCCGCGAGGTCCCACCTGTAATACACAGGCCTCGAGGTAAGACACGACTCAACAAACCAACCAAATAAGACGCACGGCTATGAAATGCATTTCATGCTCAAAATAACATATTATGCATAAATGCATTTAAACACAATTAAGCTCATTCAAACACATTTAAACACAATCAAATACACATGATATTAAGCTAAATTAAGCATTCAAGTAATATGGAAGCTTGGGAACCAAAATTCAAAGGTTTAGCAAATATTACATAAACCACCCTTCGTTTAATACTTTTCATAGCAAAACAACTCCGATTAATCCAAAACTTTCGGCATCTCTTAACTACTATATTTTAAGATTTTTGATGCCAAAAGAATCGAAAAACGAAGCCAAAAGCTCGAAAATCACTATTCATCAGCCCCTACATATTTTGCCAAACTTTCATTTTTTCAACCCCAAACTCCATAAAACTTCACCTAATTGCTTAATATCATCAACTAATATGAAATCCTTAACCATTCAAGCATCTAAGACCATCAACCCAACATTGCAAATTGATCAAATTTAATGAAAAATCACAAGTGATGCTACATGCAACCAACAACCAAACCAAGCTCATCAATCATTCACTCTAGCATGCTTCTTCACTTTATCAACATATGAAACCATGAAAACCAAAGAATTAAGAGAATCACAAACTTACCTTGAAGAAGAGAATTGGAGAGAATGAAGAAATAAGAGCTTGTTTGCACAAATAGCAAGTGGTAGCTTGTTCCTTGGATGAGAGAGCACACTTTTTATAACAAAAATGATTGAATTTCTTGGTGATTGTTGAAGATGGCTATGGCGGTGGTGAGAGGGAGTGAGGGCCGAGAGGTTGAAGAAGAGAAGAGGTGAGTTGCTTGAGAATAGTGTAGAAAAAATGTAGAGAAAAGAGAGAATATAAAATAAATATAGAATATTTTGAAAAGTCAAAATTAGCTAGCAATGTATATATACTTGTATATATATTTGTATAGATATTTATGTATGTATTTTCATATATATTTACATATATTTCAAGAATAATATCATATAATTCAAATATAATGTGATAATTTTCATAAGATTTCAAATACAACAATTCAAATATAAGAATAGTATAAAATTATTCAAATATGAAAATCCTTATAAAATCTTCATATAATTCACATATAAAATCACACATTAATTCATATAATCCACATAATTGCAGATAATGCAAACAAGAGCAATTAGTCGGTAAACTTACCAAAGCGCTATAAAATAGCGGGGCGTTACAGAGAGAATTTTAGCTAGAGAGAGTAGAGTTTTAACTTGAATTTAGAGTTTTGATTGGGGTCAAAATCTTTATTTTTTGATTTGTTCTGATTTTTTGAAGTTGGAAGTCGAAACCCTAATCTTGAAAAACTGCCCAATCTTGAAAAACCTAATTTCAGTTCAGCAATTTTTGGCGACGTTTTAGAAATTGAATTTATAATCTGTTATAAAGTTCTCAAATTACTATGGCGTCTTCTGAGAAAATCTTCTACATTCAATTTCGTACAACTTGACATTTTGAATCAGTTTAAAAGCTTCATTTTTCGATTTTATATGATTTTTAAAAATCAGAAAACGAAAAGCTAGTTTTACAGAAAACTTGCACATCACCTTTTTGGCGACTGTTTAGAAATTATGTTGGAAAGGGACTCTAACTTACTTGGATCACTTTGGACTCTTCTGAGAAATTATTCCTCAGACTTTTTTCCTTGAGTTTAGGATTTTGAATTAGGTCAAAAGGTTAATTTTTCAATTTATTACGAATTTTTGAAATTCAGAACAAAACATGAAATCTTGAGAACATCTGTTTTCCGAAAATCATGGATATTTATGATTTCTCCCAACTTGAACTTGTTTAATGATGCACATAGACTAGGGTTTTGGAACTCTTATGAAAATTAGATTAAATTAATAGTTTTTAATTTAATTTAATTTTAGATTAACTTAATAAAGATTAAAGTTAATTTAGTTAAGTTGTCTATTTTGAGTAAATAACTTAATTTCCCATAATAATTATTTACTTGGTAAATTTAATTTTATGCATTGCATTGGATATATGTTGGTTTTATCATGGGCTTAATATGCGCTATGGATGGATTTATTTGGATGAATGCAATATTAACTGTGGTTTTAAATCGAGTGCACGCGAGCCTTTTATTCCAATTTGTAATGCTTCATTTTATTTTTCACCAATGTATTTAAATGATTTGTAATTTTAGAGAGTCAGAATCATAGATTCATGAGGATTTCTAATTAGATTAGGAGAAGGAGTTCAAGACGAAGTGGGCTTGGAAGAGAAGAGACAATCAAGGACCAAATAAAACAGGTTACTTAAATTGTAATAGAATAGGATTCTATTTGCTCCTCACATGATTTAAATTTATGTTATTATTGCATGAATAGAATCTTGGTCCATAAGATGGATCTTATGGACCGAGCGTAGGGAAAAGCCCATGATAAACCATTATTATTATTGCTATGTGCTTTATTTAATTATTGTTATGTGCATTTTATGGATGTTTGCATTCATGCATTAATCACATAAACAAGATAATTAAATGATGAGATCTTGGATAGATTTTTGAAATCTATAAATTTAATTTTTTTGAAAAATTACCCCAAATTTTGAAAGTCAATTTTTTTTTTTTCATATTAAGCCTTAATGGAAAATTATAAACAATGATTTTAAAAATTTCAAGCATTCCATTAATAGAAAATTCACTTCTAACCTTGCATAGTAGAGATGGCCATTACAAGTGGGTCACCGTTGTATCAATTCATTGAAATCTAATGATTAATGGGCTGGGCTTACTACTAAAGTAACATAATTATCGCACGAGTCGTGGGTCTATGTGAAGGAGGTAATGCAAAACATTATTAAGAGTTATATTAGATATAATTAACAAAAGATGTTTACCTTAAGACTTGAATTTAATGGCCATTACAAGTGGGTTCAATTGCAAGAAGCTTTGGGATCTTGATACCCACTAAAGAAAATTATATTATTATTCTCTAGCTTTATTCCATAAGGGTCAATAAATTTTAAATAAATTAGTAGGACGACTGAATGATTAAAGACCACATCATTCTTTTATTTAGATTCTATTATTTGACACTCATACGTTTTCTGCTTTATAATTGTAGATTTTCTTCTCGGTCGACATGACTAATAATCTATTAATTGCTACCCTCGAGTCCAATAAATAGTATGTATTTATTTTGAGTAAACGATGGAGAAAGATAGATATTAATAGTTAATATTATACCTTAATTAAACGTTAATTTAGGTTTCTAGACTTGAGAATTAGTTTGGGAAACTAATTCAAGTCTACTGATTAATTAAATCACTGAAAAACTTTCGAAGTCATTAGGTAATTTGGGCTTAAAATTTATTAAACATAGATTAAGCCCACATAATTAATTATTAAGGGATTTACTTAATTGTATGGACAATTAAGCAAATTTAGGCCTAAGGAAATTTAATCTAGCATTAAACTCAGTCGGCATGTAACGACCCAGAAATCCGAGAATCATTGTGAGTATTTCTTGCGTTTATTATCTTTCTTAACCCTAAGTTCTCGTAATATGTGAATTATTATATATTATTTTCGTATACGACCCAATGTGATAATATTATTTGCGTATTTAAATTTCTTGTTTAAATTGCGTTTGTTTGTTATTAAATAGATATATTTGACCAACGTACATTTAATTGGACTTACCAAACTACCCTTCATATTTTCCGATATTTCGAAATATTTGATAAAAGTCTCGAAAACCTTCATTCGAACCATATTCGATATCGAGAGTGTGAGAGAGGAAGAAAAAAGAGAATTTTTCCCCCGAAGCCCTAATCGATCGTGCCGAGCTCGTTTCTCCGTGGAATTTTGCGCCGATCAAACCTAAACGATCCTCTCAGCGATACCTTTCTTTAGGTACCAATTTCCCCAATTTCTTTCACGAATTTACGTGGTTTTGAGGATTAATTATCATTTCGGGATTTTTAGGTTAAATGCTTAGATCGAACCTGTTTCTTGATCATTTCGTGAAATTATTGGATGTAAATGTTTATTAGATGATGATTGTTGATTGTTACGATTGTTGGGTGTTGATTTATGCTCTAAATATGATTTTTATGATTTTTGGTTCGAGTTTTCGTGAAATCGCGTAACTTTCTGCTGTGTGCTGTTAAACCGCACGGGCTAACGCACGGTCTTGAGCAAGACCGTGCAGGAGCCGGTGTGAAACACTTAGAAAAATTTCCAGCCTTTTTCAAATGTTGCACTCGGCAAGTGAGTCTTCGGGTCAACATTTTTGGTTGACTTTTCGCATACGGACTCCAAAAATTATACCGTTTTCACCTATAGAACCCTTATAACTTGTAGATTAATATTTTGAAATGTTTATTTAATTTCGCCCTCGTTCGGGCTATGAATAGTGTAATTTTAAGTATGTGCATTTTTGACAACTTGTCGAAATTTCGTGAAATTTACATGATAGCTTCCTTACATACTATAATTGGCATATGCATGATTTTGAACATGTTTGGTTAGCCGTTCGTCAAATAATTGCTTATTTGCGCTTTTATAGTCGTTATTAATTTGTCTAGGTCCTATCTTGTTTACAGATCAGTCGGAAGTCGGTGACCAGTGAGTCTAGCTGCTAGGCTTCCTATTTTTGAGACCAGGTGAGGATTTAAATTGTTTTAACTGGGCTTGAACATATATGTATATTTGCGAAACCCCCTTAATCCCATATTATTGTATTACATATTTCGAGCTTATATTTTTATGTTTTATCCTCAAATCCTTTGATATCAAAATTATATAATAGTAACCTAAATCGATTTGTTTTCAAAAAGGGCAAGAAAACTCTTTCCATTACGTGACGGTTTGACTTAGGATTTACCCCCTTCGTCGTCACCACTTGCCCAATTGCCCGTTTGGCATTAAAAATCTTTCTTGAAAAGCGAGCAAAGTATTGTTATTTCAATGGGCCCGGGATGGTATCCGGAGTTTGCAGCCGGGGACGAGCGTCCAGGGTGTAATCCGAGGTGCTTCTCCCAAAACTAAGCGTCAATCGTGGCCCGTCAGGAGTTTGATAGCCACGGTTGGGAGCGATGGTGGATGTTGCATTCGTTGCACATTTTCCTTAAATTCACAATAGTCGAGCTTAGGGTTGCTCCTTGGCTTGACACCGGCGATGGAGATTTTTATCATGTATTGTGGTGAAATAAGGAGGAACAGGCCCACTCTGGCGGGGATATTTATTTATTGCTTTATATTGTTATTGTTTTATCGTTTTATTGAATATCCAAGTCGAAGCACATTCTGGTTTCTTCCTTATTGCATATGTACTTTCTATAAAACCCGGAAGCGTGACTCGACTTGCTCTAACATCTTCACTGAGTATTTTTTACTCACCCTCCTTCTTTGGTTCTTGCCTCAGGTAGATTGAGAGACCGACATGTCTCACGTGTCGGATGGGCAACAGTGCATAGATAGGTCTTTTTGGTTTTGCCGAGTCTATTATGTTGTCATTAACTCTCTAGATAGTGGTTCTTTTGTCCAGGCTTGTAGATAAATATTGATCCCCGTCCCTTGATAATTATTTAAATGTTGCCCCTGAATGGGCTTTGTTATAAATTAGTTGAATTGGCCCCGGAGTGGCATTTATGTTATTATGATTTAAATTGCTTCCGCTGTTTCTTCTGAGTTGTTTAGATGTTTTAAATTTGGGGATCCGCTGTTGCCAAGTGTCGGGATTGACCCGTTAGCTTGTATGGGTTCTCGGGTTGAGGCGCCGTTCTCGGCTTGGGAATCCGTGCAGGTTCGGGAGCTGTAGAGCGGGGCGCTACAGTCTGGAGTGGTATCAGAGCTTTAGGCTCTATGGTCTAGAAGTGTCGTGTCTAAGTCGTACGACTATATATAGGTTTCGTGTTATTTTTCTTTACTTAAGCTTTTATATGATATTACTACGTGATTAATTGAACATATCATTAACCCACATGCATTCCAGCTTATTGTTTCAGGCACTATGGTCCGACCTCGAGGCCGACAGGAGCCCGATTTGCACGACGTGATTGAAGGTACCTTGCATATTCATGACATCCCTATTACTGCATTATGTGATCCGGGTGCGACACACTCGTTTATTGCGCTTGATATTGCTGCTAAGTTGTGCATGCCTGTGGAGAGTCTGCCTTATATGTATCGAGTCTGTTCTCCTTTGGGGACTTCATACGTTACGGATAGGATCTTCAAGGGTTGCCCTTTGAGGATAGAAGATCGTATTTATCCCGCCGATTTGATCGAGTTGCCGCTACAGCGTTATGGGATTATTCTTGGAATGGACTGGCTTTATCAGCACAGAGTCAGTGTGGATTGTTTCAAGAAGACGGTATAGATTGGAACCGAGGCGACAATTGTGAAGGGTATTCATGAGGAGTCAGATTTGGCACCGAAGATTTCTTTCGTTGAGGCTTCTCGCTTGATCCGAGAGGGAGCTCAGGCCTTCGTTGCTTATTTACTTAACCGATCGAAGGAACAAGGGAAGCTCGAGAACACGGAAGTGATTAAGGACTTCCCGGATGTCTTTCCTGAGAGTTTGATCACTCTACCCCCTGATCGTGACATCGAGTTCGTAGTCGATCTTGCCCCGGGATCGGAGCCTTATTCGAAGACTCCGTACAGGATGGCTCCCGCCGAGTTGAAGGAACTTAAGATGCAACTTGAAGAGTTGCTAGAGAGTGGTTACATTAGACCGAGCATCTCTCCTTGGGGTGCATCGGTTTTGTTTGTGAAGAAGAAGGATGGCACACTGAGAATGTGCATCGTCTACCGAGAGCTGAACCGGATGACGGTGAAGAACAAATACCCTCTACCCCACATAGAGGAGTTATTTGACTTATTGCAGGGCTCGAAGGTATATTCGAAGTTGGATCTTCGACAGGGATACTATCATCTTCGTATCAGAGAGCAGGATATACCTAATATTGGGTTTAAAACTCGGTACGGCCACTTCGAGTTTGTTGTGATGCCGTTTGGTTTGACGAATGCCCCTGCAACTTTCATAGATATGATGCACAGGATTTTTCGACCTTACCTTGACAAGTTCGTGGTTATCTTCATCGATGACATTCTGGTTTTCTCCAAGCCCGTCGAGGATCATGCCGAGCATCTTCGCATTGTGCTACAGACGCTTCGAGAGCATAGCCTATATGCTAAGTTTAGCAAGTGCGAGTTCTGGATCAACGAGGTTTCATTCCTTGGTCACATCATCTCCGGGAATGGGGTTGCTGTGAATCCATCAAAGATTGAGGCAGTGACGACTTGGAGTCAGCCTAAGACGCCAATAGAAGTTAGGAGTTTCCTTGGATTGGCTGGTTATTACAGGCGATTCGTTAAGGATTTCTCCAAACTAGCGGCCCCACTCACGAAGTTGACTTGTAAAGATGTGTCCTTTCAGTGGGACGACGAGTGCGAGGCCAGCTTCAAGGAGCTGAAGAAGAGATTGACCACCGCACCTATACTTGTTCTCCCAGACGGACACGAGGGATACACGATTTATACCGACGAGTCCAAGGAAGGTTTAGGGTGCCTGTTGATGCAAAATGGGAAGGTCGTTGCTTATGCTTCTAGAAAGCTAAAAGATGCCGAGAAGAACTATCCCATTCACGACTTGGAACTTGCAGCTGTGATATTTTCCTTGGGCACATGGCGTCATTATCTGTATGGTGTCACTTTTGACATCTTTACGGACCACCAGAGTTTGAAGTATCTGTTCACGCAGAAGGATCTCAACAGGAGACAGAGACGGTGGATGGAATTCTTGGAAGATTATGACTGCCGCATTCAGTATCACCTTGGGAAGGCGAACGTAGTCGCCGACGCTTTGAGCCGGAGGGCTCACGTGGCACATTTAGAGGGATCATCTTCCAATATCCCTATAGATGTTAGAATGATTCGAATTGAATCGTATCCTCGACTTGCCAACCTTACAGTCCAACCCGATCTAGTCCAACAAATCCGAGACGAGCAGATTTCGGATATCGGTATTCAGAAGATCAAGGCCAGAATGCAGAATGATCCAAACACTAAATTCAGGATAGATGGTACTAGATTGCTTCGCTTCGGGACCCGAGTTTGTGTTCCCACGAATTTGAAGCATGGAATTCTTGACGAGGCACACAAGTCTGCTTATGCTGTTCACCCAGGAGGCAACAAGATGTATCGTGATCTCAGAACCCAGTATTGGTGGAACGGTATGAAAAGGGACGTGGCTACCTACGTAAAACATTGTCTAACATGTCACAGAGTCAAGGCTGGACATCAAAGGCCTGGAGGTACTCTTCAGCCGCTTCCCGTACCTACTTCCAAGTGGCAGGAGATCACTATGGACTTCGTGACAGGATTGCCTACCGTTCGTGGAGGTTTCGACAGTATTTGGGTCATCGTCGATCGATTGACCAAGTCAGTTCATTTTCTTCCGGTTCCAAAGACAGCAAAGGTCAAGCAACTTGCAGAACTGTACCAGAAGGAAATCATCAGACTTCATGGTGTTCCGGAGAGCATCGTTTCAGACAGGGATCCTAAGTTCACAACTCAGTTTTGGCAAGAACTTCACAAGAGCTTGGGAACGACCCTGAAATTTAGCTCTGCAGCACATCCCCAGACCGATGGACAATCCGAGCAAATGATCAAGTTTCTGAGTGATATGCTACGGGCATGTGCGCTCGATTTTCATACGAGTTGGATTTCACACTTGCGCTTGGTCGAGTTCGCTTACAACAACAGTTATCAAGCCTCGATTGGGATGCCGCCACATGAAGCTTTTTATGGGAGGAAGTGCAGATCTCCGATTTATTGGGAATTGGAGGATTGGAAGTGGTCGTCCAATGGCCACGAGAGAGCTACCCCACCGGATCACATTCAGGAAAAGATCGATAAGGTCCAGCTCATTCGGCAAAGAATGAAAGAAGCCCAGGACCATCAGAAGAGCTACGCCGACAAGAGACGTCGAGACTTGGAATTTGAAGTGGGAGACCGAGTTTTTCTCAAGGCCTCCCCGAGGAAGGGATTCACAAGGATCGGTAGAGGTGGGAAGCTTACTCCGAGATACTTAGGTCCATTCGAGATCATAGAGCGGATCGGGAACACCGCTTATCGCTTGGATCTACCACCTTATCTTACCGGGATCCACAATGTCTTCCATGTCTCACAGCTTCGCAAGTCCTTCCCCGACGAGTCCCATATACTCCAGGATGACGGAGTTCAGCTTGAGCCGGATTTGACCATTGAGATGAAACCGGTTCAGATTCAGGATCGCAAGGTCCAGCAGCTTCGTCACAAGCAGATGTCATTAGTGAGAGTTCTCTGGAGGAACCGTTCGACCGAGCAGTCTACTTGGGAGACAGAAGCTAAGATGAGAGAAGCTTATCCTGAGCTTTTCTGATAAGATGGAATCTGGGGACCAGATTCTCATATCGGGGGAGTATTGTAACGACCCAGAAATCCGAGAATCATTGTGAGTATTTCTCGCGTTAATTATCTTTCTTAACCCTAAGTTCTCGTAATATGTGAATTATTATATATTATTTTCGTCTACGACCCAATGTGATAATATTATTTGCGTATTTAAATTTCTTGTTTAAATTGCGTTTGTTTGTTATTAAATAGATATATTTGACCAACGTACATTTAATTGGACTTACCAAACTACCCTTCGTATTTTCCGATATTTCGAAATATTTGATAAAAGTCTCGAAAACCTTCATTCGAACCATATTCGATATCGAAAGTGTGAGAGAGGAAGAAAAAAGAGGATTTTTCGCCCGAAGCCCTAATCGATCGTGCCGAGCTCGTTTCTCCGTGGAATTTCGCGCCGATCGAACCTAAACGATTCTCTCAGCGATACCTTTCTTTAGGTACCTATTTCCCCAATTTCTTTCACGAATTTACGTGGTTTTGAGGATTAATTATCATTTCGGGATTTTTAGGTTAAATGCTTAGATCGAACCCGTTTCTTGATCATTTCGTGAAATTATTGGATGTAAATGTTTATTAGATGATGATTGTTGATTGTTACGATTGTTGGGTGTTGATTTGCGCTCTAAATATGATTTTTATGATTTTTGGTTCGAGTTTTCGTGAAATCGCGTAACTTTCTGCTATGTGCTGTTAAACCGCACGGGCTAACGCACGGTCTTGAGCAAGACCGTGCGTTAGCCCGTGCGGTTTAACAGCACATAGCAGAAAGTTACGCGATTTCACGAAAACTCGAACCAAAAATCATAAAAATCATATTTAGGGTGTTGATTAGCAAGACCGTGCAGGAGCCCGTGCGCGCCTCTTTATGCCTGAGCCCGTGCACCTAAACCGTGCATTTGGTTGTGTGTGCGTGCACGGTCTTGACACCTTGTTCAAGACCGTGCACAAGCCGGTGTGAAACACTTAGAAAATTTTCCAGCCTTTTTCAAATGTTGCTCTCGGCAAGTGAGTCTTCGGGTAAACATTTTTGGTTGACTTTTCGCATACGGACTCCAAAAATTATACCGTTTTCACCTATAGAACCCTTATAACTTGTAGATTAATATTTTGAAATGTTTATTTAATTTCGCCCTCGTTCGGGCTGTGAATAGTGTAATTTTAAGTATGTGCATTTTCGACAACTTGTCGGAATTTCGTGAAATTTACATGATAGCTTCCTTACATACTATAATTGGCATATGCATGATTTTGAACATGTTTGGTTAGCCGTTCGTCAAATAATTGCTTATTTGCGCTTTTATAGTCGTTATTAATTTGTCTAGGTCCTATCTTGTTTACAGATCAGTCGGAAGTCGGTGACCAGTGAGTCTAGCTGCTAGGCTTCCTATTTTTGAGACCAGGTGAGGATTTAAATTGTTTTAACTGGGCTTGAACATATATGTATATTTGCGAAACCCCCTTAATCCCATATTATTGTATTACATATTTCGAGCTTATACTTTTATGTTTTATCCTCAAATCCTTTGATATCAAAATTATATAATAGTAACCTAAATCGATTTGTTTTCAAAAAGGGCAAGAAAACTCTTTCCTTTACGTGACGGTTTGACTTAGGATTTACCCCCTTCGTCGTCACCACTTGCCCAATTGCCAGTTTGGCATTAAAAATCTTTCTTGAAAAGCGAGCAAAGTATTGTTATTTCAATGGGCCCGGGATGGTATCCGGAGGTTGAAGCCGGGGACGAGCGTCCAGGGTGTAATCCGAGGTGCTTCTCCCAAAACTAAGCGTCAATCGTGGCCCGTCAGGAGTTTGATAGCCACGGTTGGGAGCGATGGTGGATGTTGCATTCGTTGCACATTTTCCTTAAATTCACAATAGTCGAGCTTTAGGTTACTCTCGCGGGGATATTTATTTATTGCTTTATATTGTTATTGTTTTATCGTTTTATTGAATATCCAAGTCGAAGCACATTCTGGTTTCTTCCTTATTGCATATGTACTTTCTATAAAACCCGGAAGCGTGACTCGACTTGCTCTAACATCTTCACTGAGTATTTTTGACTCACCCTCTTTCTTTGGTTCTTGCCTCAGGTAGATTGAGAGACCGACATGTCTCACGTGTCGGATGGGCAACAGTGCATAGATAGGTCTTGTAACGACCCGAAAATTCCATAATTAATTCTTGGAATAATTATTCGACATTTAGTTGAATTTTATATGAAAAGATTTAACTTTGTCAGTTAATCTTAATTTATTATAATTATTTTAATATCTTTAACCTTTTATAATTACATTTTCTACCCTCGAATTATTCTAATCTATATAAACGAACCTACAATCTTCTAAAATACCCTTGCACTACCTTAAACACACCCACACTATCTTGAACACACTCACACCATCTTGAACACACCTCTTGCACCCTCTTGGTTACATATTCATTCGAGAGAGAGAGAGAGAAGAGAAGGAGAAGAAAAAGAAATTCCATTCCGAATTCGTTTCTTGACCAATTTAAATTCCAAGACCAGATTTACGATCCTCATTCGATTCTTTATCGGTAACCTTCTTTCTCCAATTCGTTTCATCCATTAAATCTTTCAATTTTTATAGTTTTTATATTGAATAAATATTTGATGAATTTCTTGATTCGTAGGTTATAGTTTATCATTTTTAGTGTAGTTCGGATCAAATGATAGATATTAATGTGTACAATGCATGAGTGTGAATTTTACATGTTAATTTTAGCCTTAGAATTCCCCATATTTGATTTTTGCATGAAACTCTCGAGAAAACCTTAAAATCGCGTTTCTGCACCTGGGTGTTGGAACCACACGGTCCAACGCACGGTCTTGCTCAACACCGTGCGCCAGACCGTGCACAACCCTTTAAGCTTGCACCGGCTTGCGCACGCCGGTGCAAGAGCCCGTGCAACCTTGTTTTAGCCTGCACGGTCTTGAGTGCGTGCTCAAGACCGTGCACAAGGCCGTGCGTTAGCCCGTGCGAATGCCTTAGCCAATTTTCCAGCTTTTTTCCTTAGTTGCTCACGGTAATAGGGTCAAATGGCCAAAAATAAAAGTTGACTTTTTGTATACGACCCCCTCAAATCGAGCCGTTTTCGCCTATAGCTTCCATATGATTCAAGGATGAATATTTTGTAAAGTTTTCAAAATTCCGATCTCGTTTGGGCCTTGAATCGAATTTTTTTTGTTTAAGGCTTTTTACCCAATTTTTGAATGTCGTCCAAAAAATCCGAAAATCGCATGAGTGATTCTTTATAATATTATAGGCATGAATGTGCAATTAGAATTTCAATTGAGCATGTTTAGCATTGTTAATTTCGTACTTTTAGTTTAATTGATTTAATTACATTTTAATTGTAAATTCAATTGATACATGTTGTTTATTGGTTTTAATTGCAATGTAGTCTTTGTGAGTCGTTGTCGTGTCTTGTCTTATGTGGTTTTGTCGTTTGTTAGTTTCAGGCTGTCTTGTCAAGACATTGCTTGGAGTGTCTTGTCGTTCCGTGTTTCCAGGTGAGGGTTTTAAAATATTTCAAACGGAGTAAGAATTCTTTTAATTTATTGCGAACTCCCCTTATGTGCTCATCTTGCTTTGTTTTCGTTCTGGTATATCTATTAGATATTTAATCTATATTTTAAGGTTGCTCTCAAATGATTTAATATTAAATTGTACTTATGAGTAGCCCTAAATCATTTTATTTTATAAGGCAAGTAAAATTATTTATTTTAAGCGTGACGGTTTGACTTAGGATTTATACCCTTCGTCGTCACTCAAACTTGCCCAAATTCAATTTATGTATGTTTTTCAAAGCGAGCAAATTCGTGTTATTTCAAAATGGGCCCGGGAAAGTATCCGGAGGTTATACCTAGGGACGAGCGTCTAGGGGTAATCCGAGGTGCTTCTCCCAAAATTAAGCGTCAATCGTGGCCCGTCAGGAGATGATAGCCACGGTTGGGAGCGATGGTGGGCGTTGCATTCGTTGCACGTTTTCCTAAAATTCACAGTCGCCCGGAGTCGCAATTCGGGGTCAGACAGCGGTGATGGAGTTACCAGAACTTGAAGGGGTTACAAGGAGGAACAGGCCCATTTCTCGCTGGGATATTAATTGCGTGCATGTTACTGCTTTAATTATTTATTATTATTATTTAATGTTATGTATGCAAGTCGAAGCACGATCCGGATTTTCTTCAATTATGCAAATGTATTTTCATATATATATAATTAAAACCCGGACACGTGGCTCGTACTTGTTCCCTCTTGACCTTCACTGAGTGTTTTTACTCACCCCCTCTATTTTAATTCTTACTTCAGGTCGACAGGTGGCGTTGTCACCTATCATGTCGGTCGGCAGCAGCAGGTCTAGGTTGGCTCGTGTGTCTTGTCTTGTCGGTGTCCCAACAACAGTCGTGTCCTTGTTATGAATTTATTTAATTATGTATTTCGAATTATGCTTTATATTTACGTACTTACGTGCCCCTGATGTGGGATAGATTAGACTGGCCATGAAAGGCAATTATTATATTATGATTGAGAACGATGTATGAATTATGTGGCCGTGGATGGCTTATATGTTATTTATATAATTGTTTCTACTTCCGCAACTCTGATTTATCTATGTTATTACTGTTGTTGTTGGGCTGTCGTTTGCTGTTGCTAGTTTTGCTTAATTGCCGTTCGCCGGGATGGATTTTTAGATGGGGTACTTATACCTCGTTTGAAGGTTTCTCCGGCCAAGGAAAGGGGCGCTACAGGTCTTTTCGGTTTTGCCGAGTCTATTATGTTGTCATTAACTCTCTAGATAGTGGTTCTTTTGTCTAGGCTTGTAGATAATTATTGATCCCCGTCCCTTGATAATTATTTAAATGTTGCCCCTGAATGGGCTTTGTTATAAATTAGTTGAATTGGCCCCGGAGTGGCATTTATGTTATTATGATTTAAATTGCTTCCGCTGTTTCTTCTGAGTTGTTTAGATGTTTTAAATTTGGGGATCCGTTGTTGCCAAGTGTCGGGATTGACCCGTTAGCTTGTATGGGTTCTCGGGTTGAGGCGCCGTTCTCGGCTAGGGAATCCGTGCAGGTTGGGGGGTTGTAGAGCGGGGCGCTACACGGCATTATTCCTCTCTCGTTCTCGAATTTCTCTTTTTAATAAGAGAAACTATTAAGACAAACTTAAGATGTCATATGGGATGACATAGAATAAGTTAAAAGGGCAAACCGCACTAAGTAGCTAATAGACAAGGTGTGTGGCAGCCCGGAATCGGGCCAAGTCGAAACGGTGAGATTTGAGTGAACGCGAACGAATTTTTCTTAGTTAAATCGGAGAAATTCATAATATCTGCTTGATTACGTGTCAACGTGTTTAATAAAAATGTGCTTATGTGATTTATATAATTGTTAGAACTAAATCGCGATAACGGCATTTCGGAAAATGCTACAAAACCCTCGGGCGGATTTGGTAAATTACGTGATTTACTTGACTTACGTGACCTCATTGTGCATGCATATCATTTAGAATCATTAGGATTTCTCATTTCGTGAATTTCAAAATTTTTCAATCGAAAATCCAAATTTTGCGTCGTTCGAGGCCAATCTTCACGGAGAAGATTCTCGGGCTAATATTATAACCAAATTGACCGTCATCCAATTTCCTAAACCATGATACCTTCCATACGAGCCAATTCTTCCTTGATTATTTTTAAATTACGTTCGAACCCTCAAAAATGTCGTTTTCACGCGCGATTCTTTTCCCTCGAACACCTCACACGTGTAGACCCCACACATTAATTACCATTGAATGATTTCTTTCCTCTCCCATGCAAATTCCATTTTACCTATTTTAATCTATCCCTTTTACTTATTACCATTTGAGGGAAGATACTCCACCAGCCAATCACAACACTCCACCTCATCACCCCCACCACAACATCTCACGTAAATACTACAACCTCTCCCATCCTTACTCACAAAGTCTCCGTACACATTAAATGCTCATTTCCATTTTTGTGTAAACCCACAACCCTAAGACTTTTGAATATGACACATTACTATAATTGTTCAAACACATCTCACACTTTTGAAAAAGACAGACTGTTGTTGGACACTACCGATAATTACCAAAGGACACGAAGACCAAGACTTACGACCCGCTGTTGCCAACCAACATCAGAGGTGACAACGCCACCTGTCGACCTGAAGTAAGAATTATAATAACGAAGGGTGAGTATAAACGATACTCAGTGAAGGTAAAGAGGGAACAAGTACGAGCCACGCTTCCGGGTTTTATATATATAAATAGGAAAATACATTTGCAGAATTTAAGAAAATCCGGAATGTGATTCGACTTGCATAACAACAATTAATAAGCAGTAATAATAAAGCATAAAATAGAAGCAAGTAATATCCCAGCGAGAATGGGCCTGTTCCTCCTTATAACCCCTTCATGTCATTATAAAACTCCATCTCCGGTGTCTGACCCCATAGTGCGACCATGGGCGACGAATTGTGTAACGCCCCGAAAATTCGTGTTATGAACCGGGAACCCGAATCGATTTTCTTGCGCGATTCATTATTTATTTTATTAATTATTATATGATTTTGTAACAATTTCGTATATGAGTGAATTTTGATATTTAAATCACGAATTGATAATGTGCGTTTAATTATATGAATTTTGACTGTAATTATGTATTATTTGGACAACATGAGTTTTCGAACTTATTTTGTAAATTATGAAAATGCCCTTTCGATTCTCAACCCAAGTCAAATTTTGACTTAAGTCTCATTTCTCTCTCCCTCACCCCATTCACGCGCAAGGAAGAGAAGGAAAAGAAAGAAAAAGAAAGAAAAAGAGAAAGAGAAGGAAGGAGGTTCAAACGATTGTCCCGACTCCATTTCTCGACGGATTTTCGAACCGTTTACGCCTACGAACTCCTCACGATCTCTTCTATGAGTAAGCCTTTCACGTCCCTCTCGTTTAATGTCTCCTATGCCTCGTATTTCTCATTTTTGTAAATAGTTGAATAATTTAGGGTTTATGTGATTTCGAGAGAATTTATGGATGGATTTTCATGTTTTTGGATCCTATGTGTAGCTTATACGTTGTAGATCATTATATGTAAATATTAGGGTGTGATTTGCATGTTTAGATGATCAAATGTTGAAATTAGGATTGGTTTCGCGTGGTTTTTCTGGTTCTGCGAAGTTTCTGCTGTTTCTTGACGTGCACTGGCTTTGCACACGGGGTGTGGCAAGCCTGTAGCACCCCGAATTTCCGCATGAAAATATGTTCAGGGAGTCCACATGGGGTTGCGACACGCCGTGCAGCAGCCCGTGTGGGAGAGACACGCACAGCCTCCCCTCACGGGGTGTTGCAAGGCCGTGTGTGTCCATATTTGATCCCACATCGGAATATGATATGTAATTTGAAGGGTTTATAACCAAAAATCACCAAGTAACAACCACCTTGTGGTACCACCTTTTGGCAAGTGTTTCCGGCCAAACTTTAGGGTTGTGCTCGGTGGTGATCGGAGGTTATGCCCGCGCGTCCAACGGGCGCCGCCGTGAGGGTTCTCCTCTCCGCGCCCGGGGGGCCGCGACAAGTGGTATCAGAGCCGACCGCCGATTGGGGATGCATGTTCACGGCTTGGATGTCCGCTACGGGTCGAGCACGTGGGCATGTGCCACGCGTATGGGTTACATGCGGTGGGAGTCCCACTGGCGGGCGGTACTGGGAAAGCTTTGTTGTGGCGCAATGGGGACATTGCGATCTGAAGGAGGGGTGATTGTAGAACCCCGAATTTCCGCATGAAAATATGTTCAGGGAGTCCACACGGGGTTGCGACACGCCGTGCAGCAGCCCGTGTGGGAGAGACACGCACGGCCTCCCCTCACGGGGTGTTGCAAGGTCGTGTGTGTCCATATTTGATCCCACATCGGCATATGATATGTAATTTGAAGGGTTTATAACCAAAAATCACCAAGTAACAACCACCTTGTGGTACCACCTTTTGGCAAGTGTTTCCGGCCAAACTTTAGGGTTGTGCTCGGTGGTGATCGGAGGTTATGCCCGCGCGTCCAACGGGCGCCGCCGTGAGGGTTCTCCTCTCCGCGCCCGGGGGGCATGGATGGATTTTCATGTTTTTGGATCCTATGTGTAGTTTATACGTTGTAGATCATTATATGTAAATATTAGGGTGTGATTTGCATGTTTAGATGATCAAATGTTGAAATTAGGATTGGTTTCGCGTGGTTTTTCTGGTTCTGCAAAGTTTCTGCTGTTTCTTGACGTGCACTGGCTTTGCACACGGGGTGTGGCAAGCCCGTGTGGGTGTACACGGTCTCCCCCATGACAATGGAATACCCGGTTGCGTTTCCTACCGTTACACCGCCTGTCTCGAACGGCCCTTTTGGCTCTCCCCGAAATGTCTTGATTCCTATTTTAATAGGAAAATGATAGTTATGAAAAATGCGAGATATGATATGTATGATATGATATGTGGGCCCCGGAGTATGGCGATCGGATGAAGCCGGATAGACAACGGGTCTACGGTGGAATTCGGTAGCTTGCTCCATATTTACCAGGAGCACGGGTGAGGCCGGAGTGGCAACCTTTGTGCTCCTGTGACGGTTGACTTCGTGTCAACTGAGAGATAGGCTATTATGCCTATAGAGCAGTTGGATTTAGCGGTCCTTCTGCTATATGGGAGGAATAAGGCTGGTACGGTTTTGAGGTATGTTATGATATGCTATGAGGAGTTGAGGGCTCGACTCGCCGAGCAATATGATATGTCCCGTTATGTTATGTTATGATAAATCACCTAATGTTTATGAAAACCCTTCTTTTACGCTGGTTTTCTTTTAAGTTAAAATGGTGATTTATTCCTGTATGCTATTATGTATGTACTCCCTTTTTCCCCTCACTTAGTCTTTTGACTAACCCTCCCTGTTTTTAACCTTATCTGTTTTAGGTGGTTACTAGGTGGGCATCGTCGGTCTTGTATTGGGGAATTATTTTGCTTTTGCCATTGTTCATTCCTAGGTTGTTTTAGGTACTTGACCGTTATATGTATTCTGTAGGTTATGATATGAGTTCGGGATTATTTAATGTTGAACCCGTTATGATTTGATTCAAGTTTTGTAAGTGAATTCCGCTAGCCTTGGTGGGCTTTAACTATTTGCGCAATTGGTTTATTGCTTTAATTTCCCGTTAGTAGAATTCATTTTGGTTGCTGTTGCTTCCGCTTCCGCATTGTTGTCGTCAGTTGTTTCACAAAAGCCCCGCCTAGTGATTGAGTAAATCGGTTTGCCGTTCGCCGGGTTTCAATTGAGGGTCGGATTTCTATTTCGACTTTAGGTTGAGACTCGGTGCGGGGCGTGCGTTACCCGTTTGGGGCGTCCGCTGCAGTTGGTATCAGAGCTTTTGGGTCCAATGGCCTAAGCTCTAAATCGTCGTGTTTTGTTTGTTTTGTCAGTCGTTGTGTGCCGATGTAACTTAGGGAATTGCACTCACTAGTGTTCAAGAACGCTTAGTGTTTGAATTGTGATGGATCTTTGTTGGATGATCAACAACAAAAGATCTTTTACAATCAAAACACTGGGATGGATTCGGATATAGGTGGATGTGAAACTCGAGGTTGCACTTGTCGTGCCTGGTTGCCTGTCGTGTCCGGTTGTGTCTAGGTCGTACGGCTTAGGACTTCTATGGAATTTGTGTAAATATGCTAAGTGATTATGTGAACTCTATCTAAACCCTAGTTGCCTACGTGTTTATAGCTTTGCATACTCACTTACCTGTCATGCATATTTGCTATTGGCCTTACAGGATGCCTCCACGTCATCGTACACGTAAACCGCTCTCATCACCTCCGTTGGCACCTCAGACCGATACACCGACTTCAGCCGAAATTGCGGAAACATTAAGACAGTTCATCGCTCAGGCCCCTAAAGGAAATGCTGAGCAGGAAGCCTGGGCCCGATTTCTCAGATTCGAACCACCACAATTTCAAAGTGCCCCGGATGATGCTATTGCCGAGGCATGGATATCAGCCCTGGAAAAGATTTACAGGATAATGGAATATCCGGACCCTCAGAGAGTCGAGTATGCAATCTATCTGATGGTTGGAGCCGCACAGGATTGGTGGAAACAGATTGAGCAAAGATGGAAACGCGAGCATGTAGTTCCGACTTGGGATCAGTTCTTGACTGAGTTTCTAATTGCACATTCATGCATAATATATTATAAAGAAGCACTCATGCGATTTTCAGATCATTCGGACAACATTCGAAAATTGGGGAAAAAGTCCTCAATGAAAAAGGCTCGATTCAAGGTCCGAACGAGGTCGGAATTTTGAAAACTTTACGAAATATTCATCCTTGAATCATATGGAAGCTATAGGTGAAAACGGCCCGATTTTAGGGGGTCGTATGCAAAAAGTCAACTTTTATTTTTGGCCAATTGACCCCATTACCGTGAGCAACTAAGGCATTCGCACGGGCTAACGCACGGCCTTGTGCACGGTCTTGAGCACGCAATCAAGACCGTGCAAGCTAAAACAAGGGTGCACTGGCTTGCGCACCGGGGTACGCAGGCCGGTGCAGGCTTAAGGTGGTGCGCACGGTCTGGTGCACGGTCTTGCCAAGGCCGTGTGTTGGACCGTGTGGTTCAACTTACAGGTGCAGAAAACGCGATTCTCATTTTTCTCATGAGGGTTTCGTCCTAAAATCAATTAGGGTGAATTATATAGCTAAAATCAACACATAAAATTCACACTCATGCATTGTACACATTAATAGCTACCATTTGATCCGAACTACATGGAAAATGGTAAACTCTAACCTACAAACCCATCAAATTATCAAATATTCATTTCAAAATAAAAGCTAGAAAATCGGAGGATTTAATGGATGAAATGAATTGGGGAAAGAAGGTTACCGATAGAGAATCGAACGAAGATTGTATAGCTGGTCTCGGAATCTCGATTGATCGAGCGACGGATTCGGGACGGGATTTCTTCCTCCTTCTTCCTTCTTCCTCCTTCTTCCTTCTTCTTGCTTTCTCCTTCTCTTCTCTCTTTCTGTCTCTCGATTTCGTGCGTGAGCAAGAGAGTGTGCACAAGGGGGTGTAAGTGTGTTCAAGGTGGTGCAAGTGTGTCCAAGAGGATGCGAGTGTGTTTAGGGGGTGTGGGTTCGTTTGAGATTAAAATAAATTCGAGGGGTAGAAAAGGTAATTATAAATGGTTGAGGATAGGGAAATAATTTAGAATAAATTAAAGTTAGCTAACGAAGCTACTCTTTTCATTTAAAATCCAACGAGGTGTCGAATAATTATTCCGAAAATATATTCCAGAATTTTGGGTCATTACAATACTCCCCCCTTCAAAAGAATCTGTCCTCAGATTCTCCTCCGAACCTCGGGGTTTGTTAAAGGGAGTATATTACGGAATTTAGAAGTTCGTCCTACAAAATCGCGCAATTAACACATAAGCAATTAATTAAAACGAACAATTAGCATTTAAATTCAAATAAGCAATTAAAGCATAGTTCTTGCATAATAGTTCCAAATAAAATCAAGTTACAATTGAAACGAAAAATGATGAGAAATGGAAGATAACAAGGCCGACTAAGAATCGGATGCTCCAGAACTGGGCGGCATGCCAAGACAGCTCAGATAGCTAGCGAGTTGCTCAGTGATGGACCTCTCAAGGTCGGAAATATCCTCCCGGAGCTCGGCGTGGTTGCGTTAGGTCTCAAGTCTGATCTCCCGAAGGTCGGTGCGAACCTCCTGAAGGTCGGCCGACTGTCGGTCCAGTCGCTCGGTAGTCTGCTCGGTAGTCTGCTCGGTGAAGGTTGTGAAGCGGTTTCCCCAAACCGTCCACCTATCGGCCTCCCACCGGTTTCGGGTCTCTGACTCCGATTGTTGGTACCGAGCCCACTGTTCCTCACTCAGCCTATCCCATTGTGAGGATCTGTGACGTCCCCCACGCCACAACCCCCGGACCGAAACGAGCTCCCGAGCGATAGTTAAATACCACCACGCGAAAACCCGCCCCGGACAACGGGATTCCCACAACCTGGCAACAGCGACTCCCAACAACAGTACCAACACCACCAACAACAAAAACACCAACAAGCGGAAGCAATGAGCAAAAGATCATATTTATATTCACACTGCCATCCGTGGCCAAAATAAACATTTATAAGTTCATTATCTATCACAAGTTATAACATCAACTCATCAAGTATTCTACATCAGCATAACATTTCAAGTTTTCATGTAATTCAACATCATAAGTTCGATCCGCAAAAGTAAATACATAAGACCGACTTCAAGGACTGTACAAGCCTACAACGCTGCTGCCAGTACCTGACCGCTAACCTGAAGCATGAACCAAAACGGGATGTGAGTCAAACGAACTCAGTGAGGAGGGGAATATATATAATAATTAAAACATAAAACATATTTAATTCACGCTTTGGTTAATAGAGAAACGAATCTAGTGCCGATACTTTCTCTTTATAATTCATCAAAGCTTTGTGAATTAAATATTAAAGTAAAACATTTTAGAAAACATTTTTATTCCCGGCGAGAACGGGCCATCTCCTTATAACTCCCAAAAACATATCAAATATAATGAAATCCCATAACACCGTTTGGCTTATCGAGGGAGCTACCCACGATTTCACCATAACCGACTAATGGCGCCGGTGTAAGTATTACCCAAGCTAGACTACCTCCGACTAGCAATGAGTAATACCCTTTGATTATATATTAGATGATCGTCACTGGGTCTCCATCCATATATATAATCTGGATTATATATATTGGATGATCGTCACTGGGTCTCCATCCATATATATAATCTGGATTATACCATGGGCTTTCCCCTAGACGCACGTCTCCGGGTTCCACCTCTAGTATAATCCGGGGCCCAAATATACCCTAAGAGCGTCCTCAATAGGGTTAAAGGAAATATAGTCTCGCTTCATAATTGTTTTGATTGACCAAAAGGGTCGTTCGAGATAAGGTATGTAACCGTCTAGGGTTTCTCGACACATTGCCGAATAACTCGAGGCATACGCGCAAGTCCCGAGACCAAATGTTACGTTTAAAAACAAAATAGTTCTCTTGTCTCTATTTTAAAACCATTTTAGAAAAGATACACATATATCATTTTTATATCAAAACCTTTTTATTTCAAATATTGATAACATATAATTGAAATATAAGGGATATGGTTTTCGCAAATATTTGTTCAAGCTTCAGTTAAAAACATTTTTCATCCTCACCTGTAGGCTTAACAAAAAGGATAGCCAAATAACTCAGAATCAGCCCCGCGAGGTCCCACCTGTAATACACAGGCCTCGAGGTAAGACACGACTCAACAAACCAACCAAATAAGACGCACGGCTATAAAATGCATTTCATGCTCAAAATAACATATTATGCATAAATGCATTTAAACACAATTAAGCTCATTCAAACACATTTGAACACAATCAAATACACATGATATTAAGCTAAATAGGCATACAAGTAATATGGAAGCTTGGGACATAAATGTCAAAGGTTTGTGAATATTACACAAACCACCCCTCATTTAATACTTTGCATAGCAAAATAACTCCGATTAATCCGAAACTTCCGGCATCACTTAGCTACTATATTTAAGGATTTTTGATGCCAAAAGAATCGAAAAATGAAGCCAAATGCTCAAAAATCACTATTCATCAGCCCCTACCTATTTTTGCCAAACTTTCATTTTTCAATCCCAAACTCCACAAAACTTCACCAATTTGCTTAATATCATGAACTAACATGAATTACCAATCCATTTGAGCATCTAAGCATCTAAATTCATCAATCCAACATTGCATAATAATCAAATTTATATGAAAAACCACAAGTAATGCTACATGCCATCAACAACCAAACTAAGCTCATCAATCATTCATTCTAGCCTACTTCTTCACTTCATCAACATATGAGACATTGAAACTCAAAGATTAAAGAGATTTGCAACCTTACCTTGAAGGAGAAAATGGAGGAGAAAGGAGATGTAGAGAGCTTGTTTGCAAAAATAGAAAGTAGAGGCTTGTTCCTTAGATGAAAGAGCAACTTTTTGTAGCAAGAGAGGGGATGATTTTTGGTGCTTTGATGGTGGTTGAAAGTGGTGGTGGTGGCTGGTGGAATAAGGGCCGAGAGATGAGAGGAAGAAGAAGAGAATGTTGCTTGAGAATAGTGTAGAAAAATGTGGAGAGAAATGAGATAATTAAATAAATATAAGTTATTTTGAAAAGTCAAAATTAGCTAGCAATTATATAGATATTTATATATATATATACATATATATTTGTATATGTTTGTATATATATATTGCATATATTTCAAATATAATATCATGTGATTCAAATATAATGACACAATTTTCATAAAATTTCAAATACAACACTTCAAGTATAAAAATAGTGTAGGGTAATTCAAATATAAAGATTCTTAATATGAAGTCTTCATATTATTCACATATAGAATCACCCATTAATTCATATAATTCACATAATTGCAAACAATGCACACAAGAGCAATTAGTCGGTAAACTTACCGAAGCATTATAAAAATAGCGGGGCGTTACACTATCCCCCCCTTCGGAGAATCTGGTCCCCAGATTCTAATTCGGCTCCGCAAATAACTCGGGATAATGAGTTCGCATCTTCTCTTCCATTTCCCAAGTTACTTGTTCGGTGGTTCGGTTTCTCCATAACACACGAACCAAGGGGATTTGTCGGTTGCGAAGTTGCTTGAACTTACGATCCTGAATCTCAACAGGTTTCATCTCGATCGTCAAGTCAGGCTCTACCTGGACTTCTTCATCTCGGAGAATGTGAGATTCAACGGGATAGTATTTTCGCAATTGAGAAATATTGAAGACGTTGTGAATCCCAGTTAGAGTCGAGGGCAGGTTCAGGCGGTAGGCAGTCTTCCCAATCCGTTCAATAACCTCATAGGGTCCCAAATATCTCGGACTGAGTTTCCCACCTTTTCCCACTCTAGCGAATCCTTTCCTCAACGTCGCCTTAAGAAACACTTTGTCTCCCTCTTCAAATTCCAAATCCCGGCGTCTCTTATCAGCATAACTCTTCTGACGATCCTGGGCAGCTTTCATTCTCTGTCGAATGCTCGCAATCTTATCAAGTGTTTCCTGTATCGTCTTTGGAGGTACAGCTCGTTCCACTCCGTCTTTAGTTCTTCGCCAGTCTTCCAATTCCCAGTACAGAGGGGATCGGCATTTACGTCCGTAAAGCGCTTCATACGGGGGCATCCCTATTGTCGCTTGGTAGCTGTTATTGTAGGCGAATTCAACGAGTGGCAGTTGCTTGTCCCAACTCGTGGAGAAGTCGAGAGCACAAGCTCGTAACATGTCGCCTAGAATCTTGATGGTTCTCTCAGATTGACCATCAATTTGCGGGTGAGCAGCTGTGCTAAATTTTAAATTCGTTCCCAAGTTTCTGTGAATTTCTTGCCAAAGTCTGGAAGTAAACTTGGGATCTCGATCGGATACAATACTTTTCGGAACTCCGTGTAGCTTTACAATCTGCTCGATATACAACTCTGCCAGTTTCTTGACATTGGTGGTCTTTAGAATTGGAATGAAGTGAGCGGATTTCGTCAAACGATCCACAATTACCCAAATCGTATCATATCCGCCTCGAACTCTCGGTAATCCGGACATGAAATCCATAGCAATATCTTCCCATTTCCAATCCGGAATAGAGAGTGGCTGTAGAGTTCCACCGGGTTGCTGATGTTCGGCTTTAACTCGTTGACAAGTCAAACACCGTCTCACGAAATCAGCAACTTCTCGTTTCATTCCATGCCACCGATATTGAGTCTTAAGATCTCTGTACATCTTATTACCTCCCGGATGGACGGCATAAGCAGATTTATGTGCTTCCTCCATGATCTCGGTCTTTAGACTCTTTGGCACACAAATACGATTCTTAAAACGAAGAAGACCCATATCATCGAAAGCAAATGAGGAGTTCGGATCATCTTGCGTCCTCACGATCTGTCTTTGAATCCAGTCATCAACACTCTGCTCATCTTTAAGTCTCTGAACCAAATCCGGTCTCACTGAGAGATTCGCAATCCGCGGTTGAGAGACTAAGTGACATCTCCCTGCTTCTGACATCACTCCTGTAGAGGTTCCTTCCAAGCTAGCTACCTTTGCTTGTCTACTTAAAGCATCGGCTACTACGTTAGCTTTGCCTGGGTGATATTGGATACGGCAATCATAATCTTCAAGGAATTCCATCCACCGTCGTTGCCTGCGGTTAAGATCTTTCTGAGTATGTAAATACTTCAAACTCTGGTGATCGGTGAAAATATCGAAGGTTACGCCGTATAAATAGTGTCGCCATTTTCCTAGGGCAAAGATAATAGCAGCTAGCTCGAGATCGTGGATAGGATAGTTCTTCTCAGCATCTTTTAACTTACGCGAAGCATAAGCAATCACTTTGCCATTCTGCATAAGAACGCATCCTAACCCTTCTTTCGAGGCGTCGGTATAAACCGTAAACCCTTCGGAACCTTCAGGAAGTGCAAGTACCGGAGCAGTAGTCAACCGTTTCCTTAGCTCTTGGAAACTTGCCTCGCATTTATCGTCCCACTTAAAAGGCACGTCCTTGCGAGTTAAATTGGTCAGCGGAGCGGCTATCTTGGAGAAATCTTGAACGAAACGCCTATAATAGCCAGCTAACCCTAGAAAACTTCTGACTTCAGTTGGTGTCTTCAGCTGCTCCCATTTCATTACGGCCTCAATCTTCGAGGGATCCACTTCGATTCCATCTCCTGATTTCACATGACCAAGGAAGGTAACTTTATCAAGCCAAAATTCGCATTTACTGAACTTGGCACACAACTGATGCTCTCGGAGAGTTCTTAACACGATGCGAAGATGCTCAGCATGTTCTTCCTTAGTCTTTGAGAAAACCAGGATATCGTCAATGAAGATCACCACAAACTTATCGAGATATGGCCGGAAAGTACGATGCATCAAATCCATGAAAGCAGCTGGGGCATTCGTTAACCCGAAAGGCGTAACTACGAACTCAAAATGCCCATATCGAGTATTAAACCCAGTCTTCGGAATGTCTGACTCTCGAATCCTCAACTGGTAATACCCCTGTCGGAGATCAAGTTTAGAGTATACTTTCGACCCTTGCAAAATATCAAACAACTCCTCGATGTGAGGTATAGGATATTTATTCTTTATCGTCATCCGATTCAGTTCGCGATAATCTATACACATCCTCAACGTCCCATCCTTCTTTTTTACAAAAAGAACAGGCGCACCCCACGGCGAAGTACTCGGTCGAATGTACCCACTCTCCAACAATCTATCCAACTGAATCTTCAATTCTTTCAACTCTGCCGGAGCCATACGGTAAGGAGTCTTCGAATACGGTTCGGCACCCGGAGCTAAATCGATCACAAACTCTATCTCTCGTTCCGGAGGCAAAGAATTCAAACTCTCGGGAAACACATCAGGGAATTCTCCAACTACTGGCACCTCCTCAAGCTTAACTTGCTCTTTCGGACGGTTCAGTAGATAAGCAACAAAGGCCGGAGATCCCTTGCGAATCATTCGGGCGGCTTTAACATAAGATACTCGAGGAATCTTGTCAAACCTTTTGCCCAAAATCTCGCTATCAGCTCCCAGAGTAATTCTTTTCTCGAAACAGTCAATATAAGCTTGATGCCGATATAGCCAGTCCATTCCCAATATTATCCCGTAGTGACTCATCGGAAGCTCAATGAGATCAGCAGGATAATCGCGATCGTCTATCCTCAACGGACAGTCTCGGAAGACTCGATTGCACAAATAAGAAATTCCCAACGGGGAATTAACCTCAAGCACATACGGAAAAGACTCGGCAGATAAAGATAATCTAGAAACATATTCAGGTGCAATAAAAGAATGCGTCGCACCCGAATCATATAATGCAATTATGGATATGTTATGCAAATGTACAGTACCTTGCACCACTGCATTAGGATAGGTCTACCACGAGCACGAACCATTTTCCTGTATCAAAAGACTAAATAATATGCATGTTTCGTTAGCCACATGATCATGTCCACATAGGTCACATAACATAGACATATAAAAGCACATTGTCCTAAAGCCGTTCGACCTGGACAGACTCGACACAACGTCAAAGCCTAAGTACCAAACCTAGGCTCTGATACCACCTTAAGCTGTGACGTCCCCCACGCCACAACCCCCGGACCGAAACGAGCTCCCGAGCGATAGTTAAATACCACCACTCGAAAACCCGCCCCGGACAACGGGATTCCCACAACCTGGCAACAGCGACTCCCAACAACAGTACCAACACCACCATCAACAAAAACACCAACAAGCGGAAGCAATGAGCAAAATATCATATTTATATTCACACTGCCATCCGTGGCCAAAATAAACATTTATAAGTTCATTATCTATCACAAGTTATAACATCAACTCATCAAGTATTCTACATCAGCATAACATTTCAAGTTTTCATGTAATTCAACATCATAAGTTCGATCCACAAAAGTAAATACATAAGACCGACTTCAAGGACTGTACAAGCCTACAACGCTGCTGCCAGTACCTGACCGCTAACCTGAAGCATGAACCAAAACGGGATGTGAGTCAAACGAACTCAGTGAGGAGGGGAATATATATAATAATTAAAACATAAAACATATTTAATTCACGCTTTGGTTAATAGAGAAACGAATCTAGTGCCGATACTTTCTCTTTATAATTCATCAAAGCTTTGTGAATTAAATATTAAAGTAAAACATTTTAGAAAACATTTTTATTCCCGGCGAGAACGGGCCATCTCCTTATAACTCCCAAAAACATATCAAATATAATGAAATCCCATAACACCGTTTGGCTTATCGAGGGAGCTACCCACGATTTCACCATAACCGACTAATGGCGCCGGTGTAAGTATTACCCAAGCTAGACTACCTCCGACTAGCAATGAGTAATACCCTTTGATTATATATTAGATGATCGTCACTGGGTCTCCATCCATATATATAATCTGGATTATATATATTGGATGATCGTCACTGGGTCTCCATCCATATATATAATCTGGATTATACCATGGGCTTTCCCCTAGACGCACGTCTCCGGGTTCCACCTCTAGTATAATCCGGGGCCCAAATATACCCTAAGAGCGTCCTCAATAGGGTTAAAGGAAATATAGTCTCGCTTCATAATTGTTTTGATTGACCAAAAGGGTCGTTCGAGACAAGGTATGTAACCGTTTAAGGGTTTCTCGACACATTGCCGAATAACTCGAGGCATACGCGCAAGTCCCGAGACCAAATGTTACGTTTAAAAACAAAATAGTTCTCTTGTCTCTATTTTAAAACCATTTTAGAAAAGATACACATATATCATTTTTATATCAAAACCTTTTTATTTCAAATATTGATAACATATAATTGAAATATAAGGGATATGGTTTTCGCAAATATTTGTTCAAGCTTCAGTTAAAAACATTTTTCATCCTCACCTGTAGGCTTAACAAAAAGGATAGCCAAATAACTCAGAATCAGCCCCGCGAGGTCCCACCTGTAATACACAGGCCTCGAGGTAAGACACGACTCAACAAACCAACCAAATAAGACGCACGGCTATAAAATGCATTTCATGCTCAAAATAACATATTATGCATAAATGCATTTAAACACAATTAAGCTCATTCAAACACATTTGAACACAATCAAATACACATGATATTAAGCTAAATAGGCATACAAGTAATATGGAAGCTTGGGACATAAATGTCAAAGGTTTGTGAATATTACACAAACCACCCCTCATTTAATACTTTGCATAGCAAAATAACTCCGATTAATCCGAAACTTCCGGCATCACTTAGCTACTATATTTAAGGATTTTTGATGCCAAAAGAATCGAAAAATGAAGCCAAATGCTCAAAAATCACTATTCATCAGCCCCTACCTATTTTTGCCAAACTTTCATTTTTCAATCCCAAACTCCACAAAACTTCACCAATTTGCTTAATATCATGAACTAACATGAATTACCAATCCATTTGAGCATCTAAGCATCTAAATTCATCAATCCAACATTGCATAATAATCAAATTTATATGAAAAACCACAAGTAATGCTACATGCTATCAACAACCAAACTAAGCTCATCAATCATTCATTCTAGCCTACTTCTTCACTTCATCAACATATGAGACATTGAAACTCAAAGATTAAAGAGATTTGCAACCTTACCTTGAAGGAGAAAATGGAGGAGAAAGGAGATGTAGAGAGCTTGTTTGCAAAAATAGAAAGTAGAGGCTTGTTCCTTAGATGAAAGAGCAACTTTTTGTAGCAAGAGAGGGGATGATTTTTGGTGCTTTGATGGTGGTTGAAAGTGGTGGTGATGGCTAGTGGAATGAGGGCCGAGAGATGAGAGGAAGAAGAAGAGAATGTTGCTTGAGAATAGTGTAGAAAAATGTGGAGAGAAATGAGATAATTAAATAAATATAAGTTATTTTGAAAAGTCAAAATTAGCTAGCAATTATATAGATATTTATATATATATATACATATATATTTGTATATGTTTGTATATATATATTGCATATATTTCAAATATAATATCATGTGATTCAAATATAATGACACAATTTTCATAAAATTTCAAATACAACACTTCAAGTATAAACATAGTGTAGGGTAATTCAAATATAAAGATTCTTAATATGAAGTCTTCATATTATTCACATATAGAATCACCCATTAATTCATATAATTCACATAATTGCAAACAATGCACACAAGAGCAATTAGTCGGTAAACTTACCGAAGCATTATAAAAATAGCGGGGCGTTACAGGATCCATCCTGGTGCTGTGTCGGGTAGTCATCGAAACTCTGCTGGAAGTGAGCCTCTTCGGCTCTAGGAGGGTCAGGTACGTACGGGACCTGTTGAGGATCGAAGCCTCCTGCTTCGTATAGTTGCTCGAGCATTTGTTCCTCAATCTCTTGTTGGTCCTTTTCAGGATGACCTCCTGCTCGGATGTCCTCCTCGACATCGTCGTCACTCTTGGCAGCAGGTTCCTCTGCCGTCATCGGCACATACCTACTATGATGCCCTTTAACTTTCTTGCAAAGCTTCATCTGGGCGAATTGTTTGTAGGTAATGGTTGTGTCGTCTCCCCCCGCTGGGGCCATTCGGTCCATACCGGTCACGCCGGCACACTCAAGGATTGCGGTAATGTAGGACCCAATCCTAATTTCTCCCTTCGGGCGTGTGCCCACGTACTCCACATACCTCAGGAAAAACATAATTCCGTTGACCGGCTCTCTTCGGACCGCACAATCCAAAATGTAGAGTTCATCCAAGTTGATAGAACCGTAGCTATCTCCTCGGGCAAAAACGGTGCATGAGAGAAATCGATGGAAAGTTCTCAAGGCGGGATTGATGAGGTCGGTTGCCTTCGACTTTCCTTATTGGAAGGACCTTCTAGAAGTGGAGACATTTCTCCATGCTTCGGCTTCGGACCATCCTATTTCTCGGCTTATCATTCCCCGAATGGGTCGGAATTTTGAAAACTTTACGAAATATTCATCCTTGAATCATAAGGAAGCTATAGGTGAAAACGGCCCAATTTTAGGGGGACGTATGCAAAAAGTCAACTTTTATTTTTGGCCAATTGACCCCATTACCGTGAGCAACTAGGGCATTCGCACGGGCTAACGCACGGCCTTGTGCACGGTCTTGAGCACGCACTCAAGACCGTGCAAGCTAAAACAAGGGTGCACTGGCTTGCGCACCGGGGTGCGCAGGCCGGTGCAGGCTTAAGGTGGTGCGCACGGTCTGGTGCACGGTCTTGCCAAGGCCGTGTGTTGGACCGTGTGGTTCAACTTATAGGTGTAGAAAACGCGATTCTCATTTTTCTCACGAGAATTTCGTCCTAAAATCAATTACGGTGAATTATATAGCTAAAATCAACACATAAAATTCACACTCATGCATTGTACACATTAATAGCTACCATTTGATCCGAACTACATGGAAAATGGTAAACTCTAACCTACAAACCCATCAAATTATCAAATATTCATTTCAAAATAAAAGCTAGAAAATCGGAGGATTTAATGGATGAAATGAATTGGGGAAAGAAGGTTACCGATAGAGAATCGAACGAAGATTGTATAGCTGGTCTCGGAATCTCGATTGATCGAGCGACGGATTCGGGACGGGATTTCTTCCTCCTTCTTCCTTCTTCCTCCTTCTTCCTTCTTCTTGCTTTCTCCTTCTCTTCTCTCTTTCTGTCTCTCGATTTGGTGCGTGAGCAAGAGAGTGTGCACAAGGGGGTGTAAGTGTGTTCAAGGTGGTGCAAGTGTGTCCAAGAGGATGCGAGTGTGTTTAGGGGGTGTGGGTTCGTTTGAGATTAAAATAAATTCGAGGGGTAGAAAAGGTAATTATAAATGGTTGAGGATAGGGAAATAATTTAGAATAAATTAAAGTTAGCTAACGAAGCTACTCTTTTCATTTAAAATCCAACGAGGTGTCGAATAATTATTCCGAAAATATATTCCAGAATTTTGGGTCATTACAATACTCCCCCCTTCAAAAGAATCTGTCCTCAGATTCTCCTCCGAACCTCGGGGTTTGTTAAAGGGAGTATATTACGGAATTTAGAAGTTCGTCCTACAAAATCGCGCAATTAACACATAAGCAATTAATTAAAACGAACAATTAGCATTTAAATTCAAATAAGCAATTAAAGCATAGTTCTTGCATAATAGTTCCAAATAAAATCAAGTTACAATTAAAACAAAAAATGATGAGAAATGGAAGATAACAAGGCCGACTAAGAATCGGATGCTCCAGAACTGGGCGGCATGCCAAGACGGCTCAGATAGCTAGCGAGTTGCTCAGTGATGGACCTCTCAAGGTCGGAAATATCCTCCCGGAGCTCGGCGTAGTTGCGTTAGGTCTCAAGTCTGATCTCCCGAAGGTCGGTGCGAACCTCCTGAAGGTCGGCCGACTGTCGGTCCAGTCGCTCGGTAGTCTGCTCGGTGAAGGTTGTGAAGCGGTTTCCCCAAACCGTCCACCTATCGGCCTCCCACCGGTTTCGGGTCTCCGACTCCGATTGTTGGTACCGAGCCCACTGTTCCTCACTCAGCCTATCCCATTGTGAGGATCCATCCTGGTGCTGTGTCGGGTAGTCATCGAAACTCTGCTGGAAGTGAGCCTCTTCGGCTCTAGGAGGGTCAGGTACGTACGGGACCTGTTGAGGATCGAAGCCTCCTGCTTCATATAGTTGCTCGAGCATTTGTTCCTCAATCTCTTGTTGGTCCTTTTCAGGATGACCTCCTGCTCGGATGTCCTCCTCGACATCGTCGTCACTCTTGGCAGCAGGTTCCTCTGCCGTCATCGGCACATACCTACTATGATGCCCTTTAACTTTCTTGCAAAGCTTCATCTGGGCGAATTGTTTGTAGGTAATGGTTGTGTCGTCTCCCCCCGCTGGGGCCATTCGGTCCATACTGGTCACGCCGGCACACTCAAGGATTGCGGTAATGTAGGACCCAATCCTAATTTCTCCCTTCGGGCGTGTGCCCACGTACTCCACGTACCTCAGGAAAAACATAATTCCGTTGACCGGCTCTCTTCGGACCGCACAATCCAAAATGTAGAGTTCATCCAAGTTGATAGAACCGTAGCTATCTCCTCGGGCAAAAACGGTGCATGAGAGAAATCGATGGAAAGTTCTCAAGGCGGGATTGATGAGGTCGGTTGCCTTCGACTTTCCTTATTGGAAGGACCTTCTAGAAGTGGAGACATTTCTCCATGCTTCGGCTTCGGACCATCCTATTTCTCGGCTTATCATTCCCCGAATGGGTCGGAATTTTGAAAACTTTACGAAATATTCATCCTTGAATCATAAGGAAGCTATAGGTGAAAACGGCCCAATTTTAGGGGGACGTATGCAAAAAGTCAACTTTTATTTTTGGCCAATTGACCCCATTACCGTGAGCAACTAAGGCATTCGCACGGGCTAACGCACGGCCTTGTGCACGGTCTTGAGCACGCACTCAACACCGTGCAAGCTAAAACAAGGGTGCACTGGCTTGCGCACCGGGGTGCGCAGGCAGGTGCAGGCTTAAGGTGGTGCGCACGGTCTGGTGCACGGTCTTGCCAAGGCCGTGTGTTGGACCGTGTGGTTCAACTTATAGGTGTAGAAAACGCGATTCTCATTTTTCTCACGAGGGTTTCGTCCTAAAATCAATTAGGGTGAATTATATAGCTAAAATCAACACATAAAATTCACACTCATGCATTGTACACATTAATAGCTACCATTTGATCCGAACTACATGGAAAATGGTAAACTCTAACCTACAAACCCATCAAATTATCAAATATTCATTTCAAAATAAAAGCTAGAAAATCGGAGGATTTAATGGATAAAATGAATTGGGGAAAGAAGGTTACCGATAGAGAATCGAACGAAGACTGTATAGTTGGTCTCGGAATCTCGATTGTATACGGGATTTCTTCCTCCTTCTTCCTTCTTCTTCCTTTCTCCTTCTCTTCTCTCTTTCTCTCTCTCGATTTGGTGCGTGAGCAAGAGTGTGCACAAGGGGGTGTAAGTGTGTTCAAGGTGGTGCAAGTGTGTCCAAGAGGGTGCGAGTGTGTTTTGGGGGTGTGGGTTCGTTTGAGATTAAAATAAATTCGAGGGGTAGAAAAGGTAATTATAAATGGTTGAGGGTAGGGAAATAATTTAGAATAAATGAAAATTAGCTAACTAAGCTACTCTTTTCATTTAAAATCCAACGAGGTGTCGAATAATTATTCTGAAAATATATTCCGCAATTTTGGGTCGTTACACGACCAATCGATACTTAGACTTATTTCCAGCACTTAGGTGAGGCTTTTAACCTTCCGTTGCTGGATCATGAACTATATATGTAAATATCAGTAAAACCTACCCCTGCACATTTATAGCCATTTGTGCTTTTCGATTACCCCTGCAATATTCCACTTCTCTATCTTGTTTTACCTGCTTTCAATTGTTTGCTGTTTGTGACGGTATTTGGGAATCGTTTAGTAAAACCTTTACAAAATGTTTTCTAAAAACATTTCCTTATATTACCTTACTTTTGAAAAGTGTTTTTTGTAACGCCCCTAAAATCCGAATTATATTATGGTATGTCCGAATCGAATTTTTGCGCAATTTATTATTTTATTTGATATTTATTATGTAATTTTAGAATTATTTCGTATATGAATGAATTTCTATATTTAAATTACGAATTGTCAATATGCGTTTAAATTTAACTGTAATTATATATTATTTGGACGACGTGAATTTTTGAACTTATTTTGCAAAATTACGACTATGCCCCTTCGACTTTAAACCCTAGTCAAAATTGACTAAGTCTCCTTTCTCTGTCTCTCACCTCACTCTCGTTCAAACACCCAGCAACAAGAAAAGAGAAAGAAAAGAAAGAAAAAGAGAAGGAAGAAGAAAGAGATTCCAACGATCGTCCCGACTCTATTTCCCGACGGATTTTCGAATCGTTTTCGTCTACGAACTCCTCGCGATCTCTTCTACGAGTAAGCCTTTCACGATTCTTTCGTTTAATGTCCCTATGCCTCCTATTTCTCATTTTTGGTTATTAGTTGAATATTTAGGTTTTATTCGATTTTGATAGTAATCGTGGATGGATTTTCGTGTTTACCGTTTCTATATGTAGATTATATGTTGTAGATGATTATATGTGAGAATTAGGGAGTGATTTGCATGATTCATCGATTAAATGTTGAATTTTGGTTTGAAATTGCGTATGTTTTTGCTGTCTGCGTGTTTCTGCTCAATCTGGTCGCACACGGGCTGGTGCACACGGCCTGAGGCCGTGTGCATGAGACCGTGCGTGTGTGTGGAGAATTACACACGGGCTGGTGCACACAGCCTTGAGGTTGTGTGCATGAGGCCGTGCGTGTTCCTTGATTGTGCACGGCCGTGCACAAGGCCGTGTGGCCTGGTCGAACAGTGCCCTGACCTTCTGTAAGTCAGGGCACATTTTAGCCTACGGGTCCCGCTTCGGCTCGTCTTTTCCGAATTCTTTCTTCGCTCGTGTATTCGATATATATGAAATAGATAGGAATTGCATGATTTATGAATTTACAACATGTTCGGGTATGTGAATAGTGCGTTTTAAGTTTTCGACAAATTTTCTAACTTTTGCATGTGAAGTCCGATTTTCCCGAAATTCGAATGCATACTCCTTTATGATAATTTAAGCATGTCCGTAAAGTTTCGTTGCATTTGGACGTGATTTACATTTTTAGATGTATGAATTACTCTGTTTTCGTTTGAGAATTTGAACTTAAGTGATTGATTTAATTGTATAACGTGCTCCTATGTGTTTTAATACTTTCGTATAAGCTGTGCATCGTCGTTAGTCTTAATTGGTTGTGTCTTGGTATTTTGCAGGCGATACTCCTGTGGAGTAGCGCATCCGGTCTTGCTTTGGTCTTATTTTGTATAGCCACAGGTGAGGCTTTCCGTTTCTATTTCCAGTATTATTACGTATATATATAAATAAGCCTTTCCCGATATAAGCCACGTTTATGTTTTGTTTTCACACCGTTTATATATATATACTTAATAGATATTTATGATTATTATGTTCATTTGATTTATCGAAAATGATTTGATATGAAAAGTACTACGTATAGACTTTGAAATGTTTACGAAAGAGACATGTAAAACCTTTTGTTTTCTAAGGCGAACTTTGGCCTTCGGCCTCGCATATGACATGTCTCGAACGGTCTTTTGACCAACCCGAAATGATTTGAAAAGTGAGTTATGATATGTATGCATGTTTGTTTGGGCCCGGAGTAAGAGCGATAGGACGAAGTCGGTAGACGTCGGGTCTACGGCGTAAATCCTATGGTTTCCTCCATTTGGGAGCTCGGGGTGAGGCCGGAGTGGCAGCCCTTTTGAGTACCTGAGTTATTCCCGTCTGTTATGAGTAGTTCGGATTTAGCGGTCCGTCTACATTGGAGGCATAAGGGTGGTTTCCGGTTTTTATGTTTGGAAATTGGAGTTAAGGGCTCGACTCGCCGAGTCATATGATATGTTATGTTTTATGTTAAATCACCACCCGATTACGAAAACCTTTCTTTTATGTTGATTTCTTTTAGGTTTAAAATAGGTGATTTACTTCCGATTTATAATATATATTATTATTCCCTCCTCACTTAGTCGTTTGACTAACCCCCTCTGTTTTACCCCTGTACTGGTTTTAGGATACTAGGCGGGATCTTCGTCGTCGTAGGCGTCGTAGAGTTACATTATTTTTGCTCATGTATAACTCTTTCCCGTATGGCTTTTATTTATATGTTTTATGATATTAGGGATTTATTACTTTAAGTTGTATTCGGGATTATGTATATATTGAACCCGTTATTATAATTATTGGGATATTGTATCGAACCCGTTTGTTATTTAATTAATTGAATTTCGTTAGCCTTGGTGGGCTTTAATACTTGTGTAATTATTTATGTTTTAATGTTTCGTTATTTTCGCTTCCGCACTTGTCTTTTCGTTGTTTTGAAACCCCCACCTAGTTATTGAGTAAATGCTTGCCGTTCGCCGGGTTTCAGTTCGGGTCGGATCCCATTTCGGTTCCGGGTCGGGACTCGGTGCGGGGTGTGCGTTACCCGTTTGGGGCGCCCGCTACACTTTTACTACCGAAATGATTTCCGAATCAACGTAGCGTCTCTAGGTAATGAGAGTTCCTACCACTGTTGGTTTCTCTTACCATATCTCTAGGTATTAGGAGTTCCTACCATTGTTGCTCTCCCTTACCATCCTCGTACACAAGTAACTATTGATTGAGAGAGTGAAGGGGCTTAGGGAGGTTCGAGAACGATTGTCGGGCGGTGATGACCAACGGCAATACGTATCTCGGATTATCCAACAACGTGAGATGTCTAGTATCCAGAGGAGGTTCTGGGTACAGCTACTCATAAAAGGGATAGACGTATCTCTCCTGACGACGATGGCTTTGCAACCCTTCAAATGGCGTGTTGTGGTACATCTATTTCATTGATTATCAACATGAATTTTGGGAGATATAAGGATGGAGATAAAGGCCTTCCACTTGGGGCTAGTATTGAGTGTATTACACTACCTGTCTACACCTAATTTGTAACGGCCCAGAAATCCAAGAATCATTGTGAGTTCTTTCTCGCGATTAATTATCCTTCTCAACCCTATTTCTCGTATCATGTGAATTATATTATATTATTTCGTATACGACCTTACGTGATAATATTATGTGCGTATTTAAATTTTCTTAATAGTTTAGCTTTCGTTAATATTAATATTGTTGTATCTTACCAAAATGATTTAATTGGACTTTCTAAAATTACCGAAATACCCCTTCGTATTTTCGACATTTCGGAATATTTGATAAAACTCTCAAAACCCTCATTTGAACCCTTATTTGAATTGGAGAGTGAGAGAGAAGAAGGAAAAGAGGATTTTTACTCTGAAGCCCTAATCGATCGTGCCGAGCTCGTTTCTCTGTGGAATTTCGTGCTGATCGAACCTAAATTATCCTCTCAACGAGACCTTGCTTTAGATACCTTTTTCCCCAATTCTTTCTACGAATTTTTTATGTTTTGAGCTTATTTTTATATTTCGGGATTTCTAGGATTTTTAATGAAATCGAACCCGTTTCTTGGTCATTTCTTGTGATTCTTGGATAGAAATATTCCTTACATGTTGCTTATTGATTGTTATAAATTGTGGGTGTCGATTTGCGCTCAAAATATGATTTAATTGCATTTTTGGCTCTGATTTGCGTTGAGATCGCGACTTTCTGCTGGGTTCTGATAAACCGCACGGGCTAACGCACGGTCTTGATCAAGACCGTGCAGTAGCCCGTGTGCACCCTTTTGTGCTTGCACGGGCTCGCGCCCGTGCACCTGGACCATGAGGATGGCCGTGTGTAGTGCACGGTCTTGACACCATGTTCAAGACCGTGCACAAGCCGGTGCAAATGCCTTAGGCGATTTTTTCAACTTTTTCACAAGTTGCTCTCGGGAAGTGAGTCAATGTGACGCCATTTTTGGTTGAATTTTCGCATACGGACTCGAAAAATTATACCGATTTCACCCATAGATCCCTTTTAAATTGTAGATTAATATTTTGAAATGTTTGTTAAATTTTGACCTCGTTCGGACTGTGAATAGTGCAATTTTAAGTGTATTCATTTTTGGAAACTTGTCGGAATTAATTGAAATTTACTTGGTAGCTTCCATAAATATTATTATTGACATATGCATGCTTGTTGATTCATTTGGTTAGCCGTTCGTCAAATAATTGCTTATTTGTGCTTTTAGAGTCGTTATTAATTCGTCTAGGTCCTGTCTTGTCTACAGATCAGTCAGAGGTCGGTGAGCAGTGAGTTGTAGCTGCTAGGCTTTCTTTTTGGCACACCAGGTAAGGATTTAAATTATTTAAACTGGGCTTCAACATATATGTCTATGTATACTTGCGAAATCCCCGTATTCCCTTATTATTGGTATTAAGTATTTCGAGCATATACTTTTATGATTTTACCAACAAATCCTTTAATATCAAATTATACATTAGTACCGAAAATCGATTTGTTTTCAAAAGGGCAAGTAAACTCTTTCCTTTTAATGTGATGATTTGACTTAGGATTGGGTCTATGAGGAAAGTCGTTAGGGGAGTGCGCCAGTGCAACCCGACGCGTACGGAACTTGTAGTTACCCCCTTTGTTGTCACCACTTGCCCAATTGCCCGTTTGACCCTCAAACCTTTTTTGTAAAGCGAGTAAAATAAAGGACTTTTCATTTGGGCCCGAGATGGTATCCGGAGGTTGCATTTGGGGACGAGCGTCCAGAGTGTAATCTGAGATGCTTCTCCCAAAATTAAGCGTCAATCGTGGCCCATCAGGAGTTTGATAGCCACGGTTGGGAGCGATGGTGGGTGTTGCATGTGTTGCACGCTTTCCTTAAATTCACTATAGTCGAGCCTCGGGTTGCTCCTTGGTTCAACACCGGAGATGGAGTTTTTATAATGTCCTGAGATGAAATAAGGAGAAACGGGCCCACTCTCGCTGGGATATTTATTTATTGCTTATTATTGTTATTGTCTTTATTGCTTTATTAAATAATCAAGTCGAAGCACATTCCGGCTTCTTCCTTATTGCATATGTATTTTATATTAAAACCCGGAAGCGTGATTCGACTTGCTCCACCTATATCTTCACTGAGTTCTTTGACTCACCCTCTTTTATTGGTTCTTGCCTCAGGTAGATTGAGAGACCGACATGTCTCACGTGTCGGATTGGCAACAGTTCATAGATAGGCATTTTTGGTTTTGCCAATGTCTTAATTGTTGTCTATAGCACTCTCGTTAGGTTATTCTTGGTTCGGGCTTGTATTTATTTCTATAATGATCCCCACTCCCTATATATTTACTTTATGATGCCCCTGAATGGGCTGTGAGGAAAATTGATATTTAGATTGGCCCCGAATTGGCATTTTTGTTATTATAAGAGCGATAGGACGAAGTCGGTAGACGTCGGGTCTACGGCGTAAATCCTATGGTTTCCTCCATTTGGGAGCTCGGGGTGAGGCCGGAGTGGCAGCCCTGTGAGTACCTGAGTTATTACCGTATGTTATGAGTAGTTCGGGTTTGCAGTCCGGCTACATTGGAGGAATAAGGGAGGTTTCCGGTTTTATGTTTTGGAAATTGGAGTTAAGGGTTCGACTCGCCGAGTCATATGATAAGTTATGTTTTATGTTAAATCACCACCCGATTACGAAAACCTTTCTTTTATATTGATTTCTTTTAATTATAAAATTGGTGATTTATTTTCCGTTATATTATATACATTATTCCCTCCTCACTTAGTCGTTTGACTAACCCCCTCTGTTTTCACCCTTATATTGGTTTCAGGTTACTAGGCGGGATTCGTCGTCGTCGTAGTCGTTGTCGTTAAGTTGTATTTATTTCGCTCATGTCTATCTCTTTTCCCCGTTTAGATATTAATTAAGATTCATGATATTAGGAATTATTATTTAGGTTGTATTCGGGATATTGTATCGAACCCGTTTATTAATTATGTAATTGAATTTCGTTAGCCTTGGTGGGCTTTAATACTTGTGCATTTATTTATGTTTTAATGTTTGGTTTATTTTGCTTCCGCACTTCTGTCTTTTCGTTGTTTTTGAAAACCCCGCCTACTGATTGAGTAAATGCTTTCCGTTCGTCGGGTTTCGATTCGGGTCGGATCCCATTTCGGTTCCGGGTCGGGGCTTGGTGCGGGGCCTGCGTTACCCATTTGGGGCGCCCGCTACAGTTGGTATCAGAGCCTCTTTGGTCCAATGGCCTAAGCTCTGAATCGTCGTGTTTTGTTGGTTTGGTCGGTCGTTGTGTGCCGGTGTAACTTAGGGAATTGCACTCACCAGTGTTCAAGAACGCTTAGTTTTTGAATTGTGACGGATCTTTGTTGGATGATCAACAACAAAAGATCTTTCACAATCAAAACACTGGGATGAGCTTGGATATAGGTGGATGTGAAACTCAAGGTTGTACTTGCCATGCCTGGTTGTCTGTTGTGTCCGGTTGTGTCTAGGTCGTACGGCTTAGGAATTCTGTGGAATTGTGCAAATGTGCTAAGTGCTTATGTGAAATCTATTTGAACATTACTTGCCTATGTGTTTACAGCTTTGCATGCTCACTTACCAGTCATGCATAACTGCTAATGGCTTTACAGGATGCCTCCACAGGTTGCCCCTGTGGACAGCCCTTGTCATCTTCATTGACACCTCAAACCGATCCACCAATTCCAGCCGGAATTTTGGAAACATTAAGACAGTTCATCGCTCATGCCCCTAAAGGAAATGTTGAGCAGGAAGCGTGGGCTCAATTTCTCAGATTCGAACCACCACAATTTGAAGGTGCCCCGGATGACACTATTGCCGAGGCATGGATATCAGCTTTAGAAAAGATTTATAGGATTATGGAATATCCGGACCCTCTAAGAGTCGAATTTGCTATCTATCTGATGATTAAAGTCGCACAGGATTGGTGGAAGCAGATTGAGCAAAGATGGAAACGAGAGCATGTAGTCCCGACTTGGGATCAGTTCTTAACCGAATTCCGGGATGAATACATTCCGAGGATGGTTCGACAACAACACGAAAGTAAATTTCAAGCCCCCGTTCAGCCTATTCCTCCCCGACCTAAGGGATATTCACGACCCGTATGTGGATTCTGTAAGGGCCCGCATTTAGAGGCTAAATGTTGGAGGAAGAATGGACTGTGCTTCGGATGTGGTAGCCCCGATCACATATTGAATCTATGTCCGAAGAAGAGACCGGTACCGCGGGGAACAGCTCAGCCTCAGACCTACGCTTGTATTGACGCCTTGGAAGGTGATACTGAGGATGCACATCCAACGAGTTCTACGAGGCCACTTACACATTCAGGACCCTCTTTCGAAAAGAAGACCTTCTCGGTATCTTCATCGAAGCAGAATGTACCTTCTCAACCGCAGGGAGCGCCAGTATGTGGCTTTTGTCAAAGAAACCATCAAGAGTCCAAATGTCGAAAGAAGAAGGGATGTTGCTTCTCATGTGGAAGTCCGTTTCATCTCCGTACAAATTGCATGAGAAAGAGAATGTCGAGACGAGCCAAGAGGACGAAGCTTGATTTCGTATGAACGATCCAGGTATATTGCATTGTCATGACATTCATCCTAACTTATTTAATTTCATATTATGTGGAATTTTAGAAATTATGTGTGTTAGGCGTATAATATTATATATGTGATTTCGGTGTCATTTATTCGTGTTTGAATTTTTGTGAAGTTTGTGTGTTTTAAAACACATGAACTGCCCCTGCATGCCTTGTACGGTTTCGCCACGTGCCGTGACGAGACCCTGTGCACTTTTTCACACGGCCTCGTCGCACCCGGTGCGAGAGACCGTGCGCATGAATACACACGGGGTCGTTACACGCTGTGATAAGAGCCCGTGCGTGTTTTTCCTCACGGGGTCGTCACACGCCGTGACGATACCCCGTGCGTGTTTCTCACACGGCCTCGCCACACGCCGTGACGAGAGGCCGTGCGCATTTCTTCCAGGTTTTAAAATGGTCAGTAGCTTCTCATTTTCGCACAACCCTCATTCTTTTCTCCTTTGTCATGCAAAAATCCCTCTTATTTTTCCCCCAAATTCATCCCAACTTTGAGCTCGATTAATTCTCGATCTAGCCTACGGATTTTCGTGAGATTTTGAAGGTGTGTTGTTTGCAGCGAGTTCTTGGTATTGTTGAAATTTGGGCTCGATCCGTTATACCGATCTCACACAATCTTCGCCCGAAGTAGCGCACGCCAAGTGTTCGGTAAAAGTCTCAAGTGAAAAATTACAACTTATCTCCTTCAACCCACATCAATTTAAACTCTACTATGGAAGGTAATCGTGAAACCCGTAGCGGACGTTGGGCAAGGGAATTACCCGACATAGCGGCACCGGAAGGTTACCAAGTGAATTTGGGTAATCAAGACGACCAAGATGTCTTCAACCGGTTAATGGAACGACCGGTTAGAGCTACGCAATTTCTCGATATGGAAGCTATGTACCAATTGGGCCTTGGCGAAGGGATCTCTCGTTACATCGACAACATAGGGTGGGCTAATTTTTGGAGTATCCAAAGGCCATCCTACCGCCGGCTCACTTGCGAATTTTTAAGCTCTCTTAGGGGCGCGGCATTTCCGGACGACATCGAGATGCCGATCGGAATCCACTTCCGAGTGTTCAACCGAGACTATACACTTTCATATCGGCAGTTGTCCGAGTATTTTCAGTTGGATGTTACGGCACCTAGAAGACGTGCCGACGGATGGAATCAAGCCGAGGCTTGGAGACGTATCTCTACCTCCACCGAAATATTTAACTCCGGCGTATCCAAGACCACGATGCTCATCACCACTCAATTGAGAATTTTGCATAGAGCCGTGTCTCGATCGGTTCTAGCCAGAGGAGACAGTCCGGGAGCGGTGAATACCGAAGATTGTCTAATACTCGATCATATGGTGCGAGGGGTAAGGTTCAACCCCATCACGTACATGATGGACCATATGATGTATATCTCCACTCGGTCGAGAGGAGAGATTCGAGTTGGCTCCTATATTACCGCCATTCTGGAGTGTGCCCAAGTGGAAGGGCTCGATACCCAGGTTCCTGTTGGAGGTTCGACCTCGATTAGCTATGGCACTCTAGCCCAAATGGCGATCTGCACGAAGGGTCCGAGACGGAACGACCCGTATGTTCTGGTAGATGGACTACCCTTATGGGAAGCTGCCCAAGAGGATGCTCCCGAAGAAGGACCTTCAGACCCAGAGGTCCGCGAGCAAGCTCAGCACATCTACTCCCAGTTGTTGAGACAGGATGCTTCTATACCTGAGTCTTCACATGGCAGAAGAAGCACTCAGAACCAGGAGTCGATAGACCTGCAACAATTTTATTCGGAGTTCACTGACTACCGACGTGTGACTGATGAGAGATTTGCCCAGCAGGAGAGGCAGATCAATGAGGGCTTTGCAGCTCAGCGTGCTCACATTGATAGTCAGTACACAGCCTTACAGGCAGAGCTTCAGAGATCTATCTCAGAGATGCATAGGTCACTATCAGAGCAGCTGGATTAGTATTTCCGTCGTGGTCCCGACGAGTCTTGAGCTATCTATTTCTATTTTTACTTTCTTCTTTCCCGCTAGTTTGTTTAGGAATTGATGTAATTTTATATTCTTATATGACTCTGAATTTTATTTGGAATATTAAGTGATTTAAGTGTTTATTATGAATGACGTATTATTATGTGATTTAATTGCATTTGAATGTTCGATTTAATTCGAGTTATTAGAATTTCTGTTATGCTCCTCTTAACTAACTCCGAGACCGGAAGAGAATCTGAGGACAGATTCTTCTGAAGAGGGGAGTATTGTAACGACCCGAAAATCCGATTTATAATTCGGTATATTTGAATTGAGTAATTTCGCAATTATTATTTTAATTTGATATTTATTCTAAGATTTTAGGATAATTTCGTAAATGAGTGAATTTTGATATTTAAATCACTAATTGTCAATGTGCGTTTAATTATATGAATTTTGACTGTAATTACGTATTATTTGGACAACGTGAGTTTTCAAACATATTTTGCAAAATTACGATTTTACCCCTTCGATTTTAAACCTAGTCAACTTAATTGACTAAGTCAATCTCTCTCACCTCACACTCTCGTTCAAACATCAGCATCACTCTCACAGCCTTGCAACAGGTTGTGTGGACAGGCCGTGTGAGTGGATTTCCGTCCCACATCGGAAATTCAAATGTAATTCGAAGGGTTTATAAGTTAGAACTCATGTACAATCAATATGGATTAATCCCTTTTGGCAAGTGCTTTCCAAAGCCAAACTTTAGGGTTGTGCACAGTGGATTTGAAGCTTATACTTGTCACGACCCCCGCTTGAGCTTCTTTAATTCTACGACCCAAATCTGACTGAATCGTGATGCTAGAAACACGAGCCTGTCAGATTTGGGTCGTAGAATTAAAGAAGCTCAAGCGGGGGTCGTGACAAGTATAAGCTTCGAATCCACTGTGCACAACCCTAAAGTTTGGCTTTGGAAAGCACTTGCCAAAAGGGATTAATCCATATTGATTGTACATGAGTTCTAACTTATAAACCCTTCGAATTACATTTGAATTTCCGATGTGGGACGGAAATTCAAATGCACTCTCACGGCCTCACCACATGGCCGTGACACAAGGCCGTGACTACCAATTGTCACGGCCTCTCCACATGGCCGTGTGAGTGGCTCTCAAATCGGGGCGTTACAGTGCAAGTGTGTTTAGGGGCTGTGGGTTCGTTTGAGATTAAAATAAATTCGAGGGTTAGAAAAGGTAATTATAACTGGTTGAGGATATGTAAATAAATTAGAATAAATTAGAATAAATTAAGATTAGCTAACGAAGCTAATCTTTCAATTTAAAATCCAACGAGGTGTCGAATAATTATTCCGATAATATATTCCGGAAATTTTAGGTCGTTACAATGTCTGTAGCGGGCGCCCCAAACGGGTAACGCACGCCCCGCACCGAGCCCCGACCCGGAACTGAAATGGGATCCGACCCGAACCGAAACCCGGCGAACGGCAAGCATTTACTCAATCCCTAGGCGGGGTTTTAAAAACAACGAAAAGACAGAGACGCGGAAGCAATATAAATAATCAAAGCAATAGAACATAATAAACACACAATTATTAAAGCCCACCAAGGCTAACAAAATTCAATTACATAATATCAAACGGGTTCGATAAATACATAATCCCGAATACAAATTAAATAAAATCCTAATATCCTAAAAATCTAATTCATATCATACAGAAAGGAATATACATGAGAAAATAAATACAACTCTACGACGACGACGACGAATCTCGCCTAGTATCCTGAAACCAATATAGGGTGAGACGGAGAGGGTTAGTCAAACGACTAAGTGAGGGGGAAAATAATAATGTATATAGTAAAACGGAAGTAAATCACCAATTTTATAATTAAAAGAAATCAACATAAAAGAAAGGTTTTCGTAAACGGGTGGTGATTTAACATAAAACATAACTTATCATATGACTCGGCGAGTCGAGCCCTGAAACTCCAATAACCAAAAACATAAAACCGGAAACCTCCCTTATTCCTCCAATGTAGCCGGACTGCAAACCCGAACTACTCGTAACTAACTAGAATAACTCAGGTACTCAAAGGGCTGCCACTCCGGCCTCACCCCGAGCTCCCAAATGGAGGAAACCATAGGATTTACGCCGTAGACCCGACGTCTACCGACTTCGTCCTATCGCTCTTACTCCGGGCCCAAACGATCATGCATACAGTTCATAACTCGCTTTTCAAACATTTCGGGTTGGCCAAAAGACCGTTCGAGACATGTCATATGCGAGGCCGAAGGCCAAAGTTCGCCTTAGAAAACAAAAGGTTTTACATGTCTCTTCCGTAAACATTTCGAAAACTATACATAGTACTTTTTCATATCAAATCATTTTCGATAAATCAAATAAACATAATAAGTATAAATATCTACTAAGTATATATATAGAAACGGTGTGAAAACAAAACATAAACGTGGCTTATTTCGGGAGAGGCTTATTTATACATATACATAGTAATACTGGAACAGAAAAGGAAAGCCTCACCTGGCGCGTGCAAAAGAAGAGCAAAAGCTAGAACCGACGCTACTCCACAGGAGTATCGTCTGCAAAAATACCAGGACACAACCAAATAAGACTAAAGACGACGCACGGCTTACACGAGAATATTAAAACACATAGGAGCACGTTATACAATTAAATCAATCACTTAAGTTCAAATTATCAAACGAAAACAGAGTAATACATGCATTTAAAAATACAAATCAAATCCAAATGTAACGAAACTTTACGGACATGCTTAAATTATCATAAAGAAGTATGCATACAAATTTCGGGAAAATCGGACTTCACATGCAAAAGATAGAAAATTTAACGAAGACTTAAAACGCACTATTCATATACCCGAACGTGTTGTAAATTCATAAATCATGGAATTCATATCTATTTCATATATATCGAATACACGAGCGAAGAAAGAATTCGGAAAAGACGAGTCTCGGAGGGACCCGTAGTGCAAAACGGGCCCTGACTTACAGAAGGTTAGGGCACTGTGTGATCGGGCCACACGACCTTGTGCACGGCCGTGTGCCGAGGCCGTGCACAATCGGACGAACGCGCACGGCCTCATGCACACGGCCTCAAGGCCGTGTGCACAGCCCGTGCATCATCCCCAAACACGCACGGTCTCTTGCACGGCCGTGCAAGAGGCCGTGTACACCCACACGGGCTTGCCACACCCCGTGTGCATGGCCCGTGTGCGTAAAAATTGAGCAGAACATGCAGAACATCAAACCCAACACGCGAAAATCAAATATAATTCAACCTTAAATCGATTAATCATGCAGATCAATCCCTAATTTTCACATATAACCATCTACAACATGTAATCTACATATAGAAACGATAAACACGAAAATCCATCCACAATTACTATCAAAATCATCTAAAACCTAAATTATACAACTATTCACAAAAACGAGAAAAACGAAGTATAGAGGACATTAAACAAGAGAATCGTGAAGGGCTTACTCGTAGAAGAGTTCGTGAGGAGTTCGTAGACGAAAACGGATCGAGAATCCGTCGGGAATCGGAGTCGGGACGATCAATTGAACTTCCTTCCTTCTCCTTCTCTTTTTCCTTCTCTTTTCTTTTCTTTCTTTCCTTCTTGCTGCTGATGTGCGAGAGTGTGAGTTGAGAGAGAGATTAAGTCAATGGGTTGACTAGGGTTAAAAGTCGAAAGGGTAAAATCGTCATTTCGTAAAATAAGTTTAAAAACTCACGTTGTCCAAATAATACGTAGTTACAGTTAAAATTCATATAATTAAACACACATTGACAATTCGTGATTTAAATATAAAATTCACTCATTTACGAAATTATTCTAAAATCTTAGAATAAACATTAAATAAAATAATAATTAACGAAATTACTCGATTAAAATATACCGAATTGAAGAATCGGATTTTCGGGTCGTTACAATACTCCCCTCTTCAGAAGAATCTGTCCTCAGATTCTCTTCCGGTCTCGGAGTTAGTTAAGAGGAGCATAACCTAGCGGAATTCTAATAACACGAATTAAATCGAACATTAAAATAAAATTAATTCACATAATAAAACGCAATTCATAATAAACACTTAAAGCACTTAATATTCCAATTAAAATTCGAATTCATACAAAATAGATTACATCAAATCCTAAACAAAGTTTACGGGAAAGAAGAAAATAAAATAGACTAGATAGCTCAAGGCTCGTCCGGACCACGGCGGAAATACTGATCCAGCTGCTCTGATAGTGACCTTTGCATTTCCGAGATCGATCTCTGAAGCTCTGCCTGCAAGGCGGTGTACTGACTATCAATGTGAGCTCGCTGAGCTGCAAAGCCCTCGTTGATCTGCCTCTCCTGCTGGGCAAATCTCTCATCCGACACACGTCGGTAGTCAGTGAACTCTGAATAAAACTGTTGCAGGTTTATCGATTCCTGGTGCTGAGTGCTTCTCCTGCCATGTGAAGACTCAGGTATAGAAGCATCCTGTCTCATCAGTTGGGAGTAGATATGCTGAGCCTGCTCTCGGACCTCTGGGTCTGATGGTCCTTCTTCGGGAGCATCCCCTTGGTCAGCTTCCCATAAAGGTAGTCCAGCTACTAGAATATATGGGTCGTTCCGCCTTGGACCCTTCGTGCAAATAGCCATTTGAGCTAGAGTGCCGTAGCTAATTGAGGTCGAACCTCCAACAGGAACCTGAGTATCGAGCCCTTCCACCTGGGCACACTCCAAAATGGCGGTGATGTATGAGCCAACTCGAATTTCTCCTCTCGACCGAGTGGAGATATACTTCATATGATCCATCATGTACGAGATGGGGTTGAACCTTTCTCCTCGTACCATATGATCGAGTATTAGACAGTCTTCGGTGTTCATCGCACCCGGGCTGTCTCCTCTGGCTAGAACCGATCGAGACACGGCTCTATGCATAATTCTCAATTGAGTGGTAATGAGCATCGTGGCCTTGGATACGCCGGAGTTAAATATTTCGGTGGAGGTAGAGATACGTCTCCACGCTTCGGCTTGATTCCATCCGTCGGCACGTCTCCTCGGTGCCGTAACATCCAATTGAAAATACTCGGTCAACTGCCGGTATGAGAGCGTATAGTCTCGGTTGAACGCTCTGAAGTGGATTCCTATTGGCATCTCGTTGTCGTCCGGAAATGCCGCGCCCTTAAGAGAGCTTAAAAATTCGCAAGTGAGTCGGCGATAAGATGGCCTCTGGATACTCCAAAAATTAGCCCACCCAATGTTGTCGTTGTAATGGGAGATCCCTTCGCCAAGACCCAATTGGTACATAGCTTCCATGTCTAGAAATTGCGTAGCTCTAACCGGTCGTTCCATTAACCGGTTGAAGATATCTTGATCGTCTTCATTACCCAAATCTACTTGGTAACCTTCCGGGGCCGCTATGTCGGGTAATTCCCTTGCCCGACGTCCGCCACGGGTTTCACGAGCACCTTCCATAGTAGAGTTGGAGTTGTGTGGATTGAAGGAAATAAGTTGCAAACTTTTCACTCGGGACTTTTACCGAACACTTGGCGTGCGCTACTTCGGGTGAAGATTGTGTGAGATCGGTAAAACGGATCAAGCCCAAACTTCAACAATAACAAGAACTCACTGCAGACAACACACTATCAAAATCTCACGGAAATCCGTCGGGTAGATCGAGAATAATTCGAGCTCAAAGTTGGAAGGAATTTGGGGAGAAAAATGGGGAAATTTTTCGCATGAATAAGGGAGAAGAAAAGAGAGTGTGTGCAAAAGAGGAGCTACTGACCATTTTAAAATCCGGAAGAAACGCGCACGGCCTCTCGTCACGGCGTGTGACGAGGCCGTGTGAGAAACGCGCACGGGGTCTCGTCACGGCGTGTGACGACCCCGTGAGGACAAACACGCACGGGCTCTCGTCACGGCGTGTGACGAGCCCGTGTGTATTCATGCGCACGGCCTTTCGCACGGGGTGCAACAAGGCCGTGTGAGATAAGTGCACAGGGTCTCGTCACGGCGTGTGGCGAGACCGTGCAAGGCATACAGTGGTAGTTCGTGTGATTAAAACCACACAAACTTCACAAAATTCAAACACGAGCAACAACATCGAAATCACATGCATAATATAATACGCTTAACGCACATAATTTAAATTCACATAATATGAAATTAAATTAATTTAGGATGAATGTCATGACAATGCAATATACCTGGATCGTTCATACAGAATCAAGCTTCATTCTTCTGGCTCGTCTCGACATTCTCTTTCTCGTGCAATTTGTACGAAGATGAAACGGACTTCCACATGAGAAGCAACGTCCCTGCTTCCTTCGACATTCTGACTCTTGATGATCTATTTGGCAAAAGTCACATACTGGCGTTCCCTGCAGTTTTGGAGGTACATTCTGCTTCGATGAAGATACCGAGAAGGTTTTCTTGCCAGAAGAAGACCCTGATTGTTTAAGTGGCCTCGTAGAACTCGCTGGATGTGCATCCTCAGTATCGCCTGCTATATCCCGCGGTACTGGCCTCTTCTTCGGACATAGATTCAACATGTGATCGGGGCTACCACATCCGGAGCACAGTCCATTCTTCCTCCAACATTTAGCCTCTACATGCGGGCCCTTACAAAATCCACATACTGGTCGTGGATATCCCTGAGGTTGGGGAGGATTAGGCTGAACGGGGGCCTGAATTTCACTTTCATTTTGCTGATGAACAATCCTCGTAATGTATTCAGCCCGGAACTCAGTCAAGAATTGATCCCAAGTCGGGACCACATGCTCGCGTTCCCATCGTTGTTCCATCTGTTTCCACCATTCCTGAGCAGCTCCAATCATCAAATAAATAGCAAACCCGACTCTTAGAGGATCCGGATATTCCATAATCCTAAAAATCTTTTCTAGAGCAGATATCCATGCTTCGGCAATAGCTTCATCCGGGGTACCTTCAAATTGCGGTGGTTCGAATCTGAGAAATTGAGCCCACGCTTCCTGCTCAGCATTTCCTTTAGGGGCATGAGCGATGAACTGTCTTAATGTTTCCAAAATTTCGGTTGGAATCAGTGGATCGGTCTGAGGTGTCAACGAAGATGACGAAGACTGTCCACAGGGACAACGACGTGGAGGCATCCTGTAAAGCCATTAACAGTTATGCATGACAGGTAAGTGAACATGCAAAGCTGTAAACACATAGGCAAGTAATGTTCGCTTAGATTTCACATAAGCACTTAGCACATTTGCACAATTTCACATAAGTCCTAAGCCGTACGACCTAGACACAACCGGACACGACAGACAACCAGGCATGGCAAGTACAACCTTGAGTTTCACATCCACCTATATCCAAGCCCATCCCAGTATTTTAATTGTAAAAGATCTTTTGTTGTTGATCATCCAACAAAGATCCGTGACAATTCAAACACTAAGCGTTCTTGAACACTGGTGAGTGCAATTCCCTAAGTTGCACCGGCACACAACGACCGACCAAACTAGCAAAACACGACAATTCAGAGCTTAGGCCATTGGACCAAAGAGCTCTGATACCAACTGTAGCGGGCGCCCCAAACGGGTAACGTACGCCCCGCACCGAGCCCCGACCCGGAACCGAAATGGGATCCGACCCGAACCGAAACCCGGCGAACGACAAGCATTTACTCAATCACTAGGCGGGGTTTTAAAAACAACGAAAAGACAGAGACGCGGAAGCAATATAAATAATCAAAGCAATAGTACATAATAAATACACAATTATTAAAGCCCACCAAGGCTAACAAAATTCAATTACATAATATCAAACGGGTTCGATAAATACATAATCCCGAATACAAATTAAATAAAATCCTAATATCCTAAAAATCTAATTCATATCATACGGAAAGGAATATACATGAGAAAATAAATACAACTCTACGACGACGACGACGAATCCCGCCTAGTATCCTGAAACCAATATAGGGTGAGACGGAGAGGGTTAGTCAAACGACTAAGTGAGGGGGAAACTAATAATGTATATAGTAAAACGGAAGTAAATCACCAATTTTATAATTAAAAGAAATCAACATAAAAGAAAGGTTTTCGTAAACGGGTGGTGATTTAACATAAAACATAACTTATCATATGACTCGGCGAGTCGAGCCCTGAAACTCCAATAACCAAAAACATAAAACCGGAAACCTCCCTTATTCCTCCAATGTAGCCGGACTGCAAACCCGAACTACTCGTAACTAACTAGAATAACTCAGGTACTCAAAGGGCTGCCACTCCGGCCTCACCCCGAGCTCCCAAATGGAGGAAACCATAGGATTTACGCCGTAGACCCGACGTCTACCGACTTCGTCCTATCGCTCTTACCGGGCCCAAACGATCATGCATACAGTTCATAACTCGCTTTTCAAACATTTTGGGTTGGCCAAAAGACCGTTCGAGACATGTCATATGCGAGGCCGAAGGCCAAAGTTCGCCTTAGAAAACAAAAGGTTTTACATGTCTCTTCCGTAAACATTTCGAAAACTATACATAGTACTTTTTCATATCAAATCATTTTCGATAAATCAAATAAACATAATAAGTATAAATATCTACTAAGTATATATATAGAAACGGTGTGAGAACAAAACATAAACGTGGCTTATTTCGGGAGAGGCTTATTTATACATATACATAGTAATACTGGAACAGAAAAGGAAAGCCTCACCTGGCGCGTGCAAAAGAAGAGCAAAAGCTAGAACCGGCGCTACTCCACAGGAGTATCATCTGCAAAAATACCAGGACACAACCAAATAAGACTAAAGACGACGCACGACTTATACGAGAATATTAAAACACATAGGAGCACGTTATACAATTAAATCAATCACTTAAGTTCAAATTATCAAACGAAAACAGAGTAACTCATGCATTTAAAAATACAAATCAAATCCAAATGTAACGAAACTTTACGGACATGCTTAAATTATCATAAAGAAGTATGCATATGAATTTCGGGAAAATCGAACTTCACATGCAAAAGATAGAAAATTTAACGAAGACGTAAAACGCACTATTCATATACCCGAACGTGTTGTAAATTCATAAATCATGGAATTCATATCTATTTCATATATATCGAATACACGAGCGCAGAAAGAATTCGGAAAAGACGAGTCTCGGAGGGACCCGTAGTGCAAAACGGGCCCTGACTTACAGAAGGTCAGGGCACTGTGTGATCGGGCCACACGACCTTGTGCACGGCCGTGTGCTGAGGCCGTGCACAATCGGACGAACGCGCACGGCCTCATGCACACGGCCTCAAGGCCGTGTGCACAGCCCGTGCACCATCCCCAAACATGCACGGTCTCTTGCGCGGCCGTGCAAGAGGCCGTGTACACCCACACGGGCTTGCCACACCCCGTGTGCATGGCCCGTGTGCGTAAAAATTGAGCAGAACATGCAGAACATCAAACCCAACACGCGAAAATGAAATATAATTCAACCTTAAATCGATTGATCATGCAAATCAATCCCTAATTTTCACATATAACCATCTACAACATGTAATCTACATATAGAAACGATAAACACGAAAATCCATCCACAATTACTATCAAAATCATCTAAAACCTAAATTATACAACTATTCACAAAAACGAGAAAAACGAAGTATAGAGGACATTAAACAAGAGAATCGTGAAAGGCTTACTCGTAGAAGAGTTCGCGAGGAGTTCGTAGACGAAAACGGATCGAGAATCCGTCGGGAATCGGAGTCGGGACGATCAATTGAACTTCCTTCCTTCTCCTTCTCTTTTTCCTTCTCTTTTCTTTTCTTTCTTTCCTTCTTGCTGGTGATGTGCGAGTGTAGCGGGCGCCCCAAACGGGTAACGCACGCCCCGCACCAAGCCCCAATCCGAAGCCGAAATAGAAATCCGACCCTAAATTGAAACCCGGCGAATGGCAAACCGATTTACTCAATCACTAGGCGGGGCTGTAACGACCCAAAAATCCGAGATTCAATTCGGTATATTTTTAATCGAGTAATTTCGTTATTTATTATTCTATTTAATATTTATTCTGAGGGTTTAGAATAATTTCGTAAATGAGTGAATTTTATATTTAAATCACTAATTGTCAATGTGCATTTAATTATATGAATTTTAACTGTAACTACGTATTATTTGGACGACGTGAGTCTTCGAACTTATTTTGTAAAATTACGACTTTGCCCCTTCGATTTCTAAACCCTAGTCAACCCATTGACTTAATCTCTCTCTCAACTCACACTCTCGCACATCAGCAGCAAGAAGGAAAGAAAGAAAAGAAAAGAGAAGGAAAAAGAGAAGGAGAAGGAAGGAAGTTCAATCGATCGTCCCGACTTCGTTTCCCGACGGATTGTCGAATAATTTACGTCTACGGACTCCTCGCGAACTCTTCTACGAGTAAGCTTCTAACGATTCTCTCGTATAATATCCTCTATACTTCGTTTTTCTCGTTTTTGTGAATAGTTGTATAATTTACGTTTTATATGATTTTGATAGTAATTGTGGATGGATTTTCGTGTTTATCGTTTCTATATGTAGATTACATGTTGTAGATGATTATATGTGAAAATTAGGGATTGATTTGCATGATTTATCGATTTAAGGTTGAATTATATTTGATTTTCGCGTGTTGGGTTTGATGTTCTGCATGTTCTGCTCAATTTTTACGCACACGGGCCATGCACACGGGGTGTGGCAAGCCCGTGTGGGTGTACACGGCCTCTTGCACGGCCGTGCAAGAGACCGTGCGTGTTTGGGGATGGTGCACGGGCTGTGCACACGGCCTTGAGGCCGTGTGCATGAGGCCGTGCGCGTTCGTCCGATTGTGCACGGCCTCGGCACACGGCGGTGCACAAGGCCGTGTGGCCCGATCACACAGTGCCCTGACCTTCTGTAAGTCAGGGCCCGTTTTGCACTACGGGTCCCTCCGAGACTCGTCTTTTCCGAATTCTTTCTTCGCTCGTGTATTCGATATATATGAAATAGATATGAATTCCATGATTTATGAATTTACAACATGTTCGGGTATATGAATAGTGCGTTTTAAGTCTTCGTTAAATTTTCTATCTTTTGCATGTGAAGTCCGATTTTCCCGAAATTCATATGCATACTTCTTTATGATAATTTAAGCATGTCCGTAAAGTTTCGTTACATTTGGATTTGATTTGTATTTTTAAATGCATGAATTACTCTGTTTTCGTTTGATAATTTGAACTTAAGTGATTGATTTAATTGTATAACGTGCCCCTATGTGTTTTAATATTCTCGTATAAGCCGTGCGTCGTCTTTAGTCTTATTTGGTTGTGTCCTGGTATTTTTGCAGACGATACTCCTGTGGAGTAGCGCCGGTTCTAGCTTTTGCTCTTCTTTTGCACGCGCCAGGTGAGGCTTTCCGTTTCTGTTCCAGTATTACTATGTATATGTATAAATAAGCCTCTCCCGAAATAAGCCACGTTTATGTTTTGTTTTCACACCGTTGCTATATATATACTTAGTAGATATTTATACTTATTATGTTTATTTGATTTATCGAAAATGATTTGATATGAAAAAGTACTATGTATAGTTTTCGAAATGTTTACGGAAGAGACATGTAAAACCTTTTGTTTTCTAAGGCGAACTTTGGCCTTTGGCCTCGCATATGACATGTCTCGAACGGTCTTTTGGCCAACCCGAAATGTTTGAAAAGCGAGTTATGAACTGTATGCATGATCGTTTGGGCCCGGAGTAAGAGCGATAGGACGAAGTCGGGTCTACGGCGTAAATCCTATGGTTTCCTCCATTTGGGAGCTCGGGGTGAGGCCGGAGTGGCAGCCCTTTGAGTACCTGAGTTATTCTAGTTAGTTACGAGTAGTTCAGGTTTGCAGTCCGGCTACATTGGAGGAATAAGGGAGGTTTCCGGTTTTATGTTTTTGGTTATTGGAGTTTCAGGGCTCGACTCGCCGAGTCATATGATAAGTTATGTTTTATGTTAAATCACCACCCGTTTACGAAAACCTTTCTTTTATGTTGATTTCTTTTAATTATAAAATTGGTGATTTACTTCCGTTTTATTATATACATTATTATTTCCCCCCTCACTTAGTCGTTTGACTAACCCTCTCTGTCTCACCCTATATTGGTTTCAGGTTACTAGGCGGGATTCGTCGTAGAGTTGTATTTATTTTCTCATGTATATTCTCTTTTTCCGTATGATATGAATTAGATTTTTGTTAGGATGTTAGGATTTTATTTAATTTGTATTCGGGATTAGGTATTTATCGTACCCGTTTGATATTATGTAATTGAATTTCGTTAGCCTTGGTGGGCTTTAATAATTGTGTATTTATTATGTTCTATTGCTCTGATTATTTATATTGCTTCCGCGTCTCTGTCTTTTCGTTGTTTTTAAAACCCCGCCTAGTGATTGAGTAAATGCTTGCCGTTCGCCGGGTTTCGGTTCGGGTCGGATCCCATTTCGGTTCCGGGTCGGGGCTCGGTGCGGGGCGTGCGTTACCCGTTTGGGGCGCCCGCTACAGTTGGTATCAGAGCTCTTTGGTCCAATGGCCTAAGCTCTGAATTGTCGTGTTTTGCTGGTTTGGTCGATCGTTGTGCGCCTGTGTAACTTAGGGAATTGCACTCACCAGTGTTCAAGAACGCTTAGTGTTTGAATTGTCACGGATCTTTGTTGGATGATCAACAACAAAAGATCTTTTACAATCAAAATACTGGGATGGGCTTGGATATAGGTGGATGTGAAACTCAAGGTTGTACTTGCCATGCCTGGTTGTCTGTCGTGTCCGGTTGTGTCTAGGTCGTACGGCTTAGGACTTCTGTGAAATTGTGCAAATGTGCTAAGTGCTTATGTGAAATCTAAGTGAACATTACTTGCCTATGTGTTTACAGCTTTGCATGCTCACTTACCTGTCATGCATAACTGTTAATGGCTTTACAGGATGCCTCCACGTCGTTGTCCCTGTGGACAGTCTTCGTCATCTTCGTTGACACCTCAGACCGATCCACTGATTCCAGCCGAAATTTTGGAAACATTAAGACAGTTCATCACTCATGCCCCTAAAGGAAATGCTGAGCAGGAAGCGTGGGCTCAATTTCTCAGATTCGAACCACCGCAATTTGAAGGTACCCCGGATGAAGCTATTGCCGAAGCATGGATATCTGCTCTAGAAAAGATTTTTAGGATTATGGAATATCCGGATCCTCTAAGAGTCGGGTTTGCTATTTATTTGATGATTGGAGCTGCTCAGGAATGGTGGAAACAGATGGAACAACGATGGGAACGCGAGCATGTAGTCCCGACTTGGGATCAATTCTTGACTGAGTTCCGGGCTGAATACATTACGAGGATTGTTCATCAGCAAAATGAAAGTGAAATTCAGGCCCCCGTTCAGCCTAATCCTCCCCAACCTCAGGGATATCCACGACCAGTATGTGGATTCTGTAAGGGCCCGCATGTAGAGGCTAAATGTTGGAGGAAGAATGGACTGTGCTTCGGATGTGGTAGCCCCGATCACATGTTGAATCTATGTCCGAAGAAGAGGCCAGTACCGCGGGATATAGCAGGCGATACTGAGGATGCACATCCAGCGAGTTCTACGAGGCCACTTAAACAATCAGGGTCTTCTTCCGGCAAGAAAACCTTCTCGGTATCTTCATCGAAGCAGAATGTACCTCCGAAACCGCAGGGAACGCCAGTATGTGGCTTTTGCCAAAGAGATCATCAAGAGTTAGAATGCCGAAAGAAGCAGGGACGTTGCTTCTCATGTGGAAGTCCGTTTCATCTTCGTACAAATTGCACGAGAAAGAGAATGTCGAGACGAGCCAGAAGAATGAAGCTTGATTCTGTATGAACGATCCAGGTATATTGCATTGTCATGACATTCATCCTAAATTAATTTAATTTCATATTATGTGAATTTAAATTATGTGCGTTAAGCGTATTATATTATGCATGTGATTTCGATGTTGTCGCTCGTGTTTGAATTTTGTGAAGTTTGTGTGGTTTTAATCACACGAACTACCCCTGTATGCCTTGCACGGTCTCGCCACACGTCGTGACGAGACCCTGTGCACTTATCTCACACGGCCTTGTTGCACCCCGTGCGAAAGGCCGTGCGCATGAATATACACGGGCTCGTCACACGCCGTGACGAGAGCCTGTGCGTGTTTGTCCTCACGGGGTCGTCACACGCCGTGACGAGACCCCGTGCGCGTTTCTCACACGGCCTCGTCACACGCCGTGACGAGAGGCCGTGCGCGTTTCTTCCGGATTTTAATATGGTCAGTAGCTCCTCTTTTGCGCACACCCTCACTTTCTCTCCCTCTTTCATGCAAAAAATTTCCCCATTTTTCTCCCAAAATTCCTTCCAACTTTGAGCTCGAATTATTCTCGATCTACCCGACGGATTTCCGTGAGATTTTGATAGTGTGTTGTCTGCAGTGAGTTCTTGTTATTGTTGAAGTTTGGGCTCGATCCGTTTTGCCGATCTCACACAATCTTCGCCCGAAGTAGCGCACGCCAAGTGTTCGGTAAAAGTCCCGAGTGAAAAGTTTGCAACTTATTTTCTTCAACCCACACAACTCCACCTCTAATATGGAAGGTGCTCGTGAAGCTCGTGGCGGACGTCGGGCAAGGGAATTACCCGACATAGCGGCCCCGGAAGGGTACTAAGTGGATTTGGGTAATGAAGACGATCAAGATATCTTCAACCGGTTAATGGAACGACCGGTTAGAGCCACGCAATTTCTAGACATGGAAGCTATGTACCAATTGGGACTTGGCGAAGGGATCTCCCATTACATCGACAACATTGGGTGGGCTAATTTTTGGAGTATTCAAAGGCCATCCTATCGCTGCCTTGCGAATTTTTAAGCTCTCTTAAGGGCGCGGCATTTCCGGACGACAACGAGATGCCGATAGGAATCCACTTCAGAGCGTTCAACCGAGACTATACGCTCTCATACGGTAGTTGACCGAGTATTTTCAACTGGATGTTATGGCACCGAGGAGACGTGCCGACGGATGGAATCAAGCCGAAGCGTGGAGACGTATCTCTACCTCCACCGAAATATTTAACTCCGGCGTATCCAAGGCCACGATGCTCATTTCCACTCAATTGAGAATTATGCATAGAGTCGTGTCTCGATCGATTCTAGCCAGAAGAGACAGCCCGGGTGCGGTGAACACCGAAGACTGTCTAATACTCGATCATATGGTACGAGGAGAAAGGTTCAACCCCATCTCGTACATGATGGATCATATGAAGTATATCTCCACTCGGTCGAGAGGAGAAATTCGAGTTGGCTCATACATCACCGCCATTTTGGAGTGTGCCCAGGTGGAAGGGCTCGATACTCAGGTTCCTGTTGGAGGTTCGACCTCAATTAGCTACGGCACTCTAGCTCAAATGGCTATTTGCACGAAGGGTCCAAGGCGGAACGACCCATATATTCTGGTGGCTGGACTACCTTTGTGGGAAGCTGACCAAGGGAATGCTCCCGAAGAAGGACCTTCAGACCCAGAGGTCCGAGAGCAGGCTCAGCATATCTACTCCCAACTGATGAGACAGGATGCTTCTATACCTGAGTCTTCACATGGCAGGAGAAGCACTCAGCACCAGGAATCGATAAACCTGCAACAGTTTTATTCAGAGTTTACTGACTACCGACGTGTGTCGGATGAGAGATTTGCCCAGCAGGAGAGGCAGATCAACGAGGGCTTTGCAGCTCAGCGAGCTCACATTGATAGTCAGTACACCGCCTTGCAGGCAGAGCTTCAGAGATCGATCTCGGATATGCAAAGGTCACTATCAGAGCAGCTGGATCAGTATTTCCGCCGTGGTCCGGACGAGCCTTGAGCTATCTAGTCTATTTTATTTTCTTTTTCCCGTAAACTTTGTTTAGGATTTGATGTAATTTTCTATTTTATATGAATTCGAATTTTAATTGGAATATTAAGTGCTTTAAGTGTTTATTATGAATTGCGTTTTATTATGTGAATTAATTTTATTTTAATGTTCGATTTAATTCGTATTAATAGAATTTCCGCTAGGTTATGCTCCTCTTAACTAACTCCGAGACCGGAAGAGAATCTGAGGACAGATTCTTCTGAAGAGGGGAGTATTGTAACGACCCAAAAATCCGAGATTCAATTCGGTATATTTTTAATCGAGTAATTTCGTTATTTATTATTCTATTTAATATTTATTCTGAGGGTTTAGAATAATTTCGTAAATGAGTGAATTTTATATTTAAATCACTAATTGTCAATGTGCGTTTAATTATATGAATTTTAACTGTAACTACGTATTCTTTGGACGACGTGAGTCTTCGAACTTATTTTGTAAAATTACGACTTTGCCCCTTCGATTTCTAAACCCTAGTCAACCCATTGACTTAATCTCTCTCTCAACTCACACTCTCGCACATCAGCAGCAAGAAGGAAAGAAAGAAAAGAAAAGAGAAGGAAAAAGAGAAGGAGAAGGAAGGAAGTTCAATCGATCGTCCCGACTTCGTTTCCCGACGGATTGTCGAATAATTTACGTCTACGGACTCCTCGCGAACTCTTCTACGAGTAAGCTTCTAACGATTCTCTCGTATAATGTCCTCTATACTTTGTTTTTCTCATTTTTGTGAATAGTTGTATAATTTACGTTTTATATGATTTTGATAGTAATTGTGGATGGATTTTCGTGTTTATCGTTTCTATATGTAGATTACATGTTGTAGATGATTATATGTGAAAATTAGGGATTGATTTGCATGATTTATCGATTTAAGGTTGAATTATATTTGATTTTCGCGTGTTGGGTTTGATGTTCTGCATGTTCTGCTCAATTATTACGCACACGGGCCATGCACACGGGGTGTGGCAAGCCCGTGTGGGTGTACACGGCCTCTTGCACGGCCGTGCAAGAGACCGTGCGTGTTTGGGGATGGTGCACGGGCTGTGCACACGGCCTTGAGGCCGTGTGCATGAGGCCGTGCGCGTTCGTCCGATTGTGCACGGCCTCGGCACACGGCCGTGCACAAGGCCGTGTGGCCCGATCACACAGTGCCCTGACCTTCTGTAAGTCAGGGCCCGTTTTGCACTACGGGTCCCTCCGAGACTCGTCTTTTCCGAATTCTTTCTTCGCTCGTGTATTCGATATATATGAAATAGATATGAATTCCATGATTTGTGAATTTACAACACGTTCGGGTATATGAATAGTGCGTTTTAAGTCTTCGTTAAATTTTCTATCTTTTGCATGTTAAGTCCGATTTTCCCGAAATTCATATGCATACTTCTTTATGATAATTTAAGCATGTCCGTAAAGTTTCGTTACATTTGGATTTGATTTGTATTTTTAAATGCATGAATTACTCTATTTTCGTTTGATAATTTGAACTTAAGTGATTGATTTAATTGTATAACGTGCCCCTATGTGTTTTAATATTCTCGTATAAGCCGTGCGTCGTCTTTAGTCTTATTTGGTTGTGTCCTGGTATTTTTGCAGACGATACTCCTGTGGAGTAGCGCCGGTTCTAGCTTTTGCTCTTCTTTTGCACGCGCCAGGTGAGGCTTTCCGTTTCTGTTCCAGTATTACTATGTATATGTATAAATAAGCCTCTCCCGAAATAAGCCACGTTTATGTTTTGTTTTCACACCGTTGCTATATATATACTTAGTAGATATTTATACTTATTATGTTTATTTGATTTATCGAAAATAATTTGATATGAAAAAGTACTATGTATAGTTTTCGAAATGTTTACGGAAGAGACATGTAAAACCTTTTGTTTTCTAAGGCGAACTTTGGCCTTTGGCCTCGCATATGACATGTCTCGAACGGTCTTTTGGCCAACCCGAAATGTTTGAAAAGCGAGTTATGAACTGTATGCATGATCGTTTGGGCCCGGAGTAAGAGCGATAGGACGAAGTCGGTAGACGTCGGGTCTACGGCGTAAATCCTATGGTTTCCTCCATTTGGGAGCTCGGGGTGAGGCCGGAGTGGCAGCCCTTTGAGTACCTGAGTTATTCTAGTTAGTTACGAGTAGTTCGGGTTTGCAGTCCGGCTACATTGGAGGAATAAGGGAGGTTTCCGGTTTTATGTTTTTGGTTATTGGAGTTTCAGGGCTCGACTCGCCGCGTCATATGATAAGTTATGTTTTATGTTAAATCACCACCCGTTTACGAAAACCTTTCTTTTATGTTGATTTCTTTTAATTATAAAATTGGTGATTTACTTCCGTTTTATTATATACATTATTATTTCCCCCCTCACTTAGTCGTTTGACTAACCCTCTCTGTCTCACCCTATATTGGTTTCAGGTTACTAGGCGGGATTCGTCGTAGAGTTGTATTTATTTTCTCATGTATATTCTCTTTTTCCGTATGATATGAATTAGATTTTTGTTAGGATGTTAGGATTTTATTTAATTTGTATTCGGGATTAGGTATTTATCGAACCCGTTTGATATTATGTAATTGAATTTCGTTAGCCTTGGTGGGCTTTAATAATTGTGTATTTATTATGTTCTATTGCTCTGATTATTTATATTGCTTCCGCGTCTCTGTCTTTTCGTTGTTTTTAAAACCCCGCCTAGTGATTGAGTAAATGCTTGCCGTTCGCCGGGTTTCGGTTCGGGTCGGATCCCATTTCGGTTCCGGGTCGGGGCTCGGTGCGGGGCGTGCGTTACCCATTTGGGGCGCCCGCTACAGGGGCATTTTGAAAAAAAACCAACTGACGACAACAATGCGGGAGCGGAAGCAACAACCAAATTAAATCAAAAATCATATAACAACATTCAAAGCAGTAGCTCATTTGCACAAATAGTTAAAGGCCACCAAGGCTAGCGGAAATCACTTACTATAATATAATACAATAAATGGGTTCGATACAATATCCCGGTGACACACAAATACGGGTTCAACATATCAATCCCGATAACAATTACACATAACCTAATCAAAAGCTTAAAACTATCTAAAAAGGGACAATCACCGAAAAGAAGAAAAGCCGCGATACAAGACTGACGATGCCCACCTAGATACCACCTGAAACAGATAAGGTTAACAGCAGGGAGGGTTAGTCAAAAGACTAAGTGAGGGGGAAAAAGAGAGTACATACATAATAGCATACGGGAATAAATCACCATTTTAACTTAAAAGAAACAAACGTAAAAGAAGGGTTTTCATAAATATTTGGTGATTTATCAAAACATGACATAACGGGACATATCATATTGCTCGGCGAGTCGAGCCCTCAACTCCTCATATCATAACATAACATACCTGAAAACCATACCATCCTTATTCCTCCCACATAGCAGAAGGGCCGCTAAATCCAACTGCTCTATAGGCATAATAGCCTATCCTTCGGACGACACGAAGTCTCCGTCACAGGAGCACAAAGGTTGCCACTCCGGCCTCACCCGTGCTCCTGGTATACATGGAGCAAGCTACCGAACTCCACCGTAGACCCGCTGTCTATCCGGGTTCATCCGATCGCCATACTCCCGGGCCCACGAAGACAAAACAGGCACACATATCAAATCTCGCATTTTCATAACTATCATTTTCCTATTAAAATAGGAATCAAGACATTTCGGGGAGGGCCAAAAGGGCCGTTCGAGACAGGCGGTGTAACGGCAGGAAATACAACCGGGTATTCCATCGTCAGGGGAAAGCCGCCCTAATGACTTCACTCAACGAGAAGGTTTCCAAACCCAAAAATTACATTTAAATCGAAACATTGTTCGCTTGTCTCTTTTTTGAAAACATTTCGAAATCATATACATAATATTCATTTAATATCAAATCCGTTGTTCTTAAACCTCATAAAAGTAATAAGAATAAAGTATTTACTAAATATAGTAATACAGGATGAAAACATAAATTACACATGCGAGGCTTATTTAGTGAGGCTCAATAGTACATATCTACGTAATACGGGATAACAATAGAAACCTCACCTGGCGATAACCAAAAGAAAGCCCAAAACGGAAACGAGCAACCTAATCCACGAGAGTGGAACCTGCAACTGACAAACGACATAACCACGTAAGACATACGACGACACACGGCTCATAAGAAAGCATAGAAACACGTAAAAGCACGTTATACAATCACATAAAGCACTTAGGTTCAATTATCAAACGAAACGAAGTAATTCGCAAATTTAAAAATGCAAATCAAGTCCAAATGCAATGAAACTTTATGGACATGCTTTAAATATCATAAGAGAGCATGCATTCGAATTTCGGGAAAAATCGGACTTCCTATGCAAAAGTTAGAAAATTTAACGAAAACTTAAAACATACTATTCATTCACCCGAACATGTTATAAATTCATAAATCATGCAATTCCTATCTATATCATATATATCGAATACACGAGCGAAGAAAGAATTTGGAAAAGATGAGTCTCGGAGGGACCCGTAGGCCAAATTTGCCCCTGACTTACAGAAGGTCAGGGGACTGTACAATCGGGCCACACGGGCTCATGCACACGGCCTTGAGGCCGTGTGCACTAAGACCGTGTGCACCAAATGGACACGCACGGCCTCTCTACAGGCCGTGTAGAGAGCCCGTGTATGACCAACACGCACGGCCTCTCTACAGGCCGTGTAGAGAGCCCGTGCACATGCACACGGGCTTGCAACACCCCGTGTGCGTGCGATAACAGCAGAAATTCACAGAAACTCGAAACCTTCGCAAATCAAATCCTAAATCCCATAATTAACCAATTAAACATGCAAATCACACCCTAATTTTCACATATAATCATCTACAACATATAATCTACATATAGAAACGATAAACACGAAAATCCGTCCATAAATTCATCCAAAATCATATAAACCCTATATTATATAACTATAAAAAAAATCGAGAAATATGAGGCATAGGAGACATTAAACGAGAGGGACGTGAAAGGCTTACTCGTAGAAGAGATCGTGAGGAGTTCGTAGGCGTAAGCGGTTCGAAAATCCGTCGAGAAACGGAGTCGGGACGATCGATTGACCTTCCTCTTCTTCTTTCTCTTTTCTCCTTTCTTTTCTTTCTTCTTTGCTGCGTGAATGAGTAAAGGAGAGAGAGTGATGGCTTAAGTCAAAGGAGTTGACTCGGTTGAGAAACGAAAGGGCATTTTTGTAATTTCGCAAAATAAGTTCAAAAACTCACGTTGTCTAAATAACACATAATTACAGTCAAAATTCATATTATTAAACGCACATTGACAATTCGTAATTTAAATATTAAAATCACTCATATACAAAATCGTTATAAAAATCATATAATAATTAATAAAATAAATAATAAATCGCGTGAGAAAAATCGATTCGGGTTCCCGGTTCATAATACGAATTTTCGGGGCGTTACAGCGAGAGTGTGAGTTGAGAGAGAGATTAAGTCAATGGGTTGACTAGGGTTAAAAGTCGAAAGGGTAAAATCGTCATTTCGCAAAATAAGTTTAAAAACTCACGTTGTCCAAATAATACGTAGTTACAGTTAAAATTCATATAATTAAACGCACATTGACAATTCGTGATTTAAATATAAAATTCACTCATTTACGAAATTATTCTAAAATCTTAGAATAAATATTAAATAAAATAATAATTAACGAAATTACTCGATTAAAATATACCGAATTGAAGAATCGGATTTTCGGGTCGTTACAATGTCCTTGCCCTGTAGCGGGCGCCCCAAACGGGTAACACACGCCCCGCACCGAGCCCCGACCCGGGACCGAAATGGAATCCGACCCGAATCAAAACCCGACGAACGACACACATTTACTCAATGACTAGGCGGGGATTTCAAAAACGAAAGAAATGACAGAGGTGAGGAAGCGAAATAAAACAAAATAATAAATCATAATAATTGCACAAGTATTAAAGCCCACCAAGGCCAACGAAATTCAATTACATAATTAATATACGGGTTCGATACAATATCCCGACAATGTACAATAACGGGTTCAATATAGATATCCCGAATACAACTAAACAAAATCCTAATATCATAAAACATGAATAATATCATACGGATAAGATTATACATGAACGAAATAAATACAACTCTAACGACGACGACGACGAAGATCCCGCCTAGTGTCCTGAAACCAATACAGGGGTGAAACAGAGGGGGTTAGTCAAACGACTAAGTGAGGAGGGAATAATAATGTATATTATAAAACGGAAATAAATCACCATTTTTAAACTTAAAAGAAATCAACATAAAAGAAAGGTTTTCGTAAACGGGTGGTGATTTAGCATAAAACATAACTTATCATATGACTCGGCGAGTCGAGCCCTTAACTCCAATTTTTAAACATAAAAACGGGAAAATCCACCTTATTCCTCCAATGTAGACGGACTGCTAAATCCGAACTACGCATAACATACTGTATAATCTCAAGTACTCAAAGGGCTGTCACTCCGGCCTCACCCCGAGCTCCCAAAGGTGGAAGAACCATAGGATTTCCGCCGTAGACCCGATGTCTACCGACTTCCTCCTATCATCCTTTACTCCGGGCCCAAACATACATACATACATACATATCATAACTCGCTTTTCAAATCATTTTGGGTTGGCCAAAAGACCATTCGAGACATGTCATATGCGAGGCCGAAGGCCAAAGTTCGCCTTAGAAATTAAAGGGGTTTTACATGTCTCTTTCGCAATCGTTTCAAAGACTATACGTAGTACTTTTTCATATCAAAACATTTTCGATAAATCGAATAAACATAATAGGCATAAATATTTATTAAGTATATATATTGAAACAGTGTGAAAACAAAACGTAAACATGGCTTATATCGGGAGAGGCTTATTTATATATATATACATAATAGTACTGGAATCAGAAACGGAAAGCCTCACCTGGCTATACCAAACAAGAGCAAAAGCAAGAACCGGCGCTACTCCACAGGAGTATCGTCTGCAAAATACCAAGACACAACCAAATAAGACTAAGGACGACGCACGGCTTATACGAAAACATTAAAACATATTGGGCACGTTATACAATCACATAAGGCACTTAGGTTCAAATTATCAAACGAAAACGGAGTAATTCGTAAATTTAAAAATGCAATCAAGTCCAAATGCAACGAAACTTTATGGACATGCTTTAAATATCATAAGGGAGTATGCATTCGAATTTCGGGAAAATCGGACTTCATATGTGTAACGGCACATCCCCAAATACGGTGCGACGTGACATCCCGCACCAAGTCACAATCCATAACCAGAACTAAAGGTCCGGTTATGAACTACAACCTGGTGAACGAAAAATAAATACCAGGCGGATCTGCTTTAGAAAATAATAGGACGATGAACAATAATACAGCGGAAGCAAATTAACACAACCTATCCCACTCAGGGAGCTAGAACAACCATAATCCAAAACACAATTATAAAGCCCACCAAGGCCACTGAAAAGAACCATATCAATATTCAAACTAATTTACATTATTTACATCTACAACTTCTAGGGTTTTAATTATTTATCCAGATACATAGACGGATATGAAATCACCTAAACAAAAGTAAATGACTCCAAGGACACGACCTGAATCTGCCTATCAACAAAACCCTGAAAAGACAACAACAGAGTAATGGGGTTAGTCAAAGCGACTAAGTGAGGGGGCTGTAATACGTATATATTATCGAAACAACAGAAAGACTCACCAGTTTGTAAATGGGAAGAAAACAAAGGAAAAATAAAGGTTTTCACAATTATTGGTGAATCGAATAATTTCGCATTAAAGTAAAAGCTCGGCGAGTCGAGCATCAACCACCTGTTTCATAATATCAGAAATATCAAATAAACCTCCCTTATTCCTCCTTGTGTAGTCAGGTAGCTAGCCCGCTACTATATAATCATATATGCAAGGACAAATATCCAATACATCTTCGGCTGGGGATATAGACTAGATCCCGTCCGGCGTAGGTACTCAAAAGTGTTGCCACTCCGGTCATACCCCCGAGCTCCCATCAGTTTGGAGACCAGAGCATTGAGATTCACCGTAGACCCAACCTCTATCCGGCTTCACCCTGTACCCTGATGTCCGGGCCCAATAATATAATGTGGCTCAACGGCCAGGCCGAAAGGCCAAGATAATTCCTCGCACTTCAAATGCTTGTGCGGTCAAAGAGACTGATTTCAAACTCGTTTGTAACCCTTTCGAGCTAATGGAGCTTTTGAGGGGTTATACATAATAATTTGATATCAAAGCATTTTTCTTTAAACTCATTAAGATAATATGGTTTTCAAGTAGCTACTACGTATAATATAAGTGTGGGGAAAGAAAACATAAAAGCATAAAACACAGGCTTTGGATATATATGGAATATTTACATACGTATAAGAAAAACCGAATTTCGGAAACGGAACCCCACCTGGATAATCCTGCAAAAAGGGCAAAAGAAAGAAGACCAACTACTGCCCAGAAGAACTACCACCTGAAACCAAATACGACACAACCATGTAAGATGACAATACGACGCACGGCTTATTCTTAATGCAATAAACACTTAGTTAAATCAAAGAAGGGCAATTAGGGCAATTATTCAATGAAACGAATGAAATATCAAACTTTAAAACTATAAATCATGCTTAAACACAATTAGATTTCATAGACATGCTTAAAATACTATAAAGAAGCATACATTCAAGTTTCAAAGCAATTGGAAAAGAATTGCGAAAAGCGTATAATTCCCTAAACGAAAATCGGATCGTTTTACGATCAAACGGTATTGGAAAAATTCAAACTCTGCGAATTATTAAGTTTTAAAGCATTACGGACTTAATGGCGAAGTCGGATTTTGAAAATAATATCAAACGAAGAAAGTAGGATTTGCAATTTTTGACTTCCAGAGACTTTTGAACTAAAATCGGGACACACGGCCTCTTGCACGGCCTTGTGCAAGGCCGTGTGCATGTTTTAGAACACGCACGGGCTATAAACACGGCCTGATGCAAGGCCGTGTGAGTTGAAAATGGAGCACGGTCTTGCTACACGGCCTGTTGCAAGGCCGTGTGCACCATGTTTTCGCGAATTTTCAGCAGAATGCGAAGAACTTCGCACAAAAGTATCAGAATCTCGTCAAATCTTCACCAAACCCCATTTTCAATCAGATTTTCATACTACAAACTTCAACAAACATCAAAGATCACAATGGCAACACATAGGATCAAGAATCATCAAAAACTACGGAGTATAACGATCAAACTACCGAAAAATCCAACTTCGAAACAATTTATCCAAAACATACTCAAACGACAACGGAATCGAATGGAACCTGAATAATACCTGTAGAGAATGTTACAAGGGTCGCGTAGGTTCTTACCGATCGAAATTTGGTTAAGAAACGAACTCGAAAGATCGAATTGAAAGTTTGGAGAAATTCTTTCTTTTTCTCTTTCTTTTTTCGTTGCTGCTGATGTTTAAGAAAAGGCTAAGTGTAATTAAGAAAAGGAAAGGAAAAGAGAATAAAAAGAAAACCTGAGGTTTTAATGAAAAATCGTAGGGGCAGTTTCGTAATTTCGCTAAACTTCATAAAAAGGACATATCAACGAAATATATCAATATTATAGTCAAAACTCATCATTTTAAACGCACATTGACATAGAATAATTTAAATTCACAAATTATTGCATTTACGAAAATTCATATAAAACACACAGATATCACATAAGCACATATATCCCGATCGAGTTTTCCAAACTTGTCCCGTTATCTTAGGAATTCTTACCAGCTTTAGCTTACCAAAAATGTGGGGCGTTACAATATGCAAAAGATAGAAAATTTGTCGAAAACTTAAAACGTACTATTCATAGACCCGAACATGCTATAAATTCATAAATCATGCAATCTCTCCCCCTTATGAGAATCTCTCCTCAGATTCTATTCATTCGAAGCGAATAACTCAGGATAATGTTTTCTCATTTTCTCTTCTGTTTCCCAAGTAGCTTCTTCGCTTTTCTGATTCCTCCAAAGAACTTTTACAAGTGGGATTTGACGATTACGAAGTTCTTGGAATTTACGGTCCAGAATACTAACCGGTTGGGAAATGAACGTCAAATTCGGTTCTAACTTTATATCTTCTACGGAAATAATTTCAGACTCATCCGGATAATACTTAGGAAGCTGCGAGACATGGAAAACATTATGAATACCGGTAAGAGCTGGCGGTAAATCTAATCTATAGGCCATCTTCCCAATCCTCTCAAGAATCACATACGAACCCAAATATCTCGGGGCTAACTTTCCTCCTTTACCGATTCGGACAAATCCCTTTCTCGAAGAAGCTTTCAAAAATACCTGATCCCCAACTTCGAACTCTAAATCACGTCGATGTCTATCAGCATAACTCTTTTGTCGATCCTGTGCGGCTTTCATTCTTTGTCGGATAACTTGCACCTTCTCGATAGCATCCTGAATCAATTTCGGAGCAGTACCACGATGAATACCATCTTTAGTCCATCTCCAATCCTCAATGTCCCAATATAGTGGCGATCGACATTTCCTTCCGTACAAAGCTTTGTATGGGGCCATCTTAATGGAAGCTGCTTATACCACGTAGTCGGAATATCTAGGGCACAAGATCTCAACATGTCTCCGAGGTATCTAATAGTCCTCTCTGATTGACCGTCTGTCTGGGGGTGAGCTGCAGTACTGAAGGTCAACTTTGTTCCCATACGATCCTGTAAGTTCTGCCACAAATGTGAAGTAAATCTAGTGTCTCTGTCTGACACTATACTCTTTGGAACTCCGTGAAGTCTCACAATCTCCTCATGATATACCTCTGCCAACTTGTCAACTGTATAGGATGTACGAACGGGCAAGAAATGAGTAGACTTCGTCAATCTGTCAACAATTACCCAAATGCTATCATAACCACCTCTGACTTTCGGTAAACCCGAAACAAAATCCATCGCTATCTCTTCCCATTTCCAAGATGGAACGGGAAGTGGCTGAAGTAAACCTCCGGGTTTCTGATGATCTACCTTGACTTGTTGACAAGTCACACACTGTCTGATATAGTTAGCCACATTTCTCTTCAAACCATTCCACCAGAAGTATTCTTTCAAATCTCGATACATCTTAGTACCTCCCGGATGAATAGTATAGGCTGATTTGTGAGCTTCATCTAAAATCTCTCTGCTTAAACTCTCTGGAACACAAACTCTTGTCTTATGTCTGAGAAGACCTATGTCGTCAATACTGAACTGCGTGTCTGGCTCATCCTTCATTCGAATAATCTGATATATCTGAACTCAGCTCTAGCTATGACACACTTGCTTTTCTGCTCAAGGCATCTGCAACTACGTTCGCCTTCCCCGGATGGTACTGAATCTTACAATCATAATCTTCTAACAACTCCATCCAACGCCTTTGGCGTTTATTCAACTCCTTCTGCGTGAAAAGATACTGAAGGCTCTTATGATCAGTGAAAATATCAAAAGTAACGTCGTAGAGATAGTGACACCACTTGCCCAAAGCAAATACAACTGCTGCTAACTCAAGATCATGTGTAGGATAATTTATTTCAGCAGGTTTAAGCTTTCTCGAGGCATAAGCTATAACCTTTCCATTCTGCATCAACACGCATCCTAAACCTTCTTTCGAAGCATCAGTATAAACCACGAATCCATCTGAACCTTCAGGCAAAGTAAGAATAGGAGCGGATGTCAATCTGTTCTTTAACTACCGAAAACTGCTCTCACACTTATCTGTCCACACAAAAGAAACATTTTTCTTCGTTAACTCTGTAAGCGGGGCTGCAAGTTTAGAGAAATCCTTCACAAACCGTCTGTAATAACCTGCCAAACACAGAAAACTACGAACCTCTATCGGAGTCTTAGGCTGCTCCCAATTCAATACTGAATCAATCTTTGAAGGATCAACCTCGATACCTGTCTTGGATATAACATGACCCAGAAATGCCACTTTCTCAATCCAGAACTCACACTTACTGAACTTGGCATACAACTGATGTTCTTTCAAAGTTTGTAACACGATCTTTAAATGCTCTGCATGTTCTTCCTCGGATTTTGAGAAAACCAGTATGTCGTCGATGAAGATGACAACAAACTTATCAAGATAAGGTCGAAAGATTCTGTGCATCATATCCATCCATAAATGCTGCAGGAGCGTTCGTCAAACCGAATGGCATAACCACAAACTCAAAATGACCATATCAAATGTTGAAAGCTGTCTTCGGTATGTCCTCTGCCTTGATTCGTAACTGATAATATCCTTGTCTCAGATCGAGTTTAGAATAGACCCTCGATCCCTGCAATAAATCAAACAACTCCTCAATGTGGGGAAGAGGATACTTGTTCTTCACAGTCATCCGGTTCAACTCTCTGTAATCAACACAAAGCCTAAGAGAACCATCTTTCTTCCTCACAAACAATACCGGTGCACCCAAGGGAGAAGTACTCGGCCTGATATAACCACTGGCTAGCAAATCATCTATCTGAGTCTTCAACTCTTTTAATTCTGCTGGTTCCATTCTGTAAGGTGTCTTCGAATACGGCTCAGATCCCGGATATAGATCAATAACAAACTCGATATCACGGTCTGGAGGTAACGATTCTAACTTCTCAGGAAACACATCTGGGAAATCCTTAACTATCTCAGTATTTTCAAACTTCGACTGTTCTTTTGGCCTATTAAGAAGATCAGCAACAAGTGCTTTACTGCTTTCTCGCTTGAAACTTCTCATCTCGCTTGTCTATGCTAAACCCCGAACTTCCCGAGCATAGGGTATAGGGTAGACATACCTAAGCTTAGTTCCTTTATCGATTCGCCGGATACCTTGCGTAGGGCTTATAATCCCTCGATAGGTTTAACGAAGGCCGGACGGCTTCACAGCCAGGAACTAGACCCAAGGTCTCGTCAAAAACACGAACCTTTTACAAAACATTCATTTTTTATCAAGGAAGCCTCCCAAAAATCAGCATGAAAGCCTTCTCTTAATGAAAGAATCCCCTTTTATGGTTAACTCGGCACGAGGGTCTAAAGCTTCGAGCTTTACTCCTCCTCTACCCATAAATACCTAAAAAGGCAACTCATTCCACAAGAGAACTTACCCCTTTTAATCAAAAAACAACATAAAAACTCTACAAAAACGAGGCATGACGAACCTCACATGTCTACTTCATACCCCACTCTAAGAAGTTCGGGGGTATGAACTACGTTGTCTCTGATTCCCAAGCTCCTTATGATACGTAGGCAGCCGGCTCCTTCTGGCACGAAGCCAAAGGGATCCAATCCCTATATTTTACATGCACACACGTACACGCATATATATATATATATATATGTATACATATATACATATATATATATATATATATATATATATATATATATATATATATTTGTTTGCAATTACTACGAACGCATATATATTTGTTTACACATTTGAGGAACTACTACGATCATTTGGTATTTGTGAGAAGACCCGAAAGGGGCAATGGGGCGTGACAGGTTGCTTCAACCCCTTCCCCCATCGTAACTTATCCCCGAACCCATCACACACTATGGACACACACAAGGACACACGAACATATACAGGTTTCCCTCTAAACCTTAACAGAGTGGGTGACAACTCTAAATCTCCGAATGGCAAACAGGGAAGGATGCCACACCAAAGGTAAAACCCACCCTTACATCGCCATCCAAACATAAAACACCGCACCAAAACCTCAACAAACAAGGAGGGCCGGCGGCGGCTGCGCCGAGCGCGCATTCCACCCGCCTTCAGTGAGCCATACTTAGATAAATTTTCAGCCTTTTCAGCTTAAGTGCTCATGTACATTTTGGTCAACTCTGTCTAATTAATGTTGACTTTTACCGTTTTAACTCGTTTTCGAAATCCAATTTCGCCGATAGCTCCGATAAATCACGAAACTTATAATTCATGAAGTTTGGAATTTTCTGACCTCGTTCGGGTCGTGAATAGTAACTTTCTCGTTTAGGACTTTTTAGGCTATTTTTCGTATTTCGTCCGATCGATCGAAACTTGCATGATTGCTTCGCCATAGCATTTTGAGCATGAATGTGAATTTAATTTGTATTTTAACATGTCTTACATATTTAATTTTAATGTTTCGTTTAATCACGTTAAATGCATTCTTATGAGTACTTCAATAGAAGTCGTGCCTTATGTGCTTTTAACTACTTTATATATCTCTTGTAAGCCGTGCGTCGTGTTAGTATCTTATGTGGTTTCGTCGGTTGTTAGTTTCAGGTGTTTCCTCGAGGATTTCTCGATCATTGTACCTTTCTCACCGAGCTTTCCAGGTGAGGGTTTAAAATGCTTTCAACTGGAGTAAGAATCGTATATATTGCGAACCAACTTATCGTCCTTCTTTTATTATTGCTTTATTATTTTCCAGCCTTTATTATATTATATTAAATATTGAATTACTACGTTTATGATGTTAATCAACTGTTTCAATATCAAACCATATACTTATGTATGTTTTCTAAATCTTTTCAACTAGAGACAAGAAAAACCGGATTTGTTTTGAAAGGCGGATTTTGGTCTTTTGGCCCCGCAATATAAACTTATGTCGAATGGCCCTTTTGGCCACCAAATATAGTGTAACGATTGCGAAGCGAGATAACGATAACGATAACGATTGATAGAATGGGCCCAGAGGTTATATGGAGCGTGAGATCTGGAGACGAGCATCTAGGATATAGATCCCAAAGTAAGACCGGTCGGTGGTTGGCTAGTCTTTCATTGGGGAGATGGTGAACGATTGCATGTGTTGCACGTTTTTCCTCAAATCTACATGATCGAATCTTTGAATATCCGGGTAGCCTCAGAATTTGACAAATGGCGCAGGAATATTTATTACTTGTGGGGATATAAGGAGGAATGAGCCCATACTCGTCGGGACAATAGTGTAATGAACTTGTTTACTGCTTTAAATTAATTTAGTTAAATTATAAGTCTCGTCACTTATTTTATTGCTTGATTATGATAACTTTACTGCAAATGTTGATTATACGGGCTTATAAATCAACTAGATTATCTTTCCAAATATCGGCTTGAACTATGTGCTAAACTGATTTCAAAAGATCCGTTCGTCAATTCCTTACTGTTTTAAGGAAGCCGAATCAAGTGTTGCTTATAATATATTTTTATAACTTATAATTGTATAGTTTCTCAAGAATACCAACACTTACCGTCTTGGATTTTATCAAATTAAAGGACGAACTGTGATCAATAATTATATTATATAACCCCTCGCTGAGTATCCTTTATACTCACCCTCGTGTTTTGGTTCTTGCTTCAGGTTCCTTCAGGCAGACGGGTGGCAGTGTCACCTTTGTGGTCAGTTGGCAACAACAGGTCTAGGTTTGATCTAGGGCTTGGTCTTGTTCAGTTATGTCCAACAACAGTCTGGTCTTGATGTTGATTCCTAGTTACTGCTTCTGTTACAGTTGAACGAATTGAAGATATTGTAGCGGGCGCCCCAAACGGGTAACGCACGCCCCGCACCGAGGCCCGACCCGGGACCGAAATGGAATCCGACCCGAATCGAAACCCGACGAACGGCACACATTTACTCAATGACTAGGCGGGGATTTCAAAAACGAAAGAAATAACAGAGGTGCGGAAGCGAAATAAAACAAAATAATAAATCATAATAATTGCACAAGTATTAAAGCCCATGTCGCGGCCCCCGGGCGCGGAGAGGAGAACCCTCACGGCGGCGCCCGTTGGACGCGCGGGCATAACCTCAGATCACCACCGAGCACAACCTTAAAGTTTGGCCAGAAACACTTGCCAAAAGGTGGTACCACAAGGTGGTTGTTACTTGGTGATTTTTGGTTATAAACCCTTCAAACATATTCTGAAATTCCGATGTGGGATCAAATATAGACACACACGGCCTTGCAACACCCCGTGAGGGGAGGCCGTGCGTGTCTCTTCCACACGGGCTGCTGGACGGCGTGTCGCAAGCCCGTGTGGACCCCCTGAACATATTTTCTTGCGGAAATTCGGGGTGCTACAATCACCCCTCCTTCAGATCGCAATGTCCCCATTGCGCCACAACAAAGCTTTCCCAGTACCGCCCGCCAGTGGGACTCCCACCGCATGTAACCCATACGCGTGGCACATGCCCACGCGCTCGACCCGTAGCAGACATCCAAGCCGTGAACATGCGTCCCCAACCGGCGGTCGGCTCTGATACCACTTGTCGCGGCCCCCGGGCGCGGAGAGGAGAACCCTCACGGCGGTGCCCGTTGGACGCGCGGGCATAACCTCCGATCACCACCGAGCACAACCCTAAAGTTTGGCCAGAAACACTTGCCAAAAGGTGGTACCACAAGGTGGTTGTTACTTGGTGATTTTTGGTTATAAACCCTTCAAACATATTCTGAAATTCCGATGTGGGATCAAATATGGACACACACGGCCTTGCAACACCCCGTGAGGGGAGGCCGTGCGTGTCTCTTCCACACGGGCTGCTGCACGGCGTGTCGCAAGCCCGTGTGGACCCCCTGAACATATTTTCTTGCGGAAATTCGGGGTGCTACAGCCCACCAAGGCCAACGAAATTCAATTACATAATTAATATATGGGTTCGATACAATATCCCGACAATGTACAATAACGGGTTCAATATAGAAATCCCGAATACAACTAAACAAAATCCTAATATCATAAAACATGAATAATATCATACAGACAAGATTATACATGAATACAACTCTAACGACGACGACGACGAAGATCCCGCCTAGTGTCCTGAAACCAATACAGGGGTGAAACAGAGGGGGTTAGTCAAACGACTAAGTGAGGAGAGAATAATAATGTATATTATAAAACGGAAATAAATCACCATTTTTAAACATAAAAGAAATCAACATAAAAGAAAGGTTTTCATAAACGGGTGGTGATTTAGCATAAAACATAACTTATCATATGACTCGGCGAGTCGAGCCCTTAACTCCAATTTCTAAACATAAAACGGGAAAACCCACCTTATTCCTCCAATGTAGACGGACTGCTAAATCCGAACTACGCATAACATACTGTATAATCTCAGGTACTCAAAGGACTGCCACTCCGGCCTCACCCCGAGCTCCCAAAGGTGGAGAGAACCATAGGATTTCCGCCGTAGACCCGATGTCTACCGACTTCGTCCTATCATCCTTTACTCCGGGCCCAAACATACATACATACATACATATCATAACTCGGTTTTCAAATCATTTCGGGTTGGCCAAAAGACCGTTCGAGATATGTCATATGCGAGGCTGAAGGCCAAAGTTCGCCTTAGAAATTAAAGGGGTTTTACATGTCTCTTTCGCAATTGTTTCAAAGACTATACATAGTACTTTTTCATATCAAAACATTTTCGATAAATCGAATAAACATAATAGGCATAAATATTTATTAAGTATATATATAGCAACGGTGTGAAAACAAAACGTAAACATGGCTTATATCGGGAGAGGCTTATTTATATATATACACATAATAGTATTGGAATCAGAAACGGAAAGCCTCACCTGGCTATACCAAACAAGAGCAAAAGCAAGAACCGGCGCTACTCCACAGGAGTATCGTCTGCAAAATACCAAGACACAACCAAATAAGACTAAAGACGACGCATGGCTTATACGAAAACATTAAAACATATTGGGGCACGTTATACAATCACATGAGGCAGTTAGGTTCAAATTATCAAACGAAAATGGAGTAATTCGTAAATTTAAAAATGCAAATCAAGTCCAAATGCAATGAAACATTACGGACATGCTTTAAATATCATCAAGGAGTATGCATTCGAATTTCGGGAAAATCGGACTTCATATGCAAAAGTTAGAAAATTTGTCGAAAACTTAAAACGCACTATTCATAGACCCGAACATGCTATAAATTCATAAATCATGCAATTCATATCTATTTCATATATATCGAATACACGAGCAAAGAAAGAATTCAGAAAAGATGAGCCTCGGAGGGACCCGTAGGCCAAAATGGGCCCTGACTTACAGAAGGTCAGGGCCCTGTTCAACCAGGCCACATGACCTTGTGCACGGCCGTGTGCCAAGGCCGTGTACACCATAAGAAACACGCACGGCCTATTGCACACGGCCTCAAGGCCCTGTGCACAAGGCCGTGCACCAATACCACACGCACGGTCTCTTGCACGGCCGTGCAAGAGGCCGTGTGGGGCGTGTACCCCCACACGGCCTTTCCACACGCCGTGTGCAAAGCCCGTGTGCGTCAAGAAATAGCAGAAACTTCGCAGAACCAAAGAAAACCACGCGAATAAATCCTAAATTCCACATTTAACTAATTAAACATGCAAATCATACCCTAATATTTATATATAATCATCTACAACATATAAGCTACACATAGAAACAATAAACACGAAAATCTGTCCACAATTTCTATCAAAATCATATAAAACCTAAATTATTCAACTATATTAAAAAATGAGAAATACGAGGCATAGGAAACATTAAACGAGAGGGACGTGAAAGGCTTACTCGTAGAAGAGATTGCGGGGAGTTCGTAGGCGTTAACGGCTCGAAAATCCGTCGGGACGATCGTCGAAACTCCTTCTTCTTCCTTCTCTTTTTCTTTCTTTTCTTTCTCTTTTCTTGTTGCTGGGTGTTTGAACGAGATTGAGGGAAGAGAGAGGGAGACATGAGACTTAGTCAATTTGACTTGGGTCAAAAATCGAAGGGGCAAGTTCGTAATTTCGCAAAATAAGTTTGAAAACTCACATTGTCCAAACAACACATAATTACAGCCAAAATTCATATAATTAAACACATATTGACAATTCGTAATTTAAATATAGAAGTTCATTCATTTACGAAATTATTCTAAAATATCATAATAAATATCAAATAAAATAATAAGTTGCGCAAATACTCGATTCGAGCATACCGGATTATAATCCGGATTTTCGGGGCTTTACAATACTCCCCTCTTCAAAAGAATCTGCCCTCAGATTCTCCTCCGGTCTCGGAGTTAGTTAAGAGGAGCATAATTTTTGTGGAATTCTAATAGCGCGAATTAAAACGAACATTTATAAGCAATTAAATCATATAATAAAACATCATTCATGATAAACACTTAATGCACTTAACATTCCAAATAAAATCCAAAGTCATACAAAATACGGAATTACATCAATTCCTAAACAAGCTAGCGGTAAAGAAAAATACAAATAGATAGATCATGGCTCATCGGGGCCACGACGGAAATACTGGTCGAGCTGCTCTGAAAGTGACCTCTGCATCTCGGAGATAGATCGCTGAAGCTCAGACTGTAATGCTGTGTATTGTCTATCCGTGTGAGCGCGCTGAGATGCAAAGCCCTCATTGATCTGCCTCTCCTGCTAGGCAAACCTCTCATCGGTCACACGACGGTAGTCGGAGAACTCCGAATAAAATTGCTGCAGATCAATCGACTCCTGGTTCCGAGTGTTTCTTCTGCCGTGTGAAGACTCGGGTATCGAAGCATCCTGTCCCAACAACTGAGAGTAAATGTGTTGAGCCTGCTCGTGGACCTCGAGGTTCGGGGCTTCTTCATCGTGAGCATCACCTTGGTCAGCTTCCCATAAGGGTAGACCGTCTACCAGAACATACGGGTCATTCCGCCTCGGACCCTTTGTGCAAATCGCCATCTGGGCTAGGGTGCCATAACTAATCGTGGCCGAACCTCCAACGGCAACCTGAGTATCGAGCCCTTCCACTTGGGCACACTCCAGAATGGCGGTGATATAGGAGCCCACTCGAATCTCTCGTCTCGATCGAGTGGAGATGTACATCATATGGTCCATCATATACGAGATGGGGTTGAACCTGACCCCTCTCACCATATGGTCGAGCATGAGACAATCTTCGGTATTCACCGCTCCCGGACTGTCTCCTCTAGCTAGAACCGATCGAGAAATGGCTCTATGCAAAATTCTCAGCTGAGTGGTGATAAGCGTTGTGGCTTTGGATACGCCAGAGTTGAACATTTCGGTGGAGGTGGAGATACGTCTCCAAGCCTCAACTTGATTCCACCCATCGGCACGTCTTCTAGGTGCCGTGACATCCAGCTGAAAGTACTCCGACATCTGCCGGTATGAAAGCGTATAATCTTGGTTGAATGCTCTGAAGTGGATTCCGACTGGCATCTCGTGGTCGTCCGGAAATGCCGCGCCCTTGAGAGAGCTCAAAAATTCACATGTGAGCCGGCGGTAGGATGACCTTTGGATGCTCCAAAAATCAGTCCATCCTATGTTGTCGATGTAACGGGATATGCCTTCGCCTAGGCCCAGTTGATACATAGCTTCTATGTCGAGAAATTGCGTGGCCCGAACCGGTCTTTCCATTAACCGATTGAAGACATTTTGGCCGTCTTCGTTCCCCATATTTACTTGATACCCTTCCGGTGCCGCTACGTCGGGTAACTCCCTTGCCCGACGGCCACTACGAGTCTCGCGATCGCCTTCCATATTAGAGTTGGAATTGGTTGGAGTTGAAGGAATATAAGTTGCAAATTCCACTTGAGACTTTCACCGAACACTTGGCGTACGCTACTTCGGGCGAAGATAACGTGAGATCGGTACAACAGATCGAGCCCAAAATTTCAACAATCAAAGAACTTGCTGCAGACAATGCACCTTCAAAATTTCACGAAGATCCGTCGGCTGGATCGAGAATTAATCGAGCTTAAAGTTGGGAGGAATTTTGGGGGAGAAAACAAGAGAATTTTCGCAAGAGAAAGGGAGAGAAATAAGAGGTTGTGCGCAAATCCGGAGTTACTGACCATTTTAAAAACTGGGAGAGGTGTGCACGGCCTCTCGTCACGGCGTGTGACGAGGCCGTGTGGAAAAGACACGCACGGGGTATCGTCACGGCGTGTGACAACCCCGTGTGGGAGAAACACGCACGGGCTCTCGTTACGGCGTGTGACGAGCCCGTGTGTATTGATGCGCACGGTCTCTCGCACAGGGTGCGACAAGACTGTGTGGATAGGTGCACGGGGTCTCGTCACGGCGTGTGGCGAGACCGTGCAAGGCATGCAGGGGCAGTTCGTGTGTTTTGAACCACACAAACTTCACAAAATTCATATACGGATATATGTCACTAAAATTCTATAAATTTATATATATAATATTTTCACATATCAACAATTATACATCTAACGCACATAATTTTAAAATTCAACATAACATAAAATTAAATGAATTTTGGATGAATGTCATGACGATGCAATATACCTGTTTCGTTCATACGAAAATCAAGCTCCGTCTTCTTGACTCGTTTCGGCTTTTTCTTCGGACATACATTCACTCTGTGGTCGGCGCTACCACATCCGTAGCATAGTCCATTCTTCTTCGAACATTTGGCCTCCAAATGCGGGCCCTTACAGAATCCACATACGGGTCGTGGATGTCCCTGAGTTCGGGGAGGTGCATTCTGCTTTGATGAGGACACTTGGGAGGTCTTCTTTCTGGTAGAGGGCCCCGAAGGTGTAAATGGCCTCTTAGAACTCGCTAGAAGGTACTGAACGGTGGTAGTGGCAAGAATAGGATTCGGTCCCATTAGGCTGAGTTCAAACTCAATATGCAGAGCCATTTCCACTGCGTCGGTATAACATTGAGGTCGAACCACCATCATAGCCTTTCTGATCTCATAAGTCAATCCCTCTACAAACTGGCGAATCTTCCTCTGCTCGTCTGCGACCATATACAGACAATGCTTAATGAGGTGAGAGAAGTGTGCCTCGTACTGACCAACTGAAGATGTGTTCTGTTTGAGAGCCATAAATTCCCTTTCGTGTTGCTGACGAACAATCCTCGGAACGTATTCAGCCCGGAACTCGATCAAGAACTGATCCCAAGTCTTGACTACATGCTCGCGTTTCCATCTTTGCTCAATTTGTTTCCACCAATCCTGTGTGGCTCCAATCATCAGATAGATAGCAAACTCGACTCTTAGAGGGTCCGGATATTCCATAATTCTGTAAATCTTTTCCAGAGCTGATATCCATGCCTCAGCAATAGCGTCATCCGGGGCACCTTCAAACTGTGGTGGTTCGAATCTGAGAAATTGGGCCAACGCTTCCTGCTCAGCGCTTCCTTTAGGGGCATGAGCGATGAACTGTCTTAACGTTTCCGCAATTTTGGCTAGAATCGGTGTATCGGTCTGAGGTGTCAATGGAGGTGATGGGGGCTGTTTACATGGACAACGACGTGGAGGCATCCTGTAAAGCCATTAGCAGTTATGCATGACGGGTAAGTGAGTATGCAAAGCTGTAAACACATAGGCAAGTAATGTTCAGATATAGTTCACATAAGCACTTAGCACATTTGCACAAATTCCACAGAAGTCCTAAGCCGTACGACCTAGACACAACCGGACACGACGGACAACCAGGCATGGCAAGTACAACCTTGAGTTTCACATCCACCTGTATCCAAGCCCACCCCAGTATTTTGATTGTAAAAGATCTTTTGTTGTTGATCATCCAACAAAGATCCGTCACAATTTAAACACTAAGCGTTCTTGAACATTGGTGAGTGCAATTCCCTAAGTTACACCGGCATACAACGACCGACAAAATAAACAAAACACGACGATTCAGAGCTTAGGCCATTGGACCAAAGAAGCTCTGATACCAACTGTAGCGGGCGCCCCAAACGGGTAACGCATGCCCCGCACCGAGCCCCGACCCGGGACCGAAATGGAATCTGACCCGAATCGAAACCCGGCGAACGACACACATTTACTCAATGACCAGGCGGGGATTTCAAAAACGAAAGAAATCACAGAGGTGCGGAAGCGAAATAAAACAAAATAATAAATCATAATAATTGCACAAGTATTAAAGCCCACCAAGGCCAACGAAATTCAATTACATAATTAATATACGGGTTCGATACAATATCCCGACAATGTACAATAACGGGTTCAATATAGAAATCCCGAATACAACTAAACAAAATCCTAATATCATAAAAGATGAATAATATCACACGGACAAGATTATACATGAATACAACTCTAACGACGACGACGACGAAGATCCCGCCTAGTGTCCTGAAACCAATACAGGGGTGAAACAGAGGGGGTTAGTCAAATGACTAAGTGAGGAGGGAATAATAATGTATATTATAAAACGGAAATAAATCACCATTTTTAAACTTAAAAGAAATCAACATGAAAGAAAGGTTTTCGTAAACGGGTGGTGATTTAGCATAAAACATAACTTATCATATGACTCGGCCAGTCGAGCCCTTAACTCAAATTTCTAAACATAAAACGGGAAAACCCACCTTATTCCTCCAATGTAGACGGACTGCGAAATCCGAACTACGCATAACATACTGTATAATCTCAAGTACTCAAAGGGCTGCCACTCCGGCCTCACCCCGAGCTCCCAAAGGTGGAGAGAACCATAGGATTTCTGCCGTAGACCCGATGTCTACCGACTTCGTCCTATCATCCTTTACTCCGGGCCCAAACATACATACATACATACATATCATAACTCGCTTTTCAAATCATTTCGGGTTGGCCAAAAGACCGTTCGAGACATGTCATATGTGAGGCCGAAGGCCAAAGTTCGCCTCAGAAATTAAAGGGGTTTTACATGTCTCTTTCGCAATCGTTTCAAAGACTATACGTAGTACTTTTTCATATCAAAACATTTTCGATAAATCGAATAAACATGATAGGCATAATTATTTATTAAGTATATATATAGAAACGGTGTGAAAACAAAACGTAAACATGGTTTATATCGGGAGAGGCTTATTTATATATATATACATAATAGTACTGGAAATCAGAAACGGAAAGCCTCACCTGGCTATACCAAACAAGAGCAAAAGCAAGAACCGGCGCTACTCCACAGGAGTATCGTCTGCAAAATACCAAGACACAACCAAATAAGACTAAGGACGATGCACGCCTTATACGAAAACATTAAAACATATTAGGGCACGTTATACAATCACATGAGGCACTTAGGTTCAAATTATCAAACGAAAACGGAGTAATTCATAAATTTAAAAATGCAAATCAAGTCCAAATGCAACTAAACTTTATGGACATGCTTTAAATATCATCAAGGAGTATGCATTCGAATTTCGGGAAAATCGGACTTCATATGCAAAAGTTAGAAAATTTGTCGAAAACTTAAAACGCACTATTCATAGACCCGAACATGCTATAAATTCATAAATCATGCAATTCATATCTATTTCATATATATCGAATACACAAGCGAAGAAATAATTGGGAAAAGACGAGCCTCGGAGGGACCCGTAGGCCAAAATGGGCCCTGACTTACAGAAGGTCAGGGCCCTGTTCAACCAGGCCACACGGCCTTGTGCACGGCCGTTTGCCAAGGCCGTGTACACCATAAGAAACACGCACGGCCTGTTGCACATGGCCTCAAGGCCGTGTGCACATGGCCGTGCACCAATACCACACGCACGGTCTCTTGCACGACCGTGCAAGAGGCCGTGTACCCCCACACGGCCTTTCCACACCCCGTGTGCAAAGCCCGTGTGCGTCAAGAAAGAGCAGAAACTTCGCAGAACCAAAGAAAACCATGCAAATAAATCCTAAATTCCACATTTAAATAATTAAACATGCAAATCATACCCTCATATTTATATATAATCATCTACAACATATAAGCTACACATAGAAACAATAAACACGAAAATCCGTCCACAATTTCTATCAAAATCATATAAAACCTAAATTATTCAACTATATTAAAAAATGAGAAATACGAGGCATAGGAAACATTAAACGAGAGAGACGTGAAAGGCTTACTCATAGAAGAGATCGCGGGGAGTTCGTAGGCGTTAACGGCTCAAAAATCCGTCGGGAAATGAAGTCGGGACCATCGTCGAAACTCCTTCTTCCTTCTCTTTTTCTTTCTTTTCTTTCTCTTTTCTTGTTGCTGGGTGTTTGAACGAGATTGAGGGAAGAGAGAGGGAGAGATGAGACTTAGTCAATTTGACTTGGGTCAAAAATCGAAGGGGCAAGTTCGTAATTTCGCAAAATAAGTTTGAAAACTCACATTGTCCAAACAACACATAATTACAGCCAAAATTCATATAATTAAACGCACATTGACAATTCGTAATTTAAATATAGAAGTTCATTCATTTACGAAATTATTCTAAAATATCATAATAAATATCAAATAAAATAATAAGTTGCGCAAATAATCGATTCGAGCATACCGGATTATAATCCAGATTTTCGGGGCGTTACATATATTATGTTGAGCCTTGTGTAGCATTTATGCATTAAATGCTTTACATGCTATAGATTCTGCCCTGAATGGCTGTTATGTTATAAATGTTGTTTTATTTGCTTCCGCACTGTGATTAGTTTTAGCATTGTTGTTGTTGTTGGACTAGTTGTTGTTGCCTGTTTATTTGAGTGATTGCCGTTCGCTGGGGTAGATTTTTTAGTGGGATTCCGGCCTTGCTTGGGAGTCTATCTCAGTTCGGGTGTGGTGTTCTTCTTCCCAGCCTTGGAGAGGGGCACTACATGAGGTGGTATCAGAGCCCTAGGTTTCCAGAAGGCAACCGAAGGCTTTTCCATCGCGTCTGTCTTGCATTCAGTGCTGCCTTGCAAGGTGTCAGTTAGTATCGGATTCGTGTCTAGACGAGTGTTTGTCTTTTTGGTGCCGAAATTGTGGAATGACCACGGTTGGCCTCATACCCCAACCGGCAGTCTTTTACGATTTTCGTACTAAGAGAGATGTAACATGAGTTGATTCTGATATTCGATGTCATGATTTACTTAGTTTGGGTTCGTTTAGGTCGTATGGCATTAGGTTTCCTTAATTGCTCGTAATTCCTATACTTGCTTAATGTGATTACTGTTGTGTTATATGTGAATCTGATCGAATGCGCTCAACCATAATTCTGTGAAACATTATTTTTTTAACGATACATGCATCTATTTTGCCACTCAGTTGTGATCTCAGGTATGGCGTCTAAGAAATCCAGTACCGATCCACCACCACCACCTTCATCGATTGCACCAGATTTCATGGGCCCTTATCTCCCCAGAAACATGGAGATTACGCAGAGAGACGGCAGTGTGTCAGAGTATGAAGCCCCATTCGCTTACTGGACTAGATATCTACCTAACTTGGAGTCAGATCAGAGATAGAGAGTAGCTAGATTTATATCAGGGTTGAGGCCTGAGATTTGTTAGATACTGATAGGCCTAGGCTGTTGTACCTATGCAGTGGCAGTTGCTAGAGCTATACAGGCAGATTCGGAGTTGTTCGGGACTGCAAATATGAGTAGCACTATGGCTATGGAGAATATCTCATCAGGGTCAGCACCAATTCCTGATGTCGAACCCCAAGCGAATACCGAGCCAATTCCATGTGAACACTGTGGAAAGACGAATCACAAGACCGAGAAGTGCCGAAAGAACTGGGGGTATTGTTTTAGATGTGGGAGTAAAAAGCATCAGGTTCAGAAATGTCCTAATCAAAAAAACCATCAAGGAAAGAAGCGGAAGTAAGATTACCAAAGGAAGAATAATAAAGTACCGGTCCTGATGGTGATCCAGGATTTGTACAATAGGACATATTACACTAGTAGGGAATTCTCGTATCCAAAGAATTAATCAAGACATGTATGTAGGTCAGAAGCTGGCTAGAGATGAAGACCCGAGTCGAAGTGGATTAATAAAGGAAAGTGGAAGAAGGATTGGCTCTCGTATCAATCGGAACAGGTATATTACTTCGTCATAATCAGGCATTTTATTTTGTAAATTTTTCGAATTTATAAACCTTTGAACTGTGCATTTTATCTGCTTATATTTGTTGATTCTGTAATATATTGCATCGCAATGCACACGTTTGTGTTGCACATGTGACGCCTCCACGGTACGATGTAGGTCGTGCAACGTACCGTGCATCCTTTCTCCATGATACAATGCAAGTCGTGTGTTGTACTGTGCATCCCATTTCTACGTTTATAAGGTTTGCGCAAGAACAGCAGCAGCAGAAGCAGCTCTTATTTCCTCCATTTTTCTTGCGATTTTTGGTCTCTAATTTCTTTAATTTTCGTCAGCCATTATCTTTCAATCTAAAGGACGGATTTTTGATCTGTTTGCTCCTGTAAGTTGTCCCCCGCACGTTCTTTATCTTAATTAGTTTTTGGGTTTCATCCGAATTCTTGATCAATACAAATCTGAGGCCCGAAGTAAGCACGCCAAGTGTTCGATAAAAGTTCCGAAAGGGAATTTCGCCAAATTATTCCAACTTCACCCAATTTTGATTTTTGAGCAATGGATAGAGCTCGTAGAAGGCGCCGACACAACATAGCACAACCGGAAGGTTACGAAGTAGAGTTGAGGACGATGCTAGAGGAGAAAGAATCTTCAACCGGATGATGGGACGACCGCTTACCCCGTCGTAGTTCTTGGATATGGATGCTATGTATGCATTGGGACTTGGAGAAGGCATAGCCCGATATATTGAGCGGGCCGGTTTGATAGCTTTCTTCGTCGTTCAGAGACCAATTTACCCCCATGTTACTTGTGAGTTTCTGAGCTCCTACCGAGTTTCACGCCACGACGAGGTTGAGGAGATTCCCCTCAAGCTCACGTTTCGAGCGTACAACACTGGGTATATGGTCACCTTTCGACGGTTGACCCAGTATTTTCGACTAGATCTTGACTACATCAGAGAGCTCCCGTATGGATGGGCCGAAGCCGAGGCTTGGCTCTGTATCACACCCGGAGCCGCAGGATTCGTCCCCGGAGTGTGGAAGGCTACCGCACTCATCGATACGCCCTTGAGGGTAGTGCACGCAGTTCTTGCACGTTCGATCTTCGCCAGAGGAGAGAGTGCCAGAGTGGTGACTAAGGAGGATTTGTTTCTCCTTGATTGCATGCTACGGGGTCAGAAGGGTAACCCCCTTCCGGTCATGTTCGACCATCTAGACCGGATGATTACTCGTGGGGTAGGAGTGATTGGGATTGGATCATATGTCATAGCAATCCTTGAGTGTGCCGAGATCCCCAACTTTGATTTAGCTGTTCGAATGGCAGGAGATACTAGTATCGGCTTTACTACCTTGGCCTTGATGAAGATCTGTTAGAGGGACGGTCGATCAGGCCCCTACTATTTGCATGCTAACCAGGCCGCAGCAGGCAGCAACGGATAGGATGGAGCTGGAGTCGGGGATATAGGTGTTGAGTATGCAGAGGAGCATCCGCAGCGGGATGAGCATATTCCATCCGCACTTCAGGATGTACCAGGGACTTCATAGGCTGGAGGGTCAGGCCAGACGCCAGTTGATCTCCAGCAGTTCTATTCTGAGTTCATGGATTTTCGCCGTGAGACTATAGAGTTTCGTCGGGAGACTATGGAGTTCCGTCGTGAGACTACAGAGTTCTGACGTCAGACTGCAGACCAATTGAGCTCGATCCAGTGGTCAGTCACAGACATGCAGGCCATGCTTACCGGTTTCTTCGAGTGTCATTTCCCGCTGGGATCCGATGCCCCAGGAACCTAGCTTATCTATCTATCTTCTTTTGCTATTTCCAGTGTAATTTAGTTAGTTTTAATTCATCGTTTTGTGCGGACCTGATGACGTTTACCTATTTCGTATCTAAATGTTTTCGGATGTTTGAATGTTATGTATTTAAATGTTATTAAAATGTTTAAATTAAATGCTACTTGTTGCTATATAAATGTTTAAATGTTAGTTGTTTAAATATTCTGTGAATTATATGTTTATATGTTTAGCATGTTTAAATATTTTTGTGCTTTATATATTTATATATGCTTCTTTCTTTATTCGCTGTATGTTCTTTCTTCGTGTGTACTCTCTTCGACAGACTCTGTACATCGGAGTAGAATCTGATAACATATTCTTTTGAAGAGGGGAGTATTGTAACGCCCCGTATTTTGGAATTTATTCTGAATATGTATTTCTAATCTTTTGTTAATTTTTCGTTTTGACCGTCGAATTTGTATGAAGATTTTGGCCTACACCCCGAGATTTTCCCAAAATGATAGTTTTGCCCTTCCTTCTAAAAATAGCTGGGTTGACTATTTGATACAACTCATTTCTTTCTTTCTTTGTCCTTTTTTTTTCCCTCTTTATTCTTTTTCTTTCTTGTTTCATGAGAGAGGAGAGAGAGAAGAGAGAATTTGATAGCTGGACTTCAATTCAACCTCGCGATCTCGTTTCTTGACCAATTCTCATGTCGTTCGTTCATACGTGTTCCTCATATCTCGACCTTCGATTAGGTACCAAATTTTCCTATAATTCAGCTCGTTTCACCAGATCTCTGAGCTAGATGATAAGTAGTTTACATATTGTGAATTTTGGTGATTTGTGATCGATTCTCGTTTGATTTACGTGTTTTTATTGACTAAATGACGATCATGAATTGGTAGATGTATATATATGATTTCTAGAGTGATCAACCGATGAATTATGATGTTTTGATGATTTTTGATATGATTCCCAAAGTTCTGCTGTGTTCTGCTCATTTCTGCCCGATCTATGTAAGCTCACGGTATGTTGCAAACCGTGAGCATTCCCGTGATCATGTAACCGTGAGAGTGCATTCTCACGGTATGTAGCAAACCGTGACAACAAACCGTGAGCCATACTTAGTCAAATTTTCAGCCATTTCAGCTTAAGTGCTCACGTACATTTTGGTCAACTCTATTAAATTAATGTTGACATTTACCGTTTTAACTCGTTTTCGAAATCCGACTTCACCGATAGCTCTGATAAATCGCGAAGTTTGGAATTTTCCGACCTCATTCGGGTTGTGAATAGTAACTTTCTTATTTAGGACTTTTTAGGTTATTTTTCGTATTCCGTCCGATCGATCAGAAACTTGCATGATTGCTTTGTTATAGCATTTTGAGCATGAATGTAAACTTTAATTTGTATTTTAACATGTCTTACATATTTAATTTTAATGTTTCATTTAATCACGTTTAAATGCATTCTTGTGAGTACTTCAATAGAAGTCGTGCCTTATGTGCTTTTAAATGCTCTATATATCTCTCGTACACCGTGCGTCGTGTTAGTATCTTATGTGGTTTTCTCGGTTGTTAGTTTCAGGTGTTTCTTCGAGGATTTCTCGATCATTGTACCTTTCTCACCGAGCTTTCCAGGTGAGGGTTTAAAATGCTTTCAACTGGAGTAAGAATCGTATATATTGCGACCAACTTATTGTCCTTCTTTTATTATTGCTTTATTATTTTTTCAGCCTTTATTATATTATATTAAATATTGAATTACTACGTTTATGATAATCAACTGTTTCAATATCAAACCATATACTTATGTATGTTTTCTAAATGTTTTCAACTAGAGACAAGAAAAACCTGATTTGTTTTGAAAGGCGGATTTTGGTCTTTTGGCCCCGCAATATAACATTGTCTCGAACGGCCCTGTTGGCCACCAAATGTAGTGTAACAATTGCGAAGCGAGATAACAATAACGATAACGATTGATAGAATGGGCCACGAGGTTATATGGAGCGTAAGATCTGGAGACGAGCGTCTAGGATATAGATCCCAAAGTATAACTTCCAACTTGTAATTTCCAATAGAAGACCGGTCGGTGGTTGGCTAGTCTTTCATTGGGGAGATGGTGAACGATTGCATGTGTTGCACATTTTTCCTCAAACCTACATGATCGAACGGTTGAATATCCGGGTAGCCTCGGAATTTGACAAATGGTGCAGGAGTATGTATTGCTTATGGGGATATGAGGAATGGGCCCGTACTCACCGGGACAATAGTGTAACGAACTTGTTCACTGCTTTAAATTAATTTAGTTGAATTATAAGTCTCGTCACTTATTTTATTTCTTGATTATGATAACGCTATTGCAAATGTTGATTATACGGGTTTATAAATCAACTAGATTATCTTTCCATATATCGGCTTGAACTATGCGCTAAACTGATTTCAAAAGATCTGTTCATCAATTCGTTACTATTTTAAAGGAAGCCGAATCAAGTGTTGCTTATAATATATTTTTATAACTTATAATTGTATAGTTTCTCAAGAATAAGCAACACTTACCGTTTTGGATTTTTTCAAATTAAAGGACGAACTGTGATCAATAATTATATTATATAACCCCTCGCTGAGTATCCTTTATACTCACCCTCGTGTTTTGATTCTTGCTTCAGGTTCCTTTAGGCAGACGGGTGGCAGTGTCACCTTTTTGTGGTCATTTGGCAACAGCAGGTCTAGGTTTGATCCAGGTCTTAGTCTTGTTCAGTTAATGTCCAACAACAGTCTGGTCTTGATGTTGATTCCTATGTTACTGCTTTCGTTATAGTTGAAAAATTGAAGATATTATGTTGAGCCCTGTGTAGCATTTATGCATTAAATGCTTTACATACTGTAGATTGTGCCGTGAATGGCTGTTATGTTATAAATGTTGTTTTATTTGCTTTCGCACTCTGATTAATTTTAACATCATTTTTGTTGTTGGACTAGTTGTTGTTGCCACTTTATTTGAGTGATTGTCGTTCGCTGGGGTGAATTTTTGAGTGGGGTTCCGGCCTTGCTCGGGAGTCTATCTCAGTTTGGGTGTGATGTTCTTCTTCCCAGCCTTGGAGAGGGGCGCTACAGTTGTTTACTCACAGCTGGGTTCAGCTAATTCTATTAATTAAATCATAGACTTTGATCATAGTGTGTGACGACCCATAATTCCCAAGCTCAGAATTAGCACGTTTATCGAGATTCAGATCGTTTACGGTCCCAACGTCTTTCATAATTACACACTCTCCAACTCTTGCATTTAAAGAATTTTTCATAAACCATTAATTTGGCTTTTAAAACTCATAGCATTAATAAGAATTATATTTGCATCGTTTTGTCACTAACTAGGGTCAATTTGGTAAATTTATATTTTTAGCTCGTTTAATCGAATCTAGTAATTAAACAGTGCACGTTGGACCGGAATCCAATGTTTTAAAGATGTATTTCATCGAGGTTCCAAATATTATTCGTAAATTTATATTTCCAAAATATTGCATTTTTGGCCCAAAATTATTTACACTTTGACCCCACTCGATATTAACTTTTTGTAAATGCCCGAATTTTCATGAAACGAACCTCGAACCCTGTTAAGCTTTTCATTACGGTTATTTTAACACTAAGTACGCCTAATTCTGAGACTTTGCATTTTTGTCACATTTTTCGAAAAATATATATAGTAACCTTCAATATTTAGAAACCACACACACACCGACAATCATCGAACGACGAGCCATTCTCTCCCAAACATGATTTTTGCAACATTGTCGGAATTCAACGAATCATATGTCCAGACGACTGTATCGATGAGACGAATCTAACCGTACTATTTTCCCGGCCATCGGAGCAGCGACGGCGGCATAACAGCGGGAGAACCGAACGGTAGTGCATTTCTCCGATCTGACTTTTCTGACAACGGTGAGGCTTGAGACCGGTCGGATCTGAACTGTTTCGACGAGAGGAATCCATTGGTAGTGGTCTTGAGTCCATCAGACCACCGATGGTAGAGATACGGCCATTTTTCAGGCGCGATGTTGGTGGAGCTCCGGCGACGTTTCAGGCGGCGCCACCGTCGCGGACCACCAAGGTTTTTGACCGGCATGACGAGACGAGAAGATTGGTGGTGGTCTGGTGGCATGACTCCATCAGACGGCGGCGCTCCGGCGATTTTCAGGCAGCGCGGTGGAGCCGCGGCGGGAATGGTGGTCCGACGTGCTCCGGCCACCATTTTCATCGATCTTTAGGTGCTTTCCAACCTTCTCGACGTGGGTAAGCTTTCTACGAACTCTGTTTCCGAATTTGATAGCCCGATTTTGAGTAATTTTGATTCTTGGATTTAGGGTTCATTGGAGTTTCAAACTGAAATTAAACTCTGGTGAGTGACCGGATCGAGAAACGGGCTTGGGGGAACTAACGGGCTCGACGAGAGGAACGTTTGAGTATAAGGGTCCGACTACGTTGGCGGCGGTCCGGTGGTGGCAGACGGTGACTGGCGGTTTTGACACTGTTCCGGTGGGAATCCGGTGACGGTGTCTTCGGACAGATTCATCGTCTCGACGCAAGGGTTCTAACGGCGCTGGTATTACCTCAATCCAATTTACCGCCATTTTTGTATGATTATGTATATATGTCAACTTTCGCACTAGCTTTTAGCTTTTCGAATCAATTAAGCTGAATTTGCTTGTACCTTAACTTGTAGCATGATTGTAAATTGATGAATATTGTTGATGTATGATTGTATAGTTGAATTGTAACGACCCGAATATTTTAATTATATTATTAATTATTACGTGAATTCTTTCTTACCTAATTTCTCGATCTATACAATTGGATTAATTAATCTTATGGAAAGATTGATTTAACCTATCTTTTAAATGCCCTCAATTACTTAAATTACCTAAATGCCCTTAAAAGCTTAAATGACTATTTTACCCCCCCCGATATATTTTCCTAAATATCTATCTATCTCTCTCATTCTCTCATTAAACAAGAAGGAGAAAAGAAGAAAGGAAGGAGAAAGAAAAGAAGAAAGAAAGGAGACAAGAGAGAAAATCTTCCCGACGCCCTACCGAGCCCGTTTCTCGCCCGATCGACGAGCCGTGAAAACCCGAACGATCCTCACTACATTCTCTATCGGTAATCCTTTTTACCCATTTCATTTCATTCCTTCCTCGTTGCGATTTTATTGAGTTTTATATAGAATTTTATTATATTAGGATTTTCGTGCTTAGGAAGAATTACTTGACCATTTTACGTGATTCTTGTGCCTATGTGTAGCTTATATGATATATATGATTATATGTGAAAATTAGGATGTTTTATGGTGTAAATTAGGAGATGTGTGAATTTGAATATTGATTTCGCGTGTGAGGTTTCGCGATCTGCTGAGTCTGTTGCTCAGAAGATCCACACGGGCGAACGCACGGTCTTGATCAAGACCGTGCAGGAGCCCGTGCACAGCACTTTTCAACCTGCACGGGCTTGAGCCCGTGCACGGGCCCGTGTGCAGGCCCGTTTGCACTTGCACGGTCTTGGCACCATGCTCAAGACCGTGCGGGAGGCCGTGCACCCCTTTTTGTGCTTGCACCGGCTTGCCAAGCCCGTGCGTAAGCCCATGCGTTGGCCGGTGCAACATACTTAGTGCATTTTCCAGCCTTTTCCTTTCTCGCACTTCGGAAATTGGTCAACCCCACTTAATTAAATGTTGACTTTTCTCATACGACCTCCGAATATCAATCCGATTTCACCCGTAGCTTCCTTGAGCCTCGGGATTTGATATTCTTCATAATTTGCAATTTACCCGACCCTATTTGACCGTCAATTAACACCTTTCTCGTTTAGGGATTTTTCCCATCTTTTCCGTTTCTTGTCCGTTTGACCCCGTTTGCGCGAGAGAGTTCCGTTATATTATTTTAAACATGTCTACGTGACCTAACTGTGTTTTAGCATGCTTTCCATATTTATTATTAATGTTCTTCCATTATTACAATTGCTTTAAATATTCCTTTAAATGTTAATTCATATGTTATATATCCTTATATGCTTAATTGCCTTTCCATATTGTATCTGTAGCATGAGTGAAGTTATATTTGAATTGCCGTGCGTCATCTGTTGTTCGTGTCTTGTTTTTAGTATTGTCGGTCTCGTTTTCATCCTCTAGGCCCTGTGTATTATAGGTGGGACTAACGAGGGAGAAACCTGACTACCGCTTGCTTTCATACTGTCGTGTCGAGCCAGGTAAGGGTTTAAACTTATTTTAACTGGGGCAAGGACATAGACTATTATAGGTTTGCAAAATAAATGATTACCCCGCTTTTCTTATTACTTGTTGTACTGCCTTTACTATTCCTTATGTGCTTAGTCAAACCTTTTAATAGCAAAACGAAAATGATTTGAAATGCTTTCAACTAGAGACAAGGAAAACCCCTTTTGTTTTAAATGCGAACTTTGGTCTATCGACCTTGCAACTATAACCTTGTCTCGAATGGCCCCTTTGCCTCCCAAACCCCGATTTCCTACTTTCGAATGGCCCTTTTGGCCACCCAAACTATCATTGATTTCAAAAGTGAGCCATTGTCTGTTTAATGACTTGGGCCCGGAGTATACAGGAGGTGAGCCTGGGGACGAGCGTCTAGGGCAAATCCCGATGTGTACTTCTAGCGTGTTGACTTGGGCCGGCCAAGAGGTTGGTTAGCCTGAGTTGATGCGAACGGTGGTGCTAATCGCGTCTCCTTAAACCCTGTACGGTGGTGCTAATCGCGTCTCCTTAAATCCTGATGGTGGTGCTAACAGCGTCTCCTTAAATCCTGTATAGCATCGTTGGTGGTGGAGTACTTGACTATATGCTTGCATGATTTTCAATTGGGAGTTATAAGGAGAGGGCCCGTTCTCGCCGTGACACATTATTGCATGATTTATTGCATTTATTGCTTGTCTAATTGTTTTACGGCTTTCGTCACAAGTCGAAGCACATTCCGGTTCTCTTCATTCATCATATGTATTTCCCTATATATATATAAAACCCGGAAGCGTGACTCGTACTTACTAGCCTAAGCCTCCTTTATTATTCAATTAATTAGTTGAATTACGAGCCGTATTTATTTATTGATTTCCAACTTATTTATTTCGAACTTGTAATGGTCTCATGACTCAACTAATATCCTCTCAATTTATCGGCTTGATATTATGTGCAAATGTTGTAAAGGATCCGGTCCGTCAACCTTTTGTGTTTCCAAATAAGCCGAACCCGAGTGTTGCTTTGTGTCATTTTACAACTTATATTTCATATTCTTATTCTTTCTCAAAACGGGCAACACTCACCACTTTTGGTTTTAAAAAGATAAATGACGAAATGTGATCAAAACCCCCTGACTGAGTATCCTTTATACTCACCCCTGCTATTTTGGTTCTTGCTTCAGGTAGACAGGTGGCGACGTCACCTATCTCGTCAGTCGGCTTCAGCAGGTCTAGATAGGCTCAGTCTTTCTGGTTTGTCTTGTCAGTGGTCCCAACAACCGTCGAGTCTCGTTTATTGTATTTATTTACTTTACGTACTTATGTGCCCCTGATGTGGGATAGTTGACGATATCTAGGATGGCATAGGGTAGACTAGTTGAGCCATGGATGGCACTATCTGTTTATGAATATTCTGTATCTTGATTATAAATGTTTAATTGTTATTATGTTAGCCTTGTAGGCTTTTATGAAATTTGATTATTTACATTAATCGCTTCCACAGTTCTCTGTTTTATTGTGGTTGTTGTTGGGCTGTCGTTGCTGTTGCCGGTAGTGCTTGCTTGAGTGCCGTTCGCCGGAGTGGGTTTTTGAGTTGAGGCCCCTCGCTGAAGCTCGGGAGTCCATTTCGGTGCGGATGTGGCGGTCCTTCTTTAGGGGGCGCTACAGTCAGTGGTATCAGAGCCTAGGTTCCCAAAAGGAACCGAAGCTTTGTAATCGCGTCGTGTCTTGTCTCTTGTGTCTGCCCGTTTCGTGTCAATGAGACTTAGAGTTTCCAGTCACAGGTGCTTGAGAACTCCTTAGTATTGAAATTGTGATTGATCTTCTTTTAGAATGGCCAACCAACTGTTTGATCTCTTACAATTGTAGTACTGAGTTGGAATCGAATGCAGCTGGATGTGGAACTCGAGGTAGCGTCTGTCTTGTCTTGTCGTCTTGTCGTGTCCTGCTTGGGTCTTGTCGTGTCTAGGTCGTACGGCTATAGGATCGTGTTTGCTTGTTCTGTGATGGTTTCGTGCTTAAATTGATTTCATGCCATTTGAATCATATATGTATGCTCTGTTTGGATATTATATGCCCTATGTGATCATTCCATTAACCGAACATGCATCATTTTCCTGTTTGTTGTTCTCAGGTGCATAATGCCTCGCCGAAGACCCCCTACTGCTCCAACACCTCCGAACTCAATAGATGAAGAATGGGTATCGATTATTCGACAGATCGCCGTGCAAGTATGTCAAGGGATACAACAACAACAGCAGGACGTACCTGCCAGACAGACTGTGGGCCAAACCTTGGATAGGTTTCTCTTCTATCGTCCACCCTACTTCGAGGGCGAACCAGATGATTTTAAGGCCGAGGCCTGGATATCCGACATGGAGCAGATCTTTCGAGTACTACAGTGTGGTAACCCCGAGAGGGTCGAGGATGCTACCTTCCTTATGAGAGGACCCGCTCGAGATTGGTGGCAATTCACAGAACGGAGATGGATCGCCGAGAGAGTTCCCCTCACTTGGTCACGATTTGTAACTGACTTCCGAATGAAGTACGTGCCAGAAGTAGTACGCCACAGCCGAGAGAGAGAATTTATGTATCTCAACCAAGGAGCATCTACCGTAGCCCAGTATGAAGCACAGTTCAACCGTCTCATCACTTATGCTCCTCACTATGCCGCGGACGAACGAAAGAGAGCACGAAAGTTTATCGAGGGACTTCAGCCGGAGATCCGAAGAGCATTGATGCCACTTGACATCCGTCTTTACCCCGATGCAGTTACTCGAGCTATGAGAGTGGAGTCCGAACTCCAGATAATGAACCAGAGTGCCCCTGCTATGATAGGATCCTCTTCCAACGAGACAGCAAGGAGAGAGCCAGCCGGACCGAGTACCTTTCGGACGAAGAGACCACACTACGAGGTGCCGGAACCTACAGAACCTGAAGTGAACGAGGACCCCATTCCCTGTGAGTATTGTGGGAAGACGAATCACAAGACGGCAAAGTGTAGGAAACAATTGGGACGTTGCTTTTCTTGTGGAAGCACCAAGCACCACATTCGGGACTGTCCCAACAGAGAGAACCCTGGGGGAAGAAGAAGTGGTTACCGATCTCGACATGCTCGTACAGGTATATTGCATTATCATAGCATTCATTCATAGTCATCTGCTTTGAATGGTAATTGCTTCAAATATATGTTAAGTGCTTTATATGACCTATGTGTTTTAACTGCTTTCAAAATTCACACTTGCACTGATTGATTGATTAGTTGCTAAGATTATGTGACCTCTGTGTGGATAGCGTAGAATTCGATAAATTCGTTATACGCTATTAGAGAGTGCTAAGGACAAGGAGTTCTTGGCCGACTAGGATCGATTCTGTTGCGAGTACGTTATGCGGTTCTGGATAGCACCGACGTTGACAAATTGAGTCTGAAGGAGTATACTTCTGAAGATATGTCTGAAGATGAATCAACTAGTGAAGAGGATAATGAATTATCTGACGATGATGATTATATGGGAGACGAGCCGACATCGGCTTCTGATGATGATGACTCTGATATTTCGTATGAAGTCGAGCAAAGAAATGATGAAAATGATGGTTTAATGGAAGGCGGAGAGGAGAAATCATCCAATACCATTGAAGGTGAGAAAACACTTTGTAGAAAGAATAAGAAAGAGTGTGATCTTGAAGAAACAGATTGTGAGAAGGACGAGGGGTACAATGGGAGAAATGATGATGACGTTACTTCCTGTAAAAGGAGCTCTAATCAAGAAATAGGAGGAGGATGTGACAATTGTCATTGAGGATACGAAGAGTACAAGAATCAGTCGGAAGAACGAAATAGATAATGATAGTGATAAGGACCTTACATTGGGATTTTCTGATTCTTCGTCGTTAGCTTTGTTTAAGGTTTTGTAATGCCGTCTTTCACATGACTTTGAATTTTATTTGGAATGTTAATTGCATTTAAATATTTTTGTTATGTCTGATGTTTTATAATGTATTTTAATTGCTCCTAAATGTTCGTTTTTAATTCGCGTTATTAGAACTCTTAGATTATGCTCCTCTTAACTAACACCGAAGTCCGGCGGAGAATCTGAGGACAGATTCTTTTGAAGAGGGGAGTATTGTAACGACCCGAATATTTTAATTATATTATTAATTATTACGCGAATTCTTTCTTACCTAATTTCTCAATCTATCCAATTGGATTAATTAATCTTATGGAAAGATTGATTTAACCTATCTTTTAAATGCCCTCAATTACTTAAATTACCTAAATGCCCTTAAAAGCTTAAATGACTATTTTACCCCCCGAGATATTTTCCTAAAGATCTATCTATCTCTCTCATTCTCTCATTAAACAAGAAGGAGAAAAGAAGAAAGGAAGGAGAAAGAAAAGAAGAAAGAAAGGAGAAAAGAGAGAAAATCTTCCCGACGCCCTACCGAGCCCGTTTCTCGCCCGATCGACAAGCCGTGAAAACCCGAACGATCCTCACTACATTCTCTACTGGTAATCCTTTTTACCCGTTTCATTTCGTTCCTTCCTCGTTGCGATTTTATTGAGTTTTATATAGAATTTTATTATATTAGGATTTTCGTGTTTAGGAAGAATTACTTGACCATTTTACGTGATTCTTGTGCCTATGTGTAGCTTATATGATATATATGATTATATGTGAAAATTAGGATGTTTTATGGGGTAAATTAGGAGATGTATGAATTTGAATATTGATTTCGCATGTGAGGTTTCGCGATCTGCTGAGTCTGTTGCTCAGAAGATCCACACGGGCGAATGCACGGTCTTGATCAAGACCGTGCAGGAGCTCGTGCGCAGCACTTTTCAACCTGCACGGGCCTGAGCCCGTGCACGGGCCCGTGCGCAGGCCCGTTTGCACTTGCACGGTCTTGGCACCGTGCTCAAGACCGTGCGGGAGGCCGTGCACCCCTTTTTGTGCTTGCACCGGCTTCCCAAGCCCGTGCGTAAGCCCGTGCGTTGGCCGGTGCAACATACTTAGTGCATTTTCCAGCCTTTTCCTTTCTCGCACTTCAGAAATTGGCCAACCCCACTCAATTAAATGTTGACTTTTCTCATACGACCTCCGAATATCAATCCGATTTCACCTGTAGCTTCCTTGAGCCTCGGGATTTGATATTCTTCATAATTTGCAATTTACCCAACCCCCCTATTTGACCATCAATTGATACCTTTCTCGTTTAGGGATTTTTCCCATCTTTTCCGTTTCTTGTCCGTTTGACCCCGTTTTCGCCAGAGAGTTCCGTTATATTATTTTAAACATGTCTACGTGCCCTAACTGCGTTTTAGCATGCTTTCCATATTTATTATTAATGTTCTTCCATTATTACAATTGCTTTAAATATTCCTTTAAATGTTAATTCATATGTTATATATCCTTATATGCTTAATTGCCTTTCCATATTGTATCTGTAGCATGAGTGAAGTTATATTTGAATTGCCGTGCGTCGTCTTTTGTTCGTGTCTTGTTTTTAGTATTGTTGGTCTCGTTTTCATCCTCTAGGCCCTGTGTATTACAAGTGGGACCAACGAGGGAGAAACCTGACTACCGCTTGCTTTCATACTGTCGTGTCGAGCTAGGTCAAGGTTTAAACTTATTTTAACTGGGGCAAGGACATAGACTATTATAGGTTTGCAAAATAAATGATTACCCCGCTTTTCTTATTACTTGTTGTACTGCCTTTACTATTCCTTATGTGCTTACTCAAACCTTTTAATAGCAAACCGAAAATGATTTGAAATGCTTTCAACTAGAGACAAGGAAAACCCCTTTTGTTTTAAATGCGAACTTTGGTCTCTCGACCTTGCAACTATAACCTTGTCTCAAATGGCCCCTTTGGCCTCCCAAACCCCGATTTCCTACTTTCGAATGGCCCTTTTGGCCACCCAAATTATCATTGATTTCAAAAGCGAGCCATAGTCTGTTTAATGACTTGGGCCCGGAGTATACAGGAGGTGAGCCTGGGGACGAGCGTCTAGGGCAAATCCCGATGTGTACTTCTAGCGTGTTGACTTGGGCCAGCCAGGAGGTTGGTTAGCCTGAGTTGATGCGAACAGTGGTGCTAATCGCGTCTCCTTAAACCTTGTACGGTGGTGCTAATCGCGTCTCCTTAAATCTTGATGGTGGTGCTAACAGCGTCTCCTTAAATCCTGTATAGCATCGTTGGTGGTGGAGTACTTGACTATATGCTTGCATGATTTTCAATTGGGAGTTATAAGGAGAGGGCCCGTTCTCACCGGGACACATTATTGCATGATTTATTGCATTTATTGCTTGTCTAATTGTTTTACGGCTTTCGTCACAAGTCGAAGCACATTCCGGTTCTCTTCATTCATCATATGTATTTCCCTATATATATATATATATAAAACCCGGAAGCGTGACTCGTACTTACTAGCCTAAGCCTCCTTTATTATTCAATTAATTAGTTGAATTACGAGCCGTATTTATTTATCGATTTCCAACTTATTTATTTCGAACTTGTAACGGTCTCGTGACTCAACTAATATCCTCTCACTTTATCGGCTTGATATTATGTGCAAATGTTTTAAAGGATCCGGTCCGTCAACCTTTTGTGTTTCCAAATAAGCCGAACCCGAGTGTTGCTTTGTGTCATTTTACAACTTATATTTCGTATTCTTATTCTTTCTCAAAACGGGCAACACTCACCACTTTTGGTTTTAAAAAGATAAATGACGAACTGTGATCAAAACCCCTTTACTGAGTATCCTTTATACTCACCCCTGCTATTTTGGTTCTTGCTTCAGGTAGACAGGTGGCGACGTCACCTATCTCGTCAGTCGGCTTCAGCAGGTCTAGATAGGCTCAGTCTTTCTGGTTTGTCTTGGCAGTGGTCCCAACAACCGTCGAGTCTCGTTTATTGTATTTATTTACTTTACGTACTTATGTGCCCCTGATGTGGGATAGTTGACGATATCTAGGATTGCATAGGGTAGACTAGTTGAGCCATGGATGGCACTATGTGTTTATGAATATTCTGTATCTTGATTATAAATGTTTAATTGTTATTATGTTAGCCTTGTAGGCTTCTATGAAATTTGATTATTTACATTAATCGCTTCCGCATTTCTCTGTTTTAATGTGGTTGTTGTTGGGCTGTCGTTGCTGTTGCCGGTAGTGCTTGCTTGAGTGCCGTTCGCCGGAGTGGGTTTTTGAGTTGAGGGCCCTCGCTGAAGCTTCGAGAGTCCATTTTGGTGCGGATGTGGCGGTCCTTCTTCAGGGGGCGCTACATGAATTGATGAGATTTTGGTTCGATTAAACTTGGATTATGAGTGAATGTTAGATTGTAGCTTTTGAGCTTTTGGAAAATGTTGTTAAGTTGATAAGTTGTAATTCAATTGATTGACTTGAATGGGTTATGCATGTTTATTGTGGAATTTCAATCATACCATATGAGTAGTTTATTCTTAAATGTTTATATTTCATCAAATGTTATTTGTTATTCGTTTATTCCACGTTTTACATGCTAAATGACCAATTTGCCCCTACTTGTCCTTTTATGCTTAAATATTGTATTTTCGTCTCTAAGCATGTTGCATTTTCATAGCCGAGCGTGAGTGTCTATTTTCTCGTTCGTGTGAGTCATTCATCCTCCAGACCCCGTGTTTTCAGGTGGGATCTCTGAGGGAGAATCATATCTGTTGCTTGCTTGCTTTCTTTTCTCATTTGTTGAGCTACAGGGAAGGGTTTAAAACGCTTTCAACTGGGGCAAGATCATAGATATACATAGTTTTGCGAAATAAATTATTATCCCGCCTTTCTTCTTGCTTGTTGTTCCTGCCTTTATTATTTCCTTATGTGCTTAGTCAACCCTTTTAATAACAAAACCTATATGTATAATATTTTACAAACATTTTCAACTAGAGGCAAGGAAAACAATTTGTTTTTAAATGCGAACTTTGGTCTCTCGACCTCACAAATATAACCTTGTCTCGAATGGTCCCTTTGGCCTCCCACACCCTGATTCCCTACTTTTGAATGGCCCTTTTGGCCACCTAAATTGATATTGATTTTAAAGCGAACCATGGACTGGATCATGACTTTGGGGCCCAGGAGTTATACAGGAGTTGAGCCTGGAGACAAGTGTCTAGGGCAAATCCCGATGTGTACTCTAGGTGTTAACTTAGGCTGGTCGGGAGGTTTGGCTAATCTAAGTTAATTCGACGGTAGTGCCTTGAGCGTTTCCTTAAATTGTGTACGGTAGCATTGTGGGGCACCACTCGTTTCCTTAAATTGTGATTGGATCGTGACTTTTGGTGGTGGAGTACTTGACTACATGCTTGCATGTTTTTCATGATTGGAAGTTATAAGGAGAGGGCCCGTTCTCGCCGGGACACATTATTGCATGACTTATTGCATCACTTGTTTGTCTAAATGATTTACGGCTTTCGTTACAAGTCGAAGCGCATTCCGGTTTTCTTCATTTAGCATATGTATTTCCCTATATATATATAAAACCCGGAAGCGTGGCTCGAACTTGCCAACTTATGCCTTCTTTATTATTCAAACTATTTAGTTGAATTACGAGCCGTTTTTACTTATCATTTCCAACTTATTTATGCCATGTCTTTCGAACTTGTAACGGCCTCGAGACTCAACTAATATCATTTCAAAATGATCGGCTTTACCTTATGTGCAAACATTTTCAAAGGATCCTGTTCGTCAACCTTTTGTGTTTTCAAATAAAGACGAACTCAAATGTTGCTTTGTGTTATAGTTTTACAGCTTATATTATTGTTTGTATCTTTATCAAAACGAGCAACATTCACGCCTTTTGATTTTAAAAGATAAAAGACGAACTGTGATCAATACCTATATTGTATAAACCCCCCTTACTGAGTATCCTTTATACTCACCCCTTCTACTTTGGTTCTTGCTTCAGGTAGACAGGTGGCGGTGTTACCTATCTTGTCAGTCGGCAGCAGCAGGTCTAGGTTGGCTCACATATTATTGTCTTGTCAGTGTCCCAACAACAGTCGAGTCTTTACTTTCTGAATTGATTCGAATTACTATATTTAATATTATGATTACTTTATGTACCAATGTGCCCCTGAAGTGGGATAGTTGATGATATCTAGGATTGTTCAGGATATGTAGTTGAGCCATGCTGGCACTATGTGTTATGGTTATCTGTGAACTGTTGTTATGAATTACGTTGCCATGGATGGCATCTATGTACTGAATTGTTGTTTATGAATTCACTTCCGCATTTCTCTGGTTGTTGCTGTTGTTGTTGGGGCATCGTGTTGTTGCCGGAGTGTTGATCGAGTGCTTGTCATTCGCCGGGATAAATTTTTGAATGGGGTACATTTACCTTGTTTAGGAGTTCATCTTAGTGCGGATGTGTCCTTTCTCCTTCTACGGAAAGGGGTGCTACATAGTGCATTTCTAATGCTTTTGCATGGCGCATATGAATATGCTACTCTATTGCAATTTAATGGATTTCGTGATCAGCATATGTAACCTAGCTCCTTAGGTATTTATGTTGTCACTTTCATGTATTTATGTCTTTTAACTTTTATATATATCATTTCTAATGATATTCAAAGTTTGTCTGACTAAAGACGAGTGTCCTTAATTCCTTCTCTAAGTTAAACTTAGGATTTAGGTAATAATCAGAATTTTGATACAAAGTTATTAAGAATAACTTTGATGGAAATTGATATTGTAGATAATATGTAGCACCCCTCTCCGTAGAGGACGAAGAACGCCACATCCACACCAAAATGAATTCTCGAGCATGACAGGGTGCCCTACTAGAAAACTCATTTCCGCGAATAGCAAGACACTCAATTAAAAATCCAGCAACAACAATACGACTCCCCAACAACAACAGCAACAATCAGATAAATGCGGAGCGAATTCAAAAATAACAGTTCTGTAGCGCCCCTTTCTGTAGGAGGAGAAAGAACACCACATCCGCACCAAGACGAACTCCTAAACAAGGTAAATGTACCACATTCAAAAATTCATCTTGGCGAACGGCAAGACACTTAATCAAACTCCGGCAACAACAACACGATGCCCCAACAACAATAGCAACAATCAAATAAATGCAGAAGCGAATTTAGAATAACAAATCAATTCGTAAAAGCCATCCGTGGCAACGGTAATCATAACAACAGTTCTAAAATAAATATCCATTCAATGCCGTCCATGGCTCAACTAACTATCCCACATCAGGGGCACGTAAGTACAGAAAGTAAATTATAATATTAAATACAATAAATCAAATCAATTCAGAAAGTAAGGACTCGACTGTTGTTGGGACACTGACAAGACAATAGACAAGAGCCGACCTAGACCTACTGCTGCTGACTGACAAGATAGGTGACACCGTGACCTGTCTACCTGAAGCAAGAACTAAAATAGAAGGGGTGAGTATAAAGGATACTCAGCAGGGGGGTTAATACAATATAGGTATTGATCACAGTTCGTCGTTTATCGTTTAAAACCAAAGAGGGGTGAATGTTGCTCGTTTTGATAAAGATACAAACAATAATATAAGTTATAAAACTATACCACAAAGCAACATTCGAGTTCGGCTTTATTTGAAAACATAAAAGGTTGACGAACCGGATCCTTTGAAAACATTTGCACATAAGGTCAAGCCGATCAATTGAAAGAATATTAGTTGAGTCACGAGGCCGTTACAAGTTCGAAAGGCATGATATAAATAAGTTGGTAATGATAAGTAAATACGGCTCGTAATTCAACTAAGTAGTTTGAACAATAAAGAAGGCATAAGTTGGCAAGTTCGAGCCACGCTTCCAGGTTTTACATATATATAGGGAAAATACATATGCTAAATGAAGAAAACTGGAATGTGCTTCGACTTGTAACGAAAGCCGTAAATCAATTAGACAAGCAAGTAATGCAATAAGTCATGCAATGATGTGTCCCGGCGAGAACGGGCCCTCTCGTTATAACTCCCAATGATGAAAATCATGCAAGCACGTAATCAAGTACTCCACCACCAGAAGTCATGATCCAGTCAGAATTTAATGAGACATGATTAGCACCACCGTACAGTGAATTAAGGAGACGCGATTAGCACCACCGTTCGCATCAACTTAGGCTAGTCAACCTCCTAACCGGCCTAAGTCAACGCGCATAGACGTATACATCAGGATTTGCCCTAGACACTCGTCTCCAGGCTCACCTCCTGTACACTTCGGGCCCAATGTCATGATTCAGATTAGGGCTTGCATTTGAGAATCAATAACAGTTTGGGTGGCCAAAGGGGCCGTTCGAAAAGATGATGCAAGCAGTTAAGTATGAATGGCCAAAGGGGCTGTTGAGACAAGTTGATGTAACGATCTAAGAAATATTCATAAACATCGTACGCTTCGGGAGCATGCTAACGGATGTCCCTAACGACATTACTTATAAGTGCTTTAGAGATCAAATAGTTACTTTTAAAACAAATAAGTTACTTGTCTCTAGTTGAAAGCATTTCAAATCATTTTGGGTTTTGCGATCAAAACGTCGACTAATCATATAAGGAAATAATAAAGATAGTACAGCCAACAATAAGAAAAGGCGGGATGTTAATTTATTTTACAAACCTAAGTAACTATGTCCTTGCCCCAGTTGAAAGAAGTTTAAACCCTTACCTGGCTCGACAGAACAACAGAAGGAAAGCAAGCAGCAATTACAATTCGGCTTCAAAGATGCCACCTAAAAAACACGGGGTCCAGAGGATGAATGACTGACACGACAAGAAAACAGACACTGACGGTCGGCTATCAAAATATGAACGTGCTTAAAAATAATCATTCAATATTTAAACACAAAAGAGCAAGTAGGGGTAAATTGGTCATTTAACATGTAAAATGAGGAATAAATGAATAACAATTAACATTTGATTAATAATAACATTTAAGCATAAATTGAAGCGCCCCGAAAATCTGAGTTATTATCCGACGATACTCCCGTGGAGTAGGCACCGGTCTTGCTTTTATCTTCTTTTTGATTACCCATCAGGTGAGGCTTCTTGTTTTTGACTTGGATACTTATATGTATATATATAATTAAGCCTCTCCCCATATAAGCCTTGATTTACGTTTTGTTTTCTTACCGTCTCTATATATACTTAGTAAATATTTGTTCCTATTAAGTTTATTCGATTTATAGAAAATGTTTTGATATGAAAAAGTACTACGTATACTCCTTTTAAACGTTTGCGAAAGAGACATGTAAAACCTCTTTGTGTTTCCTAAGGCGAACTTTGGCCTTCGGCCTCGCATATGCATGTCTCGAACGGTCTTTCGACCAACCTGAAATGATTTGAAAAGCGAGTTATGAACTGTATGTATGTATGTTTAGGCCCGGAGTAAGGATGACAGGACAAAACCGGTAGACGTCGGGTCTACGACGTAAATCCTCTTGTTCCCTCCACCTTTGAGAGCTCGGGGTGAGGCCGAAGTGGCAGCCCTTTGAGTACCTGAGATTATACTATATGTTATGAGTAGTTCGGATTTAGCAGTTCATCTACATTGGAGGAATAAGGGTGGTTTCCGGTTTTTATGTTTCGAAATTGGAGTTAAGGGCTCGTCTCGCCGAGTCATATGAAATGTTATGTTATGTTTTATGCTAAATCACCAACCGTTTACGAAAACCTTTCTTTTATGTTGATTTCTTTTAAGTTTGAAAATGGTTATTTACTTCCGTTTTATAATATACATTATTATTCCCTCCTCACTTAGTCATTTGACTAACCCCCTCTGTTTCACCCTTGGTGTTGGTTTCAGGATACTAGGCGGGATTGTACGTCGTCGTTGTCGTCGTCGCGTCTATTGAGTTGCATTTATTTTTGGCATATGTAAACTCTTGTCCCGTTTGGAAATTTTATTATGTTGTACGTATTAGGATTTTAGGTATTTATTATCGGGATTATTTTACTGAACCCGTTACTCTAGAATTCGGGATATTGTATCGAACCTGTGTATTTAATTATAGTGGTTAGTATTTGAATTTCGCTGGCCTCGGTGGGCTTTAATATTTATGCAATAGTTTATTGTTTTGCTTGTTTATCGCTTCCGCACCTTTGTCGTCTATTTTTTTTTTCAAATCCCCGCCTAGTGATTGGGCAAATGTGTGCCGTTCGCCGGGTTTTAATTTGGGGCAGAATTCAATTTCGGTTCCGGGTTGAGACTCGGTGCGGGGCGTGCGTTACCCGTTTGGGGCGCCCGCTACATAAACTAATCAGGGGTTAAGCTTGTAATTAAACATCAAACATGTATATTTCATTTAAATCAATAATAGTTAAAGCACAACTTATAGCTTTTCCCAAAAGCTCAAAAGCTAACAAGTTAAGACCAAAGCCTATTTCTAGCCTAATCGAACCGAAACCCATCCGATCGACTGCACAATCATACAACAACCATATTCAATAATTTATACAATTAAATCAAGCTGGGATACAAGTTATTCATGCTCGAAAGCTAGAAGCGATAAGCTATAATTCAAAAAGCTACAATTCACCACAATTATACGGAAAATGCAATAAAAGACAAACGACAAGTCAGATTCGAGTAATACCAGCTCTGTTAGCACCGTTGCATCGAGGGGCACGATCTGTCTGAAGATACCGTCATCGGATTCCCGCCGAAACAGTGCCAAAATGCCAGAAAACCGCCTGCCACCGTCGGACCGCCGCCGGACCACCTCCGATGGTTGAACCCTTATACCGAAATATTCCTCTTGTCAAGCCCATCACTTCCCTCAAAACCATTTCTCAATGGGATCATCCATCGGAATTTAATTTCACTTTGAAGCTCCAAAACCCTAAAATCCAAAAAATCGAAATTAACGGAAATCAGCTCAATGAAATACAAAATTGACTTCGAAATCGGCTTACCCATGTCGAGAAAGTTGAGATCCATATAAAGCCATCTGAAAATGGTGGCCGGAGGTAGCTCCGGCGCTACCTCGGCCGCGCGCCGCCCACACGCCGCCCGTGCGCCGTCGTCCCGTTAAGTTAGGGCCGGAGACCACCGCCATTCTCTTCGTCTCTTCAAGTCCATTCCAGCCATGGTGGTGCGCCGTCGAGACGCTGCCTGGAGCCACCGGAAAACCTCCATCTCCGCCATGCCATCTCTTCCCCGTTCCGCCGCCGTCCGACCAAATCAGGTCGCGGACCACCGCCAAAAGTTTCCCTCGTCGAGAGCTTCCATTTCTGACCAAGCCCAGGCCATGCCATCGCCGGAAATGCCTGAACGACCTCCATTACCACCACCACCTTTGCGCCGCCGTAGCACCACCACCGGTGCTCCAATCGCCGGGAAAGTGGTATGGTTGAGTTTATCTCGTCGAGACGGTCGATTCGACATATCATACGCGCGATTCCTAGAAGAAATGAGAAAATTACATTTTTGGGAGGGGGAGAAAATCGCGTCGCTGCTGCTGCTGCGTGTGTGTGTTCTTCATTTTTCATTTTCGCCCCAAATCTCTCAATAATTGCATAATATGCCATGTCCTCAAAAAATGTGCAAATTGTGTAATGTGTCGGAATTAGGCGTACTTAGTGTCAAAATGACCGAAATTAAATGCTTAATAAGAATTGAGGTTCGATTTCTTAAAATTCATGAGTTTACAAAAAGTCAATTCCAGGTTGGGCTAAAGTGTAAATAATTTTGGGCTAAAAATGCAATTTCTTGAAAATATGATTTAATGAATAATATTGTGGATTTTATGAAAATATTTGGAACCTAGACAAAATATGCATTATTAAAACATTGAACCCCAGTCCAATGTACACCGTTAACTTACTAAATTCGATTAAACGAGCTATAAATATAAATTTATCGAATTAACCCTAGTTAATGACAAAATGATGCAAATTAAATTCTAATTAATGCTTTGGGTTTTAAATACCAAATCGATGATTTATAAAATATTTAACTGCAAGAGTTGGAAAACGTGCAAGTGTGAAAGACGTTGGGACCGTAAACGGTCCGAATTCTGATAAATGCGCTAATCTTGAACTTGGAGATTGCGGGTCATTACAGTTCAATTCATAAAAGCCATCCATGGCAACGGTAATTATAAAACGAATCTAAAATAATTATCCAATCAATGCCGTCCATGGCTCAACTAAACTATCCCACATTAGGGGCACATAAGTAAGGAAAGTAAATCATAATGCTAAATACAGTAATTCAAATCAATTCAGAAAGTAAAGACTCGACTGTTGTTGGGGGACACTGACAAGATAGTAATACATGAGCCAACCTAGATCTACTGCCGCCGACTGACAAGATAGGTGACACCGCCACCTGTCTACCTGAAGCAAGAACCAAAGTAGAAGGGGTGAGTATAAACATACTCAGTAAGGGTTTTATACAATATAGGTATTGATCGCAGTCCGTCGTTTATCTTTTAAAACCAAAAGTAGTGAATGCTCCTCGTTTTGATAAAGATATAAATCATAATATAAGTTATAAAACTGTAATACAACGCAACACTCGGGTTCGGCTTACTTTGAAAACACAAAAAGGTTGACGAACCGGATCTTTTGAAAACATTTGCACATAATGTCAAGCCGATAGTTCAATGAGGGCTTAGTCGATTCACAATCCGTCGAGTAGATGAAAGTGATAGTTATCAATAATACATGAATAAGAAATAAAAGATGGGATGTTGCCTCGACTAAGTAACGAAAGTAGTAAATCAGTTAGACAAGTAAATAATGCAATAAGTCATGTAATAATGTATCCCGGCGAGAACGAGCCCTCTCATTATAACTCCCAATCATGACAATCATGAAATCAATTACTCCACCACCAAAAAGTCAATTCAAAACACAATTTAAGGAAACAATTGGTGCCCCACAACACTATCGTACACAATTTAAGGAAACGCTCAGGGCGCTACCGTCGCATTAACTTAGACTAGCTAAACCTCCCGACCAGCCTAATATAACACCTAGAGTACACATCATGATTTGCTCTAGACGCTCGTCTCCAGGCTCATCTCCTGTATAACTCCTGGGCCCAAAGTCATGATCTAGTCCATGGCTCGCTTAGAAATCAAGAACAGTTTGGGTGGCCAAAAGGGCCGTTCGAAAATTGGTGCAGTACATCGACAATATTCATCAATTTACAATCATGCTACAAGCTAAGGTACAAGCAAATCCAACTTAATTGATTCAAAAAGCTAAAAGCTAGTGCGAAAGTTGACATATATACATAATCATACAAAAACAGCCATAAAAGACAAACGGTAAATCGGATTGAGATAATACCAGTGCCGTTAGAACCGTTGCGTTGGGACGAAGAATCTGTCCGAAGACACCATCACCGGATTCCTGCCACAATAGTGTCAAAATCATCGGAAATAGTTTGCCACCATCGGACCGCCGCCGGACCGCCTCCAACGTGGTCGGACCCTTATACTCAAACGTTCCTCTCGTCGAGCCCGTCACTTCCCTGAAAACCGTTTCTCGATCCGGTAACTCACTGGAGTTTAATTTCAGTTTGAACCTCCAATGAACCCTAAATCCAAGAATCAAAATTACTCAAAGTCGGGCTATCGAAGTTGGAAGCGGAGTTCGAAGAAAGCTTACCCATGTCGAGAAGATTGGAAAGCACCTAAAGATCGACGAAAATGGTGGCCGGAGGACGTCGGACCACCTGTAGTGGGCGCCCCAAACGGGTAACGCACGCCCCGCACCGAGTCTCAACCCGGAACCGAAATAGAATTCTGCCCCAAATCAAAACCCGGCGAACGGCACACATTTACTCAATCACTAGGCGGGGATTTCAAAACGGAATAAACGACAAAGGTGCGAAAGCGAAAACAAAATAAAACAATAAATCATTGCACAAATATTAAAGCCCACCGAGCCCAACGGAATTCTAATTACCATAAATAAATACACGGGTTCAATACAATATCCCGACAATTACAGATAACGGGTTCAGTATAATAATCCCGAATATAATTACATAATGGTGTAAATACCCTAAAACATAAGTCATAAATAAAAGCCAAACGGGAATAGAGTTTACATATGCAAAAATATAGATGCAACTCAAAAGACGCGACAACGACGACGACGATGACGTACAATCCCGCCTAGTATCCTAAAACCAACACCAGGGTGAAACAGAGGGGGTTAGTCAAACAACTAAGTGAGGAGGGAATAATAATGTATATTATAAAACGGAAGTAAATCACCATTTTTAAAACTTAAAAGAAATCAACATAAAAGAAAGGTTTTTGTAAACGGTTGGTGATTTAGCATAAAACATAAACATATCATTTCATATGACTCGGCGAGACGAGCTCTTAACTCCAATTTCCAAACATAAAAACGGGAAACCACCCTTATTCCTCCAATGTAGACGGACCGCTAAATCCGAACTACTCATAACATACGGTATAATCTCAGGTACTCAAAAGGCTGCCACTCCGGCCTCACCCCGAGCTCCCAAAGGTGGAGGGAACGAGAGGATTTACGTCGTAGACCCGACGTCTACCGGTTTCGTCCTGTCATCCTTACTCCGGGCCCAAACATACATACATACAGTTCATAACTCGCTTTTTAAACCATTTTCGGGTTGGCCAAAAATCCGTTCGAGACATGTCATATGCGAGGCCGAAGGCCAAAGTTCTTGTGACTTTCTTGTAACTTGTAATGAAAATACATGATTAGTCGTTTTATACTATTGGCCTATTTCATCATATTTCAATTGTATTTAATTGCATATTATTTATTATTGTGTATGGATGAAACCCCAAGATCACAGTAAGCTAAGGGACTTGGTTTCACCATTTGATGGGGGCCATGAAATAAGTACCCAATGGTGTGATCTAAAACACTCCAAGTCGAAGAGTTTAAAAGGCATAGGGGATGTCGAAATGAGTTTGTGAGATCAAATGGGTTTTGACTCACAAACCTTCTTTAATTGAAAGTGTTCAATTTAAAGATATAATTGTGACATTTGGAATGTGTTTCTACTGCTGTCCTGTTGGTGAACCTGAGGGATCACACAATGACTTTCAAGGGCAAATAAATTATCTAATCAATATGGATTGATGAACTGAATTAATTGGTTTAATTCAAAATTGAAGTTGTTAATTAATACTTTATTAACTTTGAAGAATTTAATTAAGAGTAATTAAAGGATTTAATTTGATTAAATCAAATTGAGAAAGAAAATATTAACTTAGGAATTAATATTCAACAGGGCTTGAATTCTATTTGGAATAGAATAAAGCCCATAAGTTGATTAAAAGATTAATCTAATTCTAATTAGGAGTAATTAGAAAATTGGGCTTTGAGAATTTAATCTAGTATTAAATTTAATGGCCCTTTTGAAAAGGCCCAAATCTTAGTCCAATAGGAAGGAGATGGCCGAAAATCCAAGTCCTTCATGGGCTTGGAATTTTTGGCCATATGGGTTTTATATAACCCCTTGGATTAATTCTTTTACGTAACAACAGAAACAATTGTGCAATCAGAACACAATCAGAAAAATCTATGTTTTCTGTTTTCTCTTCATCTCTCTCTCTCACGTCGTTTTCTCTCTCTCTCTCTCTCTTAGAGAATTGGCTTCTTCACTTCATAGATTAGGTCTTACTCTCTAAGGCTTAATCAAAAGAGATAATCAATCATTTTTCATTCCCTAGTAGGATTTAAGAGATACGAGTTTGCCCGCGAGAAGCCGTGGACTATGTTCAGAGGGTTTCGGTTGAAAATCGAAACCTAGGTAGATCTCGAAGCTTGTTGCTGGAGAGGATTATGTTTTAGAAAGCTTTCATTCCTTATCTACTACAAAAGGAGTGCGTAAAGGTATGCCCCATTTTGAATATGTAAACATTTCAAAGTTTTGTATTCATTAGATGAAGATTCACTGTAAAGCCCCGGGACAAAATTTTTGAAAAACCCTCGCTTCCGCTGCGCCCAGGAAACCGTGAATCCCAGCAGTGGTATCAGAGCCATGCTTTGATCACGTTTATATATTCGCCTCTACCTTTTATTTTGGATTAATTGGTCTAGATGCGATTTGTAGTTTATGTGCATATGTAACTTGTTGGGAGTTTTGGTAAATCGAAAATATATTTCGAATATGTTTTTTATCAAAATGAATCTGGAAATTTGAAGATTGATGTTTTGAAATATGTTGATATTTTTGAAAACATGGAGAAATGAATTTTGGTGTTGAGTTGTGTTGCAAAAAATTATGTTGCAGAAAATTGAGTCTGGCAACGTCTAGAAAACTGAGTCGGAAACCCTTCCTACTGATCTTGGATGACTTTGATATCTTCTGAGAAAACGTCCTAGACACGTTGGGCTTGATTTTAGCCTTTTGAATTAGTTCAAAACCTATAGTTCTCGATTTATTATGAATTTTTCAAAACTGGAGTCAAAAATCGTTTTTGAAACAGGGGCTGTTCTGCCAGGTTTTAGAAAACCAATCGGATAGGTATTCTAATGACCTTCAATGCATTTTCCTATTTCCGGAAGAATTAGAGTTAATACAATGAGGTTGAATTCAGAGTTTTTATTTGCATCAAAGTCTTTATTCTTCAATTTGTTCTATTTTTTTGAAGTTGGAAGTTGAAACCCTAATCTTGAAAAACTGCCTTAACTTGAAAATCCGTTTTCAGTTCAACGTTTTTCCGGCGATGTTTTAGAAATTGAATTTATGACCTATTATATATTTCTCAAATCACTTTGGTGTCTTCTTAGAAAATCTTTTAAATTTAATTTCGAACAACTTGACATTTGAATCAGTTCAAAAGATTTATTTTTCGATTTTATGTGATTTTTGGAAATCTGAAATCAAAAACCAAAATTTGTGTAATCTTGAAAATGCATTTTCGGCGACGGTTTATAAATCATATTAGGAGAGCACCCTAACATACTCATATGACTTCAGAGTCTTCTGAGAAATTATTTTATACAAGTTCTTCTTCAATCTTGGCTTTTGAATGGGGTCAAAAAGTTAAATTTTCGATTTTTTATGATTTTTTGAAAATTAAGTCAGAACAGGGATTTTGAGAAAATCTTGTTTCGTAAAATTTTGAAATATTTTCAATTCTACCCAACTTTAACTTGTTAATTGATGCACATAGACTAGACTTTTGGAACTCTTAAGAAAATTGGAATAAATTGGTTTTAATCAATTTAATTTAATTTTGGATTAATTTTAATAGTGATTAAGATTAATAGAGATTTAAGTAGTTTATTTAGAATAAACAACTTAAATATGCATATCACTAATTACTTGGTAAATTTAATTTTATGCATTACATTGGATGTATGTTGGTTATTATCATGGGCTTAATGTGCACTATGGATGGTTTTATTTTGATGAATGCAATTTTAACTGTGGTTTAAAATCGAGAGCCTGTGAGCCTCTTATTCCAATTTGTAATGCTTTATCTTTCCACCAATGTATTTTAATGATTTGTAATTTGAGAGAGTTAGAATCATAGTTGGTGAGAATTCTAATTAGATTAGGTGAAGGAGTTCAAGACAAAGACGAAGTGGGCTTGGAAGAAAAGAGACAATCAAGGCCCAAATGAAACGGGTTACTTAATTATAATAGAATAGGATTCTATTTGCTCCTTGCATGATTTAAATTATGTTATTATAGAATGGATAGAATCTTGGTCCATAAAATGGCTCTTATGGACCGAGCGTAGGGAAAAGCCCATGATAAGCCATTTATTACTGCTAGGCGTTTTATTATTATCTGATTGTGCATTTTACTGTTTTGCGTGATCATGCATTAAAAACACAAGATAATAATACTGATGAGGTCTTGGAAAGATTTTTGAAATCTTTATATTTTTCGAAAATATATACAACTCCATTAATTTTGAAATGTCAAAATTTTTCAATAAATATTAAGCCTTAATCGAAAATTATAAACAAGGAATTTAAATTTTCCAAGCATTCCGTTAATAGAAATTTCACTTCTAACCATGCATAGTGGAGATGGCCATTACAATTGGGTCTCTACTATGTGGGCATTAGAAAGTAGGTGATTTTCTGAGTATACAAGATACAATTTTTCGATGGTTGCTGCAGTCAGGATGGCCATTACAAGTGGGTCTCCGTTGTACCAATTCATTGAAATCTAATAATTAATGGGTCGGGCTTACTGCCAAAGTAACATCGATGTCGCACATAGTTGGGTCTATGTGAAGGAGGCAATGCAAAACATTATTAAGAGTTATATTTGATATAATTAATAAAGGAAATTTACCTTAAGACTTGGATTGAATGGGCATTACAAGTGGGTTCAATTGCAAGAAGCTTTGGATCTTAATACCCACTAAAGAAAACAATTATTGTTTTCTCTAACTTCGTTTCATGGAGTCTGTAACGTCCCGAAAATTCGTATTATGAACCGGGGACCCGGATCGATTTTTCATGCGCGATTCATTATTTATTTTATTAATTATTATATGATTTTTATAATAATTTCGTATATGAGTGAATTTTAATATTTAAATCACAAATTGTCAATGTGCATTTAAGTATATGAATTTTGACTGTAATTATGTGTTATTTGGACAATGTGAGTTTTCGAACTTAGCTTGCGAAATTACAAAAATGCCCTTTCATTTCTCGAATCAAGTAATTATTGACTAAGTCTCACATCTCTCCCTCTCACCTCATTCACGCAAACAACATCAAACGAGAAGAAAGAAAAGAAAGAAAAGGAGAAGGAAGAAGAAGGAGTTTCAAACGATCGTCCCAACTCCGTTTCTCGACGGATTTTCGAACCGCTTACGCCTACGAACTCCTCACGATCTCTTCTACGAGTAAGCCTTTCACATCCCTCTTGTTTAATGTCTCCTATGCCTCGTATTTCTCGATTTTGTTTATAGTTGAATGAATTAGGTTTTATATGATTTTGAGAGAATTTATGGATGGATTTTCGTGTTTATTGTTTCTATGTGTAGCTAATATGTTGTAGAACATTATATGTGATAATTAGGGAAGGATTTGCATGTTTAGATGATTTAATGTTGGATTTAGGATTGAATTTGCAAAGGTTTCGAGTTTCTGTGAATTTTCTGCTGTTATCGCACGCACACGGCCTATGCACACGGGGTGTTGCAAGCCCGTGTGCATGTGCACGGGCTCTCTACACGGCCTGTAGAGAGGTCGTGAGTGTCCCTTTGGTGTGCACACGGTCTTGGTGCACACGGCCTCAAGGCCGTGTGCATGAGCCCGTGTGGACCGGCATGAACAGCTCCCTGACCTCCTGTAAGTCAGGGGCTGTTTTGGCCTACGGGTCCCGCCGTGGCTCGTCTTTTCCGAATTATTTCTTCGCTCGTGTATTCGATATATATGATATAGATATGAATTGCATATTTTATGAATTTATAACATGTTCTAGTGTATGTATAGTGCGTTTTAAGTTTTCGTTAAATTTTCTAACTTTTGCATGTGAAGTCCGATTTTCCCGAAATTCGAATGCATACTTCTTTATGATAATTTAAGCATGTTCGTAAAGTTTCGTAGCATTTGGGCTTGAATTGCATTTTTAAATTATGAATTACTCCGTTTTCGTTTGATAATTGAACCTAAGTGTTTTATGTGATTGTATAACGTGCTTTTACGTGTTTCTATGCTTTCGTATGAGCCGTGCGTCGTCGTATGTCTTATGTGGTTATGTCGTTTGTCAGTTGCAGGTTCCACTCTCGTGGATTAGGTTGCTCGTTTCCGTTTTGGGCTTTCTTTTGGGTTGTCGCCAGGTGAGGTTTCTATTGTTATCCCGTATTATGTAGATATGTACTATTGAGCCTCACTAAATAAGCCTCGCATGTGTAATTTATGTTTTCATCCCGTATTACTATATTTAGTAAATACTTTATGCTTATTATCTTTATGAGGTTTAAGAACAACGGATTTGATATTAAATGAATAATATGTATATGATTTCGAAATGTTTTCAAAAAGAGACAAGCGAACTATGTTTTGATTTAAATGTAATTTTGGGTTTGGAAACCTTCTCGTTGAGTGAAGTCGTTAGGGCGGGTTTCTCCCCCAAGACGATGGAACATCCGGTTGCGTTTCCTACCGTTACATCGTTTGTCTCGAACGGCCCTTTTGGCCCTCCCCGACATGTCTTGATTCCTATTCTAATAGGAAAATGATAGTTATGAACATGCGAGATATGATATGTATGAAATGTTAGCTGGGCCCGGAGTATGGCGATCGGATGAAGCCGGATAGACAGCGGGTCTGCGGTGGAGTTCGGTAGCTTGCTCCATGTTTACCAGGGGCACGGGTGAGGCCGGAGTGGCAACCTTTGTGCTCCTGTGACGGTGACTTCGTGTCAAACTGAGGAATAGGCTAATATGCCTATAGAGCAGTTGGATTTAGCGGTCCTTCTGCTACATGGGAGGAATAAGGTTGGTATGGTTTTCAGGTATGTTATGTTATGATATGAGGAGTTGAGGGCTCGACTCCCCGAGCAATATGATATGTCCCGCTATGTTATGTTGTCCCTTTCTAGATTATCTTAAGTTCATGATTAGGTTATATGTAATTGTTATCGGGATTGATATATTGAACCCGTATTTGTATATCACCGGGATATTGTATCGAACCCGTTTATTATATTATATTATAGTAAGTGAATTCCGCTAGCCTTGGTGGGCTTTAACTATTTGTGCAAATGAGCTACTGCTTTGAATGTTGTTATATGGAATTTAATTTGGTTGTTGCTTCCGCTCCCGCATTGTTGTCGTCAGTTGTTTTTACAAAAGCCCCGCCTAGTGATTGAGTAAATCGGTTTGCCGTTCGCCGGGTTTCAATTTAGGGTCGGATTTCTATTTCGGCTTCGGATTGGGGCTCGGTGCGGGGCGTGCGTTACCCGTTTGGGGCGCCCGCTACAGAGTCAACAAAGTTTGAACTAATTAGTGAGAGACTAAATAATTGAAGACCATATCATTTCTTTACTGTTTTTATTGTTAAGTCACTCATACGTTTTTTGTTTTACTATTGCAGACTTTTCTGCTAGTCATAATGTATGATTATTCACAAGGAGTTGTCCTTTTAAATGAATTGTATAACATAAGAATGGCTGAGGGAAGGAGTGTTTCTGACCACTGCACAGAAGCTATTTTAATATGGGTAGGACTCATGAAAAATGGTATTTTCCCACGACTTGAGGTAGTATCTGATTTGATCATTTCATCATGCCTCCAAGCTATCAAGATTCGTAACCAAGTATAGAGTTGTTGAGAGGGGCATCACTCTTGATGAAACAACAGCTATGTTGGCAAAAGTTGAACGAAACTTGAGAGCTGGAAACAGGCTGGTCTCGGTTAGCATCTCACGTTTCCCCACTAAACATAGCAAGTACGTTGTTGTGTTTGAGAAGCTCTACCGCCATTGCAATGAGTATATGGTTACTCCACATGAAGGTATATTTCTTGTTGATATTAATCTCTCAATCAATTCTAATACTTGGGTATTAGATTCTGGATGTGGTGCTCACATCTGCAATTAATTGCAGGGCATGACTGATATCCGAGAAGTTGATGAAAGAGAGCATGTTCCGAGGCTTGGAAATGGAGCAAGAGTTGCAACAAAAGCTATAAGAACTGTTAGATTAATATTAAGAGATAGTTTTTTTTTAGTTTTGAATAATGTGTTATCCGTTCCAGAACTTGTTAAGAATATTATTTCTATTCCTGTTTTGGATAATGCGGGTTTTTCTTTTAAAATCTCAAATGGAATTTTTTTCAATATCGAAGAATCGTTCTTCATATCCTTTAGGATCCTTACAAAATGGATTATACTTAACTGAAAACAACATTGATCTCTTAAATATTCAACAAGGAAACAATAAATGGAAATCAAATGATAAAATTTCAGCTAAAGTTTGGCATGCTAGACTAGGTCATATCTCGAAATACAGGATCCAAAAGATGACAACTTAGGCCTATTCGATCAACATGATCTGTCTGAGTTGACATCTTGCGAATCATGTTTGAAAGGTAAGATGACCAAAGCCCCTTTTAAATGGAATGTAGAGCGAAGCCAAAACCTTTGGGATTTGATACATACTGACGTCTGCGGACCACTAAGTGTTAGTACAAGAAGCAGATGTACTTACTTCATTACATTTACTGATGATTTCAGTAGATATGGGTATGTGTACCTGATGAAGCATATGTCCGAAGCCTATGAAAAGTTCATAGAGTACAAGAATGAGGTTGAGAATCAACTCGAACACAAAATAAAAGCACTTCGATCTGATCGAGGAGGCGAATATTTGAGCGATGAGTTTCTTAGTCATTTGAGAGACAATGGAATTGTCTCACAGTGGACTCCGCCAGGAACGCCCCAGCACAATGGAGTGTCTGAGCGCAGGAATCGAACCTTATTGGATATGGTTTGATCCATGATGAGTTTCACTGATCTTCCTCCACGTTTCTGGGGCTATGCTCTGGAAGCAGCTGCTAGAATACTGAACATGGTTCCTTCCAAGTCAGTACTAAAAGTACCATATGAGATGTGGCACTCGAAACACCCCAACTATTCGTACCTTAAAGTATGGGGATGCAAATCTTATGTCAAGAAGCTAGTGGGAGACAAACTGGATTCAAGATCTAGTTTGTGAAAGTTTGTAGAGTATCCTAAGGAGACTTCAGGGTACTATTTCTATGATCCCTCTGAACAAAACGTGTTTATTTCAAGAAATGCATCTTTCTTAGAGAAGGAATTTCTTGTAGATAAGAAAGGGACATTAGTAGAACTTGAAGAGGTTTAGGATCAAACTACAAATGCTCCTGCAATGGAACAACCACCCTCAGCCGAACCCGCCATACAAAATACAGTTCCACGAAGATCCAAAAGGGTCACTAGACAGCCTGACCGATAATACGGTTTTGCAACAGAAATAGGAAATGATAGCAATCAAACTTCCTATGCTGAATCGTTCATCACGCAAACCGAGCAGTTGGATAATGATCCAAAGTGTTGTGAAGATGCTATATTTGATATAGATTCTACTAAATGGCTTAAAGCCATGGATTGAGAAATGGACTCCATGTACTCTAACAAGGTATGGACCTTGGCAGATCTTCCTAAGGGCGAAAAGCCTATAGGATGTAAATGGATCTACAGGCGTAAGCTTGGAGTAAATAGAGAAGTGACGACCTTCAAGGTAAGGTTAGTTGCTAAAGGGTATACTCAAAGACCAGGATTGGACTTTGATGAAACGTTCTAAGGTAAATTAAATCAAGTATTTAAGGCAGAATAGATGGTGGGCTGCTTCCAAAATAGGCCTAAGGTTTCGGGTTCGAAACCCAGCCCATACAATATTATATTGAAATATTGGTTTAAAAGTTTTTTTTTTATTTACCCACGGGTCGGGTCAAACCCGTGACCCATGGGCTGACCCATTTTTGAAAAACGGGTCGCATCTCCCCAATTCAGCAGCTAGGGTTTTCTAAACCCTAGCGCCACTCCGCTCTTTTGGCAGTTTCACATAACCCACGGTCACCATGGTGGTGGCCTGCGCAACGATGTGTCCTTGACCTGATGAAGCTCGTACAAGGCAAATTGGTGGTGCGACGATCGCTCCACCAAGGGGTGACAGTAAACGCCGCCCCTTCTCTTCGTCTTCTCCAGCCATCTGCGATAGAGGGAGAGAGACCGCCGTCTGGTTCGTCCTATCCGACAGGAAACCACCACGGGCTACGCGAACAGAGCGCGCCACCATTCTTCGTTGTCTCAGGGTGCTGCGAGAGCGCCACCTGTAACGACCCGAATATTTTAATTATATTATTAATTATTACGCGAATTCTTTCTTACCTAGTTTCTCGATCTATCCAATTGGATTAATTAATCTGATGGAAAAGATTGATTTAACCTATCTTTTAAATGCCCTCAATTACTTAAATTACATAAATGCCCTTAAAAGCCTAAATGACCATTTTACCCCCCGATATATTTTCCTAAAATATCTATCTCTCTCATTCTCTCATTAAACAAGAAGGAGAAAAGAAGAAAGGAAGGAGAAAGAAGGAGAAGGAAGGAGAGAATCTTCCCGATGCCCTACCGAGCTCGTTTCTCGCCCGATCGACGAGCCGTGAAAACCCGAACGATCTCACTACATTCTCTACCGGTAATCCTTTTACCCCATTTCAATTCGTTCCTTCCTCGTTGCGATTTTAGTGATTTTTATATTGAATTTTATTATATTAGGATTTTCGTGTTTAGGGAGAATTACTTGACCATTTTACGTGTTTCTTGTGCCTATGTGTAGCTTATATGATATATATGAATATATGTGAAAATTAGGATGTTTTATGGTGTAAATTAGGAGATGTATGAATTTATATATTGATTTTCGCGTGTGAGGCTTCGCGATTTGCTGAGTCTGCTGCTTAGTAGATCCACACGGGCGAACGCACGGTCTTGATCAAGACCGTGCAGGAGCTCGTGCGCAGCTCTTTTCAACCTGCACGGGCTTGAACCCGTGCACGAGCCCGTGCGCAGGCCCGTTTGCACTTGCACGGTCTTGGCACCGTGCTCAAGACCGTGCGGGAGGCCGTGCACCCCTTTTTGTGCTTGCACCGGCTTGCCAAGCCCGTGCGCAAGCCCGTGCGTTGGCCGGTGCAACTTACTTAGTGCATTTTCCAGCCTTTTCCTTTCTCACACTTAAATGTTGACTTTTCACATACGACCTTCGAATATCAATCCGATTTCACCTATAGCTTCCTTGAGCCTCGGGATTTGATATTCTTCATAATTTACAATTTATCCGAACCTATTTGACCATCAATTGACACCTTTCCCGTTTCTTATCCGTTTAATCCTGTATTCGCGAGAGAACGTCTTTATATTATTTTAAGCATGTCTATGTGCCCTAACAGCGTTTTAGCATGCTTTCTATATTTATTATTAATGTTCTTCCATTATTACAATTGCTTTAAGTATTCCTTTAAATGTTAATTCATCTGTTATATATCCTTATATGCTTAATTGCCTGGCTTTCCATATTGTATCTGTAGCCTGAGTGAAGTTATATTTGAATTGTCGTGCGTCGTCTATTGTTCGTGTTTTGCTTTTAGTATTGTCGGTCTTTTTTTCATCCTCTAGGCCCTGTGTATTACAGGTGGGACCAACGAGGGAGAAACCTGACTACCGATTGCTTTCATATTGTCGTGTCGAGCCAGGTAAGGGTTTTAAATTGCTTTCAACTAGAGTAAGAACATAGTTATTTAGGTTTGCGAAATAAACCACTTTCCCGCTTTATTATTACTTGTTGTATTGCCTTTACTATTTCTCTATCTGCTTAGTGAAACCGTTTTGATAGCAAACCAAAATGATTTGAAATGCTTTCAACTAGAAACAAGGAAAACCCTTTTCTTTTAAATGCAAACTTGTAATGCCCCCAAATTGAGAGCCACCCACACGGCCTCATGTCACAGCCATGTGGTGAGGCCGTGAGAGTGATGCTCACGGCCTTGCAACAGGTTGTGTGGACAGGCCGTGTGAGTTGATTTCCGTCCCACATCGGAAATTCAGATGTAATTCGAAGGGTTTATAAGTTAGAACACATGTACAATCAATATGGATTAATCCCTTTTGGCAAGTGCTTCCTAAAGCCAAACTTTAGGGTTGTGCACAGTGGATTCGAAGCTTATACCCACGCGTCCAATGGGCGCCGTCGTGAGGGTTGTTCTCCTCTCCGCGCCCGGGGGTTTCTGGGTTCTAGAGTAGCTACGAACCGCGTTCTCAAGCGTTGTCTGATGATGATTGAGGGTATTGAGTACCTCGGGGATTTGATCGTGCTGCCGATAAAGGATTATGGAGTTATTCTTGGGATGGATTGGTTATTTGAGCACCGAGCGAAGATCGACTGCTATGAGAAGAAAGTTGTGCTTGGTTACAGTGAAGTTAGAGGTTTCACAATGAGTGAAGGCCCGTATATCTCTATGATGGAAGCCAAGAAGCTTATCCAGAAGGGAGAAGCAACTGGTTTTCTAGCTTATCTTCTCAACCGCCCGAAATAGCAGGTGAAGATCGAGGATACCGATGTGATTAAAGAATTCATGGATGTGTTTCCCGAGAACTTGGAGTTTCTGCCCCCTAATAGGGACATTGAGTTCGTTATTGATCTAGTCCCGGGTGCCGAGCCGTACTCGAAGTCTCCGTACCGTATGGCTCCTGCCGAGTTGAAGGAATTGAAGAATCAGCTCGACGAACTCCTTTCGATTGGATATATCCGCCCGAGTACCTCGCCTTGGGGTGCTCCAGTCCTGTTCGTGAAGAAGAAGGACGGTACACTCCGTATGTGTATCGATTATCGCGAGTTGAACAGGATGACGGTGAAGAATAAGTATCCTTTGCCGCATATTGAGGAGTTGTTTGATTTACTCCAGGGATCGAGAGTTTATTCTAAGCTTGATCTCAGACAAGGGTATTACCAGCTTCGTATCCGAGCCGAGGATATTCTGAAGACAGCGTTCAACACCAGATACGGTCACTTTGAGTTCGTGGTCATGCCGTTTGGACTCACGAATGCTCCTGCTGCTTTTATGGATATGATGCATAGGATCTTTCGTCCGTACCTCGATAAGTTCGTTGTGATCTTTATCGATGACATTCTAGTGTTCTCGAAGTCAGAGGAAGAGCACGCAGAACACCTCAGGATTGTTCTTCAGGCTTTGAGAGAGCATCAGTTATCTGCTAAGTTTAGCAAATGCGAGTTCTGGATCGACAGAGTGACTTTTCTAGGTCATGTCATATCCGGAACGGGAGTCGAGGTAGATCCTTCGAAGATCGAGACTGTGTTGGATTGGGAGAAACCTAAGACTCCTACAGAGATTCGCAGTTTCTTGGGTCTAGCAGGATACTATAGACGTTTTGTCAAGGACTTTTCCAAGCTTGCTAGTCCGTTGATTGCGTTGACGAAGAAGGATGCCAAGTTTGAGTGGTCAGACAAATGTGAAGCAAGTTTCCAAGAGCTCAAGAAGAGATTAACTACAGCCCCAGTGTTAGCTATGCCTAATGGATTGGAGGGACTCGTTGTGTACACAGATGCGTCACACGAGGGATTGGGTTGTGTGTTGATGCAAAATGAGAGAGTTATAGTTTACGCCTCGAGGAAGCTAAAGCCAGCCGAAGAGAACTATCCCACGCATGATCTTGAGCTAGCAGCCGTTGTGTTTGCTTTGCTAAAGTGGCGTCATTATTTGTATGGCACTACGTTCGATATCTTCATTGATCATAAGAGTCTTCAGTATTTGTTCACTCAGAAGGATTTGAACAAAAGACAGCGTCGATGGATGGAATTGTTTGAGGATTATGATTGCAAAATTCAGTACCATCCTGGAAAGGCGAATGTGGTAGCCGATGCATTGAGTCGTAATGCGAGTGTAGCTCAGCTAGAGGCTAACTTTGAGCGAGTTTATATCACCTCGCAGGCTCACGTTCACAGTATATCGATTCAGTCAGAATTGGGTCGTAAGATTCGAGATGTTCAGGCTACTGATGAGTGGACTCAGAGGCAGATAGTTCATATTTCAGATGATCCAGAGTCCCAGTTTCGTGTTGATGATTCTGGCATTCTCCGCTTCGAGACTCGAGTTTGTGTTCCTGAGAGTCTTAAGAAGGAGATTCTTGCTGAGGCGCATAATACGCCTTATACAGTACATCCTGGTGGAAGTAAGATGTACCGGGATCTAAAAGAGTTGTTCTGGTGGAGAGGTATGAAGAGAGACGTAGCTGATTACGTCAAGAGATGTCAGACATGTCAGCAGGTCAAGGTAGAGCACCAGCGACCTGGAGGATTGCTACAGCCACTACCGATTCCTATGTGGAATTGGGAGCAGATTGCGATGGACTTTGTGTCCGGTTTACCGAATGTTATAGGTGGCTATGATAGTATTTGGGTGATAATTGACCGACTTTCCAAGACTGCTCACTTTCTGCCCGTCAAGAAGTCATTCAAGGTGGAGAAATTGGCAGAGATTTATCACCGAGAGATTGTCAGGCTTCATGGAGTTCCCGTGAGCATTGTGTCTGATAGAGATGCTAGATTCACTTCTCAATTATGGCAACATCTTCAGGAGAAAATGGGAACGAAGCTGACATTCAGCACAGCAGCACATCCGCAGACCGATGGCCAATCTGAGAGGACGATTCGATATCTCAGTGATATGCTTCGTGCGTGTGCCTTAGACTTTCGCACCAATTGGCACGACCAGTTACCGTTGATTGAGTTCGTCTACAACAACAGTTATCAGTCTACGATCAAGACGGCACCTTATGAAGCTCTGTATGGAAGGAAGTGTAGATCCCCGTTGTTTTGGGATCTTGAGGATTGGCGTTGGACAAAGGATAACAAAGGAAGAGGAGATTCTCCGCAGTCTCTTCAGAGAGCGATTGACCGAATTCAGATCATCCGTCAAAGGATGAAAGCAGCCCAGGATCGCCAGAAAAGTTATGCCGATACACGCCGCCGACCTTTGGAGTTCGAGGTTGGTGACCGAGTGTTTCTTAAAGCTTCACCTCGAAAGGGATTCACTCGTATTGGCAAAGGTGGTAAGTTAGGTCCGAGATTCTTAGGACCTTTTGAGATTCTGGAGAAGATTGGAGAAGCTGCTTACAGATTAGACTTGCCACCGAGTCTGACAGGAATCCACAACGTTTTCCACGTTTCACAGCTCCGGAAGTATCACCCGAGTGATTCACACGTTCTTCCTATCGAAGATGTTGAGATAGAGCTGGACTTGACCTTCGTTTCACAGTCGGTGAAAATTTTAGACAAGAAGACTCAAGCACTGCGTAACAGAGAGATTCCCATGGTCAAAGTGCTTTGGAGGAGTCAGTCGGTTAAAGAAGCTACGTGGGAAACCGAAGAGAAGATGCGCAAGTTTCACCCCGCGTTATTTGTAGCAGACGAGAAGAATCTGGGGACAGATTCTCATAAGGAGGGGTGATTGTAACGCCCCGAAAATCCGAATTATTATCCGGTACGTCCGAATTGTTATTTTGCACGATTTAATTATTTTAGTTGATAGTTAGTATGTGAATTTTTAACAATTTCATAAATGAGTGAATTTTGGTTTTAAACCATTTCGTGTCAACGTGTGTTCGAATGTACGAGTTTTGACTGTAATATTATTTAATTCCGACAACCTGCTATTTTTAGTAAGTTCGGAGTAATTACGGTTTTGCCCCTCGTTTCTTAGTCAAGTCAAAGTTTGACTTGACCAACTCTCTCTCTCCCTAAAACCTCACTTCACGTTACAAAAGAAAAGAAAGGAGAAGAAAAAGAGAAAAAGAAGAGAGAAAGGAGAAGAAGCTTCGATTGATCATTCCGACTTCGATTCCCGACCGAATCTCGATCCGTGAAACTTTACGAACTCCTCACGACCTATTCTTCATGTAAGCTTCTCACGTCCTTCGCGTTTAATGCTTCCTAGGTTGTGATTTATAGGATTTTGTGAATAGTTGAATAATATATGAAAAATGTGATTTTGAATGATTTTGTGGATGGATTTATGTGGTTCTTGGTCCTATAGGTAGATTATATATTGTAGATCATTAAATGTAAGTTTTAGTATGAGGTTTGCATGATTTATATGATTTAAATGTTGATTTTTGGCTCATTCCCGAGAACCCCTCGCGATTCTGCTGTTCAGATAATCCGCACGGCCTGACGCACGGTCTTGAGACCATGCGCCAAGACCGTGTGCCTATTTTGTGCTTTGCACGGGCTTATGCACGGCCGTGCGCACGCCGGTGCGCAGGCCAGTGCAAGTGTTCGCGCACCGGCTTGAGCACGCGTTCAAGCCCGTGCGTCCGCCTGTCCCCAAGACCGTGTGTATGCCTTAACCAAAATTTATCCATTTTCAACTTCTTGCTCTCGGCATTGAGGGTCAAAGGGGAAATTAAAAAGTTGACTTTCTTCGTTTGACCTCCGATTCGAGATCCGATTTAACCCATGGTTCCTATAAATCATGAAATACATATTTTAGGTAGTTTGAATTTTTTTGACTTCGTTTGGGCCCCGTTTCTCGTGTTTTTCATTTAGGCCTTTTTGGCTATTTTTCAAATGTTGTCCGTTTCTTCCGAAACTTTAATGCATGCTTCCTTATTGCCTTTTATGCATGTTTATGAGCTTTTATTGCATTCTAACTTGTTTTACTTATCGAATTCTATGAATTTCTATGTTTTGTTACAATGTGAACCTAAGTGATATGAATGATTATTTAACGTGCTTCTATGTGTTTTAAATCTTTCGTATAAGCCGTGCGTCGTCATTAGTCTTATTTGGTTGTGTCTTTGTCTTTTTCACACGATACTCCCATGGAGTAGCGTGCTGGTCTCGCATTCCTGCTCTCGGTTTTGTCAAGCCAATAGGTGGGGTTTTCAGTTTCTTATAGTATACGATAATACGTACATAATACCAACCCTACTACCCGATAAGCCTTGTTTTATGATTTGTTTTACATCCGTTTGTATATATAGTAGATATTTAAGCTTATACTTTTATGATCTTGAAAACGATTTAATATGAAAAGTATTATGTATAAGTTTGTGAAATGTGTACGAAAGGGGCAGGAAAAATCTTTGTTTTCCGAAAGCGAACTTTGGCATTATAGCCTCGCACATGACTTGCCTCGAACGGTCTTTTGACCACATGAAAATGTTTGAAAAGCGAGCTATGTATGTGTATATGTTTGACCTGTTCTGATGGGCCCGGAGTAAGGACGATAGGACGAAGTCGGTAGACGTCGGGTCTACGGCGGAAATTCTATGGTTTCCTCCACCTTTGGGAGCTCGGAGTGAGGCCGGAGTGGCAGCCCTTTGAGTACCTGAGCTATTTATGTATGATCTGTGTAGTTAGGGGTTGCTCCCTAATTACAATTGGAGGAATAAGGAGGGTTTCTGTTTTTATGATTTGACTGGTGGTTCAGAACTCTTCTCGCTGAGTTATACGTTTTGTTTTGTTTCATTTTGAGCTAGTTCACCAATCGTTTGCGAAAAACTTTACTTCTGTTGTTTTCTTTCTGTTTAAACTGGTGATCTACTTTCGTTTATTATTATGTACTGTCTTTTTCCCACTCACTTAGTCGTTTGACTAACCCCATTCGTTTCACCCTTTGGTTTCAGGATTCTAGGCGGGCTTCATAGTATTGAGTCGTGGTCAGTCGAGTTCCGCTTTTGTCTTATGTAAACTCTTGTTTCCTGTTGACTTGATGTATGTTATGTAGGTTTTAATTATACTTATGAACAGCCGGGAATAATATTGTAGAACCCGTTGTAAACATTTGTTAGTATTTATGTTTGCTTTGCTAGCCTTGGTGGGCTTTACCTAGCTGCGCAACCATTATGGATTTTATGTTTTGTTTATATATTGCTTCCGCTTTTGGTTTGTCCCTGTTTTGAAACTCCCGCCTAGTAGTAAATGAGTCCGGTTTGCCGTTCGCCGGGTTTTGGTTCGGGTCGGATTACTTTCGATTCCGGGCCAGGATCCGGTGTGGGGCGTGCGTCTGCCCGTTTGTCGGCGCCCGTTACACGGCACGTGCAGAATTCAAAATTTTTTAGCCAGGATAGAAATAACGAATCCCCAGGAAGTTTATAAAACTGTTTAACGATGTTTTCACAAAACATGGTGATAAGGATTATCACATTTTCGCACTCCGGCTGATGTAGGGATTTGCATGTAGCGCCCCTTTCTGTAGGAGGAGAAATGACACCACATCCGCACTAAGACGAAATCCTAAACAAGGTAAATGTACCCCATTCAAATATTCATCTCGGCGAACAGCAAGACACTCAATCAAAACTCTGGCAACAACAACACGACGCCCCAATAACAACAGCAACAATCAGAGAAATGCAAAGTGAATTCAGAATAACAAATCAATTCGTAAAAGCGATCCATGGTAACGGTAATCATAACAACAGTTCTAAAATAAATATCCAATCAATGTCGTCCATGACTCAACTAAACTATCCCACATCAAGGGCACGTAAGTGCAGAAAGTAAATAAATTAAATCATAATGTTAAATACAATAATTCAAATCAATTCAGAAATTAAAGACTTTTGAAGAAGGGAGTATTGTAACGACCCAGAATTCTGGAATATATTTTCGGAATAATTATTCGACACTTCGTTGAATTTTAAATGAAAAGATTAGTTTCGTTAGCTAATTTTAATCTATTCTATTTTATTCTCCAATCCTTAACCTTTTATAATCACATTTTCTACCTCTCAAATTTATTATAATCTCATTCGAACCCCACACCCCCTTGAACACACTTGCACTCTCTTGAACACACTTGCACCCCCTTATGCACCCCCTCTTGCACACTCTTGCTCACACACCCAAAATCGAGAGAGAGAGAGAGAGAGAGAGAGAGAGAAGAGAAGGAAAAAGGAAGAAGAAGGAAGGAGAAGGAAGAAAATCCCGTCCCGAATCCGTCGCTCGATCAATCGAGATTCCGAGACCAATTATACAATCCTCGTTCGATTCTCTACCGGTAACCTTCTTTCCTGTAACGCCCCGAAAATCCGAATTATTATCCGGTACGTCCGAATTGTTATTTTGCGCGATTTAATTATTTTATTTGATAGTTAGTATGTGAATTTTTGACAATTTCATAAATGAGTGAATTTTGGTTTTTAAACCATTTCATGTCAACGTGTGTTCAATTATATGAGCTTTGACTGTAATATTGTTTAATTCCGACAACCTGCGAACTTCCGGTTTTGCCCCTCGTTTCTAAGTCAAGTCAAAGTTTGACTTCACCACTCTCTCTCTCCCTCAATCCTCATTCACGTAAAGAAAGAAAAGAAAGGAGAAGAAAAAGAGAAAAAGAAGAGAAAAGGAGAGGAAGCTTCGATTGATCATTCCGATTTCGTTTCCCGGCCGAATTACGATCTGTGAAATTTTCCGAACTCCTCACGATCTATTCTTCATGTAAGCTTCTCACGTCCTTCGCGTTTAATGCTTCCTAGGCTATGATTTATAGAATTCTGTGAATAGTTTAATAATATATGAAAAATGTGATTATGAATGATTTTGTGGATGGATTTACGTGTTTCTTGGTCCTATAGGTAGATTAGATGTTGTAGATCATTATATGTAAGTTTAGTTTGAGGTTAGCATGATATATATGATTTAAATGTTGATTTTTGGCTCATTCCCGAGAAGCCCTCGCGATTCTGCTGTTCAGATAATCCGCATGGCCTGACGCACGGTCTTGAGACCATGCGCCAAGACCGTGTGCCTATTTTGTGCTTTGCACGGGCTTATGCACGGCCGTGCGCACGCCGGTGCCCAGGCCAGTGCAAGTGTTCGCGCACCGGCTTGAGCACGCATTCAAGCTCGTGCGTTTGCCCGTCCCTAAGACCGTGTGTATGCCTTAACCAAAATTTCTCCATTTTCAACTTCTTGCTCTCGGCATTGAGGGTCAAAGGGTAATTAAAAAAGTTGACTTTCTTCGTTTGACCTCCCATTCGAGATCCGATTTCACCCATAGGTCCTATAAATCATGAAATACCTATTTTAGGGAGTTTGAATTTTTCCGACTTCGTTTGGGTCCCGTTTCTCGTGTTTGCCGTTTAGGCCTTTTTGGCTATTTTTCAAATGTCCGTTTCTTCCGAAACTTGAATGCATGCTTCCTTATTGCCTTTTATGCATGATTATGAACTATTATTGCATTCTAACTTGTTTTGCTTATCGAATTCTATGAATTTCTATGTTTTGTTACAATGTGAACCTAAGTGATATGAATGATTGTTTAACGTGCATCTATGTGTTTTAAATCTTTCGTATAAGCCGTGCGTCATCGTTAGTCTTATATGGTTGTGTCTTTGTCTTTTGCAGACGATACTCCCGTGGAGTAGTGTGCCTATCTCGCATTTTGCTCTCGTTTTTGTCAAGCCAGCAGGTGGGGTTTTCAGTTTCTTATAGTATACGATAATACGTACATAATACCAACCCTACTACCCGATAAGCCTTGTTTTATGATTTATTTTACATCCGTTTGTATAGATAATAGATATTTATGCTTATACTTTTATGATCTTGAAACCGATTTAATATGAAAAGTATTATGTATAAGTTTGTGAAATGTTTACGAAAGGGGCAGGAAAAATCTTTGTTTTCCGAAAGCGAACTTTGGCATTATAGCCTCGCACACGACTTGCCTCGAACGGTCTTTTAACTACATGAAAATGTTTGAAAAGCGAGCTATGTATATGTATATGTTTGACCTGTTCTGATGGGCCCGGAGTAAGGACGATAGGACGAAGTCGGTAGACGTCGGGTCTACGACGGAAATTCTATGGTTTCCTCCACCTTTGGGAGCTCGGGGTGAGGCCGGAGTGGCAGCCCTTTGAGTATCTGAGCTTGTTTATGTATGATCTGTGTAGTTAGGGGTTGGTCCCTGATTACAACTGGAGGAATAAGGAGGGTTTCTGTTTTTATGATTTGACTGGTGGTTCAGAACTCTTCTCGCTGAGTTATCCGTTTGTTTTGTTTCATTTTGAGCTAGTTCACCAATCGTTTGCGAAAAATTTTACTTCTGTTGTTTTCTTTCTGTTTAAACCGGTGATCTACTTTTGTTTATTATTATGTACTGTCTTTTTCCCCCTCACTTAGTCGTTTGACTAACCCCATTCGTTTCACCCTTTGGTTTCAGGATTCTAGGCGGGCTTCAGTAGTATTGAGTCGTTGTCAATTGAGTTACAAGCTTTTGTCTTATGTAAACTCTTATTTCTTGTTGACTTGATATTTGTTATGTAGGATTATACTTATGAAAATCCGGGAATAATATTGTAGAACCCGTTGTAAACATTTATTAATATTTATGGAAATTTGCTAGCCTTGGTGGGCTTTACCTAACTGCGCAGCCATTATGGATTTTATGTTTTGTTTATATATTGCTTCCGCTGTTGGTTTGTCCCTGTTTTGAAACTCCCGCCTAGAAGTAAATGAGTCCGTTTTGCCGTTCGCCGGGTTTTGGTTCGGGTCGGACTACTTTCGATTCTGGGTCAGGATCCGGTGCGGGGCGTGCGTCTGCCCGTTTGGCGGCGCCCGCTACAGTTGGTATCAAAGCCCTATGGGTTCAATGACCTATGCTCTAAAGCGTCGAGTCTGTTTAGGTCCGTACGGCTTAGGAACTATGTGAATTGCGTGATTGTGCTTAAGTGATTGTGTGAATTTGACTTCCTTACGTGTTAATGCTTTACATGATCACTTACCGTCATGCATAATTGTACAGTTTTGCAGGATGCGTCGTGGTAGAGGGACCTACGCCAGCCCAATTTATGGCGGCGTTACAGCAGTATGCTCTTCATGCACCTCAGGAGACGTCGGAACAGACGGCTATGAAGGCAATGAATCAGTTTCTTAATCGTAATCCGCCACAGTTTGTGGGAGCACCGGATGATGTGGCTGCAGAGGCCTGGATATCGGCCTTGGAGAAGATATTCAGACTGATGCACACTACGGATCCACAGAGGGTCGAGTATGCTGCCTACCTGATGATTGGGGCAGCACATGACTGGTGGACACGGATCGATCAGCGTTGGACGCGTGATCGGGTGGTTCCGACATGGGCTCAGTTTTTGGTGGAGTTCAGGGCTAAGTACATACCGTTGGTAGTCAGACAACAGCGGGAAAGGGAGTTTTTGAACTTGAAGCAGGGCACGTCCTCGGTAGATCAGTATGAGGCACATTTCTCTCGCCTTATTGTTCACTGTTCCTATATGGTTGAGGATGAGGAAAGGAAGACACGCCAGTTCGTGGAGGGTTTGTCTCACAGCATTCGATTGCATATGATGGCTGTCCGCCCCCGATTTTATTCCGATGCAGTTGACATGGCTCTTGCTACAGAGTCAGAGCTGAGACAGATGAGGCCTACGTCAGCACCTGCACCCGCAGCCGCTAAGGGTTTTTCGTCAGGTCCGAAGAGGTCTTTTCTTTCTGTAGAACCATCTTCTTCTTCAGCTGGGAAGAAACCGTTTCAGCAGGCTCCGAAGCCGAACGTTCCTCCCCAAGCTCAGGGTTTTCCACGACCAGTTTGTGGATATTGTGTAGGTCCCCATTTGGAGTCTAAGTGTCGAAGGAAGTTAGGGCTTTACTTTGGATGTGGTAGCTCCGATCATCTTATGAATGCATGTCCGATGAAGAGAGGTCAGAAGCAGCCAGCTCAGCCTCAAGCCCAGGCCCGACTTTACGCCTTGGAAGGCGATGCTGAAGATGTCGCGCCGGATGCGAATGCCGTGGTGGAAGGTACGATATATATACATGGCATTCCCATTCATGCATTGTACGACCCGGGTTCTTCTCACTCGTTTATTGCGCCTGCCGTTGCTTTATCTGTGCATGTGCCTGTTGAGTTGCTTGAGTATGTGTTAGTTGTTAGCTCGCCGATGGGTTCTAGAGTAGCTACGAACCGCGTTCTCAAGCGTTGTCCGATGATGATTGAGGGTACCGAGTACCTCGGGGATTTGATCGTACTGGCGATAAAGGACTATGGAGTTATTCTTGGGATGGATTGGTTATTTGAGCACCGAGCGAAGATCGACTGCTATGAAAAGAATGTTGTGCTTGGTTACAATGATGTTCGAGGTTTCAGAATGGGTGAAAGCCCGTATATCTCTATGATGGAAGCCAAGAAAATTATCCAGAAGGGAGAAGCAACTGGTTTTCTAGCTTATCTTCTCAACCGCCCGAAATAGCAGGTGAAGATCGAGGATACCGATGTGGTTAAAGAATTCATGGATGTGTTTCCCGAGAACTTGGAGTTTCTGCCCCCTGATAGGGACATTGAGTTCGTTATTGATCTAGTCCCGGGTGCCGAGCCGTACTCGAAGTCTCCGTACCGTATGGCTCCTGCCGAGTTGAAGGAATTGAAGAATCAGCTCGACGAACTCCTTTCGATTGGATATATCCGCCCGGGTACCTCGCCTTGGGGTGCTCCAGTCCTATTCGTGAAGAAGAAGGACGGTACACTCCGTATGTGTATCGATTATCGCGAGTTGAACAGGATGACGGTGAAGAATAAGTATCCTTTGCCGCATATTGAGGAGTTGTTTGATTTACTCCAGGGATCGAGAGTTTATTCTAAGCTTGATCTCAGACAAGGGTATTACCAGCTCCGTATCCGAGCCGAGGATATTCCGAAGACATCGTTCAACTCCAGATACGGTCACTTTGAGTTCGTGGTCATGCCGTTTGGACTCATGAATGCGCCTGCCGCTTTTCTGGATATGATGCACAGGATCTTTCATCCGTACCTCGATAAGTTTGTTGTGATCTTTATCGATGACATTCTAGTGTTCTCGAAGTCAGAGGAAGAGCACGCAGAACACCTCAGGATTGTTCTTCAGGCTTTGAGAGAGCATCAGTTATTTGCTAAGTTTAGCAAATGCGAGTTCTGGATCGACAGAGTGACTTTTCTAGGTCATGTCATATCCGGAACGGGAGTCGAGGTAGATCCTTCGAAGATCGAGACTATGTTGGATTGGGAGAAACCTAAGACTCCTACAGAGATTCGCAGTTTCTTGGGTTTAGCAGGATACTATAGACGTTTTGTCAAGGACTTTTCCAAGCTTGCTAGTCCGTTGACTGCGTTGACAAAGAAGGATGCCAAGTTTGAGTGGTCAGACAAATGTGAAGCAAGTTTCCAAGAGCTCAAGAAGAGATTAACTACAGCCCCAGTGTTAGCTATGCCTAATGGATTGGAGGGACTCGTTATGTACACAGATGCGTCACACAAGCGATAGGGTTGTGTGTTGATGCAAAATGGGAGAGTTATAGCTTACGCCTCGAGGAAGCTAAAGCCAGCCGAAGAGAACTATCCCACGCCTGATCTTGAACTAGCAGCCGTTATGTTTGCTTTGCTAAAGTGGCGTCATTATCTGTATGGCACTACGTTCGATATCTTCACTGATCACAAGAGTTTTCATTATTTGTTCACTCAGAAGGAATTGAACAAGAGACAGTGTCGATGGATGGAATTGTTTGAGGATTATGATTGCAAAATTCAGTACCATCCTGGAAAGGCGAATGTGGTAGCCGATGCATTGAGTCGTAAGGCGAGTGTAGCTCTGCTAGAGGCTAAGTTTGAGCGAGTTAATATCACCTCGCAGGCTCATGTTCACAGTATATCGATTCAGTCAGAATTGGGTTGTAAGATTCGAGATGTTCAGGCTACTTACGAGTGGACTCAGAGGCAGATAGTTCATATTTCAGATGATCCAGAGTCCCAGTTTCGTATTGATGATTCTGGCATTCTCCGCTTCGAGACTCGAGTTTGTGTTCCTGAGAGTCTTAAGAAGGAGATTCTTGCTGAGGCGCATAATACGCCTTATACAGTACATCCTGGTGGAAGTAAGATGTACCGGGATCTTAAAGAGTTGTTCTGGTGGAGAGGTATGAAGAGAGACGTAGCTGATTATGTCAACAGATGTCAGACATGTCAGCAGGTCAAGGTAGAGCACCAGAGACCTGGAGGATTGCTACAACCACTACCGATTCCTACGTGGAATTGGGAGCAGATTGCGATGGACTTTGTGTCCGGTTTACCGAAAGTTAAGGGTGTCTATGATAGTATTTGGGTGATAATTGACCGACTTTCCAAGACTGCTCAGTTTCTGCCGGTCAAGAAGTCATTCAAGGTGGAGAAGTTGGCAGAGATTTATCACCGAGAGATTGTCAGGCATCATGGAGTTCCCGTGAGCATTGTGTCTGACAGAGATGCTAGATTCACTTCTCAATTATGGCAGCATCTTCAAGGGAAAATGGGAACGAAACTGACATTCAGTACAGCAGCACATCCGCAGACCGATGGCCAATCTGAGAGAACGATTCGATATCTCAGTGATATGCTTTGTGCGTGTGCCTTAGACTTTCGCACCAATTGGCACGACCAGTTACCGTTGATTGAGTTCGCCTACAACAACAGTTATCAGTCTACGATCAAGACGGCACCTTACGAAGCTCTATATGGAAGGAAGTGTAGATCCCCGTTGTTTTGGGATCTTGAGGATTGGCGTTAGACAAGGGATAACAAAGGAAGAGGAGATTCTCCGCAGTCAATTGTGTTTTTCTGCACCTGAAACTTGAACCGCACGGCCCAACGCACGGTCTTGGCAAGACCGTGCGAGAGCCGGTGCGTTCCCCTTTAAGCCTGCACTGGCCTGCACACCTGGTGTGCAAGCCAATGCGCACCTCTATTAGCTTGCACAGTCTTGAATGTGTGCTCAAGACCGTGTGCAAGGCCGTGCATTAGCCCGTGCGAATGCCTTAGCTAAATTTTCAGCCTTTTTCCTTAGTTACTCACGGTAATGTAGTCAATTGGCTAAAAATAAAACTTGACTTTTTGCATACGACCTCCTAAAATTGAGCCATTTTCACCTATAGCTTCCATATGATTCAGGGATGAATATTCCATAAGGTTTTCAAAATTCTGACCTCGTTCGGGCCTTGAATCGAGCCTTTTTTGTTTAGGACTTTTTCCCCAATTTTTGAATGTTGTCCGAATGATCCAAAAATTGCATGAGTGCTTCCTTATGTTATATTATGCATAAATCTACACATAGAATTTCAATTGAGCATGTTTAGCATCGTTAATTTTGCACTTTCCGTTTAATTGATTTAATTGTATTTTACTTGTAATTTTAATTGCTTCGTGACATTAATTGGTCGTTCATGTGTTGTAATCCCATGAGAGTCATGTGTCGTGTCTTTTCTGATTTGGTTTTTTCATCTGTCAGTTTCAGGCCGTTCTTTCGAGGAATTGCTTGAGTTGTCGTGGTGTTCCCGTGCTTCCAGGTGAGGGTTTTAAAATGCTTTCAACCGGAGTAAGGATTTCTTTACTTATTGCGAACTACCCTTACGTGCTCATATCGATTTGATTTCTCATTCTTGTATATCTATTAGATATTTAATTATATTTTCATGATTTTTGTAACGACCCGAATATTTTAATTATATTATTAAGTATTACGCGAATTCTTTCTTGCCTAATTTCTCGACCTATCCAATTGGATTAATTAATCTTATGGAAAAGATTGATTTAACCTATCTTTTAAATGCCCTCAATTACTTAAATTACCTAAATGCCTTTAAAAGCTTAAATGACTATTTTACCCCCCCGAGATATTTTCCTAAATATCTACCTATCTCTCTCATTCTCTCATTACATACAAAGAAGGAAAAAGAAGAAAGGAAGGAATCTTCCCGACGCCCTACCGAGCCCGTTTCTCGCCCGATCGACGAGCCGTGAAAACCCGAATGATCCTCACTACATTCTCTACCGGTAATCCTTTTACCCCATTTCATTTCGTTCCTTCCTCGTTGCGATTTTAGTGAGTTTTATATAGAATTTTATAGTTTTAGGATTTTCGTGTTTAGGGAGATTTACTTGACCATTTTACGTGTTTCTTGTGTCTATATGTAGCTTATATGATATATATGATTATATGTGAGAATTAGGATGTTTTATGGAGTAAATTAGGAGATGTATGAATTTAAATGTTGGTTTCGCGTGTGAGGTTTCGCGATCTGCTGAGTCTGCTACTCAGTAGATCCACATGGGCGAACGCACGGTCTTGATCAAGACCGTGCAGGAGCCCGTGCGCAGCCCTTTTCAACCTGCACGGGCTTGAGCCCGTGCACAGGCCCGTGCGCACTTGCACGGTCTTGGCACCGTGCACAAGACCGTGCGTGAGGCCGTGCACCCCTATTTGTGCTTGCACCGGCTTGCCAAGCCCGTGCGTTGGCCGGTGCAACATACTTAGTGCATTTTCCAGCCTTTTTCTTTCTTGCACTTCGGGAATTTGGTCAACCCCACTCATTTAAATGTTGACTTTTCACATACGACCTCCGAATATCAATCCGATTTCACCTATAGCTTCCTCGAGCCTCGGGATTTGATATTCTTCATAATTTTCAATTATCCGACCATATTTGACCGTCAATTGATGCCTTACTCGTTTAGGGATTTTATTCCACCTTTCCCGTTTCTTATCCGTTTAATCCCGTATTCGCGAGAGAACGTCTTTATATTATTTTAAGCATGTCTACGTGCCCTAATTGCGTTTAAGCATGCCTTTAATATTTAATTTATATTCTTTCATTATCTAGAATTTCATTTACCTTTCCTTAGTTGTTATTCCGTATTTTATATATCTTCACATGTTTAATTGCCTGGCTTTCCATATTGCACCTGTAGCATGAGTGGAGTTTATATGAATTGCCGTGCGTCGTCTGTTGTTCGTGTCTTGCTTTTAGTATTGTCGGTCTTGTTTTCATCCTCTAGGCCCTTTGTATTACAGGTGGGACCAACGAGGGAGAAACCTGACTACCGTCTGCTTTCACACTGTCGTGTTGAGCCAGGTAAGGGTTTTAAATTGTTTTCAACTAGAGTGAGAACATAGTTACTTAGGTTTGCGAAATAAACCACAATCCCGCTGTAACGCCCCGAAAATTCGTGTTGTGAACCGGGAGCCCGAATCGATTTCCCTCGCGATTTATGATTTATTTTATTAATTATTATATGATTTTTATAACAATTTCGTATATGAGTGATTTTTCATATTTAAATTACGAATTGTCAATGTGCGTTTAATAATATGAATTTTGACTGTAATTATGTGTTATTTAGACAATGTGAGTTTTTGAACTTATTTTACGAAATTACAAAAATGCCCTTTCGATTCTCAACCTGAGTCAATTATTTGACTAACTCTCAACACTCTCCCTCTCACCTTACTCACGTAAACAGCAAAGGAAAAAGAAAAGAAAAGAGAAGAAAAAGAGAAAGAGAAGGAAGAGATTCAAACGATCGTCCCGACCCCGTTTCCCGACCGATTTTCGAACCGTTTACGCCTACGAACTCCCCGCGATCTCTTCTACGAGTAAGCATTTCATGTCCCTCTTGTTTAATGTCTCCTATGCCTCATATTTCTCGATTTTGTTTATAGTTGAATAAATTAGGTTTTATACGATTTTGAGAGAATTTATGGATGGAATTTTATGATTTTGGACTCTATGTGTAGCTTAGATGATGTAGAACATTATATGTACATATTAGGGCGTGATTTACATGTTTAGATGATTAAATGTTGGATTTAGGATTGAATTTGCGAAGGTTTCGAGTTTCTGTGAATTTTCTGCTGTTATCGCACGCACACGGCCTATGCACACGGGGTGTTGCAAGCCCGTGTGCATGTGCATGGGCTCTCTACACGGACTGTAGAGAGGCCGTGCGTATTGGTTCTGCACGGGCTCTCTACAGGGCCTGTAGAGAGGCCGTGCGTGTCCCTTTGGTGTGCACACGGTCTTGGTGCACACGGCCTCAAGGCCGTGTGCATGAGCCCGTGTGGCCCGATGGAACAGGCCCTGACCTTTTGCAAGTCAGGGCCAATTTTGGCGTACGGGTCCCTCCGAGGCTCGTCTTTTCCGAATTCTTTCTTCGCTCGTGTATTCGATATATATGAAATAGTTATGAATTGCATGTTTTACAAATTTATAACATGTTCGGGTATATGAATAGTGCGTTTTAAGTTTTCGTTAAATTTTTTAACTTTTGCATGTGAAGTCCGATTTCCCCGAAATTCGAATGCATACTCCTTCATGATAATTTAAGCATGTCCGTAAAGTTTCGTTGCATTTGGATTTGATTTACATTTTTAAATGCATGAATTACTTCGTTATGTTTGATAATTGAACCTAAGTGTTTTATGTGATTGTATAACGTGTTTTTACGTGTTTCTATGCTTTCGTATGAGCCGTGCAACGTCGTATGTCTTATGTGGTTATGTCGTTTGTCAGTTGCAGGTTCCACTCTCATGGATTAGGTTGCTCGTTTCCGTTTTGGGCTTTCTTTTGGGTTGTCGCCAGGTGAGGTTTCCGTTGTTATTCCGTATTATGTAGATATGTATTGTTAAGCCTCACTAAATAAGCCTCGCATGTATAATTTACGTTTTCATCCCGTATTACTATATTTAGTAAATACTTTATTCTTATTACTTTTATGAGGTTTAAAAACAACGGATTTGATATCAAATGACTATTATGTAGATGATTTCGAAATGTTTTCAAAAAGAGACAAGCGGACTATGTTTCGATTTAAATGTAATTTTGGGTTTGGAAACCTTCTCGTTGAGTGAAGTCGTTAGGGCGGGTTTCTCCCCCAGGACGATGGAACACCCGGTTGCGTTTCCTACCGTTACATCGCCTGTCTCAAACGGCCCTTTTGGCCCTCCCCGAAATGTCTTGATTTCTATTTTAATAGGAAAATGATAGTTATGAAAAATGCGAGATATGATATGTGTGTCCGTTATGTCTTTGTGGGCCCCGGAGTATGGCGATCGGATGAAGCCGGATAGACAACGGGTCTACGGTAGAATTCGGTAGCTTGCTCCATGTTTACCGGGAGCACGGGTGAGGCCGGAGTGGCAACCTTTGTGCTCCTGCGATGGAGACTTCGTGTCAGCCATGAGATAGGCTATTATGCCTATAGAGCAGTTGGATTTAGCGGTCCTTCTGCTACATAGGAGGAATAAGGTTGGTATGGTTTTCAGGTATGTTATGATATGATATGAGGAGTTGAGGGCTCGTCTCGCCGAGCAATATGATATGTCCCGTTATGTTATGTTATGATAAATCACCGAATGTTTATGAAAATCCTTCTCTTACGTTTGTTTTCTTTTAAGTTAAAATGGTGATTTATTCTTGTATGTTATTATGTATGTATTCCCATTTTTCCCCTCACTTAGTCATTTGACTAACCCTCCCTGCTTTTAACCTTATCTGTTTCAGGTGGTAATGTAACGCCCTGAAAATTCGTGTGTGAACTGGGAGCCCGAATCGATTTCCCTCGCGATCTATGATTTATTTTATTAATTATTATATGATTTTTATAACGATTTTGTATATGAGTGATTTTAATATTTAAATTACGAATTGTCAATGTGCGTTTAATAATATGAATTTTGACTGTAATTATGTGTTATTTAGACAACGTGAGTTTTTGAACTTATTTTGCGAAATTACAAAAATGCCCTTTCGTTTCTCAACCGAGTCAACTCCTTTGACTTAAGCCATCACTCTCTCTCCCTTACTCATTCACGCAGCAAAGAAGAAAGAAAAGAAAGGAGAAAAGAGAAAGAAGAAGAGGAAGGTCAATCGATCGTCCCGACTCCGTTTCTCGACGGATTTTCGAACCGCTTACGCCTACGAACTCCTCACGATCTCTTCTACGAGTAAGCCTTTCACGTCCCTCTCGTTTAATGTCTCCTATGCCTCATATTTCTCGATTTTGTTTATAGTTATATAATATAGGGTTTATATGATTTTGGATGAATTTGTGGACGGATTTTCGTGTTTATCGTTTCTATATGTAGATTATATGTTGTAGATGATTATATGTGAAAATTAGGGTGTGATTTGCATGTTTAATTGGTTAATTATGGGATTTAGGATTTGATTTGCGAAGGTTTCGAGTTTCTGTGAATTTTCTGCTGTTATCGCACGCACACGGCCTTTGCACACGGGGTGTTGCAAGCCCGTGTGCATGTGCACGGGCTCTCTACACGGCCTGTAGAGAGGCCGTGCGTGTTGGTCATACACGGGCTCTCTACACGGCCTGTAGAGAGGCCGTGCGTGTCCCTTTGGTGCACACGGTCTTGGTGCACACAGCCTCAAGGCCGTGTGCATGAGCCCGTGTGGCCCGTTTGATCAGGCCCTGACCTTCTGCAAGTCAGGGCCAATTTTGGCCTACGGGTCCCGCTTCGGCTCGTCTTTTCCGAATTCTTTCTTCGCTCGTGTATTCGATATATATGATATAGATATGAATTGCACGTTTTATTGATTTATAACATGTTCGGGTGTATGTATAGTGCCTTTTAAGTTTTCGTTAAATTTTCTAACTTTTGCATATGAAGTCCGATTTTCCCGAAATTTAAATGCATGCTCCCTTATGGTATTTAAAGCATGTCTGTACAGTTTCGTTGCATTTGGATTTGATTTGTATTTTTAAATTCATGAATTACTTCGTTATGTTTGATAATTGAACCTAAGTGTTTTATGTGATTGTATAACGTGCTTTTACGTGTTTCTATGCTTTCGTATAAGCCGTGCGTTGTCGTATGTCTTACGTGGTTATGTCATTTGTCAGTTGCAGGTTCCACTCTTGTGGATTAGGTTGCTCGTTTCCGTTTTGGGCTTTCTTTTATCGCCAGGTGAGGTTTCTATTGTTATCCCGTATTATGTAGATATGTCCTATTGAGCCTCACTAAATAAGCCTTGCGTGTGTAATTTATGTTTTCATCTCGTATTACTATATTTAGTAAATACTTTATGCTTATTATCTTTATGGGGTTTAAGAACAACGGATTTGATATTAAATGAATAATATGTATATGATTTCGAAATGTTTTCAAAAAGAGACAAGCGAACTATGTTTCGATTTAAATGTAATTTGGGTTTGGAAACCTTCTCGTTGAGTGAAGTCGTTAGGGCGGGTTTCTCCCCCAAGACGATGGAACATCCGGTTGCGTTTCCTACCGTTACATCGTTTGTCTCGAACGGCCCTTTTGGCCCTCCCCGAAATGTCTTGATTCCTATTTTAATAGGAAAATGATAGTTATGAAAATGCGAGATTTGATATGTGTGCCTGTTTTGTCTTCGTGGGCCCGGGAGTATGGCGATCGGATGAAGCCGGATAGACAGCGGGTCTACGGTGGAGTTCGGTAGCTTGCTCCATGTATACCAGGAGCACGGGTGAGGCCGGAGTGGCAACCTTTGTGCTCCTGTGACGGAGACTTCGTGTCGTCCGAAGGATAGGCTATTATGTCTATAGAGCAGTTGGATTTAGCGGTCCTTTTGCTATGTCGGAGGAATAAGGTTGGTATGGTTTTCAGGTATGTTATGTTATGATATGAGGAGTTGAGGGCTCGACTCACCGAGCAATATGATATGTCCCGTTATGTTATGTTATGATAAATCACCGAATATTTATGAAAATCCTTCTTTTACGTTCTTTTCTTTTAAGTTAAAATGGTGATTTATTCCCGTATGCTGTTACGTATGTACTCCCTTTTTCCCCTCACTTAGTCTTTTGACTAACCCTCCCTGCTTTAAACCTTATCTGTTTCAGGTGGTAACTAGGTGGGCATCGTCAGTCTTGTTTCGCGGGTTTTTCTTTCTTTTCGGTGATTGTTCCTTTCTAGATTGTTTTAAGTTCATGATTAGGTTATATGTATATGTTACCGGGATATTGTATCGAACCCGTTTATTATATTATTGTAATTGAATTTCGCTAGCCTTGGTGGGCTTTAACTATTTGTGCAATTGAGCTACTGCTTTGAATGTTGTTATATGGAATTTAATTTGGTTATTGCTTCCGCTCCCGCATTGTTGTCGTTGTTGTTGTTTTACAAAAAGCCCCGCCTAGTGATTGAGTAAATCGGTTTGCCGTTCGCCGGGTTTCAATTTAGGGTCGGATTTCTGTTTCGGCTTCGGATTGAGACTCGGTGCGGGGCGTGCGTTACCCGTTTGGGGCGCCCGCTACAGTTGGTATCAGAGCTTCTTTGGTCCAATGACCTAAGCTCTAAATCGTCGTGTTTTGTTGGTTTTGTCGGTCGTTGTGTGCCGGTATAACTTAAGGAATTGCACTCACCAGTGTTCAAGAACGCTTAGTGTTTGAATTGTGACGGATCTTTGTTGGATGATCAACAACAAAAGATCTTTTACAATCAAAACACTAGGATGGACTTGGATATAGGTGGATGTGAAACTCAAGGTTATACTTGCCGTGCCTGGTTGTCTGTCGTGTCCGGTTTGGTCTAGGTCGTACGGCTTAGGACTTCTGTGGAATTTGTGTGAATGTGCTAAGTGCTTATGTGAACTCTATCTGAACTCTAGTTGCCTACGTGTTTACAGCTTTGCATACTCACTTACCTGTCATGCATATTTGCTATTGGCTCTACAGTATGCCTCCACGTCGTCGTCCACGTAAACCGCTCTCATCACCTCCATTGGCCCCTCTGACCGATACACCGACTTCAGCCGAATTTGCGGAAACATTAAGACAGTTCATCGCTCATGCCCCTAAAGGAAATGTTGAACAGGAAGCGTGGGCACAATTTCTCAGATTCGAACCACCACAGTTTGAAGGTGCCCCGAATGACGCTATTGCCGAGGCATGGATATCAGCCCTGGAAAAGATTTATAGAATAATGAAATATCCGGACCCTCAGAGAGTCGAGTATGCAATCTATCTGATGGTTGGAGCTGCACATGATTGGTGGAAACAGATTGAGCAAAGGTGGACACGCGAGCACGTAGTCCCGACTTGGGATCAGTTCTTGACTGAGTTTCGGGCCAAGTACATTCCGTGGGTTGTTCGTCAGCAACACGAAAGGGAATTTCTGGCTCTCAAACAGAATACATCTTCAGTTGATCAGTACGAGGCACACTTCTCTCGCCTCATTAAGCATTGCCCATATATGGTTGCCGACGAGCAGAGGAAGACTCGCCAGTTTGTAGAGGGATTGACTTACGAGATCAGGAAGGCTATGATGGTGGTACGACATCAATGCTATACCGACGCAGTGGAAATGGCCCTGCATGTTGAGTCTGAACTCAGCCTAATGGGACCGAGTCCTATTCTTGCCACTACCACCGCCCAGTACCTTCCAGCGAGTTCTAAGAGGTCATTTACACCTTCGGGGCCATCTTCCGGAAAGAGGACCTCCCAAGTGTCTTCATCGAAACAGAATGCACCTCCCCAACCGCAGGGAGCCCTACGACCCGTATGTAGCTTTTGCCAAGGAGACCATCAAGAGTCAGAATGCCGAAAGAAAGCTGGAGGTTGCTTCTCATGTGGAAGTCCCTTCCATTTCCGCGCAAATTGCACGAGGAAGAGAAGATCGAGACGGTCGAGGAAAACTTAGATCCGAATGCTTCGGTGCAAGGTACAATATATAAATTGTCATTCCATTCCTTCATTTCATCATTCGAGTGGTTTACACTCACTTGTTGCGTTTTTTTTTATTGACGTCTTTGTGCGTGCGCCTGTTGAATTCTTTGTGTGCTTCTCGTTTATTTTCGTTGCCGGATTGGAGGACCTTTGCGATTCGTGCGCGTGCTGCCGTTTATCATCGAAGGAACCGTTAGCAGCAGATTTGACCGAGCTGCCAGCAAAGGATTATCTTGGACTTGACTAAGTCCAGGGAACCAAGTTGATCATAGAATTCACAGACGTACTTCCCGGGAATCTGAGAGCTCTTGCGATCAGATCAGAATGGATGGTTTGTGATAGATCTAACTCTAAGAAGTCGAACCGTGATCGATGTCGCCTAACCGAATGGAGTCTGCCGATCTCACAGAATCGAAGAACCGACTTGATGAACTTCCCTCCCTTGAACGTGCCCGAATGAGTATCTTGATCTAGGGTACTCCCGCACTGCTTGTAGAGAAAGGAGACAGTACACTCCCTGTGTGTATTGTTCCCCGAGAATTGCACAGAATATTAACGAAGGCAAGTATTCTCTACCGTCGATGAAGAAATGTCCGATATGCTTTGAGATCGAGGATTTTGTTTGAACAACATTTGATTAGGATATCATCAGCTCTGTGCCCGAGACGAATATGTTCTGAAGACAGCTTTCAGTGCCTGATGTAGACATCTTGAATTCGTATGTCTGCCTCTAGTACTGACAAGTGCTTTGCGACTTGCTGGACCCCGTTCATATCGTAGTGAGTTAGTCGTTGCTTCCTAAGGAGTCACCTTGGTGTCCTCGAGATTAAAGGAAGAACGCAGAACACCTCCGTATGGTACTCCAGAAAACAACGGGCACCTGCTAGTTGCCCCACCTAACGGATGTGAAATCTGGATCGACTTAGGGACCTTTTAAGTCATTTCGGATCCGGAGTGAGAAGAGAAGGAGGATCTTTGAAGATTTGAATGGTACTGGAATGGGAACAAACCAAGACTTCGAGTGGAATTTCTCTAAGCTTGCAACCCTGTTGCTTGAGTCAACGGGAAAGAAAATGAACTCGAATGGACGATCTTTGTAAGACTTGTTCTTAGGAGTCGAGAAGAGATTAACTACAATTTCAATATTAACCCTGCTCAAGGGATTCTGAAGGAATCGTCGTGAGTGAGAATGCATCACATGAAAGGTTGAATTGGTGAATGGTACTAATGAAGAAACCATAGCTCATGCTCGGGAAGCTTAAATCAATCAGAAAGTTGCCCTCAGGACATTGCACGAGCTACTGTAGGAGAGGATTAGCTGAAGCGTCGCCACTATCTCTTATGGGATTTGTTGACATCCCCACAGATTATGAGAGTTCAACAAGTGTTAACTCAGGAGGAGTTAAACCAACCCCAATGTCGCTAATGGAAAATGTTTGAGGACTAAGATTGCAAGAATCAGTGTTCCGTGGGAAAAGCGAATATTGTAGTTGGTACTTTGAACCAAATCACGAGCATGTCACAAATTGAGGCTAAACCGAAGTGGTCTTGCATCATTTTGGATAATTTCATTTATAGCCTTGCGACCCAGTCAGAATTGGGTTGAAGAATCTAAAATGCCAAGACTGCAAAAGAATGGATCTCGAGTCAGACAATTTGAATGAGGAATAATCCAAAGTTTCAGCTTTGTGTTGGTAACCCCAATACTTTCCAATATAAGCCACGGACCCATGATTCGAAGAGTCGATAGTAAGAGACTTACCCGATTAAGTAAAAAGATACTTGACTTGACAGCAAATCAAAGCTGAGCATCAAAGATTACGGGGTTAACTATGACTACTACATATCCCTATGTGGGATTGGGAACGGATTCACCATGGACTTCGTGTCCGGACTACTGAAGGTTTAAGATGGTAATTACTGTTACATGTTTATCTAGGATTTCTCCAAGGTGCTGTCGATCGAATTCAGGCCTTTCGACAATAAATGGAGATAGCTCAAGTTCTTCTGAAAAGCTACTTGCAAGAACCCCGAACAAGCTTGGAGTTGTGCAATCCGCGAAATATCTCCTAGCGAGTCCCTTGAATGAATCAGACAGTCGAAGAAGCTTCGTGAGAGATTCGAATGAAGATGCATGAGTTTCACCCAGAGTTGTTTAACTCTAATCAGTAGAATCTGGGGACCAGATTCTCATAAGGAGGGGTAATTGTAACGCCCCGAAAATTCGTTTGTGAACCGGGAGCCCGAATCGATTTCCCTCGCGATTTATGATTTATTTTATTAATTATTATATGATTTTTATAACGATTTTGTATATGAGTGATTTTAATATTTAAATTACGAATTGTCAATGTGCGTTTAATAATATGAATTTTGACTGTAATTATGTGTTATTTAGACAACGTGAGTTTTTGAACTTATTTTGCGAAATTACAAAAATGCCCTTTCGTTTCTCAACCGAGTCAACTCCTTTGACTTAAGCCATCACTCTCTCTCCCTTACTCATTCACGCAGCAAAGAAGAAAGAAAAGAAAGGACAAAAGAGAAAGAAGAAGAGGAAGGTCAATCGATCGTCCCGACTCCGTTTCTCGACGGATTTTCGAACCGCTTACGCCTACGAACTCCTCACGATCTCTTCTACGAGTAAGCCTTTCACGTCCCTCTTGTTTAATGTCTCCTATGCCTCATATTTCTCGATTTTGTTTATAGTTATATAATATAGGGTTTATATGATTTTGGATGAATTTGTGGACGGATTTTCGTGTTTATCGTTTCTATATGTAGATTATATGTTGTAGATGATTATATGTGAAAATTAGGGTGTGATTTGCATGTTTAATTGGTTAATTATGGGATTTAGGATTTGATTTGCGAAGGTTTCGAGTTTCTGTAAATTTTCTGCTGTTATTGCACGCACACGGCCTTTGCACACGGGGTGTTGCAAGCCCGTGTGCATGTGCACGGGCTCTCTACACGGCCTGTAGAGAGGCCGTGCGTGTTGGTCATACACGGGCTCTCTACACGGCCTGTAGAGAGGCCGTGCGTGTCCCTTTGGTGCACACGGTCTTGGTGCACACGGCCTCAAGGCCGTGTGCATGAGCCCGTGTGGCCCGTTTGATCAGGCCCTGACCTTCTGCAGGTCAGGGCCAATTTTGGCCTACGGGTCCCGCTTCGGCTCGTCTTTTCCGAATTCTTTCTTCGCTCGTGTATTCGATATATATGATATAGATATGAATTGCATGTTTTATGAATTTATAACATGTTCGGGTGTATGTATAGTGCCTTTTAAGTTTTCGTTAAATTTTCTAACTTTTGCATATGAAGTCCGATTTTCCCGAAATTTAAATGCATGCTCCCTTATGGTATTTAAAGCATGTCCGTAAAGTTTCGTTGCATTTGGATTTGATTTGTATTTTTAAATTCATGAATTACTTCGTTATGTTTGATAATTGAACCTAAGTGTTTTATGTGATTGTATAACGTGCTTTTACGTGTTTCTATGCTTTCGTATAAGCCGTGCGTCGTCGTATGTCTTACGTGGTTATGTCATTTGTCAGTTGCAGGTTCCACTCTTGTGGATTAGGCTGCTCGTTTCCGTTTTGGGCTTTCTTTTGGTTATCGCCAGGTGAGGTTTCTATTGTTATCCCGTATTATGTAGATATGTCCTATTGAGCCTCACTAAATAAGCCTTGCGTGTGTAATTTATGTTTTCATCCCGTATTACTATATTTAGTAAATACTTTATGCTTATTATCTTTATGGGGTTTAAGAACAACGGATTTGATATTAAATGAATAATATGTATATGATTTCGAAATGTTTTCAAAAAGAGACAAGCGAACTATGTTTCGATTTAAATGTAATTTTGGGTTTGGAAACCTTCTCGTTGAGTGAAGTCGTTAGGGCGGGTTTCTCCCCCAAGACGATGGAACATCCGGTTGCGTTTCCTACCGTTACATCGTTTGTCTCGAACGGCCCTTTTGGCCCTCCCCGAAATGTCTTGATTCCTATTTTAATAGGAAAATGATAGTTATGAAAATGCGAGATTTGATATGTGTGCCTGTTTTGTCTTCGTGGGCCCGGGAGTATGGCGATCGGATGAAGCCGGATAGACAGCGGGTCTACGGTGGAGTTCGGTAGCTTGCTCCATGTATACCAGGAGCACGGGTGAGGCCGGAGTGGCAACCTTTGTGCTCTTGTGACGGAGACTTCGTGTCGTCCGAAGGATAGGCTATTATGTCTATAGAGCAGTTGGATTTAGCGGTCCTTCTGCTATGTCGGAGGAATAAGGTTGGTATGGTTTTCAGGTATGTTATGTTATGATATGAGGAGTTGAGGGCTCGACTCGCCGAGCAATATGATATGTCCCGTTATGTTATGTTATGATAAATCACCGAATATTTATGAAAATCCTTCTTTTACGTTGTTTTCTTTTAAGTTAAAATGGTGATTTATTCCCGTATGCTATTACGTATGTACTCCCTTTTTCCCCTCACTTAGTCTTTTGACTAACCCTCCCTGCTTTAAACCTTATCTGTTTCAGGTGGTAACTAGGTGGGCATCGTCAGTCTTGTTTCGCGGGTTTTTCTTTCTTTTCGGTGATTGTTCCTTTCTAGATTGTTTTAAGTTCATGATTAGTTATATGTATATGTTACCGGGATATTGTATCGAACCCGTTTATTATATTATTGTAATTGAATTACGCTAGCCTTGGTGGGCTTTAACTATTTGTGCAATTGAGCTACTGCTTTGAATGTTGTTATATGGAATTTAATTTGGTTATTGCTTCCGCTCCCGCATTGTTGTCGTTGTTGTTGTTTTACAAAAAGCCCCGCCTAGTGATTGAGTAAATCGGTTTGCCGTTCGCTGGGTTTCAATTTAGGGTCGGATTTCTGTTTCGGCTTCGGATTGAGACTCGGTGCGGGGCGTGCGTTACCCGTTTGGGGCGCCCGCTACAGGTAACTAGGTGGGCATCGTCAGTCTTGTTTCGCGGGTTTTCTTTCTTTTCGGTGATTGTTCATTTCTAGATTGTTTTAAGTTCATGATTAGGTTATATGTATATGTTATCGGGAATGATATATTGAACCCGTTATTGGGTGTCACCGGGATATTGTATCGAACCCATTTATTATATTATAGTAATTGAATTCTGCTAGCCTTGGTGGGCTTTAATTATTTGTGCAATTGAGCTGCTTTGAATGTTGCTATATAGAATTTGGTTTGGTTGTTGCTTCTGCTCCCGCATTGTTGTCGTCTGTTGTTTTACAAAAGCCCCGCCTAGTGATTGAGTAAATCGGTTTGCCGTTCGCTGGGTTTCAATTTAGGGTCGGATTTCTGTTTCGGCTTCGGATTGAGGCTCGGTGCGGGGCGTGCGTTACCCGTTTGGGGCGCCCGCTATAGTTGGTATCAGAGCCAGTGCCGGTAAGGCCGTTGTGCCAGCGAGGACACTGGGCCCCCAAGGGGGGTGGATTGTAATGTCCCACATCGGTTTGGTAAGGAGAACGAAGCCCCTTTATAAGTGGGTTGAAACCTTACCTGGTATATGCGTTTTAAAGCCTTGAGGGGGCGCACTGGGCCATCGAGTCTGGTGGCTTTCCAAAGAGGACAATATATGCTTGCCGGGCTTACCTTGGGCCAAAGTGTGACTCGTGCTTGCCACCGTAAGCCTCCTTTATTATTCAATTAATTAGTTGAATTACGAGTCGTGTTTATTTATCGATTCCAACTTATTTATATCATGCTTTTCGACCCGTAACAGCTTCGTAACTCAACTAATATCCTTTCAACTTATCAGCTTGATATTACGTGCAAATGTTTTAAAGGATCCGGTTCGTCAACCTTTTGTGTTTTCAAATAAGCCGAACCCGAGTGTTGCTTTGTGTCATTTTACAACTTATATTTCGTTATTCGTATTCTTTCTCAAAACGGGCAACACTCACCACTTTTAGTTTTAAAAAGATAAATGACGAACTGTGATCAAAACCCCCTTGCTGAGTATCCTTTATACTCACCCCTGCTATTTTGGTTCTTGCTTCAGGTAGACAGGTGGCGACGTCACCTATCTTGTCAGTCGGCATCAGCAGGTCTAGATAGGCTCAGTCTTTCTGGTTTGTCTTGTCAGTGGTCCCAACAACCGTCAAGTCTTGTTTATTGTATTTATTTACTTTACGTACTTATGTGCCCCTGAAGTGGGATAGTTGACGATATCTAGGATTGTACAGGATATACTATGTTAGCCTCGTAGGCATTTATGGAATTTATCTGTTTACTTTATAATCGCTTCCACATTTCTCTGTTTTATTGTGGTTGTTGTTGGGATGGTTGTCGCTGTTGCCGATGGTTGTTGCTTGAGTGCCGTTCACCGGAGTGGATTTTTGAGTTAAGGCTCCTCGCTGAAGCTCGGGAGTCCATTTCGGTGCGGATGTGGCGGTCCTTCTTCAGGGGGCGCTACAATTTTAATAACAAATGGTTTGATATCAACTTATACCTATAAGTATATCTAAATTGTTTTGTTTTCAAGAGGCAAGTAAAACTCTTTCTTTTAAACGTGATGCTTTGACCTCGGTTGAGTCTATAAGGGAAGTCGTAAGGGGAGAGCGCCAGTGCTTCCCGACACGTATGAAACTTATAGTCACCCCCTTTGTCGTCACACCCTTGCCTAAATGACCGTTTGGCTTTCAACTTATGTTGTTTCTTGAACGTGAGCAAAATTGTGGACTTTTCATTTAATGAGGGCCCGGGAGGGTATTAGAGGGTCTCACTTGGGGACATGCGTCCAGGGTGTTGCCCGAGGTACTTTTCCCAAAACTAAGTGTCAATCGTGGCTGTAACGCCCCGAAAATCCGAATTATTAAATTGGTATGTCCGAATCGAATATTTGTGTAATTTAATATTTATTTGATATTTATTATGTAATTTTAGAATTTATTTCGTATATAATTGAGTTTATGTATTTAAATTACAAATTGTCAATGTGCGTTTAATAATATGAATTTTGACTGTAATTACATGTTATTTGGACATCGTGAGATTTCGAACTTATTTTGCAAAATTACTAAAATGCCCCTTCGATTTCTAAACCTTAGTCAATTTGACTAAGTCAATCTCTCTCCTTCTCCATTACCATTCACGCACAAACAAGAGAGAAAAAGAGAAGAAAGAAAAAGAGAGAAAAGAGAAGAAAGAAGAAAGAAATTCCAACGATCGTTCCGACTCCGTTTCTCGACGGATTCTCGAGCCGTTTACGTCCACGAACTCCTCGCGATCTCATCTACGAGTAAGCTCTCACGAAATTTTTCGATTAATGCCTTCGTTACTTCAATTTTTTTGGATTTTTGATAATAGTTATAGAATTTAGGTTTTATATGATTTTGATAGAAAATGTGGATGGATTTTCGTGTTTATCGTTTCTATATAAAGCATATATGTTGTAGATGATTATATGTGAGAATTAGGGTTTAATTTGCATGATTTAGTGATTATATGTTGGATTAGGGTTTGATTTTCGCGAGTTTCTGAGCTTCTGCTTGTTCTGCGATTTTTGATCGCACACGGCCTGTTGCACACGGCCTTGAGGCCGCGTGCATGAGACCGTGTGCGAGGGATGAATTGCGCACGGGCTGTGCACACGGCCTTGAGGCCGTGTCCATGAGGCCGTGCATGTTGCATGTTTGTGCACGGCCTCGGCACACGGCCGTGCACAAGGCCGTGTGGAAGGCTCGAACAGTGCCCTGACCTTCTGTAAGTCAGGGTACAAATTGGCCTACGGGTCCCGCTTTGGCTCGTCTTTTCTGACTTCTTTCTTCGCTCGTGTATTCGATATGTATGATATAGATAGGGATTGCATGATTTATGAATTTACGACATGTTCGGGTATGTGAATACTGCATTTTAAGTTTTCGTTAAATTTTCTAACTTTTGCATGTGAAGTCCGATTTTCCCGAAATTCGAATGCATGCTTCTTTATGATATTCTAAGCATGTCCGTAAAGTTTCATTGCATTTGGAATTGATTTACATTTTTAAATTTGCGATTTACTCTGTTTTCGTTTGAGAATTTGAACCTACGTGATTTATTTAATTGTATAACGTGCTTCTATGTGTTCTAATTCTTTCGTATAAGCCGTGCGTCGTCTTTAGTCTTATTTGGTTGTGTCTTGGTATTTTTGCAGACGATACTCCTGTGGAGTAGCGCCGGTTCTTGCTCTTTTTACTCATCTTTTGCATAGCCAGGTGAGGCTTTCCTTTTCTGATTCCAGTATTACTACGTATATATATATAAATAAGCCTCTCCCCATATAAGCCTCGTTTATGTTTTGGTTTTCACACCGTTTATATATATATATACTTAGTAGATATTTATGATTATTATGTTCATTTGATTTATCGAAAATTATTTGATATGAAAAAGTATTACGTATAGTCTTCGAAATGTTTACGAAAGAGAGATGTAAAACCTTTTTGTTTCTAAGGCGAACTTTGGCCTTCGGCCTCGCATATGACATGTCTCGAACGGTCTTTTGGCCAACCCGAAATGTTTGAAAAGCGAGTTATGAAATGTTTGCATGATCGTTTGGGCCCGGAGTAAGAGCGATAGGACGAAGTCGGTAGACGTCGGGTCTACGACGTAAATCCTATGGTTTCCTCCATTTGGGAGCTCGGGGTGAGGCCGGAGTGGCAGCCCTTTGAGTACCTGAGTTATTCTAGTAAGTTACGCGTAGTTCGGATTTAGCGGTCCGTCTACATTGGAGGAATAAGGGTGGTTTCCGGTTTTTATATATGGATATTGGAGTTCAGGGCTCGACTCGCCGAGTCATAAGATACGTTTCGTTTTATGTTAAATCACCACCCGATTACGAAAACCTTTCTTTTATATTGGTTTCTTTTAATTTAAAATTGGTGATTTGTTTTCCGTTTTGTTATATACATTACTATTCCCTCCTCACTTAGTCGTTTGACAAACCCCCTCTGTTTTACCCCTGTACTGGTTTCAGGACACTAGGCGGGATCTGCGTCGTCGTCGTCGCGTCTTTGAGTTGCATTCTTTTGTTCATGTATAACTCTCATTCAGTATGGCTATGATTTATGTCTTTTGATTTTAGAATTTATTAGAATGTATTCGGGATTTTGTATTGAACCCGTTATTATATAATTATGGGGATATTGTACCGAACCCGTTTGTTATTTAATTAAGTGAATTTCGTTAGCCGTGGTGGGCTTTAATAATTGTGCAATTTATCATGCTTTAATGTTTGATTATTTCGCTTCCGCACTTCTGTCTCGTTGTTTATTTAAAACTCCCGCCTAGTAATTGAGTAAATGCTTGCCGTTCGCCGGGTTTTGATTCGGGTCGGATCCCATTTCGGTTCCGGGTCGAGGCTCGGTGCGGGGCGTGCGTTACCCGTTTGGGGCGCCCGCTACAGTTGGTATCAAAGCCCTTGGTCCAATGGCCGAAGCTCTGAATTGTCGTGTCCAGTTGTGTCTAGGTTGTACGGCTTAGGATTACGTGTTTGTGGCTATGTAATTATTTGAATAAACTTCTCTACGTGTTACAGCTTTTCATAATCACTTATCGTCATGCATGTTTGGTATTGAATGTGCAGAATGCCTCCTCGTCGTGAACCGCCAGGTCCGCCTCCAGGTGTTCCTACCCCGGCACAGTTTATGGAAGCCTTAGGGCAATTCATGGTTCATACCAACAGAGCTACGCCACCACCTGCCCCCGAGAATGATATGGGAAGGTTTCTTAAGCTCAACCCTCCGCAGTTCGAGGGTGCACCTGATGATGTTATCGCCGAGGCTTGGATATCGGCGATGGAAAAGAGATTCCGAGTGATGGAATGTCCGGACCCTAAGAGGGTCGAGTTAGCAGTGTACCAGATGATTGGAGCTGCTCAAGACTGGTGGGCTCGTATAGAGCAAAGATGGCAGCGAGAGCATGTGGTCCCGTCTTGGGATCAGTTTTTGGTGGAGTTTCGGGCCAAGTATATTCCTTTGGTGGTCCGACAGAGACATGAGCGAGAGTTCCTGGCTCTCAAGCAGGGTACTTCTACCGTTGACCAGTACGAGGCTCATTTCTCCAGGCTTATTATTCACTACTCGTATATGGTTGACGACGAGCAAAGGAAGACTCGACAGTTCATCGAGGGATTGTCGAACGAGATTCGTATGCATATGCTCGGGAACAGACTTCAGTTCTATACAGATGCAGTCGAGACGGCCCTTTCTATAGAGTCCGATCTTCGACAGATGAGACCGACATTAGCACCTGCCCCTGCAGCCGCCAAGAGTTTTGCTTCTGGTTCGAAGAGGCCATTTATTCCGTCTGGGTCCTCTTCGGGGAAGAAGCCGTTCAGGAGCGCCATTTAGCCTGCTCCTCCCCGACCTCAGCTTGCTCCTCCTCGACCTCAGGGATTTCCACGACCTGTCTGTGGATTTTGTCAGGGCCCGCACTTAGAGGCCAAATGTTGGAGGAAGAACGGTCTTTGCTACGGATGTGGTAGCCCCGATCACAGAATTGGTGAATGTCCGAAGAGAAGACCGGTACAGCAGGGAGCCGCTCAGCCTCAGGCTTACGCTCGTGTTTACGCCTTGGAAGGCGATGCTGAGGATGCTGTTGCAGATCCGACAGATGTGGTGGAAGGTACTATATATATAAATGGCATCCCCATACATGCATTATACGACTCGGGTGCTTCACACTCATTTATTGCGCCTACTGTTTCCTTATCTGTGCATGCGCCTGTTTCGTTGCTTGATTATGTGCTAGTGGTTGGTTCGCCGTTGGGTTCGAAGGTCGTTGCGAACCGAGCACTTAAACGTTGTCCGATTGTCATCGAGGATATCGAGTATCTAGCAGATTTGATCGAGCTACCGATGAAGAAATATGGAGTTATTCTCGGAATGGATTGGTTGTACGAGCATCGGGCGAAGGTTGATTGTTTCGAGAAGAAGGTTATTCTGGGCTCTAATGAGGTTAAGGGTTTCCGATCAGGAGAAGGCCCGTATATCTCAATGATGGAAGCCAAGAAGCTCGTTCAGAAAGAAGAAGCGACGTGCTTTATAGCTTACATTCTCAACCGCTCGAAGGACCAGACAAAGATCGAAGAGACGCCCGTGGTCAATGAATTCGTCGACGTGTTTCCCGAGAATTTGGAATTCTTGCCACCGGATCGGGATATAGAGTTCGTGATTGATCTAGTTCCAGGAGCCGAGTCTTATTCGAAGTCGCCGTACCGAATGGCTCCTGCCGAGTTGAAAGAATTGAAGAATCAACTCGACGAACTTCTTTCTATTGGATATATCCGACCGAGTACCTCGCCTTGGGGTGCTCCAGTCTTGTTCGTGAAGAAGAAGGACGGTACACTTCGCATGTGTATCGATTACCGAGAGTTGAACAGGATGACTGTGAAGAACAAGTATCCTCTACCGCATATCGAGGAATTGTTCGATTTGCTACAAGGATCGAGGGTTTATTCCATGCTCGATCTCAGACAAGGATATTACCAGCTCCGTATCCGATCAGACGATGTCCCGAAGACAGCTTTCAACACCCGATACGGACATTTCGAGTTTGTGGTCATGCCGTTTGGACTTACGAATGCTCCAGCAGCTTTTATGGACATGATGCACAGAATTTTCCGTCCGTACCTCGACAAGTTTGTCGTTATTTTCATTGACGACATCTTAGTGTTCTCGAAGTCCGAAGAAGAACACACTGAACACCTCTGGATTGTGCTCCAAGCTTTGAGAGAGCACTAATTATTTGCTAAGTTTAGCAAATGCGAATTCTGGATTGACCGAGTGACCTTCCTAGGTCATGTCATATCCGGAACGGGAATCGAGGTAGATCCTTCGAAGATTGAGACAGTGCTGGATTGGGAGAGACCTAAGACTCCTACAGAGATCCGTAGTTTCTTGGGTTTAGCAGGATACTACAGACGTTTTGTCAAGGATTTATCTAAACTTGCAGGTCCGTTAACAGCATTGACGAAGAAGGAAGCTAAGTTTGAGTGGTCAGCCAAATGTGAAGCTAGTTTTCAGGAGCTCAAGAAGAGATTGACCACAGCCCCAATACTGACCCTGCCAGAGGGTTCTGAAGGATTTGTCGTGTATGCAGATGCGTCACACGAAGGGTTAGGTTGTATGTTAATGCAGAATGGGAAAGTTATAGCTTATGCATCGAGGAAGCTAAAGCCAGCTGAAGAGAACTATCCCACTCACGACCTTGAACTAGCCGCCGTGGTATTTGCATTATTGAAATGGCGTCATTACCTCTACGGCATCACATTCGACATCTTCACAGATCATAAGAGCCTTCAGTACTTGTTTACTCAGAAGGAATTGAACAAACGACAGCGCCGTTGGATGGAGTTATTTGAGGACTACGATTGCAAGATCCAGTACCATCCCGGGAAGGCGAATGTCGTAGCCGATGCATTGAGCCAGAAGGCAAGCATAGCCCAGCTAGAGGCTAAGTTAGAGGGAGTTCACATCAGTTCTCAGGCCCATGTTCACAGCATATCGATCCAGTCAGAATTGGGTCGAAAGATTCGAGATGTTCAGGCTACTGATGAGTGGACTCAGAGACAGGTAGTTCACATTGCAGCTGATTCTGAGACTCAGTTTGGTGTGGACGACACAGGAATTCTCCGCTACAAGTCCCGAGTTTGTGTTCCGGAGAGTCTGAGGAAAGAGATTCTCGATGAGGCTCACAACACACCTTACACAGTTCATCCGGGAGGAAGTAAGATGTATCGGGATTTGAAGGAATTGTTCTGGTGGAGAGGTATGAAGAGAGACGTAGCTGATTACGTCAAGAGATGTTCGACTTGTCAACAAGTTAAAGCTGAACATCAGAGACCGGGAGGTTTGCTTGAGCCACTACCGATTCCTGCATGGAATTGGGAGGGTATTGCCATGGACTTCGTGTCTGGTTTGCCTAAAGTTAGAGGTGGTTACGATAGCATTTGGGTGATTATCGACCGACTATCCAAGAGTGCTCATTTCATACCGATCAACATGTCGTACAAAGTGGATAGGTTGGCAGAGATTTATCCCCGAGAGATTGTCAAGCTTCATGGGATTCCGACTACGATAGTATCTGACAGAGATGCTCGATTTACTTCCCGTTTGTGGCAGCAACTTCAAGAACGAATGGGAACGAAGCTGACTTTCAGTACAGCCGCACATCCGCAAACCGATGGTCAGTCAGAGAGGATGATCAGATATCTCTGTGATATGCTTCGAGCTTGTGCCCTGGATTTTCGTAACAATTGGCACGACCAGTTGCCTCTGATTGAGTTTGCCTACAACAACAGTCATCAGTCTACGATCGGAATGGCACCTTACGAAGCATTGTATGGCAGAAAGTGTAGATCCCCGTTGTTTTGGGATCTCGAAGATTGGCGATGGACGAAAGATGATAAGGAACGAGGAACTCCTCCCAAGTTTCTCCAAAATGCCATCGACCGTATTCAGATCATCCGGCAGAGAATGAAGGCAGCTCAGGATCGACAAAAGAGCTCTGCCGACACCCGCCGCCGACCGTTGGAATTTGAGGTTGGTGACAGAGTATTCCTCAAAGCTTCTCCTCGAAAGGGTTTCACCCGAATTGGGAAAGGAGGAAAGTTAAGTCCATGATTTTTGGGTCCCTATGAGATTCTGGAAAGAATTGGGAACGCAGCTTACAGGTTAGACTTGCCGCCGAGTCTGACTGGGATTCACAACGTCTTTCATGTTTCCCAACTCCGAAAATACTTCCCAAATGAGTCCGAGATCCTTCCTGTAGAGGAAATTGAACTAGAGCCGGATTTGACCTTTGTTTCGAAGCCGGTGAAGATATTAGATAAGAAGACTCAAGCTCTGCGCAACCGAGAGATTTCTCTTGTCAAAGTCCTTTGGAGAAATCAGACAACCGAAGAAGCTACATGGGAGACCGAGGACAAAATGCGCAAGTTTCATCCGGAATTATTTCAGCCGGACGAGTAGAATCTGGGGGCCAGATTCTCATAAGGAGGGGTGATTGTAACGCCCCGAAAATCCGAATTATTAAATTGGTATGTCCGAATATTTGTGTAATTTAATATTTATTTGATATTTATTATGTAATTTTAGAATTTATTTCGTATATGATTGAATTTATGTATTTAAATTACAAATTGTCAATGTGCGTTTAATAATATGAATTTTGACTGTAATTACATGTTATTTGGACATCGTGAGATTTCGAACTTATTTTGCAAAATTACTAAAATGCCCCTTCGATTTCTAAACCTTAGTCAATTTGACTAAGTCAATCTCTCTCTTTCTCCATTACCATTCACGCACAAACAAGAGAGAAAAAGAGAAGAAAGAAAAAGAGAGAAAAGAGAAGAAAGAAGAAAGAAATTCCAACGATCGTTCCGACTCCGTTTCTCGACGGATTCTGGAGCCGTTTACGTCCACGAACTCCTCGCGATCTCATCTACGAGTAAGCTCTCACGAAATTTTTCGATTAATGCCTTCGTTACTTCGATTTTTTTGGATTTTTGATAATAGTTATAGAATTTAGGTTTTATATGATTTTGATAGAAAATGTGGATGGATTTTCGTGTTTATCGTTTCTATATGAAGCATATATGTTGTAGATGATTATATGTGAGAATTAGGGTTTAATTTGCATGATTTAGTGATTATATGTTGGATTAGGGTTTGATTTTTGCGAGTTTCTGAGCTTCTGCTTGTTCTGCGATTTTTGATCGCACACGGCCTGTTGCACACGGCCTTGAGGCCGTGTGCATGAGACCGTGTGCGAGGGATGAATTGCGCACGGGCTGTGCACACGGCCTTGAGGCCGTGTGCATGAGGCCGTGCGTGTTGCATGTTTGTGCACGGCCTCGGCAAACGGCCGTGCACAAGGCCGTGTGGAAGGCTCGAATAGTGCCCTGACCTTCTGTAAGTCAGGGTACAAATTGGCCTACGGGTCCCGCTTCGGCTCGTCTTTTCCGAATTCTTTCTTCGCTCGTGTATTCGATATGTATGATATAGATAGGGATTGCATGATTTATGAATTTACGACATGTTCGGGTATGTGAATAGTGCATTTTAAGTTTTCGTTAAATTTTCTAACTTTTGCATGTGAAGTCCGATTTTCCCGAAATTTGAATGCATGCTTCTTTATGATATTTTAAGCATGTCCGTAAAGTTTCGTTGCCTTTGGAATTGATTTACATTTTTAAATTTGCGATTTACTCTGTTTTCGTTTGAGAATGTGAACCTAAGTGATTTATTTAATTGTATAACGTGCTTCTATGTGTTCTAATTCTTTCGTATAAGCCGTGCGTCGTCTTTAGTCTTATTTGGTTGTATCTTGGTATTTTTGCAGACGATACTCCTGTGGAGTAGCGCCGGTTCTTGCTCTTTTTGCTCATCTTTTGCATAGCCAGGTGAGGCTTTCCTTTTCTGATTCTAGTATTACTACGTATATATATATAAATAAGCCTCTCCCCATATAAGCCTCGTTTATGTTTTGGTTTTCACACCGTTTATATATATATATACTTAGTAGATATTTATGATTATTATGTTCATTTGATTTATCGAAAATTATTTGATATGAAAAAGTATTACGTATAGTCTTCGAAATGTTTACTAAAGAGACATGTAAAACCTTTTTGTTTCTAAGGCGAACTTTGGCCTTCGGCCTCGCATATGACATGTCTCGAACGGTCTTTTGGCCAACCCGAAATGTTTGAAAAGCGAGTTATGAAATGTTTGCATGATCGTGTGGGCCCGGAGTAAGAGCGATAGGACGAAGTCGGTAGACGTCGGGTCTACGACGTAAATCCTATGGTTTCCTCCATTTGGGAGCTCGGGGTGAGGCCGGAGTGGCAGCCCTTTGAGTACCTGAGTTATTCTAGTAAGTTACGCGTAGTTCGGATTTAGCGGTCCGTCTATATTGGAGGAATAAGGGTGGTTTCCGGTTTTTATATATGGATATTGGAGTTCAGGGCTCGACTCGCCGAGTCATAAGATACATTTCGTTTTATGTTAAATCACCACCCGATTACGAAAACCTTTCTTTTATATTGTTTTCTTTTAATTTAAAATTGGTGATTTGTTTTCCGTTTTGTTATATACATTACTATTCCCTCCTCACTTAGTCGTTTGACTAACCCCCTCTGTTTTACCCCTGTACTGGTTTCAGGACACTAGGTGGGATCTGCGTCGTCGTCGTCGCGTCTTTGAGTTGCATTCTTTTGTTCATGTATAACTCTCATTCAGTATGGCTATGATTTATGTCTTTTGATTTTAGAATTTATTAGAATGTATTCGGGATTTTGTATTGAACCCGTTATTATATAATTATCGGGATATTGTACCGAACCCGTTTGTTATTTAATTAAGTGAATTTCGTTAGCCTTGGTGGGCTTTAATAATTGTGCAATTTATCATGCTTTAATATTTGATTATTTCGCTTCCGCACTTCTGTCTCGTTGTTTATTTAAAACCCCCGCCTAGTAATTGAGTAAATGCTTGCTGTTCGCCGGGTTTTGATTCGGGTCGGATCCCATTTCGGTTCCGGGTCGAGGCTCGGTGCGGGGCGTGCGTTACCCGTTTGGGGCGCCCGCTACAGTGGCCCGTCAGGAGTTGATAGCCACGGTTGGCAGCGATGGTGGGCGTTACATTCGTTGCACATTTTCCTAAAATTCAATTCGTCACCCATGGTCGCACTATGGGGTCAGACACCGGAGATGGAGTTTTATAATGACATGAAAGGGTTATAAGGAGGAACAGGCCCATTCTCGCTGGGATAATTACTTGCTTTTATTTATGCTTTATTGTCTGTAGCGGGCGCCCCAAACGGGTAACGCACGCCCCGCACGGAGCCCTGACCCGGAACCGAAATAGAATCCGACCCGAATCGAAACCCGGCGAACGGCACACATTTACTCAATGACTAGGCGGGGTTTCAAAAACCAAAGAAAACGACAGAGGTACGGAAGCGAAAATAAACAAAACAATAAATCATAATAATTGCACGAGTATTAAAGCCCACCAAGGCCAACGAATTTCAATTACATAAATAATAAACGGGTTCGATACAATATCCCGACAATAGATAATAACGGGTTCAACATATAATCCCGAATACTACATAAATAAAATCCTAATATCATAAACATAAATAAAACCATATGGACAAGAGTTATACATGAACGACATAAATGCAACTCTAACGACGATGACAACAACGATGATGAACAAATCCCGCCTAGTATCCTAAAACCAATACCGAGGGTGAAACAGAGAGGGTTAGTCAAACGACTAAGTGAGGAGGGAATAATAGTGTATATTATAAAACGGAAGTAAATCACCAATTTTAAACTTAAAAGAAATCAACATAAAAGAAAGGTTTTCGTAAACGGGTGGTGATTTAGCTTAAAACATAAACATATCATATGACTCGGCGAGTCGAGCCCTTAACTCCAATTTCCAAACATAAAACGGGAAACCACCCTTATTCCCACAATGTAGACGGACCGCTAAATCCGAACTACGCATAACATACAGGTATAACTCAGGTACTCAAAGGGCTGCCACTCTGGCCTCACCCCGAGCTCCCAAAGGTGGAGGGAACCATAGGATTTCCGCCGTAGACACGATGTCTACCGACTTCGTCCTATCATCCTTACTCCGGGCCCAAACATACATACATACAGTTCATAACTCACTTTTCAAATCATTTCGGGTTGGCCAAAAGACCGTTCGAGACATGTCATATGCGAGGCCGAAGGCCAAAGTTCACCTTAGAAAACAAAGGGGTTTTACATGTCTCTTTCGCAAACGTTTGAAAGAATATACGTAGTACTTTTTCATATCAACACATTTTCGATAAATCGAATAAACATAATAGGCATAAATATTTACTAGGTATATAAAGACGGTGTGAAAACAAAACGTAAAACAAGGCTTATATCAGGAGAGGCTTATTTATATATACATAAAAGTACTGGAATCAGAAACGGAAAACCTCACCTGTTGGCTAAAGAAAAGAAGTAAAAGCAAGACCGGATGCGCTATTCCACGGGAGTATCGCCTGCAAAATACAAAGACATAACCAAATAAGACTAACGACGACGCACCAAATAAGATTCTTTTGAAGAGGGAAGTATTGTAACGACCCGAATATTTTAATTATATTATTAATAATTACGCGAATTCTTTCTTGCCTAATTTCTCGATCTATCCAATTGGATTAATTAATCTTATGGAAAAGATTGATTTAACCTATCTTCTAAATGCCCTCAATTACTTAAATTACCTAAATGCCCTTAAAAACCTATATGACCATTTTACCCCCCGAGATATTTCCCTAAAATATCTCTCTCTCATTCTCTCATTAAACAAGAAGGAGAAAAGAAGAAAGGAAGGAGAAAGGAAGGAGAAAGAAGGAGAAGAAAGGAGAGAATCTTCCCGATGCCCTACCGAGCTCGTTTCTCGCCCGATCGACGAGCCGTGAAAACCCAAACGATCCTCACTACATTCTCTACCGGTAATCCTTTTACCCCATTTCAATTCGTTCCTTCCTCGTTGCGATTTTCGTGAGTTTTATATAGAATTTTATTATATTAGGATTTTCGTGTTTAGGAAGAATTACTTGACCATTTTACGTGTTTCTTGTGCCTATGTGTAGCTTATATGATATATATGAATATATGTGAAAAATAGGATGTTTTATGGAATTTATCTGTTTACTTTATAATCGCTTCCGCAGATCTCTGTTTTACTGTGGTTGTTGTTGGGATATGGTCGCTGTTGCCGGTGGTCTTTGCTTGAGTGCCGTTCGCCGGAGTGGGTTTTTGAGTTGAGGCCCCTCGCTGAAGCTCGGGAGTCCATTTCGGTGCGGATGTGGCGGTCCTTCTTCAGGGGGCGCTACAAAGTCCATGGCAATACCCTCCCAATTCTATGTAGGAATCGTAGTGGCTCAAGCAAACCTCCCGGTCTTTGATGTTCAACTTTAACTTGTTGACAAGTCGAGCATCTCTTGACATAATCAGCTAATTCTCTCTTCATACCTCTCCACCAGAATAATTCTTTTAGATCCCGGTATGCGATGCTCCCACGAAGGACCTCGGACCAAGTAGGGCCCGCAGGGACACCGCCCGCACAATTTCGCCGAGGTTTGCAAGGCTTGCCTCGACTTAGCCGTAAGCTAAGCATAAACTAAAAGTACAGTAAGGCATAATTCAAGTAAAGCAAAATATCGAAGTTCAAATCATAGCAGGATAGTGACAATTATCTAAGGGACAGGGTAAGGTCCAGTCTAATATAACAATCTCTGACACGGGGACCATAAATAACATCAACACATAACCTGTAAGGTACAACTTGAAAAGTAAAGTACAGACTAACACCGACTCTAGGAAGGACTTTAAGTTTACAAAACGACATATGTTTACAAGTTCAACTCAGGTCCACATATCAGCAAACAAAAGCAGGCAAGATAGCACATTCCCTTTAACCCAGTCGCTCCTCACCTAAACGTACTTCCTGCTCCGGGATGTCTGAAATACAGGCCAATTATGAAAGGAGTAAGTCAAACTGACTTACTGAGGTCATACTGGAGAATTAAAATAATAGGCAATCATAAAAAAATCAGAATCAAATGCATGAACAGGCGAGATATAACACAGTATACAGATTATATACAGGCACATGATACGAGCTACGACACACGGTTCACCTTATGGCTCCCAAACAGTATAAAACAGTAAAACTCCAAACTCCATATCAGGGTGCCCCCTGAGTAACGGTAGAGAGAGTCCCACGTGCCCATGGGATCATCTCTTCTGGCTCGGTTATCGTGACTAATCTCCTAGCCAACGAAACGGCAAGCCTCGGTGTGGGCGCTACCTCGCACAGAATATCCGATGGCCCGAGCCGCCCAGCTCTTCTGTTTGAGAGTAACCCCTGGGCCCCAGTCTTCCCCTTGGGCATCCCCAGAGGTGCAACAGTAGACAGTACAGAACAGAATAGCTCGTAGAACATAACAGGCGGGATTTTGTTTTAAAATAAAAGAGTTCATTTGATGCAGTACATATAGATACAAAGCCATTTGATATCAAATCATTTTTCTTAAAACATTCAATGAAATTGGTAGCTAAAGTATCTATATATAGGTAATAGCAGATTGGGGAAAAACATTAAAAGTCATAAAATAAAGGTCTTATGGAGGGCTTACACATATATTATGTATTTACATATATACGTACTCCAGTTTTAGAAAAATAATAATAAGATTTTCCTCACCCGTTACCAGTAGATCGTTCGGGATCTGCTACACCTGAGTAACAAGATAGGTAATTTAAGGTTTAGAGTGATACTTAATCTATCTAATGGTAAACCCAACCCAACTCAATTAATAAAGTCAATTAACAAATAGCAATCACATTGTTCAAGCCCAGGTATGTGGTTACTAGATATTCTTACGCAAGAAAGTATCAAATTTGTACATGTAGTCCACACTATTCCCTTAGAAGTCTCTTATCAGAAAATTATGAGAGATAACTAAGCTGCATAACAATTTGGGACAAATATAGCAAATATTGACAAACTTAGATAAAGCTCACCACTCGAGATTCGTATTACAGAAGCAAGTAGAGCTCAACAATTAAATGAACTAGATACTTCAGTTCTTGATCTACAGCTAACATTTCATTCTTCTTTTACTCTTAATTTTTCCTTATTTATAACTTGATTATTGTTTTAGTTCAATTCATGAATCAAACTAAATTAATTACAACTAATTTCGTAGAGTGGAAACTAGTACAATAAGCTTAATTAAACACCTAGAAAAGAATTATAAGCATTAACTAATAATTAAATTAAGAATTCTTATGTTTAGGGGTAACAGGGATACACGACATAGATTTATCCATCTTATATTTTATAAAACATAAATTATTCAAGAATTCTTTCTAATCCTAGGTTCTGGGCTTCTATTTCTAATATATACTATATATGAATTTACATGATTATACTAGTTATTGTGCAATTAATAAGAAACTAACTAAGCCTATATTTAGACAATCATTTTCTTAATCATGGCCTCGAGAAAAGGAAACTTAAACAAAATAACTGTATAAATAAATAAGGCATAGTCGTTAAGATCATAACATGTTTGAGCCAAAGTGATTAGCACTCTCATTTTAATTAAAGAAAAACTATATACTTACGAGCCATAACACAACTACATACTATCCCTTCTTGATTAACTCAATTTCCACAGTCATATATCTAAACGAAAAGCAACACACTTGTGACAAATTAAAATGAAGCCGCATGTTCATAAAAAGAAAAATAAAACCCATACCTTAATTCGAAAGCTTTACAGACAGATTAGGGAAGAAGGTGAATTTGAGAGAGATAGTATAGCTTTTTCCACTTGGCTATTTTAGTGTAAAAGGTGAAAGAGGGTTAAAAGTTACTACACCTAAGTGAATGAGTAGGACGATTGTGGGACAGGTGTTGATTCATGAAGGTAATGTCATGTACTGATGATAGTCCTTTAATTGCATTCATTTTCTCTTTTTTTTTTTTAATTTGTCAGTGTATATACATGTATTACACATACACTTATCTAATATTATATATATATATATATATATATATATATATATATATATATCACTATACATTATGCACAAGTATTCATGGATGTATATTAATATAATATTAATAATCACTACTATACATTAATGTAAAATTTAGATTGCGCAATTAATATGCCAGGCAAATGTGAATGCATGCTATGACATGGTTTCCTTCTTAGTTTACCTTTACCCGACGTTTTCAAATTTTGGGGCGTCACAACTCTTCCCCCCTTAAAAGAATCTGGTCCCCAGATTCTAACTGTTTTCGGAAAAAAAATTCGGATAATGTTGTCGCATCTTATCTTCGAGTTCCCATGTAGCTTCTTTAGTTTTCTGATTTCTCCATAAGACTTTAACCATCAGAATCTTTCTATTTCTGAGTTCTTTGTACTTGTGATCCAGAATACATACTGGTTTTTCTATATAAGTAAGATTCGGCTCCAAAGGTACTTCTTCTGAGGAGATTATATGAGATTCATCGGGGTAATACTTCCGTAACTGGGAGACATGAAAAATGTTGTGAATGCCGGTAAGACTTGGAGGTAAATCTAACCGGTATGCAACTTCTCCAACTCGTTCGATGATTTCAAATGGTCTGGTATATCGAGGGCTAAGTTTTCCTCCTTTTCCAAATCGTTGAATTCCTTTTCGAGGAGAAAGCTTGAGGAATACCTGATCACCAGCCTCAAACTCTAATTTCCTTCTTCGACGATCTGCGTAACTTTTATGGCGGTCTTGAGCGATCTTCATCTTTAATCTGATATCTTTGACCTTTTCGATAGATTCTTGAATTAACTTTGATTGTGTAATACGTTGATGTCCATCTTTTGTTTGTCTCCATTCATCCAAGTCCCAGTATAGTGGCGCTTCATATGGGGCTGTTCCAATAGAGGCTTGATAACTATTATTGTAAGCAAATTGTATCAAAGCCAGTTGTTTATGCCAACTCTCATTAAAATCCAAAACACACATTCTGAGCATGTCTTCCAGATACCCAATTAATCTTATAGATTGTCCATCTGTCTGGGGGTGTGCTGCAGTACTGAATTGTAACTTTGTTCCCAACTGTTCCTGAATGTTTTGCCACAATCGAGATGTGAATTTGGGATCTCTATCTGACACTATACTTGCCGGAATCCCATGTAACTTAACAATTTCCCGTATGTAGAGATGTAACTTCTGCACTTTGTCAGTGGTCTTGACCGGTAGAAAGTGTGCTGATTTTGTTAATCGGTCAACTATCACCCAAATGCTGTCATATCTACCTTTGACTTTTGGTAAACCTACCAGAAAATCCATCGTAATTTGGTCCCACTTCCAGGTTGGTATAGGAAGAGGTTGTAAGTGTCCTCCAGGCTTTTGGTACTCTCCCTTGACTTTCTGGCAAGTTTCACATCTTCGCACGAAATTGGCTATTTCACATTTCATTCCATTCCACCAATACTGTTTCTTTAAATCTTGATACATTTTAGTTCCTCCAGGATGTACAGTGTACCGTGTTTTGTGAGCCTCCTCCAATATTCTTTTTCGAAGGTTCGGCGGAACATATATCCTATCTTTATGTCTCGCAATTCCCTGTTGGTCCTTTTGTATGATAGACGGTTCGTTAGTCTTTGCTCGTGCTTGATGTTCTTGACACCAGTTGTCTGTTATCTGCGCTTCCCTAATTTAGGTAATCAAATCAGGTTGAATTACCAAACTCAAAAACTGAGCGCAGGGTCTCATACTCAATTTATCTCTGGGACACGATGAGGTGATAGAATTAGCTGTAAAGTGGGATATACTAGCTTTTCTGCTAAGTGCGTCTGCAACCACATTAGCTTTTCTAGGATGATACAGGATCTTGCAATCAAAATCTTCCAATAATTCCATCCATCGACGTTGTCGTACATTTAAATTCTTTTGCGTATACAGATATTTTAGACTTTGATGATCCGTGTATATTTCAAAAGTTACCCCATAAAGGTAGTGTCTCCATTTACCCAATACAAAAACAACTGCGGCCAATTCAAGATCATGTGTAGGGTAATTCTCTTCATTCGGTCGAAGCTTTCGGGAAGCATAAGCAATAACTCTGCCTCTTTGCATTAAAACACATCCTAGTCCTTCTCGAGAAGCGTCTGTGTATACCACTAGGTCTTCTGGTCCATCTGGTAGAGCTAACACTGGTGTTGTGGTCAATCGTCTTTTTAGTTCTTGAAAGCTGGCTTCACACTTATTGTAGCGCCCCCTGAAGAAGGACCGCCACATCCGCACCGAAATGGATTCCCAAGCTTCAGCGAGGGGCCTCAACTCAAAAACCCACTCCGGCAAACGACACTCAAACAAGCACTACCGGCAACAGCAACGACATCCCAACAACAACCACAATAAAACAGAGAAATGCGGAAGCGATAATAAAGTAAACAGATAAATTCAATAAATGCCTACGAGGCTAACATAATATCAAAAAACATTTATAAATCAAAATACAATAAAATAACAACACGTAATACCATCTATGGCTCAACTAGGCTATCCTGTACAATCCTAGATATCGTCAACTATCCCACATCAGGGGCACATAAGTACGTAAAGTAAATAAATACAATAAACAAGACTCGACGGTTGTTGCGACCACTGACAAGACAATCCAAAAAGACTGAGCCTATCTAGACCTGCTGATGCCGACTGACAAGATAGGTGACGTCGCCACCTGTCTACCTGAAGCAAGAACCAAAATAGCAGGGGTGAGTATAAAGGATACTCACTAACGGGTTTTTGATCACAGTTCGTCATTTATCTTTTTAAAACTAAAAGTGGTGAGGGTTGCCCGTTTTGAGAAAGAATACGAATAACAAAATATAAGTTGTAAAATGACACAAAGCAACACTCGGGTTCGGCTTATTTGAAAACACAAAAGGTTGACGAACCAGATCCTTTAAAACTTTTTTGCACGTAATATCAAGCCGATAAATTGAAAGGATATTAGTTGAGTCACGAGGCCGTTACAAGTTCGAAAAGCACGATATAAATAAGTTGGAATCGATAATTAAACACGGCTCGTAATTCAACTAATTAATTGAATAATAAAGGAGGCATACGGTGGCAAGCACGAGTCACACTTCCGGGTTTTATATATATGGAAATACATATGATAAATGAAGAGAACCGGAATGTAACGCCCCGAAAATTCGTATTATGAACCGGGAACCCGAATCGAATTTTCTCAAGCGATTTATTATTTATTTTATTAATTATTATATGATTTTTATAACGATTTCGTATATGAGTGATTTTAATATTTAAATTACGAATTGTCAATGTGCGTTTAATAATATGAATTTTGACTGTAATTATGTGTTATTTAGACAACGTGAGTTTTTGAACTTATTTTGCGAAATTACAAAAATGCCCTTTCGTTTCTCAACCGAGTCAACTCCTTTGACTTAAGCCATCACTCCCTCTCCCTCACTCATTCACGCAGCAAAGAAGAAAGAAAAGAAAGGAGAAAAGAGAAAGAAGAAGAGGAAGGTCAATCGATCGTCCCGACTCCGTTTCTCGACGGATTTTCGAACCGCTTACGCCTACGAACTCCTCACGATCTCTTCTACGAGTAAGCCTTTCACGTCCATCTCGTTTAATGTCTCCTATGCCTTGTATTTCTCGATTTTGTTTATAGTTATATTATATAGGGTTTATATGATTTTGGATGAATTTATGGACGGATTTTCGTGTTTATCGTTTCTATATGTAGATTATATGTTGTAGATGATTATATGTGAGAATTAGGGAGTGATTTGCATGATTTATCGATTAAATGTTGAATTTTGGTTTGGAATCGCGTATGTTTTTGCTGTCTGCGAGTTTCTGCTCAATCTGGACGCACACGGGCCTTGCACACGGGGTGTCGCAAGGCCGTGTGGGGTTACACGGCCTCTTGCACGGCCGTGCAAGAGACCGTGCGTGTGTGTGTTGGTGCACGGCCTTGTGCACACGGCCTTGAGGCCGTGTGCAACAAGCCGTGCGTGTTTCTCATGGTGTACACGGCCTTGGCACACGGCCGTGCACAAGGCCGTGTGGCCTGGTTGAACAGGGCCCTGACCTTCTGTAAGTCAGGGCCCATTTTAGCCTACGGGTCCCGCCTCGGCCCGTCTTTTCCGAATTCTTTCTTCGCTCGTGTATTCGATATATATGATATAGATAAGAATTGCATGATTTATGAATTTACAACATGTTCGGGTATATGAATAGTGCGTTTTAAGTTTTCGTCAAATTTTCTAACTTTTGCATGTGAAGTCCGATTTTTCCGAAATTCGAATGCATACTTCTTTATAATATTTAAAGCATGTCCATAAAGTTTCATTGTAATTGGACTTGATTTGCATTTTTAAATTTGCGAATTACTTCATTTCGTTTGATAATTGGACCTAAGTGCTATATGTGATTGTATAACGTGCTTTTACGTGTTTCTATGCTTTCGTATGAGCCGTGCGTCGTCGTATGTCTTATGTGGTTATTTCGTTTGTCAGTTGCAGGTTCCACTCTCGTGGATTAGGTTGCTCGTTTCCATTTTGGGCTTTCTTTTGGTTATCGCCAGGTGAGGTTTCTATTGTTATCCCGTATTATGTAGATATGTACTATTGAGCCTCACTAAATAAGCCTCGCATGTGTAATTTATGTTTTCACCCCGTATTACTATATTTACTAAATACTTTATGCTTATTATCTTTATGAGGTTTAAGAACGACGGATTTGATATTAAATGAATAATATGTGTATGATTTCGAAATGTTTTCAAAAAGAGACAAGCGAACTATGTTTCGATTTAAATGTAATTTTGGGTTTGGACACCTTCTCGTTGAGTGAAGTCGTCAGGGCGGGTTTCACCCCCAAGACGATGGAACACCCGGTTGCGTTTCCTACCGTTACATCGCCTGTCTCAAACGGCCCTTTTGGCCCTCCCCGAAATGTCTTGATTCCTATTCTAATAGGAAAATGATAGTTATGAAAAATGCGAGATATGATATGCGTGTCCGTCTTGTCTTTGTGGGCCCCGGAGTATGGCGATCGGATGAAGCCGGATAGACAGCGGGTCTACGGTGGAATTCGGTAGCTTGCTCCATGTTTACCGGGAGCACGGGTGAGGCCGGAGTGGCAACCTTTGTGCTCCTGCAGCGGTTGACTTCGTGTCAACTGAGACATAGGCTATGCCTATATGCTGAGCAGTTTGGATTTAGCGGTCCTTCTGCTCCATGGGAGGAATAAGGTTGGTATGGTTTTCAGGTATGTTATGATATGATATGAGGAGTTGAGGGCTCGACTCGCCGAGCAATATGATATGTCCCGTTATGTTATGTTATGATAAATCACCGAATGTTTATGAAAATCCTTCTCTTACGTTTGTTTTCTTTTAAGTTAAAATGGTGATTTATTCTTGTATGTTATTATGTATGTATTCCCATTTTTCCCCTCACTTAGTCATTTGACTAACCCTCCCTGCTTTTAACCTTATCTGTTTCAGGTGGTAACTAGGTGGGCATCGTCAGTCTTGTATCGCGGGTTTTCTTTCTTTTCGGTGATCGCCCCTTTCTAGATTATCTTAAGTTCATGATTAGGTTATATGTAATTGTTATCGGGATTGATATATTGAACCCGTATTTGTATATCACCGGGATATTGTATCGAACCCGTTTATTAAATTATATTATAGTAAGTGAATTCCACTAGCCTTGGTGGGCTTTAACTATTTGTGCAATTGAGCTGCTGCTTTGAATGTTGTTATATGGAATTTAATTTGGTTGTTGCTTCCGCTCCCGCTTGTTGTCGTCAGTTGTTTTTTTACAAAAGCCCCGCCTAGTGATTGAGTAAATCGGTTTGCCGTTCGCCGGGTTCCAATTTAGGGTCGGATTTCTATTTCGGCTTCGGATTGGGGCTTGGTGCGGGGCGTGCGTTACCCGTTTGGGGCGCCCGCTACAGTTGGTATCAGAGCTTCTTTGGTCTAATGGCCTAAGCTCTGAATCGTCGTGTTTTGGGTGTTTTGTCCGTCGTTGTGTGCCGGTGTAACTTAGGGAATTGCGCTCACCAGTGTTCAAGAACGCTTAGTGTTTGAATTGTGATGGATCTTTGTTGGATGATCAACAACAAAAGATCTTTTACAATCAAAACACTGGGATGGACTTGGATATAGGTGGATATGAAACTCAAGGTTGTACTTGCCATGCCTGGTTGTCTGTCGTGTCCGGTTGTGTCTAGGTCGTACGGCTTAGGACTTTTGTGGAATTGTGCAAATGTGCTAAGTGCTTATGTGAACCCTATCTGAAGATTACTTGCCTACGTGTTACAGCTTTTCATAATCACTTACCATCATGCATGTTTGGTACTGAATTTGCAGAATGCCTCCTCGCCGTGAACCGCCAGGTCCGCCTCCAGGTGTTCCGACACCAGCACAATTTATGGAAGCCTTAGGGCAGTTTATGGTTAATACCAACCGAGCAACACCACCACCTGCCCCCGAGACAGAGATGAGCAGGTTCCTTAAACTCCACCCTCCACAGTTCGAGGGTGCCCCCGATGATGTTATTGCCGAATCTTGGATAGCGGCAATGGAGAAGAGGTTCAGAGTAATGGAATGTCCGGACCCTGAGAGGGTCGAATTAGCAGTATATCAGATGACAGGAGCTGCACATGACTGGTGGCCCCGTATCGAGTAGCGATGGCAGCGAGAGCATGTGGTCCCAACTTGGGATCAATTCTTAGTTGAGTTTCGGGCCAAGTATATTCCGTTGGTGGTCCAACAGCGACGTGAGCGAGAGTTCCTGGCTCTCAAGCAGGGTACTTCATCCGTTGACCAGTACGAGGCTCATTTCTCTAGACTTATTATGCACTGCCCGTATATGGTCGCCGACGAACAGAGGAAGACTCGCCAGTTTGTAGAGGGATTGACTTACAAGATCAGAAAGGCTATGATGGTGGTCCGACCTCAATGTTATACCGACGCCGTGGAAATGGCTCTGCATATTGAGTCTGAACTCAACCTAATAGGACCGAGTGCTATTCTTGCCACTACCACCGTTCAGTACCCTCCAACGAGTTCTAAGAGGCCGTTTACACCTTCAGGGCCATCTTCCGGAAAGAAGACCTCCCAAGTGTCTTCATCGAAGCAGAATGCACCTCCCCAACCGCAGGGAGCCCTACGACCTGTATGTGGTTTTTGCCAAAGAGACCATCAAGAGTCGGAATGCCGAAAGAAAGCTGGACGTTGCTTCTCATGTGGAAGTCCGTTCCATCTCCGCGCAAATTGCACAAGGAAGAAAAGATCGAGACAGTCGAGGAGAACTTAGATCCGAATGCTTCGGTGCAAGGTACAAATATTAATTGGCATTCCATACATGCATTTTATAATTCGAGTGGTTTACACTCACTTGTTGCGCTTTTCATTGCTGTACTTGTGCGTGTGCATGTTGGATTCTTTGCATGTTTCTCTTTCTATTTCTTTGTTGCCGGATTGGAGGACAATTGCGATTCGTGCTCGTGCTGCCGTTTATCATCGAAGGAACCGTTAGCAGCAGATTTGACCAAGTTGCCAGCAAAGGATTATTTTGGACTTGACTAAGTCCAGAGAACCAAGTTGGTCATAGAATTCACAGACGTACTTCCCGAGAGTCTGAGAGCTCTTGCGATTAGATCGGAATGTATGGTTTGTGAAAGATCTAACTCTAAGAAGTCGAACCGTGATCGAAGTCGCCTAATCGAATGGATTCTGCCGATCTGACAGAATCGAAGAACCGACTTGATGAACTTCCCTCCCTTGAACGTGCCCGAACGAGTGTCTTGATCTGGGGTACTCCAACGTTGCTTGTAGAGAAAGAAGATAGTGCACTTCCAGTGTGTATTGTTCACCGAGAATTGCACAGAATATTAACGAAGCCAAGTATTCTCTACCGTCGATGAAGAAATGTCCGATATGCTTTGAGATCGAGGATTTTGTCTGAACAACATTTGATTAGGGTATCATCAGCTCTGTGCCCGAGACGAATATGTTCTGAAGACAGCTTTCAGTGCCTGATGTAGACATCTTGAATTCGTATGTCTCCCTCTAGTACTGACAAGTGCTTTGTGACTTGCTGGACCCCGTTCATATCGTAGTGAGTTAGTCGTTGCTTCCTAAGGAGTCACCTTGGTGTCCTCGAGATTAGAGGAAGAACGCAGAACACCTCCGTATGGTACGCCAGAAAACAACGGGCACCTGCTAGTTGCCCCACCTAACGGATGTGAAATCTGGATCGACTTAGGGACCTTTTAAGTCATTTCGGATCCGGAGTGAGAAGAGAAGGAGGATCTTTGAAGATTTGAACGGTACTGGAATGGGAACAAACCAAGACTTCGAGTGGAATTTCTCTAAGCTTGCAACCCTGTTGCTTGAGTCAACGGGAAAGAAAATAAACTCGAATGGACGATCTCTGTAAGACTTGTTCTTAGGAGTCGAGAAGAGATTAACTACAACTTCAATATTAACCCTGCTCAAGGGATTCTGAAGGAATCGTCGTGAGTGAGAATGCATCACATGAAAGGTTGAATTGGTAAATGGTACTAATGAAGAAACCATAGCTCATGCTCGGGAAGCTTAAATCAATCAGAAAGTTGCCCTCAGGACATTGCACGAGCTACTGTAGGAGAGGATTAGCTGAAGCGTCGCCACTATCTCTTATGGGATTTGTTGACATCCCCACCGATTATGAGAGTTTAACAAGTGTTAAATCAGGAGGAGTTGAACCAACCCCAATGTCGTTAATGGAAAATGTTTGAGGACTAAGATTACAAGAATCAGTGTTCTTTGGGAAAAGCGAATATCGTAGTTGGTACTTTGAACCAAATCACGAACGTGTCACAAATTGAGGCTAAACTGAATTGGACTTGCACCATTTTGGATAATTTCATTCATAGCCTTACGACCCAGTCAGAATTGGGTTGAAGAATCTAAAATGCCAAGTCTGCAAAAGAATGGATCCCGAGTCAGACAATTTGAGCGTAGAATAATCCAAAGTTTTAGCTTTGTGTTGGCAACCCCAATACTTCCCAATATAAGTCCCGGACCCATGATTCGAAGAGTCGAAAGAAAGAGACTTACTCGATTAAGTCAAGAGATACCTGGCTTGCCAGCAGATCAAAGCCGTGCATCAAAGATTAAGGGGTTGGCTATGACTACTACATATCCCTATGTGGGATTGGGAACGGATTCACCATGGACTTCGTGTCCGGACTACTGGAGGTTTAAGATGGTAATTATTGTTACAGGTTTATCTGGGATTTCTCCAAGGTGTTGTCAATCGGATTCAGGCTTTTCAACAATAAATGGTGATAGCTCAAGTTCTACTGAAAAGCTACTTGCAAGAACCCCGAACAGGCTTGGAGTTGTGCAATCCGCGAAATATCTCCTAGCGAGTCCATTGAATGAATCAGACAGTCGAAGAAGTTTCGTGAGAGATCCGAATGATGACGCGTAAGTTTCATCCAGAGTTGTTTAACTCTAATCAGTAGAATCTGGGGACCAGATTCTCATAAGGAGGGGTGATTGTAACGCCCCGAAAATTCGTATTATGAACCGGGAACCCGAATCGAATTTTCTCAAGCGATTTATTATTTATTTTATTAATTATTATATGATTTTTATAACGATTTCTTATATGAGTGATTTTAATATTTAAATTACGAATTGTCAATGTGCGTTTAATAATATGAATTTTGACTGTAATTATGTGTTATTTAGACAACGTGAGTTTTTGAACTTATTTTGCGAAATTACAAAAATGCCCTTTCGTTTCTCAACCGAGTCAACTCCTTTGACTTAAGCCATCACTCCCTCTCCCTCACTCATTCACGCAGCAAAGAAGAAAGAAAAGAAAGGAGAAAAGAGAAAGAAGAAGAGGAAGGTCAATCGATCGTCCCGACTCCGTTTCTCGACGGATTTGCGAACCGCTTACGCCTACGAACTCCTCACGATCTCTTCTACGAGTAAGCCTTTCACGTCCATCTCGTTTAATGTCTCCTATGCCTTGTATTTCTCGATTTTGTTTATAGTTATATTATATAGGGTTTATATGATTTTGGATGAATTTATGGACGGATTTTCGTGTTTATCGTTTCTATATGTAGATTATATGTTGTAGATGATTATATGTGAGAATTAGGGAGTGATTTGCATGATTTATCGATTAAATGTTGAATTTTGGTTTGGAATCGCGTATGTTTTTGCTGTCTGCGAGTTTCTGCTCAATCTGGACGCACACGGGCCTTGCACACGGGGTGTCGCAAGGCCGTGTGGGGTTACACGGCCTCTTGCACGGCCGTGCAAGAGACCGTGCGTGTGTGTGTTGGTGCACGGCCTTGTGCACACGGCCACAAGCCGTGCGTGTTTCTCATGGTGTACACGGCCGTGCACAAGGCCGTGTGGCCTGGTTGAACAGGGCCCTGACCTTCTGTAAGTCAGGGCCCATTTTAGCCTACGGGTCCCGCCTCGGCCCGTCTTTTCCGAATTCTTTCTTCGCTCGTGTATTCGATATATATGATATAGATAAGAATTGCATGATTTATGAATTTACAACATGTTCGGGTATATGAATAGTGCGTTTTAAGTTTTCGTCAAATTTTCTAACTTTTGCATGTGAAGTCCGATTTTTCCGAAATTCGAATGCATACTTCTTTATAATATTTAAAGCATGTCCATAAAGTTTCATTGTAATTGGACTTGATTTGCATTTTTAAATTTGCGAATTACTTCATTTCGTTTGATAATTGGACCTAAGTGCTATATGTGATTGTATAACGTGCTTTTACGTGTTTCTATGCTTTCGTATGAGCCGTGCGTCGTCGTATGTCTTATGTGGTTATTTCGTTTGTCAGTTGCAGGTTCCACTCTCGTGGATTAGGTTGCTCGTTTCCATTTTGGGCTTTCTTTTGGTTATCGCCAGGTGAGGTTTCTTTTGTTATCCCGTATTATGTAGATATGTACTATTGAGCCTCACTAAATAAGCCTCGCATGTGTAATTTATGTTTTCACCCCATATTACTATATTTACTAAATACTTTATGCTTATTATCTTTATGAGGTTTAAGAACGACGGATTTGATATTAAATGAATAATATGTGTATGATTTCGAAATGTTTTCAAAAAGAGACAAGCGAACTATGTTTCGATTTAAATGTAATTTTGGGTTTGGACACCTTCTCGTTGAGTGAAGTCGTCAGGGCGGGTTTCACCCCCAAGACGATGGAACACCCGGTTGCGTTTCCTACCGTTACATCGCCTGTCTCAAACGGCCCTTTTGGCCCTCCCCGAAATGTCTTGATTCCTATTCTAATAGGAAAATGATAGTTATGAAAAATGCGAGATATGATATGCGTGTCCGTCTTGTCTTTGTGGGCCCCGGAGTATGGCGATCGGATGAAGCCGGATAGACAGCGGGTCTACGGTGGAATTCGGTAGCTTGCTCCATGTTTACCGGGAGCACGGGTGAGGCCGGAGTGGCAACCTTTGTGCTCCTGCAGCGGTTGACTTCGTGTCAACTGAGACATAGGCTATGCCTATATGCTGAGCAGTTTAGATTTAGCGGTCCTTCTGCTCCATGGGAGGAATAAGGTTGGTATGGTTTTCAGGTATGTTATGATATGATATGAGGAGTTGAGGGCTCGACTCGCCGAGCAATATGATATGTCCCGTTATGTTATGTTATGATAAATCACCGAATGTTTATGAAAATCCTTCTCTTACGTTTGTTTTCTTTTAAGTTAAAATGGTGATTTATTCTTGTATGTTATTATGTATGTATTCCCATTTTTCCCCTCACTTAGTCATTTGACTAACCCTCCCTGCTTTTAACCTTATCTGTTTCAGGTGGTAACTAGGTGGGCATCGTCAGTCTTGTATCGCGGGTTTTCTTTCTTTTCGGTGATTGCCCCTTTCTAGATTATCTTAAGTTCATGATTAGGTTATATGTAATTGTTATCGGGATTGATATATTGAACCCGTATTTGTATATCACCGGGATATTGTATCGAACCCGTTTATTAAATTATATTATAGTAAGTGAATTCCACTAGCCTTGGTGGGCTTTAACTATTTGTGCAATTGAGCTGCTGCTTTGAATGTTGTTATATGGAATTTAATTTGGTTGTTGCTTCCGCTCCCGCTTGTTGTCGTCAGTTGTTTTTTTACAAAAGCCCCGCCTAGTGATTGAGTAAATCGGTTTGCCGTTCGCCGGGTTCCAATTTAGGGTCGGATTTCTATTTCGGCTTCGGATTGGGGCTTGGTGCGGGGCGTGCGTTACCCGTTTGGGGCGCCCGCTACACGGAATGTGCTTTGACTTGTAACGAAAGTCGTAAAACACTTAGACAAGCAACAAATGCAATAAATCATGCAAATAATGTGTCCCGGCGAGAACGAGCCCTCTCCTTATAACTCCCAATTGAAAATCATGTAAGCATATAGTCAAGTACTCCACCGCCAACAATACTATACAGGATTTAAGGAGACGCTGTTAGCACCACCTTCAGAATTTAAGGAGACGCGATTAGCACTACCGTATCAGAATTTAAGGAGACGCGATTAGCACCACCGTTCGCATCAACTTAGGCTAGCCAACCTCCTAGCCGACCCAGGTCAACACGCTAGAAGTATACATCGGGATTTGCCCTAGACGCACGTCCCCAGGCTCACCTCCTGTATACTCCGGGCCCAAGTTATTAAACAATTTATGACTCGCTTTTGAAATCAATGATAGTTTGGGTGGCCAAAAGGGCCATTCAAAAGTAGGAAATCGGGGTGTGGGAGGCTAAAGGGGCCATTCGAGACAAGCTTATAATTGCGAGGTCGAGAGACCAAAGTCCGCATTTAAAACATATGGGTTTTCCTTGCCTCTAGTTGAAAGTATTTAAAATATTTTGGTTTGCTATCAAAACGATTTGAGTAAGCAGATAGAGAAATAATAAAGGCAATACAACAAGTAATAAGAAAGCGGGATTGTGGTTTATTTCGCAAACCTAAGTAACTATGTTCTTACTCCAGTTGAAAACAATTTAAAACCCTTACCTGGCTCGACACGACAGTATGAAAGCAAGCGGTAGTCAGGTTTCTCCCTCGTTGGTCCCACCTGTAATACACAGGGCCTAGAGGATGAAAACAAGACAGACAATACTAAAAGCAAGACACGAACAACAGACGACGCACGGCAATTCATATAAACTCCACTCATGCTACAGGTGCAATATAGAAAGTCAGATAATTAAACATGTAAGTATACATAAATTATGGAACAATATTTAAAGGAATATTTAAAACAATTATAATGATGGAAGAACATTAATAATAAATATGGAAAGCATGCTAAAATGCAGTTAGGGCACGTAGGCATTCCTAAAATAATACAAAGACGTTCTCTCGCGAATACGGGATTAAACGGATAAGAAACGGGAAAGGTGGGATAAAATCCCTACATGAGAAAGGTGTTAATTGACGGTCAAATAGGGTCGGATAAATTGTAAATTATGAAGAATATCAAATCCCGAGGCTCGAGGAAGTTATAAGTGAAATCGGATTGATATTCAGAGGTCGTATGTGAAAAGTCAACATTTAAATGAGTGGGGTTGACCCAATTCCCGAAGTGCAAGAAAGGAAAAGGCTGGAAAATGCACTAAGTATGTTGCACCGGCAAACGCACTTGGCAAGCCGGTGCAAGCACAAATAGGGGTGCACGGCCTCACGCACGGTCTTGAGCACGGTGCCAAGACCGTGCAGGTGCAAATGGGCCTGCGCACGGGCTCAAGCCCATGCAGATTGAAAAGGGCTGCGCACGGGCTCCTGCACGGTCTTGATCAAGACCATGCGTTCGCCCGTGTGGATCTACTGAGCAGCAGACTCAGCAGATCGCGAAACCTCACACGCGAAACCAACATTTAAATTCATACATCTCCTAATTTACACCATAAAACATCCTAATTTTCACATATATTCATATATATCATATAAGCTACACATAGCCACAAGAATCACGTAAAATGGTCAAGTAATTCTTCCTAAACACGAAAATCCTAATATTATAAAATTCTATATAAACTCACGAAAATCGCAACGAAGAGGGAACGAAATTAAATGGGGTAAAAGGATTACCGGTAGAGAATATAGTGAGGATCGTTCGGGTTTTCACGGCTCGTCGGTCGGGCGAGAAACGGGCTCGGTAGGGCGTCGGGAAGATTCCTTCCTTTCTTCTCCTTCTCTTCTCCTTCCTTTCTTCTTTTTCCTTCTTTGTATGTAATGAGAGAATGAGAGAGATAGGTAGATATTTAGGAAAATATCTCGGGGGTAAAATGGTCATTTAGGCTTTTAAGGGCATTTATGTAATTTAAGTAATTGAGGGCATTTAAAAGATAGGTTAAATCAATCTTTTCCATAAGATTAATTAATCCAATTGGATAGATCGAGAAATTAGGCAAGAAAGAATTCGCGTAATAATTAATAATATAATTAAATATTCGGGTCGTTACAATACTCCCCTCTTCAAGAGAATATGTCCTCAGATTCTCCTCAGGACTTCGGGGTTAGTTAAGAGGAGTATAATCTAAGAGTTCTAATAACGCGAATTAAAAACGAACATTTAGGAGCAATTAAAATACATTATAAAACATCATTCACAAAAAAATAAAATCCAAAGTCATGCGAAAAACGGGATTACAAAACCCTAAAGAAAACTAACGAGGAAGAAGAAAATAAAGGTAAATAGCTCGTGGCTCATCCGAGACACACATTCTCGTCCATAACGACCAAGAATCAGGAAATTCCAATGTAAGGTCCATCATGACTGTCATTATCTATTTCGTTCTTCCGACTGATTCTTGCACTCTTCGTATCCTCAATGACAATTGTCACATCCTCCTCTTGTTTCTTGATTAGAGTTCCTTTTACAGGAAATAACGCCATCATCATTTCTCCCATTGTACTCCTCGTCCTTCTCACAACCTGTTTCTTCACTCTTTCTTATTCTTTCTACAAAGTGTTTTCTCATCTTCAATGGTATTGGATGATTTCTCCTCTCCGCCTTCCATTAAACCATCATTTTCATCATTTCTTCACTCGACTTCATACGAAACATCAGGATCGTCATTATCAGAAGCCGATGTCGGCTCGTCTCCCATATAATCATCATCGTCAGATAATTCATTATCCTCTTCACTAGTTGATCCATCTTCAGACATACCTTCAGAAGTATACTCCTTCAGACTCGATTTGTTAACGTCGGTGCTATCCAGAACCGCATAACGTACTCGCAATAGAATCGATCTTAGTCGGCCAAGAACTCCTTGTCCTTAGCACTCTCTAATAGCGTATAACGAATTTATCGAATTCCACGCTATCCACACAGAGGTCACATAAATCTTAGCATCTAATCATTCAATCAGTGCAAGTGTGAATTTTGAAAGCAGTTAAAGCACGTAAGTTATATAAAACACTTAACACATATTTAAAGCAATTACCATTCGAAACAGAATATTATGAGTGAATGCAATGATAATGCAATGTACCTCTGCGAGTCGGTATCAGGGTCGAGATCCCCTTTTTCTTCCCCGAGGGTTGCTTGAGTCGGGGCAGTCTTGAACTCGATGCTTGCTACTCCCACATCTGAGGCAACGCCCCAGTTTCCTCCTACACTTTGCAGTCTCGTGATTGGTCTTTCCACAGTGCTCACAGGGAAATGAGGTCCTCATTCACTTCTGGTTTGGTAGGTTTCGGCATCTCGTAGTGTGGTTCCTGTAACGGCACGTCCCCAAATACGGTGCGACGTGACGTCCCGCACCAAGTCACAATCCATAACAAGAACTAAAGGTCCAGTTATGAACTATAACCTGGCGAACGGAAAATAAATACCAGGCGGATCTGCTTTAGAAAATAATAGGACAATGAACAATAATACAGCGGAAGCAAATTAACACAACCTATCCCACTCAGGGAGCTAGAACAACCATAATCCAAAACACAATTATAAAGCCCACCAAGGCCACTGAAAACATCAATATCACTATTCATACTAATTTACATTGTAGCGCCCCGCTCTACAGCCCCCGAACCTGCACGAATTCCCAAGCCGAGTACAGTGCCTCAACCCGAGAACCCACGCAAGCTAACGGGTCAATCCCGACACATGGCAACAGTGGATCCCCAAAATAAAGCATTTAAATAAATCAGAGAATATATAGCGGAAGCATTTAAATCCATATTAACAAAAATGCCACTCCGGGGCCAATACATTAACAACAGCCCACTCAGGGCAACATCATTTAAATAACAATATTGGGGAACAATATAATATCATCAATCCAGGTTGACAAGAGTAATGAACGAGAGATCAAAAGACAACTAACGAGACTCAGCAAAACCAAAAAGCCTATCTATGCACTGTTGCCCATCCGACACGTAAGACATGTCGGTCTCTCTCAAACCTGAGGCAAGAACCAATTAAAAGAGGGTGAGTCAAAATACTCAGTGAAGATGTGAGAACAAGTCGAGTCATGCTTCCGGGTATTTATAGAAAATACATATGCGATAATGAAGAAACCGGAATATGCTTCGACTTGGATATACAATTAAGAATTAAAATCAATAACGCTATAAAGCAGTAAATACTATCCCAGCGAGAATGGGCCTGTTCCTCCTTATATCTCCACGGTGCATGTATAAATACTCCATCGCCGGTGTCAAGCTAAGGAGCAACCCGAAGCTCAACCATAATGAATTTTAGGAAAATGTGCAACGAATGCAACACCCACCATCGCTCCCAACCGTGGCTATCACCTCCTGACAGGCCACGATTGACGCTTAGTTTTGGGAGAAGCACCTCGGATTACACCCTGAACGCCCGTCCCCAGATGTAACCTTCGGATACCTTCCCGGGCCCAACTTGAAAATAGTCATGTATTTGCTCGCTTTAAAATAACCCATTTGAATGCCAACCGACACTCTGAGCAAGGGTGACGACAAAGGATTAAATCCTAAGTCAAACCGTCACGTAAAATAAATAGTTTTCTTGCCCGTTGGAAAACAAATCAATTTGGTTTACTTATGTATAATTTTGATATTAAATGATTTGAGGATAAAACATAAAAATATAAACTCGAAATATATAATATATTAATAAGGGATTAGGGGGTTCGCAATTGTATATATATATGTTCAAGCCCAGTTAAAAGTTTAAATCCTCACCTGGAATCAAAAAAAGAAAGCCTAGCTGCTAGACTCACTGGTCTCCCACGCCGGACTGATCTGGAGACAAGACAAGACCTAGACAAATCAATAACGACAACAAATACTAGAAGCGCAAATAAATAATTATTGGACGAACGGCTAACCAAACATGTTTCCAATCATGCATATGTCAATTATAATATGTAAAGAAGCTATCATGTAAATTTCACGCAATTCCGACAGGTTGTCAAAAATACACATAATTAGAATTACACTATTCATAGCCCGAACGAGGGCGAAATTAAATAAACATTCCAAAATATAAATCTACAAATTAAAAGGGTTCTATAGGTGAAAACGGTGTAATTTTTGGAGTCCGTATGCAAAAAGTCAACCAAAAATGGTGACCCGAAGACTCAATTGCCGAGAGCAAAGTTTGAAAAGGCTGGAAAAATTCACTAAGTGTTTCACACGGCCTAGTGCACGGTCTTGAACACGGTGTCAAGACCGTGCACGCACACACGGCCAAACACACGGCCTTGGTGCACGGGCTCAAGCCCGTGCAAGCACAATGAGCTGCACACGGGCTCCTGCACGGTCTTGCGCAAGACCGTGCGTTAGCCCGTGTGGTTCAACTGAACCCAGCAGAAACTTACGGGTTTTCAAATATTCGAGCCAAAATTCCACAAAAATCATATTTTTAACGCAAATCAACACTCATAATTTATAACAATCAATAATCAACATCTAATTCACATATACATCCAATTAAATCACGAATTGACCAAGAAACGGGCTCGATCTAAGCATTTAACCTAAAAATCCCGAAATAACCAAATATTCTCAAAACCTCGAAAAAACGTAAAAGAAATTGGGGAAATTGGTACCTAAAGAAAGGTATCGATGAACTGATCGTTTAAAAATGATTGGCGCGAAATTCCACGGAGATTCGAGCTCGGCACGATCGATTAGGGATTCGGGAGAAAATTTTCTCTTTTTTCTTCTTCTCTCTCTCTCTCTCTCTCGAAATAAAAATAATGAAATGAATCTCGACACTTATCAAATATCTTCAAAATACCGAAAAATACGAAGGGTTATTTTAGTAATTTTAGAAAATCCAATTAAATACGCGTCGATCACATATAACGATTAAATATTTAATAAACGCAATATAGACACGTAATTTGAATACGCAAACAATATTATCACATTGGTCATTTACAACATAATATATTATAATTCACATATAATCGAGAATTTAGAGATTAAGAAAGATAATTAACGCGTAAAAATTACTCACAGTAATTCCCAGATTTCTGGGTCGTTACAATACCTCCCCCTTATGAGAATCTGGTCCCCAGATTCCATCTTCATCAGAAAAGCTCGGGATAAGCTTCCCTCATCTTAGCCTCCGTCTCCCAAGTAGACTGCTCGGTCGAACGGTTCCTCCAGAGAACTCTCACTAATGAAATCTGCTTGTGGCGAAGCTGCTGAACCTTACGATCCTGAATCTGAACCGGTTTCATCTCAATAGTCAAATCCGGCTCAAGCTGAACTCCGTCATCCTGGAGAATATGGGACTCGTCGGGGAAGTACTTGCGAAGCTGTGAGACATGGAAGACATTGTGGATCCCGGTAAGATAAGGTGGTAGGTCCAGACGATATGCGGTATTCCCGATCCGCTCGGTGATCTCAAATGGACCTAAATATCTCGGAGTAAGCTTCCCACCTCTACCGATCCTCGTGAATCCCTTCCTCGGGGAGGCCTTGAGAAAAACTCGGTCTCCCACTTCGAACTCCAAATGTCGACGCCTCTTGTCGGCGTAGCTCTTCTGGCGATCTTGAGCTGCTTTCATTCTTTGCCGAATGAGTTGAACCTTATCAATTGCTTCCTGAATGTGATCCGGTGGAGTAGCCCTCTCATGGCCATTAGCTGACCATTTCCAATCCTCCAATTCCCAATAAATTGGAGATCTGCACTTCCTCCCATAAAGAGCCTCATACGGTGGCATTCCAATCGAGGCTTGATAACTGTTGTTGTAAGCGAACTCGACCAAGGGCAAGTGTGAAATCCAACTCGTATGAAAATCGAGCGCACATGCCCGTAACATATCATTTAGAAACCTGATCGTTCGCTCGGATTGTCCATCAGTCTGAGGATGTGCTGCAGAGCTAAACTTTAGGGTCGTTCCCAAGTTCTTATGAAGTTCTTGCCATAACTGAGCTGTGAACTTAGGGTCCCTGTCAGAAACGATACTTTCCGGAACACCATGAAGCCTAATAATTTCTTTCTGATACAATTCTGCGAGCTGTTTAACCTTTGCTGTTTTTCGAACTGGTAGAAAATGCGCTGACTTGGTCAATCGATCAACGATGACCCAAATACTATCGAAACCTCCACGAACGGCAGGCAATCCAGTCACGAAGTCCATAGTGATCTCCTGCCACTTGGAAGTGGGTACAGGAAGCGGCTGAAGAGTTCCTCCAGGCCTTTGATGCTCGGCCTTGACTCTCTGACATGTTAGACAATGTTTCACATAAGTAGCCACGTCCCTTTTCATACCATTCCACCAATACTGGGTTCTGAGATCACGATACATCTTGTTGCCTCCTGGGTGAACAACATAAGCAGACTTGTGTGCCTCGTCGAGAATTCCACGCTTCAGGTTCGTAGGAACACAAACTCGGATCCCAAAGCGAAGCAATCCGGTACCATCGATCCTGAATTTGGTGTTAGGATCCTTCAGCATTCTAGCTTTGATCTTCTGAATACTGGCATCTGAATCTTGCTCGTCTCGAAGTTGTTGGACTAAATCGGGTTGGACTGAAAGGTTGGCAAGACGAGGATACGATTCAAATCGAGTCCTCCTGTCCTCTAAAGAGGTATCTGAAGATGTCCCCTCTAGGTGTGCCACGTGAGCCCTTCGGCTCAATGCATCGGCGACTACGTTCGCCTTCCCAGGGTGATACTGAATGCGGCAGTCATAATCTTCCAAGAATTCCATCCACCGTCTCTGTCTCCTGTTGAGATCCTTCTGAGTGAATAGATACTTCAAACTCTGGTGGTCCGTAAAGATGTCAAAAGTGACACCATACAGATAATGACGCCATTTGCCCAAGGCAAATATCACCGCTGCAAGTTCCAAGTCGTGAATGGGATAATTCTTTTCGGCATCTTTTAGCTTTTTAGAAGCATAAGCTACGACTTTCCCATTTTGCATCAACACGCACCCTAAACCTTCCTTGGACGCGTCAGTATAAACCGCGTATCCCTCGTGTCCGTCTGGAAGAACAAGTATAGGTGCAGTGGTCAATCTCTTCTTCAACTCTTTGAAACTAGCCTCACACTTGTCGTCCCACTGAAAAGACACATCTTTACAAGTTAACTTCGTGAGTGGGGCCGCTAGTGTGGAGAAATCCTTAACGAATCGTCTGTAATATCCAGCCAATCCCAGGAAACTCCTAACTTCTGTTGGCGTCTTAGGTTGACTCCAACTCGTCACTGCCTCAATCTTTGATGGATCCACAGCAATCCCATTCCCGGAGATGATGTGACCAAGGAATGAAACCTCGTTGATCCAAAATTCGCACTTGCTGAACTTGGCATATAGACTATGCTCTCGAAGCGTCTGTAGAACAATGCGAAGATGCTCGGCATGATCCTCGACTGTCTTGGAGAAAACCAGAATGTCGTCGATGAAGATAACCACAAACTTGTCGAGGTAAGGTCGGAAAATCCTGTGCATCATATCCATGAAAGCTGCAGGGGCATTCGTCAAACCAAACGGCATCACAACAAACTCGAAGTGGCCGTACCGAGTGTTAAACCCGGTCTTAGGTATATCCTGCTCTCGGATACGAAGCTGATAATATCCCTGACGAAGATCCAACTTCGAATATACCTTTGAGCCCTGCAACAAGTCGAATAACTCCTCTATGTGGGGTAGAGGGTATTTGTTCTTCACTGTCATCCGGTTCAACTCCCGGTAGTCGATGCACATTCTCAGCGTACCATCCTTCTTCTTTACAAACAAAACCGGGGCACCCCAAGGAGAGATGCTTGGTCTTATGTAACCATTCTCAAGCAACTCTTCCAGTTGCATCTTCAGTTCCTTCAACTCGGCTGGAGCCATCCTATACGGAGTCTTCGAATAAGGCTCCGATCCTGGGGCAAGATCGACTACGAACTCAATGTCCCGATCAGGGGGTAGAGAGTTCAAACTCTCGGGAAAGACATCAGGGAAGTCCTTAATCACTTCCGTATTCTCGAGCTTCCCTTGTTCCTTCGGTCGGTTAAGTAAATAAGCGACGAAGGCCTGAGCTCCCTCTCGGATCAAACGAGAAGCCTCAACGAAAGAAATCTTCGGTGCCAGAACTGACTCCTCAAGACTACCCTTCACAATTGTTGCCTCGGTCCCAATCTGAATAGTCTTCCTGAAACAATCCACACTGACTCTATGCTGATAAAGCCAGTCCATTCCCAAAATAATCCCGTAGCGCTGCAGTGGTAACTCGATCAAATCGGCGGGATAGACGCGATCTCCTATCTTCAAAGGACAACCCTTGAAGATTCTATCCGTAACGTAAGAAGTCCCCAAAGGAGAACTGACTCGATACAAATAAGGCAGACTCTCCACGGGCATGCACAACTTAGCAGCAATATCAAGCGCAATAAACGAGTGTGTAGCACCCGGATCATATAATGCAGTAATAGGGATGTCATGAATATGCAGGGTACCTCCAATAACATCATGCGAATCGGGCTCAAGCTCCTCTCCTCCCAGTGCGAAGACTCTGGGCTGAACTCTCGGCTGACCGGCAGCCTGAATCGCCTTCAGTGGCGTGGCAAGAGTTCTCTTGTTCGGACAAGAGTCTATCAGGTGATCAGAAGATGCACAAATCAAACACTGTCCCAATCGTCTCCGGCAGGAATCGGCGGTGTGGTTCGGTCTGTGGCAGTAGGAACAAGTGATCGGTGCAACGGCAGTAATAGGAACCCTATCAATATACCTGGGCCTCTAAGTCTAACCATTGTGCCTGAAAAGATAAGCTGAAATGCATGTGGGTTAATGGTATGACCAATTAATCAAGTAATAATAACATATAAAAGCGCAAGTAAAGAAATAACACGAAACCTATAAATATAGCCGTACAACTTAGACACGACACTCTAGACAACAGAACCTAGGGAACCTATGGCTCTGATACCACTCCGGACTGTAGCGCCCCGCTCTACAGCCCCCGAACCTGCACGAATTCCCAAGCCGAGTACAGTGCCTCAACCCGAGAACCCACGCAAGCTAACGGGTCAATCCCGACACATGGCAACAGTGGATCCCCAAAATAAAGCATTTAAATAAATCAGAGAATATATAGCGGAAGCATTTAAATCCATATTAACAAAAATGCCACTCCGGGGCCAATACATTAACAACAGCCCACTCAGGGCAACATCATTTAAATAACAATATTGGGGAACAATATAATATCATCAATCCAGGTTGACAAGAGTAATGAACGAGAGATCAAAAGACAACTAACGAGACTCAGCAAAACCAAAAAGCCTATCTATGCACTGTTGCCCATCCGACACGTAAGACATGTCGGTCTCTCTCAAACCTGAGGCAAGAACCAATTAAAAGAGGGTGAGTCAAAATACTCAGTGAAGATGTGAGAACAAGTCGAGTCATGCTTCCGGGTATTTATAGAAAATACATATGCGATAATGAAGAAACCGGAATATGCTTCGACTTGGATATACAATTAAGAATTAAAATCAATAACGCTATAAAGCAGTAAATACTATCCCAGCGAGAATGGGCCTGTTCCTCCTTATATCTCCACGGTGCATGTATAAATACTCCATCGCCGGTGTCAAGCTAAGGAGCAACCCGAAGCTCAACCATAATGAATTTTAGGAAAATGTGCAACGAATGCAACACCCACCATCGCTCCCAACCGTGGCTATCACCTCCTGACAGGCCACGATTGACGCTTAGTTTTGGGAGAAGCACCTCGGATTACACCCTGAACGCCCGTCCCCAGATGTAACCTTCGGATACCTTCCCGGGCCCAACTTGAAAATAGTCATGTATTTGCTCGCTTTAAAATAACCCATTTGAATGCCAACCGACACTCTGAGCAAGGGTGACGACAAAGGATTAAATCCTAAGTCAAACCGTCACGTAAAATAAATAGTTTTCTTGCCCGTTGGAAAACAAATCAATTTGGTTTACTTATGTATAATTTTGATATTAAATGATTTGAGGATAAAACATAAAAATATAAACTCGAAATATATAATATATTAATAAGGGATTAGGGGGTTCGCAATTGTATATATATATGTTCAAGCCCAGTTAAAAGTTTAAATCCTCACCTGGAATCAAAAAGAGAAAGCCTAGCTGCTAGACTCACTGGTCTCCCACGCCGGACTGATCTGGAGACAAGACAAGACCTAGACAAATCAATAACGACAACAAATACTAGAAGCGCAAATAAATAATTATTGGACGAACGGCTAACCAAACATGTTTCCAATCATGCATATGTCAATTATAATATGTAAAGAAGCTATCATGTAAATTTCACGCAATTCCGACAGGTTGTCAAAAATACACATAATTAGAATTACACTATTCATAGCCCGAACGAGGGCGAAATTAAATAAACATTCCAAAATATAAATCTACAAATTAAAAGGGTTCTATAGGTGAAAACGGTGTAATTTTTGGAGTCCGTATGCAAAAAGTCAACCAAAAATGGTGACCCGAAGACTCAATTGCCGAGAGCAAAGTTTGAAAAGGCTGGAAAAATTCACTAAGTGTTTCACACGGCCTAGTGCACGGTCTTGAACACGGTGTCAAGACCGTGCACGCACACACGGCCAAACACACGGCCTTGGTGCACGGGCTCAAGCCCGTGCAAGCACAATGAGCTGCACACGTGCTCCTGCACGGTCTTGCGCAAGACCGTGCGTTAGCCCGTGTGGTTCAACTGAACCCAGCAGAAACTTACGGGTTTTCAAATATTCGAGCCAAAATTCCACAAAAATCATATTTTTAACGCAAATCAACACTCATAATTTATAACAATCAATAATCAACATCTAATTCACATATACATCCAATTAAATCACGAATTGACCAAGAAACGGGCTCGATCTAAGCATTTAACCTAAAAATCCCGAAATAACCAAATATTCTCAAAACCTCGAAAAAACGTAAAAGAAATTGGGGAAATTGGTACCTAAAGAAAGGTATCGATGAACTGATCGTTTAAAAATGATTGGCGCGAAATTCCACGGAGATTCGAGCTCGGCACGATCGATTAGGGATTCGGGAGAAAATTTTCTCTTTTTTCTTCTTCTCTCTCTCTCTCTCTCTCGAAATAAAAATAATGAAATGAATCTCGACACTTATCAAATATCTTCAAAATACCGAAAAATACGAAGGGTTATTTTAGTAATTTTAGAAAATCCAATTAAATACGCGTCGATCACATATAACGATTAAATATTTAATAAACGCAATATAGACACGTAATTTGAATACGCAAACAATATTATCACATTGGTCATTTACAACATAATATATTATAATTCACATATAATCGAGAATTTAGAGATTAAGAAAGATAATTAACGCGTAAAAATTACTCACAGTAATTCCCAGATTTCTGGGTCGTTACATACATCATTTACATCTACAATCTCTAGGGTTTTAATTATTTATCCAGATACATAGGCGGAAATGAAATCACCTAATCAAAAGTAAATGATTCCAAGGACACGACCTGAATCCGCCTAGCAACAAAACCTGAAAAGACAACCACAGAGTAATGGGGTTAGTCAAAGCGACTAAGTGAGGGGGCTGTAATACGTATAAGAAAGCCGAATTTGGAAAAGAAATCCCACCTGGATAATACGGCAAAAGGACCAAGGAAAGACAACCAGACTACTGCCCGGAAGAACTACCACCTATTAGTGAAAGCTCGTAGTTGCTGAAGTAGAAAGAGAGACGAAATGGAAGTAACATTCAGCGTCTTCCTTATTTCTAAGAAGCAAGTAGATATTTATCTTGGGCACTAAGATTTATAAATTAATTAACCGACTAATATCCCTACTTCTCGAAACTCTTTTCCCATTTACCCCTTTCCTCTTTCTAATTCGTGGGTTTAGTAGCTAGTGGGTGAAGAATAGTATATTTTATTTGGTCCAAACTATTATAAATTTACTTGCTAATTAATGTAGTTATTTGAATTATCGACAATCTTTATAATAATTTAAATTACATTTCGAATTTGTTCTTATCAGTTTTTAGAGACAAAGATATACATATCATAATTTAATAAGAACACGTAGACATATATTCACGTAATCATAAATTTCGCCACGTATCAAATAACTTAAAGTTCACATAATTTAGAATATCCGAGAAATGTAGGAGTCAATTAGACACACATTAGACAATTTAATCACTATTAACACATTTATCATTTAAATTAAACACACTAGACAAATTATATCACATAAACACATATTTCCCGATCGAGTTTTCCAACTTGTCCCGTTATCTTAAGAATTCTTACCGGCTTTAGCTTACCAAAATTTTGGGGCGTTACAATCTCTCCCCCTTACGAGAATCTGTCCTCAGATTCTATTCATTCGAAGCGAATAATTCAGGATAATGTTTTCTCATTTTCTCTTCTGTTTCCCAGGTAGCTTCTTCGCTTTTCTGATTCCTCCAAAGAACTTTTACAAGTGGGATTTGACGATTACGAAGTTCTTGAAATTTACGGTCCAGAATACTAACCGGTTGGGAAATGAACGTCAAATTCGGCTCTAACTCAATATCTTCCACCGGAATAATCTCGGACTCGTCTGGATGATAGTTGCGAAGTTGCGAGACGTGGAAAACATTATGAATACCTGTAAGAGCTGGCGGCAAATCTAATCTGTAGGCCATCTTCCCAATCCTCTCAAGAATCACATACGGACCCAAATATCTTGGGGCTAACTTTCCTCCTTTACCGATTCGAACAAATCCCTTTCTCGGAGAAGCTTTCAAAAATACCTGATCCCCGACTTCAAACTCCAAATCACGTCGACGCCTATCAGCATAACTCTTTTGTCGATCCTGGGCAGCTTTCATTCTTTGTCGGATAACTTGCACTTTTTCAATAGCATCCTGAATCAATTTCGGAGCAATGCTACGATGAATACCATCTTTAGTCCATCTCCAATCTTCAATGTCCCAATATAGTGGAGATCGACACTTCCTTCCGTACAAAGCTTCGTATGGGGCCATCTGAATCGAGGACTGATAACTATTATTATAAGCGAACTCGATCAATGGAAGCTGCTTATACCACGTAGTCTGAAAATCTAGGGCACAAGATCTCAACATGTCTCCGAGGTATCTAATAGTCCTTTCGGATTGACCGTCTGTCTGGGGGTGAGCTGCAGTACTGAAGGTCAACTTTGTTCCCATACGATCCTGTAAGTTCTGCCATAAACGTGAGGTAAATCTAGTGTCTCTATCTGACACTATACTAACCGGAACTCCGTGAAGTCTCACAATCTCCTCATGATAAACCTCTGCCAACTTCTCAACTGTATAGGATGTACGCACGGGCAAGAAATGAGCGGACTTCGTCAATCTGTCGACAATTACCCAAATACTATCATAACCACCTCTGACTTTCGGTAAACCCGAAACAAAATCCATTGCTATCTCTTCCCATTTCCAAGATGGAACGGGAAGTGGCTGTAGTAAACCTCCGGGTTTCTGATGATCTGCCTTGACTTGTTGACACGTCGCACACTGTCTGACATAATCGGCCACATCTCTCTTCAAACCATTCCACCAGAAGAACTCTTTCAAATCTCGATACATCTTAGTGCCTCCCGGATGAATAGTATAGGCTGATTTGTGAGCTTCATCTAAAATCTCTCTCCTCAAACTCTCTGGAACACAAACTCTTGTCTTATGTCTGAGAAGACCTGTGTCATCGATACTGAACTGTGTTTCTGGCTCATCCTTCATTCGAATAATTTGTCGCTGAATCCAATCATCAGTAGCTTGAGCTTCTTTAATTCTACGACCCAAATCTGACTGAATCGTGATGCTAGAAACATGAGCCTGAGAAATAATACGAGCCCTCTCCGCACCTGACATATCTGAACTCAGCTCTAGCTGTGATACACTCGCTTTTCTGCTCAAGGCATCTGCAACCACATTCGCCTTCCTTGGATGGTACTGAATCTTACAATCAAAGTCTTCTAACAACTCCATCCAACGCCTCTGACGTTTATTCAACTCTTTCTGCGTGAATAGATACTGAAGGCTCTTATGATCAGTGAAAATATCAAAAGTAACGCCGTAGAGATAATGACGCCACTTGCCCAAAGCAAATACAACTGCTGCTAACTCAAGATCATGTGTAGGATAATTTATTTCAGCAGGTTTAAGCTTTCTCGAGGCATAAGCTATAACCTTTCTATTCTGCATCAACACGCATCCTAAACCTTCTTTCGAAGCATCAGTATAAACCACGAATCCATCTGGGCCTTCAGGAAAAGTAAGAATAGGAGCGGATGTCAATCTGTTCTTTAACTCTCGAAAACTGCTCTCACACTTATCATTCCATACAAAGGCAACATTCTTCTTTGTTAACTCAGTAAGCGGGGCTGCAAGTTTAGAGAAATCCTTCACAAACCGTCTGTAGTAACCTGCCAATCCCAGAAAACTACGAACCTCTGTCGGAGTCTTAGGCTGCTCCCAATTCAATACTGAATCTATCTTCGAAGGATCAACCTCAATACCTTTCTTGGATATAACATGACCCAGAAATGCCACTTTTTCAATCCAGAACTCACACTTACTGAACTTGGCATATAACTGATGTTCTTTCAAAGTTTGTAGCACAATCTTTAAATGGTCTGCATGCTCTTCCTCGGACTTTGAAAAATCCAGTATATCGTCGATGAAGATGACAACAAACTTATCAAGATAAGGTCGGAAGATTCGGTGCATCATATCCATAAATGCTGCAGGAGCGTTCGTCAAACCGAATGGCATAACCACAAACTCAAAGTGGCATATCGGATGTTCAAAGCTGTCTTCGGTATGTCCTCTGCCCTAATACGTAACTGATAATATCCCTGTCTCAGATCGAGTTTAGAATAGACCCTTGATCCCTGCAATAAATCAAACAACTCCTCAATGTGGGGAAGAGGATACTTGTTCTTCACAGTCATCCGGTTCAACTCTCTGTAATCAATACAAAGCCTAAGAGAACCATCTTTCTTCTTCAGAAACAATACCGGTGCACCCCAGGGAGAAGTACTCGGCCTAATATAACCACTGGCTAGCAAATCATCTAACTGAATCTTCAATTCTTTTAACTCAGCTGGTGCCATTCTGTAAGGTGTCTTCGAATACGGCTCAGATCCCGGATACAGATCAATAACAAACTCGATATCACGATCTGGAGGTAACGATTCTAACTTCTCAGGAAACACATTTGGGAAATCCTTAACTATCTCGGTATTTTCAAACTTTGACTGTTCCTTCGGCCTGTTAAGAAGATAAGCAACAAAACCTGAAGCCCCTTCTCGAACGAGCTTCTTTGCCTCTGTCATAGAAATAATCGGCCCATCCTTCAACTGAATACCCTGACTCATATCAGATCCCAAACTAATCTTCTTCTCAAAACAATCAATCTTGGCCCTGTGCTCAAATAACCAATCCATACCCAAGATAACTCCGTACTTCTTCACTGACAACACTATCAAGTCTGCGGGGTAAACCTTATCCTCAATAACAATGGGACAACGTCGGTACACGCGGTCGGTAATCATACAAGATCCCAAAGGAGAACTCACGACAAAACAATAATCAGACAAATCAACAAACGCATGCGCAGATAAGTCAATTTCAGGAGCAACAAACGAATGCGTAGCACCCGGATCAAACAATGCATGTATGGGTATGTTATGTATATGTATGGTACCTTCCACCACGGCGGAAGCATCAGGCTCAGTACCCTCACTATCGCCCTCCAGGGCGTACACACGAGCTGGAACAGCAGGCTTCGGCTTCGGCGGCATAGGCTGACTCGGGGGCTGCCTCCTGGGACAACTGTCTATCTGATGAGTAGAACTCCCACAAGCTCTGCACAATCCCAACTTGCTCCAACACTTGGACTCTGGATGATTCTTCCCACAATAACCACAAGTAACTGGACGATAACCTGACGGACGAGGGGCTGTAGGAAAACCAGTCGGGCGAGGGATAGAAGGAAATCCCATAGGGCGATGTATAGGAGGTCTGGATCCACCAAAAGGTCTCTTGCCTTTAGGCTGCACAGGAGCACTCGGAATAAAAGGCCTCTTAAAACCCGATGAAGAAGAAGCAGGGGTAGTACGACGGACAACTCGATCAATGCTGGCATACTCCGCCTCTAGAGATAAGGCTGCATCTACAGCTGCAACATAGGTAGTCGGACGGGATGCTGCAAGACCCTGTCGAAGAGGAATACTCAAGCCCTCTAAAAACTTCTTGGTCTTCTTGCGCTCATCTGTAGCAATATGGGGAGCATATACTGCAAGTCTAGTAAAGTTGGCCTCATAATCTGCCACAGTAGAAGTACCCTGGGATAACTCCATAAACTCCTGCTCCCGGCGATCCTGAACAGTAGGGGGAACATACTTAGCTCGAAACTCCTCAAGAAACCTATCCCATGATGACTCAACTCCGGTGGCCCTCCATCTCTGCTCAGTCATCTTCCACCAGGCCTCTGCAGGTCCTCGAGGAAGATAGACCTTTTGGTGGCCCTCCATCTCACGGGCCCTATGCTCATCTACCTCAACATTCCTGTCTCTCTGATCCAGATAATCTCGAAAAAGACCAAATATCTGCTGAGCATCAACCACTGGTGCCTGTGGTGCTGCTGCCGGAGGAGTACGATCACGACGAGGCGGCATCCTACAGTTAAATATAACAAGTATGCATGTAGGTCAATTATGGATGCAAAGCTGTAAACACATAAGCAAGAAAGCAAAATTTCCTAAATCATAAGTCGTACGGACCTAGACTGACACGACTCACAGAACTAAGGCCAATGAACCTCTAGCTCTGATACCAACTGTAACGGCACGTCCCCAAATACAGTGCGACGTGACGTCCCGCACCAAGTCACAATCCATAACAAGAACTAAAGGTCCAGTTATGAACTACAACCTGGCGAACGGAAAATAAATACCAGGCGGATCTGCTTTAGAAAATAATAGGACAATGAACAATAATACAGCGGAAGCAAATTAACACAACCTATCCCACTCAGGAAGCTAGAACAACCATAATCCAAAACACAATTATAAAGCCCACCAAGGCCACTGAAAACATCAATATCACTATTCATACTAATTTACATCATTTACATCTACAATCTCTAGGGTTTTAATTATTTATCCAGATACATAGGCGGAAATGAAATCACCTAATCAAAAGTAAATGATTCCAAGGACACGACCTGAATCCGCCTAGCAACAAAACCTGAAAAGACAACCACAGAGTAATGGGGTTAGTCAAAGCGACTAAGTGAGGGGGCTGTAATACGTATAAGAAAGCCGAATTCGGAAAAGAAACCCCACCTGGATAATACGGCAAAAGGACCAAGGAAAGACAACCAGCCTACTGCCCGGAAGAACTACCACCTATTAGTGAAAGCTCGTAGTTGCTGAAGTAGAAAGAGAGACGAAATGGAAGTAACATTCAGCGTCTTCCTTATTTCTAAGAAGCAAGTAGATATTTATCTTGGGCACTAAGATTTATAAATTAATTAACCGACTAATATCCCTACTTCTCGAAACTCTTTTCCCATTTACCCCTTTCCTCTTTCTAATTCGTGGGTTTAGTAGCTAGTGGGTGAAGAATAGTATATTTTATTTGGTCCAAACTATTATAAATTTACTTGCTAATTAATGTAGTTATTTGAATTATCGACAATCTTTATAATAATTTAAATTACATTTCGAATTTGTTCTTATCAGTTTTTAGAGATAAAGATATACATATCATAATTTAATAAGAACACGTAGACATATATTCACGTAATCATAAATTTCGCCACGTATCAAATAACTTAAAGTTCACATAATTTAGAATATCCGAGAAATGTAGGAGTCAATTAGACACACATTAGACAATTTAATCACAATTAACACATTTATCATTTAAATTAAACTTACTAGACAAATTATATCACATAAACACATATTTCCCGATCGAGTTTTCCAACTTGTCCCGTTATCTTAAGAATTCTTACCGGCTTTAGCTTACCAAAATTTTGGGGCGTTACAGTTCCCATGTCGGAAAGGTGCTCGGTCCGGATGGATCTCTTCTTGTCTTCTCATTGAAAGAGAATCCTTTCCTGTGAGGAATACTTCGGCTCATCTCTCGAAGATCGGACTCCACTCTCATAGCTCGGTTAACTACCTCGTGATAAACTCGAATGTCCAATCCCACTAATCTTTCCAAGATCTCCCTCGATAAACTTTCGCGCTCTTCTTCGATCGTCAGATGCAATGTGAGGAGCATAGACGATGAGGCGACTGAAAAGTGCCTCGTATTGTGCAACAGGGAGAGCTCCTTGGGTGAGGGACATGAACTCTCTTTCTCGGCTGTCACGTACCACTTGCGGCACGTACTTCTCTCGGAAGTCGGATAGGAACCGTGACCAAGTGTACGGAATTCTCTCAGCAATCCATCTCTGTTCTATGTAGCGCCACCAATCTTCAGCTGGTCCTCTCATGAGAAAGATGGCATACTCGACCCTCTCGGGGTCACCGCAGCGTATTACTCGGAAGATTCCCTCTAAATCGGCTATCCAAGCCTCGGCCTTAAGATCATCGGGTTCACCCACGAAGCAGGGTGGGTTGTAGTGCAGAAATTTGTCGAGGGATTGGCCCTCGGCTTGTCTCGCAGCTACATATTGTTGTTGTTGTTGTCTCTCTTGATGTACTTGTTCAACAATCTGCCTCATAGCTGTCACTAAGTCTCTTGCAATCGAATTCGGAGATAAGGGAGCTGTAGGGGGTCTTCGATGAGACATTATGTACCTGCGCTCAATAAACTAGGAAAAGATGCATGCTCGGTTAATGGAATGATCACATAAGGCATATAATATTCAAACAGAGCATACATTTAAGATTCGAATAGCGTGTAATCAATTAAAGCATGAAACAAATCACATAACAAGCAAAACTTGTACCTATAGCCGTATGACCTAGACACGACAAGACGACAAGACAAGACAGACGCTACCTCGAGTTCCACATCCACTTGCATTCAGTCCCAACTCAGTACTACAATTGTAAGAGATCAAACGGTTGGTTGGCCATTCCAAAAGAAGATCAATCACAATTTCAATACTAAGGAGTTCTCAAGCACTTGTGACTAGAAACTCTAAGTCTCATTGACACGAAACGGGCAGACACAAGAGACAAGACACGATGCGATTACAAAGCTTCGGTTCCTTTTGGGAACCTAGGCTCTGATACCACTGACTGTAGCGCCCCCTGAAGAAGGAGCGCCACATCCGCACAGAAATGGATTACCGAGCTTCAGCGAGGGGCCTCAACTCAAAAACCCACTCCGGCGAACGACACTCAAACAAGCACTACCGGCAACAGCAACGACATCCCAACAACAACCACAATAAAACAGAGAAATGCGGAAGCGATAATAAAGTAAACAGATAAATTCAATAAATGCCTACGAGGCTAACATAATATCAAGAAACATTTATAAATCAAAATACAATAAAATAACAACACGTAATGCCATCCATGGCTCAACTAGTCTATCCTGTACAATCCTAGATATCGTCAACTATCCCACATCAAGGGCACATAAGTATGTAAAGTAAATAAATACAATGAACAAGACTCAACGGTTGTTGGGACCACTGAGAAGACAAACCAGAAAGACTGAGCCTATCTAGACCTGCTAATGCCGACTGACAAGATAGGTGACGTCGCCACCTGTCTACCTGAAGCAAGAACCAAAATAGCAGGGGTGAGTATAAAGGATACTCAATAAGGGGTTTTTGATCACAGTTCGTCATTTATCTTTTTAAAACTAAAACTGGTGAGGGTTGCCCGTTTTGAGAAAGAATACGAATAACGAAATATAAGTTGTAAAATGACACAAAGCAACACTCGGGTTCGGCTTATTTGAAAACACAAAAGGTTGACGAACCGGATCCTTTAAAACATTTTTGCACGTAATACCAAGCCGATAAATTGAAAGGATATTAGTTGAGTCACGAGGCCGTTACAAGTTCGAAAAGCACGATATAAATAAGTTGGAATCGATAATTAAACACGGCTCGTAATTCAACTAATTAATTGAATAATAAAGGAGGCTTACGATGGCAAGCACGAGTCACACTTCCGGGTTTTATATATATGGAAATACATATGATAAATGAAGAGAACCGGAATGTGCTTCGACTTGTAACGAAAGCCGTAAAATACTTAGACAAGCAACAAATGCAATAAATCATGCAAATAATGTGTCCCGGCGAGAACGGGCCCTCTCCTTATAACTCCCAATTGAAAATCATGTAAGCATATAGTCAAGTACTCCACCGCCAACAATACTATACAGGATTTAAGGAGACGCTGTTAGCACCACCATCAGAATTTAAGGAGACGCGATTAGCACCACCGTATCAGAATTTAAGGAGACGCGATTAGCACCACCGTTCGCATCAACTTAGGCTAGCCAACCTCCTAGCCGACCCAAGTCAACAAGGTAGAAGTATACATCGGGATTTGCCCTAGACGCACGTCCCCAGGCTCACCTCCTGTATACTCCGGGCCCAAGTTATTAAGCAATTTATGACTCGCTTTTGAAATCAATGGTAGTTTGGGTGGCCAAAAGGGCCATTCGAAAGTAGGAAATCGGGGTGTGGGAGGCCAAAGGGGCCATTCAAGACAAGGTTATAATTGCGAGGTCGAGAGACCAAAGTTCGCATTTAAAACAAATGGGTTTTCCTTACCTCTAGTTGAAAGTATTTAAAATATCTTGGTTTGCTATCAAAACAATTTGACTAAGCAGATAGAGAAATAGTAAAGGCAATACAACAAGTAATAAGAAAGCGGGATTGTGGTTTATTTCGCAAACCTAAGTAACTATGTTCTTACTCCAGTTGAAAACAATTTAAAACCCTTACCAGGCTCGACACGACAGTATGAAAGCAAGCGGTAGTCAGGTTTCTCCCTCGTTGGTCCCACCTGTAATACACAGGGCCTAGAGGATGAAAACAAGACCGACAATACTAAAAGCAAGACACGAACAACAGACGACGCACGGCAATTCATATAAACTCCACTCATGCTACAGGTGCTGTAGCGCCCCCTGAAGGAGGGCCGCCACATCCGCACCGAAACGGATTCCCGAGCTTCAGCGAGGGGCCTCAACTCAAAAACCCACTCCGGCGAACGGCACTCAAGCAAACACTACCGGCAACAGCAACGACATCCCAACAACAACCACAATAAACAGAGGAATGCGGAAGCGATAAATATAAGCAATCAAATTTCATAAAAGCCTACAAGGCTATCATAATATCAAGAAACATTTATAAATCAGAATACAATAAAATAACAACACGTAATGCCATCCATGGCTCAACTAGTCTATCCTATACAATCCTAGGTATCGTCAACTATCCCACATCAGAGGCACATAAGATACATGAATTAAATAAAGCAGTAAAAGGTTCGAAAGCAAATAAAGACAGTAAACAGGACTCGACGGTTGTTGGGACCACTCACAAGACAAACCAGAAAGACTGAGCCTATCTAGACCTGCTGATGCCGACTGACAAGATAGGTGACGTCGCCACCTGTCTACCTGAAGCAAGAACCAAAAATAGCAGGGGGTGAGTATAAAGGATACTCAGTAGGGGGTTTGATCACTGTTCGTCATTTATCTTTTTAAAACCAAAAGTGCTGAGTGTTGCCCGTTTTGAGAAAGAAAATAAATACGAAATATAAGTTGTAAAATGACACAAAGCAACACTCGGGTTCGGCTTATTTGAAAATACAAATGGTTGACGAACCGGATCTTTCAAAATATTTGCACGTAATATCAAGCCGATTGAAAGTATATTAGTTGAGTAATAAAGAAGGCTTAGGGTAACAAGTACGAGTCACATTTCCGGGTTTTATATATATATATAGGGAAATACATATGATTATTGAAGAAAACCGGAATGTGCTTCGACTTGTCACGGAAGCCATAAAACAATTAGACAAGCAATAAATGCAGTAAATCATGCCATAATGTGTCCCGGCGAGTGCGGGCCCTCTCCTTATATCTCCCCATTGAAAAACATGCAAGCAAGTACTCCATCTCCAAGGTTCATGGACCACTCAGAATTTATGGAAACGCGTGTTAACAACGTCACCCTTAACAGAATTTTCTAGGAAGCGCGTAGCCTACAACGCCACCCTCGCACTAACTCAGGTTAGTCAACCTCCTGGCTGACCTAAGCAGATACGGATTGGAGTATCCATCGGGATCTGCCCTGGACGCACATCCCCAGGCTCACCTCCTAAATACTCCGGGCCCAACACGATACACGGTTCATAGCTCGCATTTGAAAACGATGACAGTTTAAGTGGCCAAAAGGGCCATTCGTAATTGGGGAATCGGGATGTGGAAGGCCAAAAGGGACCATTCGAGACAAGGTTATATTTGCGAGGCCGAGAGACCAAAATTCGCATTTAAAACAAAAGGGTTTTCCTTGTCTCTAGTTGAAAGCATTTCAAATCATTTTGGTTTTGCTATTAAAAGGTTTGACTAAGCACATAAGGAATAGTAAAGGCAGTACAACAAGTAATAATAAAAGCTGGGTAGTCATTTATTTTGCAACCTATAATAGTCTATGTCCTTGCCCAAGTTAAAAATAAGTTAAACCCTTACCTGGCTCGACAAGGCAGTATGAAAGCAAGCGGTAGTGAGGTTTCTCCCTCGTTGGACCCACCTGTAATACACAGGGCCTAGAGGATGAAAACAAGACCGACAATAACAAAAGCAAGACACGAACAACAGACGACGCACGGCAATTCATATAAACATCACGCATGCTACAGGTGCAATATGGAAAGTAAATCAATTAAACATGTAAATTACGGTACGACAATTAAAGAATATTAATGAAAGTTAAATAATGAAAGAACGTAAATAATAAATATTAAAGGCATGCTTAATCGCAATTAGGGCACGTAGACATGCTTAAAATAACATAAAGACGTTCTCTCGCGAATACAGGATTAATCGGACAAGAAACGGGAAAGATGGGATAAAATCCCTAAACAAGCAAAGGTGTCAATTGACGGTCAATTAGGGTCGGGTAAATTGTAAATTATGAAGAATATCAAATCCCAAGGCTCGAGGAAGCTATAGGTGAAATCGGATTGATATTCGGAGGTCGCATGAGAAAAGTCAACATTTAAATGAGTGGGGTTGACCAATTCCCGAAGTGCAAGAAAGGAAAAGGCTGGAAAATACACTAAGTATGTTGCACCGGCCAACGCATGGGCTTACGCACGGGCTTGGCAAGCCGGTGCAAGCACAAAAGGGGTTGCACGGCCTCCCGCACGGTCTTGAGCACGGTGTCAAGACCGTGCAGGTGCAAACGGCCATGCGCACGGGCCTGTGCACGGGCTCTTGCACGGTCTTGCTCAAGACCGTGCGTTCGCCCGTGTGGATCTACTGAGCAGCAGACTCAGCAGATCGCGAACCTCATACGTGAAAATCAAAATATAAATTCATATATCTCCTAATCTACACCATAAAACATCCTAAATTTCACATATAATCATATATATCATATAAGCTACATATAGACACAAGAATCACGTAAAATGGTCAAGTAATTCTTCCTAAACACGAAAATCCTAATATATATAATTCTATATATAAATCACAAAAAATCGCAAGAAATAACGAACGGAATGAAATGGGGTAAAAGGATTACCGGTAGATAATGTAGTGAGGATCGTTCGGGTTTTCACGGCTCGTCGATCGGGCGAGAAACGAGCTCGGTAGGGCGTCGGGAAGATCTTTCTCCTTTCTTCTCCTTCTTTCTCCTTTCTTTCTTTTCTCTTTCTTTTCTCCTTCTTGTTATGAGAGAATGAGAGAGATAGGTTGATATTTAGGAAAATATCTCGGAAGGGTAAAATGGTCATTTAGGTTTTAAGGGCATTTATGTAATTTAAGTAATCGAGGCTATTTAGAAGATAGGTTAAATCAATCTTTTCCACAAGATTAATTAATCCAATTGGATAGATCGAGAAATTAGGCAAGAAAGAATTCGCGTAAATATTAATAATATAATTAAATATTCGGGTCGTTACAGGTGCAATATAGAAAGTCAGATAATTAAACATGTAAGGATATATAATTTATGGAACAATATTTAAAGGAATATTTAAAACAATTATAATGATAGAAGAACATTAATAATAAATATGGAAAGCATGATAAAATGCAGTTAGGGCACGTAGGCATGCTTAAAATAATACAAAGACGTTCTCTCGCGAATACGGGATTAAACGGATAAGAAACAGGAAAGGTGGGATAAAATCCCTACATGAGAAAGGTGTCAATTGACGGTCAAATAGGGTCGGATAAATTGTAAATTATGAAGAATATCAAATCCCGAGGCTCGAGGAAGTTATAAGTGAAATCAGATTGATATTCGGAAGTCGTATGTGAAAAGTCAACATTTAAATGAGTGGGGTTGACCTAATTCCCGAAGTGCAAGAAAGGAAAAGGCTGGAAAATGCACTAAGTATGTTGCACCGGCCAACGTACGGGCTTGGCAAGCCGGTGCAAGCACAAATAGGGGTGCACGGCCTCACGCACGGTCTTGAGCACGGTGCCAAGACCGTGCAGGTGCAAACGGGCCTGCGCACGGGCCTGTGCACGGGCTCAAGCCCATGCAGGTTGAAAAGGGCTGCGCACGGGCTCCTACACGGTCTTGATCAAGACCGTGCGTTCGCCCGTGTGGATCTACTGAGCAGCAGACTCAGCAGATCGCGAAACCTCACACGCGAAACCAACATTTAAATTCATACATCTCCTAATTTACACCATAAAACATCCTAATTTTCACATATATTCATATATATCATATAAGCTACACATAGGCACAAGAATCACGTAAAATGGTCAAGTAATTCTTCCTAAACACGAAAATCCTAATATTATAAAATTCTATATAAACTCAAGAAAATCGCAATGAAGAGGGAACGAAATCAAATGGGGTAAAAGGATTACCGGTAGAGAATGTAGTGAGGATCGTTTGGGTTTTCACGGCTCGTCGATCGGGCGAGAAACGGGCTCGGTAGGGCGTCGGGAAGATTCCTTCCTTTCTTCTCCTTCTCTTCTCCTTCCTTTCTTCTTTTTCCTTCTTTGTATGTAATGAGAGAATGAGAGAGATAGGTAGATATTTAGGAAAATATCTCGGGGGTAAAATGGTCATTTAGGCTTTTAAGAGCATTTATGTAATTTAAGTAATTCAGGGCATTTAAAAGATAGGTTAAATCAATCTTTTCCATAAGATTAATTAATCCAATTGGATAGATCGAGAAATTAGGCAAGAAAGAATTCGCGTAATAATTAATAATATAATTAAATATTCGGGTCGTTACACTTATCGTTCCACTTGAAAGGAGTTTCTTTGCGAGTCAACCGAGTCAGTGGTGCTGCAATCTTTGAAAAGTCTTTAACAAATCTTCGGTAATATCCAGCAAGACCTAAGAAGCTCCGAACTTCAGTGGGTGTTTCCGGCTGTTTCCAGTTGTTCACAGTTTCAATCTTTGATGTATCCACCCCAATACCATTCTCGGAGATAATATGTCCCAAAAACGCAACTTGATCCAACCAGAATTCACACTTGCTGAACTTAGCATAAAGCTTGTGCTCTTCTAAGGTTCGTAGTACAATGCGTAAGTGCTCGGCGTGTTCCTTGGGAGTCTTTGAGAAGATCAGAATATCGTCGATGAAAATTACCACGAACTTATCCAAATATGGTCTAAATATTCGATGCATCATGTCCATGAATGCTGCAGGCGCATTTGTTAAACCAAACGACATAACTGCGAATTCAAAATGACCATACCGAGTATTAAATCCCATTTTCGGTATGTCTCCTTCTTTTATTCGTAGTTGATAATATCCTTGCCTCAAGTCCAGTTTAGAATAGACTTTTGACCCTTGTAATAAGTCAAAGAGTTCTTCGATATGAGGTAAAGTGTATTTATTCTTGATAGTCATTCGATTCATCTCTCTATAGTCGATGCACATTCGAAGTGTTCCATCCTTCTTCTTTACAAACAGTACAAGTGCTCCCCAAGGGGATGAGCTGGGACGAATGTAACCAACCTTTAGCAGTTCGTCAAGTTGAGTCTTCAATTCTTGTAATTCCGGCAACGCCATTCTGTATGGAGTCTTAGAATAAGGTTCTGCTCCTGGAATCAAGTCAATCACGAACTCAATTTCTCGGGCTGGTGGTAAAGTTTCCAAAGTTTCTGGAAATACTCCGACAAATTCATTTACCACGGGTACATCTTCCAATCTGACTTGATCTTTAGGTTTATTTAATATGTAGGCAACAAATCCTGATCCGCCTTCCCTTATGTTTTTCTTAGCCTCTGACAGCGTTATCAATGGTACCGTTTCAGTAACTAGGTTTCCTACTTCAGATTCCTCCAAACTGTTTTTCCCCAGTCTGACCCGTTTGTTGTAACAATCCAGCTGCGCTTGATATCGGCATAACCAATCCATTCCCAGAATTACATCGTAACCTTGAACGGTGAATTCAATCAAATCCGCTGGGTAGGGTTTGCCTTCGAATTCTAGAGGACAATTTCTGACTATTCTGTTTGTAAGACGATGCGGACCCATTGGAGAAACAACTTCAAAGTGGTACGGTAACATTTCCACATCCAAGACTAACCGATGCATAAGATATGATCAATAAATGAATGGGTAGCACCCGGATCAAATAAAACTTTAACATGCATGCCATGGATGCAAAGCGTACCTTCAACCACAGCATTCGGGTCTGGGTTTTCTCTGCCTTCCAAGGCGTAGGCTCGTGCTTGAATATTTGGTCTCCCAGGCCGATTTCCTGCTGGTTGCCCACGTCAAATTCCTTGTATGGGACGACCCCCCATATTTACTGGTCTTCTCTCAGGGAATTCTTTTACCTGATGTTTATCGCTCCCACACCCCCATACATTTTCCATGTTTCTTCCAGCAGTTGGCTTCAACGTGATTAGGGTTACCGCAAAACAAGCAACCCTTTTGTCCTATTGCAACTCCCGGAGTTCCTTCAGCTATCTTTACTGGTCTCTGACCTGAACTTGCTACTGATCTACTCGGTGCTCGGTTTCGATTTCCTGATCCAAATACTCTGTTCCTATCAATTCTTTGGTTTATCAAACGAATGTGTTGAAGTTTGGCCTCCACTTCCAAGGCCTTGTCTACAGCTTTGGCATAACTGTCAAGCTCAGCAGTCATCAGAGGATACTGCAAGTCAGGCTTCAAACCATTTATAAACTTTTGGACCTCTCGACGCTCATCCGACATGATATGGGGTGCATAGGGTAATAGCCGAGCAAAATTAGCTTCGTATTGAGCTACAGAGTTGATTCCTTGGATCAAGCTTAAAAATTCTTTTTCTCGTGCGTCCTTTATCACCAATGGAATAAATTTCTTCATAAACTCAGACTTGAAGTTATCCCTGGTCCTTGGAGTCCGGTCCATCTGCCATTTTCCTTCGACGAGACGCCACCAGTGAGTTGCGGCATCATCCATCATGTATATGGCATATTCAACCTTCTCGTTATCATTACACTGAAGTACACGGTATATTTTTTCGAGGGCTAAAATCCAATTCTCTGCTTTTCTATCATCTGGTTCCCCATAAACTTCGGTGGCTGGAGCTTCAGAAACCTGTCTAGCGTCTTTTCTGGCTAAGGATTTTCAATCGGTGCTTGTGGTGGAGGTGGCGGCGGTGGTTGCTGTTGTTGTTGCTGAACTGTTTGAACAAGTTGTCGTATAGCATCAACTAAATCAGCAGTTTCATTATTATGTCTCCTTTGACCGGCTAGTCCGGTTTCCTCTTGATTATCATTTATCGGAGCATCGGGGTGTTGACGAGTTCTTCTTTCTGCCATTCTGTTATGCATATGACAATTTATAATATGATGTAAAAACAAGTTACACAAGGAAATAAAAAACAAAATGCTCGAAAACCCATTATATTTACATTATCAAAAACAAAATTGGGTAAGTATACAAACCTATAGTTAAATACCACCCAAGGTTCCCAAGCAGTATACTATCCACATACTAGTAGTTTTTGCACACATAAGGTACATCATATATACATATAAGCCAAAATATCCTAACACCAGCACATAAAGACTAATCTAGACTCCAGACCAGGAGCCTCCAACATCGTGACGAGGAAAGAGGGATGCGGGGACAGGTGGAGCAGTCACCAAGGAGGAGACAGGTGGAGCGGTCACGGGGGTCTGAGATGGTCCCGCCGCAGAGTTTGATGAGCCCTGCACCTCCCTATCGATCAAGCGAACAAAACCCTCGGCCATAGCTCGGGCCTATCTCCAGTGCGAGCTACGGTGCTCCATACGTCTTGTAACTCTAGCGAGCTCAATCTCTAGCTCACGAACGCGTGCCCACGCCTGCTGGGCCTCCAATCGTGCTGTATCCCGATCCTCTATTGCCCGCTCAACTATCTGCTCCGTGTCATGCAGGCGAGCTCTCGCGGCCGATAATTTTATCGCTATTGTGTTCCCAAAAAAATAAAGATCACGGTCTCTAGCCAACGCATGAACAACCCTATTGGGGTAAACACCCCTCAGTAGACCTCTGTCGCGACCACGTCTACCAGGATTATACTGGCGTAAAGGAACCCGACTAGTGATGAGAATGCGTGGAGGACTATCAAGAGCATCCGGGATACCGCGACCTGCCATCCTGTAACAATTTACCCCATTCGAAGATATGTCAAGGATCGAACACATAAAATATCACATAGGAGCAAGTAGACAAGTAATCTAAACAATGATTGACTTCGAGGTACAGTTAAATACTGAAAGCCCCAAAGACACGAACCCCAAGTTTCCTCAACCTAGGGCTCTGATACCACCACTGCGATGCCCCCATGGAGGACCTCGGACTAAGTAGGGCCCGCAGGGACACCGCCCGCACGACTTTGCCGACGTTCGCAGGGCTTGCCTCGACTTAGCCGTAAGCTAAGCATAAACTAAAACTACAGTAAGGCATAATTCAAGTAAAGCAAAATATCGGAGTTCAAATCATAGCAGGATAGTGACAATTATCTAAGGGAGAGGGTAAGGTCCAGTCTAATATAACAATCTCTGACACGGGGACCATAAATAACATCAACACATAACCTGTAAGGTACAACTTCAAAAGTAAAGTACAGACTAACACCGACTCTAGGAAGGACTTTAAGTTTACAAAACGACATATGTTTACAAGTTCAACTCAGGTCCACATATCAGCAAACAAAAGCAGGCAAGATAGCACATTCCCTTTAACCCAGTCGCTCCTCACCTAAACGTACTTCCTGCTCCGGGATGTCTGAAATACAGGCCAATTATGAAAGGAGTAAGTCAAACTGACTTAGTGAGGTCATACTGGAGAATTAAAGTAATAGGCAATCATAAAAAAATCAGAATCAGATGCATGAACAGGCGAGATATAACACAGTATACAGATTATATACAGGCACATGATACGAGCTACGACACACGGTTCACCTTATGGCTCCCAGACAGTATAAAACAGTAAAACTCCAAACTCCATATCAGGGTGCCCCCTGAGTAACGGTAGAGAGAGTCCCACGTGCCCGTGGGATCATCTCTTCTGGCTCGGTTATCTTGACTAATCTCCTAGCCAACGAAATGGCAAGCCTCGGTGTGGGCGCTACCTCGCACAGAATATCCGATGGCCCGAGCCGCCCAGCTCTTCTGTTTGAGAGTAACCCCTGGGCCCCAGTCTTCCCCTTGGGCGTCCCCAGAGGTGCAACAGTAGACAGTACAGAACAGAATAACTCGTAGAACATAACAGGCGGGATTTTGTTTTAAAATAAAAGAGTTCATTTGATGCAGTACATATAGATACAAAGCCATTTGATATCAAATCATTTTTCTTAAAACATTCAATGAAATTGGTAGCTAAAGTATCTATATATAGGTAATAGCAGATTGGGGAAAAACATTAAAAGTCATAAAATAAAGGTCTTATGGAGGGCTTACACATATATTATGTATTTACATATATACGTACTCCAGTTTTAGAAAAATAATAATAAGATTTTCCTCACCCGTTACCAGTAGATCGTTCGGGATCTGCTACACCTGAGTAACAAGATAGGTAATTTAAGGTTTAGAGTGATACTTAATCTATCTAATGGTAAACCCAACCCAACTCAATTAATAAAGTCAATTAACAAATAGCAATCACATTGTTCAAGCCCAGGTATGTGGTTACTACATATTCTTACGCAAGAAAGTATCAAATTTGTACATGTAGTCCACACTATTCCCTTAGAAGTCTCTTATCAGACAATTATGAGAGATAACTAAGCTGCATAACAATTTGGGACAAATATAGCAAATATTGACAAACTTAGATAAAGCTCACCACTCGAGATTCGTATTACAGAAGCAAGTAGAGCTCAACAATTAAATGAACTAGATACTTCAGTTCTTGATCTACAGCTAACATTTCATTCTTCTTTTACTCTTAATTTTTCCTTATTTATAACTTGATTATTGTTTTAGTTCAATTCATGAATCAAACTAAATTAATTACAACTAATTTCGTAGACTGGAAACTAGTACAATAAGTTTAATTAAACACCTAGAAAAGAATTATAAGCATTAACTAATAATTAAATTAAGAATTCTTATGTTTAGGGGTAACAGGGATACACGACATAGATTTATCCATCTTATATTTTATAAAACATAAATTATTCAAGAATTCTTTCTAATCCTAGGTTCTGGGCTTCTATTTCTAATATATACTATATATAAATTTACATGATTATACTAGTTATTGAGCAATTAATAAGAAACTAACTAAGCCTATATTTAGACAATCATTTTCTTAATCATGCCCTCGAGAAAAGGAAACTTAAACAAAATAACTGTATAAATAAATAAAGCATAATCGTTAAGATCATAACATGTTTGAGCCAAAGTGATTAGCACTCTCATTTTAATTAAAGAAAAACAATATACTTACGAGCCATAACACAACTACATACTATCCCTTCTTGATTAACTCAATTTCCACAGTCATATATCTAAACGAAAAGCAACACACTTGTGACAAATTAAAATGAAGCCGCATGTTCATAAAAAGAAAAATAAAACCCATTCCTTAATTCGAAAGCTTTACAGACAGATTAGGGAAGAAGGTGAATTTGAGAGAGATAGTATAGCTTTTTCCACTTAGCTATTTTAGCGTAAAAGGTGAAAGAGGGTTAAAAGTTACTACACCTAAGTGAATGAGTAGGACGATTGTGGGACAGGTGTTGATTCATGAAGGTAATGTCGTGTACTGATGATAGTCCTTTAATTGCATTCATTTTCTCTTTTTTTTTTTTAAATTTGTCAATGCATATACATATATTACACATACACTTATCTAATATTATATATATATATATATATATATATATATATATATATATATATATATATATATATATATATATATATATATCACTATACATTATGCATAAGTATTCATGGATGTATATTAATATAATATTAATAATCACTACTATACATTAATGTAAAATTTAGATTGTGCAATTAATATGCCAGGCAAATGTGAATGCATGCTATGACATGGTTTCCTTCTTAGTTTACCTTTACCTGACGTTTTCAAATTTCGGGGCGTCACACGGTACATCTTACTTCCTCCTGGATGAACTGTGTAAGGTGTGTTGTGAGCCTCATCGAGAATCTCTTTCCTTAGACTCTCCGGAACACAAACTCGGGACTTGTAGCGGAGAATTCCTATGTCGTCCACACGAAACTGAGTCTCAGAATCAGCTGCGATGTGAACTATCTGTCTCTGAGTCCACTCATCAGTAGCCTGAACATCTCGAATCTTTCGACCCAACTTTGACTGGATCGATATGCTGTGAACATGGGCCTGGGAACTGATGTGAACTCCCTCTAACTTCGCCTCAAGCTGGGCTATGCTCGCCTTCCGGCTTAGTGCATCGGCTACAACATTCGCCTTTCCGGGATGATACTGAATCTTGCAATCGTAGTCCTCAAATAACTCCATCCAACGGTGCTGTCGTTTGTTCAATTCCTTCTGAGTAAACAAGTACTGAACTGTAGCGCCCCCTGAAGAAGGACCGCCACATCCACACCGAAATGGATTCCCGAGCTTCAGCGAGGGGCCTCAACTCAAAAACCCACTCCGGCGAGCGGCACTCAAACAAGCACAACCGGCAACAGCAACGACATCCCAACAACAACCACAATAAAACAGAGAAATGCGGAAGCGATTATAAGTAAATAGATAAATTCATAAACGCCTACGGGCTAACATATTATCAATTAGACATGTGCAATTCAAAATACAACAGAATAACAACACGTAGTGCCATCCATGGCTCAACTAGTCTATCCTGTACAATCCTAGGTATCATCAACTATCCCACATCAGGGGCACATAAGTACGTAAAGTAAATAAATACAATAAACAAGACTCGACGGTTGTTGGGACCACTGACAAGACAAACCAGAAAGACTGAGCCTATCTAGACCTCCTGATGCCGACTGACAAGATAGGTGACGTCGCCACCTGTCTACCTAAAGCAAGAACCAAAATAGCAAGGGTGAGTATAAAGGATACTCAGTAAGGGGTTTGATCACAGTTCGTCATTTATCTTGTAAAACCAAAAGTAGTGAATGTTGCCCGTTTGAGAAAGAATACGAAATATGAGTTGTAAAATGACACAAAGCAACACTCAGGTTCGGCTTATTTGAAAACACGAAAGGTTGACGAACCGGATCCTTTAAAACATTTGCACGTAATATCAAGCCGATAACTTGAAAGGATATTAGTTGAGTCACTTGGCCGTTACAAGTTCGAAAAGCACGATATAAATAAGTTGGAATCGATAAATAAACAAGGCTCATAATTCAACTAATTAATTGAATAATAAAGGAGGCTTACGGTGGCAAGCACGAGTCACCCTTCCGGGTTTTATATATATATATATATATATATATATAGGGAAATACATATGAAAAATGAAGAGAATCGGAATGTGCTTCGACTTGTAACGAAAGTCGTAAAACAATTAGACAAGCAACAAATGCAATAAATCATGAAATAGTGTGTCCCGTCGAGAACGGGCCCTCTCCTTATAACTCCCATTTGAAAAATCATGTAAGCAAGTACTCCACCACCAACAGTCGTGACCCACTCAGAATTTTATGGAAACCCGTGTTAACAACGTCACCCTTATCAGAATTTTATAGGAAGCGTGTAGCCTACAACGCCACCCTCGCATTAACTCAGGCTACCCAACCTCCTGGCCGACCTAAGCGAATACGGATTGGAGTACACATCGGGATTTGCCCTAGACACACGTCCCCAGGCTCACCTCCTGTATACTCCGGGCCCAAGTCATTAAACAATCTATGGCTCGCTTTTGAAATCAATGATAGTTTGGGTGGCCAAAATGGTCATTCGAAAGTAGGAAATCGGGGTGTGGGAGGCCAAAAGGGCCATTCGAGACAAGGTTATAATTGCGAGGTCGAGAGACCAAAGTTCGCATTTAAAACAAATGGGTTTTTCCTTGCCTCTAGTCGAAAATATTTGTAAAATATTATACATATAGGTTTTGTTATTAAAAGGGTTTAACTAAGCACATAAGGAATAGTAAAGGCAGTACAACAAGTAATAAGAAAAAGCAGGGTAATCATTTATTTCGCAACCTATAATAGTCTATATCCTTGGGGTTAAAATAAGTTTAAACCCTTACCTGTAGCTCGACAAACGAGAAAAGCAAGCAAGCAACATGTATGATTCTCCCTCAAAGATCCCACCTGAAAACACGGGGTCTGGAGGATGAATGACTGACAAACAGACACTAACTCTCGGCTATCAAAATACGAACATGTTTAAAGATAATCATTCAATATTTAAACACAAAAGAGCAAGTTGGGGTAAATTTGTCATTTATCCAAAAGCATGCAATAATTAAATAAACGAATAACAAATAACATTTAATTAATAATAATATTTAAGCATAATCTAACCAGGGGTTAACCTTGCAATTAAACATCAAACATGTATATTTCATTTAAATCAACAACAATTAAGTACAACTTATAGCTTTTCCCAAAAGCTCAAAAGCTAACAAGTTAAGATCCATCCTATCTCTAGCCTAATCGAACCGAAACCTATCCGTTCGACTACACAAGCATATATCATCAACAATCAACAATTCATACAATTAAGCCAAGCTAGGATCAAGTTATTCATGCTCAAAAGCTATAAGCTATAAGCTATAGTTCAAAAGCTACAAATTAATACAATAATACAAAAAATGCGATAAAAGACAAACGACAAGTCGGATTTGAGTAATACCAGCGCCGTTAGAACCGTTGCGTCGAGGAGAACAATATTCGTGAAGACTCCGTCGCCGAAATCTGACTGGAACTGTAGCACCGCCGCGCCGCCACCGGACTTCCGTCGAAACACCTCCGATAGTCGAACCTTTATACAGAAATGATCCTCTCGACGAGCCCGTCACAACCATGGTGGTTTGCCGTCATGACTCCGCCTGGAACCACCGGGAACCACCACTCCCGCCGCCACTCAACGCCGCCGCCCCTTCAAGTCGCCATAACTCCGCCATCTGTGGTCCGATTAAAGTGAAACCACCGCCAAAATGCTCCTCTCTTCATGGGCTTCAATTCCCGACCAACCCCAGGCATTGACGTCGCCGGAGAACTTAGATCGGAAAGCATCACTGCCGCCTGAAAATCGTCGATTCCGCCACCGTCCGGCCAAGTTAGGTCGCGTGACCACCGCCAAAAGCTTCCCCTCGTCAAGAGCTTTCATTTCTGACCAAGCCCAGGCCGTGCTGTCGCCGGAAACGTCAGATCTACCACCCTTGCCGTCGCCACCTTCATGCTGCCGTAGCGTCGCCGTCGCTACTCCAATCGCCGGGAAACTTGTATGGTTGAGTTCGTCTCGTCGATACAGTCGTCTGGACATATGATTCGTCGAATTCCGACAACGTTGCAAAAATCGTGTTTGGGAGAGAATGGCTCATCGTTCGATGATTGTCGGTGTGTGTGTGGTTTCTAAATATGGAAGGTTACTATATATATTTTCGAAAAACGAGACGAAAACGCAAAGTCTCGGAATTAGGCGTACTTAGTGTCAAAAGAACCGTAATGAAAAGCTTAACAAGGTTTGAGGTTCGTTTCATAAAAATTCGGGCATTTACAAAAAGTCAATATCGAGTGGGGTCAAAGTGTAAATAATTTTGGGCCAAAAATGCAATATTTTGGAAATATAATTTTATGAATAATATTTAGAATTTCATGAAAATATTTGGAACCTCGACAAAAGATGCATTATTAAAACATTGAACCCCTGTCCAATGTACACCGTTAAATTACTAAATTAAATTAAACGAGCTATAATTATAAATTTACCAAATTGACCCTAATTAGTGACAAAACAATGCAAATTAAATTCTAATTAATGCCTTGGGTTTTAAATACCAAATCGATGATTTATAAAATATTTAAATGCAAGAGTTGGAAAACATGCAATTATGAAAGACGTCGGGACCGTAAACGGTCCGAATTCCGATAAATGCGCTAATCTTGAACTTGGAGATTGCGGGTCGTTACATGAAGGCTCTTATGATCTGTGAAGATGTCGAACGTGATGCCGTAGAGGTAATGATGCCATTTCAATAAAGCAAATACAACGGCGGCTAGCTCAACGTCGTGACTGGGATAGTTCTCTTCAGCTGGCTTTAGCTTCCTCAATGCATAAGCTATAACTTTCCCATTTTGCATTAACACACAACCTAATCCTTCGTGTGACGCATCTGCATACACCACAAATCCTTCAGAACCCTCAGGCAGGGTCAATACTAGGGCTGTGGTTAATCTCTTCTTGAGCTCTTGAAAGCTGGTTTCACATTTGGCTGACCACTCAAACTTAGCTTCTTTCTTCGTCAACGCTGTTAACGGACCTGCAAGCTTAGAGAAATCCTTGACGAAATGTCTGTAGTATCCTGCTAATCCCAAGAAACTACGGATCTCTATAGGAGTCTAAGGTCTCTCCCAATCCAGCACTGTCTCAATCTTCAAAGGATCTACCTCGATTCCCGTTTCGGATATGACATGACCTAGGAAGGTCCTCGGTCAATCCAGAATTCGCATTTGCTGAACTTAGCGAACAACTGGTGCTCTCTCAAAGCTTGGAGCACAATCCGGAGGTGTTCAGCGTGTTCTTCTTCGGACTTTGAGAACACTAAGATGTCGTCAATGAAAATAACGACGACCTTGTCGAGGTACGGACGAAAAATTCTGTGCATCATGTCCATAAAAGCTGCTGGGGCATTCGTGAGTCCAAACAGCATGACCACAAACTCGAAATGTCCGTATCGGGTGTTGAAAGCTGTCTTCGGGATATCCTCTGATCGGATACGAAGCTAGTAATACCCTTGTCTGAGGTCGAGCTTGGAATAAACCCTCGATCCTTGTAGCAAGTCGAACAATTCCTCGATATGCAGTAGAGGATACTTGTTCTTCACTATCATCCTGTTCAATTCTCGGTAATCGATACACATGCGAAATGCACCATCCTTCTTCTTCATGAAAAAAACTGGAGCACCCCAAGGTGAGGCTCGGTCGAATATATCCAATGGAAAGGAGTTCATCGAGTTGGTTCTTCAATTCTTTCAACTCGGCAGGAGCCATTCGGTACGGCGACTTCGAATAAGACTCGGCTCCCGGAACTAGGTCAATCACGAACTCTATATCCCGATCCGGTGGCAAGAATTCTAGATTCTCGGGGAACACGACAGTGAATTTATTGACCACGGGCGTTTCTTCGATCTTCATCTGGTCTTTCGGACTGTTGAGAAGTTAAGCTATAAAGCATGTAGCTTCTTCTTCATCGGCAACTCGATCAAATCAGCCGGGTACTCGATACCCTCGATGATAATCGGACAACGCTTAAGTGCTCGGTTTGCAATAACCTTCGAACCCAACGGCGAACCAACCACCAACACATAATCAAGCAAGGAAACAGGCGCATGCACAGATAAGGAAATAGCAGGCGCAATAAATGAGTGTGAAGCACCCGAGTCGTACAATGCATGTATGGGGATGCCATTTTTATATATAGTACCTTCCACCACATCGGTCGGATCTGCAACAGCATCCTCAGCATCGCCTTCCAAGACGTAAGCACGAGCATAGGCCTGAGGCTGAGCGGCTCCCTGCTGTATCGGTCTCTGCTTCGGGCGTACATTCACTTTGTGCTCGGCGCTACCACATCCGTAGCATAGTCCATTCGTCTTCCAACATTTGGCCTCTAAATGCGGGCCCTGACAGAATCCACATACTGGTCGTGGATGTCCCTGAGGTCGGGGAGGAGCAGGTTGAACGGCGGTTTTGAATGGCTTCTTCCCAGAAGAGGACCCAGATGGAACAAATGGCCTCTTCGAACCAACGGGGAAACCCTTGGCGGCTGGGATCAGTGTATCGGCCTGAGGTGTCAACGGAGGTGATGGGGGCTGTCTACATGGACGACGACGTGGAGGCATCCTATAAAGCCAATAGCAGTTATGCATGACAGGTAAGTGAGCATGCAAAGCTGTAAACACATAGGCAAGTAATTTTTCAGATAAAGTTCACATAATCACTTAGCACCTTTGCACAAATTCCACAGAAGTCCTAAGCCGTACGACCTAGATACAACCGGACACGACAAAAAACCAGGCACGGCAAGTGCAACCTTGACTTTCACATCCACCTATGTCCAAGTCCATCCCAGTATTTTGATTGTAAATGATCTATTGTTGTTGATCATCCAACATAGATCCGTCACAATTCAAACACTAAGCGTTCTTGAACACTAGTGAGTGCAATTCTCTAAGTTACACTGGCACACAACGATTGACAAAATGAACAAAAAACGACGATTCAGAGCCTAGGCCACTGGACCTAAAGAAGCTCTGATACCAACTGTAGCGGGCACCCCAAACGGGTAATGCACGCCCCGCACCGAGCCCTGACCCAGAACCAAAATGGAATCCGACCCGAATCGAAACCCGGCGAACGGCACACATTTACTCAATGACTAGGCGGGGTTCCAAAAACGAAAGAAAATGACAGAGGTGCGAAAGCGAAAATAAACAAAACAATAAATCATAATAATTGCACAAGTATTAAAGCCCACCAAGGCCAACGAATTTCAATTACATAAATAATAAACGGATTCGATACAATATCCCGACAATGGATAATAACGGGTTCAACATATAATCCCAAATACTACATAAATAAAATCCTAATATCATAAACATAAATAAAACCATACGGACAAGAGTTATACATGAACGAAATAAATGCAACTCTAACGACGACGATGAACAAATCCCGCCTAGTATCCTGAAACCAATATACCGAGGGTGAAACAGAGAGGGTTAGTCAAACGACTAAGTGAGGAGGGAATAATAGTGTATATTATAAAACGGAAGTAAATCACCAATTTTAAACTTAACAGAAATCAACATAAAAGAAAGGTTTTCGTAAACGGGTGGTGATTTAGCATAAAACATAAACATATCATATGACTCAGCGAGTCAAGCCCTTAACTCCAATTTCCAAACATAAAACGGGAAACCACCCTTATTCCTCCAATGTAGACGGACTACTAAATCCGAACTACGCATAACATACAGGTATAACTCAGGTACTCAAAGGGCTGCCACTCCGGCCTCACCCCGAGCTCCCAAAGGTGGAGGGAACCATAGGATTTCCGCCGTAGACCCGATGTCTACCGACTTCGTCCTATCATCCTTACTCCGGGCCCAAACATACATACATACAGTTCATAACTCGCTTTTCAAATCATTTCGGGTTGGCCAAAAGACCGTTCGAGATATGTCATATGCGAGGCCGAAGGCCATAGTTCGCCTTAGAAAATAAAGGGGTTTTACATGTCTCTTTCGCAAACGCTTGAAAGAATATACGTAGTACTTTTTCATATCAAGACATTTTCGATAAATCGAATAAATATAATAGGCATAAATATTTACTAGGTATATAAAGATGATGTGAAAACAAAACGTAAAACAAGGCTTATATCGGGAGAGGCTTATTTATATATACATAATAGTACTGGAATCAGAAACGGAAAGCCTCACCTGTTGGCTAAACAAAAGAAGTAAAAGCAAGACCGGATGCGCTACTCCACGGGAATATCGCCTGCAAAATACAAAGACATAACCAAATAAGACTAACGACGACGCACGGCTTATACGAAAGCATTAAAACACATAGAAGCACATTAAACAATCATTCATAACACTTAGGTTCACATTATATCAAGGTACGTAAATTCAATAAGCACATCAAATTAGAATGCGATAAAAGTTCATAATCATGCATAAAAGGCAATAAGGAAGCATGCTTTCAACTTTCGGAAGAAACGGACAACATTTGAAAAATAGCCTAAAATGCCTAAATGAAAAACACGAGGAACGGGGCCCGAATGAAGTCAGAAAAATTCAAACTTCCTAAAATATGTATTTCATGATTTATAGGACCTATAGGTGAAATAGGATCTCAAATTGGAGGTCAACCGAAGAAAGTCAACTTTTAAAAGTGCCCGTTGACTCCCATTGCCGAGAGCAACATTCTGAAAATGGAGAAATTTTGGCTAAGGGGGACACACGGTCTTGGGGACGGGTGGACGCACGGGCTTGAACTCGTGCTCAAGCCGGTGCAGACACTTGCACTGGCCTGTGCACCGGCTTGCGCACGGGGTACACAAGGCCGTGCAAGGCTCAAAAGAGGCACACACGGTCTTGGCGCACGGTCTCAAGACCATGCGTAAGGCCGTGTGGATCTAAAGAACAGCAGCAAAAATGCAGAATCGCAAGGGCTTCGCGGGAACAACCCAAAATTCGATATTAAACCCATCAATCATGCAAATCTCAAGTTAAAATTCACATATAATGTTCTACAACATCTAAGCTACACATAGAATCCAAAATCATGAAAATCCATCCATAGTTTCTCTCAAAATCATATAAAACCTAATATATTCAACTATATACAAAAATCTGAAAATCGAAGCAATGGAGGCTTTAATCGAGAAAGACGTGAGAAGCTTACTCATAGATGAGATCGCGAGGAGTTCGTAGGATTTCACGGCTCAGAAATCGGTCGGGAAATGAAGTCGGGACGATCGATCAAAGTCTCCTCTTCTTCTTTCTCTTTTTTCTTTCTCTTCTCCTTCTTTTTCTTTTGATGTTGAGTGTGAATGAGGATGAGGGAGAGAACATGAGACTTAGTCAAAATTTGACTAGGGTCGAGAGTCGAAAGGGCATTACCGTAATTTTACAAAAATAGTTCAAAAACTCATGTTGTCCAAATAATACATAATTACAGTCAAAATTCATATAATTAAACGCACATTATCAATTCGTGATTTAGACATCAAAATTCACTCATATACGAAATTGTTATCAAATCACATAATAATTATCAAATAAAATAATAAAACGCATAAATAAACGATTCGGGCATACCGGAATGAAATTCGGATTTTTGGGGCGCTACATTGTCATTACCGTATTTCTTATTAATTGTTGTTAATGCAAGTCGAAGCACATTCCGGACTTTCTTCAATTCTGCACACGTATTTTTCGTATATATATATATATATATATATATATATATATATATATATATATATATATATATATATATATATTCAAAACCCAGAAGCGTGGCTCGTACTTGTTCCCTCTTTACCTTCACTGAGTATTGTTTATACTCACCCCTTGTTATTTTAATTCTTACTTCAGGTCGACAGGTGGCGTTGTCACCTCTCATGTCGGTTGGCAACAGCGGGTCGTGAGTCTTGGTCTTCGTGTCCTTAGTATTGTCGGTAGTGTCCAACAATAGTCTGTCTTTATTTATTCGAATTGAATTGGATTTTACGTAGAATGGATATATATTGATGAATTATTGAGATTTGATTATGATGATGAAATGTTGAGTATTGATAATTGTTGATTGATGCCCCGTGTGGCTTTAAATGTTTAATTGATGTTTATTTAAGCTTCCGCACTCTGTCATTATATTTGTTGTTGTTCTTGGACTAGGATCGTTGTTGCCGGTATAGATTGAGTGCTTTCCGTTCGTCGGGATGGATTTTTAAATGGGATACATTTACCTTGTTTGGGAGTTCGTCTCAGTGCAGATGTGGTGTCCTTTCTCCTCCTACGGAAAGGGACGCTACACAAAAGGTTGACGAACCGGATCCTTTGAAAACATTTGCACATAAGGTCAAGCCGATCATTTTGAAAGGATATTAGTTGATCCACAAGGTCGCACAAGTTCGAAAGACATGACATAAACAAGTTGAAAATTATAAGCAAATACAGCTCGTAATTTAACTAAGTAGTTTGAACAATAAAGAAGGCATAAGTTGGCAAGTTCGAGCCACGCTTCTGGGTTTTATATATATATATAAGGAAAATACATATGCTAAATGAAGAAAACCGGAATGTGCTTCGACTTGTAACGAATGTATTAAATCAATTAGACAAGTAAATAATGCAATAAGTCATGCAATAATGTGTCCCAGTGACAACGGGCCCTCTCCTGAAAACTCCCAACCATGAAAATGATGAAAGCATATAGACAAGTACTCCACCACCGAAAGTCATGCAGTCAGTAATTTAAGGAGACGCGATTAGCACCACCGGACATTGAATTAAGGAGACGCGGTTAGCACCACCGTTCACATCAACTTAGACTAGTCAACCTCCTAGCCAGTCTAAGTCAACACGCATAGAAGCATACATCGGGATTTGCCCTAGACGCTCGTCTCCAGGCTCACCTCCTATATACTCTGGGCCCAAAGTCATGATCCAGTCCATGGCTCGCTTTTGAAAACAAGAACAGTTTGGGTGGCCAAAAGGGCCGTTCGAAAAATGATGCAAGCAGTTAAGTATGAATGGCCAAAGGGGCTTTTGAGACAAGTTGATGTAACGATCTAAGAAATACTCATCAGCGTCGTACGCTTCGGGAGCATGCTGACGGATGTCAACGACATTACTTATAAGTGCCTCTGTGTACCGCCCCCTGAAGAAGGAACGCCACATCCGCACCGAAGCGAACTCCCGAGCTTTGGCGAGGGGGCCTCAACTCAAAAACCCACTCCGGCGAACGGCACGCAAGCAATAACCATCGGCAACAGCGACAACATCCCAACAACAACCACAACAATACAGAGTAATACGGAAGCGATTCAAAGGTAAACAGATAAATCCCATAAAAGCCTGCGAGGCTAACATAATATCATTTAAACATGTGCAGTTCGAAATACAACAGAATCATAAACATGTAGTGCCATCCATGGCTCAACTAGCCTACCCTGTGCAATCCTAGATATCTTCAACTATCCCACATCAGGGGCACGTAAGATACATAAAGTAAATAAAGCAGTAGAGGGTACGAAAGCAATTAAATATAATAAATAGGACTCAACAGTTGTTGGGACCACTGACAAGACAAACCAGACGACAAGACTGAGCCTATCTAGACCTGCTGATGCTGACTGACAAGATAGGGGACACCACCACCTGTCTACCTGAAGAAAGAACCAAAATAGAAGGGGTGAGTATAAAGGATACTCAGTAAGGGGGTTTTGATCACAGTTCATCATTTATCTTTTAAAACAAAAAGTAGTGAATGTTGCTCATTTTGAGAAAGATTATAAATAATGATATAAGTTGTATACGACACAAAGCAACACTCGGGTTCGGCTTACTTTGAAACACTTACTTAGAAATCATTTGCACATAATGTCAAGCCGATCAATTGAAAGACTATTAGTTGAGTCACGAGGCCGTTACTAGTTCGGAAGGCAGGATATAAACAAGTTGGAAATGATAAGTAAACACGGCTCGTAATTCAACTAAATAGTTTGAACAGCAAAGGAGTCTTAAGTTGGGCAAGTTCGAGCCACGCTTCCGGGTTTTATATATATATACATAGGGAAATATATATGCTAGATCAAGAAAACCGGAATGTACTTCGACTTGTAACAAAAGCCACAAATCAATTAGACAAGCAAGAAATGCAATAAGTTATGAAATATTATGTCCCGGCGAGAACGGGCCCTCTCCTTATAACTCCCAATCATAAAAATCATGTAAACACATAGTCAAGTTGTAACGGCACGTCCCCTAATACGGTGCGACGTGACGTCCCGCACCAAGTCACAATCCATAACAAGAACTAAAGGTCCGGTTATGAACTACAACCTGGCGAATGGAAAATAAATACCAGGCGGATCTGCTTTAGAAAATAATAGGACAATGAACAATAATACAGCGGAAGCAAATTAGCACAACCTATCCCACTCAGGGAGCTAGAACAACCATAATCCAAAACACAATTATAAAGCCCACCAAGGCCACTGAAACATCAATATCACTATTCAAACTAATTTACATTATTTACATCTATAACTTCTAGGGTTTTAAGTATTTATCCAGATACATAGACGGATATGAAATCACCTAAACAAAAGTAAATGACTCCAAGGATACGACCTGAATCCACCTAGCAACAAAACCCTGAAAAGACAACAATAGAATAATGGGATTAGTCAAAGCGACTAAGTGAGGGGCTGTAATACATATATATTATCGAAACAACCGAAAGATTCACCAGTTTGTAAATGAGAAGAAAGCAAAGGAAAATAAAGGTTTTCACAATTATTGGTGAATCGAATAATTTCGCAATAAAGTAAAAGCTCGGCGAGTCGAGCATCAACCACCTGTTTCACAATATCAGAAATATCAAATAAACCTCCCTTATTCCTCCTTGTGTAGTCAGGTAGCTAGCCCGCTACTATATAATCATATATGCAAGGACAAATATCGAATACATCTTCGGCTGGGGATATAGACTAGATCCTGTCCGGCGCAGGTACTCAAAAGGGTTGCCACTCCGGTCATACCCCCGAGCTCCCATCAGTTTGGAGACCAGAGCATTGAGATCCACCGTAGACCCAACGTCTATCCGGCTTCACCCCGTACCCTGATGTCCGGGCCTAATAGTATAATGTGGCTCAATGGCCAGGCCGAAAGGCCAAGATAATTCCTCGCACTTCAAATGCTTGTGTGGTCAAAGGGACCGATTTCAAACTCGTTTGTAACCCTTTCGAGCTAATGGAGCCTTCTAGGGGTTAATATATAATAATTTGATATCAAACCATTTTCCTTTAACTCATTAAAGTAATATGATTTTCAAGTAGCTACTACGTATAATATAAGTTTTGGGGAAAGAAAACATAAAAGCATAAAAACACAGGCTTTGGGTATATATGGAATATTTACATATGTATAAGGAAAGCCGAATTCGGAAGAGAAACCCCACCTGGATAATCCTGCAAAAAGGGCAAAAGAAAGAAGACCAACTACTACCCAGAAGAACTACCACCTGAAACCAAATACGACACAACCATGTAAGACGACAATACGACGCACGGCTTATTCTTAATGCAATAAACACTTAATTAAATCAAAGAAGGGCAATTAGAACGATTATTCAATGAAACGAATGAAATATCAAACATTAAAACTATAAATCATGCTTAAACACAATTAGGTTTCATAGACATGCATAAAATACTATAAAGAAGCATATATTCAAGTTTCAAAGCAATCGGAAAACAATTGCGAAAAGCGTATAATTCCTTAAATGGAAATCAGTTCGTTTCACGATCAAACGGTATTGGAAAAATTCAAACTCTATGGATTATTAAGTTTTAAAGCACTACAAACTTAATGGTGAAGTCGGATTTTGAAAATAATATCAAACGAAGAAAGTAGAATTCCCAAATTTTGACTTCCAGAGACTTATGAACTGAGATTTGGAACACACGGCCTCTTGCACGGTCTTGTGCAAGGCCGTGTCCATTTTTGGGAACACGCACGGGCTATACACACGGCCTGAGTCAAGGCCGTGTGAGTTGAAAATAGCGCACGGTCTTGCTACACGGCCTATTGCAAGGCCGTGTGCACCATGTTTTCGCGAATTTTTAGTAGAACGCGAAGAACTTCGCACAGAAGCAACAGAATTTCGTCAAATCTTCACCAAAACCTCATTTTCAATTAGATTTTCATACTACAAACTTCAACAAACATCAAAGATCACAATGGCAACACATAGGATCAAGAATCATCGAAAACTACGGAGTATAACGATCAAACTACCGAAAAATCCAACTTCGAAACAATTTATCCAAAACATACTCAAACAACAACGGAATCAAATGGAACCTGAATAATACCTGTAGAGAATGTTACAAGGGTCACGTAGGTTCTTACGGATCAAAATTTGGTTAAGAAACGAACTCGAAAGATCGAATTGAAAGTTTGGAGAAATTCTTTCTTTTTCTCTTTCTTTTTCCTTCGGTTGCTGCTGAAGTTTATGGGTTTAAGTGTAATTAAGAAAAAGGAAAGGAAAAGAGAATAAAAAGAAAACCTGAGGTTTAAATTAAAAATGAAGGGGCATTTTCGAAATTTCACGAAACTTCATAAAAAGGACATATCAACGAAATATATCTATATTATAGTCAAAACTCATCATTTTAAACGCACATTGACATAGAATAATTTAAATTCACAAATTATAGCATTTACGAAAATTCATATAAAACACACAAATATCACATAAGCACATATATCCCGATCGAGTTTTCCAAACTTGTCCCGTTATATTAGAAATTCTTACCAGCTTTAGTTTACCCAAAAATTTGGGGCATTACAATCTCTCCCCCTTATGAGAATCTGTCCTCAGATTCTATTCATTCGAAGCGAATAACTCAGGATAATGTTTTCTTATTTTCTCTTCTGTTTCCCAAGTAGCTTCTTCGCTTTTCTGATTCCTCCAAAGAACTTTTACGAGGGGAATTTGTCGATTACGAAGTTCTCGGAATTTATGGTCCAAAAGACTAACCGGTTGGGAAATGAATGTGAAATTCGGCTCTAACTTTATATCCTCTACGGAAATAATCTCAGACTCATCCGGATAATACTTAGGAAGCTGCGAGACGTGGAAAACATTATGAATACCTGTAAGAGCTGGCGGTAAATCTAATCTATAGGCCATCCTCCCAATCCTCTTGAGAATCACATACGGACCCAAATATCTCGGGGCTAACTTTCCTCCTTTACCAATTAGAACAAATCCCTTTCTCGGAGAAGCTTTTAAAAATACCTGATCCCCAACTTTAAACTCCAAATCACGTCGACGTCTATCAGCATAACTCTTTTGTCAATCTTGGGCAGCTTTCATTCTTTGTCGGACTTGCACTTTTTCGATAGCATCCTGAATAAATTTTGGAGCAATACCACGATGAATACCATCTTTAGTCCATCTCCAGTCTTCTATATCCCAATAAAGCGGTGATCGACACTTTCTACCATATAAAGCCTCATACGGTGCCATCTTAATCGAGGATTGATAACTATTATTATAAGCAAACTCGATCAATGGAAGTTGTTTGTACCACGTAGTCTGAAAATCTAGGCCACAAGATCTCAGTATGTCTCCGAGGTATCTAATAGTCCTCTCGGATTGACTGTCTGTCTGGGGGTGAGCTGCGGTACTGAAGGTCAACTTTGTTCCCATACGATCCTGTAAGTTCTGCCATAAACGTGAGGTAAATCTAGTGTCTCTATCTGACACTATACTAGCCGGAACTCCGTGAAGTTTCACAATCTCCTCATGATAAACCTCTGCCAACTTCTCAACTGTATAGGATGTACGAACGGGTAAGAAATGAGCAGACTTCGTCAACCTGTCAACAATTACCCAAATACTATCATAACCACCTCTGACTTTCGGTAAACCCGAAACAAAGTCCATCGCTATCTCTTCCCATTTCCAAGATGGAACGGGAAGTGGCTGAAGTAAACCTCCGGGTTTCTGATGATCTGCCTTGACTTGTTGACAAGTCACACACTGTCTGATATAATTGGCTACATCTCTCTTCAAACCATTCCACCAGAAGAACTCTTTCAAATCTCGATACATCTTAGTGCCTCCCGGATGAATAGTATAGGCTGATTTGTGAGCTTCATCTAAAATCTCTCTCCTCAAACTCTCTGGAACACAAACTCTTGTCTTATGTCTGAGAAGACCTGTGTCGTCAATACTGAATTGCGTGTCTGGCTCATCCTTCATTCGAATAATCTGTTGTTGAATCCAATTATCAGTAGCTTGAGCTTCTTTAATTTTACGACCCAACTCTGATTGTATCGTAATATTAGAAATACGAGCATAAGAAATAATACGAGCTCTCTCGGCACCTGACATGTTTGAACTCAGCTCTAGCTGTGATACACTTGCTTTTCTGCTCAAGGCATCTGCAACTACGTTCGCCTTCCCCGGATGGTACTGAATCTTACAATCATAATCTTCTAACAACTCCATCCAACGCCTCTGACGTTTATTCAACTCCTTCTGCGTGAAAACATACTGGAGGCTCTTATGATCAGTGAAAATATCAAAACTAACGCCGTAGAGATAGTGACGCCACTTGCCCAAAGCAAACACAACTGCTGCTAACTCAAGATCATGTGTAGGATAATTTATTTCAGCTGGTTTAAGCTTTCTCGAGGCATAAGCTATAACCTTTCCATTCTGCATCAACACGCATCCTAAACCTTCTTTCGAAGCATCAGTATAAACCACGAATCCATCTGAACCTTCAGGCAAAGTAAGAATAGGAGCGGATGTTAATCTGTTCTTTAACTCCCGAAAACTGCTCTCACACTTATCTGTCCACACAAAAGAAACATTCTTCTTCGTTAACTCTGTAAGCCGGGCTACAAGTTTCGAGAAATCCTTCACAAACCGTCTGTAATAACCTGTCAATCCCAGAAAACTACGAACCTCTGTCGGAGTCTTAGGCTGCTCCCAATTCAACACTGAATCAATCTTCGAAGGATCAACCTCAATACCTGTCTTGGATATAACATGACCCAGAAATGCCACTTTCTCAATCCAGAACTCGCACTTACTGAACTTGGCATACAACTGATGTTCTTTCAAAGTTTGTAACACGATCTTCAGATGCTCTGCATGCTCTTCCTCGGATTTTGAGAAAACCAGTATGTCGTCGATGAAGATGACAACAAACTTATCAAGATAAGGTCGGAAGATTCTGTGCATCATATCCATAAATGCTACAGGGGCGTTCGTCAAACCGAATGGCATAACCACAAACTCAAAATGACCATATCGAATGTTGAAGGCTGTCTTCGATATATCCTCTGCCTTGATACGTAACTGATAATATCCCTGTCTCAGATCGAGTTTAGAATAGACCCTCGATCCCTGCAATAAATCAAACAACTCCTCAATGTGGGGAAGAGGATACTTGTTCTTCACAGTCATCCGGTTCAACTCTCTGTAATCAACACAAAGTCTAAGAGAACCATCTTTCTTCTTCATAAACAATACTGGTGCACCCCAGGGAGAAGTACTCGGCCTGATATAACCACTGGTTAGCAAATCATCTAACTGAGTCTTCAACTCCTTTAACTCAGCTGGTGCCATTATGTAAGGTGTCTTCGAATACGGCGCAGATCCCGGATACAAATCAATAACAAACTCGATGTCACGGTCTGGAGGTAACGATTCTAACTTCTCAGGGAACACATCAGGGAAATCTTTAACTATCTCGGTATTTTCAAACTTCGACTGTTCCTTTGGTATGTTAAGAAGATAAGCAACAAAACCTGAAGCTCCTTCTCGGACGAGCTTCTTTGCCTCTGTCATAGAAATAATCGGCCCATCTGTCAACTGAATACCCTGACTCGAATCAGATCCCAAACTAATCTTCTTCTCAAAACAATCAATCTTGGCCCTGTGCTCAAATAACCAATCCATACCCAAGATAACTCCGTACTTCTTCACTGACAACACTATCAAATCTGCGGGGTAAACTTTATCCTCAAAAACAACGGGACAATGTCGGTACACGCGATCGGTAATCATACAAGATCCCAAAGGGGAACTCACAACAAAGCAATAATCAGACAAATCAATAAACGCATGTGCAGATAAGTCAATTTCAGGAGCAACAAAAGAATGCGTAGCACCCGGATCAAACAATGCATGTATGGGTATGTTATGTATATATATGGTACCTTCCACCACGGCGGAAGCATCAGGCTCAGTCTCCTCATTATCGCCCTCCAGTGCATACACACGAGCTGGAACAGAAGGCTTCGGCTTCGGCGGCATAGGCTGACTCGGGGGCTACCTCCTAGGACAACTATCCTTCTGGTGGGTAGAGCTACCACAACTAGTACACAATCCCAACTTATACCAACACTTAAACTCTGGGTGATTCCCTCCACAATAACCACAAGTAACTGGGCAATAACCTGACGGATGAGGGACTGAAGGAAAACCAGTCGGGCGAGGAGCAGAGTAAAATCCGGTTGGATGAGGTGCTGAAGTAAATCCCATAGGGCGAGGTATAGGAGGTCTGGGTCCACCAAAAGGTCTCTTCCCTTTAGGCTGCATAGGAGCACTCGAAATGAAAGGCCTCTTGAAACCCGATGAAGAAGAAGCAGGAGTAGTGCGACGAATAGCTCGATCAATACCGGCATACTCAGCCTCTAGAGATAAGGCTGCATCTACAGCTGCAACATAGGTAGTGGGACGGGAAGCTGCAAGACCCTGTCGAAGAGGAATACTCAAGCCCTCTAGAAACTTCTTGGTCTTCCTGCACTCGTCTAAAGCAATATGGGGAGCATATACTGCAAGTCTGGTAAAATTGGCTTCATAGTCAGCCACAGTAGAAGTACCCTGAGATAACTCTATAAATTCCTGCTCTCTGCGATCCTGAACTGTAGGGGGAATGTATTTAGCTCGAAACTCCTCAAGGAACCTATCCCACGATGACTCAACTCCGGTGGCCCTCCATCTCTGCTCAGTCATCTTCCACCAGGCCTCTGCAGGTCCTCGAAGAAGATAAATAGAAAATTCAACCTTCTCTAGATCAGTAGGCTGATGAACTCGGTATATCCTCTCAAGAGATGAAATCCAACCCTCTGCCACAATATCATCTGTAGTACCAACAAACTGAGGTGGGTGGAAATCGAGGAATCTACGCAAGGACTGCTCACGGGCTCTATGCTCATCTACCTCAACATCCTTGTCTCTGTGATCCAGATAATCCTTAAAGAGACCAAATATCTGCTGAGCATCTACTACTGGTGCCTGTGGTGGTGCTGCTGGAGGAGTACGATCACGACGAGGTGGCATCCTGCAGTTAAATATAACAAGTATGCATGTAGATTAATTATGGATGCAAAGCTGTAAACACATAAGCACAAAAGCACAAATTCTTAAGTCATAAGCCGTACGGACCTAGACTGACACGACTCACAGAGCTAAGGCCAATGAACCTCTAGCTCTGATACCAACTGTAACGGCACGTCCCCTAATACGGTGCGACGTGACGTCCCGCACCAAGTCACAATCCATAACAAGAACTAAAGGTCTGGTTATGAACTACAACCTGACGAACGGAAAAATAAATACCAGGCGGATCTGCTTTAGAAAATAATAGGACAATGAACAATAATACAGCGAAAGCAAATTAGCACAACCTATCCCACTCAGGGAGCTAGAACAACCATAATCCAAAACACAATTATAAAGCCCACCAAGGCCACTGAAACATCAATATCACTATTCAAACTAATTTACATTATTTACATCTATAACTTCTAGGGTTTTAAGTATTTATCCAGATACATAGACGGATATGAAATCACCTAAACAAAAGTAAATGACTCCAAGGACACGACCTGAATCCGCCTAGCAACAAAACCCTGAAAAGACAACAATAGAATAATGGGGTTAGTCAAAGCGACTAAGTGAGGGGGCTGTAATACATATATATTATCGAAACAACCGAAAGATTCACCAGTTTGTAAATGAGAAGAAAGCAAAGGAAAATAAAGGTTTTCACAATTATTGGTGAATCGAATAATTTCGCAATAAAGTAAAAGCTCGGCGAGTCGAGCATCAACCACCTGTTTCACAATATCAGAAATATCAAATAAACCTCCCTTCTTCCTCCTTGTGTAGTCAGGTAGCTAGCCCGCTACAATATAATCATATATGCAAGAACAAATATCCAATACATCTTCGGCTGGGGATATAGACTAGATCCCTGTAGCGGGCGCCCCAAACGGGTAACGCACGCCCCGCACCGAGTCCCGACCCGGAACCGAAATGGGATCCGACCCGAACCGAAACCCGGCGAACGGCAAGCATTTACTCAATAACTAGGCGAGGGTTTCAAAACAACGAAAAGACAAGTGCGGAAGCGAAAATAACGAAACATTTAAAACATAAAGAATTACACAAGTAGTAAAGCCCACCAAGGCTAACGAAATTCCATAATTGAATAACAAACGGGTTCGATACAATATCCCGATAATTATATAATAACGGGTTCAATATTTATACATAATCCCGAATACAAACTAATTAAATCCTAATATCGTATAACATAAAAATAAAAGCCATACGGGAAAGAGTTATACATGAGCAAAAATAATGTAACTCTACGACGCGATGACGACGACGCAGATCCCACCTAGTATCCTGAAACCAGTACAGGGGTAAAACAGAGGGGGTTAGTCAAACGACTAAGTGAGGAGGGAATAATAATTTATATCATAAAACGGAAATAAATCACCAAATTTTAAACTTAAAGAAATCAACATAAAAGAAAGGTTTTCGTAATCGGGTGGTGATTTAACATAAAATATAACATATCATATGACTCGGCGAGTCGAGCCCTTAACTCCAATATCCAAACATAAAAACCGGAAACCACCCTTATTCCTCCAATGTAGACGGACCGCTAAATCCAAACTATGCGTAACATACTAGAATAACTCAGGTACTCAAAGGGCTGCCACTCCGGCCTCACCCCGAGCTCCCAAATGGAGGAAACCATAGGATTTACGCCGTAGACCCGACGTCTACCGACTTCGTCCTATCGCTCTTACTCCGGGCCCAAACGATCATGCATACAATTCATAACTCGCTTTTCAAACATTTCGGGTTGGCCAAAAGACCGTTCGAGACATGTCATATGCGAGGCCGAAGGCCAAAGTTCGCCTTAGAAAACAAAAGGTTTTACATGTCTCTTTCGTAAACATTTCAAAGTCTATACGTAGTACTTTTCATATCAAATCATTTTCGATAAACCAAATGAACATAATAAGCATAAATATCTACTAAGTATATATATAGAAACGGTGTGAAAACAAAACATAAACGTGGCTTATATCGGGAGAGGCTTATTTATATATATACATAATAATACTGGAAACAGAAACGGAAAGCCTCACCTGGCTATGCAAAAGATGAGCAAAAAAAGCAAGAACGGGCGCTACTCCACGGGAGTATCGCCTGCAAAACCCAAGACATAACCAAATAAGACTAACGATGACGCACGGCTTATACGCAAACATTAGAACACATAGAAGCACGTTATGCAATTAAATCAATCACTTAAGTTCAAATTATCGAACGAAAACAGAGTAATTCATGCATTTAAAATGTAAATCAAGTCCAAATGTAATGAAACTTTATGGACATGCTTAAATTATCATAAAGAAGTATGCATTCTAATTTCGGGAAAATCGGACTTCACATGCAAAAGTTAGAAAATTTAACGAAAACTTAAAACGCACTATTCATATACCCGAACATGTTGTAAATTCATAAATCATGCAATTCCTATCTATATCATATATATCGAATACACGAGCGAAGAAAGAATTCGGAAAAGACGAGCCGAAGCGGGACCCGTAGGCCAAATTCGCCCCTGACTTACAGAAGGTCAGGGGCTGTTCACCGGATCCACACGGCCTTGTGCACGGCCGTGTGCCGAGGCCGTGCACAATCAAGAAACGCGCACGGCCTCATGCACACGGCCTCAAGGCCGTGTGCACAGCCCGTGTGCAATTCACCCACGCGCACGGCCTCATGCACACGGCCTCAAGGCCGTGTACACCGATTCGAGCAGAAACATTTTTGCAGAACCAAAACCTATGCGAATTCATATCAAAAATCAACATTTAATCAAAAAATCATGCAAATCAAATCCTAATCCTCACATATAATCATCTACAACATATAATCTTCATATAGAAACGATAAACACGAAAATCCATCCACATTTTCTATCAAAATCATATAAAACCTAAATTATTCAACTATATTCAAAAATCCGAAAATCGAAGCAATGAAGGCATTAAATGAAAAATTTCGTGAGAGCTTACTCGTAGATGAGATCGCGAGAAGTTCGTAGACGTAAACGGCTCGAAAATCCGTCGGGAAATGGAGTCGGAACGATCGTTGGAATCTCTTTCTTCTTCCTTCTCTTTTTCTCTCTTTTTCTTTCTTCTCCTTTTTCTGTTTGTGCGTGAATGGAATGGAGAGGGAGAGAGATTGACTTAGTCAAATTTTGACTAAGGTTTAGAAATCGAAGGGGCAAAGTCGTAATTTTGCAAAATAAGTTCGAAAACTCACGTTGTCCAAATAACATGTAATTACAGTCAAAATTCATATTATTAAACGCACATTGACAATTTGTAATTTAAATACAGAAATTCATTCATATACAAAATAATTCTAAAATTACATAATAAATATTAAATAAAATAATAAATTGCGCAAATATTCGATTCGGACGTACCATATAATAATTCAGATTTTCGAGGAGTTACAATCCCCTCCGGCGCAGGTACTCAAAAGGGTTGTCACTCCGGTCATACCCCCGAGCTCCCATCAGTTTGGAGACCAGAGCATTGAGATCCACCGTAGACCTAACGTCTATCCGGCTTCACCCCGTACCCTGATGTCCGGGCCCAATAGTATAATGTGGCTCAATGGCCAGGCCGAAAGGCCAAGATAATTCATCGCACTTCAAATGCTTGTGTGGTCAAAGGGACCGATTTCAAACTCGTTTGTAACCCTTTCGAGCTAATGGAGCCTTCTAGGGGTTAATATGTAATAATTTGATATCAAACCATTTTCCTTTAACTCATTAAAGTAATATGATTTTCAAGTAGCTACTACGTATAATATAAGTTTTGGAGAAAGAAAACATAAAAGCATAAAAACACAGGCTTTGGGTATATATGGAATATTTACATATGTATAAGGAAAGCCGAATTCGGAAGAGAAACCCCACCTGGATAATCCTGCAAAAAGGGCAAAAGAAAGAAGACCAACTACTACCCAGAAGAACTACCACCTGAAACCAAATACGACACAACCATGTAAGACGACAATACAACGCACGGCTTATTCTTAATGCAATAAACACTTAATTAAATCAAAGAAGGGCAATTAGAACGATTATTCAATGAAACGAATGAAATATCAAACATTAAAACTATAAATCATGCTTAAACACAATTAGGTTTCATAGACTTGCGTAAAATACTATAAAGAAGCATATATTCAAGTTTCAAAGCAATCGGAAAACAATTGCGAAAAGCGTATAATTCCTTAAACGGAAATCAGTTCATTTCACGATCAAACGGTATTGGAAAAATTCAAACTCTATGGATTATTAAGTTTTAAAGCACTACAAACTAGATGGTGAAGTCGGATTTTGAAAATAATATCAAACGAAGAAAGTAGAATTCCCAAATTTTGACTTCCAGAGACTTATGAACTGAGATTTGGGACACACGGCCTCTTGCACGGTCTTGTGCAAGGCCGTGTGCATTTTTGGGAACACGCATGGGCTATACACACGGCCTGATTCAAGGCCATGTGAGTTGAAAATAGCACACGGTCTTGCTACACGGCCTATTGCAAGGCCGTGTGCACCATGTTTTCGCGAATTTTCAGCAGAACGCGAAGAACTTCGCACTGAAGCAACAGAATTTTGTCAAATCTTCCCCAAAACCTCATTTTCAATCAGATTTTCATACTACAAACTTCAACAAACATGAAAGATCACAATGGCAACACATAGGATCAAGAATCATCGAAAACTACGGAGTATAACGATCAAACTACCGAAAAATCCAACTTCGAAACAATTTATCCAAAACATACTCAAACGACAACGGAATCGAATGGAACCTGAATAATACCTATAGAGAATGTTACAAGGGTCACGTAGGTTCTTACGGATCGAAATTTGGTTAAGAAACGAACTCGAAAGATCGAATTGAAAGTTTGGAGAAATTCTTTCTTTTTCTCTTTCTTTTTCCTTTGGTTGCTGCTGAAGTTTATGGGTTTAAGTGTAATTAAGAAAAAGGAAAGGAAAATAGAATAAAAAGAAACCTGAGGTTTAAATGAAAAATCGAAGGGGCATTTTCGAAATTTCACGAAACTTCATAAAAAGGACATATCAACGAAATATATCTATATTATAGTCAAAACTCATCATTTTAAACGCACATTGACATAGAATAATTTAAATTCACAAATTATAGCATTTACAAAAATTCATATAAAACACACAAATATCACATAAGCACATATATCCCGATCGAGTTTTCCAAACTTGTCCCGTTATCTTAGAAATTCTTACCAGCTTTAGTTTACCCAAAAATTTGGGGCGTTACACAAGTACTCCACCACCGAAAGTCATGCTGTCAGTAATTTAAGGAGACGCGATTAGCACCACCGTACAGTGAATTAAGGAGACGCGGTTAGCACCACTGTTCGCATCAACTTAGACTAGTCAACCTCCAAACCAGCCTAAGTCAACACGCATAGAAGCATACATCGGGATTTGCCCTAGACGCTCGTCTCCAGGCTCACCTCCCGTATACTCCGGGCCCAAAGTCATGATCTAGTCCATGGCTCGCTTTTGAAAACAAGAACAGTTTGGGTGGCCAAAAGGGCCGTTAGAAAAATGATGCAAGCAATTAAGTATTAATGGCCAAAGGGGCTTTTGAGACAAGTTGATGTAACGATCTAAGAAATACTCATAAGCGTCGTACGCTTCGGGAGCATGCTGACGGATGTCCCTAACGACATTACTTATAAGTGCCTCTGTGTAGCGCCCCCTGAAGAAGGAACGCCACATCCGCACCGAAGCGAACTCCCGAGCTTTGGCGAGGGGCCTCAACTCAAAAACCCACTCCGGCGAATGGCACGCAAGCAATAACCATCGGCAACAGCGACAACATCCCAACAACAACCACAACAATACAGAGTAATGCGGAAGCAATTCAAAGGTAAACAAATAAATCCCATAAAAGCCTGCGAGGCTAACATAATATCATTTAAACATGTGTAGTTCGAAATACAATAGAATCATAAACACGTAGTGCCATCCATGGCTCAACTAGCCTACCCTGTGCAATCCTAGATATCTTCTACTATCCCACATCAGGGGCACGTAAGATACATAAAGTAAATAAAGCAGTAGAGGGTACGAAGATAATTAAATACAATAAACAGGACTCGACAGTTGTTGGGACCACTGACAAGACAAACCAGACAACAAGACTGAACCTATCTAGACCTGCTGATGCCGACTGACAAGATATGTAGCGCCCCCTGAAGAAGGACCGCCACATCCGCACCGAAGCGAACTCCCGAGCTTCAGCGAGGAGCCTCAACTCAAAAATCCACTCCGGCGAACGGCACTCAAACAATAACCATCGGCAACAGCGACAACCATCCCAACAACAATCACAACAATACAGAGATATGCGGAAGCGATTATAAAGTAAACAGATAAATTCATAAACGCCTACGAGGCTAACATAATATCAATTAAACATGTGAAATTCGAAATACAATAGAATAACAACACGTAGTGCCATCCATGGCTCAACTAGTCTATCCTGTACAATCCTAAATATCGTCAACTATCCCACATCAGGGGCACATAAGTACATAAAGTAAATAAATACAATAAACAAGACTCGACGGTTGTTGGGACCACTGACAAGACAAACCAGAAAGACTGAGCCTAACTAGACCTGCTGATGCCGACTAACAAGATAGGTGACGTCACCACCTGTCTACCTGAAGCAAGAACCAAAATAGCAGGGGTGAGTATAAAGGATACTCAGTAAGGGGGTTTTGATCACAGTTCGTCATTTATCTTTTTAGAACTAAAAGTGGTGAGTGTTGCCCGTTTGGGAAAAATAGGAATAACGAAATATAAGTTGTAAAATGACACAAAGCAACACTCGGGTTCGGCTTATTTGAAAACACAAAAGGTTGACGAACTGGATCCTTTAAAACATTTTGCACGTAATATCAAGCCGATAAATTGAAAGGGCTATTAGTTGAGTCACGAGGCCGTTACAAATTCGAAAGGCACGATTCAATAAGTTAGAAACGATAAATAAACACGGCTCGTAATTCAACTAATTAATTGAATAATAAAGGAGGCTTAGGGTAGCAAGTACGAGTCACACTTCCGGGTTTTATATATATATATAGGTAAATACATATGATAAATGAAGAGAACCGGAATGTGCTTCGACTTGTAACGAAAGCCGTAAAACAATTAGACAAGCAACAAATGCAATAAATCATGCAAATAATGTGTCCCGGCGAGAACGGGCCCTCTCCTTATAACTCCCAATTGAAAATCATGTAAATATATAGTCAAGTACTCCACCACCAACAATACTATACAGAGTTTTAAGGAGACGCGATTAGCACCACCATACAGAGTTTTAAGGAGACGTTGTTAGCACCACCGTTCGCATCAACTCAGGCTAGCCAACCTCCTAGCCGGCCCAAGTTAACACGCTAGAAGTACACAACGAGATTTGCCCTAGACGCTCGTCCCCAGGCTCACCTCCTGTATACTCCGGGCCCAAGTCATTTATCGAACTATGGCTCGCTTTTGAAATCAATGATAGTTTGGGTGGCCAAATGGGCCATTCGAAAAGATGATGCAAGCAGTTAAGTATGAATGGCCAAAGGGGCTTTTGAGACAAGTTGATGTAACGATCTAAGAAATACTCATAAGCGCCGTATGCTTCGGGAGCATGCTGACGGATGTCCCTAACGACATTACTTATAAGTGCCTCAGAGATCAAATAGTTACTTTTAAAACAAATAAGTTACTTTTCTTTAGTTGAAAGCATTTCAAATCATTTGGTTTTGCTATCAAAATGTTTGACTAAGCAGATAGAGAAATAGTAAAGGCAATACAACAAGTAATAAGAAAGCGGGATAGTGGTTTATTTCGCAAACCTAAGTAACTATGTTCTTATTCCAGTTGAAAACAATTTAAAACCCTTTCCTGGCTCGACACGACAGTATGAAAGCAGGCGGTAGTCAGGTTTCTCCCTCGTTGGTCCCACCTGTAATACACAGGGCCTAGAGGATGAAAACGAGACCGACAATACTAAAAGCAAGACACGAACAACAGTGTGACGTCCCCAGCATCACAACCCCCGGACCGAAACGAGCCCCCGAGCGATAGTTAAATACCACCACTCGAAAACCCGCCCCGGACAACGGGATTCCCGCAATCTGGCAACAGCAACTCCCCAACAACAATACCACATCAACAACAACAATATCAATAACAGGTCATCAACGGAAGCAGATATCAAACATATATATATATATATATATATATATATATATATATATATCCACTAATCTCATCAAGTTCAAATATCCAAATGTCATCATGTCCCAACTTCCATTAACTTTCAACTTAACATGCCAAAATAAATAAGAGTTCAGTCGTAACAAAATATCTACATAGACTGACTCCAAAGACCTGTAAGCCTACACTGCTGCTGCCAATACCCAACAACCACTCGAACTGCTAACCTGAAGCATGAACCAAAAAGAGGATGTGAGTCAAACGAACTCAGTGAGGAGGGAAGTATACATAATAAAAACATATATTTAATCCACGCTTAGGTTGATAAAAGCAAATCTAGTGACGATATGCTCTTTTACAATTCAGCTAAGCTTTGTGAATTAAATATTAATTAGAACATTTTCGAAATATTTTTATTCCCGGCGAGAACGGGCCATCTCCTTATAACTCCCAAAAACATATCATATATAATGAAATCCCATAACACCGTTTGGCTTATCAAGGAGCAACCCGAGATTTCGCCATACTCGACTAATGGCGCCGGTGTAAGTATTATTCAGGCTAGACTACCTCCGACCAGCCATGAACAATACCCTTTGATTATTTGTCAGGTTCTAGAATACCTGCTTATAATCGGTGGATTATGAACCCGGCTTCAACCCTAGACGCACGTCTCCGGGTATCCGCCTCTCACATAATCCAGGGCCCAAATACCCCCAAGAGCGTCCTCAATGGGGTTAAATGTGTATGATCTCGCTTTTAAAAAATTTTAGTGGACCAAAAGGGTCTTTCGAGACAAGGTATGTAACCGTCTAGGGTATCCCGCCACGTTGCCGAATAACTTGAGTCACACGTGCAAGTCCCGAGACCAAAGGTTACTTTTAAAATCAAATAGTTCCCTTGTCTCTGTTTTGAAACAATTTTAACAAAGATACATATATATCATTTGATATTAAAACCTTTTTATTTCAAATATTGATAACATATAATTGAAATATAAAAGGGATAGGGTTTTCGCAAATATTTGTTCAAGCTTCAGTTAAAAACATTTTACATCCTCACCTGTAGGCTTAGCAAAAAGATAACTCGAGGACTCAAAAATCAGCTCCGCGAGGTCCCACCTATAATACACAGGCCTCGAGGTAAGACACGACTCGACAAACCAACCAAATAAGACGCACAGCTATGAAATGCATTTTATGCTCAAAATAACATATTATGTATAAATGCACTTAAACACAATTAAGCTCGTTCAAACACATTTGAACACAATCAAATACACATGATATTAAGCTAGATTAGGCATTCAAGTCATATGAGAGCTTGGGAACCAAAATTCAAAGGTTTTGTACATATTACACAAACCACCCCTCGTTTAATACTTTTCATAGCAAAACAACTCCGATTAATCCGAAACTTTCGGAATCTCATAGTTGAAATATTCTAAGATTTTTGGTGACAAAAGAATCGAAAAACGAAGCTCGAAGCAAAATCCCATTTTTTTTAGAATTTGTGCCTCCACTTTCCCTTTTTGTTCCAACTTTTGATTTTTAATCCCAAACTCCATAAAACTTCACCAATTTGCTTAATATCATGAACTAACATGAATTCCCTAACCATTTAAGCATCTAAGATCATTAAGCCAATATTGCAAATTGATCAAATTCAATGAAAATTTCACAAAAGATGCTACATGTAATCAATCACCAAACTAAGCTCATCAATCAACCATTCTAGCATGGTTCATCACTTCCTTAACATATAAAACCATAACAACCAAAGAATTGAGAGAATTCCAAACTTACCTTGAAGGAAGAAATGGAAGAGAAAGAAGAAATACAAGCTTGTTTGCACAAATAGCAAGTAGAAGTTCGTTCCTTGGATGATGTAGCACACTTTTGTAGCAAGGGAAGGTTGGATACTTGATGATTGTTGAAGATGGAGATGGCGGTTGAGAGAGGGAGAGTGAGGGCCGAGAGAGAGATGAAGGAGAAGAGAGAAAGAGAGAATTGTTGCTTGTTTAGAATAGTGTAGAAAAATAGAGAATGATGAAGTAATTAAATAAATAAATAAAAGACATAATTAAATAAATAAAGATATTTGTTTGAAAAGTCAAAATTAACATGCAACTATGTAGAGATATTTATATATATATATATATATACATATATTTATATATGTTTGCATATATATATTGCATATATTTCCAATATAATATCATGTAATTCAATTATACTTTCATAAAATTTCAAATACAACCATTCAAATATAAACATAATGTGAAGTAATTCAAATATAAGAATGGTATAAAATAATTCAAATATGAAAATTCTTATGAAATCATCATATTATTCATATATTAAATCATATAAGTCACATAATTTACATAATCGCAAACAATGCAAACAAGAGCAATAATCGGCTAACGTACCGAGGCGCTATAAAATAGCGGGGCGTTACAAACAGACGACACACGGCAATTCATATAAACTCCACTCATGCTACAGGTGCAATATGGAAAGTCAGATAATTAAACATGTAAGGATATATAAAATATGGAACAATATTTAAAGGAGTATTAATGCAGTTATAATTAATGGGAGAACATTAGAAATTAAATATCAAAGACATGCTAAAACGCAATTGGGGCATGTAGACATGCTTAAATAATATAAAGACATTCTCTCACGAATACGGGATTAAACAGATAAGAAACGGGAAAGGTGGAAAAAATCCCTAAACGAGAAAGGTGTCAATTGACGGTCAAATAGGGTCGGATAAATTATAAATTATGAAGAATATCAAATCCCGAGGCTCGAGGAAGCTATAGGTGAAATCGGATTGATATTCGGAGGTCGTATGTGAAAAGTTAACATTTAAATGAGTGGGGTTGACCCAATTCCCGAAGTGCAAGAAAGGAAAAGGCTGGAAAATGCACTAAGTATGTTGCACCGGCCAACGCACGGGCTTGGCAAGCCGGTGCAAGCACAAATAGAGGTGCACGGCCTCACGCACGGTCTTGAGCACGGTGCCAAGACCGTGCAAGTGCAAACGGGCCTCTGCACGGGCTCAAGCTCGTGCAGGTTGAAAAGGGCTGCGCACGGGCTCCTGCACGGTCTTGATCAAGACCGTGCGTTCGCCCGTGTGGATCTACTGAGCAGCAGACTCAGTAGATCGCGAAACCTCACACGCGAAACCAATATTTAAATCCATACACGGGCTCGGTAGGGCGTCGGGAAGTTTCCTTCCTTTCTTCTCTTTCTCTTCTCCTTCCTTTCTTCTTTTTCCTTCTTTGTATGTAATGAGAGAATGAGAGAGATAGGTAGATATTTAGGAAAATATCTCGGGGGGTAAAATGGTCATTTAGGCTTTTTTTTAAGGGCATTTAGGTAATTTAAGTAATTGAGGGCATTTAAAAGATAGGTTAAATCAATCTTTTCCATCAGATTAATTAATCCAATTGGATAGATCGAGAAATTAGGCAAGAAAGAATTCGCGTAATACTTAATAATATAATTAAAATATTCGGGTCGTTACAAGATAGGTGACACCGCCACCTGTCTACCTGAAGCAAGAACCAAAATAGAAGGGGTGAGTATAAAGGATCACAGTTCATCATTTATCTTTTAAAACCAAAAGTAGTGAATGTTGCTCGTTTTGAGAAAGATTATAAATAATGATATAAGTTGTATACGACACAAGGCAACACTCGGGTTCGGCTTACTTTGAAACACTTACTTAGAAATCATTTGCACAAAATGTCAAGCCGATCAATTGAAAGAATATTAGTTGAGTCACAAGGCCGTTACTAGTTCAAAAGGCAGGATATAAACAAGTTGGAAATGATAAGTAAACACGGCTCGTAACTCAACTAAATAGTTTGAACAATAAAGGAGGCTTAAGTTGGGAAAGTTCGAGCCACGCTTCCGGGTTTTATATATATATATAGGGAAATACATATGCTAGATGAAGAAAACCGGAATGTTCTTCGACTTGTAACAAAAGTTACAAATCAATTAGACAAGCAAGAAATGCAATAAGTTATGAAATACTATGTCCCGTGAGAACGGTCCCTCTCCTTATAACTTCCAATCATAAAAATCATGTAAACACGTAGTCAAGTACTCCACCACCGAAAGTCATACAGTCAGTAATTTAAGGAGACGCGATTAGCACCACCGTACAGTGAATTAAGGAGACGCGGTTAGCACCACTGTTTGCATCAACTTAGACTAGCCAACCTCCTAACCAGCCTAAGTCAACATGCATAGAAGTATACATCGGGATTTGCCCTAGACGCTCGTCTCCAGGCTCACCTCCGGTATATTCCGGGCCCAATGTCATGATTCAGTCCAGGGCTCGCATTTGAAATCCATAACAGTTTGGGTGGCCAAAGGGGACGTTCGAAAAGATGATGGAAGCTGTTAAGTATGAATGGCCAAAGGGGCCTTTGAGACAAGTTGATGTAATGATCTAAGAAATACTCATAATCGTCGTACGCGTCGGGGCATGCTAGCGGATGTCCCTAATGACATTACTTATAAGTGCCTTAGAGATCAAATAGTTACTTTGAAAATAAATAGGTTACTTGTCTCTAGTTGAAAGAAGTTTAAACCCTTACTTGGCTCGACACGACAGTATGGAAGCAAGCGGTAGTCAAGTTTCTCCCTCGTTGGTCCCACCTGTAATACACAGGGCCTAGAGGATGAAAACGAGACCGACAATACTAAAAGCAGGACACGAGACAACAACGACGCACGGAAATGCAAAGAAAACTTCAATCATTCTACAAACGGGATATAGAAAGCCAAAAAATTAAACATATAGAGATATACAAAATACGGGACAACAATTAAAGGAATATTAATGCAAATTCTAAATAATGAAAGAACATAGATAATAAATGTTAAAGGCATGCTTAAACGCAATTAGGGCACGTAGACATGTTTCAAATAATATAACAAAGCTCTATCGCGAAAATGGGATCAAACGGATAAGCAGCGGGAAAAGTGGATAAAAATCCCTAAACGGGAAAGGTGTCAATTGACGGTCAAATAAGGTTGGATAAATTGCAAACTTTGTAAAATATTAAATCTCAAAGCTTGCCTCTAGAAACTATAGGTGAAATCGGATTGATTTTAGGAGTTCGTATGCGAAAGGTCAACATTTAAATAAGTGGGGTTGACCCAATTCCCAAAGTGAAAGAAGAAAGAAAGCTGGAAAATCCACTAAGTATGTTGCACCGGCCAGCGCACGGGCTTGGCAAGCCGGTGCAAGCACAAATGGGGGTGCACAGACTCATGCATGGTCTTGAGCACGCTGCCAGGACCGTGTAGCTGCAAACGGGCTTGTGCACCGGCCCGTGCACGGGCTCAAGCCTGTGCAGGTTGAAAGCGGGTGCGCACGGGCCAACGCACGGTCTTGGCAAGACCGTACAAGAGCCCGTGCGGATCATCTAGGTGCAGAACAGCAGCAGGTCGCGAAACTCTCACGTGAAACCAACACATAAATTCATAGATCTCCTAATATACTCCATAAAACATGCTAATTTTCACATATAAACATATATATCACATTAGCTACACATAGGTCCAAGAATCACGTAAAATGATCAAGTAAATCTTCCTAAACACGAAAATCCTAAAACTATAAAAATTCTATCTAAATTCACGAAAATTGCAACGAGGAGTGAACGGATTGAAATGGGGTAAAAGGATTACCGGTAGAGGATGAAGCAAGGATCGTTTGGGTTTTTACAGTTCATCGATCGGGCGAGAAACGGGCTCGGTAGGGAGATTCTCCTCCTTCTTTCTCCTTTTCTCCTTCTCTTCCTTCTTTCTCTTTCTTTCTCTCGGTTCACACGGTTTTGGGGGAGGAAATGTGTTCAAGAGGGTGCAAGGGGGTGTGATCAAGAGGGTGCAAGATGGCCAAGAGGGTGCAAGGGATAAAATAGGAAATTTCGAGTAAAAGGTGGGTTCTCGGGTAAAACTTATTCGTGATAGTAAATATTCTCACGAAAAGCCTTCGGTGCAAATAAAATATTATTCCGGAATAAATCCAAAATTTTGGGTCGTTACACTCTGAGATCAAATGGTTAATTTTAAAACAAATAAGTTGCTTGTCTCTAGTTGAAAGCATTTTAAATCATTTGTAGATGCATAGGTTTTGCTACCGAAAATGTTTGACTAAGCATATAAGGAAATAGTAAAGGCAGGAACAGCAAGCAATAAGAAAGGCGGGATAATAATTTATTTCGTAAACCTATATAACTATGTCCTTGCCCCAGTTGAAAGCATTTTAAACCCTTACCTGGCTCGACAGAACAAGAGAAGGAAAGCAAGCAGCAATTATAATTCGGCCTCAAAGATCCCACCTGAAAAACACGGGGTCTAGAGGATGAATGACCGACACGACAAGGAAACAGACACTGACACTCGGCTATCAAAATACAAACATGCTTAAGGACACTCATTCAACATTTAAACATAAGAAAGCAAGTAGGGGCAATATGGTCAATTTATATCCAAAAGCATGCAATAATTAAATAAACGAGAAACACTAAATTAATTACAAAACATCTAAACATATAAGCTTAGCATGGTAAGATTGTAATTCAACACCAACATGTATATTTCATTAAATCAAAAAATTGAATACAACTTCACAACTTATAGCTTTTCCCAAAAGCTCTAAAGCTACAAGCTCATATTAGTCCTATCTCTAGCCTAATCGAACCGAAACCCATCCGTTAGACTACACAAGCATATATTATCAACAATCAACAATTTAAACAAGCTACAGTACAAATGATTCATGCCAAAACTGTAGCACCCCGAATTTCCGCAAGAAAATATGTTCAGGGGGTCCACACGGGCTTGCGACACGCCGTGCAGCAGCCCGTGTGGAAGAGACACGCACGGCCTCCCCTCACGGGGTGTTGCAAGGCCGTGTGTGTCCATATTTGATCCCACATCGGAATTTCAAAATATGTTTGAAGGGTTTATAACCAAAAATCACCAAGTAACAACCACCTTGTGGTACCACCTTTTGGCAAGTGTTTCTGGCCAAACTTTAGGGTTGTGCTCGGTGGTGATCGGAGGTTATGCCCGCGCGTCCAACGGGCGCCGCCGTGAGGGTTCTCCTCTCCGCGCCCGGGGGCCGCGACAAGTGGTATCAGAGCCGACCGCCGGTTGGGGACGCATGTTCACGGCTTGGATGTCTGCTACGGGTCGAGCGCGTGGGCATGTGCCACGCGTATGGGTTACATGCGGTGGGAGTCCCACTGGCGGGCGGTACTGGGAAAGCTTTGTTGTGGCGCAATGGGGACATTGCGATCTGAAGGAGGGGTGATTGTAGCACCCCGAATTTCCGCAAGAAAATATGTTCAGGGGGTCCACACGGGCTTGCGACACGCCGTGCAGCAGCCCGTGTGGAAGAGACACGCACGGCCTCCCCTCACGGGGTGTTGCAAGGCCGTGTGTGTCCATATTTGATCCCACATCGGAATTTCAGAATATGTTTGAAGGGTTTATAACCAAAAATCACCAAGTAACAACCACCTTGTGGTACCACCTTTTGGCAAGTGTTTCTGGCCAAACTTTAGGGTTGTGCTCGGTGGTGATCGGAGGTTATGCCCGCGCGTCCAACGGGCGCCGCCGTGAGGGTTCTCCTCTCCGCGCCCGGGGGCCGCGACAAGTGGTATCAAAGCCGACCGCCGGTTGGGGACGCATGTTCACGGCTTAGATGTCTGCTACGGGTCGAGCGCGTGGGCATGTGCCACGCGTATGGGTTACATGCGGTGGGAGTCCCACTGGCGGGCGGTATTGGGAAAGCTTTGTTGTGGCGTAATGGGGACATTGCGATCTGAAGGAGGGGTGATTGTAGCACCCCGAATTTCCGCAAGAAAATATATTCAGGGGGTCCACACGGGCTTGCGACACGCCGTGCAGCAGCCCGTGTGGAAGAGACACGCACGGCCTCCCCTCACGGGGTGTTGCAAGGCCGTGTGTGTCCATATTTGATCCCACATCGGAATTTCAGAATATATTTGAAGGGTTTATAACCAAAAATCACCAAGTAACAACCACCTTGTGGTACCACCTTTTGGCAAGTGTTTCTGGCCAAACTTTAGGGTTGTGCTCGGTGGTGATCGGAGGTTATGCCCGCACGTCCAACGGGCGCCGCCGTGAGGGTTCTCCTCTCCGCGCCCGGGGGCCGCGACAAAAACAATCCGAAAAGCTAAAAGCTAGAAGCTACAATCAAAAAGCTACCAATTAACACAATTATACCAAAAAGGCGAAAAAAGACAAACGACAACTCGGATTCGAGTAATACTAGCGCCGTTGGAACCATTGCGATGAGGGAAACGATCTGTCGGAAGACTCCGTCGCCGGATTCCCACCGAAATAGTGCCAATATCGCCAGAATCCGCCTGCCACCGCCGGACCGCCGCCAGACCACCTCTGATGGTCGAATCCTTATACTGAAATGTTCCTCTCATGGAGCCCGTCACTTCCCTCAAAACTGTTTCCCAATCGGATCATCCATCGGAATTTAATTCCAGTCCGAAGCTCCAAAACCCTAGAATTCCAAGATTCAAAATTAACGAAAATCGGTGCAATATATTCAGAAATTGACTTCAAAATCGGCTTACCCACGTCGAGAAGGTTGGAAATCGTCTCTTAGTCAATGGAAATGGTGGTCTGAAAAGCTCAAACCACCACGTTGCCGTCGTGGCTCCGCCACGCGCCACCCAGCTCCGCCGTCGCGGCGATGCACGTCGCGACACCACTGCCATTCCCTTCGTCTCCTCCGTCCGGTCAAGACTACAGTAGTCCACGGCCGGGCCTCCACCGGAAACCGCCACCTCTATCGTCACGCTTGAAAATTGCCCATAGCGCCACCGTCGTCGCGAATCAGACGTCGGCACACCACCAATAGAATCCTCGTGAAAAACCGGTCAGGACCCGTGCCATAGCCGCCGTCGAACGTCGCCGGAAAGACGCGATGGTAAACTCCATCATCGCGGATCTTCGCCCCACCATTGCGCCACTGTCGCTGCTCCAATCGCCGGGATAATGGTATGGTTGAGTTCGTCTCGTCCAGACGGTCGTTTTGACATATCATACGCGCGATTCCGAGAAGAAATGAGAAAAATCACATTTTCGAGGTGGAGAGCTCTCACGTGACCGCTGCGTGTGTGTGTGTTCTTTCATTTTTCAGTTATGCCCCAAACTTTGCAAAATTACATATTATACCCTATTTTTGAAAAATGTGCCAAAAGTGCAAAGTGTCATAATAAGGCGTACTTAGTGTCAAAATGACCGAAATTAAATGCTTAACGAGGTTCAATGTTCGATTTATAAAAATTTAATCATTTACGAAAAGTCAACTTTTGGTTGGGGCCAAAGTGTAAATATATTTTGGCTAAATGCAATTCTTGAAAATATGATTTAACGAAAGGTGTTGTGGACATTATGAAAATATTTAGAACCTCGAAATACTTGTGCTTTTAAAACATGGGACCACAGTCCAATTGCAATGTTAATTACTAGATTAAATTACTCGGGCTAAAAATATAAATTTACCAAATTAACCCTAGTTAATGACAAAATGATGCAAATCAATTTCTAAATAATGCCTTGGGTTTTAAATACCAAATCGATGATTTATAAAAATCTATAAATGCAAGAGTTGGAAAACGTGCAAGTGTGAAGGACGTCGGGACCGTAAACGATCCGAATTCCAATAAATGCGCTAATCCTAAACTTGGAGATTGCGGGTTGTCACATTGCAGTTCTCAAGAACTTAGATCCACAATCCGTTTGCAAAACGAAGACTCCGTTCTTGAAGCGTTTTGAGGTTGAATCCACGAACCAGTAACTCCACACCACAATTAGATCTGACTAGTAAACAAATCTAATTGGCAAGAACTAAAATCTTTAGAGTAAACAATGTTCTTGAATTTCTTACTAACTGAGAAATACAAGAACTAGAGATAAGAGAGAGACAGAACTTCGTCTTGTATTAAGAATAAGAATTTTGTGTGTTGTCTTCTACGTAAATGAACTGACAGTTGCTCTATAAATAGAGACACTGGCCGAAAATCCCTAAAGCCTGTAGGCTCAGGATTTTCGCCCCATGCTGTATTGGGCCAGGCCTGTCCAGGCTTGGTTCAGTTCATTAATTACTGGATCAGGCTTTTTTAATTAATTCCTTTCAGGCTTTAATTAATAGAGCATCTCAAACTCTTTTGGGCTTTAATATATTAATTAATACAGACTTAAGTAAACTCAAGCCCAGCTAATTAAATATCCAGTAAATAATATAAGGACAAATTAGTTATCCTATAAGTTAAATCAATTAACTTATGTCATTCACAATTAATACTCTCTAGTATTAATTAATTCTCTATATCTCCAATTGAATTAAAATACCTTTAATTCAATATCATTGTTTCACATTGATCTTAAGTTCTAAAGTTTGGAGAAACCAATTCCTTGTATGATCCCTCAAGTTCACCAAAATGAATAGCAACTAGCATTAAGTTATTTTGACTCATCAAATAACTTCCATTAAATAAGTGTCCCCACTTAATATAATGGAGCATAGCAAGACATCAGATAAGTACTAGCTCCATCGTCAGTCTACCTAGCCATTGGTGAAACCACGTTTGTCAAATGAACCTTTAACGGTCAATGACTTTCTGCAAGATACAATCTCTCCATCTGATAATTCCCGACAAAGTCTAAGGCATAGGTTTAAGAAACCTTAAATGACTTTATCATATTTGTCTAATATAGAAATGAATGTTAGGTGATTCTAAACCTTAAGGAGAACTTATCCTTAGTTTGAATCTTTACTACTTTCGTCAAAGATTCCTTTAACATACATTCTATTTTGGACTAATAGTAATTCACTCACAATAACAATCGAGCAAACGGGTCCTTTCTTGGCATTCGTATATCTCCATACTTTATTCAATAGCCACCAACATGCCCTTATGATCTTGTGTAACTCGTTATCATCAAGAAAAGAACGTATCAGATGACTATCTCCTAAATATGAGATATGATGAATCCTCAAGTCAAGGGATTAATTAGTCACGTCGTTAACCTAGACTTAACTCAATTACTTAGAGGTTATAGCCTCTCCCAATTGAGTGTCTCGGTTGGGATCATCAGTGATACTGTTGAATACTTAACAGCCACTCAGTGTGAGTACAAGTGTTCTGACTAACACTCTCTTACTTGAAACACAGTACTATATGTAGTCACACTGCAAGTCTATATTCCAGTTCAAGATCGATGCTCGCACTTATCTTTTATGAACTCATTTGACTTGGAGTTTATATTTGAATTACACCCTGATCACATGTTTCATTTAACTCACCCGAGTTAATGTGATATGGTTAAAGTAATTCAGGAGCTTCTTTAGTTTCATTAATATTGGATATAACATAAAGAAACTAAATGCTATAAATGAAATAAAGAAGATTTGCCTCAAGATATAAAATATCTCCATTATTATTATATAAAGATTGTCTATTACAAAGAGATAGCCTAATACAAGTTGGTTGAAGGGCACTATCCCTTTCATAGCCTTAGAGTCAAAAAGGTCTTTTGAAGGACATCTTTCGAAGATGGGTCTTGAGACAATGGGCAGTTGGCTTTAGGCAAGTAGGAGATTGTTACAGTTGTGCCCTAGAAAGTCGAACTGTTTCAGGCATTTTCTATGAAATTCTAAGAGTGGAACGATCTAGTGATCAATAATAGAAAGACGTTAATATTCGTCTAAAACTACTATCGCCAAATTCATCATATTTTATTTATATTTAATTGTATATTATTTATTCTTGTGTATGGATGAAACCCCAAGATCACAATAAGCTAAGGGACTTGGTTTTACCATTTGATGGGGTCCATGAAATAAGTACCCAATGGTGTGATCTAAACAACTCCAAGTCGAAGAGTTTAAAAGGCACAGGGGATGTCGAACAGACTCACTTGAGAGTTGCTTGTATGTCATAACTTTATGAAAGTGTGTCCCATTTCATGGCACTAGTATTTTGACACTTCTATGCATATGAGGGTGCTTAATGGAGATTAGGTTCACTGAGGATCCCGCCGGGAATGCCTAAATAGGATAAGACTCATATAAGAGTCTTAGAGTTTAGGAAGGTTTCCCTAGCCATGATCGTGTCTAACTAATCCTTAGACTTGAGACTCCATGGTTGCCTTGTGTACGACTGGGGCATACTTTGATGTACTTCTAAATATCTAAGTTTCACATAAGTTGTACGTTGGGTATGTTCGAGTTATGCATGGAGGTTGTGAGGGTCAATACAGGATCTATCACTTGTTATAAGAACAAGAGAATTCTTATGAATTCTATTGTAGTATATTCCACCACTAAATCCTTGCGCAAGGTCCGATTGGTCTTCACTAGGAAAGAGTTCTTAGAGTGTAAGATCAAATGGAATTACTATTGGAATGTTATTCATAGCAATACAGACTATTAGGGTTCCATCTCCCATACCCTAGGTCTCCATCGGGAATTAGATGATAGAAGGATCGTATCTCACAGAGATCATGAGGCTGAAAGGTTCGTACCACTTCATCGATGAATGGGTGGCCATGGACATATTGCTAGACGTTATCCAAGGTTTGTAGGAATATATTTGTGAAGTCCATGAAATGATTCACAAATAGTCTTTAATTAAATGAGTTTAATTAAAGTCACAATTATGACATTAAGAATGTATTCCTACTACTGTCCTATTGGTGAACCTGAGGGATCACACAATGACTTCCAAAGGCGAACACATTTATCTATATCAATAGAGTTTGATAATAGTCAACTGGATTGACAAATGAATTAATTGGAATTAATTCATTAATAAGAGATCAAGATGTTAATTAAGTGTAATTAACGTGTAAGAGTTAATTAAGAGTAATTAATAAATATTTAATGTGATTAAATTCGAGAGACTTGTTATTGGATAACATATTGCCTAAATTAGATTTGAGAATTAATTGGAAATTAATTCAGGTCTAAAGTAATTAAGAGTAAGTCTCGAAATTTATGTTGGAATAAATTTGAGACTACTTAACTTATGTAGAAGAGAGCCTTATCAATTAAAGTGTTAATTGAAAATTTAGGACTTGAGAGTTAACTGGTATTAACTCAAGTCAAAATAATTAATTGAGAAACTTGTAATTTATTTAGAATAAATCAAGTACAATTAATACAAGGAAAAATCTGTAGCAATTAAATGTTAATTGGGCTTATTGGTCTAGGGAATTAATTTGAAATTAATTTTAGCCCAAGTTGATTAATAATGGGCTTGTAATTTATTTAGAATAAATTAAAGCCCACTTTAACAATACATTATTAGACTTGTTTAATTAATGAGGATTAATTAAATTGGGCCTTAGGAATTTTCCTTAGGAGGAGAAAGGACACCACATTCGCACCAAGATGAACTCCTAAACAAGGTAAATGTACCCCATTCAAAAATTCATCCCGGAGAACGGCAAGCACTCAATCAAAACTCTGGCAACAGCAACACGACACCCCAACAACAACAGCAACAATCAGAGAAATGCGGAAGCGAATTCACAAATGACAGATCAATTCATAAAAGCCATCCATGGCAACGGTAATCATAACAACAGTTCTAAAATAAATATCCAATCAATGTCGTCCATCAACTAAACTATCCCACATCAGGGGCACGTAAGTACAGAAAGTAAATCATAATAGTAAATACAATAAATCAAATCAATTCAGAAAGTAAAGACTCGACTATTGTTGGGACACTAACAAGATTATAATACATGAGCCAACCTAGACCTGCTGCTACCGACTGACAATATAGGTGACACCGCCACCTGTCTACCTGAAGCAAGAACTAAAATAGAAGGGATGAGTATAAAGGATACTCAGTAAGGGGCTTATACAATATAGGTATTGATCGCAGTTCGTCATTTATCTTTTAAAACCAAAAGGGGTGAATGTTGCTCGTTTTGATAAAGATACACACAATAATATAAGTTGTAAAACTTTAACACAAAGCAACATTCGGGTTCGGCTTTATTTGAAAACACAAAAGGGTAACGAACCGGATCCTTTGAAAACATTTGCACATAAGGTCAAGCCGATAGTTTTGACAGGATGTTAGTTGAGTCACGAGGCCGTGCAAGTTCGAAAGACATGTCATGAACAAGTTGGAAATGATAGGTAAATTCGGCTCGTAATTCAACTAAGTAGTTTGAACAATAAAGAAGGCTTAAGTTGGCAAGTTCAATCTACGCTTCCGGGTTCTATATATATATAAGGAAATACATATGCTAAATGAAGAAAACCGTAATGTGCTTCGACTTGTAACAAAAGAAGAAAATTAATTAGACAAGCAAGTAATGCAAGAAGTCATGCAATAATGTGTCCCGGCGAGAACGGGCCATCTCCTTATAACCCCCAACCATGAAAATCATGAAAGCATGTAATCAAGTACTCTACCACCAGAAGTTATGCTGTCAGTAATTTAAGGAGACGCGATTAGCACCACCGTACAGTGAATTAAGGAGACGCGGTTAGCACCACCGTTCGCATCAACTTAGACTAGTCAACCTCCTAACCAACCGAAGTCAACACGCATAGAAGTATACATCGGGATTTGCCATAGACGCTCGTCTCCAGGCTCACCTCCTATATACTTCGGGCCCAAAGTCATGATTCAGTTCAGGGCACGCTTTTGAAATCAATAACAGTTTTGGTGGCCAAAGGGGCCATTCTAAAAGATGATGCAAGCAGTTATGTAGGAATGGCCAAAGTGGCCTTTGAGACAAGTTGGTGTAACGATCTAGGAAATACCATAAGTGTCATACGCTTCGGGAGCATGCTAACGGATGTCCCTAACGACATTACTTATAAGTACCTCTAAGATCAAATGGTTACTTTTAAAACAAATAAGTTACTTGTCTCTAGTTGAAAACATTTTAAATCATTTTGGTTTTGCTATCAAAAGGTTTGACTAAGCACATAAGGAAATAGTAAATGCAGGAACAACAAGCAATAAGAAAGGCGGGATAATAAGTTATTTCGCAAACCTATATATATCTATGATCTTGCCCCAGTTGAAAGCATTTTAAACCCTTACCTGGCTCGACAAACGATAGAAGGAAAGCAAGCAATCGAACAAGTACTCCACGGGAGTAAAGCCTGCAATCTAAGACACTACATAACCATGTAAGACTCTGACAAGATGCACGGCAAACGAGGATTAAGTAAATCAAGTAAGATGGATCAATAAAGCCATCTAAAATCAATATACGCAATATAACAACACTCTTAGCAACGAACTAGGCATTGAAATAAAAGGAACAACGTGCCAAAATGCAAACATTTAGTTAATAAGCACAAGTGCGCATTCGAGGGGTAATATGGTCATTTCATATTCAAAGGATGGGATAACAATTAACGAACAATCATTTAAATCAATTACGCAACTTATAACTTAGAGATCCTTAAGGGGGTGTAAGTGTAATTAAACATAAAACATGTATAATTCATTAAAACAATAATCAAAGTACAACTTCACAACTTACAACTTTTCTCAAAAGCTCAAAAGCTAACAAGCTAAGATCGATCATATTCCTAGCCTAATCGAACCGAAACCCATCTGTTCGACTACACAAGCATATATCATCAAAAATCAACAATTTACACAAGCTATAGTACAAACGATTCATGCCAAAACAATCCGAAAAGCTAAAAGCTAGAAGTTATATCAAAAAGCTACCAAATTAACACAATAATACGAAAAATATGATAAAAGACAAACGACAAGTCAGATTCGAGTAATACTAGTGCCGTTAGAACCGTTGCGTCGAGGGGCACGATCTGTCCAAAGACACCGTCGCCGGATTCCCGCTGCAAAAGTGCCAAAAATGTCAGAAACAGCCTGCCATCCCGGACCGCCGCTGGACCACCTCCGATGGTCGAACCCTTATGCCGAAATGTTCCTCTTGATGAGCTCGTCACTTCCCTCAAAACCGTTTCTCAATCGTATCATCCATCCGAATTTAATTTCACTTCGAAGCTCCAAAAAACCCTAGAATCCAAGAATCAAAATTAACGAAAATCGGCTCAACGAAATACGAAATTGACTTCAAAATCGGCTTACCCATGTCGAGAAGGTTGGAATTCATGTAAAGCCCTTTAAAAATGGTGGCCGAAGGTAGCTCCGTGTAGCACCCCGAATTTCCGCAAGAAAATATATTCAGGGGGTCCACACGGGCTTGCGACACGCCGTGCAGCAGCCCGTGTGGAAGAGACACGCACGGCCTCCCCTCACGGGGTGTTGCAAGGCCGTGTGTGTCCATATTTGATCCCACATCAGAATTTCAGAATATGTTTGAAGGGTTTATAACCAAAAATCACCAAGTAACAACCACCTTGTGGTACCACCTTTTGGCAAGTGTTTCTGGCCAAACTTTAGGGTTGTGCTCGGTGGTGATCGGAGGTTATGCCCGCGCGTCCAACGGGCGCCGCCGTGAGGGTTCTCCTCTCCGCGCCCGGGGGCCGCGACAAGTGGTATTAGAGCTGACCGCCGGTTGGGGACGCATGTTCACGGCTTGGATGTCTGCTACGGGTCGAGCGCGTGGGCATGTGCCACGCGTATGGGTTACATGCGGTGGGAGTCCCACTGGCGGGCGGTACTGGGAAAGCTTTGTTGTGGCGCAATGGGGACATTGCGATCTGAAGGAGGGGTGATTGTAGCACCCCGAATTTCCGCAAGAAAATATGTTCAGGGGGTCCACACGGGCTTGCGACACGCCGTGCAGCAGTCCGTGTGGAAGAGACACGCACGGCCTCCCCTCACGGGGTGTTGCAAGGCCGGGTGTGTCCATATTTGATCCCACATCGGAATTTCAGAATATGTTTGAAGGGTTTATAACCAAAAATCACCAAGTAACAACCACCTTGTGGTACCACCTTTTGGCAAGTGTTTCTGGCCAAACTTTAGGGTTGTGCTCGGTGGTGATCGGAGGTTATGCCCGCGCGTCCAACGGGCGCCGCCGTGAGGGTTCTCCTCTCCGCGCCCGGGGGCCGCGACACTCCGACGCTACCTCAGCCACGCGCCGCCGGTGCTCTGCCATCCCGTCGAATCTGAGCCTGAGACCGGTGCCAAAAGTTTTGTCTCTTCAAAGCCGTTCCAGCCACGGTGGTGCTCCATCGAGACACTGTCGCACGCCGCCGAAAAAAGCCCATCTCCGCCGCGACTTCTCCTCCTCATTCCTCCACCGTCCGGCCAAATCAGGCCGTGAGACCACCTCCAAAAGACTCCCCTCGAAGAGGGCTTTCATTTTCGACCAAGCCCAGGTCTCGCCGTGGCCGGAAAAGCCAGACGAGCACCAATTCCGTCACCACCTTCGCGCCACCGTCGTTGCTCCAATCGCCGAGTTAATGGTATGGTTGAGTTCGTCTCGTCGAGACGGTAGATTCGATATATCATACGCGCGATTCCGAGAAGAATTGAGAAAAATCACATTTTGGGGGGGAGAGAGAGCCGCGACGCTGCGTGTGTGTGTGTTCTCTCATTTTTCAATTATGCCCCAAACTTTGCAAATTTACATATTGTACCCTATCCTCGAAAAATATGCAAATTGTGTAAAGTGTCGGAATTAGGCGTACTTAGTGTCAAAATGACCGAAATTAAATGCTTAACAAAGATTGAGGTTCGTTTATTAAAATTCATGAGTTTACGAAAAGTTAATTCCGGGTTGGGCTAAAGTGTAAATAATTTTGGGCTAAAATGCAATTTTATTTAAAAGATGACTTAATGAATAATATTTAGAATTTCATGAAAGTATTTGGAACCTCGATAAAATATGCATTATTAAAACATTGAACCCCGGTCCAATGTACACCGTTAAATTACTAAATTAAATTAAACGAGCTAAAATATAAATTTACCAAATTGACCCTAGTTAGTGACAAAACGATGTAAATCAATTTCTAATTAATGCCTTGGGTTATAAATACCAAATCGATGATTTATAAAAATCTTTAAATGCAAGAGTTGGAAAACGTGCAACTGTGAAGGACGTTGGGACCGTAAACGGTCCGAATTCCAATAAATGCGCTAATCTTGAACTTGGAGATTGCGGATCGTCACAATTTAAGAGATTCAGAGTCCATCTGCAAGAAGTCGTGGATCAACCTCAGAGGGTTTTGGTTAAAGATCAAAGCCTTGGTGGAATTGAGAAGCCTGCGTGATCAAGGAGTGGATCGAAGCTTTGGAAAGCTTTCATACCTTAACAACTACAAAAGGAGTGCGTAAAGGTGTGCAATATTCTAGATATATAAATGTTTCAAAGTCTTGAATTCATTGGATGAAGATTCATGTTAATTCGATTAAGGCCCCGGGACTAAAAATTTTAAAATTTCATACTTCCGCTGCGCCCGGGGCATGCGTGAATCCCAACAATATGATGAATTTGGCCATAGTAGTTTTAGCGACTACTAACGTCTTTCTACTGTTGATCACTAGATTGTTCCACTCATAGAATTAAGTAGGAGTTGCCTGAAATAGTTCGGCTTTCCAGGGTACAACTCTAACACCCGGAGTGGCCACAAATCTCTTCTTGGCTGAGACATTAACGTAGCCTCCACCTGCAGCAGTCGACGAAGATCTCCATGAGTTGGTCACCTTATATATCTTGAAAAAGTTCACCAAGCAGGCATCTTGTCCCAAGCATTTCATTATCACCACGAAAGAGGCGATAAGCATGTGAGAGTTAGAAGTTAGTTGGCACGGGCTCACCCCTATGGCCTTATAAATGTCCCGAGCTTCCTTAGTTACTGGAACTCAAAAACCCGCCTCGAAGTCGACCAGATAAACAGGAAGATAACCTTCGGGCGCTAAGTTTATCCTCTCGCCAGGTCAAGGAAAGAGAAAGTCATAATCATCACTGATATTATAGTTCTTCCTCACTTCCTCCAGTTCAACACCCTTCAAATTGACCTCTACCTGGCCAAGCTCCTTCAATATCCTGTGGAGGCGCACGGGCTTCTTCCTCTTCTTCTTAGTTTCCTGAATCAAAAACACCTCCTCCTCAGGCTCGGAACCACCCTCATCCTCCTCACACTCTCCATCAGAGACTTGGCAACTTCCTCCACAGCCTGTCTCACCACAGCTTCAACATCGACCTCCCTGACCGATTCAGTCGCCTCGGAATCGTCTTCTACCTCCATTTCCTTGTAACGACCCGAAAATTCCAGAATATATTCTCGGAATAATTATTCGACATTTCGTTGAATTTTATATGAAAAGATTAGCTTCGTTAGCTAATCTTAATTTATTATAATTATTTCCATATCCTCAACCATTTATAATTACACTTTCTACCCCTCGAAATTATTTTAATCTCTGAACGAACCTACACCCCCTTGAAACACCTTTGCACTATCTTGGACACACCCACACTATCTTGAACACACTTACACCCCCTTGTGCACACTCTCTTGCACACTCTTGAATACATTTACAAATCGAGAGAGAGAAGGAGAGAAGAGAAGGAGAAAGGAAGAAGAAGAAGGAGAGGAAAGAAAATCCCGTTCCGAATCCGTTGCTCGATCGATCGAAATTCCGAGACCAGATTTACGATCCTCATTCAATTCTCTATCGGTAACCTTCTTTCTCCAATTCGTTTCATCCATTAAATCCTTCGTTTTTATAGATTTTAAATTGAAATAAATATTTGATGATTTAATTGATTTGTAGGTTATAGTTTACCATTTTTAGTGTAGTTCGGATCAAATGGTAGCTATTAATGTGTACAATGCATGAGTGTGAATTTTATATGTTGTTTTTAGCCTTAGAATCCACCCTAGTTGATTTTAGGATGAAACTCTCGAGAAAAACCTTGAAATCGCGTTTCTGCACCTGTGAGATGGAACCACACGGTCCAACGCACGGTCTTGGCACCACCGTGCGCCAGACCGTGCACACACCTTTAACTTGCACCGGCTTGCGCATGCCGGTGCAGAAGCCAGTGCATGCTTGTTTCCGCTTGCACGGTCTTGAGTGCGTGCGTGCTCAAGACCGTGCGTTAGCCCGTGCGAATGCCTTAGCCAATTTTCAAACCTTTTTCCTTAGTTGCTCTCGGTAATGGGGTCAAATGGCCAAAAATAAAAGTTTACTTTTTGCATACGACCCCCTAAAATCGAGCCGTTTTCGCCTGTAGCTTCCATATGATTCAAGGATGAATATTTCGTAAAGTTTTCAAAATTCCGACCTCGTTCGGACCTTGAATCAAGCCTTTTTCGTTTAGGGTTTTTCCCCAAATTTTGAATGTCGTCCGAAAAATCCGAAAATCGCATGAGTGCTTCTTTACAATATTATATGCATGAATGTGCAATTAGAATTTCAATTGAGCATGTTTAGCATCGTTAATTTCATACTTTTAATTTAATTGATTTAATTGCATTTTAATTGTAAATTCAATTGCTACATGACGTTTATTGGTTTTTCATGTGATGTAGTTTTCGTGAGTCGTTGTCGTGTCTTGTCTTATGTGGTTCTTGTCGTCTGTTAGTTTCAGGCCGTCTTTTTAGGACATAGCTTGGATTGTCTTGTCGTTCCCGTGTTTCCAGGTGAGGGTTTTAAAATGCTTTCAAACGGAGTAAGAATTCTTTTAATTTATTGCGAACTACCCCTTATGTGCTCATCTTGCTTTGATTTCCTTTCTCGTATATCTATTAGATATTTAATCTATATTTTCATGATTCTCATAAAGGTTTTAATATTAACTTGTACTTATGAGTATCTCTAAATCATTTTATTTTCATAAGGCAAGTAAAATTCTTTCTTTTAAGCGTGATGGTTTGACTTAGGATTTACCCCCTTCGTCGTCACCCAAACTTGCCCAAATTGCCTTATGGCATCAATTTATATGTTTGTTTTTCAAAGCGAGCAAAGTCGTGTTATTTCAAATGGGCCCGGGAAGGTATCCGGAGGTTGCATCTGGGGACGAGCGTCCAGGGTGTAATCCGAGGTGCTTCTCCCAAAAATAAGCGTCAATCGTGGCCCGTCAGGAGTTGATAGCCAAGGTTGGGAGCGATGGTGGGCGTTGCATTCGTTGCACGTTTTCCTGAAATTCACAGTCGCCCGGGGTCGCACTTCGGGGTCAGACACCGGTGATGGAGTTACATGTTATTGAGGGGGTTATAAGGAGGAACAGGCCCATTCTCGCTGGGATATTAATTGCTTGCATTTACCGCTTTAAATTCTTTATTATTGTTAATTATTATCGTGTATGCAAGTCGAAACACGATCCGACTTTTCTTCAATTATGCAAATGTATTTTCCTATATACATATAATCAAAACCCGGAAATGTGGCTCGTACTTGTTCCCTCTTTACCCTCACTGAGTATCTTTTGTACTCACCCCCACTATTTTGATTCTTACTTCAGGTCGACAGGTGGCGTTGTCACCTATCTTGTCAGTCGGCAGCAGCAGGTCTAGGTTGGCTCGTGTGTCTTGTCTTGTCAGTGTCCCAACAACAGTCGTGTCCTTATTTATGATTTGATTTAATTATGTATTTAGGATTATGCTTTATTTTCCGTACTTATGTGTCCCTGATGTGGAATACGATAGACTGGCCATGAAGGGCATTTGTTATATAATGATTGAGAATGATGTATGAATTACGTTGCCATGGAGGGCTTATATGATTTACTTTATATTTGAATTAGCTTCCGCAATTCTGTTATTTCTTTTACTACTGTTGTTGTTGGGGTGTCGTTATGCTGTTGCTGGTTTTGCTTGATTGATTGCCGTTCGCCGGGATGGATTTTTAAATGGGGTACATCTATCTCGTTTGGGGGTTCGTCTCGGTGCGGATGTGGTGTCCTTTCTCCGTCCAAGGAAAGGGGCGCTACAGTCCTCATCAACAGCAGCCTCCCCTTGAGGCTCCCTGCTGTTAATCTTATCATCCTCCGAAATAATACGCCCCTTAGGCATGGTGTTTTCCTCACCAGATTCAGATAAATCTTGGAGACTAACCTTGAATGGATAGAGATCTTCTTTGACAGACGCGCGAAAAGCAATAAGAAAATAACGAAAGGGGCAAGGAAAAACGTGTAAGGAAATGAAAAAGAACACACTCAGAAGGGAAAAATCAGAGAAGGATTGAAAAGGAAATTACCTAAAGTATTTGAAGGGAGGAGTGTTTGTAAGGTTTGGATTGCGCCTTTTAGAGAATTTCGAGCTCGAAAGATTTTTGCAAATTAAGTTTGAATGTTTGATGCTGGTAAAAGATGCACAAATCAAATAAAGCAAATATTTGTAGATTTGATGTTCTAGGGTTTCACGTCACTTCATCTTATTGGGCAAAATTAAGGCAGGAGCGTCTCTTCCTTAAAAGGGCGTGTCAGTTGCTCGAACGGCTGCGACTAGTGAACAGTAGGCATCATTGCCTAGTCAACGTGTACACTACGCCCCTGGGTTCCCGCGCCTGACTTACTTGATGTGATTTGAAATGCCAGCTTGACGCTTCATCAACGACAGGAGAGTGGAGGGGCAACTGATGTGCCATAATCTCGTAATGCCACATGTCACAATCCTCTCCACTCGTCTCTTCCCCTTGAGAACCATCAATACATTCTGAAAACGCTAAGTGTTCCCCTCTACGAACCGTCCTCATAGACATCCGCTTCGCCAGCACCCGCTGAGCTAAGGTCCTCTGACTCGAATATGACCTCGAAGACATTCAGCCTTCGTCTTGATAAGAGCCCCTGCTTACCAGGAACCTCTCAAATGAAACCACATTCCCACTACTATAGGGGCCCTGATTCCGTGGAGTACCTTGTCCAATCAAGATAACCTCCCTTAATCAGCTGCTCCACTCCGAACGTGGTACATCATTCCAAACCATGATCTAGAAATCCTCTATAAATACTCATAAACACAACTCTGAGAGATACGTTCAATTCACTTACTGAAACTCTGCCAAAATCTCACCTCGAGTGTTCTTATATTCTCTCCGATATAATTGCCTGATTTAACTCACTAGAGGGTCAACGCTGGATCCAACTCCAGCTTGATCATAACATTAGAGTGTTTGGCTGTTCTTAGCAAGTTTGTAACCCATTTCTTAACTGATTGTTGCTAAATTCAAGTGGATTCTCGTCGTCGGATTCGTCCCATTTTTTAGCAACATCATAAGTATATATCCTTGCTTTATTTTCGATCAATCTTTCTTATAGTGAATTAATGGTTTTCACATTTTGTTTTTCGGTTTCTCATTCAGTTTTTCTAGGGTTCGAATACTGCAGAGGCGATCTTTTAAACAAGTTAATATTTAAACCATATAGACCTTACTTAAGTGATATAGTGGCTCATCCCACTAGATCAATTGATCTTTAATAGTAATCATTTTCACACGAAACACCAATTATGATGCTCCTTTGTCGAACATAAAAGGGACTTTTAAGCTTAACCAGTTCTGGGCACATCAAATTTCTTGACTCATTTGGATGTCAAATAAGATATGCTATCATTAATACTAGGGATAATACAAAACCCCCCTAATCTATGATACAATTTGCACTTCCCTTTAACCGTTAAAATTTTACAATTATCCTTCTAATTGTATTCATTTTTTGCATTTACTCTTTTTATTCCTTTAAGTTATTTTCCAAGGAAATATTCGAGAATATTTCGTTCAATTTTTGAGGTTGTTGCAGTTATCCATCTACCATTGCAATTCTTGTACTTAACCAACGAATAAGTCCAATTGAATATCAAAAATACTTAGTCCAAATTATTTTTGCATAAAATTATTTTAGGAGCAACTCATGATATAAAAAAAGTAAGGATATTTTCGGTATTTACTGTTATTTTTTATGACATTATCCAATAGATACCGAACCCTTATCCGTGAGTATTTTTGTAATTATCAAATTTTATGTAGGATATAAAACTATAATAATTTGACTAAGAGAATCATGAGTGGTAATTTAACATATTCCTTTTCATTTAATTGAAATTAACCCTTTTTTTGAATTATGGGGAAGCCTTTTGAAAACGTTAGTTTGATATGGGGACAATTCAACAAATATGCGCTTCACCGGGACTCCGGGTACAAATAATTTAACCCTATATATTTCCATTTTGAGGCATGAAAATTGAGAGCCCTCATTTTTCCGTGAAGTATTGCGAAATTTTCAAATCCCAACACAGCAATGAATCTCCAGTAATTCTCTCAAGTTCCCATACCACAACTCCCACTGAGATTTTTTGGTACTCATCTTCTGATTAATATATTATATGTTACTGATATCGGAGAATTACCGGCGGCAATGAACAATCTAAACTCACTGCTAAACCAGCACCAAAGCTCATCCCTCCAAGAAATTATTCACAGTAATTGCGAAACCCAGATGTCCTCGTCTACCCACTTCAATCCCACATCGTCCCACGACAATTTTCTCGAACAAATGATGTCTTCAATCCCTTCCTCCGCTTCCTCTTTCCCATGGGCGGACGACCAGCCACCGCCGGCCATGCTCGGCCACTTGGACGAGGAATCGGCGGCGGCGCTGGCTTTAAAACTGAGGCAGAATCAGATCAGCTGCGGCGGCGGCGCCAAGGCCTTGATACTTCAGCACCAGTTGTTGCTCTCCCGAAGCGTCTCCGCCACAAATGGCCTCCTCTCACCGACCGGAGCCGACGCTGGCCTTCACAACGACGCCGTAGACCCTTCCTCTTTCAAGACAGCTAACCTGGTTAGCTTTTTCCTTCTTTTCGGTTTTTCCGTAAATCATTAAAAGTGATTAATTACAGAAACGATGGATAATTTATTTTACTCTTAAAATTGATTAATGATTTGGTGATAAATAAATGCAGGGAAATGATGCATCGATTAAATCTCTGTTCAGTGGCTTCAATACCGGATCAGTCGGTCAAACCCCAAATGAATCCCAGCATTTCAATCACCCTCAGGTTTATCCAACGTTTCCCCCTTTTCATGATTTCTGCTTTGAAAGTTTTAACTGATAATGATGATGGCGGTGATTGTGGTCTGTGGATGCGTTTTGCTATGACTTAATAACGGCGGAGCATTTTCAGGCACGGAATTTTGGAGCTGGCTCTGCGGCGTCACCAGCCATGAGTCAGCCAGCGGCGGCGCAGCCCAGACAAAGAATAAGGGCGAGGCGAGGACAGGCCACTGACCCTCACAGCATTGCTGAAAGAGTGAGTTTGTATAATGCAAAAAGTACTACTGATTTATTCTTACTTTTTTGGTTATTCAAATTAAATATTAGCTTCTTTTTCTGAATTAATTTTTATAAGTTTTGTTTGTTTGTACTTGTTGGAGAATATCTGGTCTAATTTTGTCTTTTTTCGGGTGAAAATGGAATTTGGATAGTTGAGAAGAGAGAGGATTGCTGAGAGGATGAAAGGCTTGCAGGAGCTTGTACCCAATGCTGATAAGGTAATACTCTCACTTTCTAAATGCCATAATTGTGAGAAATTAGAGCTAAGTATATATATATCGAACCGAGTCCACCCGTTTGGATATAAAACTCTTCCTTTAGTTCAAGAGTCAAACTGTGAGAAAAAAAAATTTAGATGATAAAATGCAAAAATCACTATAATTCGGATACAAAAATCGCTATAGTTCGGATGGGAAAAAATCATTATCCCAATATCATAAGATTGGAACAACGTAAAATTAAGTGTCATCTAATCTACATTGTAAATTCAATTAAGTCTCATAAAGTTGAAAAGTAGAGTAATTAAGTAATCCGTTAGTTTTTACTATTAAGTATTAACCCATGAACAGTTATGTTCTCAGGGAGACTCGAACTCGAACTATCTAGTTAAGCTAACATAGCGCCAAACCACCCGGTGGTCCCGTATAGTAAATATTGATTTAAACGATCAGTTCAGTACTTTACACTGATGATTTGCTTATATTATACATACTGCATAATTGTATGCTAATATATGTGTTTAGAAATATTTTTAAATCAATTTCGACCAACAATTGTTTGGATGCAGATCGAAAAGAAAGTTCCTGGTAGCAATATTTCTGGTTTTTTATAATTTATTAATGAGAACACTTTAAAATATTTGATAATTAATTCTGGTGTCACGTGCTGTTTTGTGAATGTGTTTGGTGATGAATGTAAAGCTGGAAAATTAGATGATAAGAGGAATCATAATCAGCAGCTGATAATAACTCATGGAGAGTTGTTAAATAACTTTATAACATGGGATTTAGAATTTAATAATTGTTGGATAAGAGTCATAATTATTTAATTAATTATATTATTGAATGACAGACAGATAAAGCTTCAATGCTGGATGAGATCATCGACTATGTCAAATTCCTACAGCTACAAGTCAAAGTACTTTTTTTTTCTCTCTATCATGAATTTTACTCTGATTTTGTTCTAATTTTTTTTATTTTATTCTTGATAATTGTTTGTAATTTGTGAACAGGTTTTAAGTATGAGTAGATTAGGCGGTGCAGCTTCAGTAGGAGCTCAAGATTCACACTCTGAGGTAAAATCTACATTATATTTGTTTTCAACTTCGAAATATTTGCTCTTGATAGTGCTATTAGTGGTAGTTAAGTTAAGGATAATTACACTTATACTCCCTCGATTTAGTGGTAAATACAATATAACCCGTATACTATTGGAAATTACAGATAAATTCTCTTACCCTAATGAAAATCTAAAAAAACTTAACGAAAAGTTATAAAATGACTAAATTATCTATAATATATTTGTTATAGTGTTTGTTATATATGAAATGAGCGAAGCGATTAAGTTGTTGTTCAGTTAATAAAACGTTAGCATCTACTTGAAAATAATAAAATGACTAACGGAAGGACCGAAGTGTTAGACAGAGCATTAGTCGAGGGAGTGTCTCTATAATTTTCAATAGTAGAGCGAGTCTTGCTATATTTTCTCCTAAATCGAGAGGTGTAAATATAATTATTCCTTAAGTTAACCACTTTCGGACAGTTTCAGTCTTGTAACTCTTGTCTAACTTTGTTTTTGTTAATTTATTGGTCACTTTTGATTTGTTGAATTTAGTCCGATTTTGGTCGTAACCATCAATTCTTGTAGGAAACTCATAGGAAAATTTAACAATGATGCTAGTGAGACGCTTTATCACAATTATTAAATTATTCTTATTGTGTCTTAATCAAGAATTTCATATTAATTAAGTTTCAAAATTATACTTTATTCATGGTTCAAATCTAGATGATTTGGAGATTTGAAAAATTACATTTTTCAACTTGATGTGAGGATTTGACCAAGACAATAAAGGAGATTGTGATTGTGACTTATGATGTAGTGTGGCGATTTTTGTAGTTATTAACGAATTTTTGTATTTCTTGTCAAAATTAGACTAAATTCTCACGGTTATAGAATGAAATATGAGAAGCAAACTTAGATAGAAATAAAATCCAAAAGCGGTAAACTGTCGGCACAAAACTTGCAATTTTACCACTTAAATTATGTGATTAATAATTATACTTATTATCTAAAGTCTGTATATTCTTGTCGCTATCTATAAAGGATTTCCATCAACAAATACTATATGATTATATATAATTACTATATCAGACACTAGAAAAGTATTTTATACGGGTCATTGATACGGTATATATAATACGACACGATATAATATTTATTGAAGTGTCCGTGTATCATAAATTATATATATATATATTATTTCACCATTGAGCTAGGGGATCAGTTACTGTTACTATTAGAAAACTGCGAAATAGCAGTGAATATAGTCATTGAGTTTAGCCAAAATTCATGGCTTTTAAGTTTAGCAGCGACTTTAGCAACGAAAAATTTTCCGTGACAAAACCCCTTGTTGCAAAATTGTAGTAATGGATATAGTCATAAAAATTTAGTCACGGATGTAGAGATGGACATCTTAGCCACAGACTGAGTTTGTTGCTATATGTTGTTGATCTGTAATTCATATAGCAATAGAATTTTCGTTACTAAAACGAGAATATTTTAGTAATGGAATTTTCGTTGCTAAGTAAATATATCATACTTTTTATTAAAAATAACCAGCAATAGAGTTTTTGTTGGTATTTTAATATTAAATTTTATTTATTTTAATTTAGTAATGAAATTTTCGTTGCCAAATAAATATATCATAATTTTTTAAAAAATAACTAGCAACGAAATTGCCATTGTTATTTTAATATTAATTTTTATTTATTTTATTTTAGTGACGGATTTTTCGTTACTAAATAATATATCCGATTTTTAAAAAATAACTAGTAACAGATTTTTCATTGTTAATTTCAATTAAATTTTTTTCAGACTAGAAAACCTATTTCATATAAAACTTGTATTTTCCAAACAAATAATAACAGGAAAAAAAAAACATAAAATATCACTAATTCAATTCATGTTCAACGACAATTCAATATAAAGGTTTATCATCTGATATCCATCATCAACTACATCACAATAATCCATAATCCATCATCAACTACATCAAAAACAATCCATAATCAACTTCAATATTAAAATAAGTTCGGCATACCATCATCAAACTAAGTATAATTATCGTCATCATCATTATAATCATTGATAAGGTTGGTTTTTGGTCGGGGGTCGTGGATCGATCACGTGTCTTGCTCGTCAGTTGAATTTGTAGACGGAATCCGACTTCGACCTGAAAACACTGAACAATGGGTCACTTGGCTAGAGGGGATTGTCTCCGGCTTAGCCCCTCCACTGAATTAAGTCAGTACTAGGAATAGGATATTCGAGTAAGGGAGATGCGATCGGAGTAATACAGAGAGCTTACCAACAACAATAAATGCTGGGGGTATATATAGTTGGTGATAACACACACTAAGTACACATTAGGGAGTGTGCATTTAATGCCTGTCTGCATTGACCTGCAGGCATTTAATGCAAGGCTCAGGATGTCTGCAGAGGATCTCGTACTATCCTCAAAAGAGAGGATCTAGTGGACTAGACTCCTTCATAGCTTGGTACGGATTTGGCTGCGGCTTTAGGATATGCCACCTCAGCGATCTTGCTCGACTGCGAGGAGGTCGAGCGGCCTCAATGGCCTCGAGGATGACTCGGATGACAGCCCTTGATGGCGGTCGAGGCCTGACCGAACGAACATTACACTTGCCGGACCCGTAAGTCCGGTCGAGAATATCCGATCGCGGGTCCATGTCGAGAGCTCTGGACGCCGCCACGTGGCTTGAGATGACCGCTAAGATCGGAACACGTGGCACGGTCGGATCACCTATTATCAATCATCATTGTTACCGTCAATAAAATCAACTTGTCTTTTACCACGAAATATTTCTTTGGTTGGAGGCATGTGTGTTTGCATCGTGTGTGGATTATTAGAACCTGGTGGCCGAACATAAGAACTCAGTGGCTGTATATAGGGACCCAGAGGCTGCACATAAGGACCCGATGGAAGATAGTAAGGAGTGTGTTGAGTTTGGAATTGAGTAAACGATTGATATTGTGGAGCCAAAGACATCATATTAAGACATTGCTCCAAACTTTCAAATTTTGATAATATTTTTTCGTTTACTTCTTTGAAATTTGCATTATCCTGAGACAACACTTCAAGCTTTTCCCTTAGTTCAGTCTCGACGAAGTTTCTAAATCCAACAGACATGCTAGATGAATCGGTAGATTGTACAATCAGCTGTGCTAGACCGGTAAGTCCCTCGCTCGACCTTTCTTTTTGCCAAATTTCTTTACCCATAACTAACAATAAGAAAGAAAAAAAATCATACAAACATTAAGCATTAGACTATAAGACATAAATATTAGACCTTAACTAGAATAATAAAAAATGCATAAGTATAAGTCACATTCACCTGGTTCTGCATGTTTATACCAAATGGGTCATTTTGAGACTCTAGATTGCCAGCTTGATATGCCGCAAGTTTCTCCTTCCACTCATTCTACAAAGTACATTTTAAATTTAAAAATTACTAATACATGTAGACGAAAAAAATTGAAATCACTTAAGTTAATTACTACTTGGTTTTCTGCAAGAGGGTCAACATATTTTCTTTGGCCAGTTTCTTTGTGTACTCTAGTATGAAGGTACTCGAACGCTTCATCGTGAGGGATACTCTCAATTCCCTTTGTCTTTGCCTATAAATCAAGACAATGATAATAGATCATATATATACACATAAAAATTTATGAGAAATGAATAATTATTTTTGAAATGAAAATGTATTTACCAATCTATCTCTGTGTGTAAGGTGGGTGATAGAACCTCCACAGTGAAGTGGGAAATCCACAGCGGGATTGTACGCTCCTCTATTTCTTTTATTTTTTCTACTCGCATCTTTAAGTGAGTCTGTTGCCCAATAATTGAGAAGTTCGGGCCAAACACGTTCAGAAATTCAAGTTGGCCTTCTATTTGCATATCGACAACGCTTCAACCTACCCTTCAAACAGTCACCACATTTATGCTCAAATATTTTTCATATCATCTTGATCTCTCGTTCGTACCAAGTATATTTTTTCTATGGAACATACAATTATGATCCAAATTTTGATTCAAATTTCAAACAAGTCAAAAACTGGTGAATAATTATCTTTTCCATTTGAAATCAAACAAAATCAAATAAACTAAAATTAGAAATAAAGCTTCCAAAATAAATAAATTATACTTTAATCACCCCAAAGATTAGAAATTAAAAAGCTTCCAAAGATTTTGTACTGGAAGATGATGTTCTTTTCTAATCTTTGGGGTAATTAAGTTTAAGTTATCTATTTTGGAAGTTTTGTTTCTAATTTTAGTTTATTTGGTTCTGTTGGATTTCAAATGAAAAAGATAATTATTCACCAGTTCTCGGCTGGTTTGAAATTTGAAACATAATTGTATGTTCCATAGAAAAAATATACTTGGCACGAGCGAGAGACTAAGACGATATGTAAAATATTTGAGCATAAATGTGGTGATTGTTTGAGGAGTAAGGTTGAAGCGTTGTCGAGATGTAAATAGAAGGCCAACTTGGTTTCTTGAATGTATTTGGCCCAAACTTCTCAATTATTGGTGAACATACTCATTTTGAAGATGTGAGTAGAAAAAATATGAGAAATAGAGGAACGTACAATCCCGTTGTGAATTTCCCACTTCACTGTGGAGGTTCTATCACCCACACTACACACAGAGATAGATTGGTAAATACATTTTTATTTCAAAAATAATTATTAATCATATATTTTTATGTGTGTGTATATATATATATATATATATATATATATATAAGAGTATCCCTCACGATGAAACATTCGAGTACCTTCATAATAGAGTAGACAAAGAAACTGACCAAAGAATATACGTTAACACTCTTGTAGAAAACCAAACGGTAATTAACTTAAGTGATTTCAATTTTTTCCTTCTAGATGTATTAGTAATTTTTAAATTTAAAATGTACTTTGTGGAAGGAGGAACTTGCGGCATATCAGGCTGACAATCTCGAGTTTCAAAATGACCCAATTGGGATAAACGTACAGAACCAGGTGGTGACTTATACTTATGTAATTTTTATCATTCTAGGCAAGGTTTTCTATTTTTGTCCTACAGTGTAATGCTTTTTCTTTCTTATTGTTAGTTGTGGGTAAAGAGATTTGCCAGAAAGATCGAGTGAGGGGGCTTGCGGCTTAGCACCGTTGATTGTACAATCTACTAGTTCATCTAGCATGTCTGTTGAATTTGGAAATTTTATTGAGACTGAACTGAGTAAAAACTTGAAGTATTGTTTCAGGATAATGCAAATCTCAAGGAAATAAACGAAAAAATATTATCGAAATTTGAAAGTTTGGAGCAACGTCTTAATATCATGTCTTCGGCTCCACATATCAACCGTTCACTCAATTACAAACTCAACACACTCCTTATGTGTAGCCTCCAGGTCCCTATATGCAGCAACGAGGTTTTTATGTTTAGCCACCAGATTCTAATAATCTGCACACGATGCAAACAAACATGCCGCCTGCCAAAGAAGCATCTCATGGTAGATGACAAGCTGATTTATTGGTAACAATGATGACGACGATGATATTATATGTAGTTAGATGATGGTATGTCAAGACTTATTTTGATTATGGATTATTTTTGATGTAGTTGATCATGGATTATTTTGATGTAGTTGATGGTGGATATCGGATGATAGACTTATATTTTGAATTTTCGTTGAATATGAATCTATTTAGTGATATTTTCTATATTTTTTGTTATTATTTATTTGGAAAATACATATTTTATATAAAGTTGGTTTTCTTGTTTGAAAAAATTAATTAAAATAAGCAATTGAAAATTCGTTGCCAGTTATTTTAAAAATTCTGATATATTTATTTAGTAACGAAAAATTCGTTACTAAAATAAAATTAATATTAAAATAGTAATTTCGTTGCTAGTTATTTTTTTAAAAATTATGATATATTTATTTGGCAATGGAAATTTCATTACTAAAAAGTTTTCATTTTAGTAACGGAAATTCCGTTGCTAAATTAAAATAAATAAAAACTAATATTTTTGTTATTATTTGTTTAAAAAATACAAATTTTATATGAAATTGATTTTCTCGTCTGAAAAAATTAATTAAAATCAACAATGGAGTTGCTAGTTATTATAAAAAATTCTAATATATTTATTTAGTAATGAAAAATTCATTACTAGAATAAAATTAATATTAAAATAACAAAAGCAATTCCGTTACTAATTATTTTTAAAAAAATTATGATATATTTATTTGGCAATGGAAATTCCGTTATTAAAAAGTTCCCATTCTAGTAGATAAATAAAAAATAATATTAAAATATCAATAGAAATTTCGTTACTGGTTATTTTTTAAAAAATTCTGATATATTTATTTAGTCTTTTTTAGTAATGAAAATTACGTTGCTATATGAATTACATGTCAGCAATATATAATAACAGACTCAATCCGTAGATACATTTGTAACTAAATTTTTGTAACTATATCCCTTACTATAATTTTACAACAAGAATTTTACATTTGTATAATTTTAAAAAAAATTTCGTTAGTAAATTCACTGCTAAACTTAATACCCTTGAATGTTAGACTAATATCCGTGAGTATATCCATTGTTATTTCACAGTTTTCTAGTAATGTGATTAACTGCTGACAAAAACATAATCAACGCTGACTCGAGTCAATGACTTCATATTGATAAATTATTATAACATGGAAAACGGAAGTTGCGTGCGGGACTTGGGTTAGAAGATGGAAGTCTAGATGATGAAACCAATCAGAATTAGACATCAGCATGAGTCAGAGCAACTTTTCAGATCACACAGAAAAAAACAAAGCCATAAAGTATGATCATCATTATCACGCTTGCTACTTTTCAGATTCCACTCTCTTTAAGCCTCCTTGGTCAAAAGCAAGAAACTTATACAACTCTTCTATTTTATTCTCTGGTGTTTTAACATTTTTTTAATTGTCTTCTCACTTTTTTTTTTTAATCTTTTATCTCTTTATCTTCATAAATTTTTTAAATTATCTCCTCATGTCAAATTTTAGTAGAATATTTCAAGAATATGTTTTCTTGTACATCTCACGTATTTTTTTAAGAGTAAATCCGTCTTTCTCTATGCGACCCAACCCACTAAATCCGTCCGACCTACCCATACTAAATAAAATTCATTAAAACGTTTTAACTTATTTTTGTCAGAAAAAAATTTGAAAACATTTAGCATAAAAAAAATTAGAAATTAGGATTATAATACGCATTCTCAAAATCTCTTCCAAAATCAACATTGTCTTTCAATGTTTGGTAATAGTAATCACTTGAGTTCTCAAAATTGCCAACGGGCCAGAGCACAACACCTGGAAACTCAGTATCCATTGCTAGGATTTCTACTTTCTTTTTTCCCTGTCAACAAATTTCTGATCCATTGAGAATGCGTATCATAAACCCTAATCCTCAATTTTTTTTTTTTTCTGACAAAAATAAGTTAAAATGTTTTAATGAGTTTTATTTGGTATGGGTAAGGTCGGACAGGTTTAGTGGGTTGGGTTGCATAGAAAAATACGAACTTACCCTTAAGAAAACACGTGATATGCATGAGAAAGCATATTCTCGCAATATTCTGCCGAAATTTGGCCTGAAGAGGCAATTTGAAAATTCTGTAAAGGTGAGGAGGTGAAATTTTTTTTAAAAAAAGGTGAGGAGGCAATTCCAAAAAATCGTAAAAGGACAGGAGGTAAAAAAAAAATTTCTCTTTAATTTAATAGATATACATTACTTTTAAGAGAGAATTACATTGGTTACCTAACGTTTTTCATATTTATATCTAGGTTTTTCTAGTTTGGTTTTTCATGTCTTAGTTCCTTAATCGATCAATTGGCAGTCAGTTCCGTTAACTTTTTAGTAATTGTTGTATTCGTCTCAACAAGACGATGAATTTGGACTATAAAATTTTCTAATTCGATGAAGAAATGGGAAATTCGAACTATACATATACTTGAAAGAAAATTTCTTAAGCTGGTTACTTTTTTTCTTCATTCGGACTATATATATGATTGAAAAAAAATTCTTAAGTTGGTTACTTTTTTTCTTCACCGAATCAGACAAATTTATAAATTCATCGTCTTCATAAGACGAATACAACGGTACCATGAAGTTAATAGAACTGACTAACGGTTGACCCGTCAATATAAAAAAAAAAACAAAACTAAAGGGACCTAAATGTAAATATGGCAAACGTTAGGGAACTCAATGTAATTTGCCCATATTTTAATTAATTTTACTTTATGACAAAAATATTCCCAAAATTACCAATAATTAACCTATTTCAGGAAGTCTTTTTCCTTGATAAAGTGGAAATTCTGATAAATTTTGTGAAATAGATAGATTAATTTGCTCCTGATTGAGTGGTAGTTATTAGATTAGTTAGTGGTAAACACTATTCAAAAGAGATTAATAATTTTTTAAAATGATGTTTGGTTTGTACAATTGAATATATTAGCTATAAATCTTAAAACAGTTTGATTTCTAAGATTAAATAGTATTTCTAACCCTATAATAACTAAAAAATCCTTTATTTATCACTCTCAAGATACTTTTATATGTAAGTGAAAATATTAAATTATAAAGATTATGTTGCATCAGCATAATATAATCTTATAGATAATGAAGAACTAATCGAATGATTATGCAGGCTAGGAGCTCTAACGGAACACGGACGGCGTCAACATCACAGGACAACGAGGGCATGGCGGTGGCAGAAAAGCAGGTGGCGAAGCTAATGGAGGAGGACATGGGCTCCGCCCTGCAGTATCTCCAAAGCAAAGGTCTCTGTCTCATGCCCATTTCTCTCGCCACCACCACCATTAGCGACGAGGCTTCTGGTCCCACCTAGCATCTCCCGATTCCGCCGCCGTTGGCTGAGGATTCTCCCGGAAAGATATATGCAACTCCATTTCCAGGCCGTGAGTGAACTTCACGGCGTTTAAACGGTGTTAACTGTCATATATATGGACTACGGAGAAAGTAAAGTGGTACAGAAATGTCAAAGATTAACTCGCGCGTCATTAAAGTTACAAAAGTCTACGAAATAGGGTAGACTTGGACGCTTTTAAGTCGGTGCTTAATTTGGAGCAACATAGAATTAGTTGGCTTAATTTCCTTTTCTTTTTTTTTTTTTTTCTTTTTTTGGATTAATTAGCACAATACGTTTTCAAATTTAACATGTACTCTCCTAATAAGTCCAAAGTCGTAATGGGCTGCAGTTTTATTGGGTTAAGGCCCATTGTTGTGTTATTGGGCCAAGGTCCATTATGGGGTGTGGCTGCAAACAACTAGTGTAAGTTCGTTTCTTTCTTTCTTTCTGTTTTATCTTTAGAAGTCAGAAGAGGACTGTGTTGGTTCCCTAATGGCATTCGAATTTGTGTCCGATATGTTCACATGTGGCAATATTCCAGTACGGAAAAAAATTGATTAAAAAGAAAAGGAAGAATATATAAATAATAAATTAGAGTAGCTAGTTTGAAGCAAAACTCATGTTAATATGTAACTTTCATACTTAATAAGGTGTAGCCCAATAAGATGCATGCACGGTTAGGAATGTGGTTTCATTTATGTTTTGTCAGTCATAAAACCAGTCTTTGTTTGTTCATGTCAAATAATAAGATTGATTCTTCATTTCTAACTCTAGTGATTTACATTTTCCTCCAATGAAATAATATTATGTGGCAATTTTCAATTACCCCCCTTTTTATCCCAACTAGAACCAGAACCCTCAAGAAATATTGTTGAGAGGTCGTCTTGATTGATTTGTTGAACTAATTCGTGAAGAAATTAAATTTCTTTTTATTTATAATTTTAAACTGAACCGTCTTAAATGTTCTTGGCTACTTCTTGCCCCAAACCATGTTGCTTGGAAGAATTAGAATAGCTCAGTAGCGTAGCCAACTGTTTATACGACTAGTTTTATTTGGATAATCGCATTAAATCCTCCAATCTTTTCTAACTTTTATCATTTTCAATCTCATCATTTTTTCTTAGTAGATCGTTCTAGCAACTTTTGTCAAATGATTTCTTTGCCCCTAAAATTATCTGCCAAATCTACGTCCAACATTTCTTAAAATGATCACATTTTATCCATAATCTTTTCCACCGTCCATAAGCTACCAAAAAATAGAGGGTAGCAATAACCAAGGTTGAAACCTACATCCTAAATTCAATTGTTTATCCTTCAAATCAACCAAAAATTGTGTTTCGACATCGATCACAAGCTAAAGGGTCAATCTAGGAAAAGTAATTACACACACTCAAGGAGAAGTTTTTACTAAGGAGGAACCCTAATTTTTCACTCTACAATTTGGACGAAACTGAAAATTGAGGCTGAGCATGGACGTTTGCAACTATAGAAACTCGGTGGTGGAAAGATGTAGAGAACCTCATGGATGGAGCTGAATCCTGGTCGACTATTCAATTCTTGTAGAAAATACTTGGTAATATTTGGTCTTTTTCCGTTCTCTTCTAATAGAACCTAAAATTTATTCGAAAGGTTCTTTTTTTTTGTTGTATTCTAGGGAGCCAATGGAGGTTGTAATTATTTCTCATAGACCCTCAACATGTGATTTGTGTCGAAATTGAAAGAAGAAAAACAAGAAAATTTAGGATGTGATTTTCAAGTTTCAACCTTTGGTTTTGTTATTTCTATCATCTATTTTTCTGTTAGTTTAGGAACAGTAGAAAATATTAGAGGGCAGATTGCGATAACTTTAAGAAATATTGGATAAAAATTCGGACGTTAGTTAATATTTTTAGAGAATAAAGTTATCACTTTGACAAAGATTAATAGGACGATAAAAAAAGCGAAAAATGGAAAGTGAAAAGTGGAAAATATTGGGAGTTTTTTGAAAATGTAATTGACTAATTTAATAAAAGATAATTGTACCCTGGATTAGAAAATAATTGGTAACTGCATGTTTAAAGTCATCCCAAAAGTCTATGGTCCTTTAATCCCATGAAAGAGGGACTGAGCTGTTCTAACTTCTAACATCCACTCATCTTGACAAAAAAAAAAAAAAAGCAAAAAACATCCACTCATTAAATGACACAACTGCCCCACCAAACGCTAAATCTGACGGTCTAGAAATCAGCAGCTGTCACATCTAACCATCATTTGTCGTATGAAATCAACCCAATCTAACAATGACTCTTGAAGGACTCCCGACCAACCAAATCTTCTCTCTCACACACACTTTGACCTATCCTTATTAGAAATCAATAATTAATTTGTCATTAGGAATTTAGGATATTGTTGCTCAACTCTTTCTTTAATCCTTGAATTCTATTCCTCCAACTAATACGGAAAATATACGAAAAAATGACTTTAAGTACCATTCTCCTTAAAAACTTTAGCATTATTATCTTTTTGGATGTTCATTTTAGGTATCAATTTATATTTCAATTTTCACTTTGGTATCTCTTTTGTGAAAATATCGATTTGTCCTTAAGTTCATACCATCTAAGCCCCTAATTTATCTAACCCCACTTTCCATTTCAAGACCTAAAAACAAACTGAATGACCGCGGCGGTGGCGCCGATGACTGAGACATTAAATACGTCGATTCTTTGCATTTTTAGGGCGAATAAATGGAGGCTACTGTTGCTCCAAGGCCTCCTACTAGTACTCGACATGCGGCCAAACTAATCGGTTGTGTCAAATTCAACGGAATAATGAATATATTAGTATTAAGGGAGGGAATGAAGATCTCTGAGTTATTCGAGCTTGTCAGTGAAAAATGGCCTCAATTCTCAACAGATATCCACGTCATACAGTTCAGGGCTCCCCAAAAGTCGGGAATCTGGGTTAGTTTGCTGACCGATAATGATTTTAACAACATGATGGAACTGGTTAGGCTTTTGGAGACGTATATTATCGACATGAGGCTAATACTAATTAGCTCTAGTTCTGGAGAAATTTGAATTTCGTTTTGTGTAATTAAGTCTGTGTTTTCGCAGAATAATATTTACTTGTTGTTGTATGAATTTTTCATAATGTATTTTCCAACCTTTTGTTTGTGGAACCTTACATTTGTTTTGTTATTTTAACTTCAAGTTTTGTTGTATAAATATTAGGAACTTTAATATTCAGGTTTTGTGGAATATATTATTGAAACTGCATCATAAAATTACTCGGGACGACAGTACAAACAATGGCATCTCCTCGTTTGAAATTACATAAATCTCTTTGATAGATACACATTCGATGGTGAAGCTAGATAATTTACAATATCAGTGCTACAAATTGGTATGAAAAAAAAGCCAGATTACCCTTCAAGGGCATCTCCTTATTTGAAATTACGCAGACCCGTTTGTTAGATACACATTCTATAGTAAGATTAGACAATTTACAATATCATTGCTACAAATTGGTATGAATAACATGTCAGATTACCCTTCAAGGGCATCTCCTCGTCTGAAATTACGTAGGTCTCTTTGTTAGATATGTAACGACCCGAAAATCCGATTTATAATTCGGTATATTTGAATCGAGTAATTTCGCAAATTATTATTTTAATTTGATATTTATTCTAAGATTTTAGGATAATTTCGTAAATGAGTGAATTTTGATATTTAAATCACTAATTGTCAATGTGCGTTTAATTATATGAATTTTGACTGTAATTACGTATTATTTGGACAACGTGAGTTTTCAAACATAGTTTGCAAAATTATGATTTTACCCCTTCGATTTTAAACCTAGTCAACTCAATTGACTAAGTCAATCTCTCTCACCTCACACTCTCGTTCAAACATCAGCAAGAAAGGAGAGAAAAGAAAAGAGAAGGAAAAAGAGAAAGAGAAGGAAGGGAGTTCAATCGATCGTCCCGACTCCGTTTTCCGACTGATTTTTGAATCGTTTACGTCTACGAATTCCTCGCGATCTTTTCTACGAGTAAGCTTCTAACGATTCTCTCGTTTAATGTCTTCTATACTTCGTTTTTCTCGTTTTTGTGAATAGTTGACATCATTAGGTTTTATGTGATTTTTATAGAATTTGTGGATGGAATTTTGTGATTATCGTTTCTATATGTAGATTATATGTTGTAGATGATTATATGTGAAAATCAGGGATTAATTCGCATGTTTAATTAGTTAAATGTTGAATTAGGATTGATTTTCGCGTATTGGGTTTGACGTTCTGCATGTTCTGCTCAATTTTTACGCACACGGGCCATGCACACGGGGTGTGGCAAGCCCGTGTGGGTGTACACGGCCTCTTGCACGGTCGTGCAAGAGACCGTGCGTGTTTGGGATGGTGCACGGGCTGTGCACACGGCCTTGAGGCCGTGCGTGTTCGTCCGATTGTGCACGGCCTCGGCACACGGCCGTGCACAAGGCCGTATGGCCTGGTCGAACAGTGCCCTGACCTTCTGTAAGTCAGGGCACATTTTACACTAGGGGTCCCTCCGAGACTCGTCTTTTCCGAATTCTTTCTTCACTCGTGTATTCGATATATATGAAATAGATGTGAATTGCATGATTTACGAATTTATAACATGTTCGGGTCTATGAATAGTGCGTTTTAAGTTTTCGTTAAATTTTCTAACTTTTGCATGTGAAGTCCGATTTTCCCAAAATTCGAATGCATACTCCTTTATGATAATTTAAGCATGTCCGTAAAGTTTCGTTGCATTTGGATTTGATTTGCATTTTTAAATGCATGAATTACTCTGTTTTCGTTTGAGAATTTGAACTTAAGTGCTTTGTTTGATTGTGTATCGTGCTTCTATGTGTTTTAATATTTTCGTATAAGCCGTGCGTCGTCGTTAGTCTTATTTGGTTGTGTCCTGGTATTTTTGCAGACGATACTCTCGTGGAGTAGCGCCGGTTCTTGCTTTTTGCTCTTATTTTGCATAGCCAGGTGAGGCTTTCCGTTTCTGTTTCCAGTATTATTACGTATATATATAAATAAGCCTCTCCCGATATAAGCCACGTTTATGTTTTGTTTTCACACCGTATATATATATACTTAATAGATATTTATGATTATTATGTTTATGTGATTTATCGAAAATGATTTGATATGAAAAAGTACTACGTATAGTCTTTGAAATGTTTACGAAAGTGACATGTAAAACCTTTTGTTTTCTAAGGCGAACTTTGGCCTTCGGCCTCGCATATGACATGTCTCGAACGGTCTTTTGACCAACCCGAAATGATTTGAAAAGCGAGTTAAAATATGTATGCATGTTTGTTTGGGCCCGGAGTAAGAGCGATAGGACGAAGTCGGTAGACGTCGGGTCTACGGCGTAAATCCTATGGTTTCCTCCATTTGGGAGCTCGGGGTGAGGCCGGAGTGGCAGCCCTTTGAGTACCTGAGTTATTACCTTATGTTATGAGTAGTTCGGGTTTGCAGTCCGACTACATTGGAGGAATAAGGGAGGTTTCCGGTTTTATGTTTTGGAAATTGGAGTTAAGGGCTCGACTCGCCGAGTCATATGATAAGTTATGTTTTATGTTAAATCACCACCCGATTACGAAAACCTTTCTTTTGTGTTGATTTCTTTTAATTATAAAATTGGTGATTTATTTTCCGTTATATTATATACATTATTATTCCCTCCTCACTTAGTCGTTTGACTAACCCCCTCTGTTTTCACCCTTATATTGGTTTCAGGTTACTAGGCGGGATTCGTCGTCGTCGTAGTCGTTGTCGTTAAGTTGTATTTATTTCGCTCATGTATATCTCTTTTCCCCGTTTAGATATTAATTAAGATTCATGATATTAGGAATTATTATTTAGGTTGTATTCGGGATATTGTATCGAACCCGTTTATTAATTATGTAATTGAATTTCGTTAGCCTTGGTGGGCTTTAATACTTGTGCATTTATTTATGTTTTAATGTTTGGTTTATTTTGCTTCCGCACTTATGTCTTTTCGTTGTTTTTGAAAACCCCGCCTAGTGATTGAGTAAATGCTTGCCATTCGCCGGGTTTCGATTCGGGTCGGATCCCATTTCGGTTCCGGGTCGGGGCTCGGTACGGGGCGTGCGTTACCCATTTGGGGTGGCCGCTACAAGATACACATTCGATAGTGAGGTTAGACAATTTACAATAACAGTGCTTCAAATTGGTATGAAAAATAGGCCAGATTATCCTTCAACGACATCTTCTCATTTGAAATTACGCAGACCTGTTTGTTAGATATACATTCTATAGTAAGGTTAGACAATTTACAATATCAGTGCTACAAATTGGTATGAATAACATGTCAGATTACCCTTCAAGAGCATCTCCTTGTCTTAAATTATGCATATCTCTTTGTTAGATATACATTCGATAATGAGGTTAGACAATTTACAATAACAGTGCTTCAAATTGATATCAATAATAGGCCAGAGTACCCTTCAAGGACATCTCCTCGTTTGAAATTACGCAGACCTGTTTGTTAGATACACATTCTAATATATATATATATATATATATATATATATATATATATATATATATATATATACTAACTATTATTCATCTTCTACAAATGATTCACTATACTATAAAAAATCATAAAAACTATAAATATAAAAGGACATCACTTTTCAACTAAACTAATCATCATTTTCACCAGAAGAAGACAAAACGTAATTTGAGTCTTCTTCAAATTGACTCCTTTCTGAGTTCAACAAAGCATCCATCTCCACGTTGTTATCATTGTCTCTAATTGGGATTTGATCCCAAGCATTAGCTTAGGGTTATTCAGGTAAGAGGGTACATTATTTAGAAGACCCATTATTTAGAAGACATAAAAATGGTCTTCAACGACTTGTAGCGGGGATATCCATGGAGATAAAATCTTTAATGCTTAATAGGCTCCGCCTATTACAGTGACAACAATGAACATAATTAATAATTCATATAAAAATAGGGAGGTTTTGGTATTATTAAAAAAGTTAGAGGGAGATTTATGTAATATACCAGCGGATTGCGTGAATAATTCAAATAGTTGTGGTCCACGGTCACTATGTTGGTATGTTCATTATAGAACATCCCAATTTGGTTGATGAATCTTCTGAAGCCGGCGAATTGGTTGTGGAGTTGAATCAGCTTCCATTTCACATGATCTTCATCGAAGTGAGTTCTCGTTCGGTAGTCCATATCCCCCTTGTAGCGGGCGCCCCAAACGGGTAACGCACGCCCCGCACCGAGCCCCGACCCGAAGCCGGAATGGGATCCGACCCGAATCGAAACCCGGCGAACGGCAAGCATTTACTCAATTACTAGGCGGGGGTTTTAAATAAACAACGAGACAGAAGTGCGGAAGCGAAATAATCAAACATTAAAGCATGATAAATTGCACAATTATTAAAGCCCACCAAGGCTAATGAAATTCTCTTAATTAAATAACAAACGGGTTCGGTACAATATCCCGATAATTATATAATAACGGGTTCAATACAAACTCCCGAATACATTCTAATAAATCCTAAAATCAAAAGACATAAATCATAGCCATAATGAATGAGAGTTATACATGAGCAAAAAGAATGTAACTCTAAGACGCGACGACGACGACGCAGATCCCGCCTAGTATCCTGAAACCAGTACAGGGGTAAAACAGAGGGGGTTAGTCAAACGACTAAGTGAGGAGGGAATAATAATGTATATAACAAAACGGAAAATAAATCACCAATTTTAAATTAAAAGAAATCAACATAAAAGAAAGGTTTTCGTAATCGGGTGGTGATTTAACATAAAACATAACATATCTTATGACTCGGCGAGTCGAGCCCTGAACTCCAATATCCATATATAAAGACCGGAAACCACCCTTATGCCTCCAATGTAGACGGACAGCTAAATCCGAACTACTCGTAACTGACTAGAATAACTCAGGTACTCAAAGGGCTGCCACTCCGGCCTCAGCCCGAGCTCCCAAATGGAGGAAACCATAGGATTTACGCCGTAGACCCGACGTCTACCGACTTCGTCCTATCGCTCTTACTCCGGGCCCAAACGATCATGCAAACATTTCATAACTCGCTTTTCAAACATTTCGGGTTGGCCAAAAGACCGTTCGAGACATGTCATATGCGAGGCCGAAGGCCAAAGTTCGCCTTAGAAACAAAAAGGTTTTACATGTCTCTTTCGTAAACATTTCGAAGACTATACGTAATACTTTTTCATATCAAATAATTTTCGATAAATCAAATAAACATAACAATCATAAATATCTACTAAGTATATATATATATATAAACGGTGTGAAAACCAAAACATAAACGAGGCTTATATGGGGGGAGGCTTATTTATATATATATACGTAGTAATACTGGAATCAGAAAAGGAAAGCCTCACCTGGCTATGCAAAATGAACAAAAGGAGCAAGGACCGGCGCTACTCCACAGGAGTATCGTCTGCAAAAATACCAAGACACAACCAAATAAGACTAACGACGACGCACGGCTTATACGAAAGAATTTGAACACATAGAAGCACGTTATACAATTAAATCAATCACTTAGGTTCAAATTCTCAAACGAAAACAGAGTAAATTGCAAATTTAAAAATGTAAATCAATTCCAAATGCAACGAAACTTTACGGACATGCTTAAAATATCATAAAGGAATATGCATTCGAATTTCGGGAGAATCGAACTTCACATGCAAAAGTTAGAAAATTTAACGAAAACTTAAAACGCACTATTCATACACCCGAACATGTTGTAAATTCATAAATCATGAAATTCCTATCTATATCATATATATCGAATACACGAGTGAAGAAAGAATTCGGAAACGACGAGCCAAAGCGGGACCTGTAGGCCAAAAAATACCCTGACTTACAAAAGGTCAGGGTACTGTTCGACCCACACGGCCTTGTGCACGGCCGTGCACAAACATGCAACACGCACGGCCTCATGCACACGGCCTCATGCACACGGCCTCAAGGCCGTGTGCACAGCCCGTGCGCAATTCATCCCTCACACACGGTCTCATGCACACGGCCTCAAGGCCGTGTGCGACAGGCCGTGTGCGATCCAAATGCACAGAACCAGCAGAAGCTCAAAATCCTTCGCGAATTCAAACCTTAATCCAACGATTAATCACTAAAACATGAAAATCAAAGCCTAATTCACACATATAATCATCTACAATACATAAGCTAGACGTAGAAACAATAAACACGAAAATCCATCCACATTTTCTATCAAAATCATATAAAAAACCTAAACTATTCAACTATAATAAAAAATCCAAAAATCGAAGTAATGAAGGCATTAAATCGAGAAATTTCGTGAGAGCTTACTCGTAGATGAGATCGCGAGGAGTTCGTAGACGTAAACGGCTCGAAAATCCGTCGGGAAACGGAGTCGGAACGATCGTTGGAATTTCTTTCTTCTTTCTTCTCTTTTCTCTCTTTTTCTTTCTTCTCTTTTTCTCTCTTTGCGCGTGAATGGAATAGAGAGGGAGAGAGATTGACTTAGTCAAATTGACTAAGGTTTAGAAACCGAAGGGGCAAGGTCGTAATTTTGCAAAATAAGTTCGAAATCTCACGTTATCCAAATAACATGTAATTACAGTCAAAATTCATATTATTAAACGCACATTGACAATTTGTAATTTAAATACAGAATTCATTCATATACGAAATAATTCTAAAATTACATAATAATTATCAAATAAAATAATAATTGCGCAAATATTCGATCCGAACATACAGATTTATAATTCGGATTTTCGGGGCGTTACAATCACCCCTCCTTATGAGAATCTGGCCCCCAGATTCTACTCGTCCGGCTGAAATAATTCCGGATGAAACTTGCGCATCTTGTCCTCGGTCTCCCATGTAGCTTCTTCGGTTGTCTGATTTCTCCAAAGGACTTTGACAAGAGAAATCTTTCGGTTGCGCAGAGCTTGAGTGTTCTTATCTAATATCTTCACCGGCTTCGAAACAAAGGTCAAATCCGGCTCTAGTTCAATTTCCTCAACAGGAAGGATCTCGGACTCATTTGGGAAGTATTTCCGGAGTTGGGAAACATGAAAGACGTTGTGAATCCCTGTCAGACTCGGCGGCAAGTCTAACCTGTACGCCGCATTCCCAATTCTTTCCAGAATCTCATAGGGGCCCAAAAATCTCGGACTTAACTTTCCTCCTTTCCCAATTCGGGTGAAACCCTTTCGAGGAGAAGCTTTGAGGAATACTCTGTCACCAACCTCAAATTCCAACGGTCGGCGACGGGTGTCGGCATAGCTCTTCTGTCGATCCTGAGCTGCCCTCATTCTCTGCCGAATGATCTGGATACGGTCGATGGCATTTTGGAGAAACTTTGGAGGAGTTCCTCGATCCTTATCATCTTTCGTCCAACGCCAATCCTCGAGATCCCAAAACAACGGGGACCTACACTTTCTGCCATACAACGCTTCGTAAGGTGCCATTCCGATCGTAGACTGATGACTGTTGTTGTAAGCAAACTCGATTAGAGGCAACTGGTCGTGCCAATTGTTGCGAAAATCCAGGGCACAAGCTCGAAGCATATCACAGAGATATCTGATCATCCTCTCTGACTGACCATCGGTTTGCGGATGTGCGGCTGTACTGAAAGTCAGCTTCGTTCCCATTCGTTCTTGAAGTTGTTGCCACAAACGGGAAGTAAATCGAGCATCTCTGTCAGACACTATCGTAGTCGGAATTCCATGAAGCTTGACAATCTCTCGGTGATAAATCTCTGCCAACCTATCCACTTTGTACGACATGTTGATCGGTAGGAAGTGAGCACTCTTGGATAGTCGGTCGATAATCACCCAAATGCTATCGTAGCCACCTCTAACTTTAGGCAAACCAGACACGAAGTCCATGGCAATACCTTACCAATTCCATGTAGGAATCGGTAGTGGCTCAAGCAAACCTCCCGGTCTTTGATGTTCAACTTTAACCTGCTGACAAGTCGAGTATCTCTTGACGTAATCAGCTACGTCTCTCTTCATACCTCTCCACCAGAATAATTCTTTCAAATCCCGGTACATCTTACTTCCACCTGGATGAACTGTGTAAGGTGTGTTATGAGCCTCTTCAAGAATCTCTTTCCTTAAACTCTCCGGGACACAAACTCGGGACTTGTAGCGGAGAATTCCAGTGTCGTCCACACCAAACTGAGTCTCAGAATCAGCTGCGATGTGAACTATCTGCCTCTGAGTCCACTCATCAGGAGCCTGAATATCTCGAATCTTTCGACCCAATTCTGACTGGATCGATATGCCGTGAACATGGGCCTGAGAACTGATGTGAACTCCCTCTAACTTAGCCTCTAGCTGGGCTATGCTTGCCTTCCGGCTCAATGCATCGGCTACGACATTCGCCTTCCCGGGATGGTACTGGATCTTGCAATCGTAATCCTCAAATAACTCCATCCAACGGCGCTGTCGTTTGTTCAATTCCTTCTGAGTAAACAAGTACTGAAGGCTCTTATGATCTGTGAAGATGTCGAATGTGATGCCGTAGAGGTAATGACGCCATTTCAATAATGCAAATACCAAGGCGGCTAGTTCAAGGTCGTGTGTGGGATAGTTCTCTTCAGCTGGCTTTAGCTTCCTCGATGCATAAGCTATAACTTTCCCATTCTGCATTAATACACAACCTAACCCTTCGTGTGACGCATCTGCATACACGACAAATCCTTCAGAACCCTCTGGCAGGGTCAGTACTGGGGCTGTGGTCAATCTCTTCTTGAGCTCCTGAAAACTAGCTTCACATTTGGCTGACCACACAAACTTAGCTTCCTTCTTCGTCAATGCTGTTAACGGACCTGCAAGTTTAGAGAAATCCTTGACAAAACGTCTGTAGTATCCTGCTAATCCCAAGAAACTACGGATCTCTGTAGGAGTCTTAGGTCTCTCCCAATCCAGCACTGTCTCAATCTTCGAAGGATCTACCTCGATTCCCGTTCTAGATATGACATGACCTAGGAAGGTCACTCGGTCAATCCAGAATTCGCATTTGCTAAACTTAGCAAACAACTGGTGCTCTCTCAAAGCTTGGAGCACAATCCGGAGGTGTTCAGCGTGTTCTTCTTCGGACTTCGAGAACACTAAGATGTCGTCAATGAAAATAACGACAAACTTGTCGAGGTACGGACGGAAAATTCTGTGCATCATGTCCATAAAAGCTGCTGGGGCATTCGTGAGTCCAAACGACATGACCACAAACTCGAAATGTCCGTATCGGGTGTTGAAAGCTGTCTTCGGGACATCGTCTGATCGGATACGGAGCTGGTAATATCCTTGTCTGAGATCGAGCTTGGAATAAACCCTCGATCCTTGCAACAAGTCGAACAATTCCTCGATATGCGGTAAAGGATACTTGTTCTTCACCGTCATCCTGTTCAACTCTCGGTAATCGATACACATGCGAAGTGTACCATCTTTCTTCTTCACGAACAAGACTGGAGCACCCCAAGGCGAGGCACTCGGTCGGATATATCCAATAGAAAGAAGTTCGTCGAGTTGATTCTTCAATTCTTTCAACTCAGCAGGAGCCATTCGGTACGGCGACTTCGAATAAGACTCGGCTCCCGGAACTAGATTAATCACAAACTCTATATCCCGATCTGGTGGCAAGAATTCCAGATTCTCGGGAAACACGTCGATGAATTCATTGACTACGGGCGTCTCTTCGATCTTTGTCTGGTCCTTCGGGCGGTTGAGAATGTAAGCTATAAAGCACGTCGCTTCTTCTTTCTGAAAGAGCTTCTTGGCTTCCATCATTGAGATATACGGGCCTTCTCCTGATCGGAAACCCTTAACCTCATTAGAGCCCAGAATAACCTTCTTCTCGAAACAATCAACCTTCGCCCGATGCTCGTACAACCAATCCATTCCGAGAATAACTCCATATTTCTTCATCGGCAGCTCGATCAAATCTGCTAGATACTCGATATCCTCGATGACAATCGGACAACGTTTAAGTGCTCGGTTCGCAACGACCTTCGAACCCAACGGCGAACCAACCACTAGCACATAATCAAGCAACGAAACAAGCGCATGCACAGATAAGGAAACAACAGGCGCAATAAATGAGTGTGAAGCACCCGAGTCGTATAATGCATGTATGGGGATGCCATTTATATATATAGTACCTTCCACCACATCTGTCGGATCTGCAACAGCATCCTGAGCATCGCCTTCCAAGGCGTAAACACGAGCGTAAGCCTGAGGCTGAGCGGCTCCCTGCTGTACCGGTCTTCTCTTCGGACATTCACCAATTCTGTGATCGGGGCTACCGCATCAGTAGCAAAGACCGTTCTTCCTCCAACATTTGGCCTCTAAGTGTGGGCCCTGACAAAATCCACAGACAGGTCGTGGAAATCCCTGAGGTCGAGGAGGAGCAAGCTGAGGTCGGGGAGGAGCAGGCTGAATGGCGCTCCTGAACGGCTTCTTCCCAGAAGAGGACCCAGACGGAATAAATGGCCTCTTCGAACCAGAAGCAAAACTCTTGGCGGCTGCAGGGGCAGGTGCTAATGTCGGTCTCATCTGTCGAAGATCGGACTCTATAGAAAAGGCCGTCTCGACTGCATCTGTGTAGAACTGAAGTCTGTTCCCGAGCATATGCATACGAATCTCGTTCGACAATCCCTCGATGAACTGTCGAGTCTTCCTTTGCTTGTCGTCAACCATATACGAGCAGTGAATAATAAGCCTGGAGAAATGAGCCTCGTACTGGTCAACGGTAGAAGTACCCTGCTTGAGAGCCAGGAACTCTCGCTCACGTCTCTGTCGGACCACCAAAGGAATATACTTGGCCCGAAACTCCACCAAAAACTGATCCCAAGACGGGACCACATGCTCTCGCTGCCATCTCTGTTCGATACGGGCCCACCAATCCTGAGCAGGTCCTATCATCTGATATACTGCTAACTCGACCCTCTTAGGGTCCGGACACTCCATTACTCGGAATCTCTTTTCCATCGCCGATATCCAAGCCTCGGCGATAACATCATCAGGTGCACCCTCGAACTGCGGAGGGTTGAGCTTAAGAAACCTTCCCATATCATTCTCGGGGGCAGGTGGTGGCGTAGCTCTATTGGTATGAACCATGAATTGCCCTAAGGCTTCCATAAACTGCGCCGGAGCAGGAACACCTGGAGGCGGACCTGGCGGTTCACAACGAGGAGGCATTCTGCACATTCAATACCAAACATGCATGACGATAAGTGATTATGAAAAGCTGTAACACGTAGAGAAATTTATTCAAATAATCACATAGCCACAAACACGTAATCCTAAGCCGTACAACCTAAACAGACACGACAAAACAAGACGATTCAGAGCCTAGGCCATTGGACCAAAGCGCTCTGATACCAACTGTAGCGGGCGCCCCAAACGGGTAACGCACGCCCCGCACCGAGCCCCGACCCGAAGCCGGAATGGGATCCGACCCGAATCGAAACCCGGCGAACGGCAAGCATTTACTCAATTACTAGGCGGGGGTTTTAAATAAACAACGAGACAGAAGTGCGGAAGCGAAATAATCAAACATTAAAGCATGATAAATTGCACAATTATTAAAGCCCACCAAGGCTAACGAAATTCTCTTAATTAAATAACAAACGGGTTCGGTACAATATCCCGATAATTATATAATAACGGGTTCAATACAAACTCCCGAATACATTCTAATAAATCCTAAAATCAAAAGACATAAATCATAGCCATAATGAATGAGAGTTATACATGAGCAAAAAGAATGTAACTCTAAGACGCGACGACGACGACGCAGATCCCGCCTAGTATCCTGAAACCAGTACAGGGGTAAAACAGAGGGGGTTAGTCAAACGACTAAGTGAGGAGGGAATAATAATGTATATAACAAAACGGAAAATAAATCACCAATTTTAAATTAAAAGAAATCAACATAAAAGAAAGGTTTTCGTAATCGGGTGGTGATTTAACATAAAACATAACATATCTTATGACTCGGCGAGTCGAGCCCTGAACTCCAATATCCATATATAAAGACCGGAAACCACCCTTATGCCTCCAATGTAGACGGACAGCTAAATCCGAACTACTCGTAACTGACTAGAATAACTCAGGTACTCAAAGGGCTGCCACTCCGGCCTCAGCCCGAGCTCCCAAATGGAGGAAACCATAGGATTTACGCCGTAGACCCGACGTCTACCGACTTCGTCCTATCGCTCTTACTCCGGGCCCAAACGATCATGCAAACATTTCATAACTCGCTTTTCAAACATTTCGGGTTGGCCAAAAGACCGTTCGAGACATGTCATATGCGAGGCCGAAGGCCAAAGTTCGCCTTAGAAACAAAAAGGTTTTACATGTCTCTTTCGTAAACATTTCGAAGACTATACGTAATACTTTTTCATATCAAATAATTTTCGATAAATCAAATAAACATAATAATCATAAATATCTACTAAGTATATATATATATATAAACGGTGTGAAAACCAAAACATAAACGAGGCTTATATGGGGGGAGGCTTATTTATATATATATACGTAGTAATACTGGAATCAGAAAAGGAAAGCTTCACCTGGCTATGCAAAATGAACAAAAGGAGCAAGGACCGGCGCTACTCCACAGGAGTATCGTCTGCAAAAATACCAAGACACAACCAAATAAGACTAACGACGACGCACGGCTTATACGAAAGAATTAGAACACATAGAAGCACGTTATACAATTAAATCAATCACTTAGGTTCACATTCTCAAACGAAACCAGAGTAAATCGCAAATTTAAAAATGTAAATCAATTCCAAACGCAATGAAACTTTACGGACATGCTTAAAATATCATAAAGGAGTATGCATTCAAATTTCGGGAGAATCAGACTTCACATGCAAAAGTTAGAAAATTTAACGAAAACTTAAAACGCACTATTCATACACCCGAACATGTTGTAAATTCACAAATCATGAAATTCCTATCTATATCATATATATCGAATACACGAGAAAAAAAAGAATTCGGAAACGACGAGCCGAACCGGGACCCGTAGGCCAAAAAATACCCTGACTTACAGAAGGTCAGGGTACTGTTCGACCAGGCCACACGGCCTTGTGCACGGCCGTGCACAAACATGCAACACGCACGGCCTCATGCACACGGCCTCAAGGCCGTGTGCACAGCCCGTGCGCAATTCATCCCTCGCACACGGTCTCATGCACACGGCCTCAAGGCCGTGTGCGACAGGCCGTGTGCGATCCAAATGCACAGAACCAGCAGAAGCTCAAAATCCTTCGCGAATTCAAACCCTAATCCAACGATTAATCACTAAAACATGAAAATCAAACCCTAATTCACACATATAATCATCTACAATACATAAGCTATACGTAGAAACAATAAACACGAAAATCCATCCACATTTTCTATCAAAATCATATAAAAAACCTAAACTATTCAACTATAATAAAAAAATCCAAAAATCGAAGTAATGAAGGCATTAAATCGAGAAATTTCGTGAGAGCTTACTCGTAGATGAGATCGCGAGGAGTTCGTAGACGTAAACGGCTCGAAAATCCGTCGGGAAACGGAGTCGGAACGATCATTGGAATTTCTTTCTTCTTTCTTCTCTTTTCTCTCTTTTTCTTTCTTCTCTTTTTCTCTCTTTGCGCGTGAATGGAATAGAGAGGGAGAGAGATTGACTTAGTCAAATTGACTAAGGTTTAGAAACCGAAGGGGCAAGGTCGTAATTTTGCAAAATAAGTTCGAAATCTCACGTTGTCCAAATAACATGTAAATACAGTCAAAATTCATATTATTAAACGCACATTGACAATTTGTAATTTAAATACAGAATTCATTCATATACGAAATAATTCTAAAATTACATAATAATTATCAAATAAAATAATAATTGCGCAAATATTCGATCCGAACATACAGATTTATAATTCGGATTTTCGGGGCGTTACACCCCTTCAGATCATGGGGAGCCTTCACCATCCCGTTAGGGACGTTGACATCGTATTTTTTATAATAACTCTTCAGGATGCTAACGAACAACCTATTAGTCTCTGGTTCCGAAAGCCTAAGAATAGGTTCTTGCAAAATCCGATTGAACGCATCAACAATTTTTTTTTTTTTGTTTTTGGTTTAGTAAGAAGGATTGGGAATGAGAGGGAGCAAGATAACTACTGCGAAAATAAGAATTGTTATTTGTGTGTTCTTTTCAATTACGACGGTGACATTTATTTATAATAGGGGAAAGGTCGCAACCATTAGAAGCGGCGGTATACGAAAGGCTGCAACAATTTAATTTTTTAACCTTTTGTGTAATAATGTCAATCACGCTGTTGAATTAACTTTGAGCTCTGCTTTATAAAATTTAATCTACGTTTACAAAATTTATTTATCAATTTGTAGTATGATTTTGTGAGTTTGTGGAATTGGAAGTTTGAATTACAGTATGTTTCTATAGAATGTAAATAACATATTCATTGTATATTATGTAATGCCCCGAATTTACAGCAATAGCAAGCTCACGGTAAGCTGCACGGGAAGCAGCAAACCGTGAGGGTGCTACGCACGGTAAGTTGCTTCCCGTGAGCAGCTTACCGTAAGAATGTTATATACCGTGAGATTGCATGAAATTATCCCACATCGGAAGATCAAACATGAAATGGGCAATATATAACCAAAATTACCATGTACAATCATCATAGGTTGCAACCTCTTTTGGCAGTTGATTTCCAGGCCAAACTTTAAGGTCGTGCACGGTGGTGACGGAGGTTATGCGCGCGCGTCCAACAGGCGCCCCAACAGGGGGGTTCTCCTCTCCGTGCACGAAGGACCGCGACAAGTGGTATCAGAGCCTACTAACAGTGCGGGTCCACGCACCAGGGAGTAACCATCTATAGGTGTAACGACCCGAAAATTCCATAATTAATTCTTGGAATAATTAATCGACATTTAGTTGAATTTTATATGAAAAGATTTAACTTTGTTAGTTAATCTTAATTTATTATAATTATTTCAATATCTTTAACCTTTTATAATTACATTTTCTACCCTCGAATTATTCTAATCTATTTAAACGAACCTACAATCTTCTAAAATACCCTTGCACTACCTTGAACACACCCACACTCTCTTGAACACACTCACACCCTCTTGAACACACCCTATTGCACACTCTTGAATACTTATACAATCGAGAGAGTGAAAGAGAGAAGAGAAAGAGAAGGAGAAGAAGAAGAAGAAGGAGGAGAAAAAGGAAATCCCGTTCCGAATCCGTTTCTCGACCAATTTAAATTCCGAGACCAGATTTACGATCTTCATTCGATTCTTTATCGGTAACCTTCTTTCTCCAATTCATTTCATCCATTCAATCTTTCAATTTTTATAGTTTTTATATTGAATAAATATTTGATGAATTTCTTGATTCGTAGGTTATAGTTTATCATTTTTAGTGTAGTTCGAATCAAATGATAGATACTAATGTGTACCTTGAATCGAACCTTTTTCGTTAGGGCTTTTTCCCCAATTTTTGAATGTTGTCCGAAAAATCCGAAAATCGCATGAGTGCTTCTTTATAATATTATATGCATGAATATGCAATTAGAATTTCAATTGAGCATGTTCATCATTGTTAATTTCGTATTTTTAGTTTAATTGATTTAATTGTATTTTAATTGTATATTCATTTGATACATGTTGTTTTTTGGTTTTAATTGCAATGTAGTCTTTGTGAGTCGTTGTCGTGTCTTGTCTTATGTGGTTTTGTCGTTTGTTAGTTTCAGGCTGTCTTGTCAGGACATTGCTTGGAGTGTCTTGTCGTTCCGTGTTTCCAGGTGAGGGTTTTAAAATATTTCAAACGGAGTAAGAATTCTTTTTATTTATTGTGAACTCCCCTTATGTGCTCATATTGCTTTGTTTTCCTTTCTCGTATAATTATTAGATATTTAATCTATATTTTAAGGTTGATCTCAAATGTCTTAATATTAAATTGTACTTATGAGTATCCCTAAATCATTTTATTTTATAAGGCAAGTAAAGTTATTTATTTTAAGCGTGACGGTTTGACTTAGGTTTTATACCCTTCGTCGTCACTCAAACTTGCCCAAATTCAATTTATGTATGTTTTTCAAAGCGAGCAAATTCGTGACATTTCAAAATTGGGCCCGGGAAAGTATCCAGAGGTTATACCTGGGGACGAGCGTCTAGGGGTAATCCGAGGTGCTTCTCCCAAAAATTAAGCGTCAATCGTGGCCCGTCAGGAGTTGATAGCCACGGTTGGGAGTGATGGTGGGCGTTGCATTCGTTGCACGTTTTCCTAAATTCACAGTCGCCCGAAATAGCGATTCGGGGTCAGACACCGGTGATGGAGTACCAGAACTTGAAGGGGTTATAAGGAGGAACAGGCCCATTTCTCGCTGGGATATTAATTGCGTGCATGTTACTGCTTTAATTATTTATTATTATTATTTAATGTTATGTATGCAAGTCGAAGCACGATCCGGATTTTCTTCAATTATGCAAATGTATTTTCATATATATATAATTAAAACCCGGACACGTGGCTCGTACTTGTTCCCTCTTGACCTTCACTGAGTGTTTTTACTCACCCCCACTATTTTAATTCTTACTTCAGGTCGACAGGTGGCGTTGTCACCTATCATGTTAGTCGGCAGCAGCAGGTCTAGGTTGGCTCGTGTGTCTTGTCTTGTCAGTGTCCCAACAACAGTCGTGTCCTTGTTATGAATTTATTTAATTATGTATCCCGAATTATGCTTTATATTTACGTACTTACGTGCCCCTGATGTGGGATAGATTAGACTGGCCATGAATGACAATTATTATATTATGATTGAGAATGATGTATGAATTACGTGGCCATGGATGGCTTATATGTTATTTTTATAATTGTTTATCTTCCGCAACTCTGATTTATTTAATTATTTATTGCTGTTGTTGTTCGGCTGTCGTTTGCTGTTGCTAGTTTTGCTTGATTGATTGCCGTTCGCCGGGATGGATTTTTAAATGGGGTATTTATACCCCGTTTGAGGGTTTATCTCGGTGCGGGTGTGGTGTCCTTTCTCCGGCCAAGGAATGGGGCGCTACAGTCAGTGGTATCAGAGCCTAGGTTCCCGAACAGGAACCGAAAGCTCTAGTATCTCGTCTGCCTTGCATGGAGTGTCTGTCTGCTTGGTGTCAGTTCGTGTCGAGTTCGTGTTTTGACAAGTGTTTGTGTCATCTTGGTGCTTAAAATTGTAGACGATTACGGTTGGCTTAATTAACCGACTGGCAATCTTTTATAAATTTTTGTACTAAGGAAAATGTAACGCGAGTCGATCGTGGAACACTGTGCGTGTCTTACATGGTTTGGTCTGTCGTAGTGTGTGTCGGTAGGATTTTGTTGAGTGATTGAGCATGCTTATGTGTTTATGAATTGTTGGCATCATTTCTCACAAGACATGCACCTATTTTGCCAAATAGTTGTGAACGCAGGTATGCCGTGTAAGAAAGCTAGATCAGATCCGCCACTACCTCCACTTCAGACTACGTCCGGATCAACGCACTCGTATTCGACGGGAGAGTTGGAAATAGCTCAGGGAGCAGATAGCGTGACAGAATACGAGGCCAGATTTGCCTACCTGACTAACTACTCACCTAACCGGGAGCCAGATCAAAGGAACAGAGCTGCGAGATTTATATCTGGATTAAGGCACGAAATTCGCCAAGGACTCATAGGTCTTGGTTGTTGTTCTTATGCTGAAGCTGTTGGCTGAGCCTTGCGGGCCGAAGCAGAGTTTGAAATGAGAGCTAGGAATGCTCGACCGATCATTTTACCGAACCCGTCTTATGGATCGAGAACTCCAGTGGCTGTTCGTACAACTTCTCACAGAAAAGAGGCGACGACCAGTGGATCCAGTGAGAGCACCATCCTTTGCTCATATTGCCATAAGCCAAATCATCGCGCAGAGTACTGCCGGAAACGACTGGGACAGTGTTTACTGTGTGGATCCCCTGACCATCTTCTCGACAATTGCCCTAATAAGAAGACACCTAAGGAAGAGGATAGTGGATGATGATTCTGAGGATTCAGGGTTCTTAATTCAAAGAGGGAGGCTACCGGAGAATAAAGCGTGAAGGGACCGTGTTGGGGACGTACAATAAAGGAGAAGCTACGACATCGAAGGACTTGAGCAAAAATTCTGGAATAAAAGGAATAATGGGAGATTAGAACGGACTTCATTATTCGGAATAAAGGGTACCGTGTATTTTCATAACATTCATATTTCTCGTATTCAATTTATTAATTGTGCGATATTAAGTAATTATTGTTTGATTGAACTCCGGATTAAATCCGGGGTGCTTTCGAAATTTTTGCGCGTTTTTATTCGATCCAGGGGTGCTTGCACGCCCTAACGCACGGTCCTGCTCAAGACCGTGCGGTTCAGCTCAAGCCCGTGCAAGCCAGTTCAGCGTTAAACCGCTGAACCGGCTGAACCGCTCCACACGGGCCAGCGCACGCCCGTGCGTCCGGCCGTGTGTACCCCTTCGCCCATTTAAACTCCATTTTCGCGAACAGAAACTTTTCACCCCAATTTTCCCCCACTTCCAGCAGCAGAAACCTCTCAAATTTTTCCCCAATTTCATCCTCCAATCTTTGCAAGCCAATAACTTTCGATCCGTCCGTTGGATCTTCCTAATTTTCGGAAGGTACGTAGTCTACATTATGAATTTCAATTAGTTGGGTTTTGGGGACGATCCGCCGAGCCGATCTTACACACATTGCTGCCCAAAATACACGCACGCCAAGTGTTCGACAAAATTTCCGAGTGAGGAATTTCATCAAATTCAATCCTACAAGCTTCCAACAACATTCTCATATGGCCGCCGAAGGTTCTCGACGAAGGAGGAGACGAGATGACCCTCTATCTCCACTTCCATTCAATGTGGATATTTCAAACTCCTTACAAGCTAAAATTTTTAGGCGAATGCACGAACGCCCGGTGTTCTCCACCAAGTTTCTCGACATCGAAGCATTAGGAAATTTGGGACTTGGCACCGGTATTGCTCGATACATAGAAGACGTGGGATGGACTACATTCTTGGACATAAGAAGGAATTCGTACCCCCGGCTTGTGTACGAATTCATTGCAACACTTCAAGTAATTCCCCACGAAGACGATGCCGAGCTACCATTCAAGATTGAGTTCCGAGCTTTTAATGAAGATTATGAGCTCACTCTTCGGCAACTAACAATGCATTTTGGACTACCCATCCGGGGTATGATAAGCCGTGAAGTTGGATGGTCCGAAGCCGAAGCTTGGAGAAACGTCTCCACTTCTAGGAGACCCTTTCAACAAGGAAAATCGAAGGCAACCGACCTTCGTGATGCCGCTTTGAGGACTTTCCACCGGTTCCTCTCATGTACCATTTTTGCTAGACGAGATAGCTACGGTTCAATTAATATTGAGGAACTCTACGTCCTTGATTGCGCGGTTCGAAGGCAAGCAGTCAACGACATTATGTTTTTCCTTCGATATGTAGAATATGTAGGTACCCGGCCTAAAGGAGAAATCAGAATTGGGTCCTACATTACAGAGATCCTCGAGTGTGCCGGAGTGACCGGCATGGATCGAATGGCCCCGGCAGGAGCCGAGGATTCAACAATTTCCTACAAGCAACTTGCTCAGATGAAACTTTGTAGGAAAGTGAGAGGGCGACATGGTAGATACGTACCAATGACGGCCGAGGAAGCCGCCGCCGGGAGCGATGGCAACGATGAAGAGGATGCCGATATAGGAGGTCATCCTGAGGAGGACCGACAAGAGAGGGAGGAGCAAATGATGGAACAACTTTACGAAGCAGGGGGCTTCGCTCCTCATCAGGTTCCGTATGTACCCGATCCTCCTAGAACCGAAGAGGTTCCATTCCAGCAGAGCTTTGAGGATTACCCGACACAGCACCAGGCTGGATCCTCTCAATGGGACAGATTAAGTGAGGAACAGTGGATCAGTATAAACAAGCGGAGTCGGAAACCCGAAGCCGATGGGAGGCCGACAGGTGGACGGTTTGGGGAAACCGTTTCACAACTTTCGCAGAACAGACTACTGAGCGACTGAACCAACAATCGGCAGACCTGAGGGAAATCAGACTTGAGACCCAACGCAACCACGCTGAAATTCGGGAGCAGATTTCCGATCTCGAGAGGTCCATCAATGAACAACTCGCTCGCTATCTAAGCCGTCTTGGCATGCCGCCTAGTTCGGGAGAACCCGATTCTTAGTTGGCATTGGTTTTTCCTCTATTTTCTCATTATTTTCGTTTTAATTGTAATTTGATTTCAGTTGAACTATTATGTATGAACTATATGTTAAATGTTTATTTGAACTTTACTGTTAATTGTTCGTTTTAATTAATTGCTTACGTGTTAGTTGCGCAATTTCTGTATGACGAATTCTTTTAAATACTGTGATATACTTCCTTTAATAAACCCCGAGGTTCGGAGTAGAATCTGAGGACAGATTCTTTTAAAGGGGGGAGTATTGTAACGACCCGAAAATTCCATAATTAATTCTTGGAATAATTATTCGACATTTAGTTGAATTTTATATGAAAAGATTTAACTTTGTTAGTTAATCTTAATTTATTATAATTATTTCAATATCTTTAACCTTTTATAATTACATTTTCTACCCTCGAATTATTCTAATCTATTTAAACGAACCTACAATCTTCTAAAATACCCTTGCACTACCTTGAACACACCCACACTCTCTTGAACACACTCACACCCTCTTGAACACACCCTATTGCACACTCTTGGATACTTATACAATCGAGAGAGAGAAAGAGAGAAGAGAAAGAGAAGGAGAAGAAGAAGAAGGAGGAGGAGAAAAAGGAAATCCCGTTCCGAATCCGTTTCTCGACCAATTTAAATTCCGAGACCAGATTTACGATCCTCATTCGATTCTTTATCGGTAACCTTCTTTCTCCAATTCGTTTCATCCATTCAATCTTTCAATTTTTATAGTTTTTATATTGAATAAATATTTGATGAATTTCTTGATTCGTAGGTTATAGTTTATCATTTTTAGTGTAGTTCGGATCAAATGATAGATACTAATGTGTACGAGGCATGAGTGTGAATTTTACATGTTAATTTTAGCCTTAGAATTCCCCATATTTGATTTTTGCATGAAACTCTCGAGAAAACCTTAAAAATCGCGTTTCTGCACCTGGGTGTTGGAACCACACGGTCCAACGCACGGTCTTGCTCAAGACCGTGCGCCAGACCGTGCACAACCCTTTAACCTTGCACCGGCGTGCGCACGCCGGTGCACCAGGCCGTGTGCCTTTGTTTCAGCCTGCACGGTCTTGGTTGCGTGCTCAAGACCGTGCACAAGGCCGTGCGTTAGCCCGTGTGAATGCCTTAGCCAATTTTCCAGCCTTTTTCCTTAGTTGCTCACGGTAATGGGGTCAAATGATCAAAAATAAAAGTTGACTTTTTGCATACGACCCCCTAAAATCGAGCCGTTTTTGCCTATAGCTTCCTTATGATTCAAGGATGAATATTTGGTAGAGTTTTCAAAATTCCGATCTCGTTCGGACCTTGAATTGAACCTTTTTCGTTAGGGCTTTTTCCCCAATTTTTGAATGTTGTCCGAAAAATCCGAAAATCGCATGAGTGCTTCTTTATAATATTATATGCATGAATATGCAATTAGAATTTCAATTGAGCATGTTCATCATTGTTAATTTCGTATTTTTAGTTTAATTGATTTAATTGTATTTTAATTGTATATTCATTTGATACATGTTGTCGTGTCTTGTCTTATGTGGTTTTGTCGTTTGTTAGTTTCAGGCTGTCTTGTCAGGACATTGCTTGGAGTGTCTTGTCATTCCGTGTTTCTAGGTGAGGGTTTTAAAATATTTCAAACGGAGTAAGAATTCTTTTTATTTATTGTGAACTCCCCTTATGTGCTCATATTGCTTTGTTTTCCTTTCTCGTATAATTATTAGATATTTAATCTATATTTTAAGGTTGATCTCAAATGTCTTAATATTAAATTGTACTTATGAGTATCCCTAAATTATTTTATTTTATAAGGCAAGTAAAGTTATTTATTTTAAGCGTGACGGTTTGACTTAGGTTTTATACCCTTCGTCGTCACTCAAACTTGCCCAAATTCAATTTATGTATGTTTTTCAAAGCGAGAAAATTCGTGACATTTCAAAATTGGGCCCGGGAAAGTATCCGGAGGTTATACCTTGGGACGAGCGTCTAGGGGTAATCCGAGGTGCTTCTCCCAAAAATTAAGCGTCAATCGTGGCCCGTCAGGAGTTGATAGCCACGGTTGGGAGTGATGGTGGGCGTTGCATTCGTTGCACGTTTTCCTAAAATTCACAGTCGCCCGAAATAGCGATTCGGGGTCAGACACCGGTGATGGAGTACCAGAACTTGAAGGGGTTATAAGGAGGAACAGGCCCATTTCTCGCTGGGATATTAATTGCATGCATGTTATTGCTTTAATTATTTATTATTATTATTTAATGTTATGTATGCAAGTCGAAGCACGATCCGGATTTTCTTCAATTATGCAAATGTATTTTCATATATATATAATTAAAACCCGGACACGTGGCTCGTACTTGTTCCCTCTTGACCTTCACTGAGTGTTTTTACTCACCCCCACTATTTTAATTCTTACTTCAGGTCGACAGGTGGCGTTGTCACCTATCATGTTAGTCGGCAGCAGCAGGTCTAGGTTGGCTCGTGTAACGCCCCGTTATTTTTATAACGCTTCGGTAAGTTTACCGACTAATAGCTCTTGTGTGTATTATTTGCAAATTATGTGATTATGTGAATTATATGAATTAATGTGTGATTCTATATGTGAATAATATAATGATTTCATAAGAATTTTCATATTTGAAATTACTTCACACTATGTTTATATTTGAATTGTTGTATTTGAAATTTTATGAAAATTATGCCATTATGTTTAAATAACATGATATTGTATTTGATATATATGCATATACATATGAAAATACTTCACACTATGTTTATATTTGAATTGTTGTATTTGAAATTTTATGAAAATTATGCCATTATGTTTAAATAACATGATATTGTATTTGATATATATGCATATACATATGAAAATATATACAAATATATATACATATATATATCTATATAGTTGCATACCAATTTTGACTTTTCCAAATAACATCTATAATTATAATAAATATACTTATTTATTTAATTATCTCATTTCTCTCTCAAGTTTCTACACTATTCTCAAGCAACTCTCTTCTCCTTCATCTCACTCTCTCGGCCCTCTCATCATCTTCACCACCGCCACTTCTAACCACCATCAAAGCACCAAAAAATCATCCCCTTTCTTGCTACAAAAAGTTGCTACATCATCCAAGGAACAAGCTTCTTATTTCTATTTGTGCAAACAAGCCCTCAACATCTCTATCTCTTCAATTTTCTTTTACAAGGTAAGGTTGCAAATCTCTTTAATCTTTGAGTTTCAATGTTTTATATGTTGATGAAGTGAAGAAGCAAGCTGGAATGAATGATTGATGAGCTTAGTTTGGTGATTGATTACATGTAGCATTACTTGTGAAATTTTCATTGAATTTGATCAATTTGCAATGTTGGGTTAATGGTCTTAGATGCTTGAATGGTTAGGGAATTCATGTTAGTTCATGATATTAAGCTAATTGGTGAAGTTTTGTGGAGTTTGGGGTTGAAAAATGAAAGTTTGGCAAAATAGGTAGGGGCTGATGAATAGTGATTTTTGAGCATTTGGCTTCATTTTCCGATTCTTTTGGCATCAAAAATCCTTAAATATAGTAGCTAAGTGATGCCGGAAGTTCGGATTAATCGGAGTTGTTTTGCTATGAAAAGTATTAACTGAAGGGTGGTTTGTGTAATATTCACAAACCTTTGAATTTTGGTTCCCAAGCTTCCATATTACTTGTATGCCTAATTTAGCTTAATATCATGTGTATTTGATTGTGTTTAAATGTGTTTGAATGAGCTTAGTTGGGTTTAAGTGCATTTATACATAATATGTTATTTTGAGCATAAAATGCATTTCATAGCCGTGCGTCGTATTTGGTTGATTTATCGAGTCGTGTCTTACCTCGAGGCCTGTGTATTACAGGTGGGACCTCGCGGGACTGATCTTTGGTCGTTTGGCTATCCTTTTGTTAAGCCTACAGGTGAGGATGTAAAATGTTTTTAACTGGAGCTTGAACAAATATTTGCGAAAACCCTATCCCTTTATATTTCAATTATATATTATCAATATTTGAAATAAAAAGGGTTTTGATATAAAATGATATATGTGTATCTTTGTTAAAATGGTTTCAAAACACAGACAAGGAAACTATTTTGATTTTAAAAGTAACATTTGGTCTCGGGACTTGCACGTATGCCTCGAGATAACTCGGCAACGTGACGGGATACCCTAGGCGGTTACATACCTTGTCTCGAAAGACCCTTTTGGTCCATTAAAATATTTTGAAAAGCGAGATGACTTATACTTAACCCCATTGAGGACGCTCATGGGTATTTCTGTTTGGGCCCTGGATTATGTGACAGGCGGATACCCGGAGACGTGCGTCTAGGGTTGAAGCTGGGTTCATAATTCCACCGATTATAAGCAGGTATTCATGAACCTGACAAATAATCAAAGGGTATTGTTCATGGCTGGTCGGAAGTAGTCTAGCCTGAATAATACTTACACCGGCGCCATTAGTCGGTTATGGTGAAATCTTGGGTAGCTCCCTTGATAAGCCAAATGGTATTGAGGAGGAATTTCGTTATATTTGATATGTTTTTGGGAGTTATAAGGAGATGGCCCGTTCTCGCCGGGAATAAAAATGTTTTCTAAAATGTTTTACTTTAATATGTAATTCACAAAGCTTTGATGAATTATAAAGAGAAAGTATCGGCACTAGATTCGTTTCTCTATTAACTGCGACGCCCCCACGAAGGACCTCGGACCAAGTAGGGCCCGCAGGGACACCGCCCGCACGACTTCGCCGAGGTTCGCAAGGCTTGCCTCGACTTAGCCGTAAGCTAAGTCTAAACTAAAAGTACAGTAAGGCATAATTCAAGTAAAGCAAAATATCGGAGTTCAAATCATAGCAGGATAGTGACAATTATCTAAGGGCTGGGTAAAGTCCTGTCTAATATAACAATCTCTGACATGGGAACCATAAATAACATCAACACATAACCGGTAAGGTACAGTTTCAAAAGTAAAGTACAGACTAACACCGACTCTGGAAAGGACTTTAAGTTTACAAAATGACATATATTTACAAGTTCAACTCAGGTCCACATATCAGCAAATAAAAGCAAGCAAGGTAGCACATTCCCTTTAACCCAGTTGCACCTCACCTAAACGTACTTCCTGCTCCGGGGTATCTGAAATACAGGCCAATTATGAAAGGAATAAGTCAAACTGACTTAGTGAGGTAGTACTAGAGAATTAAAATAATCGACAATCATAAAAAAAATCAGAATCAGATGCATGAACAGGCGAGATATAACACAGTATACAGATTATATACAGGCACATGATACGAGCTACGACACACGGTTCACCTTATGACTTCCAAACAGTATAAAATAGTAAAACCCCAAACTCCATGTCAGGGTGCCCCCTGACTAACGGTAGCGAGAGCCCCACGTGCCCGTGGGATTATCTCTTCTGGCTCGGCTATCGTGACTAATCTCCTAGCCAACGAAACGGCAAGCCTCGGTGTGGGCGCTACCTCGTACAGAATAACCGATGGCCCGAGCCACCCAGCTCTTCTGTTTGAGAGTAACCCCTGGGCCCCGGTCTTCCCCTTGGGCGTCCCCAAGAGTGCAACAGTTAATCAAACAACATGGAATAGCTCGTAGAACAGAACAAGCGGGATTCTTGTTTAAAATAAAGGAGTTCATTTGATGCAGTACATATAGATACAAAGCCATTTGATATCAAATCATTTTTCTTAAAACATTCAAGGAAATTAGTAGCTAAAATATCTATATATAGGTAATAGCAGATTGGGGAAAAACATTAAAAGTCATAAAGTAAAGGTCTTACGAAGTGCTTACATATATATTAGGTATTTATATATATATATACGTATTCCAGTTTTAGAAAAAATAATAATAAGATTTTTCCTCACCTATACCGGTGGACTTGGGATCAGCTACACCTGAACAATGAAAGACAAGTGAAGAAGATTTAGAGAGACATTCAATAATCTAATCTGAACCCAATTCTAGATTTACCGTCATAACTGTCCCAAAGCAAATACCACGTTTAATACAAGGGAATAAGTAATTCTACGTACTATCTAGATAATAATCTGGTTAATAAAAGAAGTATCAATTAATCGAATTAATTTTTGTATGGACCATTAGTCCTTCATGTTAGATTCAGAAATTAGAAACACAATACAGACCTATACTATAGATTAGTTTAACGATGATTATAGTAATACAAAAATTAATTAAAGAAAAGATAGACAATAATTATATGATGATCCATAAGTTAATATAGCTAATAAACTATTCTTAATCTTTCTAGCACTATACGTTTAAATCAAGAGTTAAGATATACAAAACTTTGACTTGAATTGAACTATTGAGAGTTTACATTATTTATAATGTAAAATAATCAAATTAATTCACTACAGTAACACTTTAAATAGAATTCAAGTTTGTAAAATCCATATTCCATTAAACAACAATTAAGCTTACATATATTACACCTATACACATGCATACATATATTATATATATATATATAGATACATATGCAGATACAAATACGCATGCTTAACTTATACATGAATTAAGAAGTTAAACATTAATTACTACCCACTGTCGCCAAGCCATACGTATATGTAGAATATAAATTCAGGGAATCAATTAAGCCTCAATTTCTTGGTGGGAATTAAAGAGCTATCATATTCGTACCTCTTCTTCTTAGTTCGACCACAATACTCTCTCTCTCTCTCTGTTATTGTGAGTTGTTTTTGTATAATAATCAGGGGTTACAAAATGATTTGTGCAGGTACTAGTTAAAATCTAAGCATGAGGTGCCCTTAGTAAATGTTTGAAGGAATCGTCAAGATTAAAAAAAATCTAATCCTATCAATATGTCTGACTAAGAGGAAATGGTAAGTAGGACGTGTCTATGTGTTGGAGATATAAATTTAACTTTAAATAATTGTCTTAAAATAATATATAATTTATTTAGTTAGTTGCACTAATAAGGTACGTGAATTATATATTTTTCAACAATTTTTTTTTTCTAATTGAATAACATATTTTACATTTGAAAAATTAGTGTTAGTAATTTATTAAAATGATATGTTTTATTATGAAATATTTATATAAATAAGAAATTATAAAAATAGTACCACCCTAAAATAAGTAATTCAAACTAAACAGATAATATGCCAGGCAAACGTGAATGCATGTTATGATATGATTTCCTTCTCAATTTACCTTTACCCGATGTTTCCAAATTTCGGGGTGTCACATTAACCAAAGCGTGAATTAAATATGTTTTATGTTTTAATTATTATATATATATTTTCCCCTCCTCACTGAGTTCGTTTGACTCACATCCCGTTTTGGTTCATGCTTCAGGTTAGCGGTCAGGTACTGGCAGCAGCGTTGTAGGCTTGTACAGTCCTTGAAGTCGGTCTTATGCATTTACTTTTGTGGATCGAACTTATGATGTTGGATTTCATGAAAACTTGACATGTTATGCTGATGTTGGATATTTAATGAGCTGATGTTATAACTTGTGATAGATGATGAACTTATAAATGTTTATTTTGGCCACGGATGGCAGTGTGAATATAAATATGATATTTTGCTTATTGCTTCCGCTTGTTGGCGCTGTTGTTGTTGTTGTTGGGGTTGGTACTGTTGTTGGGAGTTGCTGTTGCCAGATTGTGGGAATCCCGTTGTCCGGGGCGGGTTTTCGAGTGGTGGTATTTAACTATCGCTCGGGAGCTCGTTTCGGTCCGGGGGTTGTGGCGTGGGGGATGTCACAGCTCGTGTGTCTTGTCTTGTCAGTGTCCTAACAACAGTCGTGTCCTTGTTATGAATTTATTTAATTATGTATCCCGAATTATGCTTTATATTTACGTACTTACGTGCCCCTGATGTGGGATAGATTAGACTGGCCATGAATGGCAATTATTATATTATGATTGAGAATGATGTATGAATTACGTGGCCATGGATGGCTTATATGTTATTTTTATAATTGTTTATCTTCCGCAACTCTGATTTATTTAATTATTTATTGCTGTTGTTGTTGGGCTGTCGTTTGCTGTTGCTAGTTTTGCTTGATTGATTGCCGTTCGCCGGGATGGATTTTTAAATGGGGTACTTATACCTCGTTTGAGGATTTATCTCGGTGCGGGTGTGGTGTCCTTTCTCCGGCCAAGGAATGGGGCGCTACAACAGGGCTCGGCATATGTGGGGTTTCTCCACTGGCGGAAAGCGAACGATCCTGAATTCCGTGCCCGGAGGGCCGCGACATAATATGTGGTGTTTGTGGATCCAAACTTGAATTTTATTGTAGTAGAACAAAAGTTAGGTTAAGCAATTTTCCAGAATCATTTTCTCCCTAATTCAAACGTCGCAGCCGTCCGTCAACAGTTGCCACCGTTAAACGTCGCGTCAAATGCCGCTCAAGCCCTATAATATACCAAACGCCACCATACAAGAAGACTCAGACGCCACCAATCTCCCTATTAGTTCTCTGTCAAACTAGGACTAGAAATTCCAACCATTATCGCTAGGATAAAAAATGAGGCCAAAAACACGAGCTTGCGATGACACAACTAGTACAGAACAATCTACATATTGTTTTACAAAAATATAAGTTGAAATATTTTTCGAGCTAGCACATTGTAAACCTGCGCTACTCCTTTGCCAAAAGGTTTAAAGCTTGAGATTGATGATTCTAAAAGACTTGCTAATCCAGAAATGTATAGAAGATTAGTTGGGAGATTATTATATTTGAAATGTATAGAAAGACTAGGCCAGACATAACTTATGTTGTTCAACAGCTAAGTCAGTTTGTCAATGGTCCTTGTCAATCTTACTGGGATGTTGTTCACCATATTCTGAGATATTTGAAAAATTTCTTATCATTAGGCTTATATTTTCTTGTTTCCAGTTCATTGCAGGTCATAGGTTTCTGTGATGCATATTGGGCAACCTGCCCAGATACAAGGAGGTCTGTTACTGGATATTGTGTATTCCTTGGAGATGCACTCATATCATGGAAATCAAAGAAACAAGTCACAGTGTCTTCATCAAGTGCAGAGCATAGTACTGGAGTATGGGAGCAATTGTGGGAGAATTAAAGTGGATATCTTACATTTTACAAGATCTTGATGTTCTTGTCACTCTCCCTATTGATTTACATAGTGACAGTCAGGCTGCTCAGTATATTGCTGAGAATCCGGTATACCACGAGAGAACAAAGCATTTGAAAATTGATTGCCACGTGGTGAGGAATGAGTACAAAGGAGGATTTATCAATATTCTGCATAAAACCACAAAGGAACAACTTGCAGATTTATTCACCAAAATTTTAGCAGCTCCTCATTTTAAATTCTTGCTGTCCAAGTTGGGTTTGCACGACCCTTACCAAACTCCCCCTTGAGGAGGGGGTGTAGAATTATAGATATTTTGTATTCAGTTTACCTTTATAAGTTGTAAAGGAGAAGTACGTTTCTTATTTACGCGTTTTATTAGTGTTGAAAGTCAGCATGTTGACTTTGATATAAATAGGTGAAATAATACTGTTGATATTCATGAGACTTTAATCAGAAATTTCTAGGGTTTCTTTTATCCTCTTTTTCTCTGCGTCTTACTCTGAAATTCAACAATTATTAGTACTTACATGTAATTTGCCCTTAAAAAAAATTAACTCGTGGATTTAGATTGCAAAAAAAAGTTACTATGAGATAAATATAACTCGCTAGTGGTAACATTTTTTTTTTTAATTTTTAAGAAAATCAGCTGAAATCGGCCCGTGAGGTTTCTAGGAAACCCCCACCTCATATACTCGCTAGCGAGACTTAAAAATATTTAGCAAATTCCGATAGTCGTAAGATCGAAATTACTCCTACCATATAACTCGTCTATAAAGTTTAATCTCATTTTTAATATTGTAAATATTGTCGGGTTTAGTTTTGACATCAGACAAATTATTTTTTCACATTTCATACTATGACTTTTAAATTTGATCAATTTTTATATTTTTCGTCTCTTGTCATTAAGCGTTAACAGAAGCAACACGTGTCACGTGAACGTTAAATCTAGGCATTTGTTGGGTATGGAAATTAATATATTTCGAAAGTTAATGGTATACAACTCTGTTAGTAAAAACGCGTATTATATTCTTATAGTACACGTACGTACAAATAATTGAAAAATAATTTCGTCCTTTGTACACATTCTAAACTTAATGAATAATACTCGTATTTTTGATGCCATATGTTGAGTACGTATATTATGTATATCTCGTATAATACTTGATGAATAAAACTCAATTTTTATCAAAAAAAAAAATATTTATTTAAACTTTTAAATGTATCAAAATTATTTAAAAAATAAAATACATCCAAAGTATTTATTTATATTAATGAAATATTATACATATAGTTATTTAATTAACTTATAAGAATATTAAACATTATTTAAATATTTATCTCTAAATTGTATATATAATAATATATTTAAAATAAGTTTTTATGATATTTAAAGTGAATGTAAGTATGTTATATGTATAATTTATATAAAATTTAAATAAAAATACATAGGAGAATTCACATTTTTTCATCCCGTTTTCTTTTTAAACGTTTTGTACTCGTATATATCTTTTTTTTTATTCGTATATATCAAAGTACATATTATATAAAACTCCCATTTTTTTGCCAATTTTTTGAACATATTTTTTAGTAAAAATATAAAAAATACTCGTACGTATAAAAAAAACGTAAAGTACCCTATATTTTACTAACAGAGGTATACAATGCTAAAATATTAATTTGCACTAGATAATTGCGTACACTCGATATGTGTGTTAAATAAAAAAAATCTAATTAAATATTTTTTATATTATATTAATTTTGTCTAGTAGAATTAACATATTTATTAAAATTACAATAAATTAAAATTAAGTGAAAAATTAAAAATTTATTGAATAGATTGAAAGGAGTAAGAGAAAAAAATAGGAAAAAAGAGAGGTACGTAAAAACATGAACATGAAAAAAAAAATGGAGAGATCATTTATAATCAATAAAAGTCCAGATGATATCAAAATTGATCTGCAACATACTTATTACGTTATAACAACAAATAAATTAAGCTTTGTATAACAATATACTATAATTCTATATATTTCATGAATTCCTTATTCAATCGATTAAATTCTGAAAAATAACATGGGGATATGGATACGACATAACATGGACTATATATGCACTATAAATTTTTCAAAAATTTTAGGACTCAACATGACTCTGACAATTTTAATAAAAATATAAATATTCATATATAATGCATGTACAAACATTAATTGAAAAATAAATTATTACTATATAATATAATTATTAGCAAAATTAAAATATATAAATTGATTATTATGTTAAAAGATCATTATAATTTGTAGATTATAATATTGTGAGAAACAATTGAAAATGGTTAAGAAATAAATTTATATTAATTTAATACACCATTTCATTCATTTATATTTTTTTATTTTTTCTCAAATAAATCAGGACTCTTTTAAATAAATAAAAAAAAATTGAGCTTGTCGTATCCCTCGCATGTCCTAGCCGTTTCCCCAATGTGTCGGAATTTTTTTTTTTATTTCTTTTATTTTGGAATACTTTTTGCCGTGTCCGATACATTTCGGGGGCATATTAGAGCCATATCTATGTACGACACATGTTGGATATTACACGGACACAAAGTCAATCATAGTCGTGTTCGTGCATATTTATGTGCTTTTCATAAAACTGCAGTAAGAAAACAGTAATAAAAATAAAAAATAAATTATAATATAATTTTTAACACTAATATAAAAATAAAATAATAAAATAAACAATATTTTAACTATGTGTAATATTACTTTATAGAAGACACCATAAAAATACCGAAGAGTTTTTAATTTATACTTTTGTAGTGGTGCCATCTTTTGTATTTAATAATTTAGTGGGGCGCCCTTCACCAAATAGAAATATCAGTGAATTATAATATTTTTGTTCAACAAATAAAATCAATTAATAATTAAAAAATAAATAAAAATAATATATTGGTTAATTGCTAAAATTTTAAATCAATTTAGGATTTTAATAGTTTTGGTGTGTGCATGATTTTTTTCTGGTACAGTGTGTGCATGCATGATTAACCATTCTTAGAAACTAAATTAAAACAATAAAAAAAAATTAAAAATTTTCGGATTTTTAGTTCTGTCTAAGTTTGTTTTTCAAAATTCATCTTAATTATAACTTTTTATTTTGTGTAAGTCTGATTTTAGCTGAAAACTCACTGGAAAAATCCAAAACCTCTGTGAGACATTTCAACAAAATCATAAGATTTTTCCTATTATCTTGGTCAAGACCCCACATCAATTAAAGAAGATTAATTTTCAAAATCGTCGAGTTTTCAATATTTTCACATATTTATACTTCACTCATGATTCAAAATTGGATAATTTTTGTAGAGTTGTCTTTTCAATTAATGTGTGGGTTCTTGACCAAAATAATAATAGAAATGTGATCATTATAATGAAGTGCCTCAACTAGGAATTTTGGATTTTTCGGGGAGTTTTAGGCTGAAATCAGACTAATATTGCACAATATGAAAAGTTATCGAATGAATTTTGAAAAGCAAACTTAGACATAACTAAAGTTCAAAAATAGAAAACTTACGAGAAGAAATTTGCAATTTTACCCTACAAAATTGGTCCTATAAACTAATGGGGTGTTTGCAAACTCTACTGTTTTTGTAAAAGTTAAAGTAGAAGTTAAAGTTGAAAAAAAGTGCAATAGTTAAAGCAGGGAGTGCTTGGAAAAAAAAATCTAAAAGCATGGAGAAAAAGTAGTTGAGTGTTTGGAAAAAAAACTGAGAATCACTTCTAATTTTAATAAAACTACTAATTAAAGTTTTATTTCAATTATGAAAATATCTAAAATCTAGAATCAGAATCCAAAAGCATGTTTTTACGTGCTTCTGGATTCTAGCTTATTTCTGCTTAAATTTAGCAGAAGTTGAGAGTATTTGGAATCAAAAATACTAAAACTATCACTTTTGATAGAAGTGATTTTTTTTTTAAATTTGCAAACACCCTCTAAGTTTGCTCATTTAGCAAATCACTTTTGTTTGGTAATTATACCCCGTTAAAATTTTAATATTTGCAATCTTAGTCTGATTTTTTTCGGAAAAAGCAAAAATTACTAAAATTTGATGTGTAGGTCACCTGAGAGATGTAATTTGAGGACTTCCAAATTTATTTAGAAAAATTTCATTGTTGGCTCTAGGCACCCCTAAAAAATGTGGCATTTAGGTGACACAGTGAATCTGATGGATGTCCTTCCAAAAAAAAAAGTGAATTTAATGGATTTTTTTTGGGAGTAAACTTTTGTCAAACTCTTATTTTCATATATCATTTTTTATTATTAAATTTTACTATTTTTTTTTCTCTCAGTTTCTTCTCTAATCCCTCTTATTCCTCTCTTTCATTCTCACATTTTTCTCTTTTCTATTATTTACATTTTCACTCTTAATTCTATTAATTTATTTTTATGACTATTAATTTTATTTTTTTATATAAATACTAAAATAATATAAATTAAAAATCATGAAAAAAATTAATAAAAGTATTTATAATTTTAGAATATTAAAATTTAACATATTATTATTAGTTACACTCATTTTATTTTGCACACTCATGAAAATATGCCAAAATGACTAGAATAAGCTCACCCCAATCCCACAAAGTGGGTTTCGTCCTTCCAAAATCAAATTAGTGAAAGAAAATGAAATGAATATCAAACAAAAAAGCAAACAAGTGGTGGGGATAGCAAGTCACATGCCATGATACCCTTCTCGAAGGTATGCTGATCTATTTCACCTCTCCAGAATGAATTTAGCCGACATTTTTTGGCATTTTGGCTACTCGACAGATATATATCTCTTCATTAAATAGCTGCTTGCTTGCCCCAAACATGCAACAAATTAATGAAAATGGAGAAATTATCCATAAATATACATTATTAAAGATTTATAGTTTTTTCTTGATTTTGTAAACTCTGTCTGTTGCTGCTGTCGAGAGTACACAGTGTGATGATTGCTTTGCTCCATACCCAAGAAAACCCTAATTCTGGTCCCGTTTTGGAAGAAGGCCTGAGTTTTGTATTTAACTTTATTTCCTCAAATGGCTTTACTTGGGTTTTCAGATCTGGCTAGTTTTGGCTGTGAATTTTCATCTAGAGAGGAAAATTTATGGGTTATGTGCCTGTTGCAGATGTGGTGTTTGTGATATTTTTTGACAGAGAGAGAATCAAAACTGACAGAAGAGAGTGAGCACCCGCAGGCAATTGTATAAAGAGTATACCTTTGTATATACGTGTGCTCACTTCTCTTTCTGTCAGTTCACCTCTCTCATTATTGATTATTACTTCACTGCACCATATACATGAACTTAATTAGCAATGTTAATTTCTGGGTTTTCTTTTTTCTTCTCTTTTCTTTGTTGAAAAAGCTGAAAAGAATAATGATGATCCGAGCATTGAGAAATTTATCTCACTTGGATGTATACGGCTGTAGAATAAAAGCTCATCTTGATCACTGCAGAAGCCGCTTTAACATGCCCGCTATCTTTATCACAGATTCACTTATTCAAGAGCCTTTAACATTGTAAATACACAAAAGGAGAAAATAAGATGAGTCTCTAATCTCTTTCACACTATATTGTTTCGTTTTTTGTGTAGAGCCCATCTACTAAGAGGAGAAGAAAATTCATCGCAGAGAATGAAAAATGTTGGAACTTGGAAACCCAGGTTGCTCAATTAATTCTTGGCATGTTCTTGAAATAATTTACTCCGTGAAAATATGTGTCCTTTTTTTTGAAAAAAGCTTATTTATCTATTGGGATGTTTCTTGTCTCTGAGTCCGAGGCGTGACTTTTGATGTTGGACGAAGATTTGGCAAGGTACGCCTGGTTACTGTTCTGATTTAACGGAAAATATTTTTTTTTGGGATTTTTAGGGACATGCTGAATAAAATACTACTTAAAAGAAAAACCCTCACTCTTTTCTGAATATTTCTTTATCAATTATCCTCCTTCTACTTTTTGGGCAAACAAAAATGGGAATACAGTGGTTTTCCAAAATCTCCTTTAACTCCAGTCTTGTTTCTAATCCAAAATTTGGGTTTATACTTTTAAATTAGGTCGTATTTGATTCTTGCTATCTCGGAAAATCTTTTCTCGAATTACCATAGTCATATTTTATGAGACTTTTCCATTTACTTCAACACATGGGTTTTCTGGTTGAGCTTATCTATCTTGGATTTGATTATTGGCAACTTTTATTTATAATCTGTTGAGTGCAAGAAATTACCTTTAGGGAGAAAAATATGGCTGTGGATTCAATCAGAAAAGGAAAGATTTTTGTTTCCATCAGTGGGCTGATACGCATGGAATCATGGATGACGCCGAGAAAGGAAAATGTCAATGTACAGGTTAGGGAATTGCTTAATTTTTGCAGTACCCTGGTGATTTAAATATCTCCTTTTCTTCAAAAATCACCTTTTTTTTTCCTTCATAAATTGTTTTTTGAGATATTTTTGAAATACTTCATGCGATTAATTTCTTGGGGCAGCAGTTACCACTACTTTGGTGCGGGAGAACAAATACGCAGCTTCCTTTACTGAAATTCGATTCCTCAGGTATTATTTATGTTTTGTTAATTACTCTTTGATTTATCCAAAAGTTTCAGATTTTTATTTGGAGATGAGTGATATATAGATAAATCATCTGGTTTCTCGAACAGTTGATTTGCTTTATAATTCTAGAAGTATAATTAATTATGATATTAAATATATTTTTGAACTAGTTATTTCTATATGTCCATCACTTAGTTTGGCTTAAATGAACTATGTCTGTTGCTGATAATTTAATGGATGTTATGCTGTGAGATTTGAAACATAAATTTCATTGTTTCTGTTGGGAAAAAGTGAAGGAACTTGTATTCTATTGTTGCCGTATGTCGATTTGTGGGGTGAATTAAGAAGAAAACTCTAGAAAGAATCTTTCTTTTTTCTTTGCCAATTTGAGGAGAATGTATAATTAATCTGTGTATAAATATACCTAGGTTGCAGTTGAACGAGGGAATGCATCCCTTTTAGTTGAGGATATTTAGTATAACAGTAATGCATGACAAATTAAAGAGGGAAAAATGCTACCAATGAATTTGATTTTTTTTTTATTGAGGTTTAAACCATCCAATTGCTGAATACCTGCATTGGATTTTCTTCCTTTTGCTCAAAGGTTGATTTTTAGAGCATGTTATAATATGGCTCCTTCTAGTTTAGATCTGTCATTAATTTTGTTGGATTTTCGTGTATAACTTTTCTGTTTTTCCTAAAATTTACTAAGAAGATTATTAAGCAGATAACACATTAAATAATGAGGCTTTTGATTCCCTCAGTAAGTTGGGTAGTTTCTGTTTATGGGGAGTAAGACTCTTATTTAAAACTATGTTAGCATATTCAGTTTGATGACATAGTGGTAAGCGTTATGAAAATCAAGTTGTGGGGATAAAATGTGGCAAGAAATATATATTTTTTAGTGGCACTATTTGTCAAAGATGTTATACAAAATTGGATTACTATTTGCTAATAAAGTGATAAACATTCTAATTAAGGACATAATCCGTAGGTTCTAGAAAACATCCCAAGTTTTAAATGATCAATTAAGATACATTTCATGAACTAGAGAAGTACAATGCAAGCTTAGAATGCCGAACAGGCATATATAGAAACTATTGTTCCAAAGTGGGATGGAACTTTTTCTTTATTTCCAATGATATTGGCGTAATTATAGATTTGTGAAGGTACTGAAGGATTCAAAGAGGCCAATCTAAAGGCTCTAAAGGCTTGGCCCGGTCTGAAAGTAGACCTTGTAGAAAAGCGGATAGGAGAGGTAGCCTATAGACTCAAGCGACCAGCTAATTGCCTTTTTGATCCTATAACTATCCGAAAGTAGCATTATTAGTCTTAAGGTTTTTCATTTTGCAATTTTAGTCCTATAATTTTCAAAATATTGTAATTTAGTCCTACGCTCGCCGGATTCCTAATTCCTTTCCGGATAATGCAGGACTAAAATTACAATATTTTTGAAATTAAAGGACTAAAATTGCTATATTTTGGAAATTACAGGACTAAAATCTCAAAATAAAAAACCTTATGACTAATAATGCTAATTTCGGATAGTTACAGGACCAAAAATGCAATTTGGCCATTCAAAGATGTTTATTATAATGTAATTGCCATTAATATATTTTTTTTTGTAATTTTTATAATAAGGCTTATTTGTGCTTAGATTGCTCTCGTCCAAATAGCTAAGCATGGTCATAGATTTCTGACAGTTTGAGGCATGCAAAGCATACATCATAGATTTGACTTGATTTAATTTCAAGAAAACTTGGTACTTAGATCAGTCCGTAGATTTATTAATTGTTAGCTTTCTGAAGGGATGTATTAATTAGTTGATTATCAAAAGGCTATTTACTCCCTATTGGGACTGAAGTTGCATATTTTCCCATACGACAATAAAAAGGTACTAAATTAACATAAGTCAAACAGAACCTTCTTATTCTACGAAAATCCATATCATACTGTGCCAAACATTATACAATGTCTCCAAGAAACAAAGGATAGTGTTTCATTATGTTTCAGAGTGTTTTCCGACAATAGTCTTTGATAGTTGGCTTATAATTATAAAGGTGTGTAGAGAAACAAACTATTCTTAAAGACAAGCAAATTTTAGTATATAGATAGATGCCTTGGTTTGTACAATGTGTTTACCTAATTGTTTTTTAGCTTTGTCTGATCAATAATGATGGTCAGACACTCTTTGTGTACTTTACATCATTAGCATCTTACCTGAAACATATTATCCCATCTAACATGATTTGGTTAATATTAGTGTCGAGTAATTTATACGTTGATCCTCCTTAGCTCTTTCATTCCTAGCTTTCCCTTTTGTGTTCTTGTGTTCTTATGTTTCTTGTGTTGTTTGTGCTGGCACAAAAGAATAGAAGTTCTCCCACCTTCTGTTTTGAGGAGAAAAATAGAAGTTCTCTACTGTTTTCGTTTTTGTGGAGAAAAATAGAAGTTCTCTCTCTTTTTTCGTATATATATAAAGATTGAATACTTGAGTTAGGACTAGAATTTTGAATTCTTGTATCACACAACCGAAAATGTATGTGGTGTTGAATATGTAAAAAGATCTAGAACAAACAAGGTCTTGAAATTAAATTTTCATTTACGGATGGTTATGTGGGATTTTCTCCTTTTTCTTGCAAAGAACAATTGTTGACAAATAATAATTTTGATTGAGGCATATATAGTATGCAAGTATCAGTCATTGCTCTCAGGTGATTGTAATTAATTGCTTTGGATGTGAATTTAATGTTGTATCTTGCCTTTTGCCTCTTTCCATTCTGGGCGAAGTTTTATTTAATATGTTTCATGTAAAGTGTTGATTTTACTCATTTTAGCATTTACTATGATATATCAGGCGAGTGGCTCTTTAGGATATTCCGTTTATTAAGTTCCCCATTGTGTGGTTCAAAATGAGACCTTGCCTGCATTTGCATTTATTTCAGATACATTAATTGTTAACTTGGATATTTTATCTTCAGTGTTTAAATATTAAACCTTTTGTTTATTCTTGAGTAAGGCCACATACATCATTTTGTAATAACATATGGAGTTAAATTCTCAAAGAGTATTTTATTGGAAGTCTAGCAAGTGTCATGAGGTAATCAAAATGATTGAAATATGTTCCTTTTTCTTTTTTCAATTTACGTACTTTCTGGAGATAGAACTTGTTTTTGTGTGTTATCTGCCTGATTTCTCCTTCTGTTAAGGAAAAATTGATTGAATTTTGAATTTTCTTTGTTGCAACTTTATATATATGTATAACTGCTTTCTATAATGCAAACTTCTCTTTCCTTTTATCAGATATCTAGCTATTTCTGTGCAATAGTTCATAGATTCGGTGTTGGCTTTAACTTTAAATGCTTTGTTTAAGTTTTCAAGTTCTTTGTTATTGCCATTTTATGCCACTAAGGCAGTGTTTCGAACGTCTAATTATGCTGTTATGGATCTATTTGTTTGACAAAATCCGCAAGCGATTGCTTTGATGTCTCCTAAATCTGAACCTTTCTGGTTGTTATGCTTAAGATCATCGATTTTCATCTTAATGTATTATCTTCTTTTTTTGTTTAGAGAATTACACCTGAAAGTATAAAATGTCGAGCCTCCTACGGTTGTTGTATGTACATAGTAATAGTAAAAATTGTGTGTAGTAGTGCATGCAATGCAATCACTCTCTATAATTTGTGTCACTTAACCTTCTATTTCTGAACTTAGACTTAAATGAAATCATTATTATTTTAGAATTATTTGTCCTCTTTATTATTTTGTTTTGGTTTGTTACGGAGAACGAAATTGACTGCATATGAATGATGTATCTTTATTAGAGTCGCGTCCAACTTCAGTTAGGATATTGTGAAATTCTTTCTGATTATATACTTGATGTCAAATAAGTCATTACTTAGATGCCAACAATTAGGAATCCTTGTTGATTGGTGGTGTGTCTTAGAATCTGGAATTTTTCTTTCTACATTAGTTTTTAAGGAAGAGGTTTTTGGGTGAATATAATTACCATCTACATTAGATTTTTAGCCGAAACATATCGTTATTATTTATTCTTGATTCTGCATAACGTGGTCATCTCTGGGTGTGAACTGTGAACTTAAGGTTTCCAGTTGTTAATTGAACTTGATTTCTTGCATTTATATGCAACCAAGAGAACTATAGTCATGTAAAACATGGAAAAATTGCAGGAATGGTCCCCATAACTTCGACACTTTAGGACTTTTGTCTGCTTCTTTGGTACTTTTTCATTAAGTTTCGAAAACTAGCGATTGTGGTCTGATTTAGACGAAAATTGAAAAAGTCACCGGAATCACGTGCATGCATCTTACACGATATGTATTTTTCTGGCAATTTCACCCATTTCTAGCCAAAATCAGACTAAAATTGCCAGAATATCGAACTTATAGGACGAAATTGGAAATTGACATCAGAAGGGATAAAAGTTCGGAAGTGTGAAAATTACGGGACCAATGTTGCACTTTTACCTGTAAAACATAATAAATAATACGTGGTAGTGCCATGCATTCCTACACTAGATTTAATTATCCGTTACAAATTGTTAATTTATATCGAGTAATTATTGCATTAACTTAAACATACCATTTGTTTTCTTTCAGGTTATCATGGAAGAACCGAGCCTATTATCCTCCGGTGAAATTTCGGACTCGAACAGCAGCATTCATCAACACCCCACACAAAACCCTAACGCATCTCCCGCCTCGAAATTCAAAGGCGTAGTAAGCCAACCAAACGGGCATTGGGGTGCCCAGATATACGCCAACCATCAGCGCATTTGGCTCGGGACTTTCAAATCAGAAAAAGAAGCTGCAACGGCATACGATAGTGCAGCAATCAAACTCCGTAATGGATACTCGCACCGAAATTTACCATGGACCGAGATAACAGTCCACGAACCTAGTTTCCAAAATAACTTCACCACAGAAACAATCTTGACCATGATCAAAGACGGTTCATATTTTTCCAAGTTCTCCGATTATCTTCTCAGGGCTGAAAACCGACCAGGCTCTCATTCGGGAGCTGGGATTTGTAATCCGGGGCCCGGGGTTAAATTGAGGCAGCTTTTTCTTAAGGAGCTCACACCTAGTGATGTCAGCAAGCTCAACCGTCTGGTGATACCTAAAAAGTACGCTGTGAAATATTTCCCGAGAATTTGTCATGATTTTAAGGAAGGGATTAATATTAATATTACTGTGGATGATTTGGAGCTCATGTTTTTTGATCGTTCCATGAGGTCGTGGAAGTTTAGGTATTGTTATTGGAAGAGTAGTCAGAGCTTTGTTTTTACTAGGGGGTGGAATAGGTTTGCGAAAGAGAAGGGATTGAGACCGTTGGATCGGGTTATTTTCTCATCCTATGAGTGTGGTGACCAGAAGTTGTGTATTATAGATGTGGCCTATAATGATGGTCGTGGCGTTAAAAGTGATGGTACCGAGTTGGAGAAAATCAATTTGCAACGGGATTTCGAACGTGGTGGGGATGATGACTATGACGATGAAGAGAATGCGTGTGCGTATGAAGAAATGAAGGAAAATGTGCCTGTTTTTCAAGATAATCATGCACGAAAGGGTTTTAAGCTTTTCGGTGTGCAGATTATTTGATAGTCTTGTCTTCTTTGGTGACTACCAGCTATGGAGATTATGAGTTTTAACTTTTTAGATGGATTTTTTTTCGATTTTCTTTTCTTAGTTTGAGACTTTTGAGTCCTACATAACTTGAATTGGGAGGTTTTATACTTTTATTTGAATTTTTGAAGATTTGTCTAATTTTTAGTTCTTCCAGGAGGCGGGAGATGCATAATTGGATATATATGCTAATTAATCACGCAGAATTTTTGGGGTTTGATTCTTTAAATTTCCGTTTTTAGTATATATATATTTATTTGGGAAATGTATGGTACCACAGAGTTTTATGTCCTTCATGATCAATTTGTGCTCATTCACACTAGTAACTTAGCCAATTTTGACTTCATATTGCCCAGTTTCTTCAAGAAATTCCTCCTTCAAATTTACCCCAAATCACCAGGGATAGTTGAATGTTGCTCAAGTGGGAGGATATATATAACTAGAGTAATCAACTTGGAGCCATCTCGTATTTATGGTGTAACATTAATACTAGACTAAATTGCAAGAATCATCCGGCAATTTTAATATTTTTGAGTGTCGTTTATCCCTTTTTTAATTTTGCTCCGTAACTTTCAAGTTTTAGCAAAATTGTCCACTTTCGCTTGGAAATTAACCAACTCACCTGAAATTTGACGAAAAATCACTTTTTTAATTTTGCTCCATAACTTTCAAGTTTTAGCAAAATTTGTCCACTTTCGCTTGGAAATTAACCAACTCACCTGAAATTTGCCGAAAAATCACCAACATTGTTGGTGAGTCACTCCATCACAATCAATATGGGATTCTCTTCATTATCTATGCCAAGATCCCCACTTGAATTAAAGAAATAACTTCTCAAAGTCCAATTGTCACAATCTTCATATATTTATACTAGTTTCATTGTGAACATTGAATGATTCTGAAAAGCTGTATTCTTCAATTACCTAGAGAATGAGGAGAATTTGATGATTGTTATTGAATGTCTCACCGACAATGTTAGTAATTTTTCTGTGAATTTCCGATGAGTTGGGTAAATTTCGTACAAAATATGCCGGATTTTGCTAAAAAATGAACAAAATTAGAAAAGTGATAAACGACAGGATTGAAATCCGAAAATAACAAAGTTAGGGAACTATTTTTGCAATTTCGCCTCAATAAAATGCTTAGTTAAGGATGTTCATATATGCTTCATTACTTATAAAATTGATTATTAACCATTATGTAGCAGTTCAGCACTAAACAAACTTAACGAGTGCGAACACAAACACAGCTAAAAAAAAGATGCTATGGATCGAGAAAATGCTCCGCCATCACAAGCATCATGATTTGGAACGTAACCATCTTAAAATACTTATCTCAAGATCATATTTCTTGGAAGAATGAATTATAATGCCATATGAATGAAGGAAAGATGTATAAATAAATGGCAAAATTGCATTTTTGGTCTTGTAAGGTAGGCTGTAATCCAATTTTAGTCCTCTAAATTTTTCAGTTAACGGATTTCATCATTTATTTATTTTTCTGAGTTTAACACATTTGGTCCAATTTAACACATTTAGTTCGATTATATTAACACAATTAATCCTATATCTTCACTTACCATTTTCCGGCCAAAATGTAATCGAAGTAACACATTTAGTCCTTTAAATATAATAACAGATAAAAAAAAAGAAAAATTAATTTTTTTTTTTAACTGTTTGAGTGTAACGACTCTTTTTTCCCCAATTTTAAAAGCCCAAGAACCCTAACCCATTGATTCACATTGTTCTTTGAAATTGGCTAATTATCCCGCAAAATTAAGTGAAGCCGAGCTTTCTTATCATATTTTCACTACAAAATTTGTAAAAAGAAAAAAACTTGTAGTAAAATTCTGCACAAACTACAATCAGAGCAAATTCAAAACAGAATTTCGTTGAGAGGAAGAAGAACTTACCATAATAGGGAGGTGGAAAGAAGCTTCGGTCACTTGTGCAGCATATCTCATCAATTGAACGGATGACCTTATTCAAAAACTAAGGTTACTAAAGGGGATTTTGGGGAGAAAATTTTTTACCAAGTTTTTTTTGAACCCTAGTAAATATCCTGGGTTATTTGTCTGAAATTTTATCACGTGAAAGGCACATATCGTCGGCGTTGTCATAATTAGAAGGCTAATTGTGTTACTTCGGTTACATTTTGGCCGGAAAATGGTAAGTGAAGATAGAGGACTACATGTGTTAATAAAATCGGACTAAATATGTTAGCATTAGGACTAAGTATGTTAAATCGGACCAAATGTGTTAAACTTCGAAACATAAAGGACAATCTATTAACTAAAAAACTTACAGGACCAAAATTGGATTACATCCAAATTTATAGGACGAAAAATACAATTTTGCCATAAATAAAAAAATTGCAATCAAAATAAAAAAATCTTATTTGAATTCTTGAATATCTATATATTTAAGTTGCTTATTTTATTCGGATAATTGCCTTTAAATGACCATACGCTCAAAAAATTTAGGTTTGCTACCCATTTGTTTCAATGGTCATTTTAGGTACCTAATTTAAATTTAAATTTTAACTTTGCTTCCTCTTTTGTGAAAATACCAATCTGCCCTTAAGTTTCATACCCTCCAACCCCCAAATTCATTTAGCCCCGCTTTTCATTTCAAGACCTAAACACAAACTGTGCTGCAGAGGCGGCGCCGACGACGACTGAGACATTAAATACGTCGGGACGTTGCATTTTCAAGGCGATTAAATGGAAACTACTGCTGCTCCAAGGCCTCCTACTGGTACTCGACGTGCCGCCAAGCTAATCGGTTGTGTCGAATTCAACATAATAATGAATGTATTAGCGTTAAGGGAGGGAATGAAGATTTCTAAGTTATTCGAGCTTGTTAAAAATAGCCTCATGTAGTGCCCCTTTCCGTAGGAGGAGAAAGGACACCACATCCACACCGAGACGAACTCCCAAACGAGGTAAAGGTACCCCATTCAAAAATCCATCCCGGCGAACGGCAATCACTCGATCAAAACTCCGGCAACAACAACATGACACCCCAACAACAACAACAACAATCAGCGAAATGCGGAAGCGATTTCAAAAAAATAACAATTTAATCACAAAAAGCCAACCATGGCAGCATAATTCATACACTGGTTCCAATTAAACATTCAATTAATGCCATCCACGGCTCAACTAACTATCCCACATCAGGGGCACGTAAGTACGGAAAATAAGTCATAATATTAAGTACAGTAAATTAAATCAATTCATAATGTAAAGACTCGACTGTTGTTGGGACACTAACAAGACAATAACGAGAGCCAACCTAGACCTGCTGCTGTCGACTGACAAGATACATGACACCGCCACCTGTCTACCTGAAGCAAGAACCAAAACAGAAAGGGTGTGAGTATAAAGGATACTCAGTGTAGGGGGGGGGGGGGGGATACCGTATAGTATTGATCGTAGCTCGTCGTTTATCTTTTAAAACCAAAAGAGGTGAGTGTTGCTCGTTTTGATAAAAGAAGTGTAAATAATAATAAAAATTGTAAAACGTAATATAAGCAACACTCGAGTTCGGCTTTAGTTGAAGACCCAAAATTGACGAGCCGGATCCTTTGAAAACATTTGCACAAAAGTCAAGCCGATCATTTTATAATGGTATTAGTTAAATCACAAGCCGTTACAAATTCGAAGGACATTGCATAAATAAATTAGAAATGATAACTAAACGGCTCGTAATTCAACTAAAGTGTTTCACAACAAAGGAGGCTTATTGTCGGTAAGTTCGAGTCACGCTTCCGGGTTTTATATATATATAGGGAACTACGTATGCTAAAGAGAGAAAACTGGAAGGTGCTTCGACTTATAACGAAAGCCGAAATAATTAATAGTAATAACAATAAAAGCAGTTACGGTAGCATGTAATTATCCCGGCGAGAGCGGGCCAATTCCTCCTTATAACCCCCTCAATTAATACAAGTAAGCTCCATCTCCGGTGCCAAGGAGCAACCCAAGACTCAACTATAGTGAATTTAAGGAAAATGTGCAACACATGCAACACCCACCATCGCTCCCAACCGTGGCTATCAAACTCCTGATGGGCCACGATTGACACTTAATTTTGGGAGAAGCACCTCGGATTACACCCTGGACGCTCGTCCCCAGATGCAACCTCCGGATACAATCCCGGGCCCATTGAAATAACAATACTTTGCTCGCTTTTCAAGAAAGATTTGGGGTGCCAAACGGGCAATTGGGCAAGTGAGTGACGACAAAGGGGGTAACTACAAGTTCCATACGTGTCGGGATGTGCTGACGGACTCCCCTAACCACTTCCCTCATAGACCCAACCCAAGTCAAATTGTCACGTTTAAAACAAATGAATTTACTTGCCCTTTTTAAAACAAATCAATTTGGATAATACAATATAAGTTGATATCAAAAGGTTTGATAGGCACATAAGGAATTTTAGAGACAAGTATAGCAAGTAATAAAAATACGGGATGATAAGTTATTTCGAAACCTACATCTACATCCTTGCCCCAGTTGAAAACGTTTTAAAACCCTTACCTGTAGCTCGACAAACGAGAGAAGCAAGCAGCAATTATAATTCGGCCTCTAAGATCCCACCTGAAAAACACGGGGTCCAGAGGATGAATGACTGACACAACAAGAAAACAGACATTGATGCTCGGCTATCAAAATACGAACATGCTTAAGGATAATAATTCAATATTTAAACACAAAAGAGCAAGTAGGGGTAAATTGGTCATTTAACATGTAAAACGAGGAATAAACGAATAACAATTAACATTTGATTAATAATAACATTTAGGCATAAATTATTCAGGGGTAAGGCTTGTAATTAAATATCAAACATGTATATTTAATTTAAATCAACTATAATTAAAGTACAACTTATAGCTTTTCCCAAAAGCTCAAAAGCTAACAAGTTCATATTAATTCTATCTCTAGCCTAATCGAACCGAAACCCATTCGTTCGACTATACAAGCATATATCATCAACAATCAACAATTTACACAAGCTATAGTACAAAAGATTCATACCAAAACAATCCGAAAAGCTAAAAGCTAGAAGCTACAATCAAAAGCTACCAAATAACACATTAATACGAAAAATGCGATAAAAGACAAACGACAAGTCGGAATCGAGTAATACCAGCACCGTTAGAACCGTTGCGTCGAGGGGCACGATCTGTCCGAAGAATCTGTCCCTGGATTCCCGCTGGAACAATGCCAAAATGCCAGAAAACCACCTGCCACCACCGGACCGCTGCCGGGCCACCTCCGATGGTCGAACCCTGTAGGGGGTGCCCCAAACGGGTAACGCACGCCCCGCACCGAGTCCCGACCCGGAACCGAAATAGGATCCGACCCGAACCGAAACCCGGCGAACGGCAAGCATTTACTCAATAACTAGGCGGGGATTTCAAAACAACGAAAGGACAAAAGTGCGGAAGCGAAATAAATGAAACATAATTAATTACACAAGTATTAAAGCCCACCAAGGCTAACAAAATTCCATAATTAAATAACAAATGGGTTCGATACAATATCCCGATAATTATATAATAACGGGTTCAATATTTATACATAATCCCGAATACAAACTAATTAAATCCTAATATCGTAAAACATAAAAATAAAAGCCATACGGGAAAGAGTTATACATGAGCAAAAATAATGCAACTCTAAGACGCGACGACGACGACGCAGATCCCGCCTAGTATCCTGAAACCAGTACAGGGGTAAAACAGAGGGGGTTAGTCAAACGACTAAGTGAGGAGGGAATAATAATGTATATACTAAATCGGAAATAAATCACCATTTTTAAACTTAAAAGAAATCAACATAAAAGAAGGGTTTTCGTAATCGGGTGGTGATTTAACATAAAACATAACATATCATATGACTCGGCGAGTCGAGCCCTTAACTCCAATATCCAAACATAAAAACCGGAAACCACCCTTATTCCTCCAATGTAGACGGACCGCTAAATCCGAACTACGCGTAACATACTAGAATAACTCAGGTACTCAAAGGGCTGCCACTCCGGCCTCACCCCGAGCTCCCAAATGGAGGAAACCATAGGATTTACGCCGTAGACCCGACGTCTACCGACTTCGTCCTATCGCTCTTACTCCGGGTCCAAACGATCATGCGTACAGTTCATAACTCGCTTTTCAAACATTTCGGGTTGGCCAAAAGACCGTTCGAGACATGTCATATGCGAGGTTGAAGGCCAAAGTTCGCCTTAGAAAACAAAAGGTTTTACATGTCTCTTTCGTAAACATTTCAAAGTCTATACGTAGTACTTTTCATATCAAATCATTTTCGATAAACCAAATGAACATAATAATCTTAAATATCTATTAAGTATATATATATAAACGGTGTGAAAACAAAACATAAACGTGGCTTATATCGAGAGAGGCTTATTATATATATACGTAATAATACTGGAAACAGAAACGGAAAGCCTCACCTGTGGCTATGCAAAAGATGAGCAAAAGAGCAAGAACGGGCGCTACTCCACGGGAGTATCGTCTGCAAAACCCAAGACACAACCAAATAAGACTAAGGACGACGCACGGCTTATACGAAAGTATTAGAACACATAGGAGCACGTTATACAATTAAATCAATCACTTAAGTTCAAATTCTCAAACGAAAATAGAGTAATTCATGCATTTAAAAATACAAATCAAGTCTAAATGCAACGAAACTTTACGGACATGCTTAAATTATCATAAAGGAGTATGCGTTCAAATTTCGAGAAAAATTGGACTTCACATGCAAAAGTTAGAAAATTTGACGAAAACTTAAAACGCACTATTCATATACCCGAACATGTCGTAAATTCATAAATCATGTAATTCCTATCTATTTCATATATATTGAATACACGAGCGAAGAAAGAATTCGGAAAAGATGAGCCGAAGCGGGACCCGTAGGCCAAATTCGCCCCTGACTTACAGAAGGTCAGGGGTTGTTCACCGGATCCACACGGCCTTGTGCACGGCCGTGTGCCGAGGCCGTGCACAATCAAGAAACGCGCACGGCCTCATGCACACGGCCTCAAGGCCGTGTGCACAACCCGTGTGCGATTCACCCACGCGCACGGCCTCATGCACACGGCCTCATGGCCGTGTGCACCGATTCGAGCAGAAACATTTTCGCAGAACCAAAACCTACGCGAATTCATATCAAAAATCAACATTTAATCACAAAATCATGCAAATCAAACCCTAATCCTCACATATAATCATCTACAACATATAATCTTCATATAGAAACGATAAACACGAAAATCCATCCACATTTTCTATCAAAATCATATAAAACCTAAATTATTCAACATTTATCAAAACTAAGAAATACGAAGCATACGAGACATAAAACGAAAGAATCGTGAAAGGCTTACTTGTAGATGAGATCGCGAGGAGTTCGTAGACGTAAACGGCTCAAAAATCCGTCGGGAAACGGAGTCGGGACGATCGTTGGAATCTCTTTCTTCTTCCTTATCTTTTTCTTCTCTTTTCTTTTCTTTCTCTTTTGCTGTAGTGTTCGAACGAGAGTGAGGTGAGAGAGAGAGAAATGAGACTTAGTCAATCTTGACTAGGGTTTAAAGTCGAAGGGGCATAGTCGTAATTTTGCAAAATAAGTTCGAAAACTCACGTCGTCCAAATAACATAATTACAGTCAAAATTCATATTATTAAACGCACATTGACAATTTGTCATTTAAATACAGAAATTCATTCATATACGAAATAATTCTAAAATTACATAATAAATATTAAATAAAATAATAAATTACGCAAATATTCGATTCGGACGTACCATATAATAATTTGGATTTTCGGGGCGTTACAATCACCCCTCCTTATGAGAATCTGGCCCCCAGATTCTACTCGTCCGACTGAAATAATTCCGGATGAAACTTGCGCATCTTGTCCTCGGTTTCCCATGTAGCTTCTTCGGTTGTCTGATTTCTCCAAAGGACTTTGACAAGAGAAATCTCTCGGTTGCGCAGAGCTTGAGTCTTCTTATCCAATATTTTCACCGGCTTCGAAACAAAGGTCAAATCCGGCTCTAGTTCAATTTCCTCAACAGGAAGGATCTCGGACTCATTCGGGAAGTACTTTCGGAGTTGGGAAACATGAAAAACGTTGTGAATCCCTGTCAGACTCGGCGGCAAGTCTAACCTGTACGCTGCGTTCCCAATTCTTTCCAGAATCTCATAGGGGCCCAAAAATCTCGGGCTCAACTTTCCTCCTTTTCCAATTCGGGTGAAACCCTTTCGAGGAGAAGCTTTGAGGAATACTTTGTCACCAACCTCAAATTCCAACGGTCAGCGACGGGTGTCGGCATAGCTCTTCTGACGATCCTGAGCTGCTTTCATTCTCTGCCGAATAATCTGGATACGGTCGATGGCATTTTGGAGAAACTTTGAAGGAGTTCCTCGTTCCTTATCGTCTTTCGTCCAACGCCAATCTTCGAGATCCCAAAACAACGGGGATCTACACTTTCTACCATACAACGCTTCGTAAGGTGCCATTCCGATCGTAGACTGATGACTGTTGTTGTAAGCAAACTCGATCAGAGGCAACTGGTCGTGCCAATTGTTACAAAAATCTAGGGCACAAGCTCGAAGCATATCACAGAGATATCTGATCATCCTCTCTGATTGACCATCGGTTTGTGGATGTGCGGCTGTACTGAAAGTCAGCTTTGTTCCCATTCGTTCTTGAAGTTGCTGCCACAAACGGGAAGTAAATCGAGCATCTCTGTCAGATACGATCGTAGACGGAATTCCATGAAGCTTGACAATCTCTCGGTGATAAATCTCTGCCAACCTATCCACTTTGGTAGAAAATGAGCACTCTTGGATAGTCGGTCGATAATCACCCAAATGCTATCGTAGCCACCTCTAACTTTAGGCAAACCAGACACGAAGTCCATGGCAATACCCTCCCAATTCCATGTAGGAATCGGTAGTGGCTCAAGCAAACCTCCTGGTCTTTGATGTTCAACTTTAACCTGCTGACAAGTTGAGCATCTCTTGACGTAATCAGCTACGTCTCTCTTCATACCTCTCCACCAGAACAATTCTTTTAGATCCCGATACATCTTACTTCCTCCTGGATGAACTGTGTAAGGTGTGTTGTGAGCCTCATCGAGAATCTCTTTCCTCAGACTCTCCGGAACACAAACCCGGGACTTGTAGCGGAGAAGTCCTGTGTTGTCCACACCAAACTGAGTCTCAGAATCAGCTGCGATGTGAACTATCTGTCTCTGAGTCCACTCATCAGTAGCCTGAACATCTCGAATCTTTCGACCCAACTCTGACTGGATCGATATGCTGTGAACATGGGCCTGAGAACTGATGTGAACTCCCTCTAACTTAGCCTCTAGCTGGGCTATGCTTGCCTTCTGGCTTAGTGCATCGGCTACGACATTCGCCTTCCCGGGATGGTACTGAATCTTGCAATCGTAGTCCTCAAATAACTCCATCCAACGGCGCTGTCGTTTGTTCAATTCCTTCTGAGTAAACAAGTACTGAAGGCTCTTATGATCTGTGAAGATGTCGAACGTGATGCCGTAGAGGTAATGACGCCATTTCAATAATGCAAATACCACGGCGGCTAGCTCAAGGTTGTGAGTGGGATAGTTCTCTTCAGCTGGCTTTAGCTTCCTCGATGCATAGGCTATAACTTTCCCATTCTGCATTAACACACAACCTAACCCTTCGTGTGACGCATCTGCATATACGACAAATCCTTCAGAACCCTCTGGCAGGGTCAGTACTGGGGCTGTGGTCAATCTCTTCTTGAGCTCCTGAAAACTAGCTTCACATTTGGCTGACCACTCAAACTTAGCTTCCTTCTTTTTCAATGCTGTTAACGGGCCTGCAAGTTTAGAGAAATCCTTGACAAAACGTCTGTAGTATCCTGCTAAACCCAAGAAACTACGGATCTCTGTAGGAGTCTTAGGTCTCTCCCAATCCAGCACTGTCTCAATCTTCGAAGGATCTACCTCGATTCCCGTTCCGGATATGACATGACCTAGGAAGGTCACTCGGTCAATCCAGAATTCGCATTTGCTAAACTTAGCGAATAATTGGTGCTCTCTCAAAGCTTGGAGCACGATCCGGAGGTGTTCAGCGTGTTCTTCTTCGGACTTCGAGAACACTAAGATGTCGTCAATGAAAATAACGACAAACTTATCGAGGTACGGACGAAAAATTCTGTGCATCATGTCCATAAAAGCTGCTGGGGCATTCGAGAGTCCAAATGGCATGACCACAAACTCGAAATATCCGTATCGGGTGTTGAAAGCTGTCTTCAGGATATCCTCTGATCGGATACGGAGCTGGTAATATCCCTATCTGAGATCGAGCTTGGAATAAACCCTCGATCCTTGTAGCAAGTCGAACAATTCCTCGATATGCGGTAGAGGATACTTATTCTTCACTGTCATCCTGTTCAATTCTCGGTAATCGATACACATGCGAAGTGTACCGTCCTTCTTTACGAACAAGATTGGAGCACCCCAAGGCGAGGCACTTGGTCGGATATATCCAATAGAAAGAAGTTCGTCGAGTTGGTTCTTCAATTCTTTCAACTCGGTAGGAGCCATTCGGTACGACGACTTCGAATAAGACTCGGCTCCCGGAACTAGATCAATCACGAACTCTATATCCCGATCCGGTGGCAAGAATTCCAAATTCTCGGGAAACACGTCGACGAATTCATTGACCACGGGCGTTTCTTCGATCTTCGTCTGGTCTTTCGGGCGGTTGAGAATGTATGCTATAAAGCATGTCGCTTCTTCTTTTTAAACGAGCTTCTTGGCTTCCATCATTGAGATATACGGACCTTCTCCTGATCGGAAACCCTTAACCTCATTAGAACCCAGAATAACCTTCTTCTCGAAACAATCAACCTTCGCCCGATGCTCGTACAACCAATCCATTCCGAGAATAACCCCATATTTCTTCATTGGCAATTCAATCAAATCAGCCAGATATTCGATACCCTCGATGATAACCGGACAACGCTTAAGTGCTCGGTTCGCAACAACCTTCGAACCCAACGGCGAACCAACCAATAACACATAATCAAGTAAGGAAACAGGTGCATGCACAGACAAGGAAACAGCAGGCGCAATAAATGAGTGTGAAGCACCCGAGTCGTATAATGCATGTATGGGGATGCCATTTATATATATAGTACCTTCCACCACGTCAGTCGGATCTGCAACAGCATCCTCTGCATCGCCTTCCAAGGCATAAATACGAGCATATGCCTGAGGCTGAGCGGCTCCCTGTTGTACCGGTCTCCTGTTCGGGCATTCACCTATCCGATGATCGGCGCTACCACAACCGTAGCAAAGACCGTTCTTCCTCCAACACTTGGCCTCTAAATGTGGGCCCTGACAAAATCCACATACTGGCCGTGGAAATCCCTGAGATCGAGAAGGAGCAAGCTGAACAACTGTCTTGAACGGCTTCTTCCCAGAAGAGGACCCAGAGGGAACAAATGGCCTCTTCGAACCAGACGGGAAACTCTTAGCGGCTGCAGGGGCAGGTGCAGAAGTCGGTCTCATCTGTCGGAGATCGGACTCTATAGAAAGGGCCGTCTCGACTGCCTCGGTGTAGTACTGGAGTCTGTTCCCGAGCATATGCATACGAATCTCATTCGACAATCCCTCAATGAACTGTCGAGTCTTCCTCTGTTCGTCGTCAACCATATACGAGCAGTGAATGATAAGCCTGGAGAAATGAGCCTCGTACTGGTCAACGGTAGAAGTACCCTGCTTGAGAGCCAGGAACTCTCGCTCACGTCGTTGTCGGACCACCAACGGAATATACTTGGCCCGAAACTCAACCAAGAACTGATCCCAAGTCGGGACCACATGCTCACGCTGCCATCTCTGTTCGATACGGGCCCACCAATCCTGAGCAGCTCCTATCATCTGATACACTGCTAACTCGACCCTCTTAGGGTCCGGACACTCCATTACTCGGAATCTCTTTTCCATCGCCGATATCCAAGCCTCGGCGATAACATCATCAGGTGAACCCTCGAACTGCGGAGGGTTGAGCTTAAGAAACCTTCCCATATCATTCTCGGGGGCAGGTGGTGGCGTAGCTCGGTTGGTATGAACCATAAACTGCCCTAAGGCTTCCATGAATTGTGCTGGTGTCGGAACACCTGGAGGCGGACCTGGCGGCTCACGACGAGGAGGCATTCTGCAAATTCAATACCAAACATGCATGATGATAAGTGATTATGAAAAGCCGTAACACGTAGAGAAGTTAAATTCACATAATCACGTTGTCACAATCACATAATCCTAAGCCGTACGACCTAAACAGACACGACAAAACGCGACGCTTCAGAGCCTAGGCCATTGGACCAAAGGGCTCTGATACCAACTGTAGCGGGCGCCCCAAACGGGTAACGCACGCCCCGCACCGAGTCCCGACCCGGAACCGAAATGGGATCCGACCCGAACCGAAACCCGGCGAACGGCAAGCATTTACTCAATAACTAGGCGGGGATTTCAAAACAACGAAAGGACAGAAGTGCGGAAGCGAAATAAACGAAACATAATTAATTACACAAGTATTAAAGCCCACCAAGGCTAACGAAATTCCATAATTAAATAACAAACGGGTTCGATACAATATCCCGATAATTATATAATAACGGGTTTAATATTTATACATAATCCCGAATACAAACTACTTAAATCCTAATATCGTAAAACATAAAAATAAAATCCATACGGGAAAGAGTTATACATGAGCAAAAATAATGCAACTCTAAGACGCGACGACGACGACGCAGATCCCGCCTAGTATCCTGAAACCAGTACAGGGGTAAAACAGAGGGGGTTAGTCAAACGACTAAGTGAGGAGGGAATAATAATGTATATACTAAATCGGAAATAAATCACCATTTTTAAACTTAAAAGAAATCAACATAAAAGAAGGGTTTTCGTAATCGGGTGGTGATTTAACATAAAACATAACATATCATATGACTCGGCGAGTCGAGCCCTTAACTCCAATATCCAAACATAAAAACCGGAAACCACCCTTATTCCTCCAATGTAGACGGACCGCTAAATCCGAACTACGCGTAACATACTAGAATAACTCAGGTACTCAAAGGGCTGCCACTCCGGCCTCACCCCGAGCTCCCAAATGGAGGAAACCATAGGATTTACGCCGTAGACCCGACGTCTACCGACTTCGTCCTATCGCTCTTACTCCGGGCCCAAACGATCATGCGTACAGTTCATAACTCGCTTTTCAAACATTTCGGGTTGGCCAAAAGACCGTTCGAGACATGTCATATGCGAGGCCGAAGGCCAAAGTTCGCCTTAGAAAACAAAAGGTTTTACATGTCTCTTTCGTAAACATTTCAAAGTCTATACGTAGTACTTTTCATATCAAATCATTTTCGATAAACCAAATGAACATAATAATCTTAAATATCTATTAAGTATATATATAAACGGTGTGAAAACAAAACATAAGCGTGGCTTATATCGGGAGAGGCTTATTTATATATATACGTAATAATACTGGAAACAGAAACGGAAAGCCTCACCTGTGGCTATGCAAAAGATGAGCAAAAGAGCAAGAACGGACGCTACTCCACGGGAGTATCGTCTGCAAAACCCAAGACACAACCAAATAAGACTAAGGATGACGCACGGCTTATACGAAAGTATTAGAACACATAGGAGCACGTTATACAATTAAATCAATCACTTAAGTTCAAATTCTCAAACGAAAATAGAGTAATTCATGCATTTAAAAATACAAATCAAGTCCAAATGCAACAAAATTTTACGGACATGCTTAAATTATCATAAAGGTGTATGCGTTCGAATTTCGGGAAAAATCGGACTTCACATGCAAAAGTTAGAAAATTTGACGAAAACTTAAAACGCATTATTCATATACCCGAACATGTCGTAAATTCATAAATCATGTAATTCCTATCTATTTCATATATATCGAATACACGAGCGAAGATAGAATTCGGAAAAGACGAGCCGAAGCGGGACCCGTAGGCCAAATTCGCCCCTGACTTACAGAAGGTCAGGGGCTGTTCACCGGATCCACACGGCCTTGTGCACGGCCGTGTGCCGAGGCCGTGCACAATCAAGAAACGCGCACGGCCTCATGCACACGGCCCAAAACCCGTGTGCGATTCACCCACGCGCATGGCCTCATGCACACGGCCTCAAGGCCGTGTGCACGAGGCCGTGTGCACCGATTCGAGTAGAAACATTTTCGCAGAACCAAAACCTACGCGAATTCATATGAAAAATCAACATTTAATCACAAAATCATGCAAATCAAACCCTAATCCTCACATATAATCATCTACAACATATAATCTTCATATAGAAACGATAAACACGAAAATCCATCCACATTTTCTATCAAAATCATATAAAACCTAAATTATTCAACATTTATCAAAAATAAGAAATACGAAGCATACGAGACATAAAATGAAAGAATCGTGAAAGGCTTACTCGTAGATGAGTTCGTAGACGTAAACGGCTCGAAAATCCGTCGGGAAACAGAGTCGGGACGATCGTTGGAATCTCTTTCTTCTTCCTTCTCTTTTTCTTCTCTTTTCTTTTCTTTCTCTTTTGCTGTAGTGTTCGAACGAGAGTGAGGTGAGAGAGAGAGAAATGAGACTTAGTCAATCTTGACTAGGGTTTAAAGTCGAAGGGGCATAGTCGTAATTTTGCAAAATAAGTTCGAAAACTCACATCGTCCAAATAACATGTAATTATAGTCAAAATTCATATTATTAAACGCACATTGACAATTTGTAATTTAAATACAGAAATTCATTCATATACGAAATAATTCTAAAATTACATAATAAATATTAAATAAAATAATAAATTGCGCAAATATTCGATTCGGACGTACCATATAATAATTCGGCCAAGTCAGGTCGCAGGACCACCGCCAAAAGCTTCCCCTCGTCAAGAGCTTCCATTTCCGACCAAGCCCATGCCGTGTCGTCGCCGGAAACGTCACCGACGAGAAGCCCCAAGCCTTGCCACCTTCGCGCCACCATTGAGTTCGTCTCGTCGAGACGGTCGATTCGGTATATCATACGCGCGATTCCGAGAAGAAATGAGAAATATCACATTTTGGGGAAAGAGGGAGCTCGCGGCTCCTGTACGCGCGAGGTGTTCTTCATTTTTCATTTTGGCCCCAAATCTTTCAATAATTGCATAATATACCCTATCCTCGAAAAACGTGCAAAATGTGTAAAGTGTCGGAATTAGGCGTACTTAGTGTCAAAATGACCGAAATTAAATGCTTAACAAAGTTTGAGGTTCGTTTTATTAAAATTCATGAGTTTACGAAAAGTCAATTCCGAGTTGGGCTAAAGTGTAAATAATTTTGGGCCAAAATGCAATTTTATTTAAAATATGATTTAATGAATAATATTTAGAACCTCGATAAAATATGCATTATTAAAACATTGAACCCCAGTCCAATGTACACCGTTAAATTACTAAATTCGATTAAACGAGCTAAAAATATAAATTTACCGAATTAACCCTAGTTAGTGGCAAAACGATGCAAATTAAATTCTAATTAATGCCTTGGGTTTTAAATACCAAATCGAGGATTTATAAAAATATTTAAATACAAGGGTTGGAAAACGTGCAATTATGAAAGACGTCGGGACCGTAAACGGTCCGAATTCCGTTAAATGCGCTAATCTTGAACTTGGAGATTGCGGGTCGTTACACATCAATTCTCAACTAAAATCCATGCCGTACAGTTCAGGGTTCCCCAAAGTCGGGGATATGGGTTAGTTTGCTCACCGATAATGATGCTAACAATATGATGGAATTGTTTAGGCTTCTGGAGATGTATATTATTGACATGAGGTTAATACTGATTACTGATTAGCTCTAGTTCTGGAGGAATTTGAATACAATTTTGTGTAATTAAGTCTTTGTTTTCGCAGAATAATAATTACTCGTTGTATTAATATTTTTCGAATGTATTTTCCAACAATTTGTTTGTGGAACCTTATATTCGTTTTGCTGTTTTAACTTCAAGTGTTGTGGTATTGGTTAACGTTTTATCTACATAATATTTTGTTTCTAATATGCGTATCTAACAAAGGGATCTGTGTAATTTTGAGACAAGATGATGCCATTGAGGGTAATCTGGCCTGTTGATGATACGAATTTTGTGGCACTCATATTTAATGTTGTCTAACAATACTGAAGAATGAGTATCTAACAAAGAAATCTGCGTAATTTCAGACTAGAAGATGCCCTTGAAGGGTAAAAATGGCCTGTTTATGATAGGATTTTGTGGCACTGATATTGTAAGTTTGTCTAACAATACTAACGAATGTGTATCTAACAAAGGGATCTGCGTAATATTGAGATGAGATGATGCCATGGAAGGGAATTTGGCCTGTTGATGATACGATTTTGTGGCACTGATATTGTATGTTGTCTAACAATACTGAATAGTGCGTATCTAACAAAGAAATCTGCGTAATTTCAGACGAGAAGATGCCCTTGAATGGTAAAAATGGCCTGTTTATGATACGATTTTGTGGCACTGATATTGTAAGTTGTGGTAGTGATGCGCATAACCTTTTATGACCGTTGGGATTGAACCGTAACCATTACATAGAAACGGTTCATGACCCCTAATAACCGTCTATAACTACCTGTTTAATATTACTAATGCAATTCACCCCATTATTCTACCATACTTATCATCCTAATTAGGGGTGGGCGTCAGGTCGGGTACCCAAAAATTTCGGGTAGTATTTTTGCTACCCGAACTCGACCCGATAAAATTTTGGGTAGAGATTTCGGGTACCCGATATTTTTGGGTAGGGTTTTGGGTACCCGATAAGATTAGAAGATTCTATTTTTGTGTGTGAATCCATTCCAATCTCTGCATATAACCAACTCAGTTATGGTGGGTTGTATTCCAATTTACACCATTTTTCAAAGCCTGTATATTTCTCTCTTCTCTAATAACTGATAAGCAACAACCAAAAACTAGAAAAGAAAATCAAATTTCTTCACTAAATAAAATACCAACAATGCAATAACATTCAGATTTCAAACATCAGAGAGAGAGAGAGATCAGGAAACAATGGTCGACATCTTCAAAATCTCCGACCACGACCACCACCTCCGGCCAAAATCTGTCATAGCCATCCATCACATCCTTACAGATCTAGACGAACTGAGACTCACACAGTAACTCTGCTTCAGTCTTTCCTCCTGAGCCCTCTATGTCATTACGCAAAGTAGACGAGAAATTTGGGATAATTGGGAAAACCTAAGTTTTTCGTAAATGTAAAGCTAAGTTTTCTATATAATATATATATATATATATATATATATATATATATATATATAATTTTTAAAAAATTTTGGGTCGGGTTTTCGGGTCCCCGATCGGGTAGAGTTTTCCCACCCGATAATCGACCTAAAATTATTGGCAGATATCGGGTACCCGACCCAAAACCCAAAATGACATAAAAAATCAACCCGATCGGGTCGGGCAAAAAACCCAAAACCCGACCCGAGATGCCCAACCCTAATCATAATCACGCCCTTTTCTATTGCATATCTAATCAGTTTAGTTTTTTTTTGCTTCAAATTACTTCGTCACCAATGGCATCACAGGTACGTTACGAGGCGGCAGTGAACGCGGCAATTCCAGACATTGTTGGGGACATTGAATGTCTTCTCATAAGGACTCTGAAAAACTTGGGAAGAAGAAACCGTATCCATCTCCAAACCGAGTACTAGACTGTCATAGGAGAGTTGAGAAGACAGATGAACAACAGGATGAGGAAGGAGTATTCTACAAACGAGATTGTTTGGAATGTTATGCAGGTGAGGGCAAAGTTTGCTGCTTTCAGGCGGTTCATTGCCAAGGATGGCATTGCCTATATGGAAGACAACAACGAGGTTGCTGCTGGCCAACAATATTAGGATCAGATCCCTTACCGCCAGGTAAATTACAAATACTACCCTCTTGAAATTTTTTATTACTATGATCGTATATATATATATATATATATTTTTTAAACCATGGTCTCATATAAAGCAGGGATTTGTTCAAGAGCCGACTGAGTGGAGAAACTTCCGTATCTACGGGTGTGAGTACTACGAACTGACTGAAGTTCATCTTCATCTGCGCCAAGGCAGCACTGCTTCATGATGAGCCGTCTACTGTTGGGTGGCAATAAATTCTTGAAAGGCCAGGTGATGGGGGGGTGCTGAGGACATAGAGCAGATGCAGGATGCAGACTCAGACCAGGATAGCAACTACGAACGGTTCACGGACCTGGATTCCAATTAGAGTCTGCAAGTACTCTGTTATAGTTGAAATTTAACTTATTTTAATTTCTGTTTTGGACAAGTACTGTAGCGCCCCTTTCCTTGGACGGAGAAAGGACACCACATCCGCACCGAGACGAACTCCCAAACGTGGTAGATGTACCCCATTTAAAAATTTATCCCGGCGAACGGCAAGCACTCAATCTATACCCGCAACAACGTACCTAGTCCAACAACAAAACCAACAGAGATAACAGAGTGCGGAAGCTATAAATTATATATATCCATTAAACATGCAAAGCCACACGGGGCAACAATTATCATAAATTCATATTCCAACAATTACATAATTAACATGGTCAATGCTCAACGAATATCCATCACATCATCGAATATAAATCACCATTAATATATCCACTTCTACTGACAAAACAATTTAATAATAAAAGACAGACTGTTGTTGCACACTACTGACAATTACCAAACGACATGAACATCAAGACCTACGACCCGCTGTTGCCAACCGACATGAGAGGTGACAACGCCACCTGTCAACCTGAAGTAAGAATCAAAATAGTGAGGGTGAGTATAAAAGATACTCAGTGAGGGTAAAGAGGGAACAAGTACGAGTCACGTTTCCGGGTTTGGATTATATATATATAAGAAATTACATTTGCATAATGAAGAAAATTCGGATCGTGCTTCGACTTGCATACACAACAATAATAAGCAGTAATAATAAAGCATTAATGGAAGCAAGTAATATCCCAACGAGAATGGACCTGTTCCTCCTTATAACCCGCTCAAGTTCAGTAAACTCCATCACCGGTGTCCGACCCCAAAGGTGCTACCCCGGGCGACTGTTGAATTTTAGGAAAACGTGCAACGAATGCAACACCCACCATCACTCCCAACCGTGGCTATCAACTCCTGACGGGCCACGATTGACGCTTAGTTTTGGGAAAAGCACCTCGGATTACATCCTGGACGCTCGTCCCCAGATGCAACCTCCGGAGACCATCCCGGGCCCATTTTAAATAACAATACATTATCTTTGCTCGTGTTCGAAGAACATTATAAGTTAAGGCCAAAAGGGCATTTAGGCAAGTGTATATGACGACAAAGGGGGTTAATCCTAAGTCAAACCGTCACGAAAAAGGAAAGAGTTTTCTTGCCATTTGAAAACAAAATGATTTAGAGATACCTATAGATACAAGTTAATATATAAACATTTGTTATAAAATATAAATTAAATATCTAATAGATATACGAGAAAGGAAATCAAAGCAAGATGAGCACATAAGGGTAGTTCGCAATAATTTAAAAGAAATTCTTACTCCGTTTGAAAGCATTTTAAAACCCTCACCTGGAAGCACGAAAACGACAAGACAACCCAAGCTATGCCTTGAAAAGATGGTCTGAAACTAAAAGACGACAAGAACCAAATAAGACAAGACACGACAACGACTCATGAAGACTACAACCCATGAATAACCAACAAACGTCATGTAGCAATTAAATTTACAATTAAAATGCAATTAAATCAATTAAAAGGAAATATGAAATTAACAATGCTAAACATGCTCAATTGAAATTCTAATTGCGCATTCATGCTTATAATATTATAAAGAAGCACTCATGCGATTTTCGGATTTTTCGGACGACATTCAAAAATTGGGAAAAAAGCCCTAAACGAAAAAGGCTAGATTCAAGGTCCGAACGAGGTCGGAATTTTGAAAACTTTACAAAATATTCATCCTTGAATCATATGGAAGCTATAGGTGAAAATGGCTCGATTTTAGGGGGTCGTATGCAAAAAGTCAACTTTTATTTTTGGCTAATTGACCCCATTACTGTGAGCAACTAAGGAAAAAGGCTGAAAATTTGGTTAAGGCATTCGCACGGCCTAACACACGGCCCTGTGCACGGTCTTGAGCATGCACTCAAGACCGTGCAAGCTGAAACAAGCGCACACGGGCTTGCGCACCGGCGTGCGCAGGCCGGTGCATGATAAAAGTGTTGTGCACGGTCTGGCGCACGGTCTTGCCAAGACCGTGCGTTGGACCGTGTGGTTCCAACTAACAGGTGCAGAAACGCGATTTCAAGGTTTCTCACGAGGGTTTCGTCCTAAAATCAACTAGGGTGGATTCTATAGCTAAAATCAACATATAAAATTCACACTCATGCATTGTATACATTAATAGCTACCATTTGATCCGAACTACACTAAAAATGGTAAACTCTAACCTACAAACCCATCAAATTATCAATTATTCACTTCAATATATAAACTAGAAAATAGGAGGATTTAATGGGTGAATTGAAATGGAGAAAGAAGATTACCGGTAGAGAATTGAATGAGGATCGTATATTTTGGTCTTGGAATTTCGATTGATCGAATGACGGATTCGGAACGGAATTTATCTTTCTCTCCTTCTTCTTCTCCCTTTCTCCTTCTCTTCTCTCCTTCTCTCTCTCTCTCGATTTTTGGTGTGCTCAAGAGTGTGCAAGATAGTGCGCACAAGAGGGTGCAAGTGTGTTCAAGATAGTGTGGGTGTGTTCAAGATGGTGCAAAGGTGTTTCAAGGGGGTGTGGGTTCGTTTAGAGATTAGATTAAATTTTGAGGGGTGGAGAATGTAATTATAAATGGTTGAGGATAGGGAATTAAGTTAAATAACTTAAAATTAGCTAACGAAGCTAATCTTTTCATACAAAATTCAACGAAATGTCGAATAATTATTCCGAGAATATATTCTGGAAATTTTGGGTCGTTACAATACTTCCCCCTTCAAAAGAATCTGTCCTCAGATTCTCCTCCGAACCTCGGGGTTGATTATGGGAGTATATTACGGCATTTAAAAGTTATTCAAACAGAAATCGCGCAATTAATACACAGGCAATTAATTAAAATGAACAATTAACAGTTAAATTCAATTAAGCATTTAAAGCATAGTCCATACATAATAGTTCAAATAAAAATTAAATTACAATTAAAACGAAAATGACGAGAAATAGAGGAAAGTGATGCCGACTAAGAATCGGATGCTCCAGAACTAGGCGGCATGCCAAGACGGCTCAGATAGCTAGCGAGCTTCTCGGTGATGGATCTATCGAGGTCGGAAATCTGCTCCCGGAGTTCAGTGTGGTTGCGTTGGGCCTCGAGTCTGATCTCCCGTAGGTCGGCCGACTGTTGGTTCAGTCACTCAGTAGTCTGCTCCACGAAGCTTGTGAAGCGGTTTCCCCAAACCGTCCACCTATCGGTCTCCGACTCAGATTGTTGGTACTGAGTCCACTACTCCTCACTTAGCCTATCCCATTGTGAGGATCCAGCCTGGTGCTGAGTCGGGTAGTCGTCGAAACTCAGCTAGAAGTGAGCCTCTTCGGTGCTAGGAGGGTCAGGTACGTACGGGACTTGTTGAGGATCGAACCCTCCTGCTTCGTATAGTTGTTCTAGCATTTGCTCCTCAATTTCTTGTCGATCCCTTTCAGGTTGACCTCCTGCTCGGATGTCCTCTTTGACATCGTCGTCACTCTCAGCGGCGGCTTCCTCTGCCGTCATCGGTACATATCTACCGTGTCGCCCTCTAACTTTCCTGCAAAGTTTCATCTGGGCGAATTGCTTGTAAGAAATTGTCGAATCATCTGCTCCTGCCGGGGCCATTCGATCCATGCCGGTCACGCCGGCACACTCGAGGATCGCGGTGATGTAGGACCCAATTCTGATTTCTCCCTTTGGCCGGGTGCCTACATACTCCACATATCGAAGGAAGAACATGATGCCATTGACTGTTTGCCTTCGGACCGCGCAATCCAAGACATAAAGTTCCTCAATGTTGATCGAACCGTAGCTATCTCCTCTAGCAAAGACGGTACATGAGAGGAATCGATGAAAAGTCCTCAAGGCGGAATCACGGAGGTCGGTTGCCTTAGATTTTCCTTGTTGGATGGGTCTCCTAGAAGTGGAGACATTTCTCCATGTCTCGGCCTCGGACCAACCTACTTCTTGGCTTATCATTCCCCGAATGGGTAGCCCAAAACGTATCGTTAATTGTCGGAGAGTGAGCTCATAATCTTCGTTGAAAGCTCGGAACTCTATCTTAAAAGGTAGCTCGGCGTCGTCTTCGTGGGGAATTATTTGAAGCGTTGCAATGAATTCGTATACAAGTCGGGGGTACGAATTCTTTCTCATATCCAAGAACGTGGTCCACCCCACGTCTTCAATGTACCGAGCGATACCGTCGCCAAGTCCCAAATTCCCCAATGCTTCTATATCGAGGAACTTGGTAGAGAAAACGGGGCGTTTCTGCATCCGTCTAAATATCTTGACTTGGAAGGGATTTGAAATATCCACATTAAATGGAAGTGGGGATGGAGGGTCATCTCGCCTCCTCCTTCGTCGAGAACCTTCGGCGACCATGTAAGACGGTTGTTTGAGGATTGTTGGGTTGAATTTGGTGAAATTCCTCACTCGGGAATTTTGTCGAACACTTGGCGGGCGAGTATTTTGGGCGGCAATTTGTGTATGATCGGCTCGGCGGATCGTCCCCAAAAACCAACTAATGAAAGAGTGCAATGCCGACTACGTACCTTCCAAAAATTATGAAGATCCACCGGACGGATTGAAAGTTATAGGCTTGCAAAGTGGGGAGGATGAATTTGGGGGAAAAATTGGGGTATTTGGAGTTGCTGGAACGAGAGAGAAAAAAGGGAAAAAGTTTCTGTTGCTGCTGTTCGCGAAAGAGAGGTTTAAATGGGCGAAGGGGTACACACGGGCTGACGCACGGGCGTGCGCTGGCCCGTGTGGAGCGGTTCGGCCGGTTCAGCAGTTTAACGCTGAACTGGTCTGCATGGTCTTGAGCTAGGCCGCACGGTCTTGATCAAGACCGTGCGTTGGGGCGTGCTAGCACCCCTGAGATGAATTAAAACGCGCGAAAATTACTAAAACACCCCGGATTAAATCCGGAGTTCAACCAAACAATAATTACATAATATCGCGCACTTAATAAATTGAAAGACGAGAAATTATGAATGTTATGAATATGCACGGTACCTTTATTCCAAGAGACGAAGTCCGGTCTAGCCAAATTTTTTTTTTTTTTTTTTTTCATCCTTTGATCCCCCGATCTCGGTAGTTCCTCGACTCCTTCAATTACCCTTTTTCTTGTTGGGGCATTGGTCGACGAGGTGATTGGCGGCACCACAAATGAGGCACAGCCCAAGTCTCTTCCTACACCTCTAGGCGACGTGGTTCGGCTTCTGGCAATGAGTGCAGAGGATGATACTCCTGCTGGATCCGCTAGTCGTGGTTCCTTCATTGAGAGAAGTCGTACGGATGACCACTGGAGTTACAGATTCATGTGGCCGGTTCTCTGAGGTAATCAATCGAGCATCTCTAGCTCTCATTTCAAATTCTGCTTCGGCTCGCAAAGCTCGGCCGACAGCCTCAGCATAAGAACAGCGGTCGAGTCCTATGAGCACTTGGCGGATCTCGTGCCTCAACCCGCATATAAATCTTGCGGCTCTGTACCTTTGGTCTGGCTCCCGGTTAGGAGAGTAGTTAGTCATGTAGGCAAATCTGGCCTCGTATTCTGTCACGCTCTCTCCTCCCTGAGCTATTTCTATCTCTCTCGTCGGATACGGGTACGATGATCCTGGCGTAGTCTATAGTGGGGGTAGTGATGGATCTGATCGAGCCTTCTTGCGCGGCATACCTGCGTTCACAACTATTTGGCAAAATAGGTGCATGTCTTGTGAGAAATGATGCCAATAATTTGTAAACACATAAAGCATGCTCAACACCCAATGAAAATCCTATCGACACACACTACGACAGACCAAACCAAGTAAAACACACAAAGAGTTCCACAATCGACTCGCGTTGCATCTTCCTTAGTACAAAAATTCATAAAAGATTGCCAGTCGGTTAATTAAGCCAACCGTAATCGTCTACAATTTTAAGCACCAAGATAAGACGAACACTCGTCAAAACACGAACTCAACACAAACTGACACAATTCAAAAGACACAAAAGACAAGACATATGAGATACTAGAGCTTTCAGTTCCTTTTCGAGAACCCAGGCTCTGATACCACTGACTGTAGCGCCCCTTTCCTTGGACGGAGAAAGGACACCACATCCGCACCGAGACGAACTCCCAAACGTGGTAGATGTACCCCATTTAAAAATTCATCCTGGCGAACGGCAAGCACTCAATCTATACTGACAACAACGTACCTAGTCCAACAACAAAACCAACAGAGATAACAGAGTGCGGAAGCTATAAATTATATATATCCATTAAACATGCAAAGCCACACGGGGCAACAATTATCATAAATTCATATTCCAACAATTACATAATTAACGTGGTCAATGCTCAACGAATATCCATCACATCATCGAATATAAATCACCATTAATATATCCATTTCTACTGACAAAACAATTTAATAATAAAAGATAGACTGTTGTTGGACACTACTGACAATTACCAAACGACACGAACATCAAGACCTACGACCCGCTGTTGCCAACCGACATGAGAGGTGACAACGCCACCTGTCAACCTGAAGTAAGGATCAAAATAGTGGGGGTGAGTATAAAAGATACTCAGTGAGGGTAAAGAGGGAACAAGTACGAGCCACGTTTCCGGGTTTGTATTATATATATATAAGAAATTACATTTGCATAATGAAGAAAATCCGGATCGTGCTTCAACTTGCATACACAACAATAATAAGCAGTAATAATAAAGTATTAATGGAAGCAAGTAATATCCCAGCGAGAATGGGCCTGTTCCTCCTTATAACCCCCTCAAGTTCAGTAAACTCCATCACCGGTGTCAGACCCCAAAGGTGCTACCCCGGGAGACTGTTGAATTTTAGGAAAACGTGCAACGAATGCAACGCCCACCATCACTCCCAACCGTGGCTATCAACTCCTGACGGGCTACGATTGACGCTTAGTTTTGGGAAAAGCACCTCGGATTACATCTTGGACGCTCGTCCCCAGATGCAACCACCGGATACCATCCCGGGCCCAATTTAAACAACAATACATTATCTTTGCTCGCGTTCGAAGAACATTATAAGTTAAGGCCAAAAGGGCATTTAGGCAAGTGTATATGACGACAAAGGGGGTTAATCCTAAGTCAAACCGTCACGAAAAAGGAAAGAGTTTTCTTGCCCTTTGAAAACAAAATGATTTAGAGATACCTATAGATACAAGTTAATATCAAAACATTTGTTATAAAATATAAATTAATTATCTAATAGATATACGAGAAAGGAAATCAAAGCAAGATGAGCACATAAGCGTAGTTCGCAATAATTTAAAAGAAATTCTTACTCCGTTTGAAAGCATTTTAAAACCCTCACCTGGAAGCACGAAAAGGACAAGACAACCCAAGCTATGCCTTAAAAAGATGGCCTGAAACTAAAAGATGACAAGAACCAAATAAGACAAGACACGACAACGACTCACGAAGACTACAACCCATGAATAACCAACAAACGTCATGTAGCAATTAAATTTACAATTAAAATGCAATTAAATCAATTAAAAGGAAATATGAAATTAACAATGCTAAACATGCTCAATTGAAATTCTAATTGCGCATTCATGCTGATAATATTATAAAGAAGCACTCATGCAATTTTCGAATTTTTCGGACGACATTCAAAAATTGGGGAAAAAGCCCTAAACGAAAAAGGCTCGATTCAAGGTCCAAACGAGGTCAAAAATTTGAAAAATTTACAAAATATTCATCCTTGACTCATATGGAAGCTATAGGTGAAAATGGCTCGATTTTAGGGGGTCGTATGCAAAAAGTCAACTTTTATTTTTGGCCAATTGACGCCATTACCGTGAGCAACTAAGGAAAAAGGCTGAAAATTTGGTTAAGGCATTCGCACGGCCTAACGCACGGCCCTGTGCACGGTCTTGAGCACGCACTCAAGACCGTGCAAGCTGAAACAAGCGCGCACGGGCTTGCGCACCGTCGTACGCAGGCCGGTGTATGATAAAAGTGTTGTGCACGGTCTTGCCAAGACCGTGCGTTGGACCGTGTGGTTCCAACTAACAGGTGCAGAAACGCAATTTCAAGGTTTCTCACGAGGGTTTCGTCCTAAAATCAACTAGGGTGGATTCTATAGCTAAAATCAACATATAAAATTCACACTCATGCATTGTATACATTAATAGCTACCATTTGATCCGAACTACACTAAAAATGGTAAACTCTAACCTACAAACTCATCAAATTATCAATTATTCACTTCAATATAAAAACTAGAAAATAAGAGGATTTAATGGGTGAATCGAAATGGAGAAAGAAGATTACCGGTAGAGAATTGAATGAGGATCGTATATTTGGTCTCGGAATTTCGATTGATCGAACGACGGATTCGGAACGGAATTTCTCTTTCTCTCCTTCTTCTTCTCCCTTTCTCCTTCTCTTCTCTCCTTCTCTCTCTCTCTCGATTTTTGGTGTGCTCAATAGTGTGCAAGAGAGTGTGCACAAGAGGGTGTAAGTGTGTTCAAGATAGTGTGGGTGTGTTCAAGATGGTGCAAAGGTGTTTCAAGGGGGTGTGGGTTCGTTTAGAGATTAGATTAAATTTCGAGGGGTGGAAAATGTAATTATAAATGGTTGAGGATAGGGAATTAAGTTAAATAACTTAAAATTAGCTAAGGAAGCTAATCTTTTCATACAAAATTCAACGAAATGTCGAATAATTATTTCGAGAATATATTCTGGAAATTTTGGGCCATTACAAGTACAATTGGTTAATCTTTTTATTTGTATTTGAACCTACTGTTGAATGGATTTTAAAAATTGTAGTTAAATAGTACGATATGTGAACCTAATTATGAAGTCTCCGTAACTATACAGATGGTAAAATTGGTCTGTTTGTGATACCAATTTGTGTCACTGATGTTGTAAGTTGTCTCAAAATACTAATGAATGTGTATCTAACAAATGGATGATGCAATTAAAAAGTAAAACTTGCCTATTTATGGTACCAATTTGTGGGACTAATACTGTAAATTGTCTAACAATACTATCAAATGCGTATCTAACTAATGGATTTGCGTAATTTTGTGATAGGATATTGTGGCACTGATATTGTAAGTTATCTAACAATACTTACTATTGCGTATCTAACAAAGGAATCTGCGTAATGTTGAGACAAGATGATGCACTTGAATGGCTTGTTCGTGATGCGATTTTGTGTCACTGATATTGCAAGTTATCTAACAATACTTAAAGAATGCGTATCTAACAAAGGGACCTGCGTAATTTTGGGACGAGATGATGCACTTGAATGGCCTGTTCGTGATAGGATTTTGTGGCAGACAATTTGTGGCACTAATATATTAAGTTGCCTAAATTTACACATACTTGTTATTCAGATCTACATTATAGATTTCAGTTCGACACTTTCAAAATTTTAATTTTTAAACAATACAAGACGAATACGCTATTTAGAAATTAGCTCTTCATTATAAGTTCTAGTTCGACAATTTTATACACCAGTACAACATACTAGTTCTCACTAACAAGGCTTCCTCTAATCTTGTTGGAATAAGAAGAAAACAGTAAATACATTATTTACACGTCATTCCAGCTAAGGAATCCGGTGTCCTCATAATTACTACTATATCCAGCTCTGGTGGGAAGAATTCGAATGCTATCTTTTATGGGTTCCTCCTTTCCCTACTTCAGTAGGTTCCGGGAGTTGAAGAGTTCAAAGATATTTGTCTATGACTTCCTCGATCCATTCATGTACAGAGAAACGTGTTCCAAACCTCCTAATAAACTTGGATAGCAGCTACAGGATGAGGTGACAACATTTGTGACTGCATCCTGTATTTTTTTTTTACTTAAAAAAAAAAAAAAAAAAAAATACAAGATGCAGTCACAGATGCGCAGCTACACTTGTTAAATTCTATCCAAGTTTATTGGAGGGCGTCGGACATGTACAGAGAAATGTGCTCCAACGAAAACATCCATACCACACTCCAAACTTGCAAGACACTAGAACGAAAAGGAGGTAGATTTCAGTAACAAAAATAAATGCATGATACAAAGAAAGATTTAATAGAGATCTTTTTACCTTCCGTTTGAAGAAGAAAACATCATCGGTCGACCTGGCTATGTTTTTGTACACTTGTGGTATTCAACCCTTGCATGATAAAGCAAAATGGGGAGTAGATGTGTTTTTATATGGGGGGAGAAGAAGAATTCTAATGGGTAATTAGGGTTGTAGTGATAGTCATATGGGAGAAGAATTCAAAGAGTTGTTGGGTCGGGTAGAAAATGATATCAATTCCCACTCAATTTAGGCACATTTACTATTGAAGCGGCCATAAAAGTAAAAATTTGCATTAGAAATCAAATATAATGCAGGCTTTATTGGAAGCGGTAAGGTGAGGGGACTTTGATGGGACAATACTTATATTACTGTACATATTAAAATCCACTCGAAGGGTATTTTTGGCCTACCTGAAATATAAAATGATGGATGGATTTTAGAACCTGTTGTAAATTCATATGATATGTGTGGCTGATTATGAAGTCTGCGCAACTGTACATATTGAAATCTACTCGAAGGGTATTTTTTGCGTACCTAAAATATAAAATGATGGACGGATTTTAGAACCTATCGTACATTCATATGATATGTGTGGCTGATTATGAAGTCTAAGTAACTGTACATATTGAATTCCGCTCGAAGGGTATTTTTGGCCTACCTGAAATATAAAATTATGGGCGGATTTTAGAACCTGTCGTAAATTCATATGATATGTGTGGCTGATTATGAAGTTTGTGTAACTATGCATATTGAAATCCACTAGAAGGGTATTTTTGGCCTACCTGAAATATAAAATGACGGACGAAATTTAGAACCTATCGTAAATTCATATGATATGTGTGGCTGATTATGAAGTCTGCGTAACTGTACATATTGAAATCCACTCGAAGAATATTTTTGGCCTACCTGAAATATAAAATAATGGACGGATTTTAGAACCTGTCGCAAATTCGTATGATATGTGTGGATGATTATGAAGTCTGCGTAACTGTACATATTGAAATCCACTCGAAGGGTATTTTTGGCCTACCTGAAATATAAAATGATGGGCGGATTTTAGAACATGTTGTAAATTCATATGATATGTGTGGCTGATTATGAAGTCTGCGTAACTGTACATATTGAGATCCACTCAAAGGATATTTTTGGCCTACCTAAAATATAAAATGATGGACGGATTTTAGAACCTATCATAAATTTGTATGATATGTGTGGCTGATTATGAAGTCTGCATAACTGTACATATTGAAATCCACTCGAAGGTTATTTTTGGCCTACCTAAAATATAAAATGATGGGCGGATTTTAGAACCTGTCGTAAATTCATATGATATGTGTGGCTGATTATGAAGTTTGTGTAACTGTACATATTGAAATTCATTCGAAGGTTAACCTTAGGGAAATCATCTTTTAAAAGTGATATTTTGTATATGTGCATAGGTTGTTGACTTCATTTGTGGATTATATTTCTTTACATATGCTAACTTAAATGAAATATTCATTGATTATATATGTGTCTAAACTCAATATTATCATTAATTTACCTAGAATGTTACCAAAAATACAAGCATAAGAAATGGATTTTACACTCAATGTAAAACTTAACAAATAGTTTTTAAAATTTATCGAAGTAAAAGTTTATAAATTCAATTGACTTCTAAAAATCTATCCGCTGTGTTGGTATTTTGATAAGATACATAGGAAAAGTAATAATAACATAAGTGTGGACAAGTATAGTCCATAAATAAAATATTAAAGTTAGAAAATCAACTTATAAGAATTTTATACCAAAGTTTAAGTGAAGGTATAGAGAAATATAATACACGAAGTGGCTAAACAATGTTTGTACTTATACAAAATACCATACTTTTGAAGTTCATCCCCCATGTCAAATTATGCAGATGTTTAAATAAGATCAACAACTATCATAACAGTTCACCAATGCCCGATATCAGTGCTATGACATAAATTTCAAGGGCATCTCTTCTTTTGAAATTACGCAGACCAGTTTGTTTGATACCCATCCTACATTAAGGTTTGACAATTTGCGGTATCAGTGCTACAAAAATTGGTATGAGAAACAGGCCAGATAACCCTTCAAGGGCATCTCTTCTGTTGAAATTACGCAGACCAGTTTGTTTGATACACATCCTACATTAATGTTTGACAATTTGCGGTATCAATGCTACAAAAATTGGTATGAGAAATAGGCCAGATAACCCTTCAAGGGCATCTCTTCGTTTGAAATTATGCAGACCAGTTTGTTTGATACACATCTTACATTAATGTTGACAATTTGCGGTATGAGTGATACAAAAATTGGTATGAGAAACAGGCTAGATAACCCTTCTAGGGCATCTCTTCGTTTGAAATTATGCAAACCAGTTTGTTTGATACACATCCTACATTAAGGTTTCACAATTTTCGGTATCAGTGCTACAAAAATTGGTATGAGAAACAGGCCAAATAACCCTTCAAGGGTATCTCTTCGTTTAAAATTACACAGACCAGTTTGTTTGATACACATCCTACCTCAAGGTTTAACAATTTGCGGTATCAATGCTACAATAATTGGTATGAGAAACAGGCCAGATAACCCTTCAAGGCATCTCTTCGTTTGAAATTACGCTGACCAGTTTGTTTGATACACATCCTAAACATCAAAAGAGCAGATATAAATCAATCAAATACATTTATACGTCCGCAAAAAGGTTACAAAAATGAGGTCCTAACCCACAGGACCTCACGCATAGAACAGACACATACAAAAAAAAAAGAGAAAAAAGACTAATACTACTCCTAAACATCCGCGTCATCTTCACCACCAGATGACAAATCATAACCCTCATCGTCAACAAAATTATCCTTGTCAGTATCATCTTCACCACCAGATGACAAATCATAACCCTCATCGTCAACAAAATTATCCTTGCCAGAGAACCTCCAGATGAAGGAGTCCTCAATGTCACCAACTGCAACTGAGATTTCCGTGCTATCATTTTGGTGTGGTTCCTTAGGGAAAAGGTGAAACCCAACAAATTTGAAAACGAACCTCAGTTCCAAGTAATTGTCACAGCCATGGATACAAAACTCCCTTTCTTGGACTGACTCATATTGCAGTGGGACAAATAAAATTAACAGGATAAATCTGATAGCACTTAAAAATAAGGAGGATGTTCATGCAATATACCTGACGATTGACCAGAGAACTCCAATAAATATCTGAAACAATAACCTTATTGGCATATGCAACGTAGGAAATCCCAGCCCTACTAATATATCTCCTGAAGGAGGCGAACTGGTGGTGGAGTTGTATCAACTTCCATTTGATATGTTTTCTCTTGTACCTGGTTCTCATCTTCTTACCCATTATGTCCCTCAACTTCCGTACTGCGACTTGCCGTAATTCCTTCTTATAGACACTAGTTCTTTTGCAATAGCTCTTGACAACACTACCGAACAAGCTCTCGATAAATAGGTCACTAAGCCTCGGAATAGGTTCTCCCAAAATCCTATTAAACTCTTCTCCCATGTTCATTTTTGGTGGATAGGCAAAAGAAGACTTTGAAGAGAACCAGACGGTGGCTGTTGTTAGTAGTATAGGGCAAAAGGGAGAGCGAAAGGTCGCTTTAAATGATGGGACGGATGCTTGTCTGAGTGTTCTTAATTAGGGAGTCAGTTTTGAATTTTTTACCTAATTAATGATGTACATTACGGATAGGAACACACCAGATTGATCTAGGGTTTTGTCGTTCATTTATGCACTATGTGGCATAAATAACTGATTAGTTCGGCAATCTTTGGTTTCAGTTCGACAAGTTTAAAGATCAAGTCTTTATGCTGGCTTACTATTATTTCTATCAAACAATTATGCAGAATTGACAATAAGATATGTATTTATTTGTTTATATTCGACATGTTTCTACAAATGATTCACTATAATATAAAAAACTAGAAAAAACCACAAAAACTAAAAATATAAAAGGACATCAGTTTACAACTAAACTAATCATTGTTTTTACCAGAAGAAGACAATTCGTAATCTGATCCTTCTTCAAATTGACTCCCTTTTGAGTTCGACAAAGCATCCACCTCCACATTACTGTCATTACCTCTAACTGGTATTCGACGCCAAGAGTACTCCGGCGTTCTTCGGGTAAGAGCTCACACTTAGAAGCCATGAAAATGGTTTTCAGCGACCCGTATCGGGGATATCCACGGAGATGAAATTCCTGATGCTCGATAGGCTCGGCCTATTACAGTGACAAGAACGAACATAAATAATAATTGGGTGCTATGTAAAAATAGAAAATCTAAGATATATATATATATCTTAGAAGAAGGTTTATGTAATCTCTTCATGCATTTACCGACCTCCGATTCACAACCTGTATGAGCATCACCAGTGAGCAAACATGATCAAAGGCATGGCTGCAGCGGGAGCGAAGGGTGGGAAGAAGAAGGGAGTCAGCTTCTTGATTGATTGCTCGAAGCCGGTGGAGGATAAGATTGTGGAGATTACTTCGTGATTGAGGAACCAAGTTGCTTCTTGTAACGGCACGTCCCCAAATGCGGTGCGACACGCCATCCCGCACCAAGTTACAATCCATAACAAGAACAAAGGTCAGGCTACGGACTGTAACCTGGCGAACGGCAACACAAGTACTAGGCCGATATTTTAAAATGACACAACAAGAGCGGAAGCAAGGAGTAGTAACAATTAAAAACCTATCCCACCCAGGGAGCTAGTAAAGCAATAAGTTCACAACGCAGATAAAAAGCCCACCAAGGCCAATGAAAAGCGATAATCATAAACGGCCATCAAAACCAAATGTAAAAATATCCAACTACAAAAATAGAGTTAAATGATCCAGGATATAAATGTAAAAGTAATTGCGAATATACAATATGAAACGAAATTACATGAACAAAAGAAGTAATCCCGACAACTAGACCGACTCTCGCCTAGCACATAAATCCTAAAATAAAACGTGGGGAAACAATGGGGTTAGTCAAAGCGACTAAGTGAGGGGGCTACAATACATATATAGTAATGAAACACAATAAAGGTTCACCATTTTTTAAATGAAAGAAGAAAACCGAAAAGAAAAGGTTTTAGAAACGTTGGTGAACGAATAATGATGTAATAAATAATGAAAGCTCGGTGAGACAAGCACTTACTCCCTTTTTTTTTTTTTTTGCAATAATAAATAACTGAAATTCCCGCATTATGCCTCCCGTGTAAGTTAGAAGGAGAGCTAATCCGACTAACTACACAATACTCTGTGCATTGGTTAAAACCAACACACCTTCGGCTGAGGACAAGTCTATGCGACAAGATCCCGTCCAGCGTAGGTACTCAAAAGGGTTGCCACTCCGGCCACACCCCGAGCTCCCGCATATTTGGAGATTAGGGGCACTGAGATCCACCGTAGACCTGCCGTCTATCCGGTTTCACCCCGAACCCTACTCTCCGGGCCCAATAATGTAATTGTGGCACAAAGGCCAAACTAGTACTCGCATTTCAAAAGGTTTTTGCGGTCAAAGGGACCAATTTATAAACCCAAGTTTTGCCTCTTTTCGAGCTAAACGGCTCCCAAAGAGTTATTATATATTAGTTTGATATTAAAACATTTTTCTCGAACTCATCAAAATATTACAACTTTTTAAATAGCTAATATGTATATTATAAGTTGGGGAGGAAAACATTAAATCATAAAACAAGGCTACGGGTTTATATTGAATATCTATATATAGGTAAGGAAACCGAACTCGGAAAAGAAACCCCACCTGGACTGTGAGACAAAAGGATAAGAGACGAGGAAAGACCAAGTCACTCCTCGGGAGTAGCACCACCTGAAACCAAATAGGACACGACCACATAAGACATCGACCAAGACGCACGGCTACAAATTCAAAGTACAAAGCACATGAACATGACATAGCAGAAAATTCCAAGTATGCGCACGTTGCACTAAAACTAGCATATCTATCTCCTCGGAATGATTTTTAACAAACCGAAAAATTCTTAGTAAACTATACAAACATATCTTTCCAGCAGTTAAGTCTCAAAACCTGCTTCATTCCGGGTGAAATCAGTTTTTGGTCCAAAGTAGGCGCAAGGCAGAAAATACGTCACAGCAACACATTTTGGAAGAAAATTTCGTTACCTAAGAAAATGAAGCCCAAATGATCTATAAATTTATGGAGACACTTCAAACGTGTTGATAAATATTACTGTGAAATATTTTTTGAAAATTCCATCGTTTGCCCTATTTTCCGAAGCTTCTGCCCCAAAACTGAAACAGGGGACAGCAGGGTCGTTTTTGTAATTTCTCAGGGATCAGATCAGCTCCGATTAACACCAAACTTGGAGGACATGATTCTTAATATGTTAAAAAGCTCCATTTAAAACAGTTTCAAGAAATTCCAATATTTCAGCCCAAAAATCCCATTTTCAAGAAATGAATGAATAAATAAAAAAAATTGGAATTTAGCACAATCATTTATCTAAACCTATAATTCACTTAACCATGCTTAAATCAACTAATTTCTATCACCAAGCATCACTAAATCATCAAAAATCACAGCTAGGTTTAGAATTTTCATCATAGCAACAAAATCTTGAAACACCAAGCTCATTTTGGAAGAAATAGGTAAGATAATGAAAATATAAATGTATAGAAGCTTAAAACTTCATCAAACTTCATAACCCATCAAGTTGTTCTTCAAGCCCTAACATGAAAACTCCAAATATTCACAATACATTGCAAGAGAAGACTCATGAGATGGATATATTACCTTAGGTGGAAAGAAATGCAAGAAAATGAGCTTCCAAGCAACAAAAATGGTGGTCCGAAAGTTGGGGAAGATGATGAATAGTGAAGGGTTTTTTTCTTCTTCCTATCTCCCTAGCTCTCTCTCTCTCTTTATGTAAATGAGTGTGTGTGTGTGTGTGAAATGAGTTGAAATTTTTGTTAAATGTCAAGCTTGTGGGGTTGGGGATAGAAGTGTAATTATCTTGTGGTGAAAATTGTAATTGTTGGAAGTAGGTTTGACTTGGTTTTAAATAAAATGAAGACAAATGCACTCACTACACATTCTACACACACTAAATCTCTACACTCATTAACACACACTCATGTTTTATTTAATAAAAGTTATAGAATCTAATAATTAAATAAAAAGATAAATAATACAATTGATTGAATAAAATATATGATTGCACATTTAGGAATAAAACATATTGACATCTAATAAACAATTACGGCACATAAATGTTGAATAGAGTAATTTAAATTCAACAAGTAATTCATTTATAAAAATTCATAATAAAGCATAGTAAATAAATCACATAATTTAACGGAAAAGTGAACGGAAAAAGTTCACCGATGGTGTATTTGTAATTTTTTTATAACTATGAGGACATCTCCTACACCTTCTGATAGTTCAGGGGGTTCTAGGTAATTGACCCTTCAAGAAATTAGGAAAGAAGCGAGAAGCGAAAGGCGCGAAGCTTACCGAACTCATCTTGAAAAGTCGGGGCGTTACAATCTCTCCCCCTTATGAGAATCTGTCCTCAGATTCTATTCGTTCGAAGCGAACAACTCCGGATGATAGTGCTTCATCTTCTCCTCTGTTTCCCATGTAGCTTCCTCGTGGTTTTGGTTCCTCCAAAGAACTTTCACCAAGGGAATCTGATGGTTCCGAAGCACTTGGAATCTGCGGTCTAAGATCTGTACGAGACGAAAGTCAAGTTCGGCTCTAACTCGATCTCTTCTACTACAACGATCTTAGACTCGTCCGGATGGTACTTGCGAAGTTGTGATACATGGAAGACATTGTGAATACCCGTAAGAGCCGGCGACAAATCCAATCTGTAGGCCATCTTCCCAACTCTGTCGAGAATCTCAAACGAACCCAAATATCTCGGGGTAAGCTTTCCTCCTTTACCGATTCGAGCGAACCCTTTCCTAGGAGAAGCTTTCAAGAGCACCCGATCACCAACTTCGAACTCTAAGTCACGTCGGCGCTTGTCGGCGTAACTCTTCTGACGATCCTGGGCTGCTTTCATCTTTTGACGAATGACTTGCACTTTCTCGATGGCATTTTGAATCAAATTAGGGGTAATGCCACGATCTATACCATTTCGAGTCCATCTCCAATCCTCTATGTCCCAATAAAGTGGCGATCTACACTTTCGGCCATACAAAGCCTCATATGGGGCCATCTCGATCGAAGCTTGGTAACTGTTATTATACGCGAACTCGATCAGTGGAAGCTGTTTATGCCAGTTGGTCTGAAAATCCAAGGCACAAGATCTCAACATATCTCCGAGGTATCTGATCGTCCTCTCAGATTGGCCATCAGTCTGGGGGTGAGCTGCAGCGCTGAAGGTCAACTTCGATCCCAAACGATCCTGTAAATTCTGCCACAACCCCGAAGTGAATCTAGTGTCTCTATCTGACACTATACTGACTGGAACTCCATGAAGCTTAACAATCTCCTCGTGATAGATCTTGGCCAACTTGTCCACTTTTTAGGATACGCAAACTGGTAAGAAATGGGCAGATTTCGTCAATCTGTCGACGATCACTCAAATATTTTCATAACCGCCTCTGACCTTCGGTAAAACCTGATACAAAATCCATTGCTATCTGCTCCCACTTCTAAATCAGGACTGGGAGTGGCTGTAATAGACCTCCGGGTCTCTAGTGATCAGCTTTGACCTGCTGGCAAGTCATACACTTCCTAACGTAATCGGCTACGTCTCTCTTCAAACCATTCCACCAATAGAACTCTTTCAAGTCCTGATACATCTTGGTACCTCCGGGGTGAATGGTGTAAGCTGACTTGTGGGCTTCATCGAGAATCTCTCTTCTCAAACTCTCTGGCACACAAACTTTGTTTCAGGGTCCTCTTTCATTCGAATAATTTGCTGTTGGATCCAATCATCGGTAGCTTGAGCTTCTTTGATCCTTCGACCCAAATCTGATTGGATTGTGATGCTAGAAAAACGAGCCTGAGATATAATACGAGCTGCTTCTGAACCCGATGTGTCTGAACTCAGCTCTAAGTGTGACAAGCTCGCCTTTCTGCTCAAGGCATATGCGACCACATTTGCTTTCCTGGGATGGTATTGAATCTTGCAATGGTAATCTCCCAATAACTCCATCCAATGTCTCTGACGTTTGTTCAACTCCTTCTGACTGAGGCTCTTATGGTTGGTAAAGATGTCAAAGGTGACACCGTAGAGGTAGTGACGCCATTTGCCTAAGGCAAATACAACTGCTGCTAGCTCGAGATCGTGTGTAGGGTAGTTCTCTTCGGCTGGATTTAGCTTTCTCGAGGCATAAGCTATCACCTTCCCATTCTGCATCAACACACATCCCAACGCCTTCCTTCGAGGCGTCCTTGTAAACCACGAACCCATCTGAACCTTCTGGGAAGGTAAGAATCGGGGCAGTTGTCAACCTCTTCTTCAGCTCCTGAAAGCCGGCTTCACACTTATCAGTCCATGTGAAAGAAGCATCCTTCTTTGTCAACTCGGTAGGCGGAGCTGCAAGCTTGGAGAAATCCTTAACGAATCGTCTGTGGTAACCCGCTAAACCCAGAAAGCTACGAATCTCTGTCGGTGACCTGGGCTGCTGCCAACTCATCACCATCTCAATCTTCGAGGGATCTACCTCGATACCTGTCCTGGATATGATGTGACCTAGGAAAGCCACTCTATCAATCCAAAACTCGCATTTGCTAAACTTAGCAAATAACTGATGCTCCTGAAGAGTTTGTAGCACAATCTTGAGATGCTCGGAGTGCTCTTCCTCGAACTTCGAGAAAACTAATATGTCGTCGATGAAGATGACAACAAACTTGTCGAGGTAAGGTCGGAAGATTCTGTGCATCATATCTATGAACGCGGTAGGGGCGTTCGTCAAGCCGAAAGGCATGACAACGAATTCAAAGTGGCCATACCGAGTGTTGAATGCCGTCTTCGGTATGTCCTCGGCCTTGATGCGAAGCTGATAATAGCCCTGCCTAAGATCAAGCATGGAGTAGACTCTCGATCCCTGCAATAAATCGAACAACTCCTCGATGTGAGGGAGAGGGTACTTGTTCTTCACGGTCATCCTGTTCAACTCCCTGTAGTCGATGCAGAGTCTGAGGGAACCATCTTTCTTCTTCACGAACAACACTGGAGCACCCCAGGGAGAGGTACTTGGACGGATGTAACCACTAGCTAGAAGTTCATCTAGCTGGGTCTTCAACTCCTTCAGCTCGGCTGGAGCCATTCTATATACGGTGACTTGGAATAGGGTTTAGACCCTGGATGCAAGTCGATCACGAACTCAATATCACGATCTGGAGGTAAAGACTCTAGTTTCTCGGGAAACAATTCTGAGAAGTCCTTGACTACCTCGGTATCCTCAAACTTCATTTGATCCTTCGGTCGGTTGAGGAGATAAGCGATAAAACCTGAAGCTCCTTCTCGAACGAGCTTTTTCGCCTTTGTCATCGAAATAATCGGTCCACCGGACGAACAAATACTCGGGATCTTTTTCCCGAAGCAATCGATCTTGGCTCGGTGCTCGAAGAGCCAATCCATACCCAGAATAACTCCATATCTCTGCATCGGAAGCTTGATCAAATCAGCAGGATAAGTCTTGTCCTCAATGACGACGGGACAACGTCGGAGCACGCGATCAGATAAGACACGAGATCCCAACGGGGAACTCACAATAAAACTATAACCTAACAATTCAGCAGGCGCACACGCAGATAAAGCAACTCTGGGCGCAATAAACGAATGCGTAGCACCCGAATCAAATAATGTATGCATGGATGTATCATGAATGTGTATAGTACCTTCCACCACGGCAGTAGCATCCGGCTCGGTAACCATATCATCGCCTTCAAAGGCATAAATACGAGCATGAGCTGGGGGCTGGTTCTGACCGGCCTGATTGTACCTGTTCCTCGGGCATCCACCCTTCTGATGAGTGGCGCTCCCACAGAGCATGCAAAGTCCCTTCTTTTCCCAACAATTGTCCACGGTGTGGTTCTTCCCGCAATAACTGCAAAAAAACCGACAACGAACTGTCTGGTGAGGGGTTGGGGGCTTGGGCCCACCAAATCCACCAAAGGGCTTCTTGCCCTTGTTCTGAACCTGTCCACTCGGAATAGGGGGCCTCTTAGACCCCGATGAAGAAGAAGTAGAACGGCTGGCAAGGCGGTCAATCTCTGTAGCGGGAGCCCCAAACGGGTAACGCACGCCCCGCACCGAGCCCCGACCCGGGACCGAAATGGAATCCGACCCGAACCAAAACCCGACGAACGGCACACATTTACTCAATCATTAGGCGGGGATTTCAAAAACGAAAGAAAATGACAGAGGTGCGGAAGCGAAAATAAACCAAACAATAAAACATAATAATTGCACAAGTATTAAAGCCCACCAAGGCCAACGAAATTCAATTACATAATTAATAAACAGGTTCGATACAATATCCCGACAAAATATATTCACGGGTTCAACATATAAATCCTGAATACTAACTAAATAAAATACTAATATCATAAAACATAATTAATATCCAAACGGGAAAAGAGTTATACATGAGCAAAATAAATGCAACTCTACGACGACGACTACGACGACGAAGATCCCGCCTAGTATCCTGAAACCAATACAGGGGTGAAACAGAGGGGGTTAGTCAAACGACTAAGTGAGGGGGAAATAATAATGTATATTAATAAAACGGAAGTAAATCACCAATTTATAAACTTAAAAGAAATCAACAGAAATGAAAGGTTTTTCGTAAACGGGTGGTGATTTAGCATAAAACATAACTTATCATATGACTCGGCGAGTCGAGCCCTTAACTCCAATTTCTAAACATAAAAACGGGAAACCCACCTTATTCCTCCAATGTAGACGGACCGCTAAATCTGAACTACGCATAACATACTGTATAATCTCAGGTACTCAAAGGGCTGCCACTCCGGCCTCACCCCGAGCTCCCAAAGGTGGAGAGAACCATAGGATTTCCGCCGTAGACCCGATGTCTACCGAATTCGTCCTATCATCCTTTACTCCGGGCCTAAACATACATACATACATACATATCATAACTCGCTTTTCAAATCATTTCGGGTTGGCCAAAAGACCGTTCGAGACATGTCATAGGCGAGGCCGAAGGCCAAAGTTCGCCTTAGAAAACAAAGGGGTTTTACATGTCTCTTTCGCAAACGTTGCAAAGACTATACGTAGTACTTTTTTCATATAAAAACATTTTCGATAAATCGAATAAACATAATAGGCATAAATATTTACTAAGTATATATATAGAAATGGTGTGAAAACAAAACGTAAACGTGGCTTATATCGGGAGAGGCTTATTTATATATATACATAATAGTACTGGAATCAGAAACGGAAAGCCTCACCTGTTGGCTATGCAAAACAAGAGCAAAAGCAAGAACCGGCGCTACTCCACAGGAGTATCGTCTGCAAAATATAAAGACACAACCAAATAAGACTAAGGACGACGCACGGCTTATACGAAAGCATTAAAACATATAGAAGCACGTTAAACTGTCATTCATAACACTTAGGTTCACATTCTATCAAGGTACTTTAATTCGATAAGCAAATCAAATTAGAATGCGATAAAAATTCATAATCATGCATAAAAGGCAATAAGGAAGCATGCATTCAAGTTTCGGAATAAACAGACAACATTTGAAAAATAGCCTAAGATGCCTAAACGAAAAACACGAAGAACGAGGCCCGAACGAAGTCGAAAAAATTCAAACTTCCTAAAATATGTATTTCAAGATTTATAGGACCTATAGGTGAAATTGGATCTTAAATCGGAGGTCAAACGAAGAAAGTCAACTTTTAAAAGTGCCCGTTGACTCCCATTGCCGAGAGCAACATTCGGAAAATGGAGAAATTTTGGCTAAGGCATGCACACGGTCTCGGGGACGGGCGGACGCACGGGCTTGAACTCGTGCTCAAGTCGGTGCAAGCACTTTGCACGGGCATGCGCACGGGCGTGTGCACGGCCGTGCACAAGACCGTGCACAGGCATAAGATGGACGCACGGTCTTGGCGCATGGTCTCAAGACCGTGCGCAAGGCCGTACGGATTCTCAGAACAGCAGAAATTTGCAGAAATGAAGAAAACTCGCGGGAATGAGTCAAAATTCGATATTTACCCCATCAATCATGCAAATCTCATGTTAAGACTAATATATAACGATATACAACATCTAATCTACCTATAAAACCAAGAACCACGTAAATCCGTCCATAGAATCATTCAAAATCAACATTTAACCTAAATGTGCAACTATTCACAAAAACTAGAAAAACGAAGCAATTGAGGCATTAATCGCGAAAGGTGTGAGAAGCTTACTCGTAGAAGAGATCGTAAGGAGTTCGTAGGCGTAAACGGTTCGAAAATCCGTTGGGAAACGAGTCCGGCACGATCGATTGAAGCTTCCTCCTTCCCTTTCTCTTTTTCTTTCTTTTCTCCTTCTTTTTCTTTTGAGGTTGAGCGTGAATGAGGTGAGAGAGAGAGATGAGAGACTTAAGTCAAAATTTGACTTGGGTTAAAAATCGAAAGGGCATTTTCATAATTTACAAAATAAGTTCAAAAACTCATGTTGTCCAAATAATACATAATTACAGTCAAAATTCATATAATTCAACGCACATTAACAATTCGTAATTTAAATATAGAAATTCATTCATTTACGAAATTATTCTAAAATCTCATAATAAATATAAAATAAAATAATAAATTGCGCAAATACTCAATTCGGACATCCCGGATTATAATTCGGATTTTCAGGGCGTTACAATCACCCCTCCTTATGAGAATCTGGCCCCCAGATTCTACGCGTCCGACTGAAATAATTCTGGATGAAACTTGCGCATTTTGTCCTCGGTCTCCCATGTAGCTTCTTCGGTTGTTTGATTTCTCCAAAGAACTTTGACAAGAGAAATTTCCCGGTTCCGCAGAGCTTGAGTCTTCTTATCCAATATCTTCATCGGCTTCGAAACAAAGGTCAAATCCGGCTCTAGTTCAATTTCCTCAACAGGAAGGATCTCTGACTCATTCGAGAAGTACTTTCGGAGTTGAGAAACATGAAAGCCATTGTGAATTCCTGTTAGGCTTGGCGGCAAGTCTAACCTGTAGGCGGCATTCCCAATCCTCTCCAGAATTTCATAGGGACCCAAAAACCTCGGACTCAGTTTTCCTCCTTTTCCAATTCGGGTGAATCCCTTTCGAGGAGAAGCTTTGAGGAATACTTTGTCACCAACCTCAAATTCCAACGGTCGGCGACGGTTGTCGGCATAACTCTTCTGTCGATCCTGAGCTGCTTTCATTCTCTGCCGAATGATCTGGATACGGTCGATGGCATTTTGGAGAAACTTTGGAGGAGTTCCTCGTTCCTTATCGTCTTTTGTCCAACGCCAATCCTCGAGATCCCAAAACAACGGAGATCTACACTTTCTGCCATATAATGCCTCATAAGGTGCCATTTCGATCGAAGACTGATAATTGTTGTTGTAGGCAAACTCGATCAACGGCAACTGATCGTGCCAATTGTTGCGAAAATCCAAGGCACAAGCTCGAAGCATATCACAGAGATATCTGATCATCCTCTCTGACTGACCATCTGTCTGCGGATGTGCGGCTGTACTGAGAGTCAGCTTCGTTCCCATTCGCTCTTGAAGTTGCTGCCATAAGCGAGAAGTAAATCGAGCGTCTCTGTCAGACACTATCGTAGACGGAATCCCATGAAGCTTGACAGTCTCTCGGTGATAAATCTCTGCCAACCTATCCACTTTGTACGACATGTTGATCGGTAGAAAATGAGCACTCTTGGACAGTCGGTCGATAATCACCCAAATGCTATCGTACCCACCTCTTACTTTAGGCAAACCAGACACGAAGTCCATGGCAATACCCTCCCAGTTCCACGTAGGAATCGGTAGTGGCTCAAGCAAACCTCCCGGTCTTTGATGTTCAACTTTAATGTGCTGACAAGTCGAGCATCTCTTGACGTAATCAGCTACGTCTCTCTTCATACCTCTCCACCAGAATAATTCTTTTAGGTCCCGATACATCTTACTTCCACCTGGATGAACTGTGTAAGGTGTGTTGTGAGCCTCATCGAGAATCTCTTTCCTCAGACTCTCCGGAACACAAACTCGGGACTTGTAGCGGAGAATTCCTGTGTCGTCCACACCAAACTGAGTCTCTGGATCTGTTGCGATGTGAACTATCTATCTCTGAGTCCACTCATCAGTAGCCTGAACATCTCGAATCTTTCGACCCAACTCTGACTGGATCGATATGCTGTGAACATGGGCCTGGGAACTGATGTGAACTCCCTCTAACTTAGCCTCTAGCTCGGCTATGCTTGCCTTCCGGCTCAGTGCATCGGCTACAACATTCGCCTTTCCGGGATGGTACTGAATCTTGCAATCGTAGTCCTCAAATAATTCCATCCAACGGCGCTGTCGTTTGTTCAATTCCTTCTGAGTAAACAAATACTGAAGGCTCTTATGATCTGTGAAGATGTCGAACGTGATGCCGTAGAGGTAATGACGCCATTTCAATAATGCAAATACCACGGCGGCTAGCTCAAGGTCGTGAGTGGGATAGTTCTCTTCAGCTGGCTTTAGCTTCCTCGATGCATAAGCTATAACTTTCCTATTCTGCATTAACACATAACCTAATCCTTCGTGTGACGCATCTGCATACACGACAAATCCTTCTGAACCCTCGGGCAGGGTCAATACTGGAGCTGTGGTCAATCTCTTCTTGAGCTCCTGAAAACTAGCTTCACATTTGGCTGACCACTCAAACTTAGCTTCTTTCTTTGTCAACGCTGTTAACGGGCCTGCAAGTTTAGAGAAATCCTTGACAAAACGTTTGTAGTATCCTGCTAATCCCAAGAAACTACGGATCTTTGTAGGAGTCTTAGGTCTCTCCCAATCCAGCACTGTCTCAATCTTCGAAGGATCTACCTCGATTCCCGTTCCGGATATGACATGACCTAGGAAGGTCACTCGGTCAATCCAGAATTCGCATTTGCTGAACTTAGCGAATAATTGGTGCTCTCTCAAAGCTTGGAGCACAATCCGGAGGTGTTCAGTGTGTTCTTCTTCGGACTTCGAGAACACTAAGATGTCGTCGATGAAAATAACGACGAACTTGTCGAGGTACGGACGGAAAATCCTGTGCATCATGTCCATGAAAGCTGCTGGGGCATTCGAGAGTCCAAATGGCATGACCACAAACTCGAAATGTCCGTATCGGGTGTTGAAAGCTGTCTTCGGGATATCCTCTGATCAGATACGGAGCTGGTAATATCCTTGTCAGAGATCGAGCTTGGAATAAATCCTCGATCCCTGCAGCAAATCGAATAATTCCTCGATATGCGGTAAAGGATACTTGTTCTTCACTGTCATCCTGTTGAATTCTCGGTAATCGATACACATGCGAAGTGTACCGTCCTTCTTCTTCACGAACAAGACTGGAGCACCCCAAGGCGAGGCACTCGGTCGGATATATCCAATAGAAAGAAGTTCAATGAGTTGGTTCTTCAATTCTTTCAACTCGGCAGGAGCCATTCGGTACGGCGACTTCGAATAGGACTCGGCTCCCGGAACTAAGTCAATCACGAACTCTATATCCCGATCCGGTGGCAAGAATTCCAGATTCTCGGGAAATACGTCGATGAATTCATTGACCACAAGCGTTTCCTCGATCTTCGTCTAGTCTTTCGGGCGGTTAAGAAGGTAAGCTATAAAGCATGTAGCTTTCTCTTTCTGAACAAGCTTTTTGGCTTCCATCATTAAGATATACCGACCTTCTCCCGATCGGAAACCCTTAACTTTATTGGAACCCAGAATAACCTTCTTCTCGAAACAATCAACCTTCGCCCGATGCTCGTACAACCAATCCATTCCGAGAATAACCCCATATTTCTTCATCGGCAACTCAACCAAATCTGCTGAGTATTCGATACCCTCGATGTTAATCGGACAACGCTTAAGTGCTCGGTTCGCAATAACTTTCGAACCTAACGGCGAACCAACCACTAACACATAATCAAGCAAGGAAACAAGCGCACGCACAGATAAGGAAACAGCAGGCGCAATAAACGAGTGTGAAGCACCCGAGTCATACAATGCATGTATGGGGATACCATTTATATATATAGTACCTTCCACCATGTCGGTCGGATCTGCAACAGCATCCTCTGCATCGCCTTCCAAGGCGTAAACACGGGCATAAGCCTGAGGCTGAACGGCTCCCTGCTGTACCGGTCTCCTCTTCGGGCATACATCTACCCGGTGATCGGCGCTACCACATCCGTAGCAAAGACCATTTTTCTTCCAACATTTGGCCTCTAAGTGCGGGCCCTGATAGAATCTACATACGGGTCGTGGAAATCCCTGAGGTCGGGGAGGAGTAGGCTGAACAGCTGTCTTGAACGGCTTCTTCCCAGAAGAGGACCCAGACGAAACAAATGGCCTCTTCGAACCAGACGGGAAACTCTTAGCGGCTGCAGGGGCAGGTGCAGAAGTCGGTCTCATCTGTCGGAGATCGTACTCTATAGATAGGGTCGTCTCAACTGCATCGGTATAGTACTGGAATCTGTTCCCGAGCATATGCATACGAATCTCATTCGACAATCCCTCAATGAACTGTCGAGTTTTCCTCTGTTCGTCGTCAACCATATACGAGCAGTGAATAATAAGTCTGGAGAAATGAGCCTCGTACTGGTCAACGGATGAAGTACCCTGCTTGAGAGCTAGGAACTCTCGCTCACGTCGCTGTCGGACCACCAACGGAATATACTTGGCCCGAAACTCAACTAAGAATTGATCCCAAGTCGGGACCACATGCTCTCGCTGCCATCGCTGCTGGATACGGGCCCACCAGTCATGTGCAGCTCCTGTCATCTGATACACTGCTAATTCGACCCTCTTAGGGTCCGGACATTCCATTACTCTGAACCTCTTCTCCATTGCCGCTATCCAAGATTCAGCAATCACATCATCGGGGGCACCCTCGAACTGCGGAGGGTGGAGTTTAAGGAACCTGCTCATCTCGGTCTCGGGGGCAGGTGGTGGCGTTGCTCGGTTGGTATTAACCATAAACTGCCCTAAGGCTTCCATAAACTGTGTTGGTGTCGGAACACCTGGAGGCGGACCTGGCAGTTCACGGCGAGGAGGCATTCTGCAAATTCAACACCAAACATGCATGATGATAAGCGATTATGAAAAGCTGTAACACGTAGGCAAGTAATGTTCAGATAGAGTTCACATAAGCACTTAGCACATTTGCACAAGTTCCACAAAAGTCCTAAGCCGTACGACCTAGACACAACCGGACACGACGGACAACCAGGCATGGCAAGTACAACCTTGAGTTTCACATCCACCTATATCCAAGCCCATCCCAGTATTTTGATTGTAAAAGATATTTTGTTGTTGATCATCCAACAATGATCCGTCACAATTCAAACACTAAGCGTTCTTGAACACTGGTGAGTGCAATTCCCTAAGTTACACCGGTACACAACGACTGACAAAACCAACAAAACACGAAGATTCAGAGCTTAGGCCATTGGACCAAAGAAGCTCTGATACCAACTGTAGCGGGCGCCCCAAACGGGTAACGCACGCCCCGCACCGAGCCCCGACCCGAGACCGAAATGAAATCCGACCCGAACCGAAACCCGACGAACGGCACACATTTACTCAATCACTAGGCAGGGATTTCAAAAACGAAAGAAAATGACAGAGGTGCGAAAGCAAAAATAAACCAAACAATAAAACATAATAATTGCACAAGTATTAAAGCCCACCAAGGCCAACGAAATTCAATTACATAATTAATAAACGGGTTCGATACAATATCCCGACAAAATATATTCACGGGTTCAACATATAAATCCCGAATACTAACTAAATAAAATACTAATATCATAAAACATAATTAATATCCAAACGGGAAAAGAGTAATACATGAGCAAAATAAATGCAACTCTACGACGACGACTACGACGACGAAGATCCCGCCTAGTATCCTGAAACCAATACAGGGGTGAAACAGAGGGGGTTAGTCAAACGACTAAGTGAGGGGGAAATAATAATGTATATTAATAAAACGGAAGTAAATCACCAATTTTTAAACTTAAAAGAAATCAACATAAATGAAAGGTTTTTCGTAAACGGGTGGTGATTTAGCATAAAACATAACTTATCATATGACTCGGCGAGTCGAGCCCTTAACTCCAATTTCTAAACATAAAAATGGGAAACCCACCTTATTCCTCTAATGTAGACGGACCGCTAAATCCGAACTACGCATAACATACTGTATAATCTTAGGTACTCAAAGGGCTGCCACTCCAGCCTCACCCCGAGCTCCCAAAGGTGGAGAGAACCATAGGATTTCCGCCGTAGACCCGATGTCTACCGACTTTGTCCTATCATCCTTTACTCCGGGCCCAAACATACATACATACATACATATCATAACTCGCTTTTCAAATCATTTCGGGTTGGCCAAAAGACCGTTCGAGACATGTCATAGGCGAGGCCGAAGGCCAAAGTTCGCCTTAGAAAACAAAGGGGTTTTACATGTCTCTTTCGCAAATGTTTGAAACACTATACGTAGTACTTTTTCATATCAAAACATTTTCAATAAATCGAATAAACATAATAGGCATAAATATTTACTAAGTATATACATAGAAATGGTGTGAAAACAAAACGTAAACGTGACTTATATCGGGAGAGGCTTATTTATATATATACATAATAGTACTGGAATCAGAAACGGAAAGCCTCACTTGTTGGCTATGCAAAACAAGAGCAAAAGCAAGAACCGGCGCTACTCCACAGGAGTATCGTCTGCAAAATATAAAGACACAACCAAATAAGACTAAGGATGACGCACGGCTTATACGAAAGCATTAAAACACATAGAAGCACGTTAAACAGTCATTCATAACACTTAGGTTCACATTCTATCAAGGTACTTTAATTCGATAAGCAAATCAAATTAGAATGCGATAAAAGTTCATAATCATGCATAAAAGGCAATAAGGAAGCATGCATTCAAGTTTCGGAATAAACGGACAACATTTGAAAAATAGCCTAAGATGCCTAAACGAAAAACACGAAGAACGGGGCCCGAACGAAGTCGGCAAAATTCAAACTTCCTAAAATATGTATTTCATGATTTATGGGACCTATAGGTGAAATCGGATCTCAAATCGGAGGTCAAACGAAGAAAGTCAACTTTTAAAAGTGCCCGTTGACTCCCATTGCCGAGAGCAACATTCTGAAAATGGAGAAATTTTGGCTAAGGCATGCACACGGTCTCGGGGACGGGCGGACGCACGGGCTTGAACTCGTGCTCAAGCCGGTGCAAGCACTTTGCACGGGCATGCGCACGGGCGTGTGCATGGCCGTGCACAAGACCGTGCATAGGCATAAGATGGACGCACGGTCTTGGCGCATGGTCTCAAGACCGTGCGCAAGGCCGTGCGGATTCTCAGAACAACAGAAATTTGCAGAAATGAAGAAAACTCGCGGGAATGAGTCAAAATTCGATATTTATCCAATCAATCACGCAAATCTCATGTTCAGACTAATATATAACGACATACAACATCTAATCTACCTATAAAACCAAGAACCACGTAAATCTGTCCATAGTATCATTCAAAATCAACATTTAACCTAAATGTGCAAGTATTCACAAAAACTAGAAAAACGAAGCAATTGAGGCATTAATCGCGAAAGGTGTGAGAAGCTTACTCGTAGAAGAGATCGTGAGGAGTTCGTAGGCGTAAACGGTTCGAAAATCCGTTGGGAAACGAGTCCAGCACGATCGAATGAAGCTTCCTCCTTCCCTTTCTCTTTTTCTTTATTTTCTCCTTCTTTTTCTTTTGAGGTTGAGCGTGAATGAGGTGAGAGAGAGAGATGAGAGACTTAAATCAAAATTTGACTTGGGTTAAAAATCGAAAGGGCATTTTCGTAATTTACAAAATAAGTTCAAAAACTCATGTTGTCCAAATAATACATAATTACAGTCAAAATTCATATAATTCAACGCACATTAACAATTCGTAATTTAAATATAGAAATTCATTCATTTACGAAATTATTCTAAAATCTCATAATAAATATAAAATAAAATAATAAATTGCGCAAATACTCGATTCGGACATTCCGGATTATAATTCGGATTTTCGGGGCGTTACAATCTCCCCAAGTTGATCCTCAACCTTGAGAACGACGTCGACAGCCGTAGTAAAAGACTAAAGCTGTAGGCCCACAAGGGCACGCCGAAGGCTCAACTTTAACCCATCAATAATTGGAAGAGGACCTGCCGCATAATTATCGTCCACTAAACATAGCTAATTACGATGGCATGGGAGATCCATTGGAGCATTTGAGTGAGTTCGAAAATATAACGATATTACATCGTCTGAGTGATAACATCAAATGTCGCGTGCTGGCCACGACCTTCAAAGGGCTAGCTCGTAAATGGTTTTCTATGTTGCGATTAATAGTTTTGAGGAGTTGTGTCGGCTTTTCACCTGCCAGTTTGCAAGCAGCATACAGAGTCAGAAGAATGTCATATGCTTGTTCCAGGTTAAGCAAAAGGGGAAACTTTGAAATCGTATGTGCAACGTTTCAAGAGGGAAGTATTGGAAGTTCCTTCGGCGTCGCAAGAAGTAAAAGCTAGCGGCCTCATGCACGGACTGCAGAGTGGAGACCTGTTAAAATCCCTAGCTCTAAAACCAGAGGATAACTATGATAGGCTCTTGAAATAAGCTGGAGAATACATAAATCTTGAAGAGGCACTGATAGCGAAAAGAGGGATGGTGAATGAAGTAACTAGCAGAAGCGATCCGAAGGGTCAAGGACAGAACGGTACTACAAACTTCAGAGAACGTAAAGGTCAGAAGCGCAGAAGAGAAGAAGTCCCACGACGATGGACTCGGTATGACGAATACAATGAGTTAAAAGAACCTTTGGAGGTGATGCTACCTAAGATCGAAAAGTGAGACGGTTTCAGATTCCCCAGAACTCATTCTGATAGACCGAGGAAACGCAGAGGTCCTGAATTTTGCAGGTATCACAAGGATTATGGACATACGCCGAGCAAGTGTGGACATTTGAAGGATGAGGTGGAAAGGTTGGCCCGAGAAGGCAACATCAACAACTTCTTAGTCCAACCCCCTCCTCGGAATGAAGGGCAAGCTCCGAATCCAAAGGATGAACTGAACGAACAAAGAGCTGTCGTTCCGCGAAGAGAAGAGGTCCAACCAGAGGAACCTCCTCAGATACATAGGGTAATTGCCATGATAGTAGGAGGACCAACAGATGGAGATACGCAGAGCTCCTGACGAGCACGTGCTAGAGAGTGCACAGAAATTGAAGAGGTCATGTCAGTAGGACAAGTTACAGGGCCGGCCATAATGTTCGGACCAGAGGACTTAGCTGGGGTACGAGTTCCCCATAATGACGCGCTGGTCATTACGATACTCATTGCACATCATTAGGTTTCACGCATATTCGTTGACGGAGGAAGCTCGGTAGACATTATATTTATGAGTGCATTTTGACAAATGGATTTGGGCACCGTTAGATTGGACCCTGTCAACACCTCACTATATGGTTTTTGAGGAGAAGTAGTGGAGCCAGTTGGACAAATCCAATTAGCGGTGAGCTTGGGGACAGGAGCCTACATGAAAACAAGACACATTCATTTTCTAATAGTGGATGCTCCCTCGTCATACAATGTCATTTTAGGGAGACCAGCTATGGGACAGTTCGAGGCGGTGGCATTCCCATATCATCTAAACATCAAGTATCCTGTAGGGAATAAAATCGGAGAAGTCAGAGGAGATCAATCAATGTCAAGAAAATGCTATGTGGAAGCTGTGCGAAAGGAAATAAAAAAGCATAAGCCCTTAGAAGGAGATCAGAACGAAAAGAGGAAAGCGATGGAGGATAAAAATAGCATCGTGGAAACAAAAGGCGAGTTGTTGAGCATTGAGCTATGCCCTGGAGATTCAAGCAAAATCACTAGTATTGGAGCTCACCTCAACAAGAAGTTAAGTGACAAAATTATAGAAGTGTTGAGAGAGAATGTGGACGTATTTGCATTCAAAGCAAAAGACTTAGTAGGTATGGATCCAGGAGTGGGGGTGTGACGTCCCCCACGCCACAACCCCCGGACCGAAACGAGCTCTCGAGCGATAGTTAAATACCACCACTCGAAAACCCGCCCCGGACAACGGGATTCCCACAACCTGGCAACAGTGACTCCCAACAACAGTACCAACACCAACAACAACAACAGCACCAACAAGCGGAAGCAATGAGCAAAAGTTCAAATTTATACTCACTCTGCCATCCGTGGCCAAAATAAACATTTATAAGTCCATTATCTATCACAAGATATAACATCAATTCATCAAGTATTCTACATCAGCATAACATGTCAAGTATTCATGTAATCCAACATCATAAGTTCGATCCACAAAAGTAAATGCATAAGACCGACTTCAAGGACTGTACAAGCCTACAACGCTGCTGCCAGTACCTAACCGCTAACCTGAAGCATGAACCAAAACGGGATGTGAGTCAAACGAACTCAGTGAGGAGGGGAATATATATAATAATTAAAACATAAAACATATTTAATTCACGCTTTGGTTAATAGAGAAACGAATCTAGTGCCGATACTTTCTCTTTATAATTCATCAAAGCTTTGTGAATTAAATATTAAAGTAAAACATTTTAGAAAACATTTTTATTCCCGGCGAGAACGGGCCATCTCCTTATAACTCCCAAAAACATATCAAATATAATGAAATTCCTCCTCAATACCATTTGGCTTATCGAGGGAGCTACCCTCGATTTCACCATACCCGACTAATGGCGCCGGTGCAAGTATTACTTGAACTAGACTACCTCCGACTAGTTACAAGTAACACCCATTGATTATATATTAGATGATCGTCATTGGGTCTCCATCTATATATAATCTGGATTATATATATTGGATGATCGTCACTGGGTCTCCATCCATATATATAATCTGGATTATACCATGGGCTTCCCCCTAGACGCACGTCTCCGGGTTCCACCTCTAGTATAATCCGGGGCCCAAATATACCCTAAGAGCGTCCTCAATAGGGTTAAAGGAAATATAGTCTCGCTTTATAATTGTTTTGATTGACCAATAGGGTCGTTCGAGACAAGGTATGTAACCGTCTAGGGTTTCTCGACACGTTGCCGAATAACTCGAGGCATACGCGCAAGTCCCGAGACCAAATGTTACGTTTAAAAACAAAATAGTTCTCTTGTCTCTATTTTAAAACCATTTTAGAAAAGATACATATATATCATTTTATATCAAATCCTTTTTATTTCAAATATTGATAACATATAATTGAAATATAAAGGGGTAGGGTTTTCGCAAATATTTGTTCATACTCCAGTTAGAAAACATTTTACATCCTCACCTGTAGGCTTTACAAAAAGGGTTTCCAACGACCCGAGATCAGTCCCGCGAGCTCCCACCTGTAATACACAGGCCTCGAGGTAAGACACGACTCGATAAATCAACCAAATACGACGCACGGCTATGAAATGCATTTTATGCTCAAAATAACATATTATGTATAAATGCATTTAAACACAATTAAGCTCATTCAAATGCATTCAAACACAATCAAACATACATGATATGAAGCTAAACTAAGCATTCAAGTAATATGGAAGCTTGGAAACCAAAATTCAAAGGTTTGTAAATATTACACAAACCACCCCTCATTTAATACTTTGCATAGCAAAACAACTCCGATTAATCCGAAACTTCCGGCATCACTTAGCTACTATATTTAAGGATTTTTGATGCCAAAAGAATCGAAAAATGAAGCCAAATGCTCAAAAATCACTATTCATCAGCCCCTACCTATTTTTGCCAAACTTTCATTTTTCAATCCCAAACTCCACAAAACTTCACCAATTTGCTTAATATCATGAACTAACATGAATTACCAATCCATTTAAGCATCTAAGAGCATTAGACCAATATTTGTAACGCCCCGAAAATCCGAATAATTAATTTGGTATGTCCGAATCGAATATTTGTGTAATTTAATATTTATTTGATATTTATTATGTAATTTTAGAATTTATTTCGTATATGATTGAAGTTATGTATTTAATTTACAAATCGTCAATGTGCGTTTAATAATATGAATTTTGACTGTAATTACATGTTATTTGGACATCGTGAGATTTCGAACTTATTTTGCAAAATTACGACTTTGCCCCTTCGGTTTCTAAACCTTAGTCAATTTGACTAAGTCAATCTCTCTCTCTCTCACATTACCATTCACGCACAAACAAGAGAGAAAAAGAGAAGAAAGAAAAAGAGAGAAAAGAGAAGAAAGAAGAAAGATTCCAACGATTGTCCCGACTCCGATTCCCGACGAATTCTCGATCCGTTTTCGTCTACGAACTCCTCGCGATCTCATCTACGAGTAAGCTCTCACGAAATTTTTCGATTAATGCCTTCATTACTTCGATTTTTGGATTTTTGATAATAGTTATAGAATTTAGGTTTTATATGATTTTGATAGAAAATGTGGATGGATTTTCGTGTTTATCGTTTCTATATGAAGCATATATGTTGTAGATGATTATATGTGAGAATTAGGGTTTAATTTGCATGATTTAGTGATTATATGTTGGATTAGGGTTTGATTTTCGCGAGATTTTTGAGCTTCTGCTTGTTCTGCGATTTTGGATCGCACACGGCCTGTTGCACACGGCCTTGAGGCCGTGTGCATGAGACCGTGTGCGAAGGATGAATTGCGCACGGGCTGTGCACACGGCCTTGAGGCCGTGCGTGTTGCATGTTTGTGCACGGCCTCGCCACACGGCCGTGCACAAGGCCGTGTGGAAGGCTCGAACAGTACCCTGACCTTCTGTAAGTCAGGGTACAAAATTGGCCTACTGGTCCCGCTTTGGCTCGTCTTTTCCGAATTCTTTCTTCGCTCGTGTATTCGATATGTATGATATAGATAGGAATTGCATGATTTATGAATTTACGACATGTTCGGGTATGTGAATAGTGCATTTTAAGTTTTCGTTAAATTTTCTAACTTTTGCATGTGAAGTCCGATTTTTCCGAAATTCGAATGCATGCTTCTTTATGATATTCTAAGCATCTCTGTAAAGTTTCGTTGCATTTGGAATTGATTTACATTTTTAAATTTGCGATTTACTCCGTTTTCGTTTGAGAATTTGAACCTAAGTGATTTATTTAATTGTATAACGTGCTTCTATGTGTTTTAATTCTTTCGTATAAGCCGTGCGTCGTCTTTAGTCTTATTTGGTTGTGTCTTGGTATTTTGCAGATGATACTCCTGTGGAGTAGCGCCGGTTCTTGCTCCTTTTGTTCATTTTGCATAGCCAGGTGAGGCTTTCTTTTTCTGATTCCAGTATTACTACGTATATATATATAAATAAGCCTCTCCCGATATAAGCCACGTTTATGTTTTGTTTTCACACCGTTTATATATATACTTAGTAGATACTTATGATTATTATGTTCATCTGATTTATCGAAACTTATTTGATATGAAAAAGTATTACGTATAGTCTTCGAAATGTTTACGAAAGAGACATGTAAAACCTTTTTGTTTCTAAGCCGAACTTTGGCCTTCGGCCTCGCATATGACATGTCTCGAACGGTCTTTTGGCCACCCCGAAATGTTTGAAAAGCGAGTTATGAAATGTTTGCATGATCGTTTGGGCCCGGAGTAAGAGCGATAGGACGAAGTCGGTGGACGTCGGGTCTACGGCGTAAATCCTATGGTTTCCTCCATTTGGGAGCTCGGGGTGAGGCCGGAGTGGCAGCCCTTTGAGTACCTAAGTTATTCTAGTAAGTTTCGCGTAGTTCGGATTTAGCGGTCCGTCTACATTGGAGGAATAAGGGTGGTTTCCGGTTTTTATGTTTGGTTATTGGAGTTCAGGGCTCGACTCGCCGAGTCATAAGATATGTTTTGTTTTATGTTAAATCACCACCCGATTACGAAAACCTTTCTTTTATGTTGGTTTCTTTTAATTTAAAATTGGTGATTTATTTTCCGTTTTGTTATATACCTTATTATTCCCTCCTCACTTAGTCGTTTGACTAACCCCCTCTGTTTTACCCCTGTACTGGTTTCAGGATACTAGGCGGGATCTGCGTCGTCGTCGTCGCGTCTTAGAGTTGCATTCTTTTTGCTCATGTATAACTCTCATTCAGTATGGCTATGATTTAAGTCTTTTGATTTTAGGATTTATTAGAATGTATTCGGGATTTTTGTATATCGAACCCGTTATTATATAATTATCGGGATATTGTATCGAACCCGTTTGTTATTTAATTAAGTGAATTTCGTTAGCCTTGGTGGGCTTTTATAATTGTGCAATTTATTATGCTTTAATGTTTGATTTATTTCGCTTCCGCACTTCTGTCTCGTTGTTTATTTAAAACCCCGCCTAGTAATTGAGTAAATGCTTGCCGTTCGCCGGGTTTCGATTCGGGTCGGATCCCATTCCGGCTTCGGGTCGGGTCTCGGTGCGGGGCGTGCGTTACCCGTTTGGGGCGCCCGCTACAGTTGGTATCAGAGCTCTTGGTCCAATGGCCGAAGCTCTGAATTGTCGTGTCCAGTTGTGTCTAGGTTGTACGGCTTAGGATTACGTGTTTGTGGCTATGTAATTATTTGAATAAACTTCTCTACGTGTTACAGCTTTTCATAATCACTTATCGTCATGCATGTTTGGTATTGAATGTGCAGAATGCCTCCTCGTCGTGAACCGCCAGGTCCGCCTCCAGGTGTTCCTACTCCGGCACAGTTTATGGAAGCCTTAGGGCAATTCATGGTTCATACCAACAGAGCTACGCCACCACCTGCCCCCGAGAATGGTATGGGAAGGTTTCTTAAGCTCAACCCTCCGCAGTTCGAGGGTGCACCTGATGATGTTATCGCCGAGGCTTGGATATCGGCGATGGAAAAGAGATTCCGCGTGATGGAATGTCCGGACCCTAAGAGGGTCGAGTTAGCAGTGTACCAGATGACTGGAGCTGCTCAGGACTGGTGGGCTCGTGTAGAGCAGAGATGGCAGCGAGAGCATGTGGTCCCGTCTTGGGATCAGTTTTTGGTGGAGTTTCGGGCCAAGTATATTCCTTTGGTGGTCCGACAGAGACGTGAGCGAGAGTTCCTGGCTCTCAAGCAGGGTACTTCTACCGTTGACCAGTACGAGGCTCATTTCTCCAGGCTTATTATTCACTGCTCGTATATGGTTGACGACGAGCAAAGGAAGACTCGACAGTTCATCGAGGGATTGTCGAACGAGATTCGTATGCATATGCTCGGGAACAGACTTCAGTGCTATACAGATGCAGTCGAGACGGCCCTTTCTATAGAGTCCGATCTTCGACAGATGAGACCGACATTAGCACCTGCCCCTGCAGCCGCCAAGAGTTTTGCTTCTGGTTCGAAGAGGCCATTTATTCCGTCTGGGTCCTCTTCAGGGAAGAAGCCGTTCAGGAGCGCCATTCAGCCTGCTCCTCCCCGACCTCAGCTTGCTCCTCCTCGATCTCAGGGATTTCCACGGCCAGTATGTGGATTTTGTCAGGGCCCACACTTAGAGGCCAAATGTTGGAGGAAGAACGGTCTTTGCTACGGATGTGGTAGCCCCGATCACAGAATTGGTGAATGTCCGAAGAGAAGACCGGTACAACAGGGAGCCGCTCAGCCTCAGGCATATGCTCGTGTTTATGCCTTGGAAGGCGATGCAGAGGATGCTGTTGCAGATCCGACTGACGTGGTGGAAGGTACTATATATATTAATGGCATCCCCATACATGCATTATACGACTCGGGTGCTTCACACTCATTTATTGCGCCTGCTGTTTCCTTATCTGTGCATGCGCCTGTTTCGTTGCTTGATTATGTGCTAGTGGTTGGTTCGCCATTGGGTTCGAAGGTCGTTGCGAACCGAGCACTTAAACGTTGTCCGATTGTCATCGAGGATATCGAGTATCTAGCAGATTTGATCGAGCTGCCGATGAAGAAATATGGAGTTATTCTCGGAATGGATTGGTTGTACGAGCATCGGGCGAAGGTTGATTGTTTCGAGAAGAAGGTTATTCTGGGCTCTAATGAGGTTAAAGGTTTCCGATCAGGAGAAGGCCCGTATATCTCAATGATGGAAGCCAAGAAGCTCGTTCAGAAAGAAGAAGCGACGTGCTTTATAGCTTACATTCTCAACCGCCCGAAGGACCAGACAAAGATCGAAGAGACGCCCGTGGTCAATGAATTCGTCGACGTGTTTCCCGAGAATTTGGAATTCTTTCCACCGGATCGGGATATAGAGTTCGTGATTGATCTAGTTCCGGGAGCCGAGTCTTATTCGAAGTCGCCGTACCGAATGGCTCCTGCCGAGTTGAAAGAATTAAAGAATCAACTCGACGAACTTCTTTCTATTGGATATATCCGACCGAGTACCTCGCCTTGGGGTGCTCCAGTCTTGTTCGTAAAGAAGAAGGACGGTACACTTCGCATGTGTATCGATTACCGAGAATTGAACAGGATGACAGTGAAGAACAAGTATCCTCTACCGCATATCGAGGAATTGTTCGATTTGCTACAAGGATCGAGGGTTTATTCCAAGCTCGATCTCAGACAAGGATATTACCAGCTCCGTATCCGATCAGACGATGTCCCGAAGACAGCTTTCAACACCCGATACGGACATTTCGAGTTTGTGGTCATGCCGTTTGGACTTACGAATGCCCCAGCAGCTTTTATGGACATGATGCACAGAATTTTCCGTCCGTACCTCGATAAGTTTGTCGTTATTTTCATCGACGACATCTTAGTGTTCTCGAAGTCCGAAGAAGAACACGCTGAACACCTCCGGATTGTGCTCCAAGCTTTGAGAGAGCACCAATTATTCGCTAAGTTCAGCAAATGCGAATTCTGGATTGACCGAGTGACCTTCCTAGGTCATGTCATATCCGGAACGGGAATCGAGGTAGATCCTTCGAAGATTGAGACAGTGCTGGATTGGGAGAGACCTAAGACTCCTACAGAGATCCGTAGTTTCTTGGGATTAGCAGGATACTACAGACGTTTTGTCAAGGATTTCTCTAAACTTGCAGGTCCGTTAACAGCATTGACGAAGAAGGAAGCTAAGTTTGAGTGGTCAGCCAAATGTGAAGCTAGTTTTCAGGAGCTCAAGAAGAGATTGACCACAGCCCCAGTACTGACCCTGCCAGAGGGTTCTGAAGGATTTGTCGTGTATGCAGATGCGTCACACGAAGGGTTAGGTTGTGTATTAATGCAGAATGGGAAAGTTATAGCTTATGCATCGAGGAAGCTAAAGCCAGCTGAAGAGAACTATCCCACACACGACCTTGAACTAGCCGCCATGGTGTTTGCATTATTGAAATGGCGTCATTACCTCTACGGCATCACATTCGACATCTTCACAGATCATAAGAGCCTTCAGTACTTGTTTACTCAGAAGGAATTGAACAAACGACAGCGCCGTTGGATGGAGTTATTTGAGGACTACGATTGCAAGATTCAGTACCATCCCGGGAAGGCGAATGTCGTAGCCGATGCATTGAGCCGGAAGGCAAGCATAGCCCAGTTAGAGGCTAAGTTAGAGGGAGTTCACATCAGTTCTCAGGCCCATGTTCACAGCATATCGATCCGGTCAGAATTGGGTCGAAGGATTCGAGATATTCAGGCTACTGATGAGTGGACTCAGAGACAGATAGTTCACATCGTAGCTGATTCTGAAACTCAGTTTGGTGTGGACGACACAGGAATTCTCCGCTACAAGTCCCGAGTTTGTGTTCCGGAGAGTCTGAGGAAACAGATTCTCGATGAGGCTCACAACACACCTTACACAGTTCACCCGGGAGGAAGTAAGATGTATCGTGATTTGAAGGAATTGTTCTGGTGGAGAGGTATGAAGAGAGACGTAGCTGATTACGTCAAGAGATGTTCGACTTGTCAACAAGTTAAAGCTGAACATCAGAGACCGGGAGGTTTGCTTGAGCCACTACCGATTCCTACATGGAATTGGGAGGGTATTGCCATGGACTTCGTGTCTGGTTTACCTAAAGTTAGAGGTGGCTACGATAGCATTTGGGTGATTATCGACCGACTATCCAAGAGTGCTCATTTCCTACCGATCAACATGTCGTACAAAGTGGATAGGTTGGCAGAGATTTATCACCGAGAGATTGTCAAGCTTCATGGAATTCCGTCTACGATAGTGTCTGACAGAGATGCTCGATTTACTTCCCGTTTGTGGCAACAACTTCAAGAACGAATGGGAACGAAGCTGACTTTTAGTACAGCCGCACATCCGCAAACCGATGGTCAGTCAGAGAGGATGATCAGATATCTCTGTGATATGCTTCGAGCTTGTGCCCTGGATTTTCGCAACAATTGGCACGACCAGTTGCCTCTGATCGAGTTTGCTTACAACAACAGTCATCAGTCTACGATCGGAATGGCACCTTACGAAGCATTGTATGGCAGGAAGTGTAGATCCCCGTTGTTTTAGGATCTCGAGGATTGAAGATGGACGAAAGATGATAAGGAACGAGGAACTCCTCCAAAGTTTCTCCAAAATGCCATCGACCGAATTCAGATCATCCGGCAGAGAATGAAGGCAGCTCAGGATCGACAGAAGAGCTATGCCGACACCCGCCGCCGACCGTTGGAATTTGAGGTTGGTGACAGAGTATTCCTCAAAGCTTCTCCTCGAAAGGGTTTCACCCGAATTGGGAAAGGAGGAAAGTTAAGTCCGAGATTTTTGGGCCCCTATGAGATTCTGGAAAGAATTGGGAACGCAGCTTACAGGTTAGACTTGCCGCCGAGTCTGACAGGGATTCACAACGTCTTTCTTGTTTCCCAACTCCGAAAATACTTCCCGAATGAGTCTGAGATCCTTCCTGTTGATGATGTTGAACTAGAGCCGGATTTGACTTTTGTTTCGAAGCCGGTGAAGATATTGGATAAGAAGACTCAAGCTCTGCGCAACCGAGAGATTCCTCTTGTCAAAGTCCTTTGGAGAAATCAGACAACCGAAGAAGCTACATGGGAGACCGAGGACAAAATGCGCAAGTTTCATCCGAAATTATTTCAGCCGGACGAGTAGAATCTGGGGGCCAGATTCTCATAAGGAGGGGTGATTGTAACGCCCCGAAAATCCGAATAATTAATTTGGTATGTCCGAATCGAATATTTGTGTAATTTAATATTTATTTGATATTTATTATGTAATTTTAGAATTTATTTCGTATATGATTGAAGTTATGTAGTTAATTTACAAATCGTCAATGTGCGTTTAATAATATGAATTTTGACTGTAATTACATGTTATTTGGACATCGTGAGATTTCGAACTTATTTTACAAAATTATGACTTTGCCCCTTCGGTTTCTAAACCTTAGTCAATTTGACTAAGTCAATCTCTCTCTCTCTCACATTACCATTCACGCACAAACAAGAGAGAAAAAGAGAAGAAAGAAAAAGAGAGAAAAGAGAAGAAAGAAGAAAGATTCCAACGATTGTCCCGACTCCGATTCCCGACGAATTCTCGATCCGTTTTCGTCTACGAACTCCTCGCGATCTCATCTACGAGTAAGCTCTCACTAAATTTTTCGATTAATGCCTTCATTACTTCGATTTTAGGATTTTTGATAATAGTTATAGAATTTAGGTTTTATATGATTTTGATAGAAAATGTGGATGGATTTTCGTGTTTATCGTTTCTATATGAAGCATATATGTTGTAGATGATTATATGTGAGAATTAGGGTTTAATTTGCATGATTTAGTGATTATATGTTGGATTAGGGTTTGATTTTCGCGAGATTTTTGAGCTTCTGCTTGTTCTGCGATTTTGGATCGCACACGGCCTGTTGCACACGGCCTTGAGGCCGTGTGCATGAGACCGTGTGCGAAGGATGAATTGCGCACGGGCTGTGCACACGGCCTTGAGGCCGTGCGTGTTGCATGTTTGTGCACGGCCTCGCCACACGGCCGTGCACAAGGCCGTGTGGAAGGCTCGAACAGTACCCTGACCTTCTGTAAGTCAGGGTACAAAATTGGCCTACTGGTCCCGCTTTGGCTCGTCTTTTCCGAATTCTTTCTTCGCTCGTGTATTCGATATGTATGATATAGATAGGAATTGCATGATTTATGAATTTACGACATGTTCGGGTATGTGAATAGTGTATTTTAAGTTTTCGTTAAATTTTCTAACTTTTGCATGTGAAGTCCGATTTTTCCGAAATTCGAATGCATGCTTCTTTATGATATTCTAAGCATCTCTGTAAAGTTTCGTTGCATTTGGAATTGATTTACATTTTTAAATTTGCGATTTACTCCGTTTTCGTTTGAGAATTTGAACCTAAGTGATTTATTTAATTGTATAACGTGCTTCTATGTGTTTTAATTCTTTCGTATAAGCCGTGCGTCGTCTTTAGTCTTATTTGGTTGTGTCTTGGTATTTTGCAGACGATACTCCTGTGGAGTAGCGCCGGTTCTTGCTCCTTTTGTTCATTTTGCATAGCCAGGTGAGGCTTTCTTTTTCTGATTCCAGTATTACTACGTATATATATATAAATAAGCCTCTCCCGATATAAGCCACGTTTATGTTTTGTTTTCACACCGTTTATATATATACTTAGTAGATACTTATGATTATTATGTTCATCTGATTTATCGAAACTTATTTGATATGAAAAAGTATTACGTATAGTCTTCGAAATGTTTACGAAAGAGACATGTAAAACCTTTTTGTTTCTAAGCCGAACTTTGGCCTTCGGCCTCGCATATGACATGTCTCGAACGGTCTTTTGGCCACCCCGAAATGTTTGAAAAGCGAGTTATGAAATGTTTGCATGATCGTTTGGGCCCGGAGTAAGAGCGATAGGACGAAGTCGGTGGACGTCGGGTCTACGGCGTAAATCCTATGGTTTCCTCCATTTGGGAGCTCGGGGTGAGGCCGGAGTGGCAGCCCTTTGAGTACCTGAGTTATTCTAGTAAGTTTCGCGTAGTTCGGATTTAGCGGTCCGTCTACATTGGAGGAATAAGGGTGGTTTCCGGTTTTTATGTTTGGTTATTGGAGTTCAGGGCTCGACTCGCCGAGTCATAAGATATGTTTTGTTTTATGTTAAATCACCACCCGATTACGAAAACCTTTCTTTTATGTTGGTTTCTTTTAATTTAAAATTGGTGATTTATTTTCCGTTTTGTTATATACCTTATTATTCCCTCCTCACTTAGTCGTTTGACTAACCCCCTCTGTTTTACCCCTGTACTGGTTTCAGGATACTAGGCGGGATCTGCGTCGTCGTCGTCGCGTCTTAGAGTTGCATTCTTTTTGCTCATGTATAACTCTCATTCAGTATGGCTATGATTTAAGTCTTTTGATTTTAGGATTTATTAGAATGTATTCGGGATTTTTGTATATCGAACCCGTTATTATATAATTATCGGGATATTGTATTGAACCCGTTTGTTATTTAATTAAGTGAATTTCGTTAGCCTTGGTGGGCTTTTATAATTGTGCAATTTATTATGCTTTAATGTTTGATTTATTTCGCTTCCGCACTTCTGTCTCGTTGTTTATTTAAAACCCCGCCTAGTAATTGAGTAAATGCTTGCCGTTGGCCGGGTTTCGATTCGGGTCGGATCCCATTCCGGCTTCGGGTCGGGTCTCGGTGCGGGGCGTGCGTTACCCGTTTGGGGCGCCCGCTACAATATTGCACATTGATCAAATTCCATGGAAAAAATCACAAGTAATGCTACATGTAATCAATCACCAAACTAAGCTCATCAATCATTCATTCTAGCATGCTTCTTCACTTCATCAACATATAAAACATTGAAACTCAAAGATTAGAGAGATTTACAACCTTACCTTGAAGGGGAAAATGGAGGAGAAAGGAGATGTAGAGAGCTTGTTTGCACAAATAGAAAGTAGAGGTTTGTTCCTTGGATGATAGAGCAACTTTTTGTAGCAAGAAAAAGGATGATTTTTGGTGCTTTGATGGTGGTTGAAAGTGGTGGTGGTGGCTGGTGGAATGAGGGCCGAGAGATGAGAGGAAGAAGAAGAGAATGTTGCTTGAGAATAGTGTAGAAAAATGTGGAGAGAAATGAGATAATTAAATAAATATAAGTTATTTTGAAAAGTCAAAATTAGCTAGCAATTTATATAGATATTTATATATATATATACATATATATTTGTATATGTTTGTATATATATATTGCATATATTTCAAATATAATATCATGTGATTCAAATATAATGACACAATTTTCATAAAATTTCAAATACAACACTTCAAGTATAAACATAGTGTAGGGTAATTCAAATATAAAGATTCTTAATATGAAGTCTTCATATTATTCACATATAGAATCACCCATTAATTCATATAATTCACATAATTGCAAACAATGCACACAAGAGCAATTAGTCGGTAAACTTACCGAAGCGTTATAAAAATAGCGGGGCGTTACAGGGGGAACACAGGCTGAACGTAGATCCAAACGCGCGACCGGTAAAACAGAAGAAGAGACATTTCGGGTTCGAGAAATACGCCATTATTTGGGCAGAAGTTGAAAAGCTGTTGAAGGCTGGACACATAGTAGAGATCCAATTCCCAGAATGGCTGTCCAACATCGTGCTCATGCTGAAGCCAGGAGGAAAGTGGCGGGCTTGCGTTGACTTTAGAGACCTCAACAAGGCATGCCCCAAGGACTTTTATCCCTTACCAAGGATCGATCAGCTCGTGGATTCAACGGCTGGATGTTAATTGCTGAGCATGATGGGCGCTTCGTCAGGATATCATCAAATTCCTTTGGCCGAGCAGGACAGGAAAAAAGTAAGTTTTATTACCTCTTGTGGAACATATTGTTATGTTGTTATGCCATTCGGTGTAAAAATGCAAGAGCCACATATCAGAGAATGGTGGACAAAGTATTCAAGAAACAGATAGGTAGGAATATGGAGGTATACGTAGATGATATGCTAGTCAAAAGTAGGAAGAAGGAGGATCACGTGGAGGACCTAAAGGAAACTTTCCAGACCTTAAGACAACACAGGCTGAAATTAAATCCGGCTAAGTACGTATTTGGAGTCACGGGGGGAAAATTTCTAGGGTACATGGTGACTGAAAAGGGCATCGAAGTAAATCCGGAAAAGATAGAAGCCATAAGGAACATGAGCTCGTCAAGAGAGAAGAGGGACGTGTACAGATTAACAGGACGATTGGCAGCCTTGAGCAGATTCATCGCTAGCTCGGCAGATAAAAGTTTTCCCTTCTTCAAAGCATTGTGAAAAATGGGAACCTTTGAGTGGAGTGATGAAGCGGAAAGGGCTTTTCAGGATCTAAAATCACACTTGGCAAAGATGCCCCTGCTGACGAAGCCGAACGAAGAAGATACGCCGGTAGTTTACTTGGCTATATCAGAAAATGCCATAAGCTCGGTCTTGCTAAAAGAAGAGGAAAAACAATAAAAACCCATCTATTATACGAGCAAAGTGTTGAATGAAGCAGAAAAAAGGTATATTGAAATACAAAAGGTTGCCTTAGCCTTAGTAAACACAGCTAGGAGATTAAGGCCGTATTTCCTATCACATAAGATATTGATCCGAACGAACTTTCCTCTAAAGCAAGTAATGAGCATGTAGCGACCTAAAATTCTGGAATATATTTTCGGAATAATTATTCGACACCTCATTGAATTTTAAATGAAAAGATTAACTCTGTTAGCTAATTTTAATTTATTCTAATTTATGTCCATATCCCCAACCATTTATAATTATCCTTTCCACCCTCGAACTTATTTTAATCTCAAACGAACCCACACCCCTTTGAACACTCTTGCACCCTCTTGGACACACTTGTACCACCTTGAACACACCTACACCCCCTTGTGCACACTCTTACGCACACCCCAAAATCGAGAGAGAGAAAGAGAGAAGAGAAGGAGAAAGGAAGAAGTAGAAAGGAGAAGGAGAAATCTCGTCCCGAATCCATCGCTCGACCAATCGAGATTCCGAGACCAACTATACAATCCTCGTTCGATTCTCTACCGGTAACCTTCTTTCCCCATTTCGTTTCATCCATTAAATCCTTCATTTTTGTTAGTATTAGTTAAGTTTAAATTTTTGAATATTTGATGGGTTTGTAGGTTAGAGTTTACCATTTTTAGTGTAGTTCGGATCAAATGGTAGCTATTAATGTGTACAATGCATGAGTGTGAATTTTATGTGTTGATTTTAACTATAGAATCCGCCCTAGTTGATTTTAGGATGAAACCCTCGTGAGAAAACCTTAAATCACGTTTTTCTGCACCTGTAAGTTGAACCACACGTCCCAACGCACGGTCTTGGCAAGGTCGTGCATCACCCTTTATGCCTGCACCGGCCTACGCACCCCGGTGCGCAAGCCAGTGCGCCCTTGTTTTAGCTTGCACGGTCTTGAGTGCATGCTCAAGACCGTGCGCCAGGCCGTGCGTTAGCCCGTGCGAATGCTTTAACCAAATTTTCAGCCTTTTCCTTAATTGCTCATGGTAATGGGGTCAATGGGCCAAAAATAAAAGTTGACTTTTTGCATACGACCCCCTAAAATCGAGTCGTTTTCACCTATAGCTTCCATATGATTCAAGGATGAATATTTCGTAATGTTTTAAAATTCCGATCTCGTTCGGGCCTTGAATCGAGCCTTTTTCGTTTAGGATTTTTTCCCAAATTTTTTAGTGTTGTCCGAATGTTCTGAAGATCGCACGAGTTCTTCTTTATAATATATTATGCATGAATGTGCAATTAGAATTTCAATTGAGCATGTTTGGCATCTTTAATTTTGTATCTTTCGTTTAATGGTTTTAATTGCATTTTACTTGTAATTTCAATTCCTACATGATTATTATTTGGTCTTTCATGTGTTGTAGTCCTTAAGAGTCGTGCGTCGTGTCTTGTCTTATTTGGTTTGTCATCTGTCAGTTTCAGGCCGTCCTTTCAAGGAATAGCTTGAGTGTCTTGTCGTTCCCGTGTTCCCAGGTGAGGGTTTTAAAATGCTTTCAACTGGAGTAAGAATTTCTTTTAATTATTGCGAACTACCCTTAACGTGCTCATATTGATTTGATTTCCTTTCTTGTATATCTATTAAATATTTAATTATATTTTCATGATTTTAATAACAAACGTTTTGATATCAACTTATACCTATGAGTATATCTAAACCGTTTTGTTTTCAAGAGGCAAGTAAACTCTTTCGTTTCAAGCGTGACGCTTTGACTTAGAGGAGTCCGTCAGCACATCCCGACACATATGAAACTCATGGTTACCCCCTTTGTCGTCACACCCTTGCCTAAATGCCCGTTTGGCTTTCAATTTATAATGTTCTTCAAACGCGAGTAAAATATTGGACTTTTCTTTTATTGAGGGCCCGGGAGGGTATTCGAGGGTCTCACTTGGGGACGAGCGTCCAGGGTGATGCCCGAGGTACTTTCCGCAAAACTAAGCGTCAATCGTGGCCCGTCAGGAGTTGATAGCCATGGTTGGGAGCGATGGTAGACGTTGCATTCGTTGCACGTTTTCCTAAAATTCAATTCGACGCCCGTGGTCGCATATGGGGTCAGACACCGGAGATGGAGTTTTATATTGACTTGAAGGGGAGATAAGGAAGGACAGGCCCATTCTCGTTGGGATATTACTTGATTGTATTTATGCTTTAATTTCATTATTGCACTGTTAATTATCGTTGAGAATGCAAGTCGAAGCACATTCCAGATTTTCTTCAATTCTGCAAATGTATTTCCCTATATATATATTCAAAACCCGGAAGTGTGGCTCGTACTTGTTCCCACTTTACCTTCACTGAGTATCGTTTATACTCAAGCCGCGTTACTTTTAATTCTTACTTTAGGTCGACAGGTGGCGTTGTCACCTCTCATGTCGGTTGGCAACAGCGGGTCGTGAGTCTTGGTCTTCGTGTCCTTTGGTAATTGTCGGTGGTGTCCAACAATAGTCTGTCTTTTATTATATGAACTGAATTTCTAGATAGATTGGATATATTGATGAATTATGGTGATTCGATACTTATGATGATTTGTTGAGCATTGACTAGATAAATATATAATTGATGGATATTGATTTATGTTAATTGATGGCTTTGAATGTTTAATTGATATATATATATATTTTAAGCTTCCGCACTCTGTTATTTCTGTTGGTTGTTGTTGTTGGACTAGGTTCGTTGTTGCCGGTATAGATTGAGTTCTTGCCGTTCGGCGGGATGGATTTTTAAATGGGGTACATCTACCTCGTTTGGGAGTTTGTCTCGGTGTGGATGTGGTATCCTTTCTCCTCCTACAGAAAGGGGCGCTACAGAGTAAACTTGAAGTATCAGGAAGGTTAGTGAAATGGGTGATAGAGCTAAGTGAGTACGAGATAGAGTACGAACCTCGGCAAGCAATTAAGGCGCAGGCATTGGCAGATTTTATCGCAGAAACAACAGGAAATGAGCAAGAGGAAGAGTGGTGGAGTATATTCGTGGACGGATCATCAGGATTGGGGGGCAACGGAGCTGGAATTGTGTTGAAATCGCCCAAAGGAGAAGAGCTTGAATACGTAATGAGGCTAAACTTCCAAACTTCAAATAATGAGGCTGAGTACGAATTCTTTCTAACTGGTATTAAATTAGCTAAGGGAGTGGGAGCCAAGAATGTAAAGATATTTTCAGATTCCCAACTAGTGATAAATCAGGTAAATGGTAACTACGAAGTAAAGGATGAAAGGATGGCAAAATACGGGGAAAATATTCACAAACTCAGGGAGAAATTCAATGCATTCCTAAGTATACAAATAGATAGAGAGGCCAACAAAAAAGCAGACTTCTTAGCTTGGTTAGCCAGCTCAGATAATAGTTGTCTGCTCCGGAGGGTAACAATACTGGATAGAAACAAAGATTGGGTAAAAATCGAGCGAGCAGGTTATTTCTGGCCCACAATGAAAGGAGACTCTAAGAATTGGGTAAAAAGGTGTCGAGCATGCCAAGTCAACTCTACGGCTATCAAACAGCCAGCAGAGTTCATGCATACCATGAGTTCGCCCTGGCCATTCACTATTTGGGGAATTGACATAGGACCCCTACCAAAATCTTCTGGACGAAGAAAATGGATACTAGTTGTCGTTGATTATTTCACGAAATGGGCCGAGGCTGAAGCATTGACACACGTTACAGAACAAGATGTCATAAATTTTCTGTGGAAAAATATTTGTATTCGTTTCGGTATTCCCCGTATACTAATATATGATAATGGTACTCAGTTTGTACGTGCAAAGGTGAAAGCTTAGTGCACAGAACAAAAAATTCAGCAAAATCCGGCTTCAGTAGCACATCCCCCGACAAACGGACAAGTGGAAGTCACAAATAGGACCATCGTGCGAGGATTAAAGAGGAGGCTAGAACAATTTGGAGGATTCTAGGCGGAAGAACTGAGAAACGTGTTATGGTCCTATCGAACAACTCCAAGAAGAGCGACTAGAGAAACACCTTTCAATATGGTGCACGGAACGGAGGCAGTAATCCCCGCAGAAATAATGGGCGATGCATACAAAGTGGCTGCTTTTGATCGCGAGCACAACGAGACTAGATTGGAAGAACGACTGGACTTAATCGACGAACATCGAGCAAGAGCTCGCCTGAGAGAGGCAAAGTACAAAACCAGAGTTCGAACCGCTTTCAACAAGAAGGTAAAACTTAGGGACTTTCAAGTAGGAGATCTGGTGTTGAAAAGAACAGATGTGTCCAGAAAACCAGGAAAATTGGAGCCAGCATGGGATGGACCGTTCATAGTAACAGAAGTTCTGATGGGAGGAGCATATAAGATTTTCTGGATAAACTTACTCACATAAACTCCAGTGCCTTGAGATAAGAATCAACACATGTTTTTTACAAGTTACTTGCGGGGGGGGGGGGGGGGGGGGGGGGGGGGGGGAGTATAAGGAATATAAGATACCCTGTTCAAGACTGAACAAAAATAACTTGCGAAAAACACATACGAATAGATACGAAAATAAAATAAGTTAATTAATCAAGGATGTACTGCAAAAGAAGGTCGGGATGAACCTTACCTGGACAAATAAAGCTAGTAAAAAACTACTCTTAAGAACATCCCTAGCGAGCTAATCTCGCCAACAAGTGCTAAGGAAAACACAAACTACAGATAGATATATAAATTTAACGATAAATCCCTAAGGATCACAGGCAGGAGAATCGAGGCCAACATGAATATCAGAACTTTGGTTCTGAACAATACCCTGACCCTCCTCATTGCCTTCAGTCTCCTCGTCGGAAGGAGGAGGAATCACATAATCAGGATCCACCTTCAAAGCTCCTCCGAATCGGTCCAAATATGAACGAAAATTGCTAGTGTTAAGAGAATCCTGCTCGAAAAAGGCCGCCTCTGCTTGACTCGCATGGGTCAGAAAACCTTGATGATAATACTTCATAGCTTCTTCGACTAAAGCATTGTTGAACTCAGGAAGGATTTTGATCCTGGATTTTAAGTCTTGCACAGCTCAGCCCCATTCCGAAGCATGGTCGGAATGAAGTTTTTCTATCTCGTTTTTGAGGTCGGAAATCTGCGTGGCTTGGCTATTGATTTGCTCCATCAAAAGGCTAATCTCGTCAGATCGAGCTACCGCTAGCTTCTTGGTCTCATTAAGCTCCTTTTCCAAGTTGGTCTTTTCCGCAACGACCTTCATGCCATCTAAGGCCAACGGACATAAGGCAGCAGCCTGAAAATAAGCAAACACAACCAGCATAAGTAACGAGAGAGTTGGGGAGGGAACGAAGGAAATTATAAGTACATGTTACTTTGGCAAAATGCTCAATGAAGTCCTTCTGAATCTGAGCAGAGGACATCTTTCCAACAATACTTTGATCCGTTCCGGACAAACTATGTAACGACCCAGAAATCCGAGAATCATTGTGAGTATTTTTCCCGCGTTAATTATCTTTCTTAACCCTAAGTTCTCGTAATATGTGAATTATTATATATTATTTTAGTATACGACCCAATGTGATAATATTAATTGCGTATTTAAATTCCTTGTCTAAATTTCGTTTGTTTGATATTAAATAGATATATTTGACCAACGTACATTTAATTGGACTTTCCAAACTTACCAAACTACCCTTCGTATTTTTCTGATATTTTGAAATATTTGATAAAAGTCTCGAAACCCTCATTCGAACCCATATTCGATATAGAGAGAGTGAGAGAGAAGAAGAAAAGAGGATTTTTCCCCCGAAGCCCTAATCGATCGTGCTGAGCTCGTTTCTCCATGGAATTTCGCGCCGATCAAACCTAAACGATCCTCTCAGCGATACCTTTCTCTAGGTACCAATTTCCCCAATTACTTTCACGAATTTACGCTATTTTGAGGATAATTTGTCATTTCAGGATTTTTAAGTTAAATGCTTAGATCGAACCCGTTTCTTGATCATTTCGTGAAATTATTGGATGTAAATGTTTATTAGATGATGATTGTTGATTGTTACGATTGTTGGGTGTTGATTTGCGTTATAAATATCATTTTTATGAATATTGGTTCGACTTTTTGTGAAATCGCGTAACTTTCTGCTGTGTGCTATTAAACCACACGGGCTAACGCACGGTCTTGAGCAAGACCGTGCAGGAGCCCGTGTGCATCTCTTTGTGCCTGCACGGGCTCAAGCCCGTGCGCCTAAACGGTGCAGATGGCCGTGTGTGAGTGCACGGTATTGAAACCGTGCACAAGCCGGTGTGAAACACTTAGAAAATTTTCCAGCCTTTTTCAAATGTTGCTCTCGGCAAGTGAGTCTCCGGGTCAACATTTTTGGTTGAGTTTTCGCATACGGACTCCAAAAATTATACCATTTTCACCTATAGAACCTTTATGACTTCTAGATTAATATTTTGAAATGTTTATTTAATTTCGCCCTTGTTCGGGCTGTGAATAGTGTAATTTTAAGTATGTGCATTTTTGACAACTTGTCGGAATTTTGTGAAATTTACATGATAGCTTCCTTACATACTATAATTGGCATATGCATGATTTTTGAACATGTTTGGTTAGCCGTTCGTCAAATAATTGCTTATTTGCGCTTTTATAGTCGTTATTAATTTGTCTAGGTCCTGTCTTGTTTACAGATCAGTCAGACGTCGGTGACCAGTGAGTCTAACTGCTAGGCTTCCTATTTTTGAGACCAGGTGAGGATTTAAATCGTTTTAACTGGGCTTGAACATATATGTATACTTGCGAAACCCCTTAATCCCATATTATTGTATTACATATTTCGAGCTTATATTTTTATGTTTTATCCTCAAATCCTTTGATATCAAAATTATATAATAGTAACCTAAATCGATTTGTTTTCAAAAAGGGCAAGAAAACTCTTTCCTTTACGTGACGGTTTGACTTAGGATTTACCCCCTTCGTCGTCACCACTTGCCCACATTGCCCGTTTGGCATTAAAAATCCTACCTCAAAGCGAGCAAAGTATTGTTATTTCAATGGGCCCGGGATGGTATCCGGAGGTTGCATCTGGGGATGAGCGTCCAGGGTGTAATCCGAGGTGCTTCTCCCAAAACTAAGCATCAATCGTGGCCCGTTAGGAGTTGATAGCCACGGTTGGGAGCGATGGTGGATGTTGCATTCGTTGCACATTTTCCTTAAATTCACAATAGTCGAGCTTTGGGTTGCTCCTTGGCTTGACACCGGCGATGGAGATTTTTATAATGTATTGTGGAGAAATAAGGAGGAACAGGCCCACTCTTGCGGGGATATTTATTTATTGCTTTATATTGTTATTGTTTTATTGTTTTATTGAATATCCAAGTCGAAGCACATTCTGGTTTCTTCCTTATTGCATATGTACTTTCTATAAAACCCGGAAGCGTGACTCGACTTGCTCTAACATCTTCAGTGAGTATTTTTGACTCACCCTCTTTCATTGGTTCTTGCCTCAGGTAGATTGAGAGACCGACATGTCTCACGTGTCGGATGGGCAACAGTGCTTAGATAGGCCTTTTTGGTTTTGCCGAGTCTCTATTGTTGTCTTTAACTCTCTAGATAGTTGTTCTTTTATCCAGGCTTGTAGATAATTTATATTGATCCTCGTCCCCTGATATTTATTTAATGTTGCCCCTGAATGGGCTGTGTTAATATATTAGTTGAATTGGCCCCGGAGTGGCATATATGTTATTATGATTTAAATTGCTTCCGCTATTTATTCTGAGTTGTTTAGATGTTTTAAATTTGGGGATCCACTGTTGCCAAGTGTTGGGATTGACCCATTTGCTTGTATGGGTTCTCGAGTTGAGGCGCCGTTCTCGGCTTGGGAATCCGTGCAGGTTCGGGGGCTGTAGAGCGGGGTGCTACAGTCCGGAGTGGTATCAGAGCTCTAGGCTCTATTGTCTAGAAGTGTCGTGTCTATGTCGTATGGCTATATAGGTTTCGTGTTATTTTTCTTTACTTGCGCTTTTATATATTATTGTTACGTGATTAATTGAACATATCATTAACCCACATGCATTCCAGCTCATTGTTTCAGGCACCATGGTCCGACCTCGAGGCCGACAGGAGCCACCTCCACCACCAGAGGGCTTTCCACCGCCCAACGCCTTCTACGATGCCGTTAGGCTTATAGTATAGCAGGCTCAGCAGGAGCAGCAGCAGCCTCATCCGCCACCACCGAACCCTCGGGATGCTACTTCCCGAGCCATAGATCGATTCATGTCCTATCGCCCTATGGTCTTCGAAGGCGAGCCGGACGACCTAAAGGCCGAGGCCTGGATTTCAGAACTGGAGCAGAAGTTTAGAGCTCTGGAGATTGAGGACCTGTAGAGGATTGAGTTCGCTGTATTCTTGATGTGGGGACCCGCCCTCGATTGGTGGCGCTTTGTTGAGAGGCGATGGACCGCCGCACAGACCCCGCGCACTTGGGTACGGTTTCTTCATGAGTTCCGTGTGAAGTATGTGCCCGAGATTGTTCGGGATCAGAGGGAGAGGGAGTTTATGAACCTCTCTTAGGGAGGCATGACCGTGGGCCAGTATGAGGCCAAGTTTACCAGATTGATCGTCTACGCTCCTCACATGGCAGACGACGACAGGAGGATGGCCAGGAAGTTCAAGGAGGGCCTTCGTGATGAGATTCGGGCCGAGTTAGTTGGCAGTGACCTCCGTACTTATGAGGAGGCCGTGACACGGGCTATGGCTATAAAGTCCGATCTTGGAGAGCTCCGTCGTAGGGGCTCTTGTGCCTGTTGCTGCTGCCCCTAAGGGCTTTTCTCAGAAGGGCAAGAGGCCTTTCACTGCTGGATCTGGATCTTCTATGGGCGACAAGAGGCCCAGGTATATTGAGAGGGCCCCTATTGTCGCCATCGCACCAATCTATGCTCTTTCTGCCACAAGCCGAACCACACCGCCGACATCTGCCGGAAGCGACTGGGGCAGTGTTTACTTTGTGCATCCCCTGATCACAGGCTGGATTCTTGTCCGATCAAGAGGGCTCCCATCACACCTCCGAAGGCGATTCAGGCTGCCGGTCAGCCGAGAGTACAGCCCAGAGTCTTCTCACTGGGAGGAGAGGAGCTTGAGCCCGATTTGCACGACGTGATTGGAGGTACCCTGCATATTCATGACATCCCTATTACTGCATTATTTGATCCGGGTGCGACACACTCGTTTATTGCGCTTGATATTGCTGCTAAGTTGTGCATGCCCGTGGAGAGTCTGCCTTATTTGTATTGAGTCAGTTCTCCTTTGGGGACTTCATACGTTACAGATAGGATCTTCAAGGGTTGCCCTTTGAAGATAGGAGATCGTATTTATCCCGCCGATTTGATCGAGTTGCCGCTACAGCGTTATGGGATTATTCTTGGAATGGACTGGCTTTATCAGCACAGAGTCAGTGTGGATTTTTTCAAGAAGACAGTACAGATTGGAACCGAGGCGACAATTGTGAAGGGTATTCATGAGAAGTCAGATTTGGCACTGAAGATTTCTTTCGTTGAGGCTTCTCGCTTGATCCGAGAGGGAACTCAGGCCTTCGTCGCTTATTTACTTAACCGACCGAAGGAACAAGGGAAGCTCGAGAACACGGAAGTGATTAAGGACTTCCCAGATGTCTTTCCCGAGAGTTTGAACTCTCTACCCCCTGATCGTGACATCGAGTTCATATTCGATCTTTCCCCGGGATCGGAGCCTTATTCGAAGACTCCGTACAGGATGGCTCCTGCCGAGTTGAAGGAACTTAAGATGCAACTTGAAGAGTTGCTAGAGAGTGGTTACATTAGACCGAGCATCTCTCCTTGGGGTGCACCGGTTTTGTTCGTGAAGAAGAAGGATGGCACTTTGAGAATGTGCATCGACTACCGAGAGCTGAACCGGATGACAGTGAAGAACAAATACCCTCTACCCCACATAGAGGAGTTATTTGACTTGTTGCAGGGATCGAAGGTATATTCGAAATTGGATCTTCGACAGGGATACTATCAGATCTATATGCGAGACCAGGATATACCTAAGACCGGGTTTAACACTCGGTACGACCAGTTCGAGTTTGTTGTGATGCCGTTTGGTTTGACGAATGCCCCTACAACTTTCATGGATATGATGCACAGGATTTTCCGGCCTTACCTTGACAAGTTTGTGGTTATCTTCATCGACGACATTCTGGTTTTCTCCAAGACGGTCGAGGATCATGCCGAGCATCTTCACATTGTGCTACAGACGCTTTGAGAGCATAGCCTATATGCTAAGTTTAGCAAGTGCGAGTTCTGCATCAACGAGGTTTCATTCCTTGGTCACATCATCTCCGGGAATGGGGTTGCTGTGGATCCATCAAAGATTGAGGCAGTGACGAGTTGGAGTCAACTTAAGACGCCAACAGAAGTTAGGAGTTTCCTTGGATTGGCTGGTTATTACAGGCGATTCGTTAAGGATTTCTCCAAACTAGCGGCCCCACTCACGAAGTTGACTTGTAAAGATGTGTCCTTTCAGTGGGACGACGAGTGCGAGGCCAGCTTCAAGGAGCTGAAGATGAGATTGACCACCGCACCTATACTTGTTCTCCCAGACGGATACGAGGGATACACGGTTTATACCGACGCATCCAAGGAAGGTTTAGGGTGCGTGTTAATGCAAAATGGGAAGGTCGTTGCTTATGCTTCTAGAAAGCTAAAAGATGCCGAGAAGAACTATCCCATTCATGACTTGGAACTTGCAGCAGTGATATTTGCCTTGGGCAAATGGCGTCATTAACTGTATGGTGTCACTTTTGACATCTTTACGGACCACCAGAGTTTGAAGTATCTATTCACGCAGAAGCATCTCAACAGGAGACAGAGACGGTGGATGTAATTCTTGGAAGATTATGACTGCCGTATTCAGTATCACCCTGGGAAGGCGAACCTAGTCGCCGACGGTTTGAGCCGGAGGGCTCACGTGGCACATTTAGAGGGATCTTCTTCCGATATCCCTATAGAGGATAGAATGATTCGAGTTGAATCGTATCCTCGACTTGTCAACCTTACAGTCCAACCTGATCTAGTCCAACTAATCCGAGACGAGCAGATTTCGGATACCGGTATTCAGAAGATCAAGGCTAGAATGCAGAATGATCCCAACACTAAATTCAGGATCGATGGTACGGATTGCTTCGCTTCGGGACCCGAGTTTGTGTTCCCACGAATTTGAAGCGTGGAATTCTCGACGAGGCACACAAGTCTGCTTATGCTGTTCATCCAGGAGGCAACAAGATGTATCGTGATCTCAGAACCCAGTATTGGTGGAATGGTATGAAAAGGGACGTGGCTACCTATGTAAAACATTGTCCAACGTGTCAGAGAGTCAAGGCCGAACATCAAAGGCCTGGAGGTACTCTTCAGTCGCTTCCCGTACCTACTTCCAAGTGGCATGAGATCACTATGGACTTCGTGACAAGATTGCCTACCGTTCGTGGAGGTTTCGACAGTATTTGGGTCATCGTCGATCGATTGACCAAGTCAGCTCATTTTCTTTCGGTTCGAAAGACAGCGAACGTCAAGCAACTTGCAGAACTGTACCAGAAGGAAATCATCAGACTTCATGGTGTTCCGGAGAGCATCGTTTCAGACAGGGATCCTAAGTTCACAGCTCAGTTTTGGCAAGAACTTCACAAGAACTTGGGAACGACCCTAAAATTTAGCTCTACAGCACATCCCCAGACCGATGGACAATCCGAGCGAACGATCAGGTTTCTAAGTGATATGCTACGGGCATGTGCGCTCGATTTTCATATGAGTTGGATTTCACACTTGCCCTTGGTCGAATTCGCTTACAACAACAGTTATCAAGCCTCGATTGGGATGCCGCCGTATGAAGCTCTTTATGGGAGGAAGTGCAGATCTTCGATTTATTGGGAATTGGAGGATTGGAAATGGTCATTCAATGGCCACGAGAGAGCTACTCCACCGGCTCACATTCAGGAAGCGATCGATAAAGTCCAGCTCATTCGGCAAAGAATGAAAGCACCCCAGGACCGTCAGAAGAGCTACGCCGACAAGAGACGTCGAGACTTGGAATTTGAAGTGGGAGACCGAGTTTCTCTCAAGGCCTCCCCGAGGAAGGGATTCACGAGGATCGGTAGAGGTGGGAAGCTTACTCCGAGATACTTAGGTCCATTCGAGATCATAGAGCGGATCGGGAACACCGCTTATCGCTTGGATCTACCACCTTATCTTACCGGGATCCACAATGTCTTCCATGTCTCACAGCTCCGCAAGTACTTCCCCGACGAGTCCCATATACTCCAGGATGACGGAGTTCAGCTTGAGCCGGATTTGACTATTGAGATGAAACCGGTTCAGATTCGGGATCGCAAGGTCCAACAGCTTCGTCACAAGCAGATTCCATTAGTGAGAGTTCTCGGGAGGAACCGTTCGACCGAGCGGTCTACTTGGGAGACGGAGGCTAAGATGAGAGAAGCTTATCCTGAGCTTTTCTGATGAAGATGGAATCTGGGGACCAGATTCTCATAAAGGGGAAGTATTGTAACGACCCAGAAATCCGAGAATCATTGTGAGTATTTTTCCCGCGTTAATTATCTTTCTTAACCCTAAGTTCTCGTAATATGTGAATTATTATATATTATTTTAGTATACGACCCAATGTGATAATATTAATTGCGTATTTAAATTCCTTGTCTAAATTTCGTTTGTTTGATATTAAATAGATATATTTGACCAACGTGCATTTAATTGGACTTTCCAAACTTACCAAACTACCCTTCGTATTTTTCCGATATTTTGAAATATTTGATAAAAGTCTCGAAACCCTCATTCGAACCTATATTCAATATAAAGAGAGTGAGAGAGAAGAAGAAAAGAGGATTTTTCCCCCGAAGCCCTAATCGATCGTGCCGAGCTCGTTTCTCCGTGGAATTTCACACCGATCAAACCTAAACGATCCTCTCAGCGATACCTTTCTCTAGGTACCAATTTCCCCAATTACTTTCATGAATTTACGCTGTTTTGAGGATAATTTGTTATTTCGGGATTTTTAGGTTAAATGCTTAGATCGAACCCTTTTCTTGATCATTTCATGAAATTATTGGATGTAAATGTTTATTAGATGATGATTGTTGATTGTTATGATTGTTGGGTGTTGATTTGCGTTATAAATATGATTTTTATGAATTTTGGTTCGAATTTTCATGAAATCGCTTAACTTTCTGCTGTGTGCTGTTAAACCGCACGGGCTAACGCACGGTCTTGAGCAAGACCGTGCAGGAGCACGTGTGCACCTCTTTGTGCTTGAGCCTATGCGCCTAAACCGTGCAGATGGCTGTGTGTGAGTGCACGGTCTTGACATCGTGTTCAAGACCGTGCACAAGCCGGTGTGAAACACTTAGAAAATTTTCCAGCCTTTTTCAAATGTTGCTCTCGGCAAGTGAGTCTCCGGGTCAACATTTTTGGTTGAGTTTTCGCATACGGACTCCAAAAATTATACCATTTTCACCTATAGAACCTTTATGACTTCTAGATTAATATTTTGAAATGTTTATTTAATTTCGCCCTCGTTCGGGCTGTGAATAGTGTAATTTTAAGTATGTGCATTTTTGACAACTTGTCGGAATTTTGTGAAATTTACATGATAGCTTCCTTACATACTATAATTGGCATATGCATGATTTTTGAACATGTTTGGTTAGCCGTTCGTCAAATAATTGCTTATTTGCGCTTTTATAGTCGTTATTAATTTGTCTAGGTCCTGTCTTGTTTACAGATCAGTCAGACGTCGGTGACCAGTGAGTCTAACTGCTAGGCTTCCTATTTTTGAGACCAGGTGAGGATTTAAATCGTTTTAACTGGGCTTGAACATATATGTATACTTGCGAAACCCCTTAATCCCATATTATTGTATTACATATTTCGAGCTTATATTTTTATGTTTTATCCTCAAATCCTTTGATATCAAAATTATATAATAGTAACCTAAATCGATTTGTTTTCAAAAAGGGCAAGAAAACTCTTTCCTTTACGTGACGGTTTGACTTAGGATTTACCCCCTTCGTCGTCACCACTTGCCCACATTGCCCGTTTGGCATTAAAAATCTTACCTCAAAGCGAGCAAAGTATTGTTATTTCAATGGGCCCGGGATGGTATCCGGAGGTTGCATCTGGGGATGAGCGTCCAGGGTGTAATCCGAGGTGCTTCTCCCAAAACTAAGCATCAATCGTGGCCCGTTAGGAGTTGATAGCCACGGTTGGGAGCGATGGTGGATGTTGCATTCATTGCACATTTTCCTTAAATTCACAATAGTCGAGCTTTGGGTTGCTCCTTGGCTTGACACTGGCGATGGAGATTTTTATAATGTATTGTGGAGAAATAAGGAGGAACAGGCCCACTCTTGCGGGGATATTTATTTATTGCTTTATATTGTTATTGTTTTATTGTTTTATTGAATATCCAAGTGGAAGCACATTCTGGTTTCTTCCTTATTGCATATGTACATTCTATAAAACCCGGAAGCGTGACTCGACTTGCTCTAACATCTTCAGTGAGTATTTTTGACTCACCCTCTTTCATTGGTTCTTGCCTCAGGTAGATTGAGAGACCGACATGTCTCACGTGTCGAATGGGCAACAGTGCTTAGATAGGCCTTTTTGGTTTGGCTTGTATGGGTTCTCGGGTTGAGGCGCCGTTCTCGGCTTGGGAATCCGTGCAGGTTCGGGGGCTGTAGAGCGGGGCGCTACAAACTACCTGGGAGGAAATCTTCACAAGCTTCAGGATCTTCATCGTTGAAAATGGACCGATTGAGGAAGATATACCGATTAGGAGGAATAGACGTAACTACACCACCAGGGTTTTTAACTTGATCAGTGGGTACATTTGGGAATTTCTTACCAAGTGGCTCAAAAGAAACACCCATCTTGCAGGAAGATAAAGGTTTAGCATTTGACGGAAGTCTGATCGCACCTTTTCCGGGAATGCTCTCTTGTTGGTTAGAAGAAGTATCAGCTTGCTCGGCTAACTTATGCCTCTTTTTATTCTTCCTAGGAACTAGCGAGTTCGCTTTTGATATGAGAGCTTCATGAAACTGAAGCCTACTTTGTTGCTCTGAAAAATAAATACAAACGGAATTAGCATAAAATAGGGGGTAAATGTGCAAACAAAAAGAATATCGTACCTAGATAAGCTTCTCCCAAAGGAGCAGGAACGTCATCATCAAAAGAGCTAAGCGCGTATCTTTTCATCATACCCGGCTGAGTTAGGTATTCATAATCGAGAACAACCACTTTTAAGGTTTCGAAGCTGGAAGTTAAGGCATTCTCAAATCCATGACGAGTCCGAGTTTTCAAATATTTTGGGTTGGATAAAATGAAATGGTGGCGAAACTCCCAAGGGGTTGGACTCTTTATATAGAAAAACGTCCTACTCCATTTTTTGTCTTCGAAATCACCAACGAAGGTCAGAGAAGACTCTCGAGATCGACTAGACAAGTAGAAAATCCCATCTTTGAACAGTTTTTGTTGATAGAAAAGGCTGAATAGAGCAGCAGCGGAAGGTTCAATATCAAAATCTATGCAAAGAGCTTGGAACCCTACTAGCAACCTAATGGAGTTGGGGGTAAATTGATTTAAGGGAATCCTAAAAATCAAAGAGACTTGAGCTAGAAATATTAGGATGGGAAATCTAAGACCAGCCATCAAGTGTTCTTCAAAAAAAGGTATATACTAATTAGGAGGATTTTCAAAGAGATCCGCGCCACGAGCTATAATTATATGGTATAAGTCGAGTATATGATAAAGGGCGCATAAAGCTGCTTCTTCGGAATCATAGGAAGGGTCGCTAGTTCTGACCTCGGGAGATATATAGGATAGGTTGTTAATATCGGCTTTTAAGGGGAGTGTATTTCGCTCTTCGGAAGAGGTTGCGACCTCAATGGAGCTAGGCGAAAAGGTGGAAGGAATTCTATTAGAGGGATTCCCCATTGACAACATCTCTAAAAGCTTCACTAAATAATGAGGATTTTGCTTTAAAAGGAGAAAAACTTAACCAAATGATAATAAAGAAAGCAAACTAGAGTAAAACTATACGATGACTAAGGCATACCTGCACTTAGTTCAGGCCTGTTGCCGGAAGCCATAGATCGGCTGAGTTGTAGCGGCGGAGGAAGAATTCCGGCCGAAGATGAATACTCACCAGAGCAAATCACCAAGCTTTGGCAAATGCCGAGAGAGAAATGTTTAGAGAGAAAACTAAGTTTTTAGAGTGGAGTAGCAAATGAAATGGCAAATGAACATTATATAGAAGGTAAGACTTCTTGAGTAAAGATTCCGGATTGATCTGAGCCTTACACGTGTATAGTGGATGTGGCGTCTAGGGTTTTGCAAAGCCCAATTTTGAGTTAGAAGGTCCAGATAAAGGCCCATTAGGGTTTATGGTGTTTTCTTAGATGCATCAAGAGAAAGGAGTGTATTCGGATAAGGATGGAGAATTTCCGGTTATATTTCAGGAGATGTGCTAACTGTGAACGAAATTTAATAGGGGTAGTTCGGCGTTTACCGAGCTATGTAAGTCTCCGCAGCACTACGAGAATAGCTCCAGAAAGGTGGATTAAGGGGTTCAAAGTTTCGCTCGGTTTAACAAAGATAATCCTATAAGTCGTATGAGGTCATTCGAAAGAGATGAAATTTAGCATAGTGTTCAGTTCCGAAATTTCAAGCTCAATCCCGCCAAATTTGTAGGGTACAGCTCGGAAAAGCTCTATATTCCGAACTCAAACCCTAAAAATTTGTAGGGTATAGCCCGAAAAAGCCCCATAATGCCGAGCTCAAACCCTAGAAATTTGTAGGGTACATGTAACGCCCCAAATGTTTGGTAAACTAAAGCCGGTAAGAATTCCTAAGATAACGGGACAAGTTTGGAAAACTCGATCGAGATATATATGTTTATGTGATATTTGTGTGTTTTATATGAATTTTCGTAAATGCAATAATTTGTGAATTTGAATTATTCTATGTCAATGTGCGTTTAAAATGATGAGTTTTGACTATAATATTGATATATTTCGATAATATGTCCTTTTTATGAACTTTTGCAAAATTACTAAAATGCCCCTTCGATTTTTTTTTTATCTAAACTATAATTATGTACAGTAATTAGGTAACTTTATAAGTTAGCGTTGAAAGCAAAATTTTCTTCTTTGAAATATTTTTTTTCTATAAATAAATATATACATGTACGAAGAAGTAATTAAAATATTTGATAATTAGTATATGCATATATATATATCATATATGAAAGAGTTGGGTGCCAGAAATCATTAAATACATCACTAACACCTTCTAAGGTATTCTAGGCCAAATTTATAAATTAAGAAATACGTATATTAGATATACCTCCCGATGACTTTTTTTTTCGTATGATGCTTCGTCCGTCTTCTTCCCTTCTTCGAACAATAACCCAGCGAAAAATAGGTATGGAGATTCACTTAATTTAATTCTACTTTTGAGCTAATACTTACTTAATTGTTCTACTTGCCCCAATTCTTGATAAACCAAGTTTATAGGACAGTAGTTAGTGGAGGTATTGAATGTTTTGTCTTTTTCTTATTTTAGTTTTGTTTGCTGAACTTAATTTGCCTTGAATTAATACATGAAATTTTGTAAGAGATGACTAATGATGTGAGGAGGAAACATATATATATATTAACTTGTTTATTAGTTTAGATTTCTCTTTCATTTCTGGAGCCAATAATTTGTAGTATGTAAGTGATTTGGCTTATACTTCATCCATTAACTGTAACTCTATGTGTAAACATTTAAGTGCAAACATATAATTTGTTAAAAGAAAGAAGATTCAGTAGCTAAACCTTTTGACTAAACATTACGAAAATGCTAAGTACCAAGTTTAGGTTGATAGACCCCATCAATCAATTCTGCTTTCTAAATCACCATTTGACTGAGGAGGCCTGATCATTCATATTGTTTGAGGTGTTGCTTGAATTCTTAAATTTGGATGAATCATCCTACTTCTTAGACATTCTGTTCCAGTATATTTAATTAACTTTTTTTTAATTAATTACTTAATTGCAATGTAACTATGTGATTTAAGCATAAGCCGTGCGTCGTATTGTCGTCTTACATGGTTGTGTCATATTTGGTTTCAGGTGGTAGTTCTTCCGGGCAGTAGTCTGGTTTTCTATCCTTTTGTCCCTTTTGCAGTATTATCCAGGTGGGGTTTCTTTTCCGAATTCGGTCTTTCTTATACGTATGTAAATATTCCATATATAGCCAAGGCCTGTGTTTTATGCTTTTATGTTTTCTTTCCCCAAAATTATATTATACGTAATAGCTACTTGAAAACGATATTATCTTAATGAGTTTAAAGAAAATGCTTTGATATCAAATTGTTACATATTAACCCCTAGAAGGCTCTATTAGCTCGAAAGGGTTACAAACGAGTTTGAAATCGGTCCCTTTGACCACATAAGCATTTGGAGTGCGAGGAATTATCTTGGCCTTTCGGCCTGGCCATTGAGCCACATTATACTATTGGGCCCGGACATTAGGGTACGGGGTGAAGCCGGATAGACGTTTGGTCTACGGTGGATCTCAATGCTCTGGTCTCCAAACTGATGGGAGCTCGGGGGTATGACCGGAGTGGCAACCCTTTTGAGTACCTGCGCCGGACGGGATCTAGTCTATATCCCCAGCCGAAGATGTATTGGATATTTGTCCTTGCATAATTATATAGTAGCGGGCTAGCTACCTGACTACACAAGGAGGAATAAGGGAGGTTTATTTGATATTTCTGATATTATGAAACAGGTGGTTGATGCTCGACTCGCCGAGCTTTTACTTTATTGCGAAATTATTCGATTCACCAATAATTGTGAAAACCTTTATTTTTCCTTTGCTTTCTTCTCGTTTACAAACTGGTGAATCTTTCTGTTGTTTCGATAATATATACGTGTTACAGCCCCCTCACTTAGTCGCTTTGACTAACCCCATTACTCTGTTGTTGTCTTTTCAGGGTTTTGTTGGTAGGCGGATTCAGGTCGTGTCCTTGGAGTCATTTAATTTGGTTTAGGTGATTTCATATCCGTCTATGTATCTGGATAAATACTTAAAACCCTAGAAGTTATAGATGTAAATAATGTAAATTAGTTTGAATAGTGATATTGATGTTTCAGTGGCCTTGGTGGGCTTTATAATTGTGTTTTGGATTATGATTGTTCTAGCTCCCTGAGTGGGATAGGTTGTGTTAATTTGCTTCCGCTGTATTATTGTTCATTGTCCTATTATTTTCTAAAGCAGATCCGCCTGGTATTTATTTTCCGTTCGCCAGGTTATAGTTCATAACCGGACCTTTAGTTCTTGTTATGGATTGTGACTTGGTGCGGGACGTCACGTCGCACCGTATTTGGGGACGTGCCGTTACAGTTGGTATCAAAGCTAGAGGTTCATTGGCCTTAGCTCTATGAGTCGTGTCAGTCTAGGTCCGTACGGCTTATGACTTAGGAATTGTGCTTTTGTGCTTATGTGGTTACAGCTTTGCATCCATAATTAATCTACATGCATACTTGTTATATTTAATTGTAGGATGCCGCATCGTCGTGATCGTGCTCCTCCAGCAGCACCACCACAGGCACCAGTGGTTGATGCTCAGCAGATATTTGGTCTCTTTAAGGATTACCTGGATCAGAGAGACAAGGATGTTGAGGTAGATGAGCATAGAGCCCGTGAGCAGTCACTTCGCCGATTCCTCGATTTCCACCCACCTCAGTTTGTTGGTACTACAGATGATATTGTGGCCGAGGGTTGGATTTCATCTCTTGAGAGGATATACCGAGTTTTTCAGCCTACTGATCTAGAGAAGGTTGAGTTTGCTATCTATCTTCTTCGAGGACCTGCAGAGGCCTGGTGGAAGATGACCGAGCAGAGATGGAGGGCCACCGGAGTTGAGTCATCGTGGGATAGGTTTCTTGAGGAGTTTCGAGCTAAGTATGTTCCCCCTACTGTTCAGGATCGCCGGGAACAGGAGTTTATGGAGTTATCTCAGGGTACTTCTACTGTGGCCGACTATGAGGCTAACTTTACCAGACTTGCAATATATGCTCCCCATATTGCTTTAGATGAGCGTAGGAAGACCAAGAAGTTTCTAGAGGGCTTGAGTATTCCTCTTCGACAGGGTCTTGCAGCTTCCCGTCCCACTGCCTATGTTACAACTGTAGATGCAGCCTTATCTCTTGAGGCTGAGTATGCTAGTATTGATCGAGCTATTCGTCGTACTACCCCCGCTTCTTCTTCATCGGGTTTCAAGAGGCCTTTCATTCCAAGTGCTCCTGTGCAGCCTAAAGGCAAGAGACCTTTTGGTGGACCCAGACCTCCTATACCTCGCCCTATGGGATTTTCTTCAGCACCTCGTCCGACCGGATTTTACTTTACACCTCGACCGACTGGTTTTCCTTCAGTTCCTTGTCCGTCAGGTTATCGTCCAGTTACTTGTGGTTATTGTGGAGGGAATCACCCAGAGTTTAAGTGTTGGTATAAGTTGGGATTGTGTACTAGTTGTGGTACCTCTACCCACCAGAAGGATAGTTGTCCCAGGAGGCAGCCCCCGAGTTAGCCTATGCCGCCGAAGCCGAAGCCTTCTGTTCCAGCTCGTGTGTATGCACTGGAGGGCGATAATGAGGAGACTGAGCCTGATGCTTCCGTCGTGGTGGAAGGTACCATACATATACATAACATACCCATACATGCATTGTTGGATCCGGGTGCTACACATTCTTTTGTTGCTCCTGAAATTGACTTATCTGCGCATGCGTCTGTTGATTTGTCTGATTATTTCTATATTGTGAGTTCTCCTTTGGGATCTTGTATTATTACCGACCGCGTGTACCGATGTTGTCCCGTTGTTGTCGAGGATAAGGTTTACCCCGCAGATTTGATAGTGTTGTCTGTGAAGAAGTATGGAGTTATCTTGGGTATGGATTGGTTATTTGAGCATAGGGACAAGATTGATTGTTTTGAGAAGAAGATTAGTTTGGGATCCGATCCGAGTCAGGGTATTCAGTTGACAGATGGGCCGATTATTTCTATGACAGAGGCAAAGAAGCTCGTTCGAGAGGGAGCTTCAGGTTTTGTTGCTTATCTTCTTAACAGACCGAAGGAACAATCAAAGTTTGAAAATACCGAGATAGTTAAGGATTTCCCAGATGTGTTTCCTGAGAAGTTAGAATCGTTACCTCCAGACCGTGACATCGAGTTTGTTATTGATTTGTATCCGGGATCTGCGTCGTATTCGAAGACACCTTACAGAATGGCACCAGCTGAGTTAAAGGAGTTGAAGACTCAGTTAGATGATTTGCTAACTAGTGGTTATATCAGGCCGAGTACATCTCCCTGGGGTGCACCAGTATTGTTTGTGAAGAAGAAAGATAGTTCTCTTAGGCTTTGTATTGATTACAGAGAGTTAAACCGGATGACTGTGAAGAACAAGTATCCTCTTCCCCACATTGAGGAGTTGTTTGATTTATTGCAGGGATCGAGGGTCTATTCTAAACTCGATCTGAGACAGGGATATTATCAGTTATGTATCAGGGCAGAGGACATACCGAAGACAACCTTCAACATTCGATATGGTCATTTTGGGTTTGTGGTTATGCCATTCGGTTTGACGAACGCTCCTGCAGCATTTATAGATATGATGCACAGAATCTTTCGACCTTATCTTGATAAGTTTGTTTTCATCTTCATCGACGACATACTGGTTTTCTCAAAATCAGAGGAAGAGCATGCAGAGCATTTAAAGATCGTTTTACAAACTTTGAAAGAACATCAGTTATATGCTAAGTTCAGTAAGTGTGAGTTCTGGATTGAGAAAGTGGAATTTCTGGGTCATGTTATATCCAAGACAGGTATCGAGGTTGATCCCTCGAAGATTGAGTCAGTGTTGAGTTGGGAGTAGCCCAAGACACCGACCGAGATTCGCAGCTTTTTGGGCTTAGCAGGATATTACAGACGGTTTGTGAAGGATTTTTCTAAACTTGCAGCCCCGCTTACTGAGTTAACAAATAAGAATGTTGCCTTTGTGTGGACTGATAAGTGTGAGAGCAGTTTTCGAGAGTTAAAGAATAGGTTGACATCCGCTCCTATTCTTACTTTGCCTGAAGGTTCAGATGGATTTGTGGTTTATGCTGATGCTTCGAAAGAAGGTTTGGGGTGCGTGTTGATGCAAAATGGAAAGGTTATAGCTTATGCCTCGAGAAAGCTTAAACCTGTTGAAGTGAATTATCCTACACATGATCTTGAGTTAGCAGCAGTTGTATTTGCTTTGGGCAAGTGGCGTCACTATCTCTACGGTGTTACTTTTGATATTTTCACTGATCATAAGAGCCTTCAGTATCTTTTCACGCAGAAGGAATTGAATAAACGTCAGAGGCGTTGGATGGAGTTGTTAGAAGACTATGATTGTAAGATTCAGTACCATCTAGGGAAGGCGAACGTAGTTGCAGATGCCTTGAGCAGAAAAGCGAGTGTATCATAGCTAGAGCTGAGTTCAGATATATCAGGTGCCGAGAGAGCTCGTATTATTTCTTATGCTCGTATTTCTAATATTACAATACAGTCAGAGTTAGGTCGTAGAATTAAAGAAGCTCAAGCTACTGATGATTGGATTCAGCGATAGATTATTCGAATGAAGGATGAGCCAGACACGCAGTTCAGTATCGACGACACAGGTCTTCTCAGACATAAGACAAGAGTTTGTGTTCCAGAGAGTTTGAGGAGAGAGATTTTAGATGAAGCTCACAAATCAGCCTATACTATTCATCCGGGAGGCACTAAGATGTATCGAGATTTGAAAGAGTTCTTCTAGTGGAATGGTTTGAAGAGAGATGTGGCTAATTATATCAGGCAGTGTGCGACGTGTCAGCAAGTCAAGGTAGATCATCAGAAACCCGGAGGTTTACTACAGCCACTTCCCGTTCCATCTTGGAAATGGGAAGAGATAGCGATGGACTTTGTTTCGGGTTTACCGAAAGTCAGAGGTGGTTATGATAGTATTTGGGTAATTGTTTACAGATTGACGAAGTCCGCTCATTTCTTGCCCGTTCGTACATCCTATACAGGTGAGAAGTTGGCAGAGGTTTATCATGAGGGGATTGTGAGACTTCACGGAGTTCCGGCTAGTATAGTGTCAGACAGAGACTGTAACGCCCCGTTATTTTATAACGCTTCGGTAAGAATAGCTCTTGTGTGTATTATTTGCAAATTATGTGATTATGTGAATTATATGAATTAATGTGTGATTCTATATGTGAATAATATGATGAATTCATAAGAATTTTTATATTTGAAATTTACTTCACACTATGTTATATTTGAAGTGTTGTATTTGAAATCTTATGAAATTTTGTCAATTATATTGGACTTGTATGATATTAATCTTGAAATATACATAAATATATATGCAAATATATACATAAATATCTATACAAATGTATATACAAGTATATACATATAGCTAGCTAATTTTGACTATTCAAAATAACTTATATTTATTTAATTATCTCATTTCTCTCCACATTTTTCTACACTATTCTCAAGCAACATTCTCTTCTTCTTCCTCTCATCTCTCGGCCCTCATTCCACCAGCCACCACCACCACTTTCAACCACCATCAAAGCACCAAAAATCATCCCCTCTCTTGCTACAAAAAGTTGCTCTTTCATCTAAGGAACAAGCCTCTACTTTCTATTTTTGCAAACAAGCTCTCTACATCTCCTTTCTCCTCCATTTTCTCCTTCAAGGTAAGGTTGCAAATCTCTTTAATCTTTGAGTTTCAATGTCTCATATGTTGATGAAGTGAAGAAGTAGGCTAGAATGAATGATTGATGAGCTTAGTTTGGTTGTTGATAGCATGTAGCATTACTTGTGATTTTTCATATAAATTTGATTATTATGCAATGTTGGATTGATGAATTTAGATGCTTAGATGCTCAAATGGATTGGTAATTCATGTTAGTTCATGATATTAAGCTAATTGGTGAAGTTTTATGGAGTTTGGAGTTGAAAAATGAGAGTTTGGCAAAATATGTAGGGGCTGATGAATAGTGATTTTTGAGCATTTGGCTTCATTATTCGATTCTTTTGGCATTAAAAATCCTTAAATATAGTAGCTAAGTGATGCCGGAAATTTCGGATTAATCGGAGTTGATTTGCTATGCAAAGTATTAAACGAGGGGTGGTTTGTGTAATATTTACAAACCTTTGAATTTTGGTTTCCAAGCTTCCATATTACTTGAATGCTTAGTTTAGCTTCATATCATGTATGTTTGATTGTGTTTGAATGCATTTGAATGAGTTTAATTGTGTTTAAATGCATTTATACATAATATGTTATTTTGAGCATAAAATGCATTTCATAGCCGTGCGTCGTATTTGGTTGTTTTATTGAGTCGTGTCTCACCTCGAGGCCTGTGTATTACAGGTAGGACCTCGCGGGACTGATCTCGGGTCGTTGGAAACCCTTTTTGTAAAGCTTACAGGTGAGGATGTAAAATGTTTTCTAACTGAAGCTTGAACAAATATTTGCGAAAACCCTATCCCTTTATATTTCAATTATATATTATCAATATTTGAAATAAAAAGGTTTTGATATAAAAATGATATATGTGTATCTTTTCTAAAATGGTTTTAAAATAGAGACAAGAGAACTATTTTGTTTTTAAAAGTAACATTTGGTCTCGGGACTTGCGCGTATGCCTCGAGTTATTCGGCAACGTGTCGAGAAACCCTAGACGGTTACATACCTTGTCTCGAACGACCCTTTTGGTCAATCAAAACAATTATAAAGCGAGACTATATTTCCTTTAACCCTATTGAGGACGCTCTTAGGGTATATTTGGGCCCCGGATTATACTAGAGGTGGAACCCGGAGACGTGCGTCTAGGGGGAAGCCCATGGTATAATCCAGATTATATATATGGATGGAGACCCAGTGACGATCATCCAATATATATAATCCAGATTATATATATGGATGGAGACCCAGTGACGATCATCTAATATATAATCAAAGGGTATTACTCATTGCTAGTCGGAGGTAGTCTAGCTCGGGTAATACTTACACCGGCGCCATTAGTCGGTTATGGTGAAATCGTGGGTAGCTCCCTCGATAAGCCAAACGGTGTTATGGGATTTCATTATATTTGATATGTTTTTGGGAGTTATAAGGAGATGGCCCGTTCTCGCCGGGAATAAAAATATTTTCTAAAATGTTTTACTTTAATATTTAATTCACAAAGCTTTGATGAATTATAAAGAGAAAGTATCGGCACTAGATTCGTTTCTCTATTAACCAAAGCGTGAATTAAATATGTTTTATGTTTTAATTATTATATATATTCCCCTCCTCTCTGAGTTCGTTTGACTCACATCCCGTTTTGGTTCATGCTTCAGGTTAGCGGTCAGGTACTGGCAGCAGCGTTGTAGGCTTATACAGTCCTTGAAGTCGGTCTTATGTATTTACTTTTGTGGATCGAACTTATGATGTTGAATTACATGAAAACTTGACATGTTATGCTGATGTTGGATATTTAATGAGTTGATGTTATAACTTGTGATAGATAATGAACTTATAAATGTTTATTTTGGCCACGGATGGCAGTGTGAATATAAATATGATCTTTTGCTCATTGCTTCCGGTTGTTGGTGCTGTTGTTGTTGTTGATGTTGGTACTGTTGTTGGGAGTCGCTGTTGCCAGGTTGTTGGAATCCCGTTGTCCGGGGCGGATTTTCGAGTGGTGGTATTTAACTATCGCTCGAGAGCTCGTTTCGGTCCGGGGGTTGTGGCGTGGGGGACGTCACAGCTGAAGGTGGTATCAGAGCCTAGGTTTGGTACTTAGGCTTTGACGTTGTGTCGAGTCTGTCTAGGTCGAACGGCTTTAGGACAATGTGCTTTTATATGTCTATGTTATGTGACCTATGTGGACATGATCATGTGGCTAACGAAGCATGCATATTATTTAGTCTTTCGATACAGGAAAATGGTTTGTGCTCGTGGTAGACCTATCCTAATGCAGTGGTGCAAGGTACTGTACATTTGCATAATATATCCATATTTGCATTATATGATTCTGGTGCGACGCATTCTTTTATTGCACCTGAATATGCTTATAAATTATCTTTATCTGTCGAGTCTTTACCGTATGTGCTTGAGGTCAATTCCCCGTTGGGAATTTCTTATTTGTGTAATCGAGTCTTCCGAGACTGTCCGTTGAGGATAGACGATCGCGATTATCCTGCTGATCTCATTGAGCTTCCGATGAGTCACTACGGAATAATATTGGGAATGGACTGGCTATATCGGCATCAAGCTTATATTGATTGTTTCGGGAAAAAGATCGCTCTGGGAGCTGATAGCGAGATTTTGGGCAAAAGGTTTGACAAGATTCCTCGAGTATCTTATGTTAAAGCCGCCCGAATGATTCGCAAGGGATCTCCGGCCTTTGTTGCTTATCTACTGAACCGTCCGAAAGAGCAAGTTAAGCTTGAGGAGGTGCCAGTAGTTGGAGAATTCCCTGATGTGTTTCCCGAGAGTTTGAATTCTTTGCCTCCGGAACGAGAGATAGAGTTTGTGATCGATCTAGCTCCGGGTGCCGAACCGTATTCGAAGACTCCTTACCGAATGGCTCCGGCAGAGTTGAAAGAATTGAAGATTCAGTTGGATGGATTGTTGGAGAGTGGGTACATTCGACCGAGTACTTCGCCGTGGGGTGCGCCTGTTCTTTTGTGAAAAAGAAGGATGGGACGTTGAGGATGTGTGTAGACTATCGTGAGCTGAATCGGATGACGATAAAGAACAAATATCCTCTACCTCACATCGAAGAGTTGTTTGATATCCTGCAAGGGTCGAAAGTGTACTCTAAGCTAGATCTCCGACAGGGGTATTACCAGTTGAGGATTCGAGAGTCAGACATTCCGAAGACTGGGTTTAATACTCGATATGGGCATTTTGAGTTCGTAGTTATGCCTTTCGGGTTAACGAATGCCTCAGCTGCTTTCATGGATTTGATGCATCGTACTTTCCGGCCATATCTCGATAAGTTTGTGGTGATCTTCATTGACGATATCCTGGTTTTCTCAAAGACTAAGGAAGAACATGCTGAGCATCTTCGAATCGTTTTAAGAACTCTCCGAGAGCATCAGTTGTATGCCAAGTTCAGTAAATGCGAATTTTGGCTTGATAAAGTTACCTTCCTTGGTCATGTGATATCAGGAGATGGAATCGAAGTGGATCCCTCGAAGATTGAGGCCGTAATGAAATGGGAGCAGCCGAAGACCCCAACTGAGGTCAGAAGTTTTCTAGGGTTAGCTGGCTATTATAGGCGTTTCGTTCAAGATTTCTCCAAGATAGCCGCTCCGCTGACCAATTTAACTCGCAAGGACGTGCATTTTAAATGGGACGATAAATGCGAGGCAAGTTTCCAAGAGTTACGGAAACGGTTGACTACTGCTCCGATACTTGCACTACCTGAAGGTTCCGAAGGGTTTACGGTTTAAACCGATGCCTCAAAAGAAGGGTTAGGATGTGTTCTGATGCAAAACGGCAGAGTGATAGCTTATGCTTCGCGTAAGTTAAAAGATGCTGAGAAGAACTATCCTATCCACGATCTTGAGCTAGCTGCTATTATCTTTGCCCTGGGAAAGTGGCGACATTATTTATACGGCGTGACATTCGATATTTTCACCGACCACCAGAGTTTGAAGTATTTGCATACTCAGAAGGATCTCAATCGCAGGCAACGACGGTGGATGGAATTTCTTGAAGATTATGATTGCCGTATCCAATACCATCCAGGCAAAGCTAACGTAGTAGCCGATGCTTTAAGTAGACAAGCAAAGGTAGCTGTCTTAGAAGGAACCTCTACAAGAGTGATGTCGGAAGCAGGGAAATATCATCTAGCCTCTCAACCGCGAATCGCGAATCTTTCAGTCCGACCAGATTTGGTTCAGAGACTTAAAAACGAGCAGAGTGCTGATGACTGGATACAAAGACAGGTCGTGAGGATGCAAGATGATCCGAACTCCTCATTTGCTTTCGATGATATGGGTTTTTTTTTCGTTTTAAGAACCGAATTTGCGTGCCGAAGAACTTGAAGACCGAAATCATGGAGGAAGCACATAAAGCTGCTTATGCCGTCCATCCGGGAGGTAATAAGATGTACCGAGATCTCAAGACTCAATATTGGTGGCACAGAATGAAACGTGAAGTTGCTGATTTTGTGAGACGGTGTTTGACTTGTCAACGAGTTAAAGCCGAACATCAGCAACCTGGTGGAACTCTACAGCCACTCTCTATTCCGGATTGGAAATGGGAAGATATTGCTATGGATTCCATGTCCGGATTACCAAGAGTTCGGGGCGGATATGACACGATTTGGGTAATTGTGGATCGTTTGACGAAATCCGCTCATTTCATTCCAATTCGAAAGACCACCAATGTCAAGAAACTGGCAGAGTTGTACATCGAGCAGATTGTAAAGCTACATGGAGTTCCGAAGAATATCGTGTCCGATTGAGATCCTAAGTTCACTTCTCAACTTTGGCAAGAAATTCACAGAAACTTGGGAACAAATTTGAAATTTAGCACAGCTGCTCACCCGCAAACTGATGGTCAATCTGAGAGAACCATCAAGATTCTAGGCGACATGTTACGAGCTTGTGCTCTCGACTTCTCCACGAGTTGGGACAAGCAACTGCCACTCGTTGAATTCACCTACAATAACAACTACCAAGCGACAATAAGGATGCCCCCGTATGAAGCGCTTTATGGACGTAAATGCCGATCCCCTCTGTACTGGGAATTGGAAGATTGGCGAAGAACTAAAGACGGAGTGGAACGAGCTCTACCTCCAAAGACGATCCAGGAAACACTTGATAAGATTGCGATCATTCGACAGAGAATGAAAGCTGCCCAGGATCGCCAAAAGAGTTATGCTGATAAGAGACGCCGGGATTTGGAATTTGAAGAGGGAGACAAAGTGTTTCTTAATGCGACGTTGAGGAAAGGATTCGCTAGAGTGGGAAAAGGTGGGAAACTCAGTCCGAGATATTTGGGACCCTATGAGGTTATTGAACGGATTGGGAAGACTGCCTACCGCCTGAACCTGCCCTCGGCTCTAACTGGGATTCACAATGTCTTCCATGTTTCTCAATTGTGAAAATACTATCCCGACGAATCTCATATGCTCCGAGATGAAGAAGTTCAGGTAGAGCCTGACTTGACGATCGAGATGAAACTTGTTGAGATTCAGGATCGTAAGTTCAAACAACTCCGCAACCGACAAATCCCCTTGGTTCGTGTGTTATGGAGAAACCGAACCACCGAACAAGTAACTTGGGAAATGGAAGAGAAGATGCGAACTCATTATCCCGAGTTATTTGCGGAGTCGAATTAGAATCTGGGGACCAGATTCTCCGAAGGGGGGATAGTGTAACGCCCCGTTATTTTATAACGCTTCGGTAAGAATAGCTCTTGTGTGTATTATTTGCAAATTATGTGATTATGTGAATTATATGAATTAATGTGTGATTCTATATGTGAATAATATGATGAATTCATAAGAATTTTTATATTTGAAATTTACTTCACACTATGTTATATTTGAAGTGTTGTATTTGAAATCTTATGAAATTTTGTCAATTATATTTGACTTGTATGATATTAATCTTGAAATATACATAAATATATATGCAAATATATACATAAATATCTATACAAATGTATATACAAGTATATACATATAGCTAGCTAATTTTGACTATTCAAAATAACTTATATTTATTTAATTATCTCATTTCTCTCCACATTTTTCTACACTATTCTCAAGCAACATTCTCTTCTTCTTCCTCTCATCTCTCGGCCCTCATTCCACCAGCCACCACCACCACTTTCAACCACCATCAAAGCACCAAAAATCATCCCCTCTCTTGCTACAAAAAGTTGCTCTTTCATCTAAGGAACAAGCCTCTACTTTCTATTTTTGCAAACAAGCTCTCTACATCTCCTTTCTCCTCCATTTTCTCCTTCAAGGTAAGGTTGCAAATCTCTTTAATCTTTGAGTTTCAATGTCTCATATGTTGATGAAGTGAAGAAGTAGGCTAGAATGAATGATTGATGAGCTTAGTTTGGTTGTTGATAGCATGTAGCATTACTTGTGATTTTTCATATAAATTTGATTATTATGCAATGTTGGATTGATGAATTTAGATGCTTAGATGCTCAAATGGATTGGTAATTCATGTTAGTTCATGATATTAAGCTAATTGGTGAAGTTTTATGGAGTTTGGAGTTGAAAAATGAGAGTTTGGCAAAATATGTAGGGGCTGATGAATAGTGATTTTTGAGCATTTGGCTTCATTTTTCGATTCTTTTGGCATTAAAAATCCTTAAATATAGTAGCTAAGTGATGCCGGAAATTTCGGATTAATCGGAGTTGATTTGCTATGCAAAGTATTAAACGAGGGGTGGTTTGTGTAATATTTACAAACCTTTGAATTTTGGTTTCCAAGCTTCCATATTACTTGAATGCTTAGTTTAGCTTCATATCATGTATGTTTGATTGTGTTTGAATGCATTTGAATGAGTTTAATTGTGTTTAAATGCATTTATACATAATATGTTATTTTGAGCATAAAATGCATTTCATAGCCGTGCGTCGTATTTGGTTGTTTTATTGAGTCGTGTCTCACCTCGAGGCCTGTGTATTACAGGTAGGACCTCGCGGGACTGATCTCGGGTCGTTGGAAACCCTTTTTGTAAAGCCTACAGGTGAGGATGTAAAATGTTTTCTAACTGAAGCTTGAACAAATATTTGCGAAAACCCTATCCCTTTATATTTCAATTATATATTATCAATATTTGAAATAAAAAGGTTTTGATATAAAAATGATATATGTGTATCTTTTCTAAAATGGTTTTAAAATAGAGACAAGAGAACTATTTTGTTTTTAAAAGTAACATTTGGTCTCGGGACTTGCGCGTATGCCTCGAGTTATTCGGCAACGTGTCGAGAAACCCTAGACGGTTACATACCTTGTCTCGAACGACCCTTTTGGTCAATCAAAACAATTATAAAGCGAGACTATATTTCCTTTAACCCTATTGAGGACGCTCTTAGGGTATATTTGGGCCCCGGATTATACTAGAGGTGGAACCCGGAGACGTGCGTCTAGGGGGAAGCCCATGGTATAATCCAGATTATATATATGGATGGAGACCCAGTGACGATCATCCAATATATATAATCCAGATTATATATATGGATGGAGACCCAGTGACGATCATCTAATATATAATCAAAGGGTATTACTCATTGCTAGTCGGAGGTAGTCTAGCTCGGGTAATACTTACACCGGCGCCATTAGTCGGTTATGGTGAAATCGTGGGTAGCTCCCTCGATAAGCCAAACGGTGTTATGGGATTTCATTATATTTGATATGTTTTTGGGAGTTATAAGGAGATGGCCCGTTCTCGCCGGGAATAAAAATATTTTCTAAAATGTTTTACTTTAATATTTAATTCACAAAGCTTTGATGAATTATAAAGAGAAAGTATCGGCACTAGATTCGTTTCTCTATTAACCAAAGCGTGAATTAAATATGTTTTATGTTTTAATTATTATATATATTCCCCTCCTCTCTGAGTTCGTTTGACTCACATCCCGTTTTGGTTCATGCTTCAGGTTAGCGGTCAGGTACTGGCAGCAGCGTTGTAGGCTTATACAGTCCTTGAAGTCGGTCTTATGTATTTACTTTTGTGGATCGAACTTATGATGTTGAATTACATGAAAACTTGACATGTTATGCTGATGTTGGATATTTAATGAGTTGATGTTATAACTTGTGATAGATAATGAACTTATAAATGTTTATTTTGGCCACGGATGGCAGTGTGAATATAAATATGATCTTTTGCTCATTGCTTCCGGTTGTTGGTGCTGTTGTTGTTGTTGATGTTGGTACTGTTGTTGGGAGTCGCTGTTGCCAGGTTGTTGGAATCCCGTTGTCCGGGGCGGATTTTCGAGTGGTGGTATTTAACTATCGCTCGAGAGCTCGTTTCGGTCCGAGGGTTGTGGCGTGGGGGACGTCACAGCTGAAGGTGGTATCAGAGCCTAGGTTTGGTACTTAGGCTTTGACGTTGTGTCGAGTCTGTCTAGGTCGAACGGCTTTAGGACAATGTGCTTTTATATGTCTATGTTATGTGACCTATGTGGACATGATCATGTGGCTAACGAAGCATGCATATTATTTAGTCTTTCGATACAGGAAAATGGTTTGTGCTCGTGGTAGACCTATCCTAATGCAGTGGTGCAAGGTACTGTACATTTGCATAATATATCCATATTTGCATTATATGATTCTGGTGCGACGCATTCTTTTATTGCACCTGAATATGCTTATAAATTATCTTTATCTGTCGAGTCTTTACCGTATGTGCTTGAGGTCAATTCCCCGTTGGGAATTTCTTATTTGTGTAATCGAGTCTTCCGAGACTGTCCGTTGAGGATAGACGATCGCGATTATCCTGCTGATCTCATTGAGCTTCCGATGAGTCACTACGGAATAATATTGGGAATGGACTGGCTATATCGGCATCAAGCTTATATTGATTGTTTCGGGAAAAAGATCGCTCTGGGAGCTGATAGCGAGATTTTGGGCAAAAGGTTTGACAAGATTCCTCGAGTATCTTATGTTAAAGCCGCCCGAATGATTCGCAAGGGATCTCCGGCCTTTGTTGCTTATCTACTGAACCGTCCGAAAGAGCAAGTTAAGCTTGAGGAGGTGCCAGTAGTTGGAGAATTCCCTGATGTGTTTCCCGAGAGTTTGAATTCTTTGCCTCCGGAACGAGAGATAGAGTTTGTGATCGATCTAGCTCCGGGTGCCGAACCGTATTCGAAGACTCCTTACCGAATGGCTCCGGCAGAGTTGAAAGAATTGAAGATTCAGTTGGATGGATTGTTGGAGAGTGGGTACATTCGACCGAGTACTTCGCCGTGGGGTGCGCCTGTTCTTTTGTGAAAAAGAAGGATGGGACGTTGAGGATGTGTGTAGACTATCGTGAGCTGAATCGGATGACGATAAAGAACAAATATCCTCTACCTCACATCGAAGAGTTGTTTGATATCCTGCAAGGGTCGAAAGTGTACTCTAAGCTAGATCTCCGACAGGGGTATTACCAGTTGAGGATTCGAGAGTCAGACATTCCGAAGACTGGGTTTAATACTCGATATGGGCATTTTGAGTTCGTAGTTATGCCTTTCGGGTTAACGAATGCCTCAGCTGCTTTCATGGATTTGATGCATCGTACTTTCCGGCCATATCTCGATAAGTTTGTGGTGATCTTCATTGACGATATCCTGGTTTTCTCAAAGACTAAGGAAGAACATGCTGAGCATCTTCGAATCGTTTTAAGAACTCTCCGAGAGCATCAGTTGTATGCCAAGTTCAGTAAATGCGAATTTTGGCTTGATAAAGTTACCTTCCTTGGTCATGTGATATCAGGAGATGGAATCGAAGTGGATCCCTCGAAGATTGAGGCCGTAATGAAATGGGAGCAGCCGAAGACCCCAACTGAGGTCAGAAGTTTTCTAGGGTTAGCTGGCTATTATAGGCGTTTCGTTCAAGATTTCTCCAAGATAGCCGCTCCGCTGACCAATTTAACTCGCAAGGACGTGCATTTTAAATGGGACGATAAATGCGAGGCAAGTTTCCAAGAGTTACGGAAACGGTTGACTACTGCTCCGATACTTGCACTACCTGAAGGTTCCGAAGGGTTTACGGTTTAAACCGATGCCTCAAAAGAAGGGTTAGGATGTGTTCTGATGCAAAACGGCAGAGTGATAGCTTATGCTTCGCGTAAGTTAAAAGATGCTGAGAAGAACTATCCTATCCACGATCTTGAGCTAGCTGCTATTATCTTTGCCCTGGGAAAGTGGCGACATTATTTATACGGCGTGACATTCGATATTTTCACCGACCACCAGAGTTTGAAGTATTTGCATACTCAGAAGGATCTCAATCGCAGGCAACGACGGTGGATGGAATTTCTTGAAGATTATGATTGCCGTATCCAATACCATCCAGGCAAAGCTAACGTAGTAGCCGATGCTTTAAGTAGACAAGCAAAGGTAGCTGTCTTAGAAGGAACCTCTACAAGAGTGATGTCGGAAGCAGGGAAATATCATCTAGCCTCTCAACCGCGAATCGCGAATCTTTCAGTCCGACCAGATTTGGTTCAGAGACTTAAAAACGAGCAGAGTGCTGATGACTGGATACAAAGACAGGTCGTGAGGATGCAAGATGATCCGAACTCCTCATTTGCTTTCGATGATATGGGTTTTTTTTTCGTTTTAAGAACCGAATTTGCGTGCCGAAGAACTTGAAGACCGAAATCATGGAGGAAGCACATAAAGCTGCTTATGCCGTCCATCCGGGAGGTAATAAGATGTACCGAGATCTCAAGACTCAATATTGGTGGCACAGAATGAAACGTGAAGTTGCTGATTTTGTGAGACGGTGTTTGACTTGTCAACGAGTTAAAGCCGAACATCAGCAACCTGGTGGAACTCTACAGCCACTCTCTATTCCGGATTGGAAATGGGAAGATATTGCTATGGATTCCATGTCCGGATTACCAAGAGTTCGGGGCGGATATGACACGATTTGGGTAATTGTGGATCGTTTGACGAAATCCGCTCATTTCATTCCAATTCGAAAGACCACCAATGTCAAGAAACTGGCAGAGTTGTACATCGAGCAGATTGTAAAGCTACATGGAGTTCCGAAGAATATCGTGTCCGATTGAGATCCTAAGTTCACTTCTCAACTTTGGCAAGAAATTCACAGAAACTTGGGAACAAATTTGAAATTTAGCACAGCTGCTCACCCGCAAACTGATGGTCAATCTGAGAGAACCATCAAGATTCTAGGCGACATGTTACGAGCTTGTGCTCTCGACTTCTCCACGAGTTGGGACAAGCAACTGCCACTCGTTGAATTCACCTACAATAACAACTACCAAGCGACAATAAGGATGCCCCCGTATGAAGCGCTTTATGGACGTAAATGCCGATCCCCTCTGTACTGGGAATTGGAAGATTGGCGAAGAACTAAAGACGGAGTGGAACGAGCTCTACCTCCAAAGACGATCCAGGAAACACTTGATAAGATTGCGATCATTCGACAGAGAATGAAAGCTGCCCAGGATCGCCAAAAGAGTTATGCTGATAAGAGACGCCGGGATTTGGAATTTGAAGAGGGAGACAAAGTGTTTCTTAATGCGACGTTGAGGAAAGGATTCGCTAGAGTGGGAAAAGGTGGGAAACTCAGTCCGAGATATTTGGGACCCTATGAGGTTATTGAACGGATTGGGAAGACTGCCTACCGCCTGAACCTGCCCTCGGCTCTAACTGGGATTCACAATGTCTTCCATGTTTCTCAATTGTGAAAATACTATCCCGACGAATCTCATATGCTCCGAGATGAAGAAGTTCAGGTAGAGCCTGACTTGACGATCGAGATGAAACTTGTTGAGATTCAGGATCGTAAGTTCAAACAACTCCGCAACCGACAAATCCCCTTGGTTCGTGTGTTATGGAGAAACCGAACCACCGAACAAGTAACTTGGGAAATGGAAGAGAAGATGCGAACTCATTATCCCGAGTTATTTGCGGAGTCGAATTAGAATCTGGGGACCAGATTCTCCGAAGGGGGGATAGTGTAACGCCCCGTTATTTTATAACGCTTCGGTAAGAATAGCTCTTGTGTGTATTATTTGCAAATTATGTGATTATGTGAATTATATGAATTAATGTGTGATTCTATATGTGAATAATATGATGAATTCATAAGAATTTTTATATTTGAAATTTACTTCACACTATGTTATATTTGAAGTGTTGTATTTGAAATCTTATGAAATTTTGTCAATTATATTTGACTTGTATGATATTAATCTTGAAATATACATAAATATATATGCAAATATATACATAAATATCTATACAAATGTATATACAAGTATATACATATAGCTAGCTAATTTTGACTATTCAAAATAACTTATATTTATTTAATTATCTCATTTCTCTCCACATTTTTCTACACTATTCTCAAGCAACATTCTCTTCTTCTTCCTCTCATCTCTCGGCCCTCATTCCACCAGCCACCACCACCACTTTCAACCACCATCAAAGCACCAAAAATCATCCCCTCTCTTGCTACAAAAAGTTGCTCTTTCATCTAAGGAACAAGCCTCTACTTTCTATTTTTGCAAACAAGCTCTCTACATCTCCTTTCTCCTCCATTTTCTCCTTCAAGGTAAGGTTGCAAATCTCTTTAATCTTTGAGTTTCAATGTCTCATATGTTGATGAAGTGAAGAAGTAGGCTAGAATGAATGATTGATGAGCTTAGTTTGGTTGTTGATAGCATGTAGCATTACTTGTGATTTTTCATATAAATTTGATTATTATGCAATGTTGGATTGATGAATTTAGATGCTTAGATGCTCAAATGGATTGGTAATTCATGTTAGTTCATGATATTAAGCTAATTGGTGAAGTTTTATGGAGTTTGGAGTTGAAAAATGAGAGTTTGGCAAAATATGTAGGGGCTGATGAATAGTGATTTTTGAGCATTTGGCTTCATTTTTCGATTCTTTTGGCATTAAAAATCCTTAAATATAGTAGCTAAGTGATGCCGGAAATTTCGGATTAATCGGAGTTGATTTGCTATGCAAAGTATTAAACGAGGGGTGGTTTGTGTAATATTTACAAACCTTTGAATTTTGGTTTCCAAGCTTCCATATTACTTGAATGCTTAGTTTAGCTTCATATCATGTATGTTTGATTGTGTTTGAATGCATTTGAATGAGTTTAATTATGTTTAAATGCATTTATACATAATATGTTATTTTGAGCATAAAATGCATTTCATAGCCGTGCGTCGTATTTGGTTGTTTTATTGAGTCGTGTCTCACCTCGAGGCCTGTGTATTACAGGTAGGACCTCGCGGGACTGATCTCGGGTCGTTGGAAACCCTTTTTGTAAAGCCTACAGGTGAGGATGTAAAATGTTTTCTAACTGAAGCTTGAACAAATATTTGCGAAAACCCTATCCCTTTATATTTCAATTATATATTATCAATATTTGAAATAAAAAGGTTTTGATATAAAAATGATATATGTGTATCTTTTCTAAAATGGTTTTAAAATAGAGACAAGAGAACTATTTTGTTTTTAAAAGTAACATTTGGTCTCGGGACTTGCGCGTATGCCTCGAGTTATTCGGCAACGTGTCGAGAAACCCTAGACGGTTACATACCTTGTCTCGAACGACCCTTTTGGTCAATCAAAACAATTATAAAGCGAGACTATATTTCCTTTAACCCTATTGAGGACGCTCTTAGGGTATATTTGGGCCCCGGATTATACTAGAGGTGGAACCCGGAGACGTGCGTCTAGGGGGAAGCCCATGGTATAATCCAGATTATATATATGGATGGAGACCCAGTGACGATCATCCAATATATATAATCCAGATTATATATATGGATGGAGACCCAGTGACGATCATCTAATATATAATCAAAGGGTATTACTCATTGCTAGTCGGAGGTAGTCTAGCTCGGGTAATACTTACACCGGCGCCATTAGTCGGTTATGGTGAAATCGTGGGTAGCTCCCTCGATAAGCCAAACGGTGTTATGGGATTTCATTATATTTGATATGTTTTTGGGAGTTATAAGGAGATGGCCCGTTCTCGCCGGGAATAAAAATATTTTCTAAAATGTTTTACTTTAATATTTAATTCACAAAGCTTTGATGAATTATAAAGAGAAAGTATCGGCACTAGATTCGTTTCTCTATTAACCAAAGCGTGAATTAAATATGTTTTATGTTTTAATTATTATATATATTCCCCTCCTCTCTGAGTTCGTTTGACTCACATCCCGTTTTGGTTCATGCTTCAGGTTAGCGGTCAGGTACTGGCAGCAGCGTTGTAGGCTTATACAGTCCTTGAAGTCGGTCTTATGTATTTACTTTTGTGGATCGAACTTATGATGTTGAATTACATGAAAACTTGACATGTTATGCTGATGTTGGATATTTAATGAGTTGATGTTATAACTTGTGATAGATAATGAACTTATAAATGTTTATTTTGGCCACGGATGGCAGTGTGAATATAAATATGATCTTTTGCTCATTGCTTCCGGTTGTTGGTGCTGTTGTTGTTGTTGATGTTGGTACTGTTGTTGGGAGTCGCTGTTGCCACGTTGTTGGAATCCCGTTGTCCGGGGCGGATTTTCGAGTGGTGGTATTTAACTATCGCTCGAGAGCTCGTTTCGGTCCGGGGGTTGTGGCGTGGGGGACGTCACAGAGACACTAGATTTACTTCGCGTTTGTGGCAGAACTTACAGGATCGTATGGGAACAAAGTTGACCTTCAGTACCGCAGCTCACCCCCAGACAGACGGTCAATCCGAGAGGACTATCAGATACCTTGGAGATATGCTGAGATCTTGTGCCCTAGATTTTCAGACTACGTGGTATAAACATCTTCCATTGATCGAGTTTGCTTATAATAACAGTTATCAGTCCTCGATTCAGATGGCCCCATACGAAGCTTTGTACGGAAGGAAGTGTCGATCACCACTATATTGGGACATTGAAGACTGGAGATGGACTAAAAATGGTATTCATCGTGGTACTGCTCCGAAATTGATTCAGGATGCTATCGAAAAGGTGCAATGTAACACCCCAAACTTGAGAAATATGTACCATGTAGGCATTTGTCCCACATAGGAAAAACATAAGCAATGTGAAGGGTTTATAAGTGATCTTCCAAGCACAACTACCATGTGGTGCATCACCTTTTGGCAAGTGGTTTCAAGCCAAACTTTAGGGTTGTGCTCAGTGGTGGTGAAGCTTATACCCGCGCGTCCAACGGGTGCCGTCGTGAGGGTTCCCCTCTCCGCGCCCGGGGCTGCAACAAATGGTATCAGAGCCAACCGTCATCTATGAGAATGCATGTTCCACACATGACATGAGTCGTGAGTCACCGCTAAAGGGGCTCCGCTCGGCATGTTGTGGGCAGCTTCTCCACTGGAGGGAAGCCACGATCCTATGTCACGGCGTAATGAGGACATTACGCTCTCAAGGAGGGGTGAATGTAACACCCCAAACTTGAGAAATATGTACCATGTAGGCATTTGTCCCACATAGGAAAAACATAAGCAATGTGAAGGGTTTATAAGTGATCTTCCAAGCACAACTACCATGTGGTGCATCACCTTTTGGCAAGTGGTTTCAAGCCAAACTTTAGGGTTGTGCTCAGTGGTGGTGAAGCTTATACCCGCGCGTCCAACGGGTGCCGTCGTGAGGGTTCTCCTCTCCGCACCCGGGGCTGCGACATGCAAGTCATCCGACAAAGAATGAAAGCTGCCCAAGATCGACAAAAGAGTTATGCTGATAGGCGTCGACGTGATTTGGAGTTTGAAATTGGGGATCAGGTATTCATGAAAGCTTCTCCTAGAAAGGGATTCGTTCGAATTGTTAAAGGAGGAAAGTTAGCCCCGAGATATTTGGGTCCGTATGTGATTCTCGAGAGGATTGGGAAAATGGCTTACAGATTAGATTTACCGCCAGCTCTTACCGGTATTCACAATGTTTTCCACGTCTCGCAGCTTCGTAAGTATCATCCAGACGAGTCCGAGATTATTCCAGTGGAGGATATTAATTTAGAGCCGAATCTAACATTCATTTCCCAACCGGTTAGTATTCTGGACCGTAAATTCCAAGAACTCCGTAATCGTCAAATCCCCCTCGTAAAAGTTCTTTGGAGGAATCAGAAAACTGAATAAGCTACTTGGGAAACAGAAGAGAAAATGAGAAAACATTATCCTGAGTTATTCGCTTCGAATGAATAGAATCTGAGGACAGATTCTCATAAGGGGGAGAGATTGTAACGCCCCAAATTTTTGGTAAACTAAAGCCGGTAAGAATTCCTAAGATAACGGGACAAGTTTGGAAAACTCGATTGGGATATATGTGTTTATGTGATATTTGTGTGTTTTATATGAATTTTCGTAAATGCAATAATTTGTGAATTTGAATTATTCTATGTCAATGTGCGTTTAAAATGATGAGTTTTGACTATAATATTGATATATTTCGATAATATGTCCTTTTTATGAAGTTTTGCAAAATTACTAAAATGCCCCTTCGATTGTTTTTTATCTAAACTATAATTATGTACAGTAATTAGGTAACTTTATAAGTTAGCAGTGAAAGCAAAATTTTCTTCTTTGAAATTTTTTTTTTTCTATAAATAAATATATACATGTACGAAGAAGTAATTAAAATATTTCATAATTAGTATATGCATATATATATATCATATATGAAAGAGTTGGGTGCCAGAAATCATTAAATACATCACTAACACTTTCTAAGGTATTCTAGGCCAAATTTATAAATTAAGAAATACGTATATTAGATATACCTCCCGATGACTTTTTTTTTCGTATGATACTTCGTCCGTCTTCTTCCCTTCTTCGAACAATAACCCAGCGAAAAACAGGTATGGAGATTCACTTAATTTAATTCTACTTTTGAGCTAATACTTACTTAATTGTTCTACTTGCCCCAATTCTTGATAAACCAAGTTTATAGGACAATAGTTAGTGGAGGTATTGAATGTTTTGTCTTTTTCTTATTTTAGTTTTGTTTGCTGAACTTAATTTGCCTTGAATTAATACATGAAATTTTGTAAGAGATGACTAATGATGTGAGGAGGAAACATATATATATATATTAACTTGTTTATTAGTTTAGATTTCTCTTTCATTTCTGGAGCCAATAATTTGTAGTATGTAAGTGATTTAGCTTATACTTCATCCATTAACTGTAACTCTATGTGTAAACATTTAAGTGCAAACATATAATTTGTTAAAAGAAAGAAGATTCAGTAGCTAAACCTTTTGACTAAACATTACGAAAATGCTAAGTACCAAGTTTAGGTTGATAGACCCCATTAATCAATTCTGCTTTCTAAATCACCATTTGACTGAGGAGGCCTGATCATTCATATTGTTTGAGGTGTTGCTTGAATTCTTAAATTTGGATGAATCATCCTACTTCTTAGACATTCTGTTCCAGTATATTTAATTAACTTTTTTTTAATTAATTACTTAATTAACTTTTTTTTAATTAATTACTTAATTGCAAAGTAACTATGTGATTTAAGCATAAACCGTGCGTCGTATTGTCGTCTTACATGGTTGTGTCATATTTGATTTCAGGTGGTAGTTCTTCCGGGCAGTAGTCTGGTTTTCTATCCTTTTGTCCCTTTTGCAGTATTATCCAGGTGGGGTTTCTTTTCCGAATTCGGTCTTTTTTATACGTATGTAAATATTCCATATATACCCAAGGCCTGTGTTTTATGCTTTTATGTTTTCTTTCCCCAAAATTATATTATACGTAATAGCTACTTGAAAACGATATTATCTTAATGGGTTTAAAGAAAATGCTTTGATATCAAATTGTTACATATTAACCCATAGAAGGCTCTATTAGCTCGAAAGGGTTACAAACGAGTTTGAAATCGGTCCCTTTGACCACATAAGCATTTGGAGTGCGAGGAATTATCTTGGCCTTTCGGCCTGGCCATTAAGCCACATTATACTATTGGGCCCGGACATCAGGGTACGGGGTGAAGCCGGATAGACGTTGGGTCTACAGTGGATCTCAATGCTCTGGTCTCCAAACTGATGGGAGCTCGGGGGTATGACCGGAGTGGCAACCCTTTTGAGTACCTGCGCCAGACGGGATCTAGTCTATATCCCCAGCCGAAGATGTATTGGATATTTGTCCTTGCATAATTATATAGTAGCGGGCTAGCTACCTGACTACACAAGGAGGAATAAGGGAGGTTTATTTGATATTTCTGATATTATGAAACAGGTGGTTGATGCTCGACTCGCCGAGCTTTTACTTTATTGCGAAATTATTCGATTCACCAATAATTGTGAATACCTTTATTTTTCCTTTGCTTTCTTCTCGTTTACAAACTGGCGAATCTTTCTGTTGTTTCGATAATATATATGTAACGCCCCGCTATTTTTATAACGCTTCGGTAAGTTTACCGACTAATTGCTCTTGTGTGCATTGTTTGCAATTATGTGAATTATATGAATTAATGGGTGATTCTATATGTGAATAATATGAAGACTTCATATTAAGAATCTTTATATTTGAATTACCCTACACTATGTTTATACTTGAAGTGTTGTATTTGAAATTTTATGAAAATTGTGTCATTATATTTGAATCACATGATATTATATTTGAAATATATGCTATATATATATATACAAACATATACAAATATATATGTATATATATATATATAAATATCTATATAAATTGCTAGCTAATTTTGATTTTTCAAAATAACTTATATTTATTTAATTACCTCATTTCTCTCTCAAACTTTCTACACTATTCTCAAGCAACATTCTCTTCTTCTTCCTCTCATCTCTCGGCCCTCACTCCACCAGTCACCACCGCCACTTTCAACCACCATCAAAGCACCAAAAATCATCCTTTTTCTTGCTACAAAAAGTTGCTCTATCATCCAAGGAACAAACCTCTACTTTCTATTTGTGCAAACAAGCTCTCTACATCTCCTTTCTCCTTCATTTTCTCCTTCAAGGTAAGGTTGTAAATCTCTCTAATGTTTAAGTTTCAATGTCTCATATGTTGATGAAGTGAAGAAGCATGCTAGAATGAATGATTGATGAGCTTAGTTTGGTGATTGATTACATGTAGCATTACTTGTGATTTTTTCCATGGAATTTGATCAATGTGCAATATTGGTCTAATGCTCTTAGATGCTTAAATGGTTGGGGAATTCATGTTAGTTCATGATATTAAGCAAATTGGTGAAGTTTTGTGGAGTTTGGGATTGAAAAATGAAAGTTTGGCAAAAATAGGTAGGGGCTGATGAATAGTAATTTTTGAGCATTTGGCTTCATTTTTCGATTCTTTTGGCATCAAAAATCCTTAAATATAGTAGCTAAGTGATGCCGGAAGTTTCGGATTAATCGGAGTTGTTTTGCTATGCAAAGTATTAAATGAGGGGTGGTTTGTGTAATATTCACAAACCTTTGAATTTTATTTCCCAAGCTTCCATAGTACTTGTGTGCCTATTTTAGCTTAATATCATGTGTATTTGATTGTGTTCAAATGTGTTTGAATGAGCTTAATTGTGTTTAAGTGCATTTATACATAATATGTTATTTTGAGCATAAAATGCATTTCATAGCCGTGCGTCGTATTTGGTTGTTTTATTGAGTCGTGTGAGGCCTGTGTATTACAGGTAGGACCTCGCGGGACTGATCTCAGGTCGCTGGAAACCCCTTTTGTAAAACCTACAGGTGAGGATGTAAAATGTTTTCTAACTGGAGTATGAACAAATATTTGCGAAAACCCTACCCCTTTATATTTCAATTATATGTTATCAATATTTGAAATAAAAAGGATTTGATATAAAATGATATATATGTATCTTTTCTAAAATGGTTTTAAAATAGAGACAAGAGAACTATTTTGTTTTTAAAAGTAACATTTGGTCTCGGGACTTGCGCGTATGCCTCGAGTTATTCGGCAACGTGTCGAGAAACCCTAGACGGTTACATACCTTGTCTCGAACGACCCTTTTGGTCAATCAAAACAATTAAAGCGAGACTATATTTCCTTTAACCCTACTGAGGACGCTCTTAGGGTATATTTGGGCCCCGGATTATACTAGAGGTGGAACCCGGAGACGTGCGTCTAGGGGGAAGCCCATGGTATAATCCAGATTATATATATGGATGGAGACCCAGTGACGATCATCCAATATATATAATCCAGATTATATATAGATGGAGACCCAATGACGATCATCTAATATATAATCAATGGGTGTTACTTGTAACTAGTCGGAGGTAGTCTAGTTCAAGTAATACTTGCACCGGCGCCATTAGTCGGGTATGGTGAAATCGAGGGTAGCTCCCTCGATAAGCCAAATGGTATTGAGGAGGAATTTCATTATATTTGATATGTTTTTGGGAGTTATAAGGAGATGGCCCGTTCTCGCCGGGAATAAAAATGTTTTCTAAAATGTTTTACTTTAATATTTAATTCACAAAGCTTTGATGAATTATAAAGAGAAAGTATCGGCACTAGATTCGTTTCTCTATTAACCAAAGCGTGAATGAAATATGTTTTATGTTTTAATTATTATATATATTCCCCTCCTCACTGAGTTCGTTTGACTCACATCCCGTTTTGGTTCATGCTTCAGGTTAGCGATCAGGTACTGGCAGCAGCGTTGTAGGCTTGTACAGTCCTTGAAGTCGGTCTTATGTATTTACTTTTGTGGATCGAACTTATGATGTTGAATTACATGAAAACTTGAAATGTTATGCTGATGTAGAATACTTGATGAATTGATGTTATAACTTGAAAAAGATAATGGACTTATAAATGTTTATTTTGGCCACGGATGGCAGTGTGAGTATAAATTTGAACTTTTGCTCGTTGCTTCCGCTTGTTGGTGCTGTTGTTGTTGTTGTTGTTGTTGGTACTGTTGATGGGGAGATGCTGTTGCCAGATTGTGGGAATCCCGTTGTCCGGGGCGGGTTTTCGAGTGGTGGTATTTAACTATCGCTCGGGAGCTCGTTTCGGTCCGGGGGTTGTGGCGTGGGGGACGTCACAATATACGTATTACAGCCCCCTCACTTAGTCGCTTTGACTAACCCCATTACTCTGTTGTTGTCTTTTCAGGGTTTTGTTGGTAGGCGGATTCAGGTCGTGTCCTTGGAGTCATTTACTTTGGTTTAGGTGATTTCATATCCGTCTATGTATCTGGATAAATACTTAAAACCCTAGAAGTTATAGATGTAAATAATGTAAATTAGTTTGAATAGTGATATTGATGTTTCAGTGGCCTTGGTGGGCTTTATAATTGTGTTTTGGATTATGATTGTTCTAGCTCCCTGAGTGGGATAGGTTGTGTTAATTTGCTTCCGCTGTATTATTGTTCATTGTCCTATTATTTTCTAAAGCAGATCCACCTGGTATTTATTTTCCGTTCGCCAAGTTTTAGTTCATAACCGGACCTTTAGTTCTTGTTATGGATTGTGACTTGGTGCGGGACGTCACGTCGCACCGTATTTGGGGACGTGCCGTTATAGTACAGTTCAGAACAGCTTCATAATTCTGAGCTCAAACCTAAAAGTTTGTAGGATATAGCTCGGAAAAATATATTCTTGAGCTCTATAATTCCGAGCTCAAACCCTAAAAATTTGTAGGGTACATCTCGGAAAAGCTTTATATTTCCAAGCTCAAACCTAAAAAGTTTGTAGGATATAGCTCGGAAAAATATATTCTTGAGCTCTATAATTCCGAGCTCAAATCCTAAAAATTTGTAGGGTACAGCCCGGAAAAATGTACTTTTTTTAGCTCAAACCAAAAAACTTTGTAGGGTAGAGCTCGGAACAAGTTGTTTTTCAGCTCCATTCATCTGAGCTAAAACGCAAAAACTTTGTAAAGTTTAGCTCGAAGTTAGTCGTTTGTAGATCGCAATTAAGATCTTTTTGTTTATAATCCGAACTAGATCCTCAAAATTTTTAGGCTAGGCCGGAATTGTGTTCTTAGCTCGGATCAGAAAGAAAAAAAAAAAAAAAAAAAAAGAGTGAGACTTTTCAGCTCGGATAGACGAGCTAAACCCCAAAAAAGTTTGCAGGGTCCAGCTCGTCAAAATTGATGATTTGCTCGGCGGAACAAAGTTGACAAGCTGCTAGCTTTGATATCTTGGTCATAGTAAGGTGCTAATAATAAGGTAGATTGGTTTTTTCGACCCAAAATTAGAAGTAGGGTGATTGTATCAATTGATCTCTTGTTTTGAATAACATTCCCTTAAATTCTTATAATTTAAGATAATAGGGGGCAGTAGTGATGGTATATCATATTTTGGGGCCCGGCCCAGTGGGCCGCAATGGGTTTAGGTTGCGTGGGTTTAGAGTGGTGTATTATATTTTTTGAGGGCTCAGCCCAGATGGTTTTGACGAGCTGACAGCTCGGATAGGTTTATTATTGAGGGTAGCTCGGAAATAGAAGATTACGAGTCCTAGTAGGAATCTAGTTTGCGTCCGAGTGGAAGAAGGTTTCCCAAGTGATAGAGGAATTCTAATCGAATAAGGATTAGAATTATTATTATCTATAAAAAGGCTTAAACCCTCATTGATTGGAGACATTGAAAAACATTGCATAAGCTCGAGAGAAGTAGAGTAGATTTATTGAGGCGTAATTTTGCACGCATCACCCGCCTAGTATCCTAAAACAAAGCGTGAGACAAAGGGGGTTTGTAGCGCCCCGCTCTACAGCCCTCGAACCTGCACGGATTCCCGAGCCGAGAACGGCGCCTCAACCCGAGAATCCATACAAGCCAACGGGTCTATCCCGGCTCTTAGCAACAGCGGATCCCCAAAGACACAACAATTAAACAATTCATAATATATATGTAGCGGAAGCGAATTAAAACATAATAACATAAATGCCACTTCGGGGCCAATCTAAATATCAAATAACATCACAGGCCATTCAGGGGCAACATAAAGTAATTAAGTAGGGAGTGGGGATCAATATAATATTAAATACAAGCCCGAACCAAGAATAACCTAACGAGAGTGCTATAGACAACAATTAAGACAACGGCAAAACCAAAAAGGCCTATCTAGGAACTGTTGCCAATCCGACACGTGAGACATGTCGGTCTCTCAATCTACCTGAGGCATGAACCAATAAAAGAGGGTGAGTCAAAGAACTCAGTGAAGATATAGGAGGAGCAAGTCGAGTAACGCTTCCAGTATTTAATAGAAAATACATATGCAATAAGGAAGAAACCGGAATGTGCTTCGACTTGATTATTTAATAAAACAATAAAGATAATAACAATAAAAAGCAATAAATAAATATCCCAGAGAGAGTGGGCCTGTTCCTCCTTATTTCTTCTCAAGACATTATAAAAACTCCATCTCCGGTGTCGAACTAAGGAGCAACCCGAGGCTCGACTATAGTGAATTTAAGGAAAGCGTGCAACACATGCAACACCTACCATCACTCCCAATCGTGGCTACCAAACTCCTGACGGGCCACGATTGATGCTTAATTTTGGGAGAAGCACCTCGGATTACACTCTGGACGCTTGTCCCCAAATGCAACCTCCGGATACCATCCCGGACACTCATTAAAAGAAAAGTCCACAATTTTGCTCGCGTTATAAGAAGGGTTTGAGTGCCAAAAGGGAAATTGGGCAAGTGGTGACAACAAAGGGGGTAACTACAAGTTCTGTACGCGTCGGGTTGCACTGGCGCACTTCCCTAACGATTTTCCTCATAGACCCAATCCTAAGTCAAATCATCACATTAAAAGGAAAGAGTTATTTTCCCTTTTGAAAACAAATCGATTTTCGGTACTAACGTATAATTTGATATTAAATGATTTGTTGGTAAAATCATAAAAGTATGTGCTCGAAATACTTAATACCAATAATAAGGGAATACGGGGATTTAGCAAGTATACATAGACATATATGTTCAAGCCCAGTTTAAATAATTTAAATCCTCACCTGGTGTGTCAAAAACAAAGCCTAGCAGCTACAACTCACTGCTCACCGACCTCTGACTGATCTGTAGACAAGACAGGACCTAGACGAATTAATAACGACTCTTAAAGCGCAAATAAGCAATTATTTGATGAACGGCTAATCACATGAATCAACAAGCATGCATATTCCAATAATAATATTAATGGAAGCTACCACGTAAATTTCAAATAATTCCGACAAGTTTCCAAAATTACATATACTTAAAATTGCACTATTCACAGTCCGAACGGGGTCGAAATTCAGCAAACATTTCAAAATATTAATCTACAACTTAAAAGGGATCTATCGGTGAAATCGGTATAATTTTTGGAGTCCGTATGTGAAAAGTCAACCAAAAATGGCGACACATTGATTCACTTCCCGAGAGCAACTTCTGAAAAAGTTGGAAAAATTGCCTAAGGCATTTGCACCGGCTTGTGCACGGTCTTGAACATGGTGTCAAGACCGTGCACTACACACGGCCAGCCGCACGGTTCAGGTGAGCCCGTGCAAGCACAAAAGGGTGCACACGGGCTCCTGCACGGTCTTGATCAAGGCCGTGCGTTAGCCCGTGCGGTTTATCAGGACACAGCAGAAAGTCGCGATCTCAACGCGAATCCGAGCCAAAAATGCATTTAAATCATATTTTGAGCGCAAATCGACACCCACAATTTATAACAATCAATAAGCGACATGTAAGGAATACTTCTATCCAAGAATCACAAGAAATGACCAAGAAACGGGTTCGATTTCATTAAAAATCCTATAAATCCCGAAATATAAAAATAAGCTCAAATCATCAAAAAATCATAGAAAGAATTGGGGAAAAAGGTACCTAAAGCAAGGTCTCGTTGAGAGAATCGTTTAGGTTCGATCGGCACGGAATTCCACAGAGAAAAAACGAGCTCGGCACGATCGATTAGGGCTTCGGAGCAAAAATCCTGTTTTCCTTCTTCTCTCTCCCTCTTTCTATTTCGAATAAGGGTTCAAATGAGGGTTTCGAGACTTTTATCAAATATTTCGAAATGTCGAAAATACGAAGGGGTATTTCGGTAATTTTAGAAAGTCCAATTAAATCATTTTGGTAAGATATAACAATATTAATATTAACGAAGCTAAACAATTAAGAAATTTAAATACGCACATAATATTATCACATAAGGTCGTATGCGAAATAATATAATATAATTCACATAATACGAGAAATAGGGTTGAGAAGGATAATTAATCGCGAAAAAGAACTCACAATGATTCCTGGATTTCTGGGTCGTTACAATACTCCCCCCTTATGAGAATCTAGTCCCCATATTCCATCTTTATTGGAAAAGCTCGGGATAAGCTTCTCTCATCTTAGCCTCCGTTTCCCAAGTAGACTGCTCGGTCGAACGGTTCCTCCAGAGAACTCTCACTAATGGAATCTGCTTGTGACGAAGCTGCTGGACCTTGCGATCCTGAATCTGAACCAGTTTCATCTCTATAGTCAAGTCCGGCTCAAGCTGAACTCCGTCATCTTGGAGAATATGGGACTCGTCGGGGAAGTACTGGCAGAGTTGTGAGACGTGGAAGACATTGTGGATCCTGTATGATGTGGTGGTAGATCCAAACGATAAGCGGTGTTCCCGATCCGCTCTATGATCTCGAAGGGACCTAAGTATCTCGGAGTAAGCTTTCCACCTTTACTGATCCTGGTGAATCCCTTCCTCGGGGAGGCCTTGAGAAACACTCGGTCTCCCACTTCAAATTCCAAGTCTCGATGTCTCTTGTCGGCGTAGCTCTTCTGTCGATCCTGGGCTGCTTTCATTCTCTATCGAATGGTCTGAACCTTATCAATAGCTGCCTGAATGTCATTCGGCGGAGTAGCCCTTTCGTGGCCGTCAGCTGACCACTTCCAATCCTCCCATTCCCAATAAATCAGAGATCTGCACTTCGTCCTAGAGAGAGCCTCATACGGCGGCATCCCAATCGAGGCTTGATAACTGTTGTTATATGCAAACTCTACCAAGGGCAAGTGTGAAATCCAACTCGTATGAAAATCGAGTGCACATGCCCGTAGCATATCACTTAAGAACTTGATCGTTCACTCGGACTGTCCATCAGTCTGGGGATGTGCTGCAGAGCTAAATTTCAGGGTTGTTCCCAAGCTCTTGTGAAGTTCTTTCCAAAATTGAGCTGTGAACTTAGGATCCCTGTCTGAAACGATACTCTCCGGAACACCATGAAGTCGGATGATCTCCTTCTGATACAGTTCTGCAAGCTGCTTGACCTTTGCTGTTTTTCGAACTGGAAGAAAATTAGCTGATTTGGTCAATCAATCGACGATGACCCAAATACTATCGAAACCTCCACGAACCGTGGGCAATCCGGTCACGAAGTCCATAGTGATCTCCTGCACTTGGAAGTAGGTACGGGAAGCGGTTGAAGAGTTCCTCCAGGCCTTTGATGTTCGGCCTTGACTCTCTGACACGTTAGACAATGTTTCACATAGGTAGCCACGTCCCTTTTCATACCGTTCCACCAATACTGGGTTCTGAGATCACGATACATCTTGTTGCCTCCTGGGTGAACAGCATAAGCAGACTTGTGTGCCTCGTCGAGAATTCCATGCTTCAGGTTCGTGGGAACACAAACTCGAGTCCCGAAGCGAAGTAATCCGGTACCATCGATCCTGAACTTGGTGTCGGGATCATTCTGCATTCTGGCCTTGATCTTCTGAATACCGGCATCCGAGATCTGCTCGTCTCGGATTTGTTGGACTAGATCGGGTTGGACTGTAAGGTTGGCAAGTTGAGGATACGATTCAATTCGAATCATTCTATCCTCTATAGGGATATCGGAAGATGATCCCTCCAAATGTGCCACCTGAGCCCTCCGGCTCAAAGCGTCGGCGACCACATTCGCCTTCCCAGGGTGATACTGAATACGGCAGTCATAATCCTCCAAGAATTCCATCCACCGTCTCTGTCTCCTGTTGAGATTCTTCTGCGTGAACATATACTTCAAACTCTGGTGGTCAGTAAAGATGTCAAAAGTGACACCATACAGATAATGACGCCATTTGCCCAAGGCAAATATCACCGCTGCAAGTTCTAGGTCGTGGGTAGGATAGTTCTTCTCGGCATCATTCAGCTTCCTAGAAGCATAAGCAACGACCTTCCCATTTTGCATCAACACGCACCCTAAACCTTCCTTGGACGCGTCGGTGTAAACCGCGTATCCCTCGTGTCCATCTGGGAGAACAAGTATAGGTGCAGTGGTCAATCTCGTCTTCAGCTCCTTGAAGCTGGCCTCGCACTCGTCGTCCAACTGAAAGGACACATCTTTACAAGTCAACTTTGTGAGTGGGGCCGCTAGTTTGGAGAAATCCTTAACGAATCGCCTGTAATATCCAGCCAATCCGAGGAAACTCCTAACTTCTGTCGGCGTCTTAGGCTGACTCCAACTCGTCACTGCCTCAATCTTCGATGGATCCACAACAACCCCATTCCCGGAGATGATGTGACCAAGGAATGAAACCTCATTGATCCAGAACACGCACTTGCTAAACTTAGCATATAGGCTATGCTCTCGAAGCGTTTGTAGCACAATGCGAAGATGCTCGGCATGATCCTCGACTGTCTAGGAGAAAACCAGAATATCGTCGATGAAGATGACCACGAACTTGTCGAGGTAAGGCCGGAAAATTCTGTGCATCATATCCATGAAAGCTGCAGGGGCATTCGTCAAACCAAATGGCATCACAACGAATTCGAAGTGGCCGTACCGAGTATTAAACCCGGTCTTATGTATATCCTACTCTTGGATACGAAGCTGATAGTATCCCTGTCGAAGATCCAACTTTGAATATATTTTCGCACCCTGCAATAAGTCAAATAGCTCCTCTATGTGGGGTAGAGGGTATTTGTTCTTCACTGTCATCCGGTTTAGCTCTCGGTAGTCGATGCACATACTCAGCGTGCTATCCTTCTTCCTTACGAACAAAACCGGTGCACCCCAAGGGGAGATGCTCGGTCTAATGTAACCACTCTCAAGCAACTCTTCAAGTTGCATCTTAAGTTCCTTCAACTCGGCGGGAGCCATTTTGTACGGAGTCTTTGAATAAGGTTCCGATCCCGGGCCAAGATCGACTACGAACTCAATGTCGCGATCGGGGGGTAGAGAGTTCAAACTCTCGGGAAAGATATCCTGGAAGTTCTTGACCACTTCCGTGTCCTCAAGCTTCCGTTGTTCCTTCGGTCGGTTAAGCAGGTAAGCGACGAAAGCCTGAGCTCCCTCTCGTATTATACGCGAAGCCTCGACATAAGAAATCTTCGGTGTCGAATCTGACTTCTCAAGAATACCCTTCACAATTGTCGCCTCGGTTCCAATCTGTACTGTCTTCTTGAAACAATCCACACTGACTCTGTGCTGATAAAGCCAGTCCATTCCAAGAATAATCCCATAACGCTGTAGCGGCAACTCGATCAAATCGACGGGATAAACATGATCTCCTATCTTCAATGGGCAACCCTTGAAGATCCTATCCGTAACGTATGAAGTCCCCAAAGGAGAACTGACTCGATACAAATAAGGCAGACTCTCCACAGGCATGCACAATTTAGTAGCAATATCAAGCGCAATAAACGAGTGTGTCACACCCGGATCATGTAATGCAGTAATAGGGATGTCATGAATATGCAGGGTACCTCCAATCACGTCGTGCTGATCGGGCTCAAGCTCCTCTCCTTCCGGTGCGAAGACTCTGGGCTGTACTCTCGGCTGACCACCCTGATGTCCGGCAGCCTGAATCGCCTTCTGAGGTATGGTGATCCTCCTGTTCGGACACACGTCCAGCATATGATCAGAGGAACCAAATAATAGGCATTGTCCCAAACGTCTCCTGTAGAGCTCGGCAGTGTGGTTCGCTTGCGGCAGTGGGAGCATAGAACTGGTGTGATGGCAACAATCGGGGCCGACTCAATATACCTGGGCTTCTTCTCGCCCGTGGAAGATCCAGATCCAGCAGTAAACGGCCTCTTGCTTCTCTGGGGAAAGCCCTGAGGAGCAGCAGGAATAGGAGCCCTACGACGGAGCTCTCCAAGATCGGACTCGATATCCATAGCCCGCGTCACAGCCTCCTCATAAGAACAGAGGTCACTGCCAACTAACTCTGCTCGGATCTCATCACGAAGACCCTCCTTAAACTTCCTCGCCATCCTCCTGTCGTCAGTTGCCATGTGAGGAGCATAGGCGATCAATCTGGTAAAATTAGCCTTGTACTGGCCTACAGACATACCTCCCTGGGAGAGATTCATGAACTCCCTCTCCCTCTGATCCCTAATAATCTCGGGCACATACTTCGCACGGAACTCATAAAGGAACTAGGCCCAAGTGCACGGGGTATATGATGCCGTCCATGTCCTCTCGACAAATCGGCACCAATCAAGGCGGGTCCCCTCATCAGAAATACGGCGAGCTCTATCCTCTGTAAATCCTCAACATCCAGGGCTCTAAACTTCTGCTCCAGCTCAGAAATCCAAGCCTCAACCTTGAGGTCATCTGGGTCGCCGTCGAAGACCGTAGGGTGATAAGACATAAAGCGATCCACAGTACGGGCGGTCGCACCCCGAGGGTTCGGTGGTGGTGGCTGATGCTGCTGCTGCTCCTGCTGAGCCTGCTGAAAAATTAATCGAACGGAATCATAGAAGGCATTGGGCGGAGGAAAGCCCTCTAGCGGTGGAGGCGGATCCTGTCGGCCACGTGGTCGAACCATTATACCTGAAAACAATGAGCTGAAAATGCATGTGGGTTAGTGATGTGTTCAAGTAATCATGTATCGATAAGCGAAACCTATAGCCGTACGACTTAGACACGACACTTCTAAACAATAGAGCCTAAAGCTCTTATACCACTTCAGACTGTAGCGCCCCGCTCTACAGCCCCCGAACCTGCACGGATTCCCAAGCCGAGAATGGCACCTCAACCCGAGAACCCATACAAGCCAACGGGTCTATCCCGACTCTTGGCAACAGCGGATCCCCAAAGACACAACAATTAAACAATTCAGAATATATATGTAGTGGAAGCGAATTAAAACATAATAACATAAATGCCACTTCGGGGCCAATCTAAATATCAAATAGCATCACAGCCCATTCAGGGGCAACATAAAGTAATTAAGTAGGGAGTGGGGATCAATATAAAATTAAATACAAGCCCGAACGAAGAATAACCTAACGAGAGTGCTATAGACAACAATTAAGACAACGGCAAAACCAAAAAGGCCTATCTAGGAACTGTTGCCAATCCGACACGTGAGATATGTCGGTCTCTCAATCTACCTGAGGCATGAACCAATAAAAGAGGGCGAGTCAAAAAACTCAGTGAAGATATAGGAGGAGCAAGTCGAGTCACGCTTCCGGGTTTTAATAGAAAATACATATGCAATAAGGAAGAAACCGAAATGTGCTTCGACTTGACTATTTAATAAAACAATAAAGACAATAACAATAATAAGCAATAAATAAATATCCCAGCGAGAGTGGGCATGTTCCTCCTTATTTCTTCTCAAGACATTATAAAAACTCCATCTCCGGTGTCGAACCAAGGAGCAACCCGAGGCTCGACTATAGTGAATTTAAGGAAAGCATGCAAAACATGTAACACCCACCATCGCTCCCAACCGTGGCTATCAAACTCCTGACGGGCCACGATTGACGCTTAATTTTGGGAGAAGCACCTCGGATTACACTCTGGACGCTCGTCCCCAAATGCAACCTCCGGATACCATCCCGGGCCCTCATTAAAAGAAAAGTCCACAATTTTGCTCGCGTTACAAGAAGGGTTTGAGTGTCAAACGGGCAATTGGGCAAGTGGTGACGACAAAGGGGGTAACTACAAGTTCCGTACGCGTCGGGTTGCACTGGCGCACTTCCCTATCGACTTTCCTCATAGACCCAATCCTAAGTCAAATCATCACATTAAAAGGAAAGAGTTACTTGCCCTTTTGAAAACAAATCGATTTTCGGTACTAATGTATAATTTGATATTAAATGATTTGTTGGTAAAATCATAAAAGTATATGCTCGAAATACTTAATACCAATCATAAGGGAATACGGGGACTTAGCAAGTATACATAGACATATATGTTCAAGCCCAGTTTAAATAATTTAAATCCTCACCTGGTGTGTCAAAAAGAAAGCCTAGCAGCTACACTCACTGCTCACCGACCTCTGACTGATCTGTAGACAAGACAGGACCTAGACAAATTAATAACGACTCTAAAAGCAGAAATAAGCAATTATTTGACGAACGACTAATCAAATGAATCAACAAGCATGCATATGCCAATAATAATATTTATGGAAGCTACCACGTAAATTTCAAATAATTCCGACAAGTTTCCAAAATTGCATATACGTAAAATTGCACTATTCATAGTCCGAACGGGGTCGAAATTCAACAAACATTTCAAAATATTAATCTACAACTTAAAAGGGATTTATCGGTGAAATCGGTATAATTTTTGGAGTCCGTATGCGAAAAGTCAACCAAAAATGGCGACACATTGACTCACTTCCCGAGAGCAACTTGTGAAAAAGTTGGAAAAATCGCCTAAGGCATTTGCACCAGCTTGTGCATGGTCTTGAACACGGTGTCAAGACCGTGCACTACACACGGCCATCCGCACGGTTCAGGTGCACGGGCGCGAGCCCGTGCAAGCACAAAAGGGTGCATACGGGCTCCTGCACGGTCTTGATCAAGACCGTGCGTTAGCCCGTGCGGTTTCTCAGGACACAGCAGAAAGTCGCGATCTCAACGCGAATCTGAGCCAAAAATGTATTTAAATTATATTTTGAGCGTAAATCGACACCCACAATTTATAACAATCAATAAGCAACATGTAAGGAATATTTCTATCCAAGAATCACAAGAAATGACTAAGAAACGGGTTCGATTTCATTAAAAATCTTATAAATCCCAAAATACAAAAATAAGCTCAAATCATCAAAAATTCGTAGAAAGAATTGGGGAAAAGGGTACCTAAAGCAATGTCTCGTTGAGAGGATCGTTTAGGTTCGATCGGCACTGAATTCCACGGAGAAACGAGCTTGACACGATCGATTAGGGCTTCAGGGCAAAAATCCTGTTTTCCTTTTTCTCTCCCCCTCTTTCTATTTCAAATAAGGGTTCAAATGAGGGTTTCGAGACTTTTATCAAATATTTCGAAATGTCGAAAATACGAAGGGGTATTTCGGTAATTTTATAAAGTCCAATTAAATCATTTTGGTAAGATATAACAATATTAATATTAACGAAAGCTAAATAATTAAGAAATTTAAATACGCACATAATATTATCACGTAAGGTCGTATGCGAAATAATATAATATAATTCACATAATACGAGAAATAGGGTTGAGAAGGATAATTAATCGCGAAAAAGAACTCACAATGATTCCTGGATTTCTGGGTCGTTACAGGGTTAGTCAAACGACTAAGTGACGGGAGAATAATAGTATATATTATAAAACGAAAGTGAATCACTAGTTTTAAACAAAAAAGAAAATAACTTAAAAGAAAGGTTTTCGCAAACGGTTGGTGACTTAACATAAAATGCAACATATCAAACCTTTCGTATAACTCACCGAGAAAAGTTCTTAACCACCTTTCAAATCACAAATCACAAAACATAAACCCTCCTTATTCCTCCATTGTAATTAGGGAGCAACCCCTAACCACACAAATCAAATAGAATCATCTCAGGTACTCAAAGGGCTTCCACTCTGGCCTCACCCCGAGCTCCCAAAGGTGGAGGGAACAAGAGGTTTTATGCCGTAGACCCGACATCTACCGGTTTCGTCCTGTCATCCTTACTCCAGGCCCAAACATACATACATAAGGGTCGAATTTGCTATATACCTGTTGATTGGAGCTGCACAGGATTGGTGGAAACAGAATGAGCAAAGATGGAAACGCGAGCATGTGGTCCCGACTTGGGATCATTTCTTGATCGAGTTCCGGGCTGAATACGTTCCGAGGATTGTTCATCAACAACATGAAAGGGAATTTCTGGCTCTCAAACAGAACATATCTTCAGTTGGCCAGTACGAGGCACAGTTCTCTCACCTCATTAAGCATAGCCCGTATATGGTCGCAGACGAGCTGAGGAAGATTCGCCAGTTTGTAGAAGGATTGACTTATGAGATCAGAAAGGTTATGATGGTGGTCCGACCTCAATGTTATACCGATGCAGTGGAAATGGCTCTGCATATTGAGTCTGAACTCAGCCTAATGGGACCGAGTCCTACGCTTGACACTACCACCGTTCAGTACCTTCCAGCGAGTTCTAAGAGGCCATTTACACCTTCGGGGCCCTCTACCAGAAAGAAGACCTCCCAAGTGTCCTCATCGAAGCAGAATGCGTCTCCCCGAACTCAGGGACATCCGCGACCCGCATGTGGATTCTGTAAGGGCCCGCATTTGGAGGCCAAATGTTGGAAGAAGAATTGACTGTGCTACGGATGTGGTAGCGCCGACCACAGAGTGAGTGTATGTCAGAAGAAAAAGCCGAAACGAGTTGAGAAGATGGAGCTTGCACGTATGAACGATCCAGGTATATTGCATTGTCATGACATTCATCCAAATTCATCTAATTTCATCTTATGTGAATTTTAAATTATGTGCGTTAGGTTTATAATATTATACATGTGATTTCGATATTATTATTTGTGTTTGAGTTTCGTGAAGTTTGTGTGGTTTTAATCACACGAACTGCCCCTGTATGCCTTGCACGGTCTCGCCACACGCCGTGACGAGACCCTGTGCACCCTTTTTCACACGGCCCTGTTGCACCCTGTGCAAGAGGCCGTGCGCATGAATACACACGGGCTCGTCACACGCCGTGACGAGAGCCCGTGCGTGTTTATCCTCACGGGGTCGTCACACGCCGTGACGAGACCCCGTGCGTGTTTCTCACACGGCCTCGTCACACGCCGTGACGAGAGGCCGTGCGCGTTTCTCCCAGGTTTTAAAATGGTCAGTAGCTCCTCTTTTGCGCACACGCTCACTTTCTCTCCTTTTTCATGCGATAATTTGCTCTTGTTTTGCCCCCAATTTCATCCCAACTTTGAGCTCGATCAATTCTCGATCTACCCGACGGATTTTCAAGAAATTTTGAAGGTGTGTTGTCTGCAGCAAGTTCTTGGTACTGTTGAAGTTGGGCTCGATCCGTTTTACCGATCTCACGCAATCTTCGCCCGAAGTAGCGCACGCCAAGTGTTCGGTAAAAGTCCCGAGTGAAAAGTTTGCAACTTATCTCCTTCAACCCACACAACTTGAACTCTACTATGGAAGGTGCTCGTGAAACCCGTGGCGGACGTCGGGCAAGGGAATTACCCGACATAGCGGCCCCGGAAGGTTACCAAGTGGATTTGGGTAACAAAGACGATCAAGATGTCTTCAACCGGTTAATGGAACGACCGGTTAGAGCTACGCAATTTCTAGACATGGAAGCTATGTACCAATTGGGACTTGGCGAAGGGATCTCCCATTACATCGACAACATTGGGTGGACTAATTTTTGGAGTATTCAAAGGCCATCCTATCGCCGCCTCACTTGTGAATTTTTAAGCTCTCTTAAGGGCGCGGCATTTCCGGACGACAACGAGATGCCAATAGGAATCCACTTCAGAGCGTTCAACCAAGACTATACGCTCTCATACCGGCAGTTGACCGAGTATTTTCAATTGGATGTTACGGCACCGAGGAGACGTGCCGACGGATGGAATCAAGCCGAAGCGTGGAGACGTATCTCTACCTCCACCGAAATATTTAATTCCGGCGTATCCAAGGCCACGATGCTCATCACTACCCAGTTGAGAATTTTGCACAGAGCCGTGTCTCGATCGGTTCTAGCCCGAGGAGACAGTCCGGGTGCGGTGAACACCGAAGATTGTCTCATACTCGATCACATGGTGCGAGGGGTCAGGTTCAACCCCATCTCGTACATGATGGACCACATGATGTATTTCTCCACTCGGTCGAGAGGAGAGATTCGAGTTGGCTCAAACATCACCGCTATTCTGGAGTGTGCCCAGGTGGAAGGGCTTGATACCCAGGTTCCTGTTGGAGGTTCGACCTCAATTAGCTACGACACTTTAGCTCAAATGGCGATCTGCACAAAGGGTCCAAGGCGGAACGACCCATATACTCTGGTAGCTGGGCTACCTTTGTGGGAAGCTGACCAAGGGGATGCTCCCGAAGAAGGACCTTCAGACCCAGAGGTCCGAGAGCAGGCTCAGCATATCTACTCCCAACTGATGAGACAGGATGCCTCTATACCTGAGTCTTCACATGGCAGGAGAAGCACTCAGCACCAGGAATCAATAAACCTGCAACAGTTTTATTCAGAGTTCACTGACTACCGACGTGTGTCGGATGAGAGATTTGCCCAGCAGGAGAGGCAGATCAACGAGGGCTTTGCAGCTCAACGAGCTCACATTGATAGTCAGTACACAGCCTTGCAGGCAGAGCTTCAGAGATCGATCTCGGAGATGCAAAGGTCACTATCAGAGCAGTTGGATCAGTATTTCCGCCGTGGTCCGGACGAGCCTTGAGCTATCTAGTCTATTTTATTTTCTTCTTTTCCGTAAACTTTGTTTAGGATTTGATGTAATTTTCTATTTTGTACGAATTCGAATTTTAATTGGAATATTAAGTGCTTTAAGTGTTTATTATGAATTGCGTTTTATTATGTGAATTAATTTTATTTTAATGTTCGATTTAATTTGTATTATTAGAATTTCCGCTAGGTTATGCTCCGCTTAACTAACTCCGAGACCGGAAGAGAATCTGAGGACAGATTCTTCTGAAGAGGGGAGTATTGTAACGACCCGAAAATCCGAGTTTCAATTCGGTATATTTTAATCGAGTAATTTCGTTATTTATTATTTTATTTACTATTTATTCTAAGATTTTAGGATAATTTTATAAATGAGTGAATTTCATATTTAAATCACGAATTGTCAATGTGCGTTTAATTATGTGAATTTTAACTGTAATTACGTATTATTTGGACAACGTGAGTTTTCAAACTTAATTTGCAAATTACTAAAATACCCCTTCGACTTTTAGACCCTAGTCAACTAATTTGACTAAGTCTCTCTCTCACCTCTCTCTCTCGTTCACAATCAACAAGGAAGGAAAGAAAGAAAAGAAAAGAGAAGGAAGAGATTTCAATCGATCGTCCCGACTTCGTTTCCCGACGGATTTTCGAATCGTTTACGTCTACGAATTCCTCGCGATCTCTTCTACGAGTAAGCTTCTAACGATTCTCTCGTTTAATATCTCGTATGTTTCGTTTTTCTCGTTTTTGTGAATAGTTGACATTATTTAGGTTTTATATGATTTTGATAGTAATTGTGGATGGATTTTCGTGTTTATCGTTTCTATATGTAGATTACATGTTGTAGATGATTATATGTGAAAATTAGGGATTGATTTGCATGATTAATCGATATAAGGTTGAATTATATTTGATTTTCGCGTGTTGGGTTTGATGTTCTGCATGTTCTGCTCAATTTTTACGCACACGGGCCATGCACACGGTGTAACGCCCCGAAAATCCGAATAATTAATTTGGTATGTCCGAATCGAATATTTGTGTAATTTAATATTTATTTGATATTTATTATGTAATTTTAGAATTTATTTCGTATATGATTGAAGTTATGTATTTAATTTACAAATCGTCAATGTGCGTTTAATAATATGAATTTTGACTGTAATTACATGTTATTTGGACATCGTGAGATTTCGAACTTATTTTGCAAAATTACGACTTTGCCCCTTCGGTTTCTAAACCTTAGTCAATTTGACTAAGTCAATCTCTCTCTCTCTCACATTACCATTCACGCACAAACAAGAGAGAAAAAGAGAAGAAACAAAAAGAGAGAAAAGAGAAGAAAGAAGAAAGATTCCAACGATTGTCCCGACTCCGATTCCCGACGAATTCTCGATCCGTTTTCGTCTACGAACTCGTCGCGATCTCATCTACGAGTAAGCTCTCACGAAATTTTTCGATTAATGCCTTCATTACTTCGATTTTTGGATTTTTGATAATAGTTATAGAATTTAGGTTTTATATGATTTTGATAGAAAATGTGGATGGATTTTCGTGTTTCTCGTTTCTATATGAAGCATATATGTTGTAGATGATTATATGTGAGAATTAGGGTTTAATTTGCATGATTTAGTGATTATATGTTGGATTAGGGTTTGATTTTCGCGAGATTTTTGAGCTTCTGCTTGTTCTGCGATTTTGGATCGCACACGGCCTGTGGCACACGGCCTTGAGGCCGTGTGCATGAGACCGTGTGCGAAGGATGAATTGCGCACGGGCTGTGCACACGGCCTTGAGGCAGTGTGCATGAGGCCGTGCGTGTTGCATGTTTGTGCACGGCCTCGCCACACGGCCGTGCACAAGGCCGTGTGGAAGGCTCGAACAGTGCCCTGACCTTCTGTAAGTCAGGGTACAAATTGGCCTACGGGTCCCGCTTCGGCTCGTCTTTTCCGAATTCTTTCTTCGCTCGTGTATTCGATATGTATGATATAGATAGGAATTGCATGATTTATGAATTTACGACATGTTCGGGTATGTGAATAGTGCATTTTAAGTTTTCGTTAAATTTTCTAACTTTTGCATGTGAAGTCCGATTTTTCCGAAATTCGAATGCATGCTTCTTTATGATATTCTAAGCATGTCCGTAAAGTTTTGTTGCATTTGGAATTGATTTACATTTTCAAATTTACGATTTGCTCTGTTTTCGTTTGAGAATTTGAACCTAAGTGATTTATTTAATTGTATAACGTGCTTCTATGTGTTTTAATTCTTTCGTATAAGCCGTGCGTCGTCTTTATGAAAATGTATTACGTATAGTCTTCGAAATGTTTACGGAAGAGACATGTAAAACCTTTTGTTTCTAAGGCGAACTTTGGCCTTCGGCCTCGCATATGACATGTCTCGAACGGTCTTTTGGCCAACCCGAAATGCTTGAAAAAGCGAGTTATGAAATGTTTGTATGATCGTTTGGGCCCGGAGTAAGAGCGATAGGACGAAGTCGGTGGACGTCGGGTCTACGGCGTAAATCCTATGGTTTCCTCCATTTGCGAGCTCGGGGTGAGGCCGGAGTGGCAGCCCTTTGAGTACCTGAGTTATTCTAGTAAGTTTCGCGTAGTTCGGATTTAGCGGTCCGTCTACATTGGAGGAATAAGGGTGGTTTCCGGTTTTTATGTTTGGTTATTGGAGTTCAGGGCTCGACTCGCCGAGTCATAAGATATGTTTTGTTTTATGTTAAATCACCACCCGATTACGAAAACCTTTCTTTTATGTTGATTTCTTTTAATTTAAAATTGGTGATTTATTTTCCGTTTTGTTATATACACTATTATTCCCTCCTCACTTAGTCGTTTGACTAACCCCCTCTGTTTTACCCCTGTACTGGTTTCAGGATACTAGGCGGGATCTGCGTCGTCGTCGTCGCGTCTTAGAGTTACATTCTTTTTGCTCATGTATAACTCTCATTCAGTATGGCTATGATTTATGTCTTTTGATTTTAGGATTTATTAGAATGTATTCGGGATTTTGTATTGAACCCGTTATTATATAATTATCGGGATATTGTACCGAACCCGTTTGTTATTTAATTAAGTGAATTTCGTTAGCCTTGGTGGGCTTTTATAATTGTGCAATTTATTATGCGTTAATGTTGATTTATTTCGCTTCCGCACTTCTGTCTCGTTGTTTATTTAAAACCCCTGCCTAGTAATTGAGTAAATGCTTGCCGTTCGCCGGGTTTCGATTCGGGTCGGATCCCATTCCGGCTTCGGGTCGGGTCTCGGTGCGGGGCGTGCGTTACAGCTTAGGATTACGTGTTTGTGGCTATGTAATTATTTGAATAAACTTCTCTACGTGTTACAGCTTTTCATAATCACTTATCGTCATGCATGTTTGGTATTGAATGTGCAGAATGCCTCCTCGTCGTGAACCGCCAGGTCCGCCTCCAGGTGTTCCTACTCCGGCACAGTTTATGGAAGCCTTAGGGCAATTCATGGTTCATACCAACAGAGCTACGCCACCACCTGCCCCCGAGAATGATATGGGAAGGTTTCTTAAGCTCAACCCTCCGCAGTTCGAGGGTGCACCTGATGATGTTATCGCCGAGGCTTGGATATCGGCGATGGAAAAGAGATTCCGCGTGATGGAATGTCCGGACCCTAAGAGGGTCGAGTTAGCAGTGTACCAGATGACTGGAGCTGCTCAGGACTGGTGGGCTCGTATAGAGCAGAGATGGCAGCGAGAGCATGTGGTCCCGTCTTGGGATCAGTTTTTGGTGGAGTTTCGGGCCAAGTATATTCCTTTGGTGGTCCGACAGAGACGTGAGCGAGAGTTCCTGGCTCTCAAGCAGGGTACTTCTACCGTTGACCAGTACGAGGCTCATTTCTCCAGGCTTATTATTCACTGCTCGTATATGGTTGACGACGAGCAAAGGAAGACTCGACAGTTCATCGAGGGATTGTCGAACGAGATTCGTATGCATATGCTCGGGAACAGACTTCAGTTCTACACGGATGCAGTCGAGACGGCCCTTTCTATAGAGTCCGATCTTCGACAGATGAGACCGACATTAGCACCTGCCCCTGCAGCCGCCAAGAGTTTTGCTTCTGGTTCGAAGAGGCCATTTATTCCGTCTGGGTCCTCTTCAGGGAAGAAGCCGTTCAGGAGCGCCATTCAGCCTGCTCCTCCCCAACCTCAGCTTGCTCCTCCTCGATCTCAGGGATTTCCACGGCCAGTATGTGGATTTTGTCAGGGCCCACACTTAGAGGCCAAATGTTGGAGGAAGAACGGTCTTTGCTACGGATGCGGTAGCCCCGATCACAGAATTGGTGAATGTCCGAAGAGAAGACCGGTACAGCAGGGAGCCGCTCAGCCTCAGGCTTATGCCCGTGTTTACGCCTTGGAAGGCGATGCAGAGGATGCTGTTGCAGATCCGACTGACGTGGTGGAAGGTACTATATATATAAATGGCATCCCCATACATGCATTATACGACTCGGGTGCTTCACACTCATTTATTGCGCCTGCTGTTTCCTTATCTGTGCATGCGCCTGTTTCGTTGCTTGATTATGTGCTAGTGGTTGGTTCGCCGTTGGGTTCGAAGGTCGTTGCGAACCGAGCACTTAAACGTTGTCCGATTGTCATCGAGGATATCGAGTATCTAGCAGATTTGATCGAGCTGCCGATGAAGAAATATGGAGTTATTCTCGGAATGGATTGGTTGTACGAGCATCGGGCGAAGGTTGATTGTTTCGAGAAGAAGGTTATTCTGGGCTCTAATGAGGTTAAGGGTTTCCGATCAGGAGAAGGCCCGTATATCTCAATGATGGAAGCCAAGAAGCTCGTTCAGAAAGAAGAAGCGACGTGCTTTATAGCTTACATTCTCAACCGCCCGAAGGATCAGACAAAGATCGAAGAGACGCCCGTGGTCAATGAATTCGTCGACGTGTTTCCCGAGAATTTGGAATTCTTGCCACCGGATCGGGATATAGAGTTCGTGATTGATCTAGTTCCGGGAGCCGAGTCTTATTCGAAGTCGCCGTACCGAATGGCTCCTGCTGAGTTGAAAGAATTGAAGAACCAACTCGATGAACTTCTTTCTATTGGCTATATCCGACCGAGTGCCTCGCCTTGGGGTGCTCCAGTCTTGTTCGTAAAGAAGAAGAACGGTACACTTCGCATGTGTATCGATTACCGAGAATTGAACAGGATGACAGTGAAGAACAAGTATCCTCTACCGCATATCGAGGAATTGTTCGATTTGCTACAAGGATCGAGGGTTTATTCCAAGCTCGATCTCAGACAAGGATATTACCAGCTCCGTATCCGATCAGACGATGTCCCGAAGACAGCTTTCAACACCCGATACGGACATTTCGAGTTTGTGGTCATGCCGTTTGGACTTACGAATGCCCCAGCAGCTTTTATGGACATGATGCACAAAATTTTCCGTCCGTACCTCGATAAGTTTGTCGTTATTTTCATCGACGACATCTTAGTGTTCTCGAAGTCCGAAGAAGAACACGCTGAACACCTCCGGATTGTGCTCCAAGCTTTGAGAGAGCACCAGTTGTTTGCTAAGTTCAGCAAATGCGAATTCTGGATTGACCGAGTGACCTTCCTAGGTCATGTCATATCCGGAACGGGAATCGAGGTAGATCCTTCGAAGATTGAGACAGTGCTGGATTGGGAGAGACCTAAGACTCCTACAGAGATCCGTAGTTTCTTGGGATTAGCAGGATACTACAGACGTTTTGTCAAGGATTTCTCTAAACTTGCAGGTCCGTTAACAGCATTGACGAAGAAGGAAGCTAAGTTTGAGTGGTCAGCCAAATGTGAAGCTAGTTTTCAGGAGCTCAAGAAGAGATTGACCACAGCCCCAGTACTGACCCTGCCAGAGGGTTCTGAAGGATTTGTCGTGTATGCAGATGCGTCACACGAAGGGTTAGGTTGTGTATTAATGCAGAATGGGAAAGTTATAGCTTATGCATCGAGGAAGCTAAAGCCAGCTGAAGAGAACTATCCCACACACGACCTTGAACTAGCCGCCGTGGTATTTGCATTATTGAAATGGCGTCATTACCTCTACGGCATCACATTCGACATCTTCACAGATCATAAGAGCCTTCAGTACTTGTTTACTCAGAAGGAATTGAACAAACGACAGCGCCGTTGGATGGAGTTATTTGAGGACTACGATTGCAAGATTCAGTACCATCCCGGGAAGGCGAATGTCGTAGCCGATGCATTGAGCCGGAAGGCAAGCATAGCCCAGTTAGAGGCTAAGTTAGAGGGAGTTCACATCAGTTCTCAGGCCCATGTTCACAGCATATCGATCCAGTCAGAATTGGGTCGAAAGATTCGAGATATTCAGGCTACTGATGAGTGGACTCAGAGACAGATAGTTCACATCGCAGCTGATTCTGAAACTCAGTTTGGTGTGGACGACACAGGAATTCTCTGCTACAAGTCCCGAGTTTGTGTTCCGGAGAGTCTGAGGAAAGAGATTCTCGATGAGGCTCACAACACACCTTACACAGTTCACCCGGGAGGAAGTAAGATGTATCGTGATTTGAAGGAATTGTTCTGGTGGAGAGGTATGAAGAGAGACGTAGCTGATTACGTCAAGAGATGTTCGACTTGTCAACAAGTTAAAGCTGAACATCAGAGACCGGGAGGTTTGCTTGAGCCACTACCGATTCCTACATGGAATTGGGAGGGTATTGCCATGGACTTCGTGTCTGGTTTACCTAAAGTTAGAGGTGGCTACGATAGCATTTGGATGATTATCGACCGACTATCCAAGAGTGCTCATTTCCTACCGATCAACATGTCGTACAAAGTGGATAGGTTGGCAGAGATTTATCACCGAGAGATTGTCAAGCTTCATGGAATTCCGTCTACGATAGTGTCTGACAGAGATGCTCGATTTACTTCCCGTTTGTGGCAACAACTTCAAGAACGAATGGGAACGAAGCTGACTTTTAGTACAGCCGCACATCCGCAAACCGATGGTCAGTCAGAGAGGATGATCAGATATCTCTGTGATATGCTTCGAGCTTGTGCCCTGGATTTTCGCAACAATTGGCACGACCAGTTGCCTCTGATCGAGTTTGCTTACAACAACAGTCATCAGTCTACGATCGGAATGGCACCTTACGAAGCATTGTATGGCAGGAAGTGTAGATCCCCGTTGTTTTGGGATCTCGAGGATTGGCGATGGACGAAAGATGATAAGGAACGAGGAACTCCTCCAAAGTTTCTCCAAAATGCCATCGACCGAATTCAGATCATCCGGCAGAGAATGAAGGCAGGTCAGGATCGACAGAAGAGCTATGCCGACACCCGCCGCCGACCGTTGGAATTTGAGGTTGGTGACAGAGTATTCCTCAAAGCTTCTCCTCGAAAGGGTTTCACCTGAATTGGGAAAGGAGGAAAGTTAAGTCCGAGATTTTTGGGCCCCTATGAGATTCTGGAAAGAATTGGGAACGCAGCTTACAGGTTAGACTTGCCGCCGAGTCTGACAGGGATTCACAACGTCTTTCATGTTTCCCAACTCCGAAAATACTTCCCGAATGAGTCTGAGATCCTTCCTGTTGAGGATGTTGAACTAGAGCCGGATTTGACTTTTGTTTCGAAGCCGGTGAAGATATTGGATAAGAAGACTCAAGCTCTGCGCAACCGAGAGATTTCTCTTGTCAAAGTCCTTTGGAGAAATCAGACAACCGAAGAAGCTACATGGGAGACCGAGGACAAAATGCGCAAGTTTCATCCGGAATTATTTCAGCCGGACGAGTAGAATCTGGGGGCCAGATTCTCATAAGGAGGGGTGATTGTAACGCCCCGAAAATCCGAATAATTAATTTGGTATGTCCGAATCGAATATTTGTGTAATTTAATATTTATTTGATATTTATTATGTAATTTTAGAATTTATTTCGTATATGATTGAAGTTATGTATTTAATTTACAAATCGTCAATGTGCGTTTAATAATATGAATTTTGACTGTAATTACATGTTATTTGGACATCGTGAGATTTCGAACTTATTTTGCAAAATTACGACTTTGCCCCTTCGGTTTCTAAACCTTAGTCAATTTGACTAAGTCAATCTCTCTCTCTCTCACATTACCATTCACGCACAAACAAGAGAGAAAAAGAGAAGAAAGAAAAAGAGAGAAAAGAGAAGAAAGAAGAAAGATTCCAACGATTGTCCCGACTCCGATTCCCGACGAATTCTCGATCCGTTTTCGTCTACGAACTCCTCGCGATCTCATCTACGAGTAAGCTCTCACGAAATTTTTCGATTAATGCCTTCATTACTTCGATTTTTGGATTTTTGATAATAGTTATAGAATTTAGGTTTTATATGATTTTGATAGAAAATGTGGATGGATTTTCGTGTTTATCGTTTCTATATGAAGCATATATGTTGTAGATGATTATATGTGAGAATTAGGGTTTAATTTGCATGATTTAGTGATTATATGTTGGATTAGGATTTGATTTTCGCGAGATTTTTGAGCTTCTGCTTGTTCTGCGATTTTGGATCGCACACGGCCTGCATGAGACCGTGTGCGAAGGATGAATTGCGCACGGGCTGTGTACACGGCCTTGAGGCCGTGTGCATGAGGCCGTGCGTGTTGCATGTTTGTGCACGGCCTCGCCACACGGCCGTGCACAAGGCCGTGTGGAAGGCTCGAACAGTGCCCTGACCTTCTGTAAGTCAGGGTACAAATTGGCCTACGGGTCCCGCTTCGGCTCATCTTTTCCGAATTCTTTCTTCGCTCGTATATTCGATATGTATGATATAGATAGGAATTGCATGATTTATGAATTTACGACATGTTCGGGTATGTGAATAGTGCATTTTAAGTTTTCGTTAAATTTTCTAACTTTTGCATGTGAAGTCCGATTTTTCCGAAATTCGAATGCATGCTTCTTTATGATATTCTAAGCATGTCCGTAAAGTTCCGTTGCATTTGGAATTGATTTACATTTTCAAATTTACGATTTACTCTGTTTTCGTTTGAGAATTTGAACCTAAGTGATTTATTTAATTGTATAACGTGCTTCTATGTGTTTTAATTCTTTCGTATAAGCCGTGCGTCGTCTTTAGTCTTATTTGGTTGTGTCTTGGTATTTTGCAGACGATACTCCTGTGGAGTAGCGCCGGTTCTTGCTCTTTTGCTCATCTTTTGCATAGCCAGGTGAGGCTTTCCGTTTCTGTTTCCAGTATTACTACGTATATATATATAAATAAACCTCTCCCGATATAAGCCACGTTTATGTTTTGTTTTCACACCGTTTATATATATACTTAGTAGATATTTATGATTATTATGTTCATTTGATTTATCGAAAATTATTTGATATGAAAAAGTATTACGTATAGTCTTCGAAATGTTTACGGAAGAGACATGTAAAACCTTTTGTTTCTAAGGCGAACTTTGGCCTTCGGCCTCGCATATGACATGTCTCGAACGGTCTTTTGGCCAACCCGAAATGCTTGAAAAAGCGAGTTATGAAATGTTTGTATGATCGTTTGGGCCCGGAGTAAGAGCGATAGGACGAAGTCGGTGGACGTCGGGTCTACGGCGTAAATCCTATGGTTTCCTCCATTTGGGAGCTCGGGGTGAGGCCGGAGTGGTAGCCCTTTGAGTACCTGAGTTATTCTAGTAAGTTTCGCGTAGTTCGGATTTAGCGGTCCGTCTACATTGGAGGAATAAGGGTGGTTTCCGGTTTTTATGTTTGGTTATTGGAGTTCAGGGCTCGACTCGCCGAGTCATAAGATATGTTTTGTTTTATGTTAAATCACCACCCGATTACGAAAACCTTTCTTTTATGTTGATTTCTTTTAATTTAAAATTGGTGATTTATTTTCCGTTTTGTTATATACACTATTATTCCCTCCTCACTTAGTCGTTTGACTAACCCCCTCTGTTTTACCCCTGTACTGGTTTCAGGATACTAGGCGGGATCTGCGTCGTCGTCGTCGCGTCTTAGAGTTACATTCTTTTTGCTCATGTATAACTCTCATTCAGTATGGCTATGATTTATGTCTTTTGATTTTAGGATTTATTAGAATGTATTCGGGATTTTGTATTGAACCCGTTATTATATAATTATCGGGATATTGTACCGAACCCGTTTGTTATTTAATTAAGTGAATTTCGTTAGCCTTGGTGGGCTTTTATAATTGTGCAATTTATTATGCTTTAATGTTGATTTATTTCGCTTCCGCACTTCTGTCTCGTTGTTTATTTAAAACCCCCGCCTAGTAATTGAGTAAATGCTTGCCGTTCGCCGGGTTTTGATTCGGGTCGGATCCCATTCCGGCTTCGGGTCGGGTCTCGGTGCGGGGCGTGCGTTACCCGTTTGGGGCGCCCGCTACACACGGGGTGTGGCAAGCCCGTGTGGGTGTACACGGCCTCTTGCACGGCCGTGCAAGAGACCGTGCGTGTTTGGGGATGGCGCACGGGCTGTGCACACGGCCTTGAGGCCGTGTGCAAGAGGCCGTGCGCGTTCGTCCGATTGTGCACGGCCTCGGCACACGGCCGTGCACAAGGCCGTGTGGCCTGGTCGAACAGTGCCCTGACCTTATGTTAGTCAGGGCACAATTTGGCCTACGGGTCCCGCTTCGGCCCGTCTTTTCCGAATTCTTTCTTCGCTCGTGTATTCGATATATATGAAATAGATATGAATTGCATGAGTTATGATTTTACGACATGTTCGGGTATATGAATAGTGTGTTTTAAGTTTTCGTTAAATTTTCTAACTTTTGCATGTGAAGTCCGATTTTCCCGAAATTCGAATGCATGCTCCTTTATGATATCTTAAGCATGTTCGTAAAGTTTCGTTTCTTTTGGAATTGATTTGCATTTTTAAATGTATGAATTACTCTATTTTCGTTTGATAATTTGAACTTAAGTGTTTGATTTAATTGTGTGACGTGCTCCTATGTGTTCTAATATTCTCGTATAAGCCGTGCGTCGCCTTAGTCTTATTTGGTTGTGTCCTGGTATTTTTGCAGACGATACTCCCGTGGAGTAGCGCCGGTTCTAGCTTTTTGCTCTTATTTTGCATAGCAGCCAGGTGAGGTTTTCCGTTTCTGTTTCCAGTATTATTATGTATATATATAAATAAGCCCTCCCGATATAAGCCACGTTTATGTTTTGTTTTCACACCGTTCATATATATATACGTAATAGATATTTATGATTATTATGTTCATTTGATTTATCGAAAATGATTTGATATGAAAAGTACTACGTATAGACTTCGAAATGTTTACGAAAGAGACATGTAAAACCTTTTGTTTTCTAAGGCGAACTTTGGCCTTCGGCCTCGCATATGACATGTCTCGAACGGTCTTTTGGCCAACCCGAAATGTTTGAAAAGCGAGTTATGAAATGTTTGCATGATCGTTTGGGCCCGGAGTAAGAGCGATAGGACGAAGTCGGTAGACGTCGGGTCTACGGCGTAAATCCTATGGTTTCCTCCATTTGGGAGCTCGGAGTGAGGCCGGAGTGGCAGCCCTTTGAGTACCTGAGTTATTCTAGTAAGTTACGAGTAGTTCGGGTTTGCAGTCCGACTACATTGGAGGAATAAGGGTGGTTTCCGGTTTTATGTTTTTGGATATTGGAGTTTCAGGGCTCGACTCGCCGAGTCATATGATAAGTTATGTTTTATGTTAAATCACCACCCGTTTACGAAAACCTTTCTTTTATGTTGATTTCTTTTAATTATAAAATTGGTGATTTACTTCCGTTTTATTATATACATTATTATTTCCCCCCTCACTTAGTCGTTTGGCTAACCCTCTCTGTCTCACCCTATATTGGTTTCAGGATACTAGGCAGGATTCGTCGTCGTCATAGGCGTCGTAGGTTTATATTTATTTTCTCATGTATATTCTTTCCCGGTTGTCTTTTATTTACGTATTATGTTATTATGTTGTATTTACGGGATTTATATACTGAACCCGTGGTTAGATTTGGTCGAGATATTGTATCGAACCCGTTTGATATTATGTAATTGAATTTCATTAGCCTTGGTGGGCTTTAATAATTGTGTTATTAATTATGTTTTAAATATTTGGTTTATTATTGCTTCCGCACTTTTGTCTTTTCGTTGTTTATAAAAACCCCGCCTAGTAATTGAGTAAATGCTTGCCGTTCGCCGGGTTTCGGTTCGGGTCGGATCCCATTTCGGCTCCGGGTCGGGGCTCGGTGCGGGGCGTGCGTTACCCGTTTGGGGTGCCCGTTACATTTCCGTTTCTGTTTCCAGTATTATTACGTATATATATAAATAAGCCTCTCCCGATATAAGCCACGTTTATGTTTTGTTTTCACACCGTTTATATATATATACTTAATAGATATTTATGATTATTATGTTCATTTGATTTATCGAAAATGATTTGATATGAAAAGTACTACGTATAGACTTTGAAATGTTTACGAAAGAGACATGTAAAACCTTTTGTTTTCTAAGGCGAACTTTGGCCTTCGGCCTCGCATATGACATGTCTCGAACGGTCTTTTGACCAACCCGAAATGATTTGAAAAGCGAGTTATGATATGTATGCATGTTTGTTTGGGCCCGGAGTAAGAGCGATAGGACGAAGTCGGTAGACGTCGGGTCTACGGCGTAAATCCTATGGTTTTCTCCATTTGGGAGCTCGGGGTGAGGCCGGAGTGGCAGCCCTTTTGAGTACCTGAGTTATTCCCGTCTGTTATGAGTAGTTCGGATTTAGCGGTCCGTCTACATTGGAGGCATATGGGTGGTTTCCGGTTTTTATGTTTGGAAATTGGAGTTAAGGGCTCGACTCGCCGAGTCATATGATATGTTATTTTTTATGTTAAATCACCACCCAATTACAAAAACCTTTCTTTTATGTTGATTTCTTTTAGGTTTAAAATTGGTGATTTACTTCCGATTTATAATATATTATTATTCCCTCCTCACTTAGTCGTTTGACTAACCCCCTCTGTTTTACCCCTGTACTGGTTTCAGGATACTAGGCGGGATCTTCGTCGTCGTAGGCGTCATAGAGTTGCATTTATTTTGCTCATGTATAACTCTTTCCCGTATGGCTTTTATTTATATGTTTTATGATATTAGGGATTAATTACTTTAAGTTGTATTCGGGATTATGTATATATTGAACCCGTTATTATAATTATCGGGATATTGTATCGAACCCGTTTGTTATTTAATTAATTGAATTTCGTTACCCTTGGTGGGCTTTAATACTTGTGTAATTATTTTTGTTTTAATGTTTCGTTTATTTCGCTTCCGCACTTCTGTCCTTTTTTTCCCGTTGTTTTTGAAACCCCCGCCTAGTTATTGAGTAAATGCTTGCCGTTCGCCGGGTTTCGGTTCGGGTCGGATCCCATTTTGGTTCCGGGTCGGGACTCGGTGCGGGGCGTGCGTTACCCGTTTGGGGCGCCCGCTACAGTGACCCCTCAGGTTCACCAATAGGACAGTAGTAGGAACACATTCTTAATGTCATAATTATGACTTTAATTAAACTCATTTAATTAAAGACTATTTGTGAATCAACTCATTGACTTCACAAATACATTCCTACAGACCATGGATAACGTCTAGCAACGTGTCCATGGCCACCCATCCATCCATGAAGTGGTATGAACCTTTCAGCCTCATGATATCCGTGAGATACGATCCTTCTATCATCAAATTCCCGATTGAGACCTAGGGTATGGGAAATGGAACCCCAGTAGTCTGCAATGCTATGAATAACATTCCTATAGTAATTCCATTTGATCTTACACTCTAGGAACTCTTTCCTAGTGAAGAGCAACCGGACCTTGCGCAAGGATTTAGTGGTAGAATATACTACAATAGAATTCATAGGAATTCTTCTTGTTCTTGTAACAAGTGATATATCCTGTATTGACCATCACAGCCTCCATGCATAACTCGAACATACCCAATCATACAACTTATGTGAAACTCGAGGGATTTAGCAGTATGTCAAAGTATGCCCCAGTCATACACAAGGCAACCATGGAGCCTCAAGTCTAAGGATTAGTTAGACACGATCATGGCTAGGGAAACCCTCATAATCTCTAACACTCTATATGAGTCTTACCCCATTTAGGCATTCCCGGTGGGATCCTCAGTGAACTTAATCTCCATTAAGCACCCTCATATGCATAGTAGTGTCAAAACACAAATGTCATGAAATGGGACACACTTTCATAAAGCTATGTCATATGAGCAAGTCTCAAGCGAGTCTGATCGACATCCCGTGTGCCTTTTAAACTCTTCGACTTGGAGTGTTTTAGATCACACCATTGGGTACTTATTTCATGGCCCCCATCAAATGATGAAACAAAGTCCCTTAGCTTACTGTGATCTTGGGGTTTCATCCATACACAAAAATAAACAATATGCAATCACTTATAAATGTAATATGATGAATTTGGCCAAAGTAGTATTAGACGACTACTAACGTCATTCTATTATGGATCACTAGATTGTTCTACTCTAGAGTTTTAGAGGAAACGCCTTAAGCAGTTCGGCTTTCCAGGGCACAACTCTAACATTGTCAGTGGTCCCAACAACCGTCAAGTCTTGATTTATTGTATTTAATTGCTTACGTACCCCTTTTACTGCTTTATTTACTTTCCGTACCTTATGTGCCCCTGATGTGGGATAGTTGAAGATATCTAGGATTGCACATGGTAGGCTAGGCGAGCCATGGATGGCACTATCTGTTTATGAATCTTCTGTAGCTTGAATTACAAATGTTTAAATGATATTTTGTTGGCCTCGTAGGCTTTTATGGAATTTAATTGATTGCCTTTTAAATCACTTCCGCATTACTCTGTATTGTTGTGGTTGTTGTTGGGATGTCCTCACTATAGCCGGTAGTTATTGCTTGCGTGCCGTTCGTCGGAGTGGGTTTTTGAGTTAAGGTGTAGCGCCCCTTTCCATATGAGGAGAAAGGACACCACATCTGCACCGAGACGAACTCCCAAACGAGGTAAAGGTACCCCATTCGAAAATCCATTCCGGCGAACGACAATCACTCAATCAAACTCTAGCAACAGCATCACGATGCCCTAACAACAACAGCAATAATCAGAATAGTGCGGAAGCGATTTCAGAAAATAACAATTTAAGCATAAAAGCCATCCATGGAAACATAATTCATAAAACAATTCCAAAGTAAATATCCAATTAATGCCATCCACGGGTCAACTATCTATCCCACATCCGGGGCACGTAAGTACGAAAAATAAATCATAATATTAAATACATTAAGCTAAATCAATTCATAAAGTAAAGACTCGACTGTTGTTGGGACACTGACAAGACAAGAGACAAGAGCCAACCTAGACCTGCGGCTGTCGACTGACAAGATAGGTGACACCGCCACCTGTCTACCTGAAGCAAGAACCAAAATAGAAGGGGTGAGTATAGAGGATACTCAGTAAGGGGGGTAATACAATATAGGTATTGATCAGAGTTCGTCGTTTATCGTTTAAAACCAAAAAGGGGTGAATGTTACTCATTTTGATAAAGATACATACAATAATATAAGTTGTAAAACTATAACACAAAGCAACATTTAGGTTCGGCTTTATGTGAAAACACAAAAGTTTGACGAACCGGATCCTTTGAAAACATTTGAACATAAGGTCAAGCCGATCATTTTGAAATGATATTAGTTGAGTCATGAGGTCGTTACAAGTTCGAAAGACATGGCATAAATAAGTTGGAAGTGATAAGTAAAAACGGCTCGAAATTCAACTAAATAGTTTGAACAATAAAGAAGGCTTAAGTTGAGCAAGTTCGAGCCACGCTTCCGGGTTTTATATATATATAGGGAAATACATATGCTGAATGAAGAAAACCAGAATGTGCTTCGACTTGTAACAAAAGCCGTAAACCAATTAGACAAGTAAATAATGCAATAAGTCATGCAATATTGTGTCCGGGCGAGAATGGGCCTGTAGCACCCCAAATTTCTAGGTGCAAGAAGTCTGTTAAGAGGTCTACACGGGCTTGCGACACGCCGAGCAGCAGCCTGTGTGGAAGAGACATGCACGGCCTCCCCTCACGGGGTGTTGCAAGGCCGTGTGTGTCCATATTTGATCCCACATCGGAATATGATATGTAATTTGAAGGGTTTATAACCAAAAATCACCAAGTAACAACCACCTTGTGGTACCACCTTTTGGCAAGTGTTTCCGGCCAAACTTTAGGGTTGTGCTCGGTGGTGATCGGAGGTTATGCCCGCGCGTCCAACGGGCGCCGCCGTGAGGGTTTTCCTCTCCGCGCCCGGGGGGCCGCGACAAGTGGTATCAGAGCCGACCGCCGGTTGGGAACGCATGTTCACGGCTTGGATGTCTGCTACGGGTTGAGCGCGTGGGCATGTGCCATGCCTATGGGTTACATGCGGTGGGAGTCCCACTGGCGGGCGGTACTGGGAAAGCTTTGTTGTGGCGCAATAGGGACATTGCGATCTGAAGGAGGGGTGATTGTAGCACCCCGAATTTCCAGGTGCAAGAAGTCTGTTCAGGAGGTCTACACGGGCTTGCGACACGCCGTGCAGCAGCCCGTGTGGAAGAGACACGCACGGCCTCCCCTCACGGGGTGTTGCAAGGCCGTGTGTGTCCATATTTGATCCCACATAGGAATATGATATGTAATTTGAAGGGTTTATAACCAAAAATCACCAAGTAACAACCACCTTGTGGTACCACCTTTTGGGAAGTGTTTCTGGCCAAACTTTAGGGTTGTGCTCGGTGGTGACCGGAGGTTATGCCCGCGCGTCCAACGGGCGACACCGTGAGGGTTTTCCTCTCCGCGCCCGGGGGGCCACGACAAGTGGTATCAGAGCCGACCGTTGGTTGGGGACGCATGTTCACGGCTTGGATGTCTGCTATCGGTCGAGCGCGTGGGCATGTGCCACGCGTATGGGTTACATGCGGTGGGAGTCCCACTGGCGGGCGGTACTGGGAAAGCTTTGTTGTTGCGCAATGGGGACATTGCGATCTGAAGGAGGGGTGATTGTAGCACCCCGAATTTCCAGGTGCAAGAAGTCTGTTCAGGAGGTCTACATGGGCTTGCGACACGCCGTGCAGCAGCCCGTGTGGAAGAGACACGCACGGCCTCCCCTCACGGGGTGTTGCAAGGCCGTGTGTGTCCATATTTGATCCCACATCGGAATATGATATGTAATTTGAAGGGTTTATAACCAAAAATCACCAAGTAACAACCACCTTGTGGTACCACCTTTTGGCAAGTGTTTCTGGCCAAACTTTAGGGTTGTGCTCGGTGGTGATCGGAGGTTATGCCCGCGCGTCCAACGGGCGCCGCCGTGAGGGTTTTCCTCTCCGCGCCCGGGGGGCCGCGACAAGCCGCCCGCCAAGCTTGTCACCGAGAGGTTGTCAAGCTTCATGGGATTCCGACTACGATAGTGTCTGACAGAGACGCTCGATTGACTTCTCGCTTATGGCAGCAACTTCAAGAGCGAATGGGAACGAAGCTGACTTTCAGTATAGCTGCACATCCGCAGACAGATGGTCAGTCAGAGAGGATGATCAGATATCTCTGTGATATGCTTCGAGCTTGTGCCTTGGATTTTCGCAACAATTGGCACGACCAATTGCCTTTGATCGAGTTTGCCTACAACAACAGCTATCAGTCTTCGATCGAAATGGCACCTTACGAGGCATTGTACGGCAGAAAGTGTAGATCCCCGTTGTTTTGGGATCTCGAGGATTGGCGTTGGACTAAAGACGATAAGGAACGAGGAACTCCTCCAAAGTTTCTTCAAAATGCCATCGACCGTATCCAGATCATTCTGCATAGAATGAAAGCAGCTCAGGATCGACAGAAGAGCTATGCCGACAACCGTCGCCGACCGTTGGAATTTGAGGTTGGTGACAAAGTATTCCTCAAAGCTTCTCCTCGAAAGGGTTTCACCCGAATTGGAAAAGGAGGAAAACGGAGCCCGAGATTTTTGGGTCCCTATGAAATTCTGGAGAGGATTGGGAACGCAGCTTACAGGTTAGACTTGCCGCCAAGCCTAACAGGGATTCACAATGTCTTTCATGTTTCCCAACTCCGAAAGTACTTTCCGAATGAGTCCGAGATCCTTCCTGTTGAGGATATTGAACTAGAGCCGGATTTGACCTTTGTTTCGAAGCCGGTAAAGATATTGGATAAGAAGACTCAAGCTCTACGCAACCGAGAGATTTCTCTTGTCAAAGTCCTTTGGAGAAATCAGACAACCGAAGAAGCTACATGGGAGACCGAGGACAAGATGCGCAAGTTTCATCCGGAATTATTTCAGTCGGACGAGTAGAATCTGGGGGCCAGATTCTCATAAGGAGGGGTGATTGTAACGCCCCGAAAATCCGAATTATAATCCGGTATGTCCGAATCGAGTGTTTGCGCAATTTATTAATTTTTTTTTTGATATTTATTATGATATTTTAGAATAATTTCGTAAATGAATGATTTTCTATATTTAAATTACGAATTGTCAATGTGCGTTTAATTATATGAATTTTGACTGTAATTATGTATTATTTGAACAACATGAGTTTTCAAACTTATTTTGCGAAATTACGAATTTGCCCCTTCGATTCTTGACCCAAGTCAAATTTGACTAAGTCTCATCTTTCCCTCTCTCACCTCATTCACGCTCAGCCTCAAAAGAAAAAGAGAAAGGGAAGGAGGAAGCTTCAATCGATCGTGCCGGACTCGTTTCCCAACGGATTTTCGAACTGTTTACGCCTACGAACTCCTCACGATCTCTTCTACGAGTAAGCTTCTCACACCTTTTGCGATTAATGCCTCAATTGCTTTATTTTTCTAGTTTTTGTGAATAGTTGCACATTTAGGTTAAATGTTGATTTTGAATGATTCTATGGACGGATTTACGTGGCTCTTGGTTTTATAGGTAGATTAGATGCTGTATATCGTTATATATAAGTCTTAACATGTGATTTGCATGATTGATTGGGTAAATATCGAATTTTGACTCATTCCCGCGAGTTTTCTTCATTTCTGCAAATTTTTGCTGTTTTGAGAATCCATCTTAACATGAGACCATGCGCCAAGACCGTGCGTCCATCTTATGCCTGTGCACGGTCTTGTGCACGGGCCGTGCACACGCCCGTGCGCGTGCCCATGCAAAGTGCTTGCACCGGCTTGAGCACGAGTTCAAGCCCGTGCGTCCGCCCGTCCCCGAGACCGTGTGTATGCCTTAGCCAAAATTTCTCCATTTTCAGAATGTTGCTCTCGACAATGGGAGTTAACGGGCACTTTTAAAAGTTGACTTTCCTCGTTTGACCTCCGATTTGAGATCCCATTTCACCTATAGGTCCTATAAATCATGAAATACATATTTTAGGAAGTTTGAATTTTTTCGACTTCGTTCGGGCCCCGTTCTTCGTGTTTTTCGTTTAGGCATCTTAGTCTATTTTTCAAATGTTGTCCGTTTATTCCGAAACTTGAATGCATGCTTCCTTATTGCCTTTTATGCATGATTATGAACTTTTATCGCATTCTAATTTGATTTTCTTATTGAATTAAAGTACCTTGATAGAATGTGAACCTAAGTGTTATGAATGACTGTTTAACGTGCTTCTATGTGTTTTAATGCTTTCGTATAAGCCGTGCGTCATCCTTAGTCTTATTTGGTTGTGTCTTTATATTTTGCAGACGATACTCCCGTGGAGTAGCGCATCCGGTCTTGCATTTTCCATTCTTTTTGTATAGCCACAGGTGAGGCTTTCCGTTTCTGATTCCAGTACTATTATGTATATATATAAATAAGCCTCTCCCGAAATAAGCCATGTTTACGTTTTGTTTTCACACCGTTTCTATATATATACTTAGTAAATATTTATGCCTATTATGTTTATTCGTTTTATCGAAAATGTTTTGATATGAAAAAGTACTACGTATATTCTTTCAAACATTTGCGAAAGAGACATGTAAAACCCCTTTAATTTCTAAGGCGAACTTTGGCCTTCGGCCTCGCATATTACATGTCTGGAATGGTCTTTTGGCCAACCCGAAATGATTTGAAAAGTGAGTTATGATATGTATGTATGTATGTATGTTTGGGCCCGGAGTAAAGGATGATAGGACGAAGTCGGTAGACATCGGGTCTACGGCGGAAATCCTATGGTTCTCTCCACCGTTGGGAGCTCAGGGTGAGGCCGGAGTGGCAGCCCTTTGAGTACCTGAGATTATACTGTATGTTATGCGTAGTTCAGATTTAGCGGTCCGTCTACATTGGAGGTATAAGGGTGGTTTCCCGTTTTTATGTTTAGAAATTGGTGTTAAGGGCTCGACTCGCCGAGTCATATGATAAGTTATGTTTTATGCTAAATCACCACCCGTTTACGAAAACCTTTCGTTTATGTTGATTTCTTTTATGTTTAAAATTGGTGATTTATTTCCGTTTTATAATATACATTATTATTCCCCCCTCACTTAGTCGTTTGACTAACCCCCTCTGTTTCACCCCTGTATTGGTTTCAGGATACTAGGCGGGATCTTCATCGTCGTAGTCGTCGTCGTAGAGTTGCATTTATTTTGCTCATGTATAACTCTTTTCCCGTTTGGCTATTAATTATGTTTTATGATATTAGTTAGTATTCGGGATTTATATGTTGAACCCGTTAATATATTTTGTCGGGATATTGTATCGAACCCGTTTATTAATTATGTAATTGAATTTCGTTGGCCTTGGTGGGCTTTAATACTTGTCCAATTATTATGTTTTATTGTTTGGTTTATTTTCGCTTCAGCACCTCTGTCATTTTCTTTCGTTTTTTTTTTAAATCCCCGCCTAGTGATTGAGTAAATGTGTGTCGTTCGCCGGGTTTTGATTCGGGTCGGATTCCATTTCGGTTCTGGGTCGAGGCTCGGTGCGGGGCGTGCGTTACCCGTTTGGGGCGCCCGCTACAGGGCCCTCTCCTTATAACTCCCATTCATGAAAATCATGCAAACACGTAGTCAATTGCTCCATCACCGAAAGTTGTGATCTAATCAGAATTTAAGGAGACGCGATTAGCACCACCGTACAGTGAATTAAGGAGACGCGGTTAGCACCACCGTTCGCATCAACTTAGGCTAGTCAACCTCCTAACCGGCCTAAGTCAACACACATAGAAGTATACATCGGGATTTGCCCTAGACGCTCGTCTCCAGGCTCAACTCCTGTATACTCCGGGCCTAAATCATTATTCAGTCCAGGGCTCGCATTTGAAATCAATAACAGTTTAGGTGGCCAAAAGGGCCGTTCGAAAAGATGATGCAAGCAGTTATGTATGAATGGCCAAAGGGGCCTTTTGAGACAAGTTGATGTAACGATCTAAGAAATACTCATAAGCGTTCTACGCTTCGAAAGCATGCTAACGGATGTCCCTAACGACATTACTTATAAGTGCCTCAGAGATCAAATAGTTACTTTTAAATAAATAAGTTACTTGTCTCTAGTTAAAAGCATTTCAAATAATTTTGGTAGATGCATAGGTTTTGCTATCAAAAAATTTGACTAAGCACATAAGGAAATAATAAAGACACTACAGCAAACAATAAGAAAATGCGGGATATTAATTTATTTTGAAACCTAAGTAACTATGTCCTTGCCTAGTTGAAAATAGTTTAAACCCTTACATGTAGCTCGACAAACGAGAAAAGCAAGCAAGCAACATGTATGATTCTCCCTCAGAGATCCCACCTGAAAACACGGGGTCTAGAGGATGAATGACTGACACGAACAAGAAAACAGACACTGACGCTCGGCTATCAAAATACAAACATGCTTAAGGACACTCACTCAACATTTAAACATAAGAAAGCGAGTAGGGGCAATATAGTCAATTTATCCAAAAGCATGCAATAATTAAATAAACGAATAACAATTAACATTTAATTAATAATAACATTTAAGCATAATCTAACCAGGGGTTAAGCTTGCAATTAAACATCAAACATGTATATTTCATTTAAATCAACAACAATTAAAGTACAACTTATAGCTTTTCCCAAAAGCTCAAAAGCTAACAAGCTAAGATCGATCCTATCTCTAGCCTAATCGAACCAAAACCTATCCGTTCGACTACACAAGCATATATCATCAACAATCAACAATTTATACAACTAAGCCAAGCTAGGATCAAGTTATTCATGCTCAAAAGCTATAAGCTATAAGCTATAGTTCAAAATCTACAAATTAACACAATAATACGATAAATGCGATAAAAGACAAACGACAAGTCGGATTCGAGTAATACCAGCTGCGTTAGAACCGTTGCGTTCAGGGGCACAATCTGTCTGAAGACTCTGTCACCGGATTCCCGCCAGAACAGTGCCAAAATGCCAGAAAACCACCTGCCACCACCGGACCGCCGCCGGCCACCTCTGATGGTCGAACCCTTATACCGAAATGTTCCTCTCGATGAGCCCGTCACTTCCCTCAAAGATGTTTCTCAATCAGATCATCCATCGGAATTTAATTTCACTTTGAAGCTCCAAAACCCTAGAATCCATGAATCGAAATTAAAAAAAATCAGCTCAACGAAATACAAAATTGACTTCGAAATCGGCTTACCCATGTCGAGAAGATTGAAATCCATATAAAGCTCTTTGAAAATGGTGGCCGGAAAGTCCAGACCACCACGTCGCCGCCGCGGCTCTGCCACGCGCCGCCGGAGCTCCACCGCGGCTCACTTCCAGGCCATGAAACCACCACCAAAATCTTCGCCTCTTCAAGGTCGTTCCAGCCACGGTGGTGCGCCGTCGAGATGCCGCCTGGAGTCGCCGGAATCCGCCGTTCACCGCCGCGCCGTCTCCTCCTCGATCCGCCGCCGTCCGGCAAAATCAGGCCATGACTCCCCTCGATGAGAGCTTCCATCTCCGACCAAGCCCAAGCCTCGCCGTGGCCGGAAAAGCCTCCGACGAGAAGCTCATTGCCGTGCCACCTTCTCGCTGCCGTTGCGCCACCGTCGCTGCTCTAATCGCCAGGAAAATGGTATGGTTGAGTTCGTATCGTCGAGACGGTCGATTCAACATATCATACGCGCGATTCCGAGAAGAAATGAGAAAATCACATTTTTGGGGGGAGAGGGAGCCGCGGCTGCTATTGTGCGTGTGTGTTCTCTCTTTTTTCATTTTGGCCCCAAATCTCCCAATAATTGCATAATATACCCTATCCTCGAAAAATGTGCAAATAGTGTAAAGTGTTGGAATTAGGCGTACATAGTGTCAAAATGTCCGTAGTTAAATGCTTAACAAAGATTGAGGTTCGTTTTATTAAAAATCATGAGTTTACGAAAAGTCAATGCCGGGTAAGGTCAAAGTGTAAATAGTTTTGGGTCAAAAATGCAATTTCTTGAAAATATGATTTAATGAGTAATATTGTAGCGGGCGCCCCAAACGGGTAACGCACGCCCTGCACCGAGCCCCGACCCGAAGCCGGAATGGGATCCGACCCGAATCGAAACCCGGCGAACGGCAAGCATTTACTCAATTACTAGGCGGGGGTTTTAAATAAACAACGAGACAGAAGTGCGGAAGCGAAATAAATCAACATTAAAGCATAATAAATTGCACAATTATTAAAGCCCACCAAGGCTAACGAAATTCACTTAATTAAATAACAAACGGGTTCGGTACAATATCCCGATAATTATATAATAACGGGTTCAATACAAAATCCCGAATACATTCTAATAAATCCTAAAATCAAAAGACATAAATCATAGCCATACTGAATGAGAGTTATACATGAGCAAAAAGAATGTAACTCTAAGACGCGACGACGACGACGCAGATCCCGCCTAGTATCCTGAAACCAGTACAGGGGTAAAACAGAGGGGGGTTAGTCAAACGACTAAGTGAGGAGGGAATAATAGTGTATATAACAAAACGGGAAATAAATCACCAATTTTTAAACTTAAAAGAAATCAACATAAAAGAAAGGTTTTCGTAATCGGGTGGTGATTTAACATAAAACAAAACATATCTTATGACTCGGCGAGTCGAGCCCTGAACTCCAATAACCAAACATAAAAATCGGAAACCACCCTTATTCCTCCAATGTAGACGGACCGCTAAATCCGAACTACGCGAAACTTACTAGAATAACTCAGGTACTCAAAGGGCTGCCACTCCGGCCTCACCCCGAGCTCCCAAATGGAGGAAACCATAGGATTTACGCCGTAGACCCGACGTCCACCGACTTCGTCCTATCGCTCTTACTCCGGGCCCAAACGATCATACAAACATTTCATAACTCGCTTTTTCAAACATTTCGGGTTGGCCAAAAGACCGTTCGAGACATGTCATATGCGAGGCCGAAGGCCAAAGTTCGCCTTAGAAACAAAAGGTTTTACATGTCTCTTCCGTAAACATTTCGAAGACTATACGTAATACTTTTTCATATCAAATAATTTTCGATAAATCAAATGAACATAATAATCATAAATATCTACTATGTATATATATAAACGGTGTGAAAACAAAACATAAACGTGGCTTATATCGGGAGAGGTTTGTTTATATATATATACATAGTATTACTGGAAACAGAAACGGAAAGCCTCACCTGGCTATGCAAAAGATGAGCAAAAAGAGCAAGAACCGGCGCTACTCCACAGGAGTATCGTCTGCAAAATACCAAGACACAACCAAATAAGACTAAAGACGACGCACGGCTTATACGAAAGAATTAGAACACGTAGAAGCACGTTATACAATTAAATAAATCACTTAGGTTCAAATTCTCAAACGAAAACAGAGTAAATCGCAAATTTAAAAATGTAAATCAATTCCAAATGCAACGAAACTTTACGGACATGCTTAGAATATCATAAAGAAGCATGCATTCGAATTTCGGAAAAATCGGACTTCACATGCAAAAGTTAGAAAATTTAACGAAAACTTAAAATGCACTATTCACATACCCGAACATGTCGTAAATTCACAAATCATGTAATTCCTATCCATATCATACATATCGAATACACGAGCGAAGAAAGAATTCGGAAAAGACGAGCCGAAGCGGGACCCGTAGGCCAATTTGTACCCTGACTTACAGAAGGTCAGGGTACTGTTCGAGCCTTCCACACGGCCTTGTGCACGGCCGTGTGGCGAGGCCGTGCACACTCAAGAAACGCGCACGGCCTCATGCACACGGCCTCAAGGCCGTGTGTAGAGCCCGTGCGCAATCCTTCCACGCGCACGGCATCATGCACACGGCCTCGAGGCCGTGTGCACAAGCCCGTGTGCGATCAAAATGAGCAGAAACTCGCAGACAGAAAATCATACGCGAAAATCAACCCCTAATCCAACAATTAATCACTAAAACATGCAAATCAAACCCTAATTCTCACATATAATGATCTACAATACATAAGCTACACGTAGAATCAATAAACACGAAAATCCAACCATAATTTCTATCAAAATCATATAAAACCTAAATTATACAACTATAATCAAAAATCCAAAAATCGAAGTAATGAAGGCATTAAATGAAAAATTTCGAGAGAGCATACACGTAGATGAGATCGCGAGGAGTTCGTAGACGTAAACGGCTCGAAAATCCGTCGGGAAACGGAGTCGGAACGATCGTTGGAATCTCTTTCTTCTTCCTTCTCTTTTTCTTTCTTTCCTTCTTCTCCTTTGCTTGTTTGTGCGTGAATGGCAAGTGTGAGAGAGAGATTGAGACTTAGTCAAATCTTGACTAAGGTTTAGAAATCGAAGGGGCATTTTAGTAATTTTGCAAAATAAGTTCGAAATCTCACGATGTCCAAATAACATGTAATTACAGTCAAAATTCATATTATTAAACGCACATTGACGATTTGTAAATTAAATACATAACTTCAATCATATACGAAATAAATTCTAAAATTGCATAATAAATATCAAATAAATATTAAATTACACAAATATTCGATTCGGACATACCAAATTAATTATTCGGATTTTCGGGGCGTTACAATCACCCCTCCTTATGAGAATCTGGCCCCCAGATTCTACTCGTCCGGCTGAAATAATTCCGGATGAAACTTGCGCATTTTGTCCTCGGTCTCCCATGTAGCTTCTTCGGTTGTCTGATTTCTCCAAAGGACTTTGAGAAGAGAAATCTCTCGGTTGCGCAGAGCTTGAGTCTTCTTATCCAATATCTTCACCGGCTTCGAAACAAAGGTCAAATCCGGCTCTAGTTCAACATCCTCAACAGGAAGGATCTCAGACTTATTCGGGAAGTATTTTCGGAGTTGGGAAACATGAAAGACGTTGTGAATCCCTGTCAGACTCGGCGGCAAGTCTAACCTGTAAGCTGTGTTCCCAATTCTTTCCAGAATCTCATAGGGGCCCAAAAATCTCGGACTTAACTTTCCTCCTTTTCCAATTCGGGTGAAACCCTTTCGAGGAGAAGCTTTGAGGAATACTCTGTCACCAACCTCAAATTCTAACGGTCAGCGGCGGGTGTCGGCATAGCTCTTCTGTCGATCCTGAGCTGCCTTCATTCTCTGCCGGATGATCTGAATTCGGTCGATGGCATTTTGGAGAAACTTTGGAGGAGTTCCTCGTTCCTGATCATCTTTCGTCCATCGCCAGTCTTCGAGATCCCAAAACAACGGGGATCTACACTTTCTGCCATACAATGCTTCGTAAGGTGCCATTCCGATCGTAGACTGATGACTGTTGTTGTAGGCAAACTCAATCAGAGGCAACTGGTCGTGCCAATTGTTACGAAAATCCAGGGCACAAGCTCGAAGCATACCACAGAGATATCTGATCATCCTCTCTGACTGACCATCGGTTTGCGGATGTGCGGCCGTACTGAAAGTCAGCTTCGTTCCCATTCGTTCTTGAAGTTGTTGCCACAAACGGGAAGTAAATCGAGCATCTCTGTCAGATACTATCGTAGACGGAATTCCATGAAGCTTGACAATCTCTCGGTGATAAATCTCTGCCAACCTATCCACTTTGTACGACATGTTGATCGGTAGGAAATGAGCACTCTTGGATAATCGGTCGATAATCACCCAAATGCTATCGTAGCCACCTCTAACTTTAGGTAAACCAGACACGAAGTCCATGGCAATACCCTCCCAATTCCATGTAGGAATCGGTAGTGGCTCAAGCAAACCTCCCGGTCTCTGATGTTCAGCTTTAACTTGTTGACAAGTCGAACATCTCTTGACGTAATCAGCTACGTCTCTCTTCATACCTCTCCACCAGAACAATTCCTTCAAATCCCGATACATCTTACTTCCTCCCGGATGAACTGTGTAAGGTGTGTTGTGAGCCTCATCGAGAATCTCTTTCCTCAGACTCTCCGGAACACAAACTCGGGACTTGTAGCGGAGAATTCCTGTGTCGTCCACAACAAACTGAGTCTCAGAATCAGCTGCAATGTGAACTATCTGTCTCTGAGTCCACTCATCAGTAGCCTGAACATCTCGAATCTTTCGACCCAATTCTGACTGGATCGATATGCTGTGAACATGGGCCTGAGAACTGATGTGAACTCCCTCTAACTTAGCCTCTAGCTGGGCTATGCTTGCCTTCCGGCTCAATGCATCGGCTACGACATTCGCCTTCCCGGGATGGTACTGGATCTTGCAATCGTAGTCCTCAAATAACTCCATCCAACGGCGCTGTCGTTTGTTCAATTCCTTCTGAGTAAACAAGTACTGAAGGCTCTTATGATCTGTGAAGATGTCAAATGTGATGCCGTAGAGGTAATGACGCCATTTCAATAATGCAAATACCACGGCGGCTAGTTCAAGGTCGTGTGTGGGATAGTTCTCTTCAGCTGGCTTTAGCTTCCTCGATGCATAAGCTATAACTTTCCCATTCTGCATTAATACACAACCTAACCCTTCGTGTGACGTATCTGCATACACGACAAATCCTTCAGAACCCTCTGGCAGGGTCAGTACTGGGGCTGTGGTCAATCTCTTCTTGAGCTCCTGAAAACTAGCTTCACATTTGGCTGACCACTCAAACTTAGCTTCCTTCTTCGTCAATGCTGTTAACGGACCTGCAAGTTTAGAGAAATCCTTGACAAAACGTCTGTAGTATCCTGCTAATCCCAAGAAACTACGGATCTCTGTAGGAGTCTTAGGTCTCTCCCAATCCAGCACTGTCTCAATCTTCGAAGGATCTACCTCGATTCCCGTTCCGGATATGACATGACCTAGGAAGGTCACTCGGTCAATCCAGAATTCGCATTTGCTGAACTTAGCAAACAACTGGTGCTCTCTCAAAGCTTGGAGCACAATCCGGAGGTGTTCAGCGTGTTCTTCTTCGGACTTCGAGAACACTAAGATGTCGTCGATGAAAATAACGACAAACTTATCGAGGTACGGACGGAAAATTCTGTGCATCATGTCCATAAAAGCTGCTGGAGCATTCGTAAGTCCAAACGGCATGACCACAAACTCGAAATGTCCGTATCGGGTGTTGAAAGCTGTCTTCGGGACATCGTCTGATCGGATATGGAGCTGGTAATATCCCTGTCTGAGATCGAGCTTGGAATAAACCCTCGATCCTTGTAGCAAATCGAACAATTCCTCGATATGTGGTAGAGGATACTTGTTCTTCACCGTCATCCTGTTCAATTCTCGGTAATCGATACACATGCGAAGTGTACCGTCCTTCTTCTTTACGAACAAGACTGGAGCACCCCAAGGCGAGGTACTCGGTCGGATATATCCAATAGAAAGAAGTTCGTCGAGTTGATTCTTCAATTCTTTCAACTCGGCAGGAGCCATTCGGTACGGCGACTTCGAATAAGACTCGGCTCCCGGAACTAGATCAATCACGAACTCTATATCCCGATCCGGTGGCAAGAATTCCAAATTCTCGGGAAACACGTCGACGAATTCATTGACCACGGGCGTCTCTTCGATCTTTGTCTGGTCCTTCGGGCGGTTGAGAATGTAAGCTATAAAGCACGTCGCTTCTTCTTTCTGAACGAGCTTCTTGGCTTCCATCATTGAGATATACGGGCCTTCTCCTGATCGGAAACCCTTAACCTCATTAGAGCCCAGAATAACCTTCTTCTCGAAACAATCAACCTTCGCCCGATGCTCGTACAACCAATCCATTCCGAGAATAACTCCATATTTCTTCATCGGCAGCTCGATCAAATCTGCTAGATACTCGATATCCTCGATGACAATCGGACAACGTTTAAGTGCTCGGTTCGCAACGACCTTCGAACCCAACGGCGAACCAACCACTAGCACATAATCAAGCAACGAAACAGGCGCATGCACAGATAAGGAAACAGCAGGCGCAATAAATGAGTGTGAAGCACCCGAGTCGTATAATGCATGTATGGGGATGCCATTTATATATATAGTACCTTCCACCACATCTGTCGGATCTGCAACAGCATCCTCAGCATCGCCTTCCAAGGCGTAAACACGAGCGTGAGCCTGAGGCTGAGCGGCTCCCTGCTGTACCGGTCTTCTCTTCGGACATTCACCAATTCTGTGATCGGGGCTACCGCATCCGTAGCAAAGACCGTTCTTCCTCCAACATTTGGCCTCTAAGTGTGGGCCCTGACAAAATCCACATACTGGCCGTGGAAATCCCTGAGATCGAGGAGGAGCAAGCTGAGGTCGGGGAGGAGCAGGCTGAATGGCGCTCCTGAACGGCTTCTTCCCTGAAGAGGACCCAGAAGGAATAAATGGCCTCTTCGAACCAGAAGCAAAACTCTTGGCGGCTGCAGGGGCAGGTGCTAATGTCGGTCTCATCTGTCGAAGATCGGACTCTATAGAAAGGGCCGTCTCGACTGCATCTGTATAGAACTGAAGTCTGTTCCCGAGCATATGCATACGAATTTCGTTCGACAATCCCTCGATAAACTGTCGAGTCTTCCTTTGCTCGTCGTCAACCATATACGAGCAGTGAATAATAAGCCTGGAGAAATGAGCCTCGTACTGGTCAACGGTAGAAGTACCCTGCTTGAGAGCCAGGAACTCTCGCTCACGTCTCTGTCGGACCACCAAAGGAATATACTTGGCCCGAAACTCCACCAAAAACTGATCCCAAGACGGGACCACATGCTCTCGCTGCCATCTCTGCTCTATACGAGCCCACCAGTCCTGAGCAGCTCCAGTCATCTGGTACACTGCTAACTCGACCCTCTTAGGGTCCGGACATTCCATCACGCGGAATCTCTTTTCCATCGCCGATATCCAAGCCTCGGCGATAACATCATCAGGTGCACCCTCGAACTGCGGAGGGTTGAGCTTAAGAAACCTTCCCATATCATTCTCGGGGGCAGGTGGTGGCGTAGCTCTGTTGGTATGAACCATGAATTGCCCTAAGGCTTCCATAAACTGTGCCGGAGTAGGAACACCTGGAGGCGGACCTGGCGGTTCACGACGAGGAGGCATTCTGCACATTCAATACCAAACATGCATGACGATAAGTGATTATGAAAAGCTGTAACACGTAGAGAAGTTTATTCAAATAATTACATAGCCACAAATACGTAATCCTAAGCCGTACAACCTAGACACAACTGGACACGACAATTCAGAGCTTCGGCCATTGGACCAAGAGCTCTGATACCAACTGTAGCGGGCGCCCCAAACGGGTAACGCACGCCCCGCACCGAGCCCCGACCCGAAGCCGGAATGGGATCCGACCCGAATCGAAACCCGGCGAACGGCAAGCATTTACTCAATTACTAGGCGGGGGTTTTAAATAAACAACGAGACAGAAGTGCGGAAGCGAAATAAATCAACAGTAAAGCATAATAAATTGCACAATTATTAAAGCCCACCAAGGCTAACGAAATTCACTTAATTAAATAACAAACGGGTTCGGTACAATATCCCGATAATTATATAATAACAGGTTCAATACAAAATCCCGAATACATTCTAATAAATCCTAAAATCAAAAGACATAAATCATAGCCATACTGAATGAGAGTTATACATGAGCAAAAAGAATGTAACTCTAAGACGCGACGACGACGACGCACATCCCGCCTAGTATCCTGAAACCAGTACAGGGGTAAAACAGAGGGGGGTTAGTCAAACGACTAAGTGAGGAGGGAATAATAGTGTATATAACAAAACGGGAAATAAATCACCAATTTTTAAACTTAAAAGAAATCAACATAAAAGAAAGGTTTTCGTAATCGGGTGGTGATTTAACATAAAACAAAACATATCTTATGACTCGGCGAGTCGAGCCCTGAACTCCAATAACCAAACATAAAAACCGGAAACCACCCTTATTCCTCCAATGTAGACGGACCGCTAAATCCGAACTACGCGAAACTTACTAGAATAACTCAGGTACTCAAAGGGCTGCCACTCCGGCCTCACCCCGAGCTCCCAAATGGAGGAAACCATAGGATTTACGCCGTAGACCCGACGTCCACCGACTTCGTCCTCTCGCTCTTACTCCGGGCCCAAACGATCATACAAACATTTCATAACTCGCTTTTTCAAACATTTCGGGTTGGCCAAAAGACCGTTCGAGACATGTCATATGCGAGGCCGAAGGCCAAAGTTCGCCTTAGAAACAAAAGGTTTTACATGTCTCTTCCGTAAACATTTCGAAGACTATACGTAATACTTTTTCATATCAAATAATTTTCGATAAATCAAATGAACATAATAATCATAAATATCTACTATGTATATATATAAACGGTGTGAAAACAAAACATAAACGTAGCTTATATCGGGAGAGGTTTATTTATATATATATACATAGTATTACTGGAAACAGAAACGGAAAGCCTCACCTGGCTATGCAAAAGATGAGCAAAAAGAGCAAGAACCGGCGCTACTCCACAGGAGTATCGTCTGCAAAATACCAAGACACAACCAAATAAGACTAAAGACGACGCACGGCTTATACGAAAGAATTAGAACACGTAGAAGCACGTTATACAATTAAATAAATCACTTAGGTTCAAATTCTCAAATGAAAACAGAGTAAATCGCAAATTTAAAAATGTAAATCAATTCCAAATGCAACGAAACTTTACGGACATGCGTAGAATATCATAAAGAAGCATGCATTCGAATTTCGGAAAAATCGGACTTCACATGCAAAAGTTAGAAAATTTAACGAAAACTTAAAATGCACTATTCACATACCCGAACATGTCGTAAATTCACAAATCATGTAATTCCTATCCATATCATACATATCGAATACACGAGCGAAGAAAGAATTCGGAAAAGACGAGCCGAAGCGGGACCCGTAGGCCAATTTGTACCCTGACTTACAGAAGGTCAGGGTACTGTTCGAGCCTTCCACACGGCCTTGTGCACGGCCGTGTGGCGAGGCCGTGCACACTCAAGAAACGCGCACGGCCTCATGCACACGGCCTCAAGGCCGTGTGTAGAGCCCGTGCGCAATCCTTCCACGCGCACGGCATCATGCACACGGCCTCGAGGCCGTGTGCACAAGCCCGTGTGCGATCAAAATGAGCAGAAACTCGCAGACAGAAAATCATACGCGAAAATCAACCCCTAATCCAACAATTAATCACTAAAACATGCAAATCAAACCCTAATTCTCACATATAATGATCTACAATACATAAGCTACACGTAGAATCAATAAACACGAAAATCCAACCATAATTTCTATCAAAATCATATAAAACCTAAATTATACAACTATAATCAAAAATCCAAAAATCGAAGTAATGAAGGCATTAAATGAAAAATTTCGAGAGAGCATACACGTAGATGAGATCGCGAGGAGTTCGTAGACGTAAACGGCTCGAAAATCCGTCGGGAAACGGAGTCGGAACGATCGTTGGAATCTCTTTCTTCTTCCTTCTCTTTTTCTTTCTTTCCTTCTTCTCCTTTGCTTGTTTGTGCGTGAATGGCAAGTGTGAGAGAGAGATTGAGACTTAGTCAAATCTTGACTAAGGTTTAGAAATCGAAGGGGCATTTTAGTAATTTTGCAAAATAAGTTCGAAATCTCACGATGTCCAAATAACATGTAATTACAGTCAAAATTCATATTATTAAACGCACATTGACGATTTGTAAATTAAATACATAACTTCAATCATATACGAAATAAATTCTAAAATTGCGTAATAAATATCAAATAAATATTAAATTACACAAATATTCGATTCGGACATACCAAATTAATTATTCGGATTTTCGGGGCGTTACAAATATTTAGAATCTTATGAAAATTTTTGGAACCTCGATAAAATATGCATTATTACATTGAACCCCAGTCCAATGTACACCGTTAAATTACTAAATTAAATTAAACGAGCTTATAAATATAAATTTACCAAATTGACCCTAATTAGTGGCAAAACGATGCAAATTAAATTCTAATTAATGCCTTGGGTTTTAAATACCAAATCAATGATTTATAAAAATATTTAAATGCAAGAGTTGGAAAACGTGCAATTATAAAAGACGTTGGGACCGTATATGGTCCGAATTCTGGTAACCGTGCTAATCTTGAACTTAGAGATTGCGGGTCGTTACATGAGGTCCCTCGCTGAAGCTCGGGAATCCATTTCGGTGCTGATGTGGCAGTCCTTCTTCAGGGGGCGCGACAATATTAAACCTCGAAGCTCAAGGAAGCTATAGGTGGAATCAGATTGATTTTAGGAGGTCGTTTGCGAAAAGTCAACATTTAAATAAGTGGGGTTAACCAAATTCCTGAAGTGAAAGAAAGGAAAGGGCTGGAAAATCCACTAAGTATGTTGCACCGGCCAGCGCACGGGCTTGGCATGCCGGTGCAAGCACAAATGAGGGTGCACAGACTCATGCACGGTCTTGAGCACGCTGCCAAGACCGTACAGCCGCAAACGGTCTTACGCACCGGCTCGTGCACGGGCTTAAGCCGGTGCAAGTCAAAAGGGGGTGCGCACGGGCCGACGCATGGTCTTGCCAAGACCGTACACGAGCCCGTGCAGGAAAAGGGGAACACCCGGGGCTGTGCACGGGCTTGGCAAGACTGTGCACAAGCCCGTGCAGATCTTCTGGGCAGCAGAACACAGCAGATCGCGAAGCTCTCATGTGGATACAACACATAATTCATAGATCTCCTAATTTACACCATAAAATATGCTAATTTTCACATATAAGCATATATATCAGATTAACTACATATGTTCAAGAATCATGCAAAATGATCAAGTAAATCTTCCTGAACACGAAAATCCTAAAACTATAAAATTCTATCTAAAATTCATGAAAATCGCAACAAGGAATGGACGGATTGAAATGGGATAAAAGGATTACCGAGAGAGGATGAAGCAAGGATCGTTCGGGTTTTCACGGCTCGTCGATCGGGCGAGAAACGGGCTCGGTAGGGCGATTCTCCTTCTCCTCCTTCTTTCTCCTTCCTTCTCTATTCTCTTTCTCTCTTCTCAAATAATATGGGTTTATGTGGAAATAAGGAATATAAGAGGGGTATGTACGAAAAAGGGATATTAAATGGGGTCTGGGTAAAATAGGAAATTTCGGGTAAAAAGTGGGTTTACGGATAAAAACTTATTCGTGATACTAAATATTCTCACGAAAAGCCTTCGGTGCGAATAAAATATAATTCCGGAATAAATCCAAAATTTCGGGTCGTTACAATACTCCCCTCTTCAAAAGAATCTGTCCTCAGATTCTAACACATAAGGGAACGCGAAGTGAAACTTCCCGTTCTACAGGCGCAAGCAATGGAGAAACTAAATAGCAAACACAAGTAGAATATATCATTCAGAATATATAAATATAGATGCATGTTATGATAATGCAATATACCTTTGCGAGTTGGTATCAGGGTCGGGATCCCCTTTTTCTTCCCCAGGGGTTCCTTGAGTCGGAGCAATCTTGAACCTGATGCTTGCTACTCTCACATCTGAAGCAACGTCTCGATTTCTTCCTACACCATGCAGTCTTATGGTTCGTCTTTCCATAGTGCTCACAGGGAATGGGGTCCTCGTTCACTTCTGGTTTGGTAAGTTCCGGCATCTCGTAGTGTGGTCCCCATGTCCGAAAGGTGCTCTGTCCGGCTGGTTCTCTTCTTGCTATCTCTTTGAAAGAGGATCCTTTCATGTGAGGAATACTTCGTCCCATCTCTTGAAGATCAGACTCCACTCTCATAGCCCGGTTAACCACATCTTGATAAACTCGAATGTCCAATCCCACTAATCTTTCCAAGATCTCCGGATGAAGTCCCTCGATGAACTTCCGCGCTCTTCTTCGATCATCAGAGGCAACGTGAGGAGCATAAATAATGAGGCGGTTGAAATGTGCCTCGTATTGTGCAACAGAGAGAGCTCCTTGGGTGAGGGACATGAACTCTCTTTCCCGGTTGTCACGTTCCACTTGCGGCACGTACGTCTCTCGGAAGTCGGATAGGAACCGTGACCAAGTGTACGGAATTGTAGCGCCCCGAAAATCCGAATTATTATCCGGTATGTCTGAATCGTTTATTTACGCGATTTAATTATTTATTTGATAATTATTATGTGATTTATACTACAATTTCATAAATGAGTGAATTTTGGTATTTAAACCACGACATGTTAATGTGCGTTTAATTTCATGAACTTTGACTGTAACTATGATTTATTTGGGCAACTTATGTTTTTGAGTTATTTTATAAAATTACGAAAATGTCCCTTCGTTTCTCAAACCAAGTCAAGTTTTTGACTTAGTCTCACTTTCTCTCTCTCTCCACGCACAAAACAAGAGAAGAGAAGAAGAAAAAGAAAGGAAAAGGAGAAAAAGAAGAAAAAGCTTGGATTGATCGTTCCGACTTCGTTTCCCGACCGAATTTCGAGTCGTGAAAACCTACGAACTCCTCACAATCTCTTCTTTGAGTAAGCTTCTCACACCTTTCACGATTAATGCCTCCTATGCTTCATTTTTCTAGTTTTTGTGAATAGTTGCACATTTAGGTTAAATGTTGATTTTGAATGATTTTATGGACGGATTTACGTGATTCTTGGTTCTATAGGTAAATTAGATGTTGTAGATCAATATATGTGAGTATTAACTTGAGATTTGCATGATTGGTGGGTTAAATGTTGATTTTTGGTTCATTCCCACGAGTTTTGTTTGTTTCTGCGATTTTCTGTTGTTCTGAGAATCCGCACGGCCTTGCGCACAGTCTTGAGACCATGCGCAAAGACCGTGCGTCCATTTTGGCCTTTGCACGGTCTTGCGCACGCCCGTGCACAGGCCAGTGCAAGTGCTTGCACCAGCTTGAGAACGCGCTCAAGCCCGTGCGCGCGCCCGTCCCCAAGGCCGTGTGTATGCCTTAACCAAAATTTCTCCATTTTCAAAATGTTGCTCTCAGCAATGGGAGTTAAAGGGCAATTAAAAAAGTTGACTTTCTTCGTTTGAACTCCGATTTGAGATCCGATTTCACCTATATTTCCTATAAATCATGAAATGTATATTTTAGGATGTTTGGATTTTTCCGATTTCGTTCGGGTCCCGTTCTTCGTGTTTTTCGTTTAGCCATTTTTGGCTATTTTTCAAATGTTGTCCGTTTCTTCCGAAAATTGAATGCATACTTCCTTGTTGCCTTTTATGCATGATTATGAACTTTTATCACATTCTAGTTTGATTTGCTTATCGAATTTATATATTTGTTAGAATGTGAACCTAAGTGATATGAATGACTGTTTAACATGCTTCTATGTGTTTTAATGCTTTCGTTGAAGCCGTGCGTCGTCGTCGTCGTCGCGTCTTTTGAGTTGCATCTATATTTTTGCACATGTAAACTCTTGTCCCGTTTGGCATTTCATTATGTTATATGTATTAGGATTTTATGTATTTATTCGGGATTATTATTCTGAACCCGTTACTCTAGAATTTGGGATATTGTATTGAACCCGTGTATTAAATGATAGTTATTAGTAATTAGAATTTCGTTGGCCTCGGTGGGCTTTATTATTGTGCAATGGTTTATTGATTTGCTTGTTGATCGCTTCCGCACCTCTGTCGTTTATTTCGTTTTTGAAATCCTCGCCTAGTGATTGAGAAAATGTGTGCCGTTCGCTGGGTTTTGATTTGGGGCAGAATTCTATTTTGGTTCTGGGTCGAGCCTCGGTGCGGGGCGTGCGTTACCCATTTGGGGTGCTCGCTACAGGAATTCTCTCAGCGATCCATCTCTGTTCTATGTAACGCCACCAATATTCAGCTGGTCCTCTCATGAGAAATATGGCATACTCGACCCTCTCGGGGTCACTGCAGTGTATTACCCCAAAGATTCGCTCCAAATCGACTATCCAAGCTTCGGCCTTAAGGTCATCTGGTTCACCCATGAAGCAAGGTGGGTTGTAGTACAGAAATCTGTCCAAAGATTAGCCCTCGGCTTGTCTCACAGGCGCATTGTGTTGCTGTTGTTGCCTCTCTTGATGTACTTGCTTAGAAATCTGTCTCATAGCTGTCACCAACTCTCTTGCAATCGAATTCGGGGATGGGGGAGCTGTAGGGGGTTTTCGGCGAGACATTATGCACCTGTGCTCAACAAAGTAGGAAAGGATGCATGCTTGGTTAATGGAATGATCATGTAAGACATATAAATTCAAATGAAGCATACATATATGATTCGAATAGCATGTAGACAATTTAAGCACGGAACAAATCACAGAACAAGCAAAACTCGATCCTATAGTCATACGACCTAGACACGACAAGACGACAAGACATGACAGACGCTACCTCGAGTTCCACATCCACCTGTATTCTGTCCCAACTCAGTATTACAATTGTAAAAGATCAAGCGGTTGGTTGGCCATTCCAAAAGAAGATCAATCACAATTTCAATACTAAGGAGTTCTCAAGTACCTGTGACTGGAAACTCTAAGTCTCATTGACACGAAACAGGCAGACACAAGAGACAAGACAGGACGCGATTACAAAGCTTCGGTTCCCTTTCAGGAACCTAGGCTCTGATAGTACTGACTGTAGCACCGCCTGAAGAAGGAACGCCACATCCGCACCGAAGCGAACTCCCGAGCTTTGGCATGGGGCCTCAACTCAAAAACCCACTCCGGCGAATGACACTCAAGCAATGACCACCAGCAACAGCAACGACTTCCCAACAACAACCACAACAATACAGAGTAATGCCGAAGCGATTTAAAACGTAAACAGTTAAAGTCCATAAAAGCCTATGAGGCTAACATAATATCATTAAATAGTTGCAGTTCAAAATACAAAAGAATCATAAACCCGTAGTGCCATCCATGGCTCAACTAGCCTATCCTGTGCAATCCTAGATATATCCAACTATCCAACATCAGGGGCACATATGGTACGTAAAGTAAATGAAGCAGTAAAGGGGGAACAAAATAAATTAAATACAATAAACAGGACTCGACAGTTGTTGGGACCACTGACAAGACAAACCAGACGACAAGACTGAGCCTATCTAGACCTGCTGATGCCGACTGACAAGATAGGTGACGCCGCCACCTATCTACCTGAAGCAAGAACCAAAATAGAAGGGGTGAGTATAAAGGATACTCAGTAAGGGGGTTTTGATCACAGTTCGTCATTTATCTTTTAAAACCAAAAGTAGTGAATGTTGCCCGTTTTTAGAAAGAATACAAATAACGATATAAGTTGTAAAGCAATAACACAAGGCAACACTCGGGTTCGGCTTACTTTGAAAACACAAAAGGGTGATGAACCGGATCCTTCAAAATCATTTGCACATAATATCAAGCCGATCAAGTGAAAGGATATTAGTTGAGTCATGGGGCTGTTACAAGTTCGAAAGGCATGATATAAACAAGTTGGAAATGATAATTAACACGGCTCGTAATTCAACTAAGTAGTTTGAACAATTAAGAAGGCTTAAGTTGGGCAAGTTCGAGCCACGCTTCCGGGTTTTATATATACATAGGGACATACATATGCTAAATGAAGAAAACCAGAATGTGCTTCGACTTGTAACGAAAGCTGTTATTCAATTAGACAAGCAAGTAATGCAATAATGTGTCCCGGCGAAAACGGGCTCTCTCCTTATAAATCCCAACCATAAAAATCATGAAAACATGTTGTCAAGTACTCTACCACCAAATGTCATGATCCACTAACAGAGTTTTAAGGAGACGCAATTAGCACCACCATACAGAGTTTTAAGGAGACGCGGTTAGCACAACCATTTGCATCAACCTAAGCTAGCCAACCTCCCAGCCAACTTAAGTTAACACGCATAGAAGTATACATCGGGATTTGCCCTAGACGCTTCTCTCCGGGCTCACCTCCTATATACTCCGAGCCCAAGTCATGATCCAGTCCATGGCTCGCTTTTGAAATCAGTAACAGTTCGGGTGGTCAAAGGGGTCGTTCGAAAGGATGATGCAAGCAGTTAGGTATGAAGGCCAAAGGGGCTTTTGAGACAAGTTGATGCAACGATCTAAGAAATACTCATAAGCGCCACACGCTTCGGGAGCATGCTGACGAATGTCCCTAACGACATTACTTATAAGTGCCTCAGAGATCAAATAGTTACTTTTAAAACAATTAAGTTACTTGTCTCTAGTTGAAATCATTTCAAATCATTTTGGTGGATGCATAGAGTTTGCTATCAAAACATTTGACTAAGCACACAAGGAAATAGTAAAGGCAGGAACATCAAGCAATAAGAAAGGCGGGATAATAATTTATTTCACAAACCTATGTAACTATGTCCTTGCCCCAGTTGAAAGCATTTTAAACCCTTACCTGGCTCGACACGATAGTATGGAAGCAAGCAGTAGTCAAGTTTCTCCCTCGTTTGTCCCACCTGTAATACACAGGGCCTAGAGGATGAAAACGAGACCGACAATACTAAAAGCAAGACAAGAGACAACAAACGATGCACGGCAATTCAAATGGAACCTCAATCATGCTACAGGTGCAATATGGAAAGCCAAACAATTGAACATATAAAGATATATAAAATACGGAACAACAAATAAGGAATATTAATGCAATTATAAATAACGAAAGAAACATAAGAATTAAATATTAAAGACATGCTTAAATGCAATTAGGGCACGTAGACATGCTTAAAATAATATATGAACGCTCTCACGCGAATACGGGATCAAACGGGAAAAGTGGATAAAAATCCCTAAACGAGAAAGGTGTCAATTGACGGTCAAATAAGATCGGATAAATTATAAACTTTGCAAAATATTAAACCTCGAAGCTCAAGGAAGCTATAGGTGGAATCGGATTAATTTTAGGAGGTCATTTGCGAAAAGTCAACATTTAAATAAGTGGAGTTGACCAAATTCCCGAAGTGAGAGAGAAAAAGGCTGGAAAATCTACTAAGTATGTTGCACCGGCCAGCGCACGGGCTTGGCAAGCCAGTGGAAGCACAAATGAGGGTGCACAGGCTCACGCACGGTCTTGAGCACGCTGCCAAGACCGTGCAACTGCAAACGGGCTTACGCACCGGCTCGTGCACGGGATCAAGCCGGTGCAGGTCAAAAGGGGGTGCGCACGGGCCGACGCACGGTCTTAGTAAGACCGTGCAGGAAAAGGGAAACACACGGGGCTGTGCACGGGCTTGGCAAGACCGTGCACAAGCCCGTGCAGATCTTCTGGGCAGTAGAACACAGCAGTTCGCGAAGCTCTCATGCGGATACGACACATAAATTCATAGACCTCCTAATTTACATCATAAAACGTGCTAATTTTCACATATAAGCATATATATTACATTAGCTACACATAGGTTTAAGAATCATGCAAAATGATCAAGTAAATCTTCCTAAACACGAAAATCCTAAAACTGTAAAATTCTATCTAAAATTCACAAAAAGCGCAACAAGGAATGGACGGATTGAAATGGGGTAAATGGATTACCGGTAGAGGTTGAAGCAAGGATCGTTCGGGTTTTCATGGCTCGTTGATCAAGCAAGAAATGGGCTCGGTAGGGCGATTCTCCTTCTCCTCCTTCTTTCTCCTTCCTTTTCTATTCTCTTTCTCTCTTCTCAAATAATATGGGTTTATGTGGAAATATGGAATATAAGAGGGGTATGTACGAAAAAGGGATATTAAATGGGGTAGGGATAAAATAGGGAATTTTGGGTAAAAAGTGGGTTCACGGATAAAAACTTATTCGTGATACTAAATATTCTCACGAAAAGCCTTCGGCGCGAATAAAATATAAATCCGGAATAAATCCGAAATTTCGGGTCGTTACATGTCATATGCGAGGCCGAAGGCCAAAGTTCGCCTTAGAAAGTCAAAGAGGGTTTACATGTCTCTTTCGCAAACGTTTCAATAGAGTATACGTAGTAATTTTTCATATCAAAACATTTTCTATAAATCGAATAAAAGTAATAGGCATAAATATTTACTAAATATATAGAGACAATATGAAAACAAATCATAAATCAAGGCTTATATGGGGAGAGGCTTAATTATATATATACATATAAGTATTGGAGTCAGAAACGAAAAGCCTCACCTGTTGGCTTAACAAAAAAAGGGTAAAAGCAAGACCGGTGCGCTACTCCACGGGTGTATCATCTGCAAAACACAAGGACACAACCACATAAGACTAACAATGATGCACGACTTATACGAAAGCATTAAAATACATAGAAGCAAGTTAAACAATCATTCATATCACTTATGTTCAAGTTATCAATAAATGAAGTAATTCTCGAATTTAGATATGCAAATCGTGTTCAAATGCAACTAAAGTTCCTAAACATGCTTCTTACATGATAAGCAAGCACACATTCAAGTTTTGAAAGAAACGGACTTCATATGCAAAAGTTGGGAAATTTGTCGAAAACTTTGAATGCACTATTCACAATCCCGAACATGCAATAAATTCATAAATCATACAATTCACATTCATTTCATAATTATAGAATACCTGAGCAAAGAAAGAATTCGGAAAAGACGAGTCTCGGTGGTACCTACAGTGCAAAGTAGCACTGTAGATTACAGGGGGTTTTGGAGCAGAAATGGCTCCACACGGGGTCTAGTCACGGGGTAGAGGCTGTGACCAGAGGCCGTGTGAGACAGACACGCATGGCCTCTCAACAGGCCGTGAGAGAAGCCCGTGCATGCGCACACGGGGTTGCGACTGTAGCGGGCGCCCCAAACAGGTAACGCACGCCCCGCACCGAGTCTCAACCTAAAGCCGAAATAGAAATCCGACCCTCAATTGAAACCCGGCGAACGGCAAACCGATTTACTCAATCACTAGGCGGGGCTTTTGTAAAACAACTGACGACAACAATGCGGAAGTGGAAGCAACAGCAAACAACACGAATTCTACTAACGAGAAATTTAAGCAATAAACCAATTGCGCAAATAGTTAAAGCCCACCAAGGCTAGCGTAATTCACTTACAAAATTTGAATCAAATCATGACGGGTTCAAAATTAAATAATCCCGGACTCAAATCATAACCTACATAATACATATAACGGTCAAGTACCTAAACAACCTAGGAATGAACAATGACAAAAGCAGAATAATTCTGCAATACAAGACCGACGAATGCCAACCTAGTAATCACCTGAAACAGATAAGGTTAAAAACAAGGAGGGTTAGTCAAAAGACTAACTGAGGGGAAAAAGGGAGTACATACATAATAGCATATAGGAATAAATCACCATTTTAACTTAAAAGAAAACAAACGTAAAAGAAGAGTTTTCATAAACATTAGGTGATTTATCATAACATAACATAACGGGACATATCATATTGCTCGGCGAGTCGAGCCCTCAACTCCTCATATCATATCATAATATACCTGAAAACCATACCAGCCTTATTCCTCCCATATAGCAGAAGGACCGCTAAATCCAACTGCTCTATAGGCATAATAGCCTATCTCTCAGTTGACCCGAAGTCAACCGTCACAGGAGCACAAAGGTTGCCACTCCGGCCTCACCCGTGCTCCTGGTAAACATGGAGCAAGCTACCGAATTCCACCGTAGACCCGCTGTCTATCCGGCTTCATCCGATCGCCATACTCCGGGGCCCACATATCATATCATACATATCATATCTCGCATTTTTCATAACTATCATTTTCCTATTAGAATAGGAATCAAGACATTTTGGGGAGGGCCAAAAGGGCCATTCGAGACAGGCGATGTAACGGTAGGAAATGCAACCGGGTGTTCCGTCGTCATGGGGGGAGAAACCCGCCCTAACGACTTCACTCAACGAGAAGGTTTCCAAACCCAAAATTACTTTTAAATCGAAACATAGTTCGCTTGTCTCTTTTTATAAACATTTCGAAATCATATACATAATATTCATTTGATATCAAATCCGTTGTTCTTAAACCTCATAAAAGCAATAAGCATAAATTATTTACTAAATATAGTAATACGGGATGAAAATGTAAACTCCACATGCGAGGCTTATTTAGTGAGGCTTAAAAGTACATATCTGCATAATACGGGATAACAACGGAAACCTCACCTGGCGACAACCAAAAGAAAGCCCAAAACGGAAACGAGCAACCTAATCCATGAGAGTGGAACCTGCAACTGACACATGACATAACCACGTAAGACATACGACGACGCACGGCTCATACGAAAGCATAGAAACACATAAAAGCATGTTATACAATCACATAAAACACTTAGGTTCAATTATCAAACGAGACGAAGTAATTTATGAATTTAAATATGCAAATCAAGTCCAAATGCAACGAGACTTTACGGACATGCTTTAAATACCATAAGAGAGTATGCATTCGAATTTTGGAAGAATCGGACTTCATATGCAAAAGTTAGAAAATTTGACGAAAACTTAAAACGTACTATTCATAGACCCGAACATGCTATAAATTCATAAATCATGCAATTCATATCTATTTCATAAATATAAAATACATGAGTGAAGAAAGAATTCGGAAAAGACGAGCCTCGGAGGGACCTACAGGGTAAAATTGGCCCTGACTTACAGAAGGTCAGGGCCTTGTTCAAACGGGCCACACGGCCTTGTGCACGGCCGTGTGCACCAAGGCCGTGCACATCAAGGAGGGACACGCACGGCCTCAAGGCCATGTGCACATGGCCGTGCACAACCACAACACGCACGGCCGTGCGGGAGACCGTGTACACCCACACGGGCTTGCCACACCCCGTATGCAAAGCCCGTGCACGTCAAGAAACAGCAGAAACTTCACAGAACCAGAAAAACTACGCGAAACCAATCCTAATTCAACATTTGATCATCTAAACATGCAAGCTACACATAGGATCCAAAAACACGAAAATCCATCCATAAATTCTCTCGAAATCACATTAACCCTAAATTATTCAACGATTTACAAAAACAAGAAATACAAGGCATAGGAGACATTAAACAAGAGGGACGTGAAAGGCTTATTGTAGAAGAGATCGTGAGGAGTTTGTAGGCGTAAACGGTTTGAAAATCCGTCGAGAAACGGAGTCGGGACGATCGTTTGAACCTCCTTCCTTCTCTTTCTCTTTTTCTTTCTTTTTCTTTCTTTTCCTTCTCTATTGTCGCGTGAATGAGTGAGGGAGAGAGAGTGATGGCTTAATTCAAAAGAGTTGACCCGGTTGAGAAATGAAAGGGCATTTTTGTAATTTATAAAACTTAGTCAAAATACAAGTTTTCCAAATAATATAAAATTACAGTCAAAGTTCATGAAATTAAACGCACATTGACATGTCGTGGCTTAAATACCGAAATTCACTCATTCATGAAAATGTTATATAAATCATATAATAATTAATAAAATAAATAATGAATCATGCAAGAAAATTGTAACGCCCCGAAAATCCGAATAATTAATTTGGTATGTCCGAATCGAATATTTGTGTAATTTAATATTTATTTGATATTTATTATGCAATTTTAGAATTTATTTCGTATATGATTGAAGTTATGTATTTAATTTACAAATCATCAATGTGCGTTTAATAATATGAATTTTGACTGTAATTACATGTTATTTGGACATCGTGAGATTTCGAACTTATTTTGCAAAATTACTAAAATGCCCCTTCGATTTCTAAACCTTAGTCAAGATTTGACTAAGTCTCAATCTCTCTCTCACACTTGCCATTCACGCACAAACAAGCAAAGGAGAAGAAGGAAAGAAAGAAAAAGAGAAGGAAGAAGAAAGAGATTCCAACGATCGTTCCGACTCCGTTTCCCGACGGATTTTCGAGCCGTTTACGTCTACGAACTCCTCGCGATCTCATCTACGTGTATGCTCTCTCGAAATTTTTTCATTTAATGCCTTCATTACTTCGATTTTTGGATTTTTGATTATAGTTGTATAATTTAGGTTTTATATGATTTTGATAGAAATTATGGTTGGATTTTCGTGTTTATTGATTCTACGTGTAGCTTATGTATTGTAGATCATTATATGTGAGAATTAGGGTTTGATTTGCATGTTTTAGTGATTAATTGTTGGATTAGGGGTTGATTTTCGCGTATGATTTTCTGTCTGCGAGTTTCTGCTCATTTTGATCGCACACGGGCTTGTGCACACGGCCTCGAGGCCGTGTGCATGATGCCGTGCGCGTGGAAGGATTGCGCACGGGCTCTACACACGGCCTTGAGGCCGTGTGCATGAGGCCGTGCGCGTTTCTTGAGTGTGCACAGCCTCGCCACACGGCCGTGCACAAGGCCGTGTGGAAGGCTCGAACAGTACCCTGACCTTCTGTAAGTCAGGGTACAAATTGGCCTACGGGTCCCGCTTCGGCTCGTCTTTTCCGAATTCTTTCTTCGCTCGTGTATTCGATATGTATGATATGGATAGGAATTACATGATTTGTGAATTTACGACATGTTCGGGTATGTGAATAGTGCATTTTAAGTTTTCGTTAAATTTTCTAACTTTTGCATGTGAAGTCCGATTTTTCCGAAATTCGAATGCATGCTTCTTTATGATATTCTAAGCATGTCCGTAAAGTTTCGTTGCATTTGGAATTGATTTACATTTTTAAATTTGCGATTTACTCTGTTTTCGTTTGAGAATTTGAACCTAAGTGATTTATTTAATTGTATAACGTGCTTCTACGTGTTCTAATTCTTTCGTATAAGCCGTGCGTCGTCTTTAGTCTTATTTGGTTGTGTCTTGGTATTTTGCAGACGATACTCCTGTGGAGTAGCGCCGGTTCTTGCTCTTTTGCTCATCTTTTGCATAGCCAGGTGAGGCTTTCCGTTTCTGTTTCCAGTAATACTACGTATATATATATAAATAAACCTCTCCCGATATAAGCCACGTTTATGTTTTGTTTTCACACCGTTTATATATATACTTAGTAGATATTTATGATTATTATGTTCATTTGATTTATCGAAAATTATTTGATATGAAAAAGTATTACGTATAGTCTTCGAAATGTTTACGGAAGAGACATGTAAAACCTTTTGTTTCTAAGGCGAACTTTGGCCTTCGGCCTCGCATATGACATGTCTCGAACGGTCTTTTGGCCAACCCGAAATGTTTGAAAAAGCGAGTATGAAATGTTTGTATGATCGTTTGGGCCCGGAGTAAGAGCGATAGGACGAAGTCGGTGGACGTCGGGTCTACGGCGTAAATCCTATGGTTTCCTCCATTTGGGAGCTCGGGGTGAGGCCGGAGTGGCAGCCCTTTGAGTACCTGAGTTATTCTAGTAAGTTTCGCGTAGTTCGGATTTAGCGGTCCGTCTACATTGGAGGAATAAGGGTGGTTTCCGGTTTTTATGTTTGGTTATTGGAGTTCAGGGCTCGACTCGCCGAGTCATAAGATATGTTTTGTTTTATGTTAAATCACCACCCGATTACGAAAACCTTTCTTTTATGTTGATTTCTTTTAAGTTTAAAAATTGGTGATTTATTTCCCGTTTTGTTATATACACTATTATTCCCTCCTCACTTAGTCGTTTGACTAACCCCCTCTGTTTTACCCCTGTACTGGTTTCAGGATACTAGGCGGGATCTGCGTCGTCGTCGTCGCGTCTTAGAGTTACATTCTTTTTGCTCATGTATAACTCCCATTCAGTATGGCTATGATTTATGTCTTTTGATTTTAGGATTTATTAGAATGTATTCGGGATTTTGTATTGAACCCGTTATTATATAATTATCGGGATATTGTACCGAACCCGTTTGTTATTTAATTAAGTGAATTTCGTTAGCCTTGGTGGGCTTTAATAATTGTGCAATTTATTATGCTTTAATGTTGATTTATTTCGCTTCCGCACTTCTGTCTCGTTGTTTATTTAAAACCCCCGCCTAGTAATTGAGTAAGTGCTTGCCGTTCGCCGGGTTTCGATTCGGGTCGGATCCCATTCCGGCTTCGGGTCGGGGCTCGGTGCGGGGCGTGCGTTACCCGTTTGGGGCGCCCGCTACAGTTGGTATCAGAGCTCTTGGTCCAATGGCCGAAGCTCTGAATTGTCGTGTCCAGTTGTGTCTAGGATGTACGGCTTAGGATTACGTATTTGTGGCTATGTAATTATTTGAATAAACTTCTCTACGTGTTACAGCTTTTCATAATCACTTATCGTCATGCATGTTTGGTATTGAATGTGCAGAATGCCTCCTCGTCGTGAACCGCCAGGTCCGCCTCCAGGTGTTCCTACTCCGGCACAGTTTATGGAAGCCTTAGGGCAATTCATGGTTCATACCAACAGAGCTACGCCACCACCTGCCCCCGAGAATGATATGGGAAGGTTTCTTAAGCTCAACCCTCCGCAGTTCGAGGGTGCACCTGATGATGTTATCGCCGAGGCTTGGATATCGGCGATGGAAAAGAGATTCCGAGTGATGGAATGTCCGGACCCTAAGAGGGTCGAGTTAGCAGTGTACCAGATGATTGGAGCTGCTCAGGACTGGTGGGCTCGTATAGAGCAGAGATGGCAGCGAGAGCATGTGGTCCCGTCTTGGGATCGGTTTTTGGTGGAGTTTCGGGCCAAGTATATTCCTTTGGTGGTCCGACAGAGATGTGAGCGACAGTTCCTGGCTCTCAAGCAGGGTACTTCTACCGTTGACCAGTACGAGGCTCATTTCTCCAGGCTTATTATTCACTGCTCGTATATGGTTGACGACGAGCAAAGGAAGACTCGACAGTTCATCGAGGGATTGTCGAACGAGATTCGTATGCATATGCTCGGGAACAGACTTCAGTTCTATACAGATGCAGTCGAGACGGCCCTTTCTATAGAGTCCGATCTTCGACAGATGAGACCGACATTAGCACCTGCCCCTGCAGCCGCCAAGAGTTTTGCTTCTGGTTCGAAGAGGCCATTTATTCCTTCTGGGTCCTCTTCAGGGAAGAAGCCGTTCAGGAGCGCCATTCAGCCTGCTCCTCCCCGACCTCAGCTTGCTCCTCCTCGATCTCAGGGATTTCCACGGCCAGTATGTGGATTTTGTCAGGGCCCACACTTAGAGGCCAAATGTTGGAGGAAGAACGGTCTTTGCTACGGATGCGGTAGCCCCGATCACAGAATTGGTGAATGTCCGAAGAGAAGACCGGTACAGTAGGGAGCCGCTCAGCCTCAGGCTCACGCTCGTGTTTACGCCTTGGAAGGCGATGCTGAGGATGCTGTTGCAGATCCGACAGATGTGGTGGAAGGTACTATATATATAAATGGCATCCCCATACATGCATTATACGACTCGGGTGCTTCACACTCATTTATTGCGCCTGCTGTTTCCTTATCTGTGCATGCGCCTGTTTCGTTGCTTGATTATGTGCTAGTGGTTGGTTCGCCGTTGGGTTCGAAGGTCGTTGCGAACCGAGCACTTAAACGTTGTCCGATTGTCATCGAGGATATCGAGTATCTAGCAGATTTGATCGAGCTGCCGATGAAGAAATATGGAGTTATTCTCGGAATGGATTGGTTGTACGAGCATCGGGCGAAGGTTGATTGTTTCGAGAAGAAGGTTATTCTGGGCTCTAATGAGGTTAAGGGTTTCCGATCAGGAGAAGGCCCGTATATCTCAATGATGGAAGCCAAGAAGCTCGTTCAGAAAGAAGAGGCGACGTGCTTTATAGCTTACATTCTCAACCGCCCGAAGGACCAGACAAAGATCGAAGAGACGCCCGTGGTCAATGAATTCGTCGACGTGTTTCCCGAGAATTTGGAATTCTTGCCACCGGATCGGGATATAGAGTTCGTGATTGATCTAGTTCCGGGAGCCGAGTCTTATTCGAAGTCGCCGTACCGAATGGCTCCTGCCGAGTTGAAAGAATTGAAGAATCAACTCGACGAACTTCTTTCTATTGGATATATCCGACCGAGTACCTCGCCTTGGGGTGCTCCAGTCTTGTTCGTAAAGAAGAAGGACGGTACACTTCGCATGTGTATCGATTACCGAGAATTGAACAGGATGACGGTGAAGAACAAGTATCCTCTACCGCATATCGAGGAATTGTTCGATTTGCTACAAGGATCGAGGGTTTATTCCAAGCTCGATCTCAGACAAGGATATTACCAGCTCCGTATCCGATCAGACGATGTCCCGAAGATAGCTTTCAACACCCGATACGGACATTTCGAGTTTGTGGTCATGCCGTTTGGACTTACGAATGCTCCAGCAGCTTTTATGGACATGATGCACAGAATTTTCCGTCCGTACCTCGATAAGTTTGTCGTTATTTTCATCGACGACATCTTAGTGTTCTCGAAGTCCGAAGAAGAACACGCTGAACACCTCCGGATTGTGCTCCAAGCTTTGAGAGAGCACCAGTTGTTTGCTAAGTTCAGCAAATGCGAATTCTGGATTGACCGAGTGACCTTCCTAGGTCATGTCATATCCGGAACGGGAATCGAGGTAGATCCTTCGAAGATTGAGACAGTGCTGGATTGGGAGAGACCTAAGACTCCTACAGAGATCCGTAGTTTCTTGGGATTAGCAGGATACTACAGACATTTTGTCAAGGATTTCTCTAAACTTGCAGGTCCGTTAACAGCATTGACGAAGAAGGAAGCTAAGTTTGAGTGGTCAGCCAAATGTGAAGCTAGTTTTCAGGAGCCCAAGAAGAGATTGACCACAGCCCCAGTACTGACCCTGCCAGAGGGTTCTGAAGGATTTTTCGTGTATGCAGATGCGTCACACGAAGGGTTAGGTTGTGTATTAATGCAGAATGGGAAAGTTATAGCTTATGCATCGAGGAAGCTAAAGCCAGCTGAAGAGAACTATCCCACACACGACCTTGAACTAGCCGCCGTGGTATTTGCATTATTGAAATGGCGTCATTACCTCTACGGCATCACATTTGACATCTTCACAGATCATAAGAGCCTTCAGTACTTGTTTACTCAGAAGGAATTGAACAAACGACAGCGTCGTTGGATGGAATTATTTGAGGACTACGATTGCAAGATTCAGTACCATCCCGGAAAGGCGAATGTCGTGGCTGATGCATTGAGCCGGAAGGCAAGCATAGCCCAGTAGAGGCTAAGTTAGAGGGAGTTCACATCAGTTCTCAGGCCCATGTTCACAGCATATCGATCCAGTCAGAATTGGGTCGAAAGATTCGAGATGTTCAGGCTACTGATGAGTGGACTCAGAGACAGATAGTTCACATTGCAGCTGATTCTGAGACTCAGTTTGTTGTGGACGACACAGGAATTCTCCGCTACAAGTCCCGAGTTTGTGTTCCGGAGAGTCTGAGGAAAGAGATTCTCGATGAGGCTCACAACACACCTTACACAGTTCATCCGGGAGGAAGTAAGATGTATCGGGATTTGAAGGAATTGTTCTGGTGGAGAGGTATGAAGAGAGACGTAGCAGATTACGTCAAGAGATGTTCGACTTGTCAACAAGTTAAAGCTGAACATCAGAGACCGGGAGGTTTGCTTGAGCCACTACCGATTCCTACATGGAATTGGGAGGGTATTGCCATGGACTTCGTGTCTCGTTTACCTAAAGTTAGAGGTGGCTACGATAGCATTTGGGTGATTATCGACCGATTATCCAAGAGTGCTCATTTCCTACCGATCAACATGTCGTACAAAGTGGATAGGTTGGCAGAGATTTATCACCGAGAGATTGTCAAGCTTCATGGAATTCCGTCTACGATAGTATCTGACAGAGATGCTCGATTTACTTCCCGTTTGTGGCAACAACTTCAAGAACGAATGGGAACGAAGCTGACTTTCAGTACGGCCGCACATCCGCAAACCGATGGTCAGTCAGAGAGGATGATCAGATATCTCTGTGATATGCTTCGAGCTTGTGCCCTGGATTTTCGTAACAATTGGCACGACCAGTTGCCTCTGATTGAGTTTGCCTACAACAACAGTCATCAGTCTACGATCGGAATGGCACCTTACGAAGCATTGTATGGCAGAAAGTGTAGATCCCCGTTGTTTTGGGATCTCGAAGATTGGCGATGGACGAAAGATGATCAGGAACGAGGAACTCCTCCAAAGTTTCTCCAAAATGCCATCGACCGAATTCAGATCATCCGGCAGAGAATGAAGGCAGCTCAGGATCGACAGAAGAGCTATGCCGACACCCGCCGCCGACCGTTAGAATTTGAGGTTGGTGACAGAGTATTCCTCAAAGCTTCTCCTCGAAAGGGTTTCACCCGAATTGGAAAAGGAGGAAAGTTAAGTCCGAGATTTTTGGGCCCCTATGAGATTCTGGAAAAAATTGGGAACGCAGCTTACAGGTTAGACTTGCCGCCGAGTCTGACAGGGATTCACAACGTCTTTCATGTTTCCCAACTCCGAAAATACTTCCCGAATAAGTCTGAGATCCTTCCTGTTGAGGATGTTGAACTAGAGCCGGATTTGACCTTTGTTTCGAAGCCGGTGAAGATATTGGATAAGAAGACTCAAGCTCTGCGCAACCGAGAGATTTCTCTTGTCAAAGTCCTTTGGAGAAATCAGACAACCGAAGAAGCTACATGGGAGACCGAGGACAAAATGCGCAAGTTTCATCCGGAATTATTTCAGCCGGACGAGTAGAATCTGGGGGCCAGATTCTCATAAGGAGGGGTGATTGTAACGCCCCGAAAATCCGAATAATTAATTTGGTATGTCCGAATCGAATATTTGTGTAATTTAATATTTATTTGATATTTATTATGCAATTTTAGAATTTATTTCGTATATGATTGAAGTTATGTATTTAATTTACAAATCGTCAATGTGCGTTTAATAATATGAATTTTGACTGTAATTACATGTTATTTGGACATCGTGAGATTTCGAACTTATTTTGCAAAATTACTAAAATGCCCCTTCGATTTCTAAACCTTAGTCAAGATTTGACTAAGTCTCAATCTCTCTCTCACACTTGCCATTCACGCACAAACAAGCAAAGGAGAAGAAGGAAAGAAAGAAAAAGAGAAGGAAGAAGAAAGAGATTCCAACGATCGTTCCGACTCCGTTTCCCGACGGATTTTCGAGCCGTTTACGTCTACGAACTCCTCGCGATCTCATCTACGTGTATGCTCTCTCGAAATTTTTTCATTTAATGCCTTCATTACTTCGATTTTTGGATTTTTGATTATAGTTGTATAATTTAGGTTTTATATGATTTTGATAGAAATTATGGTTGGATTTTCGTGTTTATTGATTCTACGTGTAGCTTATGTATTGTAGATCATTATATGTGAGAATTAGGGTTTGATTTGCATGTTTTAGTGATTAATTGTTGGATTAGGGGTTGATTTTCGCGTATGATTTTCTGTCTGCGAGTTTCTGCTCATTTTGATCGCACACGGGCTTGTGCACACGGCCTCGAGGCCGTGTGCATGATGCCGTGCGCGTGGAAGGATTGCGCACGGGCTCTACACACGGCCTTGAGGCCGTGTGCATGAGGCCGTGCGCGTTTCTTGAGTGTGGACGGCCTCGCCACACGGCCGTGCACAAGGCCGTGTGGAAGGCTCGAACAGTACCCTGACCTTCTGTAAGTCAGGGTACAAATTGGCCTACGGGTCCCGCTTTGGCTCGTCTTTTCCGAATTCTTTCTTCGCTCGTGTATTCGATATGTATGATATGGATAGGAATTACATGATTTGTGAATTTACGACATGTTCGGGTATGTGAATAGTGCATTTTAAGTTTTCGTTAAATTTTCTAACTTTTGCATGTGAAGTCCGATTTTTCCGAAATTCGAATGCATGCTTCTTTATGATATTCTAAGCATGTCCGTAAAGTTTCGTTGCATTTGGAATTGATTTACATTTTTAAATTTGCGATTTACTCTGTTTTCGTTTGAGAATTTGAACCTAAGTGATTTATTTAATTGTATAACGTGCTTCTACGTGTTCTAATTCTTTCGTATAAGCCGTGCGTCGTCTTTAGTCTTATTTGGTTGTGTCTTGGTATTTTGCAGACGATACTCCTGTGGAGTAGCGCCGGTTCTTGCTCTTTTGCTCATCTTTTGCATAGCCAGGTGAGGCTTTCCGTTTCTGTTTCCAGTAATACTACGTATATATATATAAATAAACCTCTCCCGATATAAGCCACGTTTATGTTTTGTTTTCACACCGTTTATATATATACTTAGTAGATATTTATGATTATTATGTTCATTTGATTTATCGAAAATTATTTGATATGAAAAAGTATTACGTATAGTCTTCGAAATGTTTACGGAAGAGACATGTAAAACCTTTTGTTTCTAAGGCGAACTTTGGCCTTCGGCCTCGCATATGACATGTCTCGAACGGTCTTTTGGCCAACCCGAAATGTTTGAAAAAGCGAGTATGAAATGTTTGTATGATCGTTTGGGCCCGGAGTAAGAGCGATAGGACGAAGTCGGTGGACGTCGGGTCTACGGCGTAAATCCTATGGTTTCCTCCATTTGGGAGCTCGGGGTGAGGCCGGAGTGGCAGCCCTTTGAGTACCTGAGTTATTCTAGTAAGTTTCGCGTAGTTCGGATTTAGCGGTCCGTCTACATTGGAGGAATAAGGGTGGTTTCCGGTTTTTATGTTTGGTTATTGGAGTTCAGGGCTCGACTCGCCGAGTCATAAGATATGTTTTGTTTTATGTTAAATCACCACCCGATTACGAAAACCTTTCTTTTATGTTGATTTCTTTTAAGTTTAAAAATTGGTGATTTATTTCCCGTTTTGTTATATACACTATTATTCCCTCCTCACTTAGTCGTTTGACTAACCCCCTCTGTTTTACCCCTGTACTGGTTTCAGGATACTAGGCGGGATCTGCGTCGTCGTCGTCGCGTCTTAGAGTTACATTCTTTTTGCTCATGTATAACTCCCATTCAGTATGGCTATGATTTATGTCTTTTGATTTTAGGATTTATTAGAATGTATTCGGGATTTTGTATTGAACCCGTTATTATATAATTATCGGGATATTGTACCGAACCCGTTTGTTATTTAATTAAGTGAATTTCGTTAGCCTTGGTGGGCTTTAATAATTGTGCAATTTATTATGCTTTAATGTTGATTTATTTCGCTTCCGCACTTCTGTCTCGTTGTTTATTTAAAACCCCCGCCTAGTAATTGAGTAAATGCTTGCCGTTCGCCGGGTTTCGATTCGGGTCGGATCCCATTCCGGCTTCGGGTCGGGGCTCGGTGCGGGGCGTGCGTTACCCGTTTGGGGCGCCCGCTACAAAAATTGATTCGGGTTCCCGGTTCATAACACGAATTTTCGGGGCGTTACAGCGACACCCCGTGTGCATAGCCCGTGACGATTGCGAAACAGCAGAAAATTCGCAGACAGCAAACCCTTCGCGATTTCAAACCAAAATCCAACATTTCAACATCAAAACGTTAAACACTCATGCTAATCTTCACATATGATGTTCTCCTACTCATCATCTACCTATAGAACCAATAAACACGAAAAACCATCCACAATTTCATCCAAAATCACATATTTAGCACATTAAGTATACTATTCACAAAAATCTGAAAAACGAAGCATAGGATGCATTAAACACGAAAGGTGTAAAAAGCTTACTCGAAGAGGAGATCGCGAGGAGTTCGTAGGTTTTCGTGGCTCGTCATTTGGTCGAGAAATGGGGTCGGAATGATCAATCCAAGCTTTCCTCTTCGTCCTTCTCTTTTCCTCTTCTTTCTTCTTCTCTTTTCTCTTCTATACATGAAGTGTGAGATGAGGGAGAGAGAGATGGGTTAAGTCAAAAGTTTGACTTGGCTCAGAAATGAAAGGGCATTTTCGTAATTTTATAAAATAGCCCAAAAACATAAGTTGTCCAAATAAAACATAATTACAGTCAAAGTTCATGAAATTAAACGCACATTTACATGTCGTGGTTTAAATACCAAAATTCACTCATTTATGAAATTGTTATATAAATCACATAATAATTAATAAAATCAAGTAAATAATAGATTCGGACATACCGGATAATAACTCGGATTTTTGGGGCGCTACAGTCTTGGCATTGCCCAGAACGACCGGACGAACCTCTGCAAATTCTGGAGATTTTGGTGCGGCGGCGTATGACGGCAGCGATGGCACGATAGTTCACGGAGGAGCTTCGCTCCTCGTGCTCCGATCCAGTGGGGAGCGCGCGCCTCCTTTGCGCGATGGCTCCCACCGAGATCAGAAGATCTCCGGCAACTCCGACGCGATTTCCGGCGGTGGCGCAATGGCGGTGTAATGTCCCACATCGGTTTGGTAAGGAGAACGAAGCCCCTTTATAAGTAGGTTGAAACCTTACCTGGTATACGCGTTTTAAAGCCTTGAGGAGGCGCACTGGGCCATCGAGCCTGGTGGCTTTCCAAAGAAGACAATATATGCTTTCCGGGCTGACCTTGGGCTATTACAAATGGTATCAGAGCCAGTGCCGGTAAGGCCGTTGTGCCAGCGAGGACGCTGGGCCCCCAAGGGGGGTGGATTGTAATGTCCCACATCGGTTTTGTAACGACCCGAATATTTGTATTATATTATTAATATATTTACGCGAATTCTTTCTTGCCTAATTTCTCGATCTATCCAATTGGATTAATTAATCTTGTGGAAAAGATTGATTTAACCTATCTTCTAAATAGCCTCGATTACTTAAATTACATAAATGCCCTTAAAACCTAAATGACCATTTTACCCTCTCGAGATATTTTCATAAATATCTATCTATCTCTCTCATTCTCTCATTTCAAAGAAGAAAGAAAGAAGAAAGAAAGGAGAAAGAAGGAGAAGAAAGGAGAAAGATCTTCCCGACGCCCTACCGAGCTCGTTTCTTGCACGATCGACGAGCCGTGAAAACCCGAACGACCCTCACTACATTATCTACCGGTAATCCTTTTACCCCATTTCATTCCGTTCGTTATTTCTTGCAATTTTTCGTGATTTATATATAGAATTTTATATATTAGGATTTTCGTGTTTAGGAAGAATTACTTGACCATTTTACGTGATTCTTGTGTCTATATGTAGCTTATATGATATATATGATTATATGTGAAATTTAGGATGTTTTATGGAGTAGATTAGGAGATATATGAATTTATATTTCGATTTTCGCGTATGAGGTTCGCGATCTGCTGAGTCTGCTGCTCAGTAGATCCACACGGGCGAACGCACGGTCTTGAGCAAGACCGTGCAAGAGCCCGTGCGCTTCACTTTTCAGCCTGCACGGGCTTGAGCCCGTGCACAGGCCCGTGCGCATGGCCGTTTGCACCTGCACGGTCTTGACACCGTGCTCAAGACCGTGCGGGAGGCCGTGCAACCCCTTTTGTGCTTGCACGGGCTTGCCAAGCCCGTGCGTTGGCCGGTGCAACATACTTAGTGTATTTTCCAGCCTTTTCCTTTCTTGCACTTCGGGAATTGGTCAACCCCACTCATTTAAATGTTGACTTTTTTCATACGACCTCCGACTATCAATCCGATTTCACCTATAGCTTCCTCGAGCCTTGGGATTCGATATTCTTCATAATTTGTAATTTACCCGACCCTAATTGACCGTCAATTGACACCTTGCTCGTTTAGGGATTTATTCCATCTTTTCCGTTTCTTGTCCGTTTGACCCCGTTTTCGCGAGAGAGTTCCGTTATATTATTTTAAGCATGTCTACGTGCCCTAATTGCGTTTAAGCATGCCTTTAATATTTATTATTTACGTTCCTTCATTATTTAACGTTTCATTAATATTCTTTAATTGTCGTACCGTAATTTACATGTTTAATTGATTTACTTCCCACATTGCGTTTATTGCATGATTGGATTCTATATGAATTGCCGTGCGTCATCTGTTGTCTTATGTCTTGCTTTTAGTATTGTCGGTCTTGTTTTCATCCTCTAGGCCATGTGTATTACAGGTGGGTCCAACGAGGGAGAAACCTGACTACCGCTTGCTTTTATACTGTCTTGTCGAGCCAGGTAAGGGTTTTAAATTGTTTTCAACTGGAGTAAGAACATAGTTTATTTAGGCTTCGAAATAACTTATTTCTCGCCTTTTCTTATTGCTTGTTGTACTGTCTTTAATATTCCTTACATGCTTAGTCAAACCGTTTTGATAGCAAACCAAAATGATTTGAAATGCTTCCAACTAGAGACAAGTAACTTATTTGTTTTAAAAGTAACTATTTGATCTCTGAGGCACTTATAAGTAATGTCGTTAGGGACATCCGTCAGTATGCTCCTGAAGCCCCTTTTGCCATTCATACTTAACTACTTGCATCATATTTTCGAACGGCCCTTTTGGCCACTTAAACTATCATTGATTTCAAAAGCGAGCCATAGCCTGTTTTATGACTTGGGCCCGGAGTATACAAGAGGTGAGCCTGGGGACGTGCGTCTAGGGCAAATCCCGATGTATACTTCTAGCGTGTTAACTTGGGCCGGCTAGGAGGTTGGCTAGCCTAAGTTGATGCGAACTGTGGTGCTAATCGCGTCTCCTTAAACCCTGTACGGTGGTGCTGATCGCGTCTCCTTAAATCCTGATGGTGGTGCTAATCGCGTCTCCTTAAACCCTGTTTATGAATCTTGGTGATGGAGTACTTGCTTGCATGTTTTTCAATGGGGAGTTATAAGGAGAGGGCCCGTTCTCGCCGGGACACATTACTGCATGATTTAATGCATTTATTGCTTGTCTAATTGATTTATGGCTTTCGTGACAAGTCGAAGCACATTCCGGTTTTCTTCAGTTATCATGTGTACTTCCCTATATATATATAAAACCCGGAAGTGTGACTCGTACTTGCTACCCTAAGTCTCCTTTATTACTCAACTCATATTCTTTCAATCGGCTTGATATTTCGTGCAAATGTTTTAAAGGATCCGGTTCGTCAACCTTTTGTGTTTTCAAATTAGCCGAACCCGAGTGTTGCTTTGTGTCATTTTACAACTTATATCTCGTATTCATATTCTTTCTCAAAACGGGCAACACTTACCACTTTTGGTTTTAAAAGATAAATGACGAACTGTGATCAAAACCCCCTTACTGAGTATCCTTTATAATCACCCCTGCTATTTTGGTTCTTGCTTCAGGTAGGCAGGTGGCGACGTCACCTATCTTGTCAGTCGGCATCAGCAGGTCTAGATAGGCTCAGTCTTTCTGGTTTGTCTTGTCAGTGGTCCCAACAACTGTCGAGTCTTGTTTATTGTTTTTATTTACTTTATGTACTTATGTGCCCCTGTTGTGGGATAGTTGACGATATCTAGGATTGCATAGGGTAGACTAGTTGAGCCATGGATGGCACTACGTGTTGTTATTATGTTGTATTTCGATTTGCACATGTTTAATTGACATTTATGGAATTTATCTTGTTATGTTAATCGCTTCCGCATTTTCTCTGCTCTTTTCTGGTTGTTGTTGGGATGTCGTTGCTGTTGCCGGTAGTGTTTGCTTGAGTGCCGTTCGCCGGAGTGGGTTTTTGAGTTCAGGCCCCTCGCTGAAGCTCGGGAATCCGTTTCGGTGCGGATGTGGCGGCCCTTCTTCAGGGGGGCGCTACAGTCAGTGGTATCAGAGCCAGGTTCCCAAAAGGAACCGAAGCTTTGTAATCGCGTCCTGTCTTGTCTCTTGTGTCTGCCCGTTTCGTGTCAATGAGACTTAGAGTTTCCAGTCACAGGTGCTTGAGAACTCCTTAGTATTGAAATTGTGATTGATCTTCTCTTGGAATGGCCAACCAACCGTTTGATCTCTTACAATTGTAGTACTGAGTTGGGATCGAATGCAAGTGGATGTGGAACTCGAGGTAGCGTCTGTCTTGTCTTGTCGTCTTGTCGTGTTCTGCTTGGGTCTTGTCGTGTCTAGGTCGTACGGCTATAGGATCGAGTTTTTCTTGTTCTGTGATTTGTTTCATGCTTAACTTGTCTACATGCTATCCGAATCATATATGTATGCTTTGATTAAATTTTTATATGCCTTACGTGACCATTCCATTAACCGAACATGCATCTTTTTCCTAGTTTATTGAGCGTAGGTACATAATGTCTCATCGAAGACCCCCTACCGCTTCCTTATCTCCGAATTCGATTGCAAGGGAGTTAGTGACAGCTATGAGACAGATTGCTGAGCAAGTGCATCAAGAGAGACAACGACAACAGCAGCATGTGCCTGCGAGACAAACCGAGGGTCAATCCCTGGACAGATTTCTGCACTACAACCCACCTTGCTTCATGGGAGAACCAGATGACCTTAAAGCTGAGGCTTGGATAGCCGATTTAGAGCGAATCTTCCGGGTTATACACTGCGGGGACCCCGAGAGGGTCGAGTATGCCATCTTTCTCATGAGAGGACCAGCTGAGGATTGGTGGCGTTACATGGAACAAAGATGGATCGCTGAGGGAATTCCGTACACTTGGTCACGGTTCCTATCCGACTTCCGAGAGAAGTACGTGCCGCAAGTGGTACGTGACAGCCGAGAAAGAGAGTTCATGTCCCTCACCCAAGGAGCTCTCCCTGTTGCACAGTACGAGGCACTTTTCAGCCGTCTCATCGTCTATGCTCCTCACATTGCATCTGACGATCGAAGGAGAGCGCGAAAGTTCATCAAGGGACTTCAGCCGGAGATCTTGGAAAGATTAGTAGGATTGGACATTCGAGTTTATCATGAGGCAGTTAACAGAGGTATGAGAGTGGAGTCCGATCTTCAAGAGATGAGACGAGGTATTCCTCACATGAAAGGATCCTCTTTCAACGAGAAGGCAAGAAGAGAACCAGCCGGACCGAGCACTTTTCCGACATCGAGACCACCCTACGAGATGCCAAAACCTACCGAACCTGAAGTGGACGAGGACCCCATTCCCTGTGAATACTGTGGGAAGACAAATCACGAGACTGCAAGGTGTAGGAGGAAACTGGGACGTTGCCTCAGATGTGGGAGTAGCAAGCATCGAGTTCAAGACTGCCCCGACTCAAGCAACCCTCGGGGGAGGAAAGGGGGATCCCGACCATGATACCGACTCGCAGAGGTACATTGCATTATTATAGCATTCATTCATAATATTTTGTTTCGAATGATAATTGCTTTAAATATGCTTTAACTGCTTTCAAAATTCACACTTGCACTGATTGAATGATTAGATGCTAAGATTTATGTGGCCTCTGTGTGGATAGCGTGGAATTCGATAAATTTGTTATACGCTATTAGAGAGTGCTAAGGACAAGGAGTTCTTGGCCGACTAGGATCGATTCTGTTGCGAGTACGTTATGCGGTTCTGGATAGCACCGACGTTGACAAATCGAGTCTGAAGGAGTGGACTTCTGAAGGTATGTCTGAAGATGAATCAACTAGTGAAGAGGATAATGAATTATCTGACGATGATGATTATATGGAAGATGAGCCGACATCGGATTCTGGTGATGACGACTCTGATGTTTCATATGAAGTCGAGCGAAGAAATGATGAAAATGATGGTTTAATGGAAGGCGGAGAGGAGAAATCATCAAATACCCTTGAAGATGAGAAAACACTCTGTAGAAAGAATAAGAAAGAGTGTGATCTTGAAGAGACAGATTGTGAGAAAGACGAGGAGTACAATAGGGGAAATGATGATGGCGTTACTTCCTGTAAAAGGAACTCTAATCAAGAAACAGGAGAAGGATGTGACCATTGTCATTGAGGATACGAAGAGTACAAGAATCAGTCGGAAGGAAGAAATAGATAATGACAGTGATGAAGGACCTTACATTGGGAATTTCTTCTTCGACGTTAGCCTTGTCTAGGGTTTTCGTAATTCCGTCTTTCGCATAACTTTGAATTTTATTTGGAATGTAATTTGCATTTAAATATTTTGTTATGCATGATGTTTTATAATGTATTTTAATTGCTCCTAAATGTTCGTTTTTAATTCGCGTTATTAGAACTCTTAGATTATGCTCCCCTTAACTAACCCCGAAGTCCGGTGGAGAATCTGAGGACAGATTCTCTTGAAGAGGGGAGTATTGAAACGACCCGAATATTTGTATTATATTATTAATATATTTACGCGAATTCTTTCTTGCCGAATTTCTCGATCTATCCAATTGGATTAATTAATCTTGTGGAAAAGATTGATTTAACCTATCTTCTAAATAGCCTCGATTACTTAAATTACATAAATGCCCTTAAAACCTAAATGACCATTTTACCCTCTCGAGATATTTTCATAAATATCTATCTATCTCTCTCATTCTCTCATTTCAAAGAAGAAAGAAAGAAGAAAGAAAGGAGAAAGAAGGAGAAGAAAGGAGAAAGATCTTCCCGACGCCCTACGGAGCTCGTTTCTCGCACGATCGACGAGCCGTGAAAACCCGAACGACCCTCACTACATTATCTACCGGTAATCCTTTTACCCCATTTCATTCCGTTCGTTATTTTTTGCGATTTTTCGTGATTTATATATAGAATTTTATATATTAGGATTTTCGTGTTTAGGAAGAATTACTTGACCATTTTACGTGATTCTTGTGTCTATATGTAGCTTATATGATATATATGATTATATGTGAAATTTAGGATGTTTTATGGAGTAGATTAGGAGATATATGAATTTATATTTTGATTTTCGCGTATGAGGTTCGCGATCTGCTGAGTCTGCTGCTCAGTAGATCCACACGGGCGAACGCACAGTCTTGAGCAAGACCGTGCAAGAGCCCGTGCGCTTCAGTTTTCAGCCTGCACGGGCTTGAGCCCGTGCACAGGCCCGTGCGCATGGCCGTTTGCACCTGCACGGTTTTGACACCGTGCTCAAGACCGTGCGGGAGGCCGTGCAACCCCTTTTGTGCTTGCACCGGCTTGCCAAGCCCATGCGTAAGCCCGAGCGTTGGCCGGTGCAACATACTTAGTGTATTTTCCAGCCTTTTCCTTTCTTGCACTTCGGGAATTGGTCAACCCCACTCATTTAAATGTTGACTTTTCTCATACGACCTCCGAATATCAATCCGATTTCACCTATAGCTTCCTCGAGCCTTGGGATTCGATATTCTTCATAATTTGTAATTTACCCGACCCTAATTAACCGTCAATTGACACCTTGCTCGTTTAGGGATTTATTCCATCTTTTCCGTTTCTTGTCCGTTTGACCCCGTTTTCGCGAGAGAGTTCCGTTATATTATTTTAAGCATGTCTACGTGCCCTAATTGCGTTTAAGTATGCCTTTAATATTTATTATTACGTTCCTTCATTAGTTAACGTTTCATTAATATTCTTTAATTGTCGTACCGTAATTTACATGTTTAATTGATTTACTTCCCACATTGCGTTTATTGCATGATTGGATTCTATATGAATTGCCGTGCGTCATCTGTTGTCTTGTGTCTTGCTTTTAGTATTGTCGGTCTTGTTTTCATCCTCTAGGCCCTGTGTATTACAGGTGGGTCCAACGAGGGAGAAACCTGACTACCGCTTGCTTTCATACTGTCTTGTCGAGCCAGGTAAGGGTTTTAAATTGTTTTCAACTGGAGTAAGAACATAGTTTATTTAGGCTTCGAAATAACTTATTCCCCGCCTTTTCTTATTGCTTGTTGTACTGTCTTTAATATTCCTTACATGCTTAGTCAAACCGTTTTAAAGCAAACCAAAATGATTTGAAATGCTTCCAACTAGAGACAAGTAACTTATTTGTTTTAAAAGTAACTATTTGATCTCTGAGGCACTTATAAGTAATGTCGTTAGGGACATCCGTCAGTATGCTCCCGAAGCGTACGACGCTTATGAGTATTTCCTAGATCGTTACATCAACTTGTCTCAAAAGCCCCTTTTGCCATTCATACTTAACTACTTGCATCATATTTTCGAACGGCCCTTTTGGCCACTTAAACTATCATTGATTTCAAAAGCGAGCCATAGCCTGTTTTATGACTTGGGCCCGGAGTATACAAGAGGTGAGCCTGGGGACGTGCGTCTAGGGCAAATCCCGATGTATACTTCTAGCGTGTTAACTTGGGCCGGCTAGGAGGTTGGCTAGCCTAAATTGATGCGAACGGTGGTGCTAATCGCGTCTCCTTAAACCCTGTACGGTGGTGCTGATCGCGTCTCCTTAAATCCTGATGGTGGTGCTAATCGCGTCTCCTTAAACCCTGTTTATGAATCTTGGTGATGGAGTACTTGCTTGCATGTTTTTCAATGGGGAGTTATAAGGAGAGGGCCCGTTCTCGCTGGGACACATTACTGCATGATTTATTGCATTTATTGCTTGTCTAATTGTTTTATGGCTTTCGTGACAAGTCGAAGCACATTCCGGTTTTCTTCAGTTATCATATGTACTTCCCTATATATATATAAAACCCGGAAGTGTGACTCGTACTTGCTACCCTAAGTCTCCTTTATTACTCAACTCATATTCTTTCAATCGGCTTGATATTTCGTGCAAATGTTTTAAAGGATCCGGTTCGTCAACCTTTTGTGTTTTCAAATAAGCCGAACCCGAGTGTTGCTTTGTGTCATTTTACAACTTATATCTCGTATTCATATTCTTTCTCAAAATGGGCAACACTCACCACTTTTGGTTTTAAAAGATAAATGACGAACTGTGATCAAAACCCCCTTACTGAGTATCCTTTATAATCACCCCTGCTATTTTGGTTCTTGCTTCAGGTAGACAGGTGGCGACGTCACCTATCTTGTCAGTCGGCATCAGCAGGTCTAGATAGGCTCAGTCTTTCTGGTTTGTCTTGTCAGTGGTCCCAACAACTGTCGAGTCTTGTTTATTGTTTTTATTTACTTTATGTACTTATGTGCCCCTGTTGTGGGATAGTTGACGATATCTAGGATTGCATAGGGTAGACTAGTTGAGCCATGGATGGCACTACGTGTTGTTATTATGTTGTATTTCGATTTGCACATGTTTAATTGACATTTATGGAATTTATCTTGTTATGTTAATCGCTTCCGCATTTTCTCTGCTCTTTTCTGGTTGTTGTTGGGATGTCGTTGCTGTTGCCGGTAGTGTTTGCTTGAGTGCCGTTCGCCGGAGTGGGTTTTTGAGTTCAGGCCCCTCGCTGAAGCTCGGGAATCCGTTTCGGTGCGGATGTGGCGGCCCTTCTTCAGGGGGGCGCTACAGTCGGTGGTATCAGAGCCAGGTTCCCAAAAGGAACCGAAGCTTTGTAATCGCGTCCTGTCTTGTCTCTTGTGTCTGCCCGTTTCGTGTCAATGAGACTTAGAGTTTCCAGTCACAGGTGCTTGAGAACTCCTTAGTATTGAAATTGTGATTGATCTTCTCTTGGAATGGCCAACCAACCGTTTGATCTCTTACAATTGTAGTACTGAGTTGGGATCGAATGCAAGTGGATGTGGAACTCGAGGTAGCGTCTGTCTTGTCTTGTCGTCTTGTCGTGTTCTGCTTGGGTCCTGTCGTGTCTAGGTCGTACGGCTATAGGATCGAGTTTTTCTTGTTCTGTGATTTGTTTCATGCTTAACTTGTCTACATGCTATCCGAATCATATATGTATGCTTTGATTAAATTTTTATATGCCTTACGTGACCATTCCATTAACCGAACATGCATCTTTTTCCTAGTTTATTGAGCGCAGGTACATAATGTCTCATCGAAGACCCCCTACCGCTTCCTTATCTCCGAATTCGATTGCAAGGGAGTTAGTGACAGCTATGAGACAGATTGCTGAGCAAGTGCATCAAGAGAGACAACGACAACAGCAGCATGTGCCTGCGAGACAAACCGAGGGTCAATCCCTGGACAGATTTCTGCACTACAACCCACCTTGCTTCATGGGAGAACCAGATGACCTTAAAGCTGAGGCTTGGATAGCCGATTTAGAGCGAATCTTCCGGGTTATACACTGCGGGGACCCCGAGAGGGTCGAGTATGCCATCTTTCTCATGAGAGGACCAGCTGAGGATTGGTGGCGTTACATGGAACAAAGATGGATCGCTGAGGGAATTCCGTACACTTGGTCACGGTTCCTATCCGACTTCCGAGAGAAGTACGTGCCGCAAGTGGTACGTGACAGCCAAGAAAGAGAGTTCATGTCCCTCACCCAAGGAGCTCTCCCTGTTGCACAGTACGAGGCACTTTTCAGCCGTCTCATCGTCTATGCTCCTCACATTGCATCTGACGATCGAAGGAGAGCGCGAAAGTTCATCAAGGGACTTCAGCCGGAGATCTTGGAAAGATTAGTAGGATTGGACATTCGAGTTTATCACGAGGCAGTTAACAGAGCTATGAGAGTGGAGTCCGATCTTCAAGAGATGAGACGAGGTATTCCTCACATGAAAGGATCCTCTTTCAACGAGAAGGCAAGAAGAGAACCAGCCGGACCGAGCACTTTTCCGACATCGAGACCACCCTACGAGATGCCAAAACCTACCGAACCTGAAGTGGACGAGGACCCCATTCCCTGCGAATACTGTGGGAAGACAAATCACGAGACTGCAAGGTGTAGGAGGAAACTGGGACGTTGCCTCAGATGTGGGAGTAGCAAGCATCGAGTTCAAGACTGCCCCGACTCAAGCAACCCTCGGGGGAGGAAAGGGGGATCCCGACCATGATACCGACTCGCAGAGGTACATTGCATTATTATAGCATTCATTCATAATATTTTGTTTCGAATGATAATTGCTTTAAATATGCTTTAACTGCTTTCAAAATTCACACTTGCACTGATTGAATGATTAGATGCTAAGATTTATGTGGCCTCTGTGTGGATAGCGTGGAATTCGATAAATTCGTTATACGCTATTAGAGAGTGCTAAGGACAAGGAGTTCTTGGCCGACTAGGATCGATTCTGTTGCGAGTACGTTATGCGGTTCTGGATAGCACCGACGTTGACAAATCGAGTCTGAAGGAGTGGACTTCTGAAGGTATGTCTGAAGATGAATCAACTAGTGAACAGGATAATGAATTATCTGACGATGATGATTATATCGAAGATGAGCCGACATCGGATTCTGGTGATGACGACTCTGATGTTTCATATGAAGTCGAGCGAAGAAATGATGAAAATGATGGTTTAATGGAAGGCGGAGAGGAGAAATCATCAAATACCCTTGAAGATGAGAAAACACTCTGTAGAAAGAATAAGAAAGAGTGTGATCTTGAAGAGACAGATTGTGAGAAAGACGAGGAGTACAATAGGGGAAATGATGATGGCGTTACTTCCTGTAAAAGGAACTCTAATCAAGAAACAGGAGAAGGATGTGACCATTGTCATTGAGGATACGAAGAGTACAAGAATCAGTCGGAAGGAAAAAATAGATAATGACAGTGATGAAGGACCTTACATTCGGAATTTCTTCTTCGACGTTAGCCTTGTCTAGGGTTTTCGTAATTCCGTCTTTCGCATAACTTTGAATTTTATTTGGAATGTAATTTGCATTTAAATATTTTGTTATGCATGATGTTTTATAATGTATTTTAATTGCTCCTAAATGTTCGTTTTTAATTCGCGTTATTAGAACTCTTAGATTATGCTCCCCTTAACTAACCCCGAAGTCCGGTGGAGAATCTGAGGACAGATTCTCTTGAAGAGGGGAGTATTGTAACGACCCGAATATTTGTATTATATTATTAATATATTTACGCGAATTCTTTCTTGCCGAATTTCTCGATCTATCCAATTGGATTAATTAATCTTGTGGAAAAGATTGATTTAACCTATCTTCTAAATAGCCTCGATTACTTAAATTACATAAATGCCCTTAAAACCTAAATGACCATTTTACCCTCTCGAGATATTTTCATAAATATCTATCTATCTCTCTCATTCTCTCATTTCAAAGAAGAAAGAAAGAAGAAAGAAAGGAGAAAGAAGGAGAAGAAAGGAGAAAGATCTTCCCGACGCCCTACCGAGCTCGTTTCTCGCACGATCGACGAGCCGTGAAAACCCGAACGACCCTCACTACATTATCTACCGGTAATCCTTTTACCCCATTTCATTCTGTTCGTTATTTCTTGCGATTTTTCGTGATTTATATATAGAATTTTATATATTAGGATTTTCGTGTTTAGGAAGAATTACTTGACCATTTTACGTGATTCTTGTGTCTATATGTAGCTTATATGATATATATGATTATATGTGAAATTTAGGATGTTTTAGGGAGTAGATTAGGAGATATATGAATTTATATTTTGATTTTCGCGTATGAGGTTCGCGATCTGCTGAGTCTGCTGCTCAGTAGATCCACACGGGCGAACGCACGGTCTTGAGCAAGACCGTGCAAGAGCCCGTGCGCTTCACTTTTCAGCCTGCACGGGCTTGAGCCCGTGCACAGGCCCGTGCGCATGGCCGTTTGCACCTGCACGGTTTTGACACCGTGCTCAAGACCGTGCGGGAGGCCGTACAACCCCTTTTGTGCTTGCACCGGCTTGCCAAGCCCATGCGTAAGCCCGTGCGTGGGCCGATCCAACATACTTAGTGTATTTTCCAGCCTTTTCCTTTCTTGCACTTCGGGAATTGGTCAACCCCACTCATTTAAATGTTGACTTTTCTCATACGACCTCCGAATATCAATCCGATTTCACCTATAGCTTCCTCGAGCCTTGGGATTCGATATTCTTCATAATTTGTAATTTACCCGACCCTAATTAATCGCCAATTGACACCTTGCTCGTTTAGGGATTTATTCCATCTTTTCCGTTTCTTGTCCGTTTGACCCCGTTTTCGCGAGAGAGTTCCGTTATATTATTTTAAGCATGTCTACGTGCCCTAATTGCGTTTAAGTATGCCTTTAATATTTATTATTTACGTTCCTTCATTATTTAACGTTTCATTAATATACTTTAATTGTCGTACCGTAATTTACATGTTTAATTGATTTACTTCCCACATTGCGTTTATTGCATGATTGGATTCTATATGAATTGCCGTGCGTCATCTGTTGTCTTGTGTCTTGCTTTTAGTATTGTCGGTCTTGTTTTCATCCTCTAGGCCCTGTGTATTACAGGTGGGTCCAACGAGGGAGAAACCTGACTACCGCTTGCTTTCATACTGTCTTGTCGAGCCAGGTAAGGGTTTTAAATTGTTTTCAACTGGAGTAAGAACATAGTTTATTTAGGCTTCGAAATAACTTATTCCCCGCCTTTTCTTATTGCTTGTTGTACTGTCTTTAATATTCCTTACATGCTTAGTCAAACCGTTTTGATAGCAAACCAAAATGATTTGAAATGCTTCCAACTAGAGACAAGTAACTTATTTGTTTTAAAAGTAACTATTTGATCTCTGAGGCACTTATAAGTAATGTCGTTAGGGACATCCGTCAGTATGCTCCCGAAGCGTACGACGCTTATGAGTATTTCCTAGATCGTTACATCAACTTGTCTCAAAAGCCCCTTTTGCCATTCATACTTAACTACTTGCATCATATTTTCGAACGGCCCTTTTGGCCATTTAAACTATCATTGATTTCAAAAGCGAGCCATAGCCTGTTTTATGACTTGGGCCCGGAGTATACAAGAGGTGAGCCTGGGGACGTGCGTCTAGGGCAAATCCCGATGTATACTTCTAGCGTGTTAACTTGGGCCGGCTAGGAGGTTGGCTAGCCTAAGTTGATGCGAACGGTGGTGCTAATCGCGTCTCCTTAAACCCTGTACGGTGGTGCTGATCGCGTCTCCTTAAATCCTGATGGTGGTGCTAATCGCGTCTCCTTAAACCCTGTTTATGAATCTTGGTGATGGAGTACTTGCTTGCATGTTTTTCAATGGGGAGTTATAAGGAGAGGGCCCGTTCTCGCTGGGACACATTACTGCATGATTTATTGCATTTATTGCTTGTCTAATTGTTTTATGGCTTTCGTGACAAGTCGAAGCACATTCCGGTTTTCTTCAGTTATCATATGTACTTCCCTATATATATATAAAACCCGGAAGTGTGACTCGTACTTGCTACCCTAAGTCTCCTTTATTACTCAACTCATATTCTTTCAATCGGCTTGATATTTCGTGCAAATGTTTTAAAGGATCCGGTTCGTCAACCTTTTGTGTTTTCAAATAAGCCGAACCCGAGTGTTGCTTTGTGTCATTTTACAACTTATATCTCGTATTCATATTCTTTCTCAAAATGGGCAACACTCACCACTTTTGGTTTTAAAAGATAAATGACGAACTGTGATCAAAACCCCCTTACTGAGTATCCTTTATAATCACCCCTGCTATTTTGGTTCTTGCTTCAGGTAGACAGGTGGCGACGTCACCTATCTTGTCAGTCGGCATCAGCAGGTCTAGATAGGCTCAGTCTTTCTGGTTTGTCTTGTCAGTGGTCCCAACAACTGTCGAGTCTTGTTTATTGTTTTTATTTACTTTATGTACTTATGTGCCCCTGTTGTGGGATAGTTGACGATATCTAGGATTGCATAGGGTAGACTAGTTGAGCCATGGATGGCACTACGTGTTGTTATTATGTTGTATTTCGATTTGCACATGTTTAATTGACATTTATGGAATTTATCTTGTTATGTTAATCGCTTCCGCATTTTCTCTGCTCTTTTCTGGTTGTTGTTGGGATGTCGTTGCTGTTGCCGGTAGTGTTTGCTTGAGTGCCGTTCGCCGGAGTGGGTTTTTGAGTTGAGGCCCCTCGCTGAAGCTCGGGAATCCGTTTCGGTGCGGATGTGGCGGCCCTTCTTCAGGGGGGCGCTACAGGTTTGGTAAGGAGAACGAAGCCCCTTTATAAGTGGGTTGAAACCTTACCTGGTATACGCGTTTTAAAGCCTTGAGGAGGCGCACTGGGCCATCGAGCCTGGTGGCTTTCCAAAGAGGACAATATATGCTTGTCGGGCTGACCTTGGGCTGTTACAGGCGGTGACGCCACTGTGTCAGCTGTCTAGAAATCATCCAGAAAATATATATTTTGTTTTAATTTTTCTGAAAAATTTAAACACGATTTTTCGAAGAACAATTGGAAGAACTTTTAGCAAAAACTAATTTAACAGTTTACCCCAAAACAACGAAAATCAAGATACAAATATTTAATATAAATCAAATAATATCAAGCAGATTGAAAAACAACTGATTAAACGGTAGCTCTGATACCACTGTTGGAATCGCATACCCGGTACATGCAGAATTTTAAAATTTTTGTACCAGGATTAAAAACGAATCCCCAAGAAGTTTATGAATCCGTTTAACGATGTTTTCACAAAAACTAAAGTGATCAGATTAATCACCTTTTAGCACGCCTGTTGTAGTAGGGATATGAAGTTCTCAAGAACTTAGATCCACAATCCGTTTGCTAAACGAAGACTCCTTGAAGCCCTCTGAGGTTGAATCTACGAACTAGCTTTTCCACACCACTATCAGATTTTGTAACGCCCCGAAAATTTGTGGTATGAACCGGGGGCCCGAATCGATTTCCCTCGCGATTTATGTTTTATTTTATTAATTATTATGTGATTTATATAACATTTTATGAATGAATGAATTTCAATATTTAAATTACGAATTGTCAATGTGCGTTTAATAATATGAATTTTGACTGTAATTATGTATTATTTGGACAACGTGAGTTTTTGAACTTATTTTGCGAAATTACGGATTTGCCCTTTCGATTTTAAAACCCTAGTCAAATTATTTTACTAACTCTCAACTCTCTCCCTCTCCTCTCATTCACGTAAACAACAAAGAAAAAAAAAAAGAAAAGGGAAGGGAAAGAGAAAGAGAAGGAAGGAGGTTCAAACGATCGTCCCGACCCCGTTTCCCGACCGATTTTCCAGCCGTTTACACCTACGAACTCCCCGCGATCTCTTCTACGAGTAAGCCTTCATGTCCCTCTCGTTTTATGTCTCCTATGCCTCGTATTTCTCGATTTTGTTTATAGTTGAATAAATTAGGTTTTATATAATTTTGAGAGAATTTATGGATGGATTTTCGTGTTTATTGTTTCTATGTGTAGCTAATATGTTGTAGATCATTATATGTACATAATAGGGCGTGATTTGCATGTTTAGATGAATTAATGTTGGATTTAGGTTTGAATTTGCGAAGGTTTTGAGTTTCTGTGAATTTTCTGCTGTTATCACACGCACACGGCCTATGCACACGGGGTGTTGCAAGCCCGTGTGCATGTGCACGGGCTCTCTACACGGCCTGTAGAGAGGCCATGCGTGTCCCTTTGGTGTGCACACGGTCTTGGTGCACACGGTCTCAAGGCCGTGTGCATGAGCCCGTGTGGACCGGCATGAACAGCTCCCTGACCTTCTGTAAGTCAGGGGCTGTTTTGGCCTACGGGTCCCGCCGCGGCTCGTCTTTTCCGAATTCTTTCTTCGCTCGTGTATTCGATATATATGAAATAGATATGAATTGTATGATTTATGAATTTATAGCATGTTCGGGTCTATGAATAGTATGTTTTAAGTTTTCGTTAAATTTTCTAACTTTTGCATATGAAGTCCGATTTTCCCGAAATTCGAATGCATGCTCCCTTATGGTATTTAAAGCATGTCTATAAAGTTTCATTGTATTTGGACTTGATTTGCATTTTTAAATTATGAATTACTCCATTTTCGTTTGATAATTGAACCTAAGTGCTTTATGTGATTGTATAACGTGCTTTTACGCATTCCTATGCTTTCGTATGAGCCGTGCGTCGTCGTATGTCTTACGTGGTTATGTCATTTGTCAGTTGCAGGTTCCACTCTCGTGGATTAGGTTGCTCATTTCCGTTTTGGGCTTTCTTTTGGGTTGTCGCCAGGTGAGGTTTCTATTGTTATCCCGTATTATGTAGATATGTACTATTGAGCCTCACTACATAAGCCTCGCATGTGTAATTTATATTTTCATCCCGTATTACTATATTTAGTAAATACTTTATGCTTATTATCTTTATGAGGTTTAAGAACAACGGATTTGATATTAAATGAATAATATGTATATGATTTCGAAATGTTTTCAAAAAGAGACAAGCGAACTATGTTTCGATTTAAATGTAATTTTGGGTTTGGAAACCTTCTCGTTGAGTGAAGTCGTTAGGGCGGGTTTCTCCCCCAAGACGATGGAACATCCGGTTGCGTTTCCTACTGTTACATCGCCTGTCTCGAACGGCCCTTTTGGCCCTCCCCGAAATGTCTTGATTCCTATTTTAATAGGAAGATGATAGTTATGAAAATGCGAGATACGATATGTATGATATGTTATATGGGCCCGGAGTATGGCGATCGGATGAAGCCGGATAGACAGCGGGTCTACGGTGGAATTCGGTAGCTTGCTCCATGTTTACCAGGAGCACGGGTGAGGCCGGAGTGGCAACCTTTGTGCTCCTGCGACGGAGACTTCGTGTCAGCCGTGAGATAGGCTATTATGCCTATAGAGCAGTTGGATTTAGCGGTCCTTCTGCTACATGGGAGGAATAAGGTTGGTATGGTTTTCAGGTATGTTATGATATGATATGAGGAGTTGAGGGCTCGTCTCGCCAAGCAATATGATATGTCCCGTTATGTTATGTTATGATAGATCACCAAAAATTTATGAAAACCCTTCTTTTACGTTTGTTTTCTTTTAAGTTAAATTGGTGATTTATTCCCGTATGCTATTATGTATGTACCCCCTTTTTCCCCTCACTTAGTCTTTTGACTAACCCTCCCTGCTCTTAACCTTATCTGTTTCAGGTGATTACTAGGTGGGCATTCGTCGGTCTTGTATTGCGGATTAGTCTGCTTTTGTCGTTGTTCATTCCTAGGTTGTTTTAGGTACTTGACCATTATATGTATCCTTTAGGTTATGATTTGTGTTCGGGATTATTTAATGTTGAACCCGTTATGATTTGATTCAAGTTTTGTAAGTGAATTCCGCTAGCCTTTGTAACGACCCGAAAATCCGATTTTTCAATTCGGTATATTTTAATCGAGTAATTTCGTTATTTATTATTTTATTTAATATTTATTCTGAGATTTTAGAATAATTTCGTAAATGAGTGAATTTTATAATTAAATCACTAATTGTCAATGTGCGTTTAATTATATGAATTTTAACTGTAACTACGTATTATTTGGACAACGTGAGTTTTTAAACTTATTTTGCGAAATGACGATTTTACCCTTTCGACTTTTAACCCTAGTCAACCCATTGACTATTTGTGTGTTTATATGAATTTTCGTAAATGCAATAATTTGTGAATTTAAATTGTTCTATGTCAATGTGCGTTTAAAATGATGAGTTTTGACTATAATATTGACATATTTCATTAATATGTCCTATTTATGAAGTTTCGCAAAATTATGAAAATGCCCTTTCGATTTTTCACTTAAACCTCAGGTTTTCTTTTTATTCTCTTTTCCTTTCCTTTTTCTTAATTACACTTAGCCCAACGAGAGAAAAGAAAGAGAAAAAAAAGAAAGAATTTCCTTAAAATTTCAATTCGATCTTTCGAGTTCGTTTCTTAACCAAATTTCGATCCGTAAGAACCTACGCGACCCTTGTAATATTCCCTACAGGTATTATTCAGGTTTCATTTGATTCTGTTGTCGTTTGAGTATATTTTGGATAAATTATTTCAAAATTGGATTTTTCGGTAGTTTGATCGTTATACTCCGTAGTTTTCGATGATTCTTGATCCTATGTGTTGCCATTGTGATCTTTGATGTTTGTTGAAGTTTGTAGTATGAAAATCTGATTGAAAATGAGGTTTTGGTGAAAATTTGATGACAATCCGCTGCATCTGTGCGAAGTTCTTCGCGTTCTGCTGAAAATTCGCGAAAACATGGTGCACACGGCCTTGCAACAGGCCGTGTTGCAAGACCGTGCGCCATTTTCCAACTCACACAGCCTTGCCTCAGGCCGTGCATGTTCCCAAAAATGCACACGGCCTTGCACAAGGCCGTGCAAGAGGCCGTGTGTCCCGATTTTAGTTCCAAAGTCTTTGGAAGTCAAAAATTGCAAATCCTACTTTCTTCGTTTGATATTATTTTCAAAATCCAACTTCGCCATTAAGTCCGTAGTGCTTTAAAACTTAATAATCCATAGATTTTGAATTTTTCCAATACCGTTTGATCGTAAAACGAACCGATTTCCGTTTAAGGAATTATATGCTTTCGTAATTCTTTTTCGATTGCTTTGAAACTTGAATGTATGCTTCTTTATAGTATTTTAAGCATGTCTATGAAACCTAATTGTGTTTAAGCATGATTTATAGTTTTAAAGTTTGATATTTCATTCGTTTCATTGAATAATTGCCCTAATTGCCCTTCTTTGATTTAATTAAGTGTTTATTGCATTACGAATAAGCCGTGCGTCGTATTGTCGTCTTACATGGTTGTGTCGTATTTGGTTTCAGGTGGTAGTTCTTCTGGGCAGTAGTTGGTCTTCTTTCTTTTGCCCTTTTTGCAGTATCATCCAGGTGGGGTTTCTTTTCCGAATTCGGCTTTCTTATACGTATGTAAATATTCCACATATACCCGAAGCCTGCGTTTTATGCTTTTATGTTTTCTTTCCCCAAACCTATATTATACGTAGTAGCTATTTGAAAATCATATTACTTTAATGAGTTTAAAGAAAAATGCTTTGATATCAAGTTATTACGTATAACCCCTCAAAAGCTCCTTTAGCTCGAAAGGGTTAAAAGTTGATTTATCAATCGGTCTCTTTGACCATATAAGCATTTGGAATGCGAGGAATTATCTTGGCCTTTCGGCCTGGCCATTGAGCCACATTATATTATTGGGCCCGGACATCAGGGTACGGGGTGAAGCCGGATGGACGTTGGGTCTACGGTGAATCTCAATGCTCTGGTCTCCAAACTGATGGGAGCTCGGGGGTATGACCAGAGTGGCAACCCTTTTGAGTACCTGCGCCGGACGGGATCTAGTCTATATCTCCAGCCGAAGATGTATTGGATATTTGTCTTTGCATATATAATTATATAGTAGCGGCCTAGCTACCTGACTACATAAGGAGGAATAAGGGAGGTTTATTTGATATTTCTTGTAGCGCCCCTTTCCGTAGGAGAGAGGACACCACATCCGCACCGAGACGAACTCCCAAATGAGATAAAGGTACCCCATTCAATAATCCATCCCGGCGAATGGCAATCACTCGATCAAAACTCCGGCAACAACAAGATGACGCCCCAACAACAACAGCAACAATCAGAGAAATGCGGAAGCGATTTCAAAAAAATAACAATTTAATCACAAAAAGCCAACCATGGCAACATAATTCATACACTGGTTCCAATTAAACATTCAATTAATGCCATCCACGGCTCAACTAACTATCCCACATCAGGGGCACGTAAGTACGGAAAATAAATCATAATATTAAGTACAATACATTAAATCAATTCATAATGTAAAGACTCAACTGTTGTTGGGACACTAACAAGACAATAACGAGAGCCAACCTAGACCTGCTGCTATCGACTGACAAGATAGCTGACACCGCCACCTGTCTACCTGAAGCAAGAACCAAAACAGAAAGGGTGAGTATAAAGGATACTTAGTAAGGGGGGTAATACAATATAGGTATTGATCACAGTTTGTCATTTATCGTTTAAAACCAAAAAGGGGTGAATGTTACTCGTTTTGATAAAGATACATACAATAATATAAGTTGTAAAACTATAACACAAAGTAACATTCGGGTTCGGCTTTATTTAAAAACACAAAAGGTTGACGAACTGGATCCTTTGAAAACATTTGCACATAAGGTCAAGCCGATCATTTTATAATGATATTAGTTGAATCACAAGCCGTTACAATTTCGAAGGACATCGCATAAATAAATTAGAAATGATAACTAAACGGCTCGTAATTCAACTAAAGTGTTTCACAACAACAAAGGAGGCTTATTGTCTTTAAGTTCGAGTCACGCTTCCGGGTTTTATACATATATAGGAAACTACGTATGCTAAAGGGAGAAAACCGGAATGTGCTTCGACTTGTAACGAAAGCCGTAAATCATTTAGACAAATAAGTGATGCAATAAGTCATGCAATAATGTGTCCCGGCGAGAACGGGCCCTCTCCTTATAACTCCTAATCATGAATAACATGCAAGCATGTAGTCAAGTACTCCACCACCAAAAGTCGTGATCCAATCACAATTTAAGGAAACGAGTGGTGCCCCACAACGCTACCGTACACAATTTAAGGAAACGCTCAAGGCGCTACCGTCGCGTTAACTTAGGTTAATCAAACCTCCCGACCGGCCTAAGTTAATACCTAGAGTACACATTGGGATTTGCCCTAGACGCTCGTCTCCAGGCTCACCTCCTATATAACTCCTGGGCCCCAAAGTCATGATCTAGTCCATGGCTCGCTTTTGAAATCAATAACAATTTAGGTGGCCAAAAGGGCCATTCGAAAATAGGGAATTAGGGTGTGGGAGGCCAAAGGGGCCATTCGAGACAAGGTTATATTTGCGAGGCCAAGAGACCAAAGTTCGCATTTAAAAACAAATGGGTTTTCCTTGCCTCTAGCTGAAAATGTTTGTAAAATATTATACATATAGGTTTTGCTATTAAAAGGTTTGACTAAGCACATAAAGAAATAGTAAAGGCAGGAACAACAAGCAAGAAGAAAAGGCGGGATCATTGTAACGCCCCACATTTTAGGTAAACTAAAGCCGGTAAGAATTCCTGAGATAACGGGACAAGTTTGGAAAAATTCGATCGGTAGATATGTGCTTATGTGATATTTGTGTGTTTTATATGAATTTTCGTAAATGTGATAATTTGTGAATTTAAATTATTCTACGTTGATGTGCGTTTAAAATGATGAGTTTTGACTATAATATTGATATATTTCATTAATATGTCCTTTTTATGAAGTTTCGCGAAATTACGAAAATGCCCCTTCGATTTTTCATTTAAACCTCAGGTTTTCTTTTTATTCTCTTTTCCTTTTCTTTTTCTTAATTACACTTAAACAGCCGAAGGAAAAGAAAAGAAAGAAAGAAAAAGAAAGAATTTTTTTAAAACTTCAATTCGATCTTTCGAGTTCGTTTCTTAACCAAATTTCGATCCGTAAGAACCTACGTGATCCTTATAACATTCTCTACAGGTATTATTCAAGTTCCATTTGATTCCGTTGTCGTTTGAGTATGTTTTGGATAAATTGTTTCGAAGTTGGATTTTTCGATAGTTTGATCGCTATACTCCGTAGTTTTCGATGATTCTTGATCCTATGTGTTGCCATTGTGATCTTTGATATTTGTTGAAGTTTGTAGTATGAAAATCTGATTGAAAATGGTATTTTGGTAAAGATTTGACGAAGTTTTGCTGCTTCTGTGCGAAGTTCTTCGCGTTCTGCTGAAAATTCGCGAAAACAGGCGCACACGGCCTTGCAACAGGCCGTGTAGCAAGACTGTGCGTGTTTTCCACCCCACACGGCCTTGCATCAGGCCGTGTGGGTAGGCCGTGCATGTTTCAAAGTTGCACACGGCCTTGATCAGGCCGTGTGGACAGGCCGTGCGTGTTCCCAAAATCGCACACGGCCTTGATCAGGCCGTGTGTGTAGCCCGTGTGACCCGATTTTAGTTCAAAAGTCTCTGGAAGTCAAAAATTGCAAATACTACTTTCTTCGTTTGATATTATTTTCAAAATCCGACTTCGTCATTAAGTTCGTAGTGCTTTAAAACTTAGTAATCCATAGAGTTTGAATTTTTCCAATACCGTTTGATCGTGAAACGAACCGATTTCCGTTTAGGGAATTATACGCTTTTCGCAATTCTTTTCCGATTGCTTCAAAACTTGAATGTATGCTTCTTTATAGTATTTTAAGCATGTCTATGAAACCTAATTGTGTTTAGGCATGATTATAAGCTTGAAGTTGATATTTCATTCGTTTCATTGAATAATTGCCCTAATTGCCCTTCTTTGATTTAATTAAGTGGTTATTGCATTAAGAATAAGCCGTGCGTCGTGTCATCGTCTTACATGGTTGTGTGGTATTTGGTTTCAGGTGGTAGTTCTTCCAGGCAGTAATTGGTTCCCTTTCTTTTACCTTTTTGCCGTATTATCCAAGTGGGGTTTCTTTTCCGAATTCAGTTTTCCTTATACGTATGTAAATATTCCATATATGCCCGAAGCCTGTCTTTTATGTTTTTATGTTTCTTTCCCCATGTTTATATTATACGTAGTAGCTATTTGAACCATACTATATTAATGAGTTTAAAGAAAAATGCTTTGATATCAAATTATTATGTATAACCCCTCGAGAGCTCTATTAGCTCGAAAGGGTATAAAATGGATTGAAATTGGTCCCTTTGACCATATGAGTATTTGGAATGCGAGAACATTATCTTGGCCTTTCGGCCTGGCCATTGAGCCACATTATACAATTGGGCCCGGACTTCAGGGTACGGGGTGAAGCCGGATAGACGTCGGGTCTACGGTGGATCTCAATGCTTTGGACTCCAAACTGATGGGAGCTCGAGGGTATGACCGGAGTGGCAACCCTTTTGAGTACCTGCGCCGGACGGGATCTAGTCTATATCCCCAGCCGAAGATGTATTGGATATTTGTCCTTGCATGATTATATAGTAGCGGGCTAGCTACCTGTCTACACAAGGAGGAATAAGGGAGGTTTATTTGATATTTCTGATATTATGAAATAGGTGGTTGATGCTCGTCTTGCCGAGCTTTTACTTTATTGCGAAAGTATTCGATTCACCAATAATTGTGAAAACCTTTATTTTTCCTTTGCTTTCTTTTCATTTACAAACTGGTGAATCTTTCGGTTGTTTCGATAATATATATGTATTACAGCCCCCTCACTTAGTCGCTTTGACTAACCCCATTACTCTGTTGTTGTCTTTTCAGGGTTTTGTGCTAGGCGGATTCAGGTCGTGTCCTTGGAGTCATTTACTTTTGTTTAGGTGATTTCATATCCGTCTATGTATCTGGATAAATACTTAAAACCCTAGAAGTTGTAGATGTAAATAATGTAAATTAGTTTGAATGTTGATATTGATATTTTCAGTGGCCTTGGTGGGCTTTATAATTGTGTTTTGGATTATGGTTGTTCTAGCTCCCTGAGTGGGATAGGTTCTGCTAATTTGCTTCCGCTGTATTATTGTTCATTGTCTTATTATTTTCTAAAGCAGATCCGCCTGGTAATTATTTTCCGTTCGCCAGGTTGTAGTTCATAACTGGACCTTTAGTTCTGGTTGTGGATTATGACTTGGTGCGGGACGTCACGTCGCACCGTATTTGGGGACGTGCCGTTACAGTTGGTATCAGAGCTAGAGGTTCATTGGCCTTAGCTCTGTGAGTCGTGTCAGTCTAGATCCGTACGGCTTATGACTTAGGAATTTGTGCTTTTGTGCTTATGTGCTTACAGCTTTGCATCCATAATTAATCTACATGCATACTTGTTATATTTAACTGTAGGATGCCGCCTCGTCGTGATCGTGCTCCTCCAGCAGCACCACCACAGGCACCAGTGGTTGATGCTCAGCAGATATTTGGTCTTTTTAAGGATTACCTGGATCAGAGAGACAAGGATGTAGAGGTAGATGAGCATAGAGCCCGTGAGCAGTCACTTCGCCGATTCCTCGATTTCCACCCACCTCAGTTTGTTGGTACTACATATGATATTGTGGCAGAGGGTTGGATTTCATCTCTTGAGAGGATATACCGAGTTCTTCAGCCCACTGATCTAGAGAAGGTTGAGTTTGCTATCTATCTTCTGCGAGGACCTGCAGAGGCCTGGTGGAAGATGACTGAGCAGAGATGGAGGGCCACCGGAGTTGAGTCAACATGGGATAGGTTTCTTGAGGAGTTTCGAGCTAAGTATGTTCCCCCTACTGTTCAGGATCGCCGGGAGCAGGAGTTTATGGAGCTATCTCAGGGTACTTCTACCGTGGCAGATTATGAGGCTAATTTTACCAGACTTGCAGTATATGCTCCTCATATTGCTTTAGACGAGCGCAGGAAGACCAAGAAGTTTCTAGAGGGCTTAAGTATTTCACTTCGACAGGGTCTTGCAGCTTCCCGTCCCACTACCTATGTTGCAGCTGTAGATGCAGCCTTATCTCTTGAGGCTGAGTATGCCAGTATTGATCGAGCTATTCGTAGTACCACCCCTGCTTCTTCTTCATCAGGTTTCAAGAGGCCTTTCATTCCGAGTGCTCCTATGCAGCCTAAAGGCAAGAGACCTTTTGGTGGACCCAGACCTCCTATACCTCGCCCTATGGGATTTACTTCAGCACCTCGTCCGACCGGATTTTACTCTGCACCTCGCCCGGCTGGTTTTCCTTCAGTCCCTCATCCGTCAGGTTATCGTCCAGTTACTTGTGGTTATTGTGGAGGGAATCACCCAGAGTTTAAGTGTTGGTCTAAGTTGGGATTGTGTACTAGATGTGGTAGCTCTGCCCACCAGAAGGATAGTTGTCCTAGGAGGCAGCCCCCGAGTCAGCCTATGCCGCCGAGGCCGAAGCCTTCTGTTCCATCTCGTGTGTATGCACTGGAGGGCGATAATGAGGAGACTGAGCCTGATGCTTCCGCCGTGGTGGAAGGTACCATACATATACATAACATACCCATACATGCATTGTTTGATCCGGGTGCTACGCATTCGTTTGTTGCTCCTGAAATTGACTTATCTGCGCATGTGTCTGTTGATTTGTCTGATTATTGTTTTGTTGTGAGTTCTCCTTTGGGATCTTGTATGATTACCGACCGCGTGTACCGACGTTGTCCCGTTGTTATTGAGGATAAGGTTTACCCCGCAGATTTGATAGTGTTGTCAGTGAAGAAGTACGGAGTTATCTTGGGTATGGATTGGTTATTTGAGCACAGGGCCAAGATTGATTGTTTTGAGAAGAAGATTAGTTTGGGATCCGATTCGAGTCAGGGTATTCAGTTGACAGATGGGCCGATTATTTCTATGACAGAGGCAAAGAAGCTCGTTCGAGAAGGAGCTTCAGGTTTTGTTGCTTATCTTCTTAACAGGCCGAAGGAGCAGTCGAAGTTTGAAAATACCGAGATAGTTAGAGATTTCCCTGATGTGTTTCCCGAGAAGTTAGAATCATTACCTCCAGACCGTGATATCGAGTTTGTTATTGATCTGTATCCGGGATCTGAGCCTTATTCGAAGACACCTTACAGAATGGCACCAGCTGAGTTAAAAGAGTTGAAGACTCAGTTAGATGATTTGCTAGCCAGTGGTTATATTAGGCCAAGTACTTCTCCCTGGGGTGCACCGGTATTGTTTGTGAAGAAGAAAGATGGTTCTCTTAGACTTTGTATTGATTACCGAGAGTTGAACCGGATGACTGTGAAGAACAAGTATCCTCTTCCCCACATTGAGGAGTTGTTTGATTTATTGCAGGGATCGAGGGTCTATTCTAAACTCGATCTGAGACAGGGATATTATCAGTTACGTATCAAGGCAGAGGACATACCGAAGACAGCTTTCAACATTCGATATGGTCATTTTGAGTTTGTGGTTTTGCCATTCGGTTTGACGAACGCCCCTGCAGCATTTATGGATATGATGCACCGAATCTTCCGACCTTATCTTGATAAGTTTGTTGTCATTTTCATCGACGATATACTGGTTTTCTCAAAGTCCGAGGAAGAGCATGCAGAGCATTTAAAGATCGTGCTACAAACTTTGAAAGAACATCAGCTATATGCCAAGTTCAGTAAGTGTGAGTTTTGGATTGAAAAAGTGGCATTTTTGGGTCATGTTATATCTAAGACAGGTATTGAGGTTGATCCTTCAAAGATTGATTTAGTATTGAGTTGGGAGCAGCCTAAGACTCCGACAGAGGTTCGTAGCTTTTTGGGATTGGCAGGTTATTACAGACGGTTTGTGAAGGATTTCTCTAAACTTACAGCCCCGCTTACTGAGTTAACAAAGAAGAATGTAGCCTTTGTATGGACTGATAAGTGTGAGAGCAGTTTTCGGGAGTTAAAGAACAGATTGACATCCACTCCTATTCTTACTTTGCCTGAAGGTTCAGATGGATTCGTGGTTTATACTGATGCTTCGAAAGAAGGTTTAGGATGTGTGTTAATGCAGAATGGAAAGGTTATAGCTTATGCCTCGAGGAAACTTAAACCTGCTGAAATAAATTATCCTACACATGATCTTGAGTTAGCAGCAGTTGTATTTGCGTTGGGCAAGTGGCGTCACTATCTCTACGGCGTTACTTTTGATATTTTCACTGATCATAAGAGCCTTCAGTATCTTTTCACGCAGAAGAAGTTGAATAAACGCCAGAGACGTTGGATGGAGTTGTTAGAAGACTATGATTGTAAGATTCAGTACCATCCAGGGAAGGCGAATGTAGTTGCAGATGCCTTGAGCAGAAAAGCGAGTGTATCACAGCTAGAGCTGAGTTCAGATATATCAGGTGCCGAGAGAGCTCGTATTATTTCTCAGGCTCGTGTTTCTAGCATCACGATTCAGTCAGATTTGGGTCGTAGAATTAAAGAAGCTCAAGCTACTGATGATTGGATTCAACGACAGATTATTCGAATGAAGGATGAGCCAGACACGCAATTCAGTATTGACGACACAGGTCTTCTCAGACATAAGACAAGAGTTTGTGTTCCAGAGAGTCTGAGGAGAGAGATTTTAGATGAAGCTCACAAATCAGCCTATACCATCCATCCGGGAGGTACTAAGATGTATCGAGATTTGAAAGAGTTCTTCTGGTGGAATGGTTTGAAGAGAGATGTGGCCGATTATGTCAGACAGTGTGCGACGTATCAACAAGTCAAGGCAGATCATCAGAAACCTGGAGGTTTACTACAGCCACTTCCCATTCCATCTTGGAAATGGGAAGAGATAGCAATGGATTTTGTTTCGGGTTTACCGAAAGTCAGAGGTGGTTATGATAGTATTTGGGTAATTGTCGACAGATTGACGAAGTCCGCTCATTTCTTGCCCGTGCGTACATCCTATACAGTTGACAAGTTGGCAGAGGTTTATCATGAGGAGATTGTGAGACTTCATGGAGTTCCGGCTAGTATAGTGTCAGATAGAGACACTAGATTCACTTCACATCTGTGGCAGAACCTACAGGATCGTATGGGAACGAAGTTGACCTTCAGTACCGCAGCTCACCCCCAGACAGACGGTCAATCCGAAAGGACTATTAGATATCTCGGAGATATGTTGAGATCTTGTGCCTTGGATTTTCAGACTACATGGCACAAACAGCTACCATTGATCGAGTTCGCTTATAATAACAGTTATCAGTCTTCGATTCAGATGGCCCCATACGAAGCTTTGTACGGAAGGAAGTGTCGATCGCCACTATATTGGGACATTGAGGATTGGAGATGGACTAAAGATGGTATTCATCGTGGCATTGCTCCGAAATTGATTCAGGATGCTATCGAAAAGGTGCAAGTCATCCGACAAAGAATGAAAGCTGCCCAGGATCGACAAAAGAGTTATGCTGATAGGCGTCGACGTGATTTAGAATTCGAAGTTGGGGATCAGGTATTTTTGAAAGCCTCTCCTAGAAAGGGATTCGTTCGAATTGGTAAAGGAGGAAAGTTAGCCCCGAGATATTTAGGTCCGTATGTGATTCTTGAGAGGATTGGGAAGATGGCCTACAGATTAGATTTACCGCCAGCTCTTACAGGTATTCATAACGTGTTCCACGTCTCGCAGCTTCGCAAGTATCATCCAGACGAGTCCGAGATTATTCCAGTGGAAGATATTAAGTTAGAGCCGAATCTGACATTCATTTCCCAACCGGTTAGTATTCTGGACCATAAATTCCAAGAACTTCGTAATCGTCAAATCCCACTTGTAAAAGTCCTTTGGAGGAATCAGAAAACTGAAGAAGCTACCTGGGAGACAGAGGAGAAAATGAGGAAACATTATCCAGAATTGTTTGCTTCGAATAAATAGAATCTGAGGACAGATTCTCATAAGGGGGGGAGATTGTAACGCCCCACATTTTTGGTAAACTAAAGCCGGTAAGAATTCCTGAGATAACGGGACAAGTTTGGAAAAATTCGATCGGTACATATGTGCTTATGTGATATTTGTGTGTTTTATATGAATTTTCGTAAATGTGATAATTTGTGAATTTAAATTATTCTACGTTGATGTGCGTTTAAAATGATGAGTTTTGACTATAATATTGATATATTTCATTAATATGTCCTTTTTATGAAGTTTCGCGAAATTACGAAAATGCCCCTTCGATTTTTCATTTAAACCTCAGGTTTTCTTTTTATTCTCTTTTCCTTTTCTTTTTCTTAATTACACTTAAACAGCCGAAGGAAAAGAAAAGAAAGAAAGAAAAAGAAAGAATTTTTTTAAAACTTCAATTCGATCTTTCGAGTTCGTTTCTTAACCAAATTTCGATCCGTAAGAACCTACGTGATCCTTATAACATTCTCTACAGGTATTATTCAAGTTCCATTTGATTCTGTTGTCGTTTGAGTATGTTTTGGATAAATTGTTTCGAAGTTGGATTTTTCGATAGTTTGATCGCTATACTCCGTAGTTTTCGATGATTCTTGATCCTATGTGTTGCCATTGTGATCTTTGATATTTGTTGAAGTTTGTAGTATGAAAATCTGATTAAAAATGGTATTTTGGTAAAGATTTGACGAAGTTTTGCTGCTTCTGTGCGAAGTTCTTCGCGTTCTGCTGAAAATTCGCGGAAACAGGCGCACACGGCCTTGCAACAGGCCGTGTAGCAAGACCGTGCGTGTTTTCCACCCCACACGGCCTTGCATCAGGCCGTGTGGGTAGGCCGTGCATGTTTCAAAGTTGCACACGGCCTTGATCAGGCCGTGTGGACAGGCCGTGCGTGTTCCCAAAATCGCACACGGCCTTGATCAGGCCGTGTGTGTAGCCCGTGTGACCCGATTTTAGTTCAAAAGTCTCTGGAAGTCAAAAATTGCAAATACTACTTTCTTCGTTTGATATTATTTTCAAAATCCGACTTCGTCATTAAGTTCGTAGTGCTTTAAAACTTAATAATCCATAGAGTTTGAATTTTTCCAATACCGTTTGATCGTGAAACGAACCGATTTCCGTTTAGGGAATTATACGCTTTTCGCAATTCTTTTCCGATTGCTTCAAAACTTGAATGTATGCTTCTTTATAGTATTTTAAGCATGTCTATGAAACCTAATTGTGTTTAGGCATGATTATAAGCTTGAAGTTGATATTTCATTCGTTTCATTGAATAATTGCCCTAATTGCCCTTCTTTGATTTAATTAAGTGGTTATTGCATTAAGAATAAGCCGTGCGTCGTGTCATCGTCTTACATGGTTGTGTCGTATTTGGTTTCAGGTGGTAGTTCTTCCAGGCAGTAATTGGTTCCCTTTCTTTTGCCTTTTTGCCGTATTATCCAGGTGGGGTTTCTTTTCCGAATTCGGTTTTCCTTATACGTATGTAAATATTCCATATATGCCCAAAGCCTGTCTTTTATGTTTTTATGTTTCTTTCCCCATGTTTATATTATACGCAGTAGCTATTTGAACCTGTAGCGGGCGCCCCAAACGGGTAACGCACGCCCCGCACCGAGCCCCAACCCGGAACCGAAATGGGATCCGACCCGAACCGAAACCCGGCGAACGGCAAGCATTTACTCAATCACTAGGCGGGGTTTTAAAAACAACGAAAAGACAGAGACGCGGAAGCAATATAAATAATCAGAGCAATAGAACATAATAAATACACAATTATTAAAGCCCACCAAGGCTAACGAAATTCAATTACATAATATCAAACGGGTTCGATAAATACCTAATCCCGAATACAAATTAAATAAAATCCTAACATCCTAACAAAAATCTAATTCATATCATACGGAAAAAGAGAATATACATGAGAAAATAAATACAACTCTACGACGACGACGATGAATCCCGCCTAGTAACCTGAAACCAATATAGGGTGAGACAGAGAGGGTTAGTCAAACGACTAAGTGAGGGGGGAAATAATAATGTATATAATAAAACGGAAGTAAATCACCAATTTTATAATTAAAAGAAATCAACATAAAAGAAAGGTTTTCGTAAACGGGTGGTGATTTAACATAAAACATAACTTATCATATGACTCGGCGAGTCGAGCCCTGAAACTCCAATAACCAAAAACATAAAACCGGAAACCTCCCTTATTCCTCCAATGTAGCCGGACTGCAAACCCGAACTACTCGTAACTAACTAGAATAACTCAGGTACTCAAAGGGCTGCCACTCCGGCCTCACCCCGAGCTCCCAAATGGAGGAAACCATAGGATTTACGCCGTAGACCCGACGTCTACCGACTTCGTCCTATCGCTCTTACTCCGGGCCCAAACGATCATGCATACAGTTCATAACTCGCTTTTCAAACATTTCGGGTTGGCCAAAAGACCGTTCGAGACATGTCATATGCGAGGCCAAAGGCCAAAGTTCGCCTTAGAAAACAAAAGGTTTTACATGTCTCTTCCGTAAACATTTCGAAAACTATACATAGTACTTTTTCATATCAAATCATTTTCGATAAATCAAATAAACATAATAAGTATAAATATCTACTAAGTATGTATATAGCAACGGTGTGAAAACAAAACATAAACGTGGCTTATTTCGGGAGAGGCTTATTTATACATATACATAGTAATACTGGAACAGAAAAGGAAAGCCTCACCTAGCGCGTGCAAAAGAAGAGCAAAAGCTAGAACCGGCGCTACTCCACAGGAGTATCGTCTGCAAAAATACCAGGACACAACCAAATAAGACTAAAGACGACGCACGGCTTATACGAGAATATTAAAACACATAGGGGCACGTTATACAATTAAATCAATCACTTAAGTTCAAATTATCAAACGAAAACAGAGTAATTCATGCATTTAAAAATACAAATCAAACCCAAATGTAACGAAACTTTACGGACATGCTTAAATTATCATAAAGAAGTATGCATATGAATTTCGGGAAAATCGGACTTCACATGCAAAAGATAGAAAATTTAACGAAGACTTAAAACGCACTATTCATATACCCGAACGTGTTGTAAATTCATAAATCATGGAATTCATATCTATTTCATATATATCGAATACACGAGCGAAGAAAGAATTCGGAAAAGACGAGTCTCGGAGGGACCCGTAGTGCAAAACGGGCCCTGACTTACAGAAGGTCAGGGCACTGTGTGATCGGGCCACACGGCCTTGTGCACGGCCGTGTGCCGAGGCCGTGCACAATCGGACGAACGCGCACGGCCTCATGCACACGGCCTCAAGGCCGTGTGCACAGCCCGTGCACCATCCCCAAACACGCACGGTCTCTTGCACGGCCGTGCAAGAGGCCGTGTACACCCACACGGGCTTGCCACACCCCGTGTGCATGGCCCGTGTGCGTAAAAATTGAGCAGAACATGCAGAACATCAAACCCAACACGCGAAAATCAAATATAATTCAACCTTAAATCGATAAATCATGCAAATCAATCCCTAATTTTCACATATAATCATCTACAACATGTAATCTACATATAGAAACGATAAACACGAAAATCCATCCACAATTACTATCAAAATCATATAAAACGTAAATTATACAACTATTCACAAAAATGAGAAAAACGAAGTATAGAGGACATTATACGAGAGAATCGTTAGAAGCTTACTCGTAGAAGAGTTCGCGAGGAGTCCGTAGACGTAAATTATTCGACAATCCGTCGGGAAACGAAGTCGGGACGATCGATTGAACTTCCTTCCTTCTCCTTCTCTTTTTCCTTCTCTTTTCTTTTCTTTCTTTCCTTCTTGCTGCTGATGTGCGAGAGTGTGAGTTGAGAGAGAGATTAAGTCAATGGGTTGACTAGGGTTTAGAAATCGAAGGGGCAAAGTCGTAATTTTACAAAATAAGTTCGAAGACTCACGTCGTCCAAATAATACGTAGTTACAGTTAAAATTCATATAATTAAACGCACATTGACAATTAGTGATTTAAATATAAAATTCACTCATTTACGAAATTATTCTAAACCCTCAGAATAAATATTAAATAGAATAATAAATAACGAATTTACTCGATTAAAAATATACCGAATTGAATCTCGGATTTTGGGTCGTTACAATACTCCCCCCTTCAGAAGAATCTGTCCTCAGATTCTCTTCCGGTCTCGGAGTTAGTTAAGAGGAGCATAACCTAGCGGAAATTCTATTAATACGAATTAAATCGAACATTAAAATAAAATTAATTCACATAATAAAACGCAATTCATAATAAACACTTAAAGCACTTAATATTCCAATTAAAATTCGAATTCATACAAAATAGAAAATTACATCAAATCCTAAACAAAGTTTACGGGAAAAAGAAAATAAAATAGACTAGATAGCTCAAGGCTCGTCCGGACCACGGCGGAAATACTGATCCAGCTGCTCTAATAGTGACCTTTGCATATCCGAGATCGATCTCTGAAGCTCTGCCTGCAAGGCGGTGTACTGACTATCAATGTGAGCTCGCTGAGCTGCAAAGCCCTCGTTGATCTGCCTCTCCTGCTGGGCAAATCTCTCATCCGACACACGTCGGTAGTCAGTAAACTCTGAATAAAACTGTTGCAGGTTTATCGATTCCTGGTGCTGAGTGCTTCTCCTGCCATGTGAAGACTCAGGTATAGAAGCATCCTGTCTCATCAGTTGGGAGTAGATATGCTGAGCCTGCTCTCGGACCTCTGGGTCTAAAGGTCCTTCTTCGGGAGCATTCCCTTGGTCAGCTTCCCACAAAGGTAGTCCAGCCACCAGAATATATGGGTCGTTCCGCCTTGGACCCTTCGTGCAAATAGCCATTTGAGCTAGAGTGCCGTAGCTAATTGAGGTCGAACCTCCAACAGGAACCTGAGTATCGAGCCCTTCCACCTGGGCACACTCCAAAATGGCGGTGATGTATGAGCCAACTCGAATTTCTCCTCTCGACCGAGTGGAGATATACTTCATATGATCCATCATGTACGAGATGGGGTTGAACCTTTCTCCTCGTACCATATGATCGAGTATTAGACAGTCTTCGGTGTTCACCGCACCCGGGCTGTCTCCTCTGGCTAGAACCGATCGAGACACGGCTCTATGCATAATTCTCAATTGAGTGGAAATGAGCATCGTGGCCTTGGATACGCCGGAGTTAAATATTTCGGTGGAGGTAGAGATACGTCTCCACGCTTCGGCTTGATTCCATCCGTCGGCACGTCTCCTCGGTGCCATAACATCCAGTTGAAAATACTCGGTCAACTGCCGGTATGAGAGCGTATAGTCTCGGTTGAACGCTCTGAAGTGGATTCCTATCGGCATCTCGTTGTCGTCCGGAAATGCCGCGCCCTTAAGAGAGCTTAAAAATTCGCAAGTAAGGCGGCGATAGGATGGCCTTTGAATACTCCAAAAATTAGCCCACCCAATGTTGTCGATGTAATGGGAGATCCCTTCGCCAAGTCCCAATTGGTACATAGCTTCCATGTCTAGAAATTGCGTGGCTCTAACCGGTCGTTCCATTAACCGGTTGAAGATATCTTGATCGTCTTCATTACCCAAATCCACTTGGTACCCTTCCGGGGCCGCTATGTCGGGTAATTCCCTTGCCCGACGTCCGCCACGAGCTTCACGAGCACCTTCCATATTAGAGGTGGAGTTGTGTGGGTTGAAGAAAATAAGTTGCAAACTTTTCACTCGGGACTTTTACCGAACACTTGGCGTGCGCTACTTCGGGCGAAGATTGTGTGAGATCGGCAAAACGGATCGAGCCCAAACTTCAACAATAACAAGAACTCGCTGCAGACAACACACTATCAAAATCTCACGGAAATCCGTCGGGTAGATCGAGAATAATTCGAGCTCAAAGTTGGAAGGAATTTTGGGAGAAAAATGGGGAAATTTTTCGCATGAAAGAGGGAGAGAAAGTGAGGGTGTGCGCAAAAGAGGAGCTACTGACCATTTTAAAATCCGGAAGAAATGCGCACGACCTCTCATCACGGCGTGTGACGAGGCCGTGTGAGAAACGCGCACGGGGTCTCGTCACGGCGTGTGACGACCCCGTGAGGACAAACACGCACGGGCTCTCGTCACGGCGTGTGACGAGCCCGTGTATATTCATGCGCACGGCCTTTCGCACGGGGTGCAACAAGGCCGTGTGAGATAAGTGCACAGGGTCTCGTCACGGCGTGTGGCGAGACCGTGCAAGGCATACAGGGGTAGTTCGTGTGATTAAAACCACACAAACTTCACAAAATTCAAACACGAGCGACAACATCGAAATCACATGCATAATATAATACGCTTAACGCACATAATTTAAATTCACATAATATGAAATTAAATTAATTTAGGATGAATGTCATGACAATGCAATATACCTGGATCGTTCATACAGAATCAAGCTTCATTCTTCTGGCTCGTCTCGACATTCTCTTTCTCGTGCAATTTGTACGAAGATGAAACGGACTTCCACATGAGAAGCAACGTCCCTGCTTCTTTCGGCATTCTGACTCTTGATGATCTCTTTGGCAAAAGCCACATACTGGCGTTCCCTGCGGTTTCGGAGGTACATTCTGCTTCGATGAAGATACCGAGAAGGTTTTCTTGCCGGAAGAAGACCCTGATTGTTTAAGTGGCCTCGTAGAACTCGCTGGATGTGCATCCTCAGTATCGCCTGCTATATCCCGCGGTACTGGCCTCTTCTTCGGACATAGATTCAACATGTGATCGGGGCTACCACATCCGAAGCACAGTCCATTCTTCCTCCAACATTTAGCCTCTACATGCGGGCCCTTACAGAATCCACATACTGGTCGTGGATATCCCTGAGGTTGGGGAGGATTAGGCTGAACGGGGGCCTGAATTTCACTTTCATTTTGCTGATGAACAATCCTCGTAATGTATTCAGCCCGGAACTCAGTCAAGAATTGATCCCAAGTCGGGACTACATGCTCGCGTTCCCATCGTTGTTCCATCTGTTTCCACCATTCCTGAGCAGCTCCAATCATCAAATAAATAGCAAACCCGACTCTTAGAGGATCCGGATATTCCATAATCCTAAAAATATTTTCTAGAGCAGATATCCATGCTTCGGCAATAGCTTCATCCGGGGTACCTTCAAATTGCGATGGTTCGAATCTGAGAAATTGAGCCCACGCTTCCTGCTCAGCATTTCCTTTAGGGGCATGAGTGATGAACTGTCTTAATGTTTCCAAAATTTCGGCTGGAATCAGTGGATCGGTCTGAGGTGTCAACGAAGATGACGAAGACTGTCCACAGGGACAACGACGTGGAGGCATCCTGTAAAGCCATTAACAGTTATGCATGACAGGTAAGTGAGCATGCAAAGCTGTAAACACATAGGCAAGTAATGTTCACTTAGATTTCACATAAGCACTTAGCACATTTGCACAATTTCACAGAAGTCCTAAGCCGTACGACCTAGACACAACCGGACACGACAGACAACCAGGCATGGCAAGTACAACCTTGAGTTTCACATCCACCTATATCCAAGCCCATCCCAGTATTTTGATTGTAAAAGATCTTTTGTTGTTGATCATCCAACAAAGATCCGTGACAATTCAAACACTAAGCGTTCTTGAACACTGGTGAGTGCAATTCCCTAAGTTACACAGGCGCACAACGACCGACCAAACCAGCAAAACACGACAATTCAGAGCTTAGGCCATTGGACCAAAGAGCTCTGATACCAACTGTAGCGGGCGCCCCAAACGGGTAACGCACGCCCCGCACCGAGCCCCGACCCGGAACCGAAATGGGATCCGACCCGAACCGAAACCCGGCGAACGGCAAGCATTTACTCAATCACTAGGCGGGGTTTTAAAAACAACGAAAAGACAGAGACGCGGAAGCAATATAAATAATCAGAGCAATAGAACATAATAAATACACAATTATTAAAGCCCACCAAGGCTAACGAAATTCAATTACATAATATCAAATGGGTTCGATAAATACCTAATCCCGAATACAAATTAAATAAAATCCTAACATCCTAACAAAAATCTAATTCATATCATACGGAAAAAGAGAATATACATGAGAAAATAAATACAACTCTACGACGACGACGATGAATCCCGCCTAGTAACCTGAAACCAATATAGGGTGAGACAGAGAGGGTTAGTCAAACGACTAAGTGAGGGGGGAAATAATAATGTATATAATAAAACGGAAGTAAATCACCAATTTTATAATTAAAAGAAATCAACATAAAAGAAAGGTTTTCGTAAACGGGTGGTGATTTAACATAAAACATAACTTATCATATGACTCGGCGAGTCGAGCCCTGAAACTCCAATAACCAAAAACATAAAACCGGAAACCTCCCTTATTCCTCCAATGTAGCCGGACTGCAAACCCGAACTACTCGTAACTAACTAGAATAACTCAGGTACTCAAAGGGCTGCCACTCCGGCCTCACCCCGAGCTCCCAAATGGAGGAAACCATAGGATTTACGCCGTAGACCCGACGTCTACCGACTTCGTCCTATCGCTCTTACTCCGGGCCCAAACGATCATGCATACAGTTCATAACTCGCTTTTCAAACATTTCGGGTTGGCCAAAAGACCGTTCGAGACATGTCATATGCGAGGCCAAAGGCCAAAGTTCGCCTTAGGAAACAAAAGGTTTTACATGTCTCTTCCGTAAACATTTCGAAAACTATACATAGTACTTTTTCATATCAAATCATTTTCGATAAATCAAATAAACATAATAAGTATAAATATCTACTAAGTATATATATAGCAACGGTGTGAAAACAAAACATAAACGTGGCTTATTTCGGGAGAGGCTTATTTATACATATACATAGTAATACTGGAACAGAAAAGGAAAGCCTCGCCTGGCGCGTGCAAAAGAAGAGCAAAAGCTAGAACCGGCGCTACTCCACAGGAGTATCGTCTGCAAAAATACCAGGACACAACCAAATAAGACTAAAGACGACGCACGGCTTATACGAGAATATTAAAACACATAGGGGCACGTTATACAATTAAATCAATCACTTAAGTTCAAATTATCAAACGAAAACAGAGTAATTCATGCATTTAAAAATACAAATCAAATCCAAATGTAACGAAACTTTACGGACATGCTTAAATTATCATAAAGAAGTATGCATATGAATTTCGGGAAAATCGGACTTCACATGCAAAAGATAGAAAATTTAACGAAGACTTAAAACGCACTATTCATATACCCGAACGTGTTGTAAATTCATAAATCATGGAATTCATATCTATTTCATATATATCGAATACACGAGCGAAGAAAGAATTCGGAAAAGACGAGTCTCGGAGGGACCCGTAGTGCAAAACGGGCCCTGACTTACAGAAGGTCAGGGCACTGTGTGATCGGGCCACACGGCCTTGTGCATGGCCGTGTGCCGAGGCCGTGCACAATCGGACGAACGCGCACGGCCTCATGCACACGGCCTCAAGGCCGTGTGCACAGCCCGTGCACCATCCCCAAACACGCACGGTCTCTTGCACGGCCGTGCAAGAGGCCGTGTACACCCACACGGGCTTGCCACACCCCGTGTGCATGGCCCGTGTGCGTAAAAATTGAGCAGAACATGCAGAACATCAAACCCAACACGCGAAAATCAAATATAATTCAACCTTAAATCGATAAATCATGCAAATCAATCCCTAATTTTCACATATAATCATCTACAACATGTAATCTACATATAGAAACGATAAACACGAAAATCCATCCACAATTACTATCAAAATCATATAAAACGTAAATTATACAACTATTCACAAAAATGAGAAAAACGAAGTATAGAGGACATTATACGAGAGAATCGTTAGAAGCTTACTCGTAGAAGAGTTCGCGAGGAGTCCGTAGATGTAAATTATTCGACAATCCGTCGGGAAACGAAGTCGGGACGATCGATTGAACTTCCTTCCTTCTCCTTCTCTTTTTCCTTCTCTTTTCTTTTCTTTCTTTCCTTCTTGCTGCTGATGTGCGAGAGTGTGAGTTGAGAGAGAGATTAAGTCAATGGGTTGACTAGGGTTTAGAAATCGAAGGGGCAAAGTCGTAATTTTACAAAATAAGTTCGAAGACTCACGTCGTCCAAATAATACGTAGTTACAGTTAAAATTCATATAATTAAACGCACATTGACAATTAGTGATTTAAATATAAAATTCACTCATTTACGAAATTATTCTAAACCCTCAGAATAAATATTAAATAGAATAATAAATAACGAAATTACTCGATTAAAAATATACCGAATTGAATCTCGGATTTTTGGGTCGTTACAGAACCATACTATATTAATGAGTTTAAATAAAAATGCTTTCATATCAAATTATTATGTATAACCCCTCGAGAGCTCTATTAGCTCGAAAGGGTATAAAATGGATTGAAATTGGTCCCTTTGACCATATGAGTATTTGGAATGCGAGAACATTATCTTGGCCTTTCGGCCTGGCCATTGAGCCACATTATACAATTGGGCCCGGACTTCAGGGTACGGGGTGAAGCCGGATAGACGTCGGGTCTACGGTGGATCTCAATGCTTTGGACTCCAAACTGACGGGAGCTCGAGGGTATGACCGGAGTGGCAACCCTTTTGAGTACCTGCGCCGGACGGGATCTAGTCTATATCCCCAGCCGAAGATGTATTGGATATTTGTCCTTGCATGATTATATAGTAGCGGGCTAGCTACCTGTCTACACAAGGAGGAATAAGGGAGGTTTATTTGATATTTCTGATATTATGAAATAGGTGGTTGATGCTCGTCTCGCCGAGCTTTTACTTTATTGCGAAAGTATTCGATTCACCAATAATTGTGAAAACCTTTATTTTTCCTTTGCTTTCTTTTCATTTACAAACTGGTGAATCTTTCGGTTGTTTCAATAATATATATGTATTACAGCCCCTCACTTAGTCGCTTTGACTAACCCCATTACTCTGTTGTTGTCTTTTCAGGGTTTTGTGCTAGGCGGATTCAGGTCGTCTCCTTGGAGTCATTTACTTTTGTTTAGGTGATTTCATATCCGTCTATGTATCTGGATAAATACTTAAAACCCTAGAAGTTGTAGATGTAAATAATGTAAATTAGTTTGAATGTTGATATTGATATTTTCAGTGGCCTTGGTGGGCTTTATAATTGTGTTTTGAATTATGGTTGTTCTAGCTCCCTGAGTGGGATAGGTTCTGCTAATTTGCTTCCGCTGTATTATTGTTCATTGTCTTATTATTTTCTAAAGCAGATCCACCTGGTAATTATTTTTCGTTCGCCAGGTTGTAGTTCATAACTGGACCTTTAGTTCTGGTTGTGGATTATGACTTGGTGCGGGACGTCACGTCGCACCGTATTTGGGGACGTGCCGTTACAATAATAATTTATTTTGCAAACCTATATATATCTATGATCTTGCCCCAGTTGAAAACATTTTAAACCCTTACCTGTAGCTCGACAAACGAGAAAAGCAAGCAGCAATTATAATTCGGCCTCTAAGATCCCACCTGAAAAACACGGGGTCCAGAGGATGAATGACTGACACAAGAAGAAAACAGACATTGACGCTCGGCTATCAAAATACGAATATGCTTAAGGATAATCATTCAATATTTAAACACAAAAGAGCAAGTAGGGGTAAATTGGTCATTTAACATGTAAAATGAGGAATAAACGAATAACAATTAACATTTGATTAATAATAACATTTAGGCATAAATTATTCAGGGGTAAGGCTTGTAATTAAACATCAAACATGTATATTTCATTTAAATCAACAATAATTAAAGTACAACTTATAGCTTTTCCCAAAACCTCAAAAGCTAACAAGTTCATATTAATTCTATCTCTAGCCTAATCGAACCGAAACCCATCCGTTCGACTATACAAGCATATATCATCAACAATCAACAATTTACACAAACTATAGTACAAAAGATTCATACTAAAACAATCCAAAAAGCTAAAAGCTAGAAGCTACAATCAAAAGCTACCAAATAACACAATAACACAAAAAATGCGATAAAAGACAAACGACAAGTCGGAATCGAGTAATACCAGCGCCATCAGAACCATTGCATGGAGGGGCACGATCTGTCCGAAGACTCCGTCGCCGGATTCCCGCCGGAACAGTGCCAAAACGCCAGAAAACCACCTGCCACCACCGGACCGCCGCGGGGCCACCTCCGGTGGTCGAACCCTTATACCGAAATGTTCCTCTCGACGAGCCCGTCACTTCCCCCAAAGCCGTTTCTCAATCGGATCATCCATCGGAATTTAATTTCACTTTGAAGCTCCAAAACCCTAAAATCCAAAAATCGAAATTAACAAAAATCGGTTCAACGAAATACGAAATTGACTTCGAAATCGGCTTACCCATATCGAGAAGATTGAAATCCATATAAAGCCCTTTGAAAATGGTGGCCGGAAAGTCCGGACCACCACGTCGCCGCCGCGGCTCCGCCACGCGCCACCGGAGCTCCGCCGTCCCGTCGAGTTAGGGCCTGAGACCGGTGCCAAAAGTTTCGTCTCCTCATGGCCATTCCAACCACGGTGGTGCACCGTCGAGACGCCGCCGCATGCCGCCGGAAAGGCTCCATCTGCGCCGCGCCACGTCTTCGTCGATCCGCTATCGTCCGGCCAAGTCAGGTCGCGGGACCACCGCCAAAAGCTTCCCCTCGTCAAGAGCTTCCATTTCCGACCAGGCCCATGCCGTGCCGTCGCCGGAAACGTCACCGACGAGAAGCCCCAAGCCGCGCCACCTTCGCGCCACCATTGCGTCACCTCGCTGCTCCAATCGCCGGGAAACTTGTATGGTTGAGTTCGTCTCGTCGAGACGGTCGATTCGGTATATCATATGCGCGATTCTGAGAAGAAATGAGAAAAATTACATTTTGGGGGAAGAGGGAGCTCGCGGCTCTTGTACGCGTGAGGTGTTCTTCATTTTTCATTTTGGCCCCAAATCTTTCAATAATTGCATAATATACCCTATCCTCGAAAAACGTGCAAATTGTGTAAAGTGTCGGAATTAGGCGTACTTAGTGTCAAAATGACCGAAATTAAATGCTTAACAAAGTTTGAGGTTCGTTTTATTAAAATTCATGAGTTTACGAAAAGTCAATTGCGAGTTGGGCTAAAGTGTAAATAATTTTGGGCCAAAATTGCAATTTTATTTAAAATATGATTTAATGAATAATATTTAGAACCTCGATAAAATATGCATTATTAAAACATTGAACCCCAGTCCAATGTACACCGTTAAATTACTAAATTCGATTAAATGAGCTAAAAATATAAATTTACCGAATTAACCCTAGTTAGTGGCAAAACGATGCAAATTAAATTATAATTAATGCCTTGGGTTTTAAATATCAAATCGATGATTTATAAAAATATTTAAATGCAAGGGTTGGAAAACGTGTAATTATGAAAGACGCCGGGACCGTAAACGGTCCGAATTCCGATAAATGCGTTAATCTTGAACTTGGAGATTGCGGGTCGTTACAATACTCCCTCCTTCAAAAGAATCTATCCTCGGATTCTACTCATCACGTCGAACCGTTCTCTGCCAAATTTCTCTTTGGCTTCGGTTCTAAAATTTCGACCAGTCCAACTCAATACGTCTTCAGTACGTGGACAGACTCCTTTGTTTCCTGAAAATCTGTCGTCCATGTTCACTTCTGTTCTCAATTCGACCAGCTTCCGAAGTGTTCCTCTTCCAGGTCGATCTGATAAAGTCGACGCTAACTAGATCCGCATATCGAACTCGCAATAGAATCGCTCCTAGTCGACTAAGAACTCCTTGTCCTTAGCATTTTCTAATAGCGCATAACGAGGCTATCGAATTCTACGCTATCCACACAGAGATCATATAAAGCCTAATCAACTAATCATTCAATCAGCGCAATCACGAATTAAAAGGCAGTTAAAGCATGTAACTCACACGAAACACTTAACAAATATTTAAAGCGATTAAACACATAAACTCGTCCGATCTCTAATGTGGTTTGCATTCCTCAAAATTCGTGATGACTCTGTTTGATCAGAAATTGAATCCTTCAAGGTTTCTGATCCCCGAACTTTATCCCAGCTCGATGTCTGACTCAGGTCGAACTTCTTTACCCATTCTTCATTTCACCATTCGGTTGCTCGATGTTTCATTCCCCTCACACGTCTGCATTGGTGACATATGTTGGTTTCTGATTCTTTTCTTTTACTGTCTCGTAGTTCGATTCCATACTGACTTCATTTCTGCTGTCACCTCTGGTTCTACTGTACTCTGTCCGGAAGTAGGTCACGTAACTCATCGGATAGTATCTCTAGAGGGTGAGATACTGATCATGTTCCAAAGCTCGGTCGAGCTCGGTAGTGACCCCATCTGTAGAAACCTTCCACTGAATTGGTTCCTTTGATGATCCTGATCTGTTCCCATGCTCTGTCTGAAAGTAGGATGCATATCCCGTCAGGTAGTATCTCTGGAGTAGTGAGATATTGATTACATTTCCAAGCCCGATCAAGTTCAGTAATAATTCCATATGCAAGCTGCCTTTTACTGAAATGGTTCTCTGATTGGTCCGGAGATGTTCCCGTGCCCTGTCCTCGAAAGTGGAACATCTGTATCACGATCCCGGTCTTCAAAGCCAAGTAACTCTTCATCTTCTGAATCTGTTTCGGAATCTGATTGTCGAGTGTACTTCTGAAATCACTCTATCATCTATCTCGCTGGCAAAGGTAGCTGCCGTCAACTGGCCTTACCTTAATGGTACTGGAATTGGTAATCGTTGTCCTCCAGTAACTCTCTTTTACTACCCTCGTACCACGATTAGTACCTCTGAGTTGATCCCGGTAAACAAAAAGTCGAACAATTCATCTGTAGCACTCTGTTGATCCCAGTGCTCCTTGTGTCTGATAGTGCCTTGGTCTGATTCGGCTCACAGAAGATTTCAATCTCCGTGAGTTCTATTATGTCGTCGTTCTCAAAAATGTCACATCAAGACGATCTGCCTCGACCCTCGGTTGACCCTGAAGATGCTCTGAAACTGGCTGAAGTATATGTTTCCTTTGCTGTCGTACAATGCAAACCCATCCTCTCGTAGCTTGTCCACACCCGATTACGACCCTGTGCTATCGTGCCGTTCCGTTTGTCAAGTCTGGCTGTTGTCATTGCTTACCCACATTTACGGATGTAGCCCATAGGTTAAAGCGGTACCAACGCTAAAACCCGTAGAGAAACTCACACGAAGAAAAAGGACAACACGTAATAGCATAAATACATTTAAGACAAGTTACATGCGATGTTCTAATGCAATGCCTATTATGAGTTGCGTACCTTTCACCAATCCTTCCGAGTGTAGGACCAATCTCGTAAGTTGTATCCACCAAGTTAGTATCCTTCGGTAGGGTCCTATCTCGAAGGAAGATAGTGTTTGATCATCTCTGCATCACAAGGTTTCAATATGCATGTCTGATGAGGTTAGTATGCAACCACACGAGGCATATTAACAAATAAATCGCGATACTAAAGCCGCACGACCTATACGCCTTAACCAAATAAGACGCAACAAGAATTCCACGAACAACTTGTGTTACAGCGTACTTAATACAAGAAGTATAAAAGATCGCCAGTTGAGTGTATAGCTCAACCGTGTTCGTTCTACAATTCCGGTACCAAGAATGACGAACACTCATCATACCACGAATCCGACACGGACTGACACAACCCATGCAGACACTGAAAGCAAGACAAGACGAGATATTAAAGCTTTCGGTTCCCTTTCAGGAACCTAGGCTCTGATACCACTGACTGTAGCGCCCCTTTCCGTAGGAGGAGAAAAGATAACACATCTGCACCGAGACGAACTCCCAAACGAGGTAAAGGTACCCCATTCAAAAATCCAATGCAAGCTGAAACTGCAAATCTAGCTAATTAATGAGCTATTCTACGAGTATCACAAGCCTGACGTTCCGATGCATCAAACGACACAGCAAACCATTCTAGTAACACAAATTTATGTACCATCAAATTTCATATATATTGAAATGTTTAAAATTTAATAAATTTGATTAACCTAAATTTCACATTCCAATAGAAATATTTCTCATTTAACAAAAGACAGAAAACTTTAACAAAGCATTTAATCAATAAAACACCTAATTGAAAGCACAATCTAATTTAATACGTACATTCACTGTTTAAGATTAGTAAAAAGGTGTGTATTTTCTTATACAGTTTTACTCATAAAAACCAAGCATAAAGATGAGAATATCACTTATCATTTACAATACTGATTATGATAAATTCCACTTTACCTATATCTCAAATTAATTTAGTTTGTAATTCTTTATTGTACTAAGGGAAAAACATATTTTGCCATCCAAACTATGTTATTTTTCTCATTTTGTCTTCTAAACTGTAACGCCCCAAATTTTTGGTAAACTAAAATCGGTAAGAATTCCTAAGATAACGGGACAAGTTTGGAAAACTCAATCGGGATATATGTGCTTATATGATATTTGTGTGTTTTATATGAATTTTCGTAAATGCAATAATTTGTGAATTTAAATTATTCTATGTCAATGTGCGTTTAAAATGATGAGTTTTGATTATAATATTGTTATATTTCGCAAATGTGCCCATTTCGTGAAGTTTTATAAAATTACAAACTTGCCCTTTCAATTTTAAAGCCAAAGGATAATACCCGTGTATTTTTCGTAGTCGAATAATTATTTTAGTTATATTTTGACACCTATATCCACATTTTAAATTTCCACGAAACTAAATCTCTTTATACGAAACTAAATCTCTTTATATAAAAAGCCTAATTGTTATTAAATTCACCGACATTAGACATTACTTCTGATGCCTTATCATTAACTCGCACCACCGCCTCATTTTTTTTCCTCAAACCAATCTTAGCGTATCTCAAGAACTCCACCCGACCTTTATTCATTTACCATGTTTCTCTTTCGTCAACTTACCTAACAAAAATTTGAAAGCTAAGATATCTTGTTCCATTCTCTTACTTAAGCAACTGTATCATCTCGACAAGCAATTAAGATATATTCTTCCCCATGTATTTTGATCAGTCCACCTTAATTACCATCTTGGTCGAATAATTTCCAGAGGTAAACAATCTAATTATAATATTCTCTAGTTCTCGTCTCAACTATATGCGTGTATCTATTCATTACTCTTGTTTTTACAAGTATAAATATTGTTCAGTCATTTAATTATTTAGTTGGTTTGAGTATATATGATTGTTTAGTCCTAAGTACTTGGCCTACAACTAATATACGGCTAATTGTAAATTATTGTACTTCTTCTGTTCTTTAATTACTTGGGCATAGATTAAATAGTAATTAAAGAGTAATTTCTCTATATAAATAGTTGTACTAGGTAACCCACTCAGAAACTTATAACTTATAGTTAGGTAGAATAAGGAATTAATTCATTATATATATATATATATATATATATATATATATATATATCAGTTCTTTACCATTCTGTTGAATTAGAACCTATCCACTTATTTACCATGCGTATTATGAGAAAGTGGAGAACATATCTGTATAATCATTTCAGTTGAGTTTAATTATCTATAATTCACACGTCTTTGTATAAATGACTGGATTTGGATTAATTTAATTGGTAAATTTTATGGATCATCCTAATCATTGATTCTGGTTACTTTTCTTATTTTCGAATGCTTTATTAATTTGTTTAATTATTATTTATAAAGTAATAACGTGATTTAGCTAAAAGCCGTACAAGTTAGTCGCGTCTTAATTGGTTTGTCGTCTTACGTGGTTGTGTCATATTTGGTTTCAGGTGGAAGTTCATCCGGGCAGTAGTTTGGTTGTCTTTCCTTGGTCCTTTTTGCAATATTATCCAGGTGGGGTTTCTTTTCCGAATTCGGTCTTTCTTATACGTATGTAAATATTTCATATATACCCGAAGCCTGTGTTTTTATGCTTTTATGTTTTCTTTCCCCAAACTTATATTATACCTAATAGCTACTTGAAAACCATATTATTTTAATGAGTTGAAGGAAAAATGCTTTGATATCAAGTTATTACTTGTTAGCCCCTCGAAGGCTCTTTTGGCCAGAAAGGGTTGAAATTGAATTTTCAATTGGTTCCTTTGACCGAGTCTTTCGAAATGCGAGAAGTATATCTTGGCCTTTCGGCCTGGCCATTGAGCCACATTATACTATTGGGCCCGGACATCAGGGTACGGGGTGAAGCCGGATAGACATCGGGTCTACGGTGGATCTCAATGCTCTGGTCTCCAAACTGTTGGGAGCTCGGGGGTATGACCGGAGTGGCAACCCTTTTGAGTACCTGCGCCAGACGGGATCTAGTCTATATCCCCAGCCGAAGATGTATTGGATATTTGTCCTTGCATATATGATTATATAGTAGCGGGCTAGCTACCTGACTACACAAGGAGGAATAAGGGAGGTTTATTTGATATTTCTGATATTATGAAATAGGTGGTTGATGCTCGTCTCGCCGAGCTTTTAATTTGTTACGAAATTATTCGATTCACCAATAATTGTGAAAACCTTTATTTTTTCTTTGCTTTCTTCTCATTTAAAAACTGGTGAATCTTCCTGTTGTTTTGATAATATATACGTATTACAGCCCCCTCACTTAGTCGCTTTGACTAACCCCCTTTACTCTGTTGTTGTCTTTTCAGGGTTTTGTTGCTAGGCGGATTTAGGTCGTGTCCTTGGAGTCATTTACTTTTGTTTAGGTGATTTCATTTCCGCCTATGTATCAGGATAAATAATTAAAACCCTAAAAGTGTAGATGTAAATGATATAAATTAGTTTGAATAATGATATTGTTGTTTTCAGTGGCCTTGGTGGGCTTTATACTTGTGTTTTGAATTTATCATTTTTCTAGCTCCCTGAGTGGGATAGGTTGTATTGATTTGCTTCCGTTGTATTCTTGTTTGTTATCCTGTGATTTTCTAAAGCCGATCCGCCTGGTATTTATTTTCCGTTCGCCAGGTTATAGTTCATAACCGGACCTTTAGTTCTTGTTATGGATGGTGACTTGGTGCGGGACGTCGCGTCGCACCGTATTTGGGGACGTGCCGTTTCATAAACTTTTTTTTTTTAATTATCATCCAAACAATGTACAATTTTTGCAAGTTCTCGTCTACGACGGAATTTCGGTAAAATATTCCGGCGGAAAATTACACTGTGTCATATAAGAAATATCTGTTTATCTTATCCTACTCTCCTCAATGTCCCAAAAATAATCCTCAATCAATTTTATAAAAAATAAAATTCGTATCACCCAGTTGAATATTTAAAAAATAATATATCAAAATCGTTGCTATTTCAATTTTACCACCACTATTCACTAAATTGAAGTTACTCATAACTTTTTTTTCTCAAGAATATTATTTTTTAATTAAAATTTTAATAGAAAAAATCTTATTTCGATGGAATTTGTAAAAAATCTCCATTACTCGCCAGAATATTCAACCGGAGATGACGACTTTTAAATTTTTACATTGTTTATATATATATATATATATATATATATATATATATATATATATATATGTCATGAGGGTGTTTTTTGGTAAGTGATCAGGATCGACTACGTGTCCTAGCTTGTCAGTTGAAGTTGTAAGTGGAGCCCGACTTTGACCTGAAATACACGAACAAGGGGTTACTTGGCCAGAGAGGGTTGTCTCCGCATAGCACCTCCGACGCTCAAGTCAGTATAAGGGTACTGAAAAGGTGTTCAAAGATAGAGGGTAGGGTCGGAGCGTTGAAGTGAACTTACCCACCATAATAAATGTCAGGAGTATTTATAGGAGAGCTTTACATGCATTAAGTACACCGTCCAGGAGTGCATTAAATACCTCGACTGTAGGGCATTTAATTTCCGATCCTCAAGTCAGACTTATTCCTTAAAAGGAATGATTATGTAGCGGGCGCCCCAAACGGGTAACGCACGCCCCGCACCGAGACCCGATCCGAAGCCGAAATAGAAATTCGGCCCTAAGCCAAAACCCGGCGAATGGAAAACTCATTTACTCAATCACTAGGCGGGGCTTTTCTTAAAACAACCGACGACAACAATGCGGAAGTGGAAGCATTACGAAGCAACAACAACAAAACCTAATTCCATTTAAGGACTAATAAAACAGTAAACTAATTACGTAAATAGTTAAAGCCCTCCGAGGCTAGCAGAATTCACTTACAGAAACTTAATCAAATCTTAAATGGGTTCAACATTAAATAATCCCGAACACCAATTAATAATCCACAGGATACAAATAACATGATCATAAGTACCTAAAACAATCTAGGAATGAACACCGCACAAAAGAATATAACTCCGCAATACAAGACTGACGATGCCCACCTAGTAACCACCTAAAACAAATAAGGGTTAAAGCAGAGAGGGTTAGTCAAAAGACTAAGTGAGGGGGAAAGGGGAGTACAGTACATAATAGCATACATACAATAAATCACCATTTTAACTTAAAAGAATACAAATGTAAAAAAAGGGTTTTCATAATCATTTGGTGATTTATCATAACATAACATTTCATAGTGCTCGGTGAGTCGAGCCCTCAACTCCTCATATCATGTCATAACATCCCTAAAAACATAACCATCCTTATTCCTCCCACATTGCAGAAGGACCGCTAAATCCAAACTGCATCATGCATAGGCATAACAACCTATGTCTCAGTTGACACGAAGTCAACCGCCGCAAGAGCTTAAAGGTTGCCACTCCGGCCTCACCCCGTCCTCCTGGTAAACGTGGAGTAAGCCACCGAGTTCCACCGTAGACCCGCTGTCTATCCGGCTTCATCCGATGACCATACTCCGGGGCCCACAATGACAAAACGGACGCACATATCAGACATAACTCACATTTTCATAACTATTATTTTCTTATCAAAATAGAAATCCAGACATTTGGGTGCCAAAGCGGCCGTTCGAGACAGGCGGTGTAACGACAAGAAACACAACCGGGTATTCCATCATCAGGGGGGAATACGCCTTAACAACTTCACCTAACGAGAAGATTTCCAAACCCAAACTTACATTTAAATCGAAACATAGTTCGGTTGTCTCTTTTTGAAAACCTTTCGAAATCATATACATAGTACTCTTTTGATATCAAATTCGTTGTTCTTAAACTTCATAAAAGTAATAAGCATAAAGTATTTACTAAATATAGTAATATGGGATGAAAACATAAATTTCGCATGCGAGGCTTATTCGGTATTAGGGTTGGTACTACGTACGTATTATCGTATAAAAATAACCAAGGAAACATCACCTGGCGACAACCAAAAGAAAGCACAAAACGGAGGCGAACAATCTAATCCACGAGAGTGGAACCTGCAACTGACAAACGACACAACCTCGTGAGACATACGACGACGCACGACTTATACCAAGCATTAATACACATAAAAGCACGTTTACACAACCACATATATCACTTAGGTTCAAATTATCAATAAATGAAGTAATTCTCAAATTTAGATATGCAAATCATGTTCAAATACAACAAAAGTTCGTAAACATGCTTATTACATAATAAGGAAGTATGCATTCAAGTTTCGGAAGAAACAGGCTTCATATGCAAAAGTTGAAAAATTTGTCGAAAACTTCAAATGCACTATTGACAATCACGAACATGCAATAAATTCATAAATCATGCAATTCACATCTACCTCAGAATACATGAACGAAGAAAGAATTTGGAAAAGATGAGCTACGGATAGGGCCACAGTGCAAAATGCACTATTCCTTCCAGAGGCGAAAAATCCATTTTTTCCTAAATATGGAACCCACACGGGGTTAAGGCCGTGTCCGGAGGCTATGAGAGGACACGCACGGCCTCTTAACAGGCTGTGATAGAAGCCCGTGCGCGCCACACGGGGTTGCGATACCCCATGAGCATAGGCCGTGAGGTTCGCGAAATCAGCAGAAAAATGCAGAACAGCAAACCCTTCGCGAAACCAACCCAAAAATCCATTTTTCAACATCAAAACGTTAAACACTCATGCTAATCTTCACATATGATGTTCTCCTACTCACCATCTACCTATAGAATCAAGAAGCACGAAGTTCCATCCACAAAATCATCCAAAATCGACACATACACAATATTTGCACATTTTGGAGAAAATTTAGAAAAATGAGACATAGAGTGCATAAAAACCGATTGGCATTAGAGAGTTACCAATAGAAGAGATCGAGAGGGTCTCGTAGGCATTAACTGTTCGAAAATCCATCAAGAAACGAGTCCGGCACGATCGATTGAAGCTTTTCCTCTTCTTTTCCTCTTCTTCTTTCTCTCTTCTTTTTTTTTTTTTTTCTATTTCTTCTCTTTTCCTTTCTTGCGTGAAGTGTGAGATGAGGGGGAGAGATGGGTTAAGTCAAAATGTTTGACTCGGCTTAGAAACGAAAGAGCATTTTCATAATTTATAAAACTTACCAAAAAATATAAGTTTTCCAAATAAAATATAATTACAGTCAAAGTTCACGAAATTAAACGCACATTGACATGCCGTGGTTTAAATACCGAAATTCACCCGTTTATGAAAATGTTATATAAATCACATAATAATTATTAAAATAAATCATAAATCGCGTAAGAAAATCGATTTGGGTTCCCGGTTCATAACTCGAATTTTCGGGGCTTTACAGATTATCTGTCACTTTAGTCAGTTCGGCGTACTGACTGCAGGCATGGGCGGATACGGCGCATTTAATGCGGCTGCAGATTGAACGAGTGTGCTTGGATGGGATAAGGTCGATCCTGGCCCCTCGACCTTCAGGTATCGCCCGCAGATCTTTTCAAGTCACACTTCAATGATGAACATGAGGATCGATCTGACATAATCGATCGTGCGCGCTCGAGACCAGGGGCCAAACCCTGTACGTAGAGTTTGCCTGACGATTGAGATGGTCGACCGCCAGAGTCAATTGACTTAGTCAATCGTTGGACTTTAACTGAGTCCACGTGGTAAGCGGACTTTGACTTGATCCACGTGGCCAGCGAATCTCTAAGATTGCGCCACGTGGGTCGCCCATAACGTCAACCATCATGAGTCCCCCAAGTCTTACTAGAATTTATTCGGCTGGGTATTGAAATCGATCGCTTTGCTTAGTCTTGAGACACATGGCCGCACGGGACGGAGCCATGCGTCACCTTTGCCAACACTTGGAATGTCCGACAATAAAGGGGCTCGACCGCCGGTTTATTCTCAAAAGGTGCGCCCAAACTGAAACGCTTTAAAGAGGAATTATGGCAGCGTTTCGCATTCCGAGGCAAGAAAACTATAAATAAGGGCTCATCCCTCTTTCGTTTTTTACGTTAGCTGAACATTCACTCCGAGCGGAAGCATTTTTAGCGAGAAAAACACTCAAGCGAAGGAACTTGATCGAGCGTAAACACATTGAAAACACCATCCACAGTCTAGGTAACCCTCGACCCTCAACTCTTTATTTATTTACATTTATAAAAATGTATGGAGCGTCGGAGGGGACGAGCGAGAGGGTTAGAGAGTACGACAAAGGATTCGACGTAGTCGACTTAGGGTTTGAGACTGACTCTGAAGCAGAGGCGACCTGTAATGACCCGAAAATTCCAGAATATATTCTCGGAATAATTATTCGACATTTCGTTGAATTTTATATGAAAAGATTAGCTTCGTTAGCTAATCTTAATTTATTATAATTATTTCCATATCCTCAACCATTTATAATTACACTTTCTACCCCTCGAATTTATTTTAATCTCTAAACGAACCTACACCCCCTTGAAACACCTTTGCACTATCTTGGACACACCCACACTATCTTGAACACACTTACACCCCCTTGTGCACACTCTCTTGCACACTCTTGAATACATTTACAAATCGAGAGAGAGAAGGAGAGAAGAAAAGGAGAAAGGAAGAAGAAGAAGGAGAGAAAAGAAAATCCCGTTCCGAATCCGTTGCTCGATCGATCGAAATTCCGAGACCAGATTTACGATCCTCATTCAATTCTCTATCGGTAACCTTCTTTCTCCAATTCGTTTCATCCATTAAATCCTTCGTTTTTATAGATTTTAAATTGAAATAAATATTTGATGATTTAATTGATTTGTAGGTTATAGTTTACCATTTTTAGTATAGTTCGGATCAAATGGTAGCTATTAATGTGTACAATGCATGAGTGTGAATTTGATATGTTGGTTTTAGCCTTAGAATCCACCCTAGTTGATTTTAGGATGAAACTCTCGAGAAAAACCTTGAAATCGCGTTTCTGCACCTGTGAGATGGAACCACACGGTCCAACGCATGGTCTTGGCACGACCGTGTGCCAGACCGTGCACACACCTTTAACTTGCACCGGCTTGCGCACGCCAGTGCAGAAGCCAGTGCATGCTTGTTTCAGCTTGCATGGTCTTGAGTGCGTGCTCAAGACCGTGCACAAGGCCATGCGTTAGCCCGTGCGAATGCCTTAGCCAATTTTCCAGCCTTTTTCCTTAGTTGCTCTCGGTAATGGGGTCAAATGGCCAAAAACAAAAGTTGACTTTTTGCATAAGACCCCCTAAAATTGAGCCGTTTTCGCCTATAGCTTCCATATGATTCAAGGATGAATATTTCGTAAAGTTTTCAAAATTCCGACCTCGTTCAAGGATGAATGTGCAATTAGAATTTCAATTGAGCATGTTTAGCATTGTTAATTTCATACTTTTAATTTAATTGCATTTTCATTGTAAATTCAATTGCTACATGACGTTTATTGGTTTGTCATGTGATGTAGTTTTCGTGAGTCGTTGTCGTGTCTTGTCTTATGTGGTTCTTGTCGTCTGTTAGTTTCAGGCCGTCTTTTCAGGACATACTTTGGATTGTCTTGTCGTTCCCGTGTTTCCAGGTGAGGGTTTTAAAATGCTTTCAAACGGAGTAAGAATTCTTTTAATTTATTGCGAATTACCCCTTATGTGCTCATCTTGCTTTGATTTCCTTTCTTGTATATCTATTAGATATTTAATCTATATTTTCATGATTCTCATAAAGGTTTTAATATTAACTTGTACTTATGAGTATCTCTAAATCATTTTATTTTTATAAGGCAAGTAAAATTCTTTCTTTTAAGCGTGACGGTTTGACTTAGGATTTACCCCCCTTCGTCGTCACCCAAACTTGCCCAAATTGCCTTATGGCATCAATTTATATGTTTGTTTTTCAAAGCGAGCAAAGTCGTGTTATTTCAAATGGGCCCGGGAAGGTATCCGGAGGTTGCATCTGGGGACGAGCGTCCAAGGTGTAATCCGAGGTGCTTCTCCCAAAAATAAGCGTCAATCGTGGCCCGTCAGGAGTTGATAGCCACGGTTGGGAGCGATGGTGGGCGTTGCATTCGTTGCACGTTTTCCTGAAATTCACAGTCGCCCGAGGTCGCACTTCGGGGTCAGACACCGGTGATGGAGTTACATGTTATTGAGGGGGTTATAAGGAGGAACAGGCCCATTCTCGCTGTGATATTAATTGCTTGCATTTACCGCTTTAAATTCTTTATTATCGTTAATTATTATCGTGTATGCAAGTCGAAGCACGATCCGGATTTTCTTCAATTATGAAAATGTATTTTCCTATATACATATAATCAAAACCCGGAAACGTGGCTCGTACTTGTTCCCTCTTTACCCTCACTGAGTATCTTTTGTACTCACCCCCACTATTTTGATTCTTACTTCAGGTCGACAAGTGGCGTTGTCACCTATCTTGTCAGTCGGCAGCAGCAGGTCTAGGTTGGCTCGTGTGTCTTGTCTTGTCCGTGTCCCAACAACAGTCGTGTCCTTAGTTATGATTTGATTTAATTATGTATTTCGGATTATGCTTTATTTTCCGTACTTACGTGTCCCTTATATGGGATAGGATAGACTGGCCATGAAGGGCATTTATTATATAATGATTGAGAATGATGTATGAATTACGTTGCCATGGAGGGCTTATCTGATTTACTTTATATTTGAATTAGCTTCCGCAACTCTGTTATTTCTTTTACTGCTGTTGTTGTTGGGGTGTCGTTATGCTGTTGCTGGTTTTGCTTGATTGATTGCCGTTCGCCGGGATGGATTTTTAAATGGGGTACATCTATCTTGTTTGGGGGTTCGTCTCAGTGCGGATGTGGTGTCCTTTCTCCGTCCAAGGAAAGGGGCGCTACAGTCAGTGGTATCAGAGCCTAGGTTCCCGAAAAGGAACCGAAAGCTCTAGTATCTCGTCTGTCTTGTCTTTTGTGTCTTTTGAATTGCGTCAGTCCGTGTCGAGTTCGTGTTTTGACGAGTGTTCGTCTTATCTTGGTGCTTAAAATTGTAGACGATTACGGTTGGCTTATTTAACCGACTGGCAATCTTTTACAAATTTTTGTACTAAGGAAGATGTACCGCGAGTCGATCGTGGAACTCTTTGTGTGTTTTACATGGTTTGGTGTGTCGTAGTGTATGTTGGTAGGATTTTGTTGAGTATCGAGCATGCTTATGTGTTTATGAACTGATGGCATTATTTCTCACAATACATGCACCTATTTTGCCAAATAGTTGTGAACGCAGATATGCAGTGCAAGAAAGCCTGATCAGATCCGCCACTACCCCCACTCCAGACTACGCCAGGATCATCGTACCCGTATCCGACGGGAGAGATAGAAATAGCTCAGGGAGGAGATAGCGTGACAGAATACGAGGCCAGATTTGCCTACATGACTAACTACTCTCCTAACCGGGAGCCCGACCAAAGGAACAGAGCCGCACGATTTATATCCGGGCTGAGGCACGAAATCCGCCAAGTGCTTATAGGTCTCAGCTGTTGTTCTTATGAAGAAGCTGTCGGCCGAGCTTTGCGAGCCGAAGCAGAATTTGAAATGAGAGCTAGGAGTGCTCGACCGATCACTTTACAGAACCAGTCTTATGAATCGAGAACTCCAGCGGTTGTCCGTGCAACTTCTCACAGAAAAGAGGCGACGACCAGTGGACCCAGTGAGAGCACCATCCTTTGCTTGTTTTGCCACAAGTTGAACCATCTCGCCGAGTACTGCCGGAAACGACTGGGACAGTGTTTACTATGTGGTTCCCCCGACCATCTCCTCGACAATTGCCCTAATAAGAAGAAACCTAAGGAAGAGGATAGTGGATGCCGATCCTGAAGATTCGGGGTCTTTATTTCAGAGAGGGAGGCCACCAGAGAATAAATCACGAAGGGACAAGGTTAGGGACGTACAATAAAGGAGAAGTTACCGGAATCGAGGGACTGGAGCTAAGACGCAGAATAAGAGAAAACGGGAGACTAGACCGGACTCCGTTACTCGGAATAAAAGGTACCGTGCATGTTCATAACACTCATATTTCTCGTATTTAATTTTTTTTAAGTGCGCGATAATATGTAATTATTGTTTGGTTAAACTCCGGATTAAATCCGGGGTGTTTTCATAATTTTTGCGCGTTTTAATTCCATTCAGGGGCGCTTGCACGCCCTAACGCACGGTCTTGGTCAAGACCGTGCGGATCAGCTCAAGCCCGTGCAAGCCAGTTCAGCGTTAAACCGCTGAACCGGCTGGACCGCTCCACACGGGCCAGCGCACGCCCGTGCGTCAAGCCGTGTGTGCCCCTTCGCCCATTTAAACTCTATTTTCGCGATCAGAACTTACAGAAACTTTTTACCCTCTTTTTCTCTCGTTTCCAGCAACAAAAATACCCCAATTTTTTCCCCCAATTTCATCCTCCCCACTTTGCAAGCCTATAACTTTTGGAAGGTACATAGCCGGCATTGCAATCTTTCATTAGTTGGTTTTGGGGGACGATCCGCCAAACCGATCATACGGAAATCGCCGCCCAAAATACACGCCCGCCAAGTGTTCAACAAAATTCCAGAGTGAGGAATTTCATCCAATTCAACCCAACAATCCTCAAACAACCTTCTTTCATGGCCGCCGAAGGTTCCCGGAGAAGGAGGAGGCGAGATGACCCTCCATCCCCACTTCCATTCAATGTGGATATTTCAAATCTTTTCCAAGCCAAAATATTTTGGCGAATGCACGAACGCCCGGTGTTCTCTACCAAGTTCCTCGACATAGAAGCATTGGGGAATTTGGGACTTGGCGACGGTATCACCCGGTACATTGAAGACGTGGGACGGACCACGTTCTTGGATATGAGAAGGAATTCGTACCCCCGACTTGTATACGAATTCATCGCCACACTTCAAATAATTCCCCACGAAGACGACGACGAGCTACCCTTCAAGATAGAGTTTTGAGCTTTCAACGAGGATTATGAGCTCACTCTCCGACAATTAACGGTACATTTTGGGCTACCCATTCGGGGAATGATAAGCCGAGAAGTGGGTTGGTCCGAGGCCGAGGCATGGAGAAATGTCTCCACTTCTAGGAGGCCCTTTCAACAAGGGAAATCTAAGGCAACCGACCTCCGTGATTCCGCCTTGAGGACTTTTCATAGATTCCTTTCATGCACCGTCTTTGCTAGAGGAGATAGCTACGGTTCGATCAACATTGAGGAACTCTATGTCTTGGATTGCGCGGTCCGAAGGCAAGCAGTCAATGGCATCATGTTCTTCCTTCGATATGTGGAGTATGTAGGCACTCGGCCAAAGGGAGAAATCAGAATTGGGTCCTACATCACCGTGATCCTCGAGTGTGCCGGCGTGACCGGCATGGATCGAATGGCCCCGGCAGGAGCAGAGGATTCGACAATTTCCTACAAGCAACTCGCCCAGATGAAACTTTGCAGGAAAGTTAGAGGGTGTAACGACCCGAAAATCCGATTTTTCGATTCGGTATATTTTAATCGAGTAATTATGCAAATTTTTATTTTAATTTGATATTTATTCTAAGATATTAGGATAATTTCGTAAATGAGTGAATTTTGATATTTAAATCACAAATTGTCAACGTGCGTTTAATTATATGAATTTTAACTGTAATTACGTATTATTTGGACAACGTGAGTTTTCAAACTTATTTTGCGAAATTACTAAAATGCCCCTTCGAATTTTAAACCCTAGTCAACTAATTTGACTAAGTCTCTCTCTCACCTCACTCTCGTTCAAACCAACAAGGAAGAAGAAAGGAAAGAAAAGAGAAGAAAAAGAGAAAGAGAAGGAAGAAGATTTCAACGATCGTTCCGACTTCGTTTCCCGACGGATTTTCAAATAGTTTACGTCTACGGATTCCTCGCGATCTCTTCTACGAGTAAGCTTCTAACGATTCTCTCGTTTAATGTCTTCTATACTTCATTTTTCTCATTTTTGTGAATAGTTGTATAATTTAGGTTTTATATGATTTTGATAGTAATTGTGGATGGATTTTCGTGTTTATCGTTTCTATATGTAGATTACATGATGTAGATGATTATATGTGAGAATTAGGGATTGATTTGCATGATCATTCGATTAAATGTTAGATTTTGGTTTGAATCCGCGTATGATTTTTGCTGTCTGATGTTTCTGCTCATTTTGGTCGCACATGGCCTGGTGCACACGGCCTTGAGGCCGTGTGCATGAGACCGTGCGTGTTTGGGGTTGGTGCACGGGCGCGTTGTTTGATTGTGCACGGCCTCGGCACACGGCCGTGCACAAGGCCGTGTGGCCCGATCGCACAGTGCCCTGACCTTCTGTAAGTCAGGGCCCGTTTTGCACTACGGGTCCCTCCGAGACTCGTCTTTTTTGAATTCTTTCTTCGCTTGTGTATTCGATATATGTGAAATAGATATGAATTGCATGATTTATGAATTTACAACATGTTCGGGTATATGAATAGTGTGTTTTAAGTTTTCGTTAAATTTTCTATCTTTTGCATGTGAAGTCCGATTTTCCCGAAATTCGAATGCATACTTCTTTATGATAATTTAAGCATGTCCGTAAAGTTTCGTTGCATTTGGACTTGATTTTTAAATGCATAAATTACTCTATTTTCGTTTGAGAATTTGAACTTAAGTGATTTATTTAATTGTGTAACGTGCTCCTATGTGTCCTAATATTTTCGTATAAGCCGTGCATCGTCTTTAGTCTTATTTGGTTGTGTCCTGGTATTTTGCAGACGATACTCCCGTGGAGTAGCGCCGGTTCTAGCTTTTTGCTCTTATTTTGCATAGCAGCCAGGTGAGGCTTTCCGTTTCTGTTTCCAGTATTATTATGTATATATATAAATAAGCCTCTCCCGATATAAGCCACGCTTATGTTTTGTTTTCACACCGTTTCTATATATATACTTAGTAGATATTTATGCTTATTATGTTCATTTGATTTATCGAAAATGATTTGATATGAAAAAGTACTATGTATAGTCTTCGAAATGTTTACGAAAGAGACATGTAAAACCTTTTGTTTTCTAAGGCGAACTTTGGCCTTCGGCCTCGCATATGACATGTCTCGAACGGTCTTTTGGCCAACCCGAAATGTTTTGAAAAGCGAGTTATGAAATGTATGCATGTTCGTTTGGGCCCGGAGTAAGAGCGATAGGACGAAGTCGGTACACGTCGGGTCTACGGCGTAAATCCTATGGTTTCCTCCATTTAGGAGCTCGGGGTGAGGCCGGAGTGGCAGCCCTTTGAGTACCTGAGTTATTCCCGTCAGTTATGAGTAGTTCGGGTTTGCAGTCCGGCTACATTGGAGGAATAAGGGTGGTTTCCGGTTTTATGTTTTGGATATTGGAGTTCAGGTCTCGACTCGCCGAGTCATATGATAAGTTATGTTTTATGCTAAATCACCACTCGATTACGAAAACCTTTCTTTTATGTTGATTTCTTTTAAGTTTAAAATTGGTGATTTATTTCCCGTTTCATTGTATACATTATTATTCCCTCCTCACTTAGTCGTTTGACTAACCCTCTCTGTCTCACCCTATATTGGTTTCAGGATACTAGGCGGGATTCGTCGTCGTCGTCGTAGAGTTGTATTTATTTTCTCTTGTATATTCCTCTTTCCGTATGATATGAGTTATGTTTTAGGGTATTAGGATTTTATTTAATTTGTATTCGGGATTATGTATTTATTGAGCCCGTTATTATATTTATCGGGATACTGTATCGAACCCGTTTGATATTATGTAATTGAATTTCGTTAGCCTTGGTGGGCTTTAATAATTGTGTATTTATTATGTTCTATTGCTTTGATTATTTATATTGCTTCCGCGTCTCTGTCTTTTCGTTGTTTTTAAAACCCCGTCTAGTGATTGAGTAAATGCTTGCCGTTCGCCGGGTTTCGGTTCGGGTCGGATCCCATTTCGGCTCCGGGTCGGGTCTCGGTGTGGGGCGTGCGTTACCCGTTTGGGGCGCCCGCTACATAGGGCGACACGGTAGATATGACCAATGATGGCAGAGGAAGCCGCCGCCGGGAGTGATGGTGATGATGAAGATGACGCCGAAATAGGAGGTCATCCTGAAGAGGACCGACAAGAGAGGGAGGAGCAAATGATGGAACAACTTTACGAAGCAGGAGGCTTCGCTCCTCATCAGGTCCCGTACATACCCGACCCTCCTAAAACCGAAGAGGCTCAATTCCAGCAGAACTTTGAGGACTACCCGACACAGCACCAGGCTGGATCCTCACAATGGGATAGGCTAAGTGAGGAGCAGTGGAATCAATGTCAACAATCTGAGTCGGAGACCCGAAGCCGGTGGGAGACAGATAGATGGACGGTTTGGGGAAACCGCTTCACGAGCTTCGCGGAGCAAACTACAGAGCGACTGAACCAACAGTCGGCCGACCTGAGGGAGATCAGGCTCGAAGCTCAACGCAACCACACTGAAATCCGGGAGCAAATTTCCGACCTCGAGAGGTCCATCACAGAACAGCTTGCCAACTATCTCAGCCGTCTTGGCATGCCGCCTAGTTCTGGAGCTCCCGATTCATAGTCGACATTATTTTTCCCCTATTCTCGTCATTTTCATTTTAATTGTAATTCAATTTTTCAGTTGAAACTATTATGTATGAACTATGTGTTAAATGTTTATTTGAATTTAACTGTTAATTGTTCATTTTAATTAATTGCTTATGTGTTAATTGCACGATTTTGTATGATGAACTTTTAAATGCTGTAATATACTCCCTTTAATAAACCCCGAGGTTCGGAGGAGAATCTGAGGACAGATTCTTTTAAAGGGGGAAGTATTGTAACGACCCGAAAATTCCAGAATATATTCTCGGAATAATTATTCGACATTTCGTTGAATTTATATGAAAAGATTAGCTTCGTTAGCTAATCTTAATTTATTATAATTATTTCCATATCCTCAACCATTTATAATTACACTTTCTACCCCTCGAATTTATTTTAATCTCTAAGACAAGCGAACTATGTTTCGATTTAAATGTAATTTTGGGTTTGGAAACCTTCTCGTTGAGTGAAGTCGTTAGGGCGGGTTTCTCCCCCATGACGATGGAACACCCGGTTGCGTTTCCTACCGTTACATCACCTATCTCGAACGGCCCTTTTGACCCTCCCCGAAATGTCTTGATTCCTATTTTAATAGGAAAATGATAGTTATGAAAAATGTGAGATATGATATGTATGATATGATATGTGGGCCCCGGAGTATGGCGATCGGGTGAAGCTGGATAGACAGCGGGTCTACGGTGGAATTCAGTAGCTTGCTCCATGTTTACCGGGAGCACGGGTGAGGCCGGAGTGGCAACCTTTGTGCTCCTGCGACGGTTGACTTCGTGTCAACTAAGACATAGGCTATTATGCCTATAGAGCAGTTGGATTTAGTGGTCCTTCTGCTATATGGGAGGAATAAGGCTGGTATGGTTTTCAGGTATGTTATGATATGATATGAGGGGTTGAGGCTCGACTCGCCGAGCAATATGATATGTCCCGTTATGTTATGTTATGATAAATCACCGAATGTTTATGAAAACCCTTCTTTTACGTTCGTTTTCTTTTAAGTTAAAATGGTGATTTATTCCTGTATGCTATTATGTATGTACTCCCTTTTTCCCCACACTTAGTCTTTTGACTAACCCTCCCTGTTTTTAACCTTATCTGTTTCAGGTGATTACTAGGTGGGCATTCATCGGTCTTGTATTGCGGAATTATTCTGCTTTTGTCATTGTTCATTCCTAGGTTGTTTTAGGTACTTGACCGTTATATGTATTATGTAGGTTATGATTTGAGTCCGGGATTATTTAATGTTGAACCCGTTATGATTTGATTCAAATTTTGTAAGTGAATTCCGCTAGCCTTGGTGGGCTTTAACTATTTGCGCAATTGGTTTATTGCTTTAATTTCCCGTTAGTAGAATTCGTTTTGTTTGCTGTTGCTTCCGCTTCCGCATTGTTGTCGTCAGTTGTTTTACAAAAGCCCCGCCTAGTGATTGAGTAAATCGGTTTGCCGTTCGCCGGGTTTCAATTGAGGGTAGGATTTCTATTTCGGCTTTAGGTTGAGACTCGGTGCGGGGCGTGCGTTACCCGTTTGGGACACCCGCTACATGTTGGGACCACTGACAAGACAAACCAGACAACGAGACTGAGACTATCTAGCCCTGCTGATGCCGACTGACAAGATAGGTGACGTCGCCGCCTGTCTACCTGAAGCAAGAACCAAAATAGCAGGGGTGAGTATAAAGGATACTCAGTAAGGGGGTGTTGATCACAGTTCGTCATTTATCTTTTAAAACCAAAAGTAGTGAATGTTGCTCGTTTTGAGAAAGAATATAAATAACAATATAAGTTGTAAAAACGACACAAAGCAACACTTGGGTTCGGCTTGCTTGGAAAGCACGAAAAGGTTGACGAACCGGATCCTTTAAAACATTTGCACGTAATATCAAGCGGATAAATTGAAGAATATTAGTTGAGTCACGAGGCCAATACAAGTTCGAAAGGCATGATATAAGCAAGTTGGAAATGATAAATAAACACGGCTCGTAATTCAACTAATTATTTGAATAATAAGGAGGCTTAGGATAGCAAGTACGAGTCACGCTTCCGGGTTTTATATATATATAGGGAAATACATATGATAAATAAAGAAAATCGGAATGTGCTTCGACTTGTAACGAAAACCGTAAAACAATTAGACAAGCAAGTAATGCAATAAATCATGAAATACTGTGTCCCGGCGAGAACGGGCCCTCTCCTTATAACTCCCATTTATGAAAATCATGCAAATACATAGTCAAGTACTCCACCACCAAAAGTCATGATCCACTCAGAATTTTATGGAAACGCGTGTTAACAACGTCACCCTTCTCAAAATTTTATGGAAACGCGTATTAACAACGTCACCCTTATTAGAATTTTCGAGGAAGCACGTAGCCTGCAATGCCACCCTCGCATTAACTCAGGCTAGCCAACCTCCTGGCCGACCTAAGCGAATACGAATTGGAGTACACATCGGGATTTGCCCTAGACGCTCGTCCCCAGGCTCACCTCCTGTATGCTCCGGGCCCACTTCATTATACCGTCCAGGGCTCGCATTTGAAAACAATGACAATTTAGGTGGCCAAAAGGCCATTCGAAAATAGGGAATCGGGGTGTGGGAGGCCAAAGGGGCCATTCGAGACAAGGTTATCTTTGCGAGGTCGAGAGACCAAAGTTCGCGTTTAAAACAAATGGGTTTTCCTTGGCTCTAGTTGAAACTGTTTGTAAAAGGTTTTACATATAGGTTTTGCTATGAAAAGGTTTGACTAAGCACATAAGGAATAGTAAAGGCAGTACAACAAGTAATAATAAAAGCGGGGTAGTCATTTATTTCGCAAACCTATATAAGACTATGTCCTTGCCCCAGTTAAAATAAGTTTAAATCCTTACTTGGCTCGACACGATAGTATGAAAGCAAGCGATAGTCCGGTTTCTCCCTCGTTGGTCCCACCTGTAATACACAGGGCCTAGAGGATGAAAACGAGACCGACAATAACAAAAGCAAGACACGGGACAATAATGATGCACGGCGATTCATATAGGATTCAAATCATGCGATAAACGGAATATGGAAAGTAAATCAATTAAACATATAAAGACATATAAAGTACAGAACGACAACTAAAGAATATTAATGCAATATTAAATAATGAAAGAACGTAAATAATAATATTAAAGGCATGCTAAAACGTAATTAGGGCACGTAGACATGCTTAATATAATATATAAACGCTCTCCCGCGAAAACGAGATCGAACGGATAAGAAACAGGAAAAAGTGGGTTAAAATCCCTAAACAAGCAATGGTGTCAAATGACGGTCAAATAGGGCCGGGTAAATTGAAAATTATGTAAAACTGCTAAATCCCGAGGCTCAAGGAAGCTATAGGTGAAATCGGATTGATATTCGGAGATCGTATGTGAAAAATCGACATTTAAATGAGTGGGGTTGACCCAATTCCCGAAGTGCAAGAAAGGAAAAGGCTAGAAAATCCACTAAGTAGGTTGCACCGGCCAACGCACGGGCTTGGCAAGCCTGTGCAAGCACAAATAAGGGTGCACAGGCTTCCGCACGGTCTTGAGCATGCTGCCAACAAGACCGTGCAGCTGCAAACGGGCATGCGCACGGGCTCCTGCATGGGCTCAAGCCCGTGCAGGTTGAAAAGGGCTGCGCACGGGCTCCTGCACGGTCTTGATCAAGACCGTGCGTTCGCCCGTGTGGATCTACTGAGCAGCAGAATCAGCAGATCGCGAAACCTCACACGCGAAAATCAACATATAAATTCATACATCTCCTAATTTACTCCATAAAACATCCTAATTTTCACATATAATCATATATATGATATAAGCTACACATAGGCACAAGAATCACGTAAAATGGTCAAGTAATTCTTCCTAAACACGAAAATCCTAATATTATAAAATTCCTATACAAAAGCCATGAAAATCGTAAGAAAGAACGAACGGAATGAAACGGGGTAAAAGGATTAACGGTAGAGAATGTAGTGAGGATCGTTCGGGTTTTCACGGCTCGTCGATTGGGCGAGAAACGGGCTCGGTAGGGCGTCGGGAAGATTCCCTCCTTTCTTCCCCCTCTTTCTCCTTCCTTTCTTCTTTTTCCTTCGTTGTGTGTAATGAGAGAATGAGAGATAGGTAGATATTTAGGAAAATATCTCGGGGGGTAAAATGGTCATTTAGGCTTTCAAGGGTATTTATGTAATTTAAGTAATTGAGGGTATTTAAAAGATAGGTTAAATCAATCTTTTCCACAAGATCCATTAATCCAATTGGATAGATCGAGAAATTAGGCAAGAAAGAATTCGCGTAATAATTAAAAATATAATTAAAATATTCGGGTCGTTACAATACTCCCCTCTTCAAGAGAATCTGTCCTCAGATTCTCCTTCGGACTTCGGGGTTAGTTAAGAGGAGTATAATCTATAAAAATTCTAATAACGCGAATTAAAAAAAACGAACATTTAGGAGCAATTAAAATACATGAGAAAAAAAACATCATTCCTAACAAAAATATTTAAATGCAAATAACATTCCAAATAAAATTCAGAGTCATGCGAAAGACGGCATTACAAAACCCTAAACAAGGCTAACGACGAAGAAGAAAATAAAGGTAAATAGCTCATGGCTCATCGGGACCACGACGGGAATACTGCTCGAGTTGCTTCGAAAGTGACTTCTGCATCTCGGCAATAGATCCATGAAGTGCTGCTGACTGTCGATGTGAGCGTGCTAAGCTGCAAAGCCCTCATTGATTTGTCTCTCGTGCTGGGTGAATCTCTCGTCGTTCATACGTCGGTAATCGGAGAACTCCTCATAGAATCGATGCAGATCAATAGGTTCCTGGTCCTGAGTGTTTCCTCTGGCGTGCGAAAACTCAGGGACTGATGCATCCTATCCCAATAACTGCCGGTAGATATGCTGAGCCTGCTCGTGGACCTCTGGGTTCGGGGGTCCTTCGTCGCGGGCATCATCCTTGGCGACTTCCCCTAAGGGTAGGCCATCTACTAGGACGTATGGGTCGTTTCGCCTCGGACCTTTTGTGCAGATTGCCCTCTGGGCTAGAGTCCCATAACTAATCGAGGTCGAACCCCCAATGGCAACCTGAGTATCGAGCCCTTCCACTTGGGCACACTCCAATATAACAGTGATGTGGGAGCCTACTCGAATCTCCCTTCTCGACCGAGTGGAGATGTACCGACTCCTTTGATTCCTGAAGAATCATGTTCGGTCGTCTATTTCGTCTAAATTTGGTGTCCTTCGTGTTGATCTGATTAATTCTCAAGACCGGTGCTCATTCACAAGCACACATTCTCATCCATAATGACCAAGAACAGAAAATCCCAGTGTAAGGTCTTCAGTTTGGTGTAGCTGAAAGCTCGGTGTTCTTCTGGTCGAGTTCGCCATCCGGATTCATGTCGGTTCTCACTCCGACTATCTTCAGAAGTATTCTCCTTTAAACTCGATTTGTCAACATCGGTGCTATCCAGAACCGCATAACGTACTCGGAACAGAATCGATCCTAGTCGGCCAAGAACTCCTTGTCCTTAGCACTCTCTAATAGCGCATAACGAATTTATCGAATTCCATGCTATCCACACAGAGGTCACATAAATCTTAGCATCTAACCATTCAATCAGTGCAAGGGTGAATTTTGAAAGCAATTAAAGCATGTAAGTTATATAAAACACTTATACCATTCGAAACAGAATACTATGAATGAATGTTATGATAATGCAATATACCTATATGAGCATGTCGAGATCGGTAACCACTTCTTCTTCCCCCAGGGTTCTCTCTGTTAGGACATTCCCGAATGTGGTGCTTGGTGCTTCCACAAGAAAAGCAACGTCCCAATTGTTTCCTACACTTTGCTGTCTTGTGATTCGTCTTCCCACAGTACTGACAAGGAATGGGGTCCTCGTTCACTTCCGGTTTGGTATGTTCCGGCATCTCGTTGTATGGTCTCTTTGTCCGAAAGGTACTCGGTCCGGCTGGTTCTCTTCTTGTTGTCTCGTTGGAAGAGGATCCTATCATGGGAGGGGCACTCTGGTTCACCATTTGGAGTTCAGACTCCACTCTCATAGCTCGGGTAACTGCATCGGGATAAAGACGGATGTCTAGTGCCATCAATCCTCTCCGGATCTCGGGTTGAAGTCCCTCGATAAACTTTCGTGCTCTCTTTCACTCATCCGTGGCATAGTGAGGAGCATAGGCGATGAGGCGGTTGAACTGTGCTTCGTACTGAGCCATGGTAGATGCTCCTTGGTTGAGATACATAAATTCTCTCTCTCGGCTGTCGCGTACTACTTCTGGCACGTACTTCATTCGGAAGTCAGTTACAAATCGTGACCAAGTGAGGGGAACTCTCTCGGCGATCCATCTCCCTTCTGTGAATTGCCACCAATCTCAAGCTGGTCCTCTCATCAGGAAGGTAGCATACTCGACCTTCTCGAGGTCACCACACTGTAGTACTCGAAAGATCTGTTCCACATCAAATATCCAGGCCTCAGCTTTAAAGTCATCTGGTTCGCCCTCGAAACAGGATGGGCGATAGTAGAGAAACCTGTCCAAGGTTTGGCCCTCAGTCTGTCTGGTGGGTACGTGCTGCTGTTGTTGTTGTTGTTGTAACCCTTGACATACTTGCACGGCGATCTGTCTGATAATCAATACCCACTCTTCAGCCTTTGGGTTCAGGGGTGTTGGAGCAGTAGGGGGTCTTCGGTGAGGCATTTTGCACCTGTGAACAGCAAATTGGAAAATGATGCATGTTCGATTAATGGAATGATCAGATAAGGCATATAAAATCCAAACAGAGCATACATATATGATTCGAATAGCATGTCATCAATTTAAGCACGAAACAATCACAGAACGAGCAAAACTCGATCCTATAGTCGTACGACCTAGACACGACAAGACGACAAGACAAGACAGACGCTACCTCGAGTTCCACATCCACCTGCATTCAATCCCCACTCAGTACTACAATTGTAAAAGATCAAACGGTTGGTTGGCCATTCCAAAAGAAGATCAATCACGATTTCAATACTAAGGAGTTCTCAAGCACCTGTAACTGGAAACTCTAAGTCTCATTGACATGAAACGGGCAGCCACAAGGGACAAGACACGACGCGATTTCAAAGCTTCGGTTCCTTTTGGGAACCTGGCTTTGATACCACTGACTGTAGCGCCCCCTGAAGAAGGAATGCCACATCCGCACCAAAACGGATTCCCGAGCTTCAGCGAGGGGCCTCAACTCAAAAACCCACTCCGACGAATGGCACTCAAGCAATAACCATCGGCAACAGCGACAACCATCCCAACAACGACCACAAAAGAACAGAGAATGCGAAAGCGATTAAGGTAAACAATTAAATTCCATAAAAGCCTACAAGGCTAACATAATATCAAGAAACGTTTATAAATCAAGATACAAAATGTTCATAAGCAGATAGTGCCATCCATGGCTCAACTAGCCTACCCTGTGCAATCCTAGATATCTTCAACTATCCCACATCAGGGGCACATAAGATACATAAGGTAAATAAAGCCGTAAAGAGTACGAAAGTATTTAAATACAATAAATCAAGACTCGATAGTTGTTCGGACCACTGACAAGACAAACCAGACAACGAGACTGAGCCTATCTAGACCTGCTGATGCCGACTGACAAGATAGGTGATGTCGCCACCTGTCTACCTGAAGCAAGAATCAAAATAGCAGGGGTGAGTATAAAGGATACTCAGTAGGGGGTGTTGATCACAGTTCGTCATTTATCTTTTAAAACCAAAAGTAGTGACTGTTGCTCGTTTTGAGAAAGAATATAAATAACAATATAAGTTGTAAAAACGACACAAAGCAACACTCGGGTTCGACTTGCTTGGAAAACACGAAAAGGTTGACGAACCGGATCCTTTAAAACATTTGCACGTAATATCAAGCCGATAAATTGAAGAATATTAGTTGAGTCACGAGGCCGATACAAGTTCGAAAGGCATGATATAAGCAAGTTGGAAATGATAAATAAACACGGGTCGTAATTCAACTAATTATTTGAATAATAAGGAGGCTTAGGATAGCAAGTACGAGTCACGCTTCCGGGTTTTATATATATATAGGGAAATACATATGATAAATGAAGAAAATCGGAATGTGATTCGACTTGTAACGAAAACTGTAAAACAATTAGACAAGCAAGTAATGCAATAAATAATGAAATAGTGTGTCCCGGCGAGAACGGGCCCTCTCCTTATAACTCCCATTTATGAAAATCATGCAAATACATAGTCAAGTACTCCACCACCAAAAGTCATGATCCACTCAGAATTTTATGGAAATGCGTGTTAACAACGTCACCCTTATCAGAATTTTATGGAAATGCGTATTAACAATGTCACCCTTATTAGAATTTTCTAGGAAGCGCGTAGCCTACAACGCCACCCTCGCATTAACTCAGGCTAGCCAACCTCCTGGCCGACCTAAGCGAATACGGATTGGAGTACACATCGGGATTTTCCCTAGACGCTCGTCCCCAGGCTCACCTCCTGTATACTCCGGGCCCACTTTATTATACCGTCCAGGGCTCGCATTTGAAAACAATGACAGTTTAGGTAGCCAAAAGGCCATTCGAAAATAGGGAATCGGGGTGTGGGAGGCCAAAGGGGCCATTCGAGACAAGGTTATCTTCGCGTTTAAAACAAATGGGTTTTCCTTGCCTCTAGTTGAAACTGTTTGTAAAAGGTTTTACATATAGGTTTTGCTATGAAAAGGTTTGACTAAGCACATAAGGAATAGTAAAGGCAGTACAACAAGTAATAATAAAAGCGGGGTAGTCATTTATTTCACAAACCTATATAAGACTATGTCCTTGCCCCAGTTAAAATAAGTTTAAACCCTTACCTGGCTCGACACGACAGTATGAAAGCAAGCGATAGTCAGGTTTCTCCCTCGTTGGTCCCACCTGTAATACATAGGGCCTAGAGCATGAAAACGAGACTGACAATAACAAAAGCAAGACACGAGACAATAATGACGCACGGCGATTCATATAGGATTCAAATCATGCGATAAACGCAATATGGAAAGTAAATCAATTAAACATATAAAGACATATAAAGTACGGAACGACAACTAAAGAATATTAATGCAATATTAAATAATGAAAGAACGTAAATAATAATATTAAAGGCATACTAAAACACAATTAGGGCACGTAGACATGCTTAATATAATATATAAACGCTCTCCAGCGAAAACGAGATCGAACGGATAAGAAACGGGAAAAATGGGGTTAAAATCCCTAAACAAGCAAAGGTGTCAAATGACGGTCAAATAGGCCCGGGTAAATTGCAAATTATGTAAAAATGTTAAATCCCGAGGCTCAAGGAAGCTATAGGTTAAATCGGATTGATATTCGGAGATCGTATGTGAAAAGTCGACATTTAAATGAGTGGGGTTGACCCAATTCCCGAAGTGCAAGAAACGAAAAGGCTAGAAAATCCACTAAGTAGGTTGCACCGGCCAACACACGGGCTTGGCAAGCCGGTGCAAGCACAAATAAGGGTGCACAGGCTTCCGCGCGGTCTTGAGCACGCTGCCAACAAGACCGTGCAGCTGCAAACGGGCATGCGCACGGGCTCATGCACGGGCTCAAGCGTGCAGGTTGAAAAGGGCTGCGCACAGGCTCCTGCACGGTCTTGATCAAGACCGTTCGTTCACCCGTGTGGATCTACTGAGCAGCAGACTCAGCAGATCGCGAAACCTCACACGCGAAAATCAACATATAAATTCATACATCTCCTAATTTACTCCATAAAACATCCTAATTTTCACATATAATCATATATATGATATAAGCTACACATAGGCACAAGAATCACGTAAAATGGTCAAGTAATTCTTCCTAAACACGAAAATCCTAATATTAGAAAATTCCTATACAAAAGCCATGAAAATCGTAAGAAAGAACGAACGGAATGAAACGGGGTAAAAGGATTAACGGTAGAGAATGTAGTGAGGATCGTTCGGGTTTTCACGGCTCGTCGATTGGGCGAGAAACGGGCTCGGTAGGGCGTCGGGAAGATTCCCTCCTTTCTTCCCCCTCTTTCTCCTTCCTTTCTTCTTTTTCCTTCGTTGTGTGTAATGAGAGAATGAGAGATAGGTAGATATTTAGGAAAATATCTCGGGGGGTAAAATAGTCATTTAGGCTTTCAAGGGTATTTATGTAATTTAAGTAATTGAGGGTATTTAAAAGATAGGTTAAATCAATCTTTTCCACAAGATCAATTAATCCAATTGGATAGATCGAGAAATTAGGCAAGAAAGAATTCGCGTAATAATTAAAAATATAATTAAAATATTCGGGTCGTTACAATACTCCCCTCTTCAAGAGAATCTGTCCTCAGATTCTCCTCCGGACTTCGGGGTTAGTTAAGAGGAGTATAATCTATAAAAATTCTAATAACGCGAATTAAAAAAAACGAACATTTAGGAGCAATTAAAATACATGAGAAAAAAAACATCATTCCTAACAAAAATATTTAAATGCAAATAACATTCCAAATAAAATTCAGAGTCATGCGAAAGACGGCATTACAAAACCCTAAACAAGGCTAACGACGAAGAAGAAAATAAAGGGAAATAGCTCATGGCTCATCGGGACCACGACGGGAATACTGCTCGAGTTGCTTCGAAAGTGACTTCTGCATCTCGGCAATAGATCCATGAAGTGCTGCTGACTGTCGATGTGAGCGTGCTAAGCTGCAAAGCCCTCATTGATCTGTCTCTCCTGCTGGGTGAATCTCTCGTCGTTCATACATCGGTAATCGGAGAACTCCTCATAGAATCGATGCAGATCAATAGGTTCCTGGTCCTGAGTGTTTCCTCTGGCGTGCGAAAACTCAGGGATTGATGCATCCTATCCCAATAACTGCCGGTAGATATGCTGAGCCTGCTCGTGGACCTCTGGGTTCGGGGGTCCTTCGTCGCGGGCATCATCCTTGGCGACTTCCCCTAAGGGTAGGCCATCTACTAGGACGTAAAATGGTCAAGTAATTCTTCCTAAACACGAAAATCCTAATATTATAAAATTCCTATACAAAAGCCACGAAAATCGTAAGAAAGAACGAATGGAATAAAACGGGGTAAAAGGATTACCGGTAGAGAATGTAGTGAGGATCGTTCGGGTTTTCACGGCTCGTCGATCGGGCGAGAAACGGGCTCGGTAGGGCGTCGGGAAGATTTCCTCCTTTCTTCCCCCTCTTTCTCCTTCCTTTCTTCTTTTTCCTTCTTTGTGTGTAATGAGAGAATGAGAGAGATAGGTAGATATTTAGGAAAATATCTCGGGCGGGTAAAATGGTCATTTAGGCTTTCAAGGGTATTTATGTAATTTAAGTAATTGATGGTATTTAAAAGATAGGTTAAATCAATCTTTTCCACAAGATCAATTAATCCAATTGGATAGATCGAGAAATTAGGCAAGAAAGAATTCGCGTAATAATTAAAAATATAATTAAAATATTCGGGTCGTTACACATCCGGCCTAAGGCTCTATGGCGCTTTTCCCCTATGAGGTCGAGCTCGAACGCCCTTCCTTCGTTATTTTGCGCCAGCTGAAAATGGGACACCCTAGCTGTTTCCTGGACGAGTTCGGCGGGAATTAGAGCCTCCAATCCATAGACCTGAGTGAACAGGATCTCTCCCATCGCGGTTCGAGGCATTGTTCTATAGGCCCAAAGGACCTCGTCGAGTTCGCCCACCCAAGCTCCTTTCTTCGCGAATAATCGAGCGCTAAGACTTCGAAGGATAGTGCGGTTTGTAACTTCTGCTTGTCCATTAGCTTGCGGATATCCGACTGACGTGAAGTGTTGGTCAATCCCGTGATCCTTACACCATTCTTGCATGTCGTCTACCCGAAATTGGGACCCGTTGTCGCAAATTAAAACTCGGGGGACCCCAAACCGACACACTATGTTCTTCCAAATGAAATCTTTGATAACTTTAGTGGTCGTCTGTCGGACCGCTATTGCCTCGACCCACTTAGAAAAATACTCACAGGCCACAATGCAATACTCCGCTTGTCTGACCATCGAGGTTGGAAGGGGTCCAATAATATCTTCTCCCCACTGGTCGAACGACCACGATACGTCAACTGCTATGATTTCTGTCGCATGCTTGTGGGAGTAGTTTCCTGTCTTTTGTCACTTAATGCAGCTGGAGTGCCTTTCTGCATAGTGTTCGAGGGTCGACCAGAAGTATCCTGCCCTCGCGACCTTTCTCACTAACGATCGACCGCCAGCATGATTTCTACAGCTGCCTGCGTGGATCTCATAGAGAACTTCTTTTACTTGGGAGGGTCAGAGACACCTCATTGGGGGTCGACAGTTCCCGTGTTTGTACAGTCTTCCTTCAGGGTCGATGACGTATCTAGTTGCGCGGTGCCGCAGCCGTCGAGCAGCATTTTGATCTTGTGTGAGTGTTCCGTCCCTGAGGTAGCGGACGATCTTGTCGAGCCAGCAAAGCTCTTCTGGATTGATCATCATTACGGCAGCCTCAGGCCAGTCGATGGCTCGTCGGTTAGATGTCTTGAAAGTTATCTCTCGCTCCTGTGTGCCTTTAAGGCCGTTCGCGAGCTTCGACAGTACATCAGCTCTGACGTTTTCTTCCCTTGGAACTTGATCAATCGAAAATCTAGTGAATTGTGCGGTTAGCTTGTGCACTTCTTCCAGGTATCTAATCATGTTCTTCTCCCTGGCCTCATAGAGCCCTTGGACTTGGTGCGCAACCAACTGGGAATTGGTGATGATCGCAATTGTCTTCGCCCCGCTCTCGAGAGCGATTTTCAGTCCCGCTATGAGTGCTTCATACTCCGCCTCATTGTTGGTGACCTGGAAGTCGAGGCCGATTGCGAAATCAAGGTCCAACCCATCGGGGTTCGTCAAGGAGATTCCGGCCCCTCCGCCTTGGGCCGTCGACGACCCATCGGCCTTCAGAAGCCAATGATTATTTTTGGTCGTCTTGGAGGTCATTGTCTTCTCAACCAGAAAATCAGCTAGGACTTGGGCTTGCATGGCGACTCTAGGCTGAAAGGTTATATCGAACTGTCCTAGCTTGATCGCCCACTTAATCAGTCGACCCGAGTTATCTGGCTTAGCCATCACTTGCTTCAGGAGTTGATCGTTGAGCACCACGACCTCATGTGCTTGAAAATAAGGGCGAAGCTTCCTTGAGGAAACCACTAGCGCGAGCGCGAACTTCTTGATCTCCAGATATCGAGTCTTAGCCTCGTGTAAGATCTTACTCACGTAATAGACGGGAAGGTGCTTCCGATCGCGTACGGTCACGAGGACCAAGCTGATCGTCTCGTCGGAGACAGCAAGGTAGAGATAGAGTATCTCACCCTGTTCTGGCTTGGCGATCAGCGGAGCTGAGGCCAGATACTTCTTCATGTCCTCAAAACCTTGGTCACACTCCCCCGTCCATTCAAACTTGTTCACCTCTCTGAGTATTTTGAAGAACGGGAGGTTGCGCTCAGCAGATCGGGAAATGAACCTGTTGAGAGCCACGATTCGTCCGACCAGTTTCTGGACTCCCCTAATGGTTTCTGGTCTGGGGATGTTGATGATTGCGGAGATCTTTTCTGGATTAGCCTCGATCCCTCGCTGGGTGACCATGTAGCCAAGGAATTTCCCTCCTCTAACTCCAAACACACATTTTAGGGGGTTGAGTTTAAGGCGATGCTTTCTTATCAATGCGAACATCCCTCTGAGGTCGTCCTGGTAGTTTTCTGCTTTCAAACTTTTGATGATCATATCGTCTACGTAGACTTCGACCGTCTTCCCTAGGAGTGGCTCGAATATCAGATTGACCAGCCTTTGGTAGGTCGCTCTTGCATTCTTGAGCCCGAACGACATTACTTTGAAACAATATATCCCCTTTACGACGATGAACGCCATGTGTTTCTGATTTTGTGGGGCCATCCGGATCTGATAGTAGCCTTGAAAGGCGTCAATCATGCTCATTAGCTTGCATCCTGCGGTCGAGTCGACTAATTGGTCGATTTGAGGCAAAGGGTAGGGGTCCTTAGGACACGCTCGGTTGAGGTAGGTGAAGTTATTGCACATTCTCCATTTGCCTCCGGTCTTGACCACTAGGACCACATTGCAGAGCCAGTCTACATACTTCTCGGGCGTGATATATCCCACATCGAGCAATTTGTTGACTTATTCCTCAATGATCAAGTTTCGAGCGATGCTCTGAGTTCTGAGCTTTTGTTTGATAGGCTTGAACGTGGGGTCAATGTTAAGATAGTGTGAAATTACGTTCAGGTCGACCCCCTTGAGGTCGGTTGCCCTCCAGGAAAAGACGTCGATGTTATCTTGCAGGAAAATGGTGAGGCATTCCAACTGTTTCCCGTCGAGACTCACCCCGACCCTCGTTGTTTTCTCAGGATCGTTTGGGTCGAGTTGGATCATTTGAGTGTCTTCAGCTGCGGACAATCGTGATTCGTCCATCTTTCTCTTCTTCCGAGCTTCATGGGTACCCATCTTTGAGTGCGAGGCTCCATCCCCTTTAGGATCGGGAATCCTTTCGTCATCATCCGTATCAGCTAGGATGAGGTCGCTTATAAGTATTTCTTAGATCGTTACATCAACCGATCTCAAAAGCCCCTTTAGCCATTCATACTTAACTGCCTACATCATCTTTTCGAATGGCCCTTTTGGCCACCCAAATTGACATTAATTTCAAAGCGAGCCATGGACTGGATCATGACTTGGGCCCGGAGTATACAGGAGGTGAGCATGGAGACGAGCGTCTAGGGCAAATCCAGATGTATACTTCTATGTGTGTTAACTTAAGTTGGCTAGGAGGTTGGCTAGCTTAAGTTGATGCGAACGGTGGTGCTAACCACGTCTCCTTAAAACACTGTATGGTAGTGTTAATCGCGTCTCCTTAAAACTCTGTTAGTGGATCGTGACTTTTGGTGGTGGAGTACTTGGCTACATGCTTTCATAATTTTCATGGTTGGGAGTTATAAGGAGAGGGCTCATTCTCGCCGGGACACATTATTGCATGACTTATTATTACTTGCTTGTCTAATTGATTTACGGCTTTTGTTACAAGTCGAAACACATTCCGGTTTTCTTCATTTAGCATATGTATTTCCCTATATATATATAGAACCCGGAAGTGTGGCTCGAACTTGCCCAACTTAAGCCTTCTTTATTGTTCAAACTACTTAGTTGAATTATGAGCCGTGTTTACTTATCATTTCCAACTTGTTTATATCATGCCTTTCGAACTTGTAATGGCCTCGTGACTCAACTAATATCCTTTCACTTGATCAGCTTGATATTATGTGCAAATGATTTTAAAGGATCCGGTTCGTCACCTTTTTGTGTTTTCAAAGTAAGCCGAACCCGAGTGTTGCCTTGTGTTATTGTTTTGAAACTTATATCGTTATTTGTATTCTTTCTCAAAACGGGCAACATTCACTATTTTGATTTTAAAAGATAAACGACGAACTGTGATCAAAACCCCCCTTACTGAGTATCCTTTATACTCACCCCTTCTATTTTGGTTCTTGTTTCAGGTAGACAGGTGGCGGCGTCACCTATCTTGTCAGTCGGCATCAGTAGGTCTAGATAGGCTCAGTCTTGTAGTCTGGTTTGTCTTGTCAGTGGTCCCAACAACCGTCGAGTCTTGATTTATTGTATTTATTATTTACTTTACGTACTTTATGTGCCCCTGATGTGGGATAGTTGAAGATATCTAGGATTGCACAGGGTAGGCTAGTTGAGCCATGGATGGCACTATGTGTTTATGAATCTCCTGTATCTTGAACTGCAAATGTTTAATTGAGTTATGATAGCCTCATAGGCTTTTATGGAATTTAACTGTTTACCTTTTAAATCGCTTCTGCATTACTATGTATTGTTGTGGTTGTTGTTGGGAAGTCGTTGCTGTTGTCGGTAGTTATTGCTTGTGTGCCGTTCTCCGGAGTGGGTTTTTGAGTTGAGGCCCCTCGCCAAAGCTCGGGAGTCTGGTTCGGTGCGGATGTGGCGCTCCTTCTTCAGGGGGCACTACACTATTGGTGCTATGACGTAGCCACCAAAGCATTTTAAGGTCGTTTTAACCGGTTCGTATTTTAGCTTACTCAAATGCATACATTGAAGAGTCGAGTAAAGAACAATGTTTGAGCTAGCTCCAGTATCGACCAAACACTTACTTACAGCGTAATTAGCGATATCTAATGTTACTACCATCGGACAACTCCGCGTTACGCTGTCCCGATGGGGATCTAAATGAAAATCCCTATCGCTAAATGCTACTTCCTTTTGCCTCCATTCTTCTCCCCGCTCGACCTGGAATACTTCGTTTGGGCCCTGCGGATGCCCCGCTTCTGAGCAGTCTTGCTGTCACCACCGTCGGGTCCTCCGACGATCATCTCAATTCGACTGTGGGTTGGGGCATAAAGGATCGTGCTGGTTCCGGCAATCTGTTTTTCTTCACGCTAGTTGCGTTTTGGTGGGGGTGATCGGGACCTTGACCGTGATCGCCGACCCTCATCTTTTTCATTGCAACGTCATTCACGAACTCGGTCTCTGTTGCGTTTCAATTTCTTAACAAACACTGCAAGGTGTCTGCCTTGGATGAGCCTCTCTATCTCATCCTTTAGTTGATTGCAGTCGTCAGTGTTGTGGCCGGGTTAGTCGTGAAATTCGCAGTATTTGTTGTCATCGATCTTCCTCATGTTGAGCTTTAGCTTCTTAGGGTATTTGAGGAGCTTCTCGGGGATCTTGGGAAGAATATCCCCAATCACGCAGATTAAGGGCTCATATTGCTCTCTGTTCGGCTGTCTTGAAGACGAGCCGCCCTCTTGTCGACCGCGATTCTCTTGTCGGCCCCTATTTTTATTCCGACCCGCCTGAGGCGGGCTTCGAGCTCTGGGGCTTCGGGGTCAGTTGTAGTAGTTGTCACGAGCTGGGCTTCCCCCTCGGCTCTGACGGCTTCGCAGCATGGCCCCTGGCCATTGCCAGCCCAGTAACTTCCTTCAATCTCCTCATAATCCATCCACTTGGTGGCACAATCTTGGATGTCCCTTAAACTTTCTATGGCGACTCGACCAAGGATATCCTTGGTGAAATCCCGATAATGGTAGTTATTCCCGAGAGCGTTGAGGACGAGGGCTAGGTCAGGCGGCGCGACCCGAACTAACTCCGCGTTGAAGCGAGTGAAGTAGTTCATGAGCGTCTCGTCGACCCCCTGGACGATCGAGTCTAAGCGTGATACCCCAAGTCTATCCTAGATCAGGGGTGAGAAGTGACCTTTGAGCGCTGTTGAGAGCTCATCGTATGATCTCATTGACCCTGGAGGTTGTCGGAGGAACCAATCGAGTGCTGCCCCCTTGAAGGTTGTGGTCAGTACCTTTGCCCAAGTGTGAGGGGTATGGGGGAACAGATTCATTGACAGCTCGAAGCTGGTGATGTGGTCCCCTGGATCGGTTTTTCCATCGTAGATGGGAAGGTCACGAGGAATGGCGGTGCTTCCTAGATCCTCGCTAAGGATTTCTTCTGTGAAGGGTGATATCGCCTGACGGCGGCTTCGAGCGTTACACTCGGGTCTTTGCTGCTCGTTACGAGCTAGATTTGGCCGCTGCGGGAGTCTATCCCTCAAATCCCCAAAGGGTGGGAGATTGGAGAACTTATTCGATATGGGTGGGCTCGGCGAACATCTTGCATGAGCCCGCCCATCGGTCAGATCGGCTCAGAGTATGCCGGTCGAGTGGGCTGAGAATACGCCCTTCGATTGTTGGGTGGTAGGGGGACTTAGTCCCTTTCTTCAACTCGATCGTCATATTCTTCGCGATCATACTTGTCGTCATAGAAATCCTCTTCCTCTTCGTGCTCGCCATTGCGCTCGACGACGTGTGCCTTTCTGGGTCGTTGGATTGTGTGACCTTTGTTTTCCCCTCCGCCCTCGGGAGAGTGGTCGATTGGATATCGTGGGGGCAGGTTGGCTTCGCGCCTTCGACCGCCATTCCTTCCTCCTACTTGGGTTTGAGCTCGGGGAGGTAATAGGGGATTGGGTCGTGACATTCGGTATTGTACGGCCGTGGGTTCGGTGATGTTGATCGTGATTGGTATCCTTCTCATTGGTCTCCCTATTTCGAGGGCGAGTCTAGCCTCTTTATAGACCTGATCGCCGTAGGCGGCCCGATTTTGCGCCGACGGTTGGGCGGGGATCACGACCGTGGGTAATTCAGTGTGGGAGACCACGTCTTCCTCCATGTCATTGGGAGAGAAGTTATCCCCATTATGAGGAGGATCTTCCCCGTCGAGTTGAGCGGCGAAGGTGCCTGCTCTGCAGTGGCGGCTGCAGCACGCTCGACTACGGTGCGCTCGGCCTCGATCTAAGATCGAGTCTTTATGACGCTTTGAGTGCTCTTGTTGTTTTTGTTGCTCTTGTTCACCATGGTTCGGTGTATGCTGGCTCTAAGGTCGAAAGTGGTTTCCCATAGATGGCGCCAAACTGATGAGGGTGTTTTTTGGTAAGTGATCAGGATCGACCACATGTCCTAGCCTGTCAGTTGAATTTGTAGAGTGGAGCCCGACTTTGACCTGAAATACACGAACAAGGGGTTACTTGGCCGGAGAGGGTTGTCTCCGGCGTAGCACCTCCGACGCTAAGTCAGTATAAGGGTACTGAAATGGTGTTCAAAGATAGAGGGTAGGGTCGGAGCGTTGAAGTGAACTTACCCACCATAATAAATGTCAGGAGTATTTATAGGAGTTTGACTGAGTCCACGTGGTGAGCGAATTTTGACTTGATCCACGTGGCCAGCGAATCTCTAAGATTGCGCCACGTGGATCGCCCATAACGTCAACTATCAATATATATATATTTTCGATAGCAAAGTGCAAAAAAAAGGTTTGGAATGGCAAAAAATATCTTTTTCTTATTGTAAATAGAGAATCTGATCATTTCTTTTCCTTCTAATGATAAAGTCGAGCCCCATCAATGAAGAACTCCAAAAACAAAATCCTAAATATATATATAATAATTTAGAACCCTTGAAGCTATATCCACCTAAGCATCTGCGTGGATAACTTCGATGAATTCTATTATGTCATTAGATAAATACTATTTTAAAATACCATTTATTATGGATATTATCTAAAAAAATCCAAAGATAATGTTCTGTCATTAGATAAATACTATTTCAAAATATCATTTATTATGGATATTATCTAAAAGAATTCAATGATAATACATAGATATATGATAGTTTAAATACACAAATATTTAGAGATTTATGGTTACAAAACTCAAATATTTACGCTATTTTTTATCTAAAAGAATCTAATTTACTATTTTAAAATACTATTTATTATGGATATTATCTAAAAGAATCTAAAGATAATATATAGATATATGATAGTTTAAATACAATATATATATAAAATAATAGTATAATAAATATTTTGAGATTTATGGTTACAAAATTCAAATATTTACGGTTATATTTTTCTAAAAGAATCTAATTTTTCACGCCTGGATGGATATGCATGGAATTTTTGCATTCTACTTTTTGTCAAGATAATATTTAATAAAATTAGTTACAATAAGGTCATATTGTTTTTAACAACTATTATCCTTCAAATTCAAATTAAAATAATTTAAAATATTCATCTATCTCTACTTATAAATACATGATTGGTAAAATTTAAATTCAAATTTATTTTTATCATTTTCTAATACTAAATGCAAAATATTTTACAATTTTATTTATGATAAATTCAACTATAATTTATATTAAAAAAATATATAACTATTTCGTATTTTGTACTACTATTATCATTATGGGACAATAATTAATCTTTTAATCAATTAATATTTGTTAGTTGATTAATAAACAATGAATTAGTTATGATTTGGATTTTATCAACTTATAATTTTGAATAAATAAAAATAATTTTAATCATTTGTTTTGAAGTTGTATCCCGTGTCTTGACATGGGTTTATTTCTAGTTAATGATAATATAGAGAGATAATACTTATTATAACCATGGTTCGTTGGGCTCAATCAAGTATTTAATTTTTGTTAAATTGTTAAATTTTCAAATGTAGCGATTTAATTAGTTACATCTACTATCCTGATATTTGAGCTAATTACAATTTATTTCATCTACTTTTTAAAATTACAAAAAACTCCCTCAAATTTTCCGTTTATTACAAAAACTCATTCGATTTAGTTGTGATACCATTTCATGTGTTTCTAGCAAAAAAAATAAAAAATTTCATGTGTTCCTAGCAAAAAAAAAAAAAAAAAAAACAATTTCATGTGTTTAGTTTGAGAATGAGAAACGTCCATATCATACTGTAAAGAAGTTTAATGTAATGATATTGTTAGTGCTTTTGTGTTTCAATTTGTATTCTTTTTGATGAAATAGTTAAAATCCCATACCAAAGCACGGGTGTTAATTTATTAATAAAGTATTTTTTTATTTAATTAATTTTTTATATTAAGAAATTAGTTTGCTATAAAATTTTAAAATTATTTATTTTAATTTAAATTATATTATCGTGTTTCTTTTATATTTATCTTTAATAATTTTATTCTTATATTTAATTATTTTTAAAATTTGTTTAATATAATTTAAAATTAATTTATTTATAAAGATATTGTAGGACTCTTATATATATATATAATGAAACTATAAATAATAATTTAATTTGAATTAGATCTGTAACTAACATATCTATACAAAATCTTTCATTCTTTTGGATAAATATGAAAATAATTAATAGATTTAATTACATGACAAAATAAAATTCATTGAGGCTATCCACGTATACTCAAGGGTTCTGAATTCTTATATATAGATTATTTGTGTTTTGTATTCAATGTGTTCCTTAGCTTCAAACATTATTTCATATCATCTTTTGTTAAGCTTAAGCGGTAACTATGAAATACAAATACAACGATACATATACGACTAGTGGCGGAGCCAGGAATTCTGATCAGGGGGGTCAACTAAAGCATAATAGTGACGAAAAAATTTTAAATGCGAAAATAATTAAACAAAAATCACTAAGATTTGCGTCTTTTAAAATTTTATTATCAGAACCTTGCAACCTTACACATACCTCCTTAAGGGGAGGGGGTAATTGTAAGATTTTTTATGGAATATTATGTATGCATTTTTATGTTTCAAGTAGTTATTTGTAAGGTTTACCAAAAAGTATTTGTAAATTTTGAAAGTTCCAATAATTTTTGGTTTTTTAGGGAATTTCAGGGGATTTGTGTAATTATCTCATATCTCTATTTTGTATATATATATATATATATAAATATAAGTGGTCCAAGTTCTAACCAAGTTGACTTTAAGCATTTTACAATATTGACCCCATTAATATATATTTAGAATTTTGTGAGGAGGTCAATTAAAGAAATTTAACAAAAAATCTATAAACATCTATGTATGTATGTATATATATAATGAAAATTTTGGGAGTTGAGGCGGTCAATTGTATCCCCTCAAATGTACATGGCTCTGCCATTGGATACGACACGAATATAGTGATACAATTTTCTTTTTAGATTTTACACTAGAGAAATGTAAAATACAAGAGTCAGACGCGATATGATGGAATAAATTTTTTTAAAAGTGTATGTGTATTATACTCAATGCTTGGGATCCACATACGAGTCTAAATTCCAATTCAAGTATATTTTTTAATTAAACTCTTCGAATTATAGGTGTCGCAACATCTAGACTATTTGTTACATAAGTAGGCAGATTCAAACAAGATTAAAATATTGTGCGTGCATACAAGAATATCTCGATTTTCCTAGCTAAATTATCCTTCCAGGAAAAACGGATCAAAAAGTGAATTGAAATAGCGAAAAATACAGCAAATTTCTCGAAATTTATTCCCCAAAGAATAAAAAGAATGGCTTAAAAAAAAAAAAAAAAAAAAAAAGAAATTATCCAAGATTCTCATCATATGAATTGCAGATGGGGAAAATGAGGCTCAGATGTGATGTTGAAGCAAGATTAAGGCAAAGAGACAGGCACCACATCATGGCTGCAGAACCAACCGGGTCGCCCCGCCAAGATACGGGTGGGTTTGTCTAAATGCCCCGATTCATTAGCTCAAGAAAAAGGAATTAATCATCATTTATCATCACAACCTCATAATATTTAGATCTCAATAATCAGACCGACTCTAGCAAATAGGCGCGCGAAAGGGCATCTGTAGCGCCCCGAAAATCCGAATTTTATTCTGGTATGTCCAAATCGTTTATTTATGCATTTTATTGTTTTATTTGGCAATTATTATGTGATTTTATAACAATTTCATAAATGAGTGAATTTTTATATTTAAATCACGACATGTCAATGTGCGTTTAATTTCATGAATTTTGACTGTAATTATATATTATTTGGACAACTTGAATTTTTGAGTAAGTTTTATAAAATTACGGACATGCCCTTTCGATTCTCAACCCAAGTCAAATTTTGACTTAAGACTCATCTCTCTCTCTCTCTCACCTCATTCACGCACAAAGAAGAAAAGAGGAGAAGAAAAAGAAAGAAAAAGGAGAAAAAGAAGAAAAAGTTTCAATCGATCGTGCCGGACTCGTTTCTCGACCGACTTTCGAACCGTTTACGCCTACGAAGTCCTCACGATCTCTTCTACGAGTAAGCTTCTCACACCTTTCGCGATTAAAGCCTCCATTGCTTCGATTTTTGGATTTTTGTATATAGTTGAATATATTAGGTTTTATATGATTTTGGGAGAAACTATGGATGGATTTACATGATTTTGGATTCTATGTGTAGCTTAGATGTTGTAGAACATTATATGTGAGAGTCTTAACTTGAGATTTGCATGATTGATTGGTTAAATATCGAATTTTGGTTCATTCCTGCGAGTTTTCTTCATTTCTGCGATTTTCTGCTGTTCTGAGAATCCGCACGGCCTTGCGCACGGTCTTGATACCATGCGCCAAGACCGTGCGTCCACTTTAGCCTTTGCACGGTCTTGTGCACGGCCGTGCACACGCCCGTGCGCACGCCAGTGCAAAGTGCTTGCACCGGCTTGAGCACGAGTTCAAGCCCGTGCGTCCGCCCATCCCCGAGACCGTGTGTCCCCCTTAGCCAAAATTTCTCCATTTTCAGAATGTTGCTCTCGGCAATGTGAGTCAACGGGCACTTTTTAAAGTTGACTTTCTTCATTTGACCTCCGATTTGAGATCCGATTTCACCTATAGGTCCTATAAATCATGAAATACCTATTTTAGGAAGTTTGAATTTTTCCGACTTCGTTCGGGCCCCGTTCCTCGTGTTTTTCGTTTAGGTATTTTGGGCTATTTTTCAAATGTTGTCCGTTTCTTCCGAAAATTGAATGCATGCTTCCTTATTGCCTTTTATGCATGATTATGAACTTTTATCGCATTCTAATTTGATTTGCTTATTGAATTACGTACTTTGATAGAATGTGAACCTAAGTGTTATGAATGACTGTTTAACGTGCTTTTATGTGTTTTAATGCTTTCGTTGAAGCCGTGCGTCGTCGTTAGTCTTATTTGGTTGTGTCTTTGTATTTTGCAGACGATACTCCCATGGAGTAGCGCATCCGGTCTTACCTTTATCTATTCTTTTTGTATAGCCAACAGGTGAGGCTTTCCGTTTCTGACTCCAGTACTATATGTATATATATATATATATTAAGCCTCTCCCGATATAAGCCTTGGTTTACATTTTGTTTTCACACCGTCTTTATATACCTAGTAAATATTTTTGCCTATTATGTTTATTCGATTTATCGAAAATGTTTTGATATGAAAAAGTACAACGTATATTCTTTCAAACGTTTGCGAAAGAGACATGTAAAACCTCTTTAATTTCTAAGGCGAACTTTGGCCTTCGCCCTCGCATATGACATGTCTCGAACGGTCTTTTGACCAACCCGAAATGATTTGAAAAGCGAGTTATGAACTGTACGTATGTATGTTGGGCCCGGAGTAAGGATGATAGGACGAAGTTGGTAGACGTCGGGTCTACGGCGGAAATCCTATGGTTCCCTCCATTTGGGAGCTCGGGGTGAGGCCGGAGTGGCAGCCTTTTGAGTACCTGAGATTATACCGTATGTTATGCGTAGTTCGGATTTAGCGGTCTGTCTACATTGGAGGAATAAGGGTGGTTTCCCATTTTATGTTTGGAAATTGGAGTTAAGGGCCCGACTCGCCGAGTCATACGAAATGTTTATGTTTTATGCTAAATCACCACCCGTTTACGAAAATCTTTCTTTTATGTTGATTTCTTTTAAGTTTAAAATTGGTGATTTACTTTCGTTTTATAATATACACTATTATTCCCTCCTCACTTAGTCGTTTGACTAACCCTGTAGCGCCCCCTGAAGGAGGACCGCCACATCCGCACCGAAACGGATTCCCGAGCTTCAGCGAGGGGCCTCAACTCAAAAACCCACTCCGGCGAACGGCACTCAAGCAAGAACCTTCGGCAACAGCAACGACATCCCAACAACAACCAGAGAAGAGCAGAGAAAAATGCGGAAGCGATTTAAATAAACAGATAAATTCCATAAATGTCAATTAAACATGTGCAAATCGAAATACAACATAATAACAACACGTAGTGCCAACCATGGCTCAACTAGTCTACCCTATGCAATCCTAGTTATCTTCAACTATCCCACAGCAGGGGCACATAAGTACATAAAGTAAATAAATACAATAAACAAGACTCGACTGTTGTTGGGACCACTGACAAGACAAACCAGAAAGACTGAGCCTATCTAGACCTGCTGATGCCGACTGACAAGACAAGTGACGTCGCCACCTGTCTACCTGAAGCAAGAACCAAAATAGCAGGGGTGAGTATAAAGGATACTCAGTAAGGGGGTTTTGGTCACAGTTCGTCATTTATCTTTTTAAAACTAAAAGTGGTGAGTGTTGCCCGTTTTGAGAAAGAATACGAAATACGAAATATAAGTTGTAAAATGACGCAAAGCAACACTCGGGTTCGGCTTATTTGAAAACACAAAAGGTTGACGAACCGGATCCTTTAAAACATTTGCACGAAATATCAAGCCGATTGAAAGAATATTAGTTGGGTAATAAAAGGGACTTAGGGTAGCAAGTACGAGTCACACTTCCGGGTTTTATATATATATAGGGAAGTACATATGATAATTGAAGAAAACCGGAATGTGCTTCGACTTGTCACGAAAGCCATAAAACAATTAGACAAGCAATAAATGCAATAAATCATGCAGTAATGTGTCCCGGCGAGAACGGGCCCTCTCCTTATAACTCCCCATTGAAAAACATGCAAGCAAGTACTCCATCACCAAGATTCATAAACAGGATTTAAGGAGACGCGATTAGCACCACCATCAGGATTTAAGGAGACGCGATCAGCACCACCGTACAGGGTTTAAGGAGACGCGATTAGCACCACCGTTCGCATCAACTTAGGCTAGCCAACCTCCTAGCCGGCCCAAGTTAACACGCTAGAAGTATACATCGGGATTTGCCCTAGACGCACGTCCCCAGGCTCACCTCTTGTATACTCCGGGCCCAAGTCATAAACAGGCTATGGCTCGCTTTTGAAATCAATGATAGTTAAAGTGGCCAAAAGGGCCGTTCGAAAATATGATGCAAGTAGTTAAGTATGAATGGCAAAAGGGGCTTTTGAGACAAGTTGATGTAACGATCTAGGAAGTACTCATAAGCGTCGTACGCTTCGGGAGCATACTGACGGATGTCCCTAACGACGTTACTTATAAGTGCCTCAGAGATCAAATAGTTACTTTTTAAAACAAATAAGTTACTTGTCTCTAGTTGGAAGCATTTCAAATCATTTTGGTTTTGCTACTAAAACGGTTTGACTAAGCATGTAAGGAATATTAAAGACAGTACAACAAGCAATAAGAAAAGGCGGGGAATAAGTTATTTCGAAGCCTAAATAAACTATGTTCTTACTCCAGTTGAAAACAATTTAAAACCCTTACCTGGCTCGACAAGACAGTATGAAAGCAAGCGGTAGTCAGGTTTCTCCCTCGTTGGACCCACCTGTAATACACAGGGCCTAGAGGATGAAAACAAGACCGACAATACTAAAAGCAAGACACAAGACAACAGACGACGCACGGCAATTCATATAAACATCACTCATGCTACAGGCGAAATATGGAAAGTAAATCAATTAAACATATAAATTACGGTACGACAATTAAAGAATATTAATGAAATGTTAAATAATGAAAGAACGTAAATAATAAATACTAAAGGCATGCTTAAACGCAATTAGGGCACGTAGACATGCTTAAAATAATATAAGGACGTTCTCTCGCGAATACAGGATTAAACGGATAAGAAACGGGAAAGGTGGAATAAATCCCTAAACGAGCAAGGTGTCAATTGACGGTCAATTAGGGTCGGGTAAATTGTAAATTATGAAGAATATCAAATCCCAAGGCTCGAGGAAGCTATAGGTGAAATCGGATTGATATTCGGAGGTCGTATGAGAAAAGTCAACATTTAAATGAGTGGGGTTGACCAATTCCCGAAGTGCAAGAAAGGAAAAGGCTGGAAAATACACTAAGTATGTTGCACCGGCCAACGCACGGGCTTACGCACGGGCTTGGCAAGCCGGTGCAAGCACAAAAGGGGTTGCACGGCCTCCCGCACGGTCTTGAGCACGGTGTCAAGACCGTGCAGGTGCAAACGGCCATGCGCACGGGCCTGTGCACGGGCTCAAGCCCGTGCAGGCTGAAAAGTGAAGCGCACGGGCTCTTGCACGGTCTTGCTCAAGACCGTGCGTTCGCCCGTGTGGATCTACTGAGCAGCAGACTCAGCAGATCGCGAACCTCATACGCGAAAATCAAAATATAAATTCATATATCTCCTAATCTACACCATAAAACATCCTAATTTTCACATATAATCATACATATCAAATAAGCTACATATAGACACAAGAATCACGTAAAATGGTCAAGTAATTCTTCCTAAACACGAAAATCCTAATATATATAATTCTATATATAAATCACGAAAAATCGCAAGAAATAACGAACGGAATGAAACGGGGTAAAAGGATTACCGGTAGATAATGTAATGAGGGTCGTTCGGGTTTTCACGGCTCGTCGATCGGGCGAGAAACGAGCTCGGTAGGGCGTCGGGAAGATCTTTCTCCTTTCTTCTCCTTCTTTCTCCTTTCTTTCTTCTTTCTTCTTTGAAATGAGAGAATGAGAGAGATAGGTAGATATTTAGAAAAATATCTCGGGAGGGTAAAATGGTCATTTAGGCTTTTAAGGGCATTTATGTAATGTAAGAAATTGAGGGCATTTAAAAGATAGGTTAAATCAATCTTTTCCACCAGATTGATTAATCCAATTGGATAGATCGAGAAATTAGGTAAGAAAGAATTCGCGTAAATATTAATAATATAATACAAATATTCGGGTCGTTACAATACTCCCCTCTTCAAGAGAATCTGTCCTCAGATTCTCCTCCGGACTTCGGGGTTAGTTAAGGGGAGCATAATCTAAGAGTTCTAATAACGCGAATTAAAAACGAACATTTAGGAGCAATTAAAATACATTATAAAACATCATGCATAACAAAATATTTAAATGCAAATAACATTCCAATAAAATTCAAAGTCATGCGAAAGACGGAATTGCAAAAACCCTAAACGAGGCTAACGCCGAAGAAGAAAATCCCAATGTAAGGTCCTTCATCACTGTCATTATCTATTTCGTTCTTCCGACTGATTCTTGTACTCTTCGTATCCTCAATGACAATTGTCACATCCTTCTCCTGTTTCTTGATTAGAGTTCCTTTTACAGGAAGTAACGCCATCATCATTTCTCCTATTGTACTCCTCGTCTTTCTCACAATCTGTCTCTTCAAGATCACACTCTTTCTTATTCTTTCTACAGAGTGTTTTCTCATCTTCAAGGGTATTTGATGATTTCTCCTCTCCGCCTTCCATTAAACCATCATTTTCATCATTTCTTCGCTCGACTTCATACGAAACATCAGAGTCGTCATCATCAGAAGCCGATGTCGGCTTATCTCCCATATAATCATCATCGTCAGATAATTCATTATCCTCTTCACTAGTGGATTCATCATCAGACATACCTTCAGAAGTATACTCCTTCAGACTCGATTTGTCAACGTCGGTGCTATCCAGAATCGTATAACGTACTCGCAACAGAATCGATCCTAGTCGGCCAAGAACTCCTTGTCCTTAGCACTCTCTAATAGCGTATAACGAATTTATCGAATTCCACGCTATCCACACAGAGGTCACATAAATCCTAGCAACTAATCATTCAATCAGTGCAAGTGTGAATTTTTTTGAAAGCAGTTAAAGCATATTTAAAGCAATTATCATTCGAAACAAAATATTATGAATGAATGCAATGACAATGCAATGTACCTCTGCGAGTCGGTATCATGGTCGGGATCCCCTTTTTCTTCCCCTAGGGTTGCTTGAGTCGGGGCAGTCTTGAACTCGATGCTTGCTACTCCCACATCTGAGGCAACGTCCCAGTTTCCTCCTACACCTTGCAGTCTCGTGATTTGTCTTCCCACAATATTCGCAGGGAATGGGGTCCTCGTTCACTTCAGGTTCGGTAGGTTTTGGCATCTCGTAGTGTGGTCTCGATGTCGGAAAAGTGCTCGGTCCGGCTGGTTCTCTTCTTGCCTTCTCGTTGAAAGAGGATCCTTTCATGTGAGGAATACCTCGTCTCATCTCTTGAAGATCGGACTCCACTCTCATAGCTCTGTTAACTGCCTCGTGATAAACTCGAATGTCCAATCCTACTAATCTTTCCAAGATCTCCGGCTGAAGTCCCTCGATGAACTTTCGCGCTCTTCTTCGATCGTCAGATGCAATGTGAGGAGCATAGACGATGAGGCGGCTGAAAAGTGCCTCGTATTGTGCAACAGGGAGAGCTCCTTGGGTGAGGGACATGAACTCTCTTTCTCGGCTGTCACGTACCACTTGCGGCACGTACTTCACTCGAAAGTCGGATAGGAACCGTGACCAAGTGTACGGAATTCTCTCAGCGATCCATCTCTGTTCTATGTAACGCCACCAATCCTCAGCTGGTCCTCTAATGAGAAAGATGGCATACTCGACCCTCTCGGGGTCACCGCAGTGTATTACTCGAAAGATTCGCTCCAGATCGGCTATCCAAGCCTCGGCTTTAAGGTCATCTGGTTCACCCACGAAGCAAGGTGGGTTGTAGTGCAGAAATCTGTCCAGGGATTGACCCTCGGTTTGTCTCGCAGGTATATGCTGCTGTTGTCGTTGTCTCTCTTGATGCACTTGCTCAGCAATCTGTCTCATCGCTGTCACTAACTCCCTTGCAATCGAATTCGGAGATAAGGGAGCGGTAGGGGGTCTTCGATGAGGCATTATGTACCTGCGCTCAATAAACTAGGAAAAAGATGCATGTTCGGTTAATGGAATGGTCACGTAAGGCATATAAAAATTTAATCAAAGCATACATATATGATTCGGATAGCATGTAGACAAGTTAAGCATGGAACAAATCACAGAACAAGAAAAACTCGATCCTATAGCCGTACGACCTAGACACGACAAGACCCAAGCAGAACACGACAAGACGACAAGACAAGACAGACGCTACCTCGAGTCCCACATCCACTTGCATTCGATCCCAACTCAGTACTACAATTGTAAGAGATCAAACGGTTGGTTGGCCATTCCAAGAGAAGATCAATCACAATTTCAATACTAAGGAGTTCTCAAGCACCTGTGACTGGAAACTCTAAGTCTCATTGACACGAAACGGGCAGACACAAGAGACAAGACAGGACGCGATTACAAAGCTACCACTGACTGTAGCGCCCCCTGAAGGAGGACCGCCACATCCGCACCGAAACGGATTCCCGAGCTTCAGCGAGGGGCCTCAACTCAAAAACCCACTCCGGCGAACGGCACTCAAGCAAGAACCTTCGGCAACAGCAACGACATCCCAACAACAACCAGAGAAGAGCAGAGAAAAATGCGGAAGCGATTTAAATAAACAGATAAATTCCATAAATGTCAATTAAACATGTGCAAATCGAAATACAACATAATAACAACACGTAGTGCCAACCATGGCTCAACTAGTCTACCCTATGCAATCCTAGTTATCTTCAACTATCCCACAGCAGGGGCACATAAGTACATAAAGTAAATAAATACAATAAACAAGACTCGACTGTTGTTGGGACCACTGACAAGACAAACCAGAAAGACTGAGCCTATCTAGACCTGCTGATGCCGACTGACAAGACAAGTGACGTCGCCACCTGTCTACCTGAAGCAAGAACCAAAATAGCAGGGGTGAGTATAAAGGATACTCAGTAAGGGGGTTTTGGTCACAGTTCGTCATTTATCTTTTTAAAACTAAAAGTGGTGAGTGTTGCCCGTTTTGAGAAAGAATACGAAATACGAAATATAAGTTGTAAAATGACGCAAAGCAACACTCGGGTTCGGCTTATTTGAAAACACAAAAGGTTGACGAACCGGATCCTTTAAAACATTTGCACGAAATATCAAGCCGATTGAAAGAATATTAGTTGGGTAATAAAAGGGACTTAGGGTAGCAAGTACGAGTCACACTTCCGGGTTTTATATATATATAGGGAAGTACATATGATAATTGAAGAAAACCGGAATGTGCTTCGACTTGTCACGAAAGCCATAAAACAATTAGACAAGCAATAAATGCAATAAATCATGCAGTAATGTGTCCCGGCGAGAACGGGCCCTCTCCTTATAACTCCCCATTGAAAAACATGCAAGCAAGTACTCCATCACCAAGATTCATAAACAGGATTTAAGGAGACGCGATTAGCACCACCATCAGGATTTAAGGAGACGCGATCAGCACCACCGTACAGGGTTTAAGGAGACGCGATTAGCACCACCGTTCGCATCAACTTAGGCTAGCCAACCTCCTAGCCGGCCCAAGTTAACACGCTAGAAGTATACATCGGGATTTGCCCTAGACGCACGTCCCCAGGCTCACCTCTTGTATACTCCGGGCCCAAGTCATAAACAGGCTATGGCTCGCTTTTGAAATCAATGATAGTTAAAGTGGCCAAAAGGGCCGTTCGAAAATATGATGCAAGTAGTTAAGTATGAATGGCAAAAGGGGCTTTTGAGACAAGTTGATGTAACGATCTAGGAAGTACTCATAAGCGTCGTACGCTTCGGGAGCATACTGACGGATGTCCCTAACGACGTTACTTATAAGTGCCTCAGAGATCAAATAGTTACTTTTTAAAACAAATAAGTTACTTGTCTCTAGTTGGAAGCATTTCAAATCATTTTGGTTTTGCTACTAAAACGGTTTGACTAAGCATGTAAGGAATATTAAAGACAGTACAACAAGCAATAAGAAAAGGCGGGGAATAAGTTATTTCGAAGCCTAAATAAACTATGTTCTTACTCCAGTTGAAAACAATTTAAAACCCTTACCTGGCTCGACAAGACAGTATGAAAGCAAGCGGTAGTCAGGTTTCTCCCTCGTTGGACCCACCTGTAATACACAGGGCCTAGAGGATGAAAACAAGACCGACAATACTAAAAGCAAGACACAAGACAACAGACGACGCACGGCAATTCATATAAACATCACTCATGCTACAGGCGAAATATGGAAAGTAAATCAATTAAACATATAAATTACGGTACGACAATTAAAGAATATTAATGAAATGTTAAATAATGAAAGAACGTAAATAATAAATACTAAAGGCATGCTTAAACGCAATTAGGGCACGTAGACATGCTTAAAATAATATAAGGACGTTCTCTCGCGAATACAGGATTAAACGGATAAGAAACGGGAAAGGTGGAATAAATCCCTAAATGAGCAAGGTGTCAATTGACGGTCAATTAGGGTCGGGTAAATTGTAAATTATGAAGAATATCAAATCCCAAGGCTCGAGGAAGCTATAGGTGAAATCGGATTGATATTCGGAGGTCGTATGAGAAAAGTCAACATTTAAATGAGTGGGGTTGACCAATTCCCGAAGTGCAAGAAAGGAAAAGGCTGGAAAATACACTAAGTATGTTGCACCGGCCAACGCACGGGCTTACGCACGGGCTTGGCAAGCCGGTGCAAGCACAAAAGGGGTTGCACGGCCTCCCGCACGGTCTTGAGCACGGTGTCAAGACCGTGCAGGTGCAAACGGCCATGCGCACGGGCCTGTGCACGGGCTCAAGCCCGTGCAGGCTGAAAAGTGAAGCGCACGGGCTCTTGCACGGTCTTGCTCAAGACCGTGCGTTCGCCCGTGTGGATCTACTGAGCAGCAGACTCAGCAGATCGCGAACCTCATACGCGAAAATCAAAATATAAATTCATATATCTCCTAATCTACACCATAAAACATCCTAATTTTCACATATAATCATACATATCAAATAAGCTACATATAGACACAAGAATCACGTAAAATGGTCAAGTAATTCTTCCTAAACACGAAAATCCTAATATATATAATTCTATATATAAATCACGAAAAATCGCAAGAAATAACGAACGGAATGAAACGGGGTAAAAGGATTACCGGTAGATAATGTAATGAGGGTCGTTCGGGTTTTCACGGCTCGTCGATCGGGCGAGAAACGAGCTCGGTAGGGCGTCGGGAAGATCTTTCTCCTTTCTTCTCCTTCTTTCTCCTTTCTTTCTTCTTTCTTCTTTGAAATGAGAGAATGAGAGAGATAGGTAGATATTTAGAAAAATATCTCGGGAGGGTAAAATGGTCATTTAGGCTTTTAAGGGCATTTATGTAATGTAAGAAATTGAGGGCATTTAAAAGATAGGTTAAATCAATCTTTTCCACCAGATTGATTAATCCAATTGGATAGATCGAGAAATTAGGTAAGAAAGAATTCGCGTAAATATTAATAATATAATACAAATATTCGGGTCGTTACAAACCCTCTCTGTTTCACCCCTGTATTGGTTTCAGGATACTAGGCGGGATCGTCGTCGTTGTCGTCGTCGTTAGAGTTGCATTTATTTCGTTCATGTATAACTCTTGTCCGTATGGTTTTATTTATGTTTTATGTTATCAGGATTTATGTATTTAGTATTCGAGATTTATATGTTGAACCCGTTATTGTATATTGTCGGGATTTTGTATCGAACCCGTTTATTATTTATGTAATTGAATTTCGTTGGCCTTGGTGGGCTTTAATACTTGTGCATTTATTATGATTTATTGTTTTGTTTATTTTCGCTTCCGCACCTCTGTCGTTTTCTTTCGCTTTGAAACCCCGCCTAGTCATTGAGTAAATGTGTGTCGTTCATCGGGTTTCGATTCGGGTCGGATTCCATTTCGGTTTTGGATCGGGGCTTGGTGCGGGGCGTGCGTTACCCGTTTGGGGCGCCCGCTGTAGTTGGTATCAGAGCTCTTTGGGTCCAATGGCCTAAGCTCTGAAGCGTCGTGTTTTGTCGTGTCCGTTTAGGTCGTACGGCTTAGGATTATGTGATTTTGACAATGTGATTATGTGAATAAACTTCTCTACGTGTTACAGCTTTCCATGATCACTTATCATCATGCATGTTGGTATTGATTTTTGCAGAATGCCTCCTCGCCGTGAACCGCCAGGTCCGCCTCCAGGTGTTCCGACCCCAGCTCAGTTTATGGAAGCCTTAGGGAAGTTCATGGTTCATGCTAACCGAGCAACACCGCCTCCTGCCCCCGAGAATGATATGGGAAGGTTCCTTAAGCTCAACCCTCCGCAGTTCGAGGGTGCACCGGATGATGTTATCACCGAGGCTTGGATATCGGCGATGGAAAAGAGGTTTAGAGTTATGGAATGTCCGGACCCCAAGAGGGTCGAGTTGGCAGTTTATCAGATGATAGGAGCTGCACAGGACTGGTGGACCCGTATAGAGCAGCGATGGTAGCGAGAGCATGTAGTCCCGACTTGGGATCAGTTCTTGGTCGAGTTTCGGGCCAAGTATATTCCGTTGGTGGTCCGACAGCGACGTGAGCGAGAGTTCCTGGCTCTCAAGCAGGGTACTTCATCAGTTGACCAGTATGAGGCTCATTTCTCCAGGCTTATTATTCATTGCTCGTATATGTTTGATGACGAGCAGAGGAAGACTCGACAGTTTATCGAGGGGTTGTCGAATGAGATCTGTATGCATATGCTCGGGAACAGACTCCAGTACTACACCGATGCAGTTGAGACGGCCCTATCTATAGAGTCCAATCTCCGACAGATGAGACCGACTTCTGCACCTGCCCCCGCAGCCGCCAAGAGTTTCCCGTCTGGTTCGAAGAGGCCATTTGTTCCATCTGGGTCCTCTTTTGGGAAGAAGCCGTTCAAGGCCCCCGTTCAGCCTGCTCCTCCCCGACCTCAGGGACATCCACCGACCTGTATGTGGATTTTGTCAGGGCCCGCACTTAGAGGTCAAATGTTGGAGGAAGAATGGTCTTTGCTACGATGTGGTAGCGCCGATCACCGAGTAGATGTATGCCCGAAGAAGAGACCGGTACAGCATATAGCCGCTCAGCCTCAGGCCTATGCCCGTGTCTACGCTTGGAAGGCGATGCTGAGGACGCCGTGGCAGATCCGACCGATGTGGTGGAAGGTACTATATATATAAATGGCATCCCCATACATGCATTGTACGACTCGGGTGCTTCACACTCATTTATTGCGCCTGCTATTTCCTTATCTGTGCATGCACCTATTTCCTTGCTTGATTATGTGTTGGTGGTTGGTTCGCCGTTGGGTTCGAAGGTTATTGCGAACCGAGCACTTAAGCGTTGTCCGATTATCATCGAGGGTATCGAATAGCCGGCTGATTTGATCGAGCTGCCGATGAAGAAATATGGGGTTATTCTCGAAATGGATTGGTTGTACGAGCATCGGGCGAAGGTTGATTGTTTCGAGAAGAAAGTTATTCTGGGTTTTAATGAAGTTAAGGGTTTCCAATCAGGAGAAGGTCCGTATATCTCAATGATGGAAGCCAAAAAGGTCGTTCGGAAAGAAGAAGCCACGTGCTTTATAGCTTACCTTCTCAACCGTCCGAAGGACCAAACGAAGATCGGAGAAACGCCCGTGGTCAATGAATTCACTGACGTGTTCCCCGAGAATCTAGAATTCTTGCCACCGGATCGGGATATAGAGTTCGTGATTGACCTAGTTCCAGGAGCCGAGTCCTATTCGAAGTCGCCGTACCGAATGGCTCCTGCCGAGTTGAAAGAATTGAAGAACCAACTCGATGAACTCCTCTCCATTGGATATATCCGATCGAGTGCCTCGCCTTGGGGTGCTCCAGTCTTGTTCGTGAAGAAGAAGGATGATACACTTCGCATGTGTATCGATTAATGAGAATTGAACAGGATGACAGTGAAGAACAAGTATCATTTACCGCATATCGAGGAATTGTTTGACTTGCTACAAGGATCGAGGGTTTATTCCAAGCTCGACCTCAGACAAGGGTATTACTAGCTCCGTCTCCGATCAGAGGATATCCCAAAGACAGCTTTTAACACCCGATACGGACATTTTGAGTTTGTGGTCATGCCGTTTGGACTCACGAATGCCCCAGCAGCTTTTATGGACATGATGCATAGGATTTTCCATCCGTACCTCGACAAGTTCGTCGTTAATTTCATTGACGACATCTTAGTGTTCTCGAAGTCCAAAGAAGAACATGCTGAACACCTCCAGATAGTGCTCCAAGCTTTAAGAGAGCACCAATTGTTCGCTAAGTTCAGCAAATGCGAATTCTGGATTGACCGAGTGACCTTTCTAGGTCATGTCATATCCGGAACGGGAATCGAGGTAGATCCTTCGAAGATTGAGACAGTGCTGGACTGGGAGAGACCTAAGACTCCCACAGAGATCCGTAGTTTCTTGGGTTTAGCAGGATACTACAGACGTTTCGTCAAGGATTTCTCTAAACTTGCAGGCCCGTTAACAGCGTTGATGAAGAAAGAAGCTAAGTTTGAGTGGTCAGCCAAATGTGAAACTAGTTTTCAGGAGCTCAAGAAGAGATTGACCACAGCCCCAGTATTGACCCTGCCCGAGGGTTCTGAAGAATTGTCGTGTATGCAGATGCGTCACACGAAGGATTAGGTTGTGTGTTAATGCAAAATGGGAAAGTTATATCTTATGCATCGAGGAAGCTAAAGCCAGCTGAAGAGAACTATCCCACTCACGACCTTGAGCTAGCCGCCGTTGTATTTTCTTTATTGAAATGGCGTCATTACCTCTACGGCATCACGTTCGACATCTTCACAGATCATAAGAGCCTTCAGTACTTGTTTACTCGAAAGGAATTGAACAAACGACAGCGCCGTTGGATGGAGTTATTTAAGGACTACGATTGCAAGATTCAGTACCATCCCGGAAAAGCGAATGTTGTAGCCGATGCACTGAGCCGGAAGACGAGCATAACCCAGCTAGAGGCTAAGTTAGAGGGAGTTCACATCAGTTCCCAGACCCATGTTCATAGCATATCGATCCAGTCAGAGTTGGATTGAAAGATTCGAGATGTTCAGGCTACTGATGAGTGGACTCAGAGATAGATAGTTCACATCGCAGCTGATTCTGAGACTCAGTTTGGCGTGGACGACACAGAAATTCTCCGCTACAAGTCTCAAGTTTGTGTTCCGAAGAGTCTGAGGAAAGACATTCTCGATGAGGCTCACAACACACCTTACATAGTTCATCCAGGAGGAAGTAAGATGTACCGGGATCTAAAAGAATTATTCTGGTGGAGAGGTATGAAGAGAGACGTAGCTGATTACGTCAAGAGATGCTCGACTTGTCAGCATGTTAAAGTTGAACATCAAAGACCGGGAGGTTTGCTTGAGCCACTACCGATTCCTACATGGAATTGGGAGGGTATTGCCATGGACTTCGTGTCTGGTTTGCCTAAAGATAGAGGTGGCTACGATAGCATTTGGGTGATTATCGACCGACTATCCAAGAGTGCTCATTTCCTACCGATCAACATGTCGTACAAAGTGGATAGGTTGGCAGAGATTTATCACCGAGAGATTGTCAAGCTTCATGGGATTCCGACTACGATAGTATCTGACAGAGATGCTCGATTTACTTCTCGTTTGTGGCAGCAACTTCAAGAACGAATGGGAATGAAGCTGACTTTCAGTACAGCCGCACATCCGCAGACAAATGGTCAGTCAGAGAGGATGATCAGATATCTCAGTGATATGCTTCGAGCTTGTGCCTTGGATTTTCGCAACAATTGGCACGACCAATTGCCTTTGATTGAGTTTGCGTACAACAACAGTTATCAGTCTACGATTGAAATGGCACCTTACGAAGCATTGTATGGCAGAAAGTGTAGATCCCCATTGTTTTGGGATCTCGAGGATTGGCGTTGGACGAAAGATGATAAGGAACGAGGAACTCCTCCAAAGTTTCTCCAAAATGCCATTGACAGTATTCAGATCATCCGACAAAGAATGAGGGCAGCTCAGGATCAACAGAAGAGCTACGCCGACACCCGTCGCCGACGTTGGAATTTGAGGTTGGTGACAAAGTATTCCTCAAAGCTTCTCCGCGAAAGGGATTCACCCGAATTGGAAAAGGAGGAAAACTGAGTCCGATATTTTTGGGTCCCTATGAGATCTTGGAGAGGATTGGGAACGCAGCTTATAGGTTAGACTTGCCGCCAAGTCTAACAGGGATTCACAACGTCTTTCATGTTTCCCAACTCCGAAAGTACTTCCCAAATGAGTCCGAGATCCTTCCTGATGAGGAAATTGAACTAGAACCGGATTTGACCTTTTTTTCGAAGCCGGTGAAGATATTGGATAAGAAGACTCAAGCTCTGCGCAACCGGGAGATTTCTCTTGTCAAAGTCTTTTGGAGAAATTAGACAACCGAAGAAGCTACATGGGAGACCAAGGACAAGATGCGCAAGTTCCACCCGGAATTATTTCAGTCGGACGAGTAGAATCTGGGGACCAGATTCTCATAAGGAGGGGTGATTGTAGCACCCCGAAAATCCGAATTTTATTCCGGTATGTCCGAATCGTTTATTTATACATTTTATTGTTTTACTTGACAATTATTATGTGATTTTATAACAATTTCATAAATGAGTGAATTTTTATATTTAAATCACGACATGTCAATGTGCGTTTAATTTCATGAATTTTGACTGTAATTATATATTATTTGGACAACTTGAATTTTTGAGTAAGTTTTATAAAATTACGGACATGCCCTTTCGATTCTCAACCCAAGTCAAATTTTGACTTAAGTCTCATCACTCTCTCTCTCTCACCTCATTCACTCACAAAGAAGAAAGAGGAGAAGAAAAAGAAAGAAAAAGGAGAAAAAGAAGAAAAAGCTTCAATCGATCGTGCCGGACTCGTTTCTCGACGGACTTTCGAACCGTTTACGCCTACGAACTCCTCATGATCTCTTCTACGAGTAAGCTTCTCACACCTTTCGCGATTAAAGCCTCCATTGCTTCGATTTTTGGATTTTTATATATAGTTGAATATATTAGGTTTTATATGATTTTGAGAGAAACTATAGATGGATTTACATGATTTTGGATTCTATGTGTAGCTTAGATGTTGTAGAACATTATATGTGAGTCTTAACTTGAGATTTGCATGATTGATTGGTTAAATATCGAATTTTGGTTCAATCCCGCGAGTTTTCTTCATTTCTGTGATTTTCTGCTGTTCTGAGAATCCGAACGGCCTTGCGCACGGTCTTGAGACCATGCGCCAAGACCGTGCGTCCACTTTAGCCTTTGCACGGTCTTGTGCACGGCCGTGCACACGTCCGTGCGCACGCCAGTGCAAAGTGCTTGCACCGGCTTGAGCAAGAGTTCAAGCTCGTGCGTCCGCCCGTCCCCGAGACCGTGTGTCCCCCTTAGCCAAAATTTCTCCATTTTCAGAATGTTGCTTTGGCAATGTGAGTCAACGGGCACTTTTAAAAGTTGACTTTCTTCGTTTGACCTTCAATTTGAGATCCGATTTCACCTATAGGTCCTATAAATCATAAAATACCTATTTTAGCAAGCTGCAATACAGAACTCAAGCTGTGCACTAAATGTTGTTAATTGCAATGCCAACAACTATTCTACTGTTCCAATAAAAAAAATAGGTTAATTGAATTTGTCCCCAAGAGGATTTAATAAACTACTACAAGTATTGACTAAGAAATCACGATAATTTAACAAATTCTCGAAGAATCTAAATGTAATTAATCCTAAAAAGTATTTAAATTAAAGGTGAACCATGAACTCATAAATACGTGCATTGTGCATCTAATATAACCCTTTTAATTTAGATATCTTTCTAGTTACAATGTAGATACTTTCAACAATTAATCAGATACGTACTAAGCACTATGTAGAAGTGTTTGATGTAGAGTCATTAATTTATTGATAAACGTTGTTAAACTTTTTGTTATTTAAGCCACTTTTTTTTTCTTTTCCTTATCTTGGCAACTATATTTAAAATCTAAAGGAGATTAAGTATTATTATTTTTTTTAAAGAAATAAGTCATTATATATATTATAAATCAGAAATTATAAAAACCATTATTATTATTTTTTTTTAAAAGAAATAAGTCATTATATATATCATAAATCAGAAATTATAAAAGTGATTAAAAAAGAGGGAATGTCCCAGTAGCAACGCAGGTTGTGCCACATTTCTTTCTAGCTAAAACCTGCGGACACAATTTACTTCACGTTTGATAAAAGAAAAACTACACTTGCTAAAGTTAAGTATTATTTCTTGATATATGGTTTTTTAATGAGAGAGTTTATTAAATAACTCTTTTAAGTTTCTATTTAATTAAATAACCCTCAAGTTTGGAACTCCTTAATAGATAACCCTTTTTACTAATTAACATGAATAATAATATTAATAACTTATCTAATTAAATAAAATAGTTTACCCACTCTTAAAAATGTAATTTTAACCCCAAAATTTATAAATATTACAAATCAAACCCAAAAAATATTTACAAACCCTAATTTCTCATCCCATTTGTCGAATTTTTTTCCTCTCTTCTTCACCTTCCTTCATTTTTCTTTGCATTTTCTCCACGTAGAAGACATCATTTGAAGGTATTTGAGCACCTCTTCTTCTCTTTTGCAAACATTCTTCCAAATACTTCTATATTGAAATCCCTACATTATCAAAAGAAGTATTGTGATCCAAGATAAAATATATTTACGGAGGATTTCCACAAAAGTTGAACTAGAAAGTTGAAGGTAAGAACTATTTTGTACCCATATCAAATATATATCTAGTTGGGAAGATGGGTAATGAGATTTTGATGATTTTTGGCGAAAAAAAATTTCTGTTCTGCGTAAGCTATTTCGCGACCCATAAGCGATCTCAGAGATCGCTTAAGGGTCGCGAGATCGCTTTTTAATTTAGCACTGAATTAATAAGCGATCTCGCGACCTTAAGCGATCTCAGAGATCGCTTAAGGGAGATCGCTTATTAATTTAGCGCTAAATGTATAAGCGATCTCCCTTAAGCGATCTCAGAGATCGCTTAAGGTCGCGAGATCGCTTATTAATTTAGCGCTAAATTAATAAGCGATCTCCCTTAAGCGATCTCAGAGATCGCTTAAGGTCGCGAGATCGCTTATTAATTTAGCGCTAAATTAATAAGCGACCTTAAGCGATCTCTGAGATCGCTTAAGGGAAGCGAGATCGCTTTTTAACAGATTTCGCATCCAATAAGACCTCTCTTTTAGCAATCACAAAAAGGACTTCTAACAAGGATATTTAAGCACTTCTATATACAAAATTACACTATAATTTTTTTTAAATTAAAATTTATAATTTTCTAAGCAATTTACTGATATATATATATATATATTTTTTTTTTTATAATGCAGATATTTAATTGCATCAATGGAAGCATTTATTGTAGGTGTTGTATATGGCGAGTGGGTGGAGAAAGAAAGTGGTTGGGAGTGGTATGCAAAAGGTAATGCAACTACACCACTTCTTTTGAGTACAAATACTACTTATGAGATGTTTATTGATGAAATTATCAAAAAGAGCGAGCTGAGTTGCTTACCTACTGATGTACATGTGAAGTATATTATAACAAGTGCACCTCCGAACGAAAAAGTACAACCTACTGAAATAAAGTCGGATGAAGATCTAATGATGTACAAAAACGATATTGGTTGTGGTGGTTGGAGGCCCATTTTAAAAGTCTCTATATCTCATGTTGGAGAGGACAATCAATTTGAATTACCGAAAATTTGTTCACCAAACGAGAATACATTATTCGATTTTGATTTCAATGGTGAAGATGAGACTATGGATGTAAATGAGAACAATAAATTGGAAGAACTTAATGAAGAACAAAATAAGATTACGGATAAAGATAGTAGTCTAACCGATCATCTACTTCTAGAGGATGGTAATGCCGATGAAGAAACTATGTTGAGTCGGGAAATGTTAGAGGGAAAAACAGGAGGTGAAGTTGGAAAAATTACATATCACACATTTGATGACGGATCGGATTTGTCTGAAGGATATTTGTTCAATGACAAGATGCACGCGATAAGGAAGATAAAATTTGTTGCTGTGAAAGGAAAATTTGAGTTTGTAACAAAAAAATCTACAAAATCACTAATTGTTCTTGGATGTGCTTCCCCAAATTGCAAGTGGTGGATTCGATGTGTTAAGATCCCCGATTCAAGTAAATTTGTTGTTAGAAAATACATTTGTGAGCACATATGTGGTTTGGAACATATTGGAGGTGAACATCGGCAAGCATCGGCTGATGTTATTGGAGAGTTCGTGAAGCCTCTATTTGTAAATGGAAAAGGTCCTACATCTAGTGATTTGAAGCATTATGTGAAAACACACTTGGGATGTAATGTTAGTTATTGGAAATGTTGGAAAGGGAGACAATATGCAAAAGATTTCGTGAGAGGAACACCAGAACATGGGTTCGCAGTTCTTGAAGCATATCGTCATATTTTAGAGTTGACAAATCAAGGAACCAAGACAGATTTAGCGGTTGATAAAGAAAATAGATTTCTTTATTTTTTCGTAGCTTTTGGACCGTGCATAAGGGGGTTTGTGTTAATGAGGAAAATTTTAGCCCTTGATGGTTGTTTTTTAACTGGAAAGTTTGGTGGTACATTGTTTGTTGCCACTGCACAAGACGGTGAGAACCATATATATCCTATTGCATGGGCAGTAGTTGACTCTGAGAATGACAAATCATGGGGGTGGTTTTTGAAACATTTGCAAGATATAGTTCCTGACAGTGATGAGCTATGCATAATATCCGACAGGAACCAGTCTATAAAGAATTCAATTGCAAAAGTTTACCCCATGGCGCATCATGGGTATTGCATGAGGCACCTCGGAGAGAACTTAAGGATAAAATTCAAGCGTGGTGAAATTATTCGTCCCTATTATTCGGCAGCGCAAGCTTACACACTTGATGACTTTCATGAGCATTTTCGCGAAATTCGACGGATCGAAAGCAAAGCGGCCGACTATCTTGAACATGATGTTGGATTCCACCGATGGAGTAGAGCTCATTCTCCTGCAAACAGGTTTAACATTATGACAACCAACATAGCTGAGTCTATTAATGCAAGGATTTTAATAGAAAGAGAATTTCCAATTACCGCTCTTTTTGATGCAATACAAAGAATACTTTCTACGTGGTTTTATGAGCGTCGTATGGAAATGGTTGATTGCACAACAATATTAGTTCCATCCAAAGAAAGCCTATTGCGCAAAAATTTGGAACTTTCCAATGTACTTGTAGCAAGTCCAATTAATGTGCATGAATTCATTGTGCGCGGTGGAAGTCGGGATGTTGTTGTGGATCTAAATAAAAAGGAATGCAGCTGTAGAGTTTTTAATGTTGACAAGATTCCATGTTCTCATGCATTAGCTGCTATTAGAGATCAAAAACTATCGGATTTCGGTAGGAGAATCTACACATTTTGCTCTCCTACCTATAAAACTGAAAGTTTCTTGCATGCTTATGTAGAAAATATATATCCTAATCCAGCAGAGGAACAATGGGAGGTACCCGAATCAGTGGCAAATATCATCATTTATCCGCCAAAAATAAAGGTATCAAGGGGCAGAAAAAGAGTTAAGAGGATTCCTTCCGCTGGTGAGGGCAACAAGCGGATCGCTTAAGGCAAGCGATATCGCTTATTTACAGTTTCGCCCCCCAAACTGTAAATAAGCGATTTGGCTTCCCTCAAGCGATCTATGAGATCGCTTGAGGCAAGCCAAATCGCTTATTTACAAAAATCAAATTAAAATATTAAAATAGAAGAAATTATTGATTATTTGGATCTCAAACTCAAAATTTAAAAAATAAATGCACGAATTAGATGAATTAAAGATTAGTTTAGTAAAAATTCTCTCAAATATGGAAATCCAAAATTATTGGACGAGTATAGTGCTTGAATCAAGTTTATCGGATTAATCTATATTATAGTCTATGAATTTACTAAAGTAGTGTGTAAATAGTTAGAACAATTTCTTTATTTTGTCAAACACACTTGGAAAATATACAAAATATGAGATTGCAACTAATGGTCTAATGGTTTAATGGAACATTATATTAATTGTATTTTGTAGAACAAGACTTTTGTTAATCAAATTATATATGAGGTTTGAGATTGTTTTAAAAAATAGAAGAAATTATTTATTATTTTGGATTTCAAACACAAAATATACAAAATACACAAAATATACAAAAACACACTATTTATTTTTTACATGCACTTCTTCTTGAAAGATCTCTATAGCTAGAGCCTCTCTGAAGTATGGAATCGTGGAGTCATTAAGTGAATCAATGGGAGTCTTAGTCATATGGAACTCCACGAATTTAAGTGCATACATCCCACAATCTCCACTGCAATTTAAAAACAACAAAAATATTTAACACTATAATTTAGAAAAAACAAAAGGATAGGTTAAGGTACTAACCCATTTGAGTTTGAGGGTAAGTTGTCAACGAAATCGTATTTCCACCGTCGGTCAAATATTTCCGATTTCAAATGAGAAAACCGGCCGGAAGCCTTTAGTAGCTTCGGAAATAGCACGGGCGGTGCCCACATCACCCGATCTAATGCCTCTTTTCGATAGCAAGTTCTATTGCAATCGAGAAGTTCAATTCTACCCTCGTCAAGAAACCACACAATAGTAATCCAGTGCGTATCTGCAATATTTAGTATACCGTAAACGTTACGGACTTCAAGCCAATTTCGTCCGTTATATGGTCTCCTTCCGTCAAAATATTCATCAAATGTATCATTATATGGAGACCCAAGGAGAAGCTTCTCAACTTCTACCATACTCATCGTTTGCGGTTGTTTGACGTTTTTCTTTGCTTTTATTTCCGGATTACTTTTCTTCAGTGTCCAAAGGCGTTGAACTTCTCCATCAAGAACTTGCCCAAAATAAGCGTCGAGGACTGCACAGTTTTGATCATAGAGTTGAGGAAGACGACGTTGTTTAGACCTTATGAGAGCTAGACCTTCCTGCAGATGCTGCATTAAAAAGTATTACTGATAAGTATATATAAAAGTATTATATAATGTATAAATATATTGAAATATATACATATACTTACAGAATCCTCAAACCAAGCTCCTACATCCAATATCTGATCAAAAAAGTGATGCAAATACTCCCCATGAAAACATTTCGCCCACTTTGATTTGTCTTTTCCATTGTACCAATGGTAAAATGATTTCTTTTTTTCTTCGGAAATAGGCATTGAAATATTCAGGGGTTGTTCCACTTTTTTGTCATCAGTCTTTGCTTTTTTCTTGGCTCCATCTGCAGTGTATGGAGATGTTAAGTAATGACTTCGTTTTCTTTCTCTTTCTGGTCGTTCTTCAACATTTTGTTGAACGAAGTCATCTTTCATCTCGAACTCTTCTTTTGGTCGAAGACTCTCAAAATCTTTCCTCAACTCTCCCAACTCAACGACCGCAAAATCCACCCTCTTGCTCAACTCTCCCAACCCTTCCACCATGAAATCAACTTTATGGTTGAGCATCCTTTGTTCTGTGATTATGGTGTTCAGTAATTCCACCATTTGAGAATCAGGAGCAGAAGAGGGTGGTGGTGGTGGTGGTGGTGGTGATGATGGTGGTGATGGTGGTGGTGTGCTTTCCAACTCTTCTCTACGTTCTGGCGCAGAAGAAGGCAATGCCAGTAGAGTTATGGCGTTTTTAATTCGAAATGCGTCAGGCGAGACAATTACATTAGTCAGCTTCGTGACACCTTCCAATGTCTTCTTCAACCGATCAATATTCTCATCCGAAGCATCCTTAAGGTCTTCGAATGATAATATATATTGTTCTCGCATTTCACGTTTAGAAGGAATTAAAAACGGATGGACAACCACCTAAAATTAGATTTAGACATATTAGCTAGGCAATAACATAAAAATATTATTGAAAATTAAAAGTATCAAAACCATTGTGTTGAAATCTAACCTCGTTGGATTTTAGGAGTGATTCAAGCGTGTCGTAATCCCATTTTGCAACTCTCCTCAAATGATATTGTAACATCCTCGGAATTGGGCGTAATGAATCTTTCTTTAATGGAATAAGCCCATCTCCGAGTCTTGCAAAAAGGGGAATAGCTTCATACGCCCACACCTAAATGCATGTAAACAAATTATATTATAATTTATAACATATAAACGAACCAGGAATGAAAAAATAACATGAAATTATTATTACCATAAATGCCCATGGAAAGCCTTGGAGGTTGAACTTTTGCAAAGTTTTATTTCCTTGCCACTCCTTATATCCTTTCTTCAAATTTCTTGTTTGGAGTGACTTGAGCGTAAGCTCGAATGACGTCCTACCCCACGGAAAGGAGTTGAAGTAATCAATGTCATTCACAGTCGAGATCCAAAGAGGTTCAACGTTTTTGCTTCCATCCTTGGCCATAAGGACATAGTGTAGGAATAGTACAAGACAAATCTTCAACTTATCTCTTGTACCAAAAGCTTTGTCATTATGAAGCATGTCCTCTAAATCTTTACCCTTAACACCGTTTCGGCCTCCTAAAATCTTCTCTAAAAAATCAGTTGCGTTGTCTACGACCTTATTTTCGGCATCCTTGCTAGGCGTAGGTCCGCAATTAAGGCCGGTGAGAAGGGCAAATTCTTTCATCCCAAAGCATAAAGGTTTATTGTCGACAATAAACCACATCTCGAAGTCCTTCCTACTTCGAACCGAATGGAGCAACATGTAATGACAAAGCATCCCCGGGAAGATCCAATCATTTGGCAAGTCAAGAAAATGACCCAAACAAGTCTTGCGAAATAAACCCATAACCTTTGCATTTTGGCGGAGGTACGTTTTTATTTGAACAAATTTAGACCAAGACGATCTAACGGTATAATTTCCCGGAAAATACCCGGACTCGTCTATCACCGTGCGTAGGTTAAAGTCGCGTGGGTCGATTGAACTCGACTGTTCTGGGATGGAAAGCATGTCCCCGTCCTCCTCATTCTCCTATGTATAAAGAAAAAAAAAATGAAAATAAATAATTTAGGTTCAATTTCAAATTATATTAAGTGAATTTGAAATTTATACTAACGTTCAATGGAAATAATTGAATTAATTTTGACATATGCTAAAACTTCTAACAAATGCGTGCTTATGCAAATTCAACAAATATTAAAGGATTGTATGTAATTTTCCCTCCAAATTAATAATATATATGTATGTATAGTATGTTTTATATTTATAAAAATTTTGCTATAATATTGACGAAAACGAATTAAATTTATATATATTAATGACAAATAAACAATACTTTTCGTAGTTCATAAATATATATATATATAAAAAGAATAGATTAATATATAAAATTTGGTCGAGATGCAAGTCGCCCTCAACCTGCTCCAATTCTGATAACTAATTTAACCAAATTAATTCTATATATCTTCTGTTTCAAAAGATCCAAGTAATAATTAATAAAGTGATTGTATTGATATTAATTTTCTGCTTCAAAGAAGTTTAAATAAGCAAATACCTAAGATTCAATTCATGGAAATATATATGATCTAATAGACCGTTAAATATACGTTTACAAGATGCAATGTGTATATATGTATGTATGTATGTATGTATTAAGTTTATATGTATGTATTCAAAGAAGAGATCGCTTTTTCAAAGCTCACTGTTAATAAGCGATCTCGCGTCGCTTAAGCGATCCCCAAGATCGCTTATTAACAGTGAGCATTGAAAAAGAAGAGAGATCGCTTTTTCAGAGCTCACTGTTAATAAGTGATCTCCCGTCGCTTAAGCGATCTCAAAGATCGCTTATTAACAGTGAGCTTTGAAAGAGAAGAGAGATCGCTTTTTCAAAGCTCACTGTTAATAAGCGATCTCGCGTCGCTTAAGCGATCTCCGAGATCGCTTATTAACAGTGAGCTTTGAAAAAGAAGAGATCGCTTTTTCAAAGCTCAGTTTTAATAAGCGATCTCGAGATCGCTTATTAAAAGTGAGCTTTGAAAAAGAAGAGATCGCTTTTTCAAAGCTCACTTTTAATAAGCGATCTCGAGATCGCTTATTAAAAGTGAGCTTTGAAAAAGAAGAGATCGCTTTTTCAAAGCTCACTTTTAATAAGCGATCTCGAGATCGCTTATTAAAAGTGAGTTTTGAAAAAGCGATCTCTTCTTTTTCAAAGCTCACTTTTAATAAGCGATCTCGGAGATCGCTTAAGCGACGCGAGATCGCTTATTAAAAGTGAGCTTTGAAAAAGCGATCTCTTCTTTTTCAAAGCTCACTGTTAATAAGCGATCTCGCGTCGCTTAAGCGATCTCCGAGATCGCTTATTAACAGTGAGCTTTGAAATAGAAAAGAGATCGCTTTTCAAAGCTCACTTTTAATAAGCGATCTCGCGTCGCTTAAGCGATCTCCGAGATCGCTTATTAACAGTGAGCTTTGAAAAAGAAGACAGATCGCTTTTCAAAGCTCACTTTTAATAAGCGATCTCGCGTCGCTTAAGCGATCTCCGAGATCGCTTATGTTGCGAAATCGCTTGGAAAAAGAAGCAGAACAACAAAAAAATTTTTGGCATTCCAAAAAAATCGTAAATATCAAACATTTAATACCTGGAGGTGTTCTACAACAGCTTTTTCTCCAATAATTTCTTCAAAATATTGAGATGGTTGGGCTTCTTCCGTAGTCTTCTTTGGAGATTCGGTAATAGTTGTCATTTTTCTAAAGAAACTTAAGAGAAGAAACCAAGTTGTTGCGAAGAACTGGAAGAAGAAGGAAATGCGCGACGGGAAGCGACGGCAAGCGAAGAAGAAGAAGAACTTGTTCTTGCAGGAAGCGAGATGAAGAAGAAAAGGAAATGTTGATTTCGCGCGACGGGAAGCGACGGCAAGCGACGAAGAAGAAGAACTTGTTCTTGCAGGAAGCGAGATGAAGAAGAAGAAGTTCTCTCCTTTTTTGAAATGTTTCTCAAGCGACTAAGCGATCGCTTGGGTGGGTAGGGCTTTTTATTCGCAGTTTTGTTTTCTTAATTGCAGTTTACGCATTTTTAACTATTTTTTTATTTAATAATAGTATAATTATTATTATTTAAAGATTAATCTAAAAAAAAAAAATGAAAAATAATTTGAGGGTTATTTGGTTAAATAAAAACTTGAAGGGGTCATACAAACAAATTTTCTCTTTTTTAATCAACTATTTAAGCGCAAGAAGTAAACTGCGTTTAGCCCCCAGGCCACACATAATAATCAAATGCTCAGTATTAACAAAATTAACAAATTCTGGGAAAAAATCACAGAAGAACAGAAAGGATCGAAAACCCAAAAAGGGAAGATCTTCCAAACCATCACTAACTTGCTATTTGGTTATTAGAAATACACACTTGCTAATTAGATCTAAAACCCATCAAAATCATGAAAAGAAAAATAGAAAATTAATACTGAAAAGGAAGGATCCAAAAGGAGGCTCAGATAACGTAACAGGCAAAACGAGAATCCAACCACGCCATGGCTGCAAAATCACTGGTTGCGTGTGAAAAATCACACGCCGTCCGGGTCAGCCCGCCAAGATACGGGTCCGTTATTCACAGTGCCCGATTCATCAGCTCAGAGAGAAATGAAGAAATTATCATCACAACCCCAGTCAATATTAATCAGGTCATGATATAATTAAGATTTAAGACAACTACGAACAAGGACCAAAAATGCAATTTCCCAAGCGCTGTTTAATTATTTTTATTTAATGAACAGATCGAAGAAATCATGGGGATGCAGAGAGTGAGGGCAACCACCCTTGAAGAATTCCCAACTCTCTCCGCAAACGTCATTCTAACACTCTGAGCTGATGAAGATGATGATTCTCGATTCACGACAGATATATGGAATTGGAAACATTTATATCTTTTTTTTGTTACTCTTAATTGCCAATTTTGCCCCTCATTTGACCGTGGTTTTACAGGAGTACTGGAGTAGAGCGTTGAAGTGGGTGCCAGACCCATTGGTTCAACCCGAAGAATATAGAAAAATAATTTTTTTTTAGGAGAAATTGCAAAGTCCGGAGAATTGTTACTATCTAGTTGATTTTTTGGGATGTAAGAATTGAAATTTAAATAAATATCATGTAACTTTATTTTTCGTAGCAATTTTGGGACACCGGTGGATTTAATTTCCATTTCATTGGTTTTTGTAGTAATTTTGGGACTCTGACGGATTCAATCTTAATTTCACACGCGGTATTTGGGGCGAAAATTGAAATTAAATCCGCCGGAGTCCCGAATTCTAATTGTAATTCTAAAAGACTACAACACTACAGGAAAGAAAATTACAAAAACTGATGTTGCTGCTTCGCTGATCTTGAAGCTGCTGCAACTTGAAACTGCTACTGCTCCATCGTTGTTCGTCTACTTCGCACGCGGCACCACCGTCACCGTAAGTTCTTTTTCTTTTTTCTAAATAATAGCTTGGCCGACTATTAATAATGGCAACAGCAAGAAACGGTCCTATAACATGGATAATACTTTGGCTCGCATATGACTTATGGCAACAAATTGATTATTACTTGGAATTCTTGGATTTGTAGGTATTATAATATCCATAGGAGTTGTATCAGAGTGCATGTTCATAGGTTACTTTGAATTTGATGTTGAATTGTTGATTGATGATTAATTTTTGCGTGTTGATGATTGAAAATAGTAAATTTTATTTATATTTTTTTCTTATATTAATTAGCAATTTTTTATTTTTTATATTTTTATTAGTATTTATAATATTATATATAAATATATAATTAAATATATTCATTACATCATTATAACGTCATACTGGTTTGACTGGTGGTCGAACCAGTAACCAGTAGGGCCTCCGGTTCTATGTCCGGCTCGATTTTGAAAACCTTGCCTTTTATTATATAATAAGATTTTTTTTGAGTCAATACGACAAATATCATAAATTACTCAAAATAATCCCCAATAAATACATCAAACACCTCATCAGTAGTTTCAGACCAAAAATTATGGTCCGAGTCCGACTGAAGATCATGATCGAGCTTAGCTAAGTTATCAGCACTAGAATTACAATTCCAAGCTGCATGATGAATACAAATATCCGAAGGGAATCTTAGGAAATCTCTAATATCAACAATTAAGTTACCAAGGGGATGAGAGTTCGAATCTGCTAACTTGACCAAGTCCAACACCACTTGAGAGTCCGATCAATAGTTATGCATTCGTAATGGTGGTGGTGTTCCACAGTTTAAGGGAAAAACCAAATATCCAGTTACCAATACGATCTCTTAAAATATTGCCTGACGTAGCTGACTTCCGGTAAGATAAAAAGCTGCCATCAGTATTAAGTTATTTTCGGGCCTTACAGTGAAGTTTTGCTGGATATCCATTGCACGAGTAAATATTGTCCTGATCATCACCTCCTTAAAAGGCAAACGTTTATGTTGGAAAATCCAAAGATTTCGTAGTTCATTTCAATCTCAAATTGTTAAGAAAAAACCTCAAATATTGTTTTCTGCATATAATACTCCAAAAAAAAAATTTAATAGAACCAAAATCTCTCATAATAACTGTTCTAATTTTTAATTTGGACTATCAATTATATTTTTTTAAATTTTGCAATATTCTCTACTATTTTAAGTTTTTAACTTAATATTATTTACTCAATTTTTCTATCTCATAGTCGTTTTACTCTTATCTATCTCATTATTCAAAGTAATTTATTCTAATATTTATTTATTTTCTTAACCATATTTGATAGTGGGTAAAAACCAGCCTCCATGTGTCACGATCCTAGCGATCTAGAAGCCACGTGGAGCCAGTCAAACTCAACCCTTTTGGGTGGTTGGTCCCGCTCGAGCTCGAATGTACTTCTCATCACCGCTCGAGCTTGAAACCTCCGACCATGGTATCACCGTTCCCCCGGAAATGGTCCGGTCGAGGTCGGTGGTCTCGGCCTCACACTCTCTTGCGCTCGAATTCGAAAGTCGAGCTGTCTCAACCAGCTGCCGTCTACTCTAATGGTCTAGCTAAGCTCTAACGCCCGACCTCGAGTCAATATAAATGGGCTAGATGTCCCATCCGACAAGCGTAGTCCCAAAAGCGATAGCATTAAATGCTGAAGATCTGCAAATCGTACCTTCGACAGGAATGGGATGGTGAGAAGAGATATATTTTACATCCCAGAGGAGCTATGATTGGAGATATTTCGATTTCGATTTCGATGAATCGTTTATGCGGACAGAACTGCAGAATCGACCGATCGATCTATCGCTCCGTATATAGAATCCAGCATGCCCATTTGTGAAATCCAAAATCAAATTCCATTTCCCCTTTCTGCATGTACGAATAGTATAATGTAAATTCCGTATTGGATCAGAGAAAATGCATGATTTCTTCGAGAAAAAATTCTAAAAATTGAGAAAATTGGAGAAGTTTTAGAGTGTTCAAACTGAATCGTTTCGTTTTTGTAATTTTCTAATTATTCCAAAGTCTTATAAGTGGAATTAATCAAATTCGATTTTTCCCGCCCTAGTATCCATCGTTTACGGCTAGGACTACTGGGGTATCTAATCCCATTCGCTCCCCTAGCTTTCGTCTCTCTGACAGATATACCTTAATTAAGGAATGTTCGCAGACATTCTGACCGGACATTTAATACGCTCTGACCTAGGAATTAAATGCACACACTCTGAGGTGTACTTAGTGCATGTTAGTCCACCCTATAAATACCCGAAGCATTTACTGTGGTTGGTAAGTGTTCTTAACTGCTCCGAGCTCATACTTTTCGCATTCGAGCCCCCTTCTGTTCATTCGTACTGACTTGAGCGTCGTAGGTGCTACGCCGGAGACAACCCTCTCCGGCCAAGTAACCCCTTGTTCGTGTTTTCAGGTCAAAGTCGTTCCCTTATCTACAAATTTAACTGACGAGCTTGGACACGTGGACGACCCAGATCCATTACCAAAAAACGACCTCATCAGTTTGGCGCTGTCTGTGGGAAACCACTTTCGACCTTAGAGTTTAACGAGCACTGAACAATGGTGAACAAGAATGCAAAAAGCACCTTCAGCGCCGTCAAGACCCAATCTTAGATCGAGGCTGAACATGCCGCTGCCGATCGAGCTGCGGCTGTAGCCGGCGAGCAGGCAGCCTTCGCCGCTCGACTTGACGGCATCGACCCTCCTCCCCCGTTCAAAAAGCATCATGAGGAGGAAGACACGACCTCCCGCATGGAATTACCCGAGGTCGTGTTCCTGGCACAGCCGTCGGTGCAAGATCTGGCCGTTTATGGGGATCAGGTCTATAAGGAGGCTAGGCTCACCCCTGAGGCGGGGCGACCGATCAGAAGGATACTGATCACGGTTAACATCACCGAGCCTGCAGCCCTGCAATACCCTCCTACTCGAGCCCAGACGCATGCAGGGGGTCAGAATGGAGGTTGAAGATGTAGCGGGCGCCCCAAACGGGTAACGCACGCCCCGCATGGAACCCCGACCCGGAACCGAAATGGAATCCGACCTGAACTAAAACCCGGCGAACGGCACACATTTACTCAATCACTAGGCGGGGGTTTCAAAAATGAAATAAACGACAGAGGTGCGGAAGCGGAAAACAACAAAACAATAAAACATAACAATTGCACAATTAGTAAAGCCCATCAAGACCAAAGAAATTCAATTACATAAATAAGAAACGGGTTCGATACAATATCCCGACAATATACAATAACGGGTTCAACATATAAATCCCGAATACTAAATACATAAATCCTAATAACATAAAACATAAATAATAGCCAAATGGAAATAGAGTTATACATGAGCAAAAGAATGCAACTCTAAAGACGTGACGACGACGACGACGAACAAATCCCGCCTAGTATCCTGAAACCAATACAGGGGTGAAACAGAGGGGGTTAGTCAAACGACTAAGTGAGGAGAGAATAATAATGTATATTATAAAACGAAAGTAAATCACCATTTTCAAACTTAAAAGAAATCAACATAAAAGAAAGGTTTTCGTAAACGGTTGGTGATTTAGCATAAAACATAAACATATCATATGACTCGGTGAGTCAAGCCCTTAACTCCAATTTCCAAACATAAAACGGGAAACCACCCTTATTCCTCCAATGTACACGGACCGCTAAATCCGAACTACGCATAACATACGGTATCATCTCAGGTACTCAAAGGGCTGCCACTCCGGCCTCACCCCGAGCTCCCAAATGGAGGGAACCATAGGGTTTCCGCTGTAGACCCAATGTCTACCAACTTCGTCCTATCGTCCTTACTCCGGGCCTAAACATACATACATACAGTTCATAACTAGCTTTTCAAATCATTTCGGGTTGGTCAAAAGACCGTTCGAGACATGTCATATGCGAGGCCGAAGGCCAAAGTTCGCCTTAGAAATTAAAGAGGTTTTACATGTTTCTTTCGCAAACGTTTGAAAGAATATACGTAGTACTTTTTCATATCAAAACATTTTCGATAAATCGAATAAACATAATAGGCATAAATATTTACTAGGTATATAAAGACGGTGTGAAAACAAAACGTAAACCAGGCTTATATCGGGAGAGGCTTAATATATATATATACATATAGTACATATAGTACTGGAGTCAGAAACGGAAAGCCTCACCTGTTGGCTAAAGAAAAGAAGTAAAAGCAAGACCAGATGCGTTATTCCACGGGAGTATCGTCTGCAAAAATACAAAGACACAACCAAATAAGACTAACGATGACGCACGACTTATACGAAAGCATTAAAGCACATAGAAGCACGTTAAATAGTCATTCATAACACTTAGGTTCACATTCTATCAAAGTACATAAATTCAATAAGCAAATCAAATTAGAATGCGATAAAAGTTCATAATCATGCAAAAAAGGCAATAAGGAAGCATGCTTTCAAGTTTCGGAAGAAACGAACAACATTTTAAAAATAGCCTAAAATGCCTAAATGAAAAACACGAGGAACGGGGCCCGAACGAAGTCGGAAAAATTCAAACTCCCTAAAATATGTATTTCATGATTTATAGGACCTATAGGTGAAATCGGATCTCAAATCGGAGGTCAAACGAAGAAAGTCAACTTTTAAAAGTGTCCGTTGACTCACATTGGCGAGAGCAACATTCTGAAAATGGAGAAATTTTGGCTAAGGGGGACACACGGTCTTGGGGACAGGCGGACGCACGGGCTTGAACTCGTGCTCAAGCCGGTGCAGACACTTGCTGTAACGACCCGAATATTTATAATTATATCGCGAATTCTTATCTCGTCTAATTTCTAGATTTATCCAATTGATTAATTAATCTTGTGGAAAAGATTGATTTAACCTATCTTTTAAATACCCTCAATTACGTAAATTACATAAATAACCCTAAAATCCTAAATGACCATTTTACCCCCCAAGATATTTTCTAAATATCTATCTCTCTCACTCTCTCATAACCCACAAGAAGAAGAAGGAGGAAGGAAAGAAAGGAGAAGGAGAGAAGAATTCCCGACCGAATGGACTCCCATCTTCGACTACACGACCCTCATTCCATAATTTACCGGTAACCTTTTAACCTCGTCTCGTTTACTCCGTCGATTTCCCATTTTTATTGAATTTTATTGAGTTAGGTTTTATTTGAGAATTAATTGGGTTTGCTAGTTATAGTTGATGGTTTCGTACGATTCTTGTCTCTAAATGTTAAGCATGTTTAGGAGAGTAACATATCCGAATTTGGGCATAATTGACCGAGTACAAATTTCGTAGGATGAATTTGGTGTTGAATTTCTTGTTTCTGCATCTGTAAACTCACGACCTGCTGTTTATAGAACCACACGGTCTCGTCACACGGTGTGACGAGACCCCGTGTGAACGCGCATGGCCCAACCTCACACCGTGCAAGAGACCGTGCGTGTTTTGAAAGACGCACGACCTCACCACACCCTGTGCAAGAGGCCGTGTCTCTTCTGAGTGGCGCGCACGGCCTTGGCACACCCCGTGCCGCAGGCCGTGCACCCCTTATAGGCACGCACGGGCTTCGCACACCGGGTACAGGCCGTGTGCTGTACCCCGTGTGTACGCATTGGGCGATTTTCAGCCACTTTCCAGACCCTGCCTTCTGTCCATTTTCACCCCGAAAACCCAAAATGTTTATTTGATCTCGTTTTTTATTTCCGTCTTCACCAATAGCTTTATATGGTCCTTTAAATCCTTAATTATCGAAGTGGGAATTTTTCCGACTTCTTTCGGGTATTAAATAATACCAATTTCGTTTAGGGCTTTTTAGCTATTTTTCCATATATCGTCTATATGATCCAAAACTTGCATGAATGCTTCCTTATTATGTCACGAGCATGAATGTGAAATCTAAATTGTGTTCGAAGCATGTTTATATCTTTTAATCCTTATATCTCGTTTAATTGTTTTAAATGCATTTGTGAGTACTTCAATGGAAGTCGTGTCTATATGCTTTTACGTGCTTTAATTACTTATCGTACGCCGTGCGTCTTGTCAAGAGTCTTACCTGGTTATGTCGTGTCTTAGATTGCAGACTTTACTCCCCGTGGAGTACTTGTCCATTGCTTGCTTGCTTTTCTCGTTTGTCGAGCTACAGGTGAGGGTATTAAAATGCTTTCAAACGGAGTAAGAATTTCTTTTAAATTATTGCGAACTACCCTTATGTGCTCATCTTGCTTTGATTTCCTTTCTCGTATATCTATTAGATATTTAACTTATATTTTTTCATGATTTTATAATAAATGCTTTGATATTAACTTGTACCTGTAAGTATCTCTAAATCATTTTGTTTTCATGAGGCAAGTAAAGCTCTTTCTTTTAAGCATGACGTTTTGACCTCGGTTGGGTCTATGAGGGAAGTCGTTAGGGGAAGACGTTAGTGTTTTCCGACACGTATGAAACTTGTAGTCACCCCCTTTGTCGTCACACACACTTGCCTAAATGCCCTTTTGGCCTTAACTTATAATGTTCTTCAAACGCGAGCAAAAATTTAATATATTATTCTTTTAATGAGGGCCCGGGAGGGTATTCGAGGGTCTCACTTGGGGACGAGCGTCCAGGGTGTTGCCTGAGGTACTTTTCCCAAAATTAAGCGTCAATCGTGGCCCGTCAGGAGTTGATAGCCACGGTTGGGAGCGATGGTGGGCGTTGCATTCGTTGCACGTTTTCCTGAAATTCAACAGTCGCCCGGGGTCGCACTTTGGGGTCAGACACCGGTGATGGAGCTATTGTAATTGAAGGGGTTATAAGGAGGAACAGGCCCACACTTGCTGGGATATTAATTGTTTGTATGTATTGCTTTAATTCTTTAACGTACTGTTAATTATTGTCGTGTATGCAAGTCGAAGCACGATCCGGATTTTCTTCAATTATGCAAATGTATTTTCCTATATATATAATCCAAACCCGGAAACGTGGCTCGTACTTGTTCCCTCTTTACCATCACTGAGTATCTTTTATACTCACCCCCACTATTTTGATTCTTACTTCAGGTCGACAGGTGGCGTTGTCACCTATCTTGTCAGTCGGCAGCAGCAGGTCTAGGTTGGCTCGTATGTCTTGTCTTGTCAGTGTCCCAACAACAGTCGTGTCCTTATTTATGAATTGATTTAATTTATGAATTTCGTATTATGTTTTAATTCCCGTACTTATGTGCCCCTGATGTGGGATAGATTAGACGAGCCATGGATGGCATTTATTAAATGATTATTGAGAATGATGTATGAATTATGTTGCCATGAATGGCTTATATGACTAATTGTATAATTTGATTTAGCTTCCGCAACTCTGTTATTCTTTTATTCCTGTTGTTGTTGGGGTCTCGTAATGCTGTTGCTGGTATTTGATTGATTGATTGCCGTTCGCCGGGATGGGTTTTTAAGTGGGGTACATTTACCTCGTTTGGGAGTTCGTCTCGGTGCGGATGTGGTGCCCTTTCTCCGCCACGGAAAGGGGCACTACACTTGCACTGGCCTGCGCACCGGCTTGCGCACGGGGTGCACAAGGCCGTGCAAGGCTCAAAAGGGGCACACACGGTCTTGGCGCACGGTCTCAAGACCGTGCGTAAGGCAGTGTGGATCTAAAGAACAGCAGCAAAAATGCAGAATCGCGAGGGCTTCGCGGGAACAAACCAAAATTCGATATTAAACCCATCAATCATGCAAATCTCAAGTTGAAACTTACATATATTGATCTACAACATCTAATCTACCTATAGAACCAAGAATCACATAATTCCATCCATAAAATCATTCAAAATCATCATTTAACCTAAATGTGCAACTATTCATCAAAATCAGAAAAATGAAGCAATGGAGGCATTAATCGAGAAAGACGTGAGAAGCTTACTCTTAGATGAGATTGCAAGGAGTTGGTAGGATTTCACGGCTCGGAAATCGGTTGGGAAACGAAGTCGGGACGATTGATCAAAGTCTCCTCTTCTTCTTTCTCTTTTTCTTTCTTTTCTCCTTCTTTTTCTTTTGTTGTTGCGTGAATGAGGTCTTAGTCAAAATTTGACTTGGGTTGAGAATCGAAGGGGCGTTTTCATAATTTTACAAAAATAGTTCAAAAATACAAGTTGTCCAAATAAATCATAATTACAGTCAAAGTTCATGAAATTAAACGCACATTGACATGTCGTGATTTAAATATCAAAATTCACTCATTTATGAAATTGTTATAAAATCGCATAATAATATCAAATAAAATAATTAAATCCCGTAAATAAACGATTCGAACATACCGGAATGTAATTTCGGGGCGCTACAATCACCCCTCCTTATGAGAATTCGGTCCCCAGATTCTACTCGTCCGACTGAAATAATTTCGGGTGGAACTTGCGCATCTTGTCCTCGGTCTCCCATGTAGCTTCTTCGGTTGTCTGATTTCTCCAAAGGACTTTGACAAGAGAAATCTCCTGGTTGCGTAGAGCTTGAGTCTTCTTATCCAATATCTTCACCGGCTTCGAAACAAAGGTCAAATCCGGTTCTAGTTCAATTTCCTCAACAGGAAGGATCTCAGACTCATTCGGGAAGTACTTTCGGAGTTGGGAAACATGAAACACATTGTGAATCCCTGTTAGACTTGGCGGCAAGTCTAACCTGTAAGCTGCGTTCCCAATCCTCTCCAAGATCTCATAGGGACCCAAAAATCTCGGACTCAGTTTTCCTCCTTTTCCAATTCGGGTGAATCCCTTTCGAGGAGAAGCTTTGAGGAATACTTTGTCACCAACCTTAAATTCCAACGATCGGCGACGGGTGTCGGTATAGCTCTTCTGTCGATCTTGAGCTGCCCTCATTCTTTGCCGGATGATCTGAATACGGTCAATGGCATTTTGGAGAAACTTTGGAGGAGTTCCTCATTCCTTATCATCTTTCGTCCAACGCCAATCCTCGAGATCCCAAAACAACGGAGATCTACACTTTCTATCATACAATGCTTCGTAAGGTGCCATTTCGATCGTAGACTAATAACTGTTGTTGTAGGCAAACTCGATCAAAGGCAATTGGTCGTGCCAATTGTTGCGAAAATCCAAGGCACAAGCTCGAAGCATATCAGAGAGGTACCTGATCATTCTCTCTGATTGACCATCTGTCTGTGGATGTGCGGCTGTACTGAAAGTTAGCTTCGTTCCCATTCGCTCTTGAAGTTGCTGCCACAAGCGAGAAGAAAATCGAGCGTATCTGTCAGACACTATCGTAGTCGGAATCCCATGAAGCTTAACAATCTCTCGGTGATAAATATCTGCCAACCTATCCACTTTGTACGACATGTTGATCGGTAGAAAATGAGCACTCTTGGACAGTCAGTCGATAATCACCCAAATGCTGTCATAGCCACCTCTAACTTTAGGCAAACCAGACACGAAGTCCATGGCAATACCCTCCCAATTCCACGTAGGAATCGGTAGTGGCTCAAGCAAACCTCCTGGTCTTTGATGTTCAACTTTAACTTGCTGACAAGTCGAGCATCTCTTGACGTAATCAGCTACGTCTCTCTTCATACCTCTCCACCAGAGTAATTCTTTTAGATCCCGATACATCTTACTTCCTCCTGGATGAACTGTGTAAGGTGTGTTGTGAGCCTCATCGAGAATCTCTTTCCTCAGACTCTCTGGAACACAAACTCGGGACTTGTAGCGGCAAATTCCTATGTCGTCCACACCAAACTGAGTCTCAGAATCAGCTGCGAGGTGAACTATCTGTCACTGAGTCCACTCATCAGTAGCCTAAACATCTCGAATCTTTCGACCCAACTCTGACTGGATCGATATGCTGTGAACATGGGCCTGGGAACTGATGTGAACTCCCTCTAACTTAGCCTCTAGCTGGGCTATGCTCGCCTTCCGGCTCAGTGCATCGGCTACAACATTCACCTTTTCGGGATGGTACTGAATCTTGCAATCGTAGTCCTCAAATAACTCCATCCAGCGGCGCTGTCGTTTGTTCAATTCCTTCTTAGTAAACAAGTACTGAAGGCTTTTATGATCTGTGAAGATGTCGAATGTGATGCCATAGAGGTAATGACGCCATTTCAATAAAGCAAATACAATGGCGGCTAGCTCAAGGACGTGAGTGGGATAGTTCTCTTCAGCTGGCTTTAGCTTCCTCGAAGCATAAGCTATAACTTTCCCATTCTACATTAACACACAACCTAATCCTTCTTGTGACGCATCTGTATACACAACAAATCCTTCAGAACCCTCGGGTAGGGTCAATACTGGGGCTGTGGTCAATCTCTTCTTTAGCTCCTGAAAACTGGTTTCACATTTGGCTGACCACTCGAACTTAGCTTCTTTCTTTGTCAACGCTGTTAACGGGCCTGCAAGCTTAGAGAAATCCTTGACGAAACGTCTGTAGTATCCTGCTAATCCTAAGAAACTACGGATCTCTGTAGGAGTCTTAGGTCTCTCCCAGTCCAACACTGTCTCAATCTTCATAGGATCTACCTCTATTCCCGTTCCGGATATGACATGACCTAGGAAGGTTACTCGGTCAATCCAGAATTCGCATTTGCTGAACTTAGCGAACAACTGGTGCTCTCTCAAAGCTTGGAGCACAATCCGGAGGTGTTCCGCGTGTTCTTCTTCGGACTTCGAGAACACTAAGATGTCGTCAATGAAAATAACGACGAACTTGTCGAGGTACGGACGGAAAATCCTGTGCATCATATCCATAAAAGATGCTGGGGCATTCGTGAGTCCAAACGGCATGACCACAAACTCGAAATGTCCGTATCGGGTGTTGAGAGTTGTCTTCGGAATATCTTCTGATCGGATACGGAGCTGGTAATACCCTTGTCTGAGGTCGAGCTTGGAATAAACCCTCGATCCTTGTAGCAAGTCAAACAATTCCTCGATATACGGTAAAGGATACTTGTTCTTCACTATCATCCTGTTTAATTCTCGATAATCGATACACATGCGAAGTGTACCATCCTTCTTCTTCACGAACAAGACTGGAGCACCCCAACGCGAGGCACTCGGTCGGATGTATCCAATGGAAAGGAGTTCGTCGAGTTGGTTCTTCAGTGCTTTCAACTCGGCAGGAGCCATTCGGTACGGCGACTTCGAATAGGACTCGGCTCCCAGAACTAGGTCAATCACGAACTCTATATCCCGATCCGGTGGCAAGAATTCTAGATTCTCGGGGAACACGTTAGTGAATTCATTGACCACGGGCATTTCTTCGATCTTCGTCTGGTCTTTCGAACGGTTGAGAAGGTAAGCTAAGCTATAAAGCACATGGCTTCTTCTTTCTGAACAAGCTTCTTGGCTTCCGTCATCGAGATATACGGACCTTCTCCTGATCGGAAACCCTTAACTTCATTGGAACCCATAATAACCTTCTTCTCAAAACAATCAACCTTCGCCCGATGCTCGTACAACCAATCCATTCCGAGAATAACCCCATATTTCTTCATCGACAACTCAATCAAATCAGCCGGGTACTCGATACCCTCGATGATAATCGGACAACGCTTAAGTGCTCGGTTCGCAATAACCTTCGAACCCAACGACGAACCAACCACCGACACATAATCAAGCAAGGAAACAGGCGCATGCACATATAAGGAAATAGCAGGCGCAATAAATAAGTGTGAAGCACCCGAGTCGTACAATGCATGTATGGGGATGCCATTTATATATATAGTACCTTCCACCACATCGGTCGTCTAACGCCCCGAAAATCCGAATTACATTCCGGTATGTTCGAATCGTTAATTTACGTGATTTAATTATTTTATTTGATATTATTATGTGATTTTATAACAATTTCATAAATGAGTGAATTTTGATATTTAAATCACGAATTGATAATGTGCGTTTAATTATATGAATTTTGACTGTAATTATGTATTATTTGGAGAACATGAGTTTTTGAACCTATTTATGAAAATTACGAACATGCCCTTTCGATTCTCAACCCAAGTCAATTCTTTGACTAAGTCTCACATCTCTCTCTCTCATCTCATTCACGTCACTCAACAACAAGAGAAGAAAGAAAAGCAGAAGAAAAAGAGAAAGGGAAGGAGGAAGCTTCAATCGATCGTGCCGGACTCGTTTCTCGACGGATTTTCGAATCGTTTACGCCTACGAACTCCTCACGATATCTTCTACGAGGAAGCTTCTCACGTCCCTTGCGTTTCATGCCTCCATTGCTTCGTTTTTGTAGTTTTTGCGAATAGTTTAACATTTAGGTTAAATGTTGATTTTGAATGATTCTATGGATGGATTTACGTGGTTCTTGGTTCTATAGGTAAATTAGATGTTGTAGATCAATATATGTGAGTATTAACTTGAGATTTACATGATTGATTGGGTAAATATCAAATTTTGACTCATTCCCGCGAAGCCCTCGCGATTCTGCATAATTTTTGCTGTTCTGAGGATCCGCACGGCCTTGCGCACGGTCTTGAGACCATGCGCCAAGACCGTGCGTCCATTTTATGCCTGTGCACGGTCTTGTACATGGCCGTGCACACGCCCATGCGCACGCCAGTGCAAAGTGCTTGCACCGGCTTGAGCACGAGTTCAAGCCCGTGCGTCCGCCCGTCCCCGAGACCGTGTGCATGCCTTAGCCAAAATTTCTCCATTTTCAGAATGTTGCTCTCGGCAATATGAGTCAAAGGGCAATTAAAAAGTTGACTTTCTTCGTTTGACCTCCGATTTGAGATCCGATTTCGCCTATAGTGTAGCGGGCGCCCCAAACGGGTAACCGAAATGGAATCCGACCCAAATCGAAACCCGGCGAATGGCACACATTTACTCAATCACTAGGCGGGGGTTTCAAAAATGAAAGAAAACGACAGGGGTGCGGAAGCGAAAATAACAAAATAATAAATCATAATAATTGCACAAGTATTAAAGCCTACCAAGGCCAACGAAATTCAATTACATAAATAATAAACGGGTTCGATACAATATCCCGACAATATACAATAACGGGTTCAACATATAAATCCCGAATACTAAATACATAAATCCTAAATCCTAATAACATAAAATAATAGCCAAACAGAAATAGAGTTATACATGAGCAAAAGAATGCAACTCTAAAGACGACGACGATCCCGCCTAGTATCCTGAAACCAATACAGGGGGTGAAACAGAGAGGGTTAGTCAAACGACTAAGTGAGGAGGGAATAATAGTGTATATTATAAAACAGAAGTAAATCACCAGTTTTAAACTTAAAAGAAATCAACATAAAAGAAAGGTTTTCGTAAACGGGTGGTGATTTAGCATAAAATATAAACATATCATATGACTCGGCGAGTCGAGCCTTAACTCCAATTTTCAAACATAAAACGGGAAACCACCCTTATTCCTCCAATGTAGACGGACCGCTAAATCCGAACTACGCTTAACATACGGTAATAACTTAGGTACTCAAAGGGCTGCCACTCCGGCCTCACCCCGAGCTCCCAAAGGTGAAGGGAACCATAGGATTTCCGCCGTAGACCCGACGTCTACCAACTTCGTCCTATCATCCTTACTCTGGGCCCAAACATACATACATACAGTTCATAACTCACTTTTCAAATCATTTCGGGTTGGCCAAAAGACTGTTCGAGACATGCCATATGCGAGGCCGAAGGCCAAAGTTCACCTTAGAAACAAAGGGCTTTTACATGTCTCTTTCGCAAACATTTCGACGACTATACGTAGTACTTTTTCATATCAAAACATTTTCGATAAATTGAATAAACATAATAGTCATAAATATCTACTAAGTATATATATAGAAACGGTGTGAAAACAAACGGGTAACGCACGCCCCGCACCGAGCCCCGACCCGGAACCGAAATGAAATCCGACCTGAATCGAAACCCAGCGAACGGCACACATTTACTCAACGACTAGGCGGGGGTTTCAAAAACGAAAGAAAACGATAGAGGTGCGGAAGCGAAAATAAATGAAACAATAAATCATAATAATTGCAGAAGTATTAAAGCCCACCAAGGCCAACGAAATTCAATTACATAAATAATAAACGGGTTCGATACAATATCCCGACAATAGATAATAACGGGTTCAACATATAATCCCGAATACTACATAAATAAAGTCCTAATATCATAAAACATGGATAATGGCCAAACGGAAATAGAGTTATACATGAGCAAAAGAATGCAACTCTAAAGACGATGACAACGACGACGATCCCGCCTGGTATCCTGAAACCAATACAGGGGTGAAACAGAGGGGGTTAGTCAAACGACTAAGTGAGGAGGGAATAATAATGTATATTATAAATCACCAATTTTAAACTTAAAAGAAATCAACATAAAAGAAAGGTTTTCGTAATCGGGTGGTGATTTAGCATAAAACATAACTTATCATATGACTCAGCGAGTCGAGCCCTTAACTCCAATTTTCAAACATAAAAACGGGAAACCACGCTTATGCCTCCAATGTAGACGGACCGCTAAATTCGAACTACGCATAACATATCATACGGTAACTCAGGTACTCAAAGAGCTGCCACTCCGGCCTCACCCCGAGCTCCCAAAGGTGGAGGGAACCACAGGATTTCCGCCGTAGACCCGACGTCTACCAACTTCGTCCTATCATCCTTACTCCGGGCCCAAACATACATACATACGGTTCATAACTCGCTTTTCAAATCATTTCGGGTTGGCCAAAAGACCGTTCGAGAGATGTCATATGCGAGGCCGAAGGCCAAAGATCGCCTTAGAAAACAAGGGGGTTTTACATATCTCTTTCGCAAACATTTCGAAGACTATACGTAGTACTTTTTCATATCAAAACATTTTCGATAAATCGAATAAACATAATAGGCATAAATATTTACTAAGTATATATATAGAAACGGTGTGAAATCAAAACGTAAACATGGCTTATATCGGGAGAGGCTTATTTATATATATACATAATAGTACTGGAATCAGAAATGGAAAGCCTCACCTGTTGGCTATACAAAAAGAATAGATAAATGCAAGAACCGGCGCTACTCCACGGGAGTATCGTCTGCAAAAATACTAAGACACAACCAATTAAGACTAAGGACGACGCACGGCTTATACGAAAACATTAAAGCACATAAAAGCACGTTTAACAATCATATAGGCACTTAAGTTCAAATGATCAAACGAAAACGGAGTAATTCGTGAATTTAAATATGGAAATCAAATCCAAATGCAATGAAACTTTACGGGCATGCTTTAAATATCATAAAGGAATATGCATTCGAATTTCGGGAAAATCGGACTTCATATGCAAAAGTTAGAAAATTTGACGAAACTTAAAACGCGTAATTAAAAATCCCGAACATGTTATAAATTCGTAAATCACGCAATTCATATCTATTTCATATATATTGAATACACGAGCGAAGAAAGAATTCGGAAAAGACGAGACTCGGAGGGACCTACAGGCCAAAATTGGCCCTGACTTACAGAAGGTCAGGGCCCTGTTCAAACGGACCACACGGCCTTGTGCACGGCTGTGTGCCAAGGCCGTGCGCATCAAAGGAGGACACGCACGGTCTATTGCACAAGGCCGTGGCCTCAAGGCTGTGTGCACAAGGCCGTGCGCCTAAAACCACACGCACGGTCTATTGCACAAGGCCGTGGCCTCAAGGCTGTGTGCACAAGGCCGTGCGCCTAAAACCACACGCACGGTCTCTTGCACGGCCATGCAAGAGGCCGTGTACACCCACACGGCCTTGCCTCACCCCGTGTGCAAAGCCCGCGAGCGTCAAGAAAGAGCAGAAATATGCAGAACAGCAAACCCATTATGCGAAATCAATCCTAAATCCAACATTTAAACATCTAAACATGCAAATCACGCCCTAATATTTACATATAATGATCTACGACATATAAGCTACACATAGGATCCAAAAACACGAAAATCCATCCATAAATTCACTCGAAATCACATAAACCCTAAATTATTCAACTATTTACAAAAATGAGAAAAACGAAGCATATGAGGCATTAAATGAGAAAATCGTGAGAAGCTTACTCGTAGAAGAGATCGTAAGGAGTTCGTAGGCGTAAACGGTTTGAAAATCGATCGGGAAACGAAGTCGGAATGATCGTTGGAACCTCCTTCCTTCTCTTTTCCTTTTTCTTCCTTTTCTTTGTTGTTGTTGTGTTTTGGGCGAGAGTGAGGTGAGAGAGAGAGTGATGAGACTTAGTCAATTTTGACTTGGGTTGAGAATCGAGAAGGGTAATTTCGTAAGTTTACAAAATAAGTTCGAAAACTCATGTTGTCCAAATAATACATAATTACAGTCAAAATTCATATAATTAAACGCACATTGACAATTCGTAATTTAAATATCATAATTCACTCATATACGAAATCGTTATAAAATCACATAATAATTATGAAATAATCACATAATAATATAAATAAAATAAAATCGCATAATTAAGCGAATCGGACATACCGGAATATAATTCGAATTTTCGGGGCGCTACAATCACCCCTCCTTATTAGAATCTGGCCCCCAGATTCTACTTGTCCGAATGAAATAATTCCGGATGAAACTTACGCATCTTGTCCTCGGTCTCCCATGTAGTTTCTTCGGTTGTCTGATTTCTCCAAAGGACTTTGACAAGAGAAATCTCCCGGTTGCGCAGAGCTTGAGTCTTCTTATCCAATATCTTCACCGGCTTCGAAACAAAGGTCAAATCCGGCTCTAGTTCAATTTCCTCAACAGGAAGGATCTCGGACTCATTCGGCAAGTACTTTCAGAGTTGAGAAACATGAAAGACATTGTGAATTCCTGTTAGGCTTGGCGGCAAGTCTAACCTGTAGGCGGCGTTCCCAATCCTCTCCAAAATTTCATAGGGACCCAAAAATCTCGGACTCTGTTTTCCTCCTTTTCCAATTCGGGTGAATCCCTTTCGAGGAGAAGCTTTGAGGAATACTTTGTCACCAATCTCAAATTCCAACGGTCGGCGACGGGTGTCGGCATAGCTCTTCTGTCGATCCTGAGCTGCTTTGATTCTCTGCCGAATGATCTGGATACGGTCAATGGCATTTTGGAGAAACTTTGGAGGAGTTCCTCGTTCCTTATCATCTTTCGTCCAACGCTAATCCTCGAGATCCAAAAACAACGGGGATCTACACTTTCTGCCATATAACGCTTCGTAAGGTGCCATCTTGATCGTAGACTTATAACTGTTGTTGTAGGCAAACTCGATCAAAGGCAATTGGTCGTGCCAATTGTTGCGAAAATCCAAGGCACAAGCTCGAAGCATATCACAAAGATATCTGATCATCCTCTCTGACTGACCATCTGTCTGCGGATGTGCGGCTGTACTGAAAGTCAGCTTCATTCTCTACCGGTAATCCTTTTACCCCATTTCATTTCGTTCCCTCTTCGTTGCGATTTTCGTGAGTTTTATATAGAATTTCATAGTTTTAGGATTTTCGTGTTTAGAAAGATTTACTCGACCATTTTACGTGATTCTTGTGCCTATGTGTAGCTTATATGATATATATGATTATATGTGAGAATTAGGATATTTTATGGAGTAAATTAGGAGATGTATGAATTTATATATTGATTTTCGCATGTGAGGCTTCGCGATCTGCTGAGTCTGCTGCTCAGTAGATCCACACGGGCGAACGCACGGTCTTGATCAAGACCGTGCAGGAGCCCGTGCGCAGCTCTTTTCAACCTGCACGAGCTTGAGCCCGTGCACGAGCCCGTGCGCATGCCCGTTTGCAGCTGCACGGTCTTGGCACCGTGCTCAAGACCGTGCGGGAGGCCGTGCACCCCTTATTTGGGCTTGCACCGGCTTGCCGAGCCCGTGCGTTGGCCGGTGCAACATACTTAGCGGATTTTCTAGCCTTTTTTCTTTCTTACACTTCGAGAATTGGTCAACCCCACTCATTTAAATGTTGACTTTTCTCATACGACCTCCGAATATCAATCTGATTTCACCTATAGCTTCCTCGAGCCTCGGGATTTGATATTCTTCATAATTTACAATTTATCCGACCCTATTTGACCGTCAATTGACACCTTTCTCGTTTAGGGATTTTTCCCATCTTTTTCGGTTCTTGTCCGTTTGACCCCGTTTTCGCGAGAGAGTTCCGTTATATTATTTTAAGCATGTCTACGTGCCCTAACTGCGTTCTAGCATGCTTTCCATATTTATTATTAATGTTCTTCCATTATTACAATTGCTTTAAGTATTCCTTTAAATGTTAATTCATATGTTATATATCCTTATATGCTTAATTGCCTGGCTTTCCATATTGTACCTGTAGCATGAGTGGAGATATATTTGAATTGCCGTGCGTTGTCTGTTGTTCGTGTCTTGTTTTTAGTATTGTCGGTCTCGTTTTCATCCTCTAGGCGCTGTGTATTACAGGTGGGACCAACGAGGGAGAAACCTGACTACTGCTTGCTTTCGTACTGTCGTGTCGAGCCAGGTAAGGGTTTAAACTTCTTTTAACTGGGGCAAGGACATAGTCTTATATAGGTTTGCGAAATAAATGACTACCCCGCTTTTATTATTACTTGTTGTACTGCCTTTACCATTCCTTATGTGCTTAGTCAAACCTTTTAATAGCAAAACCAAAATGATTTGAAATGCTTTCAACTAGAGACAAGGAAAACCCTTTTGTTTTAAATGCGAATTTTGGTCTCTCGACCCCGCAAATATAACCTTGTCTCGAATGGCCCCTTTGGCCTCCCAAACCCCGATTTCCTTTTTTCGAATGGCCCTTTTGGCCACCCCAAACTATCATTAATTTCAAAAGCGAGTCATAATCTGTTTAATGACTTAGGCCCGGAGTATACAGGAGGTGAGCCTGGGGACGAGCGTCTAGGGCAAATCCCGATGTGTACTTCTAGCGTGTTGACTTGGGCCGACTAGGAGGTTGGCTAGCCTATAAATATATATACAAAACCCGGAAGCGTGGCTCGAACTTGCCAACTGAAGTCTCCTTTATTATTCAATTAATTAGTTGAATTATGAGCCGTGTTTAATTATTGTTTCTAACTTACTCATAGCATGTCTTTCGAACCCGTAATGGCCTCGTAACTCAACTAATATCCTTTCAATTTATCGGCTTGATATTACGTTCAAATGTTTTAAAGGATCTGGTTCGTCAACCTTTTGGGTTTTCAAATAAGCCAAACCCGAGCATTGCTTTGTGTCATTTTACAACTTATATTTCGTATTCTTATTCTTTCTCAAAACGGGCAACACTCACTACTTTTAGTTTCAAAAAGATAAATGACGAACGGTGATCAAAACCCCCTTACTGAGTATCCTTTATACTCACCCCCTGCTGTTTTGGTTCTTGCTTCAGGTAGACAGGTGGTGACGTCACCTATCTTGTCAGTCGGCATCAGCAGGTCTAGATAGGCTCAGTCTTTCTGGTTTGTCTTGTCAGTGGTCCCAACAACCGTCGAGTCTTGTTTATTGTATTTATTTACTTTACGTATTTATGTGCCCCTGATGTGGGATAGTTGACGATATCTAGGATTGCATGGGGTAGGCTAGTTGAGCCATGGATGGCACTATCTGCTTATGAACATTCTGTATCCTGATTTATAAATGTTTCTTGATATTATGTTAGCCTCGTAGGCATTTATGAAATTTGATTATTTACATTAATCGCTTCCGCATATCTCTGTTTTATTGTGATTGTTGTTGGGATGTCGTTGCTGTTGCTGGTAGTGTTTGCTTGAGTGCCGTTCGCCGGAGTGGGTTTTTGAGTTGAGGCCCCTCGCTAAAGCTCGGGAGTCCATTTTGGTGCGGATGTGGCGGTCCTTCTTCAGGGGGCGCTACATAAGCACTTAGCACATTTGCACAAATTCCACAGAAGTCCTAAGCCGTACGACCTAGACACAATCGGACACGACAGACAACCAGGCATGGCAAGAACAACCTTGAGTTTCGCATCCACCTATATCCAAGTCCACCCCAGTGTTTTGATTGTAAAAGATCTTTTGTTGTTGATCATCCAACAAAGATCCATCACAATTCAAACACTAAGCGTTCTTGAACACTAGAGAGTGCAATTCCCTAAGTTACCGCGGCACACAACGACTGACAAAACAAACAAAACACGACGATTCAGAGCTTAGGCCATTGGACCTAAAGAAGCTCTGATACCAACAGTAGCGGGCGCCCTAAACGGGTAACGCACGCCCCGCACTGAGCCCTGACCCGGAACCAAAATGAAATCCGACCCGAATCGAAACCCGGCGAACGGCACACATTTACTCAACGACTAGGCGGGGGTTTCAAAAACGAAAGAAAACGACAGAGGTGCGGAAGCGAAAATAAACGAAGCAATAAATCATAATAATTGCACAAGTATTAAAGCCCACCAAGGCCAACGAAATTCAATTACATAAATAATAAACGGTGTTCGATACAATATCTCGACAATAGATAATAACGGGTTCAACATATAATCCCGAATACTACATAAATAAAGTCCTAATATCATAAAACATGGATAATGGCCAAACGGAAATAGAGTTATACATGAGCAAAAGAATGCAACTCTAAAGACGACGACAACGACGACGATCCCGCCTAGTATCCTGAAACCAATACAGGGGTGAAACAGAGGGGGTTAGTCAAACGACTAAGTGAGGAGGGAATAATAATGTATATTATAAATCGGAAATAAATCACCAATTTTAAACATAAAAGAAATCAACATAAAAGAAAGGTTTTCGTAATCGGGTGGTGATTTAGCATAAAACATAACTTATCATATGACTCGGCGAGTCGAGCCCTTAACTCGAATTTCCAAACATAAAAACGGGAAACCACCCTTATTCCTCCACTGTAGATGGACCGCTAAATCCGAACTACGCATAACATATCATACGGTAACTCAGGTACTCAAAGGGCTGCCACTCCGGCCTTACCCCGAGCTCCCAAAGGTGGAGGGAACCATAGGATTTCCGCCATAGACTCGACGTCTACCAACTTCGTCCTATCATCCTTACTTCGGGCCCAAACATACATACATACGGTTCATAACTCGCTTTTCAAATCATTTCGGGTTGGCCAAAAGACTGTTCGAGACATGTCATATGCGAGGCCGAAGGCCAAAGTTTGCCTTAGAAAACAAGGGGGTTTTACATATCTCTTTCGCAAACATTTCGAAGACTATACGTTGTACTTTTTCATATCAAAACATTTTCGATAAATCGAATAAACATAATAGGCATAAATATTTACTAAGTATATATATAGAAACGGTGTGAAATCAAAACGTAAACATGGCTTATATCGGGAGAGGCTTATTTATATATATACATAATAGTACTGGAATCAGAAATGGAAAGCCTCACCTGTTGGCTATACAAAAAGAATAGATAAATGCAAGAACCGGCGCTACTCCACGGGAGTATCGCCTGCAAAAATACCAAGACACAACCAATTAAGACTAAGGACGACGCATGGCTGATACGAAAACATTAAAGCACATAGAAGCACGTTTAACAATCATATAGGCACTTAAGTTCAAATGATCAAACGAAAATGGAGTAATTCGTGAATTTAAATATGCAAATCAAATCCAAATGAAATGAAACTTTACGGGCATGCTTTAAATATCATAAAGGAATATGCATTCGAATTTCGGGAAAAACAGACTTCATATGCAAAAGTTAGAAATTTGACGAAACTTAAAACACGTAATTAAAAATCCCGAACATGTTATAAATTCGTAAATCATGCAATTCATATCTGTTTCATATATATCGAATACAGGAGCGAAGAAAGAATTCGGAAAAGACGAGCCTCGGAGGGACCTACAGGCAAAAATTGGCCCTGACTTACAGAAGGTCAGGGCCCTGTTCAAACGGGCCACACGGCCGTGTGCTAAGGCCGTGCGCATCAAAGGAGGACACGCACGGTCTCTTGCACACGGCCTCAAGGCCGTGTGCACAAGGCCGTGCGCCTAAAACCACACGCACGGTCTCTTGTACGGCCGTGCGAGAGGCCTTGTACACCCACACCACCTTGCCTCACCCCGTGTGCAAAGCCCGTGTGCGTCAAGAAAGAGCAGAAATATGCAGAACAACAAACCCATTACGCGAAATCAATCCTAAATCCAACATTTAATCATCTAAACATGCAAATCACGCCATAATATTTACATATAATGATCTACGGCATATAAGCTACACATAGGATCCAAAAACACGAAAATCCATCCATAAATTCTCACGAAATCACATAAACCCTAAATTATTCAACTATTTACAAAAATGAGAAAAATGAAGCATATGAGGCATTAAATGAGAAAATTGTGAGAAGCTTACTCGTAGAAGAGATCGTGAGGAGTTCGTGGGCATAAACGGTTTGAAAATCGGTTGGGAAACGAAGTCAGAATGATCGTTGTAACCTCCTTATTTCTCTTTTCCTTTTTCTTCCTTTTCTTTGCTGTTGTTGTGTTCTGGGCGAGAGTGAGGTGAGAGAGAGAGTGATGAGACTTAGTCAATTTTGACTTGGGTTGAGAATCGAGAAGGGTAATTTCGAAATTTTACAAAATAAGTTCGAAAACTCATGTTGTCCAAATAATACATAATTACAGTCAAAATTCATATAATTAAACGCACATTGACAATTTGTAATTTAAATATCATAATTCACTCATACGAAATCGTTATAAAATCACATAATAATTATGAAATAATCACATAATAATATAAATAAAATAAAATCGCACAATTAAGCGAATCGGACATACCGGAATATAATTCGGATTTTCGGGGCGCTACAGTAAACAAGCCTTATATCGGGAGGCTTATTTATATATATACATAATAGTACTGGAATCAGAAACGGAAAGCCTCACCTGTTGGCTATACAAAAAGAATAGATAATGCAAGACCGGATGCGCTACTCCACGGGAGTATCGTCTGCAAAAATACAAAGACACAACCAAAGAAGACTAACGATGACGCACGGCTTATACGAAAGCATTAAAACATATAGAAGCACGTTAAACAGTCATTCATAACACTTAGACTCACATTCTATCAAAGTACTTAAATTCAATAAGGAAATCAAATTAGAATGCGATAAAAGTTCATTATCATGCATAAAAGGCAATAAGGAAGCATGCATTCAATTTTCGGAAGAAACGGACAACATTTGAAAAATAGTCTAAAATGCCTAAACGAAAAATACGAGGAACGGGGCCCGAACGAAGTCGGAAAAATTCAAACTTCCTAAAATATGTATTTCATGATTTATAGGACCTATAGGTGAAATCGGATCTCAAATCGGAGGTCAAACGAAGAAAGTCAACTTTATTAATTGCCCATTGACTCACATTGCCAAGAGCAACATTCTGAAAATGGAAAAATTTTGGCTAAAGCATACACACGGTCTCGGGGACGGGCGGACGCACGGGCCTGAACTCGTGCTCAAGCCGGTGCAGACACTTGCACTAGCCTGAGCACCGGCTTGCGCACGGGCGTGCACAAGACCGTGCAAAGGCCAAAGTGGACGCACGGTCTTGGCGCATGGTCTCAAGACCGTGCGCAAGGCCGTGCGGTTTCTCAGAATAGCAGAAAATATGCAGAATCGCGAGGGCTTCGCGGGAACAACCCAAAATTCGATATTAAACCCATCAATCATGCAAAACTCAAGTTAAAACTCACATATATTGATCTACAACATCTAAGCTACACATAGAATTCAAAATCATGTAAATCCATCCATAATTTCTCTCAAAATCATATAAACCTAACATTTTCAACTATATACAAAATGTCCGAAAATCGAAGGAATGGAGGCATTAATCGAGAGAGACGTGAGAAACATACTCGTAGATGAGATCGTGAGGAGTTCGTAGGCGTAAACGGTTCGAAATTCCATCGAGAAACGAGTCCGGCACGATCCATTGAAGCTTCCTCCTTCCCTTTCTCTTTTTCTTTCTTTTCTCCTTCTTTTTCTTTTGAGGTTGAGCGTGAATGAGGTGAGAGAGAGAGAGAGAGAGAGAGACTTAAGTCAAAATTTGACTTGGGTTGAGAATCGAAAGGGCATTTTTGTAATTTATAAAATAAGTTCGAAAACTCATGTTGTCCAACTAATACATAATTACAGTCAAAATTCATATAATTAAACGCACATTATCAATTCGTGATTTAAATATCAAAATTCACTCATTTATGAAATTGTTATAAAATTACATAATAATATCAAATAAAATAATAAATTACGCAAATAAACGATCCGAACATACCGGAATGTAATTCGGATTTTCGGGGAGCTACATATAGGTCCTATAAATCATGAAATACATATTTTAGGAAGTTTGAATTTTTCCGACTTCGTTCGGGCCTCGTTCTTCGTGTTTTTCGTTTAGGCATCTTAGGCTATTTTTCAAAAGTTGTCCGATTCTTCCGAAAATTGGATGCATGCTTCCTTATTGCCTTTTATGCATGATTATGAACTTTTATCGCATTCTAATTTGATTTGCTTATTGAATTTACGTTCTTTGATAGAATGTGAACCTAAGTGTTATGGATGACCATTTAATGTGCTTCTATGTGTTTTAATGCTTTCGTATAAGCCGTGCGTCGTCGTTAGTCTTATTTGTACTTTGGAGTAGCGCATCTGGTCCTGCATTTATCTACTCTTTTTGTATAGCCAACAGGTGAGGCTTTCCGTTTCTGACTCTAGTACTATATATATGTGTATATATATTAAGCCTCTCCCGATATAAGCCTAGTGTTTCGTTTTCTTTTCACACCGTCTTTATATACCTAGTAAATATTTATGACTATTATGTTTATTCGATTTATTGAAAATGTTTTTATATGAAAAAGTACTATGTATATTCTTTCAAACGTTTGCGAAAGAGACATGTAAAACCTCTTTAATTTCTAAGGCGAACTTTGGCCTTCGGCCTCGCATATGACATGTCTCGAACGGTCTTTTGGCCAACCCGAAATGATTTGAAAAGCGAGTTATGAACTGTATGTGTGTATGTTTGGGCCCGGAGTAAGGATGATAGGACGAAGTTGGTAGACGTCGGGTCTACGGCGGAAATCCTATGGTTCCCTCCACCTTTGGGAGCTCGGGGTGAGGCCGGAGTGGCAGCCCTTTGAGTACCTGAGTTATTCCTGTATGTTATGCGTAGTTCGGATTTAGCGGTCCATCTACATTGGAGGAATAAGGGTGGTTTCCCGTTTTATGTTTGGAAATTGGAGTTAAATGCTCGACTCGCCGAGTCATATTATATGTTTATGTTTTACGCTAAATCACCACCCGTTTACGAAAACCTTTCTTTTATGTTGATTTCTTTTAAGTTTAAAAATGGTGATTTATTTCCGTTTTATAATATACACTATTATTCCCTCCTCACTTGGTCGTTTGACTAACCCCCTCTGTTTCACCCCTGTATTGGTTTCAGGATACTAGGCGGGATCGTCGTCGTAGTCGTCGTCGTTAGAGTTGCATTTCTTTTGCTCATGTATAACTCTATTTCCGTTTGGCTATTATTTATGTTTATGATATTAGGATTTTATTTATGTAGTATCCGGGATTATATGTTGAACCCGTTATTATTTATTGTCGGGATATTGTATCGAACCCGTTTATTATTTAAGTAATTGAATTTCGTTGGCCTTGGTGGGCTTTAATACTTGTGCATTTATTATGATTTATTGTTTTGTTTATTTTCGCTTCCGCACCTCTGTCGTTTTCTTTCGCTTTGAAACCCCGCCTAGTCATTGAGTAAATGTGTGTCGTTCATCGGGTTTCGATTCGGGTCGGATTCCATTTCGGTTTTGGATCGGGGCTTGGTGTGGGGCGTGCGTTACCCGTTTGGGGCGCCCGCTATAGTTGGTATCAGAGCTCTTTGGGTCCAATGGCCTAAGCTCTGAAGCGTCGTGTTTTGTCGTGTCCGTTTAGGTCGTACGGCTTAGGATTATGTGATTTTGACAATGTGATTATGTGAATAAACTTCTCTACGTGTTACAGCTTTCCATGATCACTTATCATCATGCATGTTGGTATTGATTTTTGCAGAATGCCTCCTCGCCGTGAACCGCCAGGTCCGCCTCCAGGTGTTCCGACCCCAGCTCAGTTTATGGAAGCCTTAGGGAAGTTCATGGTTCATGCTAACCGAGCAACACCGCCTCCTGCCCCCGAGAATGATATGGGAAGGTTCCTTAAGCTCAACCCTCCGCAGTTCGAGGGTGCACCGGATGATGTGATCGCTGAGGCTTGGATATCGGCGATGGAGAAGAGATTCTGAGTTATGGAGTGTCCAGACCCTAAGAGGGTCGAGTTGGCAGTTTATCAGATGATAGGAGCTACACAGGACTGGTGGGCCCGTATAGAGCAGCGATGGCAGCGAGAGCATGTGGTCCCGACTTGGGATAAGTTCTTAGTTGAGTTTCGGGCCAAGTATATTCCGTTGGTGGTCCGACAGCGACGTGAGCGAGAGTTCCTGGCTCTCAAGCAGGGTACTTCATCCGTTGACCAGTATGAGGCTCGTTTCTCCAGGCTTATTATTCATTGCTCGTATATGGTTGACGACGAGCAGAGGAAGAGTCGACAGTTTATCGAGGGGTTGTCGAATGAGATTCGTATGCATATGCTCGGGAACCGACTCCAGTACTACACCGACGCAGTTGAGACGGCACTATCTATAGAGTCCGATCTCCGACAGATGAGACCTACTTCTGCACCTGCCCCTGCAGCCGCCAAGAGTTTCCTGTCTGGTTCGAAGAGGCCATTTGTTCCGTCTGGGTCCTCTTCTGGGAAGAAGCCGTTCAAGGCCCCCGTTTAGCCTGCTCCTCCCCGACCTCAGGGACATCCACGACCTGTATGTGGATTTTGCCAAGGCCAGCACTTAGAGGCCAAATGTTGGAGGAAGAATGTTCTTTGCTACGGATGTGGTAGCGCCGATCACCGGGTAGATGTATGCCCGAAGAGGAGACCGATACAGCAGGGAGCCGCTCAGCCTCAGGCCTATGCCCATGTTTACGCCTTGGAAGGCGATGCTGAGGATGCTGTTGCAGATCCGACCGATGTGGTGGAAGGTACTATATATATAAATGGCATCCCCATACATGCATTGTACGACTCGGGTGCTTCACACTCATTTATTGCGCCTGCTATTTCCTTATCTGTGCATGCGCCTGTTTCCTTACTTGATTATGTATTGGTGGTTGGTTCGCCTGTAACGACCCAGAAATCCGAGAATTATTGTAAGTATTTTTCCCGCGTTAATTATCTTTCTTAACCCTAAATTCTCGTAATATGTGAGTTATTATATATTATTGCGTATACGACCCAATGGGATAATATTAATTGCGTATTTAAATTCCTTGTCTAATTGCGTTTGTTCGATATTAAATTGATATGTTTGACCGACGTGTATTTAATTGGACTTTCTAAAATTACTAAAATACCCCTTCGTATTTTTTTGATATTTCGAAATATTTGATAAAAGTCTTGAAAACTTCATTCGAACCTTATTTCAAAATTCGAGAGAGAGAGAGAAGAAGAAAAAGAGAATTTTCTCCCGAAGCCAAATCGATCGTGCCGAGCTCGTATCTCCGTGGAATTTCATGCCAATCGATCCTAAAGGATCCTTTCGTCGATACCTTTCTCTACGTACCAATTTCCACAATTTCTGTAACGACCCGAAAATCCGAGTTTCAATTCGGTATATTTTAATCGAGTAATTTCGTTATTTAATATTTTATTTACTATTTATTCTAAGATTTTAGAATAATTTTATAAATGAGTGAATTTCATATTTAAATCGCGAATTGTCAATGTGCGTTTAATTATGTGAATTTTAACTGTAACTACGTATTATTTGGACGACGTGAGTCTTCGAACTTATTTTGTAAAATTACGACTTTGCCCCTTTCGACTTTTAACCCTAGACAACCCATTGACTTAATCCCTCTCTCCACTCACACTCTCGCACATCAGCAGCAAGAAGGAAAGAAAGAAAAGAAAAGAGAAGGAAAAAGAGAAGGAGAAGGAAGGAAGTTCAATCGATCGTCCCGACTTCGTTTCCCGACGGATTGTCGAATAATTTACGTCTACGGATTCCTCGCGAACTCTTCTACGAGTAAGCTTCTAACGATTCTCTCGTTTAATATCTCGTATGTTTCGTTTTTCTTGTTTTTGTGAATAGTTGACATTATTAGGTTTTATGTGTTTTGTATAGGATTTGTGGATGGATTTTCGTGTTTATCGTTTCTATATGTAGGTTACATGTTGTAGATAATTATATGTGAAAATTAGGGAGTGATTTGCATGATTAATCGATTTAAGGTTGAATTATATTTGATTTTCGCGTATTGGGTTTGATGTTCTGCATGTTCTGCTCAATTTTTACGCACACGGGCCATGCACACGGGGTGTGGCAAGCCCGTGTGGGTGTACACGGCCTCTTGCACGGCCGTGCAAGAGACCGTGCGTGTTTGGGGATGGTGCACGGGCTGTGCACACGGCCTTGAGGCCGTGTGCATGAGGCCGTGCGCGTTCGTCCGATTGTGCACGGCCTCGGCACACGGCCGTGCACAAGGCCGTGTGGCCCGATCGCACAGTGCCCTGACCTTCTGTAAGTCAGGGCCCGTTTTGCACTACGGGTCCCGCTTCGGCCCGTCTTTTCCGAATTCTTTCTTCGCTCGTGTATTCGATATATATAAAATAGATATGAATTGCATGAGTTATGAATTTACGACATGTTCGGGTATATGAATAGTGTGTTTTAAGTTTTCGTTAAATTTTCTAACTTTTGCATGTGAAGTCCGATTTTCCCGAAATTCGAATGCATGCTCCTTTATGATATCTTAAGCATGTTCGTAAAGTTTCATTTCTTTTGGAATTGATTTGCATTTTTAAATGAATGAATTACTCTATTTTCGTTTGATAATTTGAACTTAAGTGTTTGATTTAATTGTGTGACGTGCTCCTATGTGTTCTAATATTCTCGTATAAGCCGTGCGTCGTCTTTAGTCTTATTTGGTTGTGTCCTGGTATTTTTGCAGACGATACTCCTGTGGAGTAGCGCCGGTTCTAGCTTTTGCTCTTCTTTTGCATAGCAGCCAGGTGAGGTTTTCCGTTTCTGTTTCCAGTATTATTATGTATATATATAAATAAGCCCTCCCGATATAAGCCACGTTTATGTTTTGTTTTCACACCGTTCATATATATATACGTAATAGATATTTATGATTATTATGTTCATTTGATTTATCGAAAATGATTTGATATGAAAAGTACTACGTATAGACTTCGAAATGTTTACGAAAGAGACATGTAAAACCTTTTGTTTTCTAAGACGAACTTTGGCCTTCGGCCTCGCATATGACATGTCTCGAACGGTCTTTTGGCCAACCCAAAATGTTTGAAAAGCGAGTTATGAAATGTTTGCATGATCGTTTGGGCCCGGAGTAAGAGCGATAGGACGAAGTCGGTAGACGTCGGGTCTACGGCGTAAATCCTATGGTTTCCTCCATTTGGGAGCTCGGGGTGAGGCCGGAGTGGCAGCCCTTTGAGTACCTGAGTTATTCTAGTAAGTTATGAGTAGTTCGGGTTTGCAGTCCGACTACATTGGAGGAATAAGGGTGGTTTCCGGTTTTATGTTTTTGGATATTGGAGTTTCAGGGCTCGACTCGCCGAGTCATATGATAAGTTATGTTTTATGTTAAATCACCACCCGTTTACGAAAACCTTTCTTTTATGTTGATTTCTTTTAATTATAAAATTGTTGATTTACTTCTGTTTTATTATATACATTATTATTTCCCCCCCCCTCACTTAGTCGTTTGGCTAACCCTCTCTGTCTCACCCTATATTGGTTTCAGGATACTAGGCGGGATTCGTCGTCGTCATAGGCGTCGTAGGTTTATGTTTATTTTCTCATGTATATTCTTTCCCGGTTGTCTTTTATTTACGTATTATGTTATTATGTTGTATTTACGGGATTTATATACCGAACCCGTGGTTAGATTTGGTCGGGATATTGTATCGAACCCGTTTGATATTATGTAATTGAATTTCATTAGCCTTGGTGGGCTTTAATAATTGTGTTATTAATTATGTTTTAAATATTTGGTTTATTATTGCTTCCGCACTTCTGTCTTTTCGTTGTTTATAAAAACCCCGCCTAGTAATTGAGTAAATGCTTGCCGTTCGCCGGGTTTCGGTTCGGGTCGGATCCCATTCGGCTCCGGGTCGGGGCTCGGTGCGGGGCGTGCGTTACCCGTTTGGGGCGCCCGCTACAATTTCTTTCACGAATTTTCGATGTTTTGAGAATAATTTATTAATTCGGGATTTTTATGTAATATGCTTAGATCGAGCCCGTTTCTTGATCATTTCGTGATATTATTGGATGTAAATGTGTATTGGATGATGATAATTGATTGTTATAAATTATGAGTGTTGATTTGCGTTAAAAATATGATTTTGATGAATTTTTGGTTAGAATTTTGTAAAAACCCGTAACTTTCTGCTGTGTCCAGTTGAACCACACGGGGTAACGCACGGTCTTGAGCAAGACCGTCCAGGAGCCCGTGTGCAGCTCTTTTTGCCCGCACGGGCTCAAGCCCGTGTGTCCAAACCGTGCGTTTGGCCGTGTGTGCGTGCACGGTCTTGACACCGTGTTCAACACCGTGCACAAGCCGGTGTGAAACACTTAGAAAATTTTCCAGCCATTTTCAAATGTTGCTCTCGGCAAGTAAGTCTTCGGGTCAACATTTTCGGTTGACTTTTTGCATACGGACTCCAAAAATTATACCGTTTTCACCTATAGAACCCTTATAACTTGTAGATTAATATTTTGAAATGTTTATTTAATTTTGCCCTCATTCGGGCTGTGAATAGTATAATTTTAAGTATGTGCATTTTTGGCAACTTGTCGGAATTTCGTGAAATTTACATGATAGCTTCTTTACGTATTATAATTAGCATATGCATGATTGTGAACATGTTTGGTTATCCGTTTGTCCAATAATTGCTTATTTGCGCTTTTATAGTCGTTATTAATTTGTCTAGGTCTTGTCTTGTCTTCAGATCAGTCAGGCGTCGGAGACCAGTGAGTCTAGCTGCTAGGCTTTCTATTTTTGATTCCAGGTGAGGATTTAAATCTTTTAAATGGGCTTGAACATATATATATATACTTGCGAAACCCCCTAATCCGTTATTGATGTATTATATATTTCGAGCTTATATTTTTATGTTTTATCCTCAAATCCTTTAATATCAAAATTATACATTATTAAACCAAATTGATTTGTTTTCAAAAAGGGCAAGAAAACTCTTTATTTTACGTGACGGTTTGACTTAGGATTTACCCCCTTCGTCGTCACCCTTGCCCAGATTGTCGTTTGGCATTCAAATCTTATTTTGAAAGCGAGCAAAGCCGTGTTATTTCAAAATGGGCCGGGGAAAGTGTCCGGAGGTTGCATCTGGGGACGAGCGTCCAGGGTGTAATCCGAGGTGCTTCTCCCAAAAATAAGCGTCAATCGTGGCCCGTCAGGAGTTGATAGCCACAGTTGGGAGCGATGGTGGATGTTGCATTCGTTGCACATTTTCCTAAAATTCACATTAGTCGAACTTCGGGTTGCTCCTTAGCTTGACACCGGCGATGGAGATTTTTATAATGTATCGTGGAGAAATAAGGAGGAACAGGCCCACGCTCGCTGGGATATTTATCTATCGCTTTATATCGTTATTGCTTTTATCATTTTAATTGAATATCCAAGTCGAAGCATATACCGGTTTCTTACTTATTGCATATGTATTTTCTATAAAACCCGGAAGCATGACTCGACTTGTTCTCACATCTTCACTGAGTATTTTTGATTCACCCTCTTTCATTGGTTCTTGCCTCAGGTTGAGAGAGAGACCGACATGTCTTACGTGTCGGAAATTCACATAAATGTGGTTGACCGGCAGCCCTATGGGAGTCCATTTTAAGTATTATTTCTCTTTTAGAAGGCCCCTCCCCGGCCGGAGAGCCTCCAGGACAAATATTGAAAAGTCGCCCTTAATGCTTGCAACAAGCACATTCCCCTTAATAAGAAAAGCCAACAGTGCATAGATAGGCTTTTTTTGGTTTTGCCGAGTCTCTTTGTTGTCTATTAACTCTCTAGTTAGTTGTTCTTTTGTCCTGACATGTAGATAGGATACATTGATCCCCGTCCCTTGATATTTATTTAATGTTGCCCCTGAATGGGCTTTGATATTTATTAGTTGAATTGGCCCCGGAGTGGCATTTATGTTGATATGAATTTAAATTGCTTCCACTGTTTCTTCTGAGTTGGTTAGATGTTTTTAAATTTGGGGATCCACTGTTGCCAAGTGTCGGGATTGACCCGTTAGCTTGTATGGGTTCTCGGGTTGAGGCGCCGTTCTCGGCTTGGGAATCCGTACAGGTTCGGGGGCTGTAGAGCGGGGCGCTACAGTCCGTAGTGGTATCAGAGCCTTAGGCTCTATTGTCTAGAAGTGTCGTGTCTAAGTCGTACGGCTATATACATATCGGTTTCGTGTTATCTTCTTTACTTGCGCTTTTATATGTTATTGTTACGTGATTAATTGAACATATTTTTAACCACATGCATTCCAGCTCATTGTTTCAGGCACTATGGTCCGACCTAGAGGCCGACAGGAGCCACCTCCACCACCAGAGGGCTTTCCACCGCCTAATGCCTTCTACGATGCTGTTAGATTGATAGTACCGTAGGCTCAGCAGGAGCAACAGCCGCCTCAGCCGCCACCACCGAACCCTCGGGATGCTACTGCCCGAGCCATGGATCGATTCATGTCCTATCGCCCTACGGTCTTCGAGGGCGAGCCGGACGACATCAAGGCCGAGGCCTGGATTTCGGAACTAGAGCAGAAGTTTAGAGCTCTAGAGATTGAGGATCTTCAGAGGATTTAGCTCTCTGTATTCTTGATGAGGGGACCCGCCCTCGATTGGTGGCGCTTTGTTGAGAGGCGATGGACCACCGCACAGACCCCACGTACTTGGGTACGGTTTCTTCACGAGTTCCGGGTGAAGTATGTGCCCGAGGTTGTTCGAGATCAGAGGGAGAGGGAGTTTATGAACCTCACTCAGGGAGGCACGACCGTGGGCCAATATGAGGCCAATTTTACCAGATTGATCGTCTACGCTCCTCACATGGCAGACGACGACAGACGGATGGCCAGGAAGTTCCAGGAGGGCCTTCGTGATGAGATTAGGGCCGAGTTGGTTGGCAGTGACCTCCGTACTTATGAGGAGGTCGTGACACGGGCTATGACTATAGAGTCCGATCTTAGAGAGCTCCGTCGTAGGGCTCCTGTACCTGTTGTTGCCGCCCCTAAGGTTTTTTCTCAGAAGGGCAAGAGGCCTTTCACTGCTGGATCTGGATCTTCTATGGGCGATAAGAGGCCCAGGTATATTGAGAGGGCCCCTATTACTGCCGTTGCACCGATCACCTGCTCCTACTGCCACAAGCCGAACCACACCGCCGACTTCTGCCGGAAGCGATTGGGGCAGTGTTTACTTTGTGCATCCCCTGATCACCTGATAGACTCTTGTCCGAACAAGAGGGCTCTCGCCACGCCACTGAAGGCGATTCAGGCTGCCGGTCAGCCGAGAGTACAGCCCAGAGTCTTTGCACTGGGAGGAGAGGAGCTTGAGCCCGATTTGCACGACGTTATTGGAGGTACCCTGCATATTCATGACATCCCTATTACTGGATTATATGATCCGGGTGCTACACACTCGTTTATTGCGCTTGATATTGCTGCTAAGTTGTGCATGCCCGTGGAGAGTCTGCCTTATTTGTATCGAGTCAGTTCTCCTTTGGGGACTTCATACGTTACGGATAGGATCTTCAAGGGTTGCCTTTTGAAGATAGGAGATCGTGTTTATCCCGCCGACTTGATTGAGTTGCCACTACAACGTTATGGGATTATTCTTGGAATGGACTGGCTTTATCAGCACAGAGTCAGTGTGGATTGTTTCAAGAAGACAGTATAGATTGGAGCAGAGGCAACCATTGTGAAGGGTATTCATGAGAAGTCAGAAGTGGCACCGAGGATTTCTTTCGTTGAGGCTTCTCGTTTGATCCGAGAGGGAGCTCAGGCCTTTATCGCTTACTTACTTAACCGACCGAAGGAACAAGGGAAGCTCGAGAACACGGAAGTGATTAAGGACTTCCCGGATGTCTTTCCCGAGAGTTTGAACTCTCTACCCCCTGATCGTGACTTCGAGTTCGTAGTCGATCTTTCCCCAGGATCAGAGCCTTATTCGAAGACTCCGTACAGGATGGCTCCCGCCGAGTTGAAGGAACTTAAGATGCAACTCGAAGAGTTGCTTGAGAGTGGTTACATAAGACCGAGCATCTCTCCTTGGGGTGCCCCGGTTTTGTTTGTTAAGGAGGAGGATGGTACGCTGAGAATGTGCATCGATTACCGTGAGCTGAACCGGATGACAGTGAAGAACAAATACCCTCTACCCCACATAGAGGAGTTTTTTGACTTATTGCAGGGCTCGAAGGTATATTCGAAGTTGGATCTTCGACAGGGATACTATCAGCTTCGTATCCGAGAGCAGGATATATCTAAGACCGGGTTTAACACTCGGTACGGCCACTTCGAGTTTGTTGTGATGCCGTTTGGTTTGACGAATGCCCCTGCAGCTTTCATGGATATGATGCACAGGATTTTCCGACCTTACCTCGACAAGTTTGTGGTTATCTTCATCGACGACATTCTGGTTTTCTCCAAGACAGTCGAGGATCATGCCGAGCATGTTCGCATTGTGCTACAGACACTTCGAGAGCATAGTCTATATGCTAAGTTTAGCAAGTGCGAGTTCTGGATCAACGAGGTTTCATTCCTTGGGCACATCATCTCCGGGAATGGGATTGCTGTAGATCCATCAAAGATTGAGGCAGTGACGAGTTGGAGTCAGCCTAAGACGCCAACAGAAGTTAGGAGTTTCCTTGGATTGGCTGGATATTACAGGTGATTCGTTAAGGATTTCTCCATACTAGCGGCTCCACTCACGAAGTTGACTTGTAAAGATGTGTCCTTTCAGTGGGACGACGAGTGCGAGGCTAGCTTCAAGGAGCTGAAGAAGAGATTGACCACTGCACCTATACTTGTTCTCCCAGACGGACACGAGGGATACGCGGTTTATACCGACGCGTCCAAGGAAGGTTTAGGGTGCGTGTTGATGCAAAATGGGAAAGTCGTTTCTTATGCTTCTAAAAAGCTAAAAGATGCCGAAAGGAACTATCCCATTCACGACTTGGAACTTGCAGCGGTGATATTTGCCTTGGGCAAATGGCGTCATTATCTGTATGGTGTCACCTTTGACATCTTTACTGACCATTAGAGTTTGAAGTATCTATTCACTCAGAAGGATCTCAACAGAAGACAGAGACGGTGGATGGAATTCTTGGCAGATTATGACTGCCGCATTCAGTATCACCCTGGGAAGGCGAACGTAGTTGCCGATGCATTGAGCCGGAGGGCTCACGTGGCACACCTAGAGGGGACATCTTCAGATATCTCTTTAGAGGACAGGAGGACTCGATTTGAATCGTATCCTCGTCTTGCCAACCTTACAGTCCAACCCGATCTAGTCCAACAGATCCGAGACGATAAAAATTCGGATGCCGGTATTCAGAAGATCAAGGCCAGAATGCAGAATGATCCTGACACCAAATTCAGGATCGATGGTACCGGATTGCTTCGCTTCGGGACCCGAGTTTGTGTTCCCACGAACCTGAAGCGTGGAATTCTCGACGAGGCACACAAGTCTGCTTATGTTGTTCACCCAGGAGGCAACAAGATGTATCGTGATCTCAAAACCCAGTACTGGTGGAACGGTATGAAAAGGGACGTGGCTACCTATGTAAAACATTGTCTAAGGTGTCAGAGAGTCAAGGCCGAACATCAAAGGCCTAGAGGAACTCTTCAGCCGCTTCCTGTACCCACTTCCAAGTGGCAGGAGATCACTATAGACTTCGTGACCGGATTACTCACTGTTCGTGGAGGCTTCGACAGTATTTGGGTCATAGTCGATCGATTGACCAAGTCAGCTCATTTTCTTCCGGTTCGAAAAACAGCAAAGGTCAAGCAGCTTGTAGAAATGTATTAGAAGGAAATCATTAGGCTTCATGGTGTTCCGGAAAGTATCATTTCTGACAGGGATCCTAAGTTCACAGCTCAGTTTTGGCAAGAACTTCACAAGAACTTGGCAACGACCCTAAAGTTTAGCTCTGCAGCACATCCCCAGACCGATGGACAATCCGAGCGGACGATCAGATTTCTAAGTGATATGTCACGGGCATGTGCGCTCGATTTTCATACGAGTTGGATTTCACACTTGCCCTTGGTCGAGTTCGCTTACAACAACAGTTATCAAGCCTCGATTGGGATGCCGCCGTATGAGGCTCTTTATGGGAGGAAGTGCAGATCTCCGATTTATTGGGAATTGGAGGATTGGAAGTGGTCAGCTAATGGCCACGAGAGAGCTACTCCACCGGATCACATTCAGGAAGCGATCGATAAGGTCCAACTCATTCGGCAAAGAATGAAAGCAGCTCAAGATCGCCAGAAGAGCTACGCCGACAAGAGACGTCGACATTTAGAGTTCGAAGTGGGAGACCGAGTTTTTCTCAAGGCCTCCCCGAGGAAGGGATTCACGAGGATCGATAGAGATGGGAAACTTACTCCGAGATACTTAGGTCCATTTGAGATCACAGAGCGGATCGGGAATACCGCATATCGTTTGGACCTACCACCTTATCTTACCGGGATCCACAATGTCTTCCATGTCTCACAGCTCCGCAAGTACTTCCCCGACGAGTCCCATATTCTCCAGGATGACGGAGTTCAGCTTGAGCCGGACTTGACTATTGAGATGAAACCGGTTCAAATTTAGGATCGCAAGGTCCAGCAGATTCGTCACAAGCAGATTTCATTAGTGAGAGTTCTCTGGAGGAACCGTTCGACCGAGCAGTCTACTTGGGAGACGGAGGCTAAGATGAGAGAAGCTTATCCTAAGCTTTTCTGATAAAGATGGAATTTGGGGACCAGATTCTCATAAGGGGGGAGTATTGTAACGACCCAGAAATCCGAGAATTATTGTAAGTATTTTTCCCGCGTTAATTATCTTTCTTAACCCTAAATTCTTGTAATATGTGAGTTATTATATATTATTTGCATATACGACCCAATGTGATAATATTAATTGCGGATTTAAATTCCTTGTCTAATTGCGTTTGTTCGATATTAAATTGATATGTTTGACCGACGTGTATTTAATTGAACTTTCTAAAATTACTAAAATACCCCTTCGTATTTTTTTGATATTTCAAAATATTTGATAAAAGTCTTGAAAAGTTCATTCGAACCTTATTTCAAAATTCGAGAGAGAGAGAGAGAAGAAGAAAAAGAGAATTCTCTCCCGAAGCCAAATCGATCGTGCCGAGCTCGTATCTCCGTGGAATTTCGCGCCAATCGATCCTAAACGATCCTTTCGTCGATACCTTTCTTTAGGTACCAATTTTCCCAATTTCTTTCACGGATTTTCGATGTTTTGAGAATAATTTATTAATTCGGGATTTTTAGGTAATATGCTTAGATCGAGCCCGTTTCTTGATCATTTCGTGATATTATTGGATGTAAATGTGTATTAGATGATGATAATTGATTGTTATAAATTATGAGTGTTGATTTGCGTTAAAAATATGATTTTTATGAATTTTTGGTTCGAATTTTGTAAAAACCCGTAACTTTCTGCTGTGTCCAGTTGAACCACACGGGGTACCGCACGGTCTTGAGCAAGACCGTCCAGGAGCCCGTGTGCAGCTCTTTTTGCCCGCACGGGCTCAAGCCCGTGTGTCCAAACCGTGCGTTTGGCCGTGTGTGCGTGCACGGTCTTGACACCATGTTCAAGACCGTGCACAAGCCGGTGTAACTTAGAAAATTTTCCAGCCTTTTTCAAATGTTGCTCTCGGCAAGTAAGTCTTCGGGTCAACATTTTCGGTTGACTTTTTGCATACGGACTCCAAAAATTATACCGTTTTCACCTATAGAACCCTTATAACTTGTAGATTAATATTTTGAAATGTTTATTTAATTTCGCCATCGTTTGGGCTGTGAATAGTATAATTTTAAGTATGTGCATTTTTGGCAACTTGTCGGAATTTCGTGAAATTTACATGATAGCTTCTTTACGTATTATAATTAGCATATGCATGATTGTGAACATGTTTGGTTATCCGTTTGTCCAATAATTGCTTATTTGCGCTTTTATAGTCGTTATTAATTTGTCTAGGTCTTGTCTTGTCTTCAGATCAGTCAGGCGTCGGAGACCAGTGAGTCTAGCTGCTAGGCTTTCTATTTTTGATTCCAGGTGAGGATTTAAATCTTTTAAATGGGCTTGAACATATATATATATACTTGCGAAACCCCCTAATCCGTTATTGATGTATTATATATTTCGAGCTTATATTTTTATGTTTTATCCTCAAATCCTTTAATATCAAAATTATACATTATTAAACCAAATTGATTTGTTTTCAAAAAGGGCAAGAAAACTCTTTATTTTACGTGACGGTTTGACTTAGGATTTACCCCCTTCGTCGTCACCCTTGCCCAGATTGTCGTTTGGCATTCAAATCTTATTTTGAAAGCGAGCAAAGCCGTGTTATTTCAAAATGGGCCGGTGAAAGTGTCCGGAGGTTGCATCTGGGGACGAGCGTCCAGGGTGTAATCCGAGGTGCTTCTCCCAAAAATAAGCGTCAATCGTGGCCCGTCAGGAGTTGATAGCCACGGTTGGGAGCGATGGTGGATGTTGCATTCGTTGCACATTTTCCTAAAATTCACATTAGTCGAGCTTCGGGTTGCTCCTTAGCTTGACACCGGCGATGGAGATTTTTATAATGTATCGTGGAGAAATAAGGAGGAACAGGCCCACTCTCGCTGGGATATTTATTTATCGCTTTATATCGTTATTGCTTTTATCATTTTAATTGAATATCCAAGTCGAAGCATATTCCGGTTTCTTACTTATTGCATATGTATTTTCTATAAATGTCGCAGCCCCGGGCGCGGAGAGGAGAACCCTCACGACGGCACCCGTTGGACGCGCGGGTATAAGCTTCACCACCACTGAGCACAACCCTAAAGTTTGGCTTGAAACCACTTGCCAAAAGGTGATGCACCACATGGTAGTTGTGCTTGGAAGATCACTTATAAACCCTTCACATTACTTATGTTTTTCCTATGTGGGACAAATGCCCACATGGTACATATTTCTCAAGTTTGGGGTGTTACATTCACCCCTCCTTGAGAGCGTAATGTCCTCATTACGCCGTGACATAGGATCGTGGCTTCCCGCCAGTGGAGAAGCTGCCCACAACACGCCGAGCGGAGCCCCTTTAGCGGTGACTCACGACTCATGTCATGTGTGGAACATGCATTCCCATAGCTGACGGTTGGCTCTGATACCATTTGTCGCAGCCCCGGGCGCGGAGAGGAGAACCCTCACGACGGCACCCGTTGGACGCGCGGGTATAAGCTTCACCACCACTGAGCACAACCCTAAAGTTTGGCTTGAAACCACTTGCCAAAAGGTGATGCACCACATGGTAGTTGTGCTTGGAAGATCACTTATAAACCCTTCACATTACTTATGTTTTTCCTATGTGGGACAAATGCCCACATGGTACATATTTCTCAAGTTTGGGGTGTTACATTCACGCTCTATCCCCTCCTTCGGAGAATCTGGTCCCCAGATTCTAATTCGACTCCGCAAATAACTCGGGATAATGAGTTCGCATCTTCTCTTCTGTCTCCCAAGTTACTTGTTCGGTGGTTCGGTTTCTCCATAACACACGAACCAAGGGAATTTGTCGGTTGCGGAGTTGCTTGAACTTACGATCCTGAATCTCAACAGGTTTCATCTCGATCGTCAAGTCAGGCTCTACCTGAACTTCTTCATCTCGCAGAATGTGAGATTCGTCGGGATAGTATTTTCGCAATTGAGAAACATGGAAGACATTGTGAATCCCAGTTAGAGTCGAGGGCAGGTTCAGGCGGTAGGCAGTCTTCCCAATCCGTTCAATAACCTCATAGGGTCCCAAATATCTCGGACTGAGTTTCCCACCTTTTCCCACTCTAGCGAATCCTTTCCTCAACGTCGCCTTAAGAAACACTTTGTCTCCCTCTTCAAATTCCAAATCCCGGCGTCTCTTGTCAGCATAACTCTTCTGACGATCCTGAGCAGCTTTCATTCTCTGCCGAACGATTGCAATCTTATCAAGTGTTTCCTGGATCGTCTTTGGAGGTAGAGCTCGTTCCACTCCGTCTTTAGTTCTTCGCCAGTCTTCTAATTCCCAGTATAGAGGGGATCGGCATTTACGTCCATAAAGCGCTTCGTACGGGGGCATCCCAATCGTCGCTTGGTAGCTGTTGTTGTAGGCGAATTCAGTGAGTGGCAGTTGCTTGTCCCAACTCATGGAAAAGTCGAGAGCACACGCTCGTAACATATCGCCTAGAATCTTGATGGTTCTCTCAGATTGACCATCAGTTTGCGGGTGAGCTGCCGTGCTGAATTTCAAATTCGTTCCCAAGTTTCTGTGAATTTCTTGCCAAAGTCGAGAAGTAAACTTAGGATCTCGATCGGATACAATACTTTTCGGAACTCCGTGTAGCTTTACAATCTGCTCAATGTACAGTTCCGCTAACTTCTTAACATTAGTGGTCTTTCGAATTGGAATGAAATGGGCGGATTTCGTCAAACGATCCACAATCACCCAAATCGTATCATATCCGCCTCGAACTCTCGGTAATCCGGACATGAAATCCATTGCAATATCTTCCCATTTCCAATCCGGAATAGAGAGTGGCTGTAGAGTTCCACCGGGTTGCTGATGTTCGGCTTTAACTCGTTGACAAGTCAAACACCGTCTCACAAAATCAGCAACTTCACGTTTCATTCCATGCCACCAATATTGAGTCTTGAGATCTCGGTACATCTTATTACCTCCCGGATGGACGGTATAAGCAGATTTATGTGCTTCTTCCATGATTTCGAACTTCAAGTTTTTCGGCACGCAGATTCGGTTCTTAAGACGAAGAAGACCCATATCATCGAAAGCAAATGAGGAATTCGGATCATCTTGCATCCTCACGACCTGTCTTTGAATCCAGTCATCAGCACTCTGCTCGTCTTTAAGCCTCTGAACCAAATCCGGTCTCACTGAGAGGTTAGCAATCCGCGGTTGAGAGACTAGATGATATCTCCCTGCTTCGGACATTAATTCCAAGGAGGTTCCTTCCAAGCTAGCTACCTTTGCTTGTCTACTTAAAGCATCGGCTACTACGTTAGCTTTGCCTGGATGATACTGGATACGGCAATCATAATCTTCAAGAAATTCCATCCACCGACGTTGTCTGCGATTAAGATCTTTCTGAGTATGTAAATACTTCAAACTCTGGTGATCGGTGAAAATATCGAATGTCACGCCGTACAAGTAATGTCGCCACTTACCCAGGGCAAAGATAATAGCAGCTAGCTCAAGATCATGGATAGGATAGTTCTTTTCGGCATCCTTTAACTTCCTCTCAGCCTTCCGAAGCAAATACATCCCCCTGGTTGTACAAGATCGACGAGAAGCTGAATTTCGAGCCTTAAAACAAGAGAATCTCACCGTTGATGAATACGAGGCCATGTTCTCCCGCCTCATTGTCTACTGTCCTTTCATCCTTACGGACGAAAGGAGAAAGGTGAATCAGTTTGTTCAGGGCCTGAATGAGGATATCCGAAGAGCACTTCTGGGAGCTCATCTCCCTACATACGAGGTTGCCGTCACAACTGCTCTGGAGATTGAGTCTCAGTTACAACAGATCAAAAGGGACTTCGCACCGAAGGATATAGCTCCACCACCTCGCAAATTCAAGAGGTCTTTTCCTCCTGCGGGTTCTTCATCTTCGAGCAAGAAGCAAAAGACCTCGGGTTCTCAGACAGCCGAGCCTCCAATCAAGTGTTCTTATTGTGGCAAGCCAAGACACATGGAAGCTAATTGCTGGAAGAAACAAGGGCTCTGTCTTCGATGTGGGCGCAAGGATCATCAAATAGAGAACTGCCCGAGAAGGCCACCTCCACAGTTCCAGAAAGAGCCACAGAATGCGGGGAAAGGAAAAGTTGTGGCACGAGCGTATGCGATGACGGGGGATGGAGGGGAGACCGATCCAAATGCCGTGGTGCAAGGTACTGTACATTTGCATGACATATCCATAATTGCATTATATGATTCGGGTGCGACGCATTCTTTTATTGCACCTGAATATGTTTCTAGATTATCTCTATCTGCCGAGTCTTTACCGTATGTGCTTGAGGTCAATTCCCCGTTGGGAATTTCTTATTTGTGCAATCGAGTCTTTCGAGACTGTCCATTGAGGATAGATGATCGTGATTATCCTGCTGATCTCATTGAACTTCCGATGAGTCATTACGGGATAATATTGGGAATGGATTGGCTATATCGGCATCAAGCTTATATTGATTGTTTCGGGAAAAAGATCACTCTGGGAGCTGATAGCGAGATTTTGGGCAAAAGGTTTGACAAGATTCCTCGAGTTTCTTATGTTAAAGCCGCCCGAATGATTCGCAAGGGATCTCCGGCCTTTGTTGCTTATCTACTAAACCGTCCGAAAGAGCAAGTTAAGCTTGAGGAGGTATCAGTAGTTGGAGAATTCCCTGATGTGTTTCCCGAGAGTTTGAATTCTTTGCCTCCGGAACGAGAGATAGAGTTTGTGATTGATCTAGCTCCGGGTGCCGAACCGTATTCGAAGACTCCTTACCGAATGGCTCCGGCAGAGTTGAAAGAATTGAAGATACAGTTGGATGGACTGTTGGAGAGTGGGTACATTCGACCGAGTACTTCGCCGTGGGGTGCGCCTGTTCTTTTTGTGAAAAAGAAGGATGGGACGTTGAGGATGTGTATAGATTATCGCGAGCTGAATCGGATGACGATAAAGAACAAATATCCTCTACCTCACATCGAAGAGTTGTTTGATATCTTGCAAGGGTCGAAAGTATACTCTAAACTTGATCTCCGACAGGGGTATTACCAGTTGAGGATTCGAGAATCAGACATTCCAAAGACTGGGTTTAATACTCGATATGGGCATTTTGAGTTCGTAGTTATGCCTTTCGGGTTAACGAATGCCCCAGCTGCTTTCATGGATTTGATGCATCGTACTTTCCAGCCCTATCTCGATAAGTTTGTGGTGATCTTCATTGATGATATCCTGGTTTTCTCAAAGACTAAGGAAGAACATGCCGAGCATCTTCGCATCGTATTAAGAACTCTCCTAGAGCATCAGTTGTATGCTAAGTTCAGTAAATGCGAATTTTGGCTTGATAAAGTTACCTTCCTTGGTCATGTGATATCAGGAGATGGAATCGAAGTTGACCCTTCTAAAATCGAGGCCGTAATGAAATGGGAGCAGCCGAAGACTCCAACTGAAGTCCGAAGTTTTCTAGGGTTAGCTGGCTATTACAGGCGTTTCGTTCAAGATTTCTCCAAGATAGCCGCTCCGCTGACCAATTTAACTCGCAAGGACGTGCCTTTTAAGTGGGACGATAAATGCGAGGCAAGTTTCCAAGAGCTAAGGAAACGGTTGACTACTGCTCCGATACTTGCACTACCTGAAGGTTCCGAAGGGTTTACGGTTTATACCGATGCCTCGAAAGAAGGGTTAGGATGTGTTCTTATGCAAAACGGCAAAGTGATAGCTGTGACGTCCCCCACGCCACAACCCCCGGACCGAAACGAGTCCCCGAGCGATAGTTAAATACCACCACTCAAAAACCCGCCCCGGACAACGGGATTCCCACAATCTGGCAGCAGCAACTCCCCAACAACAATATCAACATCAACAACAATAACAACAGCAATATAGCATTAACGTAGCGGAATCAAGTATCATCATATCAATAGCATGATATCAACATATATATATCATAATCCCATCAGATTCATCATTTCAAACTGTCATCAAGTTTCATATTCATTCACGTCTCAACGACATTCTATTTAACATGACAAAATATATAACATTGAGTTCCGCTAACAAAAAAAAAAAAAAAAATATATATATATATAACTGACTCCAAAGACTGATGATCCTACAATGCTGCTGCCAGTACCTGACCGCTATCCTGAAGCATGAACCAAAATGGGATGTGAGTCAAACGAACCCAGTGAGGAGGGAAATATATGTATATAATAAAAGCATATTTAATTCACACTTAGGTTGATAAAAGCAAATCTAGTGCCGATAAGCTCTTTTACAATTCAGCTAAGCTTTGTGAACTAAATATTAATTTAAAACATTTTAGAGAACATTTTTATTCCCGGCGAGAACGGGCCATCTCCTTATAACTCCCAAAAACATATCAATTATAATGGAATCCCATAACACCGTTTGGCTTATCAAGGAGCAACCCGAGATTTCACCATACCCGACTAATGGCGCCGGTGTAAGTATTATTCAGGCTAGACTACCTCCGACCAGCCATGAATAATACCCTTTGATTATATATCAGATTACTAGTTAAACCTGTTTATAATCGGTGGATTATGAACCCGGCTTCAGCCCTAGACGCACGTCTCCGGGTATCCGCCTCTCACATAATCCAGGGCCCAAATATACCCTAAGAGCGTCCTCAATAGGGTCGAAGGAACAATAATCTCGCTTTATAAATGTTTTGATTGACTAAAAGAGTCGTTCGAGACAAGGTATGTAACCGTCTAGGGTTTCTCAACACGTTGCCGAATAACTCGAGGCATACGCGCAAGTCCCGAGACCAAATGTTACTTTTAAAAACAAAATAATTCTCTTGTCTCTATTTTAAAACCATTTTAGAAAAGATACATATATATCATTTTATATCAAATCCTTTTTATTTCAAATATTGATAACATATAATTGAAATATAAGGGATATGGTTTTCGCAAATATTTGTTCAAGCTTCAGTTAAAAACATTTTTCATCCTCACCTGTAGGCTTAACAAAAGATACACGAGAACTCGAAAATCAGCTCCGCGAGGTCCCACCTGTAATACACAGGCCTCGAGGTAAGACACGACTCGATAAATCAACCAAATAAGACGCACGGCAATGAGATGCATTTTATGCTCAAAATAACATATTATGTATAAATGCATTTAAACACAATCAAGCTCATTCAAGCACATGTAAACACAATCAAATACACATGATATTAAGCTAGATTAGGCATTCAAGTCATATGAGAGCTTGGGAACCAAAATTCAAAGGTTTGTACATATTACACAAACCACCCCTCGTTTAATACTTTGCATAGCAAATCAACTCCGATTAATCCGAAACTTTCAGCATCTCTTAGTTAACACATTTTAAGATTTTTGATGCCAAAAGAATCGAAAAACGAAGCTCAAAACCTCAAATTTCACTATTCATCAGCCACTACATTTTTTTGCCAAACTTCCATTTTTCAACCCCAAACTCCATAAAACTTCACCAATTTGCTTAATATCATGAACTAACATGAATTACCAATCCATTCAAGCATCTAAGACCATTAGCTCAACATTGCACATTGATCAAATTCAATGGAAAAATCACAAGTAATGCTACATGCAACCAACAACCAAACTAAGCTCATCAATCATTCATTCTAACATGCTTCATCACTTCCTCAACATAGAAAACCATAACAACTAAAGAATTGAGAGAATCACAACCTTACCTTGAAGAGGAGAATTGGAGAGAAAAAGATGTAGAGAGCTTGTTTGCAAAAATAGAAAGTAGAGATTTGTTCCTTGGATGATGGAGCACCTTTTTGTAGCAAGAAAGAGGATGATTTTTGGTGCTTTAATGGTGATGAAAAATGGCGGTGGTGAGAAAGGGAGAGAGGGCCGAGAGGTTGAAGAAGAGAAGAGGAAGTGTTGCTTGAGAATAGTGTAGAAGATTGTGGAGAGAAAAGAGAGAATATAAAATAAATATATGATATTTTGAAAAGTCAAAATTAACATGCAATTATATAGATATTTATATGTATATATTTGTATAGATATTTATGTATGTATTTGCATATATATTTACATATATTTCAAAAATAATATCATATAATGCAAATATAATGTGATGATTTTCATAGAATTTCAAATACAAAAATTCCAATATAAACATATTTGAATAAGAATAGTATAGCATAATTCAAATATGAAAATTCTTATGGAATCATTATATTATTCACACATAGAATCACACATTAATTCATATAATTCACATAATCACATAATTTGCAAATAATACACACAAGAACAATTCGTCGGTAATGTACCGAAGCGTTATAAAATAGCGGGGCGTTACAATAAAACTCGGAAGCATGACTCGACTTGTTCTCACATCTTCACAAAGTATTTTTGACTCACCCTCTTTCATTGGTTCTTGCCTCAGGTTGAGAGAGAGACCGACATGTCTTACGTGTCGGATGGGCAACAGTGCATAGATAGGCTTTTTTTGGTTTTGCCGAGTCTCTTTGTTGTCTATTAACTCTCTAGTTAGTTGTTCTTTTGTCCTGACATGTAGATATGATACATTGATCCCCGTCCCTTGATATTTATTTAATGTTGCCCCTGAATGGGCTTTGATACTTATTAGTTGAATTAGCCCCGGAGTGGCATTTATTTTGATATGAATTTAAATTGCTTCCGCTGTTTCTTCTGAGTTGGTTAGATGTTTTTAAATTTGGGGATCCACTGTTGCCAAGCGCCGGGATTGACCCGTTAGCTTGTATGGGTTCTCAGGTTGAGGCGCCGTTCTCGGCTTGGGAATCCGTACAGGTTCGGGGGCTGTAGAGCGGGGCGCTACATCGCCATTGTTTTCGAAGGTTATTGCGAACCGAGCACTTAAGCGTTGTCCGATTATCATCGAGGGTATCGAGTACCCGGCAGATTTGATCGAGCTGCCGATGAAGAAATATGGGGTTATTCTCAGAATGGATTGGTTGTACGAGCATCGGGCGAAGGTTGATTGTTTCGAGAAGAAAGTTATTCTTGGTTCTGATGAAGTTAAGGGTTTCCGATCAGGAGAAGGTCCGTATATCTTAATGATGGAAGCCAAGAAGCTTGTTCACAAAGAAGAAGCCACGTGCTTTATAGCTTACCTTCTCAACCGCCCGAAAGACCAGGCGAAGATCGAAGAAACGCTCTGTAACGCCCCGAAAAATCAGAATTATAATCCGGTATGTCCGAATCGAGTATTTCCGCAATTTATTATTTTATTTGATTATTAATATGAGATTTTAGAATAATTTCGTAAATGAATGAATTTCTATATTTAAATTACGAATTGTCAATGTGCGTTTAATTATATGAATTTTGACTGTAATTATGTATTATTTGGACAACATGAGTTTTCGAACTTATTTTGTAATTACGAAATTACCCTTCTCGATTCTCAACCCAAGTCAAAATTGACTAAGTCTCATCACTCTCTCTCTCTCACCTCACTCTCGCCCAAAACACAACAACAGCAAAGAAAAGGAAGAAAAAGGAAAAGGGAAGGAAGGAGGTTCCAACGATCATTCCGACTTCGTTTCCCGACCGATTTTCAAACCGTTTACGCCTACGAACTCCTCACGATCTCTTCTACGAGTAAGCCTTTCACGTCCCTCTCGTTTAATATCTCCTATGCCTCGTATTTCTCATTTTTGTAAATAGTTGAATAATTTAGGGTTTATGTGATTTCGAGAGAATTTATGGATGGATTTTCGTGTTTTTGGATCCTATGTGTAGCTTATATGTTGTAGATCATTATATGTAAATATTAGGACATGATTAGCATGTTTAGATGATTAAATATTGGATTTAGGATTGATTTCGCATAACGGGTTTGCTGTTTTGCGCGTCTGTTCCTTTCTGATATGCATGGGCTTGACACACGGCCTGTGGCAAGCCCATGTGAGGGCACACGGCCCCCTGCACGCCCGTGCAAGAGGCCGTGCGTGTTGTTAAAGCCTGCACGAGCTCTCTACACGGCGTGTAGAAAGGCTGTGCCCATTCCCTTGGGCTGCACGGCCTCCTGCACGGCCGTGCTTGAGCCCGTGTGGACCGTTTGAATAGGGCCCTGACCTTCTGTAAGTCAGGGCCAATTTTGGCCTGTAGGTCCCTTCGTGGCTCATCTTTTCTGAATTCTTTCTTCGCTCGTGTATTCGATATATATGAAATAGATATGAATTGCCTGATTTACGAATTTATAACATGTTTGGGATTTCAATTACGCGTTTTAAGTTTTCGTCAAATTTTCTAACTTTTGCATATGCAGTCTGATTTTCCTGAAATTCGAATGCATACTCCTTTATGATATTTAAAGCATGTCCGTAAAGTTTCGTTGCATTTGGACTTGATTTGCATTTTTGAATTTACTAATTACTCCGTTTTCGTTGATAATTTGAACCTAAGTGCCTTATGTGATTGTATAACGTGCCTCAATATGTTTTAATGTTTTTGTATAAGCCGTGCATCGTCCTTAGTCTTAATTGGTTGTGTCTTGGTATTTTTGCAGACGATACTCCCGTGGAGTAGCGCCGGTTCTTGCTTTTACTCTTATTTTGTATAGCCATCAGGTGAGGCTTTCCGTTTCTGATTCCAGCACTATTATGTATATATATAAATAAGCCTCTCCCGATATAAGCCTTGTTTACGTTTTGTTTTCACACCGTTTCTATATATATACTTAGTAAATATTTATGCCTATTATGTTTATTCGATTTATCGAAAATGTTTTGATATGAAAAAGTACTACGTATATTCTTTCAAACGTTTGCGAAAGAGACATGTAAAACCTCTTTAATTTCTAAGGCGAACTTTGGCCTTCGGCCTCGCATATGACATGTCTCGAACGGTCTTTTGGCCAACCCAAAATGATTTGAAAAGCGAGTTATGAATTGTATGTATGTATGTTTGGGCCCGGAATAAGGATGATAGGACGAAGTCGGTAGACATCGGGTCTACGGCGGAAATCCTATGGTTCCCTCCACCTTTGGGAGCTCGGGGTGAGGCCGGAGTGGCAGCCCTTTGAGTACCTGAGTTACCGTATGATATGTTATGTGTAGTTCGGATTTAGCGGTCCGTCTACATTGGAGGAATAAGGGTGGTTTCCCGTTTTATGTTTGGAAATTGGAGTTAAGGGCTCGACTCGCCGAGTCATATGATACGTTTATGATTTATGCTAAATCACCACCCGTTTACGAAAACCTTTCATTTATGTTGATTTCTTTTAAGTTTAAAATTAGTGATTTATTTCAGTTTTATAATATACATTATTATTCCCTCCTCACTTAGTCATTTGACTAACCCTCTCTGTTTCACCCCTGTATTGGTTTCAAGATACTAGGCGGGATTTGATCGTCATCGTAGTCGTCATCGTTAGAGTTGCATTTATTTTGCTCATGTATAACTCTATTCCCGTTTGACTAATATTTATGTTTATAATATTAGGATTTTATTTATGTAGTATTCGGGATTATATGTTGAACCCGTTATTATCTATTGTCGTGATATTGTATCGAACCCGTTTATTATTTATGTAATTGAATTTCATTGGCCTTGGTGGGCTTTAATACTTGTGCAATTATTATGATTTATTGTTTTGTTTAATTTCACTTCCGCACCTCTATCGTTTTCTTTCGTTTTTGAAACCCCCGCCTAGTCATTGAGTAAATGTGTGTCATTCGCCGGGTTTCGATTCGGGTCGGATTCCATTTCGGTTCCGGGTCGGGTCTCTGTGCGGGGCGTGTGTTACCCGTTTGGGGCACCCGCTACACGCCCGTGATCAATGAATTCACTGACGTGTTTCCCGAGAATCTGGACTTCTTGCCACCAGATCGGGATATAGAGTTCATGATTGACTTAGTTCCGGGAGCCGAGTCCTATTCGAAGTCGCCGTACCGAATGGCTCCTGCCGAGTTGAAAGAATTGAAGAACCAACTCGATGAACTTCTTTCCATTGGATACATCCGACCGAGTGCCTCGCCTTGGGGTGCTCCAGTCTTGTTCGTGAAGAAGAAGGATGGTACACTTCGCATGTGTATCGATTACCGAGAGTTGAACAGGATGACAGTGAAGAACAAGTATCCTCTACCGCATATCGAGGAATTGTTCGATTTGCTACAAGGATCGAGGGTTTATTCCAAGCTCGATCTCAGACAAGGGTATTACCAGCTCCGTATCCGATCAGAGGATATTCTGAAGACATCTTTCAACACCCGATACGGACATTTCGAGTTTGTGGTCATACCGTTTGGACTCACGAATGCCCCAGCAGCTTTTATGGACATGATGCACATAATTTTCCGTTCATACCTCGACAAGTTCATCGTTATTTTCATTGACGACATCTTAGTGTTCTCGAAGTCCGAAGAAGAACACGCTGAACACCTCTGGATTGTGCTCCAAGCTTTGAGAGAGCACCAGTTGTTCGCTAAAGTCAGCAAATGCGAATTCTGGATTGATCGAGTGACCTTCCTAGGTCATGTCATATCCGGAACGGGAATCGAGGTAGATCCTTCAAAGATTGAGACAGTGCTGGATTGGGAGAGACCTAAGACTCCTACGGAGATCCGTAGTTTCTTGGGTTTAGCAGGATACTACAGATGTTTCATCAAGGATTTCTCTAAACTTGCAGGCCCGTTAATAGCGTTGACGAAAAAAGAAGCTAAGTTTGAGTGGTCAGCCAAATGTGAAACCAGCTTTCAAGAGCTTAAGAAGAGATTGACCACAGCCCCAGTATTGACCCTGCCCGAGGGTTCTGAAGGATTTGTGGTGTATGCAGATGCGTCACACGAAGGATTAGGTTGTGTGTTAATGCAAAATGGGAAAGTTATAGCTTATGCATCGAGGAAGCTAAAGCCATCTGAAGAGAACTATCCCACTCACGACCTTGAGCTAGCCGCCGTTGTATTTGCTTTATTGAAATAGCGTCATTACCTCTATGGCATCACGTTCGACATCTTCACAGATCATAAGAGCCTTCAGTACTTGTTTACTCATAAGGAATTGAACAAACGACAGCGTCGTTGGATGGAGTTATTTGAGGATTACGATTGCAAGATTCAGTACCATCCCGGAAAGGCGAATGTTGTAGCCGATGCACTGAGCCGGAAGGCGAGCATCGCCCAGCTAGAGGCTAAGTTAGAGGGAGTTCACATCAGTTCTCAGGCCCATGTTCACAGCATCTCGATCCAGTCAGAGTTGGGTCGAAAGATTCGAGATGTTCAGGCTACTGATGAGCGGACTCAGAGACAGATAGTTCACATAGCAGCTGATTCTGAGACTCAGTTTGGTGTGGAGGACACAGGAATTCTCTGCTACAAGTCCCGAGTTTGTGTTCCGGAGAGTCTGAGGAAATAGATTCTCGATGAGGCTCACAACACACCTTACACAGTTCATCCAGGAGGAAGTAAGATGTACCGGGATCTAAAAGAATTATTCTGGTGGAGAGGTATGAAGAGAGACGTAGCTGATTACGTCAAGAGATGCTTGACTTGTCAGCAACTTAAAGTTGAACATCAAAGACCGGGAGGTTTGCTTGAGCCACTACCGATTCCTACATGGAATTGGGAGGGTATTGCCATGGACTTCGTGTCTGGTTTGCCTAAAGTTAAAGGTGGCTACGATAGCATTTCGGTGATTATCGACCGACTGTCCAAGAGTGCTCATTTTCTACCGATCAACATGTCGTACAAAGAGGATTGGTTGGAGAGATTTATCACCGAGAGATTGTCAAGCTTCATGGGATTCCGACTACGATAGTGTCTGACAGAGACGCTCGATTTACTTCTCGTTTATGGCAACAACTTCAAGATCGAATGGGAAAGAAGCTGACTTTCAGTACAGCCACACATCCGCAGACAGATGGTCAGTCAGAGAGGATGATCAGATATCTCTGTGATATGCTTCGAGCCTGTGCCTTGGATTTTCGCAACAATTGGCACGACCAGTTGCCATTGATCGAGTTTGCCTACAACAACAGTTATCAGTCTACCATCGAAATGGCACCTTACGAAGCATTGTATGGCAGAAAATGTAGATCCCCGTTGTTTTGGGATCTCGAGGATTAGCGTTGGACGAAAGATGATAAGGAACGAGGAACTCCTCCAAAGTTTCTCCCAAATGCCATTGACCGTATTCAGATCATCTGGCAAAGAATGAGGGCAGCTCAGGATCGACAAAAGAGCTATGCCGACACCCGTCGCCGACCGTTGGAATTTGAGGTTGGTGACAAAGTATTCCTCAAAGCTTCTCCTCGAAAGGGATTCACCCGAATTGGAAAAGGAGGAAAACTGAGTCCGAGATTTTTGGGTCCCTATGAGATCTTGAAGAGGATTGGGAACGCAGCTTACAGGTTAGACTTGCCGCCAAGTCTAACAGGGATTCACAACGTCTTTCATGTTTCCCAATTCCGAAAGTACTTCCCGAATGAGTCCGAGATCCTTCCTGTTGAGGAAATTGAACTAGACCCGGATTTGACCTTTGTTTCGAAGCCGGTGAAGATATTGGATAAGAAGACTGAAGCTCTGCGCAACCGGGAGATTTCTCTTGTCAAAGTCCTTTGGAGAAATCAGACAAACGAAGAAGCTACATGGGAGACCGAGGACAAGATGCGCAAGTTCCACCCGGAATTATTTTAGTCGGACGAGTAGAATCTGGGGACCAGATTCTTATAAGGAGGGGTGATTGTAACGCCCCGAAAATCCGAATTACATTCCGCTATGTTCGAATCGTTAATTTACGTGATTTAATTATTTTATTTGATATTATTATGTAATTTTATAACAATTTCATAAATGAGTGAATTTTGATGTTTAAATCACGAATTGATAATGTGCGTTTAATTATATGAATTTTGACTGTAATTATGTATTATTTGGAGAACATGAGTTTTTGAACCTATTTATGAAAATTACGAACATGCCCTTTCGATTCTCAACCCAAGTCAATTCTTTGACTAAGTCTCACATCTCTCTCTCTCACCTCATTCACGTCACTCAACAACAAGAGAAGAAAGAAAAGAAGAAGAAAAAGAGAAAGGGAAGGAGGAAGCTTCAATCGATCGTGCCGGACTCGTTTCTCGACGAATTTTCGAATCGTTTACGCCTACGAACTCTCACGATATCTTCTACGAGTAAGCTTCTCACGTCCCTTGCATTTAATGCCTCCATTGCTTCGTTTTTGTAGTTTTTGTGAATAGTTGAACATTTAGGTTAAATGTTGATTTTGAATGATTCTATGGATGGATTTACGTGGTTCTTGGTTCTATAGGTAAATTAGATGTTGTAGATCAATATATGTGAGTATTAACTTGAGATTTGCATGATTGCTTGGGTAAATATTGAATTTTGACTCATTCCCGCGAAGCCCTCGCGATTCTGCATAATTTCTGCTGTTCTGAGGATCCGCACGGCCTTGCGCACGGTCTTGAGACCATGCGCCAAGACCGTGCGTCCATTTTATACCTATGCACGGTCTTGTGTACGGCCGTGCACACGCCCGTGTGCACGCCAGTGCAAAGTGCTTGCACCGGCTTGAGCACGAGTTCAAGCCCGTGCGTCCGCCTGTCCCCGAGACCATGTGTATGCCTTAGCCAAAATTTCTCCATTTTCAGAATGTTCCTGTCGGCAATGTGAGTCAACGGGCAATTAAAAAGTTGACTTTCTTCGTTTGAGCTCCGATTTGAGATCCGATTTCGCCTATAGGTCCTATAAATCATGAAATACATATTTTAGGAAGTTTGAATTTTTCCGACTTCGTTCGGGCCTCGTTCTTTGTGATTTTTGTTTAGGCATCTTAGGCTATTTTTCAAATGTTGTCCGATTCTTCCGAAAATTGGATGCATGCTTCCTTATTGCCTTTTATGCATGATTATGGACTTTTATCGCATTCTAATATGATTTGCTTATTGAATTTACGTACTTTGATAGAATGTTAACCTAAGTGTTATGAATGACTGTTTAATGTGCTTCTATCTGTTTTAATGCTTTCGTATAAGCCGTGCGTCGTTGTTAGTCTTATTTGGTTGTGTCTTTGTGCTTTGCAAACGATACTCCCATGGAGTAGCGCATCCGGTCTTGCATTTATCTATTCTTTATGTATAGCCAACAGGTGAGGCTTTCCGTTTCTGACTCCAGTACTATATGTATGTATATATATTAAGCCTCCCCCGATATAAGCCTTGTTTTACATTTTGTTTTCACACCGTCTTTATATACCTAGTAAATATTTATGACTATTATCTTTATTCGATTTATTGAAAATGTTTTGATATGAAAAAGTACTACGTATATTCTTTCAAACGTTTGCGAAAGAGACATGTAAAACCTCTTTAATTTCTAAGGCGAACTTTGGCCTTTGGCCTCGCATATGACATGTCTCGGATGGTCTTTTGGCCAACCCGAAATGATTTGAAAAGCGAGTTATGAACTGTATGTGTGTATGTTTGGGCCCGGAGTAAGGATGATAGGACGAAGTCGGTAGACGTCGGGTTTACGACGGAAATCCTATGGTTCCCTCCACCTGTGGGAGCTCGGGGTGAGGCCGGAGTGGCAGCCCTTTGAGTACCTGAGTTATTCCTGTATGTTATGCATAGTTCGGATTTAGCGGTCTGTCTACATTGGAGGAATAAGGGTGGTTTCCCGTTTTATGTTTGGAAATTGGAGTTAAGGGCTCGACTCGCCGAGTCATATGATATGTTTATGTTTTATGCTAAATCACCACCCGTTTACGAAAACCTTTCTTTTATGTTGATTTCTTTTAAGTTTAAAAATGGTGATTTATTTCCGTTTTATAACATACACTATTATTCCCTCCTCACTTAGTCATTTGACTAACCCCCTCTGTTTCACCCCTGTATTGGTTTCAGGATACTAGGCGGGATCGTCATCGTAGTCGTCGTCGTTAGAGTTGCATTTCTTTTGCTCATGTATAACTCTATTTCCGTTTGGCTATTATTTTTGTTTATGATATTAGGATTTTATTTATGTAGTATCCGGGATTATATGTTGAACCCGTTTATTATTTTAGTAATTGAATTTCATTGGCCTTGGTGGGCTTTAATACTTGTGCAATTATTATGATTTATTCTTTTGTTTATTTTCACTTTCGTACCTTTGTCGTTTTCTTTCGTTTTTGAAATCCCCCGCCTAGTGATTGAGTAAATGTGTGCCATTCGCCGGGTTTCGATTAGGGTCGGATTCCATTTCGGTTCCGGGTCGGGGCTCGGCGCGGGGCGTGCGTTACCCATTTGGGGCCCCCGCTACAGGTTGGATCTGCCACAGCATCCTCAGCATCGCCTTCCAAGGCGTAGACACGGGCATAGGCCTGAGGCTGAGCAGCTCCCTGCTGTACCGGTGTCCTCATCGGGCATACATCTACTCGGTGATCGGCGCTACCACATCCGTAGCAAACCCCATTCTTCCTCCAATTTGGCCTCTGAGTGCGGGCCCTGACAAAATCCACATACAGGTCGTGGATGTCCCTGAGATCGGGGAGGAGCAGGCTGAACGGGGGCCTTGAACGGCTTCTTCCCAGAAGAGGACCCAGACGGAACAAATGGCCTCTTCGAACCAGACGAGAAACTCTTGGCGGCTGTGGGGGCAGGTGCAGAAGTCGGTCTCATCTGTCGGAGATCGGACTCCATTGAAAGTGCTGTCTCAACTGCGTCCGTGTAGTACTGAAGTCTGTTCTCGAGCATATGCATACGGATCTCATTTGACAACCACTCGATAAACTGTCGAGTCTTCCTCTGCTCGTCGTCGACCATATACCGAGCAATGAATAATAAGCTTGGAGAAATGAGCCTCGTACTGGTCAACGGATGAAGTACCCTGCTTGAGAGCCAGGAACTCTCGCTCACGTTGCTGTCGGACCACCAATGGAATATACTTGGCCCGAAACTCGACCAAGAACTGATCCCAAGTTGGAACCACATGCTCTCGCTACCATCGCAGCTCTATACGGGTCCACCAGTCCTGTGCAGCTCCTATCATCTGGTAAACTGCCAACTTGACCCTCTTAGGGTCCGGACACTCCATAAGTCGGAATCTCTTCTCCATCGCCGATATCCAAGCCTCAGCGATAACATCATCCAGTGCACCCTCGAACTGCGGAGGGTTGAGCTTAAGGAACCTTCCCATATCGTTCTCGGGGCAGGAGGTGGTGTTGCTCGGTTAGTATGAACCATGAATTGCTCTAAAGCCTCCATAAACTGAGCTGGGGTCGGAACACCTGGAGGCGGTCCTGGCGGTTCACGGCGAGGAGGCATTCTGTAAATTAAATACCAAACATGCATGATGATAAGTGATTATGAAAAGCTGTAACACATAGAGAAGTTAAATTCACATAATCACATTGTCACAATCACATAATCCTAAACGGACACGACAAAACACGACGCTTCAGAGCCTAAGCATTTGGATCCAAGGGCTCTGATACCAACTGTAGTGGGCGCCCCAAACGGGTAACGCACGCCCCGCACCAAGCCCCGACCCGGAACCGAAATGGAATCCGACCCGAACCAAAACCCGGCGAACGGCACACATTTACTCAATCACTAGGCGGGGGTTTCAAAAACGAAATAAACGACAGAGGTGCGGAAGCGGAAAACAACAAAACAATAAAACATAACAATTGCACAAGTAGTAAAGCCCACCAAGGCCAAAGAAATTCAATTACATAAATAATAAACGGGTTCGAAACAATATCTCAACAATATACAATAACAGGTTCAACATATAAATCCCGAATACTAAATACATAAATCCTAATAAAATAAAACATAAATAATAGCCAAACGGAAATAGAGTTATACATGAGCAAAAGAATGCAACTCTAAAGACGTGACGACGACGACGAACAAATCCCGCCTAGTATCATGAAACCAATACAGGGGTGAAACAGAGGGGGTTAGTCAAACGACTAAGTGAGGAGGGAATAATAGTGTATATTATAAAACTGAAGTAAATCACCATTTTCAAACTTAAAAGAAATCAACATAAAAGAAAGGTTTTCGTAAACGGTTGGTGATTTAGCATAAAACATAAACATATCATATGACTTGGCGAGTCAAGCCCTTAACTCCAATTTCCAAACATAAAACGGGAAACCACCCTTATTCCTCCAATGTAGATGGACCACTAAATCCGAACTACGCATAACATACGGTATAATCTCAGGTACTCAAAGGGCTGCCACTCCGGCCTCACCCCGAGCTCCCAAATGGAGGGAACCATAGGATTTCCGCCGTAGACCCAATGTCTACCAACTTCGTCCTATCGTCCTTACTCCAGGCCCAAGCATACATACATATAGTTCATAACTCGCTTTTCAAATCATTTCGGGTTGGTCAAAAGACCGTTCGAGACATGTCATATGCGAGGCCGAAGGCCAAAGTTCGCCTTAGAAATTAAAGAGGTTTTACATATCTCTTTCGCAAACGTTTGAAGGAATATACTTAGTACTTTTTCATATCAAAACATTTTCGATAAATCGAATAAACATAATAGGCATAAATATTTACTAGGTATATAAAGGCGTTGTGAAAACAAAACGTAAACCAAGGCTTATATCGGGAGAGGCTTAATATATATATATACATATAGTACTGGAGTCAGAAACGGAAAGCCTCACCTGTTGGCTAAACAAAAGAAGTAAAAGCAAGACCGGATGCATTACTCCACGGGAGTATTGTAGCGCCCCAAATTTGAGAAGCTTGATTTCTGTCCCACATCGGAAGATCAGTTGATATTGAAAGGATTTATAAGTTAGAATCCATGTACAACCAATATGGATTAATCCCTTTTGGCAAGTGCTTTCCAAGCCAAACTTTAGGGTTGTGCACAGTGGATTCGAAGCTTATACCCGCGCGTCCAATGGGCCCGCGAGGGGGTTCTCCTCTCTGAGCCCGGGGGTCGTGACAAATGGTATCAGAGCCAACCGTCAGTCGTGCGAATGCATGTTCCACGCACGTTAGTGTCACCTCTAAAAGGCGCTCCGCGTGTGTGGGGAGCCGCGCTCCACATTCTCCACTGGCGGGGAGCAATGGGCCTATGTCGCGGCGTAATGAGGACATTACGCTCTGAAGGAGGGGCGAATTGTAGCGCCCCAAATTTGAGAAGCTTGATTTCCGTCCCACATCGGAAGATCAGTTGATATTGAAAGGGTTTATAAGTTATAACCCATGTACAACCAATATAGATTAATCCCTTTTGGCAAGTGCTTTCCAAGCCGAACTTTAGGGTTGCGCACAGTGGATTCGAAGCTTATACCCGCGCATCCAACGGGCCCGCAAGGGGGTTCTCCTCTCTGAGCCCGGGGGTCGTGACAAGTATCGTCTGCAAAAATACAAAGACACAACCAAATAAGACTAACGAGGACGCACGGCTTATACGAAAGCATTAAAACACATAGAAGCACGTTAAACAGTCATTCATAACACTTAGGTTCACATTCTATCAAAGTACATAAATTCAATAAGCAAATCAAATTAGAATGCGATAAAAGTTCATAATCATGCAAAAAAGGGAATAAGGAAGCATGCTTTCAAGTTTCGGAAGAAACGAACAACGTTTGAAAAATAGCCTAAAATGCCTAAACGAAAAACACGAGGAACGGGGCCCGAACGAAGTCGGAAAAATTCAAACTTCCTAAAATATGTATTTCATGTTTATAGGACCTATAGGTGAAATCGGATCACAAATCGGAGGTCAAACGAAGAAAGTCAACTTTTAAAAGTGCCCGTTGACTTACATTGGCGAGAGCAACATTCTGAAAATGGAGAAACTTTGGCTAAGGGGGACACACGGTCTTGGGGACGGGCGGACGCACGGGCTTGAACTCGTGCTCAAGCCGGTGCAGACACTTGCACTGGCCTGCGCACCGGCTTGCGCACAGGGTGCACAAGGCCGTGCAAGGCTCAAAAGGGGCACACACGGTCTTGGCGCACGGTCTCAAGACCGTGTGTAAGGCCGTGTGGATCTAAAGAACAGCAGCAAAAATGCAGAATTGCGAGGGCTTCGCGGGAACAAACCAAAATTTGATATTAAACCCATCAATCATGCAAATCTCAAGTTAAAACTCACATATATTGATCTACAACATCTAATCTACCTATAGAACCAAGAATCACGTAATTCCATCCATAAAATCATTCAAAATCATCATTTAACCTAAATGTGCAACTATTCATCAAAATCAGAAAAATGAAGCAATGGAGGCATTAATCGAGAAAGACGTGAGAAGCTTACTCGTAGATGAGATTGCAAGGAGTTCGTAGGATTTCACGGCTCGGAAATCGGTCGGGAAACGAAGTCGGGACGATCGATCAAAGTCTCCTCTTCTTCTCTCTCTTTTTCTTTCTTTTCTCCTTCTTTTTCTTTTGTTGTTGCGTGAATGAGGTTAGAGAGAGAGAGAGATTCTTAGTCAAAATTTGACTTGGGTTGAGAATCGAAGGGGCGTTTTCATAATTTTACAAAAATAGTTCAAAAATACAAGTTGTCCAAATAAATCATAATTACAGTCAAAGTTCATGAAATTAAACGCACATTGACATGTCGTGATTGAAATATCAAAATTCACTCATTTATGAAATTGTTATAAAATTGCATAATAATATCAAATAAAGTAATTAAATCCCGTAAATAAACGATTCGAACATACCGGAATGTAATTCGGATTTTCGGGGCGCTACAGAAGACGCATAATTGATCGCCCTCCTCGCCCTCCGATCGATGATTCTCTCGAATTTGATTGGCCGGAGGGAGGCGACAAAAACAACGGCTATACCAACCAACGACTTGGAAACGGTCATGTTGACGAGCGCGAAGATGAATGCAGAGGTGTTTTAAGACGACGAGTACGACCGAGACAACGGTCGAGTCGACTATAGGGACTGCGTCCCTCCGCCACCAAACAATTGTAGGGCATACTCTCAGCCCATACGACCGGAATACTATCAGCCCATCTGACCAGTAGGCGCCTTCATGCGAGACGCTTGTCGAGCCCACCCATCACGACCTCCGGTGAGAGAAAGGCTGTCAAATAAATTCTCCAATCTCCCACCCTCGGGAGATTTGAGGGATAGACTCCCTCCACGACCGAATCTAGCTCGTAATGAGTAGCTGGGGCCCGAGTGTAACGCTCGCATTCGCCGTTAGGCTACGTTGCCTTTCACAGAGGAAATTCTTAGCGAGGATCCGGGAAGCACCGCCATCCCTCGCGACCTCCCCATCTACGATGGGAAAACCGATCCAGGGGACCACATCACCAGCCTTGAGCTGTCAATGAATTTGTTCCCCCACACCCCCCACACTTGGGCGAAGGTACTGGCCACAACCTTTAAAGGGGCAGCGCTCGAATAGTTCCTCCGACAACCCCCAAGGTTGATGAGATCATACGACGAGCTCTCGTCGGTGCTCGAAGGCCACTTCTCACCCCTGATCCAGGACAAGCTCTCTGTGTCGTGCTTAGACACGATTGTCCAGGGGGTCGACGAGACACTCAGGGACTACTTTACTCGTTTTAATTCGGAGTTAGTCAGGGTCGCGCCGCCTGAACTAACGCTCGTCCTTCATGCTCTCGGAAAGAACTGCCATTGTCGAGACTTCGCCAAGGATATACTTGGTCGAGTCCCTATAGAGAGCTTAAGGGACGTTCAGGACTGCGCCACTAAATGGATGGATTATGAGGAGATCGAAGGAAGTTATTGGAAGGGTCATGGCCATATCCTACTTGTAACGCCCCAAATTTTTGGTAAACTAAAGCTGGTAAGAATTCCTAAGATAATGGGACAAGTTTGGAAAACTCGATCGGGATATATGTACTTATGTGATATTTGTGTGTTTTATATGAATTTTCGTAAATGCAATAATTTGTGAATTTAAATTATTCTATGTTGATGTGCGTTTAAAATGATGAGTTTTGACTATAATATTGATATATTTCGTTGATATGTCCTTTTTGTGAAGTTTTGCGAAATTATGAAAATGCCCCTTCGATTTTTCACTTAAACCTCAGGTTTTCTTTTTATTCTCTTTTCCTTTTCTTTTTCTTAATTACACTTAGTCAGCCGAAGGAAAAGAAAAGAAAGAAAGAAAAAGAAAGAATTTTCTTTAAAACTTCAATTCGATCTTTCGAGTTCGTTTCTTAACCAAATTTCGATCCGTAAGAACCTACGTGATCCTTGTAACATTATCTACAGGTATTATTCAGGTTCCATTTGATTCCGTTGCCGTTTGAGTATCTTTTGGATAAATTGTTTCGAAGTTGGATTTTTCGGTAGTTTGATCGTTATACTCCGTTGTTTTCGATGATTCTTGATCCTATGTGTTGCCATTGTGATCTTTGATGTTTGTTGAAGTTTGTAGTATGATAATCTGATTGAAAATTGTATTTTGGTAAAGATTTGACGAAGTTTTGCTGCTTCTGTGCGAAGTTCTTCGCGTTCTGCTGAAAATTCGCGAAAACAGGTGCACACGGCCTTGCAACAAGCCGTGTAGCAAGACCGTACGTGTTTTCCACCTCACACGGCCTTGCATCAGGCCGTGTGGGAAGCCCGTGTGTGTTCTCAAAGTTTCACACGGCCTTGACCAGGCCGTGTGGACAGGCCGTGCGTGTTCCAAACATGCACACGGCCTTGCACAAGGCCGTGCATTAGCCCGTGTGACCCGATTTTAGTTCAAAAGTCTCTGGAAGTCACAAATTTCAAATACTACTTTCTTCGTTTGATATTATTTTCAAAATCCGACTTCGCCATTAAGTTCATAGTGTTTTAAAACTTAGTAATCCACAGAGTTTGAATTTTTCCAATACCGTTTGATCGTGAAACGAACCGATTTCCGTTTAAGGAATTATACGCTTTTCGCAATTCTTTGCCGATTGCTTCAAAACATGAATGTATGCTTTTTTATAGTGTTTTAAGCATGTCTATGAAACCTAATTGTGTTTAGGTATGATTATAAGCTTGAAGTTTGATATTTCATTCGTTTCATTGAATAATTGCCCTAATTGCCCTTCTTTGATTTAATTAAGTGGTTATTGCATTAAGAATAAGCCTTGCGTCGTGTTGTCGTCTTAGTTGGTTGTGTTGTATTTGGTTTCAGGTGGTAGTTCGTCTGGGCAGTAGTTGGTCTTCTTTCTTTTGCCCTTTTTGCAGGATTATCCAGGTGGGGTTTCTTTTCCGAATTCGGCTTTCTTATATGTATATAAATATTCCATATATACCTGAAGCCTGTGTTTTATGTTTTATGTTTCTTTCCCCATGTTTATATTATACGTAGTAGCTACTTGAACCATACTATATTAATGAGTTTAAAGAAAAATGCTTTGATATCAAATTAGTACATATTAACCCCTAGAAGGCTCCATTAGCTCGAAAGGGTTACAAACAAGTTTGAAATCGGTCCCTTTGACCACACAAGCATTTGAAGTGCGAGGAATTATCTTGGCCTTTCGGCCTGGCCATTAAGCCACATTATACTATTGGGCCCGGACATCAGGGTACGGGGTGAAGCCGGATAGACGTTGGGTCTACGGTGGATCTCAATGCTCTGGTCTCCAAACTGATGGGAGCTCGGGGGTATGACCGGAGTGGCAACCCTTTTGAGTACCTGCGCCGGACGGGATCTAGTCTATATCCCCAGCCGAAGATGTATTGGATATTTGTCCTTGCATATATGATTATATAGTAGCGGGCTAGCTACCTGACTACACAAGGAGGAATAAGGGAGGTTTATTTGATATTTCTGATATTATGAAACAGGCGGTTGATGCTCGACTCTCCGAGCTTTTACTTTAATGCGAAATTATTCGATTCACCAATAATTATGAAAACCTTTATTTTTCCTTTGCTTTCTTCTCATTTACAAACTGGTGAATCTTTTCGGTTGTTTCGATAATATATATGTATTACAGCCCCCTCACTTAGTCGCTTTGACTAAGCCCATTACTCTGTTGTTGTCTTTTCAGGTTTTGTTGCTAGGCGGATTCAGGTCGTGTCCTTGGAGTCATTTACTTTTGTTTAGGTGATTTCATATCCGTCTATGTATCTAGATAAATACTTAAAACCCTAGAAGTTGTAGATGTAAATAATGTAAATTAGTTTGAATGTTGATATTGATATTTTCAGTGGCCTTGGTGGGCTTTATAATTGTGTTTTGGATTATGGTTGTTCTAGCTCCCTGAGTGGGATAGGTTGTGCTAATTTGCCTCCGCTGTATTATTGTTCATTGTCTTATTATTTTCTAAAGCAGATCTGCCTGGTAATTATTTTCCATTCGCCAGGTTGTAGTTCATAACTGGACCTTTAGTTCTGGTTATGGATTATGACTTGGTGCGGGACGTCACGTCGCACCGTATCTGGGGACGTGCCGTTACAGTTGGTATCAGAGCTAGAGGTTCATTGGCCTTAGCTCTGTGAGTCGTGTCAGTTTAGGTCCGTACGGCTTATGACTTAGGAATTGTGCTTTTGTGCTTATGTGGTTACAGCTTTGCATCCATAATTAATCTACATGCATACTTGTTATATTTAACTGTAGGATGCCGCCTCGTCGTGATCGTACTCCTCCAGCAGCACCACCACATGCACCAGTAGTAGATGCTCAGCAGATATTTGGTCTCTTTCGGGATTATCTGGACCAGAGAGACAGGAATGTAGAGGTAGATGAGCATAGAGCCCGTGAGCAGTCACTTCGCCGATTCCTCGATTTCCACCCACCTCAGTTTGTTGGTACTACAGATGATATTGTGGCAGAGGGTTGGATTTTATCTCTTGAGAGGATATACCGAGTTCTTCAGTCTACTGATCTAGAGAAGGTTGAGTTTGCTATCTATCTTCTTCGAGGACCTGCAGAGGCCTGGTGGAAGATGACTGAGCAGAGATGGAGGGCCACCGGAGTTGAGTCATCGTGGGATAGGTTTCTTGAGGAGTTTCGAGCTAAGTATGTTCCCCCTACTGTTCAGGATCGCCGGGAGCAGGAGTTTGTGGAGCTATCTCAGGGTACTTCTACCGTGGCAGATTATGAGGCTAATTTTACCAGACTTGCAGTATATGCTCCACATATTGCTTTAGACGAGCGCAGGAAGACCAAGAAGTTTCTAGAGGGCTTGAGTATTCCTCTTCGACAGGGTCTTGCAACTTCCCGTCCCACTACCTATGTTGCAGCTGTAGATGCAGCCTTATCTCTTGAGGCTGAGTATGCCAGTATTGATCGAGCTATTCGTAGTACTACCCCCGCTTCTTCTTTATCAGGTTTCAAGAGGCCTTTCATTCCGAGTGCTCCTATGCAGCCTAAAGGCAAGAGACCTTTTGGTGGACCCAGACCTCCTATACCTCGCCCTATGGGATTTACTTCAGCACCTCGTCCGACCAGATTTTACTCTACACCTCGCCCTATTGGTTTCCCTTCAGTCCCTCGTCCGTCAGGTTATCGTCCCGTTACTTGTGGTTATTGTGGAGGGAATCACCCAGAGTTTAAGTGTTGGTATAAGTTGGGATTGTGTACTAGATGTGGTAGCTCTGCCCACCAGAAGGATAGTTGTCCCAGGAGGCAGCCCCCGAGTCAGCCTATGCCGCCGAGGCCAAAGCCTTCTATTCCAGCTCGTGTGTATGCACTGGAGGGCGATAATGAGGAGACTGAGCATGATGCTTCCGCCGTGGTGGAAGGTACCATACATATACATAACATACCCATACATGCATTATTTCATCTGGGTGCTACGCATTCTTTTGTTGCTCCTGAAATTGACTTATCTGCGCATGCGTCTATTGATTTGTCTGATTATTGCTTTGTTGTGAGTTCCCCTTTGGGATCTTGTATGATTACTGATCGCGTGTACCGACGTTGTCCCGTTGTTATTGAGGATAAGGTTTACCCCGCAGATTTGATAGTGTTGTCAGTGAAGAAGTACGGAGTTATCTTGGGTATGGATTGGTTATTTGAGCACAGGGCCAAGATTAATTGTTTTGAGAAGAAGATTAGTTTGGGATCTAATTCGAGTCAGGGTATTCAGTTGACGAATGGGCCGATTATTTCTATGACAGAGGCAAAGAAGCTCGTTCGAGAAGGAGCTTCAGGTTTTGTTGCTTATCTTCTTAATAGGCCGAAGGAACAGTAGAAGTTTGAAAATACCGAGATAGTTAAAGATTTCCCTGATGTGTTTCCTGAGAAGTTAGAATCGTTACCTCCAGACCGTGATATCGAGTTTGTTATTGATCTGTATCCGGGATCTGAGCCTTATTCGAAGACACCTTACAGAATGGCACCAGCTGAATTGAAAGAGTTGAAGACTCAGTTAGATGATTTGCTAGCCAGTGGTTATATTAGGCCAAGTACTTCTCCCTGGGGTGCACCGGTATTGTTTGTGAAGAAGAAAGATGGTTCTCTTAGACTTTGTATTGATTACAGAGAGTTGAACCGCATGACTGTGAAGAACAAGTATCCTCTTCCCCACATTGAGGAGTTGTTTGATTTATTGCAGGGATCGAGTGTCTATTCTAAACTCGATCTGAGACAGGGATATTATCAGTTACGTATCAAGGCAGAGGGCATAACGAAGACAACTTTCAACATTCGATATGGTCATTTTGAGTTTGTGGTTATGCCGTTCGGTTTGACGAACGCCCCTGCAGCATTTATGGATATGATGCACATAATCTTCCGACCTTATCTTGATAAGTTTGTTGTCATCTTCATCGACGACATACTGGTTTTCTCAAAGTCCGAGGAAGAGCGTGCAGAACATTTAAAGATCGTGCTACAAACTTTGAAAGAACATCAGTTGTATGCCAAGTTCAGTAAGTGCGAGTTCTGGATTGAGAAAGTGGCATTTCTGGGTCATGTTATATCCAAGACAGGTATTGAGGTTGATCCTTCAAAGATAGATTCAGTATTGAATTGGGAGCAGCCTAAGACTCCGACAGAGGTTCGTAGCTTTCAGGGATTGGCAGGTTATTACAGACGGTTCGTGAAGGATTTCTCTAAACTTGCAGCCCCGCTTACTGAGTTAACAAAGAAGAATGTTGCATTTGTGTGGACTGATAAATGTGAGAGCAGTTTTCGGGAGTTAAAGAACAGATTGACATCCGCTCCTATTCTTACTTTGCCTAAAGGTTCGGATGGATTTGTGGTTTATACTGATGCATCGAAAGAGGGATTAGGATGTGTGTTGATGCAGAATGGAAAGGTTATAGCTTATGCCTCGAGAAAGCTTAAACCTGCTGAAGTGAATTATCCTACACATGATCTTGAGTTAGCAGCAGTTGTGTTTGCTTTGGGCAAGTGGCGTCACTATCTCTACGGCATTACATTTGATATTTTTACTGATCATAAGGGCCTTCAGTATCTTTTCACGCAGAAGGAGTTGAATAAACGTCAGAGGCGTTGGATGGAGTTGTTAGAAGACTACGATTGTAAGATTCAGTATCATCCAGGGAAGGCGAATGTGGTTGCAGATGCCTTGAGCAGAAAAGCGAGTGTATCACAGCTAGAGCTGAGTTCAGATATATCAGGTGCCGAGAGAGCTCGTATTTCTAATATTACGATACAGTCAGAGTTGGGTAGTAGAATTAAAGAAGCTCAAGCTACTGATAATTGGATTCAGCGGCAAATTATTCGAATGAAGGATGAGCCAGACACGCAATTCAGTATTGACGACACAGGTCTTCTCAGACATAAGATAAGAGTTTGTGTTCCAGAGAGTCTGAGGAGAGAGATTTTAGATGAAGCTCACAAATCAGCCTATACTATCCATCCGGGAGGCACTAAGATGTATCGAGATTTGAAAGAGTTCTTCTGGTGGAATGGTTTGAAGAGAGATATGGCCGATTATGTCAAACAGTGTGCGACGTGTCAACAAGTCAAGGCAGATCATCAGAAACCCGGAGGTTTACTACAACCACTTCCCGTTCCATCTTGGAAATGGGAAGAGATAGCGATGGATTTTGTTTCAGGTTTACCGAAAGTTAGAGGTGGTTATGATAGTATTTGGGTAATCATTGACAGGTTGACGAAGTCCGCTCATTTCTTGCCCGTTCGTACAACCTATACAACTGATAAGTTGGCAGAGGTTTATCATGAGGAGATTGTGAGACTTAACGGAGTTCCAAAGAGTATAGTGTCGGACAGAGACACTAGATTTACTTCACATCTGTAGCAGAACCTACAGGATCGTATGGGAACAAAGTTGACCTTCAGTACCGCAGCTCACCCCCAGACAGACGGTCAATCCGAGAGGACTATCAGATACCTCGGAGATATGTTGAGATCTTGTGCCTTGGATTTTCAGACTACGTGGTATAAACAGCTACCATTGATCGAGTTCGCTTATAATAACAGTTATCAGTCCTCGATTCAGATGGCCCCATATGAAGCTTTGTATGGAAGGAAATGTCGATCGCCATTATATTGGGACATTGAGGATTGGAGATGGACAAAAGATGGTATTCATCGTGGTATTGCTCCAAAATTTATTCAGGATGCTATCGAAAAAGTGCAAGTTATCCGACAAAGAATGAAAGCTGCCCAGGATCGACAAAAGAGTTATGCTGATAGGCGTCGAAGTGATTTAGAGTTCGAAGTTGGGGATCAGGTATTTTTGAAAGCTTCTCCTAGAAAGGGATTTGTTCGAATTGGTAAAGGAGGAAAGTTAGCCCCGAGATATTTGGGTCCGTATGTGATTCTCGAGAGGATTGGGAAGATGGCCTACAGATTAGATCTACCGCCAGCTCTTACCGGTATTCAAAACGTTTTCCACGTCTCGCAGCTTCGCAAGTATCATCCAGACGAGTCCGAGATTATTCCAGTGGAAGATATTAAGTTAGAGCCGAATCTGACATTCATTTCCCAACCGGTTAGTATTTTGGACCGTAAATTCCAAGAACTTCGTAATCGTCAAATCCCCCTCGTAAAAGTCCTTTGGAGGAATCAGAAAACTGAAGAAGCTACCTGGGAGACAGAGGAGAAAATGAGGAAACATTATCCTAAGTTGTTCGCTTCGAATGAATAGAATCTGAGGGCAGATTCTCATAAGGGGGAGAGATTGTAACGCCCCAAATTTTTGGTAAACTAAAGCCGGTAAGAATTCCTAAGATAACGGGACAAGTTTGGAAAACTCGATCGGGATATATGTACTTATGTGATATTTGTGTGTTTTATATGAATTTTCGTAAATGCAATAATTTGTGAATTTAAATTATTCTATGTTGATGTGCGTTTAAAATGATGAGTTTTGACTATAATATTGATATATTTCGTTGATATGTCCTTTTTATGAAGTTTCGCGAAATTATGAAAATGCCCCTTCGATTTTTCACTTAAACCTCAGGTTTTCTTTTTATTCTCTTTTCCTTTTCTTTTTCTTAATTACACTTAGTCAGCCGAAGGAAAAAAAAAGAAAGAATTTTCTTTAAAACTTCAATTCGATCTTTCGAGTTCGTTTCTTAACCAAATTTCGATCCGTAAGAACCTACGTGATCCTTGTAACATTCTCTACAGGTATTATTCAGGTTCCATTTGATTCCGTTGCTGTTTGAGTATGTTTTGGATAAATTGTTTCGAAGTTGGATTTTTCGGTAGTTTGATCGTTATACTCCGTAGTTTTCGATGATTCTTGATCCTATGTGTTGCCATTGTGATCTTTGATGTTTGTTGAAGTTTGTAGTATGAAAATCTGATTGAAAATTGTATTTTGGTAAAGATTTGACGAAGTTTTGCTGCTTCTGTGCGAAGTTCTTCGCGTTCTGCTGAAAATTCGCGAAAACAGGTGCACACGGCCTTGCAACAGGCCGTGTAGCAAGACCGTGCGTGTTTTCCACCTCACACGGCCTTGCATCAGGCCGTATGGGAAGCCCGTGTGTGTTCTCAAAGTTTCACACGGCCCTGACTAGGCCGGTCCAGGCCGTGCGTGTTCCAAACATGCACATGACCTTGCACAAGGCCGTGCAAGAGCCCGTGTGACCCGATTTTAGTTCAAAAGTCTCTGGAAGTCAAAAATTTCAAATAGTACTTTCTTCGTTTGATATTATTTTCAAAATCCGACTTCGCCATTAAGTTCGTAGTGTTTTAAAACTTAATAATCCACAGAGTTTGAATTTTTCCAATACCGTTTGATCGTGAAACGAACCGATTTCCGTTTAGGGAATTATACGCTTTTCGCAATTCTTTTCCGATTGCTTCAAAACTTGAATGTATGCTTCTTTATAGTGTTTTAAGCATGTCTATGAAACCTAATTGTGTTTAGGTATGATTATAAGCTTGAAGTTTGATATTTCATTCGTTTCATTGAATAATTGCCCTAATTGCCCTTCTTTGATTTAATTAAGTGGTTATTGCATTAAGAATAAGCCGTGCGTCGTGTTGTTGTCTTACTTGGTTGTGTTGTATTTGGTTTCAGGTGGTAGTTCGTCTGGCCAGTAGTTGGTCTTCTTTCTTTTGCCCTTTTTGCAGGATTATCCAGGTGGGGTTTCTTTTCCGAATTCGGCTTTCTTATATGTATATAAATATTCCATATATACCCGAAGCCTGTGTTTTATGTTTTATGTTTCTTTCCCCATGTTTATATTATACGTAGTAGCTATTTGAACCATACCATATTAATGAGTTTAAAGAAAAATGCTTTGATATCAAATTATTACATATTAACCCCTAGAAGGCTCCATTAGCTCGAAAGGGTTACAAACAAGTTTGAAATCGGTCCCTTTGACCACACAAGCATTTGAAGTGCGAGGAATTATCTTGGCCTTTCGGCCTGGCCATTGAGCCACATTATACTATTGGGCCCGGACATCAGGGTACGGGGTGAAGCCGGATAGACGTTGGGTCTACGGTGGATCTCAATGCTCTGGTCTCCAAACTGATGGGAGCTCGGGTGTATGACCGGAGTGGCAACCCTTTTGAGTACCTGCGCCGGACGGGATCTAGTCTATATCCCCAGCCGAAGATGTATTGGATATTTGTCCTTGCATATATGATTATATAGTAGCGGGCTAGCTACCTGACTACACAAGGAGGAATAAGGGAGGTTTATTTGATATTTTTGATATTATGAAACAGGCGGTTGATGCTCGACTCGCCGAGCTTTTACTTTAATGCGAAATTATTCGATTCACCAATAATTATGAAAACCTTTATTTTTCCTTTGCTTTCTTCTCATTTACAAACTGGTGAATCTTTTCGGTTGTTTCGATAATATATATGTATTACAGCCCCCTCACTTAGTCGCTTTGACTAACCCCATTACTCTGTTGTTGTCTTTTCAGGTTTTGTTGCTAGGCGGATTCAGGTCGTGTCCTTGGAGTCATTTACTTTTGTTTAGATGATTTCATATCCGTCTATGTATCTGGATAAATACTTAAAACCCTAGAAGTTGTAGATGTAAATAATGTAAATTAGTTTGAATGTTGATATTGATATTTTCAGTGGCCTTGGTGGGCTTTATAATTGTGTTTTGGATTATGGTTGTTGTAGCTCCCTGAGTGGGATAGGTTGTGCTAATTTGCTTCCGCTGTATTATTGTTCATTGTCTTATTATTTTCTAAAGCAGATCCGCCTGGCAATTATTTTCCGTTCGCCAGGTTGTAGTTCATAACTGGACCTTTAGTTCTGGTTATGGATTATGACTTGGTGCAGGACGTCACGTTGCACCGTATCTGGGGACGTACCGTTACAGTTGGGGCCCGAGTGTAATGCTCGCATTCGCCGTTAGGCTACGTTGCCTTTCACAGAGGAAATTCTTAGCGAGGATCCGGGAAGCACCGCCATCCCTCGCGACCTCCCCATCTACGATGGGAAAACCGATCCAGGGACCACATCACCAGCCTTGAGCTGTCAATGAATCTGTTCCCCCACACTTGGGCGAAGGTACTGGCCACAACCTTTAAAGGGCAGCGCTCGAATAGTTCCTCCGACAACCCCCAGGGTTGATGAGATCATACGACGAGCTCTCGTCGGTGCTCGAAGGCCACTTCTCACCCCTGATCCAGGACAAGCTCTCTGTGTCGTGCTTAGACACGATTGTCCAGGGGGTCGACGAGACACTCAGGGACTACTTTACTCGTTTTATTGCGGAGTTAGTCAGGGTCGCGCCGCCTGAACTAACGCTCGTCCTTCATGCTCTCGGAAAGAACTGCCATTGTCGAGACTTCGCCAAGGATATCCTTGGTCGAGTCCCTATAGAGAGCTTAAGGGACGTTCAGGACTGCGCCACTAAATGGATGGATTATGAGGAGATCGAAGGAAGTTATTGGAAGGGTCATGGCCACACCCTACTGCAAAGCCGTCGGAACTGAGCGGGAAGCCCGACGCGGGATAATTATTATAACCGACCCCGAAGCCCCAGAGCTCGAACCCTGTCTTCGGCGGGTCGGAACAGAAATAGAGGTCGACAAGAGGGCGGCAGTCGGCAAGAGAGCGGCTCATCCTCGAGACAGTTGAACAGGGAGCAATATGAGCCCTAAATTTGCGCGATCAAGGATATCCTTCCTAAGATCCCTAAGAAGCTTCTCAAATATCCTAAGAAGCTGAGGCTCAATCTGAGGAAGGTCGACAACAGAAAGTATTGTGAATTTCATGATCAACCAGGCCACGACACTGACGATTCAACCAGATGAAGGATAAAATTGAGAGGCTCATCCAAGGCGGGCACCTTAGGGAGTTCGTCAAAAAATCCAAACGTAACAGGGATCGAGCTCAGGAACGTCACCGCAACGAAAATTATGGAGGTCGGCGATCGCGATCGAGATCCCGATCCACCCCAACAAAGCGAAACCAGCGCGAAGGGAAGCAGGTTGCTGGCACCAGCACGATCATAAACGCCCCCAGCTATGGTCGAATCGATATGATCATCGGTAGACTCGACTGGGGTGACAACAAGACTGCTCGAAAACAAGGCAACTGCCGAACCCAGACAAGCCTTCACGGCCCACACAATATATTCCACGTCGAGCGTGGAGAAGAATGGAGACAGAAGGAAGTAGTGTTTAGCGATAGGGATTTTCATTTGGATCCCCATCGGGACGACGTAACGCTGAGTTGTTCGATGGTAGTAACTCTAGATATCACGAATTACGCTGTAAGAAAATGCTTAGTTGATACTGGAAGTAAAGCGAATGTTGTTCTCTACTCGACTCTTCAACGCATGAACTTAAGCACGTTAAAATTCGAGCTCGTCTGTTGGAATCGCATACTCGGTACATGCCGAATTTAAAATATTTTATGCCAGGAAAGAAAGAACGAATCCCCACAAAGTTTATAAAACCGTTTAACGATGTTTTCAAAAAACAGGGTGATAAGGATTATCACCTTTTCGCACGCCTGATGATGTAGGGAATTGAAGTTCTCAGGAACTTAGATCCAAAATCCGTTTGCAAAACGAAGACTCCGTTCTTGAAGCCCTCTGAGGTTGAATACACGAACCGGTAACACCACACCACAATTAGATCTGACTAGTAAACAAATCTAATTGGCAAGAACTAAAATCTTTAGAGTAAAGAATGTTCTTGAATTTCTTACTAACTGAGAAATACAAGAATTAGAGAAAAGAGAGAGACAGAACTTCGTCCTGCCTTGAGAAACAGAAATCTGAGTTGTGTGTATTGAATGAACTGAAAGCTGCTCTATAAATAAATACACACTGGCCGAAAATCCCTAAATTCCTTTTTCTCTGGGGGAGGACTGGATGCTGTAGGCGGCGATGGGGAGGAGTTAGTTTTGGAATTGGAATTGGAATTGGTATTGGGGGTGTTTGAGATTTTGGAGCTTTTTGATTTGTTGTTTTGGTACACGTAGATTCCGACGCCGACGCTGACCAATAGCAAGACAACAACAACGACGGAGACGGCTATGGTGATTTTCTTCTTGTAGTTTTGCTGTCGCTGAGCTTGCACGCGTTCTTGAATTTGGTCGAAATCTTGGGACGCCATTGCAGTATGTGATAATTTCTTTCTTCTTCTTCTTCTTCTTCTTCTTCTTCTTCTTCTTTTTTTTTTAAAATTTTTAATCACTGTGGGCTTAGGATTTTCGTCCCATGCTGTATTGGGCCAGGCCTGTCCAGGCTTGGTCCAGATCATTAATTACTGGATTAGGCTTTATTAATTAATTTCTTTCAGGCTTTAATTAATAGAGCAGTTCAAACTCTTTTGGGCTTTAATATATTTAATTAATATAGACTTAAGTAAACTCAAGCCTAGCTAATTAAATACCCAGTAAATAATATAAGGACAAATTAATTATCCTATAAGTCAAATCAATTAACTTATGTCATTTACAATTAATACTCTCTAGTATTAATTATCTCTCTCTATCTCCAATTGAATTAAAACATCTTTAATTCAATATCAATGTTTCACATTAATCTTTTAGTTCTAAGGTTTGGAGAAACCAATTCATTGTGTGATCCCTCAGATTCACCAAAATGAATAGCAGCTAGCATTAAGCTATTTTGACTCATCAAATAACTTCCATTAAATAAGTGTCCTCACTTAATATAATGGCGCATAGCAAGACATCAGATAAGTACTAGCTCCATCGTCAGTCTACCTAGCTATTGGTGAAGGCACGTTTGTCAAATGAACCTTTAACGGTCAACGACTTTCTGTGACATACAATCTCTCCATCTGATAATTCCCGACAAAGTCTAAGGCATGGGTTTAAGAAACCTTAAATGACTTTATCATATTTGTCTAATATAAAAATGAATGTCAGGCGATTTTAAACCTCAATGAGAACTTATCCTTAGTTTGAATCTTTACTACTTTGGCCAAAGATTCCTTTAAGATACATTCTATTTAGAACTAATATGAATTCACTCACTATAACAGTCGAGCAGACGGATCCTTTCTTGGCATTCATATATCTCCATACTTTATTAAATAGCCACCAACATGCCCTTATGATCTTATGTGAATCGTTATCATCAAGAAAAGAACATATCAGATGACTATCTCCTAAGGATGAGATATGATGAATCCTCAAGTCAAGGGATTAATTAGTCACGTCGTTAACCTAGACTTAACTCAATTACTTAGAGGTTATAGCCTCTCCCATTTGAGTGTCTCGGTTGGGATCCTCAGTGTTACTGTTGAATACTTAACAGCCACTCAGTGTGAGTACAAGTGTTCTGACTAACACTCTCTTACTTGAAACACAGTACTATCTGTAGTCACACTGCAAGTCTATATTCGAGTTCAAGATCGATGCTCCCACTTATCTTTTATGAACTCATTTGACTTGGAGTTTATATTTGAATTACACCCTAATCACATGTTTCATTTAACTCACCTAAGTTAATGTGATATGGTTAAAGTAATTCAGGAGCTTCTTTAGTTTCATTCACATTGGATATAACATAAAGAAACTAAATGCTATAAATGAAATAAAGAAGATTTGCCTCAAGATATAAAATATCTCCTTTATTATTATATAAAGATTGTCTATTACAAAGAGATAGCCTAATACAAGTTGGCTGCAGGGTACTATCCCTTTCAATCTCCCACTTGCCCTAAAGCCAATTGCCCAAGTATCTAGATGCCCATGTCCAGCATGTCGTAAGTGATACTTTTAACTTAGAGCTAAAAAGTGGATCTGCTATGTTCTTTTCTGAGATGACATGTTTCCATGACAAGTCTTTTTCTCTTTTCGATTTTCCTCAAATCATTCATGTTTGGATCTAGCTTTGATGAGATCTTTGCTTGTGTACCGGCTCGACTATTGTCTTCAGAAGACAATGACCATATTTGGTAATGCTAGGTTTTACATCCAAACTTTTTGGATGAAGTTTTATCCATACACATTTCGTTTGTGCAACTCTGATGCACACTTATATTATTCCTTTTATAAGTGAAATTTTATTACAGTTTCTAGAATGGATTTAATCCATCTCACTGCACTACATATAAGCATAACATGTATCCTAATGGATTTTGATTTGTCCATATCCGACTGAAGCTATAGTCGGACTATCCTCATGATTGCAATTCTCTTGATCATACACGAGAAGCAAACCTTTAGTCTATTTAAAGAGCTAAAGAGTTTATTTTACTGTATATCAGCTTAACTCTTTTGGGATTCGACTAGAGAAATTGCTTGTAAGCAATATCTAGTCATGTACATGACTTATGTACAAGGATTAGCGTATTCCTGTCATTCTCTCTTATCTAACTCCTTAGACTTTAATCCCGAGAATGAAGGTTTGCTTCACCTAGATCCTTTATTAAGAATTGAGTGGACAATCACTACTTAGTTATTTGTAGTACATTTCTCTCATATCTAATGAAAGATGTCATCTACAAGTAACACTGAATATTTGCATCATTTTGACCTTCACAATTTTGTAGATAGAATGATTAAACTTTTATTCTTGATAAACCCATAGGATATTATGGCTTCATCAAAATGCAGGTTTTGATTTCGAGATACCTGCTTAAATCCATGATGGATTTATGAAGCTTACAGTCAGTTTCACTCCCACTGGATGTGAACCCCATTGGTTGCTCCATAAAGATGTCTTATCAATATTTCTATTGATAATGAAGCTTTATATCCATTTGTCATAATGCTCAGTTATGACAAGCAGGTTTCGAATGGACTTTAACTTAACCATAATAGATTATTAGTCTAGCTTTCAAGGTCACTACCTTTTCATCAGCCTCAAGCTCATCTTGTAGTCCATTTCGAATTGCATGACTTGGAGTCATTCACTCGAATCTATCTCTTACATAGTCTCCTCACAAGATTGATTAAAATCTATTTAACCAATTATAAAACATGAGTTCTTTCATGTTTGTTCTTGATTTTTCGAGGAGCTTGTTCTATCTTTATGCTAACAGTTGCTATGTGTTGTTTCTTTTATTTGTAGGTTTAATACTTCTTCTTGAACTTTCTCAAGTTTTAGTGATCAGGCCATTTTCATTCGATATTGAATTTCTATGGAAATGATGAGAATTGAAATAATGCATTTTATTTCGAGAGATCACTAAAGAAGTATTTTTATAAACATTTTAACATGTCCCACAGTATTTTGCATAAGGTGAACTTTGAATTCACCATTCCTCGCACTAAGTCCTTGAACCTATGTAGTAGGAGAGCCCATACTCTTTAAGAAAGAGTGATTAAGGGTCTTACAACACCATGATCCTTATGGTGCTTATAATCCTATTTTAGAGGAAATTAAGTATATAATCTTTGTTGCACTTTTCTAGAGTACTACTCTGTAATGATTGCTGCAAGTTGGTGAGATTCATTATAAAACGAATTAAGTGTAGCATAATCGTTTTTCCATATTCTATTGAAATAGAATATGATGTTGAGTCTGCTTAGAGATAATTCAATTATCTCTTTTAGGAGGTTCAAGAATTCCTTATCGAGATTTTCGACACTTTGATTAGATCAAAAGTCCATGATCTTTCGATCAAGTTTATTCTCAAACTTATTCTTAACTTTATGAACTATTCATAACCTTAGGCTTAATCTTTATCATTTATACACAACTACAATGACTTGGAGTCATCAGTGTAGTAATAATTGTTTTGTACGATACTTTCAGTAATTCACAAACGTCGCATGGATTTTAATCCATCAAATTTCTGGCTCTGGCTCTAAATTTTTGTCTGAAGGGTGACTTCGTCATTTTCTCTATCAAATAGAATTGAACAGTACTTAGTTTCTTAATCTCTTTCTAGAAGAAAGGTCATAAGGAAGTCAAACTTCAAATCCTTTTCTTGGAGACAATTCCAAGATAAGCACATGCCATAAATTTGGCCAAGTCCTTGTGGATGATTGTATTTAAATGAGTAGCTCAGTACTCAAGAGTAATATGATACTCTTTGCCTTATAGTATGTCAATATTATGCAAATATGAAACTAGCAACTCGATTATGATTATTCTTGAACTTTCTCAAGTTCTAGTGATCAGGCCATTTTCATTCGATATTGAATTTCTATGGAAATGATGTGTAGCGCCCCCCTGAAGAAGGGCCGCCACATCCGCACCGAAACGGATTCCCGAGCTTCAGCGAGGGGCCTCAACTCAAAAACCCACTCAGGCGAACGACACTCAAGCAAACACTACCGGCAACAGCAACGACATCCCAACAACAACCAGAAAAGAGCAGAGAAAAATGCGGAAGCAATTTACATAACAAGATAAATTCCATAAATGTCAATTAAACATGTGCAAATCGAAATACAACATAATAACAACACGTAGTGCCATCCATGGCTCAACTAGTCTACCCTATGCAATCCTAGATATCGTCAACTATCCCACAACAGGGACACATAAGTACATAAAGTAAATAAAAACAATAAACAAGACTCGACAGTTGTTGGGACCACTGACAAGACAAACCAGAAAGACTGAGCCTATCTAGACCTGCTGATGCCGACTGACAAGATAGGTGACGTCGCCACCTGTCTACTTGAAGCAAGAACCAAAATAGCAGGGGTGAGCATAAAGGATACTCAGTAAGGGGGTTTTGATCACAGTTCGTCATTTATCTTTTAAAACCAAAAGTGGTGAGTGTTGCCCGTTTTGAGAAAGAATATGAATACGAGATATAAGTTGTAAAATGACACAAAGCAACACTCGGGTTCGGCTTATTTGAAAACACAAAAGGTTGACGAACCGGATCCTTTAAAACATTTGCACGAAATATCAAGCCGATTGAAAGAATATGAGTTGAGTAATAAAGGAGACTTAGGGTAGCAAGTACGAGTCACACTTCCGGGTTTTATATATATATAGGGAAGTACATATGATAACTGAAGAAAACCGGAATGTGCTTCGACTTGTCACGAAAGCCATAAAACAATTAGACAAGCAATAAATGCAATAAATCATGCAGTAATGTGTCCCGGCGAGAACGGGCCCTCTCCTTATAACTCCCCATTGAAAAACATGCAAGCAAGTACTCCATCACCAAGATTCATAAACAGGGTTTAAGGAGACGCGATTAGCACCACCATCAGGATTTAAGGAGACGCGATCGGCACCACCGTACAGGGTTTAAGGAGACGCGATTAGCACCACCGTTCGCATCAACTTAGGCTAGCCAACCTCCTAGCCGGCCCAAGTTAACACGCTAGAAGTATACATCGGGATTTGCCCTAGACGCACGTCCCCAGGCTCACCTCTTGTATACTCCGGGCCCAAGTCATAAAACAGGCTATGGCTCGCTTTTGAAATCAATGATAGTTTAAGTGGCCAAAAGGGCCGTTCGAAAATATGATGCACGTAGTTAAGTATGAATGGCAAAAGGGGCTTTTGAGACAAGTTGATGTAGCGATCTAGGAAATACTCATAAGCGTCGTACGCTTCGGGAGCATACTGACGGATGTCCCTAACGACATTACTTATAAGTGCCTCAGAGATCAAATAGTTACTTTTAAAACAAATAAGTTACTTGTCTCTAGTTGGAAGCATTTCAAATCATTTTGGTTTGCTATCAAAACGGTTTGACTAAGCATGTAAGGAATATTAAAGACAGTACAACAAGCAATAAGAAAAGGCGGGGAATAAGTTATTTCGAAGCCTAAATAAACTATGTTCTTACTCCAGTTGAAAACAATTTAAAACCCTTACCTGGCTCGACAAGACAGTATGAAAGCAAGCGGTAGTCAGGTTTCTCCCTCGTTGGACCCACCTGTAATACACAGGGCCTAGAGGATGAAAACAAGACCGACAATACTAAAAGCAAGACACAACACAACAGATGACGCACGACAATTCACATAGAATCCAATCATGCAATAAACGCAATGTGGGAAGTAAATCAATTAAACATGTAAATTACGGTACGACAATTAAAGAATATTAATGAAACGTTAAATAATGAAGGAACGTAAATAATAAATATTAAAGGCATGCTTAAATGCAATAGGGCACGTAGACATGCTTAAAATAATATAACGGAACACTCTCGCGAAAACGGGGTCAAACGGACAAGAAACGGAAAAGATGGAATAAATCCCTAAATGAGCAAGGTGTCAATTGACGGTCAATTAGGGTCGGGTAAATTACAAATTATGAAGAATATCGAATCCCAAGGCTCGAGGAAGCTATAGGTGAAATCGGATTGATATTCGGAGGTCGTGTGAGAAAAGTCAACATTTAAATGAGTGGGGTTGACCAATTCTCGAAGTGCAAGAAAGGAAAAGGCTGGAAAATACACTAAGTATGTTGCACCGGCCAACGCACGGGCTTACGCACGGGCTTGGCAAGCCGGTGCAAGCACAAAAGGGGTTGCACGGCCTCCCGCACGGTCTTGAGCACGGTGTCAAGACCGTGCAGGTGCAAACGGCCATGCGCACGGGCCTGTGCACGGGCTCAAGCCCGTGCAGGCTGAAAAGTGAAGCGCACGGGCTCTTGCACGGTCTTGCTCAAGACCGTGCGTTCGCCCCTGTGGATCTACTGAGCAGCAGACTCAGCAGATCGCGAACCTCATACGCGAAAATCAAAATATAAATTCATATATCTCCTAATCTACACCATAAAACATCCTAAATTTCACATATAATCATATATATCATATAAGCTACCTATAGACACAAGAATCACGTAAAATGGTCAAGTAATTCTTCCTAAACACGAAAATCCTAATATATAAAATTCTATATATAAATCACGAAAAAATCGCAAGAAATAACGAACGGAATGAAATGGGGTAAAAGGACTACCGGTAGATAATGTAGTGAGGGTCGTTCGGGTTTTCACGGCTCGTCAATCGGGCGAGAAACGAGCTCGGTAGGGCGTCGGGAAGATCTTTCTCCTTTCTTCTCCTTCTTTCTCCTTTCTTTCTTCTTTCTTTCTTCTTTGAAATGAGAGAATGAGAGAGATAGATAGATATTTATGAAAATATCTCGAGAGGGTAAAATGGTCATTTAGGTTTTAAGGGCATTTATGTAATTTAAGTAATCGAGGCTATTTAGAAGATAGGTTAAATCAATCTTTTCCACAAGATTAATTAATCCAATTGGATAGATCGAGAAATTAGGCAAGAAAGAATTCGCGTAAATATATTAATAATATAATACAAATATTCGGGTCGTTACAATACTCCCCTCTTCAAGAGAATCTGTCCTCAGATTCTCCTCCGGACTTCGGGGTTAGTTAAGGGGAGCATAATCTAAGAGTTCTAATAACGCGAATTAAAAACGAACATTTAGGAGCAATTAAAATACATTATAAAACATCATGCATAACAAAATATTTAAATGCAAATAACATTCCAAATAAAATTCAAAGTTATGCGAAAGACGGAATTACGAAAACCCTAGACAAGGCTAACGTCGAAGAAGAAATTCCCAATGTAAGGTCCTTCATCACTGTCATTATCTATTTCGTTCTTCCGACTGATTCTTGTACTCTTCGTATCCTCAATGACAATTGTCACATCCTTCTCCTGTTTCTTGATTAGAGTTCCTTTTACAGGAAGTAACGCCATCATCATTTCTCCCATTGTACTCCTCGTCTTTCTCACAATCTGTCTCTTCAAGATCACACTCTTTCTTATTCTTTCTACAGAGTGTTTTCTCATCTTCAAGGGTATTTGATGATTTCTCCTGTCCGCCTTCCATTAAACCATCATTTTCATCATTTCTTCGCTCGACTTCATACGAAACATCAGAGTCGTCATCACCAGAATCCGATGTCGGCTCATCTTCCATATAATCATCATCGTCAGATAATTCATTATCCTCTTCACTAGTTGATTCATCTTCAGACATACCTTCAGAAGTCCACTCCTTCAGACTCGATTTGTCAATGTCGATGCTATCCAGAACCGCATAACATACTCGCAACAGAATCGATCCTAGTCGGCCAAGAACTCCTTGTCCTTAGCACTTTCTAATAGCGTATAATGAATTTATCGAATTCCACGCTATCCACACAGAGGCCACATAAATCTTAGCATCTAATCATTCAATCAGTGCAAGTGTGAATTTTGAAAGCAGTTAAAGCACGTAAGTTTATATAAAACACTTAACAATTACCATTCGAAACAGAATATTATGAGTGAATGCAATGATAATGCAAGGTACCTCTGCGAGTTGGTATCAAGGTCGAGATCCCCTTTTTCTTCCCCGAGGATTCCCTGAGTCGGGGCAATGCTGAAGCTGATGTTTGCTACTCCCACATCTGAGGCAACGCCCCAGTTTCCTCCTACACCTTGCAGTCGCGTGATTGGTCTTTCCACAGTGCTCACAGGGAATGAGGTCCTCATTCACTTCTGGTCTGGTAGGTTCCGGCATCTCGTAGTGTGGTTCACATGTCGGAAAAGTGCTCGGTCCGGCTGGTTCTCTTCTTGCCTTCTCGTTGACAGAGCATCCTTTCATGTGAGGAATACCTCGTCTCATCTCTTGAAGATCGGACTCCACTCTCATAGCTCTGTTAACTTCCTCGTGATAAACTTGAATGTCCAATCCTACTAATCTTTCCAAGATCTCCGGCTGAAGTCCCTTGATGAACTTTCGCGCTCTCCTTCGATCGTCAGATGCAATGTGAGGAGCATAGACGATGAGACGGCTGAAAAGTGCCTCGTACTGTGCAACAGGGAGAGCTCCTTGGGTGAGGGACATGAACTCTCTTTCTCTGCTGTCATGTACCACTTGCGGCACGTACTTCTCTCGGAAGTCGGATAGGAACCGTGACCAAGTGTACGGAATTCCCTCAGCGATCCATCTTTGTTCCATGTAACGCCACCAATCCTCAGCTGGTCCTCTCATGAGAAAGATGGCATACTCGACCCTCTCGGGGTCCCCGCAGTGTATAACCCGGAAGATTCGCTCTAAATCGGCTATCCAAGCCTCAGCTTTAAGGTCATCTGGTTCTCCCATGAAGCAAGGTGGGTTGTAGTGCAGAAATCTGTCCAGGGATTGACCCTCGGTTTGTCTCGCAGGCACATGCTGCTGTTGTTGTTGTCTCTCTTGATGCACTTCTCAGCAATCTGTCTCATAGCTGTCACTAACTCCCTTGCAATCGAATTCGGAGATAAGGAAGCGGTAGGGGGTCTTCGATGAGACATTATGTACCTGCGCTCAATAAACTAGGAAAAAGATGCATGTTCGGTTAATGGAATGGTCACGTAAGGCATATAAAAATTTAATCAAAGCATACATATATGATTCGGATAGCATGTAGACAAGTTAAGCATGAAACAAATCACAGAACAAGAAAAACTCGATCCTATAGCCGTACGACCTAGACACGACAAGACCCAAGCAGAACACGACAAGACGACAAGACAAGACAGACGCTACCTCGAGTTCCACATCCACTTGCATTCGATCCCAACTCAGTACTACAATTGTAAGAGATCAAACGGTTGGTTAGCCATTCCAAGAGAAGATCAATCACAATTTCAATACTAAGGAGTTCTCAAGCACCTGTGACTGGAAACTCTAAGTCTCATTGACACGAAACGGGCAGACACAAGAGACAAGACAGGACGCGATTACAAAGCTTCGGTTCCTTTTGGGAACCTAGGCTCTGATACCACTGACTGTAGCGCCCCCCTGAAGAAGGGCCGCCACATCCGCACCGAAACGGATTCCCGAGCTTCAGCGAGGGGCCTCAACTCAAAAACCCACTCCGGCGAACGGCACTCAAGCAAACACTACCGGCAACAGCAACGACATCCCAACAACAACCAGAAAAGAGCAGAGAAAAATGTGGAAGCGATTTACATAACAAGATAAATTCCATAAATGTCAATTAAACATGTGCAAATCGAAATACAACATAATAACAACACGTAGTGCCATCCATGGCTCAACTAGTCTACCCTATGCAATCCTAGATATCGTCAACTATCCCACAACAGGGGCACATAAGTACATAAAGTAAATAAAAAGAATAAACAAGACTCGACAGTTGTTGGGACCACTGACAAGACAAACCAGAAAGACTGAGCCTATCTAGACCTGCTGATGCCGACTGACAAGATAGGTGATGTCGCCACCTGTCTACCTGAAGCAAGAACCAAAATAGCAGGGGTGAGTATAAAGGATACTCAGTAAGGGGGTTTTGATCACAGTTCGTCATTTATCTTTTAAAACCAAAAGTGGTGAGTGTTGCCCGTTTTGAGAAAGAATATGAATACGAGATATAAGTTGTAAAATGACAGAAAGCAACACTCGGGTTCGGCTTATTTGAAAACACAAAAGGTTGACGAACCGGATCCTTTAAAACATTTGCACGAAATATCAAGCCGATTGAAAGAATATGAGTTGAGTAATAAAGGAGACTTAGGGTAGCAAGTACGAGTCACACTTTCGGGTTTTATATATATATAGGGAAGTACATATGATAACTGAAGAAAACCGGAATGTGCTTCGACTTGTCACGAAAGCCATAAAACAATTAGACAAGCAATAAATGCAATAAATCATACAGTAATGTGTCCCGGCGAGAACGGGCCCTCTCCTTATAACTCCCCATTGAAAAACATGCAAGCAAGTACTCCATCACCAAGATTCATAAACAGGGTTTAAGGAGACGCGATTAGCACCACCATCAGGATTTAAGGAGACGCGATCAGCACCACCGTACAGGGTTTACGGAGACGCGATTAGCACCACCGTTCGCATCAACTTAGGCTAGCCAACCTCCTAGCCGGCCCAAGTTAACACGCTAGAAGTATACATCGGGATTTGCCCTAGACGCACGTCCCCAGGCTCACCTCTTGTATACTCCGGGCCCAAGTCATAAAACAGGCTATGGCTCGCTTTTGAAATCAATGATAGTTTAAGTGGCCAAAAGGGCCGTTCGAAAATATGATGCAAGTAGTTAAGTATGAATGGCAAAAGGGGCTTTTGAGACAAGTTGATGTAACGATCTAGGAAATACTCAGAAGCGTCGTACGCTTCGGGAGCATACTGACGGATGTCCCTAACGACATTACTTATAAGTGCCTCAGAGATCAAATAGTTACTTTTAAAACAAATAAGTTACTTGTCTCTAGTTGGAAGCATTTCAAATCATTTTGGTTTGCTATCAAAACGGTTTGACTAAGCATGTAAGGAATATTAAAGACAGTACAACAAACAATAAGAAAAGGCGGGGAATAAGTTATTTCGAAGCCTAAATAAACTATGTTCTTACTCCAGTTGAAAACAATTTAAAACCCTTACCTGGCTCGACAAGACAGTATGAAAGCAAGCGGTAGTCAGGTTTCTCCCTCGTTGGACCCACCTGTAATACACAGGGCCTAGAGGATGAAAACAAGACCGACAATACTAAAAGCAAGACACAACACAACAGATGACGCACGACAATTCACATAGAATCCAATCATGCAATAAACGCAATGTGGGAAGTAAATCAATTAAACATGTAAATTACGGTACGACAATTAAAGAATATTAATGAAACGTTAAATAATGAAGGAACGTAAATAATAAATATTAAAGGCATGCTTAAATGCAATAGGGCACGTAGACATGCTTAAAATAATATAACGGAACACTCTCGCGAAAACGGGGTCAAACGGACAAGAAACGGAAAAGATGGAATAAATCCCTAAATGAGCAAGGTGTCAATTGACGGTCAATTAGGGTCGGGTAAATTACAAATTATGAAGAATATCGAATCCCAAGGCTCGAGGAAGCTATAGGTGAAATCGGATTGATATTCGGAGGTCGTGTGAGAAAAGTCAACATTTAAATGAGTGGGGTTGACCAATTCTCGAAGTGCAAGAAAGGAAAAGGCTGGAAAATACACTAAGTATGTTGCACCGGCCAACGCACGGGCTTACGCACGGGCTTGGCAAGCCGGTGCAAGCACAAAAGGGGTTGCACGGCCTCCCGCACGGTCTTGAGCACGGTGTCAAGACCGTGCAGGTGCAAACGGCCATGCGCACGGGCCTGTGCACGGGCTCAAGCCCGTGCAGGCTGAAAAGTGAAGCGCACGGGCTCTTGCACGGTCTTGCTCAAGACCGTGTGTTCGCCCGTGTGGATCTACTGAGCAGCAGACTCAGCAGATTGCGAACCTCATACGCGAAAATCAAAATATAAATTCATATATCCCCTAATCTACACCATAAAACATCCTAAATTTCACATATAATCATATATATCATATAAGCTACCTATAGACACAAGAATCACGTAAAATGGTCAAGTAATTCTTCCTAAACACGAAAATCCTAATATATAAAATTCTATATATAAATCACGAAAAAATCGCAAGAAATAACGAACGGAATGAAATGGGGTAAAAGGATTACCGGTAGATAATGTAGTGAGGGTCGTTCGGGTTTTTACGGCTCGTCGATCGGGCGAGATACGAGCTCGGTAGGGCGTCGGGAAGATCTTTCTCCTTTCTTCTCCTTCTTTCTCCTTTCTTTCTTCTTTCTTTCTTCTTTGAAATGAGAGAATGAGAGAGATAGATAGATATTTATGAAAATATCTCGAGAGGGTAAAATGGTCATTTAGGTTTTAAGGGCATTTATGTAATTTAAGTAATCGAGGCTATTTAGAAGATAGGTTAAATCAATCTTTTCCACAAGATTAATTAATCCAATTGGATAGATCGAGAAATTAGGCAAGAAAGAATTCGCGTAAATATATTAATAATATAATACAAATATTCGGGTCGTTACATGATGAGAATTGAAATAATGCATTTTATTTCGAGAGAGCACTAAAGAAGTATTTTTATAAACATTTTAACATGTCCCACAGTATTTTGCATAAGGTGAACTTTGAATTCACCATTCCTCACACTAAGTCCTTGAACCTATGTAGTAGGAGAGCCCATACTCTTTAAGAAAGAGTGATTAAGGGTCTTACTACACCATGATCCTTATGGTTCTTATAATACTATTTTAGAGGAAATTAAGTATATAATCTTTGTTGCACTTTTCTAGAGTACTACTCTGTAATGATTGCTGCAAGTTGGTGAGATTCATTATAAAACGAATTAAGTGTAGCATAATCGTTTTTCCATATTCTATTGAAATAGAATATGATGTTGAGTCTGCTTAGAGATAATTCAATTATCTCTTTTAGGAGGTTCAGGAAGTCCTTATCGAGATTTTCGACACTTTGATTAGATCAAAAGTCCATGATCTTTCGATCAAGTTTATTCTCAAACTTATTCTTAACTTTATGAACTATTCATAACCTTGGGCTTAATCTTTATCATTTATACACAAACTACAATGACTTGGAGTCATCAGTGTAGTAATAATTGTTTTGTACGATACTTTCAGTAATTCACAAACGTCGCATGGATTTTAATCCATCAAATTTCTGGCTATGGCTCTAAATTTTTGTTTGAAGGGTGACTTCGTCATTTTCTCTATCAAATAGGATTTAACAGTACTTAGTTTCTTAATCTCTTTCTAGAAGAAAGGTCATAAGGAAGTCAAACTTCAAATCCTTTTCTTGGAGACAGTTCCAAGATAAGCACATGCCATAAATTTTGCGAAGTCCTTGTGGATGATTGTATTTCGATGAGTAGCTCAGTACTCAAGAGTAATATGATACTCTTTGCCTTATAGTATGTCAATATTATGCAAATATGAAACTAGCAACTCGATTAGGATTATTCTCTCAGTTTTCCCCTATTCAATACCTCTCTATGGATTGAAGACGAGATAACCTAACAGGCTTGATGTGTCCTTTTAATTTCCATAGCTACTCGGAACTTACGAGTGTATCAATTCCATTGACTGATATTACAATCTTACAATGTAATATTTTGATGAAAAAGAACGAAGGCAATGTTTAAAGTTTATGATAAAATTAAAACCTTTGTTCATTACTTATGAACTTTTAATTCCTTAGTTAGTCTCATGTTGAAAATTTTCAACTGCTACTAAGATTCAGTCACTAGTTTTGACAGGTTTATACGTTCGGCTGCTACTAAGATTCAGTCAATACTTTCAACTGCTACTAAGATTCAGTCAATACTTCTTCTTGAACTTTCTCAAGTTTTAGTGATCAGGCCATTTTCATTCGATATTGAATTTCTATGGAAATGATGAGAATTGAAATAATGCATTTTATTTCGAGAGATCACTAAAGAAGTATTTTTATAAACATTTTAACATGTCCCACAGTATTTTGCATAAGGTGAACTTTGAATTCACCATTCCTCGCACCAAGTCCTTGAACCTATGTAGTAGGAGAGCCCATACTCTTTAAGAAAGAGTGATTAAGGGTCTTACTACACCATGATCCTTATAGTGCTTATAATACTATTTTAGAGGAAATTAAGTATATAATCTTTGTTGCACTTTTCTAGAGTACTACTCTGTAATGATTGCTGCAAGTTGGTGAGATTCATTATAAAACGAATTAAGTGTAGCATAATCGTTTTTCCATATTCTATTGAAATAGAATATGATGTTGAGTCTGCTTAGAGATAATTCAATTATCTCTTTTAGGAGGTTCAAGAATTCCTTATCGAGATTTTCGACACATTGATTAGATCAAAAGTCCATGATCTTTCGATCAAGTTTATTCTCAAACTTATTCTTAACTTTATGAACTATTCATAACCTTGGGCTTAATCTTTATCATTTATACACAAACTACAATGACTTGGAGTCATCAGTGTAGTAATAATTGTTTTGTACGATACTTTCAGTAATTCACAAACGTCGCATGGATTTTAATCCATCAAATTTCTGGCTATGGCTCTAAATTTTTGTTTGAAGGGTGACTTCGTCATTTTCTCTATCAAATAGGATTTAACAGTACTTAGTTTCTTAATCTCTTTCTAGAAGAAAGGTCATAAGGAAGTCAAACTTCAAATCCTTTTCTTGGAGACAGTTCCAAGATAAGCACATGCCATAAATTTTGCGAAGTCCTTGTGGATGATTGTATTTCGATGAGTAGCTCAGTACTCAAGAGTAATATGATACTCTTTGCCTTATAGTATGTCAATATTATGCAAATATGAAACTAGCAACTCGATTAGGATTATTCTCTCAGTTTTCCCCTATTCAATACCTCTCTATGGATTGAAGACGAGATAACCTAACAGGCTTGATGTGTCCTTTTAATTTCCATAGCTACTCGGAACTTACGAGTGTATCAATTCCATTGACTGATATTACAATCTTACAATGTAATATTTTGATGAAAAAGAACGAAGGCAATGTTTAAAGTTTATGATAAAATTAAAACCTTTGTTCATTACTTATGAACTTTTAATTCCTTAGTTAGTCTCATGTTGAAAATTTTCAACTGCTACTAAGATTCAGTCACTAGTTTTGACAGGTTTATACGTTCGGCTGCTACTAAGATTCAGTCAATACTTTCAACTGCTACTAAGATTCAGTCAATACTTCTTCTTGAACTTTCTCAAGTTTTAGTGATCAGGCCATTTTCATTCGATATTGAATTTCTATGGAAATGATGAGAATTGAAATAATGCATTTTATTTCGAGAGATCACTAAAGAAGTATTTTTATAAACATTTTAACATGTCCCACAGTATTTTGCATAAGGTGAACTTTGAATTCACCATTCCTCGCACCAAGTCCTTGAACCTATGTAGTAGGAGAGCCCATACTCTTTAAGAAAGAGTGATTAAGGGTCTTACTACACCATGATCCTTATGGTGCTTTTAATACTAATTTAGAGGAAATTAAGTATATAATCTTTGTTGCACTTTTCTAGAGTACTACTCTGTAATGATTGCTGCAAGTTGGTCAGATTCATGATAAAACGAATTAAGTGTAGCATAATCGTTTTTCCATATTCTATTGAAATAGAATATGATGTTGAGTCTGTTTAGAGATAATTCAATTATCTCTTTTAGGAGGTTCATGAATTCCTTATCGAGATTTTCGACACTTTGATTAGATCAAAAGTCCATGATCTTTCGATCAAGTTTATTCTCAAACTTATTCTTAACTTTATGAACTATTCATAACCTTGGGCTTAATCTTTATCATTTATACACAACTACAATGACTTGGAGTCATCAGTGTAGTAATAATTGTTTTGTAAGATACTTTCAGTAATTCACAAACGTCGCATGGATTTTAATCCATCAAATTTCTGGCTATGGCTCTAAATTTTTGTTTGAAGGGTGACTTCGTCATTTTCTCTATCAAATAGGATTTAACAGTACTTAATTTTTAATCTCTTTCTAGAAGAAAGGTCATAACGAAGTCAAATTTCAAATCCTTTTCTTGGAGATAATTCTAAGATAAGCACATGCCATAAATTTTGCCAAGTCCTTGTGGATGATTGTATTTCGATGAGTAGCTCAGTACTCAAGAGTAATATGATGCTCTTTGCCTTATAGTATGTCATTATTATGCAAAAATGAAACTAGCAACTCGATTATGATTATTCTCTTGGTTTTCCCCTATTCAATACCTCTCTATGTATTGAAGACCAGATAACTGAACAGGCTTGATGTGTCCTTTTAATTTCCATAGCTACTCGGAACTTACGAGTGTATGTGTCAATTCCATTGACTGATATTACAATCTTACTATGTAATATTTTGATGAAAAAGGACAAAGGCAATGTTTAAAGTTTATGATCAAATTAAAACCTTTGTTCATTACTTATGAACTTTTAATTCCTTAGTTAGTCTCATGTTGAAAATTTTCAACTGCTACTAAGATTCAGTCACTACTTTTGACAGGTTTATACGTTCGGCTGCTACTAAGATTCAGTCAATACTTTCAACTGCTACTAAGATTCAGCAATCCTTCTTCTTGAACTTTCTCAAGTTTTAGTGATCAGGCCATTTTCATTCGATATTGAATTTCTATGGAAATGATGAGAATTGAAATAATGCATTTTATTTCGAGAGATCACTAAAGAAGTATTTTTATAAACATTTTAACATGTCCCACAGTATTTTGCATAAGGTGAACTTTGAATTCACCATTCCTCGCACTAAGTCCTTGAACCTATGTAGTAGGAGAGCCCATACTCTTTAAGAAAGAGTGATTAAGGGTCTTACTACACCATGATCCTTATGGTGCTTTTAATACTAATTTAGAGGAAATTAAGTATATAATCTTTGTTGCACTTTTCTAGAATACTACTCTGTAATGATTGCTGCAAGTTGGTAAGATTCATTATAAAACGAATTAAGTGTAGCATAATCGCTTTTCCATATTCTATTGAAATAGAATATGATGTTGAGTTTGCTTAGAGATAATTCAATTATCTCTTTTAGGAGGTTCAAGAATTCCTTATCTAGATTTTCGACACTTTGATTAGATCAAAAGTCGATGATCTTTCGATCAAGTTTATTCTCAAACTTATTCTTAACTTTATGAACTATTCATAACCTTGGGCTTAATCTTTATCATTTATACACAACTACAATGACTTGGAGTCATCAGTGTAGTAATAATTGTTTTGTACGATACTTTCAGTAATTCACAAACGTCGCATGGATTTTAATCCATCAAATTTCTGGCTATGGCTCTAAATTTTTGTTTGAAGGGTGACTTCGTCATTTTCTCTATCAAATAGGATTTAACAGTACTTAGTTTCTTAATCTCTTTCTAGAAGAAAGGTCATAAGGAAGTTGTAGCGGGCGCCCCAAACGGGTAACGCACGCCCCGCACCGAGCCCCGACCCGGAGCCGAAATGGGATCCGACCCGAACCGAAACCCGGCGAACGGCAAGCATTTACTCAATTACTAGGCGGGGTTTTTATAAACAACGAAAAGACAGAAGTGCGGAAGCAATAATAAACCAAATATTTAAAACATAATTAATAACACAATTATTAAAGCCCACCAAGGCTAATGAAATTCAATTACATAATATCAAACGGGTTCGATACAATATCCCGACCAAATCTAACCACGGGTTCGGTATATAAATCCCGTAAATACAACATAATAACATAATACGTAAATAAAAGACAACCGGGAAAGAATATACATGAGGAAATAAATATAAACCTACGACGCCTATGACGACGACGAATCCCGCCTAGTATCCTGAAACCAATATAGGGTGAGACAGAGAGGGTTAGCCAAACGACTAAGTGAGGGGGGGGGGGGAAATAATAATGTATATAATAAAACGGAAGTAAATCACCAATTTTATAATTAAAAGAAATCAACATAAAAGAAAGGTTTTCGTAAACGGGTGGTGATTTAACATAAAACATAACTTATCATATGACTCGGCGAGTCGAGCCCTGAAACTCCAATATCCAAAAACATAAAACCGGAAACCACCCTTATTCCTCCAATGTAGTCGGACTGCAAACCCGAACTACTCATAACTTACTAGAATAACTCAGGTACTCAAAGGGCTGCCACTCCGGCCTCACCCCGAGCTCCCAAATGGAGGAAACCATAGGATTTACGCCGTAGACCCGACGTCTACCGACTTCGTCCTATCGCTCTTACTCCGGGCCCAAACGATCATGCAAACATTTCATAACTCGCTTTTCAAACATTTCGGGTTGGCCAAAAGACCGTTCGAGACATGTCATATGCGAGGCCGAAGGCCAAAGTTTGTCTTAGAAAACAAAAGGTTTTACATGTCTCTTTCGTAAACATTTCGAAGTCTATACGTAGTACTTTTCATATCAAATCATTTTCGATAAATCAAATGAACATAATAATCATAAATATCTATTACGTATATATATATGAACGGTGTGAAAACAAAACATAAACGTGGCTTATATCGGGAGGGCTTATTTATATATATACATAATAATACTGGAAACAGAAACGGAAAACCTCACCTGGCTGCTATGCAAAAGAAGAGCAAAAGCTAGAACCGGCGCTACTCCACAGGAGTATCGTCTGCAAAAATACCAGGACACAACCAAATAAGACTAAAGACGACGCACGGCTTATACGAGAATATTAGAACACATAGGAGCACGTCACACAATTAAATCAAACACTTAAGTTCAAATTATCAAACGAAAATAGAGTAATTCATTCATTTAAAAATGCAAATCAATTCCAAAAGAAACGAAACTTTACGAACATGCTTAAGATATCATAAAGGAGCATGCATTCGAATTTCGGGAAAATCGGACTTCACATGCAAAAGTTAGAAAATTTAACGAAAACTTAAAACACACTATTCATATACCCGAACATGTCGTAAATTCATAACTCATGCAATTCATATCTATTTTATATATATCGAATACACGAGCGAAGAAAGAATTCGGAAAAGACGGGCCGAAGCGGGACCCGTAGTGCAAAACGGGCCCTGACTTACAGAAGGTCAGGGCACTGTGCGATCGGGCCACACGGCCTTGTGCACGGCCGTGTGCCGAGGCCGTGCACAATCGGACGAACGCGCACGGCCTCAAGGCCGTGTGCACAGCCCGTGCACCATCCCCAAACACGCACTGTCTCTTGCACGGCCGTGCAAGAGGCCGTGTACACCCACACGGGCTTGCCACACCCCGTGTGCATGGCCCGTGTGCGTAAAAATTGAGCAGAACATGCAGAACATCAAACCCAATACGCGAAAATCAAATATAATTCAACCTTAAATCGATTAATCATGCAAATCACTCCCTAATTTTCACATATAATTATCTACAACATGTAACCTACATATAGAAACGATAAACACGAAAATCCATCCACAAATCCTATACAAAACACATAAAACCTAATAATGTCAACTATTCACAAAAACGAGAAAAACGAAACATACGAGATATTAAACGAGAGAATCGTTAGAAGCTTACTCGTAGAAGAGTTCGCAAGGAATCCGTAGACGTAAATTATTCGACAATCCGTCGGGAAACGAAGTCGGGACGATCGATTGAACTTCCTTCCTTCTCCTTCTCTTTTTCCTTCTCTTTTCTTTTCTTTCTTTCCTTCTTGCTGCTGATGTGCGAGAGTGTGAGTGGAGAGAGGGATTAAGTCAATGGGTTGTCTAGGGTTAAAAGTCGAAAGGGGCAAAGTCGTAATTTTACAAAATAAGTTCGAAGACTCACGTCGTCCAAATAATACGTAGTTACAGTTAAAATTCACATAATTAAACGCACATTGACAATTCGCGATTTAAATATGAAATTCACTCATTTATAAAATTATTCTAAAATCTTAGAATAAATAGTAAATAAAATATTAAATAACGAAATTACTCGATTAAAATATACCGAATTGAAACTCGGATTTTCGGGTCGTTACAGAAGTCAAACTTCAAATCCTTTTCTTGGAGACAGTTCCAAGATAAGCACATGCCATAAATTTGGCCAAGTCCTTGTGGATGATTGTATTTCGATGAGTAGCTCAGTACTCAAGAGTAATATGATACTCTTTGCCTTATAGGATGTCAATATTATGCAAATATGAATCTAGCAACTCGATTATGATTATTCTCTCGGTTTTCCCCTATTCAATACCTCTCTATGTATTGAAGACGAGATAACCGAACAGGCTTGATGTGTCCTTTTAATTTCCATAGCTACTCGGAACTTACGAGTGTATGTGTCAATTCCATTGACTGATATTACAATCTTACTATGTAATATTTCGATGAAAAAGAACAAACGCAATGTTTAAAGTTTATGATCAAATTAAAACCTTTGTTCATTACTTATGAACTTTTAATTCCTTAGTTAGTCTCATGTTGAAAATTTTCAACTGCTACTAAGATTCAGTCACTACTTTTGACAGGTTTATACGTTCGGCTGCTATTAAGATTCAGTCAATACTTTCAACTGCCACTAAGATTCAGTCAATACTTCTTCTTAAACTTTCTCATGTTTTAGTGATCAGGCCATTTTCATTCGATATCGAATTTCTATGGAAATGATGAGAATTGAAATAATGCATTTTATTTCGAGAGATCACTAAAGAAGTATTTTTATAAACATTTTAACATGTCCCACAGTATTTTGCATAAGGTGAACTTTGAATTCACCATTCCTCGCACTAAGTCCTTGAACCTATGTAGTAGGAGAGCCCATATTCTTTAAGAAAGAGTGATTAAGGGTCTTACTACACCATGATCCTTATGGAGCTTTTAATACTAATTTAGAGGAAATTAAGTATATAATCTTTGTTGCACTTTTCTAGAGTACTACTCTATAATGATTGCTGCAAGTTGGTCAGATTCATTATAAAACTAATTAAGTGTAGCATAATTGTTTTTCCATATTCTATTGAAATAGAATATGATGTTGAGTCTGCTTAGAGATAATTCAATTATCTCTTTTAGGAGGTTCAAGAATTCCTTATCTAGATTTTCGACACTTTGATTAGATCAAAAGTCGATGATCTTTCGATCAAGTTTATTCTCAAACTTATTCTTAACTTTATGAACTATTCATAACCTTGGGCTTAATCTTTATCATTTATACACAACTACAATGACTTGGAGTCATCACTGTAGTAATAATTGTTTTGTACGATACTTTCAGTAATTCACAAACGTCGCATGGATTTTAATCCATCAAATTTCTGGCTATGGCTCTAAATTTTTGTTTGAAGGGTGACTTCGTCATTTTCTCTATCAAATAGGATTTAACAGTACTTAGTTTCTTAATCTCTTTCTAGAAGAAAGGTCATAAGGAAGTCAAACTTCAAATCCTTTTCTTGGAGACAGTTCCAAGATAAGCACATGCCATAAATTTGGCCAAGTTCTTGTGGATGATTGTATTTCGATGAGTAGCTCAGTACTCAAGAGTAATATGATACTCTTTGCTTTATAGCATGTCAATATTATGCAAATATGAAACTAGCAACTCGATTATGATTATTCTCTCGGTTTTCCCCTATTCAATACCTCTCTATGTATTGAAGACGAGATAACCGAACAGGCTTGATGTGTCCTTTTAATTTCCATAGCTACTCGGAACTTACGAGTGTATGTGTCAATTCCATTGACTGATATTACAATCTTACTATGTAATATTTTGATGAAAAAGAACAAAGGCAATGTTTAAAGTTTATGATCAAATTAAAACCTTTGTTCATTACTTATGAACTTTTAATTCCTTAGTTAGTCTCATGTTGAAAATTTTCAACTGCTACTAAGATTCAGTCACTACTTTTGACAGGTTTATACGTTCGGCTGCTATTAAGATTCAGTCAATACTTTCAACTGCTAGTAAGATTCAGTCAATACTTCTTCTTGAACTTTCTCAAGTTTTAGTGATCAGGCCATTTTCATTCGATATCGAATTTCTATGGAAATGATGAGAATTGAAATAATGTATTTTATTTTGAGAGATCACTAAAGAAGTATTTTTATAAACATTTTAACATGTCCCACAGTATTTTGCATAAGGTGAACTTTGAATTCACCATTCCTCGCACTAAGTCCTTGAACCTATGTAGTAGGAGAGCCCATACTCTTTAAGAAAGAGTGATTAAGGGTCTTACTACACCATGATCCTTATGGTGCTTTTAATACTAATTTAGAGGAAATTAAGTATATAATCTTTGTTGCACTTTTCTAGAGTACTACTCTGTAATGATTGCTGCAAGTTGGTAAGATTCATTATAAAACGAATTAAGTGTAGCATAATCGCTTTTCCATATTCTATTGAAATAGAATATGATGTTGAGTTTGCTTAGAGATAATTCAATTATCTCTTTTAGGAGGTTCAAGAATTCCTTATCGAGATTTTCGACACTTTGATTAGATCAAAAGTCGATGATCTTTCGATCAAGTTTATTCTCATACTTATTCTTAACTTTATGAACTATTCATAACCTTGGGCTTAATCTTTATCATTTATACACAACTACAATGACTTGGAGTCATCAGTGTAGTAATAATTGTTTTGTACGATACTTTCAGTAATTCACAAACGTCGCATGGATTTTAATCCATCAAATTTCTGGCTATGGCTCTAAATTTTTGTTTGAAGGGTGACTTCGTCATTTTCTCTATCAAATAGGATTTAACAGTACTTAATTTTTAATCTCTTTCTAGACGAAAGGTCATAAGGAAGTCAAATTTCAAATCCTTTTCTTGGAGACAATTCTAAGATAAGCACATGCCATAAATTTGGCCAAGTCCTTGTGGATGATTGTATTTCGATGAGTAGCTCAGTACTCAAGAGTAATATGATACTCTTTGCCTTATAGTATGTCAATATTATGCAAATATGAAACTAGCAACTCGATTATGATTATTCTCTTGGTTTTCCCTTATTCAATACCTCTCTATGTGTTGAAGATGAGATAACCGAACAGGCTTGATGTGTCCTTTTAATTTCCATAGCTACTCGGAACTTACGAGTGTATGTGTCAATTCCATTGACTGATATTACAATCTTACTATGTAATATTTTGATGAAAAAGAACAAAGGCAATGTTTAAAGTTTATGATCAAATTAAAACCTTTGTTCATTACTTATGAACTTTTAATTCCTTAGTTAGTCTCATGTTGAAAATTTTCAACTGCTACTAAGATTCAGTCACTACTTTTGACAGGTTTATACGTTCCGGCTGCTACTAAGATTCAGTCAATACTTTCAACTGCTACTAAGATTCTGTAACGCCCCACATTTTTGGTAAGCTAAAGCTGGTAAGAATTCCTAAGATAACGGGACAAGTTTGGAAAACTCGATCGGGATATATGTGCTAATGTGATATTTGTGTGTTTTATATGAATTTCCGTAAATGCAATAATTTGTGAATTTAAACTATTCTATGTCAATGTACGTTTAAAATGATGAGTTTTGACTATAATATTGACATATTTCATTAATATGTCATTTTTATGAAGTTTCGCGAAATTACGAAAATGCCCCTTCAATTTTTCCTTTAAACTTCAAGTTTTCTTTTTATTCTCTTTTCCTTTCCTTTTTCTTAATTACACTTAGCCCAACGAGAGAAAAGAAAGAGAAAAAGAAAAAAAGAAAGAATTTGCTTAAAACTTCAATTCGATCTTTCGAGTTTGTTTCTTAACCAACTTTCGATCCGTAAGAACCTACGCGACCCTTATAACATTCTCTACAGGTATTATTCAGGTTCCATTCAATTCCGTTGTCGTTTGAGTATGTTTTGGATAAATTTTTTCGAAGTTGGATTTTTCGGTAGTTTGATCGTTATACTCCGTTGTTTTCGATGATTCTTGATCCTATGTGTTGCCATTGTGTTCTTTGATGTTTGTTGAAGTTTGTAGTATGAAAATCTGATTGAAAATGGGGTTTTGGTGAAAATTTGACGAACTTCTGATACTTCTATGCGAAGTTCTTCGCGTTCTGCTGAAAATTCGCGAAAACATGGTGCACACGGCCTTGCAACAGGCCGTGTAGCAAGACCGTGCGCAATTCTCAACTCACACGGCCTTGCATCAGGCCATGTGTGTAGCCCGTGCGTGTTCTCCAAAATACACACGGCCTTGCACAAGGCCGTGCAAGAGGCCGTGTGACCCAATTTCAGTTCAAAAGTCTTTGGAAGTCAAAATTTGCAAATTCTACTTTCCTCGTTTGATATTATTTTCAAAATCCGACTTCGCCATTAAGTCCGTAATGCTTTAAAACTTAATAATTCGCAGAGTTTGAATTTTTCCAATACCGTTTGATCGTAAAACGAACCGATTTCCGTTTAGGGAATTATACGCTTTTCGTAATTCTTTTCCGATTGCTTTGAAACTTGAATGTATGCTTCTTTATAGTATTTTAAGCATGTCTATGAAACCTAATTGTGTTTAAGCATGATTTATAGTTTTAAAGTTTGATATTTCATTCGTTTCATTGAATAATTGCCCTAATTGCCCTTCTTTGATTTAATTAAGTGTTTATTGCATTGAGAATAAGCCGTGCGTCGTATCGTCCTCCTACATGGTTGTGTCGTATTTGGTTTCAGGTGGTAGTTCTTCCGGGCAGTAGTCTAGTTTTCTATCCTTTTGTCCCTTTTGCAGTATTATCCAGGTGGGGTTTCTTTTCCGAATCCGGTTTCCTTATACGTATGTAAATATTCCATATATACCCTAAGCCTGTGTTTTATGTTTTTATGTTTTCTTTCCCCATATTTATATTATACGTAGTAGCTAGTTGAAACCATACTATCTTAATGAGTTTAAAGAAAATTGCTTTGATATCAAATTATTACGTATAACCCCTCAAAAGCTCTTTTAGCTCGAAAGGGTTAAAAGTTGGCTTATCAATCGGTCCCTTTGACCATATAAGCATTTGGAATGCGAGGATTTATCTTGGCCTTTCGGCCTAGCCATTGAGCTACATTACACTATTGGGCCCGGACATCAGGGTACGTGTAACACCCCAAAACTTGAGAAATATGTACCATGTGGGCATTTGTCCCACATAGGAAAAACATAAGTAATGTGAAGGGTTTATAAGTGATCTTCCAAGCACAACTACCATGTGGTGCATCACCTTTTGGCAAGCGGTTTCAAGCCAAACTTTAGGGTTGTGCTCAGTGGTGGTGAAGCTTATACCCGCGCGTCCAACGGGTGCCGTCGTGAGGGTTCTCCTCTCCGCGCCCGGGGCTGCGACAAATGGTATCAGAGCCAACCGTCAGCTATGGGGATGCATGTTCCACACATGACATGAGTCGTGAGTCACCGCTAAAGGGGCTCCGCTCGGCGTGTTGTGGGCAGCTTCTCCACTGGCGGGAAGCCACGATCCTATGTCACGGCGTAATGAGGACATTACCCTCTCAAGGAGGGGTGAATGTAACACCCCAAAACTTGAGAAATATGTACCATGTGGGCATTTGTCCCACATAGGAAAAACATAAGTAATGTGAATGGTTTATAAGTGATCTTCCAAGCACAACTACCATGTGGTGCATCACCTTTTGGCAAGCGGTTTCAAGCCAAACTTTAGGGTTGTGCTCAGTGGTGGTGAAGCTTATACCCGCGCGTCCAACGGGTGCCGTCGTGAGGGTTCTCCTCTCCGCGCCCGGGGCTGCGACAGTACGGGTGAAGCCGGATAGACGTTGGGTCTACGGTGGATCTCAATGCTCTGGTCTCCAAACTGATGGGAGCTCGGGGCTATGACCGGAGTGGCAACCCTTTTGAGTACCTGCGCCGGACGGGATCTAGTCTATATCCCCAACCGAAGATGTATTGGATATTTGTCCTTGCATGATTATATAGTAGCGGGCTAGCTACCTGACTACACAAGGAGGAATAAGGGAGGTTTATTTTATATTTCTGATATTATGAAACAGGTGGTTGATGCTCGACTCGCCGAGATTTTACTTTATTGTGAAATATTTTCCTTTGCTTTCTTCTCATTTACAAACTGGTGGATCTTTCGCTTGTTTCGATAATATATATGTATTACAGCCCCCTCACTTAGTCGCTTTGACTAACCCTATTATTCTGTGGTTGTCTTTTCAGGTTTTGTTGCTAGGCGGATTCAGGTCGTGTCCTTGGAGTCATTTACTTTTGTTTAGGTGATTTCATATCCGTCTATGTATCTGGATAAATACTTAAAACCCTAGAAGTTGTAGATGTAAATAATGTAAATTAGTTTGAATGTGGATATGGTTGTTTTCAGTGGCCTTGGTGGGCTTTATAATTGTGTTTTGGATTATGGTTGTTCTAGCTCCCTGAGTGGGATAGGTTGTGTTAATTTGCTTCCGCTGTATTATTGTTCATTGTCCTATTATTTTCTAAAGCAGATCCGCCTGGTATTTATTTTCCGTTCGCCAGGTTGTAGTTCATAACCGGACCTTTAGTTCTTGTTATGGATTGTGACTTGGTGCGGGACGTCACGTCGCACCGTATTTGGGGACGTGCCGTTACAGTTGGTATCAGAGCCAGAGGTTCATTGGCCTTAGCTCTATGAGTCGTGTCAGTCTAGGTCCGTACGACTTATGACTTAGGAATTGTGCTTTTGTGCTTATGTGCTTACAGCTTTGCATCCATAATTAATCTACATGCATACTTGTTATATTTATGTAGCGGGCGCCCCAAACGGGTAACGCACGCCCTGCACCGAGCCTCAATCCGAAGCCGAAAAAGAAATCCGACCCTAAATTGAAACCCGGCGAATGGCAAACCGATTTACTCAATCACTAGGCGGGGCTTTTGTAATAACAACTGACGACAACAATGCGGAAGCGGAAGCAACAGCAAACTAAACAATTTCTACTAACGGGAAATTAAAGTAATAAACCAATTGCGCAAATAGTTAAAGGCCACCAAGGCTAGCGGAATTCACTTACAAAAATTTAATCAGATCATAGCGGGTTCAACATAAATAATCCCGAACTCAATTCTTAACCTACATAATACATATAACGGTCAAGTACAAGACCGACGATGCCCACCTAGCAACCACCTGAAACAGATAGGGTTAAAAACAGGGAGGGTTAGTCAAAAGACTAAGTGAGGGGAAAAAGGGGAGTACATACATAATAGCATACACGAATAAATCACCATTTTAGCTTAAAAGAAAACAACGTAAAATAAGGGTTTTCATAAACATTCGGCGATTTATCATAACATAACGTAACGGGACATATCATATTGCTCGGCGAGTCGAGCCCTCAACTCCTCATATCATATCATAACATACCTGAAAACCATACCAGCCTTATTCCTCCCATATAGCAGAAGGACCGCCAAATCCAACTGCTCTATAGGCATAATAGCCTATCTCTCAGTTGACACGAAGTCAACCGTCACAGGAGCACAAAGGTTGCCACTCTGGCCTCACCCGTGCTCCTGGTAAACATGGAGCAAGCTACCGAATTCCACCGTAGACCCGCTGTCTATCCGGCTTCACCCGATCGCCATACTCCGGGGTCCACATATCATATCATACATATCATATCTCGCATTTTTCATAACTATCATTTTCCTATTAGAATAGGAATCAAGACATTTCGGGGAGGGCCAAAAGGGCCATTCGAGACAAGCGATGTAACGGTAGGAAACGCAATCGGGTGTTCCATCGTCCTGGGGGAGAAACCCGCCCTAACGACTTCACTCAACGAGAAGGTTTCCAAAACCCAAAATTACATTTAAATCGAAACATAGTTCGCTTGTCTCTTTTTATAAACATTTCGAAATCATATACATAATATTCATTTGATATCAAATCCGTTGTTCTTAAACCTCATAAAAGTAATAAGCATAAATTATTTACTAAATATAGTAATACGGGATGAAAATGTAAACTACACATGCGAGGCTTATTTAGTGAGGCTTAATAGTACATATCTACATAATACGGGATAACAACGGAAACCTCACCTGGCGACAACCAAAAGAAAGCCCAAAACGGAAACGAGCAACCTAATCCACGAGAGTGGAACCTGCAACTGACAAACGACATAACCACATAAGACATACGATGACGCACGGCTCATACGAAAGCATAGAAACACGTAAAAGCACGTTATACAATCACATAAAACACTTAGGTTCAATTATCAAACGGAACGAAGTAATTTATGCATTTAAATATGCAAATCAAGTCCAAATGCAACGAGACTTTACGGACATGCTTTAAATACCATAAGAGAGTATGCATTCGAATTTCGGAAGAATCGGACTTCATATGCAAAAGTTAGAAAATTTGACGAAAACTTAAAACGTACTATTCATAGACCCGAACATGCTATAAATTCATAAATCATGCAATTCATATCTATTTCATATATATCGAACACACGAGCGAAGAAAGAATTCGGAAAAGACGAGCCTCAGAGGGACCTACAGGGTAAAATTGACCCTGACCAACAGAAGGGTCAGGGCTCTGATCATTTAGCTGTAACGACCCGAAAATCCGATTTATAATTCGGTATATTTGAATCGAGTAATTTCACAAATTATTATTTTAATTTGATATTTATTCTAAGATTTTAGGATAATTTCGTAAATGAGTGAATTTTGATATTTAAATCACTAATTGTCAATGTGCGTTTAATTATATGAATTTTGACTGTAATTACGTATTATTTGGACAACGTGAGTTTTCAAACATATTTTGCAAAATTACGATTTTACCCCTTCGATTTTAAACCTAGTCAACTTAATTGACTAAGTCAATCTCTCTCACCTCACACTATCGTTCAAACATCAGCAAGAAAGGAGAGAAAAGAAAAGAGAAGGAAAAAGAGAAAGAGAAGCAAGGAAGTTCAATCGATCGTCCCGACTCCGTTTCCCGACCGATTTTCGAATCGTTTACGTCTACGAATTCCTCGCGATCTTTTCTACGAGTAAGCTTCTAACAATTCTCTGGTTTAATGTCTTCTATACTTTGTTTTTCTCGTTTTTGTGAATAGTTGACATCATTAGGTTTTATGTGATTTTTATAGAATTTTGTGATTATCGTTTCTATATGTAGATTATATGTTGTAGATGATTATATGTGAAAATCAGGGATTAATTCGCATGTTTAATTAGTTAAATGTTGAATTAGGATTGATTTTCGCGTATTGGGTTTGATGTTCTGCTCAATTGTTACGCACACGGGCCATGCACACGGGGTGTGGCAAGCCTGTGTGGGTGTACACAGCCTCTTGCACGGCCGTGCAAGAGACCGTGCGTGTTTGGGATGGTGCACGGGCTGTGCACACGGCCTTGAGGCCGTGTGCATGAGGCCGTGCGTGTTCGTCCGATTGTGCACGGCCTCGGCACACGGCCGTGCACAAGGCCGTGTGGCCCGGTCGAACAGTGCCCTGACCTTCTGTAAGTTAGGGCACATTTTACACTACGGGTCCCTCCGAGACTCGTCTTTTCCGAATTCTTTCTTCACTCTTGTATTTGATATATATGATATAGTTATAAATTGCATGATTTATGAATTTACAACATGTTCGGGTCTATGAATAGTGCGTTTTAAGTTTTCGGTAAATTTTCTAACTTTTGCATGTGAAGTCCGATTTTCCCGAAATTCGAATGCATACTCCTTTATGATAATTTAAGCATGTCCGTAAAGTTTCGTTGCATTTGGATTTGATTTGCATTTTTAAATGCATGAATTACTCTGTTTTCGTTTGAGAATTTGAACTTAAGTGCTTTGTTTGATTGTGTAATGTGCTTCTATGTGTTTTAATATTTTCGTATAAGCCGTGCGTCGTCGTTAGTCTTATTTGGTTGTGTCCTGGTATTTCTTGCAGACGATACTCCTGTGGAGTAGCGCCGGTTCTTGCTTTTTGCTCTTATTTTGCATAGCCGCCAAGTGAGGCTTTCCGTTTCTGTTTCCAGTATTATTACGTATATATATAAATAAGCCTCTCCCGATATAAGCCACGTTTATGTTTTTTTTTCACACCGTTTATATATATACTTAATAGATATTTATGATTATTATGTTTATGTGATTTATCGAAAATAATTTGATATGAAAAAGTACTACGTATAGTCTTTGAAATGTTTACGAAAGAGACATGTAAAACCCTTTTGTTTTCTAAGGCGAACTTTTGCCTTCGGCCTCGCATATGACATGTCTCGAACGGTCTTTTGACCAACCCCAAATGATTTGAAAAGCGAGTTATGATATGTATGCATGTTTGTTTGGGCCCGGAGTAAGAGCGATAGGGCGAAGTCGGTAGACGTCGGGTCTACGGCGTAAATCCTATGGTTTCCTCCATTTGGGAGCTCGGGGTGAGGCCGGAGTGGCAGCCCTTTGAGTACCTGAGTTATTACCGTATGTTATGAGTAGTTCGGGTTTGCAGTCCGGCTACATTGGAGGAATAAGGGAGGTTTCCGATTTTATGTTTTGGAAATTGGAGTTAAGGGCTCGACTCGCCGAGTCATATGATAAGTTATGTTTTATGTTAAATCACCACCCGATTACGAAAACCTTTCTTTTATGTTGATTTCTTTTAATTATAAAATTGGTGATTTATTTTCCGTTATATTATATACATTATTATTCCCTCCTCACTTAGTCGTTTGACTAACCCCCTCTGTTTTCACCCTTATATTGGTTTCAGGTTACTAGGCGGGATTTGTCGTCGTCGTAGTCGTTGTCGTTAAATTGTATTTATTTTGCTCATGTATATCTCTGTAACGCCCCAGATTTTCGGTACAACTAAAGCTGGTAAGAATTCCTAAGATAACGGGACAAGTTGGAAAACTCGATTGGGAAATATGTGCCTATGTGATATTAATTGCCTAATGTGTTTAATCAGAGTGATTTGCGCATTAATTGTGATTAAAATGTCTAACGTGTGCCTAATTGATATTTTTGAATTTTTTTCTAACACTTTGAATTACGTGAATTTTGAGTTAGTGGATATGTGGCTAAATTTATGTTTATGTGTATAAAAGTTATAGGAATTTAATTGCATTTTGATATGTATATCCTTATCCCTAAATGTCAAAAAGAACGTAATTTTATTAATTAAATATTTACTCATGCAAAATAAATATATGGTATAGGTATTAGAACTTGGGTTATATAATTAATTAAAAAGTTAAATGCCTAAATTGTTGCTTTCACTCCGTCAAAGGACATATCTATAACATAACGATTAACAAGGGGTACATGGTAATTAAGCTATTTTCAGTACTAACTATTAAGCTATCGGATAAGAATGATCGGAGTTTCTATGACTTTCTACCTCACCATTCTTTTAATCTTTTAAATCACCAACACTTTATTCATAGCTTCAGTTCTGCGCACGAGCATAATACTCAGAAGTGAAAACCCTCAAGTATCTCCCAACTTGCCGCTGAGGTGATCAGTTAAATTATGTTTCCACTTGTAATTCTTTCCATTGAATTCATTAATTACGGAGATAGCTGGATCAAGTTCATTTCCTTATTTCTATTAATTGTTAGGTAGGTCGAGTACCTTCAGAAACCCATTTAGGAGTTAGAACTTTAAATAATATAATAATTATGGTTAGTAGAGTTAGTACTTTAAATGATATAGTAATATTAGTTGATGACTATGTATACAGTTAGTGGAGTGATATGGTTATACGTATCTTGATATACAACTTGGTGGTATGTATTGGTGTGATGTACGTATACAAGTAATACTTTTACTATTTCAATTAATACATGAACAATATATGTAAGGTTACATACATATGTAACCGTACGCCTGTACGTATAAGTATTAGGATCAATATATCTACTGTAATTAGCGTACTTGAGATGTGATAGGTATAAGTTAATTGAAATTTAATTAGGCAACTTTCTTCTTTTCTAAATGAGTTAAATACCATTGATTAAACATTAAAGTTTTATTTTTCTTAACCCAAAAGAAATTATTCCATATCATTTGTATATCTGATATAAAGTCATTTGGCGAAAATGATTAGTTAGTGTCCTTTTATATGTGATATATTAGCTAATCAAATTGGGTTATATTTCCTAATAGCAATAATTGAGACTTCATCATTGTTTACTGCTTTTACTTTTCTTGTATACTCTTAATTAATTGTTTAAAGTATTTACTTCCAACATGATCATGTGAATTACATTATAACCGTGTGTGGTATTGTCGTCTTATGTGGTTGTGTCATATTTGATTTCAGGTGCTACACCTTCCGAGCAGTAGTCTGGTCTTCCGTTTTGTCCCTTTTTGCCTTATTGTCCAGGTGGGGTTTCTTTTCCGAATTCGGCTTTCTTATACGTATGTAAATATTCCATATATACCCGAAGCCTGTGTTTTATGCTTTTATGTTTTCTTTCCCCATATTTATATTATACGTAGTAGCTATTTGAACCATACTATCTTAATGAGTTTAAAGAAAAATGCTTTGATATCAAATTATTACGTATAACCCCTCAAAAGCTCCTTTAGCTCGAAAGGGTTAAAAGTTGATTTATCAATCGGTCCCTTTGACCATATAAGCATTTGGAATGCGAGGAATTATCTTGGCCTTTCGGCCTGGCCATTGAGCCACATTATACTATTGGGCCCGGACATCAGGGTACGGGGTGAAGCCGGATAGACGTTGGGTCTACGGGGGATCTCAATGCTCTGGTCTCCAAACTGATGGGAGCTCAGGGGTGTGACCGGAGTGGCAACCCTTTTGAGTACCTGCGCCGGACGGGATCTTGTCGCATAGACTTGTCCTCCGCCGAAGATGTATTGGATATTTGTCCTTGCATATATGATTATATAGTAGCGGGCTAACTACCTGACTACACAAGGAGGAATAAGGGAGGTTTATTTGATATTTCTAATATTGTGAAATAGGTGGATGATGCTCGTCTCGCCGAGCTTTTACTTTATTGCGAAATTATTCGATTCACCAATAATTGTGAAAACCTTTATTTTTCCTTTGCTTTCTTCTCATTTACAAACTGGTGAATCTTTCGGTTGTTGCGATAATATATACGTATTACAACCCCCTCACTTAGTCGCTTTGACTAACCCCATTACTCTGTGGTTGTCTTTTCAGGTTTTGTTGCTAGGCGGATTTAGGTCGTGTCCTTGGAGTCATTTACTTTTGTTTAGGTGATTTCATTTCCGCCTATGTATCCGGATAAATACTTAAAACCCTAGAAGTTATAGATATAAATTGTGACGTCCCCCACGCCACAACCCCCGGACCGAAACGAGTCCCCGAGCGATAGTTAAATACCACCACTCGAAAACCCGCCCCGGACAACGGGATTCCCACAATCTGGCAACAGCAACTCCCCAACAACAATATCAACATCAACAACAATAACAACAGCAATATAGCATTAACGTAGCGGAATCAAGTATCATCATATCAATAGCATGATATCAACATATATATATCATAATCCCATCAGATTCATCATTTCAAACTGTCATCAAGTTTCATATTCATTCACGTCTCAACCACATTCTATTTAACATGACAAAATATATATCATTGAGTTCAGCTAACAAAAAAATATATATAACTGACTCCAAAGACTGATGATCCTACAATGCTGCTGCCAGTACCTGACCGCTAACCTGAAGCATGAACCAAAACGGGATGTGAGTCAAACGAACCCAGTGAGGAGGGAAATATATGTATACAATAAAAGCATATTTAATTCACACTTAGGTTGATAAAAGCAAATCTAGTGCCGATAAGCTCTTTTACAATTCATCTAAGCTTTGTGAACTAAATATTAATTTAAAACATTTTAGAAAACATTTTTATTCCCGGCGAGAACGGGCCATCTCCTTATAACTCCAAAAAAACATATCAAATATAATGAAATCCCATAACACCTTTTGGCTTATCAAGGAGCAACCCGAGATTTCGCCATACCCGACTAATGGCGCCGGTGTAAGTATTATTCAGGCTAGACTACCTCCGACCAGCCATGAATAATACCCTTTGATTATTTATCAGGTTACTAGTTAAACCTGTTTATAATCGGTGGATTATGAACCCGGCTTCAACCCTAGACGCACGTCTCCGGGTATCCGCCTCTCACATAATCCAGGGCCCAAATATACCCTAAGAGCGTCCTCAATAGGGTCGAAGGAACAATAATCTCGCTTTATAAATGTTTTGATTGACTAAAAGAGTCGTTCGAGACAAGGTATGTAACCGTCTAGGGTTTCTCGACACGTTGCCGAATAACTCGAGGCATACGCGCAAGTCCCGAGACCAAATGTTACTTTTAAAAACAAAATAATTCTCTTGTCTCTATTTTAAAACCATTTTAGAAAAGATACCTATATATCATTTTATATCAAATCCTTTTTATTTCAAATATTGATAACATATAATTGAAATATAAGGGATATGGTTTTCGCAAATATTTGTTCAAGCTTCAGTTAAAAACATTTTTCATCCTCACCTGTAGGCTTAACAAAAGATACACGAGAACTCGAAAATCAGCTCCGCGAGGTCCCACCTGTAATACACAGGCCTCGAGGTAAGACACGACTCGATAAATTAACCAAATAAGACGCACGGCAATGAAATGCATTTTATGCTCAAAATAACATATTATGTATAAATGCATTTAAACACAATTAAACTCATTCAAATGCATTCAAACACAATAAAACATACATGATATGAAGCTAAACTAAGCATTCAAGTAATATGGAAGCTTGGAAACCAAAATTCAAAGGTTTGTAAATATTACGCAAACCACCCCTCGCTTAATACTTTGCATAGCAAATCAACTCCGATTAATCCGAAATTTCCGGCATCACTTAGCTACTATATTTAAGGATTTTTGATGCCAAAAGAATCAAAAAATGAAGCCAAATGCTCAAAAATCACTATTCATCAGCCCCTACATATTTTGCCAAACTCTCATTTTTCAACTCCAAACTTCATAAAACTTCACCAATTAGCTTAATATCATGAACTAACATGAATTACCAATCCATTTGAGCATCTAAGCATCTAAATTCATCAATCCAACATTGCATAATAATCAAATTTATGTGAAAAATCACAAGAGATGCTACATGTAATCAATCACCAAACTAAGCTCATCAATCATTCATTCTAACATGCTTCTTCACTTCATCAACATATGAGACATTGAAAACCAAAGAATTAACAGAATTGAAACCTTACCTTGAAGAGGGGAATTGAAAAGATTGAGGAATTAAGAGCTTGTTTGCAAAAATAGAAAGTAGAGGCTTGTTCCTTAGATGAAAGAGCAACTTTTTGTAGCAAGAGAGGGGATGATTTTTGGTGATTGTTGAAGATGACAATGGTGGTGGTGAGAGGTGAGTGAGAGTGCCGAGAGTGAGAGAGAGAGAGGTTGAAGATGAGTTGCTTGAGAATAGTGTAGAAATTTGGAGAAAAGATGAGATAATTAAATAAATATAAGTTATTTTGAATAGTCAAAATTAGCTAGCTATATGTATATACTTGTATATATATTTGTGTAGATATTTATGTATATATTTGCATATATATATTTATGTATATTTCAAGATTAATATCATACAAGTCAAATATAATTGACATAATTTCATAAGATTTCAAATACAACACTTCAAATATAACATAGTGTGAAGTAAATTTCAAATATAAAAATTCTTATGAATTCATCATATTATTCACATATAGAATCACACATTAATTCATATAATTCACATAGTCACATAATTTGCAAATAATACACACAAGAACAATTCGTCGGTAAACGTACCGAAGCGTTATAAAATAGCGGGGCGTTACATAAATAATGTAAATTAGTTTGAATAGTGATATTGATGTTTCAGTGGCCTTGGTGGGCTTTATAATTGTGTTTTGGATTATGGTTGTTCTAGCTCCCTGAGTGGGATAGGTTGTGTTAATTTGCTTCCGCTGTATTATCGTTCATTGTTCTATTATTTTCTAAAAAAGATCCGCCTGGTATTTATTTTCCGTTCGCCAGGTTGTAGTTCATAACCGGACCTTTAGTTCTTGTTATGGATTGTGACTTGGTGCGGGACGTCACGTCGCACCGTATTTGGGGACGTGCCGTTACAATCTCCTTTCCCCGTTTAGATATTAATTAAGATTCATGATATTAGGAATTATTATTTAGGTTGTATTCGAGATATTGTATCGAACCCGTTTATTAATTATGTAATTGAATTTCGTTAGCCTTGGTGGGCTTTAATACTTGTGCATTTATTTATGTTTTAATGTTTGGTTTATTTTGCTTCCGCACTTCTGTCTTTTCGTTGTTTTTGAAAACCCCGCCTAGTGATTGAGTAAATGCTTGCCGTTCGCCGGGTTTCGATTCGGGTCGGATCCCATTTCGGTTCCGGGTTGGGGCTCGGTGCGAGGTGTGCGTTACCCATTTGGGGCGCCCGCTACATTAGCCCACACGGCCTCGTGCACGGCCGTGTGCACCAAGGCCGTGTGGTAACGCACGCCCCGCACCGAGACCCGACCCAGAACTGAAATGGAATCCGACCTGAATCGAAACCCGGCGAACGGCAAACCGATTTACTCAATCACTAGGCGGGCTTTTTGAAAAAAACAACAACTGACGACAACAATGCGGGAGCGGAAGCAACAACCAAATTAAATTCCATATAGCAACATTCAAAGCAGCAGCTCAATTGCACAAATAGTTAAAGCCCACCAAGGTTAGCGGGATTCAATTACTATAATATAATAAACGGGTTCGATACAATATCCCGGTAACAAATACATATAACATAATCATGAACTTAAAACAATCTAGAAAGGAACAATCACCGAAAAGAAAGAAAACCCGCGATACAAGACTGACGATGCCCACCTAGTTACCACCTGAAACAGATAAGGTTTAAAGCAGGGAGGGTTAGTGAAAAGACTAAGTGAGGGGAAAAAAAGGGGTACATACATAATAGCATACGGGAATAAATCACCATTTTAACATAAAAGAAAACAAACGTAAAAGAAGGGTTTTCATAAATTTTTGGTGATCTATCTTAACATAACATAACGGGACATATCATATTGCTCGGCGAGACGAGCCCTCAACTCCTCATATCATAACAAAACATACCTGAAAACCATACCAGCCTTATTCCTCCCATGTAGCAGAAGGACCGCTAAATCCAACTGCTCTATAGGCATAAAAGCCTATCTCTCGGCTGACACGAAGTCTCCGACACAGGAGCACAAAGGTTGCCACTCCGGCCTCACCCGTGCTCCTGGTGAACATGGAGCAAGCTACCGAATTCCACCGTAGACCCGCTGTCTATCCGGCTTCATCCGATCGCCATACTCCGGGCCCATATAACATATCATACATATCGTATCTCGCATTTTCATAACTATCATCTTCCTATTAAAATAGGAATCAAGACATTTCGGGGAGGGCCAAAAGGGCCGTTCGAGACAGGCGATGTAACGGTAGGAAACGCAACCGGATGTTCCATCGTCTTGGGGGAGAAACCCGCCCTAACGACTTCACTCAACGAGAAGGTTTCCAAACCCAAAATTACATTTAAATCGAAACATAGTTCGCTTGTCTCTTTTTGAAAACATTTCGAAATCACATACATATTATTCATTTAATATCAAATCCGTTGTTCTTAAATCTCATAAAGATAATAAGCATAAAGTATTTACTAAATATAGTAATACGGGATGAAAACATAAATTACACATGCGAGGCTTATTTAGTGAGGCTCAATAGTACATATCTATAATACGGGATAACAATAGAAACCTCACCTGGCGACAACCCAAAAGAAAGCCCAAAACGGAAACGAGCAACCTAATCCACGAGAGTGGAACCTGCAACTGACAAACGACATAACCACGTAAGACATACAACGATGCACGGCTCATACGAAAGCATAGGAACACGTAAAAGCACGTTATACAATCACATAAAGCACTTAGGTTCAATTATCAAACGAAACGAAGTAATTCGCAAATTTAAAAATGTAAATCAAGTCCAAATGCAATGAAACTTTACGGACATGCTTTAAATATCCTAATGAAGTATGCATTCGAATTTCGGGAAAACCGGACTTCACATGCAAAAGTTAGAAAATTTCACGAAAACTTAAAATGCACTATTCATAGACCCGAACATGCTATAAATTCATAAATCATGAAATTCATAACTATTTCATATATATAGAATACACAAGCGAAGATAGAATTCAGAAAAGATGAGCCGCGGCGGGACCCGTAGGCCAAAACAGCCCCTGACTTACAGAAGGTCAGGGAGCTGTTCATGCCGGTCCACACGGGCTCAAGGCCGTGTGCACCAAGGCCGTGTGCACACCAAAAAGACACGCACGGCTCTTGCACACGGCCTCAAGGCCGTGTGCACAAGGCCGTGCACCATGCACCACGCGCACGGTCTCTTGCACGGTCGTGCAAGAGGCCGTGTACCTCCACACGGGCTTGCCACACCCCGTGTGCAAAGCCCGTGTGCGTCAAGAAAGAGCTGAAAATTCACAGAAGCGAGAAACTTTCGCAAATTCAATCCTAAATCCAATATTTAATCATCTAAACATGCAAATCATGCCCTAATATTTACATATAATGATCTACAACATATTACCTACACATAGAAACAATAAACACGAAAATCCATCCATAAATTCTCTCAAAATCATATAAAACCTAATTTATTCAACTATAAACAAAATCGAGAAATACGAGGCATAGGAGACATTAAACGAGAGGGACGTGAAAGGCTTACTCGTAGAAGGGATCGTGAGGAGTTCGTAGGTGTAAGCGGTTCGAAAATCCGTCGAGAAACGGAGTCGGGACGATCGTTTGAAACTCCTTCTTCTTCCTTCTCCTTTTCTTTCTTTTCTTTCTTCTCCTTTGCTGTGGTTTGCGTGAGTGAGGTGAGAGGGAGAGATGTGAGACTTAGTCAAATGATTGACTTGATTCGAGAAACGAAAGGGCATTTTCGTAATTTCGCAAAATAAGTTCAAAAACTCATGTTGTCCAAATAATACATAATTACAGTCAAAATTCATATAATTAAACGCACATTATCAATTCGTGATTTAAATATTAAAATTCATTCATTCATAAAATGTTATATAAATCACATAATAATTAATAAAATAAATCATAAATCGCGAGGGAAATCGATTCGGGCTCCCGGTTCATAACACGAATTTTCGGGGCGTTACACCGTGCACATCAAAGAGGGACACGCACGGCCTCTTGCACACGGCCTCAAGGCCATGTGCACAAGGCCGTGCACAACCACAACACGCACGGTCTCCCGCACGGCACGGCCATGCGGGAGACCGTGTACACCCACACGGGCTTGCCACACCCCGTTTGCAAAGCCCGTGTACGTCAAGAAACAGCAGAAAATTCACAGCAACGCGAAACCTTCGCAAATCCAATTTAAAAACCAACATTTAACCGATTAAACATGCAAATCCTTTCCTAATTTTCACATATAATGTTCTACAACATCTAAGCTACACATAGAGTCCAAAATCATGAAAATCCATCCATAATTTCTCTCAAAATCATATAAAACCTAATATATTCAACTATATACAAAAATCCGAAAATCAAAGCAATAGAGGCATTAATCGATAGAGACGTGAAAGGCTTAATCGTAGAAGAGATCGTGAGGAGTTCGTAGGCGTAAACGATTTGAAAATCGATCGGGAAACGGGGTCGGGACGATCGATTGAACCTTCCTCCTTCTCTTTTCCTTTCTTTTTCTTTCTTCTCTTCTTTTCTCCTCTATTGTTGCGTGAATGAGTGAGGGAGAGAGAGTGATGGCTTAATTCAAAAGAGTTGACCCGGTTGAGAACGAAACGGCATTTTTGTAATTTACAAAATAAGTTCGAAAACTCATGTCGTCCAAATAATACATAATTACTGTCAAAATTCATATAATTAAACGCACATTATCAATTCGTGATTTAAATACCGAAATTCACTCATTCATGAAAATGTTATATAAATCATATAATAATTAATAAAATAAATAATGAATCGTGCAAGAAAATCGATTCGGGTTCCCGGTTAATAACTCGAATTTTCGGGGCGTTACAATTTAACTGTAGGATGCCGCCTCGTCGTGATTGTGCTCCTCCAGCAGCACCACCACAGGCACCAGTGGTTGATGCTCAGCAGATATTTGGTCTCTTTAAGGATTACCTGGATCAGAGAGACATGGATGTTGAGGTAGATGAGCATAGAGCCCGTGAGCAGTCACTTCGCCGATTCCTCGATTTCCACCCACCTCAGTTTGTTGGTACCACAGATGATATTGTGGCAAAGGGTTGGATTTCATCTCTTGAGAGGATATACCGAGTTCATCAGCCTACTGATCTAGAGAAGGTTGAGTTTGCTATCTATCTTCTTCGAGGACCTGCAGAGGCCTGGTGGAAGATGATCGAGCAGAGATGGAGGGCCACCGGAGTTGAGTCATTGTGGGATAGGTTTCTTGAGGAGTTTCGAGCTAAGTATGTTCCCCCTACTGTTCAGGATCGCCGAGAGCAGGAGTTTATGGAGCTATCTCAGGGTACTTCTACCGTGGCAGATTATGAGGCTAATTTTACCAGACTTGTAGTATATGCTACCCATATTGCTTTAGATGAGCGTAGGAAGACCAAGAAGTTTCTAGAGGGCTTGAGTATTCCACTTCGACAGGGTCTTGCAGCTTCCCGTCCCACTACCTATGTTGCAGCTGTAGATGCAGCCTTATCTCTTGAGGCTGAGTATGCCAGTATTGATCGAGCTATTCGTAGTACTACCCCCGCTTCTTCTTCATCGGGTTTCAAGAGGCCTTTCGTTCCGATTGCTCCTATGCAGCCTAAAGGCAAGAGACCTTTTGGTGGACCCAGACCTTCTATACCTCGCCCTATGGGATTTACTTCAGCACCTCGTCCGACCGGATTTTACTCTACACCTCGCCCGACTGGTTTTCCTTCAGTCCCTCGTCCGTCAGGTTCTCGTCCAGTTACTTGTGGTTATTGTGGAGGGAATCACCCAGAGTTTAAGTGTTGGTATAAGTTGGGATTGTGTACTAGTTGTGGTAGCTCTACCCACCAGAAGGATAGTTGTCCCAGGAGGCAGCCCCCGAGTCAGCCTATGCCGCCGAAGCCGAAGCCTTCTGTTCCAGCTCGTGTGTATGCACTGGAGGGTGATAATGAGGAGACTGAGCCTGATGCTTCCGCCGTGGTAGAAGGTACCATACATATACATAACATACCCATACATGCATTGTTTGATCCGGGTGCTACGCATTCTTTTGTTGCTCCTGAAATTGACTTATCTGCGTATGCGTCTATTGATTTGTCTAATTATTGCTTTGTTGTGAGTTCCCCTTTGGGATCTTGTATGATTACCGACCGCGTGTACCGACGTTGTCTCGTTGTTATTGAGGATAAGGTTTACCCCGCAGATTTGATAGTGTTGTCAGTGAAGAAGTACGGAGTTATTTTGGGTATGGACTGGTTATTTGAGCACAGGGCTAAGATTGATTGTTTCAAGAAGAAGATTAGTTTGGGATCTGATCCGAGTCAGGGTATTCAGTTGACAGATGGGCCGATTATTTCTATGACAGAGGCAAAGAAGCTCGTTTGAGAGGGAGCTTCAGGTTTTGTTGCTTATCTTCTTAACATGCCAAAAGAACAGTCGAAGTTTGAAAATACCAAGATAGTTAAAGATTTCCCTGATGTGTTTCCTGAGAAGTTAGAATCGTTACCTCCAGACCGTGACATCGAGTTTGTTATTGATTTGTATCCGGGATCTGCGCCGTATTCGAAGACACCTTACAGAATGGCACCAGCTGAGTTAAAGGAGTTGAAGACTCTGTTAGATGATTTGCTAGCCAGTGGTTATATTAGGCCGAGTACTTCTCCCTGCGGTGCACCGGTATTGTTTGTGAAGAAGAAAGATGGTTCTCTTAGACTTTGTGTTGATTACAGAGAGTTGAACCGGCTGACTGTGAAGAACAAGTATCCTCTTCCCCACATTGAGGAGTTGTTTGATTTATTGCAGGGATCGAGGGTCTATTCTAAACTCGATCTGAGACAGGGATATTATTAGTTACGTATCAGGAAAGAGGACATACCGAAGACAGCTTTCAACATTCGATATGGTCATTTTGAGTTTGTGGTTATGCCATTCGGTTTGACGAACGCCCCTGCAGCATTTATGGATATGATGCACAGAATCTTCCGACCTTATCTTGATAAGTTTGTTGTCATCTTCATCGACGACATACTGGTTTTCTCAAAATCCTTCAAAGATAGATTCAGTATTGAATTGGGAGCAGCCTAAGACTCCGACAGAGGTTCGTAGTTTTTTGGGATTGGCAGGTTATTACAGACGGTTTGTGAAGGATTTTTCTAAACTTGCAGCCCCGCTTACTGAGTTGACAAAGAAGAATGCCCCATTCTTGTGGAATGATAGATGTGAGACCAGTTTTCAGGAGTTAAAGAACAAATTGACATCCGCTCCTATTCTAACTTTGCTTGAAGGTTTAGATGGATGCCTGGTTTATACTGATGCTTCGAAAGAAGGTTTGGGGTGCGTGTTGATGCAGAATGGAAAGGTTATAGCTTATGCCTCGAGAAAGCTTAAACCTGCTGAAATAAATTATCCTACACATGATCTTGAGTTAGCAGCAGTTGCGTTTGCTTTGGGCAAGTGGCGTCACTATCTCTACTGTAACACCCCAAACTTGAGAAATATGTACCATGTGGGCATTTGTCCCACATAGGAAAAACATAAGTAATGTGAAGGGTTTATAAGTGATCTTCCAAGCACAACTACCATGTGGTGCATCACCTTTTGGCAAGTGGTTTCAAGCCAAACTTTAGGGTTGTGCTCAGTGGTGGTGAAGCTTATACCCGCGCGTCCAACGAGTGCCGTCGTGAGGGTTCTCCTCTCCGCGCCCGGGGCTGCGACAAATGGTATCAGAGCCAACCGTCAGCTATGGGAATGCATGTTCCACACATGACATGAGTCGTGAGTCACCGCTAAAGGGGCTCCGCTCGGCGTGTTGTGGGAAGCTTCTCCACTGGCGGGAAGCCACGATCCTATGTCACGGCGTAATGAGGACATTACGCTCTCAAGGAGGGGTGAATGTAACACCCCAAACTTGAGAAATATGTACCATTTGGGCATTTGTCCCACATAGGAAAAACATAAGTAATGTGAAGGGTTTATAAGTGATCTTCCAAGCACAACTACCATGTGGTGCATCACCTTTTGGCAAGTGGTTTCAAGCCAAACTTTAGGGTTGTGCTCAGTGGTTGTGAAGCTTATACCCGCGCGTCCAACGGGTGCCGTCGTGAGGGTTCTCCTCTCCGCGCCCGGGGCTGCGGCAAATGGTATCAGAGCCAACCGTCAGCTATGGGAATGCATGTTCCACACATGACATGAGTCGTAAGTCACCGCTAAAGGGGCTCCGCTCGGCGTGTTGTGGGCAGCTTCTCCACTGGCGGGAAGCCACGATCCTATGTCACGGCGTAATGAGGACATTACGCTCTCAAGGAGGGGTGAATGTAACACCCCAAACTTGAGAAATATGTACCATGTGGGCATTTGTCCCACATAGGAAAAACATAAGTAATGTGAAGGGTTTATAAGTGATCTTCCAAGCACAACTACCATGTGGTGCATCACCTTTTGGCAAGTGGTTTCAAGCCAAACTTTAGGGTTGTGCTCAGTGGTGGTGAAGCTTATATCCGCGCGTCCAACGGGTGCCGTCGTGAGGGTTCTCCTCTCCGCGCCCGGGGCTGCGACACGGCCTCTTGCACACGGCCGTGAGAGAGACCGTGCACCCTCACACGGGCTTGCCACACCCCGTGTGCAAGGCCCGTGCACATCAAGAACAGAAGCAAATTTCGCAGAATAGAAATTTACGCGATTTAAATTCAAAAATAAACATTTAATCATCAAAACGTTAATCACTCATGCTAATTTTCACATATAATGATCTACAACATCTAATCTACGCATAGACTCCACAAACACAAAAAACCATCCATAAAATCATCTTAAATCACATAAAACCTAAATTATTCAACTATTCACAAAAACTAGAAAATTGAAGCATAGGAGGCATTAAACGAGAGAGACGTGAGAAGCTTACTCGAAGATGAGATCATGAGGAGTTCGTAGGTTTTCACGGCTCGGAATTCGGTTGGGAAACGGAGTCGGGACGATCGATCAAAGCTTTCTCTTCTTCCTTCTCTTTCTTTCCTTTCTTTTCTTTTTTTCTTTCTCTGGTTGTTGTATGAATGAGGGAGAGAGAGAGATGGGTTAAGTCAAAAGTTGACTTGGTTTGAGAATCGAAAGGGCATTTTCGTAATTTTATAAAATTAACTCAGAAACCTAAGTTATCCAAATAACACATAATTACAGTCAAAGTTCATGGAATTAAACGCACATTGACATGTCGTGATTTAAATATCAAAATTCACTCATTTATGAAATTGTTATAAAATCACATAATAATTATCAAATAAATAATTAAATCGTGCAAATAAATGATTCGGACATACCGGATAATAATTCGGATTTTTGGGGCGCTACACCACTTGAATTACAACTTCACAACTTATAGCTTTTCCCAAAAGCTCTGTAATGACCCGAATATTTTAATTATATTATTAATAATTACGCGAATTCTTTCTTGCCTAATTTCTCGATCTATCCAGTTGGATTAATTAATCTGGTGGAAAAGATTGATTTAACCTATCTTTTAAATACCCTCAATTACTTAAATTACATACATGCCTTGAAAGTCTAAATGACCATTTTACCCCCCCCCCCCCCCCCCCCCCCCCCGAGATATTTTCCTAAATATCTACCTATCTCTCTCATTCTCTCATTACATACAAAGAAGAAAGGAAGGAGAAGAGAAGGAGAAGAAAGGAGGAAACTTCCCGACGCCCTACCGAGGCCGTTTCTCGCCCGATCGACGAGCCGTGAAAACCCCAACGATCCTCACTACATTCTCTACCGGTAATCCTTTTACCCCATTTCATTTCATTCCCTCTTCATTGCGATTTTCGTGAGTTTTATATAGAATTTTATAGTTTTAGGATTTTCGTGTTTAGGAAGATTTACTTGGCCATTTTACGTGTTTCTTGGACCTATGTGTAGCTTATATGATATATATGAATATATGTGAGAATTAGGATGCATTAGGGAGTAAATTAGGAGATGAATGAATTTAAATGTTGGTTTCGCGTGTGAGGTTTCGCGATCTGCTGAGTCTGCTGCTCAGTAGATCCACACGGGCGAACGCACGGTCTTGATCAAGACCGTGCAGCAGCCCGTGCGCAGCCCTTTTCAACCTGCATGGGCTTGAGCCCGTGCACAGGCCCGTGCGCAGGCCCGTTTGCACTTGCACGGTCTTGGCACCGTGCTCAAGACCGTGCGTGAGGCCGTGCACCCCTATTTGTGCTTGCACCGGCTTGCCAAGCCCGTGCGTTGGCCGGTGCAACATACTTAGTGCATTTTCCAGCCTTTTCCTTTCTTGCACTTCGGGAATTGGGTCAACCCCACTCATTTAAATATTGACTTTTCACATACGACATCCGAATATCAATCCGATTTCACCTATAGCTTCCTCGAGCCTCGGGATTTGATATTCTTCATAATTTACAATTATCCGACCCTATTTGACCGTCAATTGGCACCTTACTCGTTTAGGGATTTTATTCCACCTTTCCCGTTTCTTATCCGTTTAATCCCGTATTCGCGAGAGAACGTCTTTATATTATTTTAAGCATGTCTACGTGCCCTAATTGCATTTAAGCATGCCTTTAATATTTAATTTATATTCTTTCATTATCTAGAATTTCATTTACCTTTCCTTAGTTGTTATTCCGTATTTTATATATCTTCACATGTTTAATTGCCTGGCTTTCCATATTGCACTTGTAGCATGAGTGGAGTTTATATGAATTGCCGTGCGTCGTCTGTTGTTCGTGTCTTGCTTTTAGTATTGTCGGTCTCATTTTCATCCTCTAGGCCCTGTGTATTACAGGTGGGACCAACGAGGGAGAAACCTGACTACCGCTTGCTTTCATACTGTCTTGTCGAGCCAGGTAAGGGTTTTAAATTGTTTTCAACTGGAGTAAGAACATAGTTACTTAGGTTTTCAAAATAAACCACTATCCCGCTTTATTATTACTTGTTGTATTGCCTTTACTATTTCTCTATCTGCTTAGTCAAACATTTTGATAGCAAAACCAAATGATTTGAAATGCTTCCAACTAAAGACAAGTAACTTATTTGTTTTAAAAGTAACTATTTGATCTCTGAGGCACTTATAAGTAATGTCGTTAGGGACATCCGTCAGCATGCTCCCGAAGCGTACGGCGCTTATGGGTATTTCCTAGATCGTTACATCAACTTGTCTCAAAAGCCCCTTTGGCCATTCATACTTAACTGCTTGCATCATATTTTTGGACGGCCCATTTGGCCACCCAAACTATCATTGATTTCAAAAGCGAGCCATAGATTGTTTAATAACTTGGGCCCGGAGTATACAGGAGGTGAGCCTGGGGACGAGCGTCTAGGGCAAATCCCGATGTATACTTCTAGCGTGTTAACTTGGGTCGGCTAGGAGGTTGGCTAGCCTAAGTTGATGCGAATGGTGGTGCTAATTGCGTCTCCTTAAATTCTGATACGGTGGTGCTAATCGCGTCTCCTTAAATTCTGATGGTGGTGCTAACAGCGTCTCCTTAAATTATGTACAGTATTGTCGGTGGTGGAGTACTTGACTATATGCTTACATGATTTTCAATTGGGAGTTATAAGGAGAGGGCCCGTTCTCACCGGGACACATTATTTGCATGATTTATTGCATTTGTTGCTTGTCTAATTGTTTTACGACTTTCGTTACAAGTCGAAGCACATTCCGGTTCTCTTCATTTCTCATATGTATTTCCCTATATATATATAAAACCCGGAAGCGTGACTCGTACTTGCTACCCCAAGCCTCCTTTATTATTCAATTAATTAGTTGAATTACGAGCCGTGTTTATTTATCGATTACAACTTAATTATATCGTGCTTTTCGAACTTGTAACGGCCTCGTGACTCAACTAATATCCTTTCAATTTAGCGGCTTGATATTACGTGTAAAATGTTTTAAAAGATCCGGTTCGTCAACCTTTTGTGTTTTCAAATAAGCCGAACCCGAGTGTTGCTTTGTGTCATTTTATAACTTATATTTCGTTATTCGTATTCTTTCCCAAAACGGGCAACACTCACCACTTTTAGTTTTAAAAAGATAAATGACGAACTGTGACCAAAACCCCCTTACTCAGTATCCTTTATACTCACCCCTGCTATTTTGGTTCTTGCTTCAGGTAGACAGGTGGCGACGTCACCTATCTTGTCAGTCGGCATCAACAGGTCTAGATAGGCTCAGTCTTTCTGGTTTGTCTTGTCAGTGGTCCCAACAACCGTCGAGTCTTGTTTATTGTATTTATTTACTTTACGTACTTATGTGCCCCTGATGTGGGATAGTTGACGATATCTAGGATTGTACAGGATAGACTAGTTGAGCCATGGATGGCACTACGTGTTGTCATTTTATTGTATTTCGAATTTCACATGTTTAATTAATATTATGTTAGCCTCGTAGGCGTTTGTGGAATTTATCTGTTTACTTTATAATCACTTCCGCATATCTCTGTTTTATGGTGGTTGTTGTTGGGATGGTTGTCGCTGCTGCCGAGGGTTATTGTTTGAGTGCCGTTCGCCGGAGTGGATTTTTTAGTTGAGGCACCTCGCTGAAGCTCGGGAGTCCATTTCGGTGCGGATGTGGCGGTCCTTCTTCAGGGGGCGCTATAGTCAGTGATATCAGAGCCTAGGTTCCCAAAAGGAACCGAAGCTTTGTAATCGCGTCGTGTCTGGTCTCTTGTGTCTGCCCGTTTCGTGTCAATGAGACTTAGAGTTTCCAGTCACAGGTGCTTGAGAACTCCTTAGTATTGAAATTGTGATTGATCTTCTTTTGGAATGGCCAACCAACCGTTTGATCTTTTACAATTGTAGTACTGAGTTGGGATTGAATGCAAGTGGATGTGGAACTCGAGGTAGCGTCTGTTTTGTCTTGTCGTCTTGTCGTATCCTGCTTGGGTCTTGTCGTGTCTAGGTCGTACGGCTATAGGATCGAGTTTTGCTTGTTCTGTGATTTGTTTCATGCTTAACTTGTCTACATGCTATCCGAATCATATATGTATGCTCTGTTTGAATTTTATATGCCTTATGTGATCATTCCATTAACCGAGCATGCATCTTTTCCTAGTTTATTGAGCATAGGTACATAATGTCTCCTCGAAGACCCCCTACAGCTCCCTTATCTCCGAATTCGATTGCAAGAGACTTAGTGACAACTATGAGGCAGATTGTGGAACAAGTACATCAAGAGAGACAACAACAACAACATGTAGCTGCGAGACAAGCCGAGGGCCAATCCCTCGACAAATTTCTGCACTACAACCCACCCTGCTTCGTGGGTGAACCAGATGATCTTAAGGCCGAGGCTTGGATAGCCGATTTAGAGTGAATCTTTCGAGTAATACGCTGCGGTGACCCCGAGAGGGTCGAGTATGCCATCTTTCTCATGAGAGGACGAGTTGAAGATTGGTGGCGCTACATAAAACAGAGATGGATCGCTGAGAGAATTCCGTACACTTGGTCACGGTTCCTATCCGACTTCTGAGAGAAGTACGTGCCGCAAGTGGTACGTGACAGCCGAGAAAGAGAGTTCATGTCCCTCACCCAGGGAGCTCTCCCTGTTGCACAATACGAGGCACTTTTCAGCCGCCTCATCGTCTATGCTCCTCACATTGCATCTGACGATCGAAGGAGAGCGCGGAAATTCATCAATGGACTTCAGCCGGAGATGTTGGAAAGATTAGTAGGATTGGACATTCGTGTTTATCATGATGCAGTTAACCGGGCTATGAGAGTGGAGTCCGATCTTCAAGAGATGAGTCGAGGTATTCCTCACATGAAAGGATCCTCTTTCAACGAGAAGGTAAGAAGAGATCCACCCGGACCGAGCTCTTTTCAGACATGGGAACCATACTACGAGATGCCGGAACCTACCAGACCAGAAGTGAACGAGGACCGCATTCCCTGTGAGCACTGTGGAAAGAAGAATCACAAGACTGCAAAGTGTAGGAGAAAACTGGGAGTTCAAGACTGCCCCGACTCAAGCAACCCTCGGGGAAGAAAAAGGGGATCTCGACCCTCATACCGACTCGCAGAGGTACATTGCATTATCATTGCATTCACTCATAATATTCTGTTTCGAATGGTAATTGCTTTAAATATGTGTTAAGTGTTTTATGTAACTTACGTGCTTTAACTACTTTCAAAATTCACACTTGCACTGATTGAATGATTAGATGCTAAGATTTATGTGACCTCTGTGTGGATAGCGTGGAATTCGATAAATTAATTATACGCTATTAGAGAGTGCTAAGGACAAGGAGTTCTTGGCCGACTAGGATCGATTTTGTTGCGAGTACGTTATGCAGTTCTGGATAGCACCGATGTTGACAAATCGAGTGTGAAGGATTATACTTCTGAAGGTATATCTGAAGATGAATCAACTAGTGAAGAGGATAATGAATTATCTGACGATGATGATTAAATGGGAGATGAGCTGACATCGGCTTCTGATAATGGCGACCCTGATGTTTCGTATGAAATCGAGCGAAGAAATGATGAAAATGATGGTTTAATGGAAGGCGGAGAGGAGAAATCATCCAATACCATTGAAGATGAGAAAACACTTTGTAGAAAGAATAAGAAAGAGTGTGATCTTGAAGAAACAGATTGTGAGAAGGACGAGGAGTACAATGGGAGAAATGATGATGGCGTTACTTCCTGTAAAAGGAACTCTAATCAAGAAACAGGAGGATGATGTGACAATTGTCATTGAGGATACGAAGAGTGCAAGAATCAGTCGGAAGAACGAAATAGATAATGACAGTGATGATGGACCTTACATTGGGATTTCCTGATTATTGGTCGTTATGGACGAGAATGTGTGTCTCGGATGAGCCACGAGCTATTTACCTTTATTTTCTCCTTCGTCGTTAGCTTTGTTTAGGGTTTGGTAATCCCGTTTTTTAATTTCTCCTTAAATTCTGATACTAATCGCGGCTCCTTAAATTCTGATGGTGGTGCTAACAGCGTCTCCTTAAATTATGCACAGTATTGTCGGTGGTGGAGTACTTGACTATATGCTTACATGATTTTCAATTGGGAGTTATAAGGAGAGGGCTCGTTCTCGCCGGGACACATTATTTGCATGATTTATTGCATTTGTTGCTTGTCTAATTATTTTACGGCTTTCGTTACAACTCGAAGCACATTCCGGTTCTCTTCATTTCTCATATGTATTTCCCTATATATATATAAAACCCGGAAGCGTGACTCGTACTTGCTACCCCAAGCCTCCTTTATTATTCAATTAATTAGTTGAATTACGAGCCGTGTTTATTTATCGATTACAACTTAATTATATCGTGCTTTTCGAACTTGTAACGGCCTCGTGACTCAACTAATATCCTTTCAATTTAGCGGCTTGATATTACGTGTAAAATGTTTTAAAGGATCCGGTTCGTCAACCTTTTGTGTTTTCAAATAAGCCGAACCCGAGTGTTGCTTTGTGTCATTTTATAACTTATATTTCGTTATTTGTATTCTTTCTCAAAACGGGCAACACTCACCACTTTTACTTTTAAAAAGATAAATGACGAACTGTGACCAAAACCCCCTTACTGAGTATCCTTTATACTCACCCCTGCTATTTTGGTTCTTGCTTCAGGTAGACAGGTGGCGACGTCACCTATCTTGTCAGTCGGCATCAGCAACTCTAGATAGGCTCAGTCTTTCTGGTTTGTCTTGTCAGTGGTCCCAACAACCGTCGAGTCTTGTTTATTGTATTTATTTACTTTACGTACTTATGTGCCCCTGATGTGGGATAGTTGACGATATCTAGGATTGTACAGGATAGACTAGTTGAGCCACGGATGGCACTACGTGTTGTCATTTTATTGTATTTCAAATTTCACATGTTTAATTGATATTATGTTAGCCTCGTAGGCGTTTGTGGAATTTATCTGTTTACTTTATAATCGCTTCCGCATATCTCTGTTTTATGGTGGTTGTTGTTGGGATGGTTGTCGCTGCTGCCGAGGGTTATTGTTTGAGTGCCGTTCGCCGGAGTGGATTTTTGAGTTGAGGTACCTCGCTGAAGCTGGGGAGTCTATTTCGGTGCGGATGTGGCGGTCCTTCTTCAAGGGGAGCTACAAGTTCATATTAATCCTATCTCTAGCCTAATAGAACCGAAACCCATCCGTTCGACTACACAATCATACACCAACCATATTCAACAATTTACATAAGCTAGAGTATAAGTAATTCGTACCCAAAAGCTAAAAGCTAGAAGCTATATTCAAAAAGCTATCAATTCACCACAATTATACAAAAAATGCGATAAAAGACAAATGACAAGTCGGATTCAAGTAATACCAAGGTCGTTCGAACCGTTGCGACGAGGAGAACAATCTTCGTGAAGACTCCATTGCCGGAATCTGACTGGAACTGTAGCGCCGCCGTTGCGCCGCCACCGGACTTCCGTCGAAACACCTCCAATAGTCGAACCCTTATACATAAATGATCCTCTCGACATGCACCACAACCATGGTGGTTTTCCATCGTGACTCCGCCTGGAACCACCAGGAACCACCACTCCCGTCGCATCCTAACGCCACCGCCCCTTCAAGTTGCCATAAATCTATAGTCGGTGATCGGATGAAGGTGAGACCACTGCCATTGGACTCCTCTTGTCCAAGGCTACCTTCGCCGGGTGGTGCACCGCCGTGGGGTCACCGGAGATGGCTGATCGGAGAAATGGTCGCGGGACTCAAAATTGGCCATATCTCCTTCACCGTTAGTTGGATAGCCACGAGACGATTGCCGTTGGATTCCTCTCAAAAAATCGGTCTAGAACTGCCCTTGCTCACCGCCTGAAAGTCGCCGGAAAAGCCAGGACCACCACCATCTCAGCTCAGCCGCGAAACTTCCGAGCTCCACCGCGCCACCACCGCCGTCCAAATGCCTGAAATAATGGTACTAATGTGTTCCTCTCATCGAGACGATCGATTTCCATATATCATTTGCTTGATTTGGTGAAGAAATGCAAAATCCCTATTTTTGGAGAAGGAGCACTCGCTTGCGATCCGGTCTGTGTGTTCTCCCATTTTTCATTTTGGCCCCATGACTTCCAATAATCACATAATATACCCTATCCTCGAAAAATGTGTAAATAGTGTAAAGCGTCAGAATTAGGCGTACTTAGTGTCAAAATGGCCGAAATTAAATGCTTAGTAATAATCAAGGTTCATTTTCTTAAAATTCATGAGTTTACGAAAAGTCAATTCTGGGTTGGGCTAAAGTGTAAATAATTTTGGGCTAAAATGAAATTTTCTTTAAAATATGACTTAATGAATAATATTTAGAATCTTATGAAAATATTTGGAACCTCGATAAAATATGCATTATTAAAACATTGAACCCCAGTCTAATGTAAAATGTTAAATTACTAAATCAAGTTAAACGAGTTAAAAATATAAATTTACCAAATTGACTCTAATTAGTGGCAAAACGATGCAAATTAAATTCAAATAAATGCTTTGGGTTTTAAAAGCCAAATCGATGATTTATAAAAAAAATCATTAATGCAAGAGTTGGAAAACGTGCAAGTGTGAAAGACATCGGGACCATAAACGGTCCGAATTTTGGTAAACGTGCTAATCTTGAAGTTGGAGATTGCGGCTCGTCACAAAATAAGTGTTGAAACTCCCATAATCTGTGGAGATATCAACTGATTGCATAAGATGGTGGCAACGTTTAAGCCAATCCTTTACTACGGCAGCTAGTTCAATGTCATGAGTGGCAACTTTCTGGTTGATTTTAGCTTCCCGAGCATAAGATATGGTTTCTTCATTAGTACCATTCACTATTTTAACCTTTCATGTGATGCATTCTTACTCATGACGATTCCTTCAGAATCCCTTGAGCAGGGTTAATATTGGAGTTGTAGTTAATCTCTTTTCAGCTCCTAAGAATAGGTCTTACAGAGATTATCCATTCGAACCCGATTTCTTCCCTGTCGACTCAAGCAACAGGGTTGCAAGCTCAGAGAAGTTCCACTTGAAGTCTTAGCTTGTTCCCATTCCAGTACTGCTCAAGTCTTCAAAGATCCTACTTCGATTCTCGTTCCGGATCCGAAATGACCTAAAAGGTCACTCAGTCGATCCAGATTTCACATTGCTAGGCTGGGCAACCAGCGGGTGTCCTCTTGAGGTCTGGAGCACCATACGGAGGTGCCCTGCATTCTTCCTCGAATCTCGAGAATATCAAGGTGACTCCTTAGAAGGCAACGACTGACTCACTGTGATATGAACGAAGGTCCATCAAATCGCAAAGTACTTGTCAGTATTAGAGGCAGACTTACCACATCAGGCACTGAAGGCTGTCTTCAAAACATATGTGGCTCGGACACAGAGTTGATGATACCCTAATCAAAGGTCATTCAGACAAAATCTTCGATCTCAAAGCATATCGGACAATTCCTCAACGACGGTAGAGGATACTTGTCTTCGTTACTATTCTGTGCAATTCTTGGTGAACAATACACATAGGAAGTGTACTGTATTCTTCTCTACAAGCAGTGTTAGAGTACCCCAAATCAAGGTACTCGATCGGGCGCGTTCAAGGGAGGGAAGTTTATCAAGTTGATTATTCAATTCTGTCAGATCGGCAGAATCCATTCGGTTTGGCAACTTCGATCACGGTTCGACTTCTAGAACTGGATCTATCACAGACCTTTTATTCTGATCTGATCACAAGAGCTCTCAGATTCTCAGGGAGTACATCTATTAATTCTATGATCAACTTGATTCTCTAGACTTCACTCGGATCTTCAGGCGGTTGAGACGATAGGGGATAAGCCTATAGCTTCTCCTTTACGGATAAGGTTCTCGGCTTCCACCCACGTGGTATATAAGCCTCGTCCATTTGAAAATCTCTAACTTAGTTAAGTCCAAAATAATCCTTTGCTGGCAACTTGGTCAAATCTGCTGGGCAACGGTTCCCTCGAGGACAAATGGTAGCACACGCACGAATCGCAAATGTCCTCCAATCCGGCAATGAAGAAATTGAAAGAGAAACACGCAAAGAATCCAACAAGCGCACACACAAGTACAGCAATGAAAAGTGCAACAAGTGAGTGTAAACCACTCGAATTATAAAATGCATGTATGGAATGACAATTAATATTTTGCACCTTGCACCGAAGCATTCGGATCTAAGTTCTCCTCGACTGTCTTGATCTTTTCTTCCTCGTACAATTTGCGTGGAGATGGAACGAGCTTCCACATGAGAAGCAACGTCCATATTTCTTTTGACATTCTGACTCTTGATGGTTTCTTTGGAAAAAGCTACATACTGGTCGTAGGGCTCCCTGCGGTTGGGGAGGTGCATTCTTCTTTGATGAAGACATCTGGGAGGTCTCCCTGCGCTGGAAGGTACTGAACGGTGGTAGTGGCAAGAACAGGACTCGGTCCCATTAGGTAGAGTTCAGACTCAATATGCAGAGCCATTTCCACTGCATCAGTATAACATCGATGTCAGACTACCATCACAGCCTTCCTGATCTCGTAAGTCAATCCCTCTACAAACTGGCGAGTCTTCCTCTGCTCGTCAGCAACCATATACGGGCAATGCGAAATGAGGCGGGAGAAGTGTGCCTCGTACTGATCAACTGAAGATGTGTTCTACTTGAGAGCCAAAAACTCCCTCTCGCGTTGCTGACGAACAACCAATGGAATGTACTTAGCCCGGAACTCGGTCAACAACTGATCCCAAGTAGGGACTACATGCTCACGTTTCCATCTTTGCTCAATCTGTTTACACCAGTCCTGTAACGACCCAAAATTCCGGAATATATTTTCGGAATAATTATTCGACACCTCGTTGGATTTTAAAGTGAAAGATTAGCTTCGTTAGCTAATCTTAATTTATTCTAATTTATTTCCATATCCTCAACCATTTATAATTACCTTTCCTACCCCTCGAATTTATTTTATTCTCAAACGAACCCACACCCCCTAAACACACTTGCACCCTCTTGGACACACTTGCACCCTCTTGAACACACTTACACCCTCTTGTGCACACTCTCTTGCACACTCTTGCTCACACTCAAAATCGAGAGAGAGAAAGAGAGAAGAGAAGGAGAAAGGAAGAAGAAGAAGAAAGGAGAAGGAGAAATTCCTTCCCGATTCCGTCGCTCGATCAATCGAAATTCCGAGACCAAATATACGATCCTCATTCAATTCTCTATCGATAACCTTCTTTCCCTATTTCATTTCATCCATTAAATCCTTCGATTTTATAGCTTTTAAATTGAAATGAATATTTGATAATTTGATGGGTTTGAAGGTTAGATTTACATTTTTAGTGTAGTTCGGATCAAATGGTAGCTATTAATGTGTACAATGCATGAGTGTGAATTTTATATGTTGATTTTAGCTATAGAATCCACCCTAGTTGATTTTAGGACGAAACCCTCGTGAGAAACCTTGAAATTGCATTTTCTGGACCTGGAAGATGAACCACACGGTCCAATGATCGGTCTTGGCAAGACCGTGCACCAGACCGTGTGCACTACCTTGAGCCTGCACCGGCCTGCGCACCCCGGTGCGCAAGCCAGTGTGCAATTGTTTTAGCTTGCACGGTCTTGAGTACGTGCTCAAGACCGTGCACAAGGCCGTGCGCTAGCCCGTGCGAATGCCTTAACCAAATTTTCAACCTTTTTCCTTAGTTGCTCACGGTAATAGGGTCAATTGGCCAAAAATAAAAGTTGACTTTTTGCATATGACCCCCTAAAATCGAGCCGTTTTCACCTATAGCTTCCATATGATTCAAGGATGAATATTTCATAAAGTTTTCAAAATTCCGACCTCGTTCGGACCTTGAATCGAGCCTTTTCCGTTTAGGGCTTTTTCCCCAATTTATGAATGTTGTCCGAATGATCCGAAAATCGCATGAGTGCTTCTTATAATATATTATGCATGAATGTGCAATTAGAATTTCAATTGAGCATGTTTAGCATCTTTAATTTCGTACCTTTCGTTTAATGGATTTAAATGCATTTTACTTGTAATTTCAATTACTACATGATTTTTAATTGGTCTTTCATGCGTTGTAGTCTTTGAGAGTCGTACGCCGTGTCTTGTCTTATTTGGTTTGTCGTCTGACAGTTTCAGGCCGTCCTTTCAAGGAATAGCTTAAGTGTCTTGTCATTCCCGTGCTCCCAGGTGGGGGTTTTAAAATGCTTTCAACTGGAGTAAGGATTTCTTTTATTTATTGCGAACTACCCTTACGTGCTCATATTGATTTGATTTCCTTCTTGTATATCTATCAAATATTTAATTATATTTTCATGATTTTAATAACAAATGTTTTGATATTAACTCCTACCTATTAGTATATCTAAATTGTTTTGGTTTCAAGAGGCAAGTAAACTCTTTCTTTTCAACGTGATACTTTGACTTTGGCTGGGTCTATGAGGGAAGTCGTTAGGGGAGGGCGCCAGTGCTTCCCGACACACTTGCCTAAATGCCCGTTTGGCATACAACTCATATACTTCTTGAAATGCGAGCAACTACATGTACTTTTGTTTTACTTGGGGCCCGGGAGGGTATTCGAGGGTCTCACTGAGCATCCAGGGTGTTGCCCGAGGTACTTTTCCCAAAATTAAGCGTCAATCGTGGCCCGTCAGGAGTTGATAGCCACGGTTGGGAGCGATGGTGGGCGTTGCACCCATTGCACGTTTTCCTAAAATTCAATTAGTCGCCCATGGTCCCACTATGGGGTCAGACACCGGAGATGGAGTTTTATAATGACATGAAGGGGTTATAAGGAGGAACAGGCCCATTCTCACTGGGATATTATTTGCTTCTATTTATGCTTTATCGTTAATGCTTATTAATTATTTTTATGCAAGTCGAAGCACATTCCAGATTTTCTTAAATTCTGCACAGGTATTTTCTATATATATATATAAAACCCGGAAGCGTGGCTCGTACTTGTTCCCTTTTTACCTTCACTGAGTATCGTTTATACTCACCCCCTCATTGTTTTAATTCTTACTTCTGGTCGACAGGTGGCGTTGTCACCTCTCATGTCGGTTGGCAACAGCGGGTCGTAAGTCTTGGTCTTCGTGTCCTTTGGTAATTGTTGGTAGTGTCCAACAACAATCTGTCTTTTATTATTAAATCGTTTTGTCAGTAGAAATGGATATATTAATGATGATTGATATTCGATGATGTGATGGATATTCGTTGAACATTGAATTATTAATTATGTAATTGTTGGAATATTGATTTATGTTAATTGATGCCCCGTGTGGCCTTGCATGTTTAATTTATATATATATATTTTATAGCATCCGCACTCTGTTAGTTCTGTTGTTGTTGTTGTTGTTGGACTAGGTACGTTGTTGCCATGTATAGATTGAATGCTTGCCGTTCGCCGAGATGGATTTTTAAATGGGGTCCATTTACCCGTTTGGGAGTTCGTCTCGGTGCGGATTTGGTGTCCTTTCTCCTCCTACGGAAAGGGGCGCTACAAGTCCTGTGCGGCTCCAATCATCAGATAGATCGCATACTCAACTCTCTAAGGGTCCGGATATTCCATGATCCTGTAAATCTTTTCCAGAGCTGATATCCATGCCTCGACAATAGCGTCATCCGGGACACCTTCAAACTATGGTGGTTCGAATCTGAGAAATCGGACCCACGCTTCATGCTTAGCATTTTCCTGAGGGGCATGAGCAATGAACTGTCTTAAGGTTTCCGCAATTTTGGCAGGAGTCGGTGTATCGACTTGAGGTGCCAACGGAGGTGATGGGAGCGATTTACGTGAACGATGACGTGAAGACATCCTGTAAGGCTAATAGCAAATATGCATGACATGTAAGTGAGTATGCAAAGCCGTAAACACATAGGCATCTAAAGTTCAGATAAAGTTCACATAATCACTTAGCACATTTGTGCAAATTCTATAGAAGTCCTAAGCCGTACGACCTAGACACAACCGGACACGACAGACAACCAAGCACGGCAAGTGCAACCTTGAGTTTCACATCCACCTATGTCCAAGTCCACCCCAGTGTTTTGATTGTAAAAGATCTATTGTTGTTGATCATCCAACAGAGATCCGTCACAATTCAAACACTAAGCGTTCTTGAACACTAGTGAGTGCAATTCCCTAAGTTACACCGGCACACAACGACTGACAAAACAAACAAAACATGATGATTCAGAGCTTAGGCCATTGGACCCAAAGAGCTCTGATACCAGTTGTAGCGGGCGCCCCAAACGGGTAACGCACGCCCCGCACCAAGCCTCAATCCGAAGCCAAAACAGAAATCCGACCCTAAATTGAAACCTATCGCGACCCCCGGGCATGGAGAGGAGAAACCCCCCTGCTTGGGCACCCGTTGGACGCGCGGGTATAACCTTCGTCCCCACCGACTACAAACCCTAAAGTTTGACTTAAAACCACATGCCAAAAGGGTTGCAACCTTATGATGGTTTGTACCTGGGAATTAGATTATATACCCTTCATTCAAGGCTTGAATTTCCGATGTCGGATCAAATCCACACACACACGGCCTTGCAACACCCCGTGAGGGGAGGCCGTGTGCGCCACACGCACACGGGGTTAGCACACCCCGTGGACGAAGCCCGTGTGCTTCACCAGGAAGCAGCACAACGCATGCTGAAATTCCGAGGCGCTACAATCGCCCTTCCTTCAAAGCGTAATGTCCTCATTACACCGCAACACAGGTCCCGTTACTTACCCGCCAGTGGGAAATCGCCCCACGCACGCCGAGTTCCTTAGGCGGAGACCCCCTGGTGCACGGGTCCGCACTGACAGTTGGCTCTGGTACCATCTGTTGCGACCCCCAGGCACGGAGAGCAGAACCCCCCCTGCTTGGGCACCCGTTGGACGCACGGGTATAACCTTCATCCCCACCGAGTACAAACCCTAAAGTTTGGCTTAAAACCACATGCCAAAACGGTTGCAACCTTGTGATGGTTTGTACCTGGGAATTAGATTATATACCCTTCATTCAAGGCTTGAATTTCCAATGTGGGATCAAATCCACACACACACGGCCTTGCAACACCCCGTGAGGGGAGACCGTGCGCGCCACACACACACGGGGTTAGCACACCCCGTGGACGAAGCCCGCGTGCTTCACCTGGAAGCAGCACAACGCATGCTGAAATTCTGGGGTGCTACAAAACCCGGCGAACGGCAACTCATGTACTCAATCACTCGGCAGGGCTTTTTCTTAAAACAACCAACGACAACAATGCGGAAGCAGAAGCGACAACAACCAAGCCTAATTCTACTTAAGGACAAATAAAGCAGTAAGCCAATTGGCAAATAGTTAAAGCCCTCCAAGGCTAGCGGAATTCACTTACAGAAACTTAATCAAATCTTAAACGGGTTCAACATTGAATAATCCCGACACAAATTCATAATCCACAAGATACAAATAACATGATCATAAGTACCTAAAACTATCTAGGAGTGAATAATGCACAAAAGAATATAACTCCGCAATACAAGACCGACGATGCCCACCTAGTAATCACCTGAAACAAATAAGAGTTGAAGCAGAGAGGGTTAGTCAAAAGACTAAGTGAGGGGGAAAGGGGAAAACATACATAATACCATACATAGAATAAATCACCATTTTAACTTAAAAGAAAACAAACGTAAAAGAAGACTTTTCATAAACATTTGGTGATTTATCATAACATAACATTTCATATTGCTCAGCGAGTCAAGCCCTCAACTCCTCATATCATATCATAACATACCTGAAAACATAACCATCCTTATTCCTCCCATATTGCAGAAGGACTGTAGCGCCCCGCTCTACAGCCCCCGAACCTGCACAGATTCCCAAGCCGAGAACGGCGCCTCAACTCGAGAACCCATACAAGCTAACGGGTCTATCCCGATACTTGGCAACAGTGAACCCCCAAAGACACAGCAGTTCAACAATTCAGAAAACATGAGTTTGATTCTTATCCCCTCCCTGTGTTATTTATAAAATTCACATTACTCCCCTATAATTATTTTATTCCTTATCACCTCCCTGCGTTGTTATGTAAATTTCACAAGGCCTCCTGATGGGTATGCACGCGCCTTTCACTCTATATGGACCAAAATACCCCCATATATATTAAATTATTCCACAGACCCACACCTCTATCAAAACATTCTCAGCGCGGTAAAGTGAAAACGATTGAAAGTGCTTTCCCTCTTAGACATGAACCGCGATTAAATCCTGAAAATGAAGTAGGAAATCAGTGTTAAATCCATCGTTAGTTGTAGCATAGACCTAAACCCAATGTGAGGTAAGTTTGTTGATGGGAGTAACAACAATGACGAGCGGCGACGGAAAGAAACCTTGGTGGGAAGACATGAAGGTTAGTCGCTTTTGCTATTAATTTCAGTTTTCAGCTTCGAGATATGTTAGACGCACTGATTTAGTGCCTGTGTGGACATATTTGCTAGTTTTCGAGGTAATTTAGGGTTTAAGTTCCTGCTAGGGTTTCTGCGGTAAGATGATATATTTTTGGGGAACGAGAATGTTTGATTATTTCAGCTTATATAAGTGATTTTGAAAGCTTCTATGTACTTTCCTGTTGTAATGGTAGAAATGGTTGGACCTACAAGTGCTTTAGGGTTTCAATTATTTCCTAATTTTTTGCGCAGAGATGCAACTTTGGGGGAAATGAATATGTTCGAGTATAAGTACTTTTATAAGTGAAAAAGTACTTTGAAGAAGAAGATTTGAGAGGTTTTGAATAAATTAAAGCCTATGTATATATAAAGTCAGGTTGTTTATTAGTTTTTATGCTTTGGACTCATATGAAGATTCCAAATGTATTGTGGACATTTCCAATATGAGTGTGGTCCCATTTGTTATAGTTTATTACCAACATGAGTATGACACTTTATGCTACCCAATTACACAGAATCTGAATGTAGTTTGACTGAGTTATTCCTTTTTCATATACTTTATTGCATTTATAGAATGTGGTCCCACTGGGTTGGTGCAAGTCTTGAACCCTTATTAGGGTATTTATTATCTTATTGTTGTTGAAAATATTAGGTCATAACTGTACAGTATCGTAGGTGGTATTTATTGCCTTTGAACTGTCCTTTTGTTAAACAGTTTCTACTGTCCATCTTTAAAATAAATGATGCTAATTGTTTTCTATTTGTTTCAGATTCCTACATATCATAGAGTAGAAATGTGGGTTGGTGGGCATTTCATACATGAACCTCACAGAGTTTACAAAGGTGGCAGAAAAGTGTTATCCAATCCATTGGACCTAGACATGTTTAGCTTTAGCACCATCTTGGATTTGTATGAAAGAGCAGGTGGGGAAAAATGCAAAGTAGATTTTTATTGGAAACACCCTGGACTGGATATAGATTTATTTCTGAAGAAGATTAATACTGAGTTCATGGTGGATTATAACATTGGAGAAATGATTGAAGCATGGAGGGAGTTTGATGTTCCAGTCCAAATATTTGCTGAAGACATTGGAGATCCTGACTTTGCAATGGATTCACAGGGCAACATACTGTTTTCGACACCAGAAGAAAGTAGGAGGTTTCTTCATAATCTTAGAAGAGAAAGGGACAGAAATTGGCAGTTAGTCCCTTTTAAAGAATTAAAAGATCCAGCTGAAGAACAAGAAGATGTTGAAGTTCATGTTGAAGATGAAGCTGCAGTGAACCTTGAAGTTGAAAGAGAAGGGGAAGGAGGTGGAGCTGATAAGAATGCAGAATATCAGAATGATGATGCCAATAATGATGTTGAAGAAAATGAGAATTTGGCTGCCATTGTTGATGCAATTGTAGATTCCTTTGTAAGCACAAATGTGGATGTCAATGAGCCCACAGGTAATGTTGTTTCTGCATAGCAATGACTTATGTTTTTGGATGGAATTTAGATAACCAATGACTTATGTTTTTGGATGGAATTTAGATAACCAATGACTTATGTTTTTGGATGGAATGCAGGAGACTGTGATGCAAATATAAATGATACCAATGATGCCAGTGTTCATAACACCAATGGAAAAACTGTGAATGAGTCAGTTCCTGATGACCAAAATGGAAATGCAAATACTGCAAACAATGATAGGGACGTAAATGAGCCAATAGGTAAGCAAATACTACAAACAGTTCTATATATATGTTTATTGATCCCTTTATTGATTATAATATTGATTATATTTATGTTTGATGGATAGAAGAGGGCCTTCCACCACAAGACGAGACTCCTAGTCATGCTGAGAATGAAACACAACAACAGTCAAGTGTGTTAAATGTTGAGAAGGAAACACAACAGTCAAATGGCCAGACAAGTAGAAGGCCAAGAAAAGTTTCTAAGAAGCAAAAGGAAAAAGTATCAATTCAGGAAGAAGAGATTGATGAGGACAGTAGGTCTGAGTTTCATGATTCATCAGATTCAGACTTTGTTTTCAATGAAGATCAGGAAGATTCCACAGATGAAGATATGCCAGATGGAATGCTAGAGGATATTGAAGATTCTGATGATGATGACTTACATCAAACTAGGGAGCTTTCCAGGGAAGAATTATTGACCAAGTATAGAAAGATGAAGAAGGCCCAAGCTGGAAAAACCAAACCAACAAAGAAGAAACCATGTCAAGTTCAAGATGAGCCATGATATGAAGATGTTGTTGAAAATTCTGAGTTAGAGAGTCTAGATGGAAGTGATGAAGATGCAGACCTAAAACCCAAGTCAGTTTACATTAAAAAGAATTACAATCCTAAGAAGTATGAGCCGGCTGTTTGTCAGAAGTTTGACACCCCACAGTGGTTCAGAGAGGTTCTTGTTGACTACTATGTGAGACAAGGGTTTGATTTGCAGTGGGTTAGGAATGAAAATTCTAGAATTACTGCAAAATGTAAAGCTGACAAGTGTCCTTGGAGGATTCATGCCAGTCCAGTACAGGGCTCAAATACATTCCAGATCAAGACTCTTACTAATGAGCATAATTGTGCAAAGACCACCAACAACAAACTTGCTCAATACAAGTACATAGCCAAGAGGATAGAGAGATTGGTTAAAGAGAATCCTGGTATTCCTTTGCAGGATCTAAAAGGAATTGTGAACAGAAAATGCCATGTAAATGTAAGCAAGTCAAAGGTACAAAGAGCAAAGATGGCAGCACTGATGAAAATCTATGGTCAAGACAGTTACCAATATGAACAACTCTATGATTATTGTGAGACAGTGAGGATATGCAATCCAGGAAGCAAGTTGTTGGTGAAGAGAGACCCAAGAATAGATGTTCCTACATTTGAGTGTTTTTATTTCAGCTTAGGTTCAATGATAAAGGGTTTTCTTGAAGGTTGTAGGCCAATTATTGCATTAGATGGCTGTTTTTTGAAGACAGTTTACAAGGGGCAGCTTCTCGCAGCTGTTGGAAGGGATGGAAATGACAACATGTGGCCAATTGCTATGGCTGTGGTTCCAGTGGAGAACAAGGAATATTGGATATGGTTTTTACAAGAATTACTTGAAGATATTGGTGGTTTGAGGGTTCCCAATAAGTGGACCTTCATAAGTGATAGGTAGAAGGGTTTGATGGAAGCTGTGAAAGATGTAGCACCTTGGTCTGAGCACAGATACTGTGTGAGACATATTTACCAAAATTTCAAGGGTAAGGTTCCAAGTCAAGAGTGCAAAGACCTGTTTTGGCAGGCAGCCTCAACTGCAAACAGGAATGAATTTGATGATGCGATGGCCAAGTTGCAGATATTAGATCCAAAAGTCAGTGATGAAGTTAAGACAGCATGGGAGTATTTAAATGATATACCTAAAGACTGTTGGGCAAGATCTCATTTTACAACATCGACAAAATGTGATGTGATTTTGAATAATTTGGTGGAATCATTCAACGCATGGATTTTAGAAGACAGAGGAAAACCAATCATATCCATGATTGAGGGAATCAGAAACAAGATGATGAAGAAGATTCAAGATAAATTTGCAGGAATGGGAAATTTCCAAGGTAATATCTGTCCAAACATTTTGAAAAAATTGAACAAGCAGTATAAATTATCTACCAACTGTACATGCATCTACTGTGGGAGGCTTGAATATCAAGTAACACATGGGAAGCACACTTACATTGTAGATTTGGATAAAATGACATGTACATGTGGTATGTTCCAGTTAACGGCTTATCCATGATGTCATGCGTATGTGGTTATTAGTGAGAAAAGGGATGTAACGACCCGAAAATCCGATTTATAATTCGGTATATTTGAATCGAGTAATTTCGCAAATTATTATTTTAATTTGATATTTATTCTAAGATTTTAGGATAATTTCGTAAATGAGTGAATTTTATATTTAAATCACAAATTGTCAATGTGCGTTTAATTATGTGAATTTTGACTGTAATTACGTATTATTTGGACAACGTGAGTTTTCAAACTTATTTTGCGAAATTATGATTTTACCCCTTCGATTTTTAGACCTAGTCAACTTAATTGACTAAGTCAATCTCTCACCTCACACTCTCGTTCAACATCCGCAAGAAAGAAAGAGAGAAAAGACAAGAGAAGGAAAAAGAGAAAGAGAAGGAAGAGATTTCAATCGATCGTCCCGACTTCGTTTCCCGATGGATTTTCGAATCGTTTACGCCTACGAATTCCTCGGGATCTTTTCTACGAGTAAGCTTCTAACGATTCTCTCGTTTAATGTCTTCTATACTTCGTTTTTCTCATTTTTGTGAATAGTTGTATAATTTAGGTTTTATATGATTTTGATAGTAATTGTGGATGGATTTTCGTGTTTATCGTTTCTATATGTAGATTACATGTTGTAGATGATTATATGTGAAAATTAGGGATTGATTTGCATGATTAATCGATTAAATGTTAGATTTTGGTTTGAATTCGCGTATGATTTTTGCTGTCTGATGTTTCTGCTCATTTTGGTCGCACACGGCCTGGTGCACACGGCCTTGAGGCCATGTGCATGAGACCGTGCGTGTGTGGAGAATGGTGCACGGGCTGTGCACACGGCCTTGAGGCCGTGTGCATGAGGCCGTGCGTGTTCGTCCGATTGTGCACGGCCGTGCACAAGGCCGTGTGGCCTGGTCGAACAGTGCCCTGACCTTCTGTTAGTCAGGGCACATTTTACACTACGGGTCCCTCCGAGACTCATCTTTTCCGAATTCTTTCTTCGCTCGTGTATTCGATATATATGAAATAGATATGAATTGCATGATTTATGAATTTACAACATGTTCGGGTATATGAATAGTATGTTTTAAGTTTTCGTTAAATTTCCTATCTTTTGCATGTGAAGTCCGATTTTCCCGAAATTCGAATGCATACTCCTTTATGATAATTTAAGCATGTCTGTAAAGTTTCGTTGCATTTGGATTTGATTTGCATTTTTAAATGCATGAATTACTCTGTTTTCATTTGAGAATTTGAACTTAAGTGCTTTATTTGATTGTGTAACGTGCTTCTATGTGTTTTAATATTTTCGTATTAGCCGTGCGTCGTCGTTAGTCTTATTTGGTTGTGTCCTGGTATATTTGCAGACGATACTCTCGTGGAGTAGTGCCGGTTCTTGCTTTTTGCTCTTATTTTGCATAGCCAGGTGAGGCTTTCCTTTTCTGATTCCAATATTATTATGTAGATATATAAATAAGCCTCTGCCGATATAAGCCAAGTTTACGTTTTGTTTTCACACCGTTTCTATATATATACTTAGTAGATATTTATGCTTATTATGTTCATTTGATTTATCGAAAATGATTTGATATGAAAAATACTACGTATAGACTTTGAAATGTTTACGAAAGAGACATGTAAAACCTTTTGTTTTCTAAGGCGAACTTTGGCCTTCGGCCTTGCATATGACATGTCTCGAACGGTCTTTTGGCCAACCCGAAATGATTTGAAAAGCGAGTTATGTTATGTATGTGTGTGTGTTTGGGCCCGGAGTAAGAGCGATAGGACGAAGTCGGTAGACGTTGGGTCTACGGCATAAGTCCTATGGTTTCCTCCATTTGGGAGCTCGGGGTGAGGCCGGAGTGGCAGCCCTTTGAGTACCTAAGTTATTACCGTATGATATGAGTAGTTCGGGTTTGCAGTCCGGCTACATTGGAGGAATAAGGGTGGTTTCCGGTTTTATGTTTTGGAAATTGGAGTTAAGGGCTCAACTCGCCGAGTCATATGATAAGTTATGTTTTATGTTAAATTACCACCCGATTACGAAAACCTTTCTTTTATGTTGATTTCTTTTAATTATAAAATTGGTGATTTATTTTTCGTTTTATTATATACATTATTATTCCCTCCTCACTTAGTCATTTGACTAACCCCCTCTGTTTTACCCCTGTACTGGTTTCAGGATACTAGGCGGGATATTCGTCGTCGTCGTCGTAGAGTTATATTTATTTTCTCATGTATATTCCTTTTCCCCGTTTAGATATTATTTAAGTTTTATGATTTTAGAAAATTGTGATATTATGTTGTATTCGGGATTATATATACTTCGAACCCGTCATTATATTTATCGGGATATTGTATAGAACCCGTTAATTAACTATGTAATTGATTTTCGTTAGCCTTGGTGGGCTTTAATAATTGTGTATTTATTATGTTCTATTGCTTTGATTATTTATATTGCTTCCGCGTCTCTGTCTTTTCGTTGTTTTTGAAACCCCGCCTAGTGATTGAGTAAATGCTTGCCGTTCGCCGGGTTTCGGTTTGGGTCGGATCCCATTTCGGCTCCGGGTCGGGGCTCGGTGCGGGGCGTGCGTTACCCGTTTGGGGCGCCTGCTACAGTTGGTATCACAGCTTCTTTGGTCCAATGGCCTAGGATCTGAATCGTCGTGTTTTGTTGGTTTGGTCGGTCGTTGTGTGCCGGTGTAACTTAAGGAATTGCACTCACCAGTGTTCAAGAACGCTTCGTGTTTGAATTGTCACGGATCTTTGTTGGATGATCAACAACAAAAGATCTTTTACAATCAAAACACTGGGATGGGCTTGGATATATGTAACGCCCCAAATTTTTGGTAAGCTAAAGCCGGTAAGAATTCCTAAGATAACGGGACAAGTTGGAAAATTCGATCGGGAAATATGTGCTTATGTGATATTATTTGCCTAATGTGTTTAATCAGAGTGATTTGTGCATTAATTGTGATTAAATTGTCTAACGTGTGCCTAATTGATATTTTTTAATTTTTTTCTAACACTTTGAATTACGTGAATTTTGAGTTAGTGGATATGTGGCTAAATTTATGTTTATGTGTATAAAAGTTATAGGAATTTAATTGTATTTTGACACGTATATCCTTATCCCTAAATGTCAAAAAGAACGAAATTTTGTTAATTAAATATTTACTCGTGCAAAATAAATATATGGTATAGGTATTAGAACTTGGGTTATATAATTAATTAAAAAGTTAAATGCCTAAATTGTTGCTTTCACTCCGTCAAAGGACATATCTATAAAATAACGATTAACAAGGGGTACATGGTAATTAAGCTATTTTCAGTACTAACTATTAAGCTATCGGATAAGAATGATCGGAGTTTCTATGACATTCTACCTCACCATTCTTTTAATCTTTTAAATCACCAACACTTTATTCATAGCTTCAGTTCTGCGCACGAGCATAATACTCAGAAGTGAAAACCCTCAAGTATCTCCCAACTTGCCGCTGAGGTGATCAGTTAAATTATGTTTCCACTTGTAATTCTTTCTATTGAATTCATTAATTACGGAGATAGGTGGATCAAGTTCATTTCCTTATTTCTATTAATTGTTAGGTAGGTCGAGTACCTTCAGAAACCCATTTAGGAGTTAGAACTTTAAATAATATAATACTTATGGTTAGTAGAGTTAGTACTTTAAATGATATAGTAATATTAGTTGATGACTATGTATACAGTTAGTGGAGTGATATGGTTATACGTATCTTGATATACAACTTGGTGGTATGTGTTGGTGTGATGTACGTATACAAATAATACTTTTACTATTTCAATTAATACATGAACAATATATGTAAGGTTACATACATATGTAACCGTACGCCTGTACGTATAAGTATTAGGATCAATATATCTACTGTAATTAGCGTACTTGAGATGTGATAGGTATAAGTTAATTGAAATTCAATTAGGCAACTTTCTTCTTTTCTAAATGAATTAAATACCATTGATTAAACATTAAAGATTTATTTTTCTTAACCCAAAAGAAATTATTCCATATCATTTTTATATCTGATATAAAGTCGTTTGGCGAAAATGATTAGTTAGTGTCCTCTTATATGTGATATATTAGCTAATCAAATTGGGTTATATTTCCTAACAGCAATAATTGAGACTTCATCATTGTTTATTGCTTTTACTTTTCTTGTATACTCTTAATTAATTGTTTAAAGTATTTACTTCCAACATGATCATGTGAATTACATTATAGCCGTGCGTGGTATTGTCGTCTTATGTGGTTGTATCGTATTTGATTTCAGGTGCTACACCTTCCGAGCAGTAGTCTGGTCTTTCGTTTTGTCCCTTTCTGCCTTATTGTCCAGGTGGGGTTTCTTTTCCGAATTCGGCTTTCTTATACGTATGTAAATATTCCATATATACCCGAAGCCTGTGTTTTATGCTTTTATGTTTTCTTTCCCCATGTTTATATTATACGTAGTAGCTATTTGAACCATACTATATTAATGAGTTTAAAGAAAAATGCTTTGATATCAAATTATTACATATTAACCCCTAGAAGGCTCCATTAGCTCGAAAGGGTTACAAATGAGTTGAAATCGGTCCCTTTGACCAAACAAGTATTTGGAGTGCGAGGAATTATCTTGGCCTTTCGGCCTGGCCAATGAGCCACATTATACTATTGGGCCCGGACAACAGGGTACGGGGTGAAGCCGGATAGACGTTGGGTCTACGGTGGATCTCAATGCTCTGGTCTCCAAACTGATGGGAGCTCGAGGGTATGACCGGAGTGGCAACCCTTTTGAGTACCTGCGCCGGACGGGATCTAGTCTATATCCCCAGCCGAATATGTATTGGATATTTATCCTTGCATATATGATTATATAGTAGCGGGCTAGCTACCTGACTACACAAGGAGGAATAAGGGAGGTTTATTTAATATTTCTGATATCATGAAACAGGTGGTTGATGCTCGACTCGCCGAGCTTTTACTTTATTGCGAAATTATTCGATTCACCAATAATTGTGAAAACCTTTATTTTTCCTTTGCTTTCTTCTCATTTACAAACTGGTGGATCTTTCTGTTGTTTCGATATATATACGTATTATAGCCCCCTCACTTAGTCGCTTTGACTAACCCCATTACTCTGTTGTTGTCTTTTCAGGGTTTTGTTGCTAGGCGGATTCAGGTCGTGTCCTTGGAGTCATTTACTTTGGTTTAGGTGATTTCATATCCGTCTATGTATCTGGATAAATACTTAAAACCCTAGAAGTTATAGATGTAAATAATGTAAATTAGTTTGAATAGTGATATTGATGTTTTTAGTGGCCTTGGTGGGCTTTATAATTGTGTTTTGGATTATGGTTGTTCTAGCTCCCTGAGTGGGATAGGTTGTGCTAATTTGCTTCCGCTGTATTATTGTTCATTGTCCTATTATTTTTTAAAAGCAGATCCGCCTGGTATTTATTTTCCGTTCGCCAGGTTGCAGTTCATAACCGGACCTTTAGTTCTTGTTATGGGTTGTGACTTGGTGCGGGACGTCGCGTCGCACTGTATTTGGGGACGTGCCGTTACAATATAGGTAGATGTGAAACTCAAGGTTGTACTTGCCATGCCTGGTTGTCTGTCGTGTCCGGTTGTGTCTAGGTCGTACGGCTTAGGACTTCTGTGGAATTGTGCAAATGTGTTAAGTGCTTGTGTGAACTCTATTTGAACATTACTTGCCTAGGTGTTTATAGCTTTGCATGCTCACTTACCTGTCATGCATAACTGTTAATGGTTTTACAGGATGTCTCCACGTCGTTGTCCCTGTGGACAGTCTTCGTCATCTTCATTGACACCTCAGACCGATCCACCGATTCCAGCCGGAACTTTGGAAACATTAAGACGGTTCATCGCTCATGCCCCTAAAGGAAATGCTGAGCAGGAAGCATGGGCTCAATTTCTTAGATTCGAACCACCGCAGTTTGAAGGTGCCCCGGATGAAGTTATTGCCGAGGCATGGATATCGGCTTTAGAAAAGATTTATAGGATTATGGAATATCCGGACCCTCTAAGAGTCGGGTTTGCTATTTATTTGATGCTTGGAGCTGCACAGGAATGGTGGAAACAGATTGAACAACGATGGGAACGCGAGCATGTAGTCCCGACTTGGGATCAGTTCTTAACTGAGTTCCGGGCTGAATACATTACGAGGATTGTTCGTCAGCAAAACGAAAGTAAATTTCAGGCCCCCGTTCAGCCTATTCCTCCCCAACCTCAGGGATATCCACGACCCGTATGTGGATTTTGTAAGGGCCAGCATTTAGAGGCTAAATGTTGGAAGAAGAATGGACAGTGCTACGGATGTGGTAGCACCGATCACAGATTGAATGAATGCCCGAAGAAGAGACCAGTACCGCGGGGTACAGCAGGCGATACTGAGGATGCACGTCCAGCGAGTTCTACGAGGCCATTTACACATTCAGGGTCTTCCTCCGGAAAGAAAACCTTCTCGGTATCTTCATCGAAACAGGATGTACCTCCTAAACCGCAAGGAACGCCAGTATGTGGCTTTTGCCAAAGAGATCATCAAGAGTCAGAATGTCGAAAGAAGCAGGGACGTTGCTTCTCATGTGGAAGTCCGTCTCATCTTCGTACGAGAAAGAGAATGTCGAGACGAGCCAAGAGGACGAAGCTTGATCTTGTGTGAACGATCCAGGTATATTGCATTGTCATGACATTCATCTTAAATTTATTTAATTTCATGTTATGTGGGTTTATTTAAAAGAATTATGTGTGTTAGGCGTATAATATTATATATGTGATTTCGATGTTATTTTCGTGTTTGAATTTTGTGAAGTTTATAAACTGCTCCTGCATGCCTTGCACGGTCTCGCCACATGCCGTGACGAGACCTTGTGCACCTTTTTCACACGGCCTTCTCGCACCCGGTGCGAGAGACCGTGCGCATGAATACACACGGGCTCCTCACACCCCGTGACGAGAGCCCGTGCGTGTTTGTCCTCATGGGGTCGTCACACGCCGTAACGATACCCCGTGCGTGTTTTCCACACGGCCTCGTCACACGCCGTGACGAGAGGCCGTGCGCATTTCTTCCAGGTTTTAAAATGGTCAGTAGCTTCTCATTTCGCGCACAACCCTCATTCCTTTCTCCTTTTTCATGCGAGAAGTTCCCCATTTTTTTCCCCAAATTCATCCCATCTTTGAGCTCGAATTATTCTCGATCTAGCCGACGGATTTTCATGAGATCTTGTAAGTGTGTTGTCTGCAGCGAGTTCTTTAGATTGTTGAAATTTGGGCTCGATCCGTTATACCGATCTCACACAATCTTCGCCCGAAGTAGCGCACGCCAAGTGTTCAGTAAAAGTCTCAAGTGAAAAATTTGCAACTTATTCCTTCAATTCACAACAACTCCAACTCTAATATGGAAGGTGCTCATGAAGCTCGTGGTGGACGTCGGGCAAGGGAATTACCCGACATAGCGGCACCGGAAGGTTACCAAGTGAATTTGGGTAATGAAGACGATCAAGATGTTTTCAACCGGTTAATGGAACGACCGGTTAGAGCTACGCAATTTCTCGACATGGAAGCTATGTACCAATTGGGCCTTGGCGAAGGGATCTCTCGTTACATCGACAACATAGGGTGGGCTAATTTTTGGAGTATCCAAAGGCCATCCTATCGCCAGCTCACCTGTGAATTTTTAAGCTCTCTCAAGGGCGCGGCATTTCCGGACGACATCGAGATGCCGATAGGAATCCACTTCCTAGCGTTCAACCGAGACTACACGCTTTCGTACCGGCAGTTGTCCGAGTATTTTCAATTGGATGTTACAGCACCTAGGAGACGTGCTGATGGATGGAATCAAGCCGAGGCTTGGAGACGTATCTCTACCTCCACCGAAATATTTAACTCCGGCGTATCCAAGGCCACGATGCTCGTCACCACTCAATTGAGAATTTTGCATAGAGCCGTGTCTCGTTCGGTTCTAGCCAGAGGAGACAGTCCGGGTGCGGTGAACACCGAGGATTGTCTCATACTTGATCATATGGTGCGAGGGGTCAGGTTCAACCCCATCTCGTACATGATGGACCATATGATGTATATCTCCACTCGGTCGAGAGGAGATATTCGAGTTGGCTCCTACATCACCACCATTCTGGAGTGTGCCCAAGTGGAAGGGCTCGATACCCAGGTTCCCGTTGGAGGTTCGACCTCGATTAGCTATGGCACTCTAGCCCAAATGGCGATCTGCACGAAGGGTCCGAGACGGAACGACCCGTATGTTCTAGTAGATGGACTACCCTTATGGGAAGCTGACCAAGAGGATGCTCCCGAAGAAGGACCCTCAGACCCAGCTGTCCGCGAGCAGGCTCAGCACATCTACTCCCAGCTGTTGAGACAGGATGCTTCTATACCTGAGTCTTCACACGGCAAAAGAAGCACTCAGAACCAGGAGTCGATAGACCTGCAACTATTTTATTCAGAGTTCACTGACTACCGACGTGTGACTGATGAGAGATTTGCCCAGCAGGAGAGGAATATCAATGAGGGCTTTGCAGCTCAGCGCGCTCACATTGATAGACAGTACACAGCCTTACAGGCAGAGCTTCAGCAATCTATCTCAGAGATGCAGAGGTCACTATCAGAGCAGCTTGACCAGTATTTCCGTCGTGGTCCCGACGAGCCTTGAGCTATCTATTTTATTTTAGTTTCTTCTTTCCCGCTAGTTTGTTTAGGATTTGATGTAATTTTATATTTTGTATGACTCTGAATTTTATTTGGAATATTAAGTGTTTTAAGTGGTTATTATTAATGACGTATTATTATGTGATTTAATTGCGTTTGAATGTTCGATTTAATTCGAGTTATTAGAATTTCTGTTATGCTCCTCTTAACTAACTCCGAGACCGGAAGAGAATCTGAGGACAGATTCTTCTGAAGAGGGAGTATTGTAACAACCCGAAAATCCGATTTATAATTCGGTATATTTGAATCGAGTAATTTCACAAATTATTATTTTAATTTGATATTTATTCTAAGATTTTAGGATAATTTCGTAAATGAGTGAATTTTATATTTAAATCACGAATTGTCAATGTGCGTTTAATTATGTGAATTTTGACTGTAATTACGTATTATTTGGACAACGTGAGTTTTCAAACTTATTTTGCGAAATTACGATTTTACCCCTTCGATTTTTAGACCTAGTCAACTTAATTGACTAAGTCAATCTCTCACCTCACACTCTCGTTCAACATCCGCAAGAAAGAAAGAGAGAAAAGAAAAGAGAAGGAAAAAGAGAAAGAGAAGGAAGAGATTTCAATCGATCGTCCTGACTTCGTTTCCCGACGGATTTTCGAATCGTTTACGCCTATGAATTCCTCGGGATCTTTTCTACGAGTAAGCTTCTAACGATTCTCTCGTTTAATGTCTTCTATACTTCGTTTTTCTCATTTTTGTGAATAGTTGTATAATTTAGGTTTTATATGATTTTGATAGTAATTGTGGATGAATTTTCGTGTTTATCGTTTCTATATGTAGATTACATGTTGTAGATGATTATATGTGAAAATTAGGGATTGATTTGCATGATTAATCAATTAAATGTTAGATTTTGGTTTGAATTCGCGTATGATTTTTGTTGTCTGATGTTTTGCTCATTTTCGTCGCACACGGCCTGGTGAACACGGCCTTGAGGCCGTGTGCATGAGACCGTGCGTGTGTGGAGAATGGTGCACGGGCTGTGCACACGGCCTTGAGGCCGTGTGCATGAGGCCGTGCGTGTTCGTCCGATTGTGCACGGCCTCGGCACACGGCCGTGCACAAGGCCGTGTGGCCTGGTCGAACAGTGCCCTGACCTTCTGTTAGTCAGGGCACATTTTACACTACGGGTCCCTCCGAGACTCGTCTTTTCCGAATTCTTTCTTCGCTCGTGTATTCGATATATATGAAATAGATATGAATTGCATGATTTATGAATTTACAACATGTTCGGGTATATGAATAGTGTGTTTTAAGTTTTCGTTAAATTTTCTATGTTTTGCATGTAAAGTCCGATTTTCCCGAAATTTGAATGCATACACCTTTATGATAATTTAAGCATGTCCGTAAAGTTTCGTTGTATTTGGATTTGATTTGCATTTTTAAATGCATGAATTACTCTGTTTTCGTTTAAGAATTTGAACTTAAGTGCTTTGTTTGATTGTGTAACGTGCTTCTATGTGTTTTAATATTTTCGTATAAGCCGTGCGTCGTCGTTAGTCTTATTTGGTTGTGTCCTGGTATATTTGCAGACGATACTCTCGTGGAGTAGCGCCGCTTCTTGCTTTTTGCTCTTATTTTGCATAGCCAGGTGAGGCTTTCCTTTTCTGATTCCAGTATTATTATGTAGATATATAAATAAGCCTCTGCCGATATAAGCCAAGTTTACGTTTTGTTTTCACACCGTTTCTATATATATACTTAGTAGATATTTATGCTTATTATGTTCATTTGATTTATCGAAAATGATTTGATATGAAAAGTACTACGTATAGACTTTGAAATGTTTACGAAAGAGACATGTAAAACCTTTTGTTTTCTAAGGCGAACTTTGGCCTTCGGCCTCGCATATGACATGTCTCGAACGGTCTTTTGGCCAACCCGAAATGATTTGAAAAGCGAGTTATGTTATGTATGTGTGTATGTTTGGGCCCGGAGTAAGAGCGATAGGACGAAGTCGGTAGACGTTAGGTCTACGGCGTAAATCCAATGGTTTCCTCCATTTGGGAGCTCGGGGTGAGGCCGGAGTGGCAGCCCTTTGAGTACCTGAGTTATTACCGTATGATATGAGTAGTTCGGGTTTGCAGTCCGGCTACATTGGAGGAATAAGGGTGGTTTTCAGTTTTATGTTTTGGAAATTGGAGTTAAGGGCTCGACTCGCCGAGTCATATGATAAGTTATGTTTTATGTTAAATCACCACCCGATTACGAAAACCTTTCTTTTATGTTGATTTCTTTTAATTATAAAATTGGTGATTTATTTTCCATTTTATTATATACATTATTATTCCCTCCTCACTTAGTCGTTTGACTAACCCCCTCTGTTTTACCCCTGTACTGGTTTCAGGATACTATGCGGGATATTCGTCGTCGTCGTCGTAGAGTTATATTTATTTTCTCTTGTATATTCCTTTTCCCAGTTTAGATATTATTTAAGTTTTACGATTTTAGAAAATTGTGATATTATGTTGTATTCGGGATTATATATACTTCGAACTCGTCATTATATTTATCGGGATATTGTATAGAACCCGTTAATTAACTATGTAATTGATTTTCGTTAGCCTTGGTGGGCTTTAATAATTGTGTATTTATTATGTTCTATTGCTTTGATTATTTATATTGCTTCCGCGTCTCTGTCGTTTCATTGTTTTTGAAACCCCGCCTAGTGATTGAGTAAATGGTTGCCGTTTGCCGGGTTTCGGTTCGGGTCGGATCCCATTTCGGCTCCGGGTCGGGGCGTGCGTTACCCGTTTAGGGCGCCCGCTACAAGGGACCCAATTGAAAACTATGTTGACAGTTGCTACAAGAAGCCATTGTACTTGAAGATGTATGAGAACATGATTCATGGAGTTCCTAGCTCAACTGGATATGCTAAGACTAACTATGAGCCTCTCCAAGCACCACAATTCAAGCCCAAGAGAGGAAGGCCAAAGAAAAAAAGAAGAATAGGGGCAAATGAGGTTCAGACACCTTCCCCAAGAAAAGGTCCAACTCATAGATGTAAGAATTGCCTCATTCTTAGGCACAACAGGGCAACTTGTACAAACCCAACCCATCCAAACTCGAAGTTTTATCAGGTTATTTAGACAATTTCATGCTTGTATTTTCATTAATTTCATGCTTATTACTTGCTGTCATTGTTTATAGGGGTCACAGCCAAGATCTCAATCAAATACGCCTCCAACAGGATCTCAAACAAATAGGCCTCCAAGAGGATCTCAGTCAAATGCTTCACAATCATCCACAACAAACAATCCACAAAGAGTATGTAATTTATACACTTTAATGGATTTATTTATTTCGACCTATTTAAGATTGTATATATTATTTATTTGCTTTATGGTACTTTGAATAGAAAAAGCAAACTCCAAGAAGGAATAGTGCATCAACTAGTACATCAACTGCCCAAACTGGACCTACACAACCACCTGCTAGAAGAACTCCACAAATAGCACCTATCCAAGGACCACATTCTCACCGTGTGCCTCCACAACCTTCTAGGCAATTTCAACCTCCAAGGCCTGGTAATCCTAATTCAGTTAGGCCACCAAGTTCAAGTGGACAAACCAATAGTGTGCCAAAATAGACCAAGAAGCTGAATTTGAAACAAGTGATTGAGAATTTGAGAGCTAAATCTTTGGAGAGAAGACCAAGAAAATATTCTAATGGAGGGCAGGGTGTTTGACTGATTTCTAAGACAGTTTTTTGGGATATCACTTGATGTTTTTCACTGATGTAGTTAGTTTCTGACCGTGCTTATGACTTATTTCTAAGCTGATTGATGTAGTTAGTTTGGTTGATTTCTAAGTTGTTTATGACAGTGCTTATCACTTATTTTTTGTTGATGCTTAAGACAATTATCTATATTATGAAAATATGCAAACAATTTGGTTATATATACAGCTATTCAAATGCAGTTTTCGGTTTAAAAAACTTTGACAGGTTCTGATATACCATTTGATGTTGGAATGATGGTTGTTGTTCTTGTTATATTTTTGTTGCACTAACAGAGCTTGCTGTTAATGTTTATTGGTTATAAATGCTGCAGTTATACTACATTAATTTGGAAAAATGCATTGTTACATAAAACAGTTTCACTAGTACAGTAGATAATAAAAACAAAAATTACAATCAACCCCCTAAGAGCTAAACCATGAGAAATATTACAGTCAGCAAAGTAAGGAGAATAGCTGAAACAATCCAAGAAACATGAACATAGTTGCTACGATTCTCTACCATCCCAACCCTTTCAACCCCAACTGTAGAAACTTGAGAAACCACCTCCTCCAAATCTTCATTCATTCTCCCTAGAACAGTTTCAGTCTTGACTTCAACTGGAATACCAGTGTTACCCAATACAACTCGTTTAGGTATACACCACCTAAAAAATTTGCAATTGTGTGGTTGAGGAAAATACGGGCAACAGTAATACAGATGCCCCTTTGTAGACTTTCCATCAGTTTCTACGACCCTGATGTCATATTTCAGGTCGCATCCGCAGGTCGGAGTCATACCATACTTCAAATTCACGAACCGTGTCCCACTAGGCCCACTTCTCCTACTTGCAGAGCTCGATGCCATGGCTATGGTGTTGCAGCGGCTGGAGAAGACGAATTGGAAGGAGGAGCAGATCTGATGCCAAAAGTAGGGTAAGAAGAATAAGGTTAGTTGGTTTTATAAATTAAACCACAAGGGTATTTTAGTATTTTCCATACTTTAAGTCGAATTTTGAGCTATTCCAGTCACACCCAACACGCGTGTGATACACAATTTGCGCCAGGGGGTATTGAGACTTTTTTTTTAAAATGTAAGGGTGTAAATAGGAATAAAAATATAATAGGGGGGTAATGTGAATAGTGGGAATTTCATAGGGGGTCCCTCCCTAAATCCCCCCAGAAAACATAGCGGAAGCGAATTAATAACATATCAACATAAATGCCACTTCGGGGCCAATTCAAGTATCTAATAACATCAAAGCCCATTCAGGGGCAACGTAAAGCAAATACTGTAATCGTAAATGGGGTAGGGATCAATATAGCATTATATACATGCCAGGACAAAAGAATTATCTAACGAGGGAGTTACGGACAACAATCTAGATAACTCGGCAAAACCAAAAAGGCCTATCTAAGTACTGTTGCCAATCCGACATGCGAGACATGTCGGTCTCTCAATTTTCCTGAGGCAAGAACCAATAAAAGAGGGTGAGTCAAAGAACTCAGTGAAGATATGGGTAGAGCAAGTCGAGTTACGCTTCCGGGTTTTAATAGGAAATACATATGCAATAATGAAGAAACCGGAATGTGCTTCTGTAGCGGGCGCCCCAAACGGGTAACGCACGCCCCGCACCGAGCCCCGACCCGGGACCGAAATGGAATCCGACCCGAATCGAAACCCGGAGAACGGCACACATTTACTCAATGACTAGGCGGGGATTTCAAAAACGAAAGAAATGACAGAGGTGCGGAAGCGAAATAAAACAAAATAATAAATCATAATAATTGCACAAGTATTAAAGCCCACCAAGGCCAACGAAATTCAATTACATAATTAATATACGGGTTCGATACAATATCCCGACAATGTACAATAACGGGTTCAATATATAAATCCCGAATACAACTAAACAAAATCCTAATATCATAAAACATGAATAATATCATACGGACAAGATTATACATGAATACAACTCTAACGACGACGACGACGAAGATCCCGCCTAGTATCCTGAAACCAATACAGGGTGAAACAGAGGGGGTTAGTCAAACGACTAAGTGAGGAGGGAATAATAATGTATATTATAAAACGAAAGTAAATCACCAATTTTTAAAGTTAAAAGAAATCGACATAAACGAAAGGTTTTCGTAAACGGGTGGTGATTTAGCATAAAACATAACTTATCATATGACTCGGCGAGTCGAGCCCTTAACTCCAATTTCTAAACATAAAAACGGGAAAACCCACCTTATTCCTCCAATGTAGACGGACTGCTAAATCCGAACTACGCATAACATACTGTATAATCTCATGTACTCAAAGGGCTGCCACTCCGGCCTCACCCCGAGCTCCCAAAGGTGGAGAGAACCACAGGGATTCCGCCGTAGACCCGATGTCTACCGACTTCGTCCTATCATCCTTTACTCCGGGCCCAAACATACATACATACATACATATCATAACTCGCTTTTCAAATCATTTCGGGTTGGCCAAAAGACCGTTCGAGACATGTCATATGCAAGGCCGAAGGCCAAAGTTCGCCTTAGAAATTAAAGGGGTTTTACATGTCTCTTTCGCAATCGTTTCAAAGACTATACGTAGTACTTTTTCATATCAAAACATTTTCGATAAATCGAATAAACATAATAGGCATAAATATTTATTAAGTATATATAAAGAAACAGTGTGAAAACAAAACGTAAACATGGCTTATATCGGGAGAGGCTTATTTATATATATATACATAATAGTACTGGAATCAGAAACGGAAAGCCTCACCTGGCTATACCAAACAAGAGCACAAGCAAGAACCGACGCTACTCCACAGGAGTATCGTCTGCAAAATACCAAGACACAACCAAATAAGACTAAGGACGACGCACGGCACGTTATACAATCACATAAGGCACTTAGGTTCAAATTATCAAACGAAAACGGAGTAATTCAGGAATTCAAATATGCAAATCAAATCCAAATGCAACGAAACTTTACACACATGCTTTAAATATCATAAAGGAGTATGCATTCGAATTTCGGGAAAATTGAACTTCATATGCAAAAGATAGAAAATTTGTCGAAAACTTAAAACGCACTATTCATAGACCCGAACATGCTATAAATTCATAAATCATGCAATTCATATCTATTTCATATATATCGAATACACGAGCGAAGAAATAATTCGGAAAAGACGAGCCTCGGAGGGACCCGTAGGCCAAAATGGGCCCTGACTAACAGAAGGTCAGGGCCCTGTTCAAACAGGCCACACGGCCTTGTGCACGGCCGTGTGCCAAGGCCGTGCACACCAAGGAGACGCGCACGGTCTCTTGCACACGGCCTCAAGGCCGTGTGCACAAGGCCGTGAACAATTGCACGCACGCACGGTCTCTTGTACGGCCGTGCAAGAGGCCGTGTACCCCCCCACACGGCCTTTCCACACCCCGTGTGCGTCAAGAAAGAGCAAAAACTTCGCAGAACCAAAGAAAACCACGCGAATAAATCCTAAATTCCACATTTAACTAATTAAACATGCAAACCATACCCTAATATTTATATATAATCATCTACAACATATAAGCTACACATAGAAACAATAAACACGAAAATCCGTCCACAATTTCTATCAAAATCATATAAAACCTAAATTATTCAACTATATAAAAAAAATGAGAAATACGAGGCATAGGAAACATTAAATGAGAGGGACGTGAAAGGCTTAGTCGTAGAAGAGATCGCAGGGAGTTCGTAGGCGTAAACGGCTCGAAAATCCGTCGGGAAATGAAGTCGGGACGATCGTCGAAACTCCTTCTTCTTCCTTCTCTTTTTCTTTCTTTTCTTCCTTCTCCTTTGCTATTGCATTTGAACGAGACTGAGGGAAGAGAGAGTGAGATGAGACTTAGTCAATTTTGACTAGGGTCGAGAGACGAAAGGGCATTTTCGTAATTTCGGAAAATAAGTTTGAAAACTCATGTTGTCCAAATAATATATAATTACAGTCAAAATTCATATAATTAAACGCACATTGACAATTCGTAATTTAAATATAGAAGTTCATTCATTTACGAAATTATTCTAAAATCTCATAATAATTATCAAATAAAATAATAATTTGCGCAAATGCCCGATTCTAGCATACCGGATTATAATCTGGATTTTCGGGGCGTTACAATACTCCTCTCTTCAAAAGAATCTGCCCTCAGATTCTCCTTCGGTCTCGGAGTTAGTTAAGAGGAGCATAATTTTGTGGAATTCTAATAGCGCGAATTAAAATGAACATTTAGAAGCAATTAAATCATATAATAAAACATCGTTCATAATAAACACTTAATGCACTTAACATTCCAAATAAAATCCAAAGTCATACAAAATACGGAATTACATCAATTCCTAAACAAGGTAGCGGTAAAGAAAAATACAAATAGATAGATCATGGCTCATCGGGGCCACGACGGAAATACTGGTCGAGCTGCTCCGAAAGTGACCTCTGCATCTCGGAGATAGATCGCTGAAGCTCAGACTGTAATGCTGTGTATTGTCTATCCATGTGAGCGCGCTGAGCTGCAAAGCCCTCATTGATCTGCCTCTCCTGCTGGGCAAACCTCTCATCGGTCACACGACGGTAGTCGGAGAACTCCGAATAAAATTGCTGCAGTTCAATCGACTCCTGGTCCCGAGTGTTTCTTCTGCCGTGTGAAGACTCGGGTATCGAAGCATCCTGTCCCAACAACTGAGAGTAGATTTGTTGAGCCTGCTCGTGGACCTCGGGGTTCGGGGATTCTTCATCGTGAGCATCACCTTGGTCAGCTTCCCAAAAGGGTAGACCGTCTACCAGAACATATGGGTCGTTCCGCCTCGGACCCTTTGCGCAAATCGCCATCTGGGCTAGAGTGCCATAACTAATGGTGGCCGAACCTCCAACGGCAACCTGAGTATCGAGCCCTTCCACTTGGGCACACTCCAGAATGGCGGTGATATAGGAGCCCACTCGAATCTCTCCTCTCGACCGAGTGGGGATGTACATCATATGGTCCATCATATACGAGATGGGGTTGAACCTGACCCCTCTCACCATATGGTCGAGCATGAGACAATCTTCGGTATTCACCGCTCCCGGACTGTTTCCTCTAGCTAGAACCGATCGAGAAATGGCTCTATGCAAAATTCTCAGCTGAGTGGTGATAAGCGTTGTGGCTTTGGATACGCCAGAGTTGAACATTTCGGTGGAGGTGGAGATACGTCTCCAAGCCTCGGCTTGATTCCATCCATCGGCACGTCTTCTAGGTGCCGTGACATCCAGCTGAAAGTACTCCGACATCTGCCGGTATGAAAGCGTGTAATCCTGGTTGAATGCTCGGAAGTGGATTCCGACTGGCATCTCATGGTCGTCCGAAAATGCCGCGCCCTTAAGAGAGCTCAAAAATTCACAAGTGAGCTGGCGGTAGGATGGCCTTAGGATGCTCCAAAAATTAGTCCATCCTATGTTGTCGATGTAACGGGATATGCCTTCGCCTAGGCCCAGTTGATACATAGCTTCGATGTCGAGAAATTGCGTGGCCCGAACCGGTCTTTCCATTAACCGATTGAAGACATTTTGGTCGTCTTCGTTCCCCAAATTTACTTGATACCCTTCCAGTGCCGCTACGTCGGGTAACTCCCTTGCCCGACGGCCACTACGAGTCTCGCGATCGCCTTCTATATTAGAGTTGGAGTTGGTTGGAGTTGAAGGAATATAAGTTGCAAATTCCACTTGAGACTTTCACCGAACACTTGGCGTGCGCTACTTCGGGCGAAGATAACATGAGATCGGTACGACGGATCGAGCCCAAAATTTCAACAATCAAAGAACTTGCTGCAGACAATGCACCTTCAAAATTTCACGAAGATCCGTCGGCTGAATCGAGAATTAATCGAGCTCAAAGTTGGGAGGAATTTTGGGGGAGAAAACAAGAGAATTTTCGCGAGAAAGGGAGAGAAATAAGAGGTTGTGCGCAAATCCAGAGTTACTGACCATTTTAAAAACTGGAAGAGGTGCCCACGGCCTCTCGTCACAGCGTGTGACGAGGCCGTGTGGAAAAGGCACGCACGGGGTACCGTCACGGCGTGTGACGACCCCGTGTGGGAGAAACACGCACGGGCTCTCGTCACGGCGTGTGACGAGCCCGTGTGTATTGATGCGCACGGTCTCTCGCACAGGGTGTGACAAGACCGTGTGGATAGGTGCACGGGGTCTCGTCACGGCATGTGGCGAGACCGTGCAAGGCATGCAGGGGCAGTTTGTGTGTTTTGATCCACACAAACTTCACAAAATTCATATACGAATATATGTCACTAAAATTCTATAAATTCATATATATAATATTTTCACATATCAACAATTATACGTCTAACGCACATAATTTTAAAATTCAACATAAGACGAAATTAAATGAATTTGGATGAATGTCATGACCATGCAATATACCTGGATCGTTCATACGTGCAAGCTCCGTCTTCTTGACTTGTTTCGGCTTTTTCTTCGGACATACATTCACTATGTGGTCGGCGCTACCACATCCGTAGCACAGTCCATTCTTCTTCCAACATTTGGCCTCTAAATGCGGGCCCTTACAGAATCCACATACGGGTCGTAGATATCCCTGAGTTCGGGGAGGAGCAGGCTGAACGGCTGTCTTGAATGGCTTCTTCTCAGAAGAGGACCCATAATGAGTAAAGGGTCTCTTCAAACCAGAAGCGAAACTCTTGGCGGCTGTGTTCTGCTTGAGAGCCAGAAATTCCCTTTCGTGTTGTTGACGAACAATCCTCGGAATGTATTCAGGTCGGAACTCGATCAAGAACTGATCCCAAGTCGGGACTACATGCTCGCGTTTCCATCTTTGCTCAATATGTTTCCACCCATCCCGTGCGGCTCCAATCATTAGATAGATAGCAAACTCAACTCTTAGAGGGTCCAGATATTCCATAATTCTGTAAATCTTTTCCAGAGTTGATATCCATGCCTCGGCAATAGTGTCATCCGGGGCACCTTCAAACTGTGGTGGTTCGAATCTGAGAAATTGGGCCCACGCTTCCTGCTCAGCGTTCCCTTTAGGGGCATGAGCGATGAACTGTCTTAACATTTCCGCAATTTCGGCTGGAATCGGTGTATCGGTCTGAGGTGTCAGTGGAGGTGATGGGGGCTGTTTACATGGACAACGACGTGGAGGCATCCTGTAAAGCCATTAGCAGTTATGCATGACAGGTAAGTGAGTATGCAAAGCTGTAAACACATAGGCATGTAATGTTTAGATAGAGTTCACATAAGCACTTAGCACATTTGCACAAATTCCACAGAAGTCCTAAGCCGTACGACCTAGACACAACCGGACACGACGGACAACCAGGCATGGCAAGTACAACCTTGAGTTTCACATCCACCTATATCCAAGCCCATCCCAGTATTTTGATTGTAAAAGATCTTTTGTTGTTGATCATCCAACAAAGATCCGTCACAATTCAAACACTAAGCGTTCTTGAACACTATACGTAGTACTTTTTCATATCAAAACATTTTCGATAAATCGAATAAACATAATAGGCATAAATATTTATTAAGTATATATAAAGAAACGGTGTGAAAACAAAACGTAAACAAGGCTTATATCGGGAGAGGCTTATTAATATATATATATACATAATAGTACTGAAATCAGAAACAGAAAGCCTCACCTGGCTATACCAAACAAGAGCAAAAGCAAGAACCGGTGCTACTCCATAGGAGTATCATCTGCAAAATACCAAGACACAACCAAATAAGACTAAGGACGACGCACGGCACGTTATACAATCACATAAGGCACTTAGGTTCAAATTATCAAACAAAAACGGAGTAATTCAGGAATTTAAATATGCAAATCAAATCCAAATGCAACGAAACTTTACGGACATGCTTTAAATATCATAAAGGAGTATGCATTCGAATTTCGGGAAAATCGGACTTCATATGCAAAAGATAGAAAATTTGTCGAAAACTTAAAACGCACTATTCATAGACCCGAACATGCTATAAATTCATAAATCATGCAATTCATATCTATTTCATATATATCGAATACACGAGCAAAGAAATAATTCGGAAAAGATGAGCCTCGGAGGGACCCGTAGGCCAAAATGGGCCATGACTAACAGAAGGTCAGGGCCCTGTTCAACCAGGCCACACGGCCTTGTGCACGGCCGTGTGCCAAGGCCGTGCACACCAAGGAGACGCGCACGGTCTCTTGAGGCCGTGTGCACAAGGCCGTGAACAATTACACACACGCACGGTCTCTTGCACGGCCGTGCAAGAGGCCGTGTACCCCCCCATACGGCCTTTCCACACCCCGTGTGCAAAGCCCGTGTGCGTCAAGAAAGAGCAGAAACTTCGCAGAACCAAAGAAAACCACGCGAATAAATCCTAAATTCCACATTTAACTAATTAAACATGCAAATCATACCCTAATATTTATATATAATCATCTGCAACATATAAGCTACACATAGAAACAATAAACACAAAAATCCGTCCACAATTTCTATCAAAATCATATAAAACCTAAATTATTCAACTATATAAAAAAAATGAGAAATACGAGGCATAGGAAACATTAAACGAGAGGGACGTGAAAGGCTTACTCGTAGAAGAGATTGACGGGAGTTCGTAGGCGTAAACGGCTTGAAAAACCGTCGGGAAATGAAGTCGGGACGATCGTCGAAACTCCTTCTTCTTCCTTCTCTTTTTCTTTCTTTTCTTCCTTCTCCTTTGCTATTGCATTTGAATGAGAATGAGGGAAGAGAGAGTGAGATGAGACTTAGTCAATTTTGACTAGGGTCGAGAGACGAAAGGGCGTTTTCGTAATTTCGCAAAAAAAGTTTGAAAACTCATGTTGTCCAAATAATATATAATTACAGTCCAAATTCATATAATTAAACGCACATTGACAATTCGTAATTTAAATATAGAAGTTCATTCATTTACGAAATTATTCTAAAATCTCATAATAATTATCAAATAAAATAATAATTTGCGCAAATGCCCGATTCGAGCATACCGAATTATAATCCGGATTTTCGGAGCGTTACAGCTTCGACTTGGATATTTCAATAAAAAATTAAAGACAATAATATAATAAAGCAGTAAATAATTATCCCAGCAAGATTGGGCCTATTCCTCCTTATTTCTCCACAATACATGATAAAAAACTCCATCGCCTGTGTCAAGCCAAGGGGCAACCCGAGGCTCGACTATAGTGAATTTAAGGAAAGCGTGCAACACATGCAACACCCACCATCGCTCCCAACCGTGGCTATCAAACTCCTGACGGGCCCACGATTGACGCTTAGTTTTGGGAGAAGCACCTCGGGCAACACCCTGGACGCTCATCCCCAGATGCAACCTTCGGATACCATCCCATGGCCCCATGAAAAGTCCATAATTGTACTCGCTTTTCAATAAAGGTTTGAGTGCCAAACGGGCAATTAGGCAAGTGAGTGATGACAAAGGGGGTAACTACAAGTTCCGTACGCGTCGGGTTGTTCTGACAAACTCCCCTAACGACTTTCCTCATAGACAAGAATCCTAAGTCAAATCATCATGTTATAAAGAAAGAGTTTACTTGCCCTTTTGAAAACAAATCAATTTTGGATACTATTGTATAATTTGATATTAAATGATTTGTTGATAAAATCATAAAGATATATGCTCTCGAAATATTTAATACTAATAATAAGGGAAGAAAGAATAAAAGATCGAACAAAACAAGAGGATACGGGGATTTCGCATGTATACATAGACATACATGTTCAAGCCCAGTTTAAATAATTTAAATCCTCACCTGGTGTGCCAAAAAGAATGCCTAGCAGCTACAACTCACTGCTCTCCGACCTCAGACTGATCTGTAGACAAGACAGGACCTAGACGAATTAATAACGACTCTTAAAAGCGCAAATAGGCAATTAATTGACGAACAGCTAACCAAACGAATCCACAATCATGCATATGCCAATAATAAGATTTATGGAAGCTACCATGTAAATTTCAAGTAATTCTGACAAGTTTCCGAAAATGCATACACGTAAAATTACACTATTCATAGTCCGAACAAGGTCTGAATTTATCAAACTATTCATAATATTAATCTACAACTTAAGAGGAATCTATAGGTGAAATCGGAATAATTTTTGGAGTTCGGATGCGAAAAGTCAACGTTTAAAAGCGTAGGGTTGACTCAATTCCCGAGAGCAACTTAAGAAAAGGCTGGAAAAATATTCTAAGGGGTATTTTGGTAATTTTAGAAAGTCGAATTTAAACATTTTGGCCAAATATCAATATTAATATCAAACGAAAGTAAAAAAAATAAGGAATTTAAATACGCACATAATATTATCACGTTGGGTCATATACGAAATAATATAGTATAATTCACATAATACGAGAAATAGGGTCGAGAAAGATAATTAATCGCGAAAAAGAACTCACAATGATTCTTGGATTTCTGGGTCGTTACAATACTCCCCCCTTATGAGAATCTGGTCCCCAGATTCTATCTTCACTGGAACAGCTCGAGATAAGCTTCTCTCATCTTGGCCTCTGTCTCCCAAGTGGACTGTTCGGTCGAATGGTTCCTCCAGAGAACTCTCACTAAGGGAATCTGCTTGTGATAAAGCTGTTGGGCCTTACGATCCTGACTCTGAACCGGTTTCATCTCAATAGTCAAGTCCGGCTTAAGCTGAACTCCGTCATCCTGGAAAATATGGGACTCGTCGGGGAAGTACTTGCGAAGCTGTGAGACATGGAAGACATTGTAGATCCCGGTAAGATATGGTGGTAAATCCAAACGGTAAGTGGTGTTCCCGATCCGCTCTACAATCTCGAATGGACCTAAGTATCTCGGAGTAAGCTTTCCACCTTTATCGATCCTCGTGAATCCCTTCCTCGGGGAGGCCTTGAGAGATACTCGGTCCCCCACCTCAAATTCCAAGTTTCGACGTCTCTTGTCGGCGTAGCTCGTCTGTCGGTCCTGAGCTGCTTTCATTATCTGTCGAATGATCTAGACCTTGTCTATAGCTGCCTGACTCTCATCCAGTGGGGTGGCTCTTTCGAGGCCATCTACAGACCATTTCCAATCCTCCAATTCCCAATAAATCGGAGATCAACACTTCCTCCTATAAAGAGCCTCATACGGCCGCATTGCAATCGAAGCTTGATAACTGTTGTTGTAAGCGAACTCGACTAAGGGCAAGTGTGAAATCCAACTCGTATGAAAATTGAGTGCACATGCCCGTAGCATATCACTTAAGAACTTGATCGTTCGCTCCAACTATCCATCAGTCTGGGGATGTGCTGCAGAGCTAAACTTCAGGGTTGTTCCCAAGCTCTTGTGAAGTTCCTGCCAAAATTGAGCTGTGAACTTAGGATCCCTGTTTGAAACGATACTCTCCGGAACTCCATGAAGCCGAATAATCTCCTTCTGATACAGTTCTGCGAGCTGCTTGACCTTCGCTGTCTTTTGGACCGGAAGAAAATGAGCTGACTTGGTCAATCGGTCGACGATGACCAAAATACTGTCATAACCACCACGGACAGTGGGCACTCCTGTCACGAAGCCCATAGTGATCTCCTGCTACTTGGAAGTAGGCACGGGAAGTGGCTGAAGAGTACCACCTGGCCTTTGGTGCTCGACTTTGACCATCTGACACGTCAGACAGTGCTTCACATAGGTTGCCATGTCCCTTTTCATACCGTTCCACCAATACTGGGTCTTTAGATCACGATACATCTTGTTGCCTCGTGGGAGGACAGCATAAGCGGACTTGTGTGCCTCGTCGAGAATTCCACACTTCAGGTTCGTGGGAACACAAACTCGAGTCCCGAAGTGAAGCAATCCGGTGCCATTGATCTTGAACTTGGTGTTCGGATCATTCTGCATTCTGGCCTTGATCTTCTGAATACTAGCATCCGTAATCTGCTCGTCACGGATCTGTTGGACTAGGTCGGGTTGGACTGTGAGGTTGGCAGGATGAGGATGCGACTCTACTCAAGTCCTTCTGTCCTCTATAGGAGCATCGGAGGATGACCCCTCCAAATGTGCCACAGGAGCCCTCCGGCTCAATGCATTGGCGACCACGTTCGCCTTCCCGGGGTGATACTGGATACGACAGTCATAATCTTCCAAGAATTCCATCCACCGTCTCTGTCTCCTGTTGAGATCTTTCTGTGTAAACAGATACTTCAGACTTTGGTGGTCCGTAAAGATGTCAAAGGTGACACCATAAGATAATGACGCCATTTGCCAAAGGCAAATATCACTGCTGCAAGCTCCAAGTCGTGGATGGGGTAGTTCTGCTCGGCATCTTTCAACTTCCTAGAAGCATAGGCAACTGCCTTCCCATTTTGCATCAACACGCACCCTAAACCTTCCTTGGACGCGTCGGTATAAACCACGTATCCCTCGTGTCCATCTGGGAGAACAAGAATAGGTGCGGTGGTCAATCTCATCTTCAGCTCCTTAAAGCTGGCCTCGTACTCGTCGTCCCACTGAAAGGACACATCTTTGCAAGTCAACTTCGTGAGTGGGGCCGCTAGCTTGGAGAAATCATTAACGAATCGTCTGTAATAACCAGCCAATCCAAGAAAACTCCTAACTTCTGTCGGTGTCTTGGGCTGACTCCAACTCGTCACTGCCTCAATCTTCGATGGATCCACAGCAATCCCATTCCCGGAGATGACGTGACCAAGGAATGAAACCTCGTTGATCCAGAAATCGCACTTGCTAAACTTAGCATATAGGCTATGGTCTCGAAGCGTCTGTAGCACTATGCGAAGATGCTCGGCATGATCCTCGACTGTCTTGGAGAAAACCAGAATATCTTCGATGAAGATAACCACGAACTTGTCGAGGTAAGGCCGGAAGATTCTGTGCATCATATCCATAAAAGCTGCAGGGGCATTCGTCAAACCAAACGGCATCACAACAAACTCGAAGTGGCCGTACCGAGTGTTAAACCCGGTCTTAGGTATATCCTGCTCTCAGATACGAAGCTGATAGTATCCCTATCGAAGATCCAACTTCAAATATACTTTCGATCCCTGCAATAAGTCAAATAGCTCCTCTATGTGGGGTAGAGGGTATTTGTTCTTCACTGTCATCCGGTTCAGCTCTCGGTAGTCGATGCACATTCTCAGTGTGCCATCCTTCTTCTTCACGAGCAAGACCGCCTTACCCCAAGGAGAAATGCTCGGTCTTATGTAACCACTCTCAAGCAACTCTTCAAGTTGCATCTTAAGCTCCTTCAGTTCGGCGGGAGCCATCCTGTACGGAGTCTTTGAATAAGGCTTTGATCCCGGTGCAAGATCGACTACGAACTCGATGTCACGATCGGGGGGTAGAGAGTTCAAACTCTCAGGAAAGACATCCTAGAAGTCCTTAATCACTTCCGTGTCCTCAAACTTCCTTTGTTCCTTCGGTCGGTTAAGCAGATAAGCAACGAAAGCCTGAGCTCCCTCTCGAATCATATGTGAAACCTCGACATAAGAAATCTTTGGTGTCGAATCTGACTTCTCAAGAATACCCTTCACTAATGTCTCCTCGGTTCCAATCTGCACTGTCTTTCTGAAACAATCCACGCTGACTCTGTGTTGGAAAAGCCAGTCCATCCTAAGAATAATCCCATAACGCTGTAACGGCAATTCGATCAAATCGGTGGGATAAACACGATCTCCTGTCTTCAAAGGGCAACCCTTGAAGATCCTATCCATAACGTATGAAGTCCCCAAAGGAGAACTGACTCGATACAAATAAGGCAGACTCTCTACGGGCATGCACAACTTAGCAGCAATATCAAGCGCAATGAACGAGTGTGTAGCACCCGGATCATATAATGCAGTAATACGGATGTCATGAATATGCAGGGTACCTCCAATCACGTCGTGCTGATCGGGCTCAAGCTCCTCTCCTCCCAGTGCGAAGACTCTGGGCTGCACTCTCGGCTGACCGGTAGCCTGAATCGTCCTCTGAGGCGTGGCGGTCCTCTTGTTCGGACACACGTCCAGCATATGATCAGAGGATCCACAAAGTAGGCACTGTCCCAATCGTCTCCGGCAGAACTCGGCAGTGTGGTTCGGCTTGCGGCAGTGGGAGCATAGAACCGATGCGATGGCAGCAATCAGAGCTGGCTCAATATACTGGGGCTTTTTCTCGCCCGTGGAAGATATAGATCCAGAAGAGAAAGGCCTTAAGAAAAGGCTGGACAGATATTCTAAGTCTTTTGCACCGGCCTGTGTACGGTCTTGGGCACACTGTCAAGACCGTGCACTGCACACGGCCAAATGCACGGGACAAACGCACGGGCGTGAGCCCGTGCAGGAAAAAAGAGTCGCGCATGGGCTCCTGCACGGTCTTGATCAAGACCGTGCGTTAGCCCGTGTGGATCAACAGCAGAAAGCAGAAAATCACAATTTCCACGAAAATCCGATCCAAAAATTCATATAAATCATTTTCTCACACAAATCAACACCCAATAATTATAATAAACATTAAGCATCATCTAAGGAATATTTCTATCCAAGAAACACGAAAACTGATCAAGAAACGGGTTCACATTCATAAAAATTCATAATTATTCCCGAAATTGAAAATATGCTCAAAACTACCAAAATTCATAAAAAGAAATGGGGAAATCGGTTCCTAAAGAGTGATCTCGTTGAGAGGATCTCGTAGGTTCAAACGACATGAAATTCCGTGGAGAAACGGGCTCGGGACGATCGATTAGGGCTTCAAATGCAAAATCCTCTTCTCTTCTCTCACTCTCTCTCTCTCTCTCTCTCTCTATTTCGAAATAGGGTTCAAAAGTGGGGTTGGAGACTTTTATCAAATAATTCAAAATGTCCAAAAATACAAAGGGGTATTTTGGTACTTTTAGAAAGTCCAATTTAAACATTTTGGCCAAATATCAATATTAATATCAAACGAAAGCAAAACAAATAAGGAATTTAAATACGCACATAATATTATCATGTTGGATCATATACGAAATAATATAGTATAATTCACATAATACGAGAAATAGGGTAGAGAAAGATAATTAATCGCGAAAAAGAACTCACAATGATTCTTGGATTTCTGGGTCGTTACAACGACCGCTAAATCCAAACTGCACCATGTATAGGCATAACAACCTATGTCTCAGTTGACACGAAGTCAACCGCTGCAGGAGCTCAAAGGTTGCCAATCCGGCCTCACCCCGCGCTCCCAGTAAACATGGAGTAAGCCACGAATTCCACCGTAGACCCGTTGTCTATCCGACTTCATCCGATCACCATACCCCGGGGCCCACAATGACAAAACGGACACACATATCATAACTTGCATTTTCATAACTATCATTTTCCTATTAGAATAGGAATCAAGATATTTAGGGGCCAAATTGGCCGTTCGAGACAGGCGGTGTAACGACAGGAAACACAACCGGGTATTCCATCGTCAGGGGGGAATCTGCCCTAATGACTTCACTCAACGGGAAGGTTTCCAAACCTAAAATTACATTTAAATCGAAACGTAGTTCGCTTGTCTCTTTTTGAAAACCTTTCGAAATCATATACATAGTACTCTTTTGATATCAAATTCATTGTTCTTAAACTTCAAAAAAGTAGTAAGCATAAAGTATTTACTAAATATAGTAATACGGGATGAAAACATAAATTTCGCAGGCGAGGCTTATTCGGTATTAGGTTGGTACTACGTACATATTATCGTATAAAATTAATAAGGGAAACCTCACCTAGTGACAACTAAAAGAAAGCCAGAAAGTGAAAGCGAACAACCTAATCCACGAGAGTGGAACCTGCAACTGACAAACGACACAACCACGTAAGACATACGATGATGCATAGCTTATATGAAAGCATTAAAACACATAAAAGCACGTTAAACAGTCATTCATATCACTTAGGTTCACATTCTAACAAAATATAGAAAATCAATAAGCAAATCAAGTTAGAATGCAATAAAAGCCCATAAATATGCATAAAAGGCAATAGGGAAGCATGCATTCAAGTTTCGGGAAAAACGGACAACATTTGCAAAATAGCCAAAAATGCCTAAACGAACAATGCGATGAACGGGGCCCGAACGAAGTTGGAAAAGTCCAAACTTCATAAAGTATGTGTTTCATGATTTATAGGAGCTATGGGTGAAATCGGATCTCGAATCGGATATCAAATGAAGAAAGTCAACTTTTATAAAAGCCCTTTGACCACCATTGCCGAGAGCAAAAGCCCTTTGACCACCATTGCCGAGAGCAACAATCTGAAAATGGAGAAATTTTGGTTAATGCAGACGCACTGCCTTGTGCACGGGCACGCGCACGGTCTTGAGCGCGTTCGCAAGACGGTGCAGACACTTGCACTGGCCTGCGCATCGGCTTGCGCACACCCGTGCGCAAGGCCGTGCAAGGCATAAAGGGGACACACGGTCTTGGCGCATGGTCTCAAGACCGTGCGTAAGACCGTGTGGATCATCAGAACAACAGAAAAATCACAGAATCGAAAAACCCTTGCGGAAATGAACCAAAAACCATCATTTAACCAACCAATCATGCAAATCTCAAGCTAATATTCACATATGATGTTCTCCTACTTGTAATCTACCTATAGAATCAAAAAACACGAAATTCCATCCACAAAATCATCCAAATCGACACATACATAGTATTTGCACATTTTGGAGAAAACTCAGAAAAGTGAGGCATAGAGTGCGTAAAATTTGATTGACATTAGAGAGTAACCAGTAGAGGAGATCGAGAGGGTCGCGTAGGCATTAACAGTTCGAAAATCCATCAAGAAACGAGGTTGCTAGAGCAATCCAAAGGTTTCTTCCTCTTCTTCTTTTCTCTTTTTCTTCTTTTCTTCTTCTTCCTTTCTTGGGTTCACGTGAATGAGGGAGAGAGAGGAGAGATGGAGTCTAATTCAAAAAGTTTGACTTGGCTTAGAAACGAAGGGCCATTTTCGTAATTTATAAAACTTAATCAAAAATACAAGTTTTTCCAAATAAAATAAAATTACAGTCAAAGTTCACGAAATTAAACGCACATTAACATGTCATGGTTTAAATACCGAAATTTTGTAGCGGGCGCCCCAAACGGGTAATGCAAGCCCCGCACTGAGTCTCAATCCGAAGCCGAAATGGAAATCCGACCCTAAACTGAAACCCGGCGAACGGCAAACTCAATTACTCAATCACTAGGCGGGGCTGTTTGTAAAAACGACCGACGACAACAATACGGAAGCGGAAGCAACAACAGCAAAACCTAGATCTTCATAAGGACAATTAAAGCAGTAAACCAATTGCGCAAATAGTTAAAGCCCTCTAAGGCTAGCGGAATTCACATACATAAACTTAACCAAATATTAAACGGGTTCAACATTAAATAGTCCCGAACACGAAGTCGTAATCTACGGGATACATATAACATGATCAAGTACATAAAACAATCTAGGAATGAACAACGCACAAAAGTAAAATAACTCTGCGAAACAAGACCGACGATGCCCACCTAATAACCACCAGAAACAAATAAGGGTTGGAGCAGAGAGGGTTAGTCAAAAGACTAAGTGAGGGGAAAAAAGGGGAGTACATACATAATAGCATACGTAGAATAAATCACCATTTTAACGTTAAAAAAAAACAAATGTAAAAGAAGGGTTTTCATAATCGTTTGGTGATTTATCATAACATAACATAACGTGACATATCATATTACTCGGCGAGTTGAGCCCTCAACTCCTCATAACATATGATACCTGAAAACATACCAACCTTATTCCTCCCATATAGCAGAAGGACCGCTAAATCCAAACTGCACCAGATATAGGCATAACAGCCTATGTCTCAGTTGACACGAAGTCAACCGCCGTAGGAGCTCGAAGGTTGCCACTCCGACCTCACCCCGTGCTCCCAGTAAACATGGAGTAAGCCACCGAATTCCACCGTAGACCCGCTGTCTATCCGGCTTCATCCGATCACCATACTCCGGGGCCCACATAACATATCGGACATGCATATCATATCTCGCATTTTCATAACTATCATTTTCCTGTTAGAATAGGAATCAAGACATTTAGGGGGTCAAAGGGGCCGTTCGAGACAGGCGGTGTAACGGCAGGAAACACAATTCCATCATCAAGGGGGAAAAATCCGTCATAACGACTTCACTCAACGAGAAGGTTTCCAAACCTAAAATTACATTTAAATCGAAACATAGTTCGCTTGTCTCTTTTTGAAATCCTTTCGAAATCATATACATAGTATATTTTTGATATCAAATTCGTTGTTCTTAAACTTCATAAAAGTAATAAGCATAAAGTATTTACTAAATATAGTAATACGGGAGAAAAACATAAATTACGCATGCGAGGCTTATTTAGTGAGGCTTAATAGTACATATCTACATAATACGGAATAACAATAGAAACCTCACCTGGCGACAACCATAGGAAAGCCCAAAACGGAAGTGAACAACCTAATCCACGAGAGTGGAACCTGCAACTGACAAACGACATAACCACATAAGACATACGACAACGCACGGCTCATACCAAAGCATAGAAACACGTAAAAGCACATCAGACGATCAAATACGACACTTAGGTTCAAATTAGCAATAAACGAAGTAATCCATGAATTTAGATATGCAAACCAAGTTCAAATGCAACGAGATTTCATGAACATGCTTAATATACCATAAGAGAGTATGAATTCAAGTTTCGGAAGAAACGGACTTCATATGCAAAAGTTAGGAAATTTGTCGAAAACTTCGAATGCATTATTCATAATCCCAAACATGCGATAAATTCATAAATCATACAATTCACATCTATTTCATAATTAAAGAATACATGAGCAAAGAAAGAATTCGGAAAAGACGAGTCTCGGGGGTACCCACAGTGCAAAGTTGCACTGCGGCTTACAGAAGGTCAGGGAGCCAAAATGGCTCCACAGGGCCTCTTGCACACAGGCTTGAGGCCATGTGCAGCAGACCGTGCACGACATTCCAACACGCACGGCCTCTTTACAGGCCGTGTAGAGAGCCCGTGCAGATTATTCAACACGCACGGCCTCTCACACAGCCGTGAGAGAGACCGTGCACCCTCACACGGGCTTGCCACACCCCGTGTGCAAGCCCGTGCACATCAAGAACAGAAGCAAATTTCGCAGAATAGAAACCTTACGCGATTTAAATCCAAAAATCAACATTTAATCATCAAAACGTTAATCACTCATGCTAATTTTCACATATAATGATCTACAACATCAAATCTACGCATAGAATCCATAAACACGAAAAACCATCCATAAAATCATCTTAAATCACATAAAACCTAAATTATTCAACTATTCTCAAAAATTCGAAAAATGAAGCATAGGAGGCATTAATCGCGAAAGACGTGAGAAGCTTAGTCGAAGATGAGATCGTGAGGAGTTCCTAGGTTTTCACGGCTCGGAATTCGGTCGGGAAACGGAGTCGGAACGATCGATCAAAGCTTTCTCTTCGTCCTTCTCTTTTTCTTTCCTTTCTTTCTTCCCTTTTCTTTCTTCTGTTATGCGTGAATGAGGGAGGGAGAGAGAGTGTGAGACTTAAATCAAAAGTTGACTTGGTTTGAGAATCGAAGGGGCATTCTCATAATTTTGTAAAAATGACTCAAAAACCTATGTTATCCAAATAATACATAATTATTGTAACGACCCAAAATTCTGGAATATATTTTGGGAATAATTATTCGACACCTCGTTGGATTTTAAATGAAAAGATTAGCTTCGTTAGCTAATTTGAATTTATTCTAATTTATTTCCATATCCTCAACCATTTATAATTACCTTTTCTACCCCTCGAATTTATTTTAATCTCAAACGAACCCACACCCCTTAAACACACTTGCACCCTCTTGGACACATTTGCACCACCTTGAATACACTTACACCCCCTTGTGCACACTCTCCTGCACACTCTTGCTCACACACCGAATCGAGAGGGAGAAAGAGAGAAGAGAAGGAGAAAGGAAGGAGAAGGAAGGAGAAGGAAGAAGGAGGAAGAAAATCCCGTCCCGAATATGTCGCTCGACCAACTATACAATCCTCGTTCGATTCTCTATCGGTAACCTTCTTTTCCCATTTCGATTCGTCCATCAAATCCTCCCATTTTCTAGCTTTTATTTTGGAATGAATATTTGATGTATTTGATGGGTTTGTAGGTTAGAGTTTACCATTTTTAGTGTAGTTCGGATCAAATGGTAGCTATTAATGTGTTGATTTTAGCTATAGAATCCGCCCTAGTTGATTTTAGGAAGAAACCCTCGTGAGAAAAATGAGAATCGTGTTTTTTGCACCTGTAAGTTGAACCACACGGTCCAACACACGGTCTTGGCAAGACCGTGCACCAGACCGTGTGCACCACTTTAAGCCTGCACCGGCCTGCGCACCCCGGTGCACCTGTTATAGCTTGCACGGTCTTGGTAGTGATCTCAAGACCGTGCACAAGGCCTTGTGTTAGCCCGTGCGAATGCCTTAACCAAATTTTCAGCCTTTTTCCTTAGTTGCTCACGGTAATTGGGTCAATGGGCCAAAAATAAAAGTTGACTTTTTGCATACGACTAAAATCGAGCCGTTTTCACCTATAGCTTCCATATGATTCAAGGATGAATATTTCGTAAAGTTTCCAAAATTTCCGACCTCGTTCAGGCCTTGAATTGAGACTTTTTTGTTTAGGACTTTTTCCCCAATTTATGAATGTTGTCCAAATGATCCGAAAATCACATGAGTGCTTCTTTATGATATATCATGCATGAATGTGCAATTAGAATTTCAATTGAGCATGTGTAGCATCTTTAATTTCGTATCTTTCGTTTAATGGATTTAAATGCATTTTACTTGTAATTTCAATTACTACATGATTATTAATTGGTCTTTCATGCGTTGTAGTCCTTAAGAGTCGTGCGTCGTGTCTTGTCTTAATTGGTTTGTCGTCTGACAGTTTCAGGCCGTCCTTTCAAGGAATAGCTTGAGTGTCTTGTCGTTCCCGTGCTCCCAGGTGAGGGTTTTAAAATGCTTTCAACTGGAGTAAGGATTTCTTTTATTATTGCGAACTACCCTTACGTGCTCATATTGATTTAATTTCCTTTCTTGTATATCTATTAAATATTTAATTATATTTTCATGATTTTAAGAACAAATGTTTTGATATCAACTTATACCTATAAGTATATCTAAATCGTTTTGTTTTCAAGAGGCAAGTACAACTCTTTCGTTTCAAGCATAATGCTTTGACTTAGGATTTGGGTCTATGGGGGAAGTCGTTAGGGGAGTCCGTCAGCACATCCCGACACGTATAAAACTTATAGTCACCCCCTCTGTCGTCACACACTTGCCTAAATGCCCGTTTGGGATACAACTCATAATGTTTCTTGAAATGCGACCAACTTCATGTACTTTTCTTTTACTGAGGGCCAGGGAGGGTATTCGAGGGTCTCACTTGGGGACGAGTGTCCAGGGTGTTGCCCGAGGTAGTTTTCCCAAAATTAAGCGTCAATCGTGGCCCGTCAGGAGTTGGTAGCCACGGTTGGGAGCGATGGTGGGCGTTGCATTCGTTGCACGTTTTCCTGAAATTCAATTCGTCGCCCATGGTCGCACTATGGGGTCAGACACCGGAGATGGAGTTTTATAATGAATGAAGGGGTTATAAGGAGGAACATGCCCATTCTCGCTGGGATATTACTTGCTTCTATTTATGCTTTATTGTTACTGCTTATTAATTGTTGTTATGCAAGTCGAAGCACATTCCGGATTTTCTCAAATTCTGCAAATGTATTTTCCTATATATATATATATGTAACGACCCGAATATTTGTATTATATTATTAATATTTACGCGAATTCTTTCTTACCTAATCTCTCGATCTATCCAATTGGATTAATCAATCTGGTGGAAAAGATTGATTTAACCTATCTTTTAAATGCCCTCAATTTCTTAAATTACATAAATGCCCTTAAAAGCCTAAATGACCATTTTACCCTCCCGAGATATTTTTCTAAATATCTACCTATCTCTCTCATTCTCTCATTTCAAAGAAGAAAGAAGAAAGAAAGGAGAAAGAAGAAAGAAAGGAGAAAGAAGGAGAAGAAAGGAGAAAGATCTTCCCGACGCCCTACCGAGCTCGTTTCTCGCCCGATCGACGAGCCGTGAAAACCCGAACGACCCTCATTACATTATCTACCGGTAATCCTTTTACCCCGTTTCATTCCGTTCGTTATTTCTTGCGATTTTTCGTGATTTATATATAGAATTTTATATATTTGGATTTTCGTGTTTAGGAAGAATTACTTGACCATTTTACGTGATTCTTGTGTCTATATGTAGCTTATTTGATATGTATGATTATATGTGAAAATTAGGATGTTTTATGGTGTAGATTAGGAGATATATGAATTTATATTTCGAATTCGCGTGAGAGGTTCGCGATCTGCTGAGTCTGCTGCTCAGTAGATCCACACGGGCGAACGCACGGTCTTGAGCAAGACCGTGCAAGAGCCCGTGCGCTTCACTTTTCAGCCTGCACGGGCTTGAGCCCGTGCACAGGCCCGTGCGCATGGCCGTTTGCACCTGCACGGTCTTGACACCGTGCTCAAGACCGTGCGGGAGGCCGTGCAACCCCTTTTGTGCTTGCACCGGCTTGCCAAGCCCGTGCGTAAGCCCGTGCGTTGGCCGGTGCAACATACTTAGTGTATTTTCCAGCCTTTTCCTTTCTTGCACTTCGGGAATTGGTCAACGCCACTCTTTTGAATGTTGACTTTTCTCATACGACCTCCGAATATCAATCCGATTTCACATATAGCTTCCTCGAACCTTGGGATTTGATATTCTTCATAATTTACAATTTACCCGACCCTAATTGACCGTCAATTGACACCTTGCTCGTTTAGGGATTTATTCCACCTTTCCTGTTTCTTATCCGTTTAATCCTGTATTCGCGAGAGAACGTCTTTATATTATTTTAAGCATGTCTACGTGCCCTAATTGCGTTTAAGGATGCCTTTAATATTTATTATTTACGTTCTTTCATTATTTAACATTTCATTCATATTCTTTAATTGTCGTACCGTAATTTATATGTTTAATTGATTTACTTTCCATATTTCGCCTGTAGCATGAGTGATGTTTATATGAATTGCCGTGCGTCGTCTGTTGTCCGTGTCTTGCTTTTAGTATCGTCGGTCTTGTTTTCATCCTCTAGGCCCTGTGTATTACAGGTGGGTCCAACGAGGGAGAAACCTGACTACCGCTTGCTTTCATACTGTCTTGTCGAGCCAGGTAAGGGTTTTAAATTGTTTTCAACTGGAGTAAGAACATAGTTTATTTAGGCTTCGAAATAACTTATTCCCCGCCTTTTCTTATTGCTTGTTGTACTGTCTTTAATATTCCTTACATGCTTAGTCAAACCGTTTTAGTAGCAAAACCAAAATGATTTGAAATGCTTCCAACTAGAGACAAGTAACTTATTTGTTTTAAAAAGTAACTATTTGATCTCTGAGGCACTTATAAGTAACGTCGTTAGGGACATCCGTCAGTATGCTCCCGAAGCGTACGACGCTTATGAGTATTTCCTAGATCGTTACATCAACTTGTCTCAAAAGCACCTTTTGCCATTCATACTTAACTACTTGCATCACATTTTCGAACGGCCCTTTTGGCCACTTTAACTATCATTGATTTCAAAAGCGAGCCATAGCCTGTTTTATGACTTGGGCCCGGAGTATACAAGAGGTGAGCCTGGGGACGTGCGTCTAGGGCAAATCCCGATGTATACTTCTAGCGTGTTAACTTGGGCCGGCTAGGAGGTTGGCTAGCCTAAGTTGATGCGAACGGTGGTGCTAATCGCGTCTCCTTAAACCCTGTACGGTGGTGCTGATCGCGTCTCCTTAAATCCTGATGGTGGTGCTAATCGCGTCTCCTTAAATCCTGTTTATGAATCTTGGTGATGGAGTACTTGCTTGCATGTTTTTCAATGGGGAGTTATAAGGAGAGGGCCCGTTCTCGCCGGGACACATTACTGCATGATTTATTGCATTTATTGCTTGTCTAATTGTTTTATGGCTTTCGTGACAAGTCGAAGCACATTCCGGTTTTCTTCAATTATCATATGTACTTCCCTATATATATATAAAACCCGGAAGTGTGACTCGTACTTGCTACCCTAAGTCCCTTTTATTACCCAACTAATATTCTTTCAATCGGCTTGATATTTCGTGCAAATGTTTTAAAGGATCCGGTTCGTCAACCTTTTGTGTTTTCAAATAAGCCGAACCCGAGTGTTGCTTTGCGTCATTTTACAACTTATATTTCGTATTTCGTATTTCGTATTCTTTCTCAAAACGGGCAACACTCACCACTTTTAGTTTTAAAAAGATAAATGACGAACTGTGACCAAAACCCCCTTACTGAGTATCCTTTATACTCACCCCTGCTATTTTGGTTCTTGCTTCAGGTAGACAGGTGGCGACGTCACTTATCTTGTCAGTCGGCATCAGCAGGTCTAGATAGGCTCAGTCTTTCTGGTTTGTCTTGTCAGTGGTCCCAACAACTGTCGAGTCTTGTTTCTTGTATTTATTTTCTTTACGTACTTATGTGCCCCCGATGTGGGATAGTTGAAGATAACTAGGATTGCATAGGGTAGACTAGTTGAGCCATGGTTGGCACTACGTGTTGTTATTATGTTGTATTCGATTTGCACATGTTTAATTGACATTTATGGAATTTATCTGTTTATTTAAATCGCTTCCGCATTTTTCTCTGCTCTTCTCTGGTTGTTGTTGGGATGTCGTTGCTGTTGCCGAAGGTTCTTGCTTGAGTGTCGTTCGCCGGAGTGGGTTTTTGAGTTGAGGCCCCTCGCTGAAGCTCGGGAATCCGTTTCGGTGCGGATGTGGCGGTCCTCCTTCAGGGGGCGCTACAGTCAGTGGTATCAGAGCCTAGGTTCCCAAAAAGAACCGAAGCTTTGTAATCGCGTCCTGTCTTGTCTCTTGTGTCTGCCTGTTTCGTGTCAATGAGACTTAGAGTTTCCAGTCACAGGTGCTTGAGAACTCCTTAGTATTGAAATTGTGATTGATCTTCTCTTGGAATGGCCAACCAACCGTTTGATCTCTTACAATTGTAGTACTGAGTTGGGATCGAATGCAAGTGGATGTGGAACTCGAGGTAGCGTCTGTCTTGTCTTGTCGTCTTGTCGTGTTCTGCTTGGGTCTTGTCGTGTCTAGGTCGTACGGCTATAGGATCGAGTTTTTCTTGTTCTGTGATTTGTTTCATGCTTAACTTGTCTACATGCTATCCGAATCATATATGTATGCTTTGATTAAATTTTTATATGCCTTACGTGACCATTCCATTAACCGAACATGCATCTTTTTCCTAGTTTATTGAGCGCAGGTACATAATGTCTCATCGAAGACCCCCTACCGCTCCCTTATCTCCGAATTCGATTGCAAGGGAGTTAGTGACAGCGATGAGACAGATTGCTGAGCAAGTGCATCAAGAGAGACAACGACAACAGCAGCATATACCTGCGAGACAAACCGAGGGTCAATCCCTGGATAGATTTCTGCACTTCAACCCACCTTGCTTCGTGGGTGAACCAGATGACCTTAAAGCCGAGGCTTGGATAGCCGATCTGGAGCGAATCTTTCGAGTTTTACACTGCGGGGACCCCGAGAGGGTCGAGTATGCCATCTTTCTCATTAGAGGACCAGCTGAGGATTGGTGGCGTTACATAGAACAGAGATGGATCGCTGAGAGAATTCCGTACACTTGGTCACGGTTCCTATCCGACTTCCGAGAGAAGTACGTGCCGCAAGTGGTACGTGACAGCCGAGAAAGAGAGTTCATGTCCCTCACCCAAGGAGCTCTCCCTGTTGCACAATACGAGGCACTTTTCAGCCGCCTCATCGTCTATGCTCCTCACATTGCATCTGACGATCGAAGAAGAGCGCGAAAGTTCATCGAGGGACTTCAACCGGAGATCTTGGAAAGATTAGTAGGATTGGACATTCGAGTTTATCACGAGGCAGTTAACAGAGCTATGAGAGTGGAGTCCGATCTTCAAGAGATGAGACGAGGTATTCCTCACATGAAAGGATCCTTTTTCAACGAGAAGGCAAGAAGAGAACCAGCCGGACCGAGCACTTTTCCGACATCGAGACCACACTACGAGATGCCAAAACCTACCGAACCTGAAGTGAACGAGGACCCCATTCCCTGCGAATATTGTGGGAAGACAAATCACGAGACTGCAAGATGTAGGAGGAAACTGGGACGTTGCCTCAGATGTGGGAGTAGCAAGCATCGAGTTCAAGACTGCCCCGACTCAAGCAACCCTCGGGGAAGAAAAAGGGGGTCCCGACCATGATACCGACTCGCAGAGGTACATTGCATTATTATAGCATTCATTCATAATATTTTGTTTCGAATGGTAATTGCTTTAAATATGTGTTAAGTGTTTTATAGAATTTACGTGCTTTAACTACTTTCAAAATTCACACTTGCACTGATTGAATGATTAGATGCTAAGATTTATGTGACCTCTGTGTGGATAGCGTGGAATTCGATAAATTCGTTATACGCTATTAGAGAGTGCTAAGGACAAGGAGTTCTTGGCCGACTAGGATCGATTCTGTTGCGAATACGTTATGCGGTTTTGGATGGCACCGACGTTGACAAATCGAGTCTGAAGAAGCATACTTCTGAAGGTATGTCTGAAGATGAATCAACCAGTGAAGAGGATAATGAATTATCTGACGATGATGATTATATGGGAGATAAGCCGACATCGGCTTCTGATGATGACGACTCTGATGTTTCGTATGAAGTCGAGCGAAGAAATGATGAAAATGATGGTTTAATGGAAGGCGGAGAGGAGAAATCATCAAATACCCTTGAAGATGAGAAAACACTCTGTAGAAAGAATAAGAAAGAGTGTGATCTTGAGGAGACAGATTGTGAGAAAGACGAGGAGTACAATAGGAGAAATGATGATGGCGTTACTTCCTGTAAAAGGAACTCTAATCAAGAAACAGGAGAAGGATGTGACAATTGTCATTGGGGATACGAAGAGTACAAGAATCAGTCGGAAGAACGAAATAGATAATGACAGTGATGAAGGACCTTACATTGGGAATTTCTTCTTCGACGTTAGCCTTGTTTAGGGTTTTTGTAATTCTGTCTTTCGCTTGACTTTGAATTTTATTTCGAATGTTATTTGCATTTAAATATTTTGTTATGCATGATGTTTTATAATGTATTTTAATTGCTCCTAAATGTTCGTTTTAATTCGCGTTATTAGAACTCTTAGATTATGCTCCCCTTAACTAACCCCGAAGTCCGGAGGAGAATCTGAGGACAGATTCTCTTGAAGAGGGGAGTATTGTAACGACCCGAATATTTGTATTATATTATTAATATTTACGCGAATTCTTTCTTACCTAATCTCTCGATCTATCCAATTGGATTAATCAATCTGGTGGAAAAGATTGATTTAACCTATCTTTTAAATGCCCTCAATTTCTTAAATTACATAAATGCCCTTAAAAGCCTAAATGACCATTTTACCCTCCCGAGATATTTTTCTAAATATCTACCTATCTCTCTCATTCTCTCATTTCAAAGAAGAAAGAAGAAAGAAAGGAGAAAGAAGAAAGAAAGGAGAAAGAAGGAGAAGAAAGGAGAAAGATCTTCCCGAAGCCCTACCGAGCTCGTTTCTCGCCCGATCGACGAGCCGTGAAAACCCGAACGACCCTCATTACATTATCTACCGGTAATCCTTTTACCCCGTTTCATTCCGTTCATTATTTCTTGCGATTTTTCGTGATTTATATATAGAATTTTATATATTTGGATTTTCGTGTTTAGGAAGAATTACTTGACCATTTTACGTGATTCTTGTGTCTATATGTAGCTTATTTGATATGTATGATTATATGTGAAAATTAGGATGTTTTATGGTGTAGATTAGGAGATATATGAATTTATATTTCGAATTCGCGTGAGAGGTTCGCGATCTGCTGAGTCTGCTGCTCAGTAGATCCACACGGGCGAACGCACGGTCTTGAGCAAGACCGTGCAAGAGCCCGTGCGCTTCACTTTTCAGCCTGCACGGGCTTGAGCCCGTGCACAGGCCCGTGCGCATGGCCGTTTGCACCTGCACGGTCTTGACACCGTGCTCAAGACCGTGCGGGAGGCCGTGCAACCCCTTTTGTGCTTGCACCGGCTTGCCAAGCCCGTGCGTAAGCCCGTGCGTTGGCCGGTGCAACATACTTAGTGTATTTTCCAGCCTTTTCCTTTCTTGCACTTCGGGAATTGGTCAACGCCACTCTTTTGAATGTTGACTTTTCTCATACGACCTCCGAATATCAATCCGATTTCACATATAGCTTCCTCGAACCTTGGGATTTGATATTCTTCATAATTTACAATTTACCCGACCCTAATTGACCGTCAATTGACACCTTGCTCGTTTAGGGATTTATTCCACCTTTCCCGTTTCTTATCCGTTTAATCCTGTATTCGCGAGAGAACGTCTTTATATTATTTTAAGCATGTCTACGTGCCCTAATTGCGTTTAAGCATGCCTTTAATATTTATTATTTACGTTCTTTCATTATTTAACATTTCATTCATATTCTTTAATTGTCGTACCGTAATTTATATGTTTAATTGATTTACTTTCCATATTTCGCCTGTAGCATGAGTGATGTTTATATGAATTGCCGTGCGTCGTCTGTTGTCCGTGTCTTGCTTTTAGTATCGTCGGTCTTGTTTTCATCCTCTAGGCCCTGTGTATTACAGGTGGGTCCAACGAGGGAGAAACCTGACTACCGCTTGCTTTCATACTGTCTTGTCGAGCCAGGTAAGGGTTTTAAATTGTTTTCAACTGGAGTAAGAACATAGTTTATTTAGGCTTCGAAATAACTTATTCCCCGCCTTTTCTTATTGCTTGTTGTACTGTCTTTAATATTCCTTACATGCTTAGTCAAACCGTTTTAGTAGCAAAACCAAAATGATTTGAAATGCTTCCAACTAGAGACAAGTAACTTATTTGTTTTAAAAAGTAACTATTTGATCTCTGAGGCACTTATAAGTAACGTCGTTAGGGACATCCGTCAGTATGCTCCCGAAGCGTACGACGCTTATGAGTATTTCCTAGATCGTTACATCAACTTGTCTCAAAAGCACCTTTTGCCATTCATACTTAACTACTTGCATCACATTTTCGAACGGCCCTTTTGGCCACTTTAACTATCATTGATTTCAAAAGCGAGCCATAGCCTGTTTTATGACTTGGGCCCGGAGTATACAAGAGGTGAGCCTGGGGACGTGCGTCTAGGGCAAATCCCGATGTATACTTCTAGCGTGTTAACTTGGGCCGGCTAGGAGGTTGGCTAGCCTAAGTTGATGCGAACGGTGGTGCTAATCGCGTCTCCTTAAACCCTGTACGGTGGTGCTGATCGCGTCTCCTTAAATCCTGATGGTGGTGCTAATCGCGTCTCCTTAAATCCTGTTTATGAATCTTGGTGATGGAGTACTTGCTTGCATGTTTTTCACTGGGGAGTTATAAGGAGAGGGCCCGTTCTCGCCGGGACACATTACTGCATGATTTATTGCATTTATTGCTTGTCTAATTGTTTTATGGCTTTCGTGACAAGTCGAAGCACATTCCGGTTTTCTTCAATTATCATATGTACTTCCCTATATATATATAAAACCCGGAAGTGTGACTCGTACTTGCTACCCTAAGTCCCTTTTATTACCCAACTAATATTCTTTCAATCGGCTTGATATTTCGTGCAAATGTTTTAAAGGATCCGGTTCGTCAACCTTTTGTGTTTTCAAATAAGCCGAACCCGAGTGTTGCTTTGCGTCATTTTACAACTTATATTTCGTATTTCGTATTTCGTATTCTTTCTCAAAACGGGCAACACTCACCACTTTTAGTTTTAAAAAGATAAATGACGAACTGTGACCAAAACCCCCTTACTGAGTATCCTTTATACTCACCCCTGCTATTTTGGTTCTTACTTCAGGTAGACAGGTGGCGACGTCACTTATCTTGTCAGTCGGCATCAGCAGGTCTAGATAGGCTCAGTCTTTCTGGTTTGTCTTGTCAGTGGTCCCAACAACTGTCGAGTCTTGTTTATTGTATTTATTTTCTTTACGTACTTATGTGCCCCCGATGTGGGATAGTTGAAGATAACTAGGATTGCATAGGGTAGACTAGTTGAGCCATGGTTGGCACTACGTGTTGTTATTATGTTGTATTCGATTTGCACATGTTTAATTGACATTTATGGAATTTATCTGTTTATTTAAATCGCTTCCGCATTTTTCTCTGCTCTTCTCTGGTTGTTGTTGGGATGTCGTTGCTGTTGCCGAAGGTTCTTGCTTGAGTGCCGTTCGCCGGAGTGGGTTTTTGAGTTGAGGCCCCTCGCTGAAGCTCGGGAATCCGTTTCGGTGCGGATGTGGCGGTCCTCCTTCAGGGGGCGCTACAATATATAACCTGGAAGCGTGGCTCGTACTTGTTCCCTCTTTACCTTCACTGAGTATCGTTTATACTCACCCCTCGTTATTTTTAATTCTTACTTCAGGTCGACAGGTGGCGTTGTCACCTCTCATGTTGGTTGGCAACAGCGGGTCGTGAGCCTTGGTCTTCATGTCCTTTGGTAATTGTCAGTAGTGTCCAACAACAGTCTGTCTTTTATTATTTGAACCGAATTTCTAGATAGATTGGATATATTGATGAATTCTGGAGATTCGATATTGATGAATATTCGTTGAGCATTGACTAGTTAAATATATAATTGTTGAATATTGATTTATGTTAATTGATGCCCCGTGTAGCTTTGAATGTTTAATTGATAAGTATATGTTAAGCTTCCGCACTCTGTTATTTCTGTTGGTTGTTGTTGTTGGACTAGGTACGTTGTTGCTGGTATAGATTGAGTGCATGCCGTTCGCCGGGATGGATTTTTAAATGGGGTACATCTACCTCGTTTGGGAGTTCGTCTCGGTGCGGATGTGGTGTCCTTTCTCCTCCTACGGAAACGGGCGCTACAATTACAGTCAAAGTTCATGGAATTAAACGCACGTTGACATGTCATGATTTAAATATCAAAATTCACTCATTTATGTAATTGTTATAAAATCACATAATAATTATCAAATAAATTATAAATCGCGTAAGAAAACCGGTTCGGGTTCCCGGTTCATAACTCGAATTTTTGGGGCGTTACAATCTCCCCTCCTTATGAGAATCTGGTCCCCAGATTCTACTGATTAGAGTTAAACAACTCTGGGTGAAACTTACGCGTCTTCATTCGGATCTCTCACGAAGCTTCTTCGATGGTCTGATCCTTGAAGGAACTTATAGGAGGTATCTCGCGGATTGCACAACTTCAAGCTTGTTCGGGGTTCTTGTAAGTAGCATTTCAGTAGAACTTGAGCTATCTCCATTTATTGTCGAAAGGCCTGAATTCGATCGACATCAACTTGGAGAAATCCCAGATAAATTTGAAACGGTAATTACCATCTTAGACCTTCAGTAGTTCAGACACGAAGTCCATGGTGAATCTGTTCTCAATCCCACATAAGGATAAGTAGTAGTCGTAGCTAACCTCTCAATCTTTGATGCTTGACTTTGACCTGTTGGCAAGTCAAGTATCTCTTGACTTAATCAAGTAAGTCTCTTTCTTTCGACTCTTCGAATCATGGGTCTAAGGCTTATATTGGGAAATATTGAAGTTACCAACACAAAGCTGAAACTCTGGATTATTCTTCGCTCGAATTGTCTGACGCGGATTCTATTCTTTTGCAATCTTGGCATTTCGGATTCTTCAACCCAATTTTGACTGGGTCACAAGGGTATGGATGAAATTATCCAAAATGGTGCAAGTTCAATTCGGTTTAGCCTCAACCTATGACACGCTTGTGATTTGGTTTAAAGTGCCAACTACGATATTCGCTTTCCCAAGGATCACTGATTCTTGCAATCGTAGTCCTCAAACATTTTCCGTTGACGGCGTTGGGGTTGGTTCACCTCCTTCTGAGTAAACACATGTTGAAACTCTCATAATCTGTGGAGATGCCAACTGATTCCATAAAATGGTGGCGACGTTTAAGCCAATTCTTTAATACGACAGCTAGTTCGATGTCATGAGTGGCAAATTTTTGATTGATTTTAGCTTCCCGAGCATAAGCTATGGTTTCTTCTTTAGTACCATTCACTAAATTAACCTTTCATGTGATGCATTCTTACTCATGACGATTCCTTCAAAATCCCTCGAGCAGGGTTAATATTGAAGTTGTAGTTAATCTCTTTTCGGCTCGTAAGAACAGGCCTTACAGAGATTATCCATTCGATCTCGGTTTCTTTCCTGTCGACTCAAGCAACAGGATTGCAAGCTTAGAGAAGTTCCATTTGATGTCTTGGTTTGTTTCCATACCTGTACTGTTCAAGTCTCCACAGATTCTACATCGATTCTTGTTCTGGATTTGAAATGACATAAAAGGTCACTCAGTCGATCCAGATTTCACATTTGCTAGGTTTGGCAACTAGCGGGTACCCTTTTGAGGTCCAGAATACCATACGGAGGTGCACTGCATTCTTCCTCGAATCTCGAGAACATCAAGGTAACTCTTTCGAAGGCAACGACTAACTCACTGTGATATGAACGGAGGTCCATTGAGTCGCAAGGTATTTGACCGCACTAGAGGCAAACTTATGAATTCAAGACGTCCACATCAGGCACTGAAGGATGTCTTCAGAACATATGTGGCATCGGACATAGAGTTGATGATACCCTAATCAAAGGTCGTTCAGACAAAATCCTCGATCTCAAAGCATATCGGGCAATTCTTCTACGACGGTAGAGAATACTTGTCTTAGATAATATTCTGTGCAATTCTCGGTGAACAATACACATAGGAAGGCTACTGTCTTCTTCTCTACAAGCAGTATTGAAGTACCCCAGATCCAGGTACTCGATCGGGCACGTTCAAGGGAGGGAAGTTCATTAAGTCGATTCTTCGATTCTGTCAGATCGGCAGAATCCATTAAGTTTGGCGACTTCGATCACGGTTCGGCTTCTAGAACTGGATCTATCACAGACCCTCTATTCTGATCTGATCACAAGAGCTCTCAGATTCTCGGGGAGTACATCTGTGAATTCTATGATCAACTTGATTCACTAGACTTCACTCGGATCTTTAGGCAGTTGAGACGGTAGGGGATAAGCCTATAGTTTCTCCCTTTTCGATAAGGTTCTCGGCCTCCACCAACGTGGTGTACGACCCTCGTCCATTCGAAAATCTCTGACTTAGTCAAGTCCAAAATAATCCTTTGCTTGCAATGGTTCCCTCGATGATAAACGGTAGCAGCAAATGTCCTCCAATCCGACAATGAAAAATTAGAAAGATAAATACGCAAAGAATCCAACTAGTGCACGCTCAAGTACAGCAATGAAAACGCAACAAGTGAGTGTAAACCACTCAAATTATAAAATGCATGTATGGAATGACAATTAATATTTTGCACCTTGCACCGAAGCATTCGGATCTAAGTTCTCCTCGACTGTCTCGATCTTTTCTTCCTCGTGCAATTTGCATGGAGATGGAAGGAACTTCCACATGAGAAGCAACGTCCAGACTTCTTTCGGCATTTTGACTCTTGACGATCTCTTTGGAAAAAGCTACATACTGGTCGTAGGGCTCCCTGCGGTTGGAGAGGTGCATTCTTCTTCGATGAAGACACCTGGGAGGTCTTCTTTCCGGAAGAGGGCCCTGAAGGTGTAAATGGCCTCTTGGAACTCGCTGGAAGGTACTGAACGGTGGTAGTGGCAAGAACAGGACTCGGTCCCATTAGGTCGAGTTCAGACTCAATATGCAGAGCCATTTCCACTGCGTCGGTATAACATCGATGTTGGACTACCATCATAGCCTTCCTAATCTTGTAAGTCAATCCCTCTACAAACTTGCGAGTCTTCTTCTGCTCGTCGGCGACCATATACGGGCAATGCGTAATGAGGCGGGAGGAGTGCGCCTCGTACTGATCCACTGAAGATGTGTTCTGCTTGAGAGCCAAAAACTCCCTTTCACGTTGCTGACGAACAACCAACGGAATGTACTTAGCCCGGAACTCGGTCAAGAACTGATCCCAAGTCAGGGTCACATGCTCACGTTTCCATCTTTGCTCAATCTGTTTCCACCAATCCTGTACGGCTCCAATCATCAGATAGATTGCATACTCGACTCTCTGAGGGTCCGGATATTCCATGATCTGGTAAATCTTTTCCAGAGTTGATATCCATGCCTCGGCAATAGCGTCATCCGGGGCACCTTCAAACTGTGGTGGCTCGAATCTGAGAAATTGAGCCAACGCTTCATGCTCAGCATTTCCTTTAGGGGCATGAGCAATGAACTGTCTTAAGGTTTCCACAATTTTGGCCGGAGTCGGTGTATCTGCCTGAGGTGCCAATGGAGGTGATGGGAGCGGTTTACGTGCACGACGACGTGAAGACATCCTGTAAAGCCAATAGCAAATATGCATGACAGGTAAGTGAGTATGCAAAGCCGTAAACACATAGGCAAGTAAAGTTCAGATAAAGTTCATATAAGCACTTAGCACATTTGCACAAATTCCACAGAAGTCCTAAGCCGTACGACCTAGACACAACCAGACACGACAAACAACCAGGCACGGCAAGTGCAACCTTGAGTTTCACATCCACCTATGTCCAAGTCCATCCCAGTGTTTTGATTGTAAAAGATCTATTGTTGGTGATCATCCAACAGAGATCCATCACAATTCAAACACTAAGCATTCTTGAGCACTAGTGAGTGCAATTCCCTAAGTTACACCAGCACACAACGACTGACAAAACAAACAAAACACGACGATTCAGAGCTTAGGCCATTGGACCCAAACAGCTCTGATACCAACTGTAGCGGGCGCCCCAAACGGGTAACACACGCCCTGCACCGAGTCTCAATCCGAAGTCGAAACGGAAATCCGACCCTAAACTGAAACCCGGCAAACGGCAAACTCAATTACTAAATCACTAGGCGGGGCTTTTTGTAAAAACGACCGACGACAACAATGCGGAAGCGGAAGCAACAACAGCAAAACCTAGATCTTCATAAGGACAATTAAAGCAATAAACCAATTGCGCAAATAGTTAAAGCCCTCCAAGGCCAGCGGAATTCACACACATAAACTTAACCAAATCTGAAACAGGTTCAACATTAAATAGTCCCGAACACGAAGTTGTAATCTACGGGATACATATAACATGATCAAGTACCTAAAACAATCTAGGAATGAACAACGCACAAAAGTAAAACAACTCTGCGAAACAAGACCAACGATGTCCACCTAGTAACCACCTGAAACAAATAAGGGTTGGAGCAGAGAGGGTTAGTCAAAAGACTAAGTAAGGGGAAAAAAGGGGAGTACATACATAATAGCATACATAGAATAAATTACCATTTTAACTTAAAAGAAAACAAACGTAAAAGAATGGTTTTCGTAATCGTTTGGTGATTTATCATAACAGAACATAACGTGACATATCATATTGCTCGGCAAGTCGAGCCCTCAACTCCTCATAACATATCATACTTGAAAACATACCAACCTTATTCCTCCCATATAGCAGAAGGACCGCTAAATCCAAACTGCACCAGATATAGGCATAACAGCCTATGTCTTAGTTGACACGAAGTCAACCGCCGCAGGAGCTCGAACGTTGAAACTCCGGCCTCACCCCGTGCTCCCTGTAAACATGGAGTAAGCCACCGAATTCCACCGTTGACCTGCTGTCTATCCGGCTTCATCCGATCACCATACTCTGGGGCCCACATAACATAACGGACACGCATATCATATCTCGCATTTTCATAACTATCATTTTCCTGTTAGAATAGGAATCAAGACATTTAGGGGGCCAAAGGGGCCGTTCGAGATAGGCGGTGTAATGGCAGGAAACACAACCGGGTATTCCATCGTCAAGGGGGAAGAAATCCTCCCTAAAGACTTCACTCAACGAGAAGGTTTCCAAACCCAAAATTACATTTAAATCGAAACATAGGTCGCTTGTCTATTTTTGAAATCCTTTCGAAATCATATACATAGTATATTTTTGATATCAAATTCATTGTTCTTAAACTTCATAAAAGTAATAAGCATAAAGTATTTACTAAATATAGTAATATGGGAGAAAAACATAAATTACGCATGCGACACTTATTTAGTGAGGCTTAATAGTACATATCTACATAAAACGGAATAACAACAGAAACCTCACCTGGCGACAACCATGGGAAAGCCCAAAACGGAAGCGAACAACCTAATCCACGAGAGTGGAACCTACAACTGACAAACGACATAACCACATAAGACATACGATGATGCACGGCTCATACCAAAGCATAGAAACACGTAAAAGCACATCAACCGATCAAATACGACACTTAGGTTCAAATTAGCAATAAACGAAGTAATCCATGAATTTAGATATGCAAACCAAGTTCAAATGCAACGAGATTTCATGAACATGCTTAATATACCATAATATAGTATGCATTCAAGTTTCGGAAGAAACGGACTTCATATGCAAAAGTTAGGAAATTTGTCGAAAACTTCGAATGCACTATTCACAATCCCGAACATGCGATAAATTCATAAATCATACAATTCACATCCATTTCATAATTAAAGAATACATGAGCAAAAAAAGAATTCAAAAAAGACGAGTCTCGGGGGTACCCAAGTGCAAAGTTGCACTGCGGCTTACAGAAGGTCAGGGAGCCAAAATGGCTCCACACGGCCTCTTGCACACGGCCTCTTGCACACGGGCTTGAGGCCGTGTGCAGCAGACCGTGCACGACATTCCAACACGCACGGCCCCTCTACAGGCCGTGTAGAGAGCCCGTGCAGATTATTCAACACACACGGCCTCTCACACGGCCGTGAGAGAGACCGTGCACCCTCACACGGGCTTGCCACACCCCGTGTGCAAAGCCCGTGCACATCAAGAACAGAAGCAAATTTCGCAGAACAGAAACCTTACGCGATTTAAATCCAAAAATCAACATTTAATCATCAAAACATTAATCACTCATGCTAATTTTGACATTTAATGATCTACAACAACTGATCTACGCATAGAATCCATAAACACAAAAAACCATCCATAAAATCATCTTAAATCACATAAAACCTAAATTATTCAACTATTCTCAAAAATTTGAAAAACGAAGTATTGGAGGCATTAATCACGAAATACGTGAGAAGCTTACTCGAAGATGAGATCGTGAGGAGTTCGTAGGTTTTCACGGCTCGGAATTCGGTCAGGAAACGGAGTCGGGACGATCGATCAAAGCTTTCTCTTCTTCCTTCTCTTTTTCTTTCCTTTCTTTCTTCCCTTTTCTTTCTTCTGTTACGCGTGATTGAGGGAGGGAGAGAGAGTATGAGACTTAAATCAAAAGTTGACTTGGTTTGAGAATCGAAGGGGCATTCTCGTAATTTTGTAAAAATAACTCAAAAACCTAAGTTATCCAAATAATACATAATTACAGTCAAAGTTCATGGAATTAAACGCACGTAGTCATTTCATGATTTAAATATCAAAATTCACTCATTTTTGAAATTGGTATAAAATCACATAATAATTGTCAAATAAATTATAAATCGCGTAAGAAAACCGGTTCGGGTTCCCGGTTCATAACTCGAATTTTTGGGACGTTACAAATTCATTCATTTACGAAAATGTTATAAATCTATTAATAATTAATAAAATAAATCATAAATCGCGTAAGAAAATTGGTTCGGGTTCCCGTTCATAACTCGAATTTTCTGGGCGATACACACCGGAACTGGGTGGCATGCAAAGGCGGCTCACGTAGCTAGCGAGCTGCTCGGAAATGAACCTCTCAAGGTCAAAAATCTGGTCTCAGAGCTCGGTATGGTTACGTCGAACCTCCTATCTGAGCTCTCGAAGGTCATCTGACTGCTGGTTAAGCCTCTCGGTGGTCTGCTCACTGAAAGATGTGAAGCGATCTCCCCAAATAGTCCATCTGTCGGCCTCCCATGACTTCGGATATCCGAATCCGATTGTTGATATTGGTTCCATTGATCCTCGCTCAGTCTATCCCACTGAGAGGATCCAGCCTGATGCTGAGTCTGGTAGTCGGTGAAGCCCTGCTGGAAGTTAGTCTCATCAACTCTGGGAAGGCAGCGGTGGTTTTGGGCATTTTTCGGCGGCGTGCGGCAGAGCTGAGGCGGCGGACCACCGTGGTCATGACCGCCTTGACAAGACGAAGATTTTGGTGGTGGTCTCATGGCCTGGAAGTGAGCCGCGGCAGAGCTCCGGCGGCGCGTGGGCAGCATGCGGGCGGTGCACGGTTGAGATGACATCGGAGCCATCTCCGGCCACCGTCTTCAACTGGGATTTCACCATTCCCAACCTTCTCGACATGTAAGCCGATTTCAAAGTCATTTTTGTAATTCGTTGAGTGGATTTTCGTTAATTTTGATTCTTGGATTCTAGGGTTTTGGAGCTTCGGAGTAGAATTCAATTCCGATAGATGATCCGATTGAGAAACAATTTTAGGGGAAGTAACGGGCTCTTCGAGAGGAACATTTTGGTATAAGGGTTCAACCATCAGAGGTGGTCCGACAGCGGTCCAGGATGGCAGGCAGTTTTCGGCATTTTTGGCACTGTTCCGGCAGGAATCCAGCGACGGTGTCTTCGGACAGATCATTTCTCTCGACGCAACGGTTCTAATGGTGCTGGTATTACTCTAATCCGACTTGTCGTTTGCCTTTTATCATATTTTTCGTATTATTATGTTAATTTGGTAGCTTTGTGATATAACTTCTAGCTTTTAGCTTTTGAACATGAATTAATTGTACTCTTGTAACGTCCCGTTATTTTATAACGCTTCGGTAAGTTTACCGACTAATAGCTCTTGTGTGTATTATTTGCAAATTATGTGATTATGTGAATTATATGAATTAATGTGTGATTCTATATGTGAATAATATGATGAATTCATAAGAATCTTTATATTTGAATTACCCTACACTATGTTTATACTTGAAGTGTTGTATTTGAAATTTTATGAAAATTGTGTCATTATATTTGAATAACATGATATTGTATTTGATATATATACACATATATATATGAAAATATATACAAATATATACATATAAATATCTACATGGTTGCATACCAATTTTGACTTTTCTAAATAATATCTATAATTATAATAAATACCTTTTATTTATTTAATTATCTCATCTCTCTCCACATTTTTCTACACTATTCTCAAGCAACATTCTCTTCTTCTTCCTCTCATCTCTCGGCCCTCATTCCACCAGCCACCACCACCACTTTCAACCACCATCAAAGCACCAAAAATCATCCCCTCTCTCGCTACAAAAAGTTGCTCTTTCATCTAAGGAACAAGCCTCTACTTTCTATTTTTGCAAACAAGCTCTCTACATCTCCTTTCTCCTCCATTTTCTCCTTCAAGGTAAGGTTGCAAATCTCTTTAATCTTTGAGTTTCAATGTCTCATATGTTGATGAAGTGAAGAAGTAGGCTAGAATGAATGATTGATGAGCTTAGTTTGGTTGTTGATAGCATGTAGCATTACTTGTGATTTTTCATATAAATTTGATTATTATGCAATGTTGGATTGATGAATTTAGATGCTTAGATGCTCAAATGGATTGGTAATTCATGTTAGTTCATGATATTAAGCTAATTGGTGAAGTTTTGTGGAGTTTGGGATTGAAAAATGAAAGTTTGGCAAAAATAGGTAGGGGCTGATGAATAGTGATTTTTGAGCATTTGGCTTCATTTTTCGATTCTTTTGGCATCAAAAATCCTTAAATATAGTAGCTAAGTGATGCCGGAAGTTTCGGATTAATCGGAGTTGTTTTGCTATGAAAAGTATTAAATGGAGGGTGGTTTGTGTAATATTCACAAACCTTTGAATTTTATTTCCCAAGCTTCCATAGTACTTGTGTGCCTATTTTAGCTTAATATCATGTTTATTTGATTATGTTTAAATGTGTTTGAATGAGCTTAATTGTGTTTAAATGCATTTATGCATAATATGTTATTTTGAGCATAAAATGCATTTCATAGCCGTGCGTCGTATTTGGTTGATTTATCGAGTCGTGTCTTACCTCGAGGCCTGTGTATTACAGGTGGGACCTCGCGGGACTGATCTCTGGTCGTTTGGCTATCCTTTTTGTTAGGCCTACAGGTGAGGATGTAAAATGTTTTCTAACTGGAGTATGAACAAATATTTGCGAAAAACCCTACCCCTTTATATTTCAATTATATGTTATCAATATTTGAAATAAAAAGGATTTGATATAAAATGATATATATGTATCTTTTCTAAAATGGTTTTAAAATAGAGACAAGAGAACTATTTTGTTTTTAAAAGTAACATTTGGTCTCGCGACTTGCGCGTATGCCTCGAGTTATTCGGCAACGTGTCGAGAAACCCTAGACGGTTACATACCTTGTCTCGAACGACCCTTTTGGTCAATCAAAACAATTATAAAGCGAGACTATATTTCCTTTAACGCTATTGAGGACGCTCTTAGGGTATATTTGGGCCCCGGATTATACTAGAGGTGGAACCCGGAGACGTGCGTCTAGGGGGAAGCCCATGGTATAATCCAGATTATATATATGGATGGAGACCCAGTGACGATCATCCAATATATATAATCCAGATTATATATGGATGGAGACCCAGTGACGATCATCTAATATATAATCAAAGGGTATTACTCATTGCTAGTCGGAGGTAGTCTAGCTCGGGTAATACTTACACCGGCGCCATTAGTCGGTTATGGTGAAATCGTGGGTAGCTCCCTTGATAAGCCAAATGGTATTGAGGAGGAATTTCATTATATTTGATATGTTTTTGGGAGTTATAAGGAGATGGCCCGTTCTCGCCGGGAATAAAAATGTTTTCTAAAATGTTTTACTTTAATATTTAATTCACAAAGCTTTGATGAATTATAAAGAGAAAGTATCGGCACTAGATTCGTTTCTCTATTAACCAAAGCGTGAATTAAATATGTTTTATGTTTTAATTATTATATATATTCCCCTCCTCACTGAGTTCGTTTGACTCACATCCCGTTTTGGTTCATGCTTCAGGTTAGCGGTCAGGTACTGGCAGCAGCGTTGTAGGCTTGTACAGTCCTTGAAGTCGGTCTTATGCATTTACTTTTGTGGATCGAACTTATGATGTTGAATTACATGAAAACTTGAAATGTTATGCTGATGTAGAATACTTGATGAGCTGATGTTATAACTTGTGATAGATAATGAACTTACAAATGTTTATTTTGGCCACGGGTGGCAGTGTGAATATAAATATGATCTTTTGCTCGTTGCTTCCGCTTGTTAGTGCTGTTGTTGTTGTTGGGAGTCACTGTTGCCAGGTTGTGGGAATCCCGTTGTCCGGGGCGGGTTTTCGAGTGGTGGTATTTAACTATCGCTCGAGAGCTCGTTTCGGTCCGGGGGTTGTGGCGTGGGGGACGTCACAGCTTAAGGTGGTATCAGAGCCTAGGTTTGGTACTTAGGTTTTGACGTCGTGTCGAGTCTGTCTAGGTCGAACGGCTTTAGGACAATGTGCTTTTATATGTCTATGTTATGTGACCTGTGTGGACATGATCATGTGGCTAACGAAGCATGCATATTATTTAGTCTTTTGATACAGGAAAATGGTTCGTGCTCGTGGTAGACCTATCCTAATGCAGTGGTGCAAGGTACTGTACATTTGCATAACATATCCATATTTGCATTATATGATTCTGGTGCGACGCATTCTTTTATTGCTCCTGAATATGCTTCTAGATTATCTTTGTCTGCCGAGTGCTTGCCTTATGTGCTTGAGGTCAATTCCCCGTTGGGAATTTCTTATTTGTGTAATCGAGTCTTCCGAGACTGCCCGTTGAGGATAGATGATCGCGATTATCCGGCTGATCTCATTGAACTTCCGATGAGTCACTACGGGATAATATTGGGAATGGACTGGCTATATCGGCATCAAGCTTATATTGATTGTTTCGGGAAAAAGATCGCTCTGGGAGCTGACAGCGAGATTTTGGGCAAAAGGTTTGACAAGATTCCTCGAGTTTCTTATGTTAAAGCCGCCCGAATGATTCGCAAGGGATCTCCGGCCTTTGTTGCTTATCTACTAAACCGTCCGAAAGAGCAAGTTAAGCTTGAGGAGGTACCAGTAGTTGGAGAATTCCCTGATGTGTTTCCTGAGAGTTTGAATTCTTTGCCTCCAGAACAAGAGATAGAGTTTGTGATCGATTTAGCTCCGGGTGCCGAAACGTATTCGAAGACTCCTTACCGTATGGCTCCGGCAGAGTTGAAAGAATTGAAGATTCAGTTGGATGGATTGTTGGAGAGTGGGTACATTCGACCGAGTACTTCGCCGTGGGGTGTGCCTGTTCTTTTTGTGAAAAAGAAGGATGGGACGTTGAGGATGTGTGTAGACTATCGTGAGCTGAATCGGATGACGATAAAGAACAAATATCCTCTACCTCACATCGAAGAGTTGTTTGATATCCTGCAAGGGTCGAAAGTGTACTCTAAGCTAGATCTCCGACAGGGGTATTACCAGTTGAGGATTCGAGAGTCAGACATTCCGAAGACTGGGTTTAATACTCGATATGGGCATTTTGAGTTCGTAGTTATGCCTTTCGGGTTAACAAATGCCCCAGCTGCTTTCATGGATTTGATGCATCGTACTTTCCGGCCATATCTCGATAAGTTTGTGGTGATCTTCATTGACGATATCCTGGTTTTCTCAAAGACTAAGGAAGAACATGCTGAGCATCTTCGCATCGTGTTAAGAACTCTCCGAGAGCATCAGTTGTATGCCAAGTTCAGTAAATGCGAATTTTGGCTTGATAAAGTTACCTTCCTTGGTCATGTGATATCAGGAGATGGAATCGAAGTGGATCCCTCGAAGATTGAGGCCGTAATGAAATGGGAGCAGCCGAAGACCCCAACTGAGGTCCGAAGTTTTCTAGGGTTAGCTGGCTATTACAGGCGTTTCGTTCAAGATTTCTCCAAGATAGCCGCTCCGCTGACCAATTTAACTCGCAAGGACGTGCCTTTTAAGTGGGACGATAAGTGCGAGGCAAGTTTCCAAGAGCTAAGGAAACGGTTGACTACTGCTCCGGTACTTGCACTACCGGAGGGTTCCGAAGGGTTTACGGTTTATACCGATGCATCGAAAGAAGGGTTAGGATGTGTTCTGATGCAAAACGGCAGAGTGATAGCTTATGCTTCGCGTAAGTTAAAAGATGCTGAGAAGAACTATCCTATCCACGATCTTGAGCTAGCTGCTATTATCTTTGCCCTGGGAAAGTGGCGACATTATTTATACGGCGTGACATTCGACATTTTTACCGACCACCAGAGTTTGAAGTATTTACATACTCAGAAAGATCTTAATCGCAGGCAACGTCGGTGGATGGAATTTCTTGAAGATTATGATTGCCGTATCCAATACCATCCAGACAAAGCTAACGTAGTAGCCGATGCTTTAAGTAGACAGGCAAAGATAGCTGTCTTGGAAGGAACCTCTACAGGAGTGGTGTCAGAAGCAGGGAGATATCACTTAGTCTCTCAACCGCGGATTGCAAACCTCTCAGTGAGACCGGATTTGGTTCAGAGGCTTAAAGACGAGCAGAGTGCTGATGTTTGGATTCAAAGACAGGTCGTGAGGATGCAAGATGATCCGAACTCCTCATTTGCTTTCGATAATATGGGTCTTTTTCGTTTTAAGAACCGAATTTGTGTGCCAAAGAGTCTAAAGACCGAGATCATGGAGGAAGCACATAAATCTGCTTATGCCGTCCATCCGGGAGGTAATAAGATGTACAGAGATCTTAAGACTCAATATTGGTGGCATGGAATGAAACGAGAAGTTGCTGATTTCGTGAGACGGTGTTTGACTTGTCAACGAGTTAAAGCCGAACATCAGCAACCTGGTGGAACTCTACAGCCACTCTCTATTCCGGATTGGAAATGGGAAGATATTGCTATGGATTTTATGTTCGGATTACCAAGAGTTCGGGGCGGATATGATACGATTTGGGTAATTGTGGATCGTTTGACGAAATCCGCTCATTTCATTCCAATTCGAAAGACCACCAATGTCAAGAAATTGGCAGAACTGTATATCGAGCAGATTGTAAAGTTACACGGAGTCCCGAAGAGTATCGTGTCCGATCGAGATCCTAAGTTCACTTCTAGACTTTGGCAAGAAATTCACAGAAACTTGGGAACGAATTTGAAATTTAGCACAGCTGCTCACCCGCAAACTGATGGTCAATCTGAGAGAACCATCAAGATTCTAGGCGACATGTTACGAGCTTGTGCTCTCGAGTTCTCCACGAGTTGGGACAAGCAACTACCGCTCATTGAATTCGCCTACAACAACAGCTACCAAGCGACGATTGGGATGCCCCCGTACGAAGCGCTTTATGGACGTAAATGCCGATCCCCTCTGTACTGGGAATTAGAAGACTGGCGAAGAACTAAAGACGGAGTGGAACGAGCTCTACCTCCAAAGACGATCCAGGAAACACTTGATAAGATTGCGATCATTCGACAGAGAATGAAAGCTGCCCAGGATCGCCAAAAGAGTTATGCTGATAAGAGACGCCGGGATTTGGAATTTGAAGAGGGAGACAAAGTGTTCCTTAAGGCGACGTTGAGGAAAGGTTTTGCTAGAGTGGGAAAAGGTGGGAAACTCAGTCCGAGATATTTGGGACCCTATGAGGTTATTGAGCGGATTGGGAAGACTGCATACCGCCTGAACCTGCCCTCGACTCTAACTGGGATTCACAATGTCTTCCATGTTTCTCAATTGCGAAAATACTATCCCGACGAATCTCATATTCTCCGAGATGAAGAAGTCCAGGTAGAGCCTGACTTGACGATCGAGATGAAACCTGTTGAGATTCATGATCGTAAGTTCAAGCAACTCCGCAACCGACAAATCCCCTTGGTTCGTGTGTTATGGAGAAACCGAACCACCGAACAAGTAACTTGGGAAATGGAAGAGAAGATGCGAACTCATTATCCCGAGTTATTTGCGGAGTCGAATTAGAATCTGGGGACCAGATTCTCCGAAGGGGGGGATAGTGTAACGTCCCGTTATTTTATAACGCTTCAGTAAGTTTACCGACTAATAGCTCTTGTGTGTATTATTTGCAAATTATGTGATTATGTGAATTATATGAATTAATGTGTGATTCTATATGTGAATAATATGATGAATTCATAAGAATCTTTATATTTGAATTACCCTACACTATGTTTATACTTGAAGTGTTGTATTTGAAATTTTATGAAAATTGTGTCATTATATTTGAATAACATGATATTGTATTTGATATATATACACATATATATATGAAAATATATACAAATATATACATATAAATATCTACATGGTTGCATACCAATTTTGACTTTTCTAAATAATATCTATAATTATAATAAATACCTTTTATTTATTTAATTATCTCATCTCTCTCCACATTTTTCTACACTATTCTCAAGCAACATTCTCTTCTTCTTCCTCTCATCTCTCGGCCCTCATTCCACCAGCCACCACCACCACTTTCAACCACCATCAAAGCACCAAAAATCATCCCCTCTCTCGCTACAAAAAGTTGCTCTTTCATCTAAGGAACAAGCCTCTACTTTCTATTTTTGCAAACAAGCTCTCTACATCTCCTTTCTCCTCCATTTTCTCCTTCAAGGTAAGGTTGCAAATCTCTTTAATCTTTGAGTTTCAATGTCTCATATGTTGATGAAGTGAAGAAGTAGGCTAGAATGAATGATTGATGAGCTTAGTTTGGTTGTTGATAGCATGTAGCATTACTTGTGATTTTTCATATAAATTTGATTATTATGCAATGTTGGATTGATGAATTTAGATGCTTAGATGCTCAAATGGATTGGTAATTCATGTTAGTTCATGATATTAAGCTAATTGGTGAAGTTTTGTGGAGTTTGGGATTGAAAAATGAAAGTTTGGCAAAAATAGGTAGGGGCTGATGAATAGTGATTTTTGAGCATTTGGCTTCATTTTTCGATTCTTTTGGCATCAAAAATCCTTAAATATAGTAGCTAAGTGATGCCGGAAGTTTCGGATTAATCGGAGTTGTTTTGCTATGAAAAGTATTAAATGGAGGGTGGTTTGTGTAATATTCACAAACCTTTGAATTTTATTTCCCAAGCTTCCATAGTACTTGTGTGCCTATTTTAGCTTAATATCATGTGTATTTGATTATGTTTAAATGTGTTTGAATGAGCTTAATTGTGTTTAAATGCATTTATGCATAATATGTTATTTTGAGCATAAAATGCATTTCATAGCCGTGCGTCGTATTTGGTTGATTTATCGAGTCGTGTCTTACCTCGAGGCCTGTGTATTACAGGTGGGACCTCGCGGGACTGATCTCTGGTCGTTTGGCTATCCTTTTTGTTAGGCCTACAGGTGAGGATGTAAAATGTTTTCTAACTGGAGTATGAACAAATATTTGCGAAAAACCCTACCCCTTTATATTTCAATTATATGTTATCAATATTTGAAATAAAAAGGATTTGATATAAAATGATATATATGTATCTTTTCTAAAATGGTTTTAAAATAGAGACAAGAGAACTATTTTGTTTTTAAAAGTAACATTTGGTCTCGCGACTTGCGCGTATGCCTCGAGTTATTCGGCAACGTGTCGAGAAACCCTAGACGGTTACATACCTTGTCTCGAACGACCCTTTTGGTCAATCAAAACAATTATAAAGCGAGACTATATTTCCTTTAACGCTATTGAGGACGCTCTTAGGGTATATTTGGGCCCCGGATTATACTAGAGGTGGAACCCGGAGACGTGCGTCTAGGGGGAAGCCCATGGTATAATCCAGATTATATATATGGATGGAGACCCAGTGACGATCATCCAATATATATAATCCAGATTATATATGGATGGAGACCCAGTGACGATCATCTAATATATAATCAAAGGGTATTACTCATTGCTAGTCGGAGGTAGTCTAGCTCGGGTAATACTTACACCGGCGCCATTAGTCGGTTATGGTGAAATCGTGGGTAGCTCCCTTGATAAGCCAAATGGTATTGAGGAGGAATTTCATTATATTTGATATGTTTTTGGGAGTTATAAGGAGATGGCCCGTTCTCGCCGGGAATAAAAATGTTTTCTAAAATGTTTTACTTTAATATTTAATTCACAAAGCTTTGATGAATTATAAAGAGAAAGTATCGGCACTAGATTCGTTTCTCTATTAACCAAAGCGTGAATTAAATATGTTTTATGTTTTAATTATTATATATATTCCCCTCCTCACTGAGTTCGTTTGACTCACATCCCGTTTTGGTTCATGCTTCAGGTTAGCGGTCAGGTACTGGCAGCAGCGTTGTAGGCTTGTACAGTCCTTGAAGTCGGTCTTATGCATTTACTTTTGTGGATCGAACTTATGATGTTGAATTACATGAAAACTTGAAATGTTATGCTGATGTAGAATACTTGATGAGCTGATGTTATAACTTGTGATAGATAATGAACTTATAAATGTTTATTTTGGCCACGGGTGGCAGTGTGAATATAAATATGATCTTTTGCTCGTTGCTTCCGCTTGTTAGTGCTGTTGTTGTTGTTGGTGTTGGTACTGTTGTTGGGAGTCGCTGTTGCCAGGTTGTGGGAATCCCGTTGTCCGGGGCGGGTTTTCGAGTGGTGGTATTTAACTATCGCTCGAGAGCTCGTTTCGGTCCGAGGGTTGTGGCGTGGGGGACGTCACAACTCTAGCTTGCTTTAATTGTTGAATATTGTTGTTGTATGATTGTGTAGTCGAACGGATGGGTTTCGGTTCGATTAGGCTAGAGATAGGATCGATCTTAGCTTGTTAGCTTTTGAGCTTTTGAGAAAAGCTATAAGTTGTGAAGTTGTATTCAAATTATTTTTTTAATGAAATATACTTGTTGGTGTTGAATTACAATCTTACCCTGCTAAGCTTATATGTTTAGATGTTTTGTAATTAATTTAGTGTTTCTCGTTTATTTAATTATTGCATGCTTTTGGATATAAATTGACCATATTGCCCCTATTTGCTTTCTTATGTTTAAATGTTGAATGAGTGTTCTTAAGCATGCTTGTATTTTGATAGCCGAGCGTCAGTGTCTGTTTTCTTGTTCGTATCAGTCATTCATCCTCTAGACCCCGTGTTTCAGGTGGGATTTCTGAGGGAGAATCATATATGTTGCTTGCTTGCTTTTCTCGTTTGTCGAGCTACATGTAAGGGTTTAAAATGCTTTCAACTGGGGCAAGGACATAGTTACATAGGTTTGCGAAATAAATTATTATCCCGCCTTTCTTATTGCTTGTTGTTCCTGCCTTTACTATTTCCTTGTGTGTTTAGTCAAACATTTTCGATAGCAAAACCTATGCATCTACAAAATGATTTAAAATGCTTTCAACTAGAGACAAGTAACTTATTTGTTTTAAAAGTAACCATTTGATCTCAAAGGCACTTATAAGTAATGTCATTAGGGATATCCGTCAGCATGCTCCCGAAGCGTATGGCGCTTATGAGTATTTCTTAGATCGTTACATCAACTTGTCTCAAAAGCCCATTTGGCCATTCATACTTAACTGCTTGCATCATCTTTTCGAATGGCCCCTTTGGCCACCCAAACTGTTCTTGTTTTCAAAAGCGAGCCATGGACTGAATCATGACTTTGGGCCCGGAGTATACAGGAGGTGAGCTTGGAGACGAGCGTCTAGGGCAAATCCCGATGTATGCTTCTATGCGTGTTCACTTAGACTGGTTCGGAGGTTGACTAGTCTAAGTTGATGCGAATGGTGGTGCTAACCGCGTCTCCTTAATTTACTGTAAGGTGGTGCTAATCGCGTCTCCTTAAATTACTGACTGCATGACTTTTGGTTGTGTAACGCCCCGAAAATCCGAATTATAAATCTGTATGTTCGAATCGAATATTTGCGCAATTATTATTTTATTTGATATTTATTATGTAATTTTAGAATTATTTCGTATATGAATGAATTCTGTATTTAAATTACAAATTGTCAATGTGCGTTTAATAATATGAATTTTGACTGTAATTACATGTTATTTGGACAACGTGAGTTTTCGAACTTATTTTGTAAAATTACGACTTTGCCCCTTCGATTTCTAAACCTTAGTCAAGATTTGACTAAGTCAATCTCTCTCCCTCTCTATTCCATTCACGCACAAAAAAAAGAAAAGGAGAAGAAAGAAAAAGAGAGAAAAAGAGAAGAAAGAAGAAAGAGATTCCAACGATCGTTCCGACTCCGTTTCCCGACGGATTTTCGAGCCGTTTACGTCTACGAACTCCTCGCGATCTCATCTACGAGTAAGCTCTCACGAAATTTTTCCTTTAATGCCTTCATTACTTCAATTTTTGGATTTTTGAATATAGTTGAATCATTTAGGTTTTTATATGATTTTGATAAAAATTGTGGATGGATTTTCGTGTTTATTGTTTCTACGTGTAGCTTATGTATTGTAGATTATTATATGTGAGAATTAGGGTTTGATTTGCATGTTTTAGTGATTAATTGTTGGATTAGGGTTTGATTTTCGCGTATGATTTTCTGTCTGCGAGTTTCTGCTCATTTTGATCGCACACGGGCTTGTGCACACGGCCTCGAGGCCGTGTGCATGAGGCCGTGCGCGTGAGGAATCGCACACGGGCTGGTGCACACGGCCTTGAGGCCGTGTGCATGAGGCCGTGCGCGTTTCTTGATTGCGCACGGCCTCGCTACACGGCCGTGCACAAGGCCGTGTGGCCTGGTCGAACAGTGCCCTGACCTTCTGTTAGTCAGGGCACAATTTGGCCTACGGGTCCCGCTTTGGCTCGTCTTTTCCGAATTCTTTCTTCGCTCGTGTATTCGATATATATGAAATAGATAGGAATTACATGATTTATGAATTTACGACATGTTCGGGTATATGAATAGTGCGTTTTAAGTTTTCGTTAAATTTTCTAACTTTTGCATGTGAAGTCCGATTTTCCCGAAATTCGAATGCATACTTCTTTATGATAATTTAAGCATGTCCGTAAAGTTTTGTTGCATTTGGACTTGATTTACATTTTTAAATGCATGAATTACTCTGTTTTCGTTTGAGAATTTGAACTTCAGTGATTGATTTAATTGTATAACGTGCTCCTATATGTTTTAATACTTTCGTATAAGCCGTGCGTCGTCCTTAGTCTTATTTAGTTGTGTCTTGGTATTTTGCAGACGATACTCCCATGGAGTAGCGCCAGTTCTTGCTCTTTTGCTCTTCTTTTTTTGCATAGCCAGGTGAGGCTTTCCTTTTCTGATTCCAGTATTACTACGTATATATATATAAATAAGCCTCTCCCGATATAAGCCAAGTTTATGTTTTGTTTTCACACCGTTTATATATATATATACTTAATAGATATTTATGATTATTATGTTCATTTGATTTATCGAAAATGATTTGATATGAAAAGTACTACGTATAGACTTTGAAATGTTTAAGAAAGAGACATGTAAAACCTTTTGTTTTCTAAGGCAAAATTTGGCCTTCGGCCTCGCATATGTCATGTCTCGAACGGTCTTTTGGCCAACCCGAAATGTTTTGAAAAGCGAGTTATGAACTGTATGCATGATCGTTTGGGCCCGGAGTAAGAGCGATAGGACGAAGTCGGTAGACGTCGGGTCTACGGCGTAAATCCTATGGTTTCCTCCATTTGGGAGCTCGGGGTGAGGCCGGAGTGGCAGCCCTTTTGAGTACCTGAGTTATTCCCGTCAGTTACGAGTAGTTCGGATTTAGCGGTCCGTCTACATTGGAGGCATAAGGGTGGTTTCCGGTTTTTATGTTTGGATATTGGAGTTCAGGACTCGACTCGCCGAGTCATTAGATATGTTATGTTTTATGTTAAATCACCACCCGATTACGAAAACTTTTCTTTTATGTTGATTTCTTTTAAGTTTAAAAATTTGGTGATTTACTTCCGTTTTACGATATACATTATTATTCCCTCCTCACTTAGTCGTTTGACTAACCCCCTCTGTTTTACCCCTGTACTGGTTTCAGGACACTAGGCGGGATCTGCGTCGTCGTCGTCGCGTCTTTGAGTTGCATTAATTTTTGCTCATGTATAACTCTCCCGTATGGCTTTTATTTATATGTTTTAGGATTATTAGGATTTAATTAGTTTGTATTCGGGATTATGTATAAATATTGAACCCGTTACTATATTATTATCGGGATATTGTATCGAACCCGTATGTTATTTAATTATTGAATTTCGTTAGCCTTGGTCGGCTTTACTACTTGTGTAATTATTTATGTTTTAAATGTTTCGTTATTTTCGCTTCCGCACTTGTCTTTTTGTTGTTTTGAAAACCCCCGCCTAGTAATTGAGTAAATGCTTGCCGTTCGCCGGGTTTCGATTCAGGTCGGGGCTCGGTGTGGGGCATGCGTTACCTGTTTGGGGCGCCCGCTACAGTTGGTATCAAAGCCCTTGGTCCAATGGCCGAAGCTCTGAATTGTCGTGTTCAGTTGTGTCTAGGTCGTACGGCTTAGGGTTATGTGATTGTGACAACGTGATTCTGTGAATTTAACTTCTCTACGTGTTACGGCTTTCCATAATCACTTATTATCATGCATGTTCGGTATTGAATGTGCAGAATGCCTCCTCGCCGTGAACCGCCAGGTCCGCCTCCAGGTGTTCCGACTCCAGCTCAATTTATGGAAGCCTTACGGCAGTTCATGGTCCATGCTAACCGAGCAACACCGCCTCCTGCCCCAGAGAATGATCTGGGAAGATTTCTTAAGCTCAACCCTCCGCAGTTCGAGGGTGCGCCTGATGATGTTGTCGCCGAAGCTTGGATATCGGCAATGGAAAAGATATTCCGAGTACTGGAGTGTCCGGACCCTAAGAGGGTCGAGTTAGCAGTGTATCAGATGATAGGAGCTGCTCAAGATTGGTGGGCCCGTATCGAACAGAGATGGCTGCGTGAGCATGTGGTCCCGACTTGGGATCAGTTCGCGATGGAGTTTCGGGCCAAGTATATTCCGTTGGTGGTCCGACAGCGACGTGAGCGAGAGTTCCTGGCTCTCAAGCAGGGTACTTCTACAGTTGACCAGTACGAGGCTCACTTCTCCAGGCTTATCATTCACTGCTCGTATATGGTTGACGACGAGCAAAGGAAGACTCGACAGTTCATGGAGGGGTTGTCGAATGAGATTCGTATGCATATGCTTGGGAACCGACTCCAGAACTATACCGATGCAGTCGAGACGGCACTTTCTATACAGTCCGATCTCCGACAGATGAGACCGACATTTGCACCTGCCCCTGCAGCCGCCAAGAGTTTCGCTTCTGGCTCAAAGAGGCCATTTATTCCGTCTGGGTCCTCTTCTGGGAAGAAGCCGTTCAGGAACGTCATTCAGCCTGCTCCTCCCCGACCCCAGCTTGCTCCTCCTCGACCTCAGGGATTTCCACGGCCAGTATGTGGATTTTGTCAGGGCCCGCATTTAGAGGCCAAGTGTTGGAGGAAGAACGGTCTTTGCTACGGATGTGGTAGCGCCGATCATCGGATAGGTGAATGCCCGAAGAGGAGACCGGTACAGCAGGGAGCCGCTCAGCCTCAGGCTTATGCTCGTGTTTACGCCTTGGAAGGCGATGCAGAGGATGCTGTTACAGATCCGACTGACGTGGTGGAAGGTACTATATATATAAATGGCATCCCCATACATGCATTGTACGACTCGGGTGCTTCCCACACATTTAGTGTGACTGCTGTTTCCTTATCTGTGCATGCGCCTGTTTCCTTGCTTGATTATGTGTTAGTGGTTGGTTCGCCGTTGGGTTCGAAGGTCATTGCGAACCGAGCACTTAAGCGTTCTCCGGTTATCATCGAGGGTATCGAATACCCGGCTGATTTGGTCGAGTTGCCGATGAAGAAATATGGGGTTATTCTCGGAATGGATTGGTTGTACGAGCATCGGGCGAAGGTTGATTGTTTCGAGAAGAAGGTTATTCTGGGTTCTAATGAGGCTAAGGGTTTCCGATTAGGAGAAGGTCCGTATATCTCAATGATGGAAGCCAAGAAGCTCGTTCAGAAAGAAGAAGCGACGTGCTTTATAGCTTACATTCTCAACCGCCCGAAGGACCAGACAAAGATCGAAGAGACGCCCGTGGTCAATGAATTCGTCGACGTGTTTCCCGAGAATTTGGAATTCTTGCCACCGGATCGGGATATAGAGTTCGTGATTGATCTCGTTCCGGGAGCCGAGTCTTATTCGAAGTCGCCGTACCGAATGACTCCTGCTGAGTTGAAAGAATTGAAGAACCAACTCGATGAATTTCTTTCTATTGGCTATATCCGACCGAGTGCCTCGCCTTGGGGTGCTCCAGTCTTGTTCGTAAAGAAGAAGGACGGTACACTCCGCATGTGTATCGATTACCGAGAATTGAACAGGATGACTGTGAAGAACAAGTATCCTTTACCGCATATCGAGGAATTGTTCGACTTGCTACAAGGATCGAGGGTTTATTCCAAGCTCGGTCTCAGACAAGGTTATTACCAGCTCCGTATCCGGTCAGAGGATATCCCAAAGACCGCTTTCAACACCCGATACGGACATTTCGAGTTTGTGGTCATGCCATTTGGACTCTCGAATGCCCCAGCCGCTTTTATGGACATGATGCACAGAATTTTCCGTCCGTACCTCGACAAGTTCGTCGTTATTTTCATCGACGACATCTTAGTGTTCTCGAAGTCCGAAGAAGAACACGCTGAACACCTCCGGATTGTGCTCCAAGCTTTGAAAGAGCACCAGTTGTTTGCTAAGTTCAGCAAATGCGAATTCTGGATTGACCGAGTGACCTTCCTAGGTCATGTCATATCTGGAACAGGAATCGAGGTAGATCCTTCGAAGATTGAGACAGTGCTGGATTGGGAGAGACCTAAGACTCCTACAGAGATCCGTAGTTTCTTGGGATTAGCAGGATACTATAGACGTTTTGTCAAGGATTTCTCTAAACTTGTAGGTCCGTTAACAGCATTGACGAAGAAGGAAGCTAAGTTTGAGTGGTCAGCCAAATGTGAAGCTAGTTTTCAGGAGCTCAAGAAGAGATTGACCACAGCCCCAGTACTAACCCTGCCAGAGGGTTCTGAAGGATTTGTCGTGTATGCAGATGCGTCACACGAAGGGTTAGGTTGTGTGTTAATGCAGAATGGGAAAGTTATAGCTTATGCGTCAAGGAAGCTAAAGCCAGCTGAAGAGAACTATCCCACTCACGACCTTGAACTAGCCGCCGTCGTATTTGCATTATTGAAATGGCGTCATTACCTCTACGGCATCATGTTCGACATCTTCACAGATCATAAGAGCCTTCAGTACTTGTTTACTCAGAAGGAATTGAACAAACGACAGCGCCGTTGGATGGAATTATTTGAGGACTACGATTGCAAGATCCAGTATTATCCCGGAAAGGCGAATGTCGTAGCCGATGCACTAAGCCGGAAGGCAAGCATAGCCCAGCTAGAGGCTAAGTTAGAGGGAGTTCACATCAGTTCCCAGGCCCATGTTCACAACATATCGATCCAGTCAGAGTTGGGTCGAAAGATCCTAGATGTTCAGGCTACTGATGAATGGACTCAGAGACAGATAGTTCACATCGCAGCTGATTCTGAGACTCAGTTTGGTGTGGACGACACCGGAATTCTCCGCTACAAGTCCCGAGTTTGTGTTCCGGAGAGTCTGAGGAAAGAGATTCTCGATGAGGCTCACAACACACCTTATACAGTTCATCCAGGTGGAAGTAAGATGTATAGGGATCTAAAAGAGTTACTCTGGTGGAGAGGTATGAAGAGAGACGTAGCCGATTACGTCAAGAGATGCTCGACTTGTCAGCAGGTTAAAGTTGAACATGAAAGACCGGGAGGTTTGCTTGAGCCGCTACCGATTCCTACATGGAATTGGGAAGGTATTGCCATGGACTTCGTGTCTGGTTTGCCTAAAGTTAGAGGTGGCTACGATAGCATTTGGGTGATTATCGACCGACTATCCAAGAGTGCTCATTTCCTACCGATCAACATGTCATACAAAGTGGATAGGTTGGCAGAGATTTATCACCGTGAGATTGTCAAGCTTCATGGGATTCCGACTACGATCGTATCTGACAGAGATGCTCGATTTACTTCCCGTTTGTGGCAGCAACTTCAAGAACGAATGGGAACGAAGCTGACTTTCAGTACAGCCGCACATCCGCAAACCGATGGTCAGTCAGAGAGGATGATCAGATATCTCTGTGATATGCTTCAAGCTTGTGCCCTGGATTTTCGCAACAATTGGCACGACCAGTTGCCTCTGATCGAGTTTGCTTACTACAACAGTCATCAGTCTACGATCGGAATGGCACCTTACGAAGCATTGTATGGCAGAAAGTGTAGGTCCCCGTTGTTTTGGGATCTCGAAGATTGGCGTTGGACGAAGGATGATAAGGAACGAGGAACTCCTCCGAAGTTTCTCCAAAATGCCATCGACCGTATCCAGATTATTCGGCAGAGAATGAAAGCAGCTCAGGATCGACAGAAGAGCTATGCCGACAACCGTCGCCGACCGTTGGAATTTGAGGTTGGTGACAAAGTATTCCTCAAAGCTTCTCCTCGAAAGGGTTTCACCCGAATTGGAAAAGGAGGAAAACTAAGCCCGAGATTTTTGGGTCCCTATGAAATTCTGGAGAGGATTGGGAATGCAGCTTACAGGTTAGACTTGCCGCCGAGCCTAACTGGGATTCACAACGTCTTTCATGTTTCCCAACTCCGGAAATACTTCCCAAATGAGTCCGAGATCCTTCCTGTTGAGGAAATTGAACTAGAGCCGGATTTGACCTTTGTTTCGAAGCCGGTGAAGATATTGGATAAGAAGACTCAAGCTCTGCGCAATCGAGAGATTTCTCTTGTCAAAGTCATTTGGAGAAATCAGACAACCGAAGAAGCTACATGGGAGACCGAGGACAAGATGCGCAAGTTTCATCCGGAATTATTTCAGCCGGACGAGTAGAATCTGGGGGCCATATTCTCATAAGGAGGGGTGATTGTAACGCCCCGAAAATCCGAATTATAAATCTGTATGTTCGAATCGAATATTTGCGCAATTATTATTTTATTTGATATTTATTATGAAATTTTAGAATTATTTCGTATGTGAATGAATTCTGTATTTAAAATACAAATTGTCAATGTGCGTTTAATAATATGAATTTTAACTGTAATTACATGTTATTTGGACAACGTGAGTTTTCGAACTTATTTTGCAAAATTACGACTTTGCCCCTTCGGTTTCTAAACCTTAGTCAAGATTTGACTAAGTCAATCTCTCTCCCTCTCTATTCCATTCACGCACAAAAAACAGAAAAGGAGAAGAAAGAAAAATAGAGAAAAAGAGAAGAAAGAAGAAAGAGATTCCAATGATCGTTCCGACTCCGTTTCCCGACGGATTTTCGAGCCGTTTACGTCTACGAACTCCTTGCGATCTCATCTACAAGTAAGCTCTCACGAAATTTTTCATTTAATGCCTTCATTACTTCGATTTTTGGATTTTTGAATATAGTTGAATAATTTAGGCTTTTATATGATTTTGATAGAAATTGTGGATGGATTTTCGTGTTTATTGTTTCTACGTGTAGCTTATGTATTGTAGATGATTATATGTGAGAATTAGGGTTTGATTTGCATGTTTTAGTGATTAATTGTTGGATTAGGGTTTGATTTTCGCGTATGATTTTCTGTCTGCGAGTTTCTGCTCATTTTGATCGCACACGGGCTTGTGCACACGGCCTCGAGGCCGTGTGCATGAGGCCGTGCGCGTGAGGAATCGTACACGGGCTGGTGCACACGGCCTTGAGGCCGTGTGCATGAGGCCGTGCGCGTTTCTTGATCGTGCACGGCCTCGCCACACGGCCGTGCACAAGGCCGTGTGGCCTGGTCGAACAGTGCCCCGACCTTCTGTTAGTCAGGGCACAATTTGGCCTACGGGTCCCGCTTCGGCTCGTCTTTTCCGAATTCTTTCTTCGCTCGTGTATTCGATATATATGAAATAGATAGGAATTACATGATTTATGAATTTACGACATGTTCGGGTATATGAATAGTGCGTTTTAAGTTTTCGTTAAATTTTCTAACTTTTGCATGTGAAGTCCGATTTTCCCAAAATTCGAATGCATACTTCTTTATGATAATTTAAGCATGTCCGTAAAGTTTTGTTGCATTTGGACTTGATTTACATTTTTAAATGCATGAATTACTCTGTTTTCGTTTGAGAATTTGAACTTAAGTGATTGATTTAATTGTATAACGTGCTCCTATGTGTTTTAATACTTTCGTATAAGCCGTGCGTCGTCCTTAGTCTTATTTGGTTGTGTCTTGGTATTTTGCAGACGATACTCCCGTGGAGTAGCGCCAGTTCTTGCTCTTTTGCTCTTCTTTTTTTGCATAGCCAGGTGAGGCTTTCCTTTTCTGATTCCAGTATTACTACGTATATATATATAAATAAGCCTCTCCCGATATAAGCCACGTTTATGTTTTGTTTTCACACCGTTTATATATATATATACTTAATAGATATTTATGATTATTATGTTCATTTGATTTCTCGAAAATGATTTGATATGAAAAGTACTACGTATAGACTTTGAAATGTTTACGAAAGAGACATGTAAAACCTTTTGTTTCTAAGGCGAAATTTGGCCTTTGGCCTCGCATATGTCATGTCTCGAACGGTCTTTTGGCCAACCCGAAATGTTTTGAAAAGCGAGTTATGAACTGTATGCATGATCGTTTGGGCCCGGAGTAAGAGCGATAGGACGAAGTCGGTAGACGTCGGGTCTATGGCGTAAATCCTATGGTTTCCTCCATTTGGGAGCTCGGGGTGAGGCCAGAGTGGCAGCCCTTTTGAGTACCTGAGTTATTCCGTCAGTTACGAGTAGTTCGGATTTAGCGGTCCGTCTACATTGGAGGCATAAGGGTGGTTTCCGGTTTTTATGTTTGGATATTGGAGTTCAGGACTCGACTCGCCGAGTCATTAGATATGTTATGTTTTATGTTAAATCACCACCCAATTACGAAAACCTTTCTTTTATGTTGATTTCTTTTAAGTTTAAAAATTTGGTGATTTACTTCCGTTTTACGATATACATTATTATTCCCTCCTCACTTAGTCGTTTGACTAACCCCCTCTGTTTTACCCCTGTACTGGTTTCAGGACACTAGGCGGGATCTGCGTCGTCGTCGTCGCGTCTTTGAGTTGCATTAATTTTTGCTCATGTATAACTCTCTCCCGTATGGCTTTTATTTATATGTTATAGGATTATTAGGATTTAATTAGTTTGTATTCGGGATTATGTATAAATATTGAACCCGTTATTATATTATTATCGGGATATTGTATCAAACCCGTATGTTATTTAATTATTGAATTTCGTTAGCCTTGGTGGGCTTTACTACTTGTGTAATTATTTATGTTTTAAATGTTTCGTTATTTTCGCTTCCGCACTTGTCTTTTTGTTGTTTTGAAAACCCCCGCCTAGTAATTGAGTAAATGCTTGCCGTTCGCCGGGTTTCGATTCGGGTCGGATCCCATTTCGGCTTTGGGTCGGGGCTCGGTGCGGGGCGTGCGTTACCCGTTTGGGGCGCCCGCTACAGGTGGTGGAGTACTTGACTACATACTTTCATGATTTTCATGGTTGGGAGTTATAAGGAGAGGGCCCGTACTCGCCGGGACACATTATTGCATGACTTATTGCATTACTTGCTTGTGTAATTGATTTACGGCTTTCGTTACAAGTCGAAGCACATTCCGGTTTTCTTCATTTAGCATATGTATTTCCCTATATATATATATAAAACTCGGAAGCGTGGCTCGAGCTTGCCCAACTTAAGCCTTCTTTATTGTTGAAACTACCTAGTTGAATTATGAGCCGTGTTTACTTATCATTTCCAACTTGTTTATATCATGCCTTTCGAACTTGTAACAGCCTCGTGACTCAACTAACATTCTTTCAATTGATCGGCTTGACCTTATGTGCAAATGTTTTCAAAGGATGCGGTTCGTCAACCTTTTGTGTTTTCAAATAAAGCCGAACCTAAATGTTGCTTTGTGTTATAGTTTTACAACTTATATTATTGTTTGTATCTTTATCAAAACGAGCAACATTTACCCCTTTTTAGTTTTAAAAGATAAACGACGAACTGCGATCAATACCTATATTGTATAACCCCCCTTACTGAGTATCCTTTATACTCACCCCTTCTATTTTGGTTCTTGCTTCAAGTAGAGAGGTGGCGGTGTCACCTATCTTGGCAGTCGGCACCAGCAGGTCTAGGTTGGTTCATGTATTATAGTCTTGTCAGTGTCCCAACAACAATCGAGTCTTTACTTTCTGAATTGATTTGATTTATTGTATTTAACATTATGATTTAATTTATTTACTTTCTATACTTACGTGCCCCTAATGTGGGATAGTTTAGTTGAGCCATGGATGGCATTGATTGGATATTTATTTTAGAAATGTTGTTATGATTACCGTTGCCATAGATGGCTTTTATGAATTGATCTGTCATTTATGAATTCGCTTTCGCATTTCTCTTATTGTTGCTGTTGTTGTTGGGGCATCGTGTTGCTGTTGCCGGAGTTTTGATCGAGTGCTTACCGTTTGCCGGGATGAATTTTTAGATGGGGTACATTTACCTTATTTAGGAGTTCATCTTCGTGCGGATGTGGTGTCATTTCTCCTCCAACGGAAAGGGGCGCTACATGAAACCAGAGAAGCAGCTGATGGAGGCATGATTCAAAAGCTTTTAGCTTTGAACCTAGTTTTGCTAGCATTTTATTTATTTTGCCAAATTGTAATACTCATCGCTAAATAGGGCATTCAATCAGAAAAGTGACCAAATTTAACTTCAAACACATGTCACAAACATTAACTTCAACTTCAATGCAGTCTAAAGCAATATTATATGCCAAATCCAAAATATAAAATTCGAACAGAAAATACAAAAGTACCCTACCTACATCAATTGAGAAATCACAAACAAAATCAATTTTCATTGGAGAATTTGTAGCGCCCCTTTCCGCAAAAGAATAAAGAGCGCCACATCCGCACCGAGACGAACTCCCAAACAGGGTAAATGCACCCCATTAAAAATTTTATCCCGGCAAACGGCAAGCACTCGATCTAATTGGCAACAACGTCCCTGGTCCAACAACAACTACAATAAAAGAGTAGTGTAGAAGCATAAATAAATAACAAGTTCAATATCTCAAGCCACACGGATAAAAATTCACAGATAACGTAAAGCCACACGGGGCAACAATATCATAATTAACCTAAAAGCCACACGGGGTAACAATATCGTAATAATCCTACAAGAGAATTCATAAATAAAGGGACATAATTCAATATTGTAACGACCCGAATATTTATAATTATATCGCGAATTCTTATCTCGCCTAATTTCTCGATTTATCCAATTGGATTAATTAATCTTATGGAAAAGATTGATTTAACATATCATTTAAATACCCTCAATTACCTAAATCACATAAATACCCCTAAAAGCCTAAATGACCATTTTACCCCCCAAGATATTTTCTAAATATCTCTCTCTCTCATACTCTTATAACCCACAAGAAGAAGAAGGAGGAAGGAAAGAAAGGAGAAGGAGAGAAGAATTCCGGACCGAACTCGATTCCCGACCGAATGGACTCCCGTCTTCGACTACACGACCCTCATTCCATAATTTACCGGTAACCTTTTAACCTCGCCTCGTTTACTCTGTCGATTCTCGGTTTATTGTAGATTATTTAGCTAGGTTTTTATTTGAGAATTAATTGGGTTTGTTAGTTATAGTTGATGGTTTCGTACGATTCTTGTCTCTAAATGTTAAGCATGTTTAGGAGAGTAACATATCCGAATTTGAGCATGATTGACCGAGTAGAAATTTCGTAGGATGAATTTTGGTATTGGATTTCTTGTTTCTGCATCTGTTTCTCGCGACCTGCTATTTTTAGAACCACACGGTCTCGCCACACGGTGTGACGAGACCCCGTGTGAACGCGCACGGCCCAGCCTCACACCGTGCATGAGACCGTGCGTGTTTTGAAACACGCACGGCCTCACCACACCCTGTGCAGGAGGCCGTGTCTCTTCTGAGTGGCGCGCACGACTTGGCACACCCCGTGCCGCCGGCCGTGCACCCCTTATTGGCACGCACGGGCTTCGCACACCGGGTACAGACCGTGCGTTGTACCCCGTGTATACGCATTGGGCGATTTTCAGCCACTTTCCAGACCCTAGCTTCTGTTCATTTTCACCCCGAAAACCCAAAATGTTTATCTGATCTCGTTTTTTATTTCCGTCTCGTTTTTTATTTTCACCAATATCCTTAATTATCGAAGTGGGAATTTTTTCGACTTCTTTCGGGTATTGAGTAATACCAATTTCGTTTAGGGCTTTTTAGCTATTTTTCCATATATTGTTTATATGATCCAAAACTTGCATGAATGATTCCTTATTATGTTACGAGCATGAATGTAGGATCTAAGTTGTGTTCGAAGCATGTTTGCATCCTTATATCTCGTTTAATTGTTTTAAATGCATTTTGTGGGTACTTCAATGGAAGTCGTGTCTATATGCTCTTACATGCTTTAATTATTTATGGTATGTCGTGTGTCTTGTCAGAGTCTTACCTGGTTATGTCGTGTCTTAGATTTGCAGGCTTTACTCCCGTTGAGTACTTGTCCGCTGCTTGCTTGCTTTTCTCGTTTGTCGAGCTACAGGTAAGGGTTTAAACTGTTTCAACTGGAATAAGAACATAGTTATGTAGGTTTGCAAAATAATTATTATCCCGCCCTTTTCTTACTGCTTGTTGTACTGTCTTTATTATTTCCTTATATGCTTAGTCAAATGTTTTGATAGCAAAACCTATGCATCTACCAAAATGATTTGAAATGCTTTTAACTAAAGACAAGTAACTTATTTATTTTAAAAGTAACCATTTGATGTAGCGCCCCTTTCCTTGGACGGAGAAAGGACACCACATCTGCACCGAGACGAACTCCCAAACGTGGTAGATGTACCCCATTTAAAAATTCATCCCGACGAACGGCAAGCACTCAATCTATACCGGCAACAACGTACCTAGTCCAACAACGAAAACCAACAGAGATAACAGAGTGCGGAAGCTATAAATTATATATATCCATTAAACATGCAAAGCCACACGGGGCAACAATTAACATAAATCAATATTCCAACAAATACATAATTAACAAGTCAATGCTCAACAATTATCCATCACATCGTCTAATATCAATCATCATTAATATATACATTTCTACAGACAAAACAATTTAATAATAAAAGATAGACTGTTGTTGGACATTACTGATAATTACCAAAGGACACGAATACCAAGACTTACGACCCGTTGTTGCCAACCGACATGAGAGGTGACAACGCCACCTGTCAACCTGAAGTAAGAATCAAAATAGTGGGGGTGAGTATAAAAGATACTCAGTGAGGGAAAAGAGGGAACAAGTACGAGCCATATTTCCGGATTTGGATTATATATATATAAGAAATTACATTTGCATAATGAAGAAAATCCGGATCGTGCTTCGACTTGCATACACAACAATAATAAGCAGTAATAATAAAGCATTAATGGAAGCAAGTAATATCCCAGCGAAAATGGGTCTGTTCCTCCTTATAACCCCCTCAAGTTCAGTAACTCCATCACCGGTGTCCGACCCCAAAGGTGCTACCCCGGGCGAATGTTGAATTTTAGGAAAACGTGTAACGAATGCAACGCCCACCATCACTCCCAACCGTGGCTATCAACTCCTGACGGGGCCACGATTGACGCTTAGTTTTGGGAAAAGCACCTCGGATTACACCCTGGACGCTCGTCCCCGGCTGCAACCTCCGGATACCATCCCGGGCCCATTTTAAATAACAATACATTATCTTTGCTCGCGTTCGAAGAACATTATAAGTTAAGGCCAAAAGGGCATTTAGGCAAGTGTATATGACGACAAAGGGAGATAGTCCTAAGTCAAACTGTCACGAAAAAGGAAAGAGTTTTCTTGCCCTTTGAAAACAAAAATGATTTGGATATACCTATAGGTACAAGTTGATATCAAAACATTTGTTATAAAATATATATTAAATATCTAATAGATATACGAGAAAGGAAATCAAAGCAAGATGAGCACATAAGGGTAGTTCGCAATAATTTAAAAGAAATTCTTACTCCGTTTGAAAGCATTTTAAAACCCTCACCTGGAAGCACGAAAACGACAAGAGAACCCAAGCTATGTAACGCCCCGAAAATTCGTGTTATGAACCGGGAGCCCGAATCGATTTCCCTCGCGATTTATGATTTATTTTATTAATTATTATGTGATTTATATAACATTTTATGAATGAATGAATTTTAATATTTAAATCACGAATTGATAATGTGCGTTTAATTATATGAATTTTGACTGTAATTATGTATTATTTGGACAACATGAGTTTTTGAACTTATTTTGCGAAATTACGAAAATGCCCTTTCGTTTCTCGAATCAAGTCAATCATTTGACTAAGTCTCATGTAGCGGGCGCCCCAAACGGGTAACGCACGCCCCGCACCGAGTCTCAATCCGAAGCCGAAACAGAAATCGGACCCTAAATTGAAACCCGGCGAACGGCAAACCGATTTACTCAATCACTAGGCGGGGCTTTTTGTAAAACAACAACAACGACAACAATGCGGGAGCGGAAGCAATAACCAAATTAAATTCCATATAACAACATTCAAAGCAGTAGCTCAATTGCACAAATAGTTAAAGCCCACCAAGGCTAGCGAAATTCAATTACAATAATATAATAAACGGGTTCGATACAATATCCCGGTAACATATACATATAACCTAATCATGAACTTAAAACAATCTAGAAAGGAACAATCACCGAAAAGAAAGAAAAACCCGCGAAACAAGACTGACGATGCCCACCTAGTTACCACCTGAAACAGATAAGGTTTAAAGCAGGGAGGGTTAGTCAAAAGACTAAGTGAGGGGAAAAAGGGAGTACATACGTAATAGCATACGGGAATAAATCACCATTTTAACTTAAAAGAAAACAACGTAAAAGAAGGATTTTCATAAATATTCGGTGATTTATCATAACATAACATAACGGGACATATCATATTGCTCGGCGAGTCGAGCCCTCAACTCCTCATATCATAACATAACATACCTGAAAACCATACCAACCTTATTCCTCCCACATAGCAGAAGGACCGCTAAATCCAACTGCTCTATAGACATAATAGCCTATCCTTCGGACGACACGAAGTCTCCGTCACAGGAGCACAAAGGTTGCCACTCCGGCCTCACCCGTGCTCCTGGTATACATGGAGCAAGCTACCGAACTCCACCGTAGACCCGCTGTCTATCCGGCTTCATCCGATCGCCATACTCCCGGGCCCACAAAGACAAAACAGACACACATAACATATCTCGCATTTTCATAACTATCATCTTCCTATTAAAATAGGAATCAAGACATTTCGGGGAGGGCCAAAAGGGCCGTTCGAGACAAACGATGTAACGGTAGGAAACGCAACCGGATGTTCCATCGTCTTGGGGGAGAAACCCGCCCTAACGACTTCACTCAACGAGAAGGTTTCCAAACCCAAAATTACATTTAAATCGAAACATAGTTCGCTTGTCTCTTTTTGAAAACATTTCGAAATCATATACATATTATTCATTTAATATCAAATCCGTTGTTCTTAAACCCCATAAAGATAATAAGCATAAAGTATTTACTAAATATAGTAATACGGGATGAAAATATAAATTACACACGCAAGGCTTATTTAGTGAGGCTCAATAGGACATATCTACATAATACGGGATAACAATAGAAACCTCACCTGGCGACAACCCAAAAGGAAGCCCAAAACGGAAACGAGCAACCTAATCCACGAGAGTGGAACCTGCAACTGACAAAATACAACCACATAAGACATACGACGACGCACGGCTTATACGAAAGCATAGAAACACGTAAAAGCACGTTATACAATCACATAAAACACTTAGGTTCAATTATCAAACATAACGAAGTAATTCATGAATTTAAAAATACAAATCAAATCCAAATGCAACGAAACTTTACAGACATGCTTTAAATACCATAAGGGAGCATGCATTTAAATTTCGGAAGAAACGGATTTCATATGCAAAAGTTAGGAATTTGTCGAAAACTTCGAATGCACTATTCACAATCCCGAACATGCGATAAATTCATAAATCATGCAATTCACATCCATTTCATATTTATAGAATACATGAGTGAAGAAAGAATTCGGAAAAGACTACGAGTCTCGGGGGTACCCACAGTGCAAAGTAGCACTGCGGCTTACAGAAGGTCCGGGGGCCAAAAATGGCTCCACACGGCCTCATGCACACGGGCTTTAGGCCGTGTGCGGCAGCCTGTGTGAAATCCTCAACTCACACGACCTCTCACACGGCCGTGAGAGAGCCCGAACACGCACGGCCTCTCACACGGCCGTGAGAGAGCCCGTGCACACACACACGGACTTGCAACACCCCGTGTGCAGAGCACGTGAGGATAAGAACAGCAAAAAATTCGTAGAAGCGAGAAACCTTCGCAAATTCAACCAAAAAACCAACATTTAACCAATTAATCATGCAAATCTCACCCTAACGTTCACATATAATGTTCTCCTACTTATCATCTATCTATAGAAACAAGAAACACGAAATTCCATCCACAAAATCATCCAAAATCAACATATATACAATATTTGCACATGTTGAAGAAAATTCAGAAAAACGAGACATTGAATACATAAAAACGGATTGGCATTAGAGAGTTACCGGTAGAGGAGATCGAGAGGGTTGCGTAGGCATTAACGGTTCGAAAATCCGTCGAAAAACGAGTTCGGCACGATCGATTGAAGCTTTCCTCTTCTTTTCCTCTTCTTCTTCTCTTTTTCTCCTTTCTTTTCTTTCTTCTTTGTTGCGTGAATGAGTGAGGGAGAGAGAGTGATGGCTTAAGTCAAAGGAGTTGACTCGGTTGAGAAACGAAAGGGCATTTTTGTAATTTCGCAAAATAAGTTCAAAAACTCACGTTGTCTAAATAACACATAATTACAGTCAAAATTCATATTATTAAACGCACATTGACAATTCGTAATTTAAATATTAGAATCACTCATATACGAAATTGTTATAAAAAGAATCATATAATAATTAATAAAATAAATCATAAATCGCGAGGGAAATCGATTCGGGCTCCCGGTTCACACACGAATTTTCGGGGCGTTACATCTCACATCTCTCCCTCTCACCTCACTCACGCAAACCATAGCAAAGGAGAAGCAAGAAAAGAAAGAAAAGGAGAAGGAAGAAGAAGGAGTTTCAAACGATCGTCCCGACTCCGTTTCTCGATGGACTTTCGAACCGCTTACGCCTACGAACTCCTCATGATCTCTTCTACGAGTAAGCCTTTCACGTCCCTCTCGTTTAATGTCTCCTATGCCTCGTATTTCTCGATTTTGTTTATAGTTGAATAAATTAGGTTTTATATGATTTTGAGAGAATTTATGGATGGATTTTCGTGCTTATTGTTTCTATGTGTAGCTAATATGTTGTAGATCATTATATGTAAATATTAGGGCGTGATTTGCATGTTTAGATGATTAAATGTTGGATTTAGGATTGAATTTGCGAAGGTTTCTCGCTTCTGTGAATTTTCAGCTCTTTCTTGACGCACACGGGCTTTGCACACGGGGTGTGGCAAGCCCGTGTGGATGTACGCGGCCTCTTGCACGGCCGTGCAAGAGACCGTGCGCATGGTGCATGGTGCACGGCCTTGTGCACACGGCCTTGAGGCCGTGTGCAAGAGGCCGTGCGTGTCTTTTTGGTGTGCACATGGCCTTGGTGCACACGGCCTCAAGGCCGTGTGCATGAGCCCGTGTGGACCGGCATGTATAGCATGTTCGGGTCTATGAATAGTATGTTTTAAGTTTTCGTCAAATTTTCTAACTTTTGCATATGAAGTCTGATTTTCCCGAAATTTGAATGCATGCTCCCTTATGGTATTTAAAGCATGTCTGTAAAGTTTCGTTGCATTTGGACTTGATTTTCATTTTTAAATTATGAGTTACTCCGTTTTCGTTTGATAATTGAACCTAAGTGCTTTATGTGATTGTATAACGTGCTTTTACGCGTTCCTATGCTTTCGTATGAGCCGTGCGTCGTCGTATGTCTTACGTGGTTATGTCATTTGTCAGTTGCAGGTTCCACTCTCGTGGATTAGGTTGCTCGTTTCCGTTTTGGGCTTTCTTTTGGGTTGTCGCCAGGTGAGGTTTCTATTGTTATCTCGTATTATGTAGATATGTACTATTGAGCCTCACTAAACAAGCCTCGCATGTGTAATTTATGTGTTCATCCCGTATTACTATATTTAGTAAATACTTTATGCTTATTATCTTTCTGAGGTTTAAGAACAACGGATTTGATATTAAATGAATAATATGTATATGATTTCGAAATGTTTTCAAAAAGAGACAAGCGAACTACGTTTCGATTTAAATGTAATTTTGGGTTTGGAAACCTTCTCGTTGAGTGAAGTTGTTAGGGCGGGTTTCTCCCCCAAGACGATGGAACATCCGGTTGCGTTTCCTACCGTTACATCGCCTGTCTCGAACGGCCCTTTTGGCCCTCCCTGAAATGTCTTGTTTCCTATTTTAATAGGAAGATGATAGTTATGAAAATGCGAGATATGATATGTATGATATGATATGTTGGCCCCGGAGTATGGCGATCGGATGAAGCCGGATAGACAGCGGGTCTACGGTGGAATTCGGTAGCTTCCTCCATGTTTACCAGGAGCACGGGAGAGGCCAGAGTGGCAACCTTTGTGCTCCTGTGACGGAGACTTCGTGTCAGCCGTGAGATAGGCTATTATGCCTATAGAGCAATTGGATTTAGCGGTCCTTCTGCTACATTGGAGGAATAAGGTTGGTATGGTTTTCAGGTATGTTATGATATGATATGAGGAGTTGAGGGCTCGTCTCGCCGAGCAATATGATATGTCCCGTTATGTTATGTTATGATAGATCACCAAAAATTTATGAAAACCCTTGTTTTACGTTTGTTTTCTTTTAAGTTAAAATGGTGATTTATTCCCATATGCTATTATGTATGTACCCCCTTTTTCCCTTCACTTAGTCTTTTGACTAACCCTCCCTGCTTTAAACCTTATCTGTTTCAGGTGGTAACTAGGTGGGCATCGTCAGTCTTGTATCGCGGGTTTTCTTTCTTTTCGGTGATTGTTCCTTTCTAGATTGTTTTAAGTTCATGATTATGTTATATGTATTTGTTACCGGGATATTATATCAAACCCGTTTATTATATTATAGTAATTGAATCCCGCTAGCCTTGGTGGGCTTTAACTATTTGTGCAATTGAGCTGCTGCTTTGAATGTTGCTATATGGAATTTAATTTGGTTGTTGCTTCCGCTCCCGCATTGTTGTCGTCAGTTGTTGTTTTTACAAAAAGCCCCACCTAGTGATTGAGTAAATCGGTTTGCCGTTCGCCGGGTTTCGATTCAGGTCGGATTCCATTTCGGTTCTGGGTCGGGGCTCGGTGCGGGGCGTGCGTTACCCGTTTGGGGCGCCCGCTACAAGCTATGCCTTGAAAAGACGGCCTGAAACTAATAGACGACAAGAACCAATTAAGACAAGACACGACAACGACTCGCGAAGACTACAACACATGAATAACCAATAATCATCATGTAGCAATTAAATTTACAATTAAAATGCAATTAAATCAATTAAACGGAACTATGTAATTAACGTTGCTAAACATGCTCAATTGAAATTCTAATTGCGCATTCATGCTTATAATATTATAAAGAAGCACTCATGCGATTTTCGGATTTTTCAGACGACATTCAAAAATTGGGGAAAAAGCCCTAAATGAAAAAGGCTCGATTCAAGGTCCGAATGAGGTCGGAATTTTGAAAACTTTACAAAATATTCATCCTTGAATCATATGGAAGCTATAGGTGAAAATGGCTCGATTTTAGGGGGTCGTATGCAAAAAGTCACCTTTTATTTTTGGCCAATTGACCCCATTACCGTGAGCAACTAAGGAAAAAGGCTGAAAATTTGGTTAAGGCATTCGCATGGTCTAACGCACGGCCTGGTGCACGGTCTTGAGCACGCACTCAAGACCGTGCAAGCTGAAACAAGCACGCACGGGCTTGTGCACCGGCGTGCGCAGGCCGGTGCATGATAAAAGTGTTGTGCACGGTCTGGCGCACGGTCTTGCCAAGACCGTGCGTTGGATCGTGTGGTTCTATCTAACAGGTGCAGAAATGCAATTTCAAGGTTTCTCACGAGGGTTTCATCCTAAAATCACTAGGGTGGATTCTATAGCTAAAATCAACATATAAAATTCACACTCATGCATTGTATACATTAATAGCTACCATTTGATCCGAACTACACAAAAAAGGGTAAACTCTAACCTATAAATTCATCAAATTATCAATTATTCATATCAATATAAAAACTAGAAAATAGAAGAATTTAATGGGTGAATCGAAATGGGGAAAGAAGATTACCGGTAGAGAATTGAATGAGGATCGTAAGGATCGTAGATTTGGTCTCGGAATTTCGATTGATCGAACGACGGATTCGGAACGGAATTTCTCTTTCTCTCCTTCTTCTTCTCCCTTTCTCCTTCTCTTCTCTCCTTCTCTCTCTCTCGATTTTTGGTGTGCTCAAGAGTGTGCAAAAGAGTTTGCACAAGAGGGTGTAAGTGTGTTCAAGATAGTGTGTGTAGCGCCCCCTTGAAGAATGAACGCCACATCCGCACCGAAACGGATTCCCGAGCTTCAGCGAGGGACCTCAACTCAAAAACCCACTCCGGCGAACGGCACTCAAGCAAACACTACCGGCAACAGCAACGACATCCCAACAACAACCACAATAAAACAGAGATATGCGGAAGCGATTTAAGTAAACAGATAAATTCCATAAATGCCTACGAGGCTAACATAATATCAAGAAACATTTATAATCAGAATACAGAATGTTCATAAACAGATAGTGCCATCCATGGCTCAACTAGTCTACCCTATGCAATCCTAGATATCGTCAACTATCCCACATCAGGGGCACATAAGTACGTAAAGTAAATAAATACAATAAACAAGACTCGACGGTTGTTGGGACCACTGACAAGACAAACCAGAAAGACTGAGCCTATCTAGACCTGCTGAAGCCGACTGACGAGATAGGTGACGTCGCCACCTGTCTACCTGAAGCAAGAACCAAACTAGCAGGGGTGAGTATAAAGGATACTCAGTAAGGGGGTTTTGATCACAGTTCGTCATTTATCTTTTTAAAACCAAAAGTGGTGAGTGTTGCCCGTTTTGAGAAAGAATAAGAATACGAAATATAAGTTGTAAAATGACACAAAGCAACACTCGGGTTCGGCTTATTTGGAAACACAAAAGGTTGACGGACCGGATCCTTTAAAACATTTGCACATAATATCAAGCGGATAAATTGAAAGGGTATTAGTTGAGTAATAAAGGAGGCTTAGGGTAGCAAGTACTAGTCACACTTCCGGGTTTTATATATATATAGGGAAGTACATATGATAACTACCGGAATGTGCTTCGACTTGTCACGAAAGCCATAAAACAAATAGACAAGCAATAAATGCAATAAATCATGCAATAATGTGTCCCGGCGAGAACGGGCCCTCTCCTTATAACTCCCAATTGAAAATCATGCAAGCATATAGTCAAGTACTCCACCACCAACGATGCTATACAGGATTTAAGGAGACGCTGTTAGCACCACCATCAGGATTTAAGGAGACGCGATTAGCACCACCGTTCGCATCAACTCAGGCTAACCAACCTCCTGGCCGGCCCAAGTCAACACGCTAGAAGTACACATCGGGATTTTGCCCTAGACGCTCGTCCCCAGGCTCACCTCCTGTATACTCCGGGCCCAAGTCATAAAACAGACTATGGCTCGCTTTTGAAATCAATGATAGTTTGGGTGGCCAAAAGGGCCATTCGAAAGTAGGAAATCGGGGTTTGGGAGGCCAAAGGGGCCATTCGAGACAAGGTTATATTTGCGGGGTCGAGAGACCAAAATTCGCATTTAAAACAAAAGGGTTTTCCTTGTCTCTAGTTGAAAGCATTTCAAATCATTTTGGTTTTGCTATTAAAAGGTTTGACTAAGCACATAAGGAATAGTAAAGGCAGTACAACAAGTAATAAGAAAAGCGGGGTAATCATTTATTTTGCAAACCTATAATAGTCTATGTCCTTGCCCCAGTTAAAATAAGTTTAAACCCTTACCTGGCTCGACACGACAGTATGAAAGCAAGCGGTAGTCAGGTTTCTCCCTCGTTGGTCCCACCTGTAATACACAGGGCCTAGAGGATGAAAACGAGACCGACAATACTAAAAACAAGACACGAACAACAGACGACGCACGGCAATTCAAATATAACTTCACTCATGCTACAGATACAATATGGAAAGGCAATTAAGCATATAAGGATATATAACATATGAATTAACATTTAAAGGAATATTTAAAGCAATTGTAATAATGGAAGAACATTAATAATAAATATGGAAAACAAGCTAGAACGCAGTTAGGGCACGTAGACATGCTTAAAATAATATAACGGAACTCTCTCGCGAAAACGGGGTTAATTGGATAAGAAACGGGAAAGGTGGAAAAAATCCCTAAATGAGAAAGGTGTCAATTGACGGTCAAATAGGGTCGGGTAAATTGCAAATTATGAAGAATATCAAATCCCGAGGCTCAAGGAAGCTATAGGTGAAATCGGATTGATATTCGGAGGTCGTATGAGAAAAGTCAACATTTAAATGAGTGGGGTTGACCAATTCCCGAAGTGTAAGAAAGGAAAAAGGCTGGAAAATGCACTAAGTATGTTGCACCGGCCAACGCACGGGCTTACGCACGGGCTTGGCAAGCCGGTGCAAGCACAAAAAGGGGTGCACGGCCTCCCGCACGGTGTTGAGCACGGTGCCAAGACCGTGCAAGTGCAAACGGCCATGCGCACGGGCTCGTGCACGGGCTCAAGCCCGTGCAGGTTGAAAAGTGAAGAGCACGGGCTCCTGCACGGTCTTGCTCAAGACCGTGCGTTCGCCCGTGTGGATCTACTGAGCAGCAGACTCAGCAGATCGCGAAAACTCTCACGCGAAAATCAATATATAAATTCATACATCTCCTAATTTACACTATAAATCATCCTAATTTCCACATATAATCATATATATCATCTAAGCTGCACATAGGTACAAGAATCACGTAAAATGGTCAAGTAAATCTCCCTAAACACGAAAATCCTAATATATAAAAATCCTATACAAAAGCCACAAAATCGCAAGAAAGAACGAACGGAATGAAATAAGGTAAAAGGATTACCGGTAGAGAATGTAGTGAGGATCGTTCGGGTTTTCACGGCTCGTCGATCGGGCGAGAACGGGCTCGGTAGGGCGTCGGGAAGATTTTCTCTCTTTTCTCCTTTCTTTCTTCTTTCCTTTCTTCTCTTTCTTCTTTGTGTGAAAATGAGAGAATGAGAGAGATAGGTAGATATTTAGGAAAATATCTCGGGGGGGTAAAATGTTCATTTAGGCTTTTAAGGGCATTTAGAAGATAGGTTAAATCAATCTTTTCCACAAGATTGATTAATCCAATTGGATAGATCGAGAAATTAGGTAAGAAAGAATTCGCGTAATTATTAATAATATACTTAAAATATTCGGGTTGTTACAGTGTGGGTGTGTTCAAGATGGTGCAAATGTGTTTCAAGGGGGTGTGGGTTCGTTTAGAGATTAGATTAATTTCGAGGGGTGGAAAATGTAATTATAAATGGTTGAGGATAGGGAATTAAATTAAATAACTTAAAATTAGCTAACGAAGCTAATCTTTTCAGATAAAATTCAACGAAATGTCAAATAATTATTCCGAGAATATATTCTGGAATTTTGGGTCGTTACGTTTGATCTCTGAGGCACTTATCAGTAATGTCGTTAGGGACATCCATTAGCATGCTCCTGAAGCGTATGGCGCTTATGAGTATTTCTTAGATCGTTACATCAACTTGTCTCAAAAGCCCCTTTGGCTATTCATACTTAACTGCTTACATCATCTTTTCGAACGGCCCCTTCGGCCCCCCAAACTATTATTGATTTCAAATGCGAGCCCTGGACTGAATAATGATTTGGGCCCGGAGTATACAGGAGGTGAGCTTGGAGACGAGCGTCTAGGGAAAATCCCGATGTATACTTCTATGCGTGTTGACCTAGGCCGGTTAGGAGGTTGAGTAGCCTAAGTTGATGCGAACGGTGGTGCTAACCGCGTCTCCTTAATTCACTGTACGGTGGTGCTAATCGCGTCTCCTTAAATTCTGATTGGACATTGACTTTGGTGGTGGAGTAATTGACTACGTGTTTGCATGATTTTCAAGGCTGGGAGTTATAAGGAGAGGGCCCGTTCTCGCCGGGACACACTATTTCATGATTTATTGCATTACTTGCTTATCTAATTGTTTTACGGCTTTCTTTACAAGTCGAAGCACATTTCGGTTTTCTTCATTTGGCATATGTATTTCCCTATATATATATATAAAACCCGGAAGCGTGACTCGAACATGTCCAACCTAAGCCTCCTTTATTATTCAATTAATTAGTTGAATTACGAGCCGTGTTTCTTTATCGTTTCTAACTTATTCATATCGTGCCCTTCGAATTGTAATGGCCTCGCGACTCAACTAATATCCTTTCAAAACTATCGACTTGACCTTATGTGTAAATATTTTTAAAGGATCCGGTTCGTCAACCCTTTATGTTTTCCAAGCAAGCCGAACCCGAGTGTTGCCTTGTGTTGTTGTTTTGCAACTTATATTTCGTTATTTGTATTCCTTCTCAAAACGGGCAGCATTCACTACTTTTGGTTTTAAAAGATAAACGACGAACTGTGATCAAAACCCCCTCGTAAAAGTCCTTTGGAGGAATCAGAAAACTGAAGAAGCTACCTGGGAGACAGAGGAGAAAATGAGAAAACATTATCCGGAATTGTTTGCTTCGAATAAATAGAATCTGAGGGCAGATTCTCATAAGGAGGAGAGATTGTAACGCCCCAAATTTTGGGTAAACTAAAGCTGGTAAGAATACCTAAGATAACGGGACAAGATTGGAAAACTCGATCGGGATATATGTGCTTATGTGATATTTGTGTGTTTTATATGAATTTTCGTAAATTCAATAAATTGTGAACTTAAATTATTCTATGTCAATGTGCGTTTAAAATGATGAGTTTTGACTGTAATATTGTTCTATTCCGAAAACGTACCCTTTTATGAAGTTTCATGAAATTACTAAAACATCCCTTCGACTTTTATTTGGAAATCAGATTATATTTAAACTTTACAATATAAAATATAATAAAACTCTAACTTATCTTTTCAGTATGTGCGGACTCCATTAGACGTTTCAATCTAATTTAATGTATTATACATATTTAACTACTTCTTGATAGTAGGAGCAATTGAATGTACTCATCCATTAGACTAATTCTTTCGTGAACCACGTCATGCTTGAATTATTACGGATGTCAACACCCACTTATATATATACCTATAATCCTTTAGATAAAACTGTCAAAAATTACTTCTCTCTTCTTCTTCCTAAAACCGCAGAAACTCTAGGCGAAAAAGGTAAAGAAAAATTTACTTAATGAACCCACTTTTGATTTAATGTCTACATAGTGCTTCCTTTCTTAATTATCTTAGCGGCAATTGATAGTAGGAGCAATTGAATGTACTCATCCTCCTCGTATTTCGTTCCCACTTAATGAACTTGAATTGTTTGAATTTCTTCTTTGTTCTTGAGTTATAAATTGGTACTTTAGTTCAATATATATGTTTCTCTTCATGTAGTTTCCGAAGAGGTGTATTTTTTTTTTTTATAGAATTATCATGATCAATGCAATTCTTCTATAACATTAGGTAGTGGGACTTCTGTAGACAGTAAATCTAAGACAATTAACTAGCTCGAATATTGAAATTAATCCCACTTTCCTTGTCATTTGAAATTTAATAATTGAGTTGAGTGATTAAGCTACTTAAAAAGTTACTCTCACTTTACACTAAGCATTTAACAACTCTTTTCGTGTAAGTCATAGTGCAATCAAAATTACTTCTAATAAGTGAATTTTGTAGAATGATTACATTCAAACATTCAGTGAAGAATTGATATTAATTATGTGTTGTGATTTTAGAGAACTACTTTTCGTAATTGTTACAGTTATTCCTTATATACTCAGTTAATTCATTCAATTATTCATTTATATGATTATCTTAAGTACTTTATCACATTTAGCATAAGCCGTGTGATCGTATTGTGTCTTATGTGGTTGTGTCGTATTTGATTTCAGGTGGTACACTTTCCGAGCAATAGTCTGGTCTTTCATTTTGTCCCTTTTTGCATTATTGTCCAGGTGGGGTTTCTTTTCCGAATTCGGCTTTCCTTATATGTATGTAAATATTCCATATATACCCGAAGCCTGTGTTTTAGGTTTTATGTTTTCTTTCCCCATATTTATATTATACGTAGTAGCTATTTGAAACCATACTATCTTAATGAATTTAAAGAAAAATGCTTTGATATCAAATTATTACATATAACCCCTCAAAAGCTCCTTTAGCTCGAAAGGGTTAAAAGTTGATTTATCAATCAGTCCCTTTGACCATATAAGCATTTGGAGTGCGAGGACTTATCTTGGCCTTTCGGTCTGGCCATTGAGCCACATTATACTATTGGGCCTGGACATCAGGGTACGGGGTGAAGCCGGATAGACGTAGGGTCTACGGTGGATCTCAATGCTTTAGTCTCCAAACTTATGGGAGCTCGGGGGTATGACCGGAGTGGAAACCCTTTAGAGTACCTGCGCCGGACAGGATCTAGTCTATATCCTCAGCCGAAGATGTATTGGATATTTGTCCTTGCATGATTATATAGTAGCGGGCTAGCTACCTGACTACACAAGGAGGAATAAGGGAGGTTTATTTGATATTTTTGATATTATGAAACAGGTGGTTGATGCTTGACTCGCCGAGCTTTTACTTTATTGCGAAATTATTCGATTCACCAATAATTGTGAAAACCTTTATTTTCCTTTATTTTCTTCTCATTTACAAACTGGTGAATCTTTTGGTTGTTTCGATAATATATATGTATTACAACCCCCTCACTTAGTCGCTTTGACTAAACCCATTACTCTGTTGTTGTCTTTTCAGGTTTTGTTGCTAAGCGGATTCAGGTCGTGTCCTTGGAGTCATTTACTTTTGTTTAGGTGATTTCATTTCCACCTATGTATCTGGATAAATAATTAAAACCCTAGAGATTGTAGATGTAAATAATGTAAATTAGTTTGAATGTTGATATGGTTGTTTTCAGTGGCCTTGGTGGGCTTTATAATTGTGTTTTGGGATTATGGTTGTTCTAGCTCCCTGAGTGGGATAGGTTGTGCTAATTTGCTTCCGCTGTATTATTGTTCATCGTCCTATTATTTTCTAAAGCAGATCCGCCTGGTATTTATTTTTCCGTTCGCCAGGTTGTAGTTCATAACCGGACCTTTAGTTCTTGTTATGGATAGTGACTTGGTGCGGGACGTCACGTCGCATTTTATTTGGGGACGTACCGTTACAGTTGGTATCAGAGCTAGAGGTTCATTGGTCTTAGCTCTATCAGTCGTGTCAGTCTAGGTCCGTACGGCTTATGACTTAGGAATTTGTGCTTTTGTGCTTATGTGGTTACAGCTTTGCATCCATAATTAATCTACATGCATACTTGTTATATTTAACTGTAGGATGCCACCTCGTCGTGATCGTACTCCTCCGGCAGCACCACCACGGGCACCAGTGGTTGATGCTCAGCAGATATTTGGTCTCTTTAAGGATTATCTGGACCAGAGAGACAAGGATGTTGAGGTAAATGGGCATAGAGCCCGTGAGCAGTCACTTCGCCGATTCCTCGATTTCCACCCACCTCAGTTTGTTGGTACCACAGGTGATATTGTGGCAGAGGGTTGGATTCATCTCTTGAGAGGATATACCGAGTTCATCAGCCTACTGATCTAGAGAAGGTTGAGTTTGCTTGTAGCGGGCGCCCCAAACGGGTAACGCACGCCCCGCACCGAGCCCCGAACCGAAGCCGAAATGGGATCCGACCCGAACCGAAACCCGGCGAACAGCAAGCATTTACTCAATTACTAGGCGGGGTTTCAAAAACAACAAAAAGACAGAGACGCGGAAGCAATAAAACGAAACATAAATAATTACACAAGTATTAAAGCCCACCAAGGCTAACGAAATTCAATTACATAACATCAAACGGGTTCGATACAGTATCCCGATAAATATAATAACGGGTTCAATAAATACATAATCCCGAATACAAATTAAATAAAATTCTAATATCCTACAAATCTAATTCATATCATGTAGCGGGCGCCCCAAACGGGTAACGCACGCCCCGCACCGAGACCCGACCCGAAGCCGGAATGGGATCCGACCCGAATCGAAACCCGGCGAACGGCAAGCATTTACTCAATTACTAGGCGGGGGTTTTAAATAAACAACGAGACAGAAGTGCGGAAGCGAAATAAATCACTTAGGTTCAAATTCTCAAACGAAAACAGAGTAAATCGTAAATTTGAAAATGTAAATCAATTCCAAATGCAACGGAACTTTACGGACATGCTTAGAATATCATAAAGAAGCATGCATTCGAATTTCGGAAAAATCGGACTTCACATGCAAAAGTTAGAAAATTTAACGAAACTTAAAATGCACTATTCACATACCCGAACATGTCGTAAATTCATAAATCATGCAATTCCTATCTATATCATACATATCGAATACACGAGCGAAGAAAGAATTCGGAAAAGACGAGCCAAAGCGGGACCCGTAGGCCAATTTGTACCCTGACTTACAGAAGGTCAGGGCACTGTTCGAGCCTTCCACACGGCCTTGTGCACGGCCGTGTGGCGAGGCCATGCACGATCAAGAAACGCGCACGGCCTCATGCACACGGCCTCAAGGCCGTGTGTACAGCCCGTGCGCAATCCTTCCACGCGCACGGCATCATGCACACGGCCTCGAGGCCGTGTGCACAAGCCCGTGTGCGATCAAAATGAGCAGAAACTCGCAGACAGAAAATCATACGCGAAAATCAAACCCTAATCCAACAATTAATCACTAAAACATGCAAATCAAACCCTAATTCTCACATATAATGATCTACAATACATAAGCTACACGTAGAAACAATAAACACGAAAATCCAACCACAATTTCTATCAAAATCATATAAAACCTAAATTATTCAACTATAATCAAAAATCCAAAAATCGAAGTAATGAAGGCATTAAATGAAAAATTTCGAGAGAGCATACACGTAGATGAGATCGCGAGGAGTTCGTAGACGTAAACGGCTCGAGAATCCGTCGGGAATCGGAGTCGGGACGATCGTTGGAACCTTTCTTCTTCCATCTCTTTTTCTTTCTCTTTCTTTCTTCTCCTTTTTCTTGTTTGAGCGTGAATGGCAATGTGAGAGAGAGAGAGATTGACTTAGTCAAATTGACTAAGGTTTAGAAACCGAAGGGGCAAAGTCGTAATTTTGCAAAATAAGTTCGAAATCTCACGATGTCCAAATAACATGTAATTACAGTCAAAATTCATATTATTAAACGCACATTGACGATTTGTAAATTAAATACATAACTTCAATCATATACGAAATAAATTCTAAAATTACATAATAAATATCAAATAAATATTAAATTACACAAATATTCGATTCGGACATACCAAATTAATTATTCGGATTTTCGGGGCGTTACAATCACCCCTCCTTATGAGAATCTGGCCCCCAGATTCTACTCGTCCGGCTGAAATAATTCCGGATGAAACTTGCGCATTTTGTCCTCGGTCTCCCATGTAGCTTCTTCGGTTGTCTGATTTCTCCAAAGGACTTTGACAAGAGAAATCTCTCGGTTGCGCAGAGCTTGAGTCTTCTTATCCAATATCTTCACCGGCTTCGAAACAAAAGTCAAATCCGGCTCTAGTTCAACATCCTCAACAGGAAGGATCTCAGACTCATTCGGGAAGTATTTTCGGAGTTGGGAAACATGAAAGACGTTGTGAATCCCTGTCAGACTCGGCGGTAAGTCTAACCTGTAAGCTGCATTCCCAATTCTTTCCAGAATCTCATAGGGGCCCAAAAATCTCGGACTTAACTTTCCTCCTTTCCCAATTCGGGTGAAACCCTTTCGAGGAGAAGCTTTGAGGAATACTCTGTCACCAACCTCAAATTCCAACGGTCAGCGGCGGGTGTCGGCATAGCTCTTCTGTCGATCCTGAGCTGCCTTCATTCTCTGCCGGATGATCTGAATTCGGTCGATGGCATTTTGGAGAAACTTTGGAGGAGTTCCTCGTTCCTTATCATCTTTCGTCCATCGCCAATCCTCGAGATCCCAAAACAACGGGGATCTACACTTCCTGCCATACAATGCTTCGTAAGGTGCCATTCCGATCGTAGACTGATGACTGTTGTTGTAAGCAAACTCGATCAGAGGCAACTGGTCGTGCCAATTGTTGCGAAAATCCAGGGCACAAGCTCGAAGCATATCACAGAGATATCTGATCATCCTCTCTGACTGACCATCGGTTTGCGGATGTGCGGCTGTACTGAAAGTCAGCTTTGTTCCCATTCGTTCTTGAAGTTGTTGCCACAAACGGGAAGTAAATCGAGCATCTCTGTCAGATACTATCGTAGACGGAATTCCATGAAGCTTGACAATCTCTCGGTGATAATTCTCTGCCAACCTATCCACTTTGTATGACATGTTGATCGGTAGAAAATGAGCACTCTTGGATAGTCGGTCAATAATCACCCAAATGCTATCGTAGCCACCTCTAACTTTAGGCAAACCAGACACGAAGTCCATGGCAATACCCTCCCAATTCCATGTAGGAATCGGTAGTGGCTCAAGCAAACCTCCCGGTCTCTGATGTTCAGCTTTAACTTGTTGACAAGTCGAACATCTCTTGACGTAATCAGCTACGTCTCTCTTCATACCTCTCCACCAGAACAATTCCTTCAAATCACGATACATCTTACTTCCTCCCGGATGAACTGTGTAAGGTGTGTTGTGAGCCTCATCGAGAATCTCTTTCCTCAGACTCTCCGGAACACAAACTCGGGACTTGTAGCGGAGAATTCCTGTGTCGTCCACACCAAACTGAGTCTCGGAATCAGCTGCGATGTGAACTATCTGTCTCTGAGTCCACTCATCAGTAGCCTGAATATCTCGAATCTTTCGACCCAATTCTGACTGGATCGATATGCTGTGAACATGGGCCTGAGAACTGATGTGAACTCCCTCTAACTTAGCCTCTAACTGGGCTATGCTTGCCTTCCGGCTCAATGCATCGGCTACGACATTCGCCTTCCCGGGATGGTACTGAATCTTGCAATCGTAGTCCTCAAATAACTCCATCCAACGGCGCTGTCGTTTGTTCAATTCCTTCTGAGTAAACAAGTACTGAAGGCTCTTATGATCTGTGAAGATGTCGAATGTGATGCCGTAGAGGTAATGACGCCATTTCAATAATGCAAATACCACGGCGGCTAGTTCAAGGTCGTGTGTGGGATAGTTCTCTTCAGCTGGCTTTAGCTTCCTCGATGCATAAGCTATAACTTTCCCATTCTGCATTAATACACAACCTAACCCTTCGTGTGACGCATCTGCATACACGACAAATCCTTCAGAACCCTCTGGCAGGGTCAGTACTGGGGCTGTGGTCAATCTCTTCTTGAGCTCCTGAAAACTAGCTTCACATTTGGCTGACCACTCAAACTTAGCTTCCTTCTTCGTCAATGCTGTTAACGGACCTGCAAGTTTAGAGAAATCCTTGACAAAACGTCTGTAGTATCCTGCTAATCCCAAGAAACTACGGATCTCTGTAGGAGTCTTAGGTCTCTCCCAATCCAGCACTGTCTCAATCTTCGAAGGATCTACCTCGATTCCCGTTCCGGATATGACATGACCTAGGAAGGTCACTCGGTCAATCCAGAATTCGCATTTGCTGAACTTAGCAAACAACTGGTGCTCTCTCAAAGCTTGGAGCACAATCCGGAGGTGTTCAGCGTGTTCTTCTTCGGACTTCGAGAACACTAAGATGTCGTCGATGAAAATAACGACAAACTTATCAAGGTACGGACGGAAAATTCTGTGCATCATGTCCATAAAAGCTGCTGGGGCATTCGTAAGTCCAAACGGCATGACCACAAACTCGAAATGTCCGTATCGGGTGTTGAAAGCTGTCTTCGGGACATCGTCTGATCGGATACGGAGCTGGTAATATCCTTGTCTGAGATCGAGCTTGGAATAAACCCTCGATCCTTGTAGCAAATCGAACAATTCCTCGATATGCGGTAGAGGATACTTGTTCTTCACTGTCATCCTGTTCAATTCTCGGTAATCGATACACATGCGAAGTGTACCGTCCTTCTTCTTTACGAACAAGACTGGAGCACCCCAAGGCGAGGCACTCAGTCGGATATAGCCAATAGAAAGAAGTTCATCGAGTTGGTTCTTCAATTCTTTCAACTCAGCAGGAGCCATTCGGTACGGCGACTTCGAATAAGACTCGGCTCCCGGAACTAGATCAATCACGAACTCTATATCCCGATCCGGTGGCAAGAATTCCAAATTCTCGGGAAACACGTCGACGAATTCATTGACCACGGGCGTCTCTTCGATCTTTGTCTGATCCTTCGGGCGGTTGAGAATGTAAGCTATAAAGCTCGTCGCTTCTTCTTTCTGAACGAGCTTCTTGGCTTCCATCATTGAGATATACGGGCCTTCTCCTGATCGGAAACCCTTAACCTCATTAGAGCCCAGAATAACCTTCTTCTCGAAATAATCAACCTTCGCCCGATGCTCGTACAACCAATCCATTCCGAGAATAACTCCATATTTCTTCATCGGCAGCTCGATCAAATCTGCTAGATACTCGATATCCTCGATGACAATCGGACAACGTTTAAGTGCTCGGTTCGCAACGACCTTCGAACCCAACGGCGAACCAACCACTAGCACATAATCAAGCAACGAAACAGGCGCATGCACAGATAAGGAAACAGCAGGCGCAATAAATGAGTGTGAAGCACCCGAGTCGTATAATGCATGTATGGGGATGCCATTTATATATATAGTACCTTCCACCACGTCAGTCGGATCTGCAACAGCATCCTCTGCATCGCCTTCCAAGGCGTAAACACGGGCATAAGCCTGAGGCTGAGCGGCTCCCTGCTGTACCGGTCTTCTCTTCGGACATTCACCAATTCTGTGATCGGCGCTACCCCATCCGTAGCACAGTCCATTCTTCTTCCAACATTTGGCCTCCAAATGCGGGCCCTTACAGAATCCACATGCGGGTCGCGGATGTCCCTGAGTTCGGGGAGACGCATTCTGCTTCGATGAGGACACTTGGGAGGTCTTCTTTCTGGTAGAGGGCCCCGAAGGTGTAAATGGCCTCTTAGAACTCGCTGGAAGGTACTGAACGGTGGTAGTGTCAAGCGTAGGACTCGGTCCCATTAGGCTGAGTTCAGACTCAATATGCAGAGCCATTTCCACTGCGTCGGTATAACATTGAGGTCGGACCACCATCATAGCCTTTCTGATCTCATAAGTCAATCCTTCTACAAACTGGCGAATCTTCCTCAGCTCGTCTGCGACCATATACGGGCTATGCTTAATGAGGTGAGAGAACTGTGCCTCGTACTGGCCAACTGAAGATATGTTCTGTTTGAGAGCCAGAAATTCCCTTTCATGTTGTTGATGAACAATCCTCGGAACGTATTCAGCCCGGAACTCGATCAAGAAATGATCCCAAGTCGGGACCACATGCTCGCGTTTCCATCTTTGCTCATTCTGTTTCCACCAATTCTGTGCAGCTCCAATCAACAGGTATATAGCAAATTCGACCCTTAGAGGATCCGGATATTCCATAATCCTAAAAATCTTTTCTAGAGCCGATATCCATGCCTCGGCAATAGCTTCATCCAGGGTACCTTCAAATTGTGGTGGTTCGAATCTAAGAAATTGGGCCCATGCTTCCTGCTCGGCATTTCCTTTAGGGGCATGAGCGATGAATCATCTTAATGTTTCCAAAATTCCGGCTGGAATCGGTGGATCGGTCTGAGGTGTCAATGAAGATGACGAAGACTGTCCACAGGGACAACGACGTGGAGGCATCCTGTAAAGCCATTAACAGTTATGCATGACAGGTAAGTGAGCATGCAAAGCCGTAAACACATAGGCAAGTAATGTTCACTTAGTGTTCACATAAGCACTTAGCACATTTGCACAAATCCACAGAAGTCCTAAGCCGTACGACCTAGACACAACCGGACACGACAGACAACCAGACATGGCAAGTACAACCTTGAGTTTCACATCCACCTATATCCAAGCCCATCCCAGTATTTTGATTGTAAAAGATCTTTTGTTGTTGATCATCCAACAAAGATCCGTGACAATTCAAACACTAAGCGTTCTTGAACACTGGTGAGTGCAATTCCCTAAGTTACACCGGCACACAACGACCGACCAAACCAGCAAAACACGACAATTCAGAGCTTAGGCCATTGGACCAAAGGGCTCTGATACCAACTGTAGCGGGCGCCCCAAACGGGTAACGCACGCCCCGCACCGAGACCCGACCCGAAGCCGGAATGGGATCCGACCCAAATCAAAACCCGGCGAACGGCAAGCATTTACTCAATTACTAGGCGGGGGTTTTAAATAAACAACGAGACAGAAGTGCGGAAGCGAAATAAATCACTTAGGTTCAAATTCTCAAACGAAAACAGAGTAAATCGTAAATTTGAAAATGTAAATCAATTCCAAATGCAACGGAACTTTACGGACATGCTTAGAATATCATAAAGAAGCATGCATTCGAATTTCGGAAAAATCGAACTTCACATGCAAAAGTTAGAAAATTTAACGAAACTTAAAATACACTATTCACATACCCGAACATGTCGTAAATTCATAAATCATGCAATTCCTATCTATATCATACATATCGAATACACGAGCGAAGAAAGAATTCGGAAAAGACGAGCCGAAGCTGGACCCGTAGGCCAATTTGTACCCTGACTTACAGAAGGTCAGGGCACTGTTCGAGCCTTCCACACGGCCTTGTGCACGGCCGTGTGGCGAGGCCGTGCACGATCAAGAAACGCGCACGGCCTCATGCACACGGCCTCAAGGCCGTGTGTACAGCCCGTGCGCAATCCTTCCACGCGCACGGCATCATGCACACGGCCTCGAGGCCGTGTGCACAAGCCCGTGTGCGATCAAAATGAGCAGAAACTCGCAGACAGAAAATCATACGCGAAAATCAAACCCTAATCCAACAATTAATCACTAAAACATGCAAATCAAACCCTAATTCTCACATATAATGATCTACAATACATAAGCTACACGTAGAAACAATAAACACGAAAATCCAACCACAATTTCTATCAAAATCATATAAAACCTAAATTATTCAACTATAATCAAAAATCCAAAAATCGAAGTAATGAAGGCATTAAATGAAAAATTTCGAGAGAGCATACACGTAGATGAGATCGCGAGGAGTTCGTAGACGTAAACGGCTCGAGAATCCGTCGGGAATCGGAGTCGGGACGATCGTTGGAACCTTTCTTCTTCCTTCTCTTTTTCTTTCTCTTTCTTTCTTCTCCTTTTTCTTGTTTGAGCGTGAATGGCAATGTGAGAGAGAGAGAGATTGACTTAGTCAAATTGACTAAGGTTTAGAAACCGAAGGGGCAAAGTCGTAATTTTGCAAAATAAGTTCGAAATCTCACGATGTCCAAATAACATGTAATTACAGTCAAAATTCATATTATTAAACGCACATTGACGATTTGTAAATTAAATACATAACTTCAATCATATACGAAATAAATTCTAAAATTACATAATAAATATCAAATAAATATTAAATTACACAAATATTCGATTCGGACATACCAAATTAATTATTCGGATTTTCGGGGCGTTACATATCATACGGAAAAGGAATATACATGAGAGAATAAATACAACTCTACGACGACGACGACGAATCCCGCCTAGTATCCTGAAACCAATATAGGGTGAGACAGAGAGGGTTAGTCAAACGACTAAGTGAGGGAGGAAATAATAATGTATATAACAAAACGGAAGTAAATCACCAATTTTTATAATTAAAAGAAATCAACATAAAAGAAAGGTTTTCGTAAACTGGTGGTGATTTAACATAAAAAATAACTTATTATATGACTCGGCGAGTCGAGCCCTGAAACTCCAATAACCAAAAACATAAAACCGGAAACCTCCCTTATTCCTCCAATGTAGCCGGACTGCAAACCCGAACTACTCGTAACTAACTAGAATAACTCAGGTACTCAAAGGGCTGCCACTCCGGCCTCACCCCGAGCTCCCAAATGGAGGAAACCATAGGATTTACGCCGTAGACCCGACGTCTACCGACTTCGTCCTATCGCTCTTACTCCGGGCCCAAACGATCATGCATACAGTTCATAACTCGCTTTTCAAACATTTCGGGTTGGCCAAAAGACCGTTCGAGACATGTCATATGCGAGGCCGAAGGCCAAAGTTCGCCTTAGAAAACAAAAGGTTTTACATGTCTCTTCCGTAAACATTTCGAAAACTATACATAGTACTTTTTCATATCAAATCATTTTCGATAAATCAAATAAACATAATCAGTATAAATATCTACTAAGTATATATATAGAAACGGTGTGAAAACAAAACATAAACGTGGCTTATTTCGGGAGAGGCTTATTTATACATATACATAGTAATACTGGAACAGAAAAGGAAAGCCTCACCTGGCGCGTGCAAAAGAAGAGCAAAAGCTAGAACCGGCGCTACTCCACAGGAGTATCGTCTGCAAAAATACCAGGACATAACCAAATAAGACTAAAGACAACGCACGGCTTATACGAGAATATTAAAACACATAGGAGCACGTTATACAATTAAATCAATCACTTAAGTTCAAATTATCAAACGAAAACAGAGTAATTCATGCATTTAAAATACAAATCAAATCCAAATGTAACGAAACTTTACGGACATACTTAAATTATCATAAAGAAGTATGCATACGAATTTCGGGAAAATCGGACTTCACATGCAAAAGTTAGAAAATTTAACGAAAACTTAAAACGCACTATTCATATACCCAAACGTGTTGTAAATTCATAAATCATGCAATTCATAACTATTTCATATATATCGAACACACGAGCGAAGAAAGAATTCGGAAAAGACGAGTCAGAGCGGGACCCGTAGGCCAAATTGTGCCCTGACTAACAGAAGGTCAGGGCACTGTTCGACCAGGCCACACGGCCTTGTGCACGGCCGTGTGCCAAGGCCGTGCACAATCGGACGAACGCGCACGGCCTCATGCACACGGCCTCAAGGCCGTGTGCACAGCCCGTGCACCATCCCCAAACACGCACGGTCTCTTGCACGGCCGTGCAAGAGGCCGTGTACACCCACACAGGCTTGCCACACCCCGTGTGCATGGCCTGTGTGCGTAAAAATGAGCAGAAACATGCAGAACATCAAACCCAATACGCGAAAATCAATCCTAATTCAACCTTAAATCGATTAATCATGCAAATCAATCCCTAATTTTCACATATAATCATCTATAACATGTAATCTACATATAGAAACGATAAACACGAAAATCCATCCACAATTACTATCAAAATCATATAAAACCTAAATTATACAACTATTCACAAAAACGAGAAAACGAAGTATAGAGGACATTAAACGAGAGAATCGTGAAAGGCTTACTCGTAGAAGAGTTCGCGAGGAGTTCGTAGACGAAAACGGATCGAGAATCCGTCGGGAATCGGAGTCGGGACGATCGTTGGAATCTTTCTTCTTCCTTCTCTTTTTCTTTCTTTTTCTTTCTTCTCCTTTTCCTTGTTTGTGCGTGAATGGCAATGTGAGAGAGAGAGATTGAGACTTAGTCAAATCTTGACTAAGGTTTAGAAATCGAAGGGGCAAAGTCGTAATTTTACAAAATAAGTTCGAAGACTCACGTTGTCCAAATAATACGTAGTTACAGTTAAAATTCATATAATTAAACGCACATTGACAATTCGTGATTTAAATATAAAATTCACTCATTTATGAAATTATTCTAAAATCTTAGAATAAATATTAAATAAAATAATAATTAACGAAATTACTCGATTAAAATATACCGAATTGAAGAATCGGATTTTCGGGTCGTTACATTGCTATCTATCTTCTTCGTGGACCTGCAGAGGCCTGGTGGAAGATGACTGAGCAGAAATGGAGCGCCACCGGAGTTGAGTCATCGTGGCATAGGTTTCTTGAGGAGTTTCGAGCTAAGTATGTTCCCCCTACTGTTCAGGATCGCCGAGAGCAGGAGTTTATGGAGTTATCTCAGGGTACTTCTATTGTGGCTGACTATGAAGCCAATTTTACCAGAGTTGCAGTATATGCTCCCCATATTGCTTTAGACGAGCGCAGGAAGACCAAGAAGTTTCTAGAGGGCTTGAGTATTCCTCTTCAACAGGGTCTTGCAGCTTCCCGTCCCACTACCTATGTTGCAGCTGTAGATGCAGCCTTATCTCTAGAGGCTGAGTATGCTAGTAGTGATCGAGCTATTCGTCGCACTACCCCCGCTTCTTCTTCATCGGGTTTCAAGAGGCCTTTTATTCCGAGTGCTCCTATGCAGCCTAAAGGCAAGAGATCTTTTGGTGGACCCAGACCTTCTATACCTCGCCCTATGGGATTTACTTCAGCACCTCGTCCGACCGGATTTTACTCTGTACCTCGCCCGGCTGGTTTTCCTTCAGTCCCTCGTCCGTCAGGTTATCACCCAGTTATTTGTGGTTATTGTGGAGGGAATCACCCAGAGTTTAAGTGGTGGTATAAGTTGGGATTGTGTACTAGTTGTGGTAGCTCTACCCACCAGAAGGATAGTTGTCCCAGGAGGCAGCCCCCGAGTCAGCCTATGCCGCCGAAGCCGAAGCCTTCTGTTCCAGCTCGTGTGTACGCCCTGGAGGGCGATAGTGAGGGTACTGAGCCAGATGCTTCCGCCGTGGTGGAAGGTACCATACATATACATAACATACCCATACATGCATTATTTGATCCCGGTGCTACGCATTCGTTTGTTGCTCCTGAAATTGACTTATCTGCGCATGCGTCTGTTGATTTGTCTGATTATTGCTTTGTTGTGAGTTCCCCTTTGGGATCTTGTATGATTACCGACCACGTGTATCGACGTTGTCCCGTTGTTATTGAGGATAAAGTTTACCCCGCAGATTTGATAGTGTTGTCAGTGAAGAAGTACGGAGTTATTTTGGGTATGGACTGGTTATTTGAGCACAGGGCCAAGATTGATTGTTTTGAGAAGAAGATTAGTTTGAGATCTGATTCGAGTCAGGGTATTCAGTTGACGGATGGGCCGATTATTTCTATGACAGAGGCAAAGAAGCTCGTTCAAGAGGGAGCTTCAGGTTTTGTTGCTTATCTTCTTAACAGGCCGAAGGAACAATCGAAGTTTGAAAATACCGAGATAGTTAAAGATTTCCCTGATGTGTTTCCTGAGAAGTTAGAATCGTTACCTCCAGACCATGATATCGAGTTTGTTATTGATCTATATCCGGGATCTGAGCCGTATTCGAAGACACCTTACAGAATGGCACCAGCTGAATTAAAAGAGTTGAAGATTCAGTTAAATGATTTGCTAACCAGTGGTTATATTAGGCCGAGTACTTCTCCTTGGGGTGCACCGGTATTGTTTGTGAAGAAGAAAGATGGTTCTCTTAGACTTTGTGTTGATTACAGAGAGTTGAACCGGATAACTTCATCGACGACATACTGTTTTTCTCAAAATCCAAGGAAGAGCATGCAGAACATCTAAAGATCGTGTTACAAACTCTGAAAGAACATCAGTTGTATGCCAAGTTCAGTAAGTGCGAGTTCTGGATTGAAGAAGTGGCATTTTTGGGTCATGTTATATCTAAGAAAGGTATTGAGGTTGATCCTTCAAAGATAGATCCAGTATTGAATTGGGAGCAGCCTAAGACTCCGACAGAGGTTCGTAGGTTTCTGGGATTGGCAGGTTATTATAGACGGTTTGTGAAGGATTTCTCGAAACTTGCAGCTCCGCTTACTGAGTTAACGAAGAAGAATGTTTCTTTTGTGTGGACAGATAAGTGTGAGAGCAGTTTTCGGGAGTTACAGAACAGATTGACATCCGCTCCTATTCTTACTTTGCCTGAAGGTTCAGATGGATTCGTGGTTTATACTGATGCTTCGAAAGAAGGTTTGGGGTGCGTGTTGATGCAGAATGGAAAGGTTATAGCTTATGCCTCGAGAAAGCTTAAACCTGCTGAAATAAATTATCCTACACATGGTCTGGAGTTAGCAGCAGTTGTATTTGCTTTGGGTAAGTGGCGTCACTATCTCTACGGTGTTACTTTTGATATTTTCACTGATCATAAGAGCCTCCAGTATCTTTTCACGCAGAAAGAATTGAATAAACGTCAGAGGCGTTGGATAGAGTTGTTAGAAGACTACGATTGTAAGATTCAGTACCATCCAGGGAAGGCGAATGTGGTTGCAGATGCCTTGAGCAGAAAAGCAAGTGTATCACAGCTAGAGCTGAGTTCAGATATATCAGGTGCCGAGGGAGCTCGTATTATTTCTTATGCTCGCATTTCTAATATTACAATACAGTCAGAGTTGGGTCGTAGAATTAAAGAAGCTCAAGCTACTGATAATTGGATTCAACGACAGATTATTCGAATGAAGGATGAGCCAGACACGCAGTTCAGTATTGACGACACAGGTCTTCTCAGACATAAGACAAGAGTTTGTGTTCCAAAGAGTTTGAGGAGAGAGATTTTGGATGAAGCTCACAAATCAGCCTATACTATCCATCCGGGAGGCACTAAGATGTATCGAGATTTGAAAGAATACTTCTGGTGGAATGGTTTGAAGAGAGATGTGGCCGATTATGTCAGACAGTGTGCGACGTGTCAACAAGTCAAGGCAGATCATCAGAAACCAGGAGGTTTACTACAGCCACATCCCGTACCGTCTTGGAAATGGGAAGAGATAGCGACGGATTTTGTTTCGGGTTTACCGAAAGTCAGAGGTGGTTATGATAGCATTTGGGTAATCGTTGACAGGTTGACAAAGTCCGCTCATTTCTTGCCCGTTCGTACAACCTATACAGTCGACAAATTGGCAGAGGTTTATCATGAGGAGATTGTGAGACTTCACGGAGTTCCGGCTAGTATAGTGTCAGACAGAGACACTAGGTTTACTTCACCTCTGTGGCAAAACTTACAGGATCGTATGGGAACAAAGTTGACCTTTAGTACTGCAGCTCACCCCTAGACAGACGGTCAATCCGAGAGGACTATTAGATACCTCGGAGACATGCTGAGATCTTGTGCCCTGGATTTTCAGACTACTTGGTATAAACAGCTTCCATTGATCGAGTTTGCTTATCATAACAGTTATCAGTCCTCAATTAAGATGGCACCGTATGAGGCTTTATATGGTAGAAAGTGTCGATCACTACTTTATTGGGATATAGAAGACTGGAGATGGACTAAAGATGGTGTTCTTCGTGGTATTGCTCTGAAATTTATTCAGGATGCTATCGAAAAAGTGCAAGTTATCCGACAAAGAATGAAAGCTGCCCAGGATCGACAAAAGAGTTATGCTGATAGACGCCGATGTGATTTGGAATTTGATGTTGGGGATCAGGTATTTTTGAAAGCTTCTCCGAGAAAGGGATTTGTTCGGATCGGTAAAGGAGGAAAGTTAGCCCCGAGATATTTGGGTCCATATGTGATTCTTGAGAGGATTGGAAGGATGGCCTACAGATTCGATTTACCGCCAGCTCTTACCGGTATTCATAATGTTTTCCACGTTTCGCAGATTCGTAAGTATCATCCAGACGAGTCCGAGATTATTCTAGTAGAGGATATTAACTTAGAGCCGAATCTGACATTCATTTCCCAACCGGTTAGTATTCTGGACCGTAAATTTCAAGAACTCCGTAATCATCAAATCCCCCTCGTAAAAGTCCTTTGGAGGAATCAGAAAACTGAAGAAGCTACCTGGGAGACAGAGGAGAAAATGAGAAAACATTATCCGGAATTGTTTGCTTCGAATAAATAGAATCTGAGGGCAGATTCTCATAAGGAGGAGAGATTGTAACGCCCCAAATTTTGGGTAAACTAAAGCTGGTAAGAATACCTAAGATAACGGGACAAGATTGGAAAACTCGATCGGGATATATGTGCTTATGTGATATTTGTGTGTTTTATATAAATTTTCGTAAATTCAATAAATTGTGAACTTAAATTATTCTATGTCAATGTGCGTTTAAAATGATGAGTTTTGACTGTAATATTGTTATATTCCGAAAACGTACCCTTTTATGAAGTTTCGTGAAATTACTAAAACATCCCTTCGACTTTTATTTGGAAATCAGATTATATTTAAAATTTACAATATAAAATATAATAAAACTCTAACTTATCTTTTCAGTATGTGCGAACTCCATTAGACGTTTCAATCTAATTTAATGTATTATACATATTTAACTACTTGAGGACTAATTCTTTCGTGAACCACATCATGCTTGAATTATTACGGATGTCAACACCCACTTATATACCTATAATCCTTTAGATAAAGCTGTCAAAAATTACTTCTCTCTTCTTCTTCCCAAAACCCCAGAAACTCTAGGCGAAAAAGGTAAAGAAAAATTTACTTAATGAACCCACTTTTGATTTAATGTCTACATAGTGCTTCCTTTCTTAATTATCTTAGTGGCAATTGATAGTAGGAGCAATTGAATGTACTCATCCTCCTCGTATTTCGTTCCCACTTAATGAACTTGAATTGTTTGAATTTCTTCTTTGTTCTTGAGTTATAAATTGGTACTTTAGTTCAATATATATGTTTCTCTTCATGTAGTTTCCGAAGAGGTGTATTTTTTTTTTTTTATAGAATTATCATGATCAATGCAATTCTTCTATAACATTAGGTAGTGGGACTTCTGTAGACAGTAAATCTAAGACAATTGACTAGCTCGAATATTTAAATTAATCCAACTTTCCTTGTCATTTGAAATTTAATAATTGAGTTGAGTGATTAAACTACTTAAAAAGTTACTCTCACTTTACACTAAGCATTTAACAACTCTTTTCGTGTAAGTCATAGTGCAATCAAAATTACTTCTAATAAGTGAATTTTGTAGAATGATTACATTCAAACATTCAGTGAAGAATTGATATTAATTATGTGTTGTGATTTTAGAGAACTACTTTTCGTAATTGTTACAGTTATTCCTTATATACTCAGTTAATTAATTCAATTATTCATTTATATGATTATCTTAAGTACTTTATCACATTTAGCATAAGCTGTGTGATCGTATTGTGTCTTATGTGGTTGTGTCGTATTTGATTTCAGGTGGTACACTTTCCGAGCAATAGTCTGGTCTTTCATTTTGTCCCTTTTTGCATTATTGTCCAGGTGGGGTTTCTTTTCCGAATTCGGCTTTCCTTATACGTATGTTAATATTCCATATATACCCGAAGCCTGTGTTTTAGGTTTTATGTTTTCTTTCCCCTTATTTATATTATACGTAGTAGCTATTTGAAACCATACTATCTTAATGAATTTAAAGAAAAATGCTTTGATATCAAATTATTACATATAAGCCCTCAAAAGCTCCTTTAGCTCGAAAGGGTTAAAAGTTGATTTATCAATCAGTCCCTTTGACCATATAAGCATTTGGAGTGCGAGGACTTATCTTGGCCTTTCGGTCTGGCCATTGAGCCACATTATACTATTGGGCCCGGACATCAGGGTACGGGGTGAAGCCGGATAGACGTAGGGTCTACGGTGGATCTCAATGCTTTGGTCTCCAAACTGATGGGAGCTCGGGGGTATGACCGGAGTGGCAACCCTTTTGAGTACCTGCGCCGGACAGGATCTAGTCTATATCCTCAGCCGAAGATGTATTGGATATTTGTCCTTGCATGATTATATAGTCGCGGGCTAGCTACCTGACTACACAAGGAGGAATAAGGGAGGTTTATTTGATATTTTTGATATTATGAAACAGGTGGTTGATGCTCGACTCGCCGAGCTTTTACTTTATTGCGAAATTATTCGATTCACCAATAATTGTGAAAACCTTTATTTTCCTTTGCTTTCTTCTCATTTACAAACTGGTGAATCTTTTGGTTGTTTCGATAATATATATGTATTACAGCCCCCTCACTTAGTCGCGTTGACTAACCCCATTACTCTGTTGTTGTCTTTTCAGGTTTTGTTGCTAGGCGGATTCAGGTCGTGTCCTTGGAGTCATTTACTTTTGTTTAGATGATTTCATTTCCACCTATGTATCTGGATAAATAATTAAAACCCTAGAGATTGTAGATGTAAATAATGTAAATTAGTTTGAATGTTGATATGGTTGTTTTCAGTGGCCTTGGTGGGCTTCATAATTGTGTTTTGGGATTATGGTTGTTCTAGCTCCCTGAGTGGGATAGGTTGTGCTAATTTGCTTCCGCTGTATTATTGTTCATCGTCCTATTATTTTCTAAAGCAGATCCGCCTGGTATTTATTTTTCCGTTCGCCAGGTTGTAGTTCATAACCGGACCTTTAGTTCTTGTTATGGATTGTGACTTGGTGCGGGACGTCACGTCGCACCGTATTTGGGGACGTGCCGTTACATATGCTAAATGAGGAAAACCGGAATATGCTTCGACTTGTAGAATAACAATAAGTAATAACAGTAATGACGATAAAGCAATAACAAGTACAATAAGTATCCCCAGCGAGAATGGGCATATTCCTCCTTTTAACTTCTACATGACATGAAAATACTCCATCACCAGTGTCAAACCTATAGCACGACCATGGGCGACGAAATGTAATTTCAGTAAAGTGTGCAACGAATGCATCACCCACCATCGCACCGACCGTGGTTGCCAACTCCTGGCAGGCCACAGCTGACACTTAGTTTTTGGGAGTAGTACCTTAGGAAACACCCTGGACGCTCGTCCCTAGGTGAAACCTCTGCATACCCACCAGGGCCCCAAGTAAAAGTCCACGATTTTGCTCGCATTTCAATAAATAAGTAGTTAAAAGTTGAGTGCCAATAAGTTGAGTGCAAGCAAGTGACGACAAAGGGGGTGACCATAAGTTCCATACGTGTCGGGATGTGCTGACTGACTCCCCTAATGACTTCCCTTATAAACCCAACCAAAGCCAAAGTGCCTTATTTAAAACAAAGAGTTTTACTTGCCTTTGACAATAAAACGGTTTAGAGTTACTTATAGGTATAAGTTGATATCAAATGAGTTGTTCAAAATCATAAAAATATAATTAAATATCTACTAAGATATACGAGAGACAAGAAAGTAAATCAATATGAGCAAGTATGGGGTAGTTGGTGTAACGACCCGAAAATCCGATTTTCAATTCGGTATATTTTAATCGAGTAATTATGCAATTTATTATTTCAATTTGATGTTTATTCTGAGATTTTTGATAATTTCGTAAATGAGTGAATTCAGATATTTAAATCACGAATTGTCAATGTGCGTTTAATTATATGAATTTTAACTGTAATTACATATTATTTGGACAACGTGAGTTTTTAAACTTATTTTGCGAAATTACTAAAATGCCCCTTCGATTTTAGACCTAGTCAACTTAATTGACTAAGTCATCCTCCCTCATCTCTCTCGTTAACTACAACAAGAAGGAAAGAAAGAAAAGAAAAAGAGAAGAAAAAGAGAGAGAAGGAAGAAGATTTCAACGATCGTTCCGACTTCGTTTCCCGACGGATTTTCGAATCGTTTATGCCTACGAATTCCTCGCGATCTTTTCTACGAGTAAGCTTCTAACGATTCTCTCGTTTAATGTCTGCTATACTTCATTTTTCTCGTTTTTGTGAATAGTTGTATAATTTAGGTTTTATATGATTTTGATAGTAATTGTGGATGGATTTTCGTGTTTATCGTTTCTATATGTAGATTATATGTTGTAGATGATTATATGTGAGAATTAGGGATTGATTTGCATGATTAATCGATTAAATGTTAGATTTTGGTTTGAATTCGCGTATGATTTTTGCTGTCTGATGTTTCTGCTCATTTTGGTCGCACACGGCCTGGTGCACACGGCCTTGAGGCCGTGTGCATGAGACCGTGCGTGTTTGGGGTTGGTGCACGGGCTGTGCACACGGCCTTGAGGCCGTGTGCATGAGGCCGTGCGCGTTGTTTGATTGTGCACGGCCTCGGCACACGGCCGTGCACAAGGCCGTGTGGCCCGATCGCACAGTGCCCTGACCTTCTGTAAGTCAGGGCCCGTTTTGCACTACGGGTCCCTCCGAGACTCGTCTTTTCCGAATTCTTTCTTCGCTCGTGTATTCGATATATATGAAATAGATAGGAATTACATGATTTATGAATTTACGACATGTTCAGGTATATGAATAGTGCGTTTTAAGTTTTCGTCAAATTTTCTAACTTTTGCATGTGAAGTCCGATTTTCCCGAAATTCGAATGCATACTCCTTTATGATAATTTAAGCATGTCCGTAAAGTTTTGTTGCATTTGGACTGGATTTGTATTTTTAAATGCATGAATTACTCTATTTTCGTTTGAGAATTTGAACTTAAGTGATTGATTTAATTGTATAACGTGCTCCTATGTGTTTTAATGTTTTCGTATAGGCCATGCGTCGTCTTTAGTCTTAATTGGTTGTGTCTTGGTATTTTTGCAGACGATACTCCCGTGGAGTAGCGCCAGTTCTTGTTTTTGCTCTACTTTTGCATAGCCAGGTGAGGTTTTCCGTTTCTGTTTCCAGTATTATTATGTATATATAGAAATAAGCCTCTCCCGATATAAGCCCCGTTTATGTTTTGTTTTCACACCGTTCATATATATATACTTAATAGATATTTATGATTATTATGTTCATTTGATTTATCGAAAATGATTTGATATGAAAAGTACTACGTATAGACTTCGAAATGTTTACGAAAGAGACATGTAAAACCTTTTGTTTTCTAAGGCGAACTTTGGCCTTCGGCCTCGCATATGACATGTCTCGAACGGTCTTTTGGCCAACCCGAAATGTTTGAAAAGCGAGTTATGAACTGTATGCATGATCGTTTGGGCCCGGAGTAAGAGCGATAGGACGAAGTCGGTAGACGTCGGATCTACGGCGTAAATCCTATGGTTTCCTCCATTTGGGAGCTCGGGGTGAGGCCGGAGTGGCAGCCCTTTGAGTACCTGAGTTATTCTAGTATGTTACGAGTAGTTCGGGTTTGCAGTCCGGCTACATTGGAGGAATAAGGGTGGTTTCCGGTTTTATGTTTTGGATATTGGAGTTCAGGGCTCGACTCGCCGAGTCATATGATAAGTTATGTTTTATGTTAAATCACCACTTGATTACGAAAACCTTTCTTTTATGTTGATTTCTTTTAAGTTTAAAAGTGGTGATTTATTTCCGATTTATTATATACATTATTATTCCCTCCTCACTTAGTCGTTTGACTAACCCCCTCTGTTTTATCCCTGTACTGGTTTCAGGATACTAGGCGGGATCTGCGTCGTCGTCATCGCGTCTTAGAGTTGTATTTATTTTCTCATGTATATTCCTTTTTCCGTATGATATGAATTATGTTTTAGGATATTAGGATTTTATTTAATTTGTATTCGGGATTATGTATTTATTGAGCCCGTTATTATATTTATCGGGATACTGTATCGAACCCGTTTGGTATTATGTAATTGAATTTCGTTAGCTTTGGTGGGCTTTAATAATTGTGTATTTATTATGTTCTATTGCTTTGATTATTTATATTGCTTCCGTGTCTCTGTCTTTTCGTTGTTTTTGAAACCCCGCCTAGTAATTGAGTAAATGCTTGCCGTTCGCCGGGTTTCGGTTCGGGTCAGATCCCATTTCGGCTCCGGATCGGGGCTCGGTGCGGGGCGTGCGTTACCCGTTTGGGGCGCCCGCTACAGTTGGTTCACAATACATAAAAGGATTCTTACACCAGTGAAATCATTTTAGAACCCTCACCTGGAAGCACGGGGGACAAGACAAGACAACTCAAGCGAATCCTCGAGAAAATGGCCTAAAACTGACAGACGACAATACCAATTAAGACAAGACAATACGCACGACTCACAAGACATACAACGCACGAAAGACCAATTAAAATCACATAGTAATTAAGAATTACAAATAAAATGCAATTAGATCAATAAAACGAAATATATAAAATTAAAGGTGTTAAACATGCTCAGTTGCAAATCTAATTTCATATTCATGCATAATATAGTGTAACGAAGCACTCATGCAAATTTCGGATCATTCGGACAACTTTCGAAAAATTGGGGGAAAAGCCCTAAATGAAAAAGGCACTATTCCAGGCCTGAACGAGGTCAGAATTTTGAAAACTTTACAAAATATTAATCCTTGAATCATAAGGAAGCTACAAGTGAAATCGGCTTGATTTTAGGAGGTCGTATGCAAAAAGTCAACTTTTATTTTAGGCTATTTGACCACATTCCCGAGAGCAACTAAGGAAAGAGGGCTGAAAATCTTCTAAGGCATACGCACGGGCACACGCACTGGGCTACGCACAGTCTTGAGTGCGTTCTCAAGACCGTGCAGGGTTTAAATCTTGCGCACTGGCTTGCGCACCGGGATACTCAGGTCGGTGCAGAGATGAAAGGGACCGCACTGGCTTGCACACCGGCTTACGAATACCGTGCGCAAGCCCGTGTAGTTCAAATAGCTAGAACAAAAACGCGATTTTCAGAATTCTCACGAGGATTTCAACACAAAATCACTCATAGCGGATTATAGAGCTAAAATCAACACTTAAAATTTCACTCATGCATTAATCACACTAAGAGGTATCATTTAATCCGAACAACACGAAAAATGGTGAACTAAATTATACTAACCCATCAAAAATACAAAAACAAACAACTCCTATAGAAGCTAACATAAAATGAGATTTAATCGGTGAAATAAAATGGTGGAAGAAGGTTACCGGTAGAGAATCGAACGAGAATTGTCGATGTGGTCTTGGAATTTCGAATGGACAAGCGACGGGCTTGGGGCGGGCTTTTATTTCTTCTTCCTCATTTCTCCTTCTCTTCTTCTTCCTTTCCTCCTTCCTCTTTCTCGGTTTTAGTGGGTTTGTGTCCAAGATGGTGCACAAGAGGGTGCAAGTGAAGGAAGAGGGTGCAAGGTCTGTTCAAGAGGGGGTGGGGTCCGAATAAAATTAAAGGGAATTTGAGGGGTGAAAAGATAATTACGAGAGAATAAGGGTTTGAAAATAAAATTAGCTAACGAAACTAATCCTTTTCAATTAAAATTCAACGAGGTGTCGAATAATTATTCCAAAAATAGATTCTGGAATTTTGGGCCGTTACAGAATAACTTATAAGTTTTGTTGGTCCTTTTGGGTGACACTCAATTCGTCATCAAAATGCTCTTTTTCATCAATCTTTCTGGCTTTCACCCTTGCGTTGATAAGGCTCAGTTAAGGATCTCGTGCAGGCGGATCATGTTAGAGACATCCTCATCCTTGGACAAATTGATACAGTGCCCGCTTTAATGAGGAGTAACGTATCTCAAATCATAACCAATTGGGGATATTTTCGGCCATCTTTTACGGATAATTCGGTAAAAACCACGTAGAGTGAGATTAAGATCAATCGAGAATACGTGCATATCGGAATCAATTAGGACAGTAGCCAAAAGCATCGCTTCATCCATTATTCAAGCAATTGACACACAACCTGTTTGAAACCTAATTATGGAAAAAAAAAATACGGGGAATTAATTGTGGAAAAAAGATTACAATTATCTAAAGAGAAAACATAATATACATATTTCATTGACAATAGTGAAACAAATTGATCAACACACAAAAAGGAAACAAAAATCTTACAATGAATGAACCCTAACTGTAAATGAGAGCTGGAGGACCGAGCAGAAGCAGAACAAGATAGGCAGAAGCTGAAGACGAAGAACAACTTGGAAGAAAAAGCAGAAGCTGAAGGGGAAGAATTCTCTGCTTCGTCCTTAGATTTTTAGATGTTGCTGGAAGAAGAGAAGAGGAAGACGATGAAGTTTAATACGAAAAAAATATTAAAGATTTTCTGAAAATAATTGAAAAGAAAATAAAAATAAATAAATATAGGTAAAAAGAAAATAAAAAATAAAATAAATATAAAATAAATTATTTGATGATTAGCCAGAAATAATATTAATTTAATCAAAACAGGTCCTTATTTCTTAGAATTTTTCATTTCAGGTACTTATTTCTAATACTTTTTAAAATTGGTCCTTATTTCTAAAGATAAGTGTGTAACAGGTTCTTATGGCTAGATTTTTTAAAACTTAAAAATTGGGCCAATGGGAACAATTGCTTAATCATTCATAGGCAATACAAGTAATTTTCAGCCCAATAATAATCGGTCCAAGAAAGCAATACATATCTTCTTATTCAAGAAAAATTGAAAAAATTTAGAACAGTTTGAGATTTTTGGAGGAAGAAATGGCGTTGGAAGCTTACTCATCGCAGTCCCCCGACACAGTTCACGCAGATGTTCTCTCACAAGCAAGGCAAGCTTGCTACAAGGTAAATCTATTCGCAGTATTACTCTAATCCAATCATGTTCTTATAGATTTCATATGCATTTCAATCTCGAATGCGCTATACTTTTTCGTAGAATTTGTTTTTTTCTTTTTTTTAAATTAAGTTGAAGAGAGCTGAAAAAATTGATTAAATTTTCATCCTGAAGGCGCGTGATGCGTTCTATGCTTGTCTAGAGAAAGAATCGAACAAGAAACCGACGGAAATTGCGTCGGTAGGGCTGCTTTATCCCGTCGAATGCAAGAAAAATAGGGAGGCGTATGAGAAGCAGTGTAGACCTACTTGGGTAATTTCTCTGTTTTCAATGTTATTTTTGGATTTTTTTTGGGGGGATTTTGAGTGGAATTTGTAATTGGATTCGTAATTTTGAATTTCTAACTGTAGGTGAGGCATTTTGATCGGCAGTACTGTGGAAAGAAGAGGGTTCAAAGGCTTTTGGATGATAATGAATCAAGGAGAGGTCCGTTGTCTCTCCCGCAGCCTTATACATTTAAACCCCCTTTGTGAATGTTGATCTTGAATATGTTGTACTCTTTCGTACAATTTATGCAATTTTTCACCGTAACGGCAATTTTTCGTATACGTTTTTGCTAGGGATATCATGAAACTGTATAGTGGTTGAATTGAAGAATGATGTGATATGGGATTTGAAATACAGAGACTTTCTCATACATGCATTTTTTATGCGGTTACTTTCTCATACGTTTTTGCTAGGGATATCATGAAACTTTATAGTGGTTGAGTTGAGGAATGATGTTATATGGGATTTGAAATACAGAAACTTCCATACATGCATGTTTTAAGTGATTACTTTCTCAATGTTATGAAGAAAGATTAGGTTTTTTTTGTTTGTTAAAGAAAGAGTAAGAATAAAAAATTGGATTAGAGTAGTTAAAGCCATGTCTCATTAGCTCGAGTTGAATTTGACAGGGGTGTAAAGTTTGATCCCTTGAGGAAGAGGAGAATGAATAGCTTCATAACTTAATCGGGGGCTTCTTGCTACCGACTTGTATTAAACTTTGAAGTGAAAAAAGAGAAGTGTTGCGGATTTGCATGAAGTCCGTTCGCTTGGTGTTTATTTGTAGAGTCCAGCTCAAGGTTTATTGGGTTTGTTGAAATGCTGATGGAGAAATAATCTCCACTCTCCAGTGAAGATTGTGTTGTATTCGTGTTTGGTATAAGTAAATTTAGCTGAGTAAAATCAGTTTGATGTTTTAACGTGGATTTCATCTTTCTCGACTTGATTTTCTGCTAAAAGAACTTTTCTAAATCCTTTGTTCGTTAGTTCTCATTCTATGTTCATGCATATTCGTTTACGAGGATGTGTGAGAAGGCTAGAAGCGTAAACACCCCTTTTGGCAAGATCATACCTGGATCTAACCCCTCGAGAAAGCAATCTTGTCTCTTGCCTGATTAGCCGATTGAGCTCTTTTTCTTCACCAGACTCTTGCATATGCGACGCCACAACTTAGTTTTGCAGCTTGTGAAAGTTATACCTTTGCTTGCTGTTTACCGATCATCATTATTATTGTTTATAGTCCAAACGTTACCGTACATTTACTAGACTTATGCTTCATATTTGCTTGCATTCATAGGTAGATTATCAAAATAACGCTCGAATTCTCTCACCAAGGTATGTTTGGATAGATCGATTTTGCTAGAAATTTAAAATGAATGGATTTAGAACTTGAAATCCACAAAGTTTCAAGAATTGGCTTTTGCAATTTTCAACTTGATACCTTTAATCCGTTTTCGATCACCCGTGCGTAGTACTTGTCGTTGGAATCATTTGGAGGCCTTCGAAAATACTTTGCAACTATGAAACATGGACACGATAAGAAACGGATACGTCAACACAAATTTTTTTTTCAATATTTTACATTAGAGAAGTGTCCGACACGGGTGTCTGACATGATACGACACGCCAAGATAGAATTTTTAGAAATATCCGTGCATCATAGCTTCGCAGCAATATTCATCTGAGTTTGAATTTGAAATAAAAAATTGTCGTGCAATTTTGTAAAATGATATTAGAGCGTATATTGAGAATCATCTAAATAAAATAAGTGTCATTGAAATATCACCACCGCCAAGCCTCAATATATTGGGTTCGAATTCTGATAAAATGTAATACTTGGTCCAAGTTTAATATAATTTATTTCTATTAATCACTTCTTTTTATTTAATTGATAATTTATGATGATGGATGTAATATTGATAGTAGTAGTTATGCTTTTTCTTTGTAGCTGTGATGGATGTATATGAACACGACTCAATCCAATATGGAGACAACGATACATATTACTTTCAAAATTTATCACTGGGTAAGTGTTTTATACCACCTGATACCACATGATAATTGATTTAGAAGTGTTGTACACACCATGGAAATGCCTCAAAGGCCATATCCACTTTTTTTTCTTTCCAATTAGGCATTCCTTTTTAACAACCTTAATGACTAATTGAATACTAAATTACTAATATATATTTTCTTTATATTGCAAGATATAAGACACGCAAAGCAGGAACGAGAAAAACCATACTTTAATATCCGTACACACTATGTCTCACATAATGAGAGTAGCACCTATTCACAAAATAATAGTGATACTTTTAAAAAGAAAAAGAGTTATATGATGTAAAAACACTCCTAACAAGTTTATAATATAGTGTAGCGCCCCGCTCTACAGCCCCCGAATCTGCACGGATTCCCAAGCCGAGAACGGTGCCTCAACCCGAGAACCCATACAAGCCAACGGGTCAATCCCGACACTTGGCAACAGTGGATCCCCAAATTTAAAACATCTAAACAACTCAGAATAAATAGCGGAAGCAAATTTAATTCATAATAACATAAATGCCACTCCAGGGCCAATTCAACTAATATATATATCATAGCCCATTCAGGGGCAACATTTAAGTAAATATTAGGGGACGGGGATCAATATGTCGTTATCTACAAGCTTAGGTAAAAGAACAACTATCTAGAGAGTTTAAGACAACAATAGAGACTCGGCAAAACCAAAAAGGCCTATCTAAGCACTGTTGCCCATCCGACACGTGAGACATGTCGGTCTCTCAATCTACCTGAGGCAAGAACCAATGAAAGAGGGTGAGTCAAAATACTCAGTGAAGATGTTAGAGCAAGTCGAGTCACGCTTCCGGGTTTTATAGAAAGTACATATGCAGTAAGGAAGAAACCGGAATGTGCTTCGACTTGGATATTCAATAAAACGATAAAACAATAACAATATAAAGCAATAAATAAATATCCCCGCGAGAGTGGGCCTGTTCCTCCTTATTTCTCCACAATACATTATAAAAATCTCCATCGCCGGTGTCAAGCCAAGGAGCAACCCAAAGCTCGACTATTGTGAATTTAAGGAAAATGTGCAACGAATGCAACATCCACCATCGCTCCCAACCGTGGCTATCAACTCCTGACGGGCCACGATTGACGCTTAATTTTGGGAGAAGCACCTCGGATTACACCCTGGACGCTCGTCCGCAGATGCAACCTCCGGATACCATCCCGGGCCCATTGAAATAACAATACTTTGCTCGCTTTGAAATAAGACTTTTGAATGCCAAATGGGCAATTGGGCAAGTGGTGACAACAAAGGGGGTAAATCCTAAGTCAAACCGTCACGTAAAGGAAAGAGTTTTCTTGCCCTTTTTGAAAACAAATCGATTTAGGTTACTATCATATAATTTTAATATCAAAGGATTTTAGGATAAAACATAAAAGTATAAACTCGAAATATGTAATACAATAATATGGGATTAAGGGGTTTCGCAAGTATACATAGACATATATGTTCAAGCCCAGTTTAAATAATTTAAATTCTCACCTGGGATCAAAAATAGGAAGCCTAGCAGCTAGACTCACTGGTCACCGACGTCTGACTGATCTGTAGACAAGACAGGACCTAGACAAATTAATAACGATTATAAAAGCACAAATAAGCAATTATTTGACGAACGGCTAACCAAACATGTTCAAAATCATGCATATGCCAATTATAGTATGTAAGGAAGCTATCGTGTAAATTTTACGAAATTCCGACAAGTTGTCAAAAATGCACATACTTAAAATTACACTATTCACAGCCCGAACGAGGGCTAAATTAAATAAACATTTCAAAATATTAATCTACAAGTTATAAAGGTTCTATAGGTGAAAACGGTATAATTTTTGGAGTCCGTATGCGAAAAGTCAACCAAAAATGTTGACCCGGAGACTCACTTGCCGAGAGCAACATTTGAAAAAGGCTGGAAAATTTTCTAAGTGTTTCACACCGGCTTGTGCACGGTGTCAAGACCGTGCACTCACACACGGCCATCTGCACGGTTTAGGCGCACGGGCTTGAGCCCGTGCAGGCACAAAAAGGTGCACACGGGCTCCTGCACGGTCTTGCTCAAGACCGTGCGTTAGCCCGTGCGGTTTAACAGCACACAGCAGAAAGTTACGCGATTTCACGAAAATTCAAACCAAAATCCATAAAAATCATATTTATAACACAAATCAACACCCAACAATCGTAACAATCAACAATCATCATCTAATAAACATTTACATTCAATAATTTCACGAAATGATCAAGAAACGGGTTCGATCTAAGCATTTAACCTAAAAATCCCGAAATGACAAAATATTCTCAAAACATCGTAAATTCGTGAAAGAAATTGGGGAAATTGGTACCTAGAGAAAGGTATCGCTGAGAGGATCATTTAGGTTCGATCGTCGCGAAATTCCACGGAGAAACGAGCTCGGCACGATCGATTAGGGCTTCGGGGGAAAAATTCTCTTTTCTTCTTCTCTCTCACACTCTCTATATCGAATATGGGTTCGAATGAGGGTTTCGAGACTTTTATCAAATATTTCGAAATATAAAAAAAAAATACGAAGGGTGTAGCGCCCCCTGATGAAGGACTGCCACATCCGCACCGGAACGGATTCCCGAGCTTCGGCGAGGGGCCTCAACTCAAAAACCCACTCCGGCGAACGGCACTCAAGCAACCACTACCGGCAATAGCAACGACATCCCAACAACAACCAGAGAAGAGCAGAGAAAATGCGGAAGCGATTTAATGTAAACAATCTAACATAATATCAATTAACATTTAAAATCAAGATACAGAATATTCATAAACAGATAGTGCCATCCATGGCTCAACTAGTCTACCCTATGCAATCCTAGATATCGTCAACTATCCCACATCAGGGGCACATAAGTACATAAAATAAATAAATAAATAAATAAAACTCGAAGGTTGTTGGGACCACTGACAAGACAAACCAGAAAGACTGAGCCTATCTAGACCTGCTGAAGCCGACTGACGAGATAGGTGACGTTGCCACCTGTCTACCTGAAGCAAGAACCAAAATAGCAGGGGTGAGTATAAAGGATACTCAGTAAGGGGGTTTTGATCACCGTTCATCATTTATCTTTTTAAAACCAAAAGTGGTGAGCGTTGGCCGTTTTGAGAAAGAATATGAATACGAGATACAAGTTTTAAAAATGACGCCAAGCAACACTCGGGTTCGGCTTATTTGAAAACACAAAAGGTTGACGAACCGGATCCTTTAAAACATTTGCACGTAATATCAAGCCGATAAATTGAAAGGGTGTTAGTTGAGTTACGAGGCCGTTACGGTTCGAAAGACATGCTATGATTAAGTTAAAACAATAATTAAATACGGCTCATAATTCAACTAATTAATTGAATAATAAAGGAGACTTCAGTTGACAAGTTCGAGCCACGCTTCCGGGTTTTGTATATATATTTATAGAGAAATACGTATACTAAAGGAAGAAAACCGGAATGTGCTTCGACTCGTAACTAAATGCGTAAAACAATTAGACAAGCAAGTAATGCAATAAATCATGCAGTAATGTGTCCCGGCGAGAACGGGCCCTCTCCTTATAACTCCCCATTGAAAAACATGCAAGCAAGTACTCCATCACCAAGATTCATATAGGTTTAAGGAGACGCGATTAGCACCACCATCAGGATTTAAGGAGACGCGATCTGTAGCGCCCCTTTCCTTGGCCGGAGAAAGGACACCACATCCGCACCGAGACAAACCTTCAAACGAGGTATAAGTACCCCATTTAAAAATCCATCCCGGCGAACGGCAATCAATCAAGCAAAACTAGCAACAGCAAACGACAGCCCAACAACAACAGCAATAATTAATAATTAAATCAGAGTTGCGGAAGTAATGCAATTATAAAAATATCATATAAGCCATCCATGGCCACGTAATTCATACATCAGTCTCATTCATAATATAATCAATGCCATTCGTGGCCAGTCTAATCTATCCCACATCAGGGGCACGTAAGTACTTAAATTAAAGCATAATCTAAAATACATAATTAAATAAATTCATAACAAGAACACGACTGTTGTTGGGACACTGACAGGACAAGACACACGAGCCAACCTAGACCTGCTGCTGCCGACTGACATGATAGGTGACAACGCCACCTGTCGACCTGAAGTAAGAATTAAATAGGGGGGTGAGTAAAAACACTCAGTGAAGGTTAAGAGGGATCAAGTACGAGCCACGTGTCCGGGTTTTAAATTATATATATATGAAAATACATTTGCATAATTGAAGAAAATCCGGATCGTGCTTCGACTTGTATACACGATATTAAATAGATAATAAATAATTAAAGCAGTAACATGCACGCAAATAATATCCCAGCGAGAATGGGCCTGTTCCTCCTTATAACCCCTTCACGTTCATATACTCCATCACCGGTGTCTGACCCCGAATCGCTATTTCGGGCGACTGTGAATTTTAGGAAAACGTGCAACGAATGCAACGCCCACCATCACTCCCAACCGTGGCTATCAACTCCTGACGGGCCACGATTGACGCTTAGTTTTGGGAGAAGCACCTCGGATTACCCCTAGACGCTCGTCCCCAGGTATAACCTTCGGATACTTTCCCGGGCCCCATGTTGAAATGTCATGAATTTGCTCGCTTTGAAAACCGTACATAAATTAAATTTGAGCAAGTTTGAGTGACGACGAAGGGTATAAATCCTAAGTCAAACCGTCACGCTTAAAATAAATAATTTTACTTGCCATATAAAAATAAAATCTTTTAGGGATACTCATAAGTACAATTTAATATTAAATCATTTGAGAGCAACCTTAAAGTATAGATTAAATATCTAATAATTATACGAGAAAGGAAAACGAGGCAAGATGAGCACATAAGGGGAGTTCGCAATAATTAAAAGAATTCTTACTCCGTTTGAAATCGTTTTAAAACCCTCACCTGGAAACACGGAACGACAAGACACTCCAAGCAATGTCCTGACAAGACAGCCTGAAACTAACAGACGACAAAATCACATAAGACAAGACACGACAACGACTCTCAAAGACTACATTGCAATTAAAACCAATAAACAACATGTATCAAATGAATATACAATTAAAATACAATTAAATCAATTAAACTAAAAATACGAAATTAACCATGATAAACATACTCAATTGAAATTCTAATTGTACATTCATGCATATAATATTAAAAAGAAGCACTCATGCGATTTTCGGATTTTTCGGACAACATTCAAAAATCGGGGAAAAAGCCCTAAACGAAAAAAATTCGATTCAAGGTCCGAACGAGATTGGAATTTTGAAAACTTTACCAAATATTCATCCTTGAATCATAAGGAAGCTATAGGTGAAAACGGCTCGATTTTAGGGGGTCGTATGCAAAAAGTCAACTTTTAGTATTGGCTATTTGACCCCATTACCGAGAGCAACTAAGGAAAAAGGCTGGAAAATAGGCTAAGGCATACACACGGGCTAACGCACGGCCTAGTGCACGGTCTTGAGCACGAAACCAAGACCGTGCAGGCTGAAACAAAGGCACACGGCCTGTTGCACCGGCGTGCGCAAGCCGGTGCAAGGTTAAATGGCTGTGCACGGTCCGGCGCACGGTCTTGAGCAAGACCGTGCGTTGGGCCGTGTGGTTCCAACACCCAGGTGCAGAAACGCGATTTTTAAGGTTTTCTCGGGAGTTTCATGCAAAAATCAAATATGGGGGATTCTAAGGCTAAAATTAACATGTAAAATTCACACTCATGCATTGAACACATTAGTATCTATCATTTGATCCGAACTACGCTAAAAATGATAAACTATAACCTACGAATCAAGAAATTCATCAAATATATATTCAATATAAAAACTATAAAAATTGAAAGATTTAATGGATGAAATGAATTGGAGAAAGAAGGTTACCGATAAAGAATCGAATGAGGATCGTAAAACTGGTCTCGGAATTTAAATCGGTCGAGAAACGAATTCGGAACGAGATTTCCTTTCCTTCTCCTTCTTCCTCTCCCTTCTCCTTCTCTTCTCTCTCTCTCTCACTCTCGATGGATTATGTAACCAAGAGGGTGCAAGAAGTGTGTTCAAGAGGGTGTGAGTGTGTTCAAGGTAGTGCAAGGTATTTTAGAAGATTGTAGGTTCGTTTATATAGATTAGAATAATTCGAGGGGTGGAAAAAGTAATTATAAAAGGTTAAAGATATTGAAATAATTATAATAAATTAAGATTAACTAACAAAGTTAAATCTTTTCATATAAAATTCAACTAAATGTCGAATACTTATCCCAAGAATTAATTCTGGAATTTTCGGGTCGTTACAATACTCCCTCCTTTAAAAGAATCTGTCCTCAGATTCTACTCCGAACCTCGGGGTTTATTAAAGGAAGTATATCACAACATTTAAAAGTTCATCATACAAAATCGCGCAATTAACACATAAGCAATTAATTAAAATGAACAGTTAACAGTTAAATTCAAATAAACATTTAACACATAGTTCATACATAATAGTTCAGCTGAAATTCAAATTACAATTAAAACGAAAACAACGAGAAATTAGGGAAAAACTAATGCCAACTAAGAATCAGGTGCTCCAGAGTTAGGCGACCTGCCAAGGCGGCTCAGATAGTTGGCAAGTTGATCAGTGATGGATCTCTCGAGACCGGTAATCTGCTCCCGAAGCTCAGTCTGGTTGCGTCGGGTCTCGAGTCTGAATTCTTGTAGGTCAGCGCGAACCTCTCGGAGATCGGTCGACTGTCGATCTAGACGTTCGGTGGTCTGCTCGGCGAAAGTGGTGAAACGGTTTCCCCAAATCGTCCACCTGTCGGTCTCCCATCGGCTTCGGGCGTCCGACTCCGCTTGTAGAAACTGACTCCATTGTTCCTCACTTGATCTGTCCCATTGGGAAGATCCAGCCTGATGCTGTGTCGGGTAATCCTCAAAGCCCTGCTGGAATGGAACCTCTTCGGTTCTAGGAGGATCGGGTACATACGGAACCTGCTGAGGAGCGAAGCCTCCTGCTTCGTAAAGTTGTTCCATCATTTGCTCCTCTCTCTCTTGTCGGTCCTCCTCAGGATGACCTCCTAAATCGGCATCCTCTTCATCGTCGCCATCGCTACCGGCGGCGGCTTCCTCGGCCGTCATTGGCACATAACGACCATGTCGTCCTCTAACTTTCCTACAAAGTTTCATTTGGGCGAGTTGCTTGTAGGAAATTGTTGAATCCTCGGCTCCTGCCGGGGCCATTCGATCCATGCCGGTCACTCCGGCCCACTCTAAGATCGCCGTAATGTAGGACCCAATTCTGATTTCTCCTTTAGGCCGGGTACCTACATATTCTACATAACGAAGGAAAAACATAATGCCGTTGACTGCTTGCCTTCGAACCGCGCAATCAAGGACGTAGAGTTCCTCAATATTAATTGAACCGTAGCTATCTCCTCTAGCGAAAACGGTACATGAGAGGAACCGATGGAAAGTCCTCAAAGCGGCATCACGAAGGTCGGTTGCCTTCGATTTTCCTTGTTGAAAGGGTCTTCGAGAAGTGGAGACATTTCTCCAAGCTTCGGCTTCGGACCATCCAACTTCACGGCTTATCATACCCCGGATGGGTAGTCCAAAATGCATTGTTAGTTGCCGAAGAGTGAGCTCATAATCTTCATTAAAAGCTCGGAACTCAATTTTGAATGGTAGCTCGGCATCGTCTTCATGGGGAAGTACTTGAAGTGTGGCAATGAATTCGTACACAAGCCGGGGGTACGAATTCCTTCTTATGTCCAAGAATGTGGTCCATCCCACGTCTTCTATGTATCGAGCAATACCAGGGCCAAGTCCCAAATTTCCTAATGCTTCGATGTCGAGAAATTTGGTGGAAAACACCGGGCGTTCATGCATTCTCCTAAATATTTTAACTTGGAATGCATTTGAAATATCCACATTGAATGGGAGTGGAGATGGAGGGTCATCTCGTCTCCTCCTACGTCGAGAACCTTCGGCGGCCATGTGAGATTGTTGATGGAAGCTTGTAGGATTGAATTTGATGAAATTCCTCACTCGGAAATTTTGTCGAACACTTGGCGTGCGTGTACTTTGGGCAGCAATGTGTGCAAGATCGGCTCGACGGATCGTCCTCAAAACCCAACTAATTGAAATACGTAATGTAGACTACGTACCTTCCGAAAATTAGGAAGATCCAACGGACGGATCGAAAGTTATTGGCTTGCAAAGATTGGGGAAAAATTTTTGGGGGAAAAATTGGGGGTTTCAGCTGCTGGAAGTGGGGAAAAATGGGGTAGAAAGTTTCTGTATGTTTTCTCGCGGAAATAGGTTTTAAAAGGGCAAAATAGGGACACACGGCCGGACGCACGGGCGTGCGCTGGCCCGTGTGGAGCGGTCCAGCCGGTTCAGCGGTTTAGCGCTGAACTGGCTTGCACGGGCTTGAGCTGAACCGCACGGTCTTGAGCAAGACCGTGCGTTAGGGCGTGCAAGCACCCCTGGATCGAATTAAAACGCGAAATTTTTTTTTCGAAAACACTCCGGATTTAATCCGGAGTTCACACAAATAATAATTACATAATACGGCGCAATTAATAAATTGAATACGGGAAATATGAATGTTATGAAAATGCACGGTACCTTTTATTCTGAGTAATGAAGTCCGTTCTCGTCTCCCATTATTCCTTTCAAGTCCTTCGATGTCGTGGCTTCTCATTTACGGTACGTCCCCAAACACTGCCCCTTCATGCTTTATTCTCCGGTAGCCTCCCTTTCTGAATTAAGAACCCTGAATCCCCAGAATCCTCATCCACTATCCTCTTCCTTAGGTGTCCTCTTATTAGGACAATTGTCGAGAAGGTGGTCAGGGGATCCACACAATAAACACTGTCCCAGTCGTTTCCGGCAGTACTCTGCGAGATGATTGGGCTTATGGCAATACGAGCAAGGGATGGTGCTCTCACTGGTTCCACTGGTCGTCGCCTCTTTTCTGTGAGGAGTTGTACGAACAGCCACTGGAATTCTCGATCCATAAGACGGGTTCGTTAAAGTGATCGGTCGAGCATTCCTAGCTCTCATTTCAAACTCTGCTTCTGCCCGCAAGGCTCGGCCAACAGCTTCAGCATAAGAACAACATCCAAGACCTATGAGTACTTGGCGAATTTCATGCCTCAATCCAGATATAAATCTCGCGGCTCTGTTCCTTTGATCTGGCTCCCGGTTTGGTGAGTAGTTAGTCAGGTAGGCAAATCTGGCCTCGTATTCCGTCACGCTATCTGCTCCCTGAGCTATTTCCAACTCTCCCGTCGAATACGAGTGCGTTGATCCTGACGTAGTCTGAAGTGGAGGTAGTGGCGGATTCGATCTAGCTTTCTTACGCGGCATACCTGCGTTCACAACTATTTGGCAAGATAGGTGCATGTCTTGTGAGAGATGATGCCAACAATTAGTAAATACATAAGCATGCTCAATCACTCAACAAAATCCTACCGACACACACTACGACAGACAAAACCATGTAAGACACGCACAGTGTTCCACGATCGACTCGCGTTACATCTTCCTTAGTACAGAAATTTATAAAAGATTGCCAGTCGGTTAATTAAGCCAACCGTAATCGTCTACAATTTTAAGCACCAAGATGAGACAAACACTTGTCAAAACACGAACTCGACACGAACTGACACCAAGCTGACAGACACCCCATGCAAGACAGACGAGATACTAGAGCTTTCGGTTCCTGTTCGGGAACCTAGGCTCTGATACCACTGACTGTAGCGCCCCTTTCCTTGGCCGGAGAAAGGACACCACATCCGCACCGAGACAAACCTTCAAACGAGGTATAAGTACCCCATTTAAAAATCCATCCCGGCGAACGGCAATCAATCAAGCAAAACTAGCAACAGCAAACGACAGCCCAACAACAACAGCAATAATTAATAATTAAATCAGAGTTGCGGAAGTAATGCAATTATAAAAATATCATATAAGCCATCCATGGCCACGTAATTCATACATCAGTCTCATTCATAATATAATCAATGCCATTCGTGGCCAGTCTAATCTATCCCACATCAGGGGCACGTAAGTACTTAAATTAAAGCATAATCTAAAATACATAATTAAATAAATTCATAACAAGAACACGACTGTTGTTGGGACACTGACAGGACAAGACACACGAGCCAACCTAGACCTGCTGCTGCCGACTGACATGATAGGTGACAACGCCACCTGTCGACCTGAAGTAAGAATTAAATAGGGGGGTGAGTAAAAACACTCAGTGAAGGTTAAGAGGGATCAAGTACGAGCCACGTGTCCGGGTTTTAAATTATATATATATGAAAATACATTTGCATAATTGAAGAAAATCCGGATCGTGCTTCGACTTGTATACACGATATTAAATAGATAATAAATAATTAAAGCAGTAACATGCACGCAAATAATATCCCAGCGAGAATGGGCCTGTTCCTCCTTATAACCCCTTCACGTTCATATACTCCATCACCGGTGTCTGACCCCGAATCGCTATTTCGGGCGACTGTGAATTTTAGGAAAACGTGCAACGAATGCAACGCCCACCATCACTCCCAACCGTGGCTATCAACTCCTGACGGGCCACGATTGACGCTTAGTTTTGGGAGAAGCACCTCGGATTACCCCTAGACGCTCGTCCCCAGGTATAACCTTCGGATACTTTCCCGGGCCCCATGTTGAAATGTCATGAATTTGCTCGCTTTGAAAACCGTACATAAATTAAATTTGAGCAAGTTTGAGTGACGACGAAGGGTATAAATCCTAAGTCAAACCGTCACGCTTAAAATAAATAATTTTACTTGCCATATAAAAATAAAATCTTTTAGGGATACTCATAAGTACAATTTAATATTAAATCATTTGAGAGCAACCTTAAAGTATAGATTAAATATCTAATAATTATACGAGAAAGGAAAACGAGGCAAGATGAGCACATAAGGGGAGTTCGCAATAATTAAAAGAATTCTTACTCCGTTTGAAATCGTTTTAAAACCCTCACCTGGAAACACGGAACGACAAGACACTCCAAGCAATGTCCTGACAAGACAGCCTGAAACTAACAGACGACAAAATCACATAAGACAAGACACGACAACGACTCTCAAAGACTACATTGCAATTAAAACCAATAAACAACATGTATCAAATGAATATACAATTAAAATACAATTAAATCAATTAAACTAAAAATACGAAATTAACCATGATAAACATACTCAATTGAAATTCTAATTGTACATTCATGCATATAATATTAAAAAGAAGCACTCATGCGATTTTCGGATTTTTCGGACAACATTCAAAAATCGGGGAAAAAGCCCTAAACGAAAAAAATTCGATTCAAGGTCCGAACGAGATTGGAATTTTGAAAACTTTACCAAATATTCATCCTTGAATCATAAGGAAGCTATAGGTGAAAACGGCTCGATTTTAGGGGGTCGTATGCAAAAAGTCAACTTTTAGTATTGGCTATTTGACCCCATTACCGAGAGCAACTAAGGAAAAAGGCTGGAAAATAGGCTAAGGCATACACACGGGCTAACGCACGGCCTAGTGCACGGTCTTGAGCACGAAACCAAGACCGTGCAGGCTGAAACAAAGGCACACGGCCTGTTGCACCGGCGTGCGCAAGCCGGTGCAAGGTTAAATGGCTGTGCACGGTCCGGCGCACGGTCTTGAGCAAGACCGTGCGTTGGGCCGTGTGGTTCCAACACCCAGGTGCAGAAACGCGATTTTTAAGGTTTTCTCGGGAGTTTCATGCAAAAATCAAATATGGGGGATTCTAAGGCTAAAATTAACATGTAAAATTCACACTCATGCATTGAACACATTAGTATCTATCATTTGATCCGAACTACGCTAAAAATGATAAACTATAACCTACGAATCAAGAAATTCATCAAATATATATTCAATATAAAAACTATAAAAATTGAAAGATTTAATGGATGAAATGAATTGGAGAAAGAAGGTTACCGATAAAGAATCGAATGAGGATCGTAAAACTGGTCTCGGAATTTAAATCGGTCGAGAAACGAATTCGGAACGAGATTTCCTTTCCTTCTCCTTCTTCCTCTCCCTTCTCCTTCTCTTCTCTCTCTCTCTCACTCTCGATGGATTATGTAACCAAGAGGGTGCAAGAAGTGTGTTCAAGAGGGTGTGAGTGTGTTCAAGGTAGTGCAAGGTATTTTAGAAGATTGTAGGTTCGTTTATATAGATTAGAATAATTCGAGGGGTGGAAAAAGTAATTATAAAAGGTTAAAGATATTGAAATAATTATAATAAATTAAGATTAACTAACAAAGTTAAATCTTTTCATATAAAATTCAACTAAATGTCGAATACTTATCCCAAGAATTAATTCTGGAATTTTCGGGTCGTTACACGATCAGCACCACCGTACAGGGTTTAAGGAGACGCGATTAGCACCACCGTTCGCATCAACTTAGGCTAGCCAACCTCCTAGCCGGCCCAAGTTAACGCGCTAGAAGTATACATCGGGATTTGCCCTAGACGCACGTCCCCAGGCTCACCTCTTGTATACTCCGGGCCCAAGTCATAAAACATGCTATGGCTCGCTTTTGAAATCAATGATAGTTTAAGTGGCCAAAAGGGCCGTTCGAAAATATAATGCAAATAGTTAAGTATGAATGGCCAAAGGGGCTTTTGAGACAAGTTGATGTAACGATCTAGGAAATACTCATAAGCGTCGTACGCTTCGGGAGCATGCTGACGGATGTCCCTAACGACATTACTTATAAGTGCCTCAGAGATCAAATAGTTACTTTTAAAACAAATAAGTTACTTGTCTCTAGTTGGAAGCATTTCAAATCATTTTGGTTTTGCTATTAAAAGGTTTGACTAAGCACATAAGGAATAGTAAAGACAGTACAACAAGCAATAAGAAAAGGCGGGGAAATAAGTTATTTCGAAGCCTAAATAAACTATGTTCTTACTCCAGTTGAAAACAATTTAAAACCCTTACCTGGCTCGACACGACAGTATGAAAGCAGGTGGTAGTCAGGTTTCTCCCTCGTTGGACCCACCTGTAATACACAGGGCCTAGAGGATGAAAACGAGACCGACAATACTAAAAGCAAGACACAAGACAACAGATGACGCACGGCAATTCATATAGAATCCAAATCATGCAATAAACGAAATATGGGAAGTAAATCAATTAAACATATAAATTACGGTACGACAATTAAAGAATATTAATGAAATGTTAAATAATGAAAGAACGTAAATAATAAATATTAAAGGCATGCTTAAACGCAATTAGGGCACGTAGACATGCTTAAAATAATATAACGGAACTCTCTCGCGAAAACGGGGTCAAATGGACAAGAAACGGAAAAGATGGAATAAATTCCTAAACGAGCAAGGTGTTAATTGACGGTCAATTAGGGTTGGGTAAATTGTAAATTATGAAGAATATCGAATCCCAAGGCTCAAGGAAGCTATAGGTGAAATCGGATTAATATTCGGAGGTCGTATGAGAAAAGTCAACATTTAAATGAGTGGGGTTGACCAATTCCCGAAGTGTAAGAAAGGAAAAGGCTAGAAAATACACTAAGTATGTTGCACCGGCCAACGCACGGGCTTACGCACGGGCTTGGCAAGCCGGTGCAAGCACAAAAGGGGTTGCACGGCCTCCCGCACGGTCTTGAGCACGGTGCCAAGACCGTGCAGGTGCAAACGGCCATGCGCACGGGCTCAAGCCCGTGCAGACTGAAAAGTGAAGCGCACGGGCTCCTGCACGGTCTTGCTCAAGACCGTGCGTTCGCCCGTGTGGATCTACTGAGCAGCAGACTCAGCAGATCGCGAACCTCTCATGCGAATTCAAAATATAAATTCATATATCTCCTAATTTATACCATAAAACACCCTAATTTTCATATATAATCATATATATCATATAAGCTACACATAGACACAAGAATCACGTAAAATGGTCGAGTAAATCTTCCTAAACACGAAAATCCTAATTTAATAAAATTCTATATATAAATCACGAAAATCGCAAGAAATAACGAACGGAATGAAATGGGGTAAAAGGATTACCGGTAGAAAATGTAGTGAGGATCGTTCGGGTTTTCACGGCTCGTCGATCGGGCGAGAAACGGGTTCGGTAGGGCGTCGGGAAGATTTCTCTCTTTTCTCTCCTTCTTTCTTCTTTTCTTTCCTCTCTTTCTTCTTTCCTCCTCCTTTTGTGAAATGAGAGAATGAGAGAGATAGATAGATATTTATGAAAATATCTCGGGAGGGTAAAATGGTCATTTAGGCTTTCAAGGGCATTTATGTAATTTAAGTAATTGAGGGCATTTAAAAGATAGGTTAAATCAATCTTTTCCACAAGATTAATTAATCCAATTGGATAGATCGAGAAATTAGGCAAGAAAGAATTCGCGTAAATATTAATAATATAATTAAATGTACGTTGGCCAAATATATCTATTTAATATCAAACCAACGCAATTTAGACAAGAAATTTAAATACGCAATTAATATTATCACATTGGGTCGTATATGAAAATAATATATAATAATTCACATATTACGAGAACTTAGGGTTAAGAAAGATAATTAACGCGGGAAAAATACTCACAATGATTCTCGAATTTTTAGGTCGTTACATATAGTGTCTTGTTGAATTTGATGTCGAGGCAGAATATTTTTTTAGTGCAAAATACTGATAAAAATATGTATCGCCATATCCGTGTCTGTGCATCAAAGATGATACATATTTCACTTGCTAACCTAATTAGGACAAGATTGATTTAAGAAATGCTAAAATATATCTTGTCTTCTACGTCACTTACAAAATTGTCTGGTAGAATAGAAGTAAAATCAATATGAATTCTTTGTCTTGGAAGGAAAATCAATTTCAATTTGCAAAATTGTCCATATAATACTAACGCGCCAATCAATTGGTAATATTCCATAATTGTGCGTTGACAAATATAAGATGGTGGGTGATAGTGTACCAAACAGCAACCATACGATAAGATCCTTGCAATTGTTTTCTTTCCAGCAACAAACCATTTTCTCTACAAAAAAAATAATGCTTCTAGGTTTCTGCTACAAGACGTGCTTCCATGTACTAAGTTAACTTATTTTATTTTATTTTTTATTTTTTTATCTTTAAACTCATTTATATAGGTCGAGTCGGGTCGGATCACTTAGGTATAAAACTTTCTCAACCAATGTAATAAGTTAACTAATAATATCAAGAATTGGGAAATAAAGTCATATGAAGTTCCTTAGTTTCTACACTAAATTATTTTGAAGAGTTTTTCACCCATTTGTTTCTGTAGTTTAGCTAATTGTCGCAAAAAAATTGATCCGAAAACTCACTTGTACGTCTACAAGGTAAAGGTATCCACCTCCTTATAAGGCTATCGCAAAAAAATTGTAACAGCTCGATCCTTCCCCATTAAGCGGACCAACGTCCTTGCTGGCACACCGGCCCGTGCCCAGCTCTGATAACATCTGTAACAACGCGAAAATCCACTTATAGATATTGTTCGCTTTAGGTAAAACCGAGGCCTCACGATTTTGCTTCTGAGCAAAGCCCAAGAGGAATACTCAAAACACGTTTACAAGGTGAATATATCCACCTCCTTATAAGGAAGATTTCGTTATCCTTCACAATCAATATAGCACACTAAAAAAATCGTGTTAGTTTTTAAGTAGCAGCAAAATATATGTGATTTTTAGAAACAATACGAGAAAAGGCTAATTTTTTCCCCCAAATTTTGTAATTTGTATGATTTGCACTTCTTTTTTAGTGGAATGAAAGGATTTGGGAAAGGACTGTTTCGAATGGAAAGAGAACCTTGCAAAAAAAAAAAAAAAAAAAAAACCTAGTTTATTGGGTTTACGTTTTCCTTAGTTTTAGAATATTTAAATTATTTATTTATTCTCAAAATATAATATATGCCAACTGTATCGAGCACACTATTAATTATACCCAACATATTGTAAACCATGTCGAATTTATTTTGTGTAAATTTAATGGGAGAATACTATTTTTAGTCCCTCAATTTATATCGAGAATCAAAGTTAGTACAAAATTTTACAAATTAATCAAAATTGGTCTCATACCTGAGAAAATCACTTAGATTTCGTCCCTTTAGACATCTGTCCTTAGAAATCTAACAGCCAATTATTAGATAATAATTGTAATTTGTCCCTTCCGTCAATTTAAATGTCAAAAATACCCAAATATTCGATATAAACAAACTCTTTCCCTTTTCCAAAATTTGAAAATTCAATTATTTTATAACCTTATTATAATAAATTATGAGAGCATAACTTATAAGAAATTAAGAATAGCTTCAAGAGCCCAATTTTCTTTAAACCTCAATTAAGCCAAGTCCACATGAATACGACGCCGTCCCATGTACATAAGTGATAAGTATATATATATAATCATAATTAAAGAAACAATAACCTAAAATAAGAAATGGTATACGGTATACCCTTATTATTAATCCGTCACTTTGTCCTAAAACAAGGGGGGTCAAGATCAACGCGGTTAAGGAATCCGTTAGCATCACTCCGGCTTGGGAGCACCAGCCGCGTCTTTAACGGAGACTTCTCCTCCACCGCCGTTACCGGCCCTTGTGGCTGATTGGACCGTCAAGGCCGACAAAGTAGGTGAGACGGGCCTACCAACGTCGCCGTTAAGTAGTGGGTTGTTAGGGTTTCTGCCTGAGTGAGAAGTGGCGGTGGAGATGGCGGTGGCGAGAGAAATGGGCATGAGGCAGAGGCCTTTGCCTTGGAGATACTGCATCGCGGACCCCATGTCCTCCTCCATCAGTTTCGCCACCTGCTGCTCCGTCACCGTCATCCCCTCGTTGTTATTTGATGATGACGCCGTTTGTGTTCCGTTACCGCTTCTTCCCTGTTCTTGCGAAACTAGAGCTTTAGGATTTAACTGAAATGAACTTTCCCATTTCAAGAAAATAAAAAAGGATCACTGAAAAGTATTCATGACTAATTAATAATAAAAAATAATTAATCATTTTTTCGTACAAAAAAATATTGATCAACTATAATGGTGTAAAGAAGAACATAAATAAAACAAATATATCCAAAATATTTCATGGAATAGGAATTTACAGGGTTTTTTGCAAAAACCTTTTGTTTTTGAAGAAATTGAAGTTCAAAAAAATTAGAATAATAAAAGTTATAAAAAAAAAGGCACTCGTCATAATCAAATTAGTTTGATAAAAAGTGAAAAGAGAGGATGATTGAAGAGGAGAAAAGTGGAATCTGAAAAGGAGGGCAGGCTTGAGGCGTGGTACTTTTAGCTTTTGTCATTCTAATATGATGTATAGCTTTTGTGGGAGCAGGCAATAAAAGTTTAGTCATTGATGGATGCATGCTCTATTCTAGGAATGCTTTTAGCTTTTTCATTCTTTTCCTTAATCTAGAAAACTTTATGTCTTTTATGACATATTTTTTGTGCTAATTACTTTAGGTATGTCTTTCTCCAACATATTCATTTTTCTTTTGAATTTTTTAACTAATTATCTTATAATGTTTTATTTTTTATGTTACTCCATTTTTTTATTTTATTTTCATAACCCGCACATTTGATACGTGTGTAAAATATAAATTAAATATAAATTAGTCTAAAGTTGATAAATTACCTGAGGTAACTTATCAGCAACTAAAGGAGCAACAGCTGCAGCACCTCCTAATCTGCTCATGCTTAGTACCTGTTTAATGTTAACATAATGTTAACACATTCACATCACCATATTATAAAATTGTTTTAACAATATTAATTCTTAACATACAATAATAAAAAAGTTATATAATTTATCACTAATACAGCTCATTTTGTCATCTTCCCAGCCCAACCAATTTAAAATTGTCTCCTCCATAACAATTTTGTCAACCCAAAAAGATCCTTTAAAGTTTATATAAACAATTATACATAGGTTAATTACTTTCACACCTCCTTGATTTAGGTAAAATTACAAATCAATCCCTATTTTTGAGAAATTACAATGACCCTCATTTTATGCATCTAAAAGTAAGAACTAATGGAAGAGAATATATATTTAAATATCCCTGACTGAAGGAAAAAATGCCGAAAAATATTATAGTTCAACCCTCCACAAATTAACAATTAATGAACAAAACCCACTGTGATTTTAAATTTTTCTTACAAATAAGGATACAATTTTAATAAGCAACAAGAGAAAAATATTGCTCTAGGTAAAAATTGGAATGACACAATTATTTTGGATAGAAACTGTCCAAAATCATAACTAACATTTCAGTCGGACCAATTATGTAAGATGAGACAAATGCGAGGGGGTTTCTTGTAATTATCCAAAGGTTGGCGATTGATATGTAATTTCGCCTAAACTAAGGGGGTGTGAATGTAATTAACCAGAGAGAGAGAGAGCAGTACTTTGACTTGGAGCTGGAGGAATTTGACATAGTCGATGATCTCATCTAGCATTGAAGCCTTGTCTGTCTGTCATTCAACAAATGCACCAAATCATGATCTACTTAATCTCTCCTAATCTCATATTATATGATTAAGTAAGCATCAATCCCATTATCAGAAATAATAATATAAAACTCCTGCAGCTGATTATGATTCCTCTTCCATATATCTTTCTTTCCAGCTTTATATATTTTCAAGATCACCAAACAAATTCTCTTTCAATTCCTATACTGTGTTCTTCACTAACAGTTAACAAACACCACGTGAGTGTGAATTATCATTAGCAAATGAAAATTAAAAACTTCTAAACGAAATTTCCTCTAAATTGCATACAGACTACAGCTTCTTCCAATATTATATTCCGGCAGATAAGCCAAATTTACATTTTAAATAAAAATTAATTATTATTTAAGGTTTCGATTTTATTAACACATGCCCATCTTATATTTCAGTTTGTATTCTTTAAACATTAGAATCTAAAAAATCAATAAATTTTAAAAATTATAAAAATAATAAATTGTAATCTTGATAATGAAGGGGTAAGAACGTAATTGTGGCGATGGAAAGTATTACCTTATTAGCATTGGGTACAAGCTCTTGTAGAGACTTCATTCTCTCCGCAATTCTCTCTCTTCTTAACTGCCCACATTTCATTTTCAACAAAGACACGAAGAAAAATTAAGATAAAAATTAAAAAGTACAATATTCTATCAGTATTCAGAAAAAACAAAAGCAGTTAAATGATGTGAAAATTAAATCGATTTCGGGAACAGATAAAACAAAAGTGAAATCGAAATCCGTTTCGTACTCTTTCAGCGATGCTGTGAGGGTCAGTAGCTTGTCCTCTTCTTGCCCTCACCCTCTGCTTCGGCTGCCCGGCCGTTGCTCCGCCGCTGGAACCACTTGCAGCCGGCTGACTCATGGACGGCGTCGCCGTGGCACCGAAACTCGGAGACTGCTGCAGTGCTCCTCCCTGAACCCAGATCAACATTAATACTGAAATTTCTGAAAATATGAACTCTTATACGTGTATGTGATTATGTGAAAGAGTATATTCAAACCTGAGGGTGGTGGAAATGCTGAGAAGTTTGCCCGAGGGATCCAGTGAAGCCATTGAATAAAGCTTTAACTGATGCATCATTTCCCTGTATTTATTCCGTATAATTATTAGCCAATAATTTAATACTGATTATTCTGCTTTTAATTTTACGAAGAAAAGACATAAAGGGGGAAATAAAAGATGGACCAGATTAGCAGAGTCGAAGGTGGACGCGTCAACGCCGTCGTTGTGCTCAGCCTGGGGCATTTGGCCATTGGCGGCAGCTGCGGCGAGGCCTCTGGCAAGCAACAACTGCTGCTGAAGCATCATTGCTTTGGCAGCACCGTTGCTGATCTGTTGCTGCCTCATCTTCGAGGCCAAAGCCATCGCCGACGATTGCTCCTCCACCATACCCGGCGGCGGCTGGTCGTCGGCCCAGGGGAAGGAGGTGGCGGCGGAGGAAGGAACAGAGGAGAGCATTTGCTCGAGAAAATCGTCGTGGGACGACGACGGATCATAGTTAGAGGAGTGTAACAGCTGGGTTTGGCCATGATTATGAATTTCGTGAAAGATTTGGTGCTGGTTCGTCACTGAGTTAACGCCATTCATTGCCGGCAATTCTCTTTCTCTGTTAGGCTGCCTCATTGCAATTTTTGAAGAAAACTTCTAGAAATCAGACTGAAAATTTGAAGTTGGAATCAACAAAATCAGTTGAGATTTTGCAGGAGCGGTCGAATTTCAAAATTTGGAGAAACTGAAATGAGTTGGGAGTGAGAGAAAAAGATGAGACGTATGAATATGAAACCAGGGCGAGGATCTTGTTTGGGCTTTGGGAAATTTGGAATGTTTATAGACAAGTAAAATAAATAAAAAGGAAAATAATTAAGTCTCTTTCTCTACAGTTCTTCTCCTCCTACTATATATCAATTCAAATAAATATAGATAAAACGCACTTGTAGGACTTCGATTTGTATAATAATAAAAAAATAGTTACAGGGAAGTTTAGTTAGGGCAGAGTAGGTGGAATTTGATAATTTGGGCTGATCTAGTCCTAATCTTGTTTAACTTGCAATATCTCTAACCCAAACCTTTTATTGCTTTTTTTCTTTTTTTTATGATACAATTATTGATGTTGATAACAATAATTCTTATCTAAATTAAATTAATAATATTTGTATTTAAATTTTATTCATTGCAGATTTCCATTAGTAGTGATTAGAGATGGTTATATTTTTCAAATTTATCTCCGTAAGTAATGAAAAAACATATTTTTTAAGGTTATCTAATAACGAAATAATTTTTGAAAAACTTATAAATGGGCATATATATGGTTTAATAAAGGGTATATGGATTAATGTTAAGGATTCTAATGTGGAATAAGAATATAAGAAATTACTATGAAATATGGTTTGAAAGGAATTCTTTTGGGCTATAAAAGAAAGAAGTCGGAAGGAAAAACTGAAACAAGTCTCGCTGTCGCATTCATAGAAATCCAAGTTTCAAACTCTTTTGATCTTGTGTGATTATGTTTTAGCATTTCTTGTTTGCACCGAAATATAATAAAATGTTTTAGCATATTATTAATTAGGAGGAATTACATCTAAACCTCTAATAATTAATGTACTTACACCTAAACCTCCTATACTGTGAAAATTACATGTAGTGTCACGCCCTAAATCCAGGGTCCGTTAGACACGAGTCATAAGCTTTGAACTCATTGAATAAAATCTAATATTTGACCTGAATCACTGTCCAAAAGAAATATGCATTGGTTATGTAACGCCCCAATTATTATAAAGAGCCTCACGGCCTAAAGAGAGAGTCACGGCCTTGGGTGGCCATGTGTGGAGAGGCCGTGACTATTTGGTGGTCACGACCTTGTGCCACCTTGTGACCATAGGCCGTGAGTGTTGAATTTGTGTCCCACATCGGAATTTCAACAGTAATTCGAAGGGTTTATAAGTTAGAACTCATGTACAATCAATATGGATTAATCCCTTTTGGTAAGTGCTTCCTAAGCCAAACTTTAGGTTTGTGCACAGTGGATTCGAAGCTTATACCCGCGCGTCCAACGGGCGCCATAGTGAGGGTTCTCCTCTCCGCGCCCGGGGGTCGTGACAAGTGGTATCAGAGCAAACCGTCAGTCGTGGGAATGCATGTTCCACACCGTCCGTGTCACCAAGAAAGGGGCAACGCGTGTGTGGGGAGCCGCGCTCCACATTCTCCACTGGCGGGGTGCAAGGGGCCTATGTCACGGCGTAATGAGGACATTACGCTCTAAAGGAGGGGCGAATTGTAACGCCCCAATTATTATAAAGAGCCTCACGGCCTAAAGAGAGAGTCACGGCCTTGGGTGGCCATGTGTGGAGAGGCCGTGACTATTTGGTGGTCACGACCTTGTGCCACCTTGTGACCATAGGCCGTGAGTGTTGAATTTGTGTCCCACATCGGAATTTCAACAGTAATTCGAAGGGTTTATGAAAGAGCCTCACGGCCTAAAGAGAGAGTCACGGCCTTGGGTGGCCATGTGTGGAGAGGCCGTGACTATTTGGTGGTCACGACCTTGTGCCACCTTGTGACCATAGGCCGTGAGTGTTGAATTTGTGTCCCACATCGGAATTTCAACAGTAATTCGAAGGGTTTATAAGTTAGAACTCATGTACAATCAATATGGATTAATCCCTTTTGGCAAGTGCTTCCTAAGCCAAACTTTAGGGTTGTGCACAGTGGATTCGAAGCTTATACCCGCGCGTCCAACGGGCGCCATAGTGAGGGTTCTCCTCTCCGCGCCCGGGGGTCGTGACAAGGCTTAAATAAAGATAAAATTGAAATTAAAAAAATAAAAAAGAAGAATTTGGAGAGATCAGGTTGTACACATATAGGACACGTCCTACTTTTACAATTCTCCACTTTTCTCATATTTATGTTATCGCAAACCCAAACTTAAAGAAAAAAAAACTAGCGACTCCTCTTTCCCATTTATTGTATTTTCTCATTACCGATCGATTCCAAGAGAAAGTTCATGAACAGGTATTATTATACTTTCTTTGCTTCGATTTTGTGGGTTGGTTAATAAATTGCTAATCTACTTGTGTATCAAAATGAGTTACGATTATGATATTTTCTTGAAATATGTTAGTAGCTAATATCCTAAGCTCATTAACTTTGAGTCATCTTATCTTGCTTTCTTGTAAACAAACCTGAAACGAAATTGAAGGAAAACAATATATTAGTTCTTGTATTCCGAAGCTTAGGATTGACGTTGGTTAGGTAGGAAGAATCCGTGAATTGCTTTCACTTTTTATAATTTACATGAAATGATATATCAGTAATTAGTTTAATTTATCAAATTATTCGAGTTAATCATCATCTTTCCTTCCATATGTTAGTAGCTGGTTACACCTATTGACTGGTTAAGGACTTTTATTTCATTTTTAAAGCATTCAGATAAAAGTAGAGATCTTGGAATTAGTAATTAGGTAAGACAAATGATAATACCAATTAGGTAAAATTAGACCAATAGTATTCTAACTAAGATTACTTTGTTTTAGGCCCTTACGTTATCTTCTGTTAATTAGCAAAAACCTGTGATTGATATAATATTATAATTATTAATAGCAAAACATATTGTCAGAATGCTTTTTATTGAACTAATAGTTATAGGAATTGCCTACAATTATTCTAAATTGCACTGTTAATACTTGATCACCGTTTGTATTCTAATTAACAACTTGTTTAATTGTATACTGTTAACGTGATTAAATGATTATATTATAGCCGTACAGTCAGTTGTATTTTATTTGGTTTGCCGAGTCGAGTCTTACCCTTCAGTTTTTTATAAAATAGGTAATCCTGTAGAGGAACCCTGATTGTGTTTGATCGTCCTTTTTGCAGTATTATCCAGTGGGGTTTCTCTTCCGAATTCGGTTTTCCTTATATGTATGTAAATATTCCATATATTCCCAAAGCCTGTGTTTTATGCTTTTATGTTTTCTTTCCCCATATTTGTATTATACGTAGTAACTATTTGAAAACCATACTATATTAATGAGTTTAAAGGAAAATGCTTTGATATCAAATTATTACATATTAACCCCTAGAAGGCTCTATTAGCTCGAAAGGGTTACAAATGAGTTTGAAATTGGTCCCTTTGACCACACAAGCATTTGAAGTGCGAGGAATTATCTTGGCCTTTCGGCCTGGCCATTGAGCCACATTATACTATTGGGCCCGGACTTCAGGGTACGGGGTGAAGCCGGATAGACGTCGGGTCTACGGTGGATCTCAATGCTCTGGACTCCAAACTGTTGGGAGCTCGGGGGTATGACCGGAGTGGCAACCCTTTTGAGTACCTGCGCCGGACGGGATCTAGTCTATATCCCCAGCCGAAGATGTATTGGATATTTGTCCTTGCATATAATTATATAGTAGCGGACTAGCTACCTGACTACACAAGGAGGAATAAGGGAGGTTTATTTGATATTTCTGATATTATGAAACAGGTGGTTGATGCTCGTCTCGCCGAGCTTTTACTTTATTGCGAAATTATTCAATTCACCAATAATTGTGAAAACCTTTATTTTTCCTTTGCTTTCTTCTCATTTACAAACTGGTGAATCTTTCTATTGTTTCGATAATATATACGTATTACAGCCCCCTCACTTAGTCGCTTTGACTAACCCCATTACTCTGTGGTTGTCTTTTCAGGTTTTGTTGCTAGGCGGATTCAGGTCGTGTCCTTTGAATCATTTACTTTTGATTAGGTGATTTCATTTCCGCCTATGTATCTGGATAAATAATTAAAACCCTAGAGATTGTAGATGTAAATGATGTAAATTAGTATGAATAGGGATATTGATGTTTTCAGTGGCCTTGGTGGGCTTTATAATTGTGTTTTGGATTATGGTTGTTCTAGCTCCCTGAGTGGGATAGGTTGTGTTAATTTGCTTCCGCTGTATTATTGTTCATTGTCCTATTATTTTTCTAAAGCAGATCCGCCTGGTATTTATTTTCCGTTCGCCAGGTTGTAGTTCATAACTGGACCTTTAGTTCTTGTTATGGATTGTGACTTGCTGCGGGACGTCACGTCGCACCGTATTTGGGGACGTGCCGTTACAGGTTATATCACTTACACTCAAATTCTAACTTGTTTACCAAAAAAAGAAAAATCTAATTTATAAACTAATTAATTTCTATCCATTTTGGTAAGGGTTTGCAAACTTTTTCATTAAATTCATGAAGTAAACTGCCCAAATTACTCATCCATAAGAGGAAAACGTTTGTGCCTAAATATGATTAGATTTTGCGTGATTGGAATTTTAAATAATAGTCCTCTTCAACTTTATAAAAATATTCGTGATAGATCGACTGAGACATTCTAATCAAACAAAATTTAGTAAATTAGGGTATACATTTTCACCATCCTATAGGAGATTAATTGGATGGTTTTTGTAGCGGGTGCCTCAAATGGGTGACGCACGCCCCGCATCGAGTCCCAAAGTTCTCAGGGATTTAGCTAGGGTCGGTACACCGACCTGAGGTGCTGACAGAGGAGGTAATGATACACGTGCACGAGGACGTGGAAGCATCCTGTAATGACAAGTAGCAAATATGCATGATAGTAAGTGAGCATGCGAAACTGTAAATACATAAGCAAATAGAGTTCAGATAGAGTTCACATAATCACTTAGCACTTTGCACAAATTCCACAGAAGTACTAAGCCGTACGACCTAGACACAACGAAACACGACAAAACGACAAGACATGGCAAGTGTAACCTCGAGCTTCACATCCACCTATGCCAGAGTCCATCCCAGTATTACAATTGTAAAAGATCTAGAGTTGATGTGTAAAGGATTCCATAGTTGCCTAACAGCCTGCCTATTCGATAACATCTTATCGTCCCCGTAATTTTCTGTAGTCGAATAACTATTTAATTACATTTTGGCATGTATATTCCCTTCCTAAATATCCACGAGACTGAAATTTCTTTATTCAAAATACCAAAATTTTGGAAGTAAAAGGTTTCTAATAAAATATATTCTTTAATTGAATTATTTAAATGTATTTATTAAATTTTAAAATATGTTGTCATCCTAAATCTAAGATGTGACTTCAAATTCGTATTTTTCTATCTTTTTTTTTTTTTTGTTACACAATTAATGCATGCAACTCATTAGGATACCATATATATTTTTTTACTTATAATTATATCTAAAACCTATTTCGATATATATGAAACAATTGGTCAAAGAGGAATTGAAGGTCAAAGTTTGTAAGTAAACTTGAACGTGGAGTTCTTATGCCAATCTCCACCGCCTCATTCTCATCTGGATTATAAAGAAAACCTTTTCTTCTTTTCTTGGATTTCGGCCCTTGATATTGTGAAAAAAAGTTACTAAATTCATTTTAATTCAAACCCTCTGGAAGTCGTATCAAGAACTCGAAGAAATATAGATAAAGTTTTCCATTATTCTCTTTTTCTTCCGTCTCGAACACTTACCAGATGAAGTTCTCGTAGTTCCCTTCATCTTTTCATTACAATCTCCCCACTACCGTAGCTAGCTAGTGCCTATACATACGTTATTCTCTTCATTAATCCATAATTAATATAGCTTCTTATCCACAAGTTAGTTCGAATTTTTAGCAGGTATATCTTCATTCCACCATGTAGTTTATATTCAATTGATTCTAGAATTTGTGTCACACGTGTATACATAGTTCCGTGATTCACTTGTAATTATAATTACTTGTTTCTTTAATTTGTATTTAAACTAAGTATACGTCTATATATATATATATATGTACATATGTGCATATCATCTCAATTCCTATTTACTGAAGTGGACAACTAACGTTTTGAAATTGTATGAGAAAGTAATTTAAATATCTTGCTTTAGCATATAAGCATGCATCAATCATGTTAAAATGGTGAGATATGAGTTCACGAATGATTAGTTCATGAATATATTTGGATCACTTGTAAGAAGTTTACCCGTTACTCTATTTAATTAAATTGAGGTTAGGTGTTGAAAATTTGGAATGAATCTGAACCAAATTATTAATACTTGATAATTATTGTGATTCTAATTAGATTATTTACCTGTTTAATAGTAACGTGATTATGTGATTTACGATATAACCGTAAATGTTAGTCGTGTCTTATTTGGTTTATCGAGTCAAGTCTTACCCTTCAGTCATTTATATAGCAGGTGATCCTATGGAGGAGCCCTGATTCGTGTCGGGAAAGTTAGTCGTCAGCTTTTTGGGTATCCAGGTGAGGGTTTAAAATGTTTTCAATTGGGGCTAAAACCTATATATGTAAATATAATCCTCTACCCCTAAACTATCTTTATGAGTTTAATTGTTTTCTTCCCGTTAATATTATATTTAGTAGATAGTTGAACTATTATCTTGTCTGATTTAAAAAAAAATGATTTAATATACGAAAAATCATTTCGTACATATATTTATGAAAAATCTATTTTGTTTTTGAAAGATAAGCCACTTTGGAATGTAAAGGAAAATCTATCTTCTGAAATGCGAGAATATGTTATTAGAACCCTTGGGGACGCCATTGGGGAATATGGGCCCGGAGTATCTGGAGGGTGAGGCCTGGAGGTGTGCGCCAAAGGCTGAGCCCAACACATACCCCATCTGTTGTGAAGTGTTGTTCGTGTGTATCGTCGGAGTTGTCGATAACGTGAGCACATGAGTTGGGTGATTACATTTGCAGTGTAACCCTTATATGTCTGTTTGGTTAGTTCGGGGTCGCTCCTCGGCTATCGTTTGGTGGGATAAGGTTGGTTTCTGTTTTTCTGATTGTTTTTGGGTGTTAAGGATGGAGACTTGGCCGTTCTCTCCGGGTATCTGTTTGTTATTTGATTGCTTTATATTATATTAGTTTAGTAACCCTTGTTTTGCAGTTTGAAAAGTAAGTTTATGTTTATCTGTTTCTTTTGCTTTCTTTTCTTTGGAAAGATAAAATGAGTGAACCAATTATGCTTTATATATATATATATATATAAACCCGTCACTGAGTTTCCTTTAAACTCACCCTTCGTTTCTGGTTTTGGCTTCAGGTAGAAATCCCCAGGTGGCGCGTCGGTCTAGGTCGTCTGTTGCTGTCTAAACAGGTTATTCAGGAGTTATATTTTAGATTTACTTTTATTTTGGAAATTGGGAATTAAGTTTGTCATCGGCCTTGTCGGCTCTATCCTTATTTCTAGTATGTTGTTGGTACTATTGTGGTGGTTATTTTTATTATTGTTGCTTCTGCTTTATTTTATTTGTTGGTTTGTTTTGTCGTTCGCTGTTGGGCCTTCGAGTGTAAGCCGACAACAAGCACTTGGGGTGTTCAGCAGTGCGGGATGTGGTGTTCCCTTTTTAGGGCGTTACATGATGATCATTCCAACAGAGATCCGTCACAATTCAAATACTAAGCGCCCTCGAACACTAGTGACTGCAATTCCATAAGCCACACCGGCGCACAAACGACAGACAAACCAACAAAACACGACGCTTCAGAGCCTAGGCCATTGGATCCAAAGAGCTCTGATACCAAGTGTAGCGGGCGCCCCAAACGGGTGACGTACGCCCTGCACCGAGTCCCGACCCGAAGCCGAAATGGGAATTCGACCCCAAATTAAAATCCAGAGAACGGCATACACATTTACTCAATCACTAGGCAGGGGTTTTAAAGAAACAAAGACAATAACGCGGAAACGGAAGCAATTCAAAACAACATAGAGACCCACCCAGTTTATATTATAGGGTCAACAAATCCTAATCCACTTACGGACTAATAACGCAGTAAAGCAATTGTACAAATAGTTTGTCACGACCCGAAAATTCGATTTTTCAATTCGGTATATTTTATTCGAGTAATTGTGCAAATTATTATTTTATTTAATATTTATTCGGAGATTTTAGAATAATTTCGTAAATGAGTGAATTTAGGTGTTTAAATCACAAATTGTCAATGTGCGTTTAATTATATGAATTTTGACTGTAATTACGTATTATTGAGACAACGTGAGTTTTCAAACTTATTTTATAAAATTACGATTTTACCCCCTTCAATTTTTAGACCTAGTCAACTTAATTGACTAAGTCAATCTCTCTCACCTCACACTCTCGTTCAACATCCGCAAGAAAGAAAGAGAGAAAAGAAAAGAGAAGGAAAAAGAGAAAGAGAAGGAAGAGATTTCAATCGATCGTCCCGACTTCGTTTCCCGACGGATTTTCGAATCGTTTACGCCTACGAATTCCTCGCGATCTTTTCTACGAGTAAGCTTCTAACGATTCTCTCGTTTAATGTCTTCTATACTTCGTTTTTCTCGTTTTTGTGAATAGTAGGTATTATTAGGTTTTATGTGATTTTATAGAATTTGTGGATGGAATTTTGTGATTATCGTTTCTATATGTAGATTATATGTTGTAGATGATTATATGTGAAAATTAGAGTATGATTTGCATGTTTTAGTGATTAAATGTTGAATTAGGATTGATTTTTGCGTATTGGGTTTGATGTTCTGCATGTTCTGCTCAGTTTTTACGCACACGGGCCATGCACACGGGGTGTGGCAAGCCCGTGTGGGTGTACACGGCCTCTTGCACGGCCGTGCAAGAGACCGTGCGTGTTTGGAATGGTGCACGAGCTGTGCACACGGCCTTGAGGCCGTGTGCATGAGGCCGTGCGTGTTCGTCCGATTGTGCACGGCCTCGGCACACGGCCGTGCACAAGGCCGTGTGGCCTGGTCGAACAGTGCCCTGACCTTCTGTAAGTCAGGGCCGTTTTCCACTACGGGTCCCTCCGAGACTCGTCTTTTCCGAATTATTTCTTCGTTCATGTATTCGATATATATGAAATAGATATGAATTGCATGATTTATGAATTTACGACATGTTCGGGTATATGAATAGTGCGTTTTAAGTTTTCGTTAAATTTGCTAACTTTTGCATGTGAAGTCCGATTTTTCCGAAATTCGAATGCATACTCCTTTATGATATCTTAAGCATGTCTGTAAAGTTTCGTTGCATTTGGACTTGATTTTCATTTTTAAATTTGCGAATTACTCTGTTTTCGTTTGATAATTTGAACTTAAGTGCTTGATTTGATTGTGTAACGTGCTCCTATGTGTTTTAATATTCTCGTATAAGCCGTGCGTCGTCCTTAGTCTTAATTGGTTGTGTCCTGGTATTTTTGCAGACGATACTCTCGTGGAGTAGCGCAGGTTCTTGATTTTTGCTCTTATTTTGAATAGCCAACAGGTGAGGCTTTCCTTTTCTGTTTCCAGTATTAATACGTATATATATAAATAAGCCTCTCCCGATATAAGCCACGTTTATGTTTTGTTTTCACACCGTTTATATATATACTTAATAGATATTTATGATTATTATGTTTATGTGATTTATCGAAAATGATTTGATATGAAAAAGTACTACGTATAGTCTTTGAAATGTTTACGAAAGAGACATGTAAAACCTTTTGTTTTCTAAGGCGAACTTTGGCCTTCGGCCTCGCATATGACATGTCTCGAACGGTCTTTTGGCCAACCCGAAATGATTTGAAAAGCGAGTTATGATATGTATGCATGTTTGTTTGGGCCCGGAGTAAGAGCGATAGGACGAAGTCGGTAGACGTCGGGTCTACGGCGTAAATCCTATGGTTTCCTCCATTTGGGAGCTCGGGGTGAGGCCGGAGTGGCAGCCCTTTGAGTACCTGAGTTATTCCCGTATGATATGAGTAGTTCGGGTTTGCAGTCCGGCTACATTGGAGGAATAAGGTTGGTTTCCGGTTTTATGTTTTGGAAATTGGAGTTCAGGGCTCGACTCGCCGAGTCATATGATAAGTTATGTTTTATGTTAAATCACCATCCGATTACGAAAATCTTTCTTTTATGTTGATTTCTTTTAATTATAAAATTGGTGATTTATTTTCCGTTTTATTATATACATTATTATTCCCTCCTCACTTAGTCGTTTGACTAACCCCCTCTGTTTTATCCCTATATTGGTTTCAGGATACTAGGCGGGATTCGTCGTCGTCGTCGTAGAGTTGTATTTATTTTCTCATGTATATTCCTTTTCCCCGTTTAGATATTATTTAAGTTTTACGATTTTAGAAAATTGTGTTATTATGTTGTATCGGGATTATATATACTTCGAACCCGTCATTATATTTATCGGGATATTGTATAGAACCCGTTAATTAACTATGTAATTGATTTTCGTTAGCCTTGGTGGGCTTTGATACTTGTGCATTTATTTATGTTTTAATGTTTGGTTTATTATTGCTTTCGCATCTCTGTCGTTTTATTTTGTTGTTTTTGAAACCCCGCCTAGTAATTGAGTAAATGCTTGCCGTTCGCCGGGTTTCGGTTCGGGTCGGATCCCATTTCGGCTCCGGGTCGGGCTTGGTGCGGGGTGTGCGTTACCCATTTGGGGTGCCCGCTACAGTTGGTATCAGAGCTTCTTTGGTCCAATGGCCTAAGCTCTGAATCGTCGTGTTTTGTTGGTTTGGTCGGTCGTTGTGTGCCGGTGTAACTTAGGGAATTGCACTCACCAGTGTTCAAGAACGCTGAGTGTTTGAATTGTCACGGATCTTTGTTGGATGATCAACAACAAAAGATCTTTTACAATCAAAACACTGGGATGGGCTTGGATATAGGTGGATGTGAAACTCAAGGTTGTACTTGCCATGCCTGGTTGTCTGTCGTGTCCGGTTGTGTCTAGGTCGTATGGCTTAGGACTTCTGTGGATTTGTGCAAATGTGCTAAGTGCTTATGTGAACACTAAGTGAACATTACTTGCCTATGTGTTTACAGCTTTGCATGCTCACTTACCTGTCATGCATAACTGTTAATGGCTTTACAGGATGCCTCCACGTCGTTGTCCCTGTGGACAGTCTTCATCATCTTCATTGACACCTCAGACCGATCCACCGATTCCAGCCGAAATTTTGGAAAAATTAAGACAGTTCATCGCTCATGCCCCTAAAGGAAATGCTGAGCAGGAAGCGTGGGCTCAATTTCTCAGATTCGAACCACCGCAATTTGAAGGTGCCCCGGATGACGCTATTGCCGAGGCATGGATATCGGCTCTAGAAAAGATTTTTAGGATTATGGAATATCCGGACCCTCTAAGAGTCGGGTTTGCTATTTATTTGATGCTTGGAGCTGCACAGGAATGGTGGAAACAGATTGAACAACGATGGGAACGCGAGCATGTAGTCCCGACTTGGGATCAGTTCTTGACTGAGTTTCGGGCTGAATACATTACGAGGATTGTTCGTCAGCAACACGAAAGTAAATTTCAGGCCCCCGTTCAGCCTATTCCTCCCCAACCTCAGGGATATCCACGACCCGTATGTGGATTTTGTAAGGGCCAGCATTTAGAGGCTAAATGTTGGAAGAAGAATGGACAGTGCTACGAATGTGGTAGCACCGATCACAGATTGAATGTATGCCCGAAGAAGAGACCGGTACCGCGGGGTACAGCAGGCAATACTGAGGATGCACATCCAGCGAGTTCTACGAGGCCACTTACACAATCAGGGTCTTCTTCCGGAAAGAAAACCTCCTCCGTATATTCATCGAAACAGAATGTACTTCCGAAACCGCAAGGAACGCCAGTATGTGGCTTTTGCCAAAGAGATCATCAAGAGTCAGAATGCCGAAAGAAGCAGGGACGTTGCTTCTCATGTGGAAGTCCGTCTCATCTTCGTACAAATTGCACGAGGAAGAAAATGTCGAGACGAGCCAAAAGGATGAAGCTTGATTCTGTATGAACGATCCAGGTATATTGCATTGTCATGACATTCATCCTAAATTAATTTAATTTCATATTATGTGAATTTAAAAATTATGTGCGTTAGGTTTATAATATTATACATGTGATTTCGATGTTATTATTCGTGTTTAAAATTTTGTGAAGTTTGTGTGGTTTTAATCACACGAACTGCCCCTGTATGCCTTGCACGGTCTCGCCACACGCCGTGACGAGACCCTGTGCACTTATCTCACACGGCCTTGTTGCACCCTGTGCGAGAGGCCGTGCGCATGAATACACACGGGCTCGTCACACGCCGTCACGAGAGCCCGTGCGTGTTTGTCCTCACGGGGTCGTCACACGCCGTGACGATACCCCGTGCGTGTTTCTCACACGGCCTCGTCACACGCCGTGACGAGAGGCCGTGTGCATTTCTTCCAGGTTTTAAAATGGTCAGTAGCTTCTCATTTCGCGCACAACCCTCATTCCTTTCTCCTTTTTCATGCGAGAAGTTCCCCATTTTTTTCCCCAAATTCATCCCACCTTTGAGCACGTCTAATTCTCGATCTAGCCGACGGATTTTCGTGAGATTTTGAAGGTGTGTTGTCTGCAGCAAGTTCTTGGTATTGTTGAAATTTGGGCTCGATCCGTTATACCGATCTCACACAATCTTCGCCCGAAGTAGCGCACGCCAAGTGTTCGGTAAAAGTCTCAAGTGAAAAATGTGCAACTTATTCCTTCAATTCACAACAACTCCAACTCTAATATGGAAGGTGCTCGTGAAGCTCGTGGTGGACGTCGGGCAAGGGAATTACCCGACATAGCGGCACCGGAAGGTTACCAAGTGGATTTGGGTAATGAAGACGATCAAGATGTCTTCAACCGGTTAATGGAACGACCGGTTAGAGCTACGCAATTTCTAGATATGGAGGCTATGTACCAATTGGGTCTTGGCGAAGGGATCTCTCATTACATCGACAACATTGGGTGGGCTAATTTTTGGAGTATTCAAAGGCCATCCTATCGCCGCCTCACTTGTGAATTTTTAAGCTCTCTTAAGGGCGCGGCATTTCTGGACGACATCGAGATGCCGATCGGAATCCACTTCCGAGCGTTCAACCGAGACTATACGCTTTCATATCGGCAGTTGTCCGAGTATTTTCAGTTGGATGTTACGGCACCTAGAAGATGTGCCGACGGATGGAATCAAGCCGAGGCTTTGAGTAAATGCTTGCCGTTCGCCGGGTTTCGGTTCGGGTCGGATCCCATTTCGGCTCCGGGTCGGGCTTGGTGCGGGGCGTGCGTTACCCGTTTGGGGCGCCCGCTACAGTTGGTATCAGAGCTTCTTTGGTCCAATGGCCTAAGCTCTGAATCGTCGTGTTTTGTTGGTTTGGTCGGTCGTTGTGTGCCGGTGTAACTTAGGGAATTGCACTCACCAGTGTTCAAGAATGCTGAGTGTTTGAATTGTCACGGATCTTTGTTGGATGATCAACAACAAAAGATCTTTTACAATCAAAACACTGGGATGGGCTTGGATATAGGTGGATGTGAAACTCAAGGTTGTACTTGCCATGCCTGGTTGTCTGTCGTGTCCGGTTGTGTCTAGGTCGTACGGCTTAGGACTTCTGTGGATTTGTGCAAATGTGCTAAGTGCTTATGTGAACACTAAGTGAACATTACTTGCCTATGTGTTTACAGCTTTGCATGCTCACTTACCTGTCATGCATAACTGTTAATGGCTTTACAGGATGCCTCCACGTCGTTGTCCCTGTGGACAGTCTTCGTCATCTTCATTGACACCTCAGACCGATCCACCGATTCCAGCCGAAATTTTGGAAAAATTAAGACAGTTCATCGCTCATGCCCCTAAAGGAAATGCTGAGCAGGAAGCGTGGGCTCAATTTCTCAGATTCGAACCACCGCAATTTGAAGGTGCCCCGGATGACGCTATTGCCGAGGCATGGATATCGGCTATAGAAAAGATTTTTAGGATTATGGAATATCCGGACCCTCTAAGAGTCGGGTTTGCTATTTATTTGATGCTTGGAGCTGCACAGGAATGGTGGAAACAGATTGAACAACGATGGGAACGCGAGCATGTAGTCCCGACTTGGGATCAGTTCTTGACTGAGTTTCGGGCTGAATACATTACGAGGATTGTTCGTCAGCAACACGAAAGTAAATTTCAGGCCCCCGTTCAGCCTATTCCTCCCCAACCTCAGGGATATCCACGACCCGTATGTGGATTTTGTAAGGGCCAGCATTTAGAGGCTAAATGTTGGAAGAAGAATGGACAGTGCTACGAATGTGGTAGCACCGATCACAGATTGAATGTATGCCCGAAGAAGAGACCGGTACCGCGGGGTACAACAGGCAATACTGAGGATGCACATCCAGCGAGTTCTACGAGGCCACTTACACAATCAGGGTCTTCTTCCGGAAAGAAAACCTCCTCCGTATATTCATCGAAACAGAATGTACTTCCGAAACCGCAAGGAACGCCAGTATGTGGCTTTTGCCAAAGAGATCATCAAGAGTCAGAATGCCGAAAGAAGCAGGGACGTTGCTTCTCATGTGGAAGTCCGTCTCATCTTCGTACAAATTGCACGAGGAAGAAAATGTCGAGACGAGCCAAAAGGATGAAGCTTGATTCTGTATGAACGATCCAGGTATATTGCATTGTCATGACATTCATCCTAAATTAATTTAATTTCATATTATGTGAATTTAAAAATTATGTGCGTTAGGTTTATAATATTATACATGTGATTTCGATGTTATTATTCGTGTTTAAAATTTTGTGAAGTTTGTGTGGTTTTAATCACACGAACTGCCCCTGTATGCCTTGCACGGTCTCGCCACACGCCGTGACGAGACCCTGTGCACTTATCTCACACGGCCTTGTTGCACCCTGTGCGAGAGGCCGTGCGCATGAATACACACGGGCTCGTCACACGCCGTCACGAGAGCCCGTGCGTGTTTGTCCTCACGGGGTCGTCACACGCCGTGACGATACCCCGTGCGTGTTTCTCACACGGCCTCGTCACACGCCGTGACGAGAGGCCGTGTGCATTTCTTCCAGGTTTTAAAATGGTCAGTAGCTTCTCATTTCGCGCACAACCCTCATTCCTTTCTCCTTTTTCATGCGAGAAGTTCCCCATTTTTTTCCCCAAATTCATCCCACCTTTGAGCACGTCTAATTCTCGATCTAGCCGACGGATTTTCGTGAGATTTTGAAGGTGTGTTGTCTGCAGCAAGTTCTTGGTATTGTTGAAATTTGGGCTCGATCCGTTATACCGATCTCACACAATCTTCGCCTGAAGTAGCGCACGCCAAGTGTTCGGTAAAAGTCTCAAGTGAAAAATTTGCAACTTATTCCTTCAATTCACAACAACTCCAACTCTAATATGGAAGGTGCTCGTGAAGCTCGTGGTGGACGTCGGGCAAGGGAATTACCCGACATAGCGGCACCGGAAGGTTACCAAGTGGATTTGGGTAATGAAGACGATCAAGATGTCTTCAACCGGTTAATGGAACGACCGGTTAGAGCTACGCAATTTCTAGATATGGAGGCTATGTACCAATTGGGTCTTGGCGAAGGGATCTCTCATTACATCGACAACATTGGGTGGGCTAATTTTTGGAGTATTCAAAGGCCATCCTATCGCCGCCTCACTTGTGAATTTTTAAGCTCTCTTAAGGGCGCGGCATTTCTGGACGACATCGAGATGCCGATCGGAATCCACTTCCGAGCGTTCAACCGAGACTATACGCTTTCATATCGGCAGTTGTCCGAGTATTTTCAGTTGGATGTTACGGCACCTAGAAGATGTGCCGACGGATGGAATCAAGCCGAGGCTTGGAGACGTATCTCTACCTCCACCGAAATATTTAACTCCGGCGTATCCAAGGCCATGATGCTCATCACCACTCAATTGAGAATTTTGCATAGAGCCGTGTCTCGATCGGTTCTAGCCAGAGGAGACAGTCCGGGAGCGGTGAACACCGAAGATTGTCTCATACTTTATCATATGGTGCGAGGGGTCAGGTTCAACCCCATCTCGTACATGATGGACCATATGATGTATATCTCCACTCGGTCGAGAGGAGAGATTCGAGTTGGCTCCTACATCACCGCCATTCTGGAGTGTGCCCAAGTGGAAGGGCTCGATACCCAGGTTCCCGTTGGAGGTTCGACCTCAATTAGCTATGGCACTCTAGAATGGCGATCTGCACGAAGGGTCCAAGGCGGAACGACCCATATATTCTGGTAGATGGACTACCTTTATGGGAAGCTGACCAAGGGGATGTGCTCCCGAAGAAGGACCCTCAGACCCAGAGGTCCGAGAACAGGCTCAGCATATCTACTCCCAGCTGATGAGTCAGGATGCCTCTATTCCTGAGTCTTCACATGGCAGAAGAAGCACTCAGCATCAGGAGTCGATAGACCTGCAACAATTTTATTCAGAGTTCACTGACTACCGACGTGTGACGGATGAGAGATTTGCCCAGCAGGAGAGGCAGATCAATGAGGGCTTTGCAGCTCAGCGAGCTCACATTGATAGTCAGTACAAGGCCTTGCAGGTAGAGCTTCAGAGATCCATATCAGAGATGCAGAGGTCACTATCTGAGCAGCTGGATCAGTATTTCCGCCGTGGTCCTGACGAGCCTTGAGCTATCTATTTTATTTTCTTCTTTCCCGTTAACTTTGTTTAGGATTTGATGTAATTTTATATTTTGTATGACTCTGAATTTTAATTTGGAATATTAAGTGCTTTAAGTGTTTATTATTGAATGATGTTTTATTATGTGAATTAATTGCATTTGAATGTTCGATTTAATTCGAGTTATTAGAATTTCTGTTATGCTCCTCTTAACTAACTCCGAGACCGGAAGAGAATCTGAGGACAGATTCTTCTGAAGAGGGGAGTATTGTAACGACCCGAAAATTCGATTTTTCAATTCGGTATATTTTATTCGAGTAATTGTGCAAATTATTATTTTATTTAATATTTATTCGGAGATTTTAGAATAATTTCGTAAATGAGTGAATTTAGGTGTGTAAATCACGAATTGTCAATGTGTGTTTAATTATATGAATTTTGACTGTAATTACGTATTATTTGGACAACGTGAGTTTTCAAACTTATTTTATAAAATTACGATTTTACCCCCTTCGATTTTTAGACCTAGTCAACTTAATTGACTAAGTCAATCTCTCTCACCTCACACTCTCGTTCAACATCCGCAAGAAAGAAAGAGAGAAAAGAAAAGAGAAGGAAAAAGAGAAAGAGAAGGAAGAGATTTCAATCGATCGTCCCGACTTCGTTTCCCGACGGATTTTCGAATCGTTTACGCCTACGAATTCCTCGCGATCTTTTCTACGAGTAAGCTTCTTAACGATTCTCTCGTTTAATGTCTTCTATACTTCGTTTTTCTCGTTTTTGTGAATAGTAGGTATTATTAGGTTTTATGTGATTTTATAGAATTTGTGGATGGAATTTTGTGATTATCGTTTCTATATGTAGATTATATGTTGTAGATGATTATATGTGAAAATTAGAGTATGATTTGCATGTTTTAGTGATTAAATGTTGAATTAGGATTGATTTTTGCGTATTGGGTTTGATGTTCTGCATGTTCTACTCAATTTTTACGCACACGGGCCATGCACACGGGGTGTGGCAAGCCCGTGTGGGTGTACACGGCCTCTTGCACGGCCGTGCAAGAGACCGTGCGTGTTTGGAATGGTGCACGGGCTGCGCACACGGCCTTGAGGCCGTGTGCATGAGGCCGTGCGTAATCGTCCGATTGTGCACGGTCTCGGCACACGGCCGTGCACAAGGCCGTGTGGCCTGGTCGAACAGTGCCCTGACCTTCTGTAAGTCAGGGCCGTTTTCCACTACGGGTCCCTCCGAGACTCGTCTTTTCCGAATTATTTCTTCGTTCATGTATTCGATATATATGAAATAGATATGAATTGCATGATTTATGAATTTACGACGTGTTCGGGTATATGAATAGTGCGTTTTAAGTTTTCGTTAAATTTGCTAACTTTTGCATGTGAAGTCCGATTTTTCCGAAATTCGAATGCATACTCCTTTATGATATCTTAAGCATGTCCGTAAAGTTTCGTTGCATTTGGACTTGATTTGCATTTTTAAATTTGAGAATTACTCTATTTTCGTTTGATAATTTGAACTTAAGTGCTTGATTTGATTGTGTAACGTGCTCCTATGTGTTTTAATATTCTCGTATAAGCCATGCGTCGTCCTTAATCTTAATTGGTTGTGTCCTTGTATTTTTGCAGACGATACTCTAGTGGAGTAGCGCCGGTTCTTGATTTTTGCTCTTATTTTGAATAGCCAACAGGTGAGGCTTTCCTTTTCTGTTTCCAGTATTAATACGTATATATATAAATAAGCCTCTCCCGATATAAGCCACGTTTATGTTTTGTTTTCACACCGTTTATATATATACTTAATAGATATTTATGATTATTATGTTTATGTGATTTATCGAAAATGATTTGATATGAAAAAGTACTATGTATAGTCTTTGAAATGTTTACGAAAGAGACATGTAAAACCTTTTGTTTTCTAAGGCGAACTTTGGCCTTCGGCCTCGCATATGACATGTCTCGAACGGTCTTTTGGCCAACCCGAAATGATTTGAAAAGCGAGTTATGATATGCATGCATGTTTGTTTGGGCCTGGAGTAAGAGCGATAGGACGAAGTCGGTAGACGTCGGGTCTACGGCGTAAATCCTATGGTTTCCTCCATTTGGGAGCTCGGGGTGAGGCCGGAGTGGCAGCCCTTTGAGTACCTGAGTTATTCCCGTATGATATGAGTAGTTCGGGTTTGCAGTCCGGCTACATTGGAGGAATAAGGGTGGTTTCCGGTTTTATGTTTTGGAAATTGGAGTTCAGGGCTCGACTCGCCGAGTCATATGATAAGTTATGTTTTATGTTAAATCACCACCCGATTACGAAAATCTTTCTTTTATGTTGATTTCTTTTAATTATAAAATTGGTGATTTATTTTCCGTTTTATTATATACATTATTATTCCCTCCTCACTTAGTCGTTTGACTAACCCCCTCTGTTTTATCCCTATATTGGTTTCAGGATACTAGGCGGGATTCGTCGTCGTCGTCGTAGAGTTGTATTTATTTTCTCATGTATATTCCTTTTCCCCGTTTAGATATTATTTAAGTTTTACGATTTTAGAAAATTGTGTTATTATGTTGTATTCGGGATTACATATACTTCGAACTCGTCATTATATTTATCGGGATATTGTATAGTCCCCGTTAATTAACTATGTAATTGATTTTCGTTAGCCTTGGTGGGCTTTGATACTTGTGCATTTATTTATGTTTTAATGTTTGGTTTATTATTGCTTTCGCGTCTCTGTCGTTTTATTTTGTTGTTTTTGAAACCCCGCCTAGTAATTGAGTAAATGCTTGCTGTTCGCCGGGTTTCGGTTCGGGTCGGATCCCATTTCGGCTCCGGGTCGGGCTTGGTGTGGGGCGTGCGTTACCCGTTTGGGGTGCCCGCTACATAGTTAAAGCCTACCGAGGCTAGCGGAATTCACTTATAGGAACTGAATTCAAATTCTAGGGTTCAACATAAAATATTTCCGAATTATAAATACATAACAAGTGAAATACAAATATCACAAGCGTAAATGTTATACGAGACATCAAATGTAAAAACCTACAAAAGTAAAAGCAATTCCATGATTCTAGACCGTACAATGCCCACCTAATAACCACCTGAAACAGATAAGGGTTAAAACAGAAAGGGTTAGTCAAAAGACTAAGTGAGGGGGAAAGGGGAGTAAAGTACATATTAGCAGACATAAGTTAAAGCACCATTTTAAACTTAAAAGAAAGCTAACTTAAAAGAAGGGTTTTTGTAAGCGAGTGGTGATTTAACATAAACATAACATAACATATAGCTCGGCGAGTCGAGCTCTGATAACATAACTCCTCAAATCAAAACAAACCTGAAAACCTCCTTTATGCCTCCATTTGTAGAAGGACCGCTAAATCCGAACTATACGGGATAAATGGTATAATCTCAGGTACTCAAAAGGCTGCCACTCCGGCCTCACCCCTAGCTCCCAAAGGTTGGAGGGGACCATAGAACCCACACGGGATTTCTACACGAGGTAGTGTAGTGCCCCTTTCCGTAGGAGGAGAAAGGACACCACATCCGCATCGAGATGAAATCACAAACGAGGTAGATATACCCCATTCAAAAATCCATCCCGGCGAACGTCAATCAATCAATCAAACTCCGGCAACAGCATCATGACGCCCCAATAACATCAGCAATAAACAGAATAACAGAGTAACAGAATGCGGAAGTGATTTCGGGAAATAACAATTAATCATATAAGCCCTCCACGGCAACATAATCTATACAACGATTCCAAAATAAATATTCAGTTAATGCCATCCATGGCTCAACTAATCTATCCCACATCAGGGGCACGACACGTAAGAATGGAAAATAAAACATAATATTAAATGCAGTAAATTAAATCAATGACTCGACTGTTGTTGGGACACTGACGAGACAATAAACGCGAGCAAACCTAGACCTGCTGCTGCCGATCGACAAGATAGGTGACAACGCCACTTGTCTACCTGAAGCAAGAACCAAAAGAGAAGGGGTGAGTATAAAGGATACTCAGTAGGGGGGGGTACAATATAGTATTGATCGTAGCTCGTCGTTTATCTTTTAAAACAAAAGAGGTGAGTGTTGCCCGTTTTGAAAAGAAGTACATATAGTAATATAAGTTTTAAAACGTAATACAAGCAACACTCGGGTTTAGCTTTATTTGAAAACACAAAGTTGACGAGCCGGATCCTTTGAAAACATTTGCACGTAAGTCAAGCCGATCATTTTATAATGATATTAGTTGAGTCACAAAGCCGTTACAATTTCGAAAGACATAGCATATCTAAATTAGGAATGATAAATAAACGGCTCGTAACTCAACTAAAGTGTTGGGTTTTATACATATATAGGGAACTACGTATTCTAAAGGGAGAAAACCGGAAGGTGCTTCGACTTATAACGAAAGCCGAAATGATTAACAGTAATAACGACAAAAGCAGTTACAATACCATGTAATTATCCCGGCGAGAATAGGCCTATTCCTCCTTATAACCCCCTCAATCAATACAAGTAAACTCCATCTCCGGTGTCAAGCCAAGGAACAACCCAAGATTCAACTATAGTGAATTTAAGGAAAGTGTGCAACATATGCAACACCCACCATCGCTCCCAACTGTGGCTATCAACTCCTGACGGGCCACGATTGACGCTTAATTTTGGGAGAAGCACCTCGGGTTACACCCTAGACGCTCGTCCCCAGATGCAACCTCCGGATACCATCATGAGGCCCCATAAAAATGTCCAATATTTACTAACTTTTCAAGAAAGGTTTGGGGTGCCAAACGGGTAATTGGGCAAGTGAGTGACGACAAAGGGGGTAACTACAAGTTTCATACGTGTCGGGATGTGCTGACGGACTCCCCTAACGACTTCCCTCATACACCCAACCCAAGTCAAATTGTCACGTTTAAAAAGAAGGAATTTACTTGCCCTTTTGAAAATAAATCAATTTGGATAATACAGTATAAGTTGATATCAAAAGGTTTGATAGGCACATAAGGAATTTTAAAGACAAGTATAGCAAGTAATAAAAATACGGGATGATAAGTTATTTCGAAACCTACATCTACGTTCTTGCCCCAGTTGAAAACATTTAAAACCCTTACCTGTAGCTCGACAAACGAGAAAAGCAAGCAAGCAACGGACAAAACTCCACGGGAGTAAAGCCTGCAATCTAAGACGCGACATAATCAGGTAAGACTCTTGACAAGACGCACGGCGTACGATAAGTAATTAAAGCATGTAAAAGCATACAGACACGACTTCCTTTGAAGTACTCACAAATGCATTTAAACAATTAACTAGATATAAGGATTAAAAGATGTAAACATGCTTCGAACACAATTTAGATTTCACATTCATGCTCGTAACATAATAAGGAAGCATTCATTCAAGTTTTGGATCATATAGACGATATACGGAAAAATAGCTAAAAAGCCCTAAATGAAATTGGTATTATTCGATACCCGAAAGAAGTCGGAAAAATTCCCACTTCGATAATTAAGGATTTAAAGGACTATATAAAGCTATTGGTGAAGACGGAAATAAAAAACGAGATCAAATAAACATTTTGGGTTTTCGGGGTGAAAATGGACAGAAGACAGGGTCTGGAAAATGGCTGAAGATCGCCCAATGTGTACACACGGGGTACAGCACACGGCCTGTACCCGGTGTGCGAGGCCCGTGCGTGTCAATAAGGGGTGCACGGCCTGCGGCACGGGGTGTGCCAAGGCCGTGTGCACCACTCAGAAGAGACACGGCCTCCTGCACGGGGTGTGGTGAGGCCGTGCATGTTTCAAAACACGCACGGTCTGATGCACGGTGTGAGGTTGGGCCGTGCGCGTTCACACGGGGTCTCGTCACACCTTGTGGCGAGACCGTGTGGTTCTATAAATAGCAGGTCGCGAGTTTACAGATGCAGAAACAAGAAATTCAACACCAAAATTAATCCTACGAAATTTCTACTCGGTTAATCGTGCTCAAATTCAGATATGTTACTCTCCTAAACATGCTTAAAATTTAGAGACAAGAATCGTACAAAACCATCAACTATAACTAACAAACCCAATTAATTCTCAAATAAAACCTAACTCAATAAAATTCATTAAAAATCGGGAATCGACGGAGTAAACGAGATGAGGTTAAAAGGTTACCGGTAAATTATGGAATAAGAGTCGTGTAGTCGAAGACGGGAGTCCATTCGGTCGGGAATCAAGTTCGGTCCGGAATTCTTCTCTCCTTCTCCTTTATTTCCTTCCTCCTTCTTCTTCTTGTGGGTTATGAGAGAGAATGAGAGAGATAGATATTTAGAAAATATCTTGGGGGGTAAAATGGTCATTTAGGCTTTTAGGCATATTTATGTAATTTAGGTAATTGAGGGTATTTAAAAGATAGGTTAAATCAATCTTTTCCGTAAGATTAATTAATCCAATTGGATAAATCGAGAAATTAGGCGAGATAAGAATTCGCGATATAATTATAAATATTCGGGTCGTTACAATACTCCCCTCTTCAAGAGAATCTGTCCTCAGATTCTCCTCCGGACTCCGGGGTTAGTTAAGAGGAGTATACTCTGTAAGAATTTTAATAACGCGAATTAAAAACGAACATTTAGGAGCAATTAAAACACATTTTATAACGTCATTCATAACAAAAATATTTAAGTGCAAATAATACTCCGATTAAACCCAAAGTTACGCAAAAGACGGGATTACATCGAATCCAAAACAAAGCTAACGACAAGGAAGAAAATAAAGATAAATAGATCATGGCTAATCGGGACCGCGACGGGAATACTGCTCGAGCTGCTCCGAAAGTGACCTCTGCATATCGGCGATAGATCTCTGAAGTGCTGAGTACTGGCTATCGATGTGAGCACGCTGGGCGGCGAAGCCCTCGTGGATCTGTCTCTCCTGCTGAGCGAATCTCTCATTGTTCATACGGCGGTAATAAAAGAACTCCACATAGAATCGCTGCAGGTCAATAGGTTCCTGGTCCTGAGTGTTTCCTCTGGCGTGCGAAGACTCAGGTATCGATGCATCCTGTCCCAACAACTGCTGGTAGATATGCTGAGCCTGCTCGTGGACCTCTGGGATCGGGGGTCCTTCTTCGTGAGCATCGTCATGGACGTCTTCCCCTAAGGGCAGACCGTCCACAAGGACATACGGGTCGTTTTGCCTCGGACCCTTTGTACAGATCGCCATCTGGGCTAAAGTCCCATAACTGATCGAGGTCGAACCTCCTATGGCAACCTGAGTGTCGAGCCCTTCCACTTGGGCACACTCCAAAATAGCAGTGATGTAGGAACCCACTCGAATTTCCCCTCTCGACCGAGTGGAGATGTAGCGCCCCTTTCCTTGGCCGGAGAAAGGACACCACATCCGCACCGAGACAAACCCTCAAACGAGGTATAAATACCCCATCTAAAAACCCATCCCGGCGAACGACAATCAAACAAGCAAAACTAGCAACAGCAACCGACAGCCCAACAACAACAGCAATAAAATTAAATAAATCAGAGTTGCGGAAGTTATAACAATTATATAAAATATCATATAAGCCATCCATGGCCACGTAATTCATACATCATTCTCAATCATAATATAATAAATGCCATTCATGGCCAGTCTAATCTATCCCACATCAGGGGCACGTAACTACTTAAAATTAAAGCATAATCCAAAATACATAATTAAATAAATTCATAACAAGAACACGACTGTTGTTGGGACACTGACAAGACAAGACACACGAGCCAACCTAGACCTGCTGCTGCCGACTGACATGATAGGTGACAACGCCACCTGTCGACCTGAAGTAAGAATTAAAATAGGGGGGGTGAGTAAAAACACTCAGTGAAGGTTAAGAGGGATCAAGTATGAGCCACGTGTCCGGGTTTTAAATTATATATATATGAAAATACATTTGCATAATTGAAGAAAATCCGGATCGTGCTTCGACTTGCATACACGACATTGAATAAATAATAAATAATTAAAGCAGTAACATGCACGCAAATAATATCCCAGCGAGAATGGGCCTGTTCCTCCTTATAACCCCTTCACATTCATACACTCCATCACCGGTGTCTGACCCCGAATCGCTATTTCGGGCGACTGTGAATTTTAGGAAAACGTGCAACGAATGCAACGTCCACCATCACTCCCAACCGTGGCTATCAACTCCTGACGGGCCACGATTGACGCTTAGTTTTGGGAGAAGCACCTCGGATTACCCCTAGACGCTCGTCCCCAGGTATAACCTCCGGATACTTTCCCGGGCCCCATGTTGAAATGTCATGAATTTGCTCGCTTTGAAAACCATACATAAATTAAATTTGAGCAAGTTTGAGTGACGACGAAGGGTATAAATCCTAAGTCAAACCGTCACGCTTAAAATAAATAATTTTACTTGCCGTATGAAATATACCACATAAGACAAGACACGACAACGACTCTCAAAGACTACATTGCAATTAAAACCAATAAACAGCATGTATCAAATGAATATACAATTAAAATACAATTAAATCAATTAAACTAAAAATACGAAATTAACAATGATAAACATACTCAATTGAAATTCTAATTGCACATTCATGCATATAATATTAAAAAGAAGCACTCATGCGATTTTCGGATTTTTCGGACAACATTCAAAAATTGGGGAAAAAGCCCTAAACGAAAAAGGTTCGATTCAAGGTCCGAACGAGATCGAAATTTTGAAAACTTTACCAAATATTCATCCTTGAATCATAAGGAAGCTATAGGTAAAAACGGCTCGATTTTAGGGGGTCGTATGCAAAAAGTCAACTTTTATTTTTGATCATTTGACCCCATTACTGTGAGCAACTAAGGAAAAAGGCTGGAAAAAATGGCTAAGGCATTCGCACGGGCTAACGCACGGCCTAGTGCACGGTCTTGAGCATGAAACCAAGACCGTGCAGGCTGAAACAAAGGCACACGGCCTGTTGCACCGGCGTGCGCAAGCCGGTGCAAGGTTAAATGGTTGTGCACGGTCCGGCGCACGGTCTTGAGCAAGACCGTGTGTTGGGCCGTGTGGTTCCAACACCCAGGTGCAGAAACGCGATTTTTAAGGTTTTCTCGAGGGTTTCATGCAAAAATCAAATATGGGGAATTTTAAGGCTAAAATTAACATGTAAAATTCACACTCATGCATTGTACACATTAATATCTATCATTTGATCCGAACTAAACTAAAAATGATAAACTATAACCTACGAATCAAGAAGTTCATCAAATATTTATTCAATATAAAAACTATAAAAATTGAAAGATTTAATGGATGAAATGAATTGGAGAAAGAAGGTTACCGATAAAGAATCGAATGAGGATCGTAAAACTGGTCTCGGAATTTAAATTGGTCGAGAAACGAATTCGGAACGAGATTTCCTTTTCTTCTCCTTCTTCCTCTCCCTTCTCCTTCTCTTCTCTCTCTCTCTCTCTCGATGGATTATGTAACCAAGAGGGTGCAAGAAGTGTGTTCAAGAGGGTGTGAGTGTGTTCAAGATAGTGTGGGTGTGTTCAAGGTAGTGCAAGGGTATTTTAGAAGATTGTAGGTTCGTTTATATAGATTAGAATAATTCGAAGGGTAGAAAATGTAATTATAAAAGGTTAAAGATATTGAAATAATTATAATAAATTAAGATTAACTGACAAAGTTAAATCTTTTCATATAAAATTCAACTAAATGTCGAATAATTATTCCAAGAATTAATTATGGAATTTTCGGGTCGTTACAGGAGATATACATCATGTGATCCATCATATGTGAGATGGGGTTGAATCTAACCCCTCTCACCATGTGGTCTAGCATGAGACAATATTCTGTATTCACCGCTCCTGGACTGTCTCCTCTGGCTAGAACCGATCCGGAAATGGCTCTATGCATGATCCTCAACTGCGTAGTAATGAGCGTTGTTGCTTTGGATACTCCGGAGTTGAACATTTCGGTGGAGGTGGAGATACGTCTCCAAACCTCAGCTTGATTCCATCCGCTAGCACGCCTTCTAGGAGCCGTGACGTCCAATTGGAAGTATTCTGACATCTGCCTGTATGATAGTGTATAATCCTGGTTGAAGGCTCGGAAGTGGATTCCGATTGGCATCTCGGGGTCATTCGGAAAAGCTGTGCCCTTAAGGGAACTCAAAAATTCACATGTGAGTCGACGGTAGGATGGCCTTTGGATGCTAAAGAAGTTAGCCCATCCTATGTTGTCAATGTACAGAGCAATGCCTTCTCCTAGGCCCAATTGATCCATAGCATCCATGTTGAGGAATTGTGTGGGCCTAACCGGTCGTTCCATCAACCGATTGAAGACGTCTTGATCGTCCTCATTTCCCAAATCCACGTGGTACCCTTCCGGTGCCGCTATGTCGGGTAATTCTCTTGCCCGACGTCCTCTTCGAGTCTCACGATCGTCTTCCATTGTAGAGCTTGAGTTGAAGGAAATAAGTTGAAAATTTCCACTTGGGATTTTCACCGAGCACTGGCGTGAGCTACTTTGGGCGGAGATAATGCAAGATCGGTGCAACAGATCGAGCCTAAAATACCAACTAATCGAAGAGCGTGGTACGGAGAATGTACCTTCCAATTTTCACGAAAATCCGGCGGCTTGATCGAGAGTTATACGAGCTCAAAGTTGGAGGAAAATTGGGGGAAAAATAGGGAGAAATCGCGAGAGAGAAATAAGGAAAAAGAGGTGTTCTGCCGCGGAACTGCTGCTACTGACCATTTAAGGTCAAATACGCACGGGCTCTCATCACGGTGTGTGATGAGCCCATGTGGAAAGGACGCGCACGGGGTCTCGTCACGGCGTGTGACGAGCCCGTGTGGAAAGAACGCGCACGGGCTCTCGTCACGGCGTGTGACGAGCCCGTGTGGAAGGGAAACACATGGTTTCTTGTCACGGTGTGTGACGAGACAGGGTGGAAGGTGCACGACGTCTCGTCACGCGGTGTGGCGAGGCCGTGCGAAAACATACAGGAGCATTTATGTGTTAAAACCACATAAACCTATAAAAACAACAAAAATTCATACAAATCATATATAAATTCACCAAAATCATATAAATTCACAAAATCACATGGATTCAGATATTATCAATTCTACGTCTAACACACATAATTTAGAACTTTTAACATGAAACGAAATTAAATAATTTTGGATGAATGTCATGACAATGTAATATACCTGGACCGATTATATGAAAATCAAACTTCATCCCCTTGACTCGTTTCCATCTCTCCCATAAGGTTTAAGGGCATGAAACTCCGAGTAGTCAATGGTACGGCTGCGAAAGGCCGACGTAAGGTATTCTCATGAGACATTCCTACAGTCACAACTAATTGGCAAAATAGATGCATGTCTAATTAGGAATGAGGTTTTCGAAAATTCACATACAACATAAGTCCCACTCATAATATGGATTACACAATTCGAATAATCAAGTAAGATCCTAATGCCGTACGACCTAGACGGACCAAACCAAATAGGACACGACATCGAATCCCACGAACGACTTGTGTTACGACGTACTTAATACAAGAAGTATAAAAGATCGCCGGTTGAGTGTATAGCTCAACCGTGTTCATTTTACAATTCCGGTATCAAGGATGACGAACACTCATCATACCATGAATCCAATACTAACTGACACCATGCAGACAGACACTTCATGCAAGACAGACGAGATACTAGAGCTTTCGGTTCCTTTTCGGGAACCTTGACTTTGATACCACTGACTGTAGCGCCCCTTTCCGTAGGAGGATAAAGGACACCATATCCGCACCGAGACGAACTCACAAACAAGGTAGATGTACCCCATTCAAAAATCCATCACGGCGAACGGCAATCAATCAATCAAACTCCGGCAACAGCATCACGACGCCCCAACAACATCAGCAATAAACAGAATAACGGAGTAACAGAATGCGGAAGCGATTTCGGGAAATAACAATTAATCATATAAGCCCTCCACGGCAATATAATCTATACAACGATTCCAAAATAAATATCCAGTAAATGCCATCCATGGCTCAACTAATCTATCCCACATCAGGGGCACTTACGAATGGAAAATAAAATATAATATTAAATGCAGTAAATTAAATCAATGACTCGACTGTTGTTGGGACACTGACGAGACAATAAACGTGAGCAAACCTAGACCTGCTGTTGCCGACCGACAAGATAGGTGACAACGCCACCTGTCTACCTGAAGCAAGAACCAAAACAGAAGGGGTGAGTATAAAAGATACTCAGTAAGGGGGGGTACAATATAGTATTGATCGTAGCTCGTCGTTTATGTTTTAAAACAAAAGAGGTGAGTGTTGCCCGTTTTGAGAAGAAGTACAAATAGTAGTATAAGTTGTAAAACGTAATACAAGCAACACTCGGGTTCGGCTTTATTTGAAAACACAAAGTTGACGAGCCGGATTCTTTGAAAACATTTGCACGTAAGTCAAGCCGATCATTTTATAATGATATTAGTTGAGTCATAAAGCCGCTACAATTTCGAAAGACAAAGCATATCTAAATTAGGAATGATAAATAAACGGCTCGTAATTCAACTAAAGTGTTTCCCAACAAAGGAGGCTTATCGTCGGTAAGTTCGAATCACGCTTCCGGGTTTTATACATATATAGGGAACAACGTATGCTAAAGGGAGAAAACTGGAAGGTACTTCGACTTATAACGAAAGCCAAAATGATTAACAGTAATAACGATAAAAGCAGCCTATTCCTCCTTATAACCCCCTCAATTAATACAAGTAAACTCCATCTCCGGTGTCAAGCCAAGGAGCAACCTAAGATTCGACTATAGTGAATTTAAGGAAAGTGTGCAACATATGCAACACCCACCGTCGCTCCCAACCATGGTTATCAACTCCTGACGGGCCACGATTGACGCTTACTTTTGGGAGAAGCACCTCAGGTTACACCATGGACGCTCGTCCCCAGATGCAACCTCCGGATACCATCCCGAGGCCCCATAAAAATGTCCAATATTTACTCGCTTTTCAAGAAAGGTTTGGGGTGCCAAACGGGCAATTGGGCAAGTGAGTGACGACAAAGGGGGTAACTACAAGTTTCATACGTGTCGGGATGTGCTGACGTACTCCCCTAACGACTTCCCTCATAGACCCAACCCAAGTCAAATTGTCACGTTTAAAAAGAAGGAATTTACTTGCCCTTTTGAAAACAAATCAATTTGGATAATACAGTATAAGTTGATATCAAAAGGTTTGATAGGCACATAAGGAATTTTAAAGACAAGTATAGCAAGTAATAAAAATACGGGATGATAAGTTATTTCAAAACCTACATCTACGTCCTTGCCCCAGTTGAAAACATTTAAAACCCTTACCTGTAGCTCGACAAACGAGAAAAGCAAGCAAGCAACGGACAAGTACTCCACGGGAGTAAAGCCTGCAATCTAAGACACGAGATAACCAGGTAAGACTCTTGACAAGACGCACGACGTACGATAAGTAATTAAAGCATGTAAAAGCATACAGACACGACTTCCATTGAAGTACTCACAAATGCATTTAAAACAATTAAACTAGATATAAGGATTAAAAGATGTAAACATGCTTCAAACACAATTTAGATTTCACATTCATGCTCGTAACATAATAAGGAAGCATTCATGCAAGTTTTGGATCATATAGACGATATACGGAAAAATAGCTAAAAAGCCCTAAACGAAGTTGGTATTATTTGATACCCGAAAGAAGTTGGAAAAATTCCCACTTCGATAATTAAGGATTTAAAGGACTATATAAAGCTATTGGTGAAGACGGAAATAAAAAACGAGATCAAATAAACATTTTGGGTTTTCGGGATGAAAATGGACAGAAGGCAGGGTCTGGAAAATGGCTGAAAATCGCCCAATGCGTACACACGGGGTACAGCACACGGCCTGTACCCGGTGTGCGAGGCCCGTGCGTGTCAATAAGGGGTGCACGGCCTGCGACACGGGGTGTGCCAAGGCCATGCGCGCCACTCAAAAGAGACACGGCCTCCTGCACGGGGTGTGGTGAGGCCGTGCGTGTTTCAAAACACGCACGGTCTCATGCACGGTATGAGGTTGGGCCGTGCGCGTTCATACGGGGTCTCGTCACACCGTGTGGCGAGACTGTGTGGTTCTATAAACAGCACGTCGCGAGTTTACAGATGCAGAAATCAGAAATTCAACACCAAAATTCATCCTACGAAATTTCTACTCGGTTAATCATGCTCAAATTCGGATATGTTACTCTCCTAAACATGCTTAACATTTAGAGACAAGAATCGTACGAAACCATCAACTATAACTAACAAACCCAATTAATTCTCAAATAAAACCTAACTCAATAAAATTCAATAAAAATCAGGAATCGATGGTGTAAACGAGATGAGGTTAAAAGGTTACCGGTAAATTATGGAATGAGAGTCGTGTAGTCGAAGACGGGAGTCCATTCGGTCGGGAATCGAGTTCGGTCCGGAATTCTTCTCTCCTTCTCCTTTCTTTCCTTCCTCCCTCTCCTTCTTCTTCTTGTGGGTTATGAGAGAGTATGAGAGAGATAGATATTTAGAAAATATCTTGGGGGGGTAAAATGGTCATTTAGGCTTTTAGGGGTATTTATGTAATTTAGGTAATTGAGGGTATTTAAAAGATAGGTTAAATCAATCTTTTCCATAATATTAATTAATCCAATTGGATAAATCGAGAAATTAAGCGAGATAAGAATTTGCGATATAATTACAAATATTCGGGTCGTTACAGGTAGAGGCCGTGAGAGGCTCAGCTCACGGCCTCTGTAACGACCCAAAATTTCGGAATGTATTTTCGGAATAATTATTTGACACCTTGTTGGATTTTAAATGAAAAGATTAGCTTTGTTAGCTAATTTTATTTCCAAACCCTTATTCCTTCGTAATTACCATTTTCATCTCCCGGATTTCCCTTAATTCTCGCCTGAACCCCGCACCCCCTTGTGCACACTCTTGAACACCCTTGCATCATCTTGCCTCACTTGCACTACCCTATGCACACTCTTGAACACAAACCCACCTTGCCCTAACCAAGAGAGAGAAAGAGAAAGGAGGAAAGGAAGAAGAAGAGAAGGAGAAGGGAGGAAAAAGAGAGAAAAGCCCGCCCCGAGCCTATCGCTTGTCTATTCGAAATTCCGAGACCATATCAATGACCTTGTTTGATTCTCTACAGGCATCCTTCTTCCACCATTCCATTTCATCCATTAAATTTCGAGATATGCTAGCTTTGTTAGAAATTGTTTATTTTTACAATTTGAAATTGTTAGAAACCGTTTAAGCCCTACACGGTCTTGAGGGCGCACTCAAGACCGTGCGCAGCCCAGTGCGTGCGCCTGTGCATATGCCTTAGCATTTTTTCAGCCCTCTTTTCTTAGTTGCTCACAGTAATGAGGTCAAATGACCAAAAATAAAAGTTGACTTTTTGCATACGACCTCCAAAAATCAAACCGATTTCACCTATAGCTTTCTTATGATTTGAGAATGAATATTTTGCGAAGTTTTCAAAATTCCGACCTCGTTCGAGCCTGAAATAGTGCCTTTTTCATTTAGGACTTTTTTCCCAATTTTCAAAAGTTGTCCGAATGATCCGAAATTTGCATGAGTGCTTCTTTACATTATATTATGCATGAATATGAAATTAGAATTGCATTCGAGCATGTTTAGCACCTTTAATTTTATGCATTTCGTTTAGTTGATCTAATTGCATTTTTACTTGTAATTCTTAATTGTTATGTGAATTTAATTGGTCTTTCGTGTATTTTAACATCTTGAGAGTCGTGTGTCGTGTCTTATCTTGATTGTTTTTGTCGTCTGTCAGTTCAAGGCCATTCTCTCGAGGATTTGCTTGAATTGTCTTGTCTTTTCACGTGCTTTTAGGTGAGGGTTTTTAAAATATTTTCATTGGAGTAAGAATCCTTTTATTCATTGCGAAACAACTACCTGTACGTGCTCATATTGATTTGTTTTCTCATTTCTCGTATAACTTATTAGATATTTAATTATAACTTCATGATTTTGAATAAACCCTTTGATATCAACTTACACCTATAAGTACCTCTAAACCGATTTGTTTTCAAAGGCAAGAAAATGATTTGTTTTGGTGACTCCATGATCTAGGAAATACTTATAAGTAATGTCGTTAGGTGTAACCCGTTACGGCTCTAGCCGAAGCGCACGACACTTATGAGTAGGACTTAGATCATCACTGTTGTAGCGCCCCCTGAAGAAGGAACGCCACATCCGCACTGAAATGGACTCCCGAGCTTCAGCAAGGGGCCCCAACTCAAAAAACCCACTCCGGCGAATGGCACTCAAGCAATAACCATCGGCAACAGCGACAACATCCCAACAACAACTATAACCATGCAGAGCAATGCGGAAGCGATTTAAAAAGAAAATAAATAAATTCCATAGAAGCCTACGAAGCTAACATAATATCAATTAAACATTTGCAGTTTGAAATACAACAGAAGCATAAACACACAGTGCTATCCATGGCTCAACTAGCCTATCCTGTGCAATCCTAGATATCTTCAACTATCCCACATCAGGGGCACATAAGATACCTAAAGTAAATAAAGCAGTAAATAGTTCGAAAACATGTAAATACAATAAATAGGACTCGACAGTTGCTGGGACCACGGACAAGACAAACCTGTAACGACCCGCAATCTCTAAGTTCAAGATTAACACGGTTATCGGAATTCGGACCGTTTATGGTCCCGACGTCTTTCACACTTGCACGTTTTCCAACTCTTGTATTTAAATATTTTATAAATCATCGATTTGGTACTTAAAACCCAAAGCATTAATTAGAATTTAATTTGCATCGTTTTGCCACTAATTAGGGTCAATTTGGTAAATTTATATTTATAGCTCGTTTAGTTTAATTCAGTAATTTAACGGTGTACATTGGACTGGGGTTCAATGTAATAATGCATATTTTATCGAGGTTCCAAATATTTTCATAAGATTCTAAATATTATTCATTAAATCATATTTTCAAGAAATTGCATTTTTGACCCAAAACTATTTACACTTTGACCTTACCCGGTATTGACTTTTCGTAAACTCATGAATTTTAATAAAATGAACCTCAATCTTTGTGAAGCATTTAATTATGGACATTTTGACACTAAGTACGCCTAATTCCGACACTTTACACTATTTGCACATTTTTCGAGGATAGGTTATATTATGCAATTATTGGGAGATTTTGGGCCAAAATGAAAAAAAAGAGAACACACACGCACAACAGCAGCCGCGGCTCCCTCTCCCCCCCAAAAATGTGATTTTCTCATTTCTTCTCGGAATCGCGCGTATGATATGTCGAATCGACCGTCTCGACGAGACGAACTCAACCATACCATTTTCCCGGCGATTGGAGCACCGACGGCGGAGAGAAGGTGGCGCGGCAATGAGCTTCTCGTCGGAGGCTTTTCCGGCCACGGTGAGGCTTTGGCTTGGTCGGAGATGGAAGCTCTCGTCGAGGGGAGTCTTTTGGCGGTGGTCTCATGGCCTGATTTGGCCGGACGGCGGTGGATCGCGGAGGAGACGGTGCGGCGGTCAACGGCGGATTCCGGTGACTCCAGGCGGCGTCTCGACGGCGCACCACCGTGGCTGTAACGACCTTGAAGAGACGAAGATTTTGGTGGTGGTCTCATGGCCTGGAAGTGAGCCGCGGCGGCGACGTGGTGGTCTGGACTTTCCGGCCACCATTTTCAAAGAGCTTTATATGGATTTCAATCTTCTCGACATGCGTAAGCCGATTTCGAAGTCAATTTCTATTCTTGGATTCTAGGGTTTTGGAGCTTCAAAGTGAAATTAAATTCCGATGGATGATCCGACTGAGAAACGGCTTTGAGGGAAGTGATGGGCTCGTCGAGAGAAACATTTCGGTATAAGGGTTCGACCATCGGAGGTGGCCCGGCTGCGGTCCGATGGTGGCAGGTGGTTTTCCGGCATTTTGGCATAATTGTACTATAGCTTTTGAACTATAGCTTATAGCTTATAGCATTTGAGCATGAATAACTTGATCCTAACTTGGCATAATTGTATAAATTGTTGATTGTTGATGTTATATGCTTGTGTAGTCGAACGGATAGGTTTCGGTTCGATTAGGCTAGAGATAGGATCGATCGTAGCTTGTTAGCTTTTGAGTTTTTGGGAAAAGCTATAAGTTATACTTTAACTGTTGTTGATTTAAATGAAATATACATGTTTGATGTTTAATTGCAAGCTTAACCCCTGGTTAGATTATGCTTAAATATTATTATTAATTAAATGTTAATTGTTATTCGTTTATTTAATTATTGCATGCTTTTGGATAAATGACCAATTTACCCCTACATGCTCTTTTGTGTTTAAATATTGAATGATTATCTTTAAGCATGTTCGTATTTTGATAGCCGAGCGTCAGTGTCTGTTTTCTTGTTCGTGTCAGTCATTCATCCTCTAGACACCGTGTTTTCAGGTGGGATCTCTGAGGGAGAATCATATTTGTTGCGTGCTTGCTTTTCTCGTTTGTCAAGCTACAGGTAAGGGGTTAAAACGTTTTCAACTAGGGCAAGATAATAGATATATATAGGTTTGCGAAATAAATTATTATCCCGCCTTTTCTTCTTGCTTGTTGTTCCTGCCTTTACTATTTCCTTATGTGCTTAGTCAAACCTTTTAATAGCAAAACCTGCAACGACCCGCAATCTCCAAGTTCAAGATTAGCGCATTTATCGGAATTCGGACCATTTACGGTCCCGACGTCTTTCATAATTGCATGTCTTCCAACTCTTGCATTTAAATATTTTATAAATCATCGATTTGGTATTTAAAACCCAAGGCATTAATTAGAATTTAATTTGCATCGTTTTGTCACTAATTAGGGACAATTTGGTAAATTTATAATTATAGCTCGTTTAATTTAATGTAGTAATTTAACGGTGTACATTGGACTGGGGTTCAATGTAATAATGCATATTTTATCGAGGTTCCAAATATTTTCATAAGATTCTAAATATTATTCATTAGATCATATTTTCAAGAAATTGTATTTTTGACCCAAAACTATTTACACTTTGACCCCACTCGAAATTGACTTTTTGTAAATGGCCGAATTTTTATGAAACGAACCTCAAACCTTGTTAAAGTTTTCATTACGGTCATTTTGACACTAAGTACGCCTAATTCCGAGACTTTGCGTTTTTGTCTCGTTTTTTGAAAAATATATATAGTAACCTTCCATATTTAGAAACCACACACACACCGACAATCATCGAACGACGAGCCATTCTCTCCCAAACATGATTTTTGCAACGTTGTCGGAATTCGACGAATCATATGTCCAGACGACCGTATCGACGAGACGAACTCAACCATACAAGTTTCTCGGCGATTGGAGCAGCGACAGCGACGCTACGGCGGCGCGAAGGTGGCGACGAGAAGGGTGGTGGATCTGGCTTTTTCGGTGACTTTCAGGCGGCGGGCAAGGGTGCTTCTGGACCGATTTTTTGCAAGGAAGCCAACGGTGGTGGTCTCGTGGCTATCCGACCACCGACGGCGGCGGAATCGATAATTTTCAGGCGGCGATGATGCTTTCCGATCTCAGTTCTCCGGTAACGTCAATGCCTGGGGTTGGTCGGGAATTGAATCCCATGAAGAGAGGAGCATTTTGGCGGTGGTTTCACTTTAATCGGACCATGGACGGCGGAGTTATGGCAACTTGAAGGGGCGGCGGCGTTGAGTGGCGGCGGGAGTGGTGGTTCCCGGTGGTTCCAGGCAGAGTCACGACGGCAAACCACCATGGTTGTGACGGGCTCGTCAAGAGGATCATTTCTGTATAAGGGTTCGACTATCGGAGGTGTTTCGACGGAAGTCCGGTGGCGGCGCCGCGGCGGAACGCGGTGGCGCTACAGTTCCAGTCAGATTCCGGCGACGGAGTCATCACGAAGATTGTTCTCCTCGACGTACTCGATTCCGCCTTGTCGTTTGTCTTTTATCATATTTTTCGTAATATTGTGTTAATTGGTAGCTTTTGATTGTGGCTTCTAGCCTTTAGCTTTTCGGATTATTTTGGCATGAATCTTTTGTACTATAGCTTGTGTAAATTGTTGATTGTTGATGATATATGCTTGTGTAGTCGAACGGATGGGTTTCGGTTCGATTAGGCTAGAGATAGGATTAATATGAACTTGTTAGCTTTTGAGCTTTTGGGAAAAGCTATAAGTTGTACTTTAATTGTTGTTGATTTAAATGAAATATACATGTTTGATGTTTAATTACAAGCCTAACCCCTGAGTAGATTATGCTTAAATGTTATTATTAATTAAATGTTAATTGTTATTCGTTTATTTAATTATTGCATACTTTTGGATAAATTGACTATATTGCCCCTACTCGCTTTCTTATGTTTAAATGTTGAGTGAGTGTCCTTAAGCATGTTTGTATTTTGATAGCCGAGCGTCAGTGTCCGTTTTCTTGTTCGTGTCAGTCATTCATCCTCTAGACCCCGTGTTTTCAGGTGGGATCTCTGAGGGAGAATCATACGTGTTGCTTGCTTGCTTTTCTCCTTTGTCGAGCTACAGGTAAGGGTTTAAACTTATTTTTAACTGGGGCAAGGACATAGACTATTATAGGTTGCGAAATAAATGATTACCCTGCTTTTTCTTATTACTTGTTGTACTGCCTTTACTATTTCTTATGTGCTTAGTTAAACCCTTTTAATAACAAAACCTATATGTATAATATTTTACAAATATTTTCGACTAGAGGCAAGGAAAACCCATTCGTTTTAAATGCGAACTTTGGTCTCTCGACCTCGCAATTATAACCTTGTCTCGAATGGCCCCTTTGGCCTCCCACCCCCCGATTTCCTACTTTCGAATGGCCATTTTGGCCACCCAAACTATCATTGATCTCAAAAGCGAGCCATAGATTGTTTAATGACTTGGGCCCAGAGTATTCAGGAGGTGAGCCTGGGGACGTGCATCCAGGGCAAATCCCGATAGATACTCCAATCCGTATCTGCTTAGGTCAGCCAGGAGGTTGGCTAACCTGAGTTAGTGCGAGGGTGGCATTGTAGGCTACGCGCTTCCTAGAAAATTGTGATAAGGGTGACGTTGTTAACATGCGTTTCCATAAAATTCTGAGTGGGTCACGACTGTTGGTGGTGGAGTACTTGCTTACATGATTTTTCAATTGGGAGTTATAAGGAGAGGGCCCGTTCTCGCCGGGACACATTATTTGCATGATTTATTGCATTTGTTGCTTGTCTAATTGTTTTACGGCTTTCGTTACAAGTTGAAGCACATTCCGGTTCTCTTCATTTTTCATATGTATTTCCCCTATATATATATATATATATATATAAAACCCGGAAGTGTGACTCGTGCTTGCCACCGTAAGCCTCCTTTATTATTCAATTAATTAGTTGAATTACGAGCCGTGTTTATTTATCGATTCCAACTTATTTATATCGTGCTTTTCGAACTTGTAACGGCCTCGTGACTCAACTAATATCCTTTCAATTTATTGGCTTGATATTACGTGCAAATGTTTTAAAGGATCCGGTTCGTCGACCTTTTGTGTTTTCAAATAAGCCGAACCCGAGTGTTGCTTTGTGTCATTTTACAACTCATATTTCGTATTCTTTCTCAAACGGGCAACATTCACTACTTTTGGTTTTAAAAGATAAACGACGAACTGTGATCAAACCCCTTACTGAGTATCCTTTATACTCACACCTGCTATTTTGGTTCTTGCTTCAAGTAGACAGGTGGCGACGTCACCTATCTTGTCAGTCGGCATCAGCAGGTCTAGATAGGCTCAGTCTTTCTGGTTTGTCTTGTCAGTGGTCCCAACAACCGTCGAGTCTTGTTTATTGTATTTATTTACTTTATGTACTTATGTGCCCTTGATGTGGGATAGTTGATGATACCTAGGATTGTACATGATAGACTAGTTGAGCCATGGATGGCACTACGTGTTGTTATTCTGTTGTATTTCGAATTTCACATGTTTAATTGATATTATGTTAGCCTCGTAGGCATTTATGGAATTTATCTGTTTACTTTATAATGGCTTCCGCATTTCTCTGTTTTGCTGTGGTTGTTGTTGGGATGTCGTTGCTGTTGCCGGTAGTGTTTGTTTGAGTGTCGTTCGCCGGAGTGGGTTTTTGAGTTGAGGCCCCTCGCTGAAGCTCGGGAATCCATTTCGGTGCGGATGTGGCGGTCCTTCTTCAGGGGGCGCTAGTCAGTGGTATCAGAGCCTAGGTTCCTGAAAGGGAACCGAAAGCTCTAATATCTAGTCTTGTCTTGCTTTCAGTGTCTGCATGGGTTATGTCAGTCCGTGTCGAATTCGTTGTTCGATGAGTGTTTGTCATTTCTGGGTGCCTAAAATTGTGAAGGATTACGGTTGGCTTAATTAACCAACTGGCGATCCTTTGCAAGTTTTTGTATTAAGGAAGACGTAACGCGAGCCGAGCGTGGAATTCTTTGTTGCGTCTTATTTGGTTTCGGCGTATAGGTCGTGCGGCTTTAGGATAACGATTTATTTGTTAATATACCTCATGTGGTTGCATACTAACCTCATCAGACATGTATATTGAAACTTTGTGATGCAGAGATGATCAAACACTGTCTTCCTTTGAGATAGGACCCTACCGAAGGATGCTAACTTGGTGGATACAGCTTAAGAGATTGGTCCTATACTCAGAAGGATTGGTGAAAGGTACGCAACTCATAATAGGCATAGCATTAGAACATCGCTTGTAACTTGTCTTAAATGTATTTGTGCTATTACATGTTCTTCTTTTACTTCGTGTGAGTTTCTCTACGGGTTTTAGCGTTGGTACCGCTTTAACCTAGGAGCTCCATCCGTAAATGTGGGTAAGCAAGGACAACAAGCAGACTTGACAGACAAAACGACATGGTAGCATAGGGTCATATTCGGGTGTTGACAAGCTACGAAAGTGATGAATTCCGACTGTACTACAACAAAGGAAATCTTATACTTCAGCCAGTTGTAGAGCATCTTCAGGGTCAACCGAGGGTCGGGGCAGATTGTTCTGACGTACATTTTCGAAAACGATGACAGAACAGAACTCACGGAGATTGAAATCTACCGTGAGTCGGAATCAGACTAAGACACTATCAGACCTGAAGAGCACCGGAATCAGCAGAGTGCTACAGATGAATTGTTCGACCTTTCGAACTTTACTTCCTCGATTACCGCGATCAACTCAGAGGTACTAATGGTGGTATGAGGGCAGTAAAAGAGAGTTACTGGAGAACAATGGTTACCAATTCCAGCACCGTTAAGATAAAGCCAGTTGACGACAGCTACCTTGCGCAGCGAGATAGATGATAGCGTGATTTCAGAAGCATATTCGACAATCAGATTCCGAAACAGATTCAGAAGATGAAGAATTATTTGAGTTTGAAGATCGGGATCGCGATATAGATATTCTATTTTCGAGGATGGAGCGTGGAAATATCTCGTGACTAATCAGAGAACCATGTCAGTAAAAGGTAGCTCGCAGATGGAGTTGTTACTGATTTGATCGGGCTTGGGAATGTAATTCGTATCTCACTACCCCAGAGATACTACCTGACAGGATGCACATTCCACTTTCAGACAGAGCGTGGGAACATATCAAGATCAACAAAGGAATTATATATGTAGAAGGTTTCTCACAGATAGTCACTACCGAGCTCGACCGAGCTTTGGAATATGATCAGTATCTCACCCCTCTAGAGATACTATCCGATGAGATTCGTGAACTAACTCCAGACAGAGTACAGTGGAACCAGAGGTGACAGGAGGAATGAAGTCAGTATGGAATCGGACTACGAGACAGTAAAGGAAACGTATCAGAAACCAACAGATGTCGCCAGCGCAAACTTTTGAAGGAAATGAAACATCGAGCAACCGAATGGTGAAATGAAGAATGGGTAAAAGAGGTTGATCTGAGTCAGACATCGAGCTGGCATAGAGTTCGGGGATCAGAAACCTTGAAGGATTCAATTTCTGATCAGACAGAGTCATCGTGGATTTCGAGGAATTCAAACCACATTACAGATCGGATGAGCTTACGTGTTTAATTGCTTTAAATAATTGTTAAGTGTTTCATGTGACCTACGTGCTTTAACTGCCTTTTAATTCGTACTTGCGCTGATTGAATGACTAGTTGATTAGGCTTTATATGATCTCTGTATGGATAGCGCAGAATTCGATAGCCTCGTTATGCGCTATTAGAAAGTGCTAAGGACAAGGAGTTCTTAGTCGACTAGGAGCGATTCTATTGCGAGTTCGATATGCGGATCTGGTTAGCGTCGACTTTATCAGATCGACCTGGAAGAGGAACACTTCGGAAGCTAGTCGAATTGAGAACAGAAGTGAACATGGACGACAGATTTTCAGGAAACAAAGGAGTCTGTCCACGTACTGAAGACGTATTGAGTTGGACAGGTCGAAATTTTAGAACCGAAGCCAAAGAGAAATTTGGCAGAGAACGGTTCGACGTGAGGAGTAGAATCTGAGGACATATTCTTTTGAAGGAGGGAGTATTGTAACGACCCGCAATCTCCAAGTTCAAGATTAGCGCATTTATCGAAATTCGGACCGTTTACGGTCCCGACGTCTTTCATAATTGCATGTCTTCCAACTCTTGCATTTAAATATTTTATAAATCATCGATTTGGTATTTAAAACCCAAGGCATTAATTAGAATTTAATTTGCATCGTTTTGTCACTAATTAGGGTCAATTTGGTAAATTTATAATTATAGCTCGTTTAATTTAATGTAGTAATTTAACGGTGTACATTGGACTGGGGTTCAATGTAATAATGCATATTTTATCGAGGTTCCAAATATTTTCATAAGATTCTAAATATTATTCATTAAATCATATTTTCAAGAAATTGCATTTTTGACCCAAAACTATTTACACTTTGACCCCACTCGATATTGACTTTTTGTAAATGCCCGAATTCTTATGAAACGAACCTCAAACCTTGTTAAGCTTTTCATTACGGTCATTTTGACACTAAGTACGCCTAATTTCGGAACTTTGCGTTTTTGTCTCGTTTTTCGAAAAATATATATAGTAACCTTCCATATTTAGAAACCACACACACACCGACAATCATCGAACGACGAGCCATTCTCTCCCAAACACGATTTTTGCAACGTTGTCGGAATTCGACGAATCATATGTCCAGACGACCGTATCGACGAGACGAACTCAACCATACAAGTTTCCCGGCGATTGGAGTAGCGACGGTGACGCTACGGCGGTGCGAAGGTGGCGACGGCAAGGGTGGTGGATCTGGCTTTTCCGACGACTTTCAGGCGGCGGGCAAGGGTGCTTCTAGACCAATTTTTCGCAAGGAAGCCAACAGTGGTGGTCTCGTGGCTATCCGACCACTGACGGCGGCGGAATCGACGATTTTCAGGCGGCGGTGATGCTTTCCGATCTCAGTTCACCGGTGATGTCAATGCCTGGGGTTGGTCGGGAATTGAAGCCCATGAAGACATGAACATTTTGGCGGTGGTTTCACTTTAATCGGACCACGGATGGCGGAGTTATGGCGACTTGAAGGGGCGGCGGCGTTGAGTGGCGGCGGGAGTGGTGGTTCCCGGTGGTTCCAGGCAGAGTCACGACGGCAAACCACCATGGTTGTGACGGGCTCGTCAAGAGGATCATTTCTGTATAAGGGTTCGACTATCGGAGGTGTTTCGACGGAAGTCCGGTGGCGGCGCCGCGGCGGAACGCGGTGGCGCTACAGTTCCAGTCAGATTCCGGCGACGGAGTCTTCACAAAGATTGTTCTCCTCGACGCAACGGTTCTAACGGCGCTGGTATTACTCGATTCCGACTTGTCGTTTGTCTTTTATCGTATTTTTCGTATTATTGTGTTAATTGGTAGCTTTGGATTGTGGCTTCTAGCTTTTAGCTTTTCGGATTGTTTTGGCATGAATCTTTTGTACTATAGCTTGTGTAAATTGTTGATTGTTGATGATATATGCTTGTGTAGTCGAACGGATGGGTTTCGGTTCGATTAGGCTAGAGATAGGATTAATATGAACTTGTTAGCTTTTGAGCTTTTGGGAAAAGCTATAAGTTGTACTTTAATTGTTGTTGATTTAAATGAAATATACATGTTTGATGTTTAATTACAAGCCTAACCCCTGAGTAGATTATGCTTAAATGTTATTATTAATTAAATGTTAATTGTTATTCGTTTATTTAATTATTGCATACTTTTGGATAAATTGACTGTAACGACCCGAATATCCGAGTTTCAATTCGGTATATTTTAATCGAGTAATTTCGTTATTTATTATTTTATTTACTATTTATTCTAAGATTTTAGGATAATTTTATAAATGAGTGAATTTCATATTTAAATCACGAATTGTCAATGTGCGTTTAATTATGTGAATTTTAACTGTAATTACGTATTATTTGGACAACGTGAGTTTTCAAACTTAATTTGCAAATTACTAAAATACCCCTTCGACTTTTAGACCCTAGTCAACTAATTTGACTAAGTCTCTCTCTCACCTCTGTCTCTCGTTCACAATCAACAAGGAAGGAAAGAAAGAAAAGAAAAGAGAAGGAAGAAGAGAAAGAGAAGGAAGAGATTTCAATCGATCGTCCCGACTTCGTTTCCCGACGGATTTTCGAATCGTTTACGTCTACGAATTCCTCGCGATCTCTTCTACGAGTAAGCTTCTAACGATTCTCTCGTTTAATATCTCGTATGTTTCGTTTTTCTCGTTTTTGTGAATAGTTGACATTATTAGGTTTTATGTGTTTTGTATAGGATTTGTGGATGGATTTTCGTGTTTATCGTTTCTATATGTAGGTTACATGTTGTAGATGATTATATGTGAAAATTAGGGATTGATTTGCATGATTAATCGATTTAAGGTTGAATTATATTTGATTTTCGCGTATTGGGTTTGATGTTCTGTATGTTCTGCCCAATTTTTACGCACACGGGCCATGCACACGGGGTGTGGCAAGACCGTGTGGGTGTACACGGCCTCTTGCACGGCCGTGCAAGAGACCGTGCGTGTTTGAGGATGGTGCACGGGCTGTGCACACGGCCTTGAGGCCGTGTGCATGAGGCCGTGCGCGTTCGTCCGATTGTGCACGGCCTCGGCACACGGCCGTGCACAAGGCCGTGTGGCCTGGTCGAACAGTGCCCTGACCTTCTGTTAGTCAGGGCACAATTTGGCCTACGGGTCCCGCTTCGGCCCGTCTTTTCCGAATTCTTTCTTCGCTCGTGTATTCGATATATATGAAATAGATATGAATTGCATGAGTTATGAATTTACGACATGTTCGGGTATATGAATAGTGTGTTTTAAGTTTTCGTTAAATTTTCTAACTTTTGCATGTGAAGTCCGATTTTCCCAAAAGTCGAATGCATGCTCCTTTATGATATCTTAAGCATGTTCGTAAAGTTTCGTTTCTTTTGGAATTGATTTGCATTTTTAAATGTATGAATTACTCTATTTTCGTTTGATAATTTGAACTTAAGTGTTTGATTTAATTGTGTGACGTGCTCCTATGTGTTCTAATATTCTCGTATAAGCCGTGCGTCGCCTTAGTCTTATTTGGTTGTGTCCTGGTATTTTTGCAGACGATACTCCTGTGGAGTAGCGCCGGTTCTAGCTTTTTGCTCTTATTTTGCATAGCAGCCAGGTGAGGTTTTCCGTTTCTGTTTCCAGTATTATTATGTATATATATAAATAAGCCCTCCCGATATAAGCCACGTTTATGTTTTGTTTTCACACCGTTCATATATATATACGTAATAGATATTTATGATTATTATGTTCATTTGATTTATCGAAAATGATTTGATATGAAAAGTACTACGTATAGACTTCGAAATGTTTACGAAAGAGACATGTAAAACCTTTTGTTTTCTAAGGCGAACTTTGGCCTTCGGCCTCGCATATGACATGTCTCGAACGGTCTTTTGGCCAACCCGAAATGTTTGAAAAGCGAGTTATGAACTGTATGCATGATCGTTTGGGCCCGGAGTAAGAGCGATAGGACGAAGTCGGTAGACGTCAGGTCTACGGCGTAAATCCTATGGTATCCTCCATTTGGGAGCTCGGGGTGAGGCCGGAATGGCAGCCCTTTGAGTACCTGAGTTATTCTAGTAAGTTACGAGTAGTTCGGGTTTGCAGTCCGACTACATTGGAGGAATAAGGGTGGTTTCCGGTTTTATGTTTTTGGATATTGGAGTTTCAGGGCTCGACTCGCCGAGTCATATGATAAGTTATGTTTTATGTTAAATCACCACCCGTTTACGAAAACCTTTCTTTTATGTTGATTTCTTTTAATTATAAAATTGGTGATTTACTTCCGTTTTATTATATACATTATTATTTCCCCCCTCACTTAGTCGTTTGACTAACCCTCTCTGTCTCACCCTATATTGGTTTCAGGATACTAGGCGGGATTCGTCGTCGTCATAGGCGTCGTAGGTTTATATTTATTTTCTCATGTATATTCTTTCCCGATTGTCTTTTATTTACGTATTATGTTATTATGTTGTATTTACGGGATTTATATACCGAACCCGTGGTTAGATTTGGTCGGGATATTGTATCGAACCCATTTGATATTATGTAATTGAATTTCATTAGCCTTGGTGGGCTTTAATAATTGTGTTATTAATTATGTTTTAAATATTTGGTTTATTATTGCTTCCGCACTTCTGTCTTTTCGTTGTTTATAAAAACCCCGCCTAGTAATTGAGTAAATGCTTGCCGTTCGCCGGGTTTCGGTTCGGGTCGGACCCCATTTCGGCTCCGGGTCGGGGCTCGGTGCGGGGCGTGCGTTACCCGTTTGGGGCGCCCGCTACATTGACTATATTGCCCCTACTCGCTTTCTTATGTTTAAATGTTGAGTGAGTGTCCTTAAGCATGTTTGTATTTTGATAGCCGAGCGTCAGTGTCTGTTTTCTTGTTCGTGTCAGTCATTCATCCTCTAGACCCCGTGTTTTCAGGTGGGATCTCTGAGGGAGAATCATACGTGTTGCTTGCTTGCTTTACTCGTTTGTCGAGCTACAGGTAAGGGTTTAAACTTATTTTTAACTGGGGCAAGGACATAGACTATTATAGGTTGCGAAATAAATGATTACCCTGCTTTTTCTTATTACTTGTTGTACTGCCTTTACTATTTCTTATGTGCTTAGTTAAACCCTTTTAATAACAAAACCTATATGTATAATATTTTACAAATATTTTCGACTAGAGGCAAGGAAAACCCATTCGTTTTAAATGCGAACTTTGGTCTCTCGACCTCGCAATTATAACCTTGTCTCGAATGGCCCCTTTGGCCTCCCACCCCCCGATTTCCTACTTTCGAATGGCCATTTTGGCCACCCAAACTATCATTGATTTCAAAAGAGAGCCATAGATTGTTTAATGGCTTGGGCCCGGAGTATTCAGGAGGTGAGCCTGGGGACGTGCGTCCAGGGCAAATCCCGATGGATACTCCAATCCGTATCTGCTTAGGTCAGCCAGGAGGTTGGCTAACCTGAGTTAGTGCGAGGGTGGCGTTGCCACCGTAAGCCTCCTTTATTATTCAATTAATTAGTTGAATTACGAGCCGTGTTTATTTATCGATTCAAACTTATTTATATCGTGCTTTTCGAACTTGTAACGGCCTCGTGACTCAACTAATATCCTTTCAATTTATTGGCTTGATATTACGTGCAAATGTTTTAAAGGATCCGGTTCGTCAACCTTTTGTGTTTTCAAATAAGCCGAACCCGAGTGTTGCTTTGTGTCATTTTACAACTCATATTTCGTATTCTTTCTCAAACGGGCAACATTCACTACTTTTGGTTTTAAAAGATAAATGACGAACTGTGATCAAACCCCTTACTGAGTATCCTTTATACTCACACCTGCTATTTTGGTTCTTGCTTCAGGTAGACAGGTGGTGACGTCACCTGTAACGACTCGAAAATTCCATAATTAATTCTTGGAATAATTATTCGACATTTAGTTGAATTTTATATGAAAAGATTTACCTTTGTTAGTTAATCTTAATTTATTATAATTATTTCAATATCTTTAACCTCTTATAATTACATTTTCTACCCTCGAATTATTCTAATCTATATAAACGAACCTACAATCTTCTAAAATACCCTTGCACTACCTTGAACATACCCACACTATCTTGAACACACTCATACCCTCTTGAACACACCTCTTGCACCCTCTTGGTGACATATTCAATCGAGAGTGAGAGAGAGAGAGAGAGAGAGAGAGAGAGAAGAGAAGGAGAAAAGAGAGAAGAGAAGGAGAAGAAAAGAAATTCCATTCCGAATCCGTTGCTCGACCAATTTAAATTCCGAGACCAGATTTACGATCCTCATTCGATTCTTTATCGGTAACCTACTTTCTCCAATTCGTTTCATCCATTAAATCTTTCAATTTTTATAGTTTTTAAATTGAATAAATATTTGATGAATTTCTTGATTCGTAGGTTATAGTTTATCATTTTTAGCGTAGTTCGGATCAAATGATAGATATTAATGTGTGCAATGCATGAGTGTGAATTTTTCATGTTAATTTTAGTCTTAGAATACCCCATATTTGATTTTTGCATGAAACTCTCGAGAAAACCTTATAAATCACGTTTTTGCACCTGTGTGTTGGAACCACACGGTCCAACGCACGGTCTTGCTCAAGACCGTGCGAAAGACCGTGTGCAGCCTTTAACCTTGCACCGGCTTGCGCACGCCGGTGCAACAGGCCGTGTGCCTTTGATACAGCCTGCACGGTCTTGGTTGCATGCTCAAGACCGTGCACAAGGCCGTGCGTTAGCCCGTGCGAATGCCTTAGCCAATTTTCCAGCCTTTTTCATTAGTTGCTCTCGGTAATGGGGTCAAATGATCAAAAATAAAAGTTGACTTTTTGCATACGACCCCCTAAAATCGAGCTGTTTTCACCTATAGCTTCCTTATGATTCAAGGATGAATATTGGGTAAAGTTTTCAAAATTCCGATCTCGTTCGGACCTTGAATCGAGCCATTTTCGTTTAGGGCTTTTTCCCCAATTTTTGAATGTTGTCCAAAAAATCCGAAAATCGCATGAGTGCTCCTTTATAATATTATATGCATGAATATGCAATTAGAATTTCAATTGAGCATGTTTATCATTGTTAATTTCGTATTTTTTAGTTTAATTGATTTAATTGTATTTTAATTGTATATTCATTTGATACATGTTGTTTATTGGTTTTGATTTCAATGTAGTCTTTGTGAGTCATTGTCGTGTCTTGTCTTATGTGGTTTTGTCGTCTGTTAGTTTCAGGCTGTCTTGTCAGGACATAGCTTGGAGTGTCTTGTCGTTCCGTGTTCCCAGGTGAGGGTTTTAAAATATTTCAAACAGAGTAAGAATTCTTTTTATTTATTGTGAACTCCCCTGATGTGCTCATATTACTTTGTTTTCCTTTCTCGTATAATTATTAGATATTTAATCTATATTTTAAGGTTGATCTCAAATGTCTTAATATTAAATTGTACTTATGAGTATCCCTAAATCATTTTATTTTCATAAGGCAAGTAAAATTATTTATTTTAAGCGTGACGGTTTGACTTAGGATTTATACCCTTCGTCGTCACTCAAACTTGCCCAAATTTAATTTATGTATGTTTTGAAGGCGAGCAAATTCGTGACATTTCAAAATTGGGCCCGGGAAAGTATCCGGAGGTTATACCTGGGGACGAGCGTCTAGGGGTAATCCGAGGTGCTTCTCCCAAAAATAAGCGTCAATCGTGGCCCGTCAGGAGTTGATAGCCACGGTTGGGAGTGATGGTGGGCGTTGCATTCGTTGCACGTTTTCCTAAAATTCACAGTCGCCCGAAGTAGCGATTCGGGGTCAGACACCGGTGATGGAGTTACCAGAACTTGAGGGGGTTATAAGGAGGAACAGGCCCATTTCTCGCTGGGACATTAATTGCGTGCATGTTACTACTTTAATTATTTATTATCATTATTTAATGTCATGTATGCAAATCGAAGCACGATCCGGATTTTCTTCAATTATGCAAATGTATTTTCCTATATATATAATTAAAACCCGGACACGTGGCTCGTACTTGTTCCCTCTTGACCTTCACTGAGTGTTTTTACTCACCCCTCTATTTTAATTCTTACTTCAGGTCGACAGGTGGCGTTGTCACCTATCATGTCAGTCGGCAGCAGCATGTCTAGGTTGGCTCGTGTGTCTTGTCTTGTCAGTGTCCCAACAACAGTCGTGTCGTTGTTATGAATTTATTTAATTATGTATTTTGGATTATGATATATATTATGCACTTACGTACCCCTGACGTGGGATAGATTGGACTGGCCATGAATGGCATTTTATATTATGACTGAGAATGATGTATGAATTACGTGGCCATGGATGGCTTATATGATTATTTTTATAATTGTTTATCCTCCGCAACTCTGATTTATTTAATTATTTATTGTTGTTGTTGTTGGGCTGTCGTTTGCTGTTGCTAGTTTTGCTTGATTGACTGCCGTTCGCCTGGATGGATTTTTAAATGGGGTACTTATACCTCGTTTGAGGGTTTGTCTCGGTGCGGATGTGGTGTCCTTTCTCCGGCTAAGGAAAGGGGCACTACAGTCAGTGGTATCTGAGCCTAGGTTCCCGAACAGGAACCGAAAGCTCTAGTATCTCGTCTGTCTTGCATGGACTGTCTGTCTGCTTGGTGTCAGTTCGTGTCGAGTTCGTGTTTTGACAAGTGTTTGTCTCATCTTGGTGCTTAAAATTGTAGACGATTACGGTTGGCTTAATTAACCGACTGGCAATCTTTTATAAATTTTTGTACTAAGGAAGATGTAACGCGAGTCGATCGTGGAACACTGTGCGTGTCTTACATAGTTTGGTCTGTCGTAGTGTGTGTTGGTAGGATTTTGTTGAGTGATTGAGCATGCTTACGTGTTTATGAATTGTTGGCATCATTTCTCACAAGACATGCACCTATTTTGCCAAATAGTTGTGAACGCAGGTATGCCGCGTAAGAAAGCTAGATCGGATCCGCCACTACCTGCACTTCAGACTACGTCAGGATCAACGCACTCGTATTCAACAAGAGAGTTGGAAATAGCTCAGGGAGCAGATAGCGTGACAGAATACGAGGCCAGATTTGCCTACCTGACTAACTACTCACCTAACCGGGAGCCAGATCAAAGGAACAGAGCTGCGAGATTTATATCTGGATTGAGGCACGAAATTCGCCAAGTACTCATAGGTCTTGGTTGTTGTTCTTATGCTGAAGCTGTTGGCCGAGCCTTGCGGGCCGAAGCAGAGTTTGAAATGAGAGCTAGGAATGCTCGACCGATCATTTTACCGAACCCATCTTATGGATCGAGAACTCCAGCGGCTGTTCGTACAACTTCTCACAGAAAAGAGGCGACGACCAGTGGATCCAGTGAGAGCACCATCCTTTGCTCGTATTGCCATAAGCCAAATCATCTTGCAGAGTACTGCCCGAAACGACTGGGACAGTGTTTGCTGTGTGGATCCCCTGACCATCTTCTCGACAATTGCCCTAGTAAGAAGACACCTAAGGAAGAGGATAGTGGACGATGATTCTGAGGATTCAGGGTTCTTAATTCAGAGAGGGAGGCTACCAGAGAATAAAGCGTGAAGGGACAGTGTTGGGGACGTACAATAAATGAGAAGCTACGACATCGAAGGACTTGAGCAAAAATTCCGGAATAAATGGAATAATGGGAGACTAGAACGGACTTCATTACTCGGAATAAAAGGTAGCGTGCATTTTCATAACATTCATATTTCTCGTATTCAATTTATTAATTGTGCGATGTTATGTAATTATTGTTTGATTGAACTCCGGATTAAATCCGGGGTGTTTTCGAAATTTTTGTGTGTTTTTATTCGATTCAGGGGTGCTTGCACGCCCTAACGCACGGTCTTGGTCAAGACCGTGCGGTTCAGCTCAAGCCCGTGCAAGCCAGTTCAGTGTTAAACCGCTGAACCGGCTGAACCGCTCCACACGGGCCAGCACACGCCCGTGCGTCCGCCGTGTGTACCCCTTCGCCCATTTAAACTCTATTTTCGCGAATAGAAGCAACAGCACCTCATTTTTCTCTTTTTCCCACTTCCAGCAACTCCATTTTTCCCCAAAAAAATTTTCTCCAATCTTTGCAAGCCAATAACTTTCGATCCGTCCGTTGGATCTTCCTAATTTTCGGAAGGTACGTAGTCTACATTACGAATTTTACTTAGTTGAGTTTTGAGGACGATCCGTCGAGCCGATCTTACACACATTGCTACCCAAAATACACGCACGCTAAGTGTTCGACAAAACTTCCGAGTGAAGAATTATATCAAATTCAATTCTACAAGCTTCAAACAAATATAACACATGGCCTGTAGCGGGCGCCCCAAACGGGTAACGCACCGAGCCCCGATCCGGAGCTGAAATGGGATCCGACCCGAACCGAAACCCGGCGAACGGCAAGCATTTACTCAATCACTAGGCGGGGTTTCAAAAACAACGAAAAGACAGAGACGCGGAAGCAATATAAATAATCAAAGCAATAGAACACAATAAATACACAATTATTAAAGCCCACCAAGGCAAACGAAATTCAATTATATAATTAATAAACGGGTTCGATACTATATCCCGACAATGTACAATAACGGGTTCAATATAGAAATCCCGAATACTAATTAAATAAAATCCTAATATCCTAAAACATAATTCATATCATATGGAAAAAGGAATATACATGAGAGAATAAATAAAACCCTACGACGACGACAACGACGACGACGACGAATCCCGCCTAGTATCCTGAAACCAATATAGGGTGAGACAGAGAGGGTTAGTCAAACGACTAAGTGAGGAGGGAATAATAATGTATATAATAAAACGGGAAATAAATCACCAATTTTAAACTTAAAAGAAATCAACATACAAGAAAGGTTTTCGTAATCGAGTGGTGATTTAGCATAAAACATAACTTATCATATGACTCGGCGAGTCGAGCCCTGAACTCCAATATCCAAAACATAAAACCGGAAACCACCCTTATTCCTCCAATGTAGCCGGACTGCAAACCCGAACTACTCATAACTAACGGGAATAACTCAGGTACTCAAAGGGCTGCCACTCCGGCCTCACCCCGAGCTCCCAAATGGAGGAAACCATAGGATTTGCGCCGTAGACCCGACGTCTACCGACTTTGTCCTATCGCTCTTACTCCGGGCCCAAACGAACATGCATACATTTCATAACTCGCTTTTCAAAACATTTCGGGTTGGCCAAAAGACCGTTCGAGACATGACATATGCGAGGCCGAAGGCCAAAGTTCGCCTTAGAAAACAAAAGGGTTTTACATGTCTCTTTCGTAAACATTTCAAAGTCTATACGTAGTACTTTTCATATCAAATCATTTTTTGATAAATCAAATGAACATAATAATCATAAATATCTATTAAGTATATATATATAAACGGTGTGAAAACAAAACATAAACGTGGCTTATTTTGGGAGAGGCTTATTTATATATATACATAATAATACTGGAAACAGAAACGGAAAGCCTCACCTGGCTGCTATGCCAAATAAGAGCAAAAGCTAGAACTGGCGCTACTCCACGGGAGTATCGTCTGCAAAAATACCAGGACACAACCAAATAAGACTAAAGACGACACACGGCTTATACAAGAATATTAAAACACATAGGAGCACGTTATACAATTAAATCAATCACTTAAGTTCAAATTCTCAAACGAAAATAGAGTAATTCATGCATTTAAAAATACAAATCAAGTCCAAATGCAACGAAACTTTACGGACATGCTTAAGATATCATAAAGGAGTATGCATTCGAATTTCGGAAAAATCGGACTTCACATGCAAAAGTTAGAAATTTTAACGAAAACTTAAAACACACTATTCATATACCCGAACATGTTGTAAATTCATAAATCATGCAATTCATATCTATATCATATATATCGAATACACGAGCGAAGAAAGAATTCGGAAAAGACGAGTCGGACTGTAGCGCCCCTTTCCTTGGCCGGAGAAAGGACACCACATCCGCACCGAGACAAACCCTCAAACGAGATATAAGTACCCCATTTAAAAATTCATCCCGGCGAACGACAATCAAGCAACACTAGCAACAGCAAACGACAGCCCAACAACAACAGCAATAATAATAAATAAATCAGAGTTGCGGAAGTAATAACAATTATATGAAGTATCATATAAGCCATCCATGGCCACGTAATTCATACATCATTCTCAATCATAATATAATCAATGCCATTCATGGCCAATCTAGTCTATCCCACATCAGGGGCACGTAAGTACTTAAATTAATGCATAATCCAAAATACATAATTAAATAAATTCATAACAAGAATACGACTGTTGTTGGGACACTGACAAGACAAGACACACGAGCCAACCTAGACCTGCTGCTGCCGACTGACATGATAGGTGACAACGCCACCTGTCGACCTGAAGTAAGAATTAAAATAGGGGGGTTGAGTAAAAACACTCAGTGAAGGTTAAGAGGGATCAAGTACGAGTCACGTGTCCGGGTTTTAAATTATATATATATGAAAATACATTTGCATAATTGAAGAAAATCCGGATCGTGCTTCGACTTGCATACACGACATTAAATAGATAATAAATAATTAAAGCAGTAACATGCACGCAAATAATATCCCAGCGAGAATGGGCCTGTTCCTCCTTATAACCCCTTCACGTTCATACACTCCATCTCCGGTGTCTGAACCCGAATCGCTATTTCGGGCGACTGTGAATTTTAGGAAAACGTGCAACGAATGCAACGCCCACCATCACTCCCAACCGTGGCTATCAACTCCTGACGGGCCACGATTGACGCTTAGTTTTGGGAGAAGCACCTCGGATTACCCCTAGACGCTCGTCCCCAGGTATAACCTCCGGATACTTTCCCGGGCCCCATGTTGAAATGTCATGAATTTGCTCGCTTTGAAAACCGTACATAAGTTAAATTTGAGCAAGTTTGAGTGACGACGAAGGGTATAAATCCTAAGTCAAACCGTCACGCTTAAAATAAATAATCTTACTTGCCATATGAAAATAAAATATTTTAGGGATACTCATAAGTACAATTTAGTATTAAATCATTTGAGAGCAACCTTAAAAATATAGATTAAATATCTAATAATTATACGAGAAAGGAAAACGAAGCAATAAGAGCAGATAAGGGGAGTTCGCAATAAATTAAAAGAATTCTTACTCCGTTTGAAATCATTTTTAAAACCCTCACCTGGAAACACGGGACGACAAGACAATCCAAGCTGAGTCCTGACAAGACAGCCTGAAACTAACAGACGACAAAACTACATAAGACAAGACACGACAACGACTCACGAAGACTACAGAGACATAAAAATCAGTAATTAACACATAGCAATTGAATTGTACAATAAAAATGCAATTAAATCAATTAAACTAAAAATACGAAATTAGCATTGATAAACATGCTCAATTGAAATTCTAATTGTACATTCACTCATATAATATTATAAAGAGGCACTCATGCTATTTTCGGATTATTCGGACAACATTCAAAAATTGGGGAAAAAGCCCTAAACGAAAAAGGTTCGATTCAAGGTCCGAACGAGTTCGGAATATTGAAAACTTTACCAAATATTCATCCTTGAATCATAAGGAAGCCATAGGTGGAAACGGCTCGATTTTAGGGGGTCGTATGCAAAAAGTCAACTTTTATTTTTGATCATTTGACCCCATTACCGAGAGCAACTAAGGAAAAAGGCTGGAAAATTGGCTAAGGCATTCGCGCGGGCTAACGCACGGCCTAGTGCACGGTCTTGAGCACGAAACCAAGACCGTGCAGGCAGAAATAAAGGCACACGGCCTGGTGCACCGGCTTGCGCAAGCCGGTGCAAGGTTAAATGGCTGTGCACGGTCCGGCGCACGGTCTTGAGCAAGACCGTGCGTTGGGCCGTGTGGTTCCAACACCCAGGTGCAGAAAATGCGATTTTTAAGGTTTTCTCGGGAGTTTCGTGCAAAAATCAAATATGGGGGATTCTAAGGCCAAAATTAATATGTAAGATTCACACTCATGCATTGTACACATTAATATCTATCATTTGCACCGAACTACACCAAAAATGATAAACTATAACCTACGAATCAAGAAATTCATCAAATATATATTCAATATAAAAACTATAAAAATTGAAAGAATTAATGGATGAAATGAATTGGAGAAAGAAGATTACCGATAAAGAATCGAATGAGGATCGTAAAACTGGTCTCGGAATTTCAATTGGTCGAGAAACGAATTCGGAACTAGATTTCCTTTCCTTCTCCTTCTTCCTCTCCCTTCTCCTTCTCTTCTCTCTCTCTCTCTCTCTCTCGATGGATTATGTAACCAAGAGGGTGCAAGAAGTGTGTTCAAGATAGTGTGGGTGTGTTCAAGGTAGTGCAAGGGTATTTTTAGAAGATTGTAGGTTCGTTCATAAATTAGAATAATTCGAGGGGTGGAAAATATAATTATAAAAGGTTAAAGATATTGAAATAATTATAATAAATTAAGATTAACTAAAAAAGTTAAATCTTTTCATATAAAATTCAACTAAATGTCGAAGCATTCACTTCTATTAGGATCCGCTTAACATCCTAACCAACCCCAGAAGTCGTTTTGATATACGATTTTATCTTGTTTCGATTTTATTTATTATTCCTGATCCCTTAAAATGAAATGAAGAAAATCTCAGTGATAATTATTCCAAGAATTAATTCTGGAATTTTCGGGTCGTTACAATACTCCCTCCTTTAAAAGAATCTGTCCTCAGATTCTACTCCGAACCTCGGGGTTTATTAAAGGAAATATATTACGGCGTTCAAAATTCGTCATACAACCATCGCGCATTTAACACTTAAGCAATTAATTAAAATGAACAGTTAACAGTCAAACTCAAATAAGCACTTAACACATAGTTCGTACATAAAAGTTCAACTGGAAATCAAATTACAATTAAAACGAAAACAACGAGGAATTTAGGGAAAAACTAATGCCAACTAGGAATCGGTTGCTCCAGAGTCAGGCGACCTGCCAAGGCGGCTCAGATAGTTGGCAAGTTGATCAGTGATGGATCTCTCGAGGCCGGTAATCTGCTCCCGAAGCTCAGTCTGGTTGCGTCGGGTCTCGAGTCTGAATTCTTGTAGGTCTGCGCGAACTTCCCGGAGATCGGCCGACTGTCGATCAAGACGTTCGGTGGTCTGCTCGGCGAAAGTGGTGAAACGGTTTCCCCAAATCGTCCACCTGTCGGTCTCCCATCGGCTTCGGGCGTCCGACTCCGCTTGTAGAAACTGACTCCATTGTTCCTCACTTGATCTGTCCCATTGGGAAGATCCAGCCTGATGCTGTGTCAGGTAATCCTCAAAGCCCTGCTGAAATGGAACCTCTTCGGTTCTAGGAGGATCGGGTACATACGGAACCTGCTGAGGAGCGAAGCCTCCTGCTTTGTGATGCCGCTTTGAGGACTTTCCACCGGTTCCTCTCATGTACCGTTTTTGCTAGAGGAGATAGCTACGGTTCAATTAATATTGAGGAACTCTACGTCCTTGATTGCGCGGTTCGAAGGTAAGCAGTCAACGGCATTATGTTTTTCCTTCGATATGTAGAATATGTAGGTACCCGGCCTAAAGGAGAAATCAGAATTGGGTCCTACATTACCGCGATCTTAGAGTGTGCCGGAGTGACCGGCATGGATCGAATGGCCCCGGCAGGAGACGAGGATTCAATGATTTCCTACAAGCAACTCGCCCAAATGAAACTTTGTAGGAAAGTTAGAGGGCAACATGGTCGATATGTACCAATGACGGCCGAGGAAGCCGCCGCCGGGAGCGATGGAGACGATGAAGAGGATGCCGATATAGGAGGTCATCCTGAGGAGGACCGACAAGAGAGAGAGGGGCAAATGATGGAACAACTTTACGAAGCAGGAGGCTTCGCTCCTCATCAGATTCCGTATGTACCCGATCCTCCTAGAACCGAAGAGGTTCCATTCTAGCAGAGCTTTGAGGATTACCCGACACAGCACCAGGCTGGATCCTCTCAATGGGACAGATTACGTGAGGAACAATGGAGTCGGAGACCCGAAGCCGATGGGAGGCCAACAAGTGGACGGTTTGGGGAAACCGCTTCACAACTTTCGCTGAACAGTACTACTGAACGACTGGACCAATAGTCGGCTGAGCTTCGAGAAATCAGACTCGAGACCCAACGCAACCACGCTGAAATTCGGGAGCAGATTTCCGATCTCGAGAGGTCCATCAATGAACAACTCGCTCGCTATCTAAGCCGTCTGGGCATGCCGCCTAGTTCGGGAGCACCCGATTCTTAGTTGGCATTAGTTTTTCCTCTATTTTCTCATTATTTTCGTTTTAATTGTAATTTGATTTCCAGTTGAACTATTATGTATGAACTATGTGTTAAATGTTTATTTGAATTTAACTGTTAATTGTTCATTTTAATTAATTGCTTACGTGTTAGTTGCGCAATTTCTGTATGACGAATTCTTTTAAATGCTGTGATATACTTCCTTTAATAAACCCCGAGGTTCGGAGAAGAATCTGAGGACAGATTCTTTTAAAGGAGGGAGTATTGTAACGACCCGAAAATTCCATAATTAATTCTTGGAATAATTATTCGACATTTAGTTGAATTTTATATGAAAAGATTTAACTTTGTTAGTTAATCTTAATTTATTATAATTATTTCAATATCTTTAACCTTTTATAATTACATTTTCTACCCTCGAATTATTCTAATCTATATAAACGAACCTACAATCTTCTAAAATACCCTTGCACTACCTTGAACACACCCACACTACCTTGAACACACCCACACTATCTTGAACACACTCACACCCTCTTGAACACACCTCTTGCACCCTCTTGGTTACATATTCAATCGAGAGTGAGAGAGAGAGAGAGAGAGAGAGAGAGAAGAGAAGGAGAAAAGAGAGAAGAGAAGGAGAAGAAAAGAAATTCCATTCCGAATCCGTTGCTCGACCAATTTAAATTCTGAGACCAGGTTTACGATCCTCATTCGATTCTTTATCGGTAACCTTCTTTCTCCAATTCGTTTCATCCATTAAATCTTTCAATTTTTATAGTTTTTAAATTGAATAAATATTTGATGAATTTCTTGATTCGTAGGTTATAGTTTATCATTTTTAGCGTAGTTCGGATCAAATGATAGATATTAATGTGTGCAATGCATGAGTGTGAATTTTTCATGTTAATTTTAGTCTTAGAATTCCCCATATTTGATTTTTACATGAAACTCTCGAGAAAACCTTATAAATCGCGTTTCTGCACCTGTGTGTTGGAACCACACGGTCCAACGCACGGTCTTGCTCAAGACCGTGCGAAAGACCGTGTGCAGCCTTTAACCTTGCACCGGCTTGCGCACGCCGGTGCAACAGGCCGTGTGCCCTTGATACAGCCAGCACGGTCTTGGTTGCGTGCTCAAGACCGTGCACAAGGCCGTGCATTAGCCCGTGTGAATGCCTTAGCCAATTTTCCAACCTTTTTCATTAGTTGCTCTCGGTAATGGGGTCAAATGATCAAAAATAAAAGTTGACTTTTTGCATACGACCCCCTAAAATCGAGCCGTTTTCACCTATAGCTTCCTTATGATTCAAGGATGAATATTGGGTAAAGTTTTCAAAATTCCGATCTCATTCGGACCTTGAATCGAGCCATTTTCGTTTAGGGCTTTTTCCCCAATTTTTCAATGTTGTCCGAAAAATCCGAAAATCGCATGAGTGCTCCTTTATAATATTGTATGCATGAATATGTAATTAGAATTTCAATTGAGCATGTTTATCATTGTTAATTTCGTATTTTTTAGTTTAATTGATTTAATTGTATTTTAATTGTATATTCATTTGATACATGTTGTTTATTGGTTTTGATTTCAATGTAGTCTTTGTGAGTCGTTGTCGTGTCTTGTCTTATGTGGTTTTGTCGTCTGTTAGTTTCAGGTTGTCTTGTCAGGACATAGCTTGGGGTGTCTTGTCGTTCCGTGTTCCCAGGTGAGGGTTTTAAAATATTTCAAACGGAGTAAGAATTCTTTTTATTTATTGTGAACTCCCCTTATGTGCTCATATTACTTTGTTTTCCTTTCTCGTATAATTATTAGATATTTAATCTATATTTTAAGGTTGATCTCAAATGTCTTAATATTAAATTGTACTTATGAGTATCCCTAAATCATTTTATTTTCATAAGGCAAGTAAAATTATTTATTTTAAGCGTGACGGTTTGACTTTGGATTTATACCCTTCGTCGTCACTCAAACTTGCCCAAATTTAATTTATGTATGTTTTCAAGGCGAGCAAATTCGTGACATTTCAAAATTGGGCCCGGGAAAGTATCCGGAGGTTATACCTGGGGACGAGCGTCTAGGGGTAATCCGAGGTGCTTCTCCCAAAAATAAGCGTCAATCGTGGCCCGTCAGGAGTTGATAGCCACGGTTGGGAGTGATGGTGGGCGTTGCATTTGTTGCACGTTTTCCTAAAATTCACAATCGCCCGAAGTAGCGATTCGGGGTCAGACACCGGTGATGGAGTTACCAGAACTTGAGGGGGTTATAAGGAGGAACAGGCCCATTTCTCGCTGGGACATTAATTGCGTGCATGTTACTACTTTAATTATTTATTATCATTATTTAATGTCATGTATGCAAGTCGAAGCACGATCCAGATTTTCTTCAATTATGCAAATGTATTTTCCTATATATATAATTAAAACCCGGACACGTGGCTCGTACTTGTTCCCTCTTGACCTTCACTGAGTGTTTTTACTCACCCCTCTATTTTAATTCTTACTTCAGGTCGGCAGGTGGAGTTGTCACCTATCATGTCAGTCGGCAGCAGCAGGTCTAGGTTGGCTCGTGTGTCTTGTCTTGTCAGTGTCCCAACAACAGTCGTGTCGTTGTTATGAATTTATTTAATTATGTATTTTGGATTATGATATATATTATGCACTTACGTACCCCTGACGTGGGATAGATTGGACTGGCCATGAATGGCATTTTATATTATGACTGAGAATGATGTATGAATTACATGGCCATGGATGGCTTATATGATTATTTTTATAATTGTTTATCTTCCGCAACTCTGATTTATTTATTTATTTATTGCTGTTGTTGTTGGGCTGTCGTTTGCTGTTGCTAGTTTTGCTTGATTGACTGCCGTTCGCCTGGATGGATTTTTAAATGGGGTACTTATACCTCGTTTGAGGGTTTGTCTCGGTGCGGATGTGGTGTCCTTTCTCCGGCCAAGGAAAGGGGCACTACATCACCTATCTTGTCAGTCGGCATCAGCAGGTCTAGATAGGCTCAGTCTTTCTGGTTTGTCTTGTCAGTGGTCCCAACAACCGTCGAGTCTTGTTTATTGTATTTATTTACTTTACGTACTTATGTGCCCCTGATGTGGGATAGTTGATGATACCTAGGATTGTACAGGATAGACTAGTTGAGCCATGGATGGCACTACGTGTTGTTATTCTGTTGTATTTCGAATTTCACATGTTTAATTGATATTATGTTAGCCTCGTAGGCATTTATGGAATTTATCTGTTTACTTTATAATCGCTTCCGCATTTCTCTGTTTACTGTGGTTGTTGTTGGGATGTCGTTGCTGTTGCCGGTAGTGTTTGCTTGAGTGTCGTTCGCCGGAGTGGGTTTTTGAGTTGAGGTCCCTCGCTGAAGCTCGGGAATCCATTTCGGTGCGGATGTGGCGGTCCTTCTTCAGGGGGCGCTACAAAACCTATATGTATAATATTTTACAACATTTTCAACTAGAGGTAAGGAAAATCCATTTGTTTTAAATGCGAACTTTGGTCTCTCGACCTTGCAAATATAACCTTGTCTCGAATGGCCCCTTTGGCCTCCCACACCCTGATTCCCTATTTTCAAATGGCCCTTTTGGCCACCTAAATTGTTATTGATTTCAAGCGAGCCATGGACTGGATCATGATTTTGGGGCCTAGGAGTTATACAGGAGGTGAGCCTGGAGACGAGCGTCTAGGGCAAATCCCGATGTGTACTCTAGGCATTGAATTAGGCCGGTCGGGAGGTTTGACTGACCTAAGTTAATGCGACGGTAGCGCCTTGAGCGTTTCCTTAAATTGTGTACGGTAGCGTTGTGGGGCACCACTTGTTTCCTTAAATTGTGATTGGATCATGACTTTCGGTGGTGGAGTACTTGACTACGTGTTTTCATGAATGGAAGTTATAAGGAGAGGGCCCGTTCTCGCCGGGACACAATATTGCATGACTTATTGCATTATTTACTTGTCTAATTGGTTTATGGCTTTCGTTACAAGTCGAAGATGTAGCGCCCCGAAAATCCGAATTACATTCCGGTATGTTCGAATCCTTTATTTACGGGATTTAATTATTTTATTTGATATTATTATGCGATTTTATAACAATTTCATAAATGAGTGAATTTTGATATTTAAATCACGACATGTCAGTGTGCGTGTAATTTCATGAACTTTGACTGTAATTATGATTTATCTGGACAACTTGTATTTTTGAACTATTTTTGTAAAATTACGACAATGCCCCTTCGATTCTCAACCCAAGTCAAATTTTGACTAAGACTCTCTCTCTCTCTCAAACCTCATTCACGCAACAACAAAAGAAAATGAAGGAGAAAAGAAAGAAAAAGAGAAAGAAGAAGAGGAGACATTGATCGATCGTCCCGACTTCGTTTCCCGACCGATTTCCGAGCCATGAAATCCTACGAACTCCTTGCGATCTCATCTACGAGTAAGCTTCTCACGTCTTTCTCGATTAATGCCTCCATTGCTTCGTTTTTCTGATTTTGATAAATAGTTGCACATTTAGGTTAAATGATGATTTTGAATGATTTTATGGATGGAATCACGTGATTCTTGGTTCTATAGGTAGATTAGATGTTGTAGTTCAATATATGTGAGTTTTAACTTGAGATTTGCATGATTGATGGGTTTAATATCGAATTTTGGTTTGTTTTCGCGAAGCCCTCGCGATTCTGCATTTTTGCTGCTGTTCTTTAGATCCACACGGCCTTACGCACGGTCTTGAGACCGTGAGCCAAGACTGTGTGTGCCCCTTTTGAGCCTTGCACGGCCTTGTGCACCCCGTGCGCAAGCCGGTGCGAAGGCCAGTGCAAGTGTCTACACTGGCTTGAGCACGAGTTCAACCCCGTGCGTCCGCCCATCCCCAAGACCGTGTGTCCCCCTTAGCCAAAATTTCTCCATTTTCAGAATGTTGCTCTCGGCAATGTGAGTCAACGGGCAATTTTAAAAGTTGACTTTCTTCGTTTGACCTTCGATTTGAGATCCGATTTCACCTATAGGTCCTATAAATTATGAAATACATATTTTAGGATGTTTGAATTTTTCCGACTTCGTTCGGGCCCCGTTCCTCGTGTTTTTCGTTTAGGCATTTTAGGCTATCTTTCAAATGTTGTTCGTTTCTTCCAAAACTTGAAAGCATGCTTCCTTATTGCTTTTTTGCATGATTATGAACTTTTATCGCATTCCAATTTGATTTGCTTATTGAATTTACGTACTTTGATAGAATGTGAACCTAAGTGTTATGAATGACTGTTTAACGTGGTTCTATGTGTTTTAATGCTTTCATATAAGCCGTGCGTCGTCGTTAGTCTTATTTGGTTGTGTCTTTGTATTTTTGCAGACGATACTCCCGTGGAGTAACGCATCCCGTCTTGCTTTTACTTCTTTTGTTTAGCCAACATGTGAGGCTTTCCGTTTCTGACTCCAGTACTATATGTATATATATATATTAAATCTCTCCGGATATAAGCCTTGGTTTACGTTTGAAACGGCACGTCCCCAAATACGGTGCGACGTGACATCCCGCACCAAGTCACAATCTATAACAAGAACTAAAGGTCCGGTTATGAACTACAACCTAGCGAACGGAAAATAAATACCAGGCGGATCTGCTTTAGAAAATAATAGGACAATGAACAATAATACAGTGGAAGCAATTAACACAACCTATCCCACTCAGGGAGCTAGAACAACCATAATCCAAAACACAATTATAAAGCCCACCAAGGCCACTGAAAACAACCATATCAACATTCAAACTAATTTACATTATTTACATCTACAACTTCTAGGGTTTTAATTATTTATCCAGATACATAGACGGATATGAAATCACCTAAACAAGAGTAAATGACTCCAAGGACACGACCTGAATCCGCCTAGCAACAAAACCTGAAAAGACAACCACAGAATAATGGGGTTAGTCAAAGCGACTAAGTGAGGGGGCTGTAATACATATATATTATCGAAACAACCGAAAGATTCACCAGTTTGTAAATGAGAAGAAAGCAAAGGAAAATAAAGGTTTTCACAATTATTGGTGAATCGAATAATTTCGCAATAAAGTAAAAGCTCGGCGAGTCGAGCATCAACCACCTGTTTCATAATATCAGAAATATCAAATAAACCTCCTTTATTCCTCCTTGTGTAGTCAGGTAGCTAGCCCGCTACTATATAATCATGTAAGGACAAATATCCAATACATCTTCGGCTGGGGATATAAACTAGATCCCGTCCGGCGCAGGTACTCAAAAGGGTTGCCACTCCGGTCATACCCCCGAGCTCCCATCAGTTTGGAGACCAGAGCATTGAGATCCACCGTAGACCCAACGTCTATCCGGCTTCACCCCGTACCCTGATGTCCAGGCCCAACAATATAATGTGGCTCAATGGCCAGGCCAAAAGGCCAAGATAATTCCTCGCACTTCAAATGCTTGTGCGGTCAAAGGGACCGATTTCAAACTCGTTTGTAACCCTTTCGAGCTAATGGAGCTTTTGAGGGGTTATACGTAATAATTTGATATCAAAGCATTTTTCTTTAAACTCATTAAGATAATATGGTTTTCAAATAGCTACTACGTATAATATAAATATGGGGAAAGAAAATATAAAAACATAAAACACAGGCTTCGGGTATATATGGAATATTTACATACGTATAAGGAAACCAAATTCGGAAATGGAACCCCACCTGGATAATCCTGCAAAAAGGGCAAAAGAAAGAAGACCAACTACTGCCCAGAAGAACTACCACCTGAAACCAAATACGACACAACCATGTAAGACGACAATATGGCGCACGACTTATTCTTAATGCAATAAACACTTAATTAAATCAAAGAAGGGCACTTAGGGCAATTATTCAATGAAATGAATGACATATCAAACTTTAAACTATAAATCATGCCTAAACACAATTAGGTTTCATAGACATGCTTAAAATACTATAAAGAAGCATACATTCAAGCTTCGAAGCAATCGGAAAAGAATTGCGAAAAGCGTATAATTTCCTAAGCAGAAATCGGTTCGTTTCACGATCAAACGTTATTGGAAAAATTCAAACTCTGTGGATTATAAAGTTTTAAAGCATTACAGACTTAATGGTGAAGTCAGATTTTGAAAATAATATCAAACGAAGAAAGTAGGATTTGCAATTTTTGACTTCCAGAGACTTTCGAACTAAAATCGGGACACACGGCCTCTTGCACGGCCTTGTGCAAGGCCGTGTGCATTTTTGGGAACACGCACAGCCTACACACACGGCCTGATGCAAGGCCGTGTGAGTTGAAAATGGCGCACGGTCTTGCTACACGGCCTGTTGCAAGGCCGTGTGTACCATGTTTTCGCGAATTTTCAGCAGAACACGAAGAACTTCGCACAGAAGTATCAGAATCTCGTCAAATCTTCACCAAAACCCCATTTTCAATCATATTTTCATACTACAAACTTCCACAAACATCAAAGATCACAATGGCAACACATAGGATCAAGAATCATCGAAAAGTACGGAGTATAACGATCAAACTACCGAAAAATCCAACTTCGAAACAATTTATCCAAAACATACTCAAACGACAACGGAATCGAATGGAACCTGAATAATACCTGTAGAGAATGTTACAAGGGTCGTGTAGGTTCTTACGGATCGAAATTTGGCTAAGAAACGAACTCGAAAGATCGAATTGAAAGTTTGGAGAAATTCTTTCTTTTTCTCTTTCTTTTTTCGTTGCTGCTGATGTTTAAAAAAAAGCTAAGTGTAATTAAGAAAAAGGAAAGGAAAAGAGAATAAAAAGAAAACCTGAGGTTTAAGTGAAAAATCGAAGGGGCATTTTCATAATTTCGCGAAACTTCATAAATAGGACATATTAATGAAATATGTCAATATTATAGTCAAAACTCATCATTTTAAACGCACATTGACATAGAATAATTTAAATTCACAAATTATTGCATTTACAAAAATTCATATAAAACACACAAATATCACATAAGCACATATATCCCGATCGAGTTTTCCAAACTTGTCCCGTTATCTTAGGAATTCTTACCAGCTTTAGTTTACCCAAAAATGTGGGGCGTTACAACATTTTGTTTTCACACCGTCTTTATATACCTAGTAAATATTTATGCCTATTATGTTTATTCAATTTATCGAAAATGTTTTGGTATGAAAAAGTACTACGTATATTCTTTCAAACGTTTGCGAAAGAGACATGTAAAACCTCTTTAATTTCTAAGGCGAACTTTGGCCTTCGGCCTCGCATATGACATGTCTCGAACGGTCTTTTGAACAACCCGAAATGATTTGAAAAGCGAGTTATGAACTGTATGTATGTATGTTTGGGCCCGGAGTAAGGACGATAGGACGAAGTTGGTAGACATTGGGTCTACGGCGGAAATCCTATGGTTCCCTCCATTTGGGAGCTCGGGGTGAGGCCGGAGTGGCAGCCCTTTGAGTACCTGAGATTATACCATATATTATGCGTAGTTCGGATTTAGCGATCCGTCTACATTGGAGGAATAAGGGTGGTTTCCCGTTTTATGTTTGGAAATTGTAGTTAAGGGCTCGACTTGCCGAGTCATATGATATGTTTATGTTTTATGCTAAATCACCAACCGTTTACGAAAACCTTTCTTTTATGTTGATTTCTTTTAAGTTTGAAAATGGTGATTTACTTCCGTTTTATTATATACACTATTATTCCCTCCTCACTTAGTCGTTTGACTAACACCCTCTGTTTCACCTCTGTATTGGTTTCAGGATACTAGGCGGGATTTGTTCGTCGTCGTCGTCGTCACGTCTTTAGAGTTGCATTCTTTTGCTCATGTATAACTCTATTTCCGTTTGGCTATTATTTATATTTTATGTTATTAGGTTTTATGTATTTAGTATTCGGGATTTATATGTTGAACCCGTTATTGTATATTGTCGGGATATTGTATCGAACCCGTTTATTATTTATGTAATTGAATTTCTTCGGCCTTGGTGGGCTTTACTACTTGTGCAATTGTTATGTTTTATTGTTTTGTTGTTTTCCGCTTTCGCACCTCTGTCGTTTATTTCGTTTTTGAAACCCCCGCCTAGTGATTGAGTAAATCTGTGCCGTTCGCCGGGTTTTGGTTCGGGTCGGATTCCATTTCGGTTTCGGGTCGAGGCTCGGTGCGGGGCGTGCATTACTCGTTTGGGGCGCCCACTACAGAAGCACATTCCGGTTTTCTTCATTTAGCATATGTATTTCCCTATATATATATATATAAAACCCGGAAGCGTGACTCGAAGTTGCCCAACTTAAGCCTCCTTTATTGTTCAAACTATTTAGTTGAATTACGAGCCGTTTTTAATTATCATTTCCAACTTATTTTTGCCATGCTTTGCGAATTTGTAACGGCCTCATGACTCAACTAATATCATTTCAAAATGATCGGCTTGACCTTATATGCAAATGTTTTGAAAGGATCCGGTTCGTCAACCTTTTGTGTTTTCAAATAAAGCCGAATCCGAATGTTGCTTTGTGTTATAGTTTTACAACTTATATTATTGTATGTATCTTTATCAAAACGAGTAACATTCACTCCTTTTTGGTTTTAAACGATAAACGACGAACTGTGATCAATACCTATATTGTATTACCCCCCTTACTGAGTATCCTTTATACTCACCCCTTCTATTTTGGTTCTTGCTTCAGGTAGACAGGTGGCGGTGTCATGAATGGTTTTTATGATTAAATTGTTACTTTCTGAAATCACTTCCGCACTATTCTAATTATTACTATTGTTGTTGGGGCGTCGTTATGCTATTGCCGGAGTTTTGATCGAGTGCTTGCCGTTTGCCGGGATGAATTTTTCAATGGGGTACATTTACCTTGTTTAGGAGTTCGTCTTGGTGCGGATGTGGTGTCCTTTCTCCTCCTACGGAAAGGGGCGCTACAAAACCGGACGACAAGACTGAGCCTATCTAGACCTGATAATGCAGACTGACAAGATAGGTGACGCCGCCACCTGTCTACCTGAAGCAAGAACCAAAATAGCAGGGGTGAGTATAAAGGATACTCAGTAAGGGGGTTCTGATCACAGTTCGTCATTTATCTTTTAAAATCAAATGTAGTGAATGTTGCCCGTTTTAAAATCAACTTATCCCTATAAGTATATCTAAATCGTTTTGTTTTCAAAAGGCAAGTAAAACTCTTTCATTTCAACGTGGTACTTTGACTTTGGTTGGGTCTATGAGGGAAGTCATTAGGGGAGTTCGTCAGCACATCCCGACACGTATGAAACTTATAGTCACCCCCTCTGTCGTCACACACTTGCCTAAATGCCCGTTTGGCTTTCAACTTATATTGTTTCTTGAACGCGAGCAAAATTGTGGACTTTTCTTTTAATGAGGGCCCGAGAGGGTATTCGAGGGTCTCACTTGGGGACGAGTGTCCAGGGTGTTGCCTGAGGTACTTTTCCCAAAATTAAGCGTCAATCGTGGCTCGTCAGGAGTTGATAGCCACGGTTGGGAGCGATGGTGGGCGTTGCATCCGTTGCACATTTTCCTGAAATTCAATTCGTCGCCCATGGTCGCACTTTGGGGTCAGACACCGGAGATGGAGTTTTATAATGACATGAAGGTGTTATAAGGAGGAACAGCCCATTCTCGCTGGGATTTTACTTGTTTTTATTTATGCTTTATTGTTACTGCTTAATAATTGTTGTTATGCAAGTCGAAGCACATTCCGGATTTTCTTCATTTAGCAAATGTATTTTCCTATATACATATATAAAACCCGGAAGCGTGACTCGTACTTGTTCCCTCTTTACCTTCACTGAGTATCGTTTATACACACCCCTCGTTATTTTAATTCTTACTTCAGGTCGACAGGTGGCGTTGTCACCTCTCATGTCGGTTGGCAACAGCGGGTCGTGAGTCTTGATCTTCGTATCCTTTGGTAATTGTCTGTAGTGTCCAACAACAGTCTGTCTTTTATTATTGAACCGAATTTCTAGATAGATTGGATATATTGATGAATATTCGTTGAGCATTGACTAGTTAAATATATATAATTGTTGAATATTGATTTATGTTAATTGATGCCCGTGTGGCTTTGTATGTTTAATTGATATGTATATGTTAAGCTTCCGCACTCTGTTATTTTTGTTGGTTGTTGTTGTTGGACTAGGTACGTTGTTGCCGGTATAGATTGAGTGCTTGTCGTTCGCCGGGATGGATTTTTAAATGGGGTACATCTACCTCGTTTGGGAGTTCGTCTCGGTGTGGATGTGGTGTCCTTTCTCCTCCTATGGAAAGGGGCGCTACATTAATTGAATAATAAAGGAGGCTTAGTTTGGACAAGTTCAAGTCACGCTTCCAGATTTTATATATATATATATATATAGGGAAATACATACGCCAAATGAAGAAAACCGGAATGTGCTTCGACTTGTAATGAAAGCCTTAAAACAATTAGACAAGCAAGTAATGCAACAAATCATGAAATAGTGTGTCCCGGCGAGAACGGGCCCTCTCCTTATAACTCCCAATTATGTAAAGCATGAAAACATGTAGTCGATTACTCCACCACCAAAGTCAGTGTCCAATCAGAATTTTATGGAAACGCGTGTTAACAACGTCACCCTTATCAGAAATTTCTAGGAAGCGCGTAGCCTACAACGCCACCCTCGCACTAACTCAGGCTAGCCAACCTCCTGGCCGACCTAAGCGAATACGGATTGGAGTATACATCAGGATTTGCCCTAGACGCTCGTCTCCAGGCTCACCTCCAGTACACTCCGGGCCCAAATCATTATACCGTCCAGGGCTCGCATTTGAAATCAATAACAGTTTGGGTGGCCAAAGGGGCCGTTCGAAAAGATGGTGCAAGCAGTTAAGTATGAATGGAGAAAGGGGCCTTTGAGACAAGCTGATGTAACGATCTAAGAAGTACTCATAAGCGTCGTACGTTTCGGGAGCATGCTAACGGATGTCCCTAACGACATTACTTATAAGTGCTTCAGAGATCAAATACTTACTTTAAAAATAAATAAGTTACTTGTTTCTAGTTGAAAGCATTTCAAATCATTTTGGGTTTTGCTATCAAAACGTTGACTAAGCACATAATAGAATAATAAAGGTGAGAACAGCAAGTAATAAGAAAGGAGGGGTAATAAGTTATTTTGCAAACCTATAAAACTACGTCCTTGCCCCAGTTGAAAATAGTTAAATCCTTACCTGGCTCGACACGACAGTATGGAAGCAAGCAGTAGTCAAGTTTCTCCCTCGTTGGTCCCACCTGTAATACACAGGGCCTAGAGGATGAAAACGAGACCGACAATAACAAAAGCAAGACACTAGACAACAAATGACGCATGACAATTCAAATAGAATTTAAATGATGCTACAGGCGCAATATGGAAAGCCAAATAATTAAACACATAGAGATACACAATTATGGGACAGTAATTAAGAAAATATTAATGCAATACTAAATAACGAAGAAACATAAAATTAAATAGTAAAGACATGCTAAAACGCAATTATGGCACGTAGACATGCTTAAAATAATATAAGGACACTCTCTCGCGAATACGGGATCAGACGGATAAGAAACGAGAAAGGTGGATAAAAATCCCTAAATGAAAAAGGTGTCAATTGACGGTCAAATAAGGTCTGATAAATTGTAAACTATGTAAAATATTAAATCCTGAGGCTCAAGGAAGCTATAGGTGAAATCGGATTAATTTTCGGAGGTCGTATGCGAAAGGTCAACATTTAAATAAGTGGGGTTGACCCAATTCCCGAAGTGCAAGAAAGGAAAAGGCTAAAAAAATCCACTAAGTGTTTCGAACCGGCCTGCGCACGGTCTTGGACACACTGTCAAGACCGTGCACTGCACACGGCCAAGTGCACGGGGCAGGCGCACGGGCGCGAGCCCGTGCAGACAAAAAGAGGCGCGCACGGGCTCCTGCGCGGTCTTGATCAAGACCGTGTGTTAGCCCGTGCGGATCAACTGAGTGCAGAAAGCAGCAGGTCGCGAAGCTCACACGCGGGCACCAACATATAAATCCATAGATCTCATAATTTACACTACAAAACACGCTAATTTTCACATATAATCATATATATCACATAAGCTACACATAGGTTCAAGAAACACGTAAAATGGTCAAGTAAATCTTCCTAAATACAAAATCCTAAAACTATGAAATCCTATATATAAATCACGAAAATCGCAACGAGGAAACGACGGATTGAAATAGGGTAAAAGGATTACCGGTAGAGGATGAAGCAAGGGTCGTTCGGGTTTTCACGGCTCGTCGATCGGGCAAGAAACGGTCTCGGTAGGGCGATTCTTCTCTTCTCCTCCTTCTTTCTCCCTTTTCTCCCTCTCTCTCTCTCTTTCTCTTTCTTTCTTTCATTTAGCATATGTATTTTCTTATATATATATATATAAAACCCGGAAGCGTGGCTCAAACTTGCCCAACTTTTGCCTTCACTAAGTATCTTTTATGCTCACCCTTCCTACTTTTGATTCTTACTCCAGGTCAACAGGTGGCGTTGTCACCTCTCATGTCGGTTGGCAATAGCGTTTTGAGTTTCTCGAGTTTCGTGTCCATTGGTTATGTCGGTAGTGTCCAACAACAGTCTGATTTACTATTGGATTTATGTACCTCCATCTACTGAACTCCCATGTAGGATGATTATGATATTGATCTTTTGATTACTGTTATATGATTATCTTTGCCCCATGTGACTTGAATTGTTGCATCGTTAATTCTTTTAGCTTCCGCACTCTGTTGTTATTATTATTGTTGTTGTTGTTGTTGTTGGGCCAGGGATGTTGTTGTTGTTGTTGGGCCAGGGATGTTGTTGCCAGTATAGATCGAGTACTTGCCGTCCGCCGGGATGAATTTTTAAATGGGGTACATTTACCTTGTGTGGATGTTCGTCTCGGTGCGGATGTGGTGTCCCTTCTCCTCCTACGGAAAGGGGCGCTACAGCCTCTCAACAGGCCGTGAGAGCAGCCCGTGTGCGCCACATGGGGTTACGATACCCCGTGAGCATAGGCCATGAGGCTCGCAAAAACAGCAGAAAACACAGAACAGCAAACCTTTCGCGCGATCGAACCAAAAATCAATAATCAGCCCTAGAAATGGTAAGAACTCAAGTTAAGATTCACATATAAGTTTCTTCTACTCATAATCTACCTATAGAACCAAAAAACATGAAAAACCATCCACGATTTCATCCAAAATCACATATTTAGCACATTAAGCATACTATTCACAAAAATCAGAAAAATGAGATAAAGAGTGCATAAAAACTGATTGACATTAGAGAGTTACCAGTAGAGGAGATCGAGAGGGTCACGTAGGCATTAACGGTTCGAAAATCCGTCGAGAAATGAGTCTGGCACGATTGGTTGAAGCTTTTCCTCTTCTTCTTCTTTCTCTCTTCCTTTTCCTTCTTTCTTTTCTTGCGTGAAGTGTGAGATGAGGGAGAGATATGGGTTAAGTCAAAATGCTTAGAAATGAAAGGGCATTTTCGTAATTTTATACAGCTTACTCAAAAATACAAGTTTTCTAAATAAAACATAATTACAGTCAAAGTTCACGAAATTAAACGAACATTGACATGTCGTTGTTTAAATACCCAAATTCACTCATTTACGAAAATGTTATATAAATCACATAATAATTATTAAAATAATAATAAATTGCGTAAACTGACTCGATTTGGGTTCTCGGTTCATAACTCGAATTTTCGGAGCATTACAGTTTTTAATCAAACCCCATAAATGTACGGATCATCAAGTAATATAGTTAAAAGTAAGATTATTAAATTCATGGTGAATAAAGAGTTTTACACAACCAAGTGAATTTTTCTAATATCTAAGCAAACGTTCTGTTGCTTGACAATTAGCACAAATATAAAGATCACTAGATTAACTAAAATAGCTAAAAAAGAAGAGAAAATATATGTGGAATGGCCTAGGGAATGACTTTAATATATGTCAAATAAAGATAAATCAATGCCTTAAAGATACTAGCAACTTTCACAAATCAATTCTCAAAACTAAGAATTAGCCTCTCGCATGGTTAATTCGTTTGTTTATAAAAAGAACTTTGTCAATTCTCGTGATCAAAGCATCGATTCATAAACCAATCAAATAGAAATTGTGTGATCAAATTAAATAGCGACTCGAATTGCCATTATTTAATTGACACAATTTGCATTGAATTTCTTCTCTCATCTTCCTTAAGTCTTTTTATAAAATCTAACTCAGAATTTCTAAGTAGAAATTGTCAATCATTAAATGAAATTGCTTACTTATAAGAGATGATCAATAATTTACCATAAGAAGAAAAATATAGATTTTATAAGATGAAGATTACTAGATACTCAATACTCATTGAGGTATTTATACAAAAATCTTGAAGTCATATATTGTCAATTTGTCATATCATTCCCAATTAGGGGATTTGGCTACTCATCCTAAATAAGGAAAACAAGGATTAACTATACATTAACAAGGTTCATTTGATGCTAGGGTCTTATCTTGATTATAAGATATGTGTCAAAATCTTAGATATTTTTCCCACTAAGGAAGACCCTGGTATCAAATGGACCCATTAGCAACTAAAATCAACATTGTTTTCTAGGTTAAACAACTGGGAATCATGTCTTCACAAGCTTCATCATCTTCATCTTGATTCTATCTCTCAAAGCTAGCTAAAGATTGAGGCTAAGGTTTAGTGTGTAGGAATGGCCTAAAAATAAAAAGGATGCTTCTAATTATAGGTAACTACGAATTAGTATTGAAATACCCATACAGGAATCCCACGTGGCCGTGTCAACTTTCTCGCAAAAAATTCTCACTTTTGTACCACAATACAGCCATGGGTGTGTTGGTTTTGATTTTCATAACTTGTTCGCTTTCGTTCGTATTCAACCCGGACTCTCACATGTGGCTTTATGCCCTCAACAAACATAAAACGAGCATATTAAACTAACAAACCATCACAAAATAAATATAAAATGTGCAAAAATATAGGGTATAAACGCAATATATCGTTAATTAGGATGTTTACTACAATAAAAAAGTTAGAAATACTTACAGACACAGGCAGAAAAGATAATTTAAAGAGTTAAAATACAGACAGTCTAAATATAATTTTCTATGATACATGATTTAACTGTAATTAGGTCAAATTTAAGTATCTAAATATAATTCAGCAGCCCATTAGTTAATATTAAACTTGGTGAAAATCATCATTATTGACAGCTATCGACCGATTGATATAACATATCTAATCTATCATTTCGCTTGGATAACATATAACAAATTTTGATATTTATAGTTCCCATCCCAAAGATTACCTTTCCCAATGATAAAATTCTTGCAATGAATACGATTTCATCTAACTGGCGTCTACATGCAAAAGAGGTGCTCCTTTTTTACTCATATTTGTTCCAATTTTTATTTTTTTTGCAATAAGGTCCTATTATTTATTTTATTTTGCAAAAAGGTCTTACATAATAATCCATTCATATTTGTAACTTGAAAAGGTGGAAATAGTTTTTGGCCATGTTAATTGTGAACCTGCACTTTTTCTTTATATACAATTAGCATTAGTATATAATCTATTTGAGGTTAAAATACTTTTATTTCATAATAAAAAAGAAGTAACTATAATAAAATATTCAAAACTAAAATAATATGTGAGTGTAAATGGATCTAAATAATTTAGTTAATTGAACTTTAAATAACTTATTTACTTTTTATTTTAGATATTTTCTGACAAATAATGATGGATATATTTTCACTAAATTCAATTTATGTGTTCTCCTTAAAGCTAAAATATTACTATATTTTTCTTAGAAAAAAGTTCGATATTTCTTAAATCTATTATATTTTAATTTAAGATTAACAAAACATATCTAAGTGAACATAACATATTTGTATTGATTATTATACACAATAGTTTAACTTCTGTAACGATCCAGAAATCCGAGAATCACTGTGAGTATTTTCCTGCGTTAATTATCTTTCTTAACCCTAAGTTCTTGTAATATGTGAATTATTATATATTATTTCGTACACGACCCAATGTGATAATATTAATTGTGTATTTAAATTCCTTGCCTAAAATGCGTTTGTTTAATATTACATAGATATATTTGACCAACGTGCATTTAATTGGACTTACCAAACTACCGTTCGTATTTTCCGATATTTCGAAATATTTGATAAAAGTCTCGAAAACCCTCATTCGAACCATATTCGATATAGAGAGGGTGAGAGAGAAGAAGAAAAGAGGATTTTTCCCCCGAAGCCCTAATCGATCGTGCCGAGCTCGTTTCTCCGTGGAATTTCGCACCGATCGAACCTAAACGATCCTCTCAGCGATACCTTTCTTTAGGTACCAATTTCCCCAATTTCTTTCACGAATTTACGCGGTTTTGAGGATTAATTATCATTTCGGGATTTTTAAGTTAAATGCTTAGATCGAACCCGTTTCTTGATCATTTCGTGAAATTATTGGATGTAAATGTTTATTAGATGATGATTGTTGATTGTTACGATTGTTGGGTGTTGATTTGCGCTCTAAATATGATTTTTATGGAATTTGGGTCGAGTTTTCGTGAAATCGCGTAACTGCTGCTGTGTGCTGTTAAACCGCACGGGCTAACGCACGGTCTTGAGCAAGACCGTGCAGGAGCCCGTGCGCACCTCTTTGTACCTAAACCGTGCATTTGGCCGTGTGTGCGTGCACGGTCTTGACACCGTGTTCAAGACCGTGCACAAGCCGGTGTGAAACAGTTAGAATATTTTCCAGCCTTTTTCAAATGTTGCTCTCGGCAAGTGAGTCTCCGGGTCAACATTTTCGGTTGACTTTTCGCATACGGACTCCAAAAATTATACCGTTTTCACCTATAGAACCCTTATAACTTGTAGATTAATATTTTGAAATGTTTATTTAATTTCGCCCTCGTTCGGGCTGTGAATAGTGTAATTTTAAGTATGTGCATATTTGACAACTTGTCGAAATTTCGTGAAATTTACATGATAGCTTCCTTACATACTATAATCGGCATATGCATGATTTTAAACATGTTTGGTTAGCCGTTCGTCAAATAATTGCTTATTTGCGCTTTTATAGTCGTTATTAATTTGTCTAGGTCCTATCTTGTTTACAGATCAGTCGGGAGTCGGTGACCAGTGAGTCTAGCTGCTAGGCTTCCTATTTTTTTGAGACCAGGTGAGGATTTAAATCGTTTTAAACTGGGCTTGAACATATATGTATATTTGCGAAACCCCCTTAATCCCATATTATCGTATTACATAGGTCGAGCTTATACTTTTATGTTTTATTCTCAAATCCTTTGATATCAAAATTATATAATAGTAACCTAAATCGATTTGTTTTCAGAAAGGGCAAGAAAACTCTTTCCTTTACGTGATGGTTTGACTTAGGATTTACCCCCTTCGTAGTCACCACTTGACCAATTGTCCGTTTGGCATTAAAAAATCTTTCTTGAAAAGCGAGCAAAGTATTGTTCTTTCAATGGGCCCGGGATGGTATCCGGAGGTTGCAGCCGGGGACGAGCGTCCAGGGTGTAATCCGAGGTGCTTCTCCCAAAACTAAGCGTCAATCGTGGCCCGTCAGGAGTTGATAGCCACGGTTGGGAGCGATGGTGGATGTTGCATTCGTTGCACATTTTCCTTAAATTCATGATAGTCGAGCTTTGGGTTGCTCCTTGGCTTGACACCGGCAATGGAGATTTTTATCATGTATTGTGGAGAAATAAGGAGGAACAGGCCCACTCTCGCGGGGATATTTATTTATTGCTTTATATTGTTATTGTTTTATTATTTTATTGAATATCCAAGTCGAAGCACATTCTGATTTCTTCCTTATTGCATATATACTTTCTATAAAACCCGGAAGCGTGATTCGACTTGCTCTAACATCTTCACTGAGTATTTTTGACTCACCCTCTTTTATTGGTTCTTGCCTCAGGTAGATTGAGAGACCGACACGTCTCACGTGTCGGATGGGCAACAGTGCATAGATAGGTCCTTTTGGGTTTTGCCGAGTCTATAATGTTGTCATTAACTCTCTAGATAGGGATTCTTTTGTCCATGTGTGCAGGCCGTGTGTGCAGACCGTGTGTCCCGATTTTAGTTCAAAAGTCTCTGGAAGTCAAAAATTGCAAATCCTACTTTCTTCGTTTGATATTATTTTCAAAATCCGACTTCACCATTAAGTCTGTAGCGCTTTAAAACTTAGTAATTCATAGAGTTTGAATTTTTCCAATACCGTTTGATCGTGAAACGAACCGATTTTCGTTTAGGGAATTATACGCTTTTCGCAATTCTTTTCCGATTGCTTCGAAACTTGAATGTATACTTCTTTATAGTATTTTAAGCATGTCTATGAAACCTAATTGTGTTTAAGCATGATTTATAAGCTTGAAGTTTGATATTTCATTAGTTTCATTGAATAATTGCCCTAATTGCCCTCCTTTGATTTAATTAAGTGTTTATTGCATTAAGAGTAAGCCGTGCGTCGTATTGTCGTCTTACATGGTTGTGTCATATTTGGTTTCAGGTGGTAGTTCTTCCGGGCAGTAGTCTGGTTGTCTTTCTTTTGGTCCTTTTTGCCGTATTATCCAGGTGGGGTTTCTTTTCCGAATTCGGTCTTTCTTATACGTATGTAAATATTCCGTACATACCCGAAGCCTGTGTTTTATGCTTTTATATTTTCTTTCCCCAAACTTATATTATATGTAGTAGCTAGCTGAAAATCATATTACTTTAATGAGTTGAAGGAAAATATTTTGATATCAAATTATTACATGTTAGCCCCTCGAAGGCTCTTTTGGCCAGAAAAGGGTTAAAATTGGTTTCTCAATTTGGTCCCTTTGACCGAATCTTTCGAAATGCGAGAAATATATCTTGGCCATTGTGCCTGGCCTCTGTGCCATATCATATTATTGGGCCCGGACATCAGGGTACGGGGTGAAGCTGGATAGACGTTGAGTCTACGGTGGATCTCAATGCTCTGGTCTCCAAAACTGCTGGGAGCTCGGGGTGTGACCGGAGTGGCAACCCTTTTGAGTACCTGCGCTGGACGGGATCTTGTCGCATAGACTTGTCCTCCGCGGAAGATGTATTGGATATTTGTCCTTGCGTATACGATTATATAGTAGCGGTGTAACGCCCCGAAAATCCGAATTATTAAATTGGTATGTCCGAATCGAATATTTGTGTAATTTAATATTTATTTGATATTTATTATGTAATTTTAGAATTTATTTCGTATATGATTGAATTTATGTATTTAAATTACAAATTGTCAATGTGCGTTTAATAATATGAATTTTGACTGTAATTACATGTTATTTGGACAACGTGAGTTTTCGAACTTATTTTGCAAAATTACGACTTTGCCCCTTCGGTTTCTAAACCTTAGTCAATTTTACTAAGTCAATCTCTCTCCTTCTCCATTACCATTCACGCACAAACAAGAGAGAAAAAGAGAAGAAAGAAAAAGAGAGAAAAGAGAAGAAAGAAGAAACAAATTCCAACGATCGTTCCGACTCCGTTTCTTGACGGATTCTCGAGCCGTTTACGTCTACGAACTCCTCGTGAACTCTTCTACGAGTAAGCCTTTCATGACTTTTTCATTTAATGCCTTCATTACTTCAATTTTTGGATTTTTGATGATAGTTGTAGAATTTAGGTTTTTATATGATTTTGATAGAAAATGTGGATGGATTTTTGTGTTTATCGTTTCTATATGAAGCATATATGTTGTAGATGATTATATGTGAGAATTGGGGTTCGATTTGCATGTTTTAGTGATTAATCGTTGGATTAAGGTTTGAATTCGCGTAGGTTTTGTTTCTGCGAAATGTTTCTGCTCGAATCGGTGCACACGGCCTAGTGCACACGGCCTTGAGGCCGTGTGCATGAGGCCGTGCGCGTGGATGAATTGCACACGGGCTGTGCACACGGCCTTGAAGCCGTGTGCATGAGGCCGTGTGCGTTTCTTGATTGTGCACGGCCTCGCCACACGGCCGTGCACAAGGCCGTGTGGAAGGCTCGAACAGTGCCCTGACCTTCTGTAAGTCAGGGCACAAATTGGCCTACGGGTCCCGCTTCGGCTCGTCTTTTCCGAATTCTTTCTTCGTTCGTGTATTCGATATGTATGTTATAGATAGGAATTGCATGATTTATGAATTTACGACATGTTCGGGTATGTGAATAGTGCATTTTAAGTTTTCGGTAAATTTTCTAACTTTTGCATGTGAAGTCCGATTTTCCCGAAATTCGAATGCATGCTTCTTTATGATATTCTAAGCCTGTCCGTAAAGTTTCGTTGCATTTGGAATTGAGTTACATTTTTAAATTTGCGATTTACTCCGTTTTCGTTTGAGAATTTGAACCTAAGTGATTTATTTAATTGTATAACGTGCTTCTATGTGTTCTAATTCTTTCGTATAAGCCGTGCGTCGTCTTTAGTCTTATTTGGTTGTGTCTTGGTATTTTTGCAGACGATACTCCTGTGGAGTAGCGCCGGTTCTTGCTCTTTTTGCTCATCTTTTGCATAGCCAGGTGAGGCTTTCCTTTTCTGATTCCAGTATTACTACGTATATATATATAAATAAGCCTCTCCCGATATAAGCCGCGTTTATGTTTTGTTTTCACACCGTTTATATATATATACTTAATAGATATTTATGATTATTATGTTCATTTAATTTATCGAAAATGATTTGATATGAAAAAGTACTATGTATAGTCTTCGAAATGTTTACGAAAGAGACATGTAAAACCTTTTGTTTTCTAAGGCGAACTTTGGCCTTCGGCCTCGCATATGACATGTCTCGAACGGTCTTTTGGCCAACCCGAAATGTTTGAAAAGCGAGTTATGAACTGTATGCATGATCGTTTGGGCCCGGAGTAAGAGCGATAGGACGAAGTCGGTAGACGTCGGGTCTACGGCGTAAATCCTATGGTTTCCTCCATTTGGGAGCTCGGGGTGAGGCCGGAGTGGCAGCCCTTTGAGTACCTGAGTTATTCCCGTCAGTTACGAGTAGTTCGGATTTAGCGGTCAGTCTACATTGGAGGCATAAGGGTGGTTTCCGGTTTTTATGTTTGGATATTGGAGTTCAGGACTCGACTCGCCGAGTCATTAGATATGTTTTGTTTTATGTTAAATCACCACCCGATTTCGAAAAGCTTTCTTTTATGTTGATTTCTGTTAAGTTTAAAAATTTGGTGATTTACTTCCGTTTTACGATATACCTTATTATTCCCTCCTCACTTAGTCGTTTGACTAACCCCCTCTGTTTTACCCCTGTACTGGTTTCAGGACACTAGGCGGGATCTGCGTCGTCGTCGTCGCGTCTTTGAGTTGCATTCTTTTGTTCATGTATAACTCTTATTCAGTATGGCTATGATTTATGTCTTTTGATTTTAGGATTTATTAGAATGTATTCGGGATTTTGTACTGAACCCGTTATTATATAATTATCGGGATATTGTACCGAACCCGTTTGTTATTTAATTAAGTGAATTTCGCTAGCCTTGGTGGGCTTTAATAATTGTGCAATTTATCATGCTTTAATGTTTGATTATTTCGCTTCCGCACTTCTGTCTCGTTGTTTATTTAAAACCCCCGCCTAGTAATTGAGTAAATGCTTGCCGTTCGCCGGGTTTTGATTCGGGTCGCATCCCATTTCGGTTCCGGGTCGAAGCTCGGTGCGGGGCGTGCGTTACCCGTTTGGGGCGCCCGCTACAGTTGGTATCAGAGCGCTTGGTCCAATGGCCGAAGCTCTGATTTGTCGTGTCCAGTTGTGTCTAGGTCGTACGGCTTAGGATTACGTGTTTGTGGCTATGTAATTATATGAATAAACTTCTCTATGTGTTACAGCTTTTCATAATCACTTATCGTCATGCATGTTTGGTATTGAATGTGCAGAATGCCTCCTCGTCGTGAACCGCCAGGTCCGCCTCCAGGTGTTCCTACTCCGGCACAGTTTATGGAAGCCTTAGGGCAATTCATGGTTCATACCAACAGAGCTACGCCACCACCTGCCCCCGAGAGTGATATGGGAAGGTTTCTTAAGCTCAACCCTCCGCAGTTCCAGGGTGCACCTGATGATGTTATCGCCGAGGCTTGGATATCGGCGATGGAAAAGAGATTCCGAGTGATGGAATGTCCGGACCCTAAGAGGGTCGAGTTAGCAGTGTACCAGATGATTGGAGCTGCTCAGGACTGGTGGGCTCGTATAGAGCAGAGATGGCAACGAGAGCATGTGGTCCCGTCTTGGGATCGGTTTTTGGTGGAGTTTCGGGCCAAGTATATTCCTTTGGTGGTCCGACAGAGACGTGAGCGAGAGTTCCTGGCTCTCAAGCAGGGTACTTCTACCGTTGACCAGTACGAGGCTCATTTCTCCAGGCTTATTATTCACTGCTCGTATATGGTTGACGACGAGCAAAGAAAGACTCGACAGTTCATCGAGGGATTGTCGAACGAGATTCGTATGCATATGCTCGGGAATAGACTTCAGTTCTACACAGATGCAGTCGAGACGGCCCTTTCTATAGAGTCCGATCTTCGACAGATGAGACCGACATTAGCACCTGCCCCTGCAGCCGCCAAGAGTTTTGCTTCTGGTTCGAAGAGGCCATTTATTCCTTCTGGGTCCTCTTCGGGGAAGAAGCCGTTCAGGAGCGCCATTCAGCCTGCTCCTCCCCGACCTCAGCTTGCTCCTCCTCGATCTCAGGGATTTCCACGACCTGTCTGTGGATTTTGTCAGGGCCCGCACTTAGAGGCCAAATGTTGGAGGAAGAACGGTCTTTGCTACGGATGCGGTAGCCCCGATCACAGAATTGGTGAATGTCCGAAGAGAAGACCGGTACAGCAGGGAGCCGCTCAGCCTCAGGCTTACGCTCGTGTTTACGCCTTGGAAGGCGATGCTGAGGATGCAGTTGCAGATCCGACAGATGTGGTGGAAGGTACTATATATATAAATGGCATCCCCATACATGCATTATACGACTCGGGTGCTTCACACTCATTTATTGCGCCTGCTGTTTCCTTATCTGTGCATGCGCCTGTTTCGTTGCTTGATTATGTGCTAGTGGTTGGTTCGCCGTTGGGTTCGAAGGTCGTTGCGAACCGAGCACTTAAACGTTGTCCAATTGTCATCGAGGATATCGAGTATCTAGCAGATTTGATCGAGCTGCCGATGAAGAAATATGGAGTTATTCTCGGAATGGATTGGTTGTACGAGCATCGGGCGAAGGTTGATTGTTTCGAGAAGAAGATTATTCTGGGCTCTAATGAGGTTAAGGGTTTCCGATCAGGAAAAGGCCCGTATATCTCAATGATGGAAGCCAAGAAGCTCGTTCAGAAAGAAGAAGCGACGTGCTTTATAGCTTACATTCTCAACTGCCCGAAGGACCAGACAAAGATCGAAGAGACGCCCGTGGTCAATGAATTCGTCGACATGTTTCCCGAGAATTTGGAATTCTTGCCACCGGATCGGGATATAGAGTTCGTGATTGATCTAGTTCCGGGAGCCGAGTCTTATTCGAAGTCGCCGTACCGAATGGTTCCTGCCGAGTTGAAAGAATTGAAGAATCAACTCGACGAACTTCTTTCTATTGGATATATCCGACCGAGTGCCTCGCCTTGGGGTGCTCCAGTCTTGTTCGTGAAGAAGAAGGACGGTACACTCCGCATGTGTATCGATTACCGAGAATTGAACAGGATGACCGTGAAGAACAAGTATCCTTTACTGCATATCGAGGAATTGTTCGATTTGCTACAAGGATCGAGGGTTTATTCCAAGCTCGATCTCAGACAAGGATATTACCAGCTCCGTATCCGGTCAGAGGATATCCCGAAGACAGCTTTCAACACCCGCACGGACATTTCGAGTTTGTGGTCATGCCATTTGGACTCTCGAATGCTCCAGCAGCTTTTATGGAGATGATGCACAGAATTTTCCGTCCGTACCTCGACAAGTTTGTCGTTATTTTCATTGACGACATCTTAGCGTTCTCGAAGTCCGAAGAAGAACACGCTGAACACCTCCGGATTGTGCTCCAAGCTTTGAGAGAGCACCAGTTGTTTGCTAAGTTTAGCAAATGCGAATTCTGGATTGACCGAGTGACCTTCCTAGGTCATGTCATATCTGGAACGGGAATCGAGGTAGATCCTTCGAAGATTGAGACAGTGCTGGATTGGGAGAGACCTAAGACTCCTACAGAGATCCGTAGTTTCTTGGGTTTAGCAGGATACTACAGACGTTTTGTCAAGGATTTCTCTAAACTTGCAGGTCCGTTAACAGCATTGACGAAGAAGGAAGCTAAGTTTGAGTGGTCAGCTAAATGTGAAGCTAGTTTTCAGGAGCTCAAGAAGAGATTGACCACAGCCCCAATACTGACCCTGCCAGAGGGTTCTGAAGGATTTGTCGTGTATGCAGATGCGTCACACGAAGGGTTAGGTTGTGTGTTAATGCAGAATGGGAAAGTTATAGCTTATGCATCGAGGAAGCTAAAGCCAGCTGAAGAGAACTATCCCACTCACGACCTTGAACTAGCCGCCGTGGTATTTGCATTATTGAAATGGCGTCATTACCTCTACGGCATCACATTCGACATCTTCACAGATCATAAGAGCCTTCAGTACTTGTTTACTCAGAAGGAATTGAACAAACGACAGCGCCGTTGGATGGAGTTATTTGAGGACTACGACTGCAAGATCCAGTACCATCCCGGGAAGGCGAATGTCGTAGCCGATGCATTGAGCCGGAAGGCAAGCATAGCCCAGCTAGAGGCTAAGTTAGAGGGAGTTCACATCAGTTCTCAGGCCCATGTTCACAGCATATCGATCCAGTCAGAGTTGGGTCGAAAGATTCGAGATGTTCAGGCTACAGATGAGTGGACTCAGAGACAGATAGTTCACATTGCAGCTGATTCTGAGACTCAGTTTGGTGTGGACGACACAGGAATTCTCCGCTACAAGTCCCGAGTTTGTGTTCCGGAGAGTCTGAGGAAAGAGATTCTCGATGAGGCTCACAACACACCTTACACAGTTCATCCGGGAGGAAGTAAGATGTATCGGGATTTGAAGGAATTGTTCTGGTGGAGAGGTATGAAGAGAGACGTAGCTGATTACGTCAAGAGATGTTCGACTTGTCAACAAGTTAAAGCTGAACATCAGAGACCGGGAGGTTTGCTTGAGCCACTACCGATTCCTACATGGAATTGGGAGGGTATTGCCATGGACTTCGTGTCTGGTTTGCCTAAAGTTAGAGGTGGTTACGATAGCATTTGGGTGATTATCGACCGACTATCCAAGAGAGCTCATTTCATACCGATCAACATGTCGTACAAAGTGGATAGGTTGGCAGAGATTTATCACCGAGAGATTGTCAAGCTTCATGGGATTCCGACTACGATAGTATCTGACAGAGATGCTCGATTTACTTCCCGTTTGTGGCAGCAACTTCAAGAACGAATGGGAACGAAGCTGACTTTCAGTACAGCCGCACATCCGCAAACCGATGGTCAGTCAGAGAGGATGATCAGATATCTCTGTGATATGCTTCGAGCTTGTGCCCTGGATTTTCGCAACAATTGGCACGACCAGTTGCCTCTGATCGAGTTTGCCTACAATAACAGTTATCAGTCTACGATCGGAATGGTACCTTACGAAGCATTGTATGGCAGAAAGTGTAGATCCCCGTTGTTTTGGGATCTCGAAGATTGGCGATGGACGAAAGATGATAAGGAACGAGGAACTCCTCCCAAGTTTCTCCAAAATGCCATCGACCGTATTCAGATCATCCGGCAGAGAATGAAGGCAGCTGAGAATCGACAGAAGAGCTATGCCGACACCCGCCGCCGACCGTTGGAATTTGAGGTTGGTGACAGAGTATTCCTCAAAGCTTCTCCTCGAAAGGGTTTCACCCGAATTGGAAAAGGAGGAAAGTTAAGTCCGAGATTTTTGGGTCCCTATGAGATTCTGGAAAGAATTGGGAACGCAGCTTACAGGTTAGACTTGCCGCCGAGTCTGACTGGGATTCACAACGTCTTTCATGTTTCCCAACTCCGAAAATACTTCCCGAATGAGTCTGAGATCCTTCCTGTTGAGGATATTGAACTAGAGCCGGATTTGACCTTTGTTTCGAAGCCGGTGAAGATATTGGATAAGAAGACTCAAACTCTGCGCAACCGAGAGATTTCTCTTGTCAAAGTCCTTTGGAGAAATCAGACAACCGAAGAAGCTACATGGGAGACCGAGGACAAAATGCGCAAGTTTCATCCGGAATTATTTCAGCCGGACGAGTAGAATCTGGGGGCCAGATTCTCATAAGGAGGGGTGATTGTAATGCCCCGAAAATCCGAATTATTAAATTGGTATGTCCGAATCGAATATTTGTGTAATTTAATATTTATTTGATATTTATTATGTAATTTTAGAATTTATTTCGTATATGATTGAATTTATGTATTTAAATTACAAATTGTCAATGTGCGTTTAATAATATGAATTTTGACTGTAATTACATGTTATTTGGACAACGTGAGTTTTCGAACTTATTTTGCAAAATTACGACTTTGCCCCTTCGGTTTCTAAACCTTAGTCAATTTGACTAAGTCAATCTCTCTCCTTCTCCATTACCATTCACGCACAAACAAGAGAGAAAAAGAGAAGAAAGAAAAAGAGAGAAAAGAGAAGAAAGAAGAAACAAATTCCAACGATCGTTCCGACTCCGTTTCTCGACGGATTCTCGAGCCGTTTACGTCTACGAACTCCTCGCGAACTCTTCTACGAGTAAGCCTTTCACGAATTTTTCATTTAATGCCTTGATTACTTCAATTTTTGGATTTTTGATGATAGTTGTAGAATTTAGGTTTTTATATGATTTTGATAGAAAATGTGGATGGATTTTTGTGTTTATCGTTTCTATATGAAGCATATATGTTGTAGATGATTATATGTGAGAATTGGGGTTCGATTTGCATGTTTTAGTGATTAATCGTTGGATTAAGGTTTGAATTCGCGTAGGTTTTGTTTCTGCGAAATGTTTCTGCTCGAATCGGTGCACACGGCCTGGTGCACACGGCCTTGAGGCCGTGCGCGTGGATGAATTGCACACGGGCTGTGCACACGGCCTTGAAGCCGTGTGCATGAGGCCGTGTGCGTTTCTTGATTGTGCACGGCCTCGCCACACGGCCGTGCACAAGGCCGTGTGGAAGGCTCGAACAGTGCCCTGACCTTCTGTAAGTCAGGGTACAAATTGGCCTACGGGTCCCGCTTCGGCTCGTCTTTTCCGAATTCTTTCTTCGCTCATGTATTCGATATGTATGTTATAGATAGGAATTGCATGATTTATGAATTTACGACATGTTCGGGTATGTGAATAGTGCATTTTAAGTTTTCGGTAAATTTTCTAACTTTTGCATGTGAAGTCCGATTTTCCCGAAATTCGAATGCATGCTTCTTTATGATATTCTAAGCATGTCCGTAAAGTTTCGTTGCATTTGGAATTGAGTTACATTTTTAAATTTGCGATTTACTCCGTTTTCGTTTGAGAATTTGAACCTAAGTGATTTATTTAATTGTATAACGTGCTTCTATGTGTTCTAATTCTTTCGTATAAGCCGTGCGTCGTCTTTAGTCTTATTTGGTTGTGTCTTGGTATTTTTGCAGACGATACTCCTGTGGAGTAGCGCCGGTTCTTGCTCTTTTTGCTCATCTTTTGCATAGCCAGGTGAGGCTTTCCTTTTCTGATTCCAGTATTACTACGTATATATATATAAATAAGCCTCTCCCGATATAAGCCGCGTTTATGTTTTGTTTTCACACCGTTTATATATATATACTTAATAGATATTTATGATTATTATGTTCATTTAATTTATCGAAAATGATTTGATATGAAAAAGTACTATGTATAGTCTTCGAAATGTTTACGAAAGAGACATGTAAAACCTTTTGTTTTCTAAGGCGAACTTTGGCCTTCGGCCTCGCATATGACATGTCTCGAACGGTCTTTTGGCCAACCCGAAATGTTTGAAAAGCGAGTTATGAACTGTATGCATGATCGTTTGGGCCCGGAGTAAGAGCGATAGGACGAAGTCGGTAGACGTCGGGTCTACGGCGTAAATCCTATGGTTTCCTCCATTTGGGAGCTCGGGGTGAGGCCGGAGTGGCAGCCCTTTGAGTACCTGAGTTATTCCCGTCAGTTACGAGTAGTTCGGATTTAGCGGTCAGTCTACATTGGAGGCATAAGGGTGGTTTCCGGTTTTTATGTTTGGATATTGGAGTTTAGGACTCGACTCGCCGAGTCATTAGATATGTTTTGTTTTATGTTAAATCACCACCCGATTTCGAAAACCTTTCTTTTATGTTGATTTCTTTTAAGTTTAAAAATTTGGTGATTTACTTCCGTTTTACGATATACCTTATTATTCCCTCCTCACTTAGTCGTTTGACTAACCCCCTCTGTTTTACCCCTGTACTGGTTTCAGGACACTAGGCGGGATCTGCGTCGTCGTCGTCGCGTCTTTGAGTTGCATTCTTTTGTTCATGTATAACTCTCATTCAGTATGGCTATGATTTATGTCTTTTGATTTTAGGATTTATTAGAATGTATTCGGGATTTTGTACTGAACCCGTTATTATATAATTATCGGGATATTGTACCGAACCCGTTTGTTATTTAATTAAGTGAATTTCGCTAGCCTTGGTGGGCTTTAATAATTGTGCAATTTATCATGCTTTAATGTTTGATTATTTCGCTTCCGCACTTCTGTCTCGTTGTTTATTTAAAACCCCCGCCTAGTAATTGAGTAAATGCTTGCCGTTCGCCGGGTTTTGATTCGGGTCGGATCCCATTTCGGTTCCGGGTCGAAGCTCGGTGCGGGGCGTGCGTTACCCGTTTGGGGCGCCCGCTACAAGCGGGCTAGCTACCTGACTACACAAGGAGGAATAAGGGAGGTTTATTTGATATTTCTGATATTATGAAACAGGTGATTGATGCTCGTCTCGCCGAGCTTTTACTTTATTGCGAAATTATTCGATTCACCAATAATTATGAAAACCTTTATTTTCCTTTGCTTTCTTTTCATTTACAAACTGGTGAATCTTTGGGTTGTTTCGATAATATATACGTATTACAGCCCCCTCACTTAGTCGATTTGACTAACCCCATTACCTTGTTGTCTCTTTTAGGTTTTGTCACTAGGCGGATTCAGGTCTTGTCGTTGGGATTGCTTTCTTTTGTTTAGGTGATTCCATATAGCCTATGTTGTCCGGATAAATACCTAAAAACCCTAGAGTTTGTATGTGTAAATGGTGTAAATTATTTTAAATAGTGATATTGATGTTTTCAGTGGCCTTGGTGGGCTTTATAATTGCGTTTTGAATTTTGGTTGTTCTAGCTCCCTGAGTGGGATATGTTGTGTTAATTTGCTTTCGCTGTATTATTGTTCATTGTTCTATTATTTTCTAAAGCAAATCCGCCTGGTATTTATTTTTCCGTTCGCCAGTATTTGGGGACGTGCCGTTACAGTTGGTATCAGAGCTAGAGGTTCATTGGCCGTAGCTCTGTGAGTCGTGTCAGTCTAGGTCCGTACGGCTTACGACTTAGGAATTGTGCTTTTGTGTTACAGCTTTGCATTCATAATTAAGCTTCATGCATACCTGTTGTATTTGATTGTAGGATGCTGCCCCGTCGTGATCGTACGCCTGGTCATCCTCCTCAGCCACCTATGGTACCACTGAACCCTCATGATTTGGTGGATTCGGTTAGAGAAATTCTGAGATCTGAACGCCATACAGTCCAGGATGAAGCCAAAGCCCGAGAGGTAGTTTTGAAGGGACTTTTGGATTATAAACCATCTCCATTCCATGGTACTACTGATGATAGAGTGGCAGATAGCTGGATTGCTTCTCTCGAGAAGATCTTTAGGCTCCAGCAGATGTCTGATGCTGACAAAGTAGAGTTTGCAGTATACTTATTACAGGGATCCGCCGATGAGTGGTAGAGAGTTACAGAGAGGAGATTTGCCGCTGATAGGGTTAAACCTACTTGGGAGGATTTCCTGAAAGAATTTCGAGCTAAATACATCCCTCAGTCAGTTCAAGATCGCAGAGAGCGAGAGTTTATGGCGCTCATTCAGGGTTCTTTATCAGTAGCAGATTATGAGGTTGAGTTTTCTAGACTTGCTGCCTATGCCCCTCATATTTCAGGTGATGAGCGCAGGAAGACTAAGAAGTTTATTCATGGTTTGCGACTGGGTCTTCGTCACGGTATGGCTATCCTTCAGGTACAGTCTTTTACTACAGCAGTTGGCGTAGCCCTCAGCCTTGAGAGTGAGTATCGTGAGATTGATCGTATTGCTGGTCGTTCTACCTCATCTTTATCAGAATTTAAGAGGCCTTCTACTTCCAGTGCACCTATGCAAGACAGAGGCAAGAGACCATTTGGAGGACCTAGGCCTTCAGTTCCTCGTCCCCCAGTTTCTCGTCCTCCAGTTCCTCGTCCGATAGGTTTTTCCTCAGCACCTCGCCCGATGGGTTTTTCTCTAGTTATTTGTGGTTTCTGTGGGAGGAATCACCCCGAGGAGAGATGTTGGAGTAAGTTAGGATTGTGCAGAGGTTGTGGGAGTTCCACTCATCAGATAGATAGTTGTCCCAGGAGGAGATTTCAGAATCAGAGTAACCAAAACAAGCCTGCTACTCATGCTCGTGTATATGCCTTGGAGGGTGATGATACGGAGACCGAGCCCGATTCTACTGCAGTGGTGGAAGGTATTATACATATTTATGACATACCCATTCATGCATTATTTGATCCGGGTGCGACACATTCTTTTATTGCGCCTGTGAATGCTTTATCTGCGCATGTACCTGTTAATTTGTCTGATTATTGTTTTGTTGTGAGTTCCCCTTTGGGATCGTGTATTGTTACCGACCGTATATACCGACATTGTCCCGTCGTTTTCGAGAATAAGGTTTACCCCGCAGATCTGATAGAGTTGTCTGTGAAGAAGTATGGAGTTATTTTGGGTATGGATTGGTTATTTGAGCGCAGGGCCAAGATTGATTGTTTTGAGAAGAAGATTAGTTTGGGATCCGATTCGAGTCAGGGTGTTCAGTTGACAGATGGGCCGATTATTTCTATGACAGAAGCAAAGAAGCTCGTCCGAGAAGGAGCTTCGGGTTTTGTTGCTTATCTTCTTAACAGGCCGAAGGAACAGTCAAAGTTTGAAACTACCGAGATAGTTAAAGATTTCCCTGATGTGTTTCCTGAGAAGTTAGAATCATTACCTCCAGACCGTGATATCGAGTTTGTTATTGATTTGTATCCGGGATCTGAGCCTTATTCGAAGACACCTTACAGAATGGCGCCAGCTGAATTAAAAGAGTTGAAGACTCAGTTAGATGATTTGCTAGGCAGTGGTTATATTAGGCCGAGTACTTCTCCCTGGGGTGCACCAGTATTGTTTGTGAAGAAGAAAGATGGTTCTCTTAGACTTTGTGTTGACTACAGAGAGTTGAACCGAATGACTGTGAAGAACAAGTATCCTCTTCCCCACATTGAGGAGTTGCTTGACTTATTGCAGGGATTGGGGGTCTATTCTAAACTTGATCTGAGACAGGGATATTACCAGTTGCGAATCAGAGCAGAGGACATACCGAAGACAGCTTTCAACATTCGATATGGTCACTTTGAGTTTGTAGTTATGCCCTTCGGTTTGACGAACGCTCCTGCAGCATTTATGGATATGATGCACAGAATCTTCCGACCTTACCTTGATAAGTTTGTTGTCATCTTCATCGACGACATACTGGTTTTCTCAAAGTCAGAGGAAGAGTATGCAGAGCATTTAAAGATCGTGTTACAAACTTTGAAAGAACATCAGTTGTATGCCAAGTTCAGTAAGTGTGAGTTCTGGATTGAGAAAGTGGCATTTCTGGGTCATGTTATATCCAAGACAGGTATTGAGGTTGATCCTGCGAAGATAGATTCAGTATTAAATTGGGAGCAGCCTAAGACTCCGACAGAGGTTCGTAGTTTTCTGGGATTGGCAGGTTATTACAGACGGTTTGTGAAGGATTTTTCTAAACTTGCAGCCCCGCTTACTGAGTTAACGAAGAAAAATGTTGCCTTTGTGTGGACTGATAAATGTGGGAGCAGTTTTCGGGAGTTAAAGAACAGATTGACATCCACTCCTATTCTTACTTTGCCTGAAGGTTCAGATGGGTTCGTGGTTTATACTGATGCATCGAAAGAAGGATTGGGATGCGTGTTGATGCAGAATAGAAAGGTTATAGCTTATGCCTCGAGAAAGCTTAAACCTGCGGAAATAAATTACCCTACACATGATCTTGAGTTAGCAGCCGTTGTATTTGCTTTGGGCAAGTGGCATCACTATCTCTACGGCGTTACTTTTGATATTTTCACTGATCATAAGAGCCTTCAGTATCTTTTCACGCAGAAGGAGTTGAATAAACGCTAGAGACGTTGGATGGAATTGTTAGAGGACTATGATTGTAAGATTCAGTACCATCCAGGGAAGGCAAACATGGTTGCAGATGCCTTGAGCAGAAAAGCGAGTGTATCACAACTAGAGCTGAGTTCAGATATATCAGGTGCCGAGAGAGCTCGTATTATTTCTTATGCTCGTATTTCTAATATTACGATTCAGTCAGAGTTGGGTCGTAGAATTAAAGAAGCTCAAGCTACTGATAATTGGATTCAGAGACAGATTATTCGAATGAAGGATGAGCCAAACACGCAATTCAGTATCGACGACATAGGTCTTCTCAGACATAAGACAAGAGTTTGTGTTCCTGAGAGTTTGAGGAAAGAGATTTTGGATGAAGCTCACAAATCAGCCTATACTATTCATCCGGGAGGCACTAAGATGTATCGAGATTTGAAAGAATACTTCTGGTGGAATGGTTTGAAGAGAGATGTGGCCGATTATGTCAGACAGTGTGCGACGTGTCAACAAGTCAAGGCAGATCATCAGAAACCCGGAGGTTTACTTCAACCACTCCCCGTTCCATCTTGGAAATGGGAAGATATAGCGATGGACTTTGTTTCGGGTTTACCGAAAGTCAGAGGTGGTTATGATAGCATTTGGGTAATCATTGACAGGTTGACGAAGTCCGCTCATTTCTTGCCCGTTCGTACAACCTATACAGTTGATAAGTTGGCAGAGGTTTATCACGAGGAGATTGTGAGACTTCACGGAGTTCCGATGAGTATAGTGTCGGACAGAGACACTAGGTTTACTTCACATCTGTGGCAGAACCTACAGGATCGTATGGGAACGAAGTTGACCTTCAGTACCGCAGCTCACCCCCAGATAGACGGTCAATCAGAGAGGACTATTAGATACCTCGGAGACATGCTGAGATCTTGTGCCCTAGATTTTCAGACGACGTGGTATAAGCAGCTTCCATTGATCGAGTTCGCTTATAATAATAGTTATCAGTGCTCGATTCAAATGGCCCCATACGAAGCTTTGTACGGAAGGAAGTGTCGATCGCCACTATATTTGGACATTAAGGATTGGAGATGGACTAAAGATGGTATTCATCGTGGCATTGCTACGAAATTGATTCAGGATGCTATCGAAAAGGTGCAAGTTATCCGACAAAGAATGAAAGCTGCCCAGGATCGAAAAAAGAGTTATGCTGATAGGCGTCGACGTGATTTGGAGTTTGGAGTTGGGGATCAGGTATTCTTGAAAGCTTCTCCTAGAAAGGGATTCGTTCGAATCGGTAAAGGAGGAAAGTTAGCCCCAAGATATTTGGGTCCGTATGTGATTCTCGAGAGGATTGGGAAAATGGCCTACAGATTAGATTTACCGCCAGCTCTTACTGGTATTCATAATGTTTTCCACGTCTCGCAGCTTCGTAAGTACCATCCAGACGAGTCCGAGATTATTCCAGTGGAAGATATTAAGTTAGAGCCGAATCTGACATTCATTTCCCAACCGGTTAGTATTTTGGACCATAAATTTCAAGAACTTCGTAATCGTCAAATCCCACTTGTAAAAGTCCTTTGGAGGAATCAGAAAACTGAAGAAGCTACCTGGGAGACCGAGGAGAAAATGAGAAAACATTACCCGGAATTGTTTGCTTCAAATAAATAGAATCTGAGGACAGATTCTCATAAGGGGGAGAGATTGTAACGCCCCACATTTTTGGTAAACTAAAGCCGGTAAGAATTCCTGAGATAACGGGACAAGTTTGGAAAATTCGATCGGTACATATGTGCTTATGTGATATTTGTGTATTTTATATGAATTTTCGTAAATGTGATAATTTGTGAATTTAAATTATTCTATGTTGATGTGCGTTTAAAATGATGAGTTTTGACTATAATATTGACATATTTCATTAATATGTCCTTTTTATGAAGTTTCGCGAAATTACGAAAATGCCCCTTCGAGTTTTCATTTAAACCTCAGGTTTTCTTTTTATTATTTCTTTCTCCTTTTTATAATTACATTCCACCCCTCTTCTCAGCAACAGCCGAAGAAAAGAAAAAGAAAGAAAAAGAAAGAATTTCTTTAAAACTTCAATTCGATCTTTCGAGTTCGTTTCTTAACCAAATTTCGATCCGTAAGAACCTAAGTGATCCTTGTAACATTCTCTACAGGTATTATTCAAGTTCCATTTGATTCCGTTGTCGTTTGAGTATGTTTTGGATAAATTGCTTTGAAGTTGGATTTTTTGATAGTTTGATCGTTATACTCCGTAGTTTTGGATGATTCTTGATCCTATGTGTTGCAATTGTGATCTTTGATATTTGTTGAAGTTTGTAGTATGAAAATCTGATTGAAAATGAGGTTTGGAGAAAGATTTGATCGAAATACGTACCTTCTGTGCGAAGTTCTTCGCGTTTCTGCTGAAAATTCGCGAAAACGGGTGCACACGGCCTTGCAACAGGCCGTGTAGCAAGACCGTGCGTGTTTTCCACCCCACACGGCCTTGCATCAGGCCGTGTGGGTAGGCCGTGCGTGTTCTCAAAATTTCACACGGCCTTGATCAGGCCGTGTGTGCAGACCGTGTGTCCCGATTTTAGTTCAAAAGTCTCTGGAAGTCAAAAATTGCAAATCCTACTTTCTTCGTTTGATATTATTTTCAAAATCCGACTTCACCATTAAGTCTGAGCGCTTTAAAACTTAATAATTCATAAAGTTTGAATTTTTCCAATACCGTTTGATCGTGAAACGAACCGATTTCCGTTTAGGGAATTATACCGCTTTTCGCAATTCTTTTCCGATTGCTTCGAAACTTCAATGTATACTTCTTTATAGTATTTTAAGCATGTCTATGAAACCTAATTGTGTTTAAGCATGATTTATAAGCTTGAAGTTTGATATTTCATTAGTTTCATTGAATAATTGCCCTAATTGCCCTCCTTTGATTTAATTAAGTGTTTATTGCATTAAGAGTAAGCCGTGCGTCGTATTGTCGTCTTACATGGTTGTGTCGTATTTGGTTTCAGGTGGTAGTTCTTCCGGGCAGTAGTCTGGTTGTCTTTCTTTTGGTCCTTTTTGCCGTATTATCCAGGTGGGGTTTCTTTTCCGAATTCGGTCTTTCTTATACGTATGTAAATATTCTGTACATACCCGAAGCCTGTGTTTTATGCTTTTATATTTTCTTTCCCCAAACTTATATTATACGTAGTAGCTACCTGAAAATCATATTACTTTAATGAGTTGAAGGAAAATATTTTGATATCAAATTATTACATATTAGCCCCTCGAAGGCTCTTTTGGCCAGAAAAGGGTTAAAATTGGTTTCTCAATTTGGTCCCTTTGACCGAATCTTTCGAAATGCGAGAAATATATCTTGGCCATTGTGCCTGGCCTCTGTGCCATATCATATTATTGGGCCCGGACATCAGGGTACGGGGTGAAGCCGGATAGACGTTGGGTCTACGGTGGATCTCAATGCTCTGGTCTCGAAAACTGCTGGGAGCTCGGGGTGTGACCGGAGTGGCAACCCTTTTGAGTACCTGCGCCGGACGGGATCTTGTCTCATAGACTTGTCCTCCGCCGAAGATGTATTGGATATTTGTCCTTGCATATACGATTATATAGTAGCGGGCTAGCTACCTGACTACACAAGGAGGAATAAGGGAGGTTTATTTGATATTTCGGATATTATGAAACAGGTGATTGATGCTCGTCTCGCCGAGCTTTTACTTTATTGCGAAATTATTCGATTCACCAATAATTATGAAAACCTTTATTTTCCTTTGCTTTCTTTTCATTTACAAACTGGTGAATCTTTGGGTTGTTTCGATAATATATACGTATTACAGCCCCCTCACTTAGTCGCTTTGACTAACCCCATTACCTTGTTGTCTCTTTCAGGTTTTGTCACTAGGCGGATTCAGGTCTTGTCGTTGGGATTGCTTTCTTTTGTTTAGGTGATTCCATATAGCCTATGTTGTCCGGATAAATACCTAAAAACCCTAGAGTTTGTATATGTAAATGGTGTAAATTATTTTAAATAGTGATATTGATGTTTTCAGTGGCCTTGGTGGGCTTTATAATTGCGTTTTGAATTTTGGTTGTTCTAGCTCCTTGAGTGGGATAGGTTGTGTTAATTTGCTTCCGCTGTATTATTGTTCATTGTTCTATTATTTTCTAAAGCAAATCCGCCTAGTATTTATTTTTCCGTTCGCCAGGTTATAGTTCATAACCGGACCTTTAGTTCTTGTTATGGATTGTGACTTGGTGCGGGACATCACGTCACACTATATTTGGGGACGTGCCGTTACAGAGTCTTAGGTCTCTCCCAATCCAGCACTGTCTCAATCTTCGAAGGATCTACCTCGATTCCTGTTCTGGATATGACATGACCTAGGAAGGTCACTCGGTCAATCCAGAATTCGCATTTGCTGAACCTAGCGAACAACTGGTGCTCTCTCAAAGCATGGAGCACAATCCGGAGGTGTTCAGCGTGTTCTTCTTCGGACTTCGAGAACACTAATATGTCGTCAATGAAAATAACGACGAACTTGTCGAGGTACGGACGGAAAATTCTGTGCATCATGTCCATAAAAGCTGCTGGGGCATTCGAGAGTCCAAATGGCATGACCACAAACTCGAAATGTCCGTATCGGGTGTTGAAAGTTGTCTTCGGAATATCCTCTGATCGGATACGGAGCTGGTAATATCCTTATCTGAAATCGAGCTTGGAATAAACCCTCGATCCTTGTAGCAAATCGAACAATTCCTCGATATGCGGTAGAGGATACTTGTTCTTCACTGTCATCCTGTTCAATTCTCGATAATCGATACACATGCGAAGTGTACCATCCCTCTTCTTCACGAACAAGACTGGAGCACCCCAAGGCGAGGCACTCGGTCGGATATGTCCAATAGAAAGAAGTTCATCGAGTTGGTTCTTCAATTCTTTCAACTCGGCAGGAGCCATTCGGTACGGCGACTTCGAATAAGACTCGGCTCCCGGAACTAGGTCAATCACAAACTCTATGTCCTGATCTGGTGGCAAGAATTCCAGATTCTCGGGGAACACGTCCATGAATTCATTGACCACGTGCGTTTCTTCGATCTTCGTCTGGTCCTTCGGGCGGTTGAGAATGTAAGCTATAAAGCACGTCGCTTCTTCTTTCTGAACGAGCTTCTTGGCTTCCATCATTGAAATATACGGACCTTCTCCTGATCGGAAACCCTTAACCTCATTAGAACCCAGAATAACCTTCTTCTCGAAACAATCAACCTTCGCCCGATGCTCGTACAACCAATCCATTCCGAGAATAACCCCATATTTCTTCATCGGCAACTCAACCAAATCTGCCGGGTATTCGATACCCTCGATGATAACCGGACAACGCTTAAGTGCTCGGTTCGCAATAACCTTCGAACCCAACGGCGAACCAACCACTAACACATAATCAAGCAAGGAAACAGGCGCATGCACAGATAAGGAAACAGCAGGCGCAATAAACGAGTGTGAAGCACCCGAGTCGTACAATGCATGTATGGGGATGCCATTTATATATATAGTACCTTCCACCACGTCAGTCGGATCTGCAACAGCATCCTCTGCATCGCCTTCCAAGGCGTAAACACGAGCATATGCCTGAGGCTGAGCGGCTCCCTGCTGTACCGGTCTCTTCCTCGGGCATTCACCTATTCTGTGATCGGCGCTACCACATCCGTAGCAAAGACCATTCTTCCTCCAACACTTGGCCTCTAAGTGCGGGCCCTGACAGAATCCACATACGGGTCGTGGAAATCCCTGAGGTTGGGGAGGAGCAGGCTGAACGGCTGCCTTGAACGGCTTCTTCCCAGAAGAGGACCCAGACGGAATAAATGGCCTCTTCGAGCCAGAAACGAAACTCTTGGCGGCTGCGGGGGCAGGTGCAGATGTCGGTCTCATCTGTCGGAGATCGGACTCTATAGAAAGTGCCATCTCAACTGCATCTGTGTAGTACTGGAGTCGGTTCCCAAGCATATGCATACGGATCTCATTCGACAACCCCTCAATGAACTGTCGAGTCTTCCTTTGCTCATCGTCAACCATATACGAGCAGTGAATAATAAATCTGGAGAAATGAGCCTCGTACTGGTCAACGGATGAAGTACCCTACTTGAGAGCCAAGAACTCTCGTTCACGTCTCTGTCGGACCACCAACGGAATATACTTGGCCCGAAACTCAACCAAGAACTGATCCCAAGTCGGGACCACATGCTCACGCTGCCATCTCTGTTCGATACGGGCCCACCAATCCTGAGCAGCTCCTATCATCTGATACACTGCTAACTTGACCCTCTTAGGGTCCGGACACTCCATTACTCGGAATCTCTTTTCCATCGCCGATATCCAAGCCTCGGCGATAACATCATCAGGTGCACCCTCGAACTGCGGAGGGTTGAGCTTAAGAAACCTTCCCATATCATTCTCGGGGGCAGGTGGTGGCGTTGCTCGGTTAGTATGAACCATGAATTGCCCTAAGGCTTCCATAAACTGTGCTGGTGTCGGAACACCTGGAGGCGGACCTGGCGGTTCACGGCGAGGAGGCATTCTGCAAATTCAATACCAAACATGCATGATGATAAATGATTATGAAAAGCCGTAACACGTAGAGAAGTTAAATTCACGTAATCACGTTGTCACAATCACATAATCCTAAGCCGTACGACCTAAACAGACACGACAAAACGCGACGCTTCAGAGCCTAGGCCATTGGACCAAAGCGCTCTGATACCAACTGTAGCGGGCGCCCCAAACGGGTAACGCACGCCCCGCACCGAGTCCCGACCCGGAACCGAAATGGGATCCGACCCGAACCGAAACCCGGCGAACGGCAAGCATTTACTCAATAACTAGGCGGGGGTTTCAAAACAACGGAAAAAAAAAGACAGAAGTGCGGAAGCGAAATAAATGAAACATTAAAACATAAATAATTACACAAGTATTAAAGCCCACCAAGGCTAACGAAATTCAATTAATTAAATAACAAACGGGTTCGATACAATATCCCGATAATTATAATAACGGGTTCAATATATACATAATCCCGAATACAACTTAAAGTAATAAATCCCTAATATCATAAAACATATAAATAAAAGCCATACGGGAAAGAGTTATACATGAGCAAAAATAATGTAACTCTACGACGCCTACGACGACGAAGATCCCGCCTAGTATCCTGAAACCAGTATAGGGGTAAAACAGAGGGGGTTAGTCAAACGACTAAGTGAGGCGGGAATAATAATGTATATTATAAATCGGAAATAAATCACCAATTTTAAACTTAAAAGAAATCAACGTAAAAGAAAGGTTTTCGTAATCGGGTGGTGATTTAACATAAAACATAACATATCATATGACTCGGCGAGTCGAGCCCTTAACTCCAATTTCCAAACATAAAAACTGGAAACCACCCTTATGCCTCCAATGTAGACGGACCGCTAAATCCGAACTTCTCATAACAGACGGGAATAACTCAGGTACTCAAAGGGCTGCCACACCGGCCTCACCCCGAGCTCCCAAATGGAGGAAACCATAGGATTTATGCCGTAGACCCGACGTCTACCGACTTCGTCCTATCGCTCTTACTCCGGGCCCAAACAAACATGCACACATATCATAACTCGCTTTTCAAATCATTTCGGGTTGGTCAAAAGACCGTTTGAGACATGTCATATGCGAGGCCGAAGGCCAAAGTTCGCCTTAGAAAACAAAAGGTTTTACATGTCTCTTTCGTAAACATTTCAAAGTCTATACGTAGTACTTTTCATATCAAATAATTTTTGATAAATCAAATTAACATAATAATCATAAATATCTATTAAGTATATATATATAAACGGTGTGAAAACAAAACATAAACGTGGCTTATATCGGGAGAGGCTTATTTACATATATACGTAATAATACTGGAAACAGAAATGGAAAGCCTCACATGTGGCTATACAAAATAAGACAAAAGCAAGACCGGATGCGCTACTCCACGGGAGTATCGTCTGCAAAATACCAAGACACAACCAATTAAGACTAACGACGACGCACGGCTTATACAAAAGTATTAAAACACATAGGAGCACGTTATACAATCAAATCAATCACTTAAGTTCAAATTCTCAAACGAAAACAGAGTAATTCATGCATTTAAAAATGTAAATCAAGTCCAAATGCAACGAAACTTTACGGACATGCTTAAATTATCATAAAGGAGTATGCATTCGAATTTTGGGAAAAATCGGACCTCACATGCAAAAGTTAGAACATTTGTCGAAAACTTAAAATGCACTATTCACATACCCGAACATGTTGTAAATTCATAAATCATGCAATTACTATCTATTTCATATATATCGAATACACGAGCGGAGAAAGAATTCGGAAAAGACGAGCCGAAGCGAGACCCGTAGGCTAAAATGTGCCCTGACTTACAGAAGGTCAGGGCACTGTTCGACCAGGCCACACGGCCTTGTGCACGGCCGTGTGACGAGGCCGTGCACAATCAAGGAACACGCACGGCCTCATGCACACGGCCTCAGGCCGTGTGCACCAGCCCGTGTGCGACCAGATTGAGCAGAACATGCAGAACAGCAAAAACATACGCGAATTCAAACCAAAATCTAACATTTAATCGATTAATCAAGTAAATCAATCCCTAATTCTCACATATAATCATCTACAACATATAATCTACATATAGAAACGATAAACACGAAAATCCATCCACGATTACTATCAAAATCGAATAAAACCTAAATTCTACAACTATTATCAAAAATAAGAAATACTAAGCATACGAGACATTAAACGAAAGAATCGTGAAAGGCTTACTCGTAGATGAGATCGCAAGGAGTTCGTAGACGTAAATGGATCGAAAATCCGTCAGGAAACGGAGTCGGGACGATCGTGGGAATCTCTTTCTTCTTCCTTCTCTTTTTCGTTCTTTTTCTTTCTTCCCCTTTGCTGTTGATTGCATGAATGGAATTGAGAGGGAGAGATGAGACTTAGTCAATTTTGACTAGGGCTTAAAGTCGAAGGGGCATAGTCGTAATTTTGCAAAATAAGTTCAAAAATTCATGTTGTTCAAATTATACATAATTACAGTCAAAATTCATATAATTAAACGCACATTGACAATTCGTAATTTAAATATAGAAATTCATTCATATACGAAATAATTCTAAAATTACATAATAAATATCAAATAAAATAATAAATTGCGGAAATATTCGATTCGGACATACCATAATATAATTCGGATTTTAGGGGCGTTACATATTTGGTTCTTGTCGTCTATGAGTTTCAGGCCATCTTTTCAAGGCATAGCTTGGGTTGTCTTGTCGTTTTCGTGCTTCCAGGTGAGGGTATTAAAATGCTTTCAAACGGAGTAAGAATTTCTTTTAAATTATTGCGAACTACCCTTATGTGCTCATCTTGCTTTGATTTCCCTTCTCGTATATCTATTAGGTATTTAATCTATATCTTCATGATTTTTATAATAAATGTTTTGATATTAACTTGAATCTATAAGTATCTCTAAATCATTTTGTTTTCATGAGGCAAGTAAAACTCTTTCTTTTAAGCATGACGTTTTGACCTCGGTTGGGTCTATGAGGGAAGCCGTTAGGGAAGTGCGCCAGTGCAACCCGACGCGTGCGAAACTTGTAGTCACCCCCTTTGTCTTCACACACACTTGCCTAAATACCCTTTTGGTCTTAACTTATAATGTTTCTTGAAATGCGAGCAAAATCGTAGACTTTTCTTTTAATGAGGGCCCGGGAGGGTATTTGAGGGTCTCACTTGGGACGAGCGTCCAGGGTGTTGCCCGAGATACTTTTCCCAAAATTAAGCGTCGATCGTGGCCCGTTAGGAGTTGATAGCCACAGTTGGGAGCGATGGTGGGCGTTGCATGTGTTGCACGTTTTCCTAAAATTCAATTAGTCGCCCATGGTCGCGCTATGGGGTCAGACACCGGAGATGGAGATTTATAATGACATGAAGGGGTTATAAGGAGGAACAGGCCCATTCTCGCTGGGATATTACTTACTTCCATTTATGCTTTATTGTTACTGCTTATTAATTGTCGTGTATGCAAGTCGAAGCATGATCCGGATTTTCTTCAATTATACAAATGTATTTTCCTATATATATATAATTCAAACCCGGAAACGTGGCTCGTACTTGTTCTCTCTTTACCATCACTGAGTATCTTTTATACTCACGCCCACTATTTTGATTCTTACTTCAGGTCGACAGGTGGCGTTGTCACCTATCTTGTCAGTCGGCAGCAGCAGGTCTAGATTGGCTCGTTTGTCTTGTCTTCTCAGTGTCCCAACAACAGTCGTGTCCTTATTTATGAATTGATTTAAGTTATGTATTCCGTATTATGTTTTATTTCCCGTACTTACGTGCCCCTGATGTGGGATAGATTAGACGAGCCATGGATGGCATTTATTAAATGATTATTGAGAATGATGTATGAATTATGTTGCCATGAATGGCTTATATGACTAATTGTATAAATTGTTTTAGCTTCCGCAACTCTGTTATTCTTTATTGCTGTTGTTGTTGGGGTGTCGCAATGTTGTTGCTGCTATTTGATTGTTTGATGCCTGTTCACCGGGATGGATTTTTAAATGGGGTAGATCTACCTCGTTTGGGAGTTCGTCTTGGTGCGGATGTGGTGTCCTTTCTCCGCCTGTGGAAAGGGGCGCTACAGTCAGTGGTATCAGAGCCAGGTTCCCGAAAAGGAACCGAAAGCTCTAGTATCTCGTTTGTCTTGTGTTTTATGTCTTTTGAATTGTGTCAGTCCGTGTCGAGTTCGTGTTTTGACGAGTGTTCGTCGGATCTTGGTGCTTAAAATTGTTCACGATTACGGTTGGCTTAATTAACCGACTGTCAATCTTTTAGAAACTTTTGTACTAAGGAAGATGTAACGCGAGTCGATCGTGGAACTCTTTGTGCCAATTACTTGGTTTGGTCTGTTGTAGTATATGTCGGTAGGATTTTGTCGAGTGTCGAGCATGCTTATGTGTTTATGAATTGTTGACATCATTTCTCACAAGACATGCACCTATTTTGCCAAATAGTTGTGAACGCAGGTATGCCGCGCAAGAAAGCTCGATCAGATCCGCCACTACCCCCACTCCAGACTGCTCCAGGATCTTCATACCCGTATCCGACGGGAGACATGGAAATAGCTCAAGGAGGAGAGAGCGTAACCGAATACGAAGCTAGGTTCGCTTACCTGACCAATTATTCTCCTAACCGAGAACCGAACCAAAGTAACAGAGCCGCAAGATTTATATCGGGATTAAGGCATGAAATCCGCCAAATACTCGTAGGACTTGGCTACTGTTCTTATGCGGAGGCTGTCGGCCGAGCTTTGCGGGCCGAAGCAGAATTTGAAATGAGGGCTAGAGATGCCCGACTGATTACCTTGGAGGGCCAGTCATATGGATCAGGAACTCCAGTGGTCGTCCATACGATTTCTCACAATGAAGGAACCACGACTAGCAGATCCAGCGGGAGTATCATCCTCTGCACTCATTGCCAGAAGCCGAACCACGTCGCCGAGAGGTGTAGGAAGAGACTTGGGTTGTGCCTCATTTTTGGTGCCGCCAATCACTTCGTCGACCAATGCCCCAACAAGAGAAAGGGTAACTGAAGGGGTCGGGGAAACTACCGAGAAAAAAAAAAAAAAGAAGAAGGCTAGACCGGACTTCGTCTCTGGGAATAAAGGTACCATGCATATTCATAACATTCATATTTTCTCGTATTTTAATTTGTTATTTGCGCGATAACATGTTTTACTGCTTACTTGAACTTCGAGTTTAATCCGGGGTATTTTAGCAATTTTCGCGCATTTTATTTCGACTCAGGGGCGCTTGCACGCCCCAACACACGGTCTTGGTCAAGACCGTACGGCCCAGCTCAAGACCGTGTAGACCAGTTCAACTTTAAACCGCTGAACCGGCTGAACCGGCACGCACGGCCCTGCGCACGCCCGTGCATTAGACCGTGCAGGGCCCCTCGCCCATTTAAACCTCTCTTTCACGAACAGAAGCAACAGCAACCCTAAAATTTTTTCTCTCTAGTTTCCAGCAACAGCAATACCCCAAATTTCACCCCCAATTTCATCCTTTCAATTTCACAAGCCTATAACTTTCAATCCGTCCGTCGGATCTTCGTAATTTTCAGAAGGTACGTAGCCGGCATTGCGTATTTCAATTAGTTGGTTTTTGGGGACGATCCACCGAGCCGATCATACACAAATCGCCGCCCAAAATACACGCCCGCCAAGTGTTCGACAAAATTCCCGAGTGAGCAATTTCACCAAATTCAACCCAACAAGCTTCAAGCAACCTTCCCACATGGCCGCCGAAAGTTCTCGACGAAGGAGGAGGCGTGATGACCCTCCATCCCCACTTCCATTTAATGTGGATATTTCAAATCCCTTTCAAGCCAAAATATTTCGCCGGATGCACGAACGCCCGGTTTTCTCTACCAAGTTCCACGATATAGAAGCATTGGGAAATTTGAGACTTGGCGACGGTATTGCTCGGTATATTGAAGATGTGGGGTGGACCACATTCTTGAATATGAGGAGGAATTCGTACCCCCGGCTTGTCTACGAATTCATTGCAACACTTCAAATAATTCCCCACGAAGACGACGCCGAGCTACCTTTCAAGATTGAGTTCCGAGATTTCAATGAGGATTATGAGCTCACTTTCCGACAATTGACGGCGCATTTTGGACTACCCATTCGGGGTATGATAAGCCGTGAAATAGGATGGTCCGAAGCCGCGGCGTGGAGAAATGTCTCCACTTCTAGAAGGTCCTTCCAACAAGGGAAGTCGAAGGCAACCGACCTCATCAATCCCGCCTTGAGGACTTTCCATCGATTTCTCTCGTGCACTGTTTTTGCCCGAGGAGATAGCTATGGCTCTATCAATTTGGATGAACTTTACATTCTCGACTGTGCGGTTCGGAGAGAGCCGGTCAACGGCATAATGTTTTTCTTGAGGTATATAGAGTACGTGGGCACCCGCCCGGAGGGAGATATTAGGATTGGGTCCTACATTACCGCAATCCTCGAGTGTGCTGGTGTAACCGGTGTGGACCGAATGGCCCCAGCAGGGGGAGACGACGCAATCATCACCTACAAGAAATTTGCCCAGATGAAGCTATGCAAGAAAGTTAGAGGGCATCATAGTAGGTATGTGCCGATGACGACAGAGGAAGCTGTCGCCGAGAGCGACGACGATGTCAAGGAGGACATCCGTGCAGGAGGTCAACCTGAAAGGGATCAACAAGAAATTGAGGAGCAAATGCTGGAACAACTATACGAAGCAGGAGGCTTCGATCCTCAACATGTCCCGTACGTACCTGACCCTCCTAGAACCGAAGAGGCTCACTTCCAGCCGAACTTCAACGATTACCCGACTCAGCACCAGGCTGGAACCTCACAATGGGATAGACTGAGTGAGGAACAGTGGACTCGGTACCAACAATTGGAGTCGGAGACCCGAAGCCGGTGGGAGGCCGATAGGTGGACGGTTTGGGGAAACTACTTCACAACCTTCGCTGAGCAGACTACCGAGCGACTGGACCGACAGTCGGCCGACCTTCGGGAGATCAGACTCAAGGCCCAATGCAACCACACCGAACTCCGGGAGCAGATTTCTGACCTTGAGAGGTCCATCACTGAGCAGCTCGCTAGCTATCTGAGCCGTCGTGGCATGCCGCCTAGTTCTGGAGCATCCGATTCTTAGTCGGCATCATTTCCTCTATTTCTCGTCATTTTCGTTTTAATTGTAATTTGATTTTATTTGAACTATTATGTAAGAACTATGCGTTAATTGCTTATTTGAATTTAACTGCTAATTGTTCGTTTTAATTAATTGCTTGTGTGTTAATTGCGCGATTTGGTTTGAACAACTTTTAAATGCCGTAATATACTCCCTTTAACAAACTCCAAGGTTCGGAGAAGAATCTGAGGATAGATTCTTTTGAAGGGGGGAGTATTGTAACGACCCAAAATTCCAGAAAATATTCTCGGAATAATTATTCGACATTTCGTTGAATTTTAAATGGAAAGATTAGCTTCGTTAGCTAATTTTAATTTATTCTAATTTAATTCCCTATCCTCAACCATTTATAATTACCTTTTCCACCCCTCGGAATTAATCTAATCTCTAAACGAACCCACACCCCCTTGAAACACCTTTGCACCATCTTGGACACACCCACACTATCTTGAACACACTTACACCCCCTTGTGCACACTCTCTTGCACACTCTTGAACACAACTCAAAAATCGAGAGAGAGAAGGAGAGAAGAGAAGGAGAAAGGGAGAAGAAGAAGGAGAGAAAGAGAAATCCCGTTCCGAATCCGTCGCTCGATCAATCGAAATTCCGAGACCAAATCTACGATCCTCATTCAATTCTCTACCGGTAATCTTCTTTCCCCATTTCGATTCATCCATTAAATCCTTCGATTTTCTAGTTTTTAAATTTAAATGAATATTTGATAATTTGATGGGTTTGTAGGTTAGAGTTTACCATTTTTAGTGTAGTTCGGATCAAATGATAGCTATTAATGTGTACAATGCATGAGTGTGAATTTTATATGTTGATTTTAGCTACAGAATCCACCCTAGTTGATTTTAGGACAAAACCCTCGTGAGAAACCTTAAAATCGCGTTTTCTGCACCTGAAAGACGAACCACACAGTCCAACGCACGGTACACCAGACCGTGTGCACCACTTTGAGCCCGCACCGGCCGGCGCACCCCGGTGCGCAAGCCAGTGCGCAGTTGTTTAAGCTTGCACGGTCTTGAGTGCATGCTCAAGACCGTGCACAAGGCCGTGCGTGAGCCCGTGTGAATGCCTTAACCAACTTTTCAGCCTTTTTCCTTAGTTGCTCACGGTAATGGGGTCAAATGGCCAAAAATAAAAGTTGACTTTTTGCATACGACCCCCTAAAATCGAGCAGTTTTCACCTATAGCTTCCATATGATTCAACGATGAATATTTTGTAAAGTTTTCAAAATTCCAACCTCGTTCGGACCTTGAATCAAGCCTTTTTCGTTTAGGGCTTTTTCCACAATTTTTGAATGTCGTCCGAAAAATCCAAAAATCACATGAGTGCTTGTTTATAATATTATATGCATGAATATGCAATTAGAATTTCAATTGAGCATGTTTAGCATCGTTAATTTTGCACTTTCCATTTAATCGATTTAATTGCATTTTAATTGTAAATTTAATTGCTACATGAAGTTTATTAGTTTTTCATGTGTTGTAGTCTTCGTGAGTCATTGTCGAGCCTTGTCTTATTTGGTTCTTGTCGTCTATGAGTTTCAGGCCATCTTTTCAAGGCATAGCTTGGGTTGTCTTGTCGTTTTCGTGCTTCCAGGTGAGGGTATTAAAATGCTTTCAAACGGAGTAAGAATTTCTTTTAAATTATTGCGAAGTACCCTTATGTGCTCATCTTGCTTTGATTTCCCTTCTCGTATATCTATTAGGTATTTAATCTATATCTTCATGATTTTTATAATAAATGTTTTGATATTAACTTGAATCTATAAGTATCTCTAAATCATTTTGTTTTCATGAGGCAAGTAAAACTCTTTCTTTTAAGCATGACGTTTTGACCTCGATTGGGTCTATGAGGGAAGCCGTTAGGGAAGTGCGCCAGTGCAACCCGACGCGTGCGAAACTTGTAGTCACCCCCTTTGTCGTCACACACACTTGCCTAAATACCCTTTTGGTCTTAACTTATAATGTTTCTTGAAATGCGGGCAAAATCGTGGACTTTTCTTTTAATGAGGGCCTGGGAGGGTATTCGAGGGTCTCACTTGGGGACGAGCGTCCAGGGTGTTGCCCGAGATACTTTTCCCAAAATTAAGCGTCGATCGTGGCCCGTCAGGAGTTGATAGCCACAGTTGGGAGCGATGGTGGGCGTTGCATGTGTTGCACGTTTTCCTGAAATTCAATTAGTCGCCCATGGTCGCGCTATGGGGTCAGACACCGGAGATGGAGATTTATAATGACATGAAGGGGTTATAAGGAGGAACAGGCCCATTCTCGCTGGGATATTACTTGCTTCCATTTATGCTTTATTGTTACTGCTTATTAATTGTCGTGTATGCAAGTCGAAGCACGATCCGGATTTTCTTCAATTATACAAATGTATTTTCCTATATATATATATAATTCAAACCCGGAAACGTGGCTCGTACTTGTTCCCTCTTTACCATCACTGAGTATCTTTTATACTCACGCCCACTATTTTGATTCTTACTTCAGGTCGACAGGTGGCGTTGTCACCTATCTTGTCAGTCGGCAGCAGCAGGTCTAGATTGGCTCGTTTGTCTTGTCTTCTCAGTGTCCCAACAACAGTCGTGTCCTTATTTATGAATTGATTTAATTTATGTATTCCGTATTATGTTTTATTTCCCGTACTTACGTGCCCCTGATGTGGGATAGATTAGACGAGCCATGGATGGCATTTATTAAATGATTATTGAGAATGATGTATGAATTATGTTGCCATGAATGGCTTATATGACTAAATATATAAATTGTTTTAGCTTCCGCAACTCTGTTATTCTTTATTGCTCTTGTTGTTGGGGTGTCGTAATGTTGTTGCTGGTATTTGATTGTTTGAGTGCAATTCGCCGGGATGGATTTTTAAATGGGGTACATCTACCTCGTTTGGGAGTTCGTCTCGGTGTGGATGTGGTGTCCTTTCTCCGCCTATGGAAAGGGGCGCTACAGAACCTGTAGCGCCCCCTGAAGAAGGAACGCCACATCCGCACCGAAACGGATTCCCGAGCTTCAGCGAGGGGCCTCAACTCGAAAACCCACTCCGGCGAACGGCACTCACGCAAGCACTACCGGCAATAGCAACGACATCCCAACAACAACCACAATAAAACAGAGGAATGCGAAAGCGATTTAAAAGATGATCAAATAAATCTATAAGAGCCTACGAAGCTAACATAATATCAATTAAACATTTATAATTCAAGATACAAAATATTCATAAACAGATAGTGCCAACCATGGCTCAACTAGTCTACCCTATGCAATCCTAGATATCGTCAACTATCCCACATCAGGGGCACATAAGTACATAAAGTAAATAAATACAATAAACAAGACTCGACGGTTGTTGGGACCACTGACAAGACAAACCAGAAAGACTGAGCCTATCTAGACCTGCTGAAGCCGACTGACAAGATAGGTGACGTTGCCACCTGTCTACCTGAAGCAAGAACCAAAATAGCAGGGGTGAGTATAAAGGATACTCAGTAAGGGGGTTTTGATCACCGTTCGTCATTTATCTTTTTAAAACCAAAAGTGGTGAGTGTTGCCCGTTTTGAGAAAGAATATGAATACGAAATATAAGTTGTAAAATGACACAAAGCAACACTCGGGTTCGGCTTATTTGAAAACACAAAAGGTTTACGAACCGGATCCTTTAAAATATTTGCACGAAATATCAAGCCGATTGAAAGAATATTAGTTGAGTAATAAAGGAGGCTTAGGGTAGCAAGTACGAGTCACACTTCCGGGTTTTTTTATATATATAGGGAAGTACATATGATAACTCAAGAAAACCGGAATGTGCTTCGACTTGTCACGAAACCCATAAAACAATTAGACAAGCAATAAATGCAGTAAATCATGCAATAATGTGTCCCGGCGAGAACGGGCCCTCTCCTTATCACTCCCAATTGAAAATCATGCAAGCATATAGTCAAATACTCCACCACCAACGATACTGTACAGGATTTAAGGAGACGTTGTTAGCACCACCATCAGGATTTAAGGAGACGCGATTAGCACCACCGTCAGGATTTAAGGAGACGCGATTAGCACCACCGTACAGGGTTTAAGGAGACGCGATTAGCACCACCGTTCGCATCAACTCAGGCTAACCAACCTCCTGGCCGACCCAAGTCAACACGCTAGAAGTACACATCGGGATTTGCCCTAGACGCTCGTCCCCAGGCTCACCTCCTGTATACTCCGGGCCCAAGTCATTAAACAGACTATGGCTTGCTTTTGAAATCAATGACAGTTTGGGTGGCCAAAAGGGCCATTCGAAAGCAGGAAATCGGGGTTTGGGAGGCAAAAGGGGCCATTCGAGACAAGGTTATAGTTGCGAGGTCGAGAGACCAAAGTTCGCATTTAAAACAAAAGGGTTTTCCCTTGTCTCTAGTTGAAAGCATTTCAAATCATTTTGGTTTTGCTATTAAAATAGTTTGACTAAGCAAATAGAGAAATAGTAAAGGCAATAAAACAAATAATAATAAAGCGGGATAGTGGTTTATTTCGCAAACCTAAGTAACTATGTTCTTACTCCAGTTGAAAGCAATTTAAAACCCTTACCTGGCTCGACAAGGCAGTATGAAAGAAAGCGGTAGTCAGGTTTCTCCCTCGTTGGACCCACCTGTAATACACAGGGCCTAGAGGATGAAGACGAGACCGACAATAACAAAAGCAAGACACGAACAACAGACGACGCACGACAATTCAAATATAACTTCACTCATGCTACAGATACAATAGGGAAAGGTGGGAAAAACCCCTAAACAAGAAAGGTGTCAATTGACGGTCAAATAGGGTCGGGTAAATTACAAATTATGAAGAATATCAAATCCCGAGGCTCAAGGAAGCTATAGGTGAAATCGGATTGATATTCGGAGGTCGTATGAGAAAAGTCAACATTTAAATGAGTGGGGTTGACCAATTCCCGAAGTGTAAGAATGGAAAAGGCTGGAAAATACACTAAGTATGTTGCACTGGCCAACGCACGGGCTTACGCACGGGCTTGGCAAGCCGGTGCAAGCACAAAAAGGGGTTGCACGGCCTCCCGCACGGTGCCAAGACCGTGCAGGTGTAAACGGCCATGCGCATGGGCCTGTGCACGGGCTCAAGCCCGTGCAGGCTGAAAAGTGCTGCGCACGGGCTCCTGCACAGTCTTGCTCAAGACCGTGCGTTCGCCCGTGTGGATCTACTGAGCAGCAGACTCAGCAGATCGCGAACCTCACACGCGAAAATCAATTTATAAAATCATACATCTCCTAATTTACTCCATAAAATACCCTAATTTCCACATATAATCATATATATCATATAAGTTACACATAGGCACAAGAAACACGTAAAATGGTCAAGTAAATCTTCCCAAACACGAAAATCCTAATATATAAAATCCTATATCTAAAAGTCACGAAAATCGCAAGAAATAACGAACGAAATGAAATGGGGTAAAAGGATTACCGGTAGATAATGTAGTGAGGATCGTTCGGGTTTTCACGGCTCGTCGATCGGGCGAGAAATGAGCTCGGTAGGGCGTCGGGAAGATCTTTCTCCTTTCTTCTCCTTCTTTCTCCTTTCTTTCTTTTCCCTTTCTTTTCTCCTTCTTGTTATGAGAGAATGAGAGAGATAGGTAGATATTTAGGAAAATATCTCGGGGGGGGGGGGGGGGGGGGGTAAAATGGTCATTTAGGCTTTTAAGGGCATTTATGTAAGTAATCGAGGGTATTTAAAAGATAGGTTAAATCAATCTTTTCCACAAGATTGATTAATCCAATTGGATAGATCGAGAAATTAGGTAAGAAAGAATTCGCGTAATTATTAATAATATACTTAAAATATTCGGGTCGTTACCATACTCCCCTCTTCAAAAGAATCTGTCCTCAGATTCTCCTCCGGACTTCGGGGTTAGTTAAGAGGAGCATAATCTAAGAGTTCTAATAACGCGAATTAAAAACAAACGTTTAGGAGCAATTAAAATACATTATAAAACATCTGACATAACAAAAATATTTAAATGCAATTAACATTCCAAATAAAATTCAAAGTCATGCGAAAGACGGCATTACAAAAACCCTAAACAAGGCTAACGACGAAGAAGAAAATCCCAATGTAAGGTCCATCATCACCGTCATTATCTATTTCGTTCTTCCGACTGATTCTTGTTCTCTTCGTATCGTCAATGACAATTGTCACTTCCTCCTCCTATTTCTTGATTAGAGTTCCTTTTACAGGAAGTAACGCCATCATCATTTCTCCCATTGTACTCCTCGTCCTTCTCACAATTTGTTTCTTCAAGATCACACTCTTTCTTATTCTTTCTACAAAGTGTTTTCTCATCTTCAATGGTATTGGATGATTTCTCCTCTCCGCCTTCCATTAAACCATCATTTTCATCATTTCTTCGCTCGACTTCATACGAAACATCAGAGTCGTCATCATCAGAAGCCGATGTCGGCTCGTCTCCCATATAATCATCATCGTCAGATAATTCATTATCCTCTTCACTAGTTGATTCATCTTCTGACATACCTTCAGAAGTATACTCCTTCAGACTCGATTTGTCAATGTCGGTGCTATCCAGAACCGCATAACTTACTCGCAACATAATCGATCCTAGTCGGCCAAGAACTCTTTGTCCTTAGCACTCTCTAATAGCGTATAACGAATTTATCGAATTCCACGCTATCCACACAGAGGTCACATAAATCTTAGCAACTAATCATTCAATCAGTGCAAGTGTGAATTTTGAAAGCAGTTAAAGCACGTAAGTTTATATAAAACACTTAACATATATTTAAAGCAATTACCATTCGAAACAGAATATTATGAGTGAATGCAATGATAATGCAAGGTACCTCTGCGAGTCGGTATCAAGGTTGAGATCCCCTTTTTCTTCCCCGAGGATTCCCTGAGTCGCGGCAGTCTTGAACTCGATGCTTGCTACTCCCACATCTGAGGCAACGCCCCAGTTTCCTCCTACACCTTGCAGTCTCGTGATTGGTCTTTCCACAGTGCTCACAGGAAATGAGGTCCTCGTTCACTCCTGGTCTGGTAGGTTCTGGCATCTCGTAGTGTGGTCTCGATGTCGGAAAAGTGCTCGGTCCGGCTGGTACTCTTCTTGCTAACTCATTGAAAGAGGATCCTTTCATGTGAGGAATACCTCGTCTCATCTCTTGAAGATCGGACTCCACTCTCATAGCTCGGTTAACTGCCTCGTGATAAACTCGAATGTCCAATCCTACTAATCTTTCCAAGATCTCCGGTTGAAGTCCCTTGATGAATTTCCGCGCTCTCCTTCGATCGTTAGATGCAATGTGAGGAGCATAGACGATGAGGCGGCTGAAAAGTGCCTCGTATTGTGCAACAGGGAGAGCTCCCTGGGTGAGGGACATAAACTCCCTTTCTCGGCTGTCACGTACCACTTGCGGCACGTACTTCTCTTGGAAGTCAGATAGGAACCGTGACCAAGTGTACGGAATTCCCTCAGCGATCCATCTCTGTTCTATGTAACGCCACCAATCCTCAGCTGGTCCTCTCATGAGAAAGATGGCATACTCGACCCTCTCGGGGTCACCGCAGTGTATTACTCGAAAGATTCGCTTCAGATCGGCTATCCAAGCCTCGGCCTTAAGGTCATCTGGTTCACCCACGAAGCAAGGTAGGTTGTAGTGCAGAAATCTGTCCAGGGATTGGCCCTCGGCTTGTCTCGCAGGTATATGCTGCTGTTGTTGTTGTCTCTCTTGATGCACTTGCTCAGCAATCTGTCTCATAGCTGTCACTAACTCCCTTGCAATCGAATTCGGGGATAAGGGAGCTGTAAGGGGTCTTTGATGAGACATTATGTACCTGCACTCAATAACTAGGAAAAGATGCATGCTCGGTTAATGGAATGATCACATAAGGCATAAGAATTCAAATAAAGCATACATATATGATTCGAATAGCATGTAGAGAAGTTAAGCATGAAACAAATCACAGAACAAGAAAAACTCGATCCTATAGCCGTACGACCTAGACACGACAAGACCCAAGCAGGACACGACAAGACGACAAGACAAGACAGACGCTACTTCGAGTTCCACATCCACTTGCATTCAATCCCAACTCAGTACTACAATTGTAAGAGATCAAGCGGTTGGTTGGCCATTCCAAAAGAAGATCAATCACAATTTCAATACTAAGGAGTTCTCAAGCACCTGTGACTGGAAACTCTAAGTCTCATTGACACGAAACGGGCAGACACAAGGGACAAGACACGACGCGATTACAAAGCTTCGGTTCCTTTTGGGAACCTAGGCTCTGATACCACTGACTGTAGCGCCCCCTGAAGAAGGAACGCCACATCCGCACTGAAACGGATTCCCGAGCTTCAGCGAGGGGCCTCAACTCGAAAACCCACTCCGGCGAACGGCACTTACGCAAGCACTACCGGCAACAGCAACGACATCCCAACAACAACCACAATAAAACAGAGGAATGCGAAAGCGATTTAAAAGATGATCAAATAAATCTATAAGAGCCTACGAAGCTAACATAATATCAATTAAACATTTATAATTCAAGATACAAAATATTCATAAACAGATAGTGCCAACCATGGCTCAACTAGTCTACCCTATGCAATCCTAGATATCGTCAACTATCCCACATCAGGGGCACATAAGTACATAAAGTAAATAAATACAATAAACTAGACTCGACGGTTGTTGGGACCACTGACAAGACAAACCAGAAAGACTGAGCCTATCTAGACCTGCTGAAGCCGACTGACAAGATAGGTGACGTTGCCACCTATCTACCTGAAGCAAGAACCAAAATAGCAGGGGTGAGTATAAAGGATACTCAGTAAGGGGGTTTTGATCACCGTTCGTCATTTATCTTTTTAAAACCAAAAGTGGTGAGTGTTGCCCGTTTTGAGAAAGAATATGAATACGAAATATAAGTTGTAAAATGACACAAAGCAACACTCGGGTTCGGCTTATTTGAAAACACAAAAGGTTGACGAACCGGATCCTTTAAAACATTTGCACGAAATATCAAGCCGATTGAAAGAATATTAGTTGAGTAATAAAGGAGGCTTAGGGTAGCAAGTACGAGTCACACTTCCGGGTTTTTTTATATATATAGGGAAGTACATATGATAACTGAAGAAAACCGGAATGTGCTTCGACTTGTCACGAAAGCCATAAAACAATTAGACAAGCAATAAATGCAGTAAATCATGCAATAATGTGTCCCGGCGAGAACGGGCCCTCTCCTTATAACTCCCAATTGAAAATCATGCAAGCATATAGTCAAATACTCCACCACCAACGATACTGTACAGGATTTAAGGAGACGCTGTTAGCACCACCATCAGGATTTAAGGAGACGCGATTAGCACCACCGTCAGGATTTAAGGAGACGCGATTAGCACCACCGTACAGGGTTTAAGGAGACGCGATTAGCACCACCGTTCGCATCAACTCAGGCTAACCAACCTCCTGGCCGGCCCAAGTCAACACGCTAGAAGTACACATCGGGATTTGCCCTAGACGCTCGTCCCCAGGCTCACCTCCTGTATACTCCGGGCCCAAGTCATTAAACAGACTATGGCTCGCTTTTGAAATCAATGACAGTTTGGGTGGCCAAAAGGGCCATTCGAAAGCAGGAAATCGGGGTTTGGGAGGCGAAAGTGGCCATTCGAGACAAGGTTATAGTTGCGAGGTCGAGAGACCAAAGTTCGCATTTAAAACAAAAGGGTTTTCCCTTGTCTCTAGTTGAAAGCATTTCAAATCATTTTGGTTTTGCTATTAAAATGGTTTGACTAAGCAAATAGAGAAATAGTAAAGGCAATACAACAAATAATAATAAAGCGGGATAATGGTTTATTTTGCAAACCTAAGTAACTATGTTCTTACTCCAGTTGAAAGCAATTTAAAACCCTTACCTGGCTCGACAAGGTAGTATGAAAGCAAGCGGTAGTCAGGTTTGTCCCTCGTTGGGCCCACCTGTAATACACAGGGCCTAGAGGATGAAAACGAGACCGACAATAACAAAAGCAAGACACGAACAACAGACGACGCACGGAAATTCAAATATAACTTCACTCATGCTACAGATACAATATGGAAAGCCAGATAATTAAACATATAATGATATATGACATATGAACTAACATTTAAAGGAATATTTAAAGCAATTATAATGATGGAAGAACATTAATAATAAATATGGAAAGCATGCTAGAACGCAGTTAGGGCACGTAGACATGCTTAAAATAATATAATGGAACCCTCTCGCGAAAACGGGGTTAATTGGATAAGAAACGGGAAAGGTGGGAAAAATCCCTAAACGAGAAAGGTGTCAATTGACGGTCAAATAGGGTCGGGTAAATTACAAATTATGAAGAATATCAAATCCCGAGGCTCAAGGAAGCTATAGGTGAAATCGGATTGATATTCGGAGGTCGTATGAGAAAAGTCAACATTTAAATGAGTGGGGTTGACCAATTCCCGAAGTGTAAGAAAGGAAAAGGCTGGAAAATACACTAAGTGTGTTGCACCGGCCAACGCACGGGCTTACGCACGGGCTTGGCAAGCCGGTGCAAGCACAAAAGGGGGTTGCACGGCCTCCCGCACGGTCTTGAGCACGGTGCCAAGACCGTGCAGGTGTAAACGGCCATGCGCACGGGCCTGTGCACGGGCTCAAGACCGTGCAGGCTGAAAAGTGCTGCGCACGGGCTCCTGCACGGTCTTGCTCAAGACCGTGCGTTCGCCCGTGTGGATCTACTGAGCAGCAGACTCAGCAGATCGCGAACCTCACACGCGAAAATCAATTTATAAAATCATACATCTCCTAATTTACTCCATAAAATACCCTAATTTCCACATATAATCATATATATCATATAAGTTACACATAGTCACAAGAAACATGTAAAATGGTCAAGTAAATCTTCCCAAACACGAAAATCCTAATATATAAAATCCTATATCTAAAAGTCACGAAAATCGCAAGAAATAACGAACGGAATGAAATGGGGTAAAAGGATTACCGGTAGATAATGTAGTGAGGATCGTTCGGTTTTTCACGGCTCGTCGATCGGGCGAGAAACGAGCTCGGTAGGGCGTCGGGAAGATCTTTCTCCTTTCTTTATTTTCCCTTTCTTTTCTCCTTCTTGTTATGAGAGAATGAGAGAGATAGGTAGATATTTAGGAAAATATCTCGGGGGGGGGGGGGGGGGGGGGGGGGGTAAAATGGTCATTTAAGCTTTTAAGGGCATTTATGTAATTTAAGTAATCGAGGGTATTTAAAAGATAGGTTAAATCAATCTTTTCCACAAGATTGATTAATCCAATTGGATAGATCGAGAAATTAGGTAAGAAAGAATTCGCGTAATTATTAATAATATACTTAAAATATTCGGGTCGTTACAGAACCTCTCAAATCTTCTTCTTCAAAGTACTTTTTCACTTATAAAAGTACTTATACTCGAACATATTCATTTCCCCCAAAGTTGCATCTCTGCGCAAAAAGTTAGGAAAGAACTGAAACCCTAAAGCACTTGTAGGTCCAACCATTTCTACCATTACAATAGGAAAGTACATAGAAGCTTTCAAAATCACTTATATAAGCTGAAATAATCAAACATTCTCATTCCCCAAAAATATATCATCTTACCGCAGAAACCCTAGCAAGAACTTAAACCGTAAATCACCTAGAAAACTAGCAAATATGTCCACACAGGCACTAAATCAGTGCGTCTAACATATCTCGAAGCTCAAAACTGAAATTAATAGCAAAAGCAACTAACCTTCATGTCTTCCCACCAAGGTTTCTTTCCGTCGCTGCTCGTCATTGTTGTTACTCCCGTCAAAGAACTTGCCTCAAATTGGGTTTAGGTCTATGCTACAACTAAAGATGGATTTAACACTGATTTCCTACCACATTTTCAGGATTTAATCGCGGTTCATGTCTAAGAGGGAAAGCACTTTCAATCGTTTTCACTTTACCGCACTGAGAATGTTTTGACAGAGGTGTGGGTCTGTGGAATCATTTAATATATATGGGGGTATTTTGGTCCATATAAAGTGAAAGGCGCGTGCACACCCATCAGGAGGCCATGTGAAATTTACATAACAATGCAGGGAGGTGATAAGGAATAAAATAATGATAGGGGAGTAATGTGAAATTTATAAATAACACAGGGAGGGGATAAGAATCAAACTCGTTTAACTTCATTTACAATAAATGAATAACTCATTAAGTTTAAATAATTAGAGTTCCGTTTATGTTTAAACCTTTTAAGCAAAATGCAAATAATTTCATATTTTATTGTAAAAATAAATCCTTTTGTTTATTATTTACTTTTTCAATATCGAAATTGAAAAAACAAAAATCGCTCCCTTGGCTCTGAGGATCCTCCTAGGGCATGACTCTATCTCTGATTACTCCTCCGCCCATGGCCGCCTCCCAGGCCGTGGCGGACATCCAGAAACCGTTGGACCCCTCTCGGCCGGTGTCATATGCTGTGGCGGCAACTTCTAAATTGCCGGATTTTCGCGTTCCAGACGATTTAGCACGTCTGAAGAGTTTTGACCTGGACACTTTTACGCCCTTGGGCTGCCTCACAAAATACAAGGGGCGACCGGCGGTGATCTTCACACCGGAGGAACAGGAAGAACTATGCAAAGATTTTCAATTCGCTCTTGTCGGCAAATTCACGAGGGGTTATCCTACTATGGGACAATTGGAATTTAGCTTTAAGCAGATGGCTTTTACACAAGATGTACAATTGAGTTTGCTGAATAAAACGCACGTTTTAATCAAGTGCAAGAACAAAGTGGATTACGCAAGACTATTTCTTAAGGATTCATGGAATTTCAGAGATTACCCTATGAAAATCCTTAAGTGGACTCCGGATTTCAATCCTAAGGTGGAATCATCAATCGTTCCAGTGTGGGTCTCTTTCCTAGGATTTCCTTCCCAATACTTGAAGAACACGGTCTCTACTTCGCGGCTGCTGCATTGGGTACACCTCCTCGATTGGATGAGGCGATAGCTAGAAAATGTAACACTTACGAACCCAGGATTAGCGTGGAACTTGATGTCTCTAAACCCTTGAAAGATAAAATTTTTGTTATGATCGGTGATAGCTTCCACGAATAGGAAGTTAAATATGGACTGATACCTGACTACTGTGATGTTTGCAAGATCTTTAACCACAAAACTAAGAGCTGCAAAAGAGACTCCGACGAACCTGAAGAGGATCTCGGAGAATATGGGATGAACGAACCTGGTGATATCCCGAGGCAAGAACAGAAGAAAACGGATGAACAGTTGGTTGAGGTGCAAAGGAAAAACCCCAGAAACCCTAACTGGGGTGGGAAGGGACACACCAATCAAAAGCTCCAATATGAAAAGAATAAAATTCTTGCAAACCCTAATAGGGCTAACACGAACAACCCTCAAATCGATAAATTTAATCTTCTCAAATTGGGGGATTACACTGATGATGAATTAGAATATGGAGAGGAGACAAACACTTAGGACCCAGCGCAGGGCACCGGCATTGAGGTTGAGAATCAAGGAGCAAAATCTAAACTATAGATGTCAGGGACGAGGAGGAAGCGGTGGGTACTGATCAGCCCTTAGCGGGCTTCTCTACACCGACGGCTGTTAAAACTATATCCCATAGCAAGAAAGTGACCTTGGAAGTGTGCTCCAATATGAATTGCTTACAATTGCTCCAAGACAATGACGATGGTGAAAATTCTGAGGAGGAATCTGAGGAGGAGGAGGGAGACGAGCAGACTGAAAATCATAACGATAACCTAACCCCAGCTTTGGACCCTGCTAGAAATAATTTGACCACCACTAGCTCTGAGAAAGAGGGCTCGGCCTCCAAGCTGCCCAGAAAGGATTTACATGGTGAGGGAGGAACTTCAGATGTGCATGATAGTGATCAAGCCATCGTTACCTACAGTCATAAGAACCCAAAACAGGCACAGAGTTCTGACAGTGTTCAAGGTGCTCAGAGTATGGTCATTGTCCCGATTGAAAGGCCTAACACTATTGATCCGGGTGAGAACACTTCGAACTCAGCTGCTGCTATTACTGTGATGGAGGATTATCGTTTGATCCGAGATTCTAATAAATATAAATTTGATTCTGAAACCCCGAGTAAGAAACAAAATTAAAGAAGAAGGAATTGAAGACTCTGCAGATTACTACTGGGAGTAGGGGTGAACGCGGTCGGGTTCGGGCGATTTTATACAATAGATTTTACCCAACCCGACGTATGCAGGTTACTAAAAATACAAACCATAAATTCATAATTAAATTTTCAAACCGAGCGGTTCGGGTTGAACGGGTGCGGTTTGTATAGCGGGCGGATTGGCAGGTTGACAGATTATACTTATTTTCACATTTAGGTTTATTATGACTTATAATTTTTCATTAAATGATAACGAAAAAAATGTAATAAAATTTATTTAATGTTAGACTCATCACGATATCAGAAAAATAATAAATATAATGTGTTAATAAAATCTTTTTTTTTTCTAAAAGTAAATTCAATATTACTCATACAAAATATTAGATTAGATATGTCAAAAAAGTGTCATAAAAATATTTGTTAGTAGCACACAAGCACCCATCCGCAATTCTGCATTAATCGTGTAGCGCCCCTTTCCGTAAGAGGAGAAAGGACACCACATCCGCACAAAGACGAACTCCTAAACAAGGTTAATGTACCCCATTCAAAAATTCATCTCCGCGAACGGCAAGACACTCAAGCAAACTCGGGCAATAACAACACGACGCCCCAACAACAACAGCAACAATCAAATAAATGCGGAAGCGAATTCAGAATAATAAATCAAGTCGTAAAAGCCATCCATGGCAACGGTAATCATAACAGCAGTTGTAAGATAAATATTCAATCAATGCCGTCCATGGCTCAACTAAACTATCCCACATCAGGGGCATGTAAGTCCAGAAAGTAAATCATAATATTAAATATAATAAATCAAATCAATTCAGAAAGTAAAGACTCGACTGTTGTTGGGTCACTGACAAGATAATAGATAAGAGCCGACCTAGACCTGCTGCTGCCGACTGACAAGATAGGTGACACCGCCACCTGTCTACCTGAAGCAAGAACCACAATAGAAGGGATGAGTATAAAGGATACTCAGTAGGGGGGAGGGGGGGTTATAAAATATAGGTATTGATCGCGGTTCGTCATTTATCTTTTAAAACCAAAAGTAGTGAATGTTTCTCGTTTTAATAAAAGAATACAGATATTAATATAAGTTGCAAAATATAACACCAAGCAACACTCGGGTTCGGCTTACTTTGAAAACACAAAAGGTTGACGAATCGGACGCATCTGAAATCATTTGCACATAAGGTCAAGCCGATCAATTGAAAGAATATCAGTTGAGTCACGAGGCCGTTACAAGTTCGAAATGCATGATATAAACAAGTTGGAAATGATAAGCAAACACGGCTTGTAATTCAACTAGGTAGTTTGAACAATAAAGAAAGCTTAAGTTAGGCAAATTCGAGCCACGCTTCCGGGTTTTATATATATATAGGGAAATACATATGCCAAATGAAGAAAACCGGAATGTGCTTCGACTTGTAACGAAAGTCGAAAATTAGTTAGACAAGTAAATAATGCATTAAGTCATGAAATAATGTGTCCCGGCGAGAACGGGCCCTCTCCTTATAACTCCTGTAACGCCCCGAAAATTCATGTTATGACCGAATCGATTTCCTCGCGATTTATAATTTATTTTATTAATTATTATGTGATTTATATAACATTTTATGAATGAATGAATTTTAATATTTAAATTATGAATTGTCAATGTGCGTTTAATAATATGAATTTTGACTGTAATTATGTATTATTTGGACAACGTGAGTTTTTGAACTTATTTTGCGAAATTACGAATTTGCCCTTTCGATTTTAAACCCTAGTCAACTAATTGACTAAGTCTCTCTCTCACCTCACTCTCGCCCAAATCAGCAACAGCAGCAAAGGAGAAGAAAGAAAAAGAAAGAAAAAGAGAAAAGGGAAGGAAGGAGCTTTAACGATCGTCCCGACTCCGTTTCCCAACGGATTTTCGAATCTTTTTCGTCTACGAACTCCTCGTGATCTCTTCTACGAGTAAGCCTTTCACGATTCTTTCGTTTAATGTCCCCTATGCCTCGTATTTCTTGTTTTTGGTTAATAGTTGAATATTTAGGTTTTATTCGATTTTGATAGTATTCGTGGATAGATTTTCTTGTTTATCGTTTCTATATGTAGATTATATGTTGTAGATGATTATATGTGAGATTTAGGGATTGATTTGCATGATTAATCATTTAAATGTTGATTTAAGTTTGAATTTCGCATATGTTTTGAGGTTCTGCATGTTTATGCTCAATCTGGACGCACACGGGCTTTGCACACGGCGTGTTGCAAGGCCGTGTGGTGATACACGGCCTCCTGCACGGCCGTGCAAGAGACCGTGCGTGTGGTGCATTGGACACGGGCTGGTGCACACGACCTTGAGGCCGTGTGCATGAGGCCGTGCGTGTTTCTTGATTGTGCACGGCCTCGGCACACGGCCGTGCACAAGGCTGTGTGGACCGGTGAACAGCCCCCTGACCTTCTGTAAGTCAGGGGCTGTTTTGGCCTACGGGTCCCTCCGCGGCTCGTCTTTTCTAAATTCTTTCTTCGCTCGTGTATTCGATATATATGAAATAGATATGAATTGTATGATTTATGAATTTATAGCATGTTCGGGTCTGTGAATAGTATGTTTTAAGTTTTCGTCAAATTTTCTAACTTTTGCATATGAAGTCCGATTTTCCCGAAATTCGAATGCATGCTCCCTTATGGTATTTAAAGCAAGTCTGTAAAGTTTCGTTGCATTTGGACATGATTTTCATTTTTAAATTATGAATTACTCCATTTTCATTTGATAATTGAACCTAAGTGCTTTATGTGATTGTATAACGTGCTTTTACGCGTTCCTATGCTTTCGTATGAGCCGTGCGTTGTTGTATGTCTTACGTGGTTATGTCATTTGTCAGTTGCAGGTTCCACTCTCGTCGATTAGGTTGCTCGTTTCCGTTTTGGGCTTTCTTTTGGGTTGTCGCCGGGTGAGGTTTCTATTGTTATCCCGTATTATGTAAATATGTACTATTGAGCCTCACTAAATAAGCCTCGCATGTGTAATTTATGTTTTGATCCCGTATTACTATATTTACTAAATACTTTATGCTTATTATCTTTATGAGGTTTAATTTGATATTAAATAAATAATATGTATATGATTTCGAAATGTTTTCAAAAAGAGACAAGCGAACTATGTTTCGATTTAAATGTAATTTTGGGTTTGGAAACCTTCTCGTTGAGTGAAGTCGTTAGGGCGGGTTTCTCCCCCAAGACGATGGAACATCCGGTTGCGTTTCCTACCGTTACATCGCCTGTCTCGAACGGCCCTTTTGGCCCTCCCCGAAATGTCTTGATTCCTATTTTAATAGGAAGATGATAGTTATGAAAATGCGAGACGATATGTATGATATGTTATATGGGCCCGAGTATGGCGATCGGATGAAGCCGGATAGATAGCGGGTCTACGGTGGAATTCGGTAGCTTGCTCCATGTTTACCAGGAGCACGGGTGAGGCCGGAGTGGCAACCTTTGTGCTCCTGTGACGGAGACTTCGTGTCAGCCGTGAGATAGGCTATTATGCCTATAGAGTAGTTGGATTTAGCGGTCCTTCTGCTACATGGGAGGAATAAGGTTGGTATGGTTTTCAGGTATGTTATGATATGATATGAGGAGTTGAGGGCTCGTCTCGCCGAGCAATATGATATGTCCCGTTATGTTATGTTATGATAGATCACCAAAAATTTATGAAAACCCTTCTTTTACGTTTGTTTTCTTTTAAGTTAAAATGGTGATTTATTCCCATATGCTATTATGTATGTACCCATTTTTTTCCCCTCACTTAGTCTTTTGACTAACCCTCCCTGCTTTAAACCTTATCTGTTTCAGGTGGTAACTAGGTGGGCATCGTCAGTCTTGTATCGCGGGTTTTCTTTCTTTTCGGTGATTGTTCCTTTCTAGATTGTTTTAAGTTCATGATTATGTTATATGTATTTGTTACCGGGATATTGTATCGAACCGTTTATTATATTATAGTAATTGAATCTCGCTAGCCTTGGTGGGCTTTAACTATTTGTGCAATTGAGCTGCTGCTTTGAATGTTGCTATATGGAATTTAATTTGGTTGTTGCTTCCGCTCCCGCATTGTTGTCGTCAGTTGTTGTTTTTACAAAAAGCCCCGCCTAGTGATTGAGTAAATCGGTTTCCCGTTCGCCGGGTTTCGATTCAGGTCGGATTCCATTTCGGTTCTGGGTCGGGGCTCGGTGCGGGGCGTGCGTTACCCGTTTGGGGCGCCCGCTACAGTTGGTATCAGAGCTTCTTTGGTCCAATGGCCTAAGCTCTGAATCGTTGTGTTTTGGTTGTTTTGTCAGTCGTTGTGTGCCGGTGTAACTTAGGGAATTGCGCTCACCAGTGTTCAAGAACGCTTAGTGTTTGAATTGTGATGGATCTTTGTTGGATGATCAACAACAAAAGATCTTTTACAATCAAAACACTGGGATGGACTTGGATATAGGTGGATGTGAAACTCAAGGTTATACTTGTCGTTCCTGGTTGTCTGTCGTGTCCGGTTGTGTCTAGGTCGTACGGCTTAGGACTTCTGTGGAATTTGTGCAAATGTGCTAAGTGCTTATGTGAACTCTATCTGAACTCTAGCTGCCTACGTGTTTACAGCTTTGCATACTCACTTACCTGTCATGCATATTTGCTATTGGCTTTACAGGATGCCTCCACGTCGTCGTACACGTAATCCGCTCTCATCACCTCTATTGGCACCTGAGACCGATACACCGACTTCAGCCGAAATGGCGGAAACATTAAGACAGTTCATCGCTCAGGCCCCTGAAGGAAATGCTGAACAGGAAGCGTGGGCCCAATTTCTCAGATTCGAACTACCACAGTTTGAAGATGCCCCGGATGACGCTATTGCCTAGGCATGGATATCGGCCCAGGAAAAGATTTACAGAATAATGGAATATCCGGACCCTCAGAGAGTAGAGTATGCAATCTATCTGATGGTTGGAGCCGCACAGGATTGGTGGAAACAGATTGAGCAAAGATGGAAACGCGAGCATGTAGTCCCGACTTGGGATCAGTTCTTGACTGAGTTTCGGGCCAACTACATTCCGTGGGTTGTTCGTCAGCAACGCGAAAGGGAATTTCTGGCTCTCAAATAGAACACATCTTCAGTTGGTCAGTACGAGGCACACTTCTCTCTCCTTATTAAACATTGCCCATATATGGTTACCGGCGAGCAAAGGAAGACTCGCCAGTTTGTAGAGGGATCGAATTACGAGATCAGGAAGGCTATGATGGTGGTACGATATCAATGTTATACCGACGCAGTGGAAATGGCTCTGCATGTTGAGTCTGAACTCAGCCTAATGGGACCGAGTCCTATTCTTGCCACTACCACCGCCCAATACCTTCCAGCGAGTTCTAAGAGGCCATTTACACCATCAGGGCCATCTTCCGGAAAGAAGACCTCCCAAGTGTCTTCATCGAAGCAGAATGCACCTCCCCAACTGCAGGGAGCCCTACGACCCGTATGTAGCTTTTGCCAAAGAGACCATCAAGAGTCAGAATGCCGAAAGAAAGCTGGACGTTGCTTCTCATGTGGAAGTCCCTCCCATTTCCGCGCAAACTGCACAAGGAAGAAAAGATCGAGACTGTAATGCCCCGAAAATTCGTGTTATGAACCGGGAACCTGAATCGATTTTCTTGCGCGGTTCATGATTTATTTTATTAATTATTATATGATTTATATAACATTTTCATGAATGAGTGAATTTCGGTATTTAAACCACGACATGTCAATGTGCGTTTAATTTCATGAACTCTGACTGTAATTTTATATTATTTGGAAAACTTGTATTTTTGACTAAGTTTCATAAATTACAAATTTGCCCTTTCGTTTCTCAACCGGGTCAACTCTTTTGAATTAAGCCATCACTCTCTCTCCCTCACTCATTCACGCAACAATAGAGGAGAAAAGAAGAGAAGAAAGAAAAAGAAAGGAAAAGAGAAAGAGGAAGGTTCAATCGATCGTCCCGACCCCGTTTCCCGACCGATTTTCAAACCGTTTACTCCTACGAACTCCTCACGATCTCTTCTATGAGTAAGCTTCTCACGTCTTTCACGTTTAATGCTTCCATTGCTTCGATTTTTGGATTTTTGTATATAGTTGAATATATTAGGTTTTATATGATTTTGAGAGAAATTATGGACGGATTTTTTTGATTTTGGATTCTATGTGTAGCTTAGATGTTGTAGAACATTATATGTGAAAATTAGGGAAGGATTTGCATGTTTAATCAGTCAAATGTTGGTTTTTGAATTGGGTTTGTGAAGGTTTCGCGTATCTGTGAGTTTCTGCTGTTTCTTGACGTGCACGGGCTTTGCACACGGGGTGTGGCAAGCCCGTGTGGGTGTACACGGTCTCCCGCACGGCCGTGCAGGAGACCGTGCGTGTTGTGGTTGTGCACGGCCTTGTGCACACGGCCTTGAGGCTGTGTGCAAGAGGCCGTGCGTGTCCCTCCTCGATGTGCACGGTCTTGGCACACGGCCGTGCACAAGGCCGTGTGGCCCGATTGAACAGGCCCTGACCTTCTGTAAGTCAGGGCCAATTTTGGCCTACGGGTCCCTCCGAGGCTCGTCTTTTCCGAATTCTTTCTTCGCTCGTGTATTTGATATATATGAAATAGATATTAATTGCATGATTTACGAATTTATAACATGTTCAGGATTTTAATTATGCATTTTTAAGTTTTCGTCAAATTTTCTAAGTTTTGCATATGAAGTCCGATTCTTTCGAAATTCGAATGCATACACTCTTATGGTATTTAAAGCATGTCCATAAAGTCTCCTTGCATTTGGACTTGATTTGCATATTTAAATTCATAAATTACTTCGTTCCGTTTGATAATTGAACCTAAGTGTTTTATGTGATTGTATAACGTGCTTTTATGTGTTTCTATGCTTTCGTATGAGCTGTGCGTCATCGTGTGTCTTACGTGGTTATGTTGTTTGTCAGTTGCAGGTTCCACTCTCGTGGATTAGGTTGCTCGTTTCCGTTTTGGGCTTTCTTTTGGTTGTCGCCAGGTGAGGTTTCCGTTGTTATTCCGTATTATGTAGATATGTATTATTAAGCCTTACTAAATAAGCCTCGCATGTATAATTTACGTTTTCGTTCCGTATTATTATATTTTGTAAATAATTTATGCTTATTACTTTTATGAGGTTTAAGAACAACGGATTTGATATCAAATGAATATTATGTATATGATTTCGAAAGGTTTTCAAAAAGAGACAAGCGAACTATGTTTCGATTTAAATGTAATTTTGGGTTTGGAAACCTTCTCGTTGAGTGAAGTCGTTAAGGCGGGTTTCTCCCCCATGACGATGGAACATCCGGTTGCGTTTCCTACCGTTACATCGCCTGTCTCGAATGACCCTTTTGGCCCTCCCCGAAATGTCTTGATTCCTATTTTAATAGGAAAATGATAGTTATGAAAAATGCGAGATATGATATGTATGATATGATATGTGGGCCCCGGAGTATGGCGATCGGATGAAGCCGGATAGACAGCGGGTCTACGGTGGAATTCGGTAGCTTGCTCCATGTTTACCACGAGCACGGGTGAGGCCGGAGTGGCAACCTTTGTGCTCCTGTGACGGTTGACTTCATGTCAACTGAGAGATAGGCTTTTATGCCTATAGAGCAGTTGGATTTAGCGGTCCTTCTACTAAGTGGGAGGAATAAGGCAGGTATTGTTTTCAGGTATGTTATGATATGATATGAGGAGTTGAGGGCTCGACTCGCCGAGCAATATAATATGTCCCGTTATGTTATGTTATGATAAATCACCGAATGTTTATGAAAACCCTTCTTTTACGTTTGTTTTCTTAAGGTAAAATGGTGATTTATCCCTGTATGCTATTATGTATGTACTCCCTTTTTCCCCTCACTTAGTCTTTTGACTAACCCTCCCTGTTTTTTTTTAACCTTATCTGTTTCAGGTGATTACTAGGTGGGCATTCGTCGGTGTTGTATTGCGGAATTATTCTGCTTTTGTCATTGTTCAATCCTAGGTTGTTTTAGGTACTTGACCGTTATATGTATTCTGTAAGTTATGATATGAGTTCGGGATTATTTAATGTTGAACCCGTTATGATTTGATTAAATTTTTGTAAGTGAATTCCGCTAGCCTTGGTGGGCTTTAACTATTTGCGCAATTGGTTTATTACTTTAATTTCCCGTTAGTAGAAATTGTTTTGTTTGTTGTTGCTTCCGCTTCTGCATTGTTGTCGTCTGTTGTTTTTACAAAAGCCCCACCTAGTGATTGAGTAAATCGGTTTGCCGTTCGCCGGGTTTCAATTTAGGGTTGGATTTCTATTTCGGCTTCGGATTGAGACTCAGTGCGGGGCGTTCGTTACCCATTTGGGGCGCCCGCTACAGTTGGTATCGGAGCTCTTTTGGGTCCAATGACCTCAGCTCTGAATCGTCGTGTTTTGTTTGTTTTATCAGTCGTTGTGTGCCGGTGTAAGTTACGGAATTGCACTCACGAGTGTTCAAGAACGCTTAGTGTTTGAATTGTGACGGATCTTTGTTGGATGATCAACAACAAAAGATCTTTTACAATCAAAACACTGGGATGGGCTTGGATATAGGTGGATGTGAAACTCAAGGTTGTACTTGCCATACCTGGTTGTCTGTCGTGTCCGGTTGTGTCTAGGTCGTACGGCTTAGGACTTCAATGGAATTTGTGCAAATGTGCTAAGTGATTATGTGACCTCTATCTGAACTCTAATTGCCTATGTGTTTACAGCTTCGCATACTCACTTACCTGTCATGCATATTTGCTATTGCCCTTACAGGATGCCTCCACGTCGTCGTACACGTAAACCGCTCTCATCACCTCCGTTGGCACCTCAGACCGATACACCGACTTCAGCCGAAATGGCGGAAACATTAAGACAGTTCATTGCTTAGAACCCTAAAGGAAATGCTGAGCAGGAAGCGTGGGCCCGATTTCTCAGATTCGAACCACCACAGTTTGAAGGTGCCACGGATGACGCTATTGCCGAGGCATGGATATCAGCCCTGGAAAAGATTTACAGGATAATGGAATATCCGGACCCTCAGAGAGTCAAGTATGCAATCTATCTGATGGTTGGAGCCGCACAGGATTGGTGGAAACAGATCGAGCAAAGATGGAAACGCGAGCATGTAGCCCCGACTTGGGATCAGTTCTTAACTGAGTTTTGGGCTAAGTACATTCCGTGGGTTGTTCGTCAGCAACGCGAAAGGGAATTTCTAGCTCTCAAATAGAACACATCTTCAGTTGGTCAGTACGAGGCACACTTCTCTCACCTCATTAAGCATTGCCCGTATATGGTCGTAGACGAGCAGAGGAAGACTTGCCAGTTTGTAGAGGGATTGACTTACGAGATCAGAAAAGCTATGATGGTGGTCCGACCTCAATGTTATACCGACGCAGTGGAAATGGCTCTGCATATTGAGTCTGAACTCAGCCTAATGGGACCGAATCCTATTGTTGCCACTACCACCGTTCAGTACCTTCCAGCGAGTTCTAAGAGGCCATTTACACCTTCGGGGCCCTCTTCCGGAAAGAAGACCTCCCAAGTGTCTTCATCGAAGCAGAATGCACCTCCCCAACCGCAGGGAGCCCTACGACCCGTATGTGGCTTTTGCCAAAGAGACCATCAAGAGTCGGAATGCCGAAAGAAAGCTGGACGTTGCTTCTCATGTGGAAGTCCCTTCCATCTCCGTGCAAATTGCACGAGGAAGAAAAGATCGAGACAGTCGAGGAGAACTTAGATCCGAATGCTTCGGTGCAAGGTACAAATATTAATTGGCATTCCATACATGCATTTTATAATTCGAGTGGTTTACACTCACTTGTTGCGCTTTTTATTGCTGTACTTGTGCGTGCGCATGTTAGATTCTTTGCATGTTTCCCTTTCTATTTCTTTGTTTCCGGATTGGAGGACATTTGCGATTCGTGCGCGTGCTGCCGTTTATCATCGAAGGAACCGTTAGCAGCAGATTTGACCAAGTTGCCAGCAAAGGATTATTTTGGACTTGACTAAGTCCAGAGAACCAAGTTGATCATAGAATTCACAGACGTACTTCCCGAGAATCTGAGAGCTCTTGCGATTAGATCGGAATGGATGGTTTGTGATAGATCTAACTCTAAGAAGTCGAACCGTGATCGAAGCCACCTAACCGAATGGATTCTGCCGATCTGGCAGAATCGAAGAACCGACTTGATGAACTTCCCTCCCTTGAACGTGCCCGAACGAGTATCTTGATTTAGGGTACTCCAGCACTTCTTGTAGAGAAGAAGACAGTACACTTTCATGTGTATTGTTCACCGAGAATTGCTCAGTATATTAACGAAGGCAAGTATCCTCTACCGTCGGTGAAGAATTGCCCGATATGCTTTGAGATTGAGGATTTGTCTGAACAACCTTTGATTAGGGTATCATCAGCTTTGTGTCCGAGACGAATATGTTCTGAAGACAGCTTTTAGTGCCGGATGTAGACGTCTTGAATTCGTATGTCTGCCTCTAGTACTGACAAATACTTTGCGACTTGATGGACCCCGTTCATATCGCAGTGAGTTAGTCGTTGCTTTCTAAGGAGTCACCTTGGTGTCCTCGAGATTAGAGGAAGAACGCAGAGCACCTCCGTATGGTACTCCAGAAAACAAAGGGCACCCGCTAGTTACCCAACCTAGCGGATGTGAAATCTGGATCGACTTAGTGACCTTTTAAGTCATTTCGGATCCGGAGTGAGAAGAGAAGGATCGTTGAAGATTTGAGCAGTACTGGAATGGGAACAAACCAAGACTTCGAGTGGAACTTCTCTAAGCTTGCAACCCTGTCGCTTGAGTCGACAAGAAAGAAACCGAGTTCGAATGGACAATCTCTGTAAGACCTATTCTTAGGAGCCGAAAAGAGATTAACTACAACTTCAATATTAACCCTGCTTAAGAGATTCTGAAGGAATTGTCGTGAGTAAGAATGCATCATATGAAAGGTTGAATTGGTGAATGGTGCTAATGAAGAAACCATAACTCATGCTCGGGAAGCTAAAATCAACCAGAAAGTTGTCACTCATGACATCGAACTAGCTGCCGTAGTAAAGGATTGGCTGAAGCGTCGCCACTATCTCTTATGGAATTTGTTGACATCCCCACAGATTATGAGAGTTTAACAAGTGTTAACTCAGGAGGAGTTGAACCAACCCCAATGTCGTTAATGGAAAATGTTTGAGGACTAAGATTACAGAAATCAGTGTTCCTTGGAAAAAACGAGTATCATAGTTGGTACTTTGAACCAAATCACGAGCGTGTCACAAATTGAGGTTAAACTGAATTGGACTTGCACCATTTTGGACAATTTCATTCATAGCCTTGCGACGCAGTCAGAATTGGGTTGCAGAATCTAAAATGCCAAGACTGCAAAAGAATGGATTCCGAGTCAGACAATTCGAGCGAAGAATAATCTAAAGTTTCAGCTTTGTGTTGGCAACCCTAATACTTTCCAATATAAGCCTCGGACCCATGGTTCGAAGAGTCGAAAGAAAGAGACTTACTCGATTAAGTCAAGAGATACTTGACTCGTCAGCAGATCAAAGCCGAGCATCAAAGATTAAGGGATTAACTATGACTACTACATATCCCTATGTGGGATTGGGAATGGATTCACCATGGACTTCATGTCCGGACTACTGAAGGTTTAAGATGGTAATTACTGTTACATGTTTATCCGGGATTTCTCCAAGGTGCGGTCAATCGAATTCAGGCCTTTCGACAATAAGTGGAGATAGCTTAAGTTCTACTGAAAAGCTACTTGCAAGAACCCCGAACAAGCTTGGAGTTGTGCAATCCGCGAAATATCTCCGAGCGAGTCCCTTGAATGAATCAGACAGTCGAAGAAGCTTCGTGAGAGATCCGAATGAAGATGCGTAAGTTTCATCCAAAGTTGTTTAACTCTAATCAGTAGAATCTGGGGACCAGATTCTCATAAGGAGGGGTGATTGTAATGCCCCAAAAATTCGTGTTATGAACCGGGAACCCGAATCGATTTTCTTGCGCGGTTCATGATTTATTTTATTAATTATTATATGATTTATATAACATTTTCATGAATGAGTGAATTTCGGTTTTAAACCACGACATGTCAATGTGTGTTTAATTTCATGAACTCTGACTGTAATTTTATATTATTTGGAAAACTTGTATTTTTGACTAAGTTTCATAAATTACAAATTTGCCCTTTCGTTTCTCAACCGGGTCAACTCTTTTGAATTAAGCCATCACTCTCTCTCCCTCACTCATTCACGCAAAAATAGAGGAGAAAAGAAGAGAAGAAAGAAAAAGAAAGGAAAAGAGAAGGAGGAAGGTTCAATCTATCGTCCCGACCCCGTTTCCTGACCGATTTTCAAACCGTTTACTCCTACGAACTCCTCACGATCTCTTCTACGAGTAAGCTTCTCATGTCTTTCACGTTTAATGCCTCCATTGCTTCGATTTTTGGATTTTTGTATATAGTTGAATATATTAGGTTTTATATGATTTTGAGAGAAATTATGGATGGATTTTTATGATTTTGGATTCTATGTGTAGCTTAGATGTTGTAGAACATTATATGTGAAAATTAGGGAAGGATTTGCATGTTTAATCAGTCAAATGTTGGTTTTTGAATTGGATTTGCGAAGGTTTCGCGTTTCTGTGAGTTTCTGCTGTTTCTTGACGTGCACGGGCTTTGCACACCGGGTGTGGCAAGCCCGTGTGGGTGTACACGGTCTCCCGCACGGCCGTGCAGGAGACCGTGCGTGTTGTGGTTGTGCACGGCCTTGTGCACACGGCCTTGAGGCCGTGTGCAAGAGGCCGTGCGTGTCCCTCCTCGATGTGCACGGTCTTGGCACACGGCCGTGCACAAGGCCGTGTGGCCCGATTGAACAGGCCCTGACCTTCTGTAAGTCAGGGACAATTTTGGCCTACGGGTCCCTCCGAGGGTCATCTTTTCCGAATTCTTTCTTCGCTCGTGTATTCGATATATATGAAATAGATATTAATTGCATGATTTACGAATTTATAACATGTTCGGGATTTTAATTATGCATTTTTTATGTTTTCGTCAAATTTTCTAACTTTTGCATATGAAGTCTGATTGTTTCGAAATTCGAATGCATACTCTCTTATGGTATTTAAAGCATGTCCATAAAGTCTCGTTGCATTTGGACTTGATTTTCATATTTAAATTCATAAATTACTTCGTTCCGTTTGATAATTGAACCTAAGTGTTTTATGTGATTGTATAACGTGCTTTTATGTGTTTCTATGCTTTCGTATGAGCCGTGCGTCATCGTGTGTCTTACGTGGTTATGTTGTTTGTCAGTTGCAGGTTCCACTCTCGTGGATTAGGTTGCTCGTTTCCGTTTTGGGCTTTCTTTTGGTTGTCGCCAGGTGAGGTTTCCGTTGTTATTCCGTATTATGTAGATATGTATTATTAAGCCTCACTAAATAAGCCTCGCATGTATAATTTACGTTTTCATCCCGTATTATTATATTTAGTAAATAATTTATGCTTATTACTTTTATGAGGTTTAAGAACAACGGATTTGATATCAAATGAATATTATGTATATGATTTCGAAAGGTGTTCAAAAAGAGACAAGCGAACTATGTTTCGAGTTAAATGTAATTTTGGGTTTGGAAACCTTCTCGTTGAGTGAAGTCGTTAAGGCGGGTTTCTCCCCCATGACGATGGAACATCCGGTTGCGTTTCCTACCGTTACATCGCCTGTCTCGAATGGCCCTTTTGGCCCTCCCCGAATTGTCTTGATTCCTATTTTAATAGGAAAATGATAGTTATGAAAAATGCGAGATATGATATGTATGATATGATATGTGGGCCCCAGAGTATGGCGATCGGATGAAGCCGGATAGACAGCGGGTCTACGGTGGAATTCGGTAGCTTGCTCCATGTTTACCAGGAGTACGGGTGAGGCTGGAGTGGCAACCTTTGTGCTCCTGTGACGGTTGACTTCGTGTCAACTGAGAGATAGGCTTTTATGCCTATAGAGCAGTTGGATTTAGCGGTCCTTCTGCTATATAGGAGGAATAAGGCTGGTATGGTTTTCAGGTATGTTATGATAGGATATGAGGAGTTGAGGGCTCGACTCGCCGAGCAATATGATATGTCCCGTTATGTTATGTTATGATAAATGTAACGCCCCGAAAATCCGAATTATTAAATTGGTATGTCCGAATCGAATATTTGTGTAATTTAATATTTATTTGATATTTATTATGTAATTTTAGAATTTATTTCGTATATGATTGAATTTATGTATTTAAATTACAAATTGTCAATGTGCGTTTAATAATATGAATTTTGACTGTAATTACATGTTATTTGGACATCGTGAGATTTCGAACTTATTTTGCAAAATTACTAAAATGCCCCTTCGATTTCTAAACCTTAGTCAATTTGACTAAGTCAATCTCTCTCCTTCTCCATTACCATTCACGCACAAACAAGAGAGAAAAAGAGAAGAAAGAAAAAGAGAGAAAAGAGAAGAAAGAAGAAAGAAATTCCAACGATCGTTCCGATTCCGTTTCTCGACGGATTCTCGAGCCGTTTACGTCCACGAACTCCTCGCGATCTCATCTACGAGTAAGCTCTCATGAAATTTTTCGATTAATGCCTTCGTTACTTCGATTTTTTTGGATTTTTGATAATAGTTATAGAATTTAGGTTTTATATGATTTTGATAGAAAATGTGGATGGATTTTCGTGTTTATCGTTTCTATATGAAGCATATATGTTGTAGATGATTATATGTGAGAATTAGGGTTTAATTTGCATGATTTAGTGATTATATGTTGGATTAGGGTTTGATTTTCGCGAGTTTCTGAGCTTCTGCTTGTTCTGCGATTTTTGATCGCACACGGCCTGTTGCACACGGCCTTGAGGCCGTGTGCATGAGACCGTGTGCGAGGGATGAATTGCGAACGGGCTGTCCACACGGCCTTGAGGACGTGTGTATGAGGCCGTGCGTGTTGCATGTTTGTGCACGGCCTCGGCACACGGCCGTGCACAAGGCCGTGTGGAAGGCTCGAACAGTGCCCTGACCTTCTGTAAGTCAGGGTACAAATTGGCCTACGGGTCCCGCTTCGGCTCGTCTTTTCCGAATTCTTTCTTCGCTCGTGTATTCGATATGTTTGATATCGATAGGGATTGCATGATTTATGAATTTACGACATGTTCGGGTATGTGAATAGTGCATTTTAAGTTTTCGTTAAATTTTCTAACTTTTGCATGTGAAGTCCGATTTTCCCGAAATTCGAATGCATGCTTCTTTATGATATTCTAAGGATGTCCGTAAAGTTTCGTTGCATTTGGAATTGATTTACATTTTTAAATTTGCGATTTACTCTGTTTTCGTTTGAGAATTTGAACCTAAGTGATTTATTTAATTGTATAACGTGCTTCTATGTGTTCTAATTCTTTCGTATAAGCCGTGCGTCGTCTTTAGTCTTATTTGGTTGTGTCTTGGTATTTTTGCAGACGATACTCCTGTGGAGTAGCGCCGGTTCTTGCTCTTTTTGCTCATCTTTTGCATAGCCAGGTGAGGCTTTCCTTTTCTGATTCCAGTATTACTACGTATATATATATAAATAAGCCTCTCCCCATATAAGCCTCGTTTATGTTTTGGTTTTCACACCGTTTATATATATATATACTTAGTAGATATTTATGATTATTATGTTCATTTGATTTATCGAAAATTATTTGATATGAAAAAGTATTACGTATAGTCTTCGAAATGTTTACGAAAGAGACATGTAAAACCTTTTTGTTTCTAAGGCGAACTTTGGCCTTCGGCCTCGCATATGACATGTCTCGAACGGTCTTTTGGCCAACCCGAAATGTTTGGAAAGCGAGTTATGAAATGTTTGCATGATCGTTTGGGCCCGGAGTAAGAGCGATAGGACGAAGTCGGTAGACGTCGGGTCTACGACGTAAATCCTATGGTGTCCTCCATTTGGGAGCTCGGGGTGAGGCCGGAGTGGCAGCCCTTTGAGTACCTGAGTTATTCTAGTAAGTTACGCGTAGTTCGGATTTAGCGGTCCGTCTACATTGGAGGAATAAGGGTGGTTTCCGGTTTTTATATATGGATATTGAAGTTCAGGGCTCGACTCGCCGAGTCATAAGATACGTTTCGTTTTATGTTAAATCACCACCCGATTACGAAAACCTTTCTTTTATATTGTTTTCTTTTAATTTAAAATTGGTGATTTGTTTTCCGTTTTGTTATATACATTATTATTCCCTCCTCACTTAGTCGTTTGACTAACCCCTCTGTTTTACCCCTGTACTGGTTTCAGGACACTAGGCGGGATCTGCGTCGTCGTCGTCGCGTCTTTGAGTTGCATTCTTTTGTTCATGTATAACTCTCATTCAGTATGGCTATGATTTATGTCTTTTGAATTTAGGGTTTATTAGAATGTATTCGGGATTTTGTATATTGAACCCGTTATTATATAATTATCGGGATATTGTACCGAACCCGTTTGTTATTTAATTAAGTGAATTTCGTTAGCCTTGGTGGGCTTTAATAATTATGCAATTTATCATGCTTTAATGTTTGATTATTTCGCTTCCGCACTTCTGTCTTGTTGTTTTTTTTAAAACCCCCGCCTAGTAATTGAGTAAATGCTTGCCGTTCGCCGGGTTTCGATTCGGGTCGGATCCCATTCCGGCTTCGGGTTGGGGCTCGGTGTGGGGCGTGCGTCACCCGTTTGGGGCGCCCGCTACAGTTGGTATCAGAGCTCTTGGTCCAATGGCCGAAGCTCTGAATTGTCGTGTCCAGTTGTGTCTAGGTCGTACGGCTTAGTATTACGTGTTTGTGGCTATGTAATTATTTGAATAAACTTCACTACGTGTTACAGCTTTTCATAATCACTTATCGTCATGCATGTTTGGTATTGAATGTGCAGAATGCCTCCTCGTCGTGAACCGCCAGGTCCGCCTCCAGGTGTTCCTACTCCGGCACAGTTTTTGGAAGCCTTAGGGCAATTCATGGTTCATACCAACAGAGCTACGCCACCACCTGCCCCCGAGAATGATATGGGAAGGTTTCTTAAGCTCAACCCTCCGCAGTTCGAGGGTGCACCTGATGATGTTATCGCCGAGGCTTGGATATCGGCGATGGAAAAGAGATTCCGAGTGATGGAATGTCCGGACCCTAAGAGGGTCGAGTTAGCAGTGTACCAGATGATTGGAGCTGCTCAGGACTGGTGGGCTCGTATAGAGCAGAGATGGCAGCGAGAGCATGTGGTCCCGTCTTGGGATCAGTTTTTGGTGGAGTTTCAGGCCAAGTATATTCCTTTGGTGGTCCGACAGAGACGTGAGCGAGAGTTCCTGGCTCTCAAGCAGGGTACGTCTACCGTTGACCAGTACGAGGCTCATTTCTCCAGGCTTATTATTCACTGCTCGTATATGGTTGACGACGAGCAAAGAAAGACTCGACAGTTCATCGAGGGATTGTCGAACGAGATTCGTATGCATATGCTCGGGAACAGACTTCAGTTCTACACAGCTGCAGTCGAGACGGCCCTTTCTATAGAGTCCGATCTTCGACAGATGAGACCGACATTACCACCTGCCCCTGCAGCCGTCAAGAGTTTTGCTTCTGGTTCGAAGAGGCCATTTATTCCGTCTGGGTCCTCTTCGGGGAAGAATCCGTTCAGGAGCGCCATTCAGCCTGCTCCTCCCCGACCTCAGCTTGCTCCTCCTCGATCTCAGGGATTTCCACGACCTGTCTGTGGATTTTGTCAGGGCCCACACTTAGAGGCCAAATGTTGGAGGAAGAACGGTCTTTGCTACGGATGCGGTAGCCCCGATCACAGAATTGGTGAATGTCCGAAGAGAAGACCGGTACAGCAGGGAGCCGCTCAGCCTCAGGCTTACGCTCGCGTTTACGTCTTGGAAGGCGATGCTGAGGATGCAGTTGCAGATCCGACAGATGTGGTGGAAGGTACTATATATATAAATGGCATCCCCATACATGCATTATACGACTCGGGTGCTTCACACTCATTTATTGCGCCTGCTGTTTCCTTATCTGTGCATGCGCCTGTTTCGTTGCTTGATTATGTGCTAGTGGTTGGTTCGCCGTTGGGTTCGAAGGTCGTTGCGAACCGAGCACTTAAACGTTGTCCGATTGTCATCGAGGATATCGAGTATCTAGCAGATTTGATCGAGCTGCCGATGAAGAAGTATGGAGTTATTCTCGGAATGGATTGGTTGTACGAGTATCGGGCGAAGGTTGATTGTTTCGAGAAGAAGGTTATTCTGGGCTCTAATGAGGTTAAGGGTTTCCGATCAGGAGAAGGCCCGTATATCTCAATGATGGAAGCCAAGAAGCTCATTCAGAAAGAAGAAGCGACGTGCTTTATAGCTTACATTCTCAACCGCCCGAAGGACCAGACAAAGATCGAAGAGACGCCCGTGGTCAATGAATTCGTCGACGTGTTTCCCGAGAATTTGGAATTCTTGCCACCGGATCGGGATATAGAGTTCGTGATTGATCTAGTTCCGGGAGCCGAGTCTTATTCGAAGTCGCCGTACCGAATGGCTCCTGCCGAGTTGAAAGAATTGAAGAATCAACTCGACGAACTTCTTTCTATTGGATATATCCGACCGAGTGCCTCTCCTTGGGGTGCTCCAGTCTTGTTCGTGAAGAAGAAGGACGGTACACTCCGCATGTGTATCGATTACCGAGAATTGAACAGGATGACTGTGAAGAACAAGTATCCTTTACCGCATATCGAGGAATTGTTCGATTTGCTACAAGGATCGAGGGTTTATTCCAAGCTCGATCTCAGACAAGGATATTACCAGCTCCGTATCCGATCAGACGATGTCCAGAAGACAGCTTTCAACACCCGATACGGACATTTCGAGTTTGTGGTCATGCCGTTTGGACTTACGAATGCTCCAGCAGCTTTTATGGACATGATGCACAGAATTTTCCGTCCGTACCTCGACAAGTTTGTCGTTATTTTCATTGATGCCATCTTAGTGTTCTCGAAGTCCGAAGAAGAACACGCTGAACACCTCCGGATTGTGCTCCAAGCTTTGAGAGAGCACCAATTATTTGCTAAGTTTAGCAAATGCGAATTCTGGATTGACCGAGTGACCTTCCTAGGTCATGTCATATCCGGAACGGGAATCAAGGTAGATCCTTCGAAGATTGAGACAGTGCTGGATTGGGAGAGACCTAAGACTCCTACAGAGATCCGTAGTTTCTTGGGTTTAGCAGGATACTACAGACGTTTTGTCAAGGATTTCTCTAAACTTGCAGGTCCGTTAACAGCATTGACGAAGAAGGAAGCTAAGTTTGAGTGGTCAGCCAAATGTGAAGCTAGTTTTCAGGAGCTCAAGAAGAGATTGACCACAGCCCCAATACTGACCCTGCCAGAGGGTTCTGAAGGATTTGTCGTGTATGCAGATGCGTCACACGAAGGGTTAGGTTGTGTGTTAATGCAGAATGAGAAAGTTATAGCTTATACATCGAGGAAGCTAAAGCCAGCTGAAGAGAACTATCCCACTCACGACCTTGAACTAGCCGCCGTGGTATTTGCATTATTGAAATGGCGTCATTACCTCTACGGCATCACATTCGACATCTTCACAGATCATAAGAGCCTTCAGTACTTGTTTACTCAGAAGGAATTGAACAAACGACAGCGCCATTGGATGGAGTTATTTGAGGACTACGATTGCAAGATCCAGTACCATCCCGGGAAGGCGAATGTCGTAGCCGATGCATTGAGCCGGAAGGCAAGCATAGCCCAGCTAGAGGCTAAGTTAGAGGGAGTTCACATCAGTTCTCAGGCCCATGTTCACAGCATATCGATCCAGTCACAATTGGGTCGAAAGATTCGAGATGTTCAGGCTACTGATGAGTGGACTCAGAGACAGGTAGTTCACATTGCAGCTGATTCTGAGACTCAGTTTGGTGTGGACGACACAGGAATTCTCCGCTACAAGTCCCGAGTTTGTGTTCCGGAGAGTCTGAGGAAAGAGATTCTCGATGAGGCTCACAACACACCTTACACAGTTCATCCGGGAGGAAGTAAGATGTATCGGGATTTGAAGGAATTGTTCTGGTGGAGAGGTATGAAGAGAGACGTAGCTGATTACGTCAAGAGATGTTCGACTTGTCAACAAGTTAAAGCTGAACATCAGAGACCGGGAGGTTTGCTTGAGCCACTACCGATTCCTACATGGAATTGGGAGGGTATTGCCATGGACTTCGTGTCTGGTTTGCCTAAAGTTAGAGGTGGTTACGATAGCATTTGGGTGATTATCGACCGACTATCCAAGAGTGCTCATTTCATACCGATCAACATGTCGTACAAAGTGGATAGGTTGGCAGAGATTTATCCCCGAGAGATTGTCAAGCTTCATCGGATTCCGACTACGATAGTATCTGACAGAGATGCTCGATTTACTTCCCGTTTGTGGCAGCAACTTCAAGAACGAATGGGAACGAAGCTGACTTTCAGTACAGCCGCACATCCGCAAACCGATGGTCAGTCAGAGAGGATGATCAGATATCTCTGTGATATGCTTCGAGCTTGTGCCCTGGATTTTCGTAACAATTGGCACGACCAGTTGCCTTTGATTGAGTTTGCCTACAACAACAGTCATCAGTCTACGATCGGAATGGCACCTTACGAAGCATTGTATGGCAGAAAGTGTAGATCCCCGTTGTTTTGGGATCTCGAAGATTGGCGATGGACGAAAGATGATAAGGAACGAGGAACTCCTCCCAAGTTTCTCCAAAATGCCATCGACCGTATTCAGATCATCCGGCAGAGAATGAAGGCAGCTCAGGATCGACAAAAGAGCTATGCCGACACCCGCCGCCGACCGTTGGAATTTGAGGTTGGTGACAGAGTATTCCTCAAAGCTTCTCCTCGAAAGGGTTTCACCCGAATTGGGAAAGGAGGAAAGTTAAGTCCGAGATTTTTGGGTCCCTATGAGATTCTGGAAAGAATTGGGAACGCAGCTTACAGGTTAGACTTGCCGCCGAGTCTGACTGGGATTCACAACGTCTTTCATGTTTCCCAACTCCGAAAATACTTCCCAAATGAGTCCGAGATCATTCCTGTAGAGGAAATTGAACTAGAGCCGGATTTGACCTTTGTTTCGAAGCCGGTGAAGATATTAGATAAGAAGACTCAAGCTCTGCGCAACCGAGAGATTTCTCTTGTCAAAGTCCTTTGGAGAAATCAGATAACCGAAGAAGCTACATGGGAGACCGAGGACAAAATGCGCAAGTTTCATCCGGAATTATTTCAGCCGGACGAGTAGAATCTGGGGGCCAGATTCTCATAAGGAGGGGTGATTGTAACGCCCCGAAAATCCGAATTATTAAATTGGTATGTCCGAATCGAATATTTGTGTAATTTAATATTTATTTGATATTTATTATGTAATTTTAGAATTTATTTCGTATATGATTGAATTTATGTATTTAAATTACAAATTGTCAATGTGCGTTTAATAATATGAATTTTGACTGTAATTACATGTTATTTGGACATCGTGAGATTTCGAACTTATTTTGCAAAATTACTAAAATGCCCCTTCGATTTCTAAACCTTAGTCAATTTGACTAAGTCAATCTCTCTCCTTCTCCATTACCATTCACGCACAAACAAGAGAGAAAAAGAGAAGAAAGAAAAAGAGAGAAAAGAGAAGAAAGAAGAAAGAAATTCCAACGATCGTTCCGACTCCGTTTCTCGACGGATTCTCGAGCCGTTTACGTCCACGAACTCCTCGCGATCTCATCTACGAGTAAGCTCTCACGAAATTTTTCGATTAATGCCTTCGTTACTTCGATTTTTTTGGATTTTTGATAATAGTTATAGAATTTAGGTTTTATATGATTTTGATAGAAAATGTGGATGGATTTTCGTGTTTATCGTTTCTATATGAAGCATATATGTTGTAGATGATTATATGTGAGAATTAGGGTTTAATTTGCATGATTTAGTGATTATATGTTGGATTAGGGTTTGATTTTCGCGAGTTTCTGAGCTTCTGCTTGTTCTGCGATTTTTGATCGCACACGGCCTGTTGCACACGGCCTTGAGGCCGTGTGCATGAGACCGTGTGCGAGGGATGAATTGCGCACGGGCTGTGCACACGGCCTTGAGGCCGTGTGCATGAGGCCGTGCGTGTTGCATGTTTGTGCACGGCCTTGGCACACGGCCGTGCACAAGGCCGTGTGGAAGGCTCGAACAGTGCCCTGACTTTCTATAAGTCAGGGTACAAATTGGCCTACGGGTCCCGCTTCGGCTCGTCTTTTCCGAATTCTTTCTTCGCTCGTGTATTCGATATGTATGATATAGATAGGGATTGCATGATTTATGAATTTACGACATGTTCGGGTATGTGAATAGTGCATTTTAAGTTTTCGTTAAATTTTCTAACTTTTGCATGTGAAGTCCGATTTTCCCGATATTCGAATGCATGCTTCTTTATGATATTCTAAGGATGTCCGTAAAGTTTCGTTGCATTTGGAATTGATTTACATTTTTAAATTTGCGATTTACTCTGTTTTCGTTTGAGAATTTGAACCTAAGTGATTTATTTAATTGTATAACGTACTTCTATGTGTTCTAATTCTTTCGTATAAGCCGTGCGTCGTCTTTAGTCTTATTTGGTTGTGTCTTGGTATTTTTGCAGACGATACTCCTGTGGAGTAGCGCCGGTTCTTGCTCTTTTTGCTCATCTTTTGCATAGCCAGGTGAGGCTTTCCTTTTCTGATTCCAGTATTACTACGTATATATATATAAATAAGCCTCTCCCCATATAAGCCTCGTTTATGTTTTGGTTTTCACACCGTTTATATATATATATACTTAGTAGATATTTATGATTATTATGTTCATTTGATTTATCGAAAATTATTTGATATGAAAAAGTATTACGTATAGTCTTCGAAATGTTTACGAAAGAGACATGTAAAACCTTTTTGTTTCTAAGGCAAACTTTGGCCTTCGGCCTCGCATATGACATGTCTCAAACGGTCTTTTGGCCAACCCGAAATGTTTGGAAAGCGAGTTATGAAATGTTTGCATGATCGTTTGGGCCCGGAGTAAGAGCGATAGGACGAAGTCGGTAGACGTCGGGTCTACGACGTAAATCCTATGGTTTCCTCCATTTGGGAGCTCGGGGTGAGGCCGGAGTGGCAGCCCTTTGAGTACCTGAGTTATTCTAGTAAGTTACGCGTAGTTCGGATTTAGCGGTCCGTCTACATTGGAGGAATAAGGGTGGTTTCCGGTTTTTATATATGGATATTGGAGTTCAGGGCTCGACTCGCCGAGTCATAAGATACGTTTCGTTTTATGTTAAATCACCACCCGATTACGAAAACCTTTCTTTTATATTGTTTTCTTTTAATTTAAAATTGGTGATTTGTTTTCCGTTTTGTTATATACATTATTATTCCCTCCTCACTTAGTCGTTTGACTAACCCCCTCACTTAGGGGTAAAACAGAGGGGGTTAGTCAAACGACTAAGTGAGGAGGGAATAATACTGTATATAACAAAACGGGAAATAAATCACCAATTTTTAAACTTAAAAGAAATCAACATAAAAGAAAGGTTTTCGTAATCGGGTGGTGATTTAACATAAAACAAAACATATCTTATGACTCGGCGAGTCGAGCCCTGAACTCCAATAACCAAACATAAAAACCGGAAACCACCCTTATTCCTCCAATGTAGACGGACCGCTAAATCCGAACTACGCGAAACTTACTAGAATAACTCAGGTACTCAAAGGGCTGCCACTCCGGCCTCACCCCGAGCTCCCAAATGGAGGAAACCATAGGATTTACGCCGTAGACCCGACGTCCACCGACTTCGTCCTATCGCTCTTACTCCGGGCCCAAACGATCATACAAACATTTAATAACTCGCTTTTTCAAACATTTCGGGTTGGCCAAAAGACCGTTCGAGACATGTCATATGCGAGGCCGAAGGCCAAAGTTCGCCTTAGAAACAAAAGGTTTTACATGTCTCTTCCGTAAACATTTCGAAGACTATACGTAATACTTTTTCATATCAAATAATTTTCGATAAATCAAATGAACATAATAATCATAAATATCTACTAAGTATATATATAAACGGTGTGAAAACAAAACATAAACGTGGCTTATATCGGGAGAGGTTTATTTATATATATATACGTAGTATTACTGGAAACAGAAACGGAAAGCCTCACCTGGCTATGCAAAATGAACAAAAGGAGCAAGAACCGGCGCTACTCCACAGGAGTATCGTCTGCAAAATACCAAGACACAACCAAATAAGACTAAAGACGACGCACGGCTTATACGAAAGAATTAGAACACATAGAAGCACGTTATACAATTAAATAAATCACTTAGGTTCAAATTCTCAAACGAAAACAGAGTAAATCGCAAATTTAAAAATGTAAATCAATTCCAAATGCAACGAAACTTTACGGACATGCTTAGAATATCATAAAGAAGCATGCATTCGAATTTCGGAAAAATCGGACTTCACATGCAAAAGTTAGAAAATTTAACGAAAACTTAAAATGCACTATTCACATACCCGAACATGTCGTAAATTCATAAATCATGCAATTCCTATCTATATCATACATATCGAATACACGAGCGAAGAAAGAATTCGGAAAAGACGATCCGAAGCGGGACCCGTAGGCCAATTTGTACCCTGACTTACAGAAGGTCAGGGCACTGTTCGAGCCTTCCACACGGCCTTGTGCACGGCCGTGTGGCGAGGCCGTGCACGATCAAGAAACGCGCACGGCCTCATGCACACGGCCTCAAGGCCGTGTGTAGAGCCCGTGCGCAATCCTTCCACGCGCACGGCATCATGCACACGGCCTCGAGGCCGTGTGCACAAGCCCGTGTGCGATCAAAATGAGCAGAAACTCGCAGACAGAAAATCATACGCGAAAATCAACCCCTAATCCAACAATTAATCACTAAAACATGAAAATCAAACCCTAATTCTCACATATAATGATCTACAATACATAAGCTACACGTAGAATCAATAAACACGAAAATCCAACCATAATTTCTATCAAAATCATATAAAACCTAAATTATACAACTATAATCAAAAATCCAAAAATCGAAGTAATGAAGGCATTAAATGAAAAATTTCGAGAGAGCATACACGTAGATGAGATCGCGAGGAGTTCGTAGACATAAACGGCTCGAAAATCCGTCGGGAAACGGAGTCGGAACGATCGTTGGAAATCTCTTTCTTCTTCCTTCTCTTTTTCTTTCTTTCCTTCTTCTCCTTTGCTTGTTTGTGCGTCAATGGCAAGTGTGAGAGATAGATTGAGACTTAGTCAAATCTCGACTAAGGTTTAGAAATCGAAGGGGCATTTTAGTAATTTTGTAAAATAAGTTCGAAATCTCACGATGTCCAAATAACATGTAATTACAGTCAAAATTCATATTATTAAACGCACATTGACGATTTGTAATTTAAATACATAATCTCAATCATATACGAAATAATTCTAGAATTACATAATAAATATCAAATAAATATTAAATTACACAAATATCCGATTCGGACATACCAAATTAATAATTCGGATTTTCGGGGCGTTACATTATCATGCTTTAATGTTTGATTATTTCGCTTCCGCACTTCTGTCTTGTTGTTTTTTTTAAAACCCCCGCCTAGTAATTGAGTAAATGCTTTCCGTTCGCCGGGTTTCGATTCGGGTCGGATCCCATTCCGGCTTCGGGTCGGGGCACGGTGCGGGGCGTGCGTTACCCGTTTGGGGCGCCCGCTACAATAAATCACCGAATGTTTATGAAAACCCTTCTTTTACGTTTGTTTTCTTAAGTTAAAATGGTGATTTATCCCTGTATGCTATTATGTATGTACTCCCTTTTTCCCCTCACTTAGTCTTTTGACTAACCCTCCCTGTTTTTTTTTAACCTTATCTGTTTCAGGTGATTACTAGGTGGGCATTCGTCGGTCTTGTATTGCGGAATTATTCTGCTTTTGTCATTGTTCATTCCTAGGTTGTTTTAGGCACTTGACCGTTATATGTATTCTGTAAGTTATGATATGAGTTCGGGATTATTTAATGTTGAACCCGTTATGATTTGATTAAATTTTTGTAAGTGAATTCCGCTAGCCTTGGTGGGCTTTAACTATTTGCGCAATTGGTTTATTACTTTAATTTCCCGTTAGTAGAAATTGTTTTGTTTGTTGTTGCTTCCGCTTCCGCATTGTTGTCGTCAGTTGTTTTTACAAAAGCCCCGCCTAGTGATTGAGTAAATCGGTTTGCCGTTCGCCGGGTTTCAATTTAGGGTCGGATTTCTATTTCGGATTCGGATTGAGGCTCGGTGCGGGGTGTGTGTTACCTGTTTGGGGCGCCCGCTACAGAGACAGTCGAGGAGAACTTAGATCCGAATGCTTCGGTGTAAGGACCTTTGCAATTGTGCGCGTGCTGCCGTTTATCACCGAAGGAGCCGTTAGCAGCAGATTTGGCCGAGCTGCCAGCAAAGGATTATCTTGGACTTGACTAAGTCCAGAGAACCAAGTTGATCATAGAATTCACAGACGTACTTCCCGAGAATCTGAGAGCTCTTGCGATCAGATCGGAATGGATGGTTTGTGATAGATCTAACTCTAAGAAGTCGAACCGAGATCGAAGTCGTCTAACCGAATGGGTTCTGCCGATCTGACAGAATCAAAGAACCGAATTAATGAACTTCCCTCCCTTGAACGTGCCCGAACGAGTGTCTTGATCTGGGGTACTCCAACGTTGCTTGTAGAGAAAGAAGACAGTGCACTTCCTGTGTGTATTGTTCACCGAGAATTGCACAGAATATTAACGAAGGCAAGTATTCTCCACCGTCGATGAAGAAATGTCCGATATGCTTTGAGATCGAGGATTTTGTCTGAATAACATTTGATTAGGGTATCATCAGCTTTGTGCTCGAGACGAATATGTTCTGAAGACAGCTTTCAGTGCCCGATGTAGACGTCTTGAATTCGTATGTCTGCCTCTAGTACGGACAAGTGCTTTGCGACTTGATGGACCCCGTTCATATCGTAGTGAGTTAGTCGTTGCTTCCTAAGGAGTCACCTTGGTCTCCTCGAGATTAGAGGAAGAACGCAGAACACCTCCGTATGGTACGCCAGAAAACAACGGGCACCCGCTAGTTGCCCCACCTAACGGATGTGAAATCTGGATCGACTTAGTGACCTTTTAAGTCATTTCGGATCCGGAGTGAGAAGAGAAAGAGGATCTTTGAAGATTTGAGCAGTACTGGAATGGGAACAAACCAAGACTTCGAGTGGAATTTCTCTAAGCTTGCAACCCTGTTGCTTGAGTCAACAGGAAAGAAAACGAACTCGATTGGACGATCTCTGTAAGACTTGTTCTTAGGAGTCGAGAAGAGATTAACTACAACTTCAACGTTAACCCTGCTCAAGGGATTCTGTAGCGGGCGCCCCAAACGGGTAACGCACGCCCCGCACCGAGCCCCGACCCGAAGCCGAAATGGGATCTGACCCGAACCGAAACCCGGCGAACGGCAAGCATTTACTCAATTACTAGGCGGGGTTTCAAAAACAACGAAAAGACAGAGATGCGGAAGCAATAAAACGAAACATAAATAATTACACAAGTATTAAAGCCCACCAAGGCTAACGAAATTCAATTACATAACATCAAATGGGTTCGATACAGTATCCCGATAAATATAATAACGGGTTCAGTAAATACATAATCCCGAATACAAATTAAATAAAATTATGATATCCTACAAATCTAATTCATATCATACGGAAAAGGAATATACATGAGAGAATAAATAAAACCCTACGACGACGACGACGAATCCCGCCTAGTATCCTGAAACCAATATAGGGTGAGACAGAGAGGTTAGTCAAACGACTAAGTTAGGAGGGAGTAATAATGTATATAATAAAACGGAAGTAAATCACCAATTTTATAATTAAAAGAAATCAACATAAAGGAAAGGTTTTCGTAAACGGGTGGTGATTTAACATAAAACATAACTTATCATATGACTCGGCGAGTCGAGCCCTGAAACTCCAAAAAAACATAAAACCGGAAACCATCCTTATTCCTCCAATGTAGCCGAACTGCAAACCCGACCTACTCATAACTAACGGGAATAACTCAGGTACTCAAAGGGCTGCCACTCCGGCCTCACCCCGAGCTCCCAAATGGAGGAAACCATAGGATTTACGCCGTAGACCCGACGTCTACCGACTTCGTCCTATCGCTCTTACTCCGGGCCCAAACGATCATGCATACAGTTCATAACTCGCTTTTCAAACATTTCGGGTTGGCCAAAAGACCGTTCGAGACATGTCATATGCGAGGCCGAAGGCCAAAGTTCGCCTTAGAAAATAAAAGGTTTTACATGTCTCTTCCGTAAACATTTTGAAAACTATACATAGTACTTTTTCATATCAAATCATTTTCGATAAATCAAATAAACATAATAAGTATAAATATCTACTAAGTATATATATAGAAATGGTGTGAAAACAAAACATAAACGTGGCTTATTTCGGGAGAGGCTTATTTATACATATACATAGTAATACTGGAACAGAAAAGGAAAGCCTCACCTGGCGTGTGCAAAATAAGAGCAAAAGCTAGAACCGGCGCTACTCCACAGGAGTATCGTCTGCAAAAATACCAGGACACAACCAAATAAGACTAAAGACGACGCACGGCTTATACGAGAATATTAAAACACATAGGAGCACGTTATACAATTAAATCAATCACTTAAGTTCAAATTATCAAACGAAAACAGAGTAATTCATGCATTTAAAAATACAAATCAAATCCAAATGAAACGAAACTTTACGGACATGTTTATATTATCATGAAGGAGCATGCATATGAATTTCGGGAAAATCGGACTTCACATGCAAAAGTTACCAAATTTAACGAAAACTTAAAACGCATTATTCATAAACCCGAACATGTTGTAAATTCATAAATCATGCAATTCATATCTATATCATATATATCGAATACACAAGCGAAGAAAAAATTCGGAAAAGACGGTCCGAAGCGGGACCCGTAGGCCAAATTGTGCCCTGACTAACAGAAGGTCAGGGCATTGTTCGACCAGGCCACACGGCCTTGTGCACGGCCGTGTGCCGAGGCCGTGCACAATCGGACGAACGCGCACGGCCTCTTGCACACGGCCTCAAGGCCGTGTGCACAGCCCGTGCACCATCCCAAAACACGCACGGTCTCTTGCACGGCCGTGCAAGAGGCCGTGTACACCCACACGGGCTTGCCACACCCCGTGTGCATGGCCCGTGTGCGTAAAAATTGAGCAGAACATGCAGAACATCAAACCCAACACGCGAAAATCAAATATAATTCAACCTTATATCGATTAATCATGCAAATCAATCTCTAATTTTCACATATAATCATCTACAACATGTAATCTACATATAGAAACGATAAACACGAAAATCCATCCATAATTACTATCAAAATCATATAAAAACCTAAATTATACAACTATTCACAAAAATGAGAAAAACGAAGTATAGAGGACATTAAACGAGAGAATCGTGAAAGGCTTACTCGTAGAAGAGTTCGCGAGGAGTTCGTAGACGAAAACGGATCGAGAATCCGTCGGGAATCGGAGTCGGGACGATCGTTGGAATCATTCTTCTTCCTTCTCTTTTTTCTTTCTTTTTCTTTCTTCTTCTTTTCCTTGTTTGTGCGTGAATGGCAATGTGAGAGAGAGAAATTGAGACTTAGTCAAATCTTGACTAAGGTTTAGAAATCGAAGGGGCAAAGTCGTAATTTTACAAAATAAGTTCGAAGACTCACGTTGTCCAAATAATACGTAGTTACAGTTAAAATTCATATAATTAAACGCACATTGACAATTAGTGATTTAAATATAAAATTCACTCATTTACAAAATTATTCTAAATCTCAGAATAAATATTAAATAGAATAATAAATAACGAAATTACTCGATTGAAATATACCGAATTGAAACTCGGATTTTCGGGTCGTTACAATACTCCCCTCTTCAGAAGAATCTGTCCTCAGATTCTCTTCCGGTCTCGGAGTTAGTTAAGAGGAGCATAACCTAGCGGAAATTCTAATAATACGAATTAAATCAAACATTAAAATAAAATTAATTCACATAATAAAACGCAATTCATAATAAACACTTAAAGCACTTAATATTCCAATTAAAATTCGAATTCATACAAAATAGAAAATTACATCAAATCCTAAACAAAGTTAAAGGGAAAGAAGAAAATAAAATAGACTAGATAGCTCAAGGCTCGTCCGGACCACGGCGGAAATACTGATCCAGCTGCTCTGATGGTGACCTTTGCATTTCCGAGATCGATCTCTGAAGCTCTGCCTGCAAGGCGGTGTACTGACTATCAATGTGAGCTCGCTGAGCTGCAAAGCCCTCGTTGATCTGCCTCTCCTGCTGGGCAAATCTCTCATCCGACACACGTCGGTAGTCAGTGAACTCTGAATAAAATTGTTGCAGGTCTATCGATTCCTGGTGTGGAGTGCTTCTCCTGCCACGTGAAGACTCAGGAATAGAGGCATCCTGACTCATCAGCTGGGAGTAGATATGCTGAGCCTGCTCTCGGACCTCTGGGTCTGAAGGTCCTTCTTCGGGAGCATCCCCTTAGTCAGCTTCCCATAAAGGTAGTCCGGCCACCAGAATATATGGGTCGTTCCGCCTTGGACCCTTCGTGCAGATAGCCATTTGAGCTAGAGTGCCGTAGCTAATTGAGGTCGAACCTCCAACAGGAACCTGAGTATCGAGCCCTTCCACCTGGGCACACTCCAAAATGGCAGTAATGTATGAGCCAACTCGAATTTCTCCTCTCGACCGAGTGGAGATATACTTCATATGATCCATCATGTACGAGATGGGGTTGAACCTTTCTCCTCGTACCATATGATCGAGTACTAGACAGTCTTCGGTGTTCACCGCACCCGGGCTGTCTCCTCTGGCTAGAACCGATCGAGACACGGCTCTATGCATAATTCTCAATTGAGTGGTAATGAGCATCGTGGCCTTGGATACGCCGGAGTTAAATATTTCGGTGGAGGTAGAGATACGTCTCCACGCTTCGGCTTGATTCCATCCGTCGGCATGTCTCCTCGGTGCCGTAACATCCAATTGAAAATACTCGGTCAACTGCCGGTATGAGAGCGTATAGTCTCAGTTGAACGCTCTGAAGTGGATTCCTATCGGCATCTCATTGTCGTCCGGAAATGCCGCGCCCTTAAGAGAGCTTAAAAATTCGCAAGTGACGCGGCGATAGGATGGCCTTTGAATACTCCAAAAATTAGCCCACCCAATGTTGTCGATGTAATGGGAGATCCCTTCGCCAAGTCCCAATTGGTACATAGCTTCCATGTCTAGAAATTGCATGGCTCTAACCGGTCGTTCCATTAACCGGTTGAAGATATCTTGATCGTCTTCATTACCCAAATCCACTTGGTACCCTTCCGGGGCCGCTATGTCGGGTAATTCTCTTGCCCGACGTCCGCCACGGGTTTCACGAGCACCTTCCATAGAAGAGTTGGAGTTGTGTGAATTGAAGGATTAAGTTGCAAATTTTTCACTCGGGACTTTTACCGAACACTTGGCTTGCGCTACTTCGGGCGAAGATTGTGTGAGATCGGTATAACGGATCGAGCCCAAACTTCAACAATAACAAGAACTCGCTCCAGACAACACACTATCAAAATCTCACGGAAATCCGTCGGGTAGATCGAGAATAATTCAAGCTCAAAGTTGGAAGGAATTTGGGGAGAAAAATGGGGAAATTTTTCGCATGAAAAAGGAGAAGAAAAGAGGGTGTGCGCAAAAGAGGAGCTACTGACCATTTTAAAACCTGGGAGAAACGCGCACGGCCTCTCGTCACGGCATGTGACGAGGCCGTGTGAGAAACGCGCACGGGGTCTCGTCACGGCGTGTGACGACCCCGTGAGGACAAACACGCACGGGCTCTCGTCACGGCGTGTGACGAGCCCGTGTGTATTCATGCGCACGGCCTCTCGCACAGGGTGCAACAGGGCCGTGTGAGATAAGTGCACAGGGTCTCGTCACGGCATGTGGCGAGACCGTGCAAGGCATACAGGGGTAGTTCGTGTGATTAAAACCACACAAACTTCACAAAATTTAAACACGAATAACAACATCGAAATCACATGTAATATATAATACGCTTAACGCACATAATTTCTAAATTCACATAATATGAAATTAAATTAATTTAGGATGAATGTCATGACAATGCAATATACCTGGATCGTTCATACAGAATCAAGCTTCATCCTTCTGGCTCGTCTCGACATTCTCTTTCTCGTGCAATTTGTACGGAGATGAAACGAACTTCCACATGAGAAGCAACGTCCCTGCTTCTTTCGGCATTCTGACTCTTGATGATCTCTTTGGCAAAAGCCACATACTGGCGTTCCCTGCGGTTTTGGAGGTACATTCTGCTTCGATGAAGATACCGAGAAGGTTTTCTTGCCGGAAGAAGACCCTGATTGTTTAAGTGGCCTCGTAGAACTCGCTGGATGTGCATCCTCAGTATCGTCTGCTATATCCCGCGGTACTGGCCTCTTCTTCGGACATAGATTCAACATGTGATCGGGGCTACCACATCCGAAGCACAGTCCATTCTTCCTCCAACATTTAGCCTCTACATGCGGCCCTTACAAAATCCACATACTGGTCGTGGATATCCCTGAGGTTGGGGAGGATTAGGCTGAACGGGGGCTTGAATTTCACTTTCATTTTGCTGATGAACAATCCTCGTAATGTATTTAGCCCGGAACTCAGTCAAGAACTGATCCCAAGTCAGGACCACATGCTCGCGTTTCCATCTTTGCTCATTCTGTTTCCACCAATCCTGTGCAGCTCCAATCAACAGGTATGTAGCAAATTCGACTCTTAGAGGATCCGGATATTCCATAATCCTAAAAATCTTTTCTAGAGCCGATATCCATGCCTCGGCTATAGCTTCATCCGGGGTACCTTCAAATTGTGGTGGTTCGAATCTAAGAAATTGAGCCCATGCTTCCTGCTCAGCATTTCCTTTAGGGGCATGAGCGATGAACTGTCTTAATGTTTCCAAGATTCCGGCTGGAATCGGTGGATCTGTTTGAGGTGTCAATGGAGATGACGAAGACTGTCCACAGGGACAACGACGTGGAGACATCCTGAAAAACCATTAACAGTTATGCATGACAGGTAAGTGAGCATGCAAAGCTGTAAACACCTAGGCAAATAATGTTCAAATAGATTTCACATAAGCACTTAGCACATTTGCACAAATCCACAGAATTCCTAAGCCGTACGACCTAAACACAACCGGACACGACAGACAACCAGGCATGGCAAGTACAACCTTGAGTTTCACATTCACCTATATCCAAGCCCATCCCAGTATTTTGATTGTAAAAGATCTTTTGTTGTTGATCATCCAACAAAGATCCGTGACAATTCAAACACTAAGCGTTCCTGAACACTGGTGAGTGCAATTCCCTAAGTTACACCGGCACACAACGACCGACCAAACCAGCAAAACACGACAATTCAGAGCTTAGGCCATTGGACCAAAGAGCTCTGATACCAACTGTAGCGGGCGCCCCAAACGGGTAACGCACGCCCCGCACCGAGCCCCGACCCGAAGCCGAAATGGGATCCGACCCCAACCGAAACCCGGCGAACGGCAAGCATTTACTCAATTACTAGGCGGGGTTTCAAAAACAACGAAAAGACAGAGACGCGGAAGCAATAAAATGAAACATAAATAATTACACAAGTATTAAAGCCCACCAAGGCTAACGAAATTCAATCACATAACATCAAACGGGTTCGATACAGTATCCCGATAAATATAATAACGGGTTCAGTAAATACATAATCCCGAATACAAATTAAATAAAATTATAATATCCTACAAATCTAATTCATATCATACGGAAAAGGAATATACATGAGAGAATAAATAAAACCCTACGACGACGACGACGAATCCCGCCTAGTATCCTGAAACCAATATAGGGTGAGACAGAGAGGGTTAGTCAAACGACTAAGTGAGGAGGGAGTAATAATGTATATAATAAAACGGAAGTAAATCACCAATTTTATAATTAAAAGAAATCAACATAAAGGAAAGGTTTTCGTAAACGGGTGGTGATTTAACATAAAACATAACTTATCATATGACTCGGCGAGTCGAGCCCTGAAACTCCAATAACCAAAAACATAAAACCGGAAACCATCCTTATTCCTCCAATGTAGCCGGACTGCAAACCCGAACTACTCATAACTAACGGGAATAACTCAGGTACTCAATGGGCTGCCACTCCGGCCTCACCCCGAGCTCCCAAATGGAGGAAACCATAGGATTTACGCCGTAGACCCGACGTCTACGTCCTATCGCTCTTACTCCGGGCCCAAACGATCATGCATATAGTTCATAACTCACTTTTCAAACATTTCGGGTTGGCCAAAAGACCGTTCGAGACATGTCATATGCGAGGCCGAAGGCCAAAGTTCGCCTTAGAAAACAAAAGGTTTTACATGTCTCTTCCGTAAACATTTCGAAAACTATACATAGTACTTTTTCATATCAAATCATTTTCGATAAATCAAATAAACATAATAAGTATAAATATCTACTAAGTATATATATAGAAACGGTGTGAAAACAAAACATAAACGTGGCTTATTTCGGGAGAGGCTTATTTATACATATACATAGTAATACTGGAACAGAAAAGGAAAGCCTCACCTGGCGTGTGCAAAATAAGAGCAAAAGCTAGAACCGGCGCTACTCCACAGGAGTATCGTCTGGAAAAATACCAGGACACAACCAAATAAGACTAAAGACGACGCACGACTTATACGAGAATATTAAAACACATAGGAGCACGTTATACAATTAAATCAATCACTTAAGTTCAAATTATCAAACGAAAACAGAGTAATTCATGCATTTAAAAATACAAATCAAATCCAAATGAAACGAAACTTTACGGACATGTTTAAATTATCATGAAGGAGCATGCATATGAATTTCGGGAAAATCGGACTTCACATGCAAAAGTTACCAAATTTAACGAAAACTTAAAATGCATTATTCATAAACCCGAACATGTTGTAAATTCATAAATCATGCAATTCATATCTATATCATATATATCGAATACACGAGCGAAGAAAGAATTCGGAAAAGACGGGCCGAAGCGGGACCCGTAGGCCAAATTGTGCCCTGACTAACAGAAGGTCAGGGCACTGTTCGACCAGGCCACACGGCCTTGTGCACGGCCGTGTGCCGAGGCCGTGCACAATTGGACGAACGCGCACGGCCTCTTGCACACGGCCTCAAGGCCGTGTGCACAGCCCGTGCCCCATCCCCAAACACGCACGGTCTCTTGCACGGCCGTGCAAGAGGCCGTGTACACCCACACGAGCTTGCCACACCCCGTGTGCATGGCCCGTGTGCGTAAAAATTGAGCAGAACATGCAGAACATCAAACCCAACACGCGAAAATCAAATATAATTCAACCTTATATCGATTAATCATGCAAATCAATCCCTAATTTTCACATATAATCATCTACAACATGTAATCTACATATAGAAACGATAAACACGAAAATCCATCCACAATTACTATCAAAATCATATAAAAACCTAAATTATACAACTATTCACAAAAATGAGAAAAATGAAGTATAGAGGACATTAAACGAGAGAATCGTGAAAGGCTTACTCGTAGAAGAGTTCGCGAGGAGTTCGTAGACGAAAACGGATCGAGAATCCGTCGGGAATCGGAGTCGGGACGATCGTTGGAATCTTTCTTCTTCCTTCTCTTTTTTCTTTCTTTTTCTTTCTTCTTCTTTTCCTTGTTTGTGCGTGAATGGCAATGTGAGAGAGGGAAATTGAGACTTAGTCAAATCTTGACTAAGGTTTAGAAATCGAAGGGGCAAAGTCATAATTTTACAAAATAAGTTCGAAGACTCACGTTGTCCAAATAATACGTAGTTACAGTTAAAATTCATATAATTAAACGCACATTGACAATTAGTGATTTAAATATAAAATTCACTCATTTACAAAATTATTCTAAAATCTCAGAATAAATATTAAATAGAATAATAAATAACGAAATTACTCGATTGAAATATACCGAATTGAAACTCGGATTTTCGGGTCGTTATAGATTCCGAAGGAATCGTCGAAGGAATCGTCGTGAGTGCGAATGCGTCACATGAAAGGTTGAATTGGTGAATGGTACTAATGAAGAAACCATAGCTCATGCTCGGGAAGCTAAAATCAATCAGAAACTATCCCATCATGACATTGCACTAGCTACTGTAGGAGAGGATTGGCTGAAGCGTCGCCACTATCTCTTATGGAATTTGTTGACATCCCCACAGATTATGAGAGTTTAACAAGTGTTAACTCAGGAGGAGTTGAACCAACCCCAATGTCGTTAATGGAAAATGTTTGAGGACTAAGATTACAAGAATCAGTGTTCCTTGGGAAAAGCGAATATTGTAGTTGGTACTTTGAACCAAATCACGAGCATGTCACAAATTAAGGCTAATCCGAATTGGACTTGCACCATTTTCGATAATTTCATTCATAGCCTTGCGACCCAGTCAGAATTGGATTGAAGAATCTAAAATGCCTAGTCTGCAAAAGAATGGATCCCGAGTCAGACAATTCGAGCGAGGAATAATCCAAAGTTTCAGCTTTGTGTTGGTAACCCCAATACTTCCCAATATAAGTCCCGGACCCATGATTCGAAGAGTCGAAAGAAAGAGACTTACTCGATTAAGTCAAGAGATACCTGGCTTGCCAGCAGATCAAAGCCGAGCATCAAAGATTAAGGAGTTAGCTATGACTACTGAAGGTTTAAGATGGTAATTACTGGTACAGGTTTATCTGGGATTTCTCCAAGGTGCTATCGATCGGATTCAGGCCTTTCGACAATAAATGGAGATAGCTCAAGTTCTACTGAAAAGCTACTTGCAAGAACCCCGAACAGGCTTGGAGTTGTGCAATCCGCGAAATATCTCCTAGCGAGTCCCTTGAATGAACCAGACAGTCGAAGGAGCTTCGTGAGAGATCCGAATGAAGATGCATAAGTTTCACCCAGAGTTGTTTAACTCTAATCAGTAGAATCTGGGGACCAGATTCTCATAAGGAGGGGTGATTGTAAAGCCCCGAAAATTCGTGTTATGAACCGGGAGCCCGAATCGATTTCCTCGCGATTTATAATTTATTTTATTAATTATTATGTGATTCATATAACATTTTATGAATGAATGAATTTTAATATTTAAATTACGAATTGTCAATGTGCGTTTAATAATATGAATTTTGACTGTAATTATGTATTATTTGGACAACGTGAGTTTTTGAACTTATTTTGCGAAATTACGAATTTGCCCTTTCGATTTTAAACCCTAGTCAACTAATTGACTAATTCTCTCTCTCACCTCAGTCTCGCCCTGTAACGCCCCGTTATTTTATAACGCTTCGGTAAGTTTACCGACTAATTGCTCTTCTGTGCATTGTTTGCAATTATGTGAATTATATGAATTAATGTGTGATTCTATATGTGAATAATATGATGAATTCATAAGAATTTTTATATTTGAAATTTACTTCACACTATGTTATATTTGAAGCGTTGTATTTGAAATCTTATGAAATTTTGTCAATTATATTTGACTTGTATGATATTAATCTTGAAATATACATAAATATATATGCAAATATATACATAAATATCTATACAAATATATATACAAGTATATACATATAGCTAGCTAATTTTGACTATTCAAAATAACTTATATTTATTTAATTATCTCATTTCTCTCCACATTTTTCTACACTATTCTCAAGCAACATTCTCTTCTTCTTCCTCTCATCTCTCGGCCCTCATTCCACCAGCCACCACCACCACTTTCAACCACCATCAAAGCACCAAAAATCATCCCCTCTCTTGCTACAAAAAGTTGCTCTATCATCCAAGGAACAAGCCTCTACTTTCTATTTTTGCAAACAAGCTCTCTACATCTCCTTTCTCCTCCATTTTCTCCTTCAAGGTAAGGTTGCAAATCTCTTTAATCATTGAGTTTCAATGTCTCATATGTTGATGAAGTGAAGAAGTAGGCTAGAATGAATGATTGATGAGCTTAGTTTGGTTGTTGATAGCATGTAGCATTACTTGTGATTTTTCATATAAATTTGATTATTATGCAATGTTGGATTGATGAATTTAGATGCTTAGATGCTCAAATGGATTGGTAATTCATGTTAGTTCATGATATTAAGCTAATTGGTGAAGTTTGTGGAGTTTGGGATTGAAAAATGAAAGTTTGGCAAAAATAGGTAGGGGCTGATGAATAGTGATTTTTGAGCATTTGGCTTCATTTTTCGATTCTTTTGGCATAAAAAATCCTTAAATATAGTAGCTAAGTGATGCCGGAAGTTTCGGATTAATCGGAGTTGTTTTGCTATGCAAAGTATTAAATGAGGGGTGGTTTGTGTAATATTCACAAACCTTTGAATTTTATTTCCCAAGCTTCCATAGTACTTGTGTGCCTATTTTAGCTTAATATCATGTGTATTTGATTGTGTTTAAATGTGTTTGAATGAGCTTAATTGTGTTTAAATGCATTTATGCATAATATGTTATTTTGAGCATAAAATGCATTTCATAGCCGTGCGTCGTATTTGGTTGATTTATCGAGTCGTGTCTTACCTCGAGGCCTGTGTATTACAGGTGGGACCTCGCGGGACTGATCTCTGGTTGTTTGGCTATCCTTTTTGTTAGGCCTATAGGTGAGGATGTAAAATGTTTTCTAACTGGAGTATGAACAAATATTTGCGAAAACCCTACCCCTTTATATTTCAATTATATGTTATCAATATTTGAAATAAAAAGGATTTGATATAAAATGATATATATGTATCTTTTCTAAAATGGTTTTAAAATAGAGACAAGAGAACTATTTTGTTTTTAAAAGTAACATTTGGTCTCGGGACTGGCGCGTATGCCTCGAGTTATTCGGCAACGTGTCGAGAAACCCTAGACGGTTACATACCTTGTCTCGAACGGCCCTTTTGGTCAATCAAAACAATTATAAAGCGAGACTATATTTCCTTTAACCCTATTGAGGACGCTCTTAGGGTATATTTGGGCCCCGGATTATACTAGAGGTGGAACCCGGAGACGTGCGTCTAGGGGGAAGCCCATGGTATAATCCAGATTATATATATAGATGGAGACCCAGTGACGATCATCCAATATATATAATCCAGATTATATATAGATGGAGACCCAATGACGATCATCTAATATATAATCAATGGGTGTTACTTGTAACTAGTCGGAGGTAGTCTAGTTCAAGTAATACTTGCACCGGCGCCATTAGTCGGGTATGGTGAAATCGAGGGTAGCTCCCTCGATAAGCCAAATGGTATTGAGGAGGAATTTCATTATATTTTATATGTTTTTGGGAGTTATAAGGAGATGGCCCGTTCTCGTCGGGAATAAAAATGTTTTCTAAAATGTTTTACTTTAATATTTAATTCACAAAGCTTTGATGAATTATAAAGAGAAAGTATAGGCACTAGATTCGTTTCTCTATTAACCAAAGCGTGAATTAAATATGTTTTATGTTTTAATTATTATATATATTCCCCTCCTCACTGAGTTCGTTTGACTCACATCCCGTTTTGGTTCATGCTTCAGGTTAGCGGTCAGGTACTGGCAGCAGCGTTGTAGGCTTGTACAGTCCTTGAAGTCGGTCTTATGTATTTACTTTTGTGGATCGAACTTATGATGTTGAATTACATGAATACTTGACATGTTATGCTGATGTTGGATATTTAATGAGTTGATGTTATAACTTGTGATAGATAATGAACTTATAAATGTTTATTTTGGCCACGGATGGCAGTGTGAATATAAATATGATCTTTTGCTCATTGCTTCCGCTTGTTGGTACTGTTGTTGGGAGTCGCTGTTGCCAGGTTGTGGGAATCCCGTTGTCCGGGGCGGATTTTCGAGTGGTGGTATTTAACTATCGCTCGAGAGCTCGTTTCGGTCCGGGGGTTGTGGCGTGGGGGACGTCACACGCCCAAATCAGCAGCAGCAGCAAAGGAGAAGAAAGAAAAAGAAAGAAAAAGAGAAAAGGGAAGGAAGGAGCTTCAACGATCGTCCCGACTCCGTTTCCCAACGGATTTTCGAATCGTTTTCGTCTACGAACTCCTCGTGATCTCTTCTATGAGTAAGCCTTTCACGATTCTTTCGTTTAATGTCCCCTATGCCTCGTATTTCTTGTTTTTGGTTAATAGTTGAATATTTAGGTTTTATTCGATTTTAATAGTATTCGTGGATGGATTTTCGTATTTATCGTTTCTATATGTAGACTATATGTTGTAGATGATTATATGTGAGATTTAGGGATTGATTTGCATGATTAATCATTTAAATGTTGATTTAAGTTTGAATTTCGCGTATGTTTTGATGTTCTGCATGTTTCTGCTCAATCTGGACGCACACGGGCTTTGCACACGGCGTGTTGCAAGGCCGTGTGGTGATACACGGCCGTGCAAGAGACCGTGCGTGTGTTGCATTGGACACGGGCTGGTGCACACGGCCTTGAGGCCGTGTGCATGAGGCCGTGCGTGTTGCTTGATTGTGCACGGCCTTGGCACACGGCCGTGCACAAGGCCGTGTGGACCGGTGAACAGCCCCCTGACCTTATGAATTCGATATATATGAAATAGATATGAATTGTATGATTTATGAATTTATAGCATGTTCGGGTCTATGAATAGTATGTTTTAAGTTTTCGTCAAATTTTCTAACTTTTGCATATGAAGTCCGATTTTCCCGAAATTCGAACGCATGCTCCCTTATGGTATTTAAAGAATGTCTGTAAGGTTTCGTTGCATTTGGACTTGATTTGCATTTTTAAATTATGAATTACTCCGTTTTCGTTTGATAATTGAACCTAAGTGCTTTATGTGATTGTAAAACGTGCTTTTACGCGTCCCTATACTTTCGTATGAGCCGTGCATCATCGTATGTCTTACGTGGTTATGTCACTTGTCAGTTGCAGGTTCCACTCTCGTGGATTAGGTTGCTCGTTTCCGTTTTGGGCTTTCTTTTGGGTTCTCGCCAGGTGAGGTTTCTCTTGTTATCCCGTATTATGTAGATATGTACTATTGAGCCTCACTAAATAAGCCTCGCATGTGTAATTTATGTTTTCATCCCGTATTACTATATTTAGTAAATACTTTATGCTTATTATCTTTATGAGGTTTAAGAACAACGGATTTGATATTAAATGAATAATATGTATATGATTTCGAAATGTTTTCAAAAAGAGACAAGCGAACTATGTTTCGATTTAAATGTAATTTTGGGTTTGGAAACCTTCTCGTTGAGTGAAGTCGTTAGGGTGGGTTTCTCCCCCAAGATGATGGAACATCCGGTTGCGTTTCCTACCGTTACATCGCCTGTCTCGAACGGCCCTTTTGGCCCTCCCCGAAATGTCTTGATTCCTATTTTAATAGGAAGATGATAGTTATGAAAATGCGAGACGATATGTATGATATGTTATATGGGCCCGGAGTATGGCGATCGGATGAAGCCGGATAGACAGCGGGTCTACGGTGGAATTCGGTAGCTTGCTCCATGTTTACCAGGAGCGCGGGTGAGGCCGGAGTGGCAACCTTTGTGCTCCTGTGACGGAGACTTCGTGTTAGCCGTGAGATAGGCTATTATGCCTATAGAGCAGTTGGATTTAGCGGTCCTTCTGCTACATGGGAGGAATAAGGTTGGTATGGTTTTCAGGTATGTTATGATATGATATGAGGAGTTGAGGGCTCGTCTCGCCGAGAAATATGATATGTCCCGTTATGTTATGTTATGATAGATCACCAAAAATTTATGAAAACCCTTCTTTTACGTTTGTTTTCTTTTAAGTTAAAATGGTGATTTATTCCCTTATGCTATTATGTATGTACCCCTTTTTTTCCCCTCACTTAGTCTTTTGACTAACCCTCCCTGCTTTAAACCTTATCTGTTTCAGGTGGTAACTAGGTGGGCATCGTTAGTCTTGTATCGCGGGTTTTCTTTCTTTTCGGTGATTGTTCCTTTCTAGATTGTTTTAAGTTTATGATTATGTTATATGTATTTGTTACCGGGATATTGTATCGAACCGTTTATTATATTATAGTAATTGAATCCCGCTAGCCTTGGTGGGCTTTAACTATTTGTGCAATTGAGTTGCTGCTTTGAATGTTGCTATATGGAATTTAATTTGGTTGTTGCTTCCGCTCCCGCATTGTTGTCGTCAGTTGTTGTTTTTACAAAAAGCCCCGCCTAGTGATTGAGTAAATCGGTTTGCCGTTCTCCGGGTTTCGATTCAGGTCGGATTCCATTTTGGTTCTGGGTCGGGGATCGGTGCGGGGCGTGCGTTACCCGTTTGGGGTGCCCGCTACAACTCCCAACCATGAAAATCGTGAAAGCATGTAGTCAAGTACTCCACCACCAAAAGTCATGATCCAGTCATAATTTTATGGAAACGCATGTTAATAGCGTCACCCTAATTAGAATTTTCTAGGAAGCGCGTAGCCTACAACGCCACCCTCGCACTAACTCAGGCTAGCCAACCTCCTGGCCAACCTAAGCGAATACGGATTGGAGTATACATCGGATTTGCCCTAGACGCTTGTCTCCAGGATCACCTCCTGTATACTCCGGGCCCACAGTCATGATTCAGTCCATGGCTCGCTTTTGAAATCAATATCAATTTGGGTGGCCAAAAGGGCCAATTTAAAATAGGGAATCAGGGTGTGGGAGGCCAAAGGGGCCATTCAAGACAATGTTATATTTGCGAGGTCGAGAGACCAAATTTCGCATTTAAAAACAAATGAGTTTTCCTTGCCTCTAGTTGAAAATGTTTCTAAGATATTATACATATAGGTTTTGCTATTAAAAGGTTCGACTAAGCACATAAGGAAATAGTAAAGGCAAGAACAACAAGTAATAAGAAAGACAGGGATGATATGTTATTTCGCAAACCTATATATATCTATGATCTTGCCCCAGTTGAAAACATTTTAAACCCTTACCTGGCTCGATAGAACAAGAGAAGGAATGCAAACAGCAATTATAATTCGGCCTCAAAGATCCCACCTGAAAAACACGGGGTCCCGAGGATGAATGACTGACACAACAAGAAAAAAGACACTGACGCTCGGCTATCAAAATACAAACATGCTTAAGGACGCTCATTCAACATTTAAACATAAGAAAGCAATTAAGGGCAATATGGTCAATTTTTTATCCAAAAGCATGCAATAATTAAATAAACGAGAAACACTAAATCAATTACAAAACATCTAAACATATAAAGTTAGCAGGGTAAGATTGTAATTCAACACCAACAAGTATATTTCATTAAATCAACAAATTGAATACAACTTCACAACTTATAGCTTTTCTCAAAAGCTCAAAAGCTAACAAGCTATGATCGATCCTATCTCTGGCCTAATCGAACCGAAACCCATCCGTTCGACTATACAATCATACAACAACCATATTCAACGATTAAAACAAGCTACAGTACAATTAATTCATGCTCAAAAGCTAAAAGCTAGAAGTTATACCAAAAAGCTACAATATTAACACAATAATACGAAAAATGCGATAAAAGACAAGCGACAAGTTGGATATGAGTAATACCAGCGCCGTTAGAACCGTTGCATCGAGGGGAATGATCTGTCCAAAGACACAGTCACGGATTCCCGCCAGAATAGTGCCAAAATGCCAGAAACCACCTGCCATCCCGAACCGCCGCCGGACCACCTCCGATGGTCGAACCCTTATACCGAATTGTTCCTCTTGACAAGCTCATCACTTCCCCCAAAACCATTTCTCAATCGGATCATCCATCGGAATTTAATTCCACTCCAAAGCTCCAAAACCCTAGAATCCAAGAATGAAAATTAACGAAAATCGGCTCAACGAATTACGAAATTGACTTCGGAATCGACTTACCCATGTTGAGAAGGTTGGAATTCACGTATAGCCCGACGAAAATGATAGCCGGAGGTAGCCCAGCTCCGCCGCGCCTCCACCACCGCACCACCTTGCTCCGCCGTATCTCCTCCGTTCCGTCGAGTCTGAGCCTGAGACCGGAGCCAAAAGTTTCATCTCGTCAAGGGCTTCAAAGCCCGGGTGGTGCACGACCGCGCCACCCCTGGAAAGAGCGCATCTCCGCTGCGCCTCCACCTCTCTGTTCCGCTGCCGTCTGGCCAAATCAGGCTGTGAGACCACCGCCAAAGGACTCCCTTCGACGAGAGCTTTCATTTCCGACCAAGCCCAGGCTGTGCCGTCGCCGAAAACATCAGAACCACCTCCCTTGCCATCGCTATCTTCGCGCCGCCGTACCTCCACCACCGGTGTTCCAATCGCCGTAATAATGGTATGCTTGAGTTCATCTCCTCGAGACGGTCGATTCGACATATCATACACCCACGCTGCGTGTGTGAGAGTGTGTTCTCTCCTTTTTCATTTTGGCCCCAAATCTCTCAATAATTGCATAATATACCCTATCCTCGAAAAATGTGCAAATTGTGTAAAGTGTCAGAATTAGGCGTACTTAGTGTGAAAATGACCGAAATTAAATGCTTAACAAGGATTGAAGTTCATTTTCTTAAAATTCATGAGTTTACGAAAAGTTAATTCCGGGTTGGGCTAAAGTGTAAATAATTTTGGGCTAAAATGCAATTTTATTTAAAATATGACTTAATGAATAATATTTAGAATTTCATGAAAGTATTTGGAACCTCGACAAAATATGTAGCGCCCCCTGAAGAAGGACCGCCACATCCGCCCCGAAGCGAACTCCCGAGCTTCAACGAGGAGACTCAACTCAAAAATCCACTCCGACGAACGGCACTCAAGCAATAACCATCGGCAACAGCGACAACCATCCCAACAACAATCACAACAATACAGAGATATGCGGAAGCGATTTAAAAGATAATCAAATAAATCCATAAACGCCTACGAGGCTAACATAATATCAATTAAACATGTGCCATTCGAAATACAACAGAATAACAACACGTGGTGCCATCCATGGCTCAACTAGTCTATCATGTACAATCCTAGATATCGTCAACTATCCCATATCAGGGGCACATAAGTACGTAAAGTAAATAAATACAATAAACAAGACTCGACGGTTGTTGGGACCACTGACAAGACAAACCAGAAAGACTGAGCCTATCTAGACCTGTTGATGCCGACTGACAAGATAGGTAACATCGCCACCTGTCTACCTGAAGCAAGAACCAAAATAGCAGGGGTGAGTATAAAGGATACTCAGTAAGGGGGTTTTGATCACAGTTCGCCATTTATCTTTTAAAACTAAAAGTGGTGAGTGTTGCCGTTCTGAGAAAGAAGATAAATAATGAAATACAAGTTGTAAAACAATAACACAAGGCAACACTCGGTTCGGCTTGCTTGGAAAACACGAAAGGGTTGACGAGCCGGATCCTTTAAAAACATTTGCACGTAATGTCAAGCCGATAAGTTGAAAGGGGTATTAGTTGAGTCACGAGGCCATTACAAGTTCGAAAGGCACGATTCAATAAGTTAGAAACGATAAATAAACACGGCTCGTAATTCAACTAATTATTTGAATAATAAAGGAGGCTTAGGGTAGCAAGTACGAGTCACGCTTCCGGGTTTTATATATATATAGGGAAATACAAATGATAAATGAAGAAAACCGGAATGTGCTTCGACTTGTAACGAAAGCCGTAAAACAATTAGACAAGCAATAAATGCAATAAATCATACAATAATGTGTCCCGGCAAGAACGGGCCCTCTCCTTATAACTCCCAATTGAAAATCATGCAAGCATATAGTCAAGTACTCCACCACCAACAATTGGTACCGTCAGAATTTAAGGAGACGCGATTAGCAACACCGTATCAGAATTTAAGGAGAGGGGATTAGTACCACCGTTCGCATCAACTTAGGCTAGCCAACCTCTTAGCCAACCCAAGTTAACACGCTAGAAGTATACATCGGGATTTGCCCTAGACGCTCGTCCCCAGGCTCACCTCCTGTATACTCTGGGCCCAAATCATTAATCAATCTATGGCTCACTTTTGAAATCAATAATAGTTTGGGTGGCCAAAAGGGCCATTCGAAAGTAGAAAATCGGGGTGTGGGAGGCCAAAGGGGCCATTCGAGACAAGGTTATAATTGCGAGGTCGAGAGACCAGAGTTCGCATTTAAAACAAATGAGTTTTCCTTGCCTCTAGTTGAAAGTATTTAAAACATTTTGGTTTGCTATCAAAACAGTTTGACTAAGCAGATAGAGAAATAGTAAAGGCAATACAACAAGTAATAAGAAAGCGGGATAGTGGCTTATTTCGCAAACCTAAGTAACTATGTTCTTACTCCAGTTGAAAACAATTTAAAACCCTTACCTGGCTCAACACGACAGTATGAAAGCAAGCGGTAGTCAAGTTTCTCCCTCGTTGGTCCCACCTGTAATACACAGGGCCTAGAGGATGAAAACAAGACCGACAATACTAAAAGCAAGACACAAGACAACAGATGACGCACGTCAATTCATATAAACTCCACTCATGCTACAGGTGTAATATGGAAAGTCAGATAATTAAACATGTAAGGATATATAAAATATGGAACAACACTTAAAGGAGTGTTAATGAAGTTATAATTAATGGGAGAACATTAGAAATTAAATATCAAAGACATGCTGAAATGCAATTAGGGCACGTAGGCATGCTTAAAATAATATAAGGACGCTCTCTCGCGAATACGGGATCAAACGGATAAGGAATGGGAAAGGTAGGATAAAATCCCTAAACGAGAAAGGTGACGGTCAAATAGGCTCGGATAAATTGTAAATTATGAAGAATATCAAATCCCGAGGCTCGACAAAGCTATAGGTGAAATCGGATTAATATTCAGAGGTCGTATGTGAAAAGTCAACATTTAAATGAGTGGGGTTGACCCAATTCCCGAAGTGCAAGAAGGGAAAAGGCTAGAAAATCCACTAAGTAGGTTGCACCGGCCAACGCACGGGCTTGGCAAGCCGGTGCAAGCACAAATAGAGGTGCACGGCCTCACGCACGGTCTTGAGCACGGTGCCTTTGCACGGGCTCAAGCCCGTGCAGGTTGAAAAGGGCTGCGCACGGGCTCCTGCACGGTCTTGATCAAGACCATGTGTTCGCCCATGTGGATCTACTGAGCAGCAGACTCAGCAGATCGCGAGACCTCACACGCGAAAATCAACATATAAATTCATACATCTCCCAATTTACTCCATAAAACATCCTAATTTTCACATATAATCATCTATACCATATTAGCTACACATAGGCACAAGAATCACGAAAAATGGCCGAGTAAATCTTGCTAAACACGAAAACCCAATCCTATAAAAATCCTATATCTAAATCACGAAAATTGCAAGAAAGAACGAACGGAATGAAATTGGCTAAAAGGATTACCGGTAGAGAATGTAGTGAGGATCGTTCGGGTTTTCGCGGCTCGTCGATCGGGCGAGAAATGGGCTCGGTAGGGCATCGGGAAGAGTCCCTCCTTTCTTCTCCTTCTTTCTCCTTCCTTTCTTCTTATTCCTTCTTTGTGTGTAATGAGAGAATGAGAGAGATAGGTAGATATTTTAGGAAAATATCTCGGGGGGGTAAAATGGTCATTTAGGCTTTCAAGGGCATTTATGTAATTTAAGTAATTGAGGGTATTTAAAAGATAGGTTAAATCAATCTTTTCCACAAGATTAATTAATCCAATTGGATAGATCGAGAAATTAGGCAAGAAAGAATTCGCGTAATAATTAATAATATAATTAAAATATTCGGGTCGTTACAAAATATGCATTATTAAAATATTGAACCACACTCCAATGTACACCATTAAATTACTAAATTGGATTAAACGAGCTAAAATATAAATTTACCGAATTAACCCTAGTTAATGACAAAATGATGCAAATTAAATTCTAATTAATGCTTTAGGTTTTAAATGCCAAATCGATGATTTATAAAAATATTTAAATACAAGAGTTGGAAAACGCGCAAGTGTGAAAGACGTCGGGACCGTAAACGGTCCGAATTCTGATAAACATGCTAAATCCTGAACTTGGAGATTGCGGGTCGTGACAAATCGTCTTTGCAACTCAGGATATGAAGCTTAAACTTAATGGAGTGTTAATATATTAAATTAAATATTTAAAATAATTTTGAAAGTTTTCTATTTTTGATAAAACACACCTAAGCACATATATAAAACTTATATAAATAAATTATTTTAATACATATTTAGTATATATATGTACATATAGCAGTCGGGTTGCGGGTTAAGCGGGTTTTAAATATTAGAACCACCACCCGACCAAAAGATAGCGGGTTGTAATATTTTTAAACCGTGGTTAATATTTTAAAATCTTAAACCGACGACTTTTGGGTAGATCGGCTCGGTTCGGGCGGGTTGGGCGGGTCATGCGGGTTTATGTTCACCCCTAACTGGGAGCAAAAGTGGGATGGTGCCCACTAAAACCCAAAAATATCGTAATGATTAATGTCCTTATATGTAATATAAGAGGGGTTGGATGCAAGGAAAAGAAATCTTATCTTAGCGCCTCAAGAAGGAGTATAAGTAGAAAATTTTGGTGATTATTGAACAGAAAGTGGAGTTGGATGAAAAATTGATTTGCCGTGTGATATGATTTCAAAATATTGTTTCGAATCGTTCTAACCGTATTTAGGTTTGTCATGATGAAAGCACTAAGATTAATGTTATATTGGATCATGCTCAAGTTCTTCACCTGCAATTGACTAATATGGATTGGCTGAATGAAGTTTTTGGTAGTTTCGTTTATGGATGGTACTCCCGGAGGTCTCGCATGGAACTTTGGGACGCGATTAGGGGAATTGCTACACATGAACCATGGTTCATAGGCGGCGACTTCAATGTGATTCTGAACTCTGAGGAAGCGGTGGGATGCAAAAACATTTGGATTGCCGAGTTTGAAGATTTTGCACAATGTGTTGCTGATTGCGAGCTTACTGACCATGCTTTCCAAGGGCCGCTACTTACTTTGCACCTAGGTCTTAAAAGGAAGCGGCTCGATAGAATAATGGTTTCGAAGGATTGGTCGGAGGTTTTTCCAAACAGCAGAGTTGATCACTTAACTAAGTTTATGTCAGATCATTGTCCTATGCTTATCTCATTCGGCAAAGAATGGAAGAAAGGCACTTCTCCGTTTTGATTTTAGCATATGTGGTTTAAACACCATGATATCTTTAATGTCATTAAACATAATTGGGACCAAGAAGAACAAGCTATGGGCATGCGTAAATTGCAAATTCTGTCTTAAATCTTGGAACCGGACCACCTTTGGCAATATCTTTAGCAACGTCGATTATGCTGGGGCGTGGGTTAAACAGGCGAGTACCAATTTTGATGCTTCTAATTCGGAGGCTGACCTTATTAGCCTCAATGAAGCCAAGACTAAGTTGGTGCAGGCTTTAGCGATTGAGGAGTCATTTTGGCGGCAAAAATTGGCATGTAAATGGCTTGCTGAAGGAGATCGCAACACCAAATACTTTCACAAGCTAGTGTAGAAAAAGCGCATTTCTAGCGAAATACCCAAGATCACGGTTAATGATCGAGTTATTGAAACCGAAGAGCAAATCAAAGAATCGGTCGCCACCTTTTTTGAACATCTCCTCACGGTAGAACCGACGAAGGATGACCCTGATGATTTTTCGTACATTCAGCTGTGCCTGTCTCCTGAAGACTCTATCGGTCTATGGGCTCAACCCTCGCTTGAAGAGCTTCGTCAGATTGTTTTTGATATTGATGGAGAGTCAGTGGCCGGTCCAGATGGCTACATGGCTACATGGCTCTCTTCTTCCAGAAGTGCTGGGATATCATTAAATTGGACCTCCTTGAAGCTGCTAATGAGTTTTTTGCAGGTGCCCCGATGCCAAAAGCTTTCACCTGCACCTCTATTGTCCTTATTTCCGAAAACGAAGAACTCTAGCTCTTGGAAGAATTATCGGCCTATAAGTCTATGTTATGTTACTTATAAAATTCTTTCTGAAACTCTTGCTTCTTGTGTATCTCAGGTTCTGCATAAGGTGATATCTCCCTCTCAGTCGGGTTTCCTGCCGAGAAGAGCTATTGCTAATAATATCTTGCTCGCACAAGAACTCGTGCACATAATTAATGAGAAAGTTCGGGGCTATCGTGTTGTGTTTAAGCTAGATATGGAAAAAGCCTACGACAGGGTCAACTGGAAATTTTTGGATCGCATGTTAGAGGGTTTGGGATTTAGTGGAGAATGGAGAAAGCTTGTCGGTCATTGTGTAAATAATTGCTTCTATTCTGTCCTTGTTAATGGCCAGGGGGCTGGATTCTTTAAATCCACAAGGGGGTTCGTCAGGGAGACCTATTATCTCCGGCACTATTTATTCTTGTAGCAAGAACCAAAATAGACGGGGTGAGTATAAAGGATACTTAGTAAGGGGGTTTTGGTACAGTTCGTTGTTTATCTTTTAAAACCAAAAGTAGTGAATGTTGCTCGTTTTAAGAAAGAACACAAATAATAATATAAGTTGCAAAACAACACAAAGCAATACTCGGGTTCGGCTTACTTTGAGAACACAAAAAGGGTGACGAACCGGATCCCTTAAAATCATTTGCACATAATGTCAAGCCGATCATTTGAAAGGATATTAGTTGAGTCACGAGGCCGTTACAAGTTCGAAAGGCATGATATAAACAGGTTGGAAATGATAAGTAAACACGGCTCGTAATTCAAATAAGTAGTTGGACAATAAAGAAGGCTTAAGTTGGGCAAGTTCGAGCCACGCTTCTGGGTTTTATATATACAGGGAAATGCATATGCTAAATAACGAAAACCGGAAGGTGCTTCGACTTGTAACGAAAGCAGTAAATCAATTAGACAAGCAAGTAATGCAATAAGTCATGCAATAATGTGTCCCGGCGAGAACGAGCCCTCTCCTTGTAACTCCTAAACATGAAAATCATGAAAGCAAGTAGTCAAGTACCCCACCACCGATAGGAATGATCCACTAATAGAGTTTTAAGGAGATGCGATTAGCACCACCATACAGAGTTTTAAGGAGACGCGGTTAGCACCACTGTTCTCATCAACTTAAGCTACGCAACCTCCTAGCCAACTTAAGTTAACACGCATAGAAGTATACATCGGGATTTGCCCTAGACGCTCGTCTCCAGGCTCACCTCCTGTATACTCTGGGCCAAAGTCATGATCCAGTCCATGGCTCGCTTTGAAATCAATATCAGTTTGGGTGGCCAAAAGGGCCATTCGAAAAGATGATGTAAGCAATTATGTATGAATGGCCAAATGGGCTTTTGAGACAAGTTTGTGTAACGATTTAGGAAATACTCATAAGTGTCGTACGCTTCGGGAGCATGCTGACGGACGTCCCTAACGACATTTCTTATAAGTACCTCTGAGATCAAATGGTTACTTTGAAAACAAATAGGTTGCTTGTCTCTAATTGAAAGTGTTTCAAATCATTTTGCAGATGCATAAGTTTTGCTATCAAAAGGGGTTTGACTAAGCACATAAGGAAATAGTAAAGGCAGTACAGCAAGCAATAAGAAAGGCGGGATAATAAGTTATTTCGCAAACCTAAGTAACTATGTTCTTGCCCCAGTTGAAAGCATTTTAAACCCTTACCTGGGTCGACACGACAGAATGAAAGCAAGCGGTAGTCAAGTTTCTCCCTCATTGGTCCCACCTGTAATACACAGAGCCTAGGGGATGAAAACTAGACCAACAAAACTAAAAGCAAGACACGAGACAACAAACGACGCACGACAATTCATATAGAACTTCATTCATGTTATAAACGAGATACGGAAAGCTAAACAATTAAACATATAGAGATATATAAAATACGGAACAACTATTAAAGAATTATTAATGAAATTCTAAATAACGAAGAAACATTAAAATTAAATATTAAAGATATGCTTAAACGCAATTAGGCCACATAGACATGCTTAAAATAATATAAGGACGCTCTCACGCGAATACGGGATCAAACGGATAATAAACGGGAAAAGTGGGGAAAATCCCTAAACGAGAAAGGTGTCAATTGACGGTCAAATACGGTCGGATAAATTATAACTTTGCAAAATAATAAATCTCGAATCATAAGGGATCTATAGGTGAAATTGGATTGATTTTAGGAGGTCGTTTGCAAAAGTCAGCCTTTTAATTGAGAGGGGTTGACCAAATTCCCGAAGTGAATGAAAGAAAAAGGCTGGAAAAGTCTCCAAGGCATTCACACGAGCTAACGCACGGTCTTGAACTCACTCTGAAGACCGTGCAGGCACAAACGGGGTCATGCACCGGCTCGCAAATGGGCTCAAGCCCGTATAGCGAAAAAGGGCTGCGCACGGGCTTGGCAAGACTGTGCGCAAGCCCGTGCAGATCTTCTAGGTGCAGAAAACAGCAGTTCACGAAGCACTCACTCACGCCCAACACACAAATCAATAGATCTCTCAAACGATTCCATAAAACATGCTAATTTTCACATATATGCATATATATCACATTAGCTATACATAGGTTCAAGAATCATGCAAAATGACCAAGTAAATCTTCATAAACACGAAAACCCAATTCTATAAAATTCTATCTAAAAACCCACGAAATCGCAACAAGGAATGAATGGATTGAAATGGGGTAAAAGAATTACTGGTAGAGGATGAAGCAAGGATCGTTTGGGTTTTCACGGCTCGTCGATCGGGCGAGAAACGGGCTCGGTTGGGCGATTCTTCTTTTCTTCTCCTTTTCTTCCCCGTTTCCTTCTCTCTCTTGGCTCTTTCTTCTCCCTCTGTCTATTCACATGGTTTTGGGGTGTGTGTGTGCTCAAGAGGGTGCATGGGGTGTCAAGAGGGTACGAGGTTGGGCACAAGAGTGTGCACAAGGTAGTGTGGGGAGTACGAATAGGTTCTAGCGAGTTCGGGGGAGGTGAAATGGTAATTCTTGGTAAAATGAGGAATATAAGAGGGGTAAATGTGGAAAAAGGATATCAAAGAGGGTCGGGATAAAATAGATAGTCCGGGTAAAAAGTGGATTCTCGGGTAAAACTTATTTGTGATATTAAATATTCTCACGAAAAGTCTTCGGCGCGAATAAAATATTATTCCGAAATAAATCCAAAATTTCAGGTCGTTATAATACTCCCCTCTCTTCAAAAGAATCTGTCCTCAGATTCTAACACATAAAGGAACGCGAAGTGAAACTTCCCGTTCTACAAACGCAAGAAATGGAGAAACCAAATAGCAAGCGCAAGTAGCATATATCATTCGGAATATGTAAATACAAATGCATGTTATGATAATGCATCATACCTTTGCGAGTCAGTATCAGGGTCGGGATCCCCTTTTTCTTCCCCGGGGGTTCCTTGAGTCTGGGCAATCTTGAAACTGATGCTTGCTGCTCCCACATCTGAAGCAACGTCTCGATTTCTTCCTACATCATGAGTCTCATGGTTCGTCTCTCCACAGTGCTCACAGGGAATGGGGTCCTCGTTCACTTCAGGTTTGGTAGGTTCCGACATCTCGTAGTGTGGTCTCCATGTCTGAAAGGTGCTCGGTCCGGCTGGTTCTCTTCTTGCTATCTCATCGAAAAAGGATCCTTTCACGTGAGGAATACCTTGTCTCATCTCTCAAAGATCAGACTCCACTGTCATAGCTCGGTTAACTACATCATGATAAATACGAATGTCCAATCCCACTAATCTTTTAGGATCTCTGGCTGAAGTCCCTCGATGAACTTCCACGCTCTTCTTCGATCGTCAGAGGCAATGTGAGGAGCATAGATAATGAGGCGGCTGAAATGTGCCTCGTATTGTGCAACAGGGAAAGCTCCTTGGGTGAGGGACATGAACTCTCTTTCCCGGCTGTCACGTACCACTTATGGCACGTACTTCTCTCGAAAGTCGGATAGGAACTGCGACCAAGTGTACAGAATTCTCTGAGCGATCCACCTCTATTCTAGGTAGCGCCACCAATCTTCAGCTGGTCCTCTCATGAGAAAGACGGCATACTCGACCCTCTCGGGGTCACCGCAGTGTATAACTCGAAAGATTCGCTCTAGATCGGCTATCCAAGCCTCAGCCTTAAGGTCATTTGGTTCACCCACGAAGCAAGGTGGGTTGTAGTATAGAAATCTGTCCAAGGATTGGCCCTCGGCTTGTCTCACAGGCGCATGTTGTTGCTGTTGTTGCCTCTCCTAATGTACTTTCTCAGCAATCTGTCTCACAGCTATCACTAACTCTCTTGCAATCGACTTCGGGGATGAGGGAGCTGTAGGGGGTCTTCGGCGAGACATTATGCATCTGTGCACAACAAACTAGAAAATGATGCATGCTTGGTTAATGGAATGATCACTTAAGGCATATGAATTCAAATAAAGCATACATATATGATTCGAATAGCATATAATCAATTCAGAGCATAAAACAAATCACAGAACAAGCAAAACTCGATAGCCGTACAACCTAGACACGACAAGACGACAAGGCAACAAGACAAGACAGACGCTACCTCGAGTTCCACATCCACCTGCATTCGATCCCAGCTCAGTACTTCAATTGTAAAAGATCAAACGGTTGGTTGGCCATTCCAAAAGAAGATCAATCACAATTTAAATATTAGAGTTCTCAAGCACCTGTGACCGGAAACTCTAAGTCTCATTGACACGAAAAGGGGCAAACACAAGAGACAAGACACGACGCGATTACAACGCTTCAGTTCCTTTTCGGAACCTAGGCTCTGATACCACTTATTGTAGCGCCCCTAGAAGAAGGAACGCCACATCCGCACCAAAGCGGCTTCCCGAGCTTCAGCGAGGGGGCCTCAACTCAAAAACCCACTCCGGCGAACGGCACACAAGCAAAAACCACCGGCAACAGCAATGAATTCCCAACAACAACTACAACAATACAGAGTAATGCGGAAGTGATTTAAAAGGTAAACAGTTAAATTCCATAAAAGCCTACGAGGCTATCATAATTCGATTAAACATTTGCAGTAATAAACAAATAAATTCCATAAAAGCCTACGACTTTTCGAGATGAGTTTAGTAAGCTTCACGCCCTTCGTTTCCCGCTTCTTTCTTAATTTCTCAAATTATGTGATATATTTCTTATTCATTATTATGAATTTTTATAAATGTGATAATTGTTGAATTTAAATTATTCTGTGACAATGTCCGTCTAAAATAATGAATTTTCACTGTAATATTGGTATATTCCGAGATCGTCAATGTTTGGCTTTGCGAAATTACCATTTTTACCCCTTCGAGCTTTGGAAGGAAAATCAGATTTTTTGACAAAAAATACCCTCCTTCTCCCTTCTTCCTCATTTTCTCTCATTTCTCTCAATCTGTCATCTCTCTCTCACACCTCTCTTTCCCTCTCACCACAACTCAAAAACCTAGCTCCACATCTAGGCACCGGATCGAGACTCGACCTTCACGAGAGTTGTTCTCCTCGACGTCGAGAATAACATGCTCTGAAATCACACCGATCCAACCAGCGGATTCTCCTCTATCTCTCTTTTTCTCAATTTCTCCAACTTTGTAAGTTTTTCAACTTTTATGGCTTTTGAATGGATTTAATTGCAATGTGATTGTAGCTTAGTGTTCGTTGAATGATTATATGCGGATTTCATGGGTTATTTTCATGTTCTCATTCATTTTTCAAGCTTTCGCAACAATAGAGTTTTTGTAATTTTGTGGGTTTGTTCGATTCTTGTCAAAACCTTGCGACACGCTAGAGATATGTTCATTTATTAGTTGTTTGAAGCTTTTGGGTGTTATTTGCTCATTTGGGAGTGTCGGGGACCGAAAAATCAGATTTCAGCCAAAATCCCATTTTTGGCCGAAGAAGGAAGATGAAGTGCGGACCAAGACGGCCCGGGTGGTGTGGAGGTGCACGACCATGTTCTTGACGGCTAAAAAAAATTGATTTTTCTATATCGCTCTGAATTCTGTTTAACTCATTTCTTTCACTTCCATTGATCTTAAAACTTCCTAACTAAGTGAGATATGTAAAGTTTGGAATTTTTGGACATGTTCGGGATATGAATAGTTAATAGGGGTAGTTTTTATAATTTTTTGAAACTTGAGATTTTGTGTATCTTGTTCCATAACTTCTCTCTTATGCCTTTAAACCTTTTATATGCTTAAATTGAACATGTATGTGAACTCTAATCGTATCTAAGCATGTTTGATCACTTTAAACTTTATTATTTCTTTCATACTTGATAAAATTGTGATAGTAATTGCACTTCATGACCTTGTTGCTCAACTTGAACATTCCTAGATGTTTAAATACTTTGTTATAGTCGTGCGTCTTGGTTGTTGTCTTTATGTGGTCGTGTCCTATTTGGTTTCAGGTGGTGCTACTCCCGAGGAGTAACTTGGTCCTCGTCTCTTGTCTCTTTTGTCGCTTTGTCCAGGTGGGGTTTCTTTTCCGAGTTTGGTTTTCTTACTTATGTGTAGATATTCCGTATATAAACCGGAAGCCTTGTTTTTATGCTTTTGATGTTTCCTCCCCAACTTATATTATACGTATTAACTACTTGAAACCGTATTATCTTAATGAGTTCGAGAAAAAATGTTTTGATATCAAAATTATTATATAATAACTTTTTGAGAGCCGTTTAGCTCGAAAAGAGGCAAAACTTGGATTTATAAATTGGTCCCTTTGACCACACAAATCTTTTGAAAATGCGAATATTATCTTGGCCTTTGTGCCACAGTTATATTATTGGGCTCGGGCATTAGGGTACGAAGTGAAGCTGGATAGACGGCAGGCGGGTCTACAGTGGATCTCAGTGCTCTAGTCTCTAAAACTGCTGGGAGCTCGGGGTGTGGCCGGAGTGGCAACCCTTTTGAGTACCTGTGCTAGACGAGATTTTTTCGCTTAGACTTGTCCTCCGCCGAAGGTGTATTGGTATTAACCGATGCATAGATTATTGTGTAGTTAGTCAGATTAGCTCTCCTACTAATTTACACGGGAGGCATAAGGTGGTATTTCATCTATTTATCATTGCAAAGTGGAGTAAGTGCTCGTCTCGTCGAGCTTTCATTAATTATCGCATCATTATTAATTTCACCAACGTTTCTGAAGACCTTTATTTTCGGTTGCTTTCTTTTCATTTAAAATGGTGAACCCTTATTGTGCTTCATTACTATATATGTATTATAGCCCCCTCACTTAGTCGCTTTGACTAACCCGTTGCTTCCCCATGTTTTGTTTCAGGATTTATGTGCTAGGCGGGAGTCGGTCTAGTTGTCGGGATCACTTCTTTTGCTTATGTAATTCCGTTTCATATTGTACATTCATGATTACCCTTACGTTTATATCCTGGATCACTTAACTCTCATTGTAGTAGTTGGATATATTTACATTTGTCCTTGATGGCCTCAGTGGGCTTTATAATTGCATTTTGAATTTATTGTTTTTCTAGCTCCCTGAGAGGGATAGGTTTTATTTGTTATTGCTCCTTGCTTCCGCTATTGTTGTTATCGTTTCAAATTATCCGCCTAGTACTCTTGTTGCCGTTTGCCAGGTTACGGTCCGTAGCCGGACCTCTATTCTTGTTAGGGACCGTGACTTGGTGTGGGATGGTACGTCGCACTGTATTTGGGGACGTGCCGTTACATTCAATAGATACTACAAACATACACATAATGGAACACCAATGTCAATCCAATGAAAAGATAAGTGTAAGACCTCACAGACACATAAAAGGATAAGTGATCCGAAATATATCTTGTGAAGATATTGCAACACTATATATAAGATATAGAAACCCTATGAAGGCAAACTGAGTTCTGAAATTTAGTGGGAGCTAATCCAGAGTGGATGAAATTTAGAGAAATTTGTAGACTCCTACCATAACTCAAATAAATCTTAAACAATTAGAACAATAGTTTAAATGGGACAGTCAAAATCATTTTGACTGTATTTAAATTATGATTAAGAGTAATCACATACATAAGATACAAGGAGAGTTGTATAGTTGTATGATCGTTTCGAACAATAGATAAGACAGAAGCCTGCCTAATTAATGATTTAATAAAATCTATACAGATAGATAGGTTAAAATCGAAAACCTAAGAGGGAAATCCGATAGGATCGGAAATGAACAAGCAATTTATTGATAAGTATGGTAACTTATGGCTTAGAATGCAAAATTGGAACTTCCCAATAAGTACATTACACGAACGGATTAAGATTGTCAAGTAAAACATGTTAATGCATTAGATGTAGAAACAGAAGGAGTTTAGATGAGAAATATCATCCACATGTGTTGGATAGAATACCTAGCAATGCCCAAGCATTAGCCGTTTTTGAAACAACTTCCGTTTTTGAAACAACATAAATGTATTTGCGCAAGCAAAGGAACCAAGATCTCATAGTATATCTGAACACATCCTTAAATGATTTAAGGTCGTTAAATCAGAAGACAGGAGTTATATCTCAATGATATAAATCGTCTAGGCAGAAAACGTTGTGAACCCACATACTTAGCCATGAGTCTAAAGGTCTTTGAAGGACATCTTGTGAAGATGGGTCTTGAGACATTGGGCAGTTGGCTTTAGGGCAAGTGGGAGAATTTTAGAATTGTGCCCTGAAAAGCCGAACTGTTTGAGACCTTTCCCATGAAACTCTAGAGTGGAACGATCAAGTGATCAATAATAGAAAGATGTTGTGTAGCGCCCCTTTCCTTGGCCGGAGAAAGGACACCACATCCGCACCGAGACGAACCCCCAAACGAGGTAGATGTACCCCATTTAAAAATCCATCCTGGCGAACGGCAATCACTCAAGCAAAAACCAGCAACAACATACGACAGCCCAACAACGACAGCAATAAAATAAATATCAGAGTTGCAGAAGTTAAAACAATTATATAATAAATCATATAAGCCATCCATGGCAACGTAATTCATACATCATGTAGCAATCATTATAAAAAAATGCCATTCATGGCCAGTCTAATCTATCCCACATCAGGGGCACGTAAGTACGTAAAGTAAAGCATAATCCGAAATACATAATTAAATAAAATCATAAATAAGGACACGACTGTTGTTGGGACACTGATAAGACAAGACTCACGAACCAACCTAGACCTGCTGCTGCCGACTGACAAGACAGGTGACAACGCCACCTGTCGACCTGAAGTAAGAATCAAAATAGTGGGGGTGAGTACAAAAGATACTCAGTGAAGGTAAAGAGGGAACAAGTACGAGCCACGTGTCCAGGTTTTGATTATTATATATATAAGAAAATACATTTGCATAATTGAAGAAATCCGGATCGTGCTTCGACTTGCATACACGACATTATTAACGACAAGAAAATAATTAAAGCAGTAAAATTCAAGCAATTAATGTCCCAGCGAGAATTGGGCCTGTTCCTCCTTATAACCCCCTCAATAACATGTAATCTCCATCACCGGTGTCTGACCCCGAATTGCAACTCCGGGCGACTGTGAATTTTAGGAAAACGTGCAACGAATGCAACGCCCACCATCGCACCCAACCGTGGCTATCATCTCCTGACGGGCCACGATTGACGCTTAATTTTGGGAGAAGTACCTCGGATTACCCCTAAACGCTCGTCCCCAGGTATAACCTCCGGATACTTTCCCGGGCCCATTTTGAAATAACACGAATTTGCTCGCTTTGAAAAACATACATAAATTGAATTTGGGCAAGTTTGAGTGACGACAAAGGGGTTGAATCCTAAGTCAAACTGTCACGTTTAAAAGAAAGAATTTTACCTGCCTTATGAAAATAAAATGATTTAAGGATACTCATAAGTACAAGTTAATATTAAAACCTTTGAGAGAATCAGGAAAATATAGATTAAATATCTAATAGATATACGAGAAGGAAAACAAAGCAAGATGAGCACATAAGGGGAGTTCGCAATAAATTAAAAGAATTCTTACTCCGTTTGAAATCATTTTAAACCCTCACCTGGAAACACGGAACGACAAGACAATCCAAGCTATATCCTGAAAAGACAGCCTGAAACTAACAGACGACAAAACCACATAAGACAAGACACGACAACGACTCACAAAGACTACATCATAAGAAAAACCAATAAACGACATGTATCAATTGAATTTACAATTAAAACGTAATTAAATCAATTAAACTAAAAATACGAAATTAACAATGCTAAACATGCTCAATTGAAATTCTAATTGCACATTCATGCCTATAATATTATAAAGAAGCACTCATGCTATTTTCGGATTTTTCGGACGACATTCAAAAATTGGGGAAAAGCCCTAAACCAAAAAGGCTCGATTCAAGGTCCAAACGAGATCGGAATTTTGAAAACTTTACAAAATATTCATCCTTGAATCATATGGAAGCTATAGGCGAAAACGGCTCGATTTTAGGGGGTCGTATGCAAAAAGTCAACTTTTATTTTTGGCCATTTGACCCCATTACCGAGAGCAACTAAGGAAAAAGGCTGGAAAATTGGCTAAGGCATTCACACGGGCTAACGCACGGCCTTGTGCACGGTCTTGAGCACGCACTCAAGACCGTGCAGACTGAATCAAAGGCGCACGGGCTGTTGCACCGGCGTGCACAAGCCGGTGCAAGGTTAAAGGGTTGTGCACGGTCTGGCGCACAGTCGTGCCAAGACCGTGCGTTGGACCGTGTGGTTCCAACACACAGGAGTAGAAACGCGATTTTAAGGTTTTTCTCGAGAGTTTCATGCCAAAATCAAATATGGACGATTCTAAGGCTAAAATTAACATGTAAAATTCACACTCATGCATTGTACACATTAATATCTACCATTTGATCCGAACTACACTAAAAATGGTAAACTATAACCTACGAATCAAAGAAATCATCAAATATTTATTTCAATTTAAAAGTTATAAAAACGAAGGATTTAATGGATGAAATGAATTGGAGAAAGAAGGTTACCGATAGAGAATTGAATGAGGATCGTAAATCTGGTCTCGGAATTTCGATTGGTCGACGAACGGATTCGGAACGGGATTTCCTTTTTTTCTCCTCCTTCTTCTTCTTCTTCTCCTTCTCTTTCTCTTCTCTCTTTCTCTCTCTCGATTGTATAAGTAATCAAGAGTGTGCAATAGGGTGTGTTCAAGAGGGTGTGAGTGTGTTCAAGAGAGTGTGGGTGTGTTCAAGGTAGTGCAAGGTTATTTTAAAAGGTTGTAGGTTCGTTTAAAGATTAGGATAAATTCGAGGGGTAGAAAATGTAATTATAAATGGTTAAGAATATTGAAATAATTATAATAAATTAAGATTAGCTAACGAAGCTAATCTTTTCATATAAAATTCAACGAAATGTCGAATAATTATTCCAAGAATATATTCTGGCATTTTCGGGTCGTTACATGTTGGTAGTCGTCCAAAACTACTTTGGCCAAATTCATCATATTTCATTTATATTTGATTGCATATTATTTATTCTTGTGTAAGGATGAAAACCCAAGATCACAATAAGCTAAAGGCCTTGGTTCACCATTTGATAGGGGCCATGAAATAAGTACTCTATGGTGTGATCTAAAACACTCCAAGTCGAAGAGTTTAAAAGGCACAAGGGATGTCGATCAGACTCGCTTGAGACTTGCTTGTATGACATAGCTTTAAGAAAGTGTGTCCCATTTCATGACATTAGTGTTTTGACACTACTATGCATATGAGGGTGCTTAATGGAGATTAAGTTCAATGAGCATCCCGCTGGGAATGCCTAAATGGGGTAAGACTCATATAGAGTCTGAGAGATTAGGAAGATTTTCCTAGCCATGATCGTGTCTAACTAATCCTTAGACTTGAGGCTCCATCGTTGCCTTGTGTATAACTGGGCATACTTTGATGTACTTCTGAATCTCTAAGATTCACATAAGTTGTACGTAGAGTATGTTCAAGTTATACATGGAGGTTGTGAGGGTCAATATAGGATCTGTCACTTGTTAAAAGAACAAGAAGAATTCCGATGAGTTCGGTTGGTCTCAACTAGGAAAGATTTCTTAGAGTATGAGATCAAATGGAATTACTATAGGAATATTATTCATAGCATTGCAGACTACTAGGGTTCCATCACCCATACCCTAGGTCTCAATCGGGAATTAGATGATAGAAGGATCGTATTTCACAAAAGGTCATGAGGCTGAAAGGTTCATACCACTTCATCGATGGACGGGTGGCCATGGACATGTTGCTAGATGTCACGGCCCTCGGGCGTAGAGAAGAAAACCCTCACTGCGGCGCCCGTTGGACGTGCGGGTATAACCTTCACCCCCACCGAGCACAACCCTAAAGTTTGGCCTGAGAAGCACTTGCCAAAAGAGGGTTAACCCATGTGGTAGTTGTACTTGGAGGTTAGATTATAAACCCTTAATTCTATACATGTTTTTCTGATGTGGGATTCAAGTCCCTGCTTTCTCACGACCTCGGGTCACCCTGTGTGGGGACCCCGTGAGTGCCACACGGGGTTGTGACACCCCGTGAGCTTCGCCCATGAGCGCACCAAAACCAGTTTCTGCGCTGAATTTTTGAGCCACTACAACGCCCCTCCTTCAGAGCACAATGTCCTCATTGCGCCATGACTATATCACATTACAGCCCGCCAGTGGATTTGGGATGGAGCCAGGAGCGGCTCCCCACGCACGCCGAGCCCCTTAGAACGATGACTCTGACGCGCATGGAAACAGGACACCACCGACGGTTGGCTATGATACCATCTTTCACGGCCCCTGGGCGTGGAGAGGAGAACCCTTACTGCGGCGCCCGTTGGACGCGCGGGTATAACCTTCGCCCGCACAGAGCACAGCTCTAAAGTTTGACCTAGGAAGCACTTGCCAAAAGAGGGTTAACCCATGTGGTAGTTGTACTTATGTGAACACCTCAATTTTGCACCTTGTCACACGACGATATTTTGCGGAATTGATGAGTCAGCCCTGCCAGACATAAGGCAGACTCCGGACGCCCAGACGACCCCCGAGAGTCAAACCCTAGGGTCCATATCCCGTGACATACCCTCGGTAGCCCATAATGGCCTCTCCATCCCTCCATATATTCGTCGAATCCCGAATTCGATACAATATTCTGATAGGACGTCGCGATAGGAGCCTTTCGATCTTCAAATCACCCAAATCGGACGTAAAACGAAGGAGAAAATACCAAAAAACCCTGACGAGCGCGCAAACCCTAGCCCGGCCTAACATGGCCGGCCACGAATGTAACGGCACGTCCCCAAATACGGTGCGACGTGACGTCCCGCACCAAGTCATAATCCATAACCAGAACTAAAGGTCCAGTTATGAACTACAACCTGGCGAACGGAAAATAGTTAGCAGGTGGATCTGCTTTAGAAAATAATAAGACAATGAACAATAATACAGCGGAAGCAAATTAGCACAACCTATCCCACTCAGGGAGCTAGAACAACCATAATCCAAAACACAATTATAAAGCCCACCAAGGCCACTGAAAATATCAATATCAACATTCAAACTAATTTACATTATTTACATCTACAACTTCTAGGGTTTTAAGTATTTATCCACATACATAGACGGATATGAAATCACCTAAGCAAAAGTAAATGACTCCAAGGACACGACCTGAATCCGCCTAGCAACAAAACCTGAAAAGACAACAACAGAGTAATGGGGTTAGTCAAAGCGACTAAGTGAGGGGGCTGTAATACATATATATTATCGAAACAACCCAAAAGATTCACCGGTTTGTAAATGAGAAGAAAGCAAGGGAAAAATAAAGGTTTTCACAATTATTGGTGAATCAAATAATTTCGCATTAAAGTAAAAGCTCGGCGAGACGAGCATCAACCACCTGTTTCATAATATCAGAAATATCAAATAAACCTCCCTTATTCCTCCTTGTGTAGACAGGTAGCTAGCCCGCTACTATATAACCATGCAAGGACAAATATCCAATACATCTTCGGCTGGGGATATAGACTAGATCCCGTCCGGCGCAGGTACTCAAAAGGGTTGCCACTCCGGTCATACCCTCGAGCTCCCATCAGTTTGGAGTCCAGAGCATTGAGATCCACCGTAGACCCGACGTCTATCCGGCTTCACCCCGTACCCTGAAGTCCGGGCCCAATTGTATAATGTGGCTCAATGGCCAGGCCGAAAGGCCAAGATAATGTTCTCGCATCCCAAATACTTATGTGGTCAAAGGGACCAATTTCAATCCATTTTATACCCTTTCGAGCTAATAGAGCTCTCGAGGGGTTATACATAATAATTTGATATCAAAGCATTTTTCTTTAAACTCATTAATATAGTATGGTTCAAATAGCTACTACGTATAATATAAACATGGGGAAAGAAACATAAAAACATAAAAGACAGGCTTCGGGTATATATGGAATATTTACATACGTATAACGAAAGCCGAATTCGGAAAAGAAACCCCACCTGGATAATCCTGCAAAAAGGGCAAAAGAAAGAAGACCAACTACTGCCCAGACGAACTACCACCTGAAACCAAATATAACACAACCAAGTAAGACGACGACACGACGCACGGCTTATTCTTAATGCAATAACCACTTAATTAAATCAAAGAAGGGCAATTAGGGCAATTATTCAATGAAACGAATGAAATATCAACTTCAAGCTTATAATCATGCCTAAACACAATTAGGTTTCATAGACATGCTTAAAATACTATAAAGAAGCATACATTCAAGTTTCGAAGCAATCGGAAAAGAATTGCGAAAAACGTATAATTCCCTAAATGGAAATCGGTTCGTTTCACGATCAAACGGTATTGGAAAAATTCAAACTCTATGGATTATTAAGTTTTAAAGCACTACGAACTTAATGGCGAAGTCGGATTTTGAAAATAATATCAAACGAAGAAAGTAGTATTTGCAATTTTTGACTTCCAGAGACTTTTGAACTAAAATCGGGACACACGGTCTACACACACTGCCTGATCAAGGCCGTGTGCAACTTTGAAACATGCACGGCCTACCCACACGGCCTGATGCAAGGCCGTGTGGGGTGGAAAACACGCACGGTCTTGCTACACGGCCTGTTGCAAGGCCGTGTGCACTTGTTTTCGCGAATTTTCAGTAGAACGCGAAGAACTTCGCACAGAAGCAGCAAAACTTCGTCAAATCTTTATCAAAATACCATTTTCAATCATATTTTCATACTACAAACTTCAACAAGCATCAAAGATCACAATGGCAACACATAGGATCAAGAATCATCGAAAACTACGGAGTATAGCGATCAAACTATCGAAAAATCCAACTTCGAAGCAATTTATCCAAAACATACTCAAACGACAACGGAATCAAATGAAACCTGAATAATACCTGTAGAGAATGTTACAAGTATCACGTAGGTTCTTACGGATCGAAATTTGGTTAAGAAACGAACTCGAAAGATCGAATTGAAGTTTTAAAGAAAATTCTTTCTTTTTCTTTCTTTCTTTTCTTTTCCTTCGGCTGTTTCAGTGTAATTAAGAAAAAGAAAAGGAAAAGAGAATGAAAAGAAAACCTGAGGTTTAAATGAAAAATCGAAGGGGCATTTTCGTAATTTTGCAAAACTTCATAAAAAGGACATATTAATGAAATATGTCAATATTATAGTCAAAACTCATCATTTTAAACGCACATCAACATAGAATAATTTAAACTCACAAATTATTGCATTTACAAAATTTCATATAAAACACACAAATATCACATAAGCACATATGTACCGATCGAATTTTCCAAACTTGTCCCGTTATCTTAAGAATTCTTACCGGCTTTAGCTTACCAAAACTTTGGGGCGTTACAGCGAACTTCCCCTCAGGCTGGTCCCACCAGCCGGCTGGCCGGTCATGGCCAGGCGCACCAGCCTGGCCGGCCGGTCACCCCTCCTGGGCGTTGCCCTAACTTTCCTTCTGGGGAATGCAGCCCTAACCTTCCCCGGATAGGCCATTTCTACTCCTATAAATTGAGGGCTCCCCTCATTCTTTCAACTTGCTCATTCACTACTTCTCTCCTCCCTTTCTAAGCTTTGAGTCCTCGCTTTAGAAATTCTAAAAGAGAGGACCAGGCTTTCTTAGCCCGGTTCACTCCAGTCCCGTTCTCGGTTTTAAGTTAGGAATTCTATATTCCTAACCCCTAAAATCGAAAGGAGGTCCGGCGCTCTGCTCAATAGAGTGTTCGGATTTCAGTTCCGAGTTGGAGTCCTGTCCGGTCCCTGCGATCGTGCTCCTGAGTTCGAGGGGGGAAGCAGCAGCTAGGAACGAAGTGAACTGAAGATAAGACTACGAAAGTGAGTCTCCTTTTAGCCTTTTCAGCATTTACTTACTTTCTGCTTTCCTTTAGTTTCATAGTGATAGCCCCCCGTTCTGTCCCCTATGGGACGGAACACCCCCTATGGCTAAGGTCACCGGGTCTAGGTGGTCAACAAGCGAAGTGTAGCGGGCGCCCCAAACGGGTAACGCACGCCCCGCACCGAGCCCCGACCCGGAACCGAAATGGGATCCGACCCGAACCGAAACCTGGCGAACGGCAAGCATTTACTCAATTACTAGGCGGGGTTTTAAAAACAACGAAAAGACAGAGACGCGGAAGCAATATAAATAATCCAAGCAATAGAACATAATAAATACACATTTATTAAAGCCCACCAAGGCTAACGAAATTCAATTACATAATATCAAACGGGTTCGATAAATACATAATCCCGAATACAAATTAAATAAAATCCTAATATCCTAAAACATAATTCATATCATACGGAAAAAGGAATATACATGAGAAAATAAATACAACTCTACGACGACGACGACGACGAATCCCGCCTAGTATCCTGAAACCAATACAGGGTGAGACAGAGAGGGTTAGTCAAACGACTAAGTGAGGGGGGGGGGGAAATAATAATGTATATAATAAAACGGAAGTAAATCACCAATTTTATAATTAAAAGAAATCAACATAAAAGAAAGGTTTTCGTAAACGGGTGGTGATTTAACATAAAACATAACTTATCATATGACTCGGCGAGTCGAGCCCTGAAACTCCAATAACCAAAAACATAAAACCGGAAACCTCCCTTATTCCTCCAATGTAGCCGGACTGCAAACCCGAACTACTCGTAACTAACTAGAATAACTCAGGTACTCAAAGGGCTGCCACTCCGGCCTCACCCCGAGCTCCCAAATGGAGGAAACCATAGGATTTACGCCGTAGACCCGACGTCTACCGACTTCGTCCTATCGCTCTTACTCCGGGCCCAAACGATCATGCATACAGTTCATAACTCGCTTTTCAAGCATTTCGGGTTGGCCAAAAGACCGTTCGAGACATGTCATATGCGAGGCCGAAGGCCAAAGTTTGCCTTAGAAAACAAAAGGTTTTACATGTCTCTTCCGTAAACATTTCGAAAACTATACATAGTACTTTTTCATATCAAATCATTTTCGATAAATCAAATAAACATAATAAGTATAAATATCTACTAAGTACATATATATAAAGACGGTGTGAAAACAAAACATAAACGTGGCTTATTTCGGGAGAGGCTTATTTATACATATACATAGTAATACTGGAACAGAAAAGGAAAGCCTCACCTGGCGCGTGCAAAAGAAGAGCAAAAGCTAGAACCGGCGCTACTCCACAGGAGTATCGTCTGCGAAAATACCAGGACACAACCAAATAATACTAAAGACGACGCACGGCTTATACGAGAATATTAAAACACATAGGAGCACGTTATACAATTAAATCAATCACTTAAGTTCAAATTATCAAACGAAAACAGAGTAATTCATGCATTTAAAAAGACAAATCAAATCCAAATGTAACGAAACTTTACGGGCATGCTTAAATTATCATAACGAAGTATGCATATGAATTTCGGGAAAATCGGACTTCACATGCAAAAGATAGAAAATTTAACGAAGACTTAAAACGCACTATTCATATACCCGAACGTGTTGTAAATTCATAAATCATGGAATTCATATCTATTTCAAATATATCGAATACACGAGCGAATAAAGAATTCGGAAAAGACGAGTCTCGGAGGGACCCGTAGTGCAAAACGGGCCCTGACTTACAGAAGGTCAGGGCACTGTGTGATCGGGCCACACGGCCTTGTGCACGGCCGTGTGCCGAGGCCGTGCACAATCGGACGAACGCGCACGGCCTCATGCACACGGCCTCAAGGCCGTGTGCACAGCCCGTGCACCATCCCCAAACACGCACGGTCTCTTGCACGGCCGTGCAAGAGGCCGTGTACACCCACACGGGCTTGCCACACCCCGTGTGCATGGCCCGTGTGCGTAAAAATGAGCAGAAACATGCAGAACATCAAACCCAATACGCGAAAATCAATCCTAATTCAACATTTAATCGATTAATCATGCAAATCAATCCCTAATTTTCACATATAACCATCTACAACATGTAATCAACATATAGACACGATAAACACGAAAATCCATCCACAATTACTATCCAAAATCATATAAAACCTAAATTATACAACTATTCACAAAAATGAGAAAAACGAAGTATAGAGGACATTATACGAGAGAATCGTTAGAAGCTTACTCGTAGAAGAGTTCGCGAGGAATCCGTAGACGTAAATTATTCGACAATCCGTCGGGAAACGAAGTCGGGACGATCGATTGAACTTCCTTCCTTCTCCTTCTCTTTTTCCTTCTCTTTTCTTTTCTTTCTTTCCTTCTTGCTACTGATGTGCGAGAGTGTGAGTTGAGAGAGAGATTAAGTCAATGGGTTGACTAGGGTTAAAAGTCGAAAGGGGCAAAGTCGTAATTTTACAAAATAAGTTCGAAGACTCACGTCGTCCAAATAATACGTAGTTACAGTTAAAATTCATATAATTAAACACACATTGACAATTAGTGATTTAAATATAAAATTCACTCATTTACGAAATTATTCTAAAATCTCAGAATAAATATTAAATAGAATAATAAATAACGAAATTACTCGATTAAAATATACCGAATTGAAGAATCGGATTTTCGGGTCGTTACAATACTCCCCTCTTCAGAAGAATCTGTCCTCAGATTCTCTTCCGGTCTCGGAGTTAGTCAAGGGGAGCATAACCTAGCGGGAATTCTAATAACAGGAATTAAATCGAACATTAAAATAAAATTAATTCGCATAATAAAACGCAATTCATAATAAACACTTAAAGCACTTAATATTCCAATTAAAATTCGAATTCATACAAAATAGAAAATTACATCAAATCCTAAACAAAGTTAACGGGAAAGAAAAAAAAATAAAATAGACTAGATAGCTCAAGGCTCGTCCGGACCACGGCGGAAATACTGATCCAGCTGCTCTGATAGTGACCTTTGCATATCCGAGATCGATCTCTGAAGCTCTGCCTGCAAGGCGGTGTACTGACTATCAATGTGAGCTCGCTGAGCTGCAAAGCCCTCGTTGATCTGCCTCTCCTGCTGGGCAAATCTCTCATCCGACACACGTCGGTAGTCAGTAAACTCTGAATAAAACTGTTGCAGGTTTATCGATTCCTGGTGCAGAGTGCTTCTCCTGCCATGCGAAGACTCAGGTATAGAAGCATCCTGTCTCATCAGTTGGGAGTAGATAAGCTGAGCCTGCTCTCGGACCTCTGGGTCTGAAGGTCCTTCTTCGGGAGCATTCCCTTGGTCAGCTTCCCACAAAGGTAGTCCAGCCACCAGAATATATGGGTCGTTCCGCCTTGGACCCTTCGTGCAGATAGCCATTTGAGCTAGAGTGCCGTAGCTAATTGAGGTCGAACCTCCAACAGGAACCTGAGTATCGAGCCCTTCCACCTGGGCACACTCCAAAATGGCGGTGATGTATGAGCCAACTCGAATTTCTCCTCTCGACCGAGTGGAGATATACTTCATATGATCCATCATGTACGAGATGGGGTTGAACCTTTCTCCTCGTACCATATGATCGAGTATTAGACAGTCTTCGGTGTTCACCGCACCCGGGCTGTCTCCTCTGGCTAGAACCGATCGAGACACGGCTCTATGCATAATTCTCAATTGAGTGGAAATGAGCATCGTGGCCTTGGATACGCCGGAGTTAAATATTTCGGTGGAGGTAGAGATACGTCTCCACGCTTCGGCTTGATTCCATCCGTCGGCACGTCTCCTCGGTGCCGTAACATCCAGTTGAAAATACTCGGTCAACTGCCGGTATGAGAGCGTATAGTCTCGGTTGAACGCTCTGAAGTGGATTCCTATTGGCATCTCGTTGTCGTCCGGAAATGCCGCGCCCTTAAGAGAGCTTAAAAAATCGCAAGTAAGGCGGCGATAGGATGGCCTTTGAATACTCCAAAAATTAGCCCACCCAATGTTGTCGATGTAATGGGAGATCCCTTCGCCAAGTCCCAATTGGTACATAGCTTCCATGTCTAGAAATTGCGTGGCTCTAACCGGTCGTTCCATTAACCGGTTGAAGATATCTTGATCGTCTTCATTACCCAAATCCACTTGGTACCCTTCCGGGGCCGCTATGTCGGGTAATTCCCTTGCCCGACGTCCGCCACGAGCTTCACGAGCACCTTCCATATTAGAGTTGGAGTTGTGTGGGTTGAAGGAGATAAGTTGCAAACTTTTCACTCGGGACTTTTACCGAACACCTGGCGTGCGCTACTTCGGGTGAAAATTGAGTGAGATCGGTATAACGGATCGAGCCCAAACTTCAACAATAACAAGAACTCGTTGCAGACAACACACTATCAAAATCTCACGGGAATCCGTCGGGTAGATCGAGAATAATTCGAGCTCAAAGTTGGAAGGAATTTGGGGAGAAAAATGGGGAAATTTTTCGCATGAATAAGGGAGAGAAAGTGAGGGTGTGCGCAAAAGAGGAGCTACTGACCATTTTAAAATCCGGAAGAAACGCGCACGGCCTCTCGTCACGGCGTGTGACGAGGCCGTGTGAGAAACGCGCACGGGGTCTCGTCACGGCGTGTGACGACCCCGTGAGGACAAACACGCACGGGCTCTCGTCACGGCGTGTGACGAGCCCGTGTGTATTCATGCGCACGGCCTTTCGCACGGGGTGCAACAAGGCCGTGTGAGATAAGTGCACAGGGTCTCGTCACGGCGTGTGGCGAGACCGTGCAAGGCATACAGGGGTAGTTCGTGTGATTAAAACCACACAAACTTCACAAAATTCAAACACGAGCGACAACATCGAAATCACATGCATAATATAATACGCTTAACGCACATAATTTAAATTCACATAATATGAAATTAAATTAATTTAGGATGAATGTCATGACAATGCAATATACCTGGATCGTTCATACAGAATCAAGCTTCATTCTTCTGGCTCGTCTCGACATTCTCTTTCTCGTGCAATTTGTACGAAGATGAAACGGACTTCCACATGAGAAGCAACGTCCCTGCTTCTTTCGGCATTCTGACTCTTGATGATCTCTTTGGCAAAAGCCACATACTGGCGTTCCCTGCGGTTTCGGAGGTACATTCTGCTTCGATGAAGATACCGAGAAGGTTTTCTTGCCGGAAGAAGACCCTGATTGTTTAAGTGGCCTCGTAGAACTCGCTGGATGTGCAACCTCAGTATCGCCTGCTATATCCCGCGGTACTTGCCTCTTCTTCGGACATAGATTCACTATGTGATCGGGGCTACCACATCCGAAGCACAGTCCATTCTTCCTCCAACATTTAGCCTCTACATGCGGGCCCTTACAGAATCCACATACTGGTCGTGGATATCCCTGAGGTTGGGGAGGATTAGGCTGAACGGGGGCCTGAATTTCACTTTCATTTTGCTGATGAACAATCCTCGTAATGTATTCAGCCCGGAACTCAGTCAAGAATTGATCCCAAGTCGGGACCACATGCTCGCGTTCCCATCGTTGTTCCATCTGTTTCCACCATTCCTGAGCAGCTCCAATCATCAAATAAATAGCAAACCCGACTCTTAGAGGATCCGGATATTCCATAATCCTAAAAATCTTTTCTAGAGCAGATATCCATGCTTCGGCAATAGCTTCATCCGGGGTACCTTCAAATTGCGGTGGTTCGAATCTGAGGAATTGAGCCCACGCTTCCTGCTCAGCATTTCCTTTAGGGGCATGAGTGATGAACTGTCTTAATGTTTCCAAAATTTCGGCTGGAATCAGTGGATCGGTCTGAGGTGTCAACGAAGATGACGAAGACTGTCCACAGGGACAACGACGTGGAGGCATCCTGTAAAGCCATTAACAGTTATGCATGACAGGTAAGTGAGCATGCAAAGCTGTAAACACATAGGCAAGTAATGTTCACTTAGATTTCACATAAGCACTTAGCACATTTGCACAATTTCACAGAAGTCCTAAGCCGTATGACCTAGACTCAACCGGACACGACAGACAACCAGGCACGGCAAGTACAACCTTGAGTTTCACATCCACCTATATCCAAGCCCATCCCAGTATTTTGATTGTAAAAGATCTTTTGTTGTTGATCATCCAACAAAGATCCGTGACAATTCAAACACTAAGCGTTCTTGAACACTGGTGAGTGCAATTCCCTAAGTTATACAGGCGCACAACGACCGACCAAACCAGCAAAACACGACAATTCAGAGCTTAGGCCATTGGACCAAAGAGCTCTGATACCAACTGTAGCGGGCGCCCCAAATGGGTAACGCACGCCCCGCACCGAGCCCCGACCCGGAACCGAAATGGGATCCGACCCGAACCGAAACCCAGCGAACGGCAAGCATTTACTCAATTACTAGGCGGGGTTTTAAAAACAACGAAAAGACAGAGACGCGGAAGCAATATAAATAATCAAAGCAATAGAACATAATAAATACACAATTATTAAAGCCCACCAAGGCTAACGAAATTCAATTACATAATATCAAACGGGTTCGATAAATACATAATCCCGAATACAAATTAAATAAAATCCTAATATCCTAAAACATAATTCATATCATACGGAAAAAGGAATATACATGAGAAAATAAATATAACTCTACGACGACGACGACGACGAATCCCGCCTAGTATCCTGAAACCAATATAGGGTGAGACAGAGAGGGTTAGTCAAACGACTAAGTGAGGGGGGGGGGAAATAATAATGTATATAATAAAACGGAAGTAAATCACCAATTTTATAATTAAAAGAAATCAACATAAAAGAAAGGTTTTCGTAAACGGGTGGTGATTTAACATAAAACATAACTTATCATATGACTCGGCGAGTCGAGCCCTGAAACTCCAATAACCAAAAACATAAAACCGGAAACCTCCCTTATTCCTCCAATGTAGCCGGACTGCAAACCCGAACTACTCGTAACTAACTAGAATAACTCAGGTACTCAAAGGGCTGCCACTCCGGCCTCACCCCGAGCTCCCAAATGGAGGAAACCATAGGATTTACGCCGTAGACCCGACGTCTACCGACTTCGTCCTATCGCTCTTACTCCGGGCCCAAACGATCATGCATACAGTTCATAACTCGCTTTTCAAGCATTTCGGGTTGGCCAAAAGACCGTTCGAGACATGTCATATGCGAGGCCGAAGGCCAAAGTTTGCCTTAGAAAACAAAAGGTTTTACATGTCTCTTCCGTAAACATTTCGAAAACTATACATAGTACTTTTTCATATCAAATCATTTTCGATAAATCAAATAAACATAATAAGTATAAATATCTACTAAGTGCATATATATAAAGACGGTGTGAAAACAAAACATAAACGTGGCTTATTTCGGGAGAGGCTTATTTATACATATACATAGTAATACTGGAACAGAAAAGGAAAGCCTCACCTGGCACGTGCAAAAGAAGAGCAAAAGCTGGAACCGGCGCTACTCCACAGGAGTATCGTCTGCGAAAATACCAGGACACAACCAAATAAGACTAAAGACGACGCACGGCTTATACGAGAATATTAAAACACATAGGAGCACGTTATACAATTAAATCAATCACTTAAGTTCAAATTATCAAACGAAAACAGAGTAATTCATGCATTTAAAAAGCAAATCAAATCCAAATGTAACGAAACTTTACAGACATGCTTAAATTATCATAAAGAAGTATGCATATGAATTTCGGGAAAATCGGACTTCACATGCAAAAGATAGAAAATTTAACGAAGACTTAAAACGCACTATTCATATACCCGAACGTGTTGTAAATTCATAAATCATGGAATTCATATCTATTTCAAATATATCGAATACACGAGCGAAGAAAGAATTCGGAAAAGACGAGTCTCGGAGGGACCCGTAGTGCAAAACGGGCCCTGACTTACAGAAGGTCAGGGCACTGTGTGATCGGGCCACACGGCCTTGTGCACGGCCGTGTGCCGAGGCCGTGCACAATCGGACGAACGCGCACGGCCTCATGCACACGGCCTCAAGGCCGTGTGCACAGCCCGTGCACCATCCCCAAACACGCACGGTCTCTTGCACGGCCGTGCAAGAGGCCGTGTACACCCACACGGGCTTGCCACACCCCGTGTGCATGGCCCGTGTGCGTAAAAATGAGCAGAAACATGCAGAACATCAAACCCAATACGCGAAAATCAATCCTAATTCAACATTTAATCGATTAATCATGCAAATCAATCCCTAATTTTCACATATAACCATCTACAACATGTAATCAACATATAGACACGATAAACACGAAAATCCATCCACAATTACTATCCAAAATCATATAAAACCTAAATTATACAACTATTCACAAAAATGAGAAAAACGAAGTATAGAGGACATTATACGAGAGTATCGTTAGAAGCTTACTCGTAGAAGAGTTCGCGAGGAATCCGTAGACGTAAATTATTCGACAATCCGTCGGGAAACGAAGTCGGGACGATCGATTGAACTTCCTTCCTTCTCCTTCTCTTTTTCCTTCTCTTTTCTTTTCTTTCTTTCCTTCTTGCTGCTGATGTGCGAGAGTGTGAGTTGAGAGAGAGATTAAGTCAATGGGTTGACTAGGGTTAAAAGTCGAAAGGGGCAAAGTCGTAATTTTACAAAATAAGTTCGAAGACTCACGTCGTCCAAATAATACGTAGTTACAGTTAAAATTCATATAATTAAACACACATTGACAATTAGTGATTTAAATATAAAATTCACTCATTTACGAAATTATTCTAAAATCTCAGAATAAATATTAAATAGAATAATAAATAACGAAATTACTCGATTAAAATATACCGAATTGAAGAATCGGATTTTCGGGTCGTTACAATACTCCCCTCTTCAGAAGAATCTGTCCTCAGATTCTCTTCCGGTCTCGGAGTTAGTCAAGGGGAGCATAACCTAGCGGGAATTCTAATAACAGGAATTAAATCGAACATTAAAATAAAATTAATTCGCATAATAAAACGCAATTCATAATAAACAGTTAAAGCACTTAATATTCCAATTAAAATTCGAATTCATACAAAATAGAAAATTACATCAAATCCTAAACAAAGTTAACGGGAAAGAAAAAAAAATAAAATAGACTAGATAGCTCAAGGCTCGTCCGGACCACGGCGGAAATACTGATCCAGCTGCTCTGATAGTGACCTTTGCTTATCCGAGATCGATCTCTGAAGCTCTGCCTGCAAGGCGGTGTACTGACTATCAATGTGAGCTCGCTGAGCTGCAAAGCCCTCGTTGATCTGCCTCTCCTGCTGGGCAAATCTCTCATCCGACACACGTCGGTAGTCAGTAAACTCTGAATAAAACTGTTGCAGGTTTATCGATTCCTGGTGCAGAGTGCTTCTCCTGCCATGCGAAGACTCAGGTATAGAAGCATCCTGTCTCATCAGTTAGGAGTAGATAAGCTGAGCCTGCTCTCGGACCTCTGGGTCTGAAGGTCCTTCTTCGGGAGCATTCCCTTGGTCAGCTTCCCACAAAGGTAGTCCAGCCACCAGAATATATGGGTCGTTCTGCCTTGGACCCTTCGTGCAGATAGCCATTTGAGCTAGAGGGCCGTAGCTAATTGAGGTCGAACCTCCAACAGGAACCTGAGTATCGAGCCCTTCCACCTGGGCACACTCCAAAATGGCGGTGATGTATGAGCCAACTCGAATTTCTCCTCTCGACCGAGTGGAGATATACTTCAGATGATCCATCATGTACGAGATGGGGTTGAACCTTTCTCCTCGTACCATATGATCGAGTATTAGACAGTCTTCGGTGTTCACCGCACCCGGGCTGTCTCCTCTGGCTAGAACCGATCGAGACACGGCTCTATGCATAATTCTCAATTGAGTGGAAATGAGCATCGTGGCCTTGGATACGCCGGAGTTAAATATTTCGGTGGAGGTAGAGATACGTCTCCACGCTTCGGCTTGATTCCATCCGTCGGCACGTCTCCTCGGTGCCGTAACATCCAGTTGAAAATACTCGGTCAACTGTCGGTATGAGAGCGTATAGTCTCGGTTGAACGCTCTGAAGTGGATTCCTATTGGCATCTCGTTGTCGTCCGGAAATGCCGCGCCCTTAAGAGAGCTTAAAAATTCGCAAGTAAGACGGCGATAGGATGGCCTTTGAATACTCCAAAAATTAGCCCACCCAATGTTGTCGATGTAATGGGAGATCCCTTCGCCAAGTCCCAATTGGTACATAGCTTCCATGTCTAGAAATTGCGTGGCTCTAACCGATCGTTCCATTAACCGGTTGAAGATATCTTGATCGTCTTCATTACCCAAATCCACTTGGTACCCTTCCGGGGCCGCTATGTCGGGTAATTCCCTTGCCCGACGTCCGCCACGAGCTTCACGAGCACCTTCCATATTAGAGTTGGAGTTGTGTGGGTTGAAGGAGATAAGTTGCAAACTTTTCACTCGGGACTTTTACCGAACACCTGGCGTGCGCTACTTCGGGTGAAAATTGAGTGAGATCGGTATAACGGATCGAGCCCAAACTTCAACAATAACAAGAACTCGTTGCAGACAACACACTATCAAAATCTCACGGGAATCCGTCGGGTAGATCGAGAATAATTCGAGCTCAAAGTTGGAAGGAATTTGGGGAGAAAAATGGGGAAATTTTTCGCATGAATAAGGGAGAGAAAGTGAGGGTGTGCGCAAAAGAGGAGCTACTGACCATTTTAAAATCCGGAAGAAACGCGCACGGCCTCTCGTCACGGCGTGTGACGAGGCCGTGTGAGAAACGCGCACGGGGTCTCGTCACGGCGTGTGACGACCCCGTGAGGACAAACACGCACGGGCTCTCGTCACGGCGTGTGACGAGCCCGTGTGTATTCATGCGCACGGCCTTTCGCACGGGGTGCAACAAGGCCGTGTGAGATAAGTGCACAGGGTCTCGTCACGGCGTGTGGCGAGACCGTGCAAGGCATACAGGGGTAGTTCGTGTGATTAAAACCACACAAACTTCACAAAATTCAAACACGAGCGACAACATCGAAATCACATGCATAATATAATACGCTTAACGCACATAATTTAAATTCACATAATATGAAATTAAATTAATTTAGGATGAATGTCATGACAATGCAATATACCTGGATCGTTCATACAGAATCAAGCTTCATTCTTCTGGCTCGTCTCGACATTCTCTTTCTCGTGCAATTTGTACGAAGATGAAACGGACTTCCACATGAGAAGCAACGTCCCTGCTTCTTTCGGCATTCTGACTCTTGATGATCTCTTTGGCAAAAGCCACATACTGGCGTTCCCTGCGGTTTCGGAGGTACATTCTGCTTCGATGAAGATACCGAGAAGGTTTTCTTGCCGGAAGAAGACCCTGATTGTTTAAGTGGCCTCGTAGAACTCGCTGGATGTGCAACCTCAGTATCGCCTGCTATATCCCGCGGTACTTGCCTCTTCTTCGGACATAGATTCACTATGTGATCGGGGCTACCACATCCGAAGCACAGTCCATTCTTCCTCCAACATTTAGCCTCTACATGCGGGCCCTTACAGAATCCACATACTGGTCGTGGATATCCCTGAGGTTGGGGAGGATTAGGCTGAACGGGGGCCTGAATTTCACTTTCATTTTGCTGATGAACAATCCTCGTAATGTATTCAGCCCGGAACTCAGTCAAGAATTGATCCCAAGTCGGGACCACATGCTCGCGTTCCCATCGTTGTTCAATCTGTTTCCACCATTCCTGAGCAGCTCCAATCATCAAATAAATAGCAAACCCGACTCTTAGAGGATCCGGATATTCCATAATCCTAAAAATCTTTTCTAGACCAGATATCCATGCTTCGGCAATAGCTTCATCCGGGGTACCTTCAAATTGCGGTGGTTCGAATCTGAGGAATTGAGCCCACGCTTCCTGCTCAGCATTTCCTTTAGGGGCATGAGTGATGAACTGTCTTAATGTTTCCAAAATTTCGGCTGGAATCAGTGGATCGGTCTGAGGTGTCAACGAAGATGACGAAGACTGTCCACAGGGACAACGACGTGGAGGCATCCTGTAAAGCCATTAACAGTTATGCATGACAGGTAAGTGAGCATGCAAAGCTGTAAACACATAGGCAAGTAATGTTCACTTAGATTTCACATAAGCACTTAGCACATTTGCACAATTTCACAGAAGTCCTAAGCCGTATGACCTAGACACAACCGGACACGACAGACAACCAGGCACGGCAAGTACAACCTTGAGTTTCACATCCACCTATATCCAAGCCCATCCCAGTATTTTGATTGTCAAAGATCTTTTGTTGTTGATCATCCAACAAAGATCCGTGACAATTCAAACACTAAGCGTTCTTGAACACTGGTGAGTGCAATTCCCTAAGTTATACAGGCGCACAACGACCGACCAAACCAGCAAAACACGACAATTCAGAGCTTAGGCCATTGGACCAAAGAGCTCTGATACCAACTGTAGCGGGCGCCCCAAATGGGTAACGCACGCCCCGCACCGAGCCCCGACCCGGAACCGAAATGGGATCCGACCCGAACCGAAACCCAGCGAACGGCAAGCATTTACTCAATTACTAGGCGGGGTTTTAAAAACAACGAAAAGACAGAGACGCGGAAGCAATAGAACATAATAAATACACAATTATTAAAGCCCACCAAGGCTAACGAAATTCAATTACATAATATCAAACGGGTTCGATAAATACATAATCCCGAATACAAATTAAATAAAATCCTAATATCCTAAAACATAATTCATATCATACGGAAAAAGGAATATACATGAGAAAATAAATATAACTCTACGACGACGACGACGACGAATCCCGCCTAGTATCCTGAAACCAATATAGGGTGAGACAGAGAGGGTTAGTCAAACGACTAAGTGAGGGGGGGGGGGGGAAATAATAATGTATATAATAAAACGGAAGTAAATCACCAATTTTATAATTAAAAGAAATCAACATAAAAGAAAGGTTTTCGTAAACGGGTGGTGATTTAACATAAAACATAACTTATCATATGACTCGGCGAGTCGAGCCCTGAAACTCCAATAACCAAAAACATAAAACCGGAAACCTCCCTTATTCCTCCAATGTAGCCGGACTGCAAACCCGAACTACTCGTAACTAACTAGAATAACTCAGGTACTCAAAGGGCTGCCACTCCGGCCTCACCCCGAGCTCCCAAATGGAGGAAACCATAGGATTTACGCCGTAGACCCGACGTCTACCGACTTCGTCCTATCGCTCTTACTCCGGGCCCAAACGATCATGCATACAGTTCATAACTCGCTTTTCAAGCATTTCGGGTTGGCCAAAAGACCGTTCGAGACATGTCATATGCGAGGCCGAAGGCCAAAGTTTGCCTTAGAAAACAAAAGGTTTTACATGTCTCTTCCGTAAACATTTCGAAAACTATACATAGTACTTTTTCATATCAAATCATTTTCGATAAATCAAATAAACATAATAAGTATAAATATCTACTAAGTACATATATATAAAGACGGTGTGAAAACAAAACATAAACGTGGCTTATTTCGGGAGAGGCTTATTTATACATATACATAGTAATACTGGAACAGAAAAGGAAAGCCTCACCTGGCACGTGCAAAAGAAGAGCAAAAGCTAGAACCGGCGCTACTCCACAGGAGTATCGTCTGCGAAAATACCAGGACACAACCAAATAAGACTAAAGACGACGCACGGCTTATACGAGAATATTAAAACACATAGGAGCACGTTATACAATTAAATCAATCACTTAAGTTCAAATTATCAAACGAAAACAGAGTAATTCATGCATTTAAAAAGCAAATCAAATCCAAATGTAACGAAACTTTACAGACATGCTTAAATTATCATAAAGAAGTATGCATATGAATTTCGGGAAAATCGGACTTCACATGCAAAAGATAGAAAATTTAACGAAGACTTAAAACGCACTATTCATATACCCGAACGTGTTGTAAATTCATAAATCATGGAATTCATATCTATTTCAAATATATCGAATACACGAGCGAAGAAAGAATTCGGAAAAGACGAGTCTCGGAGGGACCCGTAGTGCAAAACGGGCCCTGACTTACAGAAGGTCAGGGCACTGTGTGATCGGGCCACACGGCCTTGTGCACGGCCGTGTGCCGAGGCCGTGCACAATCGGACGAACGCGCACGGCCTCATGCACACGGCCTCAAGGCCGTGTGCACAGCCCGTGCACCATCCCCAAACACGCACGGTCTCTTGCACGGCCGTGCAAGAGGCCGTGTACACCCACACGGGCTTGCCACACCCCGTGTGCATGGCCCGTGTGCGTAAAAATGAGCAGAAACATGCAGAACATCAAACCCAATACGCGAAAATCAATCCTAATTCAACATTTAATCGATTAATCATGCAAATCAATCCCTAATTTTCACATATAACCATCTACAACATGTAATCAACATATAGACACGATAAACACGAAAATCCATCCACAATTACTATCCAAAATCATATAAAACCTAAATTATACAACTATTCACAAAAATGAGAAAAACGAAGTATAGAGGACATTATACGAGAGAATCGTTAGAAGCTTACTCGTAGAAGAGTTCGCGAGGAATCCGTAGACGTAAATTATTCGACAATCCGTCGGGAAACGAAGTCGGGACGATCGATTGAACTTCCTTCCTTCTCCTTCTCTTTTTCCTTCTCTTTTCTTTTCTTTCTTTCCTTCTTGCTGCTGATGTGCGAGAGTGTGAGTTGAGAGAGAGATTAAGTCAATGGGTTGACTAGGGTTAAAAGTCGAAAGGGGCAAAGTCGTAATTTTACAAAATAAGTTCGAAGACTCACGTCGTCCAAATAATACGTAGTTACAGTTAAAATTCATATAATTAAACACACATTGACAATTAGTGATTTAAATATAAAATTCACTCATTTACGAAATTATTCTAAAATCTCAGAATAAATATTAAATAGAATAATAAATAACGAAATTACTCGATTAAAATATACCGAATTGAAGAATCGGATTTTCGGGTCGTTACAATACTCCCCTCTTCAGAAGAATCTGTCCTCAGATTCTCTTCCGGTCTCGGAGTTAGTCAAGGGGAGCATAACCTAGCGGGAATTCTAATAACAGGAATTAAATCGAACATTAAAATAAAATTAATTCGCATAATAAAACGCAATTCATAATAAACACTTAAGGCACTTAATATTCCAATTAAAATTCGAATTCATACAAAATAGAAAATTACATCAAATCCTAAACAAAGTTAACGGGAAAGAAAAAAAAATAAAATAGACTAGATAGCTCAAGGCTCGTCCGGACCACGGCGGAAATACTGATCCAGCTGCTCTGATAGTGACCTTTGCATATCCGAGATCGATCTCTGAAGCTCTGCCTGCAAGGCGGTGTACTGACTATCAATGTGAGCTCGCTGAGCTGCAAAGCCCTCGTTGATCTGCCTCTCCTGCTGGGCAAATCTCTCATCCGACACACGTCGGTAGTCAGTAAACTCTGAATAAAACTGTTGCAGGTTTATCGATTCCTGGTGCAGAGTGCTTCTCCTGCCATGCGAAGACTCAGGTATAGAAGCATCCTGTCTCATCAGTTGGGAGTAGATAAGCTGAGCCTGCTCTCGGACCTCTGGGTCTGAAGGTCCTTCTTCGGGAGCATTCCCTTGGTCAGCTTCCCACAAAGGTAGTCCAGCCACCAGAATATATGGGTCGTTCCGCCTTGGACCCTTCGTGCAGATAGCCATTTGAGCTAGAGTGCCGTAGCTAATTGAGGTCGAACCTCCAACAGGAACCTGAGTATCGAGCCCTTCCACCTGGGCACACTCCAAAATGGCGGTGATGTATGAGCCAACTCGAATTTCTCCTCTCGACCGAGTGGAGATATACTTCATATGATCCATCATGTACGAGATGGGGTTGAACCTTTCTCCTCGTACCATATGATCGAGTATTAGACAGTCTTCGGTGTTCACCGCACCCGGGCTGTCTCCTCTGGCTAGAACCGATCGAGACACGGCTCTATGCATAATTCTCAATTGAGTGGAAATGAGCATCGTGGCCTTGGATACGCCGGAGTTAAATATTTCGGTGGAGGTAGAGATACGTCTCCACGCTTCGGCTTGATTCCATCCGTCGGCACGTCTCCTCGGTGCCGTAACATCCAGTTGAAAATACTCGGTCAACTGCCGGTATGAGAGCGTATAGTCTCGGTTGAACGCTCTGAAGTGGATTCCTATTGGCATCTCGTTGTCGTCCGGAAATGCCGCGCCCTTAAGAGAGCTTAAAAAATCGCAAGTAAGGCGGCGATAGGATGGCCTTTGAATACTCCAAAAATTAGCCCACCCAATGTTGTCGATGTAATGGGAGATCCCTTCGCCAAGTCCCAATTGGTACATAGCTTCCATGTCTAGAAATTGCGTGGCTCTAACCGGTCGTTCCATTAACCGGTTGAAGATATCTTGATCGTCTTCATTACCCAAATCCACTTGGTACCCTTCCGGGGCCGCTATGTCCCTTCAAATTGCGGTGGTTCGAATCTGAGGAATTGAGCCCACGCTTCCTGCTCAGCATTTCCTTTAGGGGCATGAGTGATGAACTGTCTTAATGTTTCCAAAATTTCGGCTGGAATCAGTGGATCCGTCTGAGGTGTCAACGAAGATGACGAAGACTGTCCACAGGGACAACGACGTGGAGGCATCCTGTAAAGCCATTAACAGTTATGCATGACAGGTAAGTGAGCATGCAAAGCTGTAAACACATAGGCAAGTAATGTTCACTTAGATTTCACATAAGCACTTAGCACATTTGCACAATTTCACAGAAGTCCTAAGCCGTACGACCTAGACACAACCGGACACGACAGACAACCAGGCACGGCAAGTACAACCTTGAGTTTCACATCCACCTATATCCAAGCCCATCCCAGTATTTTGATTGTAAAAGATCTTTTGTTGTTGATCATCCAACAAAGATCCGTGACAATTCAAACACTAAGCGTTCTTGAACACTGGTGAGTGCAATTCCCTAAGTTATACAGGCGCACAACGACCGACCAAACCAGCAAAACACGACAATTCAGAGCTTAGGCCATTGAACCAAAGAGCTCTGATACCAACTGTAGCGGGCGCCCCAAATGGGTAACGCACGCCCCGCACCGAGCCCCGACCCGGAACCGAAATGGGATCCGACCCGAACCGAAACCCAGCGAACGGCAAGCATTTACTCAATTACTAGGCGGGGTTTTAAAAACAACGAAAAGACAGAGACGCGGAAGCAATATAAATAATCAAAGCAATAGAACATAATAAATACACAATTATTAAAGCCCACCAAGGCTAACGAAATTCAATTACATAATATCAAACGGGTTCGATAAATACATAATCCCGAATACAAATTAAATAAAATCCTAATATCCTAAAACATAATTCATATCATACGGAAAAAGGAATATACATGAGAAAATAAATATAACTCTACGACGACGACGACGACGAATCCCGCCTAGTATCCTGAAACCAATATAGGGTGAGACAGAGAGGGTTAGTCAAACGACTAAGTGAGGGGGGGGGGGGGGAAATAATAATGTATATAATAAAACGGAAGTAAATCACCAATTTTATAATTAAAAGAAATCAACATAAAAGAAAGGTTTTCGTAAACGGGTGGTGATTTAACATAAAACATAACTTATCATATGACTCGGCGAGTCGAGCCCTGAAACTCCAATAACCAAAAACATAAAACCGGAAACCTCCCTTATTCCTCCAATGTAGCCGGACTGCAAACCCGAACTACTCGTAACTAACTAGAATAACTCAGGTACTCAAAGGGCTGCCACTCCGGCCTCACCCCGAGCTCCCAAATGGAGGAAACCATAGGATTTACGCCGTAGACCCGACGTCTACCGACTTCGTCCTATCGCTCTTACTCCGGGCCCAAACGATCATGCATACAGTTCATAACTCGCTTTTCAAGCATTTCGGGTTGGCCAAAAGACCGTTCGAGACATGTCATATGCGAGGCCGAAGGCCAAAGTTTGCCTTAGAAAACAAAAGGTTTTACATGTCTCTTCCGTAAACATTTCGAAAACTATACATAGTACTTTTTCATATCAAATCATTTTCGATAAATCAAATAAACATAATAAGTATAAATATCTACTAAGTACATATATATAAAGACGGTGTGAAAACAAAACATAAACGTGGCTTATTTCGGGAGAGGCTTATTTATACATATACATAGTAATACTGGAACAGAAAAGGAAAGCCTCACCTGGCACGTGCAAAAGAAGAGCAAAAGCTAGAACCGGCGCTACTCCACAGGAGTATCGTCTGCGAAAATACCAGGACACAACCAAATAAGACTAAAGACGACGCACGGCTTATACGAGAATATTAAAACACATAGGAGCACGTTATACAATTAAATCAATCACTTAAGTTCAAATTATCAAACGAAAACAGAGTAATTCATGCATTTAAAAAGCAAATCAAATCCAAATGTAACGAAACTTTACAGACATGCTTAAATTATCATAAAGAAGTATGCATATGAATTTCGGGAAAATCGGACTTCACATGCAAAAGATAGAAAATTTAACGAAGACTTAAAACGCACTATTCATATACCCGAACGTGTTGTAAATTCATAAATCATGGAATTCATATCTATTTCAAATATATCGAATACACGAGCGAAGAAAGAATTCGGAAAAGACGAGTCTCGGAGGGACCCGTAGTGCAAAACGGGCCCTGACTTACAGAAGGTCAGGGCACTGTGTGATCGGGCCACACGGCCTTGTGCACGGCCGTGTGCCGAGGCCGTGCACAATCGGACGAACGCGCACGGCCTCATGCACACGGCCTCAAGGCCGTGTGCACAGCCCGTGCACCATCCCCAAACACGCACGGTCTCTTGCACGGCCGTGCAAGAGGCCGTGTACACCCACACGGGCTTGCCACACCCCGTGTGCATGGCCCGTGTGCGTAAAAATGAGCAGAAACATGCAGAACATCAAACCCAATACGCGAAAATCAATCCTAATTCAACATTTAATCGATTAATCATGCAAATCAATCCCTAATTTTCACATATAACCATCTACAACATGTAATCAACATATAGACACGATAAACACGAAAATCCATCCACAATTACTATCCAAAATCATATAAAACCTAAATTATACAACTATTCACAAAAATGAGAAAAACGAAGTATAGAGGACATTATACGAGAGAATCGTTAGAAGCTTACTCGTAGAAGAGTTCGCGAGGAATCCGTAGACGTAAATTATTCGACAATCCGTCGGGAAACGAAGTCGGGACGATCGATTGAACTTCCTTCCTTCTCCTTCTCTTTTTCCTTCTCTTTTCTTTTCTTTCTTTCCTTCTTGCTGCTGATGTGCGAGAGTGTGAGTTGAGAGAGAGATTAAGTCAATGGGTTGACTAGGGTTAAAAGTCGAAAGGGGCAAAGTCGTAATTTTACAAAATAAGTTCGAAGACTCACGTCGTCCAAATAATACGTAGTTACAGTTAAAATTCATATAATTAAACACACATTGACAATTAGTGATTTAAATATAAAATTCACTCATTTACGAAATTATTCTAAAATCTCAGAATAAATATTAAATAGAATAATAAATAACGAAATTACTCGATTAAAATATACCGAATTGAAGAATCGGATTTTCGGGTCGTTACAATACTCCCCTCTTCAGAAGAATCTGTCCTCAGATTCTCTTCCGGTCTCGGAGTTAGTCAAGGGGAGCATAACCTAGCGGGAATTCTAATAACAGGAATTAAATCGAACATTAAAATAAAATTAATTCGCATAATAAAACGCAATTCATAATAAACACTTAAGGCACTTAATATTCCAATTAAAATTCGAATTCATACAAAATAGAAAATTACATCAAATCCTAAACAAAGTTAACGGGAAAGAAAAAAAAATAAAATAGACTAGATAGCTCAAGGCTCGTCCGGACCACGGCGGAAATACTGATCCAGCTGCTCTGATAGTGACCTTTGCATATCCGAGATCGATCTCTGAAGCTCTGCCTGCAAGGCGGTGTACTGACTATCAATGTGAGCTCGCTGAGCTGCAAAGCCCTCGTTGATCTGCCTCTCCTGCTGGGCAAATCTCTCATCCGACACACGTCGGTAGTCAGTAAACTCTGAATAAAACTGTTGCAGGTTTATCGATTCCTGGTGCAGAGTGCTTCTCCTGCCATGCGAAGACTCAGGTATAGAAGCATCCTGTCTCATCAGTTGGGAGTAGATAAGCTGAGCCTGCTCTCGGACCTCTGGGTCTGAAGGTCCTTCTTCGGGAGCATTCCCTTGGTCAGCTTCCCACAAAGGTAGTCCAGCCACCAGAATATATGGGTCGTTCCGCCTTGGACCCTTCGTGCAGATAGCCATTTGAGCTAGAGTGCCGTAGCTAATTGAGGTCGAACCTCCAACAGGAACCTGAGTATCGAGCCCTTCCACCTGGGCACACTCCAAAATGGCGGTGATGTATGAGCCAACTCGAATTTCTCCTCTCGACCGAGTGGAGATATACTTCATATGATCCATCATGTACGAGATGGGGTTGAACCTTTCTCCTCGTACCATATGATCGAGTATTAGACAGTCTTCGGTGTTCACCGCACCCGGGCTGTCTCCTCTGGCTAGAACCGATCGAGACACGGCTCTATGCATAATTCTCAATTGAGTGGAAATGAGCATCGTGGCCTTGGATACGCCGGAGTTAAATATTTCGGTGGAGGTAGAGATACGTCTCCACGCTTCGGCTTGATTCCATCCGTCGGCACGTCTCCTCGGTGCCGTAACATCCAGTTGAAAATACTCGGTCAACTGCCGGTATGAGAGCGTATAGTCTCGGTTGAACGCTCTGAAGTGGATTCCTATTGGCATCTCGTTGTCGTCCGGAAATGCCGCGCCCTTAAGAGAGCTTAAAAAATCGCAAGTAAGGCGGCGATAGGATGGCCTTTGAATACTCCAAAAATTAGCCCACCCAATGTTGTCGATGTAATGGGAGATCCCTTCGCCAAGTCCCAATTGGTACATAGCTTCCATGTCTAGAAATTGCGTGGCTCTAACCGGTCGTTCCATTAACCGGTTGAAGATATCTTGATCGTCTTCATTACCCAAATCCACTTGGTACCCTTCCGGGGCCGCTATGTCCCTTCAAATTGCGGTGGTTCGAATCTGAGGAATTGAGCCCACGCTTCCTGCTCAGCATTTCCTTTAGGGGCATGAGTGATGAACTGTCTTAATGTTTCCAAAATTTCGGCTGGAATCAGTGGATCGGTCTGAGGTGTCAACGAAGATGACGAAGACTGTCCACAGGGACAACGACGTGGAGGCATCCTGTAAAGCCATTAACAGTTATGCATGACAGGTAAGTGAGCATGCAAAGCTGTAAACACATAGGCAAGTAATGTTCACTTAGATTTCACATAAGCACTTAGCACATTTGCACAATTTCACAGAAGTCCTAAGCCGTACGACCTAGACACAACCGGACACGACAGACAACCAGGCACGGCAAGTACAACCTTGAGTTTCACATCCACCTATATCCAAGCCCATCCCAGTATTTTGATTGTAAAAGATCTTTTGTTGTTGATCATCCAACAAAGATCCGTGACAATTCAAACACTAAGCGTTCTTGAACACTGGTGAGTGCAATTCCCTAAGTTATACAGGCGCACAACGACCGACCAAACCAGCAAAACACGACAATTCAGAGCTTAGGCCATTGGACCAAAGAGCTCTGATACCAACTGTAGCGGGCGCCCCAAACGGGTAAAGCACGCCCCGCACCGAGCCCCGACCCGGAACCGAAATGGGATCCGACCCGAACCGAAACCCGGCGAACGGCAAGCATTTACTCAATTACTAGGCGGGGTTTTAAAAACAACGAAAAGACAGAGACGCGGAAGCAATATAAATAATCAAAGCAATAGAACATAATAAATACACAATTATTAAAGCCCACCAAGGCTAACGAAATTCAATTACATAATATCAAACGGGTTCGATAAATACATAATCCCGAATACAAATTAAAGAAAATCCTAATATCCTAAAACATAATTCATATCATACGGAAAAAGGAATATACATGAGAAAATAAATACAACTCTACGACGACGACGACGACGAATCCCGCCTAGTATCCTGAAACCAATATAGGGTGAGACAGAGAGGGTTAGTCAAACGACTAAGTGAGGGGGGGGGAAATAATAATGTATATAATAAAACGGAAGTAAATCACCAATTTTATAATTAAAAGAAATCAACATAAAAGAAAGGTTTTCGTAAACGGGTGGTGATTTAACATAAAACATAACTTATCATATGACTCGGCGAGTCGAGCCCTGAAACTCCAATAACCAAAAACATAAAACCGGAAACCTCCCTTATTCCTCCAATGTAGCCGGACTGCAAACCCGAACTACTCGTAACTAACTAGAATAACTCAGGTACTCAAAGGGCTGCCACTCCGGCCTCACCCCGAGCTCCCAAATGGAGGAAACCATAGGATTTACGCCGTAGACCCGACGTCTACCGACTTCGTCCTATCGCTCTTACTCCGGGCCCAAACGATCATGCATACAGTTCATAACTCGCTTTTCAAGCATTTCAGGTTGGCCAAAAGACCGTTCGAGACATGTCATATGCGAGGCCGAAGGCCAAAGTTTGCCTTAGAAAACAAAAGGTTTTACATGTCTCTTCCGTAAACATTTCGAAAACTATACATAGTACTTTTTCATATCAAATCATTTTCGATAAATCAAATAAACATAATAAGTATAAATATCTACTAAGTACATATATATAAAGACGGTGTGAAAACAAAACATAAACGTGGCTTATTTCGGGAGAGGCTTATTTATACATATACATAGTAATACTGGAACAGAAAAGGAAAGCCTCACCTGGCGCGTGCAAAAGAAGAGCAAAAGCTAGAACCGGCGCTACTCCACAGGAGTATCGTCTGCGAAAATACCAGGACACAACCAAATAAGACTAAAGACGACGCACGGCTTATACGAGAATATTAAAACACATAGGAGCACGTTATACAATTAAATCAATCACTTAAGTTCAAATTATCAAACGAAAACAGAGTAATTCATGCATTTAAAAAGACAAATCAAATCCAAATGTAACGAAACTTTACGGGCATGCTTAAATTATCATAACGAAGTATGCATATGAATTTCGGGAAAATCGGACTTCACATGCAAAAGATAGAAAATTTAACGAAGACTTAAAACGCACTATTCATATACCCGAACGTGTTGTAAATTCATAAATCATGGAATTCATATCTATTTCAAATATATCGAATACACGAGCGAAGAAAGAATTCGGAAAAGACGAGTCTCGGAGGGACCCGTAGTGCAAAACGGGCCCTGACTTACAGAAGGTCAGGGCACTGTGTGATCGAGCCACACGGCCTTGTGCACGGCCGTGTGCCGAGGCCGTGCACAATCGGACGAACGCGCACGGCCTCATGCACACGGCCTCAAGGCCGTGTGCACAGCCCGTGCACCATCCCCAAACACGCACGATCTCTTGCACGGCCGTGCAAGAGGCCGTGTACACCCACACGGGCTTGCCACACCCCGTGTGCATGGCCCGTGTGCGTAAAAATGAGCAGAAACATGCAGAACATCAAACCCAATACGCGAAAATCAATCCTAATTCAACATTTAATCGATTAATCATGCAAATCAATCCCTAATTTTCACATATAACCATCTACAACATGTAATCAACATATAGACACGATAAACACGAAAATCCATCCACAATTACTATCCAAAATCATATAAAACCTAAATTATACAACTATTCACAAAAACGAGAAAAACAAAGTATAGAGGACATTATACGAGAGAATCGTTAGAAGCTTACTCGTAGAAGAGTTCGCGAGGAATCCGTAGACGTAAATTATTCGACAATCCATCGGGAAACGAAGTCAGGACGATCGATTGAACTTCCTTCCTTCTCCTTCTCTTTTTCCTTCTCTTTTCTTTTCTTTCTTTCCTTCTTGCTGCTGATGTGCGAGAGTGTGAGTTGAGAGAGAGATTAAGTCAATGGGTTGACTAGGGTTAAAAGTCGAAAGGGGCAAAGTCGTAATTTTACAAAATAAGTTCGAAGACTCACGTCGTCCAAATAATACGTTGTTACAGTTAAAATTCATATAATTAAACACACATTGACAATTAGTGATTTAAATATAAAATTCACTCATTTACGAAATTATTCTAAAATCTCAGAATAAATATTAAATAGAATAATAAATAACGAAATTATTCGATTAAAATATACCGAATTGAAGAATCGGATTTTCGGGTCGTTACACGAAGGGTCTCCCCTTCCTCGACCCCACCTAGACTACAACAGGCGCCTGACGCTCCCCCTTAGTTTCTTGCTTGTCTAAGTGTTTTACCGCTTTCTCGCTTGAAACTTCTCATCTTGTATGTCTGTGCTAAACCCCGAACTTCCCGAGCATAGGGTATAGGGTAGACATAGCTAGGTCTAGTTCCTTTTTCGATTCGCCGGATACCTTACGCAGGGCTTAAAATCCCTCGATAGGTTTAACGAAGGCTGGACGGCTTCAAAGCCAGGAACTAAACTCAAGGTCTCGTCAAAAACACGAACCTTTCATACAAAACCTTCCTTTTTATCCAAGGAAACTTTCTAATGACATCTCAAAGCCCTTTCTTAACAAAAGAAACCCTTCCTCAGGTTAACTCTAGACATGAGGTTTCAGTAGTTAAATCCAACCCCCTCTATTCTAGACACACCTGAAAGGCTACTCTTTTCACAGAAAGCTTTTCTGTCATATCATACCCTTTTCTCAAAGCAATACAAAACCTTTCAAAAACGAGGCGTGACGAACATCATATGTCTACTGCATACCCTACTCTCAGAAGTTCGGGGGTATGAACTACGTTGGCTCTGATTCCCAAGCTCCTTGTGATACGTAGGCCGCCAGCTCCTTCCGGCACGATGCCAAAGGGGTCCAATCCCTATATTCCACATATACACACGTACAGACACACACACACACACACACACACACACACATATATATATATATATATATATACTTCCTTGCAATTATTTGTTTACACATTTGGGGAATAACTACGGTCATTTGGTATTGGTGAGAAGACCCGAAAGGGGCGATGGGGGGTGATAGGTTGTCTCAACCCCTTCCCCCATCGTAACTTAGCTCCTGAACGCATCACACGAATCTCTGGACACACATAAGGACACACGAGCCTATACAGGTTTCCCTCTCAACCTTAACCGAGTGGTTCGCGACTCTAAACCTCCGAATGGCGAACGGGGAAGGATGCCACACCAAAGGTAAAACCCACCCTTACATCGCCATCCAATCACAAAACACCCCACCAATACATCAACAAACAAGGAGGGCATGTGATTTAGCCAACACACCTTCAGTGGGGACTCTCCTGGGAACGTCTAAGAGAGCTAGACTTCGATCGCAGCCGAGCCAAATGATCAAAGGGTTCCCCAAACCCCTTATGTGTTCATTTTAGTTGCAACTTACATATATATATATATATATATATATATATATATATATATATAGATATACATATCTATACGTGTATATACATATACTGATCTCGCGCTAGAAACCTCACACACTTCACAAAATGCATTGCATTCTGCATAACGTGAGTGTTATACCCCGATGCATGGTATTCGGAGATTAGGGGGAGGTCATGACCCCCCCTCAAAGGTACTATGACCCTCAGCCACTTGCTCTAGTACTTAGTGCAAGTTACCTAAGACGATTCTGTCAGGTCGTTGGTACTTGAGAGGGCCGTTCGTGCCCTACTAACTCGACTGGGAATCCTCCGGCAGACTACACTAAGTGCGTTAATGAGTCAACAAACTTGTTCTGACTTAGGAGTCCCTCGGGGAGGACCCTAGGAGGACATTTTTGGCACTCTAGGCAAGTGGTAGCCAAACATCGAATCCGCGAGGACCGCTCGTGCATATAGATCGCCTCTAGGTACACTATACCCAAGACCGGAGTAGAAACCTTGCCTTTGACCCTTAGTGGCATTCCCTTTGAGTAAAACACCAAGAATGAGGCAAGGGTGCCAATGTTGTCTTAGATGGGTACCAAATTTCTCAAAAAACCCCTATCAACATTGACATTCTACGCCAAGTATTAGTACCGCTGCATTAACTAGGATATTTTCTAGGACATCTTATTAACCCTAGATTTTCTTTGTTGTACTTGCAGTTAGAGTCTGATCTGTGGTTCTTTCCTAGGCAGTCTCACCTAGTTAGCAGCATGTCATCAAGGAAGGATAAGGAGTTAGAGTAGAGGGAGATAGTTGAGGCTAGGGAGATGGTTGAATTCAGAAAGTAGCTCAGGGTGATGGATCATAGGTAGGAGAAGTTCGAGGAAACTATGGAAGAGATAACACGCAACTTAGCCTATAAGACTGTAGATAGAAAAAGAAAGAAGGAAGAGGAGATAGAGGTTTCTAGTGCCTCTAACGACTCAGTAGAGGTCGTATGCCAGGCTCCTAAGGAGACAGTTGATCGAGACACCGCTAGAATGCTTCAGCAGGCATTAGATCAGTATCATAAGCTTTCTAGGATGATTCTATATCTGCGGGCCTATCACCCCGACATAATCAAAGGAGGAAGCTGGATACCCACAGGCCCTAGGTACATCTTACTAGAGGTCATGTTGGAGAGATCGAGGAAGCAAGAGTCCTCAAACGTCTAGAGCCGAGTTCTCATTTGATAGGGTGTCACCCTAGGTTGTCCTACCTCTATCATCAATGCCATGGGCGTGACACCGAGCAGTGTTATGAGCTGAAGAAGGCCATTGATTGACTCATAGCTGAGGATAGGATCCCTATGACTCCATTTCTCACCCCCGGGTTTACTGAGGATGACAACGCCCCTAAGGCGAAGAGGTTGGGATACTACCTCCCCGAGGTAATTTAGGTATAGATCACGCAAATTCCACGTGTCCCTTTCGTAGACACATTGGAACCAAATATGTTTGGCTACAAAAATATCCTGTCACTAACCATGAAGGACCCAAAGATTGGGTACCTAAGTCAAAATAATTCGATTTTGCAGGAACTGCCTAAGGAACCATCCAAGAAGCACAAGTGGATAATGGATAGCGGATGTTCCAGGAACATGATGGGTGATGCCTCAATATTCTTAAAGATTGAAAACTGTGATGCAGGACATGTCTTGTTCGCAGATAATACCAGAGGCAAGATCATCGGAAAAGGAACCATAGGTACCAGTACGGGTACCACCATTGTGTGGCTTGTGGAAGGTTTGAAACGCAACCTGATCAGCATCAGTCAACTATGTGACAGTGGTTACAAAGTTCAATTCAGCCCATCTCAATGAAGTGTTAGCTTGAATGACAACATCATATTCATAGCTACCAGGGACAGAAACTTGTATCGTGTTACTATGGATAGTCTGACTAACCAGAATGTTGAGTGTCTAGCTGTAACAGGTGAAGACAACTGGATGTGGTACAGGAGACTAGGTCACGTCAACATGGAGCTCATCTCTCATACATCTAAGAAAGAACTGGTTAGAGGAATTCCAAAGCTAGAATTCTCAAAGGAAAGACTATGCAATGCCTGTCAGAAAGGCAAGCAACACAGATCATCATTCAAGGCAAAGAATGAAATGACCAGTTCCAGTCCACTGGAACTTCTTCACATCGATCTCTTCGAACCGGTAAAAACTGCAACGGTGGGAGGTAAAAAGTATTATTCTGTAATAGTTGATGATTATACGCGTTTTACCTGGGTACTCTTTCTTGCCCATAAAAACGATGCTTTACAAGTGTTCATCCCTCTTACAAAATGTTTACAAAATGAAAAAGGTCTCTTTATTAAGAAAATTCGTAGTGATCACGGAACTGAGTTTGATGAACTTCAGTTCGATCTCTTCTGTGAAGACAACGGATATTCTCATGACTTTTCTGCTCCCAAAACCCCCTAACAGAATGGCGTTGTTGAGCGCAAAAATCGAGTTTTACAAGAATTGGCTAGAACCATGCTTAATGAATATGATCTACCAAAACACTTTTGGGGAGAAGCAGTTAACATAGCTTGTCATGTTGTTAATCGCATGACGTTGAGACCAAATTTACGAAAAACACATATGAGCTGTGGTATGGAAAACCTCCGAATGTATCTCACTTTTGTGTATTCGGTTGTAAATGTTTTATTTTGATCGATTGTGATTATCTTGCAAAATTCGACGCCAAGGTCGATGAGGGAATTTTCTTGGCTACTCGACCATGAGTAAAGCATTTTGAGTTTTTAATAAACGCAAACGGATTGTTCAGGAATCCGTTCATGTTACTTTTAATGAGACTGACCCTGTCATAGCCAAGGAAATCTTGAGAAGAGAAACTGCAGGTACAAGCATTCCCGAATATTTTCAGGAACCAGCACCTGGAATTTCCCCATATGTCCAGGAACCTCCTGAGAAGGAGAGCAAAGACTTAGGAAGTTGAAACATGCCTCCAGTCATCCAAAGGAAGTCATCATTGGAGATCCTCAATCTTGTAGCGCCCCGCTCTACAGCCCCCGAACCTGCACGGATTCCCAAGCCGAATACAGTGCCTCAACCCGAGAACCCATGCAAGCTAACGGGTCAATCCCGACACTTGGCAACAGTGAATCCCCAAAATAAAGCATTTAAATAGATCAGAGAATATATAGCGGAAGCATTTAAATCCATATTAACAAAAATTGCCACTCCGGGGCCAATACATTAACAACAGCCCACTCAGGGCAACATCATTTAAATAACAATATTGGGGAACAATATAATATTATCAATCCAGGTTGACAAGAATAATGAACAAGATCAAAAGACAACTGAGACTCGGCAAAACCAAAAAGCCTATCAGACACTGTTGCCCATCCGACACGTAAGACATGTCGGTCTCTCTCAAACCTGAGGCAAGAACATATTAAAAGAGGGTGAGTCAAAGTACTCAGTGAAGATGTGAGAACAAGTCGAGTCATGCTTCCGGATTTTATAGAAAAATACATATGCGATAATGAAGAAACCGGAATATGCTTCGACTTGGATATACAATTAAAAATTAAAATCAGTAACACTATAAAGCAGTACATATGATCCCAGCGAGAATGGGCCTGTTCCTCCTTATATCTCCACGGTGCATGTATGAATACTCCATCGCCGGTGTCAAGCTAAGGAGCAACCCGAAGCTCAACCATAATGAATTTTAGGAAAATGTGCAACGAATGCAACACCCACCATCGCTCCCAACCGTGGCTATCATCTCCTGACAGGCCACGATTGACGCTTAGTTTTGGGAGAAGCACCTCGGATTACACCCTGAACGCCCGTCCCCAGATGTAACCTTCGGATACCTTCCCGGGCCCAACTTGAAAATAGTCGTGTATTTGCTCGCTTTAAAATAACCCATTTGAATGCCAACCGACACTCTGAGCAAGGGTGACGACAAAGGATTAAATCCTAAGTCAAACCGTCACGTAAAATAAATAGTTTTCTTGCCCTTTTGAAAACAAATCAATTTGGTTTACTTATGTATAATTTTGATATTAAATGATTTGAGGATAAAACATAAAAATATAAACTCGAAATATATAATATATTAATAAGGGATTAGGGGGTTCGCAATTGTATATATATATGTTCAAGCCCAGTTAAAAGTTTAAATCCTCACCTGGAATCAAAAAGAGAAAGCCTAGCTGCTAGACTCACTGGTCTCCCACGCCGGACTGATCTGGAGACAAGACAAGACCTAGACAAATCAATAACGACTACAACAACAATAAAAGCGCAAATAAGCAATTATTGGACGAACGGCTAACCAAACATGTTTCCAATCATGCATATGTCAATTATAATATGTAAAGAAGCTATCATGTAAATTTCACGCAATTCCGACAGGTTGTCAAAAATACACATAATTCGAATTACACTATTCATAGCCCGAACGAGGGCGAAATTAAATAAACATTCCAAAATATAAATCTACAAATTAAAAGGGTTCTATAGGTGAAAACGGTGTAATTTTTGGAGTCCGTATGCAAAAAGTCAACCAAAAATGGTGACCCGAAGACTCAATTGCCGAGAGCAAAGTTTGAAAAGGCTGGAAAAATTCACTAAGTGTTTCACACGGCCTAGTGCACGGTCTTGAACACGGTGTCAAGACCGTGCACGCACACACGGCCAAACACACGGGATAGGTGCACGGGCTCAAGCCCGTGCAAGCACAATGAGCTGCACACGGGCTCCTGCACGGTCTTGCGCAAGACCGTGCGTTAGCCCGTGTGGTTCAACTGAACCCAGCAGAAACTTACGGGTTTTCAAATTTTCGAGCCAAAATTCCACAAAAATCATATTTTTAACGCAAATCAACACTCATAATTTATAACAATCAATAATCAACATCTAATTCACATATACATCCAATAAAATCACGAATTGACCAAGAAACGGGCTCGATCTAAGCAATTATCCTAAAAGTCCCGAAATAACCAAATATTCTCAAAACCTCGAAAAAACGTAAAAGAAATTGGGGAAATTGGTACCTATAGAAAGGTATCGATGAACTGATCGTTTAAAAACGATTGGTGCGAGATTCCACGGAGATTCGAGCTCGGCACGATCGATTAGGGATTCGGGAGAAATATCTCTTTTCTCCTTCTTCTCTCTCTCTCTCTCTCTCGAAATAAAAATAATGAAATGAATTTCGATACTTATCAAATATCTTCGAAATACCGAAAAATACGAAGGGTTATTTTTAGTAATTTTGGAAAATCCAATTAAATACGCGTCGATCACATATAACGATTAAATATTTAATAAACGCAATATAGACACGTAATTTAAATACGCAAACAATATTATCACATTGGTCATTTACGACATAATATATTATAATTCACATATAATCGAGAATTTAGAGATTAAGAAAGATAATTAACGCGTAAAAATTACTCACAGTAATTCCCAGATTTCTGGGTCGTTACAATACCTCCCCCTTATGAGAATCTGGTCCCCAGATTCCATCTTCATCAGAAAAGCTCGGGATAAGCTTCCCTCATCTTAGCCTCCGTCTCCCAAGTAGACTGCTCGGTCGAACGGTTCCTCCAGAGAACTCTCACTAATGAAATCTGCTTGTGGCGAAGCTGCTGAACCTTACGATCCTGAATCTGAACCGGTTTCATCTCAATAGTCAAATCCGGCTCAAGCTGAACTCCGTCATCCTGGAGAATATGGGACTCGTCGGGGAAGTACTTGCGAAGCTGTGAGACATGGAAGACATTGTGGATCCCGGTAAGATAAGGTGGTAGGTCCAGACGATATGCGGTATTCCCGATCCGCTCGGTGATCTCAAATGGACCTAAATATCTCGGAGTAAGCTTCCCACCTCTACCGATCCTCGTGAATCCCTTCCTCGGGGAGGCCTTGAGAAAAACTCGGTCTCCCACTTCGAACTCCAAATGTCGACGCCTCTTGTCGGCGTAGCTCTTCTGGCGATCTTGAGCTGCTTTCATTTTTTGCCGAATGAGTTGAACCTTATCAATTGCTTCCTGAATGTGATCTGGTGGAGTAGCCCTCTCATGGCCATTAGCTGACCATTTCCAATTCTCCAATTCCCAATAAATTGGAGATCTGCACTTCCTCCCATAAAGAGCCTCATACGGTGGCATTCCAATCGAGGCTTGATAACTGTTATTGTAAGCGAACTCGACCAAGGGCAAGTGTGAAATCCAACTCGTATGAAAATCGAGCGCACATGCCCATAACATATCATTTAGAAACCTGATCGTTCGCTCGGATTGTCCATCAGTCTGAGGATGTGCTGCAGAGCTAAACTTTAGGGTCGTTCCCAAGTTCTTATGAAGTTCTTGCCACAACTGAGCTGTGAACTTAGGATCCCTGTCAGAAACGATACTTTCCGGAACACCATGAAGCCTAATAATTTCTTTCTGATACAATTATGCGAGCTGTTTAACCTTTGCTGTTTTTCGAACTGGTAGAAAATGCGCTGACTTGGTCAATCGATCAACGATGACCCAAATACTATCGAAACCTCCACGAACGGCAGGCAATCCAGTCACGAAGTCCATAGTGATCTCCTGCCACTTGGAAGTGGGTACAGGAAGCGGCTGAAGAGTTCCTCCAGGCCTTTGATGCTCGGCCTTGACTCTCTGACATGTTAGACAATGTTTCACATAAGTAGCCACGTCCCTTTTCATACCATTCCACCAATACTGGGTTCTGAGATCACGATACATCTTGTTGCCTCCTGGGTGAACAGCATAAGCAGACTTGTGTGCCTCGTCGAGAATTCCACGCTTCAGGTTCGTAGGAACACAAACTCGGATCCCTAAGCGAAGCAATCCGGTACCATCGATCCTGAATTTGGTGTTAGGATCATTCAGCATTCTAGCTTTGATCTTCTGAATACTGGCATCTGAATCTTGCTCGTCTCGAAGTTGTTGGACTAAATCGGGTTGGACTGAAAGGTTGGCAAGACGAGGATACGATTCAAATCGAGTCCTTCCGTCCTCCAAAGAGGTATCTGAAGATGTCCCCTCTAGGTGTGCCACGTGAGCCCTTCGGCTCAATGCATCGGCGACTACGTTTGCCTTCCCAGGGTGATACTGAATGCGGCAGTCATAATCTTCCAAGAATTCCATCCACCGTCTCTGTCTCCTGTTGAGATCCTTCTGAGTGAATAGATACTTCAAACTCTGGTGGTCCGTAAAGATGTCAAAAGTGACACCATACAGATAATGACGCCATTTGCCCAAGGCAAATATCACCGCTGCAAGTTCCAAGTCGTGAATGGGATAGTTCTTTTCGGCATCTTTTAGCTTTTTAGAAGCATAAGCTACGACTTTCCCATTTTGCATCAACACGCACCCTAAACCTTCCTTGGACGCGTCAGTATAAACCGCGTATCCCTCGTGTCCGTCTAGAAGAACAAGTATAGGTGCAGTGGTCAATCTCTTCTTCAACTCTTTGAAACTGGCCTCACACTTGTCGTCCCACTGAAAAGATATATCTTTACAAGTCAACTTCGTGAGTGGGGCCGCTAGTGTGGAGAAATCCTTAACGAATCGCCTGTAATATCCAGCCAATCCAAGGAAACTCCTAACTTCTGTTGGCGTCTTAGGTTGACTCCAACTCGTCACTGCCTCAATCTTTGATGGATCCACAGCAATCCCATTCCCGGAGATGATGTGACCAAGGAATGAAACCTCGTTGATCCAAAATTCGCACTTGCTGAACTTGGCATATAGACTATGCTCTCGAAGCGTCTGTAGCACAATGCGAAGATGTTCGGCATGATCCTCGACCGTCTTGGAGAAAACCAGAATGTCGTCGATGAAGATAACCACAAACTTGTCGAGGTAAGGTCGAAAAATCCTGTGCATCATATCCATGAAAGCTGCAGGGGCATTCGTCAAACCAAACGGCATCACAACAAACTCGAAGTGGCCGTACCGAGTGTTAAACCCGATCTTAGGTATATCCTGCTCTCGGATACGAAGCTGATAATATCCCTTACGAAGATCCAACTTCGAATATACCTTTGAGCCCTGCAATAAGTCGAATAACTCCTCTATGTGGGGTAGAGGGTATTTGTTCTTCACTGTCATCCGGTTCAACTCCCGGTAGTCGATGCACATTCTCAGCGTACCATCCTTCTTCTTTACAAACAAAACCGGGGCACCCCAAGGAGAGATGCTCGGTCTTATGTAACCATTCTCAAGCAACTCTTCCAGTTGCATCTTCAGTTCCTTCAACTCGGCTGGAGCCATCCTATACGGAGTCTTCGAATAAGGCTCCGATCCCGGGGCAAGATAGACTACGAACTCAATGTCCCGATCAGGGGGTAGAGAGTTCAAACTCTCGGGAAAGACATCAGGGAAGTCCTTAATCACTTCCGTATTCTCGAGCTTCCCTTGTTCCTTCGGTCGGTTAAGTAAATAAGCGACGAAGGCCTGAGCTCCCTCTCGGATCAAACGACAAGCCTCAACGAAAGAAATCTTCGGTGCCAAAACTGACTCCTCAAGACTACCCTTCACAATTGTTGCCTCGGTCCCAATCTGAATAGTCTTCCTGAAACAATCCACACTGACTCTATGCTGATAAAGCCAGTCCATTCCCAGAATAATCCCGTAGCGCTGCAGTGGTAACTCGATCAAATCTGCTGGATAAACACGATCTCCTATCTTCAAAGGACAACCCTTGAAGATTCTATCCGTAACGTAAGAAGTCCCCAAAGGAGAACTGACTCGATACAAATAAGGCAGACTCTCCACGGGCATGCACAACTTAGCAGCAATATCAAGCGCAATAAACGAGTTTGTAGCACCCGGATCATATAATGCAGTAATAGGGATGTCATGAATATGCAGGGTACCTCCAATAACATCATGCGAATCGGGCTCAAGCTCCTCTCCTCCCAGTGCGAAGACTCTGGGCTGAACTCTCGGCTGACCGGAAGCCTGAATCGCCTTCAGTGGCGTGGCAAGAGTTCTCTTGTTCGGACAAGAGTCTATCAGGTGATCAGAAGATGCACAAATCAAACACTGTCCCAATCGCCTCCGGCAGGAATCGGCGGTGTGGTTCGGTCTGTGGCAGTAGGAACAAGTGATCGGTGCAACGGCAGTAATAGGAACCCTATCAATATACCTGGGCCTCTAGGTCTAACCATTGTGCCTGAAAAGATAAGCTGAAATGCATGTGGGTTAATGATATGACCAATTAATCAAGTAACAATAACATATAAAAGCGCAAGTAAAGGAATAACACGAAACCTATAAATATAGCCGTACAACATAGACACGACACTCTAGACAACAGAACCTAGGGAACCTATGGCTCTGATACCACTCCGGCCTGTAGCGCCCCGCTCTACAGCCCCCGAACCTGCACGGATTCCCAAGCCGAATACAGTGCCTCAACCCGAGAACCCATGCAAGCTAACGGGTCAATCCCGACACTTGGCAACAGTGAATCCCCAAAATAAAGCATTTAAATAGATCAGAGAATATATAGCGGAAGCATTTAAATCCATATTAACAAAAATTGCCACTCCGGGGCCAATACATTAACAACAGCCCACTCAGGGCAACATCATTTAAATAACAATATTGGGGAACAATATAATATTATCAATCCAGGTTGACAAGAATAATGAACGAGATCAAAAGACAACTAATGAGACTCGGCGAAACCAAAAAGCCTATCAGACACTGTTGCCCATCCGACACGTAAGACATGTCGGTCTCTCTCAAACCTGAGGCAAGAACAAATTAAAAGAGGGTGAGTCAAAGTACTCAGTGAAGATGTGAGAACAAGTCGAGTCATGCTTCCGGATTTTATAGAAAAATACATATGCGATAATGAAGAAACCGGAATATGCTTCGACTTGGATATACAATTAAAAATTAAAATCAGTAACACTATAAAGCAGTAAATACGATCCCAGCGAGAATGGGCCTGTTCCTCCTTATATCTCCACGGTGCATGTATAAATACTCCATCGCCGGTGTCAAGCTAAGGAGCAACCCGAAGCTCAACCATAATGAATTTTAGGAAAATGTGCAACGAATGCAACACCCACCATCGCTCCCAACCGTGGCTATCATCTCCTGACAGGCCACGATTGACGCTTAGTTTTGGGAGAAGCACCTCGGATTACACCCTGAACGCCCGTCCCCAGATGTAACCTTCGGATACCTTCCCGGGCCCAACTTGAAAATAGTCATGTATTTGCTCGCTTTAAAATAACCCATTTGAATGCCAACCGACACTCTGAGCAAGGGTGACGACAAAGGATTAAATCCTAAGTCAAACCGTCACGTAAAATAAATAGTTTTTGCCCTTTTGAAAACAAATCAATTTGGTTTACTTATGTATAATTTTGATATTAAATGATTTGAGGATAAAACATAAAAATATAAACTCGAAATATATAATATATTAATAAGGGATTAGGGGGTTCGCAATTGTATATATATATGTTCAAGCCCAGTTAAAAGTTTAAATCCTCACCTGGAATCAAAAAGAGAAAGCCTAGCTGCTAGACTCACTGGTCTCCCACGCCGGACTGATCTGGAGACAAGACAAGACCTAGACAAATCAATAACGACTACAACAACAATAAAAGCGCAAATAAGCAATTATTGGACGAACGGCTAACCAAACATGTTTCCAATCATGCATATGTCAATTATAATATGTAAAGAAGCTATCATGTAAATTTCACGCAATTCCGACAGGTTGTCAAAAATACACATAATTCGAATTACAGTATTCATAGCCCGAACGAGGGAGAAATTAAATAAACATTCCAAAATATAAATCTACAAATTAAAAGGGTTCTATAGGTGAAAACGGTGTAATTTTTGGAGTCCGTATGCAAAAAGTCAACCAAAAATGGTGACCCGAAGACTCAATTGCCGAGAGCAAAGTTTGAAAAGGCTGGAAAAATTCACTAAGTGTTTCACACGGCCTAGTGCACGGTCTTGAACACGGTGTCAAGACCGTGCACACACACACGGCCAAACACACGGGATAGGTGCACGGGCTCAAGCCCGTGCAAGCACAATGAGCTGCACACGGGCTCCTGCACGGTCTTGCGCAAGACCGTGCGTTAGCCCGTGTGGTTCAACTGAACCCAGCAGAAACTTACGGGTTTTCAAATTTTCGAGCCAAAATTCCACAAAAATCATATTTTTAACGCAAATCAACACTCATAATTTATAACAATCAATAATCAACATCTAATTCACATATACATCCAATAAAATCACGAATTGACCAAGAAACGGGCTCGATCTAAGCAATTATCCTAAAAGTCCCGAAATAACCAAATATTCTCAAAACCTCGAAAAAACGTAAAAGAAATTGGGGAAATTGGTACCTATAGAAAGGTATCGATGAACTGATCGTTTAAAAACGATTGGTGCGAGATTCCACGGAGATTCGAGCTCGGCACGATCGATTAGGGATTCGGGAGAAATATCTCTTTTCTCCTTCTTCTCTCTCTCTCTCTCTCTCTCGAAATAAAAATAATGAAATGAATTTCGATACTTATCAAATATCTTCGAAATACCGAAAAATGCGAAGGGTTATTTTAGTAATTTTAGAAAATCCAATTAAATACGCGTCAATCACATATAACGATTAAATATTTAATAAACGCAATATAGACACGTAATTTAAATACGCAAACAATATTATCACATTGGTCATTTACGACATAATATATTATAATTCACATATAATCGAGAATTTAGAGATTAAGAAAGATAATTAACGCGTAAAAATTACTCACAGTAATTCCCAGATTTCTGGGTCGTTACAAATCTGGTATTCAAACTAGATCCAAAGCGAGACATACTAGCATAGAATCAACTAACTGTGCATTCCTGTCTCTTATAAAGCCCAAAGGTGTTCAAGAAGATATGGATAACCCCTCATGGGTTAAAGCCGTGGAAGAAGAACTTTCACAGTTTGAAAAGAATCAAGTCTGGACCCTAGTTGAAAGACCGGCTGGAAGACCAGTGGTTGGAGCAAAGTGGGTGTTCAGGAACGAACTTGATGAGAATGGCAAGGTCACCAGAAACAAAGCCAGACTGGTAGCCAAGGGCTACAGTCAACAGGAAGGAATTGATTATGATGAGACGTTTGCTCCTGTCGCAAGACTTGAGTCCATTCGCATTCTATTAGCCTTTGCATCCCACAAGCGGTACTGTAGCGGGCGCCCCAAACGGGTAACGCACGCCCCGCACCGAGTCTCAATCCGAAGCCGAAACAGAAATCCGACCCTAAATTGAAACCCGGCGAACGGCAAACCATCCATACCGATCTGATCGCAAGAGCTCTCAGATTCTCGGGAAGTACGTCTGTGAATTCTATGATCAACTTGGTTCTCTGGACTTAGTCAAGTCCAAGATAATCCTTTGCTGGCAGCTCGGTCAAATCTGCTGCTAACGGTCCCTTCGGTGATAAACGGCAGCACGCGCACGAATCGCAAAGGTCCTCCAATCCGGCAACGAAAATAAACGAGAAGCACACAAAGAATTCAACAGGCGCACGCGCAAAGACGTCAATAAAAAGCGCAACAAGTGAGTGTAAACCACTCGAATGATGAAATGAAGGTATGGAATGACAATTTATATATTGTACCTTGCACCGAAGCATTCGGATCTAAGTTTTCCTCGACCGTCTCGATCTTCTCTTCCTCGTGCAATTTGCGCGGAAATGGAAGGGACTTCCACATGAGAAGCAACGTCCAGCTTTCTTTCGGCATTCTGACTCTTGATGGTCTCTTTGGCAAAAGCTACATACGGGTTGTAGGGCTCCCTGCGGTTGGGGAGGTACATTCTGCTTCGATGAAGACACTTGGGAGGTCTTCTTTCCGGAAGATGGCCCTGAAGGTGTAAATGACCTCTTAGAACTCGCTGGAAGGTACTGGGCGGTGCTAGTGGCAAGAATAGGACTCGGTCCCATTAGGCTGAGTTCAGACTCAACATGCAGGGCCATTTCCACTGCGTCGGTATAACATTGATGTCGTACCACCATCATAGCCTTCCTGATCTCGTAAGTCAATCCCTCTACAAACTGGCGAGTCTTCCTCTGCTCGTCGGCAACCATATATGGGCAATGCTTAATGAGGCGAGAGAAGTCTGCCTCGTACTGATCAACTGAAGATGTGTTCTGTTTGAGAGCCAAAAATTCCCTTTCGCGTTGGTGACGAACAACCCACGGAATGTACTTGGCCCGAAACTCAGTCAAGAACTGATCCCAAGTCGGGACTACATGCTCGCGTGTCCACCCTTGCTCAATCTGTTTCCACCAATCCTGTGCAGCTCCAACCATCAGATAGATTGCATACTCGACTCTCTGAGGGTCCGGATATTCCATTATTCTGTAAATCTTTTCCAGGGCTGATATCCATGCCTCGGCAATAGCGTCATCCGGGGCACCTTCAAACTGTGGTGGTTCGAATCTGAGAAATTGTGCCCACGCTTCCTGTTCAACATTTCCTTTAGGGGCCTGAGCGATGAACTGTCTTAATATTTCTGCCATTTCGGCTGAAGTCGGTGTATCGGTCTGAGGTGCCAATAGAGGTGATGAGAGCGGTTTACGTGTACGACGACGTGGAGGCATCCTGTAAAGCCATTAGCAGTTATGCATGACTGGTAAGTGAGTATGCGAAGCTGTAAACACGTAGGCAACTGGAGTTCAGATAGAGTTCACATAAGCACTTAGCACATTCGCACACATTCCACAGAAGTCCTAAGCCGTACGACCTAGACACAACCGGACACGACAGACAACCAAGCACGACAAGTATAACCTTGAGTTTCACATCCACCTATATCCAAGTCCATCCCAGTGTTTTGATTGTAAAAGATCTTTTGTTGTTGATCATCCAACAAAGATCCGTCACAATTCAAACACTAAGCGCTCTTGAACACTGGTGAGTGCAATTCCCTAAGTTACACCGGCACACAACGACCGAAAAAACTAACAAAACACGATGATTCAGAGCTTAGGTCATTGGACCAAAGAAGCTCTGATACCAACTGTAGCGGGCGCCCCAAACGGGTAACGCACGCCCCGCACCGAGTCTCAATCCGAAGCCGAAACAGAAATCCGACCCTAAATTGAAACCCGGCGAACGGCAAACCGATTTACTCAATCACTAGGCGGGGCTTTTTATAAAACAACAACAACGACAACAATGCGGGAGCGGAAGCAATAACCAAATTAAATTCCATATAACAACATTCAAAGCAGTAGCTCAATTGCACAAATAGTTAAAGCCCACCAAGGCTAGCGAAATTCAATTACAATAATATAATAAACGGGTTCGATACAATATCCCGGTAACATATACATATAACCTAATCATGAACTTAAAACAATCTAGAAAGGAACAATCACCGAAAAGAAAGAAAAACCCGCGAAACAAGACTGACGATGCCCACCTAGTTACCACCTGAAACAGATAAGGTTTAAAGCAGGGAGGGTTAGTCAAAAGACTAAGTGAGGGGAAAAAGGGAGTACATACGTAATAGCATACGGGAATAAATCACCATTTTAACTTAAAAGAAAACAACGTAAAAGAAGGATTTTCATAAATATTCGGTGATTTATCATAACATAACATAACGGGACATATCATATTGCTCGGCGAGTCGAGCCCTCAACTCCTCATATCATAACATAACATACCTGAAAACCATACCAACCTTATTCCTCCCACATAGCAGAAGGACCGCTAAATCCAACTGCTCTATAGACATAATAGCCTATCCTTCGGACGACACGAAGTCTCCGTCACAGGAGCACAAAGGTTGCCACTCCGGCCTCACCCGTGCTCCTGGTATACATGGAGCAAGCTACCGAACTCCACCGTACACCCGCTGTCTATCCGGCTTCATCCGATCGCCATACTCCCGGGCCCACAAAGACAAAACAGACACACATAACATATCTCGCATTTTCATAACTATCATCTTCCTATTAAAATAGGAATCAAGACATTTCGGGGAGGGCCAAAAGGGCCGATCGAGACAAACGATGTAACGGTAGGAAACGCAACCGGATGTTCCATCGTCTTGGGGGAGAAACCCGCCCTAACGACTTCACTCAACGAGAAGGTTTCCAAACCCAAAATTACATTTAAATCGAAACATAGTTCGCTTGTCTCTTTTTGAAAACATTTCGAAATCATATACATATTATTCATTTAATATCAAATCCGTTGTTCTTAAACCCTATAAAGATAATAAGCATAAAGTATTTACTAAATATAGTAATACGGGATGAAAACATAAATTACACACGCAAGGCTTATTTAGTGAGGCTCAATAGGACATATCTACATAATACGGGATAACAATAGAAACCTCACCTGGCGACAACCCAAAAGGAAGCCCAAAACGGAAACGAGCAACCTAATCCACGGGAGTTGAACCTGCAACTGACAAAAGACAACCACATAAGACATACGACGACGCACAGCTTATACGAAAGCATAGAAACACGTAAAAGCACGTTATACAATCACATAAAACACTTAGGTTCAATTATCAAACATAACGAAGTAATTCATGAATTTAAAAATACAAATCAAATCCAAATGCAACGAAACTTTACAGACATGCTTTAAATACCATAAGGGAGCATGCATTTAAATTTCGGGAAAATCGGACTTCATATGCAAAAGTTAGAAAATTTAACGAAAACTTAAAAGGCACTATACATACACCCGAACATGTAATAAATTCATAAAACATGCAATTCATATCTATATCATATATATCGAATACACGAGCGAAGAAAGAATTCGGAAAAGACGAGCCGAAGCGGGACCCGTAGGCCAAAATTGGCCCTGACTTGCAGAAGGTCAGGGCCTGATCAAACGGGCCACACGGGCTCATGCACACGGCCTTGAGGCCGTGTGCACCAAGACCGTGTGCACCAAAGGGACACGCACGGCCTCTCTACAGGCCGTGTAGAGAGCCCGTGTATGACCAACACGCACGGCCTCTCTACAGGCCGTGTAGAGAGCCCGTGCACATGCACACGGGCTTGCAACACCCCGTGTGCAAAGGCCGTGTGCGTGCGATAACAGCAGAAAATTCACAGAAACTCGAAACCTTCGTAAATCCAATTCAAAAACCATCATTTAATCAATTAAACATGCAAATCACACCCTAATTTTCACATATAATCATCTACAACATCTAAGCTACACATAGAGTCTAAAATCATAAAATTCCATCCATAAATTCATCCAAAATCATATAAACCCTATATTATTCAACTATAAACAAAATCGAGAAATACGAGGCATAGGAGACATTAAACGAGAGGGATGTGAAAGGCTTACTCGTAGAAGAGATCGTGAGGAGTTCGTAGGCGTAAGCGGTTCGAAAATCCGTCGAGAAACGGAGTCGGGACGATCGATTGACCTTCCTCTTCTTCTTTCCCTTTTCTCCTTTCTTTTCTTTCTTCTTTGTTGCGTGAATGAGTGAGGGAGAGAGAGTGATGGCTTAAGTCAAAGGAGTTGACTCGGTTGAGAAACGAAAGGGCATTTTTGTAATTTCGCAAAATAAGTTCAAAAACTCACGTTGTCTAAATAACACATAATTACAGTCAAAATTCATATTATTAAACGCACATTGACAATTCGTAATTTAAATATTAGAATCACTCATATACGAAATTGTTATAAAAAGAATCATATAATAATTAATAAAATAAATCATAAATCGCGAGGGAAATCGATTCGGGCTCCCGGTTCACACACGAATTTTCGGGGCGTTACAATTACCCCTCCTTATGAGAATCTGGTCCCCAGATTCTACTGATTAGAGTTAAACAACTCTGGGTGAAACTCATGCATCTTCATTCGAATCTCTCACGAAGCTTCTTCGACTGTCTGATTCATTCAAGGGACTTGCTAGGAGATATTTCGCGGATTGCACAACTCCAAGCCTGTTCGGGGTTCTTGCAAGTAGCTTTTCGGTAGAACTTGAGCTATCTCCATTTATTGTCGAAAGGCCTGAATCCGATCGACAACACCTTGGAGAAATCCCAGATAAACCTGTAACAGTCATTACCATCTTAAACCTCCAGTGGTCCGGACACGAAGTCCATGGCGAATCCATTCCCAATCCCACATAGGGGTATGCAGTAGTCATAGCTAACTCCTTAATCTTTGATGCTCAGCTTTGATTTGCTGTCAAGTCAAGTATCTCTTGACTTAATCGAGTAAGTCTCTTTCTTCCGACTCTTCGAATCATGGGTCCGGGACTTATATCGGGAAGTATTGGTGTTACCTTGAAACTTTGGATTATTCTTCGCTCGAATTGTCTGACTCGGGATCCATTCTTTTGCAGACTAGGCATTTTAGATTATTCAACCCAATTCTGCCTGGGTCGCAAGGTTATAAATGAAATTATCCAAAATGATGCAAGTCCACCTCGGTTTAGCCTCAATTTGTGACACGTTCATGACTTGGTTCAAAGTACCAACTACAATATTCGCTTTTCTCCAGGAACCCTGATCCTTGCAATCTTAGTCCTCAAACATTTTCCATTAACGACATTGGGGTGGGTTCCACTCCTTCTGAGTTAACACTTGTTAAACTCTCATAATCTGTGGGGATGTCAACAAATTCCATAAGAGATAGTGGCGACGCTTCAGCCAATCCTCTCCTACAGTAGCTAGTGCAATGTCAAGAGGGGCAACTTTCTGGTTGACTTAGCTTCCCGAGCATGAGCTATGGTTTCTTCATTAGTACTATTCACCAATTCAACCTTTCAGGTGACGCATTCTCACTCACGCCGATTCCTTCAGAATCCCATGAGCAGGGTTAATATTGAGGTTGCAGTTAATCTCTTCTCGACTCCTAAGAACAAGTCTTACAAAGCACGTCCATTCGAGTTCGTTTTCTTTCCAGTTGACTTAAGCAACAGGGTTGCAAGCTTAGAGAAATTCCACTCGAAGTCTTAGCTTGTTCCCATTCCAGTACTGTTCAAATCCTAAAAGATTCTTCTTCAGACATACGGATTCAAGACGTCTACATCAGGCACTGAAAGCTGTCTTCAGAACATACTCGTCTCGGGCACAGAGCTGATGATACCCTAATCAAAGGTTGTTCAGACAAAATTCTCAATCTCAAAGCATATCGGACAATCCTTCATCGACGGTAGCGAATATTTGTCTTCGTTAATATTCTGTGCAATTCTCGGTGAACAATACACACAGGAAGTTCACTGTCTTCTTTCTCTACAAGCAACGTTGGAGTACCCCAGATCAAGACACTCGTTCGGGCACGTTCAAGGGAGGGAAGTTCATCAAGTCGGTTCTTCGGTTCTGTCAGATCGTCAGAATCCATTCGATTAGGCGACTTCAATCACGGTTCGACTTCTTAGGGTTAGATCTATCACAAACCATCCATACCGATCTGATCGCAAGAGCTCTCAGATTCTCGGGAAGTACGTCTGTGAATTCTATGATCAACTTGGTTCTCTGGACTTAGTCAAGTCCAAGATAATCCTTTGCTGGCAGCTCGGTCAAATCTGCTGCTAACGGTTCCTTCGGTGATAAACGGCAGCACGCGCACGAATCGCAAAGGTCCTCCAATCCGGCAACGAAAATAAACGAGAAGCACACAAAGAATTCAACAGGCGCACGCGCAAAGACGTCAATAAAAAGCGCAACAAGTGAGTGTAAACCACTCGAATGATGAAATGAAGGTATGGAATGACAATTTATATATTGTACCTTGCACCGAAGCATTCGGATCTAAGTTTTCCTCGACCGTCTCGATCTTCTCTTCCTCGTGCAATTTGCGCGGAAATGGAAGGGACTTCCACATGAGAAGCAACGTCCAGCTTTCTTTCGGCATTCTGACTCTTGATGGTCTCTTTGGCAAAAGCTACATACGGGTTGTAGGGCTCCCTGCGGTTGGGGAGGTGCATTCTGCTTCGATGAAGACACTTGGGAGGTCTTCTTTCCGGAAGATGGCCCTGAAGGTGTAAATGACCTCTTAGAACTCGCTGGAAGGTACTGGGCGGTGCTAGTGGCAAGAATAGGACTCGGTCCCATTAGGCTGAGTTCAGACTCAACATGCAGGGCCATTTCCACTGCGTCGGTATAACATTGATGTCGTACCACCATCATAGCCTTCCTGATCTCGTAAGTCAATCCCTCTACAAACTGGCGAGTCTTCCTCTGCTCGTCGGCAACCATATATGGGCAATGCTTAATGAGGCGAGAGAAGTCTGCCTCGTACTGATCAACTGAAGATGTGTTCTGTTTGAGAGCCAAAAATTCCCTTTCGCGTTGCTGACGAACAACCCACGGAATGTACTTGGCCCGAAACTCAGTCAAGAACTGATCCCAAGTCGGGACTACATGCTCGCGTGTCCACCTTTGCTCAATCTGTTTCCACCAATCCTGTGCAGCTCCAACCATCAGATAGATTGCATACTCGACTCTCTGAGGGTCCGGATATTCCATTATTCTGTAAATCTTTTCCAGGGCTGATATCCATGCCTCGGCAATAGCGTCATCCGGGGCACCTTCAAACTGTGGTGGTTCGAATCTGAGAAATTGTGCCCACGCTTCCTGTTCAACATTTCCTTTAGGGGCCTGAGCGATGAACTGTCTTAATATTTCTGCCATTTCGGCTGAAGTCGGTGTATCGGTCTGAGGTGCCAATAGAGGTGATGAGAGCGGTTTACGTGTACGACGACGTGGAGGCATCCTGTAAAGCCATTAGCAGTTATGCATGACTGGTAAGTGAGTATGCGAAGCTGTAAACACGTAGGCAACTGGAGTTCAGATAGAGTTCACATAAGCACTTAGCACATTCGCACACATTCCACAGAAGTCCTAAGCCGTACGACCTAGACACAACCGGACACGACAGACAACCAAGCACGACAAGTATAACCTTGAGTTTCACATCCACCTATATCCAAGTCCATCCCAGTGTTTTGATTATAAAAGATCTTTTGTTGTTGATCATCCAACAAAGATCCGTCACAATTCAAACACTAAGCGCTCTTGAACACTGGTGAGTGCAATTCCCTAAGTTACACCGGCACACAACGACCGAAAAAATTAACAAAACACGATGATTCAGAGCTTAGGTCATTGGACCAAAGAAGCTCTGATACCAACTGTAGCGGGCGCCCCAAACGGGTAACGCACGCCCCGCACCGAGTCTCAATCCGAAGCCGAAACAGAAATCCGACCCTAAATTGAAACCCGGCGAACGGCAAACCGATTTACTCAATCACTAGGCGGGGCTTTTTGTAAAACAACAACAACGACAACAATGCGGGAGCGGAAGCAATAACCAAATTAAATTCCATATAACAACATTCAAAGCAGTAGCTCAATTGCACAAATAGTTAAAGCCCACCAAGGCTAGCGAAATTCAATTACAATAATATAATAAACGGGTTCGATACAATATCCCGGTAACATATACATATAACCTAATCATGAACTTAAAACAATCTAGAAAGGAACAATCACCGAAAAGAAAGAAAAACCCGCGAAACAAGACTGACGATGCCCACCTAGTTACCACCTGAAACAGATAAGGTTTAAAGCAGGGAGGGTTAGTCAAAAGACTAAGTGAGGGGAAAAAGGGAGTACATACGTAATAGCATACGGGAATAAATCACCATTTTAACTTAAAAGAAAACAACGTAAAAGAAGGATTTTCATAAATATTCGGTGACTTATCATAACATAACATAACGGGACATATCATATTGCTCGGCGAGTCGAGCCCTCAACTCCTCATATCATAACATAACATACCTGAAAACCATACCAACCTTATTCCTCCCACATAGCAGAAGGACCGCTAAATCCAACTGCTCTATAGACATAATAGCCTATCCTTCGGACGACACGAAGTCTCCGTCACAGGAGCACAAAGGTTGCCACTCCGGCCTCACCCGTGCTCCTGGTATACATGGAGCAAGCTACCGAACTCCACCGTAGACCCGCTGTCTATCCGGCTTCATCCGATCGCCATACTCCCGGGCCCACAAAGACAAAACAGACACACATAACATATCTCGCATTTTCATAACTATCATCTTCCTATTAAAATAGGAATCAAGACATTTCGGGGAGGGCCAAAAGGGTCGATCGAGACAAACGATGTAACGGTAGGAAACGCAACCGGATGTTCCATCGTCTTGGGGGAGAAACCCGCCCTAACGACTTCACTCAACGAGAAGGTTTCCAAACCCAAAAGTACATTTAAATCGAAACATAGTTCGCTTGTCTCTTTTTGAAAACATTTCGAAATCATATACATATTATTCATTTAATATCAAATCCGTTGTTCTTAAACCCCATAAAGATAATAAGCATAAAGTATTTACTAAATATAGTAATACGGGATGAAAACATAAATTACACACGCAAGGCTTATTTAGTGAGGCTCAATAGGACATATCTACATAATACGGGATAACAATAGAAACCTCACCTGGCGACAACCCAAAAGGAAGCCCAAAACGGAAACGAGCAACCTAATCCACGGGAGTTGAACCTGCAACTGACAAAAGACAACCACATAAGACATACGACGACGCACGGCTTATACGAAAGCATAGAAACACGTAAAAGCACGTTATACAATCACATAAAACACTTAGGTTCAATTATCAAACATAACGAAGTAATTCATGAATTTTAAAATACAAATCAAATCCAAATGCAACGAAACTTTACAGACATGCTTTAAATACTATAAGGGAGCATGCATTTAAATTTCGGGAAAATCGGACTTCATATGCAAAAGTTAGAAAATTTAACGAAAACTTAAAAGGCACTATACATACACCCGAACATGTTATAAATTCATAAAACATGCAATTCATATCTATATCATATATATCGAATACACGAGCGAAGAAAGAATTCGGAAAAGACGAGCCGAAGCGGGACCCGTAGGCCAAAATTGGCCCTGACTTGCAGAAGGTCAGGGCCTGATCAAACGGGCCACACGGGCTCATGCACACGGCCTTGAGGCCGTGTGCACCAAGACCGTGTGCACCAAAGGGACACGCACGGCCTCTCTACAGGCCGTGTAGAGAGCCCGTGTATGACCAACACGCACGGCCTCTCTACAGGCCGTGTAGAGAGCCCGTGCACATGCACACGGGCTTGCAACACCCCGTGTGCAAAGGCCGTGTGCGTGCGATAACAGCAGAAAATTCACAGAAACTCGAAACCTTCGCAAATCCAATTCAAAAACCATCATTTAATCAATTAAACATGCAAATCACACCCTAATTTTCACATATAATCATCTACAACATCTAAGCTACACATAGAGTCTAAAATCATAAAATTCCATCCATAAATTCATCCAAAATCATATAAACCCTATATTATTCAACTATAAACAAAATCGAGAAATACGAGGCATAGGAGACATTAAACGAGAGGGATGTGAAAGGCTTACTCGTAGAAGAGATCGTGAGGAGTTCGTAGGCGTAAGCGGTTCGAAAATCCGTCGAGAAACGGAGTCGGGACGATCGATTGACCTTCCTCTTCTTCTTTCCCTTTTCTCCTTTCTTTTCTTTCTTCTTTGTTGCGTGAATGAGTGAGGGAGAGAGAGTGATGGCTTAAGTCAAAGGAGTTGACTCGGTTGAGAAACGAAAGGGCATTTTTGTAATTTCGCAAAATAAGTTCAAAAACTCACGTTGTCTAAATAACACATAATTACAGTCAAAATTCATATTATTAAACGCACATTGACAATTCGTAATTTAAATATTAGAATCACTCATATACGAAATTGTTATAAAAAGAATCATATAATAATTAATAAAATAAATGATAAATCGCGAGGGAAATCTATTCGGGCTCCCGGTTCACACACGAATTTTCGGGGCGTTACAGGTACTTGCTGTACCAGATGGATGTTAAGAGCGCCTTCTTGTATGGCTTTATCAAAGAGGAGGTGTACGTTGATCAACCTCCTGGCTTTGAAAGTAAGGAGCAGCCCAACCACGTCTACAAACCATCCAAAGCTCTGTACAGACTGAAACAGGCCCCTCGCGCCTGGTATGAAAGACTCAGTAGCTTTCTGATCCAACACGGTTTCACCATCGGTATCATTGACACTACTCTTTTCATTAAACGTCATATTCATGATATTTTAATTGTTTAGATTTATGTTGATGATATTATATTTGGTTCTACTAATGAGTCTCTTTGTGAGGATTTTGCGAGAACCATGCAACAGGAATTTGAAATGAGCATGATGGGAGAACTCAACTTCTTCCTCGGTCTCCAGATCAAACAAACCGAGAAAGGGATCTTCATCTCGCAAGGGAAGTACACCAAGGAACTATTGAACAAATTCAATATGGATTCCAGCAAGTCTATGTCTACTCTCATGTATCCCACAACAAAGCTGGAAAAGGATGAGGATGGCACTCCGGTAGATGAAAAGCTCTATAGAGGAATGATCGACAGCCTGTTGTATCTAACAGCCAGCCGACCTGACATCATGTTCTCTACCTGTGTTTGTGCAAGATTCCAATCTGCACCCAAGGAATCTCATCTTACAGCTGTGAAAAGGATATTGAGATACCTCAAAGGAATGATTGATTATGGTTTATGGTATCCCTACTCTAATGATATTTCTGTTACTGGTTTTTCTGATGCTGACTATGCTAGATGTTCTATAGACAGGAAAAGTACCAGTGGAGGATGCCAATTGATTGGCGAATGCTTGGTCACTTGGACAAGCAAGAAATAGAATGTGGTGGCTCTATCCACCACGAAAGGCACTTGGTAGTTGTTGTGCTCAATTGCTTTGGATGAAGCGCATTTTATGTGATTTTGGTGTGAACTTACTTGATATTTCTATGCTATGTGATAATACTAGCGCCATTAGTATCACCAAAAATCCTGTACACCATCCACGCACTAAGCACATAGAAATTAAGCATCATTTCATTCGAGATCATGTGCAGAAAGGTGACCTGTGCATTGAGTTTATTGATACTGAGCATCAACTTGCTGATATATTCACTAAGGCATTACATGAAGAAAGATTTGTCATGCTTCGCACTGCATTAAGGATCATAGAATTTTCTAGAAATTCTTAAATCCAAGTATTCAAATCTTTTCATGCATGGTATTTTGCTTTTACTCTATTCATGCAAATCATGCCTTATTAAAATTTGCATATTTTCCATATCAGTTTTGCATTGTCATATCAACCGCTGTATGGGATAATTGCATTTCATCATATTTTATGCATGGCTGATTCTGTAGCGCCCCGCTCTACAGCCCCCGAACCTGTACAGACTCCCAAGCCGAGAACGGCGCCCTGACCCGAGAACCCATACAAGCCAACGGGTCTATCCCGACACTTGGCAACAACAAATCCCCAAAAGACACAACATATAAAAACAACTAAACAAATCAGAATTCATAGCTGAAGCGAATTAATATCATATAAACATAAATGCCACTTCGGGGCCAATCCAAATATCCAATATCATCAAAGCCCATTCAGGGGCAATGTAAAGTAAATACTGTAATCGTAAATGGGGTGGGGATCGATATAGCATTATATACATGCCAGGACAAAAGAATGAAATAATGAGATTGCTACGGACAACAATCTAGACGACTCGGCAAAACCAGAAAGGCCTATCTAAGTACTGTTGCCAATCCGACATGCGAGACATGTCGGTCTCTCAATCTACCTGAGGCAAGAACCAATAAACGAGGGTGAGTCAAAGAACTCAGTGAAGATATGGGTAGAGCAAGTCGAGTCACGCTTCCGGGTATTAATAGAAAATACATATGCAATAATGAAGAAACCGGGATGTGCTTCGACTTGGATATTTCAAGAAAACATTAAAGACAATAATATAATAAAGTAGTAAATAATTATCCCAGCGAGATTGAGCCTATTCCTCCTTATTTCTCCACAATACATGATAAAAACTCCATCGCCGGTGTCAAGCCAAGGAGCGACCCGAGGCTTGACTATAGTGAATTTAAGGAAAGCGTGCAACACATGCAACACCCACCATCACTCCCAATCGTGGTTATCAAACTCCTAACGGGCCACGATTGACGCTTAGTTTTTGGAGAAGCACCTCGGGCAACACCCTGGACGCTCATACCCAGATGCAACATTCGGATACCATCCCAGGGCCCCATGAAAAGTCCACAATTTTACTAGCTTTTCAATAAAGGTTTGAGTGCCAAACGGCAATTGGGCAAGTGAGTGACGACGAAGGGGGTAACTACAAGTTCTGTACGCGTCGGGTTGTTCTGACAAACTCCCCTAACGATTTTTCTCATAGACCCAAGTCCTAAGTCAAATCATCACGCTAAAAAGAAAGAGTTTACTTGCCCTTTTGAAAACAAATCAATTTTGGATACTAATGTATAAGCTGATATTAAATGATTTGTTGATCATAAAGATAAATGCTCAAAATATTTAATACTAATAATAAGGGAAGAAAGAATAAAAGATCGAGCAAAACAAGAGGATACGGGGATTTCGCATGTATACAAAGACATATATATTCAAGCCCAGTTTAAATAATTTAAATCCTCACCTGGTGTGCCAAAAAGAATGCCTAGCAGCTACAACTCACTGCTCTCCGACTTTAGACTGATCTGTAGACAAGACGGACCTACACGAATTAATAACGACTCTTAAAAGCGCAAATAGGTAATTAATTGACGAACGGCTAACCAAACGAATCCACAATCATGCATATGCCAATAATAAGATTTATGGAAGTTACCACGCAAATTTCAAGTAATTCCGACAAGTTTCCAAAAATGCATACACGTAAAATTACACTATTCACAGTCCGAACGAGGTCGGAACTTATCAAACTATTCATAATATTAATCTACAACTTAAGAGGAATCTATAGGTGAAATCAGTATAATTTTTGGAATTCGGATGCGAAAAGTCAACGTAAAATAGCGAGACATTGACTCAATTCCCAAGAGCAACTTAAGAAAAGGCTGGAAAAATATTCTAAGTCTTTTGCACTGGCCTATGCACGGTCTTGGACACACTGTCAAGACCGTGCGTTGCACACGGCCAAATGCACGGGACAAGCCCGTGCAGGCAAAAAGAGTCACGCACCGGCTCCTGCATGGTCTTGATCAAGACCGTGCGTTATCCCGTGTGGATCAACAACAGACAGCAGAAAATCGCGATTTCCACGAAAATCCGATCCAAAAATTCTTATAAATCATTTTCTCGTGCAAATCAACACCCAATAATTACAATAAACATTAAGCATCATCTAAGGAACATTTCTATCCAAGAAACACGAAAAATGATCAAGAAACGGGTTCACGTTCATAAAAATTCATAATTATTCCCGAAATTGAAATTATACTCAAAACCACCAAAATTTGTAAAAATAAACGGGGAAATTGGTACCTAAAGAGAGATCTCGTTGAGAGGATCTCGTAGGTTCGAACGGCATAAAATTTCGTGGAGAAACGAGCTCGGGACGATCGATTCAGGCTTCAAATGCAAAATCCTCTCCTCTTCTCTCTCTCTCTCTCTCTCTCTCTCTCTCTCTCTCTATTTCGAAATTAGGGTTCAAAAGAGGGGTTGGAGACTTTTATCAAATCAATCGAAATGTCCAAAAATACGAAGGGGTATTTTGGTAATTTTAGAAAGTCCAATTTAAACATTTTGGCCAAATATATCAATATTAATATCAAACGAAAGCAAAACAAATAAGGAATTTAAATACGCACATAATATTATCACGTTTGGTCATATACGAAATAATATAGTATAATTCACATAATACGAGAAATAGGGGTAAGAAAGATCATTAGCGCGAAAAGAACTCACAATAATTTTCGGATTTCTGGGTCGTTACTGATTCACTTGTCCAAATATTATTGCATAAAATATTCTAACATTTGCTTTGGAGGGATAGTCGTGATTATTTTTGCAGGGATAGATGAAGAACCGGATTAGTTCTAGGTGGAATAATTCCCACTATCAAGATCATCTATCATATTTTGACGTCTTTGGTCATATGAAATCTGCAACTCTCATGACAAGACAAGGGAAGCACAAACAAAGGATGCTTCGAGATCAAATAAGAGACTGACTCAGCGTACCCCGTTGAGAAACTTGTTCCCTTCTAAACCTCCGCACTAGTATGAGCCCTCTTTGACGATGATGGGGGAGAAGGAATATGCTGAAAATGGAGGAACTTCACGAGTTACTACTGGAATTTGTTAAGGATGGAAACTGAATAGGAAGCTCTGATTCAGGGGGAGCTGGTACCTACTGAGGGGGAGCTGGTAGTAGTTCTTTCAGAACCTTGGTTTCGGTAAGTGCATCAAATCAGGGGGAGAACAGGTAATATCTTTCCATCTTCTATTAAACTCCATTTTCACCTATTCATTTTGTCATCATCAAAAAAGGGGAGATTGTTGACCTCTTTGGGTAAAATTATTTTAATGTTTTAATGATGACAAAATCGTGTAGGAGAATATTCATGCATTAATTGACTTAGTAGTCTTACCTATTGATTGGGTAGTCTTACCTTCCATGTAATGCATCATTCTCTATACATGTTTCCTTATATGCTTTTATCTCTTGGTTATGGCAGATTCATCTTTGACCTATTCATCTTTTAATTCGTTACCTTATTTGACCTGGTCTTACTTGCCCTATTTGCATGATTCGTTAAATATCTTTCCTATTCATCAGTTGCTGACCTTTATTATTATGGGAAGTTATTATTCTGTCATCTGCTCATTTTTAACAGTAGGAACTTCTAACGGCGCTTATGGAAATATATCAACTGGTTGATTCTGATACGCTGGGAGATTCTGCAGGAAGTTTCCTTCCTTATTTGATAAATTATAGCTGTTGGAACCAAGAGTATATTTCATATATCTTTCCTTGTACTTCTAACCATATGTTGCAGGTTATACAAGGAAAGTCTTTCCCAGAAACTTTCCTTGTATCAGTTATTTATTACTGCAGGTTTATAAAAGGAAGGTTCTAGCTGTGTCTGTTCCAGAATTCAAAAGTGAAGGATGAGCCAAACGGATCATTTCCATGTTGAAGAAGATTGATTTGCAGAATCAATTCAAACGAATCCTTCCATTTCTAAGGCTTCAAGAACGTTAGAACTACAGCTATAAAAGAACAGAAAGTTGAAGAGAAGAGCAACGAGAATAATTCAGAAGTTTAAAGCTATAAGCCTGGGATCGGTCTTGTGTTCATTGTGAGGATAGAAGAATTGTAGCGGGTGCCCCAAACGGGTAACGCACGCCCCGCACCGAGCCCCGACCCGGAACCGAAATGGAATCCGACCCGAATCGAAACCTGGCGAACGGCACACATTTACTCAATCACTAGGTGGGGGTTTCAAAAACGAAAGAGGTGCGGAAGCGAAAATAAACAAAACAATAAATCATAATAATTGCACAAGTATTAAAGCCCACCAAGGCCAACGAAATTCAATTACATAAATAATAAACGGGTTCGATACAAGATCCCGACAATATACAATAACGGGTTCAACATATAAATCCCAAACACTAAATAACATAAAATAATAGTCAAACAGAAATAGAGTTATACATGAGCAAAAGAATGCAACTCTAAAGACGACGACGATCCCGCCTAGTATCCTGAAACCAATACAGGGGGTGAAACAGAGAGGGTTAGTCAAACGACTAAGTGAGGAGGGAATAATAGTGTATATTATAAAATAGAAGTAAATCACCAATTTTAAACTTAAAAGAAATCAACATAAAAGAAAGGTTTTCGTAAACGGGTGGTGATTTAGCATAAAACATAAACATATCATATGACTCGGCGAGTCGAGCCCTTAACTCCAATTTTCAAACATAAAACGGGAAACCACCCTTATTCCTCCAATGTAGACGGAGCGCTAAATCCGAACTACGTATAACATACGGTAATAACTCAGGTACTCAAAGGGCTGCCACTCCGGCCTCACCCCGAGCTCCCAAAGGTGGAGGGAACCATAGGATTTCCGCCGTAGACCCGACGTCTACCAACTTCGTCCTATCATCCTTACTCCGGGCCTAAACATACATACATACAGTTCATAACTCGCTTTTCAAATCATTTCGGGTTGGCCAAAAGACCGTTCGAGACATGCCATATGCGAGGCCGAAGGCCAAAGTTCGCCTTAGAAACAAAGGGGTTTTACATGTCTCTTTCGCAAACATTTCGAACACTATACGTAGTACTTTTTCATATCAAAACATTTTCAATAAATTGAATAAACATAATAGGCATAAATATCTACTAAGTATATATATAGAAACGGTGTGAAAACAAAACGTAAACAAGGCTTATATCGGGAGAGGCTTATTTATATATATACATAATAGTACTGGAATCAGAAACGGAAAGCCTCACCTGTTGGCTATACAAAAAGAATAGATAATGCAAGACCGGATGCGCTACTCCACGGGAGTATCGTCTACAAATACAAAGACACAACCAAATAAGACTAACGACGCCGCACGGCTTATACGAAAGCATTAAAACACATAGAAGCACGTTAAATAGTCATTCATAACACTTAGGCTCACATTCTATCAAAGTACTTAAATTCAATAAGAAAATCAAATTAGAATGCGATAAAAGTTCATAATCATGCATAAAACGCAATAAGGAAGCATGCATTCAATTTTCGGAAGAAACGGACAACATTTGAAAAATAGTCTAAAATGCCTAAACGAAAAACACGAGGAACGGGGCCCGAATGAAGTCGGAAAAATTCAAACTTCCTAAAATATGTATTTCATGATTTATAGGACCTATAGGTCAAATCAGATCTCAAATCGGAGGTCAAACGAAGAAAGTCAACTTTTTTAATTGCCTGTTGACTCACATTGCCGAGAGCAACATTCTGAAAATGGAGAAATTTTGGCTAAGGCATACACACGGTCTCGGGGACGGGCGGACGCACGGGCTTGAACTCGTGCTCAAGCCGGTGCAGACACTTGCACTGGCCTGCGCACGGGCGTGCACAAGACCGTGCAAAGGCCAAAGTGGACGCACGGTCTTGGCGCATGGTCTCAAGACCGTGCGCAAGGCCGTGCGGTTTCTCAGAACAGCAGAAAATATGCAGAATCGCGAGGGCTTCGCGAGAACAACCCAAAATTCGATATTTAACCCATCAATCATGCAAAACTCAAGTTAAAACTCACATATATTCATCTACAACATTTAAGCTACACATAGAATTCAAAATCATGTAAATCTATCCATAATTTCTCTCAAAATCATATAAACCTAACATTTTCAACTATATACAAAAAGTCTGAAAATCGAAGGAATGGAGGCATTAATTGAGAGAGACGTGAGAAACTTACTCGTAGATGAGATCGTGAGGAGTTCGTAGGCGTAAACGGTTCGAAATTCCGTCGAGAAACGAGTCCGGCACGATCGATTGAAGCTTCCTCCTTCCCTTTCTCTTTTTCTTTCTTTTCTCCTTCTTTTTCTTTTGAGGTTGAGCGTGAATGAGGTGAGAGAGAGAGAGAGAGAGAGAGAGAGAGAGAGAGACTTAAGTCAAAATTTGACTTGGGTTGAGAATCGAAATGGCATTTTCGTAATTTACAAAAATAAGTTCGAAAACTCATGTTGTCCAAATAATACATAATTACAGTCAAAATTCATATAATTAAACGCACATTATCAATTCGTGATTTAAATATCAAAATTCACTCATTTATGAAATTGTTATAAAATCACATAATAATATCAAATAAAATAATAAATTACGCAAATAAACGATCCGAACATACCGGAATGTAATTCGGATTTTTAGGGCGCTACAAGAATAGCCTCAATTGCAGACTTCTGAGTGTTCGAGTTCCCTCCTAATGAGTGCTCGCCTATCTGAGGGACGCGTAGAGAAGGATAGGTGGAACGAGGAGAAGGTTTGGAATCAAGCTGAGTGTAGCAGTGTTGCATGAGGTTTCGAGTCGCTGGGGATTCACTCGGTAAATCCGGGTAGAGCAACTGGGATTGTTGCTACTGTCCGCAGGCTAGAGGAATCATCTCAGGGTCAACTTGCAGAGCGTGCCCGTCTCACTAGTTGGTTCAGACAGTTGGTTGCTGTGATTGCAACTGGTTTGGTCGCTGGTTTTGCGACTGGTTTCTCTCTATGTTTGAGAGATTTTCTTTTCTCTTTACTTTGGTTCTTTACTGCTTTAAATTGTATTTGTAACTCGTTACTAATACCGTTAATTTGAAGCAGGTTAAAATCCTTGGTGAAAACCTAGGGACAGGAGTAGGCCTTCGGGTTCGAACCTGTATAAATCGCTGTGTGCTATTTATCGCTTTACTTTACTTTCTGTTTATTATTATCAACTGGTACTTTAACTGGAACCTAAGTACTACTTGGTAAAATTTCAAAGTATTAGTAAATCGAATTGCATAGCTTGAGAATCCTTTGAAACACAAAAGACTTTCGCTGCAAAACATCTTTGATTTTCATAAAGTGTCAAAGCGGTTTTTAAGAGACCAATTCACCCCCCCTGTTGGTACTTTAGATACTGTCAACATCCCTGCGCCAAAATAAAACAAGACCACCACTTCTACCTAATGATTCAACACAAACACCATGACAATCAAACTTAACTTTCAACCCTTCGACCAACCGTTTAGACCAATGAGTCTCTGAGATGAAAAGAATTGAGAGGTTATGGATTCAAATCAAGGATTCGATAACATGAACTCGTAGGGGACCACCCAGACCCCTACAGTTCCAACATATGATACTCATTGTTGTCGGTGGGACTGCGCCGCAATCACCGCAGTTTGAACCAAATCTGCACTCTCGAAAGATTTCTTCGTAAGGTTAACACCCTCCTGGTCCCCGTCCCCGTCCAAGCATTTACACTTCGCTGAATTTCCAACTTCTTTCAAGCCTATCGGGTTCTCGAATTTTGCCCGGAAATGTCTAATTTTTAGATCCTCATGCCTCTTAACTGAAGAAAAAGTAAAGCCCTCCTTCATACCCTAATCAAATCCCCCGCCCGTTAATAATTGAGTATTTGCAATCAGCATAGCCGTCGGTGTAAGTTGACTTTTCAGTTTTGCGATATCAAGTTTATCATCCATAATATTAATCTTGTCCAGTCTATTAGCCGCCGATTGGAGTTTCGACGAAACCTCCAGAGGTGGTTTCGAATCTTGCACAATCATTCCAGATGGGTATTTCACCGGCGAGCCAATACGGATTGTCTTGCGAGATTTCGCTCGAGGATCAACCGATTCGACGTTTATATCACATGGTCCAAAGAGTTCGTCCATTCCCCTATCAGAATTTACCCCTCCCTCCTGCTGCTGCTCGTTTTGCGGCAGTAGAATGTTGTTCCCACCCGATTTGGGTATTGAGTCCCACGAGCGACTAGGCGTGGGTCGTTAACCCGGATTCTCCCGACCACGCCGTCCTGGCGGGACGTACTTTTCCGAATTTCCTTTCAAACTTCCCCTCCTATTAGCTAAAGGTAGATCTTCATCTTCACGAGCAATGCTCTTCATCTTATTAACCTTGAATATAGGAGTCGCCACCGTAGCTTCTTTTCCCAGCAAGCTTGGCAACCGTTTCTTGTTCTGTAATTCTACTGCTGGAACATCTCTAAGCCATTCCCCGAATTCAAGCTGTCCTCCTTGATTATCGTCCCCCTCCACATATTTCTTTTCACAGAATTGTTCGCTATGATCACTTATCCCGCAAGCATAACAGAAGTTTCCCAGCCTCTTATTGAACATTCAATTACCCCCCGTCCGGTGTCTTGATCCGCAAGCATCGCCGAAGCGGTCTAGTCATCAAAAACCCCACCCGAATACGAAGTGTCTCAGGTCTTTCTTTCTTAGTCTGATCAAAATCCACAGCCCTAAAAGCCCCAATTGAGTTACCTATGAACTCCGCCATTGCCATCGTTTTCTGATTGAACGACAGCCCATGTGCGTGTACGTAAAAATCACATGTCGTTAATTCCAACGTTGCCGCGTCAGAATCTTCCTCCAAACGCACATAATCACTGCGTACTTACCAAACGTCCAGGGCGATCCGTCCAGGACCCTCTCAAGATCCAGCTCATGGTTAAATTTCATCAAGAAGCGGTCCTTCTTCAATATCGCTCAAGCGAACAATCTCATCATCATGCAGATTAAGTGCCTCAAACCCTAGATCCTCAGCCATCTTGACGAAGAGGAAATTGATACAGTACTCGCCGTCAGCCGAGGCAAGAAGAAGGACGAAGATCGTTACTGCTCCAGGGATTCCGAAATCACGCGACACAAGGTTAACCTAATATGCAAGTCAGGGTAAGGGGAGAAAAACCATGCAAGAGTATGGAAAATAGTAGAAGAGAAGGCCCGATTGAATCAAACGTTGTAACACCCTAAACTTGAGAAATATGTACCATGTGGGCATTTGTCCCACATAGGAAAAACATAAGTAATGTGAAGGGTTTATAAGTGATCTTCCAAGCACAACTACCATGTGGTGCATCACCTTTTGGCAAGTGGTTTCAAGCCAAACTTTAGGGTTGTGCTCAGTGGTGGTGAAGTTTATACCCGCGCGTCCAACGGGTGCCGTCGTGAGGGTTCTCCTCTCCGCGCCCGGGCTGCGACAAATGGTATCAGAGCCAACCGTCAGCTATGGGAATGCATGTTCCACACATGACATGAGTCGTGAGTCACCGCCAAAGGGGCTCTGCTCGGCGTGTTGTGGGCAGCTTCTCCACTGGCGGGAAGCCAGATCCTATGTCACGGCGTAATGAGGACATTACGCTCTCAAGGAGGGGTGAATGTAACACCCCAAACTTGAGAAATATGTACCATGTGGGCATTTGTCCCACATAGGAAAAACATAAGTAATGTGAAGGGTTTATAAGTGATCTTCTAAGCACAACTACCATGTGGTGCATCACCTTTTGGCAAGTGGTTTCAAGCCAAACTTTAGGGTTGTGCTCAGTGGTGGTGAAGCTTATACCCGCGCGTCCAACGGGTGCCGTCGTGAGGGTTCTCCTCTCCGCGCCCGGGCTGTGACAAACGTAGATGACAGAGTTGAATCGCCTGTGAAAACTAATCGGTGAGATGACGTGAAGAAATCCGACGAAACTGTGAGAAATCAAGACTTTTATAAAAAAAGACAGACTCTCATGGGAGAGAAAAACCCTAGCGCTCATACACTTCAGTACTTACTTTTCGACTGGGGAACACTAAATACATGCAATAATATTATTTATGCGCTTCTTGATTTTGGGCAATTGGCAATTGGCATTTCGCTCGCACCGCCAAACTGCACTTCATTGACATTTATTTTAGTAAACTTTGTTGGATTATGTGAATCAAATATTATTATAAATGATAAAATACAGTAAACAATTACATTAGGTTTGCACTTGAACAACATTGTGACATTAATTACAATATTTATAGAAAAAAAAACATTTTGGTACACCACTACAAATTTAAATGGTAAAGTCATTCGACTTTTACCCAATTACCAACCAATAGCAATGTTTTTAAACCCGGACCGAACATAGAATCGATAGTCTTATTGGTTATTGGTTTGATCGGTTCAACCGGATATGACATCATAATGAAAAATAATTTATATTTAATTATATATATAAAAATAAAAAATAAATCCAATAATGAAGAAAAAATATTATAAAATCATCTCCATGCTTTTTATTCATTTTTCATAATGTTATTGAAATTCCAATTCACAATTAGTTATTGGAAAATGTTTAAATTTCCGCATGTAAACTTATTCAAGAATAACCACAATAGAAAAGCACCCACATGCAGTTAAATGATTGAATGTCATCTTCTGCTAAAATATATGGAAAATTAGGGGGCGTTCGGACCGTCGTTTTTAAATCATTTTCCGTTTTTCCAAAACAGAAAAATAAGAAACATGTTTGGCCCACTAGATCTACATCAATTGTTCTTGCAAAACAACTCTGCGAAAAGCCCGATTTTCAAGAACAACTTTTAGGAGTTTTTGCAAATCTTTCTTTTGAAACAAAAATACGGGGTTTCAATTACTGTGCACTTAAGACTTGGAGGACGTGGGTTTGATTCCGAAATGAGGCCAGAATAGCAGAATAAATGGCTTTCACTCACTCAGTCCAAAATTTAGATAATTTCACAAATGGTGCGCGATTGCTTTGTGATGTAGCTTTTATATGAATGTTCATTTTTATGAATGGTATGCTTCTAGGTTTTAATGTATAAATAGCAGGTATATCAAAATGCTAAATTACAATTCGTGGTCCTCCGACTCAAACAATTACAGTTACATCTCATATGAAATTGAATAATTACAAAATCTATCCAAACATTAGGATTTCGTTAGGATTCTCTTATGTAGTGGATGACTTCATCAAAAATGAATAGTAAATACCAAAAATACCGTCATGTTTTTATACCATAGATTGCTCCTAAATTTTACTTAGGTGTTATTTGAAATTTCATAAACTCTTTTGGGTCTAAGTGTAATATCATAAACTCTTTTGGGGTCTAAGTATAATTTTTTAAAATTAAAAAGGGAATATTCTGTTAATTAATAATGGAACCCTAATGTTCCATAATGGAATCCTAATAATTGGGTGTATTTTGTAATTATTCAATTTCGTGTGGGATGTAATTATAATTGTTTGACTAAGAGGATTGTAACGACCCGAATATTTTAATTATATTATTAATTATTATGCGAATTCTTTCTTGCCTAATTTCTCGATCTATCCAATTGGATTAATTAATCTTGTGGAAAAGATTGATTTAACCTATTTAACCAGGAGGTCAGCTAGGAGGTTGAAATAACACGAATTTGCTCGCTTTGAAAAAAACATACATAAATTGAATTTGGGCAAGTTTGAGTGACGACAAAGGGGTTGAATCCTAAGTCAAACCGTCACGTTTAAAAGAAAGAATTTTACCTGCCTTATGAAAATAAAATGATTTAAGGATACTCATAAGTACAAGTTAATATTAAAACCTTTGAGAGAATCAGGAAAATATAGATTAAATATCTAATAGATATACGAGAAGGAAAACAAAGCAAGATGAGCACATAAGGGGAGTTCGCAATAAATTAAAAGAATTCTTACTCCGTTTGAAATCATTTTAAACCCTCACCTGGAAACACGGGTACGACAAGACAATCCAAGCTAAGCCTTGAAAAGACAGCCTGAAACTAACAGACGACAAAACCACATAAGACACGACACGACAACGACTCACAAAGACTACATCATAAGAAAAACCAATAAACGAAATTAACAATGCTAAACATGCTCAATTGAAATTCTAATTGCACATTCATGCATATAATATTATAAAGAAGCACTCATGCGATTTTCGGATTTTTCGGACGACATTCAAAAATTGGGGAAAAACCCTAAACGAAAAAGGCTCAATTCAAGGTCCGAACGAGATCGGAATTTTGAAAACTTTACAAAATATTCATCCTTGAATCATATGGAAGCTATAGGCGAAAACGGCTCGATTTTAAGGGGTCGTATGCAAAAAGTCAACTTTTATTTTTGGCCATTTGACCCCATTAGCGAGAGCAACTAAGGAAAAAGGCTGGAAAATTGGCTAAGGCATACGCACGGGCTAACGCACGGCCTAGTGCACGGTCTTGAGCACGCACTCAAGACCGTGCAGGCTGAATCAAAGGCGCATGGGCTGTTGCACCGGCGTGCGCAAGCCGGCGCAAGGTTAAAGGGTTGTGCACGGTCTGGCGCACGGTCGTGCCAAGATCGTGCGTTGGACCGTGTGGTTCCAACACACAGGTGCAGAAACGCGATTTTAAGGTTTTTCTCGAGAGTTTCATGCCAAAATCAAATATGGACGATTCTAAGGCTAAAATTAACATGTAAAATTCACACTCATGCATTGTACACATTAATATCTACCATTTGATCCGAACTACACTAAAAATGATAAACTATAACCTACGAATCAAGTAATTCATCAAATATTTATTCCAATTTAAAAGTTATAAAAACGAAGGATTTAATGGATGAAATGAATTGGAGAAAGAAGGTTACCGATAGAGAATTGAATGAGGATCGTAAATCTGGTCTCGGAATTTCGATTGGTCGACGAACGGATTCGGAACGGGATTTCCTTTTCTTCTCCTTCTTCTTCTCCCTTTCTCCTTCTCTTCTCTCTTTCTCTCTCTCGATTTGTATAAGTATCCAAGAGTGTGCAATAGGGTGTGTTCAAGAGGGTGTGAGTGTGTTCAAGAGAGTGTGGGTGTCTTCAAGGTAGTGCAAGGTTATTTTAAAAGATTGTAGGTTCGTTTAAAGATTAGGATAAATTCGAGGGGTAGAAAATGTAATTATAAATGGTTAAGGATATGGAAATAATTATAATAAATTAAGATTAACTAACGAAGTTAAATCTTTTCATATAGAATTCAACAAAATGTCGAATAATTATTCAAAGAATATATTCTGGAATTTTCGGGTCGTTACAAAGAAAGAGTGTGATCTTGAAGAAACAGATTGTGAGAAGGACGAGGGGTACAAGGGGAGAAATGATGATGGCGTTACTTCCTGTAAAAGGAGCTCTAATCAAGAAACAGGAGGAGGATGTTACCATTGTCATTGAGGATACGAAGAGTGCAAGAATCAGTCGGAAGAACGAAATAGATAATGACAGTGACGATGGACCTTACATTGGGATTTTCTGATTCTTGGTCGTTATGGACGAGCCATGAGCTATTTACCTTCATTTTGTTCTTCGTCGTTAGCTTTGTTTAGGGTTTTTGTAATCCCGTTTTTCGCATGACTTTGGATTCTATTTTTGTTGTGAATGATGTTTATAATGTGTTTTAATTGCGCTTAAATGTTCGTTTTCAATTCGCGTTATTAGAACTCTAAGATTATACTCCTCTTAACTAACCCGAAGTCCGGAGGAGAATCTGAGGACAGATTCTTTAGAAGAGGGGAGTATTGTAACGACCCGAATATTTTAATTATATTATTAATTATTACGCGAATTCTTTCTTGTCTAATTTCTCGATCTATCCAATTGGATTAATTAATCTTGTGGAAAAGATTGATTTAACCTATCTTTTAAATACCCTCAATTACTTAAATTACATAAATGCCTTGAAAGCCTAAATGACCATTTTACCCCCCCCCCCCCCCGAGATATTTTCCTAAATATCTACCTATCTCTCTCATTCTCTCATTACACACAAAAAGAAGGAAAAAGAAGAAAGGAAGGAGAAAAGAAGGAGAAGAAAGGAGGGAATCTTCCCGACGCCCTACCGAGCCCGTTTTTCGCCCGATCGACGAGCCGTGAAAACCCAAACAATCCTCACTACATTCTCTACCGGTAATCCTTTTACCCCATTTCATCTCGTTCCCTCTTCATTACGATTTTTGTGGCTTTTATATAGAAATTTTATAGTTTTAGGATTTTCGTGTTTAGGGAGATTTACTTGACCATTTTACGTGTTTCTTTGACCTATGTGTAGCTTATATGATATATATGATTATATGTGGAAATTAGGATGTTTTATGGTGTAAATTAGGAGATCTATGAGCTTGAATGTTGGTTTTTGCATTAAACTCGCGATCTGCACCTTTTCTGCTCCCAGAAGACCCGCACGGGCCTGCGCACGGGCTTGGGCTCGTGCCCAAGACCGTGCACACCCTTAAAACCTTCACACGGCCTTGTGCACGGTCTTGAGCCCGTGCACAAGACCGTGCACCCTTACGTGATCACGCACAGGCTACTGCACGGTCTCAAGACCGTGCAAAGGCCAGTGCAACCCCCTTAACCATTTTTTCTAGCTTGATTTCGAATATTGCTCACGTTAATTACCATTTTTACCCCTTTTGAATAATGCTATTTTCCCGTTTGACCTCGGATTCGAATTCCGATTTCACATATAGCTTCGTAGTGTTTCAAAACCTATTTATCCCCGAAGCTATGATTTATCCGACCTTATTTGACCGTCAATTGACGCCTTACTCGTTTAGGGATTTTTCCCATCTTTCCCGTTTCTTGTCCGTATGACCCCGTTTTCGCGAGAGAGTTCTGTTATATTATTTTAGACATGTCTACGTGCCCTAACTGCGTTTTAGCATGCTTTCCATATTTATTATTAATGTTCTTCCATTATTACAATTGCTTTAAATATTCCTTTAAATGTTATTTCATATGTTATATATCCTTATATGCTTAATTGCCTGGCTTTCCATATGGTATCTGTAGCATGAGTGAAGTTATATTTGAATTGTCGTGCGTTGTCTGTTGTTCGTGTCTTGCTTTTGTTATTGTCGGTCTCGTTTTCATCCTCTAGGCCCTGTGTATTACAGGTGGGTCCAACGAGGGAGAAACATGACTATCGCTTGCTTCCATACTATCGTGTCGAGCCAGGTAAGGGTTTAAACTTATTTTTAACTGGGGCAAGGACATAGACTATTATAGGTTGCGAAATAAATGATTACCCTGCTTTTTCTTATTACTTGTTGTACTGCCTTTACTATTCGTTATGTGCTTAGTCAAACCTTTTAATAGCAAAACCAAAATGATTTGAAATGCTTTCAACTAGAGACAAGGAAAACCCTTTTATTTTAAATGCGAATTTTGGTCTCTCGACCTCGCAAATATAACCTTGTCTTGAATGGCCCCTTTGGCCTTCCACATCCCGATTCCCTATTTTCGAATGGCTCTGTTGGCCACTTTAACTATCATCGTTTTCAAATGTGAGCCCTGAACTGTGTATTGTGTTGGGCCCGGAGTATTCAGGAGGTGAGCCTGGGGACGTGCGTCCAGGGCAAATCCCGATGGATACTCCAATCCGTATCTGCTTAGGTCAACCAGGAGGTTGGCTAACCTGAGTTAGTGCGAGGGTGGCGTTGTAGGCTACGCGCTTCCTAGAAAATTCTGATAAGGGTGATGTTGTTAACACGCGTTTCCATAAAATTCTGAGTGGATCATGACTTTTGGTGGTGGAGTACTTGACTATGTATTTGCATGATTTTCATAAATGGGAGTTATAAGGAGAGGGCCCGTTCTCGCCGGGACACACTATTTCATGACTTATTTGCATTATTTATTTATCTAATTATTTTACGGCTTTCATTACAAGTCGAAGCACAATCCGGTTCTCTTCATTTGGAATATGTATTTCCCTATATATATATAAAAAAAAATCCGGAAGCGTGGCTCGAACTTGCCTCACTTAAGCCTTCTTTATTATTCAAACTATTTAGTTGAATTACGAGCCGTATTTACTTATCATTTCTAACTTATTCATATCATGCCTTTCGAATTGTAACGGCCTCGTGACTCAACTAATATCCTTTCAAAACTATCGGCTTGACCTTATGTGTAAATGTTTTAAAGGATCCGTTCGTCAACCTTTTTGTATTTTCCAAGCAAGCCAAACCCGAGTGTTGCCTTTTGTTGTAGTTTTACAATTTATATCGTTACTTATAGTCTTTCTCAAAACGGGCAATACTCACCACTTTTAGTTTTAAAAGATAAATGACGAACTATGATCAAAACCCCCTTACTGAGTATCCTTTATACTCACCCCTGCTATTTTGGTTCTTGCTTCAGGTAGACAGGTGGCGACGTCACCTATCTTGTCAGTCGGCATCAGCAGGTCTAGATAGGCTCAGTCTTGTCATCTGGTTTATCTTGTTAGTGGTCCCAGCAACTGTCGAGTCCTGTTTGTTGTATTTAAATGTTTTTGTACTATTTACTGCTTTATTTACTTTAGGTATCTTATGTGCCCTGATGTGGGTTAGTTGAAGATATCTAGGATTGCACAGGGTAGGCTAGTTGAGCCATGGATGGCACTATCTGCTTATGAACATTCTGTATCTTGATTTATAAATGTTTAATTGATATTATGTTAGCTTCGTAGGCTTTTATGGACTTTATCGGTTTTCTTTTAAATCGCTTCCGCATTGCTCTGTTTGGTTGTGGTTGTTGTTGGGATATGGTTGCTGTTGCCGATGGTCTTTGCTTGAGTGCCATTCGCCGGAGTGGGTTTTTGAGTTGAGGCCCCTCGCTGAAGCTCGGGAATCCGTTTCGGTGCGGATGTGGCGTTCCTTCTTCAGGGGGCGCTACAGTCAGTGGTATCAGAGCCTAGGTTCCCATGAGGAACCGAAGCTTTGTAATCGCGTCGTGTCTTGTCTCTTGTGTCTGCCCGTTTCGTGTCAATGAGACTTAGAGTTTCCAGTCACAGGTGCTTGAGAACTCCTTAGTATTGAAATTGTGATTGATCTTCTTTTGGAATGGCCAACCAACCGTTTGATCTTTTACAATTGTAGTACTAAGTTGGGATCGAATGCAGGTGGATATGGAACTCGAGGTAGCGTCTATCTTGTCTTGTAGTCTTGTCGTGTCCTGCTTGGGTTTTGTCGTGTCTAGGTCATACGGCTATAGGATCGAGTTTTGATTGTTCTGTGATTTGTTTCGTGCTTAAATTTATTACATGCTATTCGAATCATATATGTATGTTTTGTTTGAATTTTGTATGCCTTATATGATCATTCCATTAACCGAGCATGCATCATTTTCCAGTTTGTTGTTCATAGGTGCATAATGCCTCGCCAAAGACCCCCTACTGCTCCAACACCCCCGAACCCAATGGCTGAAGAGTGGGTATCGATTATCCGACAGATCGCCGTGCAAGTATGTCATGGGATACAACAACAACAGCAGGACGTACCCGCCAGACAGACTGTGGGCCAAACCTTGGATAGGTTTCTCTTCTATCGTCCACCCTGCTTCGAGGGCAAACCAGATGATTTTAAGGACGAGGCCTGGATATCCGACGTGGAGCAGATCTTTCAAGTACTATAGTGTGGTGACCCCGAGAGGGTCGAGTATGCTACCTTCCTTATGAGAGGACCCGCTCGAGATTGGTGGCACTTCACAGAATGGAGATGGATCGCCGAGAGAGTCCCCCACACTTGGTCACGATTCGTATCTGACTTCCGAATGAAGTATGTGCCGGAAGTGGTACGTGACAGCCGGGAGAGAGAATTCATGTATCTCAACGAAGGAGCATCTACCGTAGCCCAGTATGAAGCACAATTCAACCGTCTCATCACTTATGCTCCTCACTATGCCGCGGACGAACGAAAGAGAGCACGAAAGTTTATCGAGGGACTTCAGCCTGAGATCCGGACAGCACTGATGGCACTAGACATCCGTCTTTATCCCGATGCAGTTACCCGAGCTATGAGAGTGGAGTCCGAACTCCAAATAATGAACCAGAGTGCCCCTGCTATAATAGGATCCTCTTCCAACGAGGCAGCAAGAAGAGAGTCAGCCGGACCGAGTACCTTTCAGACAAAGAGACCACACAACGAGATGCTGGAACATACCAAACCGGAAGTGAACGAGGACCCCATTCCTTGTGAGTACTGTGGGAAGACGAATCACAAGACAGCAAAGTGTAGGAAACAATTGGGATGTTGCTTTTCTTATGGAAGCACCAAGCACCACATTCGGGATTGTCCCATCAGAGAGAACCTTGGGGGAAGAAGAAGTGGTTACCGATCTCGACATGCTCGTACAGGTATATTGCATTATCATAGCATTCATTCATAGTCTTCTGTTTCAAATGGTAATTGCTTCAAATATCTGTTAAGTGTTATATATGACCTATGTACTTTAACTGCTTTCAAAACTCACACTTGCACTGATTGAATGATTAGTTGCTAGGATTTATATGACCTCTGTGTGGATAGCGTAGTATTCAATAAATTCGTTATACGCTATTAGAGAGTGCTAAGGACAAAAGAGTTCTTGGCCGACTAGGATCGATTCTGTTGCGAGTACGTTATGCGGTTCTGGATAGCACCGACGTTGACAAATCGAGTCTGAAGGAGTATACTTCTGAAGGTATGTCTGAAGATGAATCAACTAGTGAAGAGGATAATGAATTATCTGACGATGAGGATTATATGGGAGACGAGCCGACATTGGCTTCTGATAATAACGATCCTGATATTTCGTATGAAGTCGAGCGAAGAAATGATGAAAATGATGGTTTGGTGGAAGGCGGAGAGGAGAAATAATCCAATACCATTGAAGGTGAGAAAACACTTGGTAGAGAGAATAAGAAAGAGTGTGATCTTGAAGAAACAGATTGTGAGAAGGACGAGGGGTACAAGGGGAGAAATGATGATGGCGTTACTTCCTGTAAAAGGAGGTCTAATTAAGAAACACGAGGAGGATGTTACCATTGTCACTGAGGAGACGAAGAGCACAAGAATCAGTCAGAAGAACGAAATAGATAATGACAGTGACGATGGACCTTACATTGGGATTTTCTGATTCTTGGTCGTTATGGATGAGCCATGAGCTATTTACCTTCATTTTCTTCTTCGTCGTTAGCTTTGTTTAGGGTTTTTGTAATCCCGTTTTTCGCATGACTTTGGATTCTATTTTTGTTGTGAATGATGTTTATAACGTGTTTTAATTGCGCTTAAATGTTCGTTTTCAATTCGCGTTATTAGAACTCTAAGATTATACTCCTCTTAACTAACCCGAAGTCCGGAGGAGAATCTGAGGACAGATTCTTTTGAAGAGGGGAGTATTGTAACGACCCGAATATTTTAATTATATTATTAATTATTACGCGAATTCTTTCTTGCCTAATTTCTCGATCTATCCAATTGGATTAATTAATCTTGAGGAAAAGATTAATTTAATCTATCTTTTAAATACCCTCAATTACTTAAATTACATAAATGCCTTGAAAGCCTAAATGACCATTTTACCCCCCCGCCCCCCCCCCCCCCCCCCCTCCCGAGATATTTTCCTAAATATCTACCTATCTCTCTCATTCTCTCATTACACACAAAAAGAAGGAAAAAGAAGAAAGGAAGGAGAAAAGAAGGAGAAGAAAGGAGGGAATCTTCCCGACGCCCTACCGAGCCCGTTTCTCGCCCGATTGACGAGCCGTGAAAACCCAAACGATCCTCACTACATTCTCTACCGGTAATCCTTTTACCCCATTTCATTTCGTTCCCTCTTCATTACGATTTTCGTTGCTTTTATATAGAAATTTTATAGTTTTAGGATTTTCGTGTTTAGGGAGATTTACTTGACCATTTTACGTGTTTCTTGGACCTATGTGTAGCTTATATGATATATATGATTATATGTGGAAATTCGGATGTTTTATGGTGTAAATTAGGAGATCTATGAGCTTGAATGTTGGTTTTTGCGTTAAACTCGCGATCTGCACCTTTTCTGCTCCCAGAAGACACCCGCACGGGCCTGCGCACGGGCTTGCGCTCGTGCCCAAGACCGTGCACACCCTTAAAACCTTCACACGGCCTTGTCCATGGTCTTGAACCCGTGCACAAGACCGTGCATACCCCTCTAGCCTTCACATGGCCTTGCGCACGGTCTTGAGCCCGTGCACAAGACCGTGCATGTGGCGCCCCGCTCTACAGCCCCCGAACCTGTACGGATTCCCAAGTCGAGAACGGCGCCTCAACCCGAGAACCCATACAAGCTAACGGGTCAATCCCGACACTTGGCAACAGTGGATCCCCAAATTTAAAAACATCTAACCAACTCAGAAGAAACAGCGGAAGCAATTTAAATTCATATCAACATAAATGCCACTCCGGGGCCAATTCAACTAATAAGTATCAAAGCCCATTCAGGGGCAACATTAAATAAATATCAAGGGACGGGGATCAATGTATCATATCTACATGTCAGGACAAAAGAACAACTAACTAGAGAGTTAATAGACAACAAAGAGACTCGACAAAACCAAAAAAAACCTATCTATGCACTGTTGCCCATCCGACACGTAAGACATGTCGGTCTCTCTCTCAACCTGAGGCAAGAACCAATGAAAGTGGGTGAGTCAAAAATACTCAGCGAAGATGTGAGAACAAGTCGAGTCATGCTTCCGGGTTTTATAGAAAATACATATGCAATAAGTAAGAAACCGAAATATGCTTCGACTTGGATATTCAATTAAAATGATAAAAGCAATAACGATATAAAGCGATAAATAAATATCCCAGCGAGAGTGGGCATGTTCCTCCTTATTTCTCCACGATACATTATAAAAATCTCCATCGCCGGTGTCAAGCTAAGGAGCAACCCGAAGCTCGACTAATGTGAATTTTAGGAAAATGTGCAACGAATGCAACATCCACCATCGCTCCCAACCGTGGCTATCAACTCCTGACGGGCCACGATTGACGCTTATTTTTGGGAGAAGCACCTCGGATTACACCCTGGACGCTCGTCCCCAGATGCAACCTCCGGACACTTTCCCGGGCCCATTTTGAAATAACACGGCTTTGCTCGCTTTCAAAATAAGATTTGAATGCCAAACGGCAATCTGGGCAAGGGTGACGACGAAGGGGGTAAATCCTAAGTCAAACCGTCACGTAAAATAAAGAGTTTTCTTGCCCTTTTTGAAAACAAATCAATTTGGTTTAATAATGTATAATTTTGATATTAAAGGATTTGAGGATAAAACATAAAAATATAAGCTCGAAATATATAATACATCAATAAGGGATTAGGGGGTTTCGCAAGCATATATATATGTTCAAGCCCATTTAAAAGATTTAAATCCTCACCTGGAATCAAAAATAGAAAGCCTAGCAGCTAGACTCACTGGTCTCCGACGCCTGACTGATCTGAAGACAAGACAAGACCTAGACAAATTAATAAAGACTATAAAAGCACAAAGAAGCAATTATTGGACGAACGGCTAACCAAACATGTTCACAATCATGCATATGCTAATTATAATACGTAAAGAAGCTATCATGTAAATTTCACGAAATTCCGACAAGTTGCCAAAAATGCACATACTTAAAATTATACTATTCATAGCCCGAACGAGGGCGAAATTAAATAAACATTTCAAAATATTAACCTACAAGTTATAAGGGTTCTATAGGTGAAAACGGTATAATTTTTGGAGTTCGTATGCAAAAAGTCAACCAAAAATGTTGACCGGAAGACTCACTTGCCGAGAGCAACATTTGAAAAAGGCTGGAAAATTTTCTAAGTGTTTCACACCGGCTTGTGCACGGTCTTGAACACGGTGTCAAGACCGTGCACGCACACACGGCCAAACGCACGGTTTGGACACACGGGCATAATCCCGTGCGGGCAAAAAGAGCTGCACACGGGCTCCTGCACGGTCTTGCTCAAGACCATGCGTTAGCCCGTGTGGTTCAACTGGACACAGCAGAAAGTTCCGGGTTTTTACAAAATTCGAACCAAAAATTCATAAAAATAATATTTTTAACGCAAATCAACACTCATAATTTATAACAATCAATAATCATCATCTAATACACATTTACATCCAATAATATCACGAAATGATCAAGAAACGGGCTCGATCTAAGCATATTACCTAAAAATCCCAAATTAAGAAATTATTCTCAAAACATCGAAAATCCGTGAAAGAAATTGGGGAAATTGGTACCTAGAGAAAGGTATCGACGAAAGGATCGTTTAGGATCGATTGGCGCGAAATTCCACGGAGATACGAGCTCGGCACGATCGATTTGGCTTCGGGAGAAAATTCTCTTTTTCTTCTTCTCTCTCTCTCTCGAATTTTGAAATAAGGTTTGAATGAAGTTTTCAAGACTTTTATCAAATATTTCGAAATATAAAAAAAATAAGAAGGGGTATTTTAGTAATTTTAGAAAGTCCAATTAAATACACGTCGGTCAAACATATCAATTTAATATCGAACAAACGCAATTAGACAAGGAATTTAAATACGCAATTAATATTATCACATTGGGTCGTATATGCAAATAATATATAATAACTCACATATTACGAGAATTTAAGGTTAAGAAAGATAATTAACGCGGGAAAATACTTACAATAATTCTCAGATTTCTGGGTCGTTACAATACTCCCCCCTTATGAGAATCTGGTCCCCAGATTCCATCTTTATCAGAAAAGCTCAGGATAAGCTTCTCTCATCTTAGCCTCCGTCTCCCAAGTAGACTGCTCGATCGAACGGTTCCTCCAGAGAACTCTCACTAATGAAATCTGCTTGTGACGAAGCTGCTGGACCTTGCGATCCTGAATTTGAACCGGTTTCATCTCAATAGTCAAGTCCGGCTCAAGCTGAACTCCGTCATCCTGGAGAATATGGGACTCGTCGGGGAAGTACTTGCAGAGCTGTGAGACATGAAAGACATTGTGGATCCCGGTAAGATAAGGTGGTAAGTCCAAACGATATGCGGTATTCCCGATCCGCTCTGTGATCTCAAATGGACCTAAGTATCTCGGAGTAAGTTTCCCACCTCTATCGATCCTCGTGAATCCCTTCCTCGGGGAGGCCTTGAGAAAAACTCAGTCTCCCACTTCGAACTCTAAATGTCGACTTCTCTTGTCAGCGTAGCTTTTTTGGCGATCTTGAGCTGCTTTCATTCTTTGCCGAATGAGTTGGACCTTATCGATCGCTTCCTGAATGTGATCCGGTGGAGTAGCTCGCTCGTGGCCATTAGCTGACCACTTCCAATCCTCCAATTCCCAATAAATCGGAGATCTGCACTTCCTCCCATAAAGAGCCTCATACGGCGGCATCCCAATCGAGGCTTGATAACTGTTGTTGTAAGCGAACTCGACCAAGGGCAAGTGTGAAATCCAACTCGTATGAAAATCGAGCGCACATGCCCGTAATATATCACTTAGAAATCTGATCGTCCGCTCGGATTGTCCATCGGTCTGGGGATGTGTTGCAGAGCTAAACTTTAGGGTCGTTCCCAAGTTCTTGTGAAGTTCTTGCCAAAACTGAGCTGTGAACTTAGGATCCCTGTCAGAAATGATACTTTCCGGAACACCATGAAGCCTAATGATTTCCTTCTGATACATTTCTGTAAGCTGCTTGACCTTTGCTGTTTTTCGAACCGGAAGAAAATGAGATGACTTGGTCAATCGATCGACTATGACCCAAATACTGTCGAAGCCTCCACGAACAGTGGGCAATCCGGTCACGAAGTCCATAGTGATCTCCTGCCACTTGGAAGTGGGTACAGGAAGCGGCTGAAGAGTTCCTCCAGGCCTTTGATGTTCGGCCTTGACTCTCTGACACGTTAGACAATGTTTTACATAGGTAGCCACGTCCCTTTTCATACCGTTCCACCAGTACTGGGTTCTGAGATCACGATACATCTTGTTGCCTCCTGGGTGAACAGCATAAGCAGACTTGTGTGCCTCGTCGAGAATTCCACGCTTCAGGTTCGTGGGAACACAAACTCGGGTCCCGAAGCGAAGCAATCCGGTACCATCGATCTTGAATTTGGTGTCAGGATCATTCTGCATTCTGGCCTTGATCTTCTGAATACCGGTATCTGAATTTTGCTCGTCTCTGATCTGTTGGACTAGATCGGGTTGGACTGTAAGGTTGGCAAGACGAGGATACGATTCAAATCGAGTCCTCCTGTCCTCTAAAGAGATATTGAAGATGTCCCTCTAGGTGTGCCACGTGAGCCATCCGGCTCAATGCATCGGCAACTACATTCGCCTTCCCAGGGTGATACTGAATGCGGCAGTCATAATCTTCCAAGAATTCCATCCACCGTCTCTGTCTCCTGCTGAGATCCTTCTGAGTGAATAGATACTTTAAACTCTGGTGGTCAGTAAAGATGTCAAAGGTGACACCATACAGATAATGACGCCATTTGCCCAAGGCAAATATCACCGCTGCAAGTTCCAATCCGTGAATGGGATAGTTCCTTTCGGCATCTTTTAGCTTTTTAGAAGCATACGAAACGACTTTCCCATTTTGCATCAACACGCACCCTAAACCTTCCTTGGACGCGTCTAGCCTTCACACGGCCTTGCGCACGGTCTTGAGCCCGTGCACAAGACCGTGCACCCTTACGTGATCACGCACAGGCTACTGCACGGTCTCAAGACCGTGCACAGGCCGGTGCAACCCCCTTAACCATTTTTTCTAGCTTGATTTCGAATATTGCTCACGTTAATTACCATTTTTACCCCTTTTGATTAATGCTATTTTCCCGTTTGACCTCGGATTCGAATTCCGATTTCACCTATAGCTTCGTAGTGTTTCAAAACCTATTTATCCCCGAAGCTATGATTTATCCGACCTTATTTGACCATCAATTGACGCCTTACTCGTTTAGGGATTTTTCCCATCTTTCCCGTTTCTTGTCCGTTTGACCCCGTTTTCGCGAGAGAGTTCTGTTATATTATTTTAAACATGTCTACGTGCCCTAACTGCGTTTTAGCATGCTTTCCATATTTATTATTAATGTTCTTCCATTATTACAATTGCTTTAAATATTCCTTTAAATGTTATTTCATATGTTATATATCCTTATATGCTTAATTGCCTGGCTTTCCATATGGTATTTGTAGCATGAGTGAAGTTATATTTGAATTGCCGTGCGTCGTCTGTTGTTCGTGTCTTGCTTTTGTTATTGTTGGTCTCGTTTTCATCCTTTAGGCCTTGTGTATTACAGGTGGGTCTAACGAGGGAGAAACTTGACTATCGCTTGCTTCCATACTATCGTGTCGAGCCAGGTAAGGGTTTAAACTTATTTTTAACTGGGGCAAGGACATAGACTATCATAGGTTGCGAAATAAATGATGACCCTGCTTTTTCTTATTACTTGTTGTATTGCCTTTACTATTCCTTATGTGCATAGTCAAACCTTTTAATAGCAAAACCAAAATGATTTGAAATGCTTTCAACTAGAGACAAGGAAAACCCTTTTATTTTAAATGCGAATTTTGGTCTCTCGACCTCGCAAATATAACCTTGTCTCGAATGGCCCCTTTGGCCTTCCACATCCCGATTCCCTGTTTTCGAATGGCTCTGTTGGCCACTTTAACTATCATCATTTTCAAATGCGAGCCCTGAACTGTGTATTGTGTTGGGCCCGGAGTATTCAGGAGGTGAGCCTGGGGACGTGCGTCCAGGGCAAATCCCGATGGATACTCCAATCTGTATCTGCTTAGGTCAGCTAGGAGGTTGGCTAACCTGAGTTAGTGCGAGGGTGGCGTTGTAGGCTACGCGCTTCCTAGAAAATTCTGATAAGGGTGACGTTGTTAACACGCATTTCCATAAAATTCTGAGTGGATCATGACTTTTGGTGGTGGAGTACTTGACTATGTATTTGCATGATTTTCATAAATGGGAGTTATAAGGAGAGGGCCCGTTCTCGCCGGGACATACTATTTCATGACTTATTGCATTATTTATTTGTCTAATTATTTTATGGCTTTCGTTACAAGTCGAAGCACATTCCGGTTCTGTTCATTTGGAATATGTATTTCCCTATATATATATATAAAAAAATCCGGAAGCGTGGCTCGAACTTGCCTCACTTAAGCCTCATTTATTATTCAAACTATTTAGTTGAATTACGAGCCGTATTTACTTATCATTTCTAACTTATTCATATCATGCCTTTCGAATTGTAACGGCCTCGTGACTCAACTAATATCCTTTCAAAACTATCGGCTTGACCTTATGTGTAAATGTTTTAAAGGATCCGTTCGTCAACCTTTTTGTATTTTCCAAGCAAGCCAAACTCGGGTGTTGCCTTGTGTTATAGTTTTACAATTTATATCGTTACTTATAGTCTTTCTCAAAACGGGCAACACTCACCACTTTTAGTTTTAAAAGATAAATGACGAACTATGATCAAAACCCCCTTACTGAGTATCCTTTATACTCACCCCTGCTATTTTGGTTCTTGCTTCAGGTAGACAGATGGCGACGTCAACTATCTTGTCAGTCGGCATCAGCAAGTCTAGATAGGCTCAGTTTTGTCATCTGGTTTGTCTTGTCAGTGGTCCCAGCAACTGTCGAGTCCTGTTTGGTGTATTTAAATATTTTTGTACTATTTATTGCTTTATTTACTTTAGGTATCTTATGTGTCCTGATGTGGGTTAGTTGAAGATATCTAGGATTGCATAGGGTAGGCTAGTTGAGCCATGGATGGCACTATCTGCTTATGAACATTCTGTATCTTGATTTATAAATGTTTAATTATTATTATGTTAGCTTCGTAGGCTTTTATGGACTTTATCGGTTTTCTTTTAAATCGCTTCCGCATTGCTCTGTTTGGTTGTGGTTGTTTAAGAGAGCATTAAACAAAACCGAATGAAGAAGGAATATACGAAGAAAAGGTGAATCGGTGGGTTAGTGGTTCAACCGCCACCGGTTAAACTAATTTTTTACTGGTTTTTGGCGGTTCCCACTGGCCCAATTAGCGGACCGTTTCTACCATGTAGCCGGACCGGACAAGGCGCGAGTCACCGGTTGAACTGGTCGGACAGGCCGATCCTGTCCAGGTTTCAAAACAGTGCCCAATAACGTTGAAGTTTGAGATTCGACTCCTTATAATTCCTCTATTCTAAAAATCCAACTAGTGAAAAAATAAAAGATGTCTTAATGTCTTGGGATAATTGCATTAAACCCCTAATTTTTTCAATTTTTGCGCTTTTCAGCCTTTTTTCTTTTGCGCGATCGTCCGATCAACCTTTGTCAAAGTGATTAGTTGTACCCTATAACTAATTGTTGTTCAATTTTCTATTAAATAGTACTTGGGCGCTTTGTGCTTGACTTTTTGAGGGTTAATTCTAGTTTTTTCCATTGATTAGGTAATGGCATATGTAGAATTTAACATTTTTCCCTCCAAATCATAGCTTCTCCATCTATTTATGAAGCAAGAAATCTAATTTTTTCCGAACTCTAAAATTGAAATTGAAATCGAAATAGACCATTGTAAAAAATAAAAATAAAAAATGAAAAAAAGAAGAAAGAAAGAAAGAAATAGACGGCTTATGAGATCTTAATGTTGAATATGTGTAGGAAATAGTGGAAAAAGCATTAATTTTTGAAAGCTTGAGGGTTTTTTCTAAATTTATTTGGCAAAATATTGCATTTTTCGTCCTGTAAGTTAGGGTCCAATTCAATTTTGGTTCTATAAGTTTTTTAGTTAACGTATTTAAATTTTTTAAAAAAAAAAAAAAACACACGCACACAATTCGACCCTTGTCATTGCAAGGAATCGAACTCAAACCTCCAGACTGGAGTAATATCTGGTAGCCATTGGGTCAAACCCCAATGGTTACGCGTTTAATTCTATATATTTCTAATTTTAACATATTTGGTCCGATTTAATACATTTAGTCCTTTATATTCTCTCACCATTTTCAGGCCAAAATCTAACCGGAGCAACACGTTTAGTACTCCTGTAAGTTTGCTAACAGATAAAAAAAAGAAGAAAAATTAAAATATTTTTTACTGTTAGGAGTTCAACGGCTCTTTTTTTCCCCAATTTAAAAGCTCAAGAACCCTAACCACTGATTCATATTGTTCTTCAAAATTAGTTAATAATCCCGCAAAATTGAGTATAGCCTATCTTTATTATCCTAGCTTCGCTAAAATACTTGTAATTTTCAGGCCAGTTGAAGCTAGAAGAGAAGATGAGTCAAGGTGGTCGTGTCAATTGCAAATGTGGGAGGAAGGCAAACGTTACTTGTTCATGGACTGATGAGGATCCTGGGAGGAGGTTATATGGTTGTGCAAACTACAAGGTTTGTAATCCTCTTAAGCCAATTTGAAAAAGGACAAAACTTGCGGTAAAAATTCTACTCAAAAACAACACAGAGCATATTCAACACATAACTTAGTTGTGAGGAAGAAGAACTTACGGTAATAGGGAGGTGGAAAAAAGCTCTGTTCACTCGCGTGCAACATAGTTCTTCAAATTTAGCACAACCTTCTTCAGCAATCAGGGTTACGAAAGGAGAATCAGGGAGAAACCGACCTAGGATAATAAGCTCATGAGCTTGGTCTTACTTCAGTGTCAAACCAAAAGACCCAACAAGCATTAGCTCTCCCTGAAAAGGAGGTGATCTAGCCGCACCTTCCAGTACGGCACATTTTTTACCAAATATTTTTTAAACCCGGCCTAGTGAATAAGGTAGGGTTATTCATAAAACAAAAAAAAAAAAAGAATAAGGTAGGGTTATTTGTCTGAGATAATATCATGTGCATTGTGCAAGGGCACATGTCGTCGGAGTTAGCAAACCTATATATAGGACTAAATGTGTTGTTCCGATTAGATTTTGGTCGAAAAATGGTGAGGGAATATAAAGGACTAAATGTGTTACTAAAATCGGACTAAATGTGTTACATCGGACTAAATGTGTTAAAATTAGAAATATAAACAATTAAATGTATTAACTAAAAAATTACAGGACTAAAATTTGACTAAACCCTAACTTACATGATGAAAAATACAATTTTCCCAAATTTATTTTCTTTAAAAAAAAGTTAATAATAGGAACTAGTCAACTAGTTGAATGATCAGACAATTCTTATTCCATCAAATAATTAATATAATTTCATCAATTTCGTCCCTCATATTAAAATATTGAATAAAAAAAACGAATTCTTCAAAAGGATATTGTAGCGGGCGCCCCAAACGGGTAACGCACGCCCTGCACCAAGTCCCGACCCGGGACCGAAATGGAATCCGACCCGAATCGAAACCCGGCGAACGGCACACATTTACTCAATCACTAGGCGGGGATTTCAAAAACGAAAGAAAAGACAGAGGTGCGGAAGCGAAAATAAACCAAACAATAAAACGTAATAAATGCACAAGTATTAAAGCCCACCAAGGCCAACAAAATTCAATTACATAATTAATAAACGGGTTCGATACAATATCCCGACAAAATATATTAACGGGTTCCACATATAAATCCCGAATACTAACTAAATAAAATACTAATATCATAAAACATAATTAATAGCCAAACGGGAAAAGAGTTATACATGAGCAAAATAAATGCAACTCTATGACGACGACTACGACGACGAAGATCCCGCCTAGTATCCTGAAACCAATACAGGGGTGAAACAGAGGGGGTTAGTCAAACGACTAAGTGAGGGGGGAATAATAATGTATATTAATAAAACGGAAATAAATCACTAATTTTAAACTTAAAAGAAATCAACATAAATGAAAGGTTTTCGTAAACGAATGGTGATTTAGCATAAAACATAACTTATCATATGACTCAGCGAGTCGAGCCCTTAACTCCAATTTCTAAACATAAAAACGGGAAAACCCACCTTATTCCTCCTTATGTAGATGGACCGCTAAATCCGAACTACGCATAACATACTGTATAATCTCAGGTACTCAAAGGGCTGCCACTCCGGCCTCACCCCGAGCTCCCAAAGGTGGAGAGAACCATAGGATTTCCGCCGTAGACCCGATGTCTACCGACTTCGTCCTATCATCCTTTACTCCGGGCCCAAACATACATACATACATACATATCATAACTCGCTTTTTAAATCATTTTGGGTTGGCCAAAAGACCGTTCGAGACATGTCATATGCGAGGCCGAAGGCCAAAGTTCGCCTTAGAAATTAAAGGGGTTTTACATGTCTCTTTCGCAATCGTTTCAAAGACTATACGTAGTACTTTTTCATATCAAAACATTTTCGATAAATCGAATAAACATAATAGGCATAAATATTTATTAAGTATATATATAGAAACGGTGTGAAAACAAAACGTAAACATGGCTTATATCGGGAGAGGCTTATTTATATATATATATACATAATAGTACTGGAATCAGAAACAGAAAGCCTCACCTGGCTATACCAAACATGAGCAAAAGCAAGAACCGGTGCTACTCCACAGGAGTATCGTCTGCAAAATACCAAGACACAACCAAATAAGACTAAGGACGACGCATGGCTTATACGAAAACATTAAAACATATTGGGGCACGTTATACAATCACATAAGGCACTTAGGTTCAAATTATCAAACGAAAATGGAGTAATTCGTAAATTTAAAAGTGCAAATCAAGTCCAAATGCAACGAAACTTTACGGACATGCTTTAAATATGATAAGGGAGTATGCATTCGAATATCGGGAAAATCGGACTTCATATGCAAAAGATAGAAAATTTGTCGAAAACTTAATACGCACTATTCATAGACCCAAACATGCTATAAATTCATAAAACATGCAATTCATATCTATATCATATATATCGAATACACGAGCGAAGAAAGAATTCGGAAAAGACGAGCCTCGGAGGGACCCGTAGGCCAAAATGGGCCCTGATTAACAGAAGGTCAGGGCCCTGTTCAACCAGGCCACACGGCCTTGTGCACGGCCGTGGGCCAAGGCCGTGTACACCATGAGAAACACGCACGGCCTGTTGCACACGGCCTTGAGGCCGTGTGCAACAGGCCGTGCACCAATACACACACGCACGGTCTCTTGCACGGCCGTGCAAGAGGCCGTGTACACCCATACGGGCTTGTCACACCCCGTGTGCGTCAAGAACAGCAGAAAAATTCGCAGAACCAAAAACTTACGCGAATTTAATTCTAAATTCAACATTTGGCTAATTAATCATGCAAATCATACCCTAATTTTTACATATAATCATCTACAACATATAAGCTACACATAGAAACAATAAACACGAAAATACATCCACAATTTCTATCAAAATCATATAAAACCTAATTATTCAACTATTAACCAAAAATGAGAAAAACGAAGCATAAGAGACATTAAATGAAAAAAATCGTGAGAGCTTACTCGTAGAAGAGATCGCGGGGAGTTCGTAGGCGTAAACGGCTCGATAATCCGTCGGGAAACGGGGTCGGAATGATCGTCGAAACTCCGTCTTCTTCCTTCTCTTTTTCTTTCTTTTCTTTCTCTTCTTGTTGCTGTGTGTTTGAACGAGAGTGAGGTGAGAGAGAGAGAAATGAGACTTAGTCAATTTGACTTGGGTCAAAAATCGAAGGGGCAAATTCGTAATTTCGCAAAATAAGTTTGAAAACTCAAATTGTCCAAACAACACATAATTACAGTCCAAATTCATATAATTAAACGCACATTGACAATTCGTAATTTAAATATAGAAATTCATTCATTTACGAAATTATTCTAAAATATCATAATAAATATCAAATAAAATAATAAATTGCACAAATACTCAATTCGGACATACCGGATTATAATTCGGATTTTCGGGGTGTTACAATCACCCCTCCTTATGAGAATCTGGCCCCCAGATTCTACTTGTCCGACTGAAATAAATCCGGATGAAACTTGCGCATCTTGTCCTCAGTCTCCCATGTAGCTTCTTCGGTTGTCTGATTTCTCCAAAGGACTTTGACAAGAGATATCTCCCGGTTGCGCAGAGCTTGAGTCTTCTTATCCAATATCTTTACCGGCTTCGAAACAAAGGTCAAATCCGGTTCTAGTTCAATTTCCTCAACAGGAAGGATCTCGGACTCATTCGGAAAGTACTTTCGGAGTTGAGAAACATGAAAGACATTGTGAATCCCAGTTAGGCTTGGCGGCAAGTCTAACCTGTAGGCTGCGTTCCCAATCCTCTCCAGAATTTCATAGGGACCCAAAAATCTCGGGCTCAGTTTTCCTCCTTTTCCAATTCGGCTGAATCCCTTTCGAGGAGAAGCTTTGAGGAATACTTTGTCACCAACCTCAAATTCCAACGGTCGGCGACGGTTGTCGGCATAACTCTTCTGTCGATCCTGAGCTGCTTTCATTCTCTGCCGAGTGATCTGGATACGAGCGATGGCATTTTGGAGAAACTTTGGAGGAGTTCCTCATTCCTTATCGTCTTTCGTCCAACGCCAATCTTCGAGATCCCAAAACAACGGGGATCTACACTTTCTGCCGTACAATGCCTCGTAAGGTGCCATTTCGATCGAAGACTGATAGCTGTTGTTGTAGGCAAACTCGATCAAAGGCAATTGGTCGTGCCAATTGTTGCGAAAATCCAAGGCACAAGCTCGAAGCATATCACAGAGATATCTGATCATCCTCTCTGACTGACCATCTGTCTGTGGATGTGCGGCTGTACTGAAAGTCAGCTTCGTTCCCATTCGCTCTTGAAGTTGCTGCCATAAGCGAGAAGTAAATCGAGCGTCTCTGTCAGACACTATCGTAGTCGGAATCCCATGAAGCTTGACAATCTCTCGGTGATAAATCTCTGCCAACCTATCCACTTTGTACGACATGTTGATCGGTAGAAAATGAGCACTCTTGGACAGTCAGTCGATAATCACCCAAATGCTATCGTAGCCACCTCTTACTTTAGGCAAACCAGACACGAAGTCCATGGCAATACCCTCCCAGTTCCACGTAGGAATCGGTAGTGGCTCAAGCAAACCTCCCGGTCTTTGATGTTCAACTTTAACTTGCCGACAAGTCGAGCATCTCTTGACGTAATCAGCTACGTCTCTCTTCATACCTCTCCACCAGAATAATTCTTTTAGGTCCCGATACATCTTACTTCCACCTAGATGAACTGTGTAAGGTGTGTTGTGAGCCTTATCGAGAATCTCTTTCCTCAGACTCTCCGGAACACAAATTCGGGACTTGTAGCGGAGAATTCCTGTGTCGTCCACACCAAACTGAGTCTCTGGGTCAGCTGCGATGTGAACTATCTACCTCTGAGTCCACTCATCAGTAGCCTGAACATCTCGAATCTTTCGACCCAACTCTGACTGGATCGATATGCTATGAACATGGGCCTGGGAACTGATGTGAACTCCCTCTAACTTAGCCTCTAGCTGGGCTATGCTTGCCTTCTGGCTCAGTGCATCGGCTACAACATTCGCCTTTCCGGGATGGTACTGAATCTTGCAATCGTAGTCCTCAAATAATTCCATCCAACGGCGCTGTCGTTTGTTCAATTCCTTCTGAGTAAACAAATACTGAAGGCTCTTATGATCTGTGATGATGTCGAACGTGATGCCGTAGAGGTAATGACGCCATTTCAATAATGCAAATACCACGGCGGCTAGCTCAAGGTCGTGAGTGGGATAGTTCTCTTCAGCTGGCTTTAGCTTCCTCGATGCATAAGCTATAACTTTCCCATTCTGCATTAACACACAACCTAATCCTTTGTGTGACGCATCTGCATACACGACAAATCCTTATGAACCCTCGGGAAGGGTCAACACTGGAGCTGTGGTCAATCTCTTCTTGAGCTCCTGAAAACTAGCTTCACATTTGGCTGACCACACAAACTTAGCTTCTTTCTTTGTCAACGCTGTTAACGGACCTGCAAGTTTAGAGAAATCCTTGACGAAACGTCTGTAGTATCCTGCTAATCCCAAGAAACTACGGATCTTTGTAGGAGTCTTAGGTCTCTCCCAATCCAGCACTGTCTCAATCTTCAAAGGATCTACCTCGATTCCCGTTCCGGATATGACATGACCTAGGAAGGTCACTCGGTCAATCCAGAATTCGCATTTGCTGAACTTAGCGAATAATTGGTGCTCTCTCAAAGCTTGGAGCACAATCCGGAGGTGTTCAGCGTGTTCTTCATTGGACTTCGAGAACACTAAGATGTCGTCAATGAAAATAACGACGAACTTGTCGAGGTACGGACGGAAAATTCTGTGCATCATGTCCATAAAAGCTGCTGGGGCATTCGAGAGTCCAAATGACATGACCACAAACTCGAAATGTCCGTATCGGGTGTTGAAAGTTGTCTTCGGGGTATCTTCTGATCGGATACGTAGCTGGTAATATCCTTGTCTGAGATCGAGCTTGGAATAAACCCTCGATCCTTGTAGCAAATCGAACAATTCCTCGATATGTGGTAGAGGATACTTGTTCTTCACTGTCATCCTGTTCAATGCTCGGTAATCGATACACATGCGAAGTGTACCGTCCTTCTTCTTCACGAACAAGACTGGAGCACCCCAAGGCGAGGAACTCGGTCGGATATTGTAGCGGGCGCCCCAAACGGGTAACGCACGCCCCGCACCGAGTCCCGACCCGGAACCGAAATGGGATCCGACCCGAATCGAAACCCGGCGAACGGCAAGCATTTACTCAATAACTAGGCGGGGGTTTCAAAACAACGGAAAAAAAAACAAAAGTGCGGAAGTGAAATAAACGAAACATTAAAACATAAATAATTACACAAGTATTAAAGCCCACCAAGGCTAACGAAATTCAATTAATTAAATAACAAACGGGTTCGATACAATATCCCGATAATTATAATAACGGGTTCAATATATACATAATCCCGAATACAACTTAAAGTAATAAATCCCTAATATCATAAAACATATAAATAAAAGCCATACGGGAAAGAGTTATACATGAGCAAAAATAATGTAACTCTACGACGCCTACGACGACGAAGATCCCGCCTAGTATCCTGAAACCAGTACAGGGGTAAAACAGAGGGGGTTAGTCAAACGACTAAGTGAGGAGGGAATAATAATATATATTATAAATCGGAAGTAAATCACCAATTTTAAACCTAAAAGAAATCAACATAAAAGAAAGGTTTTCGTAATCGGGTGGTGATTTAACATAAAACATAACATATCATATGACTCGGCGAGTCGAGCCCTTAACTCCAATTTCCAAACATAAAAACCGGAAACCACCCTTATGCCTCCAATGTAGACGGACCGCTAAATCCGAACTACTCATAACAGACGGGAATAACTCAGGTACTCAAAGGGCTGCCACTCCGGCCTCACCCCGAGCTCCCAAATGGAGGAAACCATAGGATTTACGCCGTAGACCCGACGTCTACCGACTTCGTCCTATCGCTCTTACTCCGGGCCCAAACAAACATGCATACATATCATAACTCACTTTTCAAATCATTTCGGGTTGGTCAAAAGACCGTTCGAGACATGTCATATGCGAGGCCGAAGGCCAAAGTTCGCCTTAGAAAACAAAAGGTTTTACATGTCTCTTTCGTAAACATTTCAAAGTCTATACGTAGTACTTTTCATATCAAATCATTTTCGATAAATCAATTGAACATAATAATCATAAATATCTATTAAGTATATATATATAAACGGTGTGAAGACAAAACATAAACGTGGCTTATATCGGGAAAGGCTTATTTATATATATACGTAATAATACTGGAAACAGAAACGGAAAGCCTCACCTGTGGCTATACAAAATAAGACAAAAGCAAGACCGGATGCGCTACTCCACGGGAGTATCGTCTGCAAAACACAAAGACACAACCAAATAAGACTAAGGAAGACGCACGGCTTATACGAAAACATTAGAACACATAGAAGCACGTTATACAAATAAATCAATCACTTAAGTTCAATTCTCAAACGAAAACAGAGTAATTCTCAAATTTAAAAATGCAAATCAAGTTCAAATGCAATGAAACTTTACGGACATGCTTAAATTATCATAAAGGAGTATCATTCGAATTTCGGGAAAATCGGATTTCACATGCAAAAGTTAGAAAATTTAACGAAAACTTAAAACGCACTATTCACATACCCGAAACATGTTGTAAATTCATAAATCATGCAATTCCTATCTATTTCATATATATCGAATACACGAGCGAAGAAAGAATTCGGAAAAGATGAGCCGAAGCGGGACCCGTAGGCTAAAATGTGCCCTGACTTACAGAAGGTCAGGGCACTGTTCGACCAGGCCACACGGCCTTGTGCACGGCCGTGTGCCGAGGCCGTGCACAATCAAGGAACACGCACGGCCTCAAGGCCGTGTGCACCAGCACGTGTCCAATGCACCACACGCACGGTCTCTTGCACGGCCGTGCAAGAGGCCGTGTAACCCCACACGGCCTTGCGACACCCCGTGTGCAAAGCCCATGTGCGTCCAGATTGAGCAGAAACACGCAGACAGCAAAAACATACGCGATTTCAAACCAAAATTCAACATTTAATCGATAAATCATGCAAATCACTCCCTAATTCTCACATATAATCATCTACAACATATAATCTACATATAGAAACGATAAACACGAAAATCCATCCACGATTACTATCAAAATCGAATAAAACCTAAATTCTACAACTATCATAAAAAATAAGAAATACTAAGCATACGAGACATTAAACGAAAGAATCGTGAAAGGCTTACTCGTAGATGAGATCGCGAGGAGTTCGTAGACGTAAACGGCTCGAAAATCCGTCGGGAATTGAAGTCGGGACGATCGTTTTAATCTTCTTCTTCTTCCTTCTCTTTTTCTTTCTTTTCTTTCTCTTTTCTTGTTGCTGCTTGTTTGATTTAGGCGAGAGTGAGGTGAGAGAGAGAGAAAGCAGACTTAGTCAATTAGTTGACTAGGGTTTAAAATCGAAAGGGCAAATTCGTAATTTCGCAAAATAAGTTCAAAAACTCACGTTGTTCAAATAATACATAATTACAGTGAAAATTCATATAATTAAACACACATTGACAATTCGTAATTTAAATATAGAAATTCATTCATTTACGAAATTATTCTAAAATATCATAATAAATATCAAATAAAATAATAAATTGCGCAAATTTTTGATTCGAACATACCATAATATAATTCGGATTTTAGGGGCGTTACAGATATATCCAATAGAAAGAAGTTCATCGAGTTGGTTCTTCAATTCTTTCAACTCGGCAGGAGCCATTCGGTACGGCGACTTCGAATAGGACTCGGCTCCTGGAACTAAGTCAATCACGAACTCTATATCCCGATCCGGTGGCAAGAATTCCAAATTCTCGGGAAACACGTCGATGAATTCATTGACCACGGACGTTTCTTCAATCTTCGTCTGGTCATTCGGGCGGTTGAGAAGGTAAGCTATAAAGCACGTAGCTTCTTCTTTCTGAACGAGCTTCTTGGCTTCCATCATTGAGATATACGGACCTTCTCCTGATCGGAAACCCTTAACCTCATTAGAACCCATAATAACCTTCTTCTCGAAACAATCAACCTTCGCCCGATGCTCGTACAACCAATCCATTCCGAGAATAACCCCATATTTCTTCATCGGCAACTCAATCAAATCTGTCGGGTACTCGATACCCTCGATGATGATCGGACAACGCTTAAGTGCTCGGTTCGCAATAACCTTCGAACCCAACGACGAACCAACCACTAACACATAATCAAGCAAGGAAACAGGCGCATGCACAGATAAGGAAACAGCATGCGCAATAAATGAGTGTGAAGCACCCGAGTCGTACAATACATGTATGGGGATGCCATTTATATATATAGTACCTTCCACCACGTCGGTCGGATCTGCAACAGCATCCTCTGCATCGCCTTCCAAGGCATAATGTAATGACCCGATTTTTCGTGACAAGTTTGGTAACGCTTCGTGCCCTACGTTTCTCACTTCTACCCTCATTTCTCGAATTATGTGCTATTTTATGTGCTTAGGTGATATTATTTGACTAATGTGTGCCTAATTGATATTTTAAATTATTTCTGACACTCTGAATTTCATGAACTCCGAATTATTTGATAAGTGGTGAAATTTATGACTACGTATATAGATCATGTCTACGTACTTTTATTAAATTGGGACATATATATTTTCTTTCAAAAAAAATAAATAAGAATTAAATTTCATGATTAAAGTACCTGAGCGGCAAGAACGTTCAACATTCAGAAGGTTAGATTATAAAATGAAAAGAAAGAAAAATATAATATAATTGTATGAGACTTAGAAATTGACGGTTCGTTGTGATTACTCAACTCATTCTCCTTTACCCCTTTGTTCCACCTCATGCTTAGATATATGAGTAGTGTTTGTATATTTATCTTTTAGTCTCAATTCATTATATACAACAAAACAGAATAGATAAAACAGAGTTTGCCCTCTTTCTTGCTCGTGGAAGTCATGCCAAGAAGAATAAGTTAAGAAATAATTCTCATGAATTTCCACTAGTAATTAAATTGATGCTTTGAAGTGATTAGTTGATTTGTATTTTATGTTAAGGCTAACTTTAATTCCCTTGTAATTAGTTTAAATCTATATTTTTATATTCAAAGTTCACAGGTGGAAGAAAGATTCCTAAATCTTGGAAACTTATCAATTATTGTTATTTTCTTTGATTTACATGTTCCGATAATTTTATTGGCACTCATATTTAATTAAGTCGAACCTTTATATGGATTCCTAATTAACTGTTAGTCCTCGTATTATGTAACTAGGAAAAGTGTTCCTTAGAAGTATTAGTCTTTAAATTAGGTGCATATATTATATCTATGTATGAATAACTATTGATGGAAACTCCGTGAAATATTAGTGAACTAAGTCAGTTTCAATAATTCTTGAAAATAGTTCGAGAAGTAAAACAAATGGGGTATCCAGCTTTTGCTTGATGAAATATTATACTTTAGATTACTCACAAGTAGGTAATTAAGTTTTCTTAACTGATTAGACTAACGAGATATATTGAAATTGTATTTGGGGAAATTGCTATATTTCTTGATTTCTGTTATTTTGCTTATATCTGATTAATGGTTTAGTTGCATATTTTATATGACGCTACGTGATTTATATTATAGCCGTACATATCAGTCGTGTCTTAATTGGTTTTGTCGAGTCGAGTCTTACCCTTCAGTCGTTTATATAACAAGTAATCCTGTCGATGAACCCTGATTGTGTCTGACAATCCTTTTGCTACCTTTTTGTGATAACCAGGTGGGGTTTCTTTTCCGAATTCGGTTTTCTTATACGTTTGTAAATATTCCATATATACCCGAAGCCTGTGTTTTATGCTTTTATATTTTCTTTCCCCAAACTTATATTATACGTAGTAGCTACTTGAAAACCATATTATCTTAATGAGTTTAAAGAAAAATGCTTTGATATCAAATTATTACGTATAACCCCTCAAAAGCTCCTTTAGCTCGGAAGGGTTAAAAGTTGATTTATCAATCGGTCCCTTTGACCATATAAGCATTTCGAATGCAAGGAATTATCTTGGCCTTTCGGCCTGGCCATTGAGCCACATTACACTATTGGGTCCGGACATCAGGGTACGGGGTGAAGCCGGATAGACGTTGGGTCTACGGTGAATCTCAATGCTCTGGTCTCCAAACTGATGGGAGCTCGGGGGTATGACCGGAGTGGCAACCCTTTTGAGTACCTGCGCCGGACGGGATCTAGTCTATATCCTCAGCCGAAGATGTATTGGATATTTGTCCTTGCATATATGATTATATAGTAGCGGGCTAGCTACCTGACTACACAAGGAGGAATAAGGGAGGTTTATTTGATATTTCTGATATTATGAAACAGGTGGTTGATGCTCGACTCGCCGAGCTTTTACTTTATTGCGAAATTATTTGTTTCACCAATAATTGTGAAAACCTTTATTTTTCCTTTGTTTTCTTCTCATTTACAAATTGGTGAATCTTTCTGTTGTTTCGATAATATATACATATTACAGCCCCCTCACTTAGTCGCTTTGACTAACCCCATTACTCTGTTGTTGTCTTTTCAGGGTTTTGTTGCTAGGCGGATTCAGGTCGTGTCCTTGGAGTCATTTACTTTTGTTTAGGTGATTTCATATCCATCTATGTATCTGGATAAATAATTAAAACCCTAGAAGTTGTAGATGTAAATAATGTAAATTAGTTTGAATATTGATATGGTTGTTTTCAGTGGCCTTGGTGGGCTTTATAATTGTGTTTTGGATTATGGTTGTTCTAGCTCCCTGAGTGGGATAGGTTGTGTTAATTTGCTTCCGCTGTATTATTGTTCATCGTCCTATTATTTTCTAAAGCAGATCCGCCTGGTATTTATTTTCCGTTCGCCAGGTTGTAGTTCATAAGCGGACCTTTAGTTCTGGTTATGGATTGTGACTTGGTGCGGGACGTCACGTCGCACCGTATTTGGGGACGTGCCGTTACAGTTGGTATCAGAGCTAGAGGTTCATTGGCCTTAGCTCTGTGAGTCGTGTCAGTCTAGGTCCGTACGGCTTATGACTTAGGAATTTGTGCTTTTGTGCTTATGTGTTTACAGCTTTGCATCCATAATTAATCTACATGCATACTTGTTATATTTAATTGTAGGATGCCACCTTGTCGTGATCGTACTCCTCCAGTAGCACCACCACAGGCACCAGTGGTTGATGCTCAGTAGATATCTGGTCTTTTTCGGGATTATCTGGATCAGAGAGACAGGAATGTAGAGGTAGATGAGCATAGAGCCCGTGAGCAGTCACTTCGCCGATTCCTCGATTTCCACCCACCTCAGTTTGTTGGTACCACATATGATATTGTGGCAGAGGGTTAGATTTCATCTCTTGAGAGGATATACCGAGTTCATCAGCCTACTGGTCTAGAGAAGGTTGAGTTTGCTATCTATCTTCTTCGAGGACCTGCAGAGGCCTGGTGGAAGATGACTGAGCAGAGATGGAGGGCCACCGGAGTTGAGTCATCGTGGGATAGGTTTCTTGAGGAGTTTCGAGCTAAGTGTGTTCCCCTTACTGTTCAGGATCGCTGGGAGCAGGAGTTTATGGAGTTATCTCAGGGTACTTCTACTGTGGCTGACTCTGAGGCCAACTTTACCAGACTTGCAGTATATGCTCCACATATTGCTTTAGACGAGCGCAGGAAGACCAAGAAGTTTCTAGAGGGCTTGAGTATTGATCGAGCTATTCGTCATACTACCCCCGCTTCTTCTTCATCGGGTTTCAAGAGGCCTTTGATTCCGAGTGCTCCTATGCAGCCTAAAGGCAAGAGACCTTTTGGTGGACCCAGACCTCCTATACCTCGCCCTATGGGATTTTCTTTATCACCTCGTCCGACCGGATTTTACTCTGCACCTCGCCCGGCTGGTTTTCCTTCAGTCCCTCGTCCGTCAGGTTATCGTCCAGTTACTTGTGGTTATTGTGGAGGGAATCACCCAGAGTTTAAGGGTTGGTATAAGTTGGGATTGTGTACTAGTTGTGGTAGCTCTACCCACCAGAAGGATAGTTGTCCCAGGAGGCAGCCCCCGAGTCAGCCTATGCCGCCGAAGCCGAAGCCTTCTGTTCCAGCTCATGTGTATGCCCTAGAGGGCGATAATGAGGAGACAGAGCCTGATGCTTCTGCCGTGGTGGAAGGTACCATACATATACATAACATACCCATACATGCATTTTTTGATCCGGGTGCTACGCATTCTTTTGTTGCTCCTGAAATTGACTTATGCGCATGCGTCTATTGATTTGTCTGATTATTGCTTTATTGTGAGTTCCCCTTTGGGATCTTGTATGATTACCGACCGCGTGTACCGACGTTGTCCCGTTGTTATTAAGGATAAGGTTTACCCTGCAGATTTGATAGTGTTGTCAGTGAAGAAGTACGGAGTTATCTTGGGTATGGATTGGTTATTTGAGCACAGGGCCAAGATTGATTGTTTTGAGAAGAAGATTAGTTTGGGATCTGATTCGAGTCAGGGTATTCAACTGACAGATGGGCCGATTATTTCTATGACAGAGGCAAAGAAGCTCGTTCGAGAGGGAGCTTAAGGTTTTGTTGCTTATCTTCTTAACAGGCCAAAAGAACAGCCGAAGTTTGAAAATACTGAGATAGTTAAGGATTTCCCAGATGTGTTTCCTGAGAAGTTAGAATCGTTACCTCCAGACCGTGATATCGAGTTTGTTATTGATCTATATCCGGGATCTGAGCCGTATTCGAAGACACCTTACAGAATGGCACCAGCAGAATTAAAAGAGTTGAAGACTCAGATAGATGATTTGCTAGCCAGTGGTTATATCAGGCCGAGTACTTCTCCCTTGGGTGCACCGGTATTGTTTGTGAGGAAGAAAGATGGTTCTCTTAGGCTTTGTGTTGATTACAGAGAGTTGAACCGGATGACTGTGAAGAACAAGTATCCTCTTCCCCACATTGAGGAGTTGTTTGATTTATTGCAGGGATCGAGGGTCTATTCTAAATTCGATCTGAGACAAGGATATTATCAGTTACGAATCAAGGCAGAGGACATACCGAAGACAACTTTCAACATTCGATATGGTCATTTTGAGTTTGTGGTTATGCCATTCGGTTTGATGAACGCTCCTGCAGCATTTATGGATATGATGCACAGAATCTTTTGACCTTATCCTGATAAGTTTGTTGTCATCTTCATCGACGACATACTGGTTTTCTCAAAATCCGAGGAAGAACATGCAGAGCATTTAAAGATCGTGTTACAAACTTTGAAAGAACATCCGTTGTATGCCAAGTCCAGTAAGTGTGAGTTCTGGATTGAGAAAGTGGCATTTCTAGGTCATGTTATATCCAAGACAGGTATCGAGGTTGATCCTTCAAAGATTGATTCAGTATTGAATTGGGAGCAGCCTAAGACTCCGACAGAGGTTCATAGTTTTCTGGGTTTGGCAGGTTATTACAGACGGTTTGTGAAGGATTTCTCTAAACTTGTAGCCCCGCTTACAGAGTTAACGAAGAAAAATGTTTCTTTTGTGTGGACAGATAAGTGTGAGAGCAGTTTTCGGTAGTTAAAGAACAGATTGACATCCGCTCCTATTCTTACTTTGCCTGAAGGTTCAGATGGATTCGTGGTTTATACTGATGCTTCGAAAGAAGGTTTAGGATGCGTGTTGATACAGAATGGAAAGGTTATAGCTTATGCCTCGAGAAAGCTTAAACCTGCTGAAATAAATTATCCTACACATGATCTTGAGTTAGCAGCAGTTGTATTTGCTTTGGGCAAGTGGCGTCACTATCTCTACGGCGTTACTTTTGATATTTTCACTGATCATAAGGGCCTTCAGTATCTTTTCACGCAGAAGGAGTTGAATAAACGCCAGAGGCGTTGGATGGAGTTGTTAGAAGATTATGATTGTAAGATTCAGTACCATCCGGGGAAGGCGAACGTAGTTGCAGATGCCTTGAGCAGAAAAGCAAGTGTGTCACAGCTAGAGCTGAGTTCAGATATATCAGATTATTCGAATGAAGGATGAGCCAGACACGCAGTTCAGTATTGACGACATAGGTCTTCTCAGACATAAGACAAGAGTTTGTGTTCCAGAGAGTTTAAGGAGAGAGATTTTAGATGAAGCTCACAAATCAGCCTATACTATTCATTTGGGAGGTACTAAGATGTATCGAGATTTGAAAGAATACTTCTGGTGGAATGGTTTGAAGAGGGATGTGGCTAACTATATCAAACAGTGTGTGACTTGTCAACAAGTCAAGGTAGATCATCAGAAACCCGGAGGTTTACTTCAGCCACTTCCCGTTCCATCTTGGAAATGGGAAGAGATATCGATGGATTTTGTTTCGGGTTTACCGAAAGTCAGAGGTGGTTATGATAGCATTTGGGTAATTGTTGACAGATTGACGAAGTCTGCTCATTTCTTGCCCGTTCGTACATCCTATACAGTTGACAAGTTGGCAGAGGTATATCATGAGGAGATTGTGAGACTTCACGGAGTTCCAAAGAGTATAGTGTCAGACAGAGACACTAGATTTACTTCACATTTGTGGAAGAACTTACAGGATCGTATCGGAACAAAGTTGACCTTCAGTACCGCAGCTCACCCCCAGACAGACGGTCAATCAGAGAGGACTATTAGATACCTCGGAGACATGTTGAGATCTTGTGCCCTAGATTTTCAGACTACGTGGTATAAGCAGCTTCCATTAAGATGGCCCCATACGAAGCTTTGTACGGAAGGAAATGTCGATCGCCACTATATTGGGACATTGAGGATTGGAGATGGACTAAAGATGGTATTCATCGTGGTACTGCTCCGAAATTGATTCAGGATGCTATCGAAAAGGTGCAAGTCATCCGACAAAGAATGAAAGCTGCCCAGGATCGACAAAAGAGTTATGCTGATAGACGTCGACGTGATTTGGAGTTTGAAGTTGGGGATCAGGTATTTTTGAAAGCTTCTCCGAGAAAGGGATTTGTCCGAATCGGTAAAGGAGGAAAGTTAGCCCCGAGATATTTGGGTCTGTATGTGATTCTTGAGAGGATTGGGAAGATGGCCTACAGATTAGATTTACCGCCAACCCTTACCGGTATTCACAATGTTTTCCACGTCTCGCAGCTTTGTAAGTATCATCCAAACGGGTCCGAGATTATTCCAGTGGAAGATATTGAATTAGAGCTGAATTTGACATTCATTTCCCAACCGGTTAGTATTTTGGACCATAAATTCCAAGCACTTCGTAATCGTCAAATCCCCCTCATAAAGGTCCTTTGGAGGAATCAGAAAAGCGAAGAGGCTACTTGGGAAACAGAAGAGAAAATGAGAAAGCATTATCCTGAGTTGTTCACTTCGAATGAATAGAATCTGAGGACAGATTCTCATAAGGGGGAGAGATTGTAATGACCCGATTTTTTGTGACAAGTTTGGTAACGCTTCGTGCCCTACGTTTCTCACTTCTACCCTCATTTCTCGAACTATGTGCTATTTTATGTGCTTAGGTGATATTATTTGACTAATGTGTGCCTAATTGATATTTTAAATTATTTCTGACACTCTGAATTTCATGAACTCCGAATTATTTGATAAGTGGTGAAATTTATGACTACGTATATAGATCATGTCTACGTACTTTTATTAAATTGGGACATATATATTTTCTTTCAAAAAAAATAAATAAGAATTAAATTTCATGATTAAAGTACCTGAGCGGCAAGAACGTTCAACATTCAGAAGGTTAGATTATAAAATGAAAAGAAAGAAAAATATAATATAATTGTATGAGACTTAGAAATTGACGGTTCGTTGTGATTACTCAACTCATTCTCCTTTACCCCTTTGTTCCACCTCATGCTTAGATATATGAGTAGTGTTTGTATATTTATCTTTTAGTCTCAATTCATTATATACAACAAAACAGAATAGATAAAACAGAGTTTGCCCTCTTTCTTGGTCATGGAAGTCATGCCAAGAAGAATAAGTTAAGAAATAATTCTCATGAATTTCCACTAGTAATTAAATTGATGCTTTGAAGTGATTAGTTGATTTGTATTTTATGTTAAGGCTAACTTTAATTCCCTTGTAATTAGTTTAAATCTATATTTTTATATTCAAAGTTCACAGGTGGAAGAAAGATTCCTAAATCTTGGAAACTTATCAATTATTGTTATTTTCTTTGATTTACATGTTCCGATAATTTTATTGGCACTCATATTTAATTAAATTCCTAATTAACTGTTAGTCCTCGTATTATGTAACTAGGAAAAAGTGTTCCTTAGAAGTATTAGTCTTTAAATTAGGTGCATATATTATATCTATGTATGAATAACTATTGATGGAAACTCCGTGAAATATTAGTGAACTAAGTCAGTTTCAATAATTCTTGAAAATAGTTCGAGAAGTAAAACAAATGGGGTATCCAGCTTTTGCTTGATGAAATATTATACTTTAGATTACTCACAAGTAGGTAATTAAGTTTTCTTAACTGATTAGACTAACGAGATATATTGAAATTGTATTTGGGGAAATTGCTATATTTCTTGATTTCTGTTATTTTGTTTATATCTGATTAATGGTTTAGTTGCATATTTTATATGACGCTACGTGATTTATATTATAGCCGTACATATCAGTTGTGTCTTAATTGGTTTTGTCGAGTCGAGTCTTACCCTTCAGTCTTTTATATAACAAGTAATCCTGCCGATGAACCCTGATTGTGTCTGACCATCCTTTTGCTACCTTTTTGTGATAACCAGGTGGGGTTTCTTTTCCGAATTCGGTTTTCTTATACATATGTAAATATTCCATATATACCCGAAGCCTGTGTTTTATGCTTTTATATTTTCTTTCCCCAAACCTATATTATACGTAGTAGCTACTTGAAAACCATATTATCTTAATGAGTTTAAAGAAAAATGCTTTGATATCAAATTATTACGTATAACCCCTCAAAAGCTCCTTTAGCTCGAAAGGGTTAAAAGTTGATTTATCAATCGGTCCCTTTGACCATATAAGCATTTCGAATGCGAGGAATTATCTTGGCCTTTCGGCCTGGCCATTGAGCCACATTACACTATTGGGTCCGGACATCAGGGTACGGGGTGAAGCCGGATAGACGTTGGGTCTACGGTGAATCTCAATGCTCTAGTCTCCAAACTGATGGGAGCTCGGGGGTATGACCAGAGTGGCAACCCTTTTGAGTACCTGCGCCGGACGGGATCTAGTCTATATCCCCAGCCGAAGATGTATTGGATATTTGTCCTTGCATATATGATTATATAGTAGCGGGCTAGCTCACAAGGAGGAATAAGGGAGGTTTATTTGATATTTCTGATATTATGAAACAGGTGGTTGATGCTCGACTCGCCGAGCTTTTACTTTAATGCGAAATTATTCGATTCACCAATAATTGTGAAAACCTTTATTTTTCCTTTGTTTTCTTGTCATTTACAAACTGGTGAATCTTTCTGTTGTTTCGATAATATATACGTATTACAGCCCCCTCACTTAGTCGCTTTGACTAACCCCATTACTCTGTTGTTGTCTTTTCAGGGTTTTGTTGCTAGGCGGATTCAGGTCGTGTCCTTGGAGTCATTTACTTTTGTTTAGGTGATTTCATATCCGTCTATGTATCTAGTTAAATAATTAAAACCCTAGAAGTTGTAGATGTAAATAATGTAAATTAGTTTGAATATTGATGTGGTTGTTTTCAGTGGCCTTGGTGGGCTTTATAATTGTGTTTTGGATTATGGTTGTTCTAGCTCCCTGAGTGGGATAGGTGTTGTTAATTTGCTTCCGCTGTATTATTGTTCATCGTCCTATTATTTTCTAAAGCAGATCCGCCTGGTATTTATTTTCCGTTCGCCAGGTTGTAGTTCATAACCGGACCTTTAGTTCTGGTTATGGATTGTGACTTGGTGCGGGACGTCACGTCGCACCGTATTTGGGGACGTGCCGTTACACATAAACACGGGCATAGGCCTGAGGCTGAGCGGCCCCCTGCTGTACCGGTCTCCTCTTCGGGCATACATCTACCGGGTGATCGGTGCTACCACATCCGTAGCAAAGACCATTTTTCTTCCAACATTTGGCCTCTAAGTGCGGGCCCTGACAGAACCCACATATAGGTCGTGGAAATCCCTGAGGTCGGGGAGGTGCAGGCTGAACAGCTGTCTTGAACGGCTTCTTCCCAGAAGAGGACCCAGACGAAACAAATGGCCTCTTCGAACCAGACGGGAAACTCTTAGCGGCTGCAGGGGCAGGTGCAGAAGTCGGTCTCATCTGTCGGAGATCGGACTCTATCGATAGTGCCGTCTCAACTGCATCGGTATAATACTGGAGTCTGTTCCCGAGCATATGCATACGAATCTCATTCGACAATCCCTCAATGAACTGTCGAGTGTTCCTCTGTTCGTCGTCAACCATATACGAGCAGTGAATAATAAGTCTGGAGAAATGAGCCTCGTACTGGTCAACGGATGAGGTACCCTGCTTGAGAGCTAGGAACTCTCGCTCACGTCGCTGTCGGACCACAAACGGAATATACTTGGCCCGAAACTCAACTAAGAACTGATCCCAAGTCGGGACCACATGCTCTCGCTGCCATCGCTGCTCGATACGGGCCCACCAGTCATGTGCAGCTCCTGTCATCTGATACACTGCTAATTCGACCCTCTTAGGGTCCGGACATTCCATTACCCTAAACCTCTTTTCCATAGCCGAAATCCAAGCTTCGGCAATCAAATCATCAGGTGCACCCTCGAACTGCGGAGGATTGAGCTTAAGGAACCTGCCCATATCATTCTCGGGGGCAGGAGGCGGTGTTGCTCGGTTAGCATGAACCATGAACTGCCCTAAGGCTTCCATGAACTGAGCTGGAGTCGGAGCACCTGGAGGCGGACCTGGCGGTTCACGGCGATGAGGCATTCTGCAAAATTCAAAATCAAACATGCATGATGATAAGTGATTATGAAAAGCCGTAACACGTAAAGAAGTTAAATTCACATAATCACGTTGTCACAATCACATAACCCTAAGCCGTACGACCTAAACTGACACGACAATTCAGAGCCTAGGCCATTGGACCAAAGGGCTCTGATACCAACTGTAGCGGGCGCCCCAAACGGGTAACGCACGCCCCGCACCGAGCCCCGACCCGGGACCGAAATGGAATCCGACCAGAATCGAAACCCGGCGAACGGCACACATTTACTCAATCACTAGGCGGGGATTTCAAAAACGAAAGAAAAGACAGAGGTGCGGAAGCGAAAATAAACCAAACAATAAAACGTAATAAATGCACAAATATTAAAGCCCACCAAGGCCAACGAAATTCAATTACATAATTAATAAACGGGTTCGATACAATATCCCGACAAAATATATTAACGGGTTCCACATATAAATCCCGAATACTAACTAAATAAAATACTAATATCATAAAACATAATTAATAGCCAAACGGGAAAAGAGTTATACATGAGCAAAATAAATGCAACTCTACGACGACGACTACGACGACGAAGATCCCGCCTAGTATCCTGAAACCAATACAGGGGTGAAACAGAGGGGGTTAGTCAAACGACTAAGTGAGGGGGGAATAATAATGTATATTAATAAACCGAAAATAATCACCAATTTTAAACTTAAAAGAAATCAACATAAACGAAAGGTTTTCGTAAACGGGTGGTGATTTAGCATAAAACATAACTTATCATATGACTCGGCGAGTCGAGCCCTTAACTCCAATTTCTAAACATAAAAACGGGAAAACCCACCTTATTCCTCCTTATGTAGACGGACCGCTAAATCCGAACTACGCATAACATACTGTATAATCTCAGGTACTCAAAGGGCTGCCACTCCGGCCTCACCCCGAGCTCCCAAAGGTGGAGAGAACCATAGGATTTCCGCCGTAGACCCGATGTCTACCGACTTCGTCCTATCATCCTTTACTCCGGGCCCAAACATACATACATACATACATATCATAACTCATAACTCGCTTTTTAAATCATTTCAGGTTGGCCAAAAGACCGTTCGAGACATGTCATATGCGAGGCCGAAGGCCAAAGTTCAACTTAGAAATTAAAGGGGTTTTACATGTCTCTTTCGCAATCGTTTCAAAGACTATACGTAGTACTTTTTCATATCAAAACATTTTCGATAAATCGAATAAACATAATAGGCATAAATATTTATTAAGTATATATATAGAAACGGTGTGAAAACAAAACGTAAACATGGCTTATATCAGGAGAGGCTTATTTATATATATATACATAATAGTACTGGAATCAGAAACGGAAAGCCTCACTTGGCTATACCAAACAAGAGCAAAAGCAAGAACCGGCGCTACTCCACAGGAGTATCGTCTGCAAAATACCAAGACACAACCAAATAAGACTAAGGACAACACACGGATTATACGAAAACATTAAAACATATTGGGGCACGTTATACAATCACATAAGGCACTTAGGTTCAAATTATCAAACGAAAACGGAGTAATTCATAAATTTAAAAGTGCAAATCAAGTCCAAATGCAACGAAACTTTACAGACATGCTTTAAATATCATAAGGGAGTATGCATTCGAATTTCGGGAAAATCGGACTTCATATGCAAAAGATAGAAAATTTGTCGAAAACTTAAAACGCACTATTCATAGACCCGATTATGCTATAAATTCATAAAACATGCAATTCATATCTCTATCATATATATCGAATACACGAGCGAAGAAAGAATTCGGAAAAGACGAGTCTCGGAGGGACCCGTAGGCCAAAATGGGCCCTGACAAACAGAAGGTCAGGGCCCTGTTCAACCAGGCCACACGGCCTTGTGCACGGCCGTGTGCCAAGGCCATGTACACCATGAGAAACATGCACGGCCTGTTGCACATGGCCTCAAGGCCGTGCACCAATACACACACGCACGGTCTCTTGCACGGCCATGCAAGAGGCCGTGTACACCCACACGGGCTTGTCACACCCCTGTGCAAAGCCCGTGTGCGTCAAGAACAGTAGAAAAATTCACAGAACCAAGAACTTACGCGAATTCAATTCTAAATTCAACATTTGGCTAATTAATCATGCAAATCATACCCTAATTTTTACATATGATCATCTACAACATATAAGCTACACATAGAAACAATAAACACGAAAATCCATCCACAATTTCTATCAAAATCATATAAAACCTAATTATTCAACTATTAACCAAAAATGAGAAAAACGAAGCATAAGAGGCATTAAATGAAAAAAAATCATGAGAGCTTACTCGTAGAAGAGATCGCGGGGAGTTCGTAGGCGTAAACGGCTCGAAAATCCGTCGGGAAACGGGGTCGGAATGATCGTCGAAACTCCTTCTTCTTCCTTCTCTTTTTCTTTCTTTTCTTTCTCTTCTTGTTGCTATGTGTTTGAACGAGAGTGAGGTGAGAGAGAGAGAAATGAGACTTAGTCAATTTGACTTGGGTCAAAAATCGAAGGGGCAAATTCGTAATTTCGTAAAATAAGTTTGAAAACTCACATTGTCCAAACAACACATAATTACAGTCTAAATTCATATAATTAAACGCACATTGACAATTCGTAATTTAAATATAGAAATTCATTCATTTACGAAATTATTCTAAAATATCATAATAAATATCAAATAAAATAATAAATTGCGCAAATACTCGATTCGGACATACCGGATTATAATTCGGATTTTCGGGGCGTTACAGATATAAATTATGTTAGTAATATAAAATTTAATGTAATATTAAATTTTTTTGATATCTCATCCCATTTTTTTCAGATTTAGGTACTGCAAAGACCTAATTAGAGACGATCCACACTGAGTTGCTTGCACAAGCTAGGGTAGGGATTGGTCTAACATTTGCTACAACTGACGTATTAATGTTTTTTTTTTTTTTTTTTGGGAGTGAGGGGTAGGTTGGGGTAAACAAGAAACAAGATAAACAAACCAAAACAAAAGTTCCTCCTCAAAGCTTCTAAGCTCATGAGTAGGCAGATGATCCCAATCAGCTTTGCTATCCACCAGATGATGGCTTGCATCCTTGTTTTTTTTCCTTTCGATACGAATGAGCTTCGCTTCCCGACGGCATATGTTATGCACACTAATGCACGGACAAGGCTGATTTTGTATTCGTATAGTATCCGTGTGACGTCCCCGCATCACGGCCCCCGGATCGGAACGAGCCCCCGAGTGACGGCTAGGGATGTAACGATCCAAAATTTCGGATTTATTCCAAAAAAATATTTTATTTGCGCCGAAGGCTTTTCATGAGAATATTTAGTATCACGAAAAAGTTTTACCCGAGAACCTACCTTTTACCCAAAACTATCTATTTTATCCCCGACCCTCTTTGATATCCTTTTTCCACATTTACCCCTCTCATATCCTTTATTTTACATTGCCTTTTCACCCCTCGAACCTCCCGCTACCTTGTGCACTGTAACGCCCTAACCTTTCGAGATGAGTTCGATAAGCTTCGCGCCTTCGTATCTTGCTTCTTTCCTCAATTCTCGAATTATGTGACTATTTGTTATATTTTATTATGAATTTTGTAAAAGTGCTAATCGGTAATTTAAATTATTCTATGTCAATGTGCGCTTAAAATGATGAACTTTGACTGTAATATTGATTTATTTGAACAACATTTATTTTCGAGTAAGTTTTATTAAATTACAAAAATGCCCCTTCGTTTCTAAGCCCTAGGTCAAACTTTGACTTACACCCCATCTCTCTCCCTCACCCTCACTTCACGCATGATCAAGAAAAGAGGAAGAAGAAAGGAGAAAAAAAAAGAGAGATCTTCCCGACGTCCGACCGAGCTCGTTTCTTTATCGATTTCCGCGCCGTTTGGACCCACGCGATCCTCTCGGCGAGATCTTTCTTTAGGTACCAATTTCAACACCTCTCTCCCTGAATTTATGAGTTTTTAATCACATTTATTGCTTCGTGGTGTTTTTCTGAAATTTGATGATTTTGAGCTTATTACTTTCTCATTTTGCATGCTACTTGGATCAAAATGCTTCTTATGATTTTCTTGTTGTTTGTTTAAAGTTTTACTTATTGATTCTTGCTAGAAAATGAGATTTGTTGATTTTTGGTGCGATTTCTGTCGAAATCACGATTTCTGCTGTCTGTTGCTGATCTGCACGGGCTTGTGCACGGTCTTGCCAAGACCGTGCGTTGGCCCATGCGCACCCCATTTGACCTGCACGGGCTTGCGCCCGTGCGCGTTGCCTGTGCGTAAGGCCGTGTGCACCTGCACGGTCTTGACAACGTGTTCAAGACCGTACGTCGGCCGGTGCTCATGCCTTAGTGGATTTTCCAACTTTCTTTCTTCTTTCACTTCGGGAATTGGGTCATCCCCACTTATTTAAATGTTGACTTTTCGCAAACAACCCCCTAAAATCAATCTGATTTCACCTATAGCTTCCTTGAGCTTTGAGATTTAAAAATTTTGCGAAGTTATGATTTATCTGACCTTATTTGACCGTCATTTGACACCTTTCTCGTTTAGGGACTTTTATCCAGTTTTCCCGTTTGTTACCTGTTTGATCTCGTATTCGCGAGAGAGCGTTCTTATATTATTTTAAGGATGTCTATGTGATCTAATTGCATTTAAGCATGTCTTTAATATTTAATTTTAATGTTCTTCCATTATTTAGAATTGCATTAATATTCTTTAATTATTGTTCCATATTTTATATATCTTTATATGTTTAATTATTTAGCTTTCCGTATCTTGTTTATAGCATGAATGAAGTTCTATATGAATTGTCGTCGTTTATTATCTCGTGTCTTACTTTTAGTATTGTCGGTCTCGTTTTCATCCTCTAGGCCCTGTGTATTACAGGTGGGACCAACGAGGGAGAAACTTGACTACCGCTTGCTTTCATACTGTCGTGTCGAGACAGGTACAGGTTTTAAAATGCTTTCAACTGGGGCAAGGACATAGTTACTTACGTTTGCGAAATAACTATTTATCCCGCCTTTCTTATTGCTTGTTGTACTGCCTTTACTGTTTCCTTATGTGCTTAGTCAAACCCTTTTCGATAGCGAAACCTATGCATCTACAAAATGACTTAAAATGCTTTCAACTAGAGACAAGTAACTCATTTGTTTTAAAAAGTAACCATTTGATCTCAGAGGCACTTATAAGTAATGTCATTAGGGACATCCATTAGCATGCTCCCGAAGCGTACGACGCTTATGAGTATTTCTTAGATCGTTACCAACTTGTCTCAATTGCCCTTTTGGCCATTCCTACATAATTGCTTGCATCATCTTTTCGAACGACCTCTTTGGCCACCTAAACCGTTATTGATTTTAAATGCGAGCCATGGACTGGATCATGACATGGGCCCGGAGTATATAGGAGGTGAGCCTGGAGACGAGCGTCTAGGGCAAATCCCGATGTATACTTCTATGCGTGTTAACTTAAGTTGGCTAGGATGTTGGCTAGCTTAAGTTGATGCGAACGGTGGTGCTAACCACGTCTCCTTAAAACTGTGTATGGTGGTGCTAATCGCGTCTCCTTAAAACTCTGTTAATGGATCATGACTTTTGGTGGTGGAGTACTTGACTACATGTTTTCATGCTTTTCATGGCTGGGAGTTATAAGTAGAGGGCCCGTTCTCGCGGGGACACACTATTGCATGACTTATTGCATTACTTGCTTGTCTATTTGATTTACGGCTTTCGGTACAAGTCGAAGCACATTCCGGTTTTCTTCATTTAGCATATGTATTTCCTTATATATATGTAAAACCCGGAAGCGTGGCTCGAACTTGCCCAACTTAAGCCTTCTTTATTGTTCAAACTACTTAGTTGAATTACGAGCCGTGTTCACCCATCATTTTCCAACTTGTTTATATTATGCCTTTCGAACTTGTAACGGCCTCATGACTCAACTAATACCCCTTTCAATTGATCGGCTTGACAATATGTGCAAATGATTTTAAAGGATTCGGTTCGTCACCCTTTTTGTGTTTTCAAAGTAAGCCGAACCCTAGTGTTGCTTTGTGTTGTTTTGTAAGTTATATCGTTATTTATATTCTTTCTCAAAATGAGCAATATTCACTACTTTTGATTTAAAAGATAAATGACGAACTGTGATCAAAACCCCCTTATTGAGTATCCTTTATACTCACCCCTTCTGTTTTGGTTCTTGCTTCAGGTAGACAGGTGGCGACGTCACCTATCATGTCAGTCGGCATCAGCAGGTCTAGATAGGCTCAATCTTGTAATCTGGTTTGTCTTGTCAGTGGTCCCAACAACCATCGAATCTTGATTTATTGTATTTAATTGCTTACGTACCCCTTTTACTGCTTTATTTACTTTCCGTACCTTATGTGCCCCTGATGTGGGATAGTTGAAGATATCTAGGATTGCACAGGGTAGGCTAGTCGAGCCATGGATGGCACTATCTGTTTATGAATCTTCTGTAGCTTGAATTACAAATGTTTAAATGATATTTTGTTCGCGTCGTAGGCTTTTATGGAATTTAACTGATTGCCTTTTAAATCGATTCTGCATTACTCTATATTGTTGTGGTTGTTGGGATGTCGTCGTTGTTGCCGATAGTTATTGCTTGCGTGCCGTTCGCCGGAGTGGGTTTTTGAGTTGAGGTCCCAAGCTGAAGCTCGGGAATCCATTTTGGAGTGGATGTGGCGGTCCTTCTTCAGGGGGCTCTACAGTTAGTGGTATCACAGCCTAGGTTCCCAAAAGGAACCGAAGCTTTGTAATTGCGTCGTGTCTTGTCTCTTGTGTCTGCCCGTTTCATGTCAATGAGACTTAGAGTTTCCAGTCACAGGTGCTTGAGAACTCCTTAGTATTGAAATTGTGATTGATCTTCTTTTGGAATGGTCAACCAACCGTTTGATCTTTTACAATTGTAGTACTGAGTTGGGATCGAATGCAGGTGGATGTGGAACTCGAGGTAGAGTTTGTCTTGTCTTGTCGTCTTATCATGTCCTGCTTGGGTCTTGTCATGTCTAGGTCGTACGGCTATAGGATCGAGTTTTGCTTGTTCCGTGATTTGTTTTATGCTCTAAATTGATCATATGCTATTCGAATAAAATATGTATGCTTTCTTTGAATTTTTATGCCTTACGTGATCATTCACTTAACCGAACATGCATCATTCTCTAGTTTGTTATTCACAGGTGCATAATGTCTCTCCGAAGACCCCCTACAGCTCCCTCATCCCCGAATTCGATTGCGAGAGAGTTAGTGACAGCTATGAGACAGATTGCTGAGCAAGTACATCAAGAGAGGCAACGACAACAACACCATGTGCCCGTAAGATAAACTGAGGGCCAATCTTTGGACAGATTTCTGTACTACAACCCACCTTGCTTCATGGGTGAACCGGATGACCTTAAGGCCGAGGCTTGGATAGCCGATTTGGAGCGAATCTTTCGAGTAATACAATGCAGTGACCCCGAGAGGGTCGAGTATGCCATCTTTCTCATGAGAGGACCAGCTGAAGATTGGTGGTGTTACCTAGAACAAAGATGGATCGCTGAGAGAATTCCGTACACTTGGTCACGGTTCCTATCCGACTTCCAAGAGAAGTACGTGCCACAAGTGGTACGTTACAACCGAGAAAGAGAGTTCATGTCCCTCACCCAAGGAGCTCTCCCTGTTGCACAATACGAGGCACAATTCAGCCGCCTCATTATCTATGCTCCTCACATTGCCTCTGACGATCGAAGAAGAGCGCGGAAGTTCATCGATGGACTTCAGCCGGAGATCTTGGAAACATTAGTAGGATTGGACATTCGAGTTTATCATGATGCGGTTAACCAAGCTATGAGAGTGTAGTCCGATCTTCAACAGATGAGACGAGGTATTCCTCACGTGAAAGGATCCTCTTTCAACAAGATAGCAAGGAGAGAACCAGCCGGACCGAGCACCTTTCAGACATGGAGACCACACTACGAGATGTCGGAACCTACCAAACCTGAAGTGAACGAGGACCCCATTCCCTATGAGCACTATGGAAAGACGAACCATAAGACTGCATAGTTTAGGAAGAAATCGAGACGTTGCTTCAGATGTGGAAGCAGCAAGCATCAGGTTCAAGATTGCCCCGACTCAAGGAATCCCCGGGGAAGAAAAAGGGGATCCCGACCCTGATACCGACTCGCAAAGGTATATTGCATTATCATAACATGCATTTGTATTTACATATTCTGAATGACATATGCTACTTACGTTTGCTATTTAGTTTCTCCATTACTTGTGCCTGTAGAACGGGAAGTTTACTTCGCGTTCCTTATGTGTTAGAATCTGAGGACAGATTCTTTTGACGAGGGGACTATTGTAACGACCCGAAATTTCAGATTTATTCCGGAATAATATTTTATTTGTGCCGAAGGCTTTTCGTGAGAATATTTAGTATCACGAATAAGTTTTACCCGAGAACCCACCTTTTACCCGAAACTATCTATTTAATCCCCGACCCTCTTTGATATCCTTTTTCCACATTTATCCCTCTCATATCCTTTATTTCACCATGAATTACCTATTCACCCCTCGAACCTCCCGCTACCTTTTGCACAGTAACGCCCTGACCTTTCGAGATGAGCTCGATAAGCTTCGCGCCTTTGTATCTTGCTTCTTTCCTCAATTCTCGAATTATGTGACTATTTGTTATATTTTATTATGAATTTTGTAAGAGTGCTAATCAGTAAATTTAAATTATTCTATGTTAATGTTCGCTTAAAATGATGGACTTTGACTGTAATATTGATTCATTTGAACAACATTTATTTTCGAGTAAGTTTTATTAAATTACAAAAATGACCCTTTGTTTCTAAGCCCTAGGTCAAACATTGACTTACACCCCATCTCTCTCCCTCACCCTCACTTCAAGCATGAACAAGAAAAAAAAAGAGAGAGATCTTCCCGACGTCCGACCGAGCTCGTTTCTTCACCAATTTCCGCTCTGTCTGGACCCACGCGATCCTCTCGACGAGATCTTTCTTTAGGTACCAATTTCATCGTCACTCTCCCCGAATTTATGAGCTTTTAATCACATTTATTGCTTCGTGGTGTTTTTCTGAAATTTGATGATTTTGGGCTTATTACTTGGACATGTTGCATGCTACTTGGATCAAAATGCTTCTTATGATTTTCTTATTGTTTGTTTAAAGTTTTCCTTGTTGATTCTTGCAAGATATTGAGATTTGTTAATTTTTGGTGCAATTTCTGTCGAAATCGCGATTTCTCCTGTCTGTTGCTGATCCGCACGGGCTCGTGCACGGTCTTGCCAAGACCGTGCGTTGGCCCGTGCACACCCCATTTGACCTGCCCGGGCTTGCGCCCGTGCGCGTTGCCTGTGCATAAGGCCGTGTGTACCTGCACGGTCTTGACAGCGTGTTCAAGACCGTACGTCGGCCGATGCACATGCCTTAGTGGATTTTCCAACTTTCTTTCTTCGTTCACTTCGGGAATTGGGTCAACCCCACTTATTTAAATGTTGACTTTTCGCAAACGATCCCCTAAAAGCAATCTGATTTCACCTATAGCTTCCTTGAGCTTTGAGATTTAAAATTTTTGCAAAGTTATGATTTATCCGACCTTATTTGACTGTCATTTGACACATTTCTCGTTCAGGGACTTTTATCCACTTTTCCCGTTTGTTACCCGTTTGATCCTATATTCGCGAGAGAGTGTTCTTATATTATTTTAAGCATGTCTACGTGATCTAATTGCGTTTAAGCATGTCTTTAATATTTAATTTTAAAGTTCTTCCATTATTTAGAATTGCATTAATATTCTTTAATTGTTGTTCCATATTTTATATATCTTTATATGTTTAATTGTTTAGCTTTCTGTATCTTGTCTGTAGCATGAATCAAGTTCTATGTGAATTTCCGTGCGTCGTCTATTGTCTCGTGTCTTGCTTTTAGTATTTTCGGTCTCGTTTTCATCCTTTAGGCCCTGTGTATTACAGGTGGGACCAACGAGGGAGAAACTTGACTACCGCTTGCTTTCGTACTGTCGTGTCGAACCAGGTAAGGGTTTTAAAATGCTTTCAACTGGGGCAAGGACATAGTTACTTAGGTTTGCGAAATAACTATTTATCCCGCCTTTTTTATTGCTTGTTGTACTGCCTTTACTGTTTTCTTATGTGCATAGTCAAACCCTTTTCGATAGCAAAACCTATGCATCTACAAAATGATTTAAAATGCTTTCAACTAGAGACAAGTAACTCATTTGTTTTAAAAAGTAACCATTTGATCTCAGAGGCACTTATAAGTAATGTCGTTAGGGACATCCGTTAGCAAGCTCCCGAAGCGTACGGCGCTTATGAGTATTTCTTAGATCGTTACACCAACTTGTCTCAATTTCCCCTTTGGCCATTCATACATAACTGCTTGCATCATATTTTCGAACGACCCCTTTGGCCACCCAAACCGTTTTTGATTTTAAAAGCAAGCCATGGACTGGATCATGACATGGGCCCGGAGTATACAAGAGGTGAGCCTGGAGACGAGCGTCTAGGGCAAATCCCGATGTATACTTCTATGCGTGTTAACTTAAGTTGGCTAGGAGGTTGGCTAGCTTAAGTTGATGCGAACGGTGGTGGTAACCGCGTCTCCTTAAAACTCTGTATGGTGGTGCTAATCGCGTCTCCTTAAAACTCTGTTAGTGGATCATGACTTTTGATGGTGGAGTACTTGACTACATGTTTTCATGCTTTTCATGGTTGGGAGTTATAAGGAGAGGGTCCGTTCTCGCCGGGACACATTATTGCATGACTTATTGCATTACTTGCTAGTCTATTTGATTTATGGCTTTCATTACAAGTCGAAGCACATTCTGGTTTTCTTTATTTAGAATATGTATTTCCCTATATATATATATATATATATAACCCAGAAGCGTGGCTCGAACTTGCCCAACTTAAGCCTTCTTTATTGTTCAAACTACTTAGTTGAATTACAAGCCCTGTTCACCCATCATTTCCAACTTGTTCATATTATGCCTTTCGAACTTGTAACGGCCTCGTGACTCAACTAATACCCCTTTCAATTGATCGGCTTGACATTATGTGCAAATGATTTTAAAGGATCCGGTTCGTCACCCTTTTTGTGTTTTCAAAGTAAGCCGAACCCGAGTGTTGTTTTGCGTTGTTTTGTAACTTATATCGTTATTTATATTCTTTCTAAAAATGAGCAACATTCACTACTTTTGATTTAAAAGATAAATGACGAACTGTGATCAAAACCTCTTACTGAGTATCCTTTATACTCACCCCTTCTGTTTTGGTTCTTACTTCAGGTAGACAGGTGGCGACGTCACCTATCATGTCAGTCGGCATCAGCAGGTCTAGATAGGCTCAGTCTTGTAATCTGGTTTGTCTTGTCAGTGGTCCCAACAACTGTCGAGTCTTTATTTATTGTATTTAATTGCTTACGTACCCCTTTTACTGCTTTATTTACTTTCCGTACCTTATGTGCCCCTTTTACTTTCCGTACCTTATTTTACTGCTTTCAGGTAGACAGGTGGCGACATCCCCTATCATGTTAGTTGGCATCAGCAGATCTAGATAGGCTCAGTCTTGTAATCTGGTTTGTCTTGTCAGTGGTCCCAACAACCGTCGAGTGTCTTGATTAATAATGTATTTAATTGCTTACGTACCCCTTTTACTGCTTTATTTACTTTCCTTACCTTATGTGCCCCTGATGTGGGATAGTTGAAGATATCTAGGATTGCACAGGGTAGGCTAGTCGAGCCATGGATGGCACTATCTGTTTATGAATCTTCTGTAGCTTGAATTACAAATGTTTAAATGATATTTTGTTGGCCTCGTAGACTTTTATGGAATTTAACTGATTGCCTTTCAAATTTCTTCCACATTACTCTGTATTGTTGTGGTTGTTGTTGGGATGTCGTTGCTGTTGCCGGTAGTCATTGCTCGCGTGCCGTTCGCCGGAGTGGATTTTTGAGTTGAGGTCCCTCGCTGAAGCTCGGGAGTCCATTTCGTTGTGGATGTGGCGGTCCTTCTTCAGGGGGCGCTACAAGGGACCTTCACCCGAAAACCCACCCCGGACAACGGATTTTTATAACCTGGCAACAGCGACACTCCCAACAAAACAAAGAAATAAGAGCGGAAGCAATAACATAGAACCAAGAGTCATATAATAAGGGGGCAAATTGTAATATCAAAACGTCAAGTGCTTCAACATAAACATAACCAAGTATAGATAACAATACCCAAGTCATCACATCGATCTACAAAATGTAAATACACACGACCGACTCGAGACAACCAAGGAGAGCCTATCTAAACACTGCTGCCACTGCCGACAATGCAATATCGGACATCAAAACCTGAAGCAAGAACCAAAATATAGGTGTGAGTTCAAAATAACTCAGTGAGGGGAATATACGTAATATTTAAAACTTGTTTAGATCCACACTTTAGTTTGATAGAAAACAAATTAATCTAATAGCGAATAAGTTTCCTTTACAATTCATTAAAGCTTGTGAATCCAACATGATTATAAAACGTTTAAGAAACATTTAATTCCCGGCGAGAATGGGCCATCTCCTTATAACTCCCATAAATCATTTTAAAATATAAATAATGAAATCTCTAATACATAGTTTGGCTTATCAAGGAGCAACCCGAGATTTCACCACAACCGATTATAGCACCGGTAAGTATTACTCAAGCTAGACTACCCCCGACTAGCAATAAATAATACCTTTTGATTATTTCATCTGGATTATACAATGGGCTTTACCCTAGACGCACGTCTCCGGGTCTCCACCTATTATATAATCCGGGCCCAAGTTTTACCCCCAAAAGCGTCCTCAAGGGGGTTAATGTGTAATATCCATCTCGCTTTTAAAACATTTTGAACCTCCTTTCTCTTTCGAGACAAGGAGTAAGGGGCCAAGGGGGCCGTTCGCGACAAGCTTTGTAACGGTCCCAAAACACACTTGTAAGTATCACCTACAAAAGGGAGAGATACCAATGGTATGCACCTCATGGTTTACTTACAAGGCGTTCCGAGATCAAGGTTACAAGGTGTAACGGTTAGGTACACAACCGGGTATTCCACCATCAGGGGGGATCCGCCCTAACAGCTTCACTCAACGAGATGGTCCCAACCCAAATTTACATTTAAAAAACAGTATTTAACTTGTCTCTAATTTAAAGGCATTTTGATCAAAATATACATATATCATTTGATATTAAAAATTATTTGTTTAAATCTCAATAATATCGCTCATCGAGATACAAACGGGAGGAAAAACATATAAAACTCATAAAATAAGGTTAGGTAATGTTTTCGCAAAGATTTGTTCAAGCTCCAGTTATAAAACATTTTAAACCTCACTTGAAGGCTCCAAAAAGAGAGAAGGAAGGCCCGACGATCTAAGCCTTATCCCCTTAGGTCCCACCTGTAATACACAGGGTCTCGAGATAAGACACGACTCGACAAACTCGATACCAATTAAGACGAACGGCTTTGCAACAATATAAAACATGCTTGCAATGAGTAAAACAAGTATAAAAGCACTCAAACAAGCTCAATTACATGTGATATTAGGCATATGAGGCATACGGGGTAATGTAGAAGCTTGGGCAAGCAAAGTTAAATGTTTGAAAAAATTACAAAAAATACCCCTGATACTATTCACATCCCGAACAATGTCCAATCACTCCAAACTTTATAATTTTTATTTAATTAAAACATTTTAAGTAAAATTGGAGTGATCGAAATGAGTTAAAATAAGGAAAGAGTGAACTTGGATATAATGTTGAAGTTTAGGAGTTATGTTATAACACAGAGTGTGTGGCCATAACACAGCCCTTTTTGGGTCGAACAAAACTAAGAAAAATCTGCTAATTTGGGGATGTGTTATAACAAAGTTGTTTGTGTTGTAACACAGCTGAAACTCGAAACACTAGTCATCTTCTTCAAGCTCAAAATCGGATTTTAGCCCAAAAATGTTATTTTTTGCCCAAAACTCCCCAAAAACCAACCTCTAATGCTTAATATCACTAAGACAACAACAAAATATGATTCCAAGCCATAAAATCACAAATTACAAATAAACCCAAATGAGCTCAAGTTCATCCATGGAGGTTTAATGGCTTCTAAGCTTAGGAATGCAACCACAAGCTAGAAAAACATTCATGCTATCCCACAAATCATTATTCTCAATATTTAAGCAAGTTTAAACCATAGAAATGCAATAAATGCTCAAATACCTCAAGAAGAGAAAATATGGAAAAGAGAGAGATTGAGAGCTTCAATGGAGAAACTTGAAGAAGTAAACTTGTTCCTTGATCGAAGAGGAAGCTCTATCTTTGAACGAGGAAGCTTGGAAATCGAAGCTTGGTTGATTGATCAACCTAGCTTAAGTGAAGGGAAGAAGAGAGGAAGAGGAAGAGTGAAGAAAAAGGTGAGAAATGAGAAGAGATGAAGAGTGACGTGACAGACGTGAGATGAGTAGAGAGAAAAGAAATACTGGCTCAAACTTGAGCCAATCCAATAATACTGCGAATTGCTACTCTGGGCTAAAACGAAGGGAAATTTCACCACTAATAGCAATACGAGATTGAAAACCTCTAACTCACACCAAAATTCTCAAATAACCAATTAATTCAAATAATACAAATAATTTGATTAACGCACTGAAACATGCTACGAAAATACGAGGTGTTACAATCCAACATGTGTCGGACACGAATACTGCTCCAACACAGCCTCGACATGTGTCGATCGAACACGGCAAAAAGTGTCCAAAAAAAAAAAATCCAATACGCTGGGGACACGACTAGGACTCACTGAGAATATGGCTAGCACATGCGAGAGACACGGAAAGGACACGACAGACTCAATTTATTTTATTTTTTTTATTTAAAGGGGTCAAAATTTATTTGAAAAAGAAATTTATAAATGAATGAAATGGTGTATTAAATTAATTTAATTTTTATCATTTTCAATTGTTTCTTAAAATATTATACTCTACAAATTATAATGTTCTTTTAACATAAATAATCAATTCATACATTTAATTTTGCTAATAATTATATTATTTTGTGATAATTTATTGTAGCGCCCCATTCCGTAGAAGGAGAAAGGACACCACATTCGCACCAAGACGAGCTCCTAAACAAGGTAAATGTACCCCGTTCAAAAATTCATCTCGGCGAACGACAAGCACTCAATCAAACTCCGGCAACAACAACACGACGCCCCAACAACAACAACAAATAGAGAAATGCGGAAGCGAATTCATAAACAACAGTTTAATCATAAAAGCCATCCATGGCAACATAATTCATAAAACAATTCCAGAATAAATATCCAATTAATGCCATCCACGGCTCAACTAACTATCCCACATCAGGGGCACATTGGTACATAAGGTAATCATAATGTTAAATACAGTAATTCGAATCAATTCAGAAAGTAAAGACTCGACTATTGTTGGGACACTGACAAGACAATAATATGTGAGCCAACCTAGACCTGCTGTTGCCGACTGACAAGATAGGTGACACCGCCACCTGTCTACCTGAAGCAAGAACCAAAGTAGAAGGGGTGAGTATAAAGGATACTCAGTAAGGGGGGTTTATACAATATAGGTATTAATCACAATTCATCGTTTATCTTTTAAAATCAAAAGGGGTGAATGTTGCTCTTTTTGATAAAGATACAAACAATAATATAAGTTGTAAAACTATAACACAAAGCAACATTCGAGTTCCGGCTTTATTTGAAAACACAAAAGGTTGACGAACAAGATCCTTCGAAAACGTCTGCACATAAGGTCAAGCCGATCATTTTGAAATGATATTAGTTGAGTCACGAGGCCGTTACAAGTTCGAAAGACATGGCATAAATAAGTTGGAAATGATAAGTAAAAACGGCTCGTAATTCAACTAATAGTTTGAACAATAAAGAAGGCATAAGTGGGTATGGCAAAGTTCGAGCCACGCTTCCGGGTTTTATATATATATAGGGAAATACATATGCTAAATGAAGAAAACCGAAATGTGCTTCGACTTGTAATTAAAAGCCGTAAATCATTTAGACAAACAAGTGATGCAATAAGTCATGCAATAATGTGTCCCGGCGAGAACGGGCCCTCTCCTTATAACTCTCAATCATATCATGAAAAACATGCAAGCATGTAGTCAAGTACTCCACCACCAAAAGTCACGATCTAATCACAATTTAAGGAAACGAGTGGTGCCCCACAATGCTACCGTATGCAATTTAAGGAAACGCTCAAGGCGCTACCGTCGCATAACTTAGGTCAGTCAAACCTCCCGACTGGCCTAAGTCAATACCTAGAGTACACATCGGGATTTGCCCTAGACGCTCGTCTCCAGGCTCACCTCCTTATAACTCCTGGGCCCCAAAGTCATAATCCAGTCCATGGCTCGCTTGAAATCAATAACAATTTAGGTGGCCAAAAGGGCCATTTGAAAATAGGGAATTAGGGTGTAGGAGGCCAAAGGGGCCATTCGAGACAAGGTTATATTTTCGAGGTCGAGAGACCAAAGTTCGCATTTAAAACAAATGGGTTTTCCTTGCCTCTAGCTGAAAATGTTGTAAAATATTATACATATAGGTTTTGCTTTTAAAAGGTTTGACTAAGCACATAAGGAAATAGTAATGTAACGCCCCAAAAATCCGAATTATAATATGGTACGTCCGAATCGAATATTTGCGCTATTTATTATTTTATTTGATATTCATTATGTAATTTTAGAATTATTTCATGTATGAATGAATTTTTATATTTAAATTTTTTATTGTCAATGTGCGTTTAATAATATGAATTTTGACTGTAATTACATGTTATTTGGACAACGTGAGTTTTCGAACTTATTTTGCAAAATTACGACTTTGCCCCTTCGATTTCTAAACCTTAGTCAAAATTTGACTAAGTCAATCTCTCATCTCACTCTCGCGGCACTCAGCAAGAAAAAGAAAAGGAGAAGAAAGAAAAAGAGAGAAAAAGAGAAGGAAGAAGAAAGAGATTCCAACGATCGTTCCGACTCCGATTCCTGACGGATTTTCGAGCCGTTTACGTCTACGAACTCCTCGCGATCTCATCTACAAGTAAGCCTTTCACGATCCTTTTGTTTTATGTCTCGTATGCTTCGTATTTCTTATTTTTGATAATAGTTATAGAATTTAGGTTTTATTCGATTTTGATAGTAATCGTGGATGGATTTTCGTGTTTATCGTTTCTATATGTAGATTATATGTTGTAGATGATTATATGTAAATATTAGGGTATGATTTGCATGATTAATTAGCCAAATGTTGAATTTTTGGTTTGAAATCGCGTATGTTTTTGCTGTCTGCGAGTTTCTGCTCAATCTGGACGCACACGGGCTTTGCACACGGGGTGTCGAAAGGCCGTGTGGGGTTACACGGCCTCTTGCACGGCCGTGCAAGAGACCGTGCGTGTGGTGAAATGCACACGGGCTGGTGCACACGGCCTTGAGGCCGTGTGCATGAGTCCGTGCGTGTTGCTTGATTATGCACGGCCTCGGCACACGGCCGTGCACAAGGCCGTGTGGCCTGGTCGAACAGTGCCCTGACCTTCTGTAAGTCAGGGCACATTTTAGCCTACGGGTCCCACTTCGGCTCGTCTTTTCCGAATTATTTCTTCGCTCGTGTATTCGATATATATGAAATAGATAGGAATTACATTATTTATGAATTTACAACATGTTCGGGTATATGAATAGTGTCTTTTAAGTTTTCGTCAAATTTTCTAACTTTTGCATGTGAAGCCGATTTTCCCGAAATTCGAATGCATACTCCTTTATGATAATTTAAGCATGTTCGTAAAGTTTCGTTGCATTTGGACTTTATTTACATTTTTAAATGCATGAATTACTCTGTTTTCGTTTGAGAATTTGAACTTAAGTGATTGATTTAATTGTATAACGTGCTCCTATGTGTTTTAATGTTTTCGTATAAGCCGTGCATCATCGTTAGTCTTAATTGGTTGTGTCTTGGTATTTTGCAGACGATACTCCCGTGGAGTAGCGCATCCGGTCTTGCTTTTGTCTTATTTTGCAAAGCCACAGGTGAGGCTTTCCGTTTTTGTTTCCAGTATTATTACGTATATATAAATAAGCCTCTCCCAATATAAGCCACGTTTATGTTTTGTTTTCACACCGTTTATATATATATACTTAATAGATATTTATGATTATTATGTTCATTTGATTTATCGAAAATGATTTGATATGAAAAGTACTACGTATAGACTTTGAAATGTTTACGAAAGAGACATGTAAAACCTTTTATTTTCTAAGGCGAACTTTGGCCTTCGGCCTCGCATATGACATGTCTCGAACGGTCTTTTGACCAACCCAAAATGATTTGAAAAGCGAGTTATGATATGTATGCATGTTTGTTTGGGCCCGGAGTAAGAGCGATAGGATGAAGTTGGTAGACGTCCGGTCTACGGTGTAAATCCTATGGTTTCCTCCATTTGGGAGCTCGGGGTGACGCTGGAGTGGCAGCCCTTTTGAGTACCTGAGTTATTCCCGTCTGTTATGAGTAGTTCGGATTTAGCGGTCCGTCTACATTGGAGGCATAAGGGTGGTTTCCGGTTTTTATGTTTGGAAATTAGAGTTAAGGGCTCGACTCGCCGAGTCATATGATAAGTTATGTTTTATGTTAAATCACCACCCGATTACGAAAACCTTTCTTTTATGTTGATTTCTTTAAGTTTAAAATTTGGTGATTTATTTTCGTTTTATGATATACATTATTATTCCCTCCTCACTTAGTCGTTTGACTAATCCCCTCTGTTTTACCCCTGTACTGGGTTCAGGATACTAGGCGGGATCTGCGTCGTCGTCGTCGCGTCTTAGAGTTGCGTTTATTTTTGCTCATGTATAACTCTTTCCCGTATGGCTTTTATTTTTATGTTTTACGATATAAGGATTTAATTAGTTTGTATTCGTGATTATGTATAAATATTGAACCCGTTATTATATAATTATCGGGATATTGTATCGAACCTGTTTGTTATTTAATTATGGAATTTCGTTAGCCTTGGTGGGCTTTACTACTTGTGTAATTATTTATGTTTTAAATGTTTTGTTATTTTCGCTTCCGCACTTGTCTTTTCGTTGTTTTGAAACCCCCGCCTAGTTATTGAGTAAATGCTTGCCGTTCGCCGGGTTTCGGTTCGGGTCGGATCCCATTTCGGTTCCGGGTCGGGACTCGGTGCGGGGCGTGCGTTACCCGTTTGGGGCGCCCGTTACAGTTGGTATCAGAGCTCTTGGTCCAATGGCCGAAGCTCTGAATTGTTGTGTCCAGTTGTGTCTAGGTCGTACGGCTTAGGATTATGTGATTGTGACAACATGATTATGTGAATTGAACTTCTCTACGTGTTATGGCTTTTCATAATCACTTATCATCATGCATGTTTGGTATTGAATTTGCAGAATGCCTCCTCGTCGTGAACCGCCAGGTCCGCCTCCAATTCATGGAAGCCTTAGGGCAATTTATGGTTCATACCAACCGAGCTACGCCACCACCTGCCCCCGAGAATGATATGGAAAGGTTTCTTAAGCTCAACCCTCCGCAGTTCGAGGGTGCACCTGATGATGTTATCGCCGAGGCTTGGATATCGGCGATGGAAAAGAGATTCCGAGTAATGGAGTGTCCGGACCCTAAGAGGGTCGAGTTAGCAGTGTATCAGATGATAGGAGCTGCTCAGGATTGGTGGGCCCGTATCGAACAGAGATGGCAGCGAGAGCATGTGGTCCCGACTTGGGATCAGTTCTTGGTTGAGTTTCGGGCCAAGTATATTCCGTTGGTGGTCCGACAACGACGTGAGCGAGAGTTCCTGGCTCTCAAGCAGGGTACTTCTACCGTTGACTAGTACGAGGCTCATTTCTCCAGGCTTATCATTCACTGCTCGTATATGGTTGACGACGAACAGAGGAAGACTCGACAGTTCATTGAGGGATTGTCGAATGAGATTCGTATGCATATGCTCGGGAACAAACTCCAGTACTACACCGATGCAGTCGAGATGGCACTTTTTATAGAGTCCGATCTCCGACAGATGAGACCAACATTAGCACCTACCCATGCAGCTGCCAAGAGTTTTGCTTCTGGTTCGAAGAGGCCATTTATTCCGTCTGGGTCCTCTTCTGGGAAGAAGCCGTTCAGGAGCGCCGTTCAGCCTGCTCCTCCCCGACCTCAGCTTGCTCCTCCTCGATCTCAGGGATTTCCACGGCCAGTATGTGGATTTTGTCAGGGCCCACATTTAGAGGCCAAGTGTTGGAGGAAGAACGGTCTTTGCTACGGTTCTGGTAGCGCCGATCATCGAATAGGTGAATGCCCGAGGAAGAGACCGGTACAGTAGGGAGCCGCTCAGCCTCAGGCATATGCTCGTGTTTACGCCTTGGAAGGCGATGCAGAGGATGTTGTTGCAGATCCGACTGACGTGGTGGAAGGTACTATATACATAAATGGCATCCCCATACATGCATTGTACGACTCGGGTGCTTCACACTCGTTTATTGCGCCTGTTGTTTCCTTATCTGTGCATGCGCCTGTTTCCTTGCTTGATTATGTGTTAGTGGTTGGTTCGCTGTTGGGTTCGAAGGTTATTGCGAACCGAGCACTTAAGTGTTGTCCGGTTATCATCGAGGGTATCGAATACCCGACAGATTTGGTTGAGTTGCCGATGAAGAAATATGGGGTTATTCTCGGAATGGATTGGTTGTACGAGCATCGGGCGAAGGTTGATTGTTTCGAGAAGAAGGTTATTCTGGGTTCTAATGAGGTTAAGGGTTTCCGATCAGGAGAAGGTCCGCATATCTCAATGATGGAAGCCAAGAAGCTCGTTCAGAAAGAAGAAGCGACATGCTTTATAGCTTACCTTCTCAACCGCCCGAAGGACCAGACGAAGATCGAAGAAACGTCCGTGGTCAATGAATTCGTCGACGTGTTTCCCGAGAATTTGGAATTCTTGCCACCGGATCGGGATATAGAATTCGTGATTGACCTAGTTCCGGGAGCCGAGTCTTATTCGAAGTCGCCGTACCGAATGGCTCCTGCCGAGTTGAAAGAATTGAAGAACCAACTCGATGAACTTCTTTCTATTGGATATATCCGACCGAGTGCCTCGCCTTGGGGTGCTCCAGTCATGTTCGTGAAGAAGAAGGACGGTACAATTCGCATGTGTATCGATTACCGAGAATTGAACAGGATGACAGTGAAGAACAAGTATCCTCTACCGCATATCGAGGAATTGTTCGATTTACTACAAGGATCGAGGATTTACTCCAAGCTCGATCTCAGACAAGGATATTACCAGCTCCGTATCCGATCATAGGATATCCCGAAGACAGCTTTCAACACTCGATACGGACATTTCGAGTTTGTGGTCATGCCATTTGGACTCTCGAATGCCCCAGCAGCTTTTATGGACATGATGCACAGAATTTTCCGTCCGTACCTCGATAAGTTTGTCGTTATTTTCATCGACGACATCTTAGTGTTCTCGAAGTCCGAAGAAGAACACGCTGAACAACTCCGGATTGTGCTCCAAGCTTTGAGAGAGCACCAATTATTCGCTAAGTTCAGCAAATGCGAATTCTGGATTGACCGAGTGACCTTCCTAGGTCATGTCATATCCGGAACAGGAATCGAGGTAGATCCTTCGAAGATTGAGACAGTGCTGGATTGGGAGAGACCTAAGACTCCTACAGAGATCCGTAGTTTCTTGGGTTTAGCAGGATACTACAGACGTTTCCTCAAGGATTTCTCTAAACTTGCAGGTCCGTTAACAGCGTTGACAAAGAAGGAAGCTAAGTTTGAGTGGTCAGCCAAATGTGAAGCTAGTTTTCAGGAGCTCAAGAAGAGGTTGACCACAGCTCCAGTATTGACCCTGCCCGAGGGTTCTGAAGGATTTGTCGTGTATGCAAATGCGTCACACGAAGGATTAGGTTGTGTTTAATGCAGAATGGGAAAGTTATAGCTTATGCATCGAGGAAGCTAAAGCCAGCTGAAGAGAACTATCCCACTCACGACCTTGAGCTAGCCGCCGTGGTATTTGCATTATTGAAATCGCGTCATTACCTCTACGGCATCACGTTCGACATCTTCACAGATCATAAGAGCCTTCAGTATTTGTTTACTCAGAAGGAATTGAACAAACGACAGCTACGTTGGATGGAATTATTTGAGGACTACGATTGCAAGATTCAGTATCATCCCGGAGCGAATGTCATAGCCGATGCACTAAGCCGGAAAGCAAGCATAGCCCAGCTAGAGGCTAAGTTAGAGGGAGTTCACATCAGTTCCCAGGCCCATGTTCACAGCATATCGATCCAGTCAGAGTTGGGTCCAAGGATCCGAGATGTTCAGGCTACTGATGAGTGGACTCAGAGACAGATAGTTCACATCGCAGCTGATTCTGAGACTCAGTTTGGTGTGGACGACACAGGAATTCTCTGCTACAAGTCCCGAGTTTGTGTTCCGGAGAGTCTGAGGAAAGAGATTCTCGATGAGGCTCACAACACACCTTACACAGTTCATCCAGGTGGAAGTAAGATGTATCGGGATCTGAAAGAATTATTCTGGTGGAGAGGCATGAAGAGAGACGTAGCTGATTACGTCAAGAGATGCTCGACTTGTCAGCAGGTTAAGGTTGAACATCAAAGACCGGGAGGTTTGCTTGAGCCACTACCGATTCCTACATGGAATTGGGAGGGTATTGCCATGGACTTCGTGTCTGGTTTGCCTAAGGTTAGAGGTGGCTACGATAGCATTTGGGTGATTATCGACCGACTGTCCAAGAGTGCTCATTTTCTACCGATCAACAAGTCGTACAAGGTGGATAGGTTGGCGGAGATTTACCACCGAGAGATTGTCAAGCTTCATGGAATTCCGACTATGATAGTATCTGACAGAGATGCTCGATTTGCTTCCCGTTTGTGGTAGCAACTTCAAGAACGAATGGGAACGAAGCTGACTTTCAGTACAGCCGCACATCCGCAAACCGATGGTCAGTCAGAGAGGATGATCAGATATCTCTGTGATATGCTTCGAGCTTGTGCCCTGGATTTTCGTAACAATTGGCACGACCAGTTGCCTCTGATCGAGTTTGCCTACAATAACAGTCATCAGTCTACGATCGGAATGGCGCCTTACGAAGCATTGTATGGCAGAAAGTGTAGGTCCCCATTGTTTTGGGATCTCTAAGATTGGCGATGGACGAAGGATGATAAGGAACGAGGAACTCCTCCAAAGTTTCTCCAAAATGCCATCGACCGTATCCAGATCATTCGGCAAAGAATGAAGGCAGCTCAGGATCGACAGAAGAGCTATGCCGACACCCGTCGCCGACCGTTGGAATTTGAGGTTGGTGACAAGGTATTCCTCAAAGCTTCTCCTCGAAAGGGTTTCACCCGAATTGGAAAAGGAGGAAAGTTGAGCCCGAGATTTGTAGGTCCCTATGAGATTCTGGAAAGGATTGGGAACGCAGCTTACAGGTTAGACTTGCCGCCGAGTCTGATAGGGATTCACAACGTCTTTCATGTTTCCCAACTCCAAAAGTACTTCCCGAATGAGTCCGAGATCCTTCCTGTTGAGGATATTGATCTAGAACCGGATTTGACATCTGTTTCGAAGCCGATGAGGATATTGGATAAAAAGACTCAAACTCTGCGCAACCGAGAGATTTCTCTTGTCAAAGTCCTTTGGAGAAATCAGACCACTGAAGAAGCTACATGGGAAACCGAGGACAAGATGCGCAAGTCTCATCCGGAATTATTTCAGTCGGACGAGTAGAATCTGGGGGCAAGTTTCTCATAAGGAGGGGTGATTGTAACGCCCCGAAAATCCGAATTATAATATGGTACGTCCGAATCGAATATTTGTGCAATTTATTATTTTATTTGATATTCATTATGTAATTTTAGAATTATTTCATATATGAATGAATTTTTATATTTAAATTTTTAATTGTCAATGTGCATTTAATAATATGAATTTTGACTGTAATTACATGTTATTTGGACAACGTGAGTTTTCGAACTTATTTTGCAAAATTACGACTTTTCCCCTTCGATTTCTAAACCTTAGTCAAAATTTGACTAAGTCAATCTCTCATCTCACTCTCGCGGCACTCAGCAAGAAAAAGAAAAGGAGAAGAAAGAAAAAGAGAGAAAAAGAGAAGGAAGAAGAAAGAGATTCCAACGATCGTTCCGACTCCGTTTCCCGACGGATTTTCGAGCCGTTTACGTCTACGAACTCCTCGCGATCGCATCTACGAGTAAGCCTTTCATGATCCTTTCGTTTTATGTCTCGTATGCTTCGTATTTCTTATTTTTTATAATAGTTATAGAATTTAGGTTTTATTCGATTTTGATAGTAATCGTGGATGGATTTTCGTGTTTATCGTTTCTATATGTCGATTATATGTTGTAGATGATTATATGTAAATATTAGGGTATGATTTGCATGATTAATTAGCCAAATGTTGAATTTTTGGTTTGAAATCGCGTATGTTTTTGCTGCCTGCGAGTTTCTGCTCAATCTGGACGAACACGGGCTTTGCACACGGGGTGTCGAAAGGCCGTGTGGGGTTACACGGCCTCTTGCACGGCCGTGCAAGAGACCGTACGTGTGGTGAAATGCACACGGGCTGGTGCACACGGCCTTGAGGCCGTGTGCATGAGGCCGTGCGTGTTGCTTGATTGTGCACGGCCTCGGCACACGGCCGTGCACAAGGCCGTGTGGCCTGGTCGAACAGTGCCCAGACCTTCTGTAAGTCAAGGCACATTTTAGCCTACGGGTCCCGCTTCGGCTCGTCTTTTCCGAATTATTTCTTCGCTCGTGTATTCGATATATATGAAATAGATAGGAATTACATGATTTATGAATTTACAACATGTTCGGGTATATGAATAGTGTGTTTTATGTTTTCGTCAAATTTTCTAACTTTTGCATGTGAAGCCCGATTTTCCCGAAATTCGAATGCATACTCCTTTATGATAATTTAAGCATGTCCGTAAAGTTTCGTTGCATTTGGACTTGATTTACATTTTTAAATGCATGAATTACTCTGTTTTCGTTTGAGAATTTGAACTTAAGTGATTGATTTAATTGTATAACGTGCTCCTATGTGTTTTAATGTTTTCGTACAAGCCGTGCGTCGTCGTTAGTCTTAATTGGTTGTGTCTTATTATTTTGCAGATGATATTCCCGTGGAGTAGCGCATCCGGTCTTGCTTTTGTCTTATTTTGCATAGCCACAAGTGAGGCTTTCCGTTTCTGTTTCCAGTATTATTACGTATATATAAATAAGCCTCTCCCGATATAAGCCACGTTTATGTTTTGTTTTCACACCGTTTATATATATATACTTAATAGATATTTATGATTATTATGTTCATTTGATTTATCGAAAATGATTTGATATGAAAAGTACTACGTATAGACTTTGAAATGTTTACGAAAGAGACATGTAAAACCTTTTGTTTTCTAAGGCGAACTTTGGCCCTCGGCCTCGCATATGACATGTCTCGAACGGTCTTTTGACCAACCCGAAATGATTTGAAAAGCGAGTTATGATATGTATGCATGTTTGTTTGGGCCCGGAGTAAGAGCGATAGGACGAAGTCGGTAGACGTCGGGTCTACGGCGTAAATCCTATGGTTTCCTCCATTTGGGAGCTCGGGGTGAGGCCGGAGTGGCAGCCCTTTTGAGTACCTGAGTTATTCCCGTCTGTTATGAGTAGTTCGGATTTAGCGGTCCGTCTACATTGGAGGCATAAGGGTGGTCTCCGGTTTTTATGTTTGGAAATTGGAGTTAAGGGCTCGACTCGCCGAGTCATATGATATGTTATGTTTTATGTTAAATCACCACCCGATTACGAAATCCTTTCTTTTATGTTGATTTCTTTAAGTTTAAAATTTGGTGATTTATTTCCGTTTTATGATATACATTATTATTCCCTCCTCACTTAGTCGTTTGACTAACCCCCTCTGTTTTCCCCTTGTACTGGGTTCAGGATACTAGGCGGGATCTGCGTCGTCGTCATCGCGTCTTAGAGTTGCATTTATTTTTGCTCATGTATAACTCTTTCCCGTATGGCTTTTGTTTTTATGTTTTACGATATTAGGATTTAATCAGTTTGTATTCGGGATTATGTATAAATATTGAACCCGTTATTATATAATTATAGGGATATTGTATCGAACCCGTTTGTTATTTAATTATGGAATTTCGTTAGCCTTGGTGGGCTTTACTACTTGTGTAATTATTTATGTTTTAAATGTTTCGTTATTTTCGTTTCCGCACTTGTCTTTTCGTTGTTTTGAAACCCCCGCCTAGTTATTGAGTAAATGCTTGCCGTTCGCCGGGTTTCGGTTCGGGTCGGATCCCATTTCGGTTCCGGGTCGGGACTCAGTGCGGGGCGTGCGTTACCCGTTTGGGGCGCTCGCTACAAGTAAAGGCAGGAACAACAAGCAAGAAGAAAAGGCGGGATAATAATTTATTTCGCAAATCTATATATATCTATGATCTTGCCCCAGTTGAAAACGTTTTAAACCCTTACCTATAGCTTGACAAACGAGAAAAGCAAGCAAGCAAACAACAGATATGATTCTCCCTCAGAGATCCCACCTGAAAACACTGGGTCTAGAGGATGAATGACTGACACGAACGAGAAAACAGACACTGACGCTCGGCTATGAAAATGCAACATGCTTAGAGACGAAAATACAATATTTAAGCATAAAAGGACAAGTAGGGGCAAATTGGTCATTTAGCATGTAAAACATGGAATAAACGAATAACAAATAACATTTGATTAAATATAAACATTTAAGAATAAACTACTCAGATGGTATGATTGAAATTCCACAATAAACATGCATAACCCATTCAAGTCAATCAATTGAATTACAACTTATCAACTTAACAACTTTTTCCAAAAGCTCAAAAGCTACAATCTAACATTCACTCATAATCCAAGTTTAATCGAACCCAAATCTCATCAATTCAACTATACAATCATACATCTACAATATTCATCAATTTACAATCATGCTACAAGTTAAGGTACAAGCAAATTTAGCTTAATTGATTCGAATAGCTAAAAGCTAGTGCGAAAGTTGACATATATACATAATCATACAAAAACGGTCATAAAAGACAAACGGTAAATCGGATTGAGGTAATACCAGTGCCGTTAGAACCGTTGCGTCGAGGCGATGAATCTGTCTGAAGACACCATCGCCGGATTCCCGCCGAAACAGTGTCAAAACTTCCGATCACCGTCTGCCACCACCGGACCTCCGCCAACGCAGTCGGACCCTTATACTCAAACGTTCCTCTCGTCGAGCCCGTCACTTCCCCCAAGCCCGTTTCTCGATTCGGTCACTCACTGGACTTTAATTTCGGTTTGAAGCTCCAATGAACCCTACATCCAAGAATTAAAATTACTCAAAATCGGGCTATCGAATTCGGGAATGGAGTTCGTAGAAAGCTTAACCACGTCGAGAAGGTTGGAAAGCACCTAAAGATCGACGAAAATGGTGGCCGGAGCACGTCGGACCACCACTCCCGCCGTGGCTCCTCCGCGCGCCGCCTGTAAATGGCCGGAGCACCGCCGTCTGAGGGAGTCACGCCACGAGACCACCACCAATCTTCTCGTCTCGTCGCGCCGGTCAGAACCTTGGTGGTCCGGGATGGTGGCGCCGCCTGAAACGTCGTCGGAGCTCCACTAACGCCGCGCCTGAAAAATGGTCGTATCTCCGCCATCGGTGGTCATGGACTCAAGACCACCGCCAATGGATTCCTCTCATCGAAACAGTTCAGACCCGACCGGTCTCAAGCCTCGCCGTCTCCGGAAAAGTCAGATCGATTCTCCCGCCGTTACGCCGTCGTCGCTACTCCGATGGCTGGGAAAATAGTACGGTTGAATTCGTCTCGTCGATACAGTCGTCTGGACATATGATTCGTTGAATTCCGACAACGTTGCAAAAATTGTGTTTGGGAGAGAATGGCTCGTCGTCCGATGATTGTCGGTGTGTGTGTGGTTTCTAAATATGGAAGGTTACTATATATATTTTTCGAAAAACGAGACAAAAAAGCGAAGTCTCAGAATTAGGCGTACTTAGTGTCAAAATGACCGTAATGAAAAGCTTAACAAGGTTTGAGGTTCGTTTCATGAAAATTCGGGCATTTACAAAAAGACAATATCGAGCGGGGTCAAAGTGTAAATAATTTTGGGCCAAAATGTAATATTTTGGAAATATAATTTTACGAATAATATTTGGAACCTCGATGAAATACATCTTTAAAACATTAGATTCCGGTCCAACGTGCACTGTTAAATTACTAGATTCGATTAAACTAGCTAAAAATATAAATTTACCAAATTGACCCTAGTTAGTGACAAAACGATGCAAATATAATTCTTATTAATGCTGTGAGTTTTAAAATCCAAATTAATGGTTTGTCGCGGCCCCCCGGGCACGGAGAGGAGAACCCTCACGGCGGCCCCCGTTGGACGCGCGGGCATAACCTCCGATCACCACCGAGCACAACCCTAAAGTTTGGCCGAAAACACTTGCCAAAAGGTGGTACCACAAGGTGGTTGTTACTTGGTGATTTTTGGTTATAAACCCTTCAAACATATTTTGAAATTCCGATGTGGGATCAAATATGGACACACACGGCCTTGCAACACCCCGTGAGGGGAGGCCGTGCGTGTCTCTTCCACACGGGCTGCTGCACGGCGTGTCGCAAGCCCGTGTGGACCCCCTGAACATATTTTCTTGCGGAAATTCGGGGTGCTACAATCACCCCTCCTTCAGATCGCAATGTCCCCATTGCGCCACAACAAAGCTTTCCCAGTACCGCCCGCCAGTGGGACTCCCACCGCATGTAACCCATACGCGTGGCACATGCCCACGCGCTCGACCCGGAGCAGACATCCAAGCCGTGAACATGCGTCCCCAACCGGCAGTCGGCTCTGATACCACTTGTCGCGGCCCCCCGGGCGCGGAGAGGAGAACCCTCACGGCGGCGCCCGTTGGACGCGCGGGCATAACCTCCGATCACATGGTTTATGAAAAATTCTTTAAATGCAAGAGTTGGAAAATGTGTAATTATGAAAGACGTCGGGACCGTAAACGGTCTGAATCTCGATAAACGTGCTAATTCTGAGCTTGGGAATTATGGGTCGTCTCATTTATTTATTAATTAATGTTTTTACATGTATTTATATGAACACTTATATTTTTATTAAAATTTATATTAGTCAGCCGTATCGGAACCATGTCGTGTCTTAAATTTTTTGAAAAATCCGTATCGCCGTATCCGTATCCCAGTGTCCGTGTGACATAGGACTTATGCACGATAATCCAAAACAATAACTTCAAGGGGATGAATATCTCTCACATCTCCATTATCCACCAGATTAACTATTATCTTGGAGTTACTCTCGATTTCAATTCGTTGATATCTCCTATCCCAAGCTCTGCCCAGTCTCTCACCAAGACTGATCAAATCTGCTATGTTAATAGAAATGTCATGAGTTTCATGGCGAAGCCAAGCAACCATAGCAACTGTTTTCAAATGAGTGAAATAACTTCAGTTCGTGTTGAGTTAAACCCAACCCTGCAGCGGTTTCTCCCGTTCCATAAACTCATTTCCTTCTTATCCTTGCTTGTATTTTCTTGCAGGCTCAACAAGTCATAACTCGTAAGCAAGTGTTTTAACCTATGTTGCACGGACACAGACACGGGAATACGGATACGACACGACACGGACACGGACACGGCGATACGGATTTTTTAAAAAATTTTGGCTCCGACACGGCTGACTAATATAAATTTAAAAACAAATATAAATGTTCGTATATAATATATGTACAAATATTAATTAAAAAATAAATTTATCATAATATAATATAATTATTAGTAAAATTTAAATATACGAATTGATTATTATGTTAAAAGAACATTATAATTTGTAAATCATAATATTGTGAGAATCAATTAAAACTGATGAAAAAATAAATTTAAATTAATTTAATACACCATTTCATTCATTTATAATTTTTTATTTTTTCTCAAATAATTTTTGACCCTTTTAAATAAAAAAATAAAAAAAATTGAGTTTGTCGTGTCGGACACTTCCCTCAGCCGTGTCCTAGCTGTGTCGGACACTCCCCTAACCGTGTCTGTAACAACCCGAATATTTTAATTATATTATTAATTATTATGCGAATTCTTTCTTGCCTAATTTCTCGATCTATCCCATTGGATTAATTAATCTTGTGGAAAAGATTGATTTAACCTATCTTCTAAATGCCCTCAATTACTTAAATTACCTAAATGCCCTTAAAACCCTAAATGACTATTTTACCCCCCTGAGATATTTTCCTAAATATCTACCTATCTCACTCATTCTCTCATTACACACAAAGAAGGAGAAAAGAAGAAAGGAAGGAGAAAGAAGGAGAAGAAAGGAGAGAAACTTCCCGACGCCCTACCGAGCCCGTTTCTTGCCCGATCGACAAGCCGTGAAAACCCAAACGATCCTCACTACATTCTCTACCGGTAATCCTTTTACCCCATTTCATTTCGTTCCCTCTTCGTTGCGATTTTTGTGAGCTTTTTATAGAATTTTATAGTTTTAGGATTTTCGTGTTTAGGGAGATTTACTTGACCATTTTACGTGACTCTTGTGCCTATGTGTAGCTTATATGATATATATGATTATATGTGAAAATTAGGATGTTTTATGGTGTAAATTAGGAGATGTATGAATTTAAATGTTGATTTCGCGTGAGAGGTTTCGCGATCTGCTGAGTCTGCTGCTCAGTAGATCCACACGGGCGAACGCACGGTCTTGATCAAGACCGTGAAGGAACCCGTGCGCAGCCCTTTTCAACCTACACGGGCTTGAGCCCGTGCACAGGCCCATGCGCAGGGCCCGTTTGCACCTGCACGGTCTTGGCACCGTGCTCAAGACCATGCGTGAGGCCATGCACCCCTATTTGTGCTTGCACCGGCTTGCCAAGCCCGTGCGTTGGCCGGTGCAACATACTTAGTGCATTTTCCAGCCTTTTCCTTTCTTGCACTTCGGGAATTTGGTCAACCCCACTCATTTAAATGTTGACTTTTTACATACGACCTCCGAATATCAATCTGATTTCACCTATAGCTTCCTCGAGCCTCGGGATTTGATAGTCTTCATAATTTACAATTTATCCGACCCTATTTGACCGTCAATTGACACCTTACTCGTTTAGGGATTTTATCCCACCTTTCCCATTCCTTATCCGTTTGATCCCGTATTCGCGAGAGAACGTCTTTGTATTATTTTAAGCATGTCTACGTGCCCTAACTGCGTTTTAGCATGCTTTCCATATTTATTATTAACGTTCTTCCATTAGTACAATTGCTTTAAATATTCCTTTAAATGTTATTTCATATGTTATATATCCTTATATGCTTAATTGCCTGGCTTTCCATTGTCGCGGCCCACCGGGCGCGGAGAAGAGAACCCTCACGGCGGCGCCCATTGGACGCGCGGGCATAACCTCCGATCACCACCGAGCACAACCCTAAAGTTTGGCCAAAAACACTTGCCAAAAGGTGGTACCACAAGGTGGTTGTTACTTGGTGATTTTTGGTTATAAACCCTTCAAACATATTTTGAAATTCCGATGTGGGATCAAATATGGACACACACGGCCTTGCAACACCCCGTGAGGGGAGGCCGTGCGTGTCTCTTCCACACGAGCTGCTGCACGGCGTGTCGCAAGCCCGTGTGGACCCCCTGAACATATTTTCTTGCGGAAATTCGGGGTGCTACAATCACCCCTCCTTCAGATCGCAATGTCCCCATTGCGCCACAACAAAGCTTTCCCAGTACCGCCCGCCAGTGGGACTCCCACCGCATGTAACCCATACGCGTGGCACATGCCCACGCGCTCGACCCGGAGCAGACATCCAAGCCGTGAACATGCGTCCCCAACCGACAGACGGCTCTGATACCACTTGTCGCGGCCCCCCGGGCGCGGAGAGGAGAACCCTCACGGCGGCACCCGTTGGACGCGCGGGCATAACCTCTAGGCTTTTAGTATTGTCGTCTGTTGTTCGTGTCTTGCTTTTAGTATTGTCGGTCTTGTTTTCATCCTCTAGGCCCTGTGTATTACAGGTGGGACCAACGAGGGAGAAACCTGACTACCGCTTGCTTTCATACTGTCGTGTCGAGCCAGGTAAGGGTTTTAAATTGTTTTCAACTGGAGTAAGAACACAGTTACTTAGGTTTGCAAAAAAAACCACTATCCCGCTTTATTTTTACTTGTTGTATTGCCTTTACTATTTCTCTATCTACTTAGTCAAACCGTTTTGATAGCAAACCAAAATGTTTTAAATACTTTCAACTAGAGGCAAGGAAAACCCATTTGTTTTAAATGCGAACTTTGGTCTCTCGACCTCGCAATTATAACCTTGTCTCGAATGGCCCCTTTGGCCTCCCACACCCCGATTTCCTACATTCGAATGGCCATTTTGGCCACCCAAACTATCATTGATTTCAAAAGCGAGCCATAGATTGTTTAATAACTTGGGCCCGGAGTATACAGGAGGTGAGCCTGGGGACGTCCGTCTAGGGCAAATCCCGATGTATACTTCTAGCGTGTTGACTTGGGTCGGCTAGGAGGTTGGCTAGCTTGAGTTGATGCGAACGGTGGTGCTAATCGCGTCTCCTTAAATTCTGATACGGTGGTGCTAATCGCGTCTCCTTAAATTCTGATGGTGGTGCTAACAGCGTCTCCTTAAATCCTGTATAGTATTGTTGGTGGTGGAGTACTTGACTATATGCTTACATGATTTTTCAATTGAGAGTTATAAGGAGAGGGCCCGTTCTCACCGGGACACAATATTTGCATGATTTATTACATTTGTTGCTTGTCTAAGTGTTTTACGGCTTTCGTCACAAGTCGAAGCACATTCCGGTTCTCTTCATTTATCATATGTATTTCCCTATATATATATAAAACCCGGAAGCGTGGCTCGTACTTGCTACCCTAAGCCTCCTTTATTATTCAATTAATTAGTTGAATTACGAGCCTTGTTTAATTATCGATCCCAACTTATTTATACCGTGCTTTTCGAACTTGTAACGGCCTCGTGACTCAACTAATATCCTTTCAATTTATCGGCTTGATATTACGCGCAAATGTTTTAAAGGATCCGGTTCGTCAACCTTTTGTGTTTTCAAACAAGCCGAACCCGAGTGTTGCTTTGTACCATTTTACAACTTATATTTCGTTATTCGTATTCTTTCTCAAAACAGGCAACACTCACCACTTCTAGTTTTAAAAAGATAAATGATGAACTGTGACCAAAACCCCCTTACTGAGTATCCTTTATACTCACCCCTGCTATTTTGGTTCTTGCTTCAGGTAGACAGGTGGCGACGTCACCTATCTTGTCAGTCGGCATCAGCAGGTCTAGATAGGCTCAGTCTTTCTGGTTTGTCTTGTCAGTGGTCCCAACAACCGTCGAGTCTTGTTCATTGTATTTATTTACTTTACGTACTTATGTGCCCCTGATGTGGGATAGTTGACGATATCTAGGATTGTACAGGATAGACTAGTTGAGCCATGGATGGCACTACGTGTTGTTATTCTATTGTATTTCGAATTTCACATGTTTAATTGATATTATGTTAGCCTCGTAGGCGTTTATGGATTTATTTGATTATCTTTTAAATCGCTTCCGCATATCTCTGTTTTATTGTGGTTGTTGTTGGGATGGTTGTCGCTGCTGCCGATGGTTATTGTTTGAGTGCCGTTCGCTGGAGTGGATTTTTGAGTTGAGGCTCCTCGCCGAAGCTCGGGAGTCCATTTCGGTGCGGATGTGGTGGTCCTTCTTCAGGGGGCGCTACAGTCAGTGGTATCAGAGCTTAGGTTCCCAAAAGGAACCGAAGCTTTGTAATCTCATCGTGTCTTGTCCCTTGTGTCTGCCCGTTTCATGTCAATGAGACTTCGAGTTTCTAGTCAGAGGTGCTTGGGTACTCCTTAGTATTGAAATTGTGATTGATGTATACAAAGTGGATAGGTTGGCAGAGATTTATCACCGTGAGATTGTCAAGCTTCATGGGATTCTGACTACGATCGTATCTGACAGAGATGCTCGATTTACTTCCCGTTTGTGGCAGCAACTTCAAGAACGAATGGGAACGAAGCTGACTTTCAGTACAGCCGCACATCCGCAAACCGATGGTCAGTCAGAGAGGATGATCAGATATCTCTGTGATATGCTTCGAGCTTGTGCCCTGGATTTTCGCAACAATTAGCACGACCAGTTGCCTCTGATCGAGTTTGCTTACAACAACAGTCATCAGTCTACGATCGGAATGGCACCTTACGAAGCATTGTATGGCAGAAAGTGTAGGTCCCCGTTGTTTTGGGATCTCGAAGATTGGCGTTGGACGAAGGATGATAAGGAACGAGGAACTCCTCCGAAGTTTCTCCAAAATGCCATCGACCGTATCCAGATTATTCGGCAGAGAATGAAAGCAGCTCAGGATCGACAGAAGAGCTATGCCGACAACCGTCACTGACCGTTGGAATTTGAGGTTGGTGACAAAGTATTCCTCAAAGCTTCTCCTCGAAAGGGTTTCACCCGAATTGGAAAAGGAGGAAAACTAAGCCCGAGATTTTTGGGTCCCTATGAAATTCTGGAGAGGATTGGGAATGCAGCTTACAGGTTAGACTTGCCGCCGAGCCTAACTGGGATTCACAACGTCTTTCATGTTTCCCAACTCCGGAAATACTTTCCAAATGAGTCCGAGATCCTTCCTGTTGAGGAAATTGAACTAGAGCCGGATTTGACCTTTGTTTCGAAGCCGGTGAAGATATTGGATAAGAAGACTCAAGCTCTGCGCAACCGAGAGATTTCTCTTGTTAAAGTCCTTTGGAGAAATCAGACAACCGAAGAAGCTACATGGGAGACCGAGGACAAGATGCGCAAGTTTCATCCGGAATTATTTCAGCCGGACGAGTAGAATCTGGGGGCCAGATTCTCATAAGGAGGGGTGATTGTAACGCCCCGAAAATCCGAATTATAAATCTGTATGTTCGAATCGAATATTTGCGCAATTATTATTTTATTTGATATTTATTATGTAATTTTAGAATTATTTCGTATATGAATGAATTCTGTATTTAAATTACAAATTGTCAATGTGCGTTTAATAATATGAATTTTGACTGTAATTACATGTTATTTGGACAACGTGAGTTTTCGAACTTATTTTGCAAAATTACGACTTTGCCCCTTCGATTTCTAAACCTTAGTCAAGATTTGACTAAGTCAATCTCTCTCCCTCTCTATTCCATTCACGCACAAAAAAAAGAAAAGGAGAAGAAAGAAAAAGAGAGAAAAAGAGAAGAAAGAAGAAAGAGATTCCAACGATCGTTCCGACTCCGTTTCCCGACGGATTTTCGAGCCGTTTACGTCTACGAACTCCTTGCGATCTCATCTACGAGTAAGCTCTCATGAAATTTTTCATTTAATGCCTTCATTACTTCGATTTTTGGATTTTTGATTATAGTTGAATAATTTAGGTTTTTATATGATTTTGATAGAAATTGTGGATGTATTTTCGTGTTTATTGTTTCTACGTGTAGCTTATGTATTGTAGATGATTATATGTGAGAATTAGGGTTTGATTTGCATGTTTTAGTGATTAATTGTTGGATTAGGGTTTGATTTTCGCGTATGATTTTCTGTCTACGAGTTTCTGCTCATTTTGATCGCACACGGGCTTGTGCACACGGCCTCGAGGCCGTGTGCATGAGGCCGTGCGCGTGAGGAATCGCACACGGGCTGGTGCACACGGCCTTGAGGCCGTGTGCATGAGGTCGTGCGCGTTTCTTGATCGTGCACGGCCTCGCCACACGGCCGTGCACAAGGCCGTGTGACCTGGTCGAACAGTGTCCTGACCTTATGTTAGTCAGGGCACAATTTGGCCTACGGGTCCCGCTTTGGCTCGTCTTTTCCGAATTCTTTCTTCGCTCGTGTATTCGATATATATGAAATAGATAGGAATTACATGATTTATGAATTTACGACATGTTCGGGTATATGAATAGTGCGTTTTAAGTTTTCGTTAAATTTTCTAACTTTTGCATGTGAAGTCCGATTTTCCCGAAATTCGAATGCATACTTCTTTATGATAATTTAAGCATGTCCGTAAAGTTTTGTTGCATTTGGACTTGATTTACATTTTTAAATGCATGAATTACTCTGTTTTTGATTGAGAATTTGAACTTAAGTGATTGATTTAATTGTATAACGTGCTCCTATGTGTTTTAATACTTCCGTATAAGCCGTGAGTCGTCCTTAGTCTTATTTGGTTGTGTCTTGGTATTTTGCAGACGATACTCCCGTGGAGTAGCGCCAGTTCTTGCTCTTTTGCTCTTCTTTTTTTGCATAGCCAGGTGAGGCTTTCCTTTTCTGATTCCAGTATTACTACGTATATATATATAAATAAGCCTCTCCCGATATAAGCCACGTTTATGTTTTGTTTTCACACCGTTTATATATATATATACTTAATAGATATTTATGATTATTATGTTCATTTGATTTATCGAAAATGATTTGATATGAAAAGTACTACGTATAGACTTTGAAATGTTTACGAAAGAGACATGTAAAACCTTTTGTTTTGTAAGGCGAAATTTGGCCTTCGGCCTCGCATATGTCATGTCTCGAACGGTCTTTTGGCCAACCCGAAATGTTTTGAAAAGCGAGTTATGAACTGTATGCATGATCGTTTGGGCCCGGAGTAAGAGCGATAGGACGAAGTCGGTAGACGTGGGTCTACGGCGTAAATCCTATGGTTTCCTCCATTTGGGAGCTCGGGGTGAGGCCGGAGTGGCAGCCCTTTTGAGTACCTGAGTTATTCCCGTCAGTTACGAGTAGTTCGGATTTAGCGGTCCGTCTACATTGGAGGCATAAGGGTGGTTTCCGGTTTTATGTTTGGATATTGGAGTTCAAGACTCGACTCACCGAGTCATTAGATATGTTATGTTTTATGTTAAATCACCACCCGATTACGAAAACCTTTCTTTTATGTTGATTTCTTTTAAGTTTAAAAATTTGGTGATTTACTTCCGTTTTACGATATACATTATTATTCCCTCCTCACTTAGTCGTTTGACTAACCCCCTCTGTTTTACCCCTGTACTGGTTTGAGGACACTAGGCGGGATCTGCGTCGTCGTCGTCGCGTCTTTGAGTTGCATTAATTTTTGCTCATGTATAACTCTCTCCCGTATGGCTTTTATTTATATGTTTTAGGATTATTAGGATTTAATTAGTTTGTATTCGGGATTATGTATAAATATTGAATCCGTTATTATATTATTATCGGGATATTGTATTGAACCCGTATGTTATTTAATTATTGAATTTAGTTAGCCTTGGTGGGCTTTACTACTTGTGTAATTATTTATGTTTTAAATGTTTCGTTATTTTCGCTTCTGCACTTGTCTTTTTGTTGTTTTGAAAACCCCCGCCTAGTAATTGAGTAAATGCTTGCCGTTCGCCGGGTTTCGATTCCGGTCGGATCCCATTTCGGCTTCGGGTCGGGGCTCGGTGCGGGGCGTGCGTTACCCGTTTGGGGCGCCCGCTACAAACAACATGTAGCTGCGAGACAAGCCGAGGGCCAATCCCTCAACAAATTTCTGCACTACAACCCACCCTGCTTCGTTGGTGAACTAGATGATCTTAAGGCCGAGGCTTGGATAGCCGATTTAGGGTCGAGTATGCCATCTTTCTCATGAGAGGACCAGCTGAAGATTGGTGGCGCTACATAGAACAGAGATGGATCACTGAGAGAATTCCTTACACTTGGTCACAGTTCCTATCCGACTTCCGAGAGAAGTACGTGCCGCAAGTGGTACGTGACAGCCGAGAAAGAGAGTTCATGTCCCTCACCCAAGGAGCTCTCCCTGTTGCACAATACGAGGCACTTTTCAGCCGCCTCATCGTCTATGCTCCTCACATTGCATCTGACGATCGAAGGAGAGCGCGGAAATTCATCAAGGGACTTTAGCCGGAGATCTTGGAAAGATTAGTAGGATTGGACATTCGTGTTTATCATGATGCAGTTAACCGGGCTATGAGAGTGGAGTCCGATCTTCAAGAGATGAGTCGAGGTATTCCTCACATGAAAGGATCCTCTTTCAACGTTAAGGCAAGAAGAGATCCAGCCGGACCGAGCACTTTTCAGATATGGGAACCACTCTACGAGATGCCGGAACCTACCAGACCAGAAGTGAACGAGGACCCCATTCCCTGTGAGCACTGTGGAAAGACCAATCATGAGACTGCAAAGTGTAGGAGGAAACTGGGGCGTTGCCTCAGATGTGGGAGTAGCAAGCATCGAGTTCAAGACTGCCCCGACTCAAGCAACCCTCGGGGAAGAAAAAGGGGATCTCGACCCTGATACCGACTCGCAGAGGTACATTGCATTATCATTGCATTCACTCATAATATTCTGTTTCGAATGGTAATTGCTTTAAATATGTGTTAAGTGTTTTATATAACTTACGTGCTTTAACTGCTTTCAAAATTCACACTTGCACTGATTGAATGATTAGATGCTAAGATTATGTGACCTCTGTGTGGATAGCGTGGAATTCGATAAATTCGTTATACGCTATTAGAGAGTGCTAAGGACAAGGAGTTCTTGGCTGACTAGGATCGATTCCATTGCGAGTGTAGCGGGCGCCCCAAACGGGTAACGCACGCCCCGCACCGAGCCCCGACCCGAAGCCGAAATGGGATCCGACCCGAACCGAAACCCGGCGAACGGCAAGTATTTACTCAATTACTAGGCGGGGTTTCAAAAACAACGAAAAGACAGAGACGCGGAAGCAATAAAACGAAACATAAATAATTACACAAGTATTAAAGCCCACCGAGGCTAACGAAATTCAATTACATAACATCAAACGGGTTCGATACAGTATCCCGATAAATATAATAACGGGTTCAATAAATACATAATCCCGAATACAAATTAAATAAAATTCTAATATCCTACAAATCTAATTCATATCATACGGAAAAGGAATATACATGAGAGAATAAATACAACTCTACGACGACGACGACGAATCCCGCCTAGTATCCTGAAACCAATATAGGGTGAGACAGAGAGGGTTAGTCAAACGACTAAGTGAGGGGGGAAATAATAATGTATATAACAAAACGGAAGTAAATCACCAATTTGTATAATTAAAAGAAATCAACATAAAAGAAAGGTTTTCGTAAACTGGTGGTGATTTAACATAAAACATAACTTATTATATGACTCGGCGAGTCGAGCCCTGAAACTCCAATAACCAAAAACATAAAACCGGAAACCTCCCTTATTCCACCAATGTAGCCGGACTGCAAACTCGAACTACTCGTAACTAACTTGAATAACTCAGGTACTCAAAGGGCTGCCACTCCGGCCTCACCCCGAGCTCCCAAATGGAGGAAACCATAGGATTTACGCCGTAGACCCGACGTCTACCGACTTCGTCCTATCGCTCTTACTCCGGGCCTAAACGATCATGCGTACAGTTCATAACTCGCTTTTCAAACATTTCGGGTTGGCCAAAAGACCGTTCGAGACATGTCATATGCGAGGCCGAAGGCCAAAGTTCGCCTTAGAAAACAAAAGGTTTTACATGTCTCTTCCGTAAACATTTCGAAAACTATACATAGTACTTTTTCATATCAAATCATTTTCGATAAATCAAATAAACATAATAAGTACAAATATCTACTAAGTATATATATAGAAACGGTGTGAAAATAAAACATAAACGTGGCTTATTTCGGGAGAGGCTTATTTATACATATACATAGTAATACTGGGACAGAAAAGGAAAGCCTCACCTGGCGCGGGCAAAAGAAGAGCAAAAGCTAGAACCGGCGCTACTCCACCACAGTATCGTCTGCAAAAATACCAGGACACAACCAAATAAGACTAAAGACGACGCACGGCTTATACGAGAATATTAAAACACATAGGAGCACGTTATACAATTAAATCAATCACTTAAGTTCAAATTATCAAACGAAAACAGAGTAATTCATGCATTTAAAATACAAATCAAATCCAAATGTAACGAAACTTTACGGACATGCTTAGATTATCATAAAGAAGTATGCATACGAATTTCGGGAAAATCGGACTTCACATGCAAAAGTTAGAAAATTTAACGAAAACTTAAAATGCACTATTCACATACCCGAACATGTCGTAAATTCATAAATCATGCAATTCCTATCTATATCATACATATCGAATACACGAGCGAAGAAAGAATTCGGAAAAGACGGGCTGAAGCGGGACTCGTAGGCCAAATTGTGCCCTGACTAACAGAAGGTCAGGGCACTGTTCGACCAGGCCACACGGCCTTGTGCACGGCCGTGTGCCGAGGCCGTGCACAATCAAACAACGCGCACGGCCTCATGCACACGGCCTCAAGGCCGTGTGCACAGCCCGTGCCCATTCTCCACACACGCACGGTCTCATGAGGCCGTGTGCACCAGGCCGTGTGCGACCAAAATGAGCAGAAACATCAGACAGCAAAAATCATACGCGAAAATCAATCCTAATTCAACATTAAATCGATTAATCATGCAAATCAATCCCTAATTTTCACATATAATCATCTACAACATGCAATCTACATATAGAAACGATAAACACGAAAATCCATCTACAATTACTATCAAAATCATATAAAACCTAAATTATACAACTATTCACAAAAACGAGAAAAACGAAGTATAGAGGACATTAAACGAGAGAATCGTGAAAGGCTTACTCGTAGAAGAGTTCGCGAGGAGTTCGTAGACGAAAACGGATCGAGAATCCGTCGGGAATCGGAGTCGGGACGATCGTTGGAATCTTTCTTCTTCCTTCTCTTTTTCTTTCTTTTTCTTTCTTCTCCTTTTCCTTGTTTGTGCGTGAATGGCAATGTGAGAGAGAGAGATTGAGACTTAGTCAAATCTTGACTAAGGTTTAGAAATCGAAGGGGCAAAGTCGTAATTTTACAAAATAAGTTCGAAGACTCACGTCGTCCAAATAATACGTAGTTACAGTTAAAATTCATATAATTAAACGCACATTGACAATTCGTGATTTAAATATAAAATTCACTCATTTATGAAATTATTCTAAAATCTTAGAATAAATATTAAATAAAATAATAATTAACGAAATTACTCGATTAAAATATACCGAATTGAAGAATCGGATTTTCGGGTCGTTACAATACTCCCCTCTTCAGAAGAATCTGTCCTCAGATTCTCTTCCGGTCTCGGAGTTAGTTAAGAGGAGCATAACCTAGCGGAAATTCTAATAACGTGAATTAAATCGAACATTAAAATAAAATTAATTCACATAATAAAACGCAATTCATAATAAACACTTAAAGCACTTAATATTCCAATTAAAATTCAAATTCATACAAAATAGAAAATTACATCAAATCCTAAACAAAGTTAACGGGAAAGAAGAAAATAAAATAGACTAGATAGCTCAAGGCTCGTCCGGACCACGGCGGAAATACTGATCCAGCTGCTCTGATAGTGACCTTTGCATTTCCGAGATCGATCTCTGAAGCTCTGCCTGCAAGGCGGTGTACTGACTATCAATGTGAGCTCGCTGAGCTGCAAAGCCCTCGTTGATCTGCCTCTCCTGCTGGGCAAATCTCTCATCCGACACACGTCGGTAGTCAGTGAACTCTGAATAAAATTGTTGCAGGTCTATCGATTCCTGGTGTGGAGTGCTTCTACTGCCATGTGAAGACTCAGGTATAGAAGCATCCTGTCTCATCAGTTGGGAGTAGATATGCTGAGCCTGCTCTCGGACCTCTGGGTCTGAGGGTCCTTCTTCGGGAGCATCCCCTTGGTCAGCTTCCCATAAAGGTAGTCCGGCCACCAGAATATATGGGTCGTTCCGCCTTGGACCCTTCGTGCAAATAGCCATTTGAGCTAGAGTGCCGTAGCTAATTGAGGTCGAACCTCCAACAGGAACCTGAGTATCGAGCCCTTCCACCTGGGCACACTCCAAAATGGCAGTAATGTATGAGCCAACTCGAATTTCTCCTCTCGACCGAGTGGAGATATACTTCATATGATCCATCATGTACGAGATGGGGTTGAACCTTTCTCCTCGTACCATATGATCGAGTATTAGACAGTCTTCGGTGTTCACCGCACCCGGGCTGTCTCCTCTGGCTAGAATCGATCGAGACACGGCTCTATGCATAATTCTCAATTGAGTGGTAATGAGCATCGTGGCCTTGGATACGCCGGAGTTAAATATTTCGGTGGAGGTAGAGATACGTCTCCACGCTTCGGCTTGATTCCATCCGTCGGCACGTCTCCTCGGTGCCGTAACATCCAATTGAAAATACTCGGTCAACTGCCGGTATGAGAGCGTATAGTCTCGGTTGAACGCTCTGAAGTGGATTCCTATTGGCATCTCGTTGTCATCCGGAAATGCCGCGCCCTTAAGAGAGCTTAAAAATTCGCAAGTGAGTCTGCGATAAGATGGCCTCTGGATACTCCAAAAATTAGCCCACCCAATGTTGTCGATGTAATGGGAGATCCCTTCGCCAAGTCCCAATTGGTACATAGCTTCCATGTCTAGAAATTGCGTGGCTCTAACCGGTCGTTCCATTAACCGGTTAAAGATATCTTGCTCGTCTTCATTACCCAAATCCACTTGGTACCCTTCCGGGGACGCTATGTCGGGTAATTCCCTTGCCCGACGTCCGCCACGGGTTTCACGAGCACCTTCCATAGTAGAGTTCAAGTTGTGTGGATTGAAGGAAATAAGTTGCAAACTTTTCACTCGGGACTTTTACCGAACACTTGGCGTGCGCTACTTCGGGCGAAGATTGTGTGAGATCGGTAAAACGGATCGAGCCCTAACTTCAGCAATAACAAGAACTCGCTGCAGACAACACACTATCAAAATCTCACGGAAATCCGTCAGGTAGATCGAGAATAATTCGAGCTCAAAGTTGGAAGGAATTTGGGGAGAAAAATTGAGGAATTCTCGCAAGAGAGGGGGAGAGAAATAGGAGGGGTTGCGCGAATAAGGAGCTACTGACCATTTTAAAATCCGGAAGAAACGCGCACGGCCTCTCGTCACGGCGTGTGACGAGGCCGTGTGAGAAACGCGCATGGGGTATCGTCACGGCGTTGACGACCCCGTGAGGACAAACACGCACGGGCTCTCGTCACGGCGTGTTACGAGCCCGTGTGTATTCATGCGCACGGCCTTTCGCACGGGGTGCAACAAGGCCATGTGAGATAAGTGCACAGGGTCTCGTCACGGCGTGTGGCGAGACCGTGCAAGGCATACAGGGGTAGTTCGTGTGATTAAAACCACACAAACTTCACAAAATTTAAACACGAATAATAATATCGAAATCACATGTAATATATAATACGCTTAACGCACATAATTCTTAAATTCACATAATATAAAATTAAATTAATTCAGAATGAATGTCATGATAATGCAATATACCTGGATCGTTCATACAGAATCAAGCTTCATCCTTCTGGCTCGTCTCGACATTCTCTTTCTCGTGCAATTTGTACGGAGATGAAACGGACTTCCACATAAGAAGCAACGTCCCTGCTTCTTTCGGCATTCTGACTCTTGATGATCTCTTTGGCAAAAGCCACATACTGGCGTTCCCTGCGGTTTCGGAGGTACATTCTGCTTCGATGAAGATACCGAGAAGGTTTTCTTGCCGGAAGAAGACCCTGATTGTTTAAGTGGCCTCGTAGAACTCGCTGGATGTGCATCCTCAGTATCGTCTGCTATATCCCGCGGTACTGGCCTCTTCTTCGGACATAGATTCAACATGTGATCGGGGCTACCACATCCGAAGCACAGTCCATTCTTCCTCCAACATTTAGCCTCTACATGCGGGCCCTTACAAAATCCACATACTGGTCGGGGATATCCCTGAGGTTGGGGAGGATTAGGCTGAACGGGGGCCTGAATTTTACTTTCATTTTGCTGATGAACAATCCTCGTAATGTATTCAGCCCGGAACTCAGTCAAGAACTGATCCCAAGTCGGGACCACATGCTCGCGTTTCCATCTTTGCTCATTCTGTTTCCACCAATCCTGTGCAGCTCCAATCAACAGGTATATAGCAAATTCGACTCTTAGAGGATCCGGATATTCCATAATCCTAAAAATCTTTTCTAGAGCCGATATCCATGCTTCGGCAATAGCTTCATCCGGGGTACCTTCAAATTGTGGTGGTTCGAATCTAAGAAATTGAGCCCATGCTTCCTGCTCAGCATTTCCTTTAGGGGCATGAGCGATGAACTGTCTTAATGTTTCCAAAATTTTGGCTGGAATCAGTGGATCGGTCTGAGGTGTCAACGAAGATGACGAAGACTGTCCACAGGGACAACGACGTGGAGGCATCCTGTAGAGCCATTAACAGTTATGCATGACAGGTAAGTGAGCATGCAAAGCTGTAAACTCATAGGCAAGTAATGTTCACTTAGTGTTCACATAAGCACTTAGCACATTTGAACAAATCCACAGAATTCCTAAGCCGTACGACCTAGACACAACCGGACACGACAGACAACCAGGCATGGCAAGTACAACCTTGAGTTTCACATCCACCAATATCCAAGCCCATCCCAGTATTTTGATTGTAAAAGATCTTTTGTTGTTGATCATCCAACAAAGATCCGTGACAATTCAAACACTAAGCGTTCTTGAACACTGGTGAGTGCAATTCCCTAAGTTACACCGGCACACAACGACCGACCAAACCAGCAAAACACGACAATTCAGAGCTTAGGCCATTGGACCAAAGAGCTCTGATACCAACTGTAGCGGGCGCCCCAAACGGGTAACGCACGCCCCGTACCGAGCCCCGACCCAAAGCCGAAATGGGATCCGACCCGAACCGAAACCCGGCGAACGGCAAGCATTTACTCAATTACTAGGCGGGGTTTCAAAAACAACGAAAAGACAGAGACGCGGAAGCAATAAAACGAAACATAAATAATTACACAAGTATTAAAGCCCACCGAGGCTAACGAAATTCAATTACATAACATCAAACGGGTTCGATACAGTATCCCGATAAATATAATAACGGGTTCAATAAATACATAATCCCGAATACAAATTAAATAAAATTCTACTATCCTACAAATCTAATTCATATCATACGGAAAAGGAATATACATGACAGAATAAATACAACTCTACGACGACGACGACGAATCCCGCCTAGTATCCTGAAACCAATATAGGGTGAGACAGAGAGGGTTAGTCAAACGACTAAGTGAGGGGGGAAATAATAATGTATATAACAAAACGGAAGTAAATCACCAATTTGTATAATTAAAAGAAATCAACATAAAAGAAAGGTTTTCGTAAACTGGTGGTGATTTAACATAAAACATAACTTATTATATGACTCGGCGAGTCGAGCCCTGAAACTCCAATAACCAAAAACATAAAACCGGAAACCTCCCTTATTCCTCCAATGTAGCAGGACTGCAAACCCGAACTACTCGTAACTAACTAGAATAACTCAGGTACTCAAAGGGCTGCCACTCCGGCCTCACCCCGAGCTCCCAAATGGAGGAAACCATAGGATTTACGCACAATCAAACAACGCGCACGGCCTCATGCACACGGCCTCAAGGCCGTGTGCACAGCCCGTGCCCATTCTCCACACACGCACGGTCTCATGCACACGGCCTCAAGGCCGTGTGCACCAGGCCGTGTGCGACCAAAATGAGCAGAAACATCAGACAGCAAAAATCATACGCGAAAATCAATCCTAATTCAACATTAAATCGATTAATCATGCAAATCAATCCCTAATTTTCACATATAATCATCTACAACATGCAATCTACATATAGAAACGATAAACACGAAAATCCATGTACAATTACTATCAAAATCATATAAAACCTAAATTATACAACTATTCACAAAAATGAGAAAAATGAAGTATAGAGGACATTAAACGAGAGAATCGTGAAAGGCTTACTCGTAGAAGAGTTCACGAGGAGTTCGTAGACGAAAACGGATCGAGAATCCGTCGGGAATCGGAGTCGGGACGATCGTTGGAATCTTTCTTCTTCCTTCTCTTTTTCTTTCTTTTTCTTTCTTCTCCTTTTCCTTGTTTGTGCGTGAATGGCAATGTGAGAGAGAGAGATTGAGACTTAGTCAAATCTTGACTAAGGTTTAGAAATCGAAGGGGCAAAGTTGTAATTTTACAAAATAAGTTCGAAGACTCACGTCGTCCAAATAATACGTAGTTACAGTTAAAATTCATATAATTAAACGCACATTGACAATTCGTGATTTAAATATAAAATTCACTCATTTATGAAATTATTCTAAAATCTTAGAATAAATATTAAATAAAATAATAATTAACGAAATTACTCGATTAAAATATACCGAATTGAAGAATCGGATTTTCGGGTCGTTACAGCGAGCACGTTATGCGGTTCTGGATAGTACCGACGTTGACAAATCGAGTCTGAAGGAGTATACTTCTGAAGGTATGTCTGAAGATGAATCAACTAGTGAAGAGGATAATGAATTATCTGACGATGATGATTATATGGGAGACGAGCCGACATCGGCTTCTGATAATGACGACCCTGATGTTTCGTATGAAGTCGAGCGAAGAAATGATGAAAATGATGGTTTAGTGGAAGGCGGAGAGGAGAAATCATCCAATACCATTGAAGATGAGAAAACACTTTGTAGAAAGAATAAGAAAGAGTGTGATCTTGAAGAAACAGATTGTGAGAAGGACGAGGAGTACAATGGGAGAAATGATGATGGCGTTACTTCCTGTAAAAGGAACCCTAATCAAGAAACAGAAGGAGGATGTGACAATTGTCATTGAGGATACGAAGAGTGCAAGAATCAGTCGGAAGAACGAAGTAGATAATGACAGTGATGATGGACCTTACATTGGGATTTTCTGATTCTTGGTCGTTATGGACGAGAATGTGTGTCTTGGATGAACTATGAGCTATTTACCTTTATTTTCTTCTTCGTCGTTAGCTTTGTTTAGGGTTTTGTAATTCCGTCTTTCGCATGACTTTGAAGTTTATTTGGAATGTTATTTGCATGTAAATATTTATGTTATGCCTGATGTTTTATAATGTATTTTAATTGCTCCTAAATGTTCATTTTTATTTCGCGTTTTTAGAACTCTTAGATTATACTCCCCTTAACTAACCCCGAAGTCCGAAGGAGAATCTGAGGACAGATTCTCTTGAAGAGGGGAGTATTGTAATGACCCGAATATTTTAATTATATTATTAATTATTACGCGAATTCTTTCTTGCCTAATTTCTCGATCTATCCAATTGGATTAATTAATCTTGTGGAAAAGATTGATTTAACCTATCTTCTAAATGCCCTCAATTACTTAAATAACCTAAATGCCCTTAAAAGCCTAAATGACCATTTTACCCCCCGAGATATTTTCCTAAATATCTACCTATCTCACTCATTCTCTCATTACACACAAAGAAGGAGAAAAGAAGAAAGGAAGGAGAAAGAAGGAGAAGAAAGGAGAGAAACTTCCCGACGCCCTACCGAGCCCGTTTCTTGCCCGATCGACGAGCCATGAAAACCCAAACGATCCTCACTACATTCTCTACCGGTAATCCTTTTACCCCATTTCATTTCGTTCCCTCTTCGTTGCGATTTTCGTGAGTTTTATATAGAATTTTATAGTTTTAGGATTTTCGTGTTTAGGGAGATTTACTTGACCATTTTACGTGATTCTTGTGCCTATGTGTAGCTTATATGATATATATGATTATATGTGAAAATTAGGATGTTTCATGGTGTAAATTAGGAGATGTATGAATTTAAATGTTGATTTCGCGTGAGAGGTTTCGCGATCTGCTAAGTCTGCTGCTCAGTAGATCCACACGGGCGACGCACGGTCTTGATCAAGACCGTGCAGGAGCCAGTGCGCAGCCCTTTTCAACCTGTACGGGCTTGAGCCCGTGCAAAGGCCCGTGTGAAGGCCCGTTTGCACCTGCACGGTCTTGGCACCGTGCTCAAGACCGTGCGTGAGGCCGTGTACCCCTATTTGTGCTTGCACCGGCTTGCCAAGCCCGTGCGTTGGCCGGTGCAACATACTTAGTGCATTTTCCAGCCTTTTCCTTTCTTGCACTTCGGGAATTTGGTCAATCCCACTCATTTAAATGTTGACTTTTTACATACGACCTCCGAATATCAATCTGATTTCACCTATAGCTTCCTCGAGCCTCGGGATTTGATATTCTTCATAATTCACAATTTATCCGACCCTATTTGACCGTCAATTGACACCTTACTCGTTTAGGGATTTTATCCCACCTTTCCCATTCCTTATCCGTTTGATCCCGTATTCGCGAGAGAACGTCTTTGTATTATTTTAAGCATGTCTACGTGCCCTAACTGCGTTTTAGCATGCTTTCCATATTTATTATTAACGTTCTTCCATTATTACAATTGCTTTAAATATTCCTTTAAATGTTATTTCATATGTTATATATCCTTATATGCTTAATTGCCTGGCTTTCCATATTGTATCTTTAGTATGAGTGAAGTTATATTTGAATTGTCGTGCGTCGTCTCTTGTTTGTGTCTTGCTTTTAGTATTGTCGGTCTTGTTTTCATCCTCTACGCCCTGTGTATTACAGGTGGGACCAACGAGGGAGAAACCTGACTACCGCTTGCTTTCATACTGTTGTGTCGAGCCAGGTAAGGGTTTTAAATTGTTTTCAACTGGAGTAAGAACATAGTTACTTAGGTTTGCAAAATAAACCACTATCCCGCTTTATTTTTATTTGTTGTATTGCCTTTACTATTTCTCTATCTGCTTAGTCAAACCGTTTTGATAGCAAACCAAAATGTTTTAAATACTTTCAACTAGAGGCAAGGAAAACCCATTTGTTTTAAATGCGAACTTTGGTCTCTCGACCTCGCAATTATAACCTTGTCTCGAATGGCCCCTTTGGCCTCCCACACCCCGATTTCCTACATTCGAATGGCCATTTTGGCCACCCAAACTATCATTGATTTCAAAAGCGAGCCATAGATTGTTTAATAACTTGGGCCCAGAGTATACAGGAGGTGAGCCTGGGGACGTGCGTCTAGGGCAAATCCCGATGTATACTTCTAGCGTGTTGACTTGGGTCGGCTAGGAGGTTGGCTAGCCTGAGTTGATGCGAACGGTGGTGCTAATCGCGTCTCCTTAAATTCTGATACGGTGATGCTAATCGCGTCTCCTTAAATTCTGATGGTGGTGCTAACAGCGTCTCCTTAAATCCTGTATAGTATTGTTGGTGGTGGAGTACTTGACTATATGCTTACATGATTTTTCAATTGGGAGTTATAAGGAGAGGGCCCGTTCTCGCCCGGACACAATATTTGCATGATTTATTGCATTTGTTGCTTGTCTAAGTGTTTTACAGCTTTCGTCACAAGTCGAAGCACATTCCGGTTGTGACGACCCGATATTTCAAGGTACGTTTCGGCGTGTTAGCCGGAATTTATTTGTGAATTATGTGAATTAATTACATTTAAGTGTTTATTGGGTGTGATTTTTGTGAGATATTTGAGTTAGAGGTATTTTTCGAGTTTCTAGCATCGTATTGTCATCGAGGGCTTGATTAGGGTCGCTTTGACTGTAAAATCAATTAATTTGGACACAGTCGACTTTTAAGCCCGGAAGCTAGATTTGCAGTATTCTTGGACTGGCTCGAGTTTGAGCCGGGTGTTCTTTTTCCCCTCTAATTCTCACGTTCATTCTCTCTTCCTCACTTATCAAAATATTCAATTTCTCTTCACTTCATTTTCCCTCTTCCAACAACAACAACTTTTAACCTAGCTTCTTTAATCTTCTTCACCTTCGATCCTCTAGCTCTCTAATTCAACACGAAGGATCACCGAAGAACAAGGAACAATTTGATCCAAACAATTCAAGCTCTCAAGCTCTACTTCTCCTCATTTCATAACTTTTCCATATTTAGGTAATTTATGGTTTTTGTTGCTATGATGATTGGTAATGATTCTTATGATGTTAGAATGACCAAAGATGAATATATGAGTGTATGTTGATCATCTTGAAGCATGAGTGGAGCTAGAAAGCTTGAAACTCCATTAATGGCAATTTGAAGCTAAATGGGTTTATTTGTAATATTGAATTCACGACTTCTTTTGCTTGTTTTGATGTTGTTTTCATGATATATGATCATATTAAGCATTTAGGTAGAGTTGTTGGAGGATTGGGGGATGCAAAAATGAATTTTGAGCCAAAAATTAAAAAATTCTCGCGACTGCTACAGTAACCTGCTACAGTAACCTGCGTGTTACTGTAGCAAATTTGCTACGGGAATTTGGCCAAAAATGTGGCGATCCGAACTTTAAAAATCCCGTTTTCACCCTAAAACTCGTCCAAAAATCATTATTTCACCACATAAATCATCTAACACACAAAATTACTTATTTTGAAAGTTTCGTGGTGATTGGACATGTTCGGGTTTTGAATAGTGTTTCTGGGGTACTTTTGGTAATTTTCCCAGACGTTTGGAAATGCTACCCCAAGCTTCTATATGACTTGTATGCCTTCTTTGCTCAATATTATAAGCTTCTAATGTGTCTAAATGTGTTTTATACATTTTCATTATTTAAGCATGTTTGCATATTTAAAGCCGTATGTCGTTAATTGGTTGTTAGTCGAGTCGTGTCTTACCTCGAGGCCCTATGTGTTACAGGTGGACCCCAAGGGGACAAGGCATAGTCGTCGGCTTCCTTCTCTCTTCTTTTGAACCTTTCAGGTGAGGATTTAAAACGCTTTCAACTGTTGCATTGAACAAATGATTGTGAAAACCCTTAAGTATTTGAATATATTTATCAATATTTGAGCAATGTTTTCATATCAAACAATATATGTATATTCTGATCAAATGGTTTCAAAACAGAGACAAGTGAACTTATTTGGTTTAAAGCAACTTTTGGTTAAGGAGCCTTGCGCGTATGCCGTGAATTCTCTCGGCAATGTTGACGAGTGTTGTCCTAGCCGTTGCACACTTGTTCTTGAATGACCCCTTTTTGGTCAAACTGCTCCTTTACTCGAAAGAGAAAGGAGAACTAAATATTCAAAGCGAGAAATATTACTCTTAACCCCCCTTGAGGACGCTCTTGGGAGGAACGGGCCCCGGGTTATAGGACCGAGTTAATATCCCGTAGACTAGGTCTAGGGTGAGACCCAATCCTATAATTCATAAATTCAGATTATATGTAGATGTGGCTTTGTGATCCGGTCATTTTCTATTACATAATCGAGGGTATTATCCAAGCAGTTCAGGGAAGAACTAGCCCGAATAATACTACCCGACTGCGGTCGTTAAAAATGGTGAAGTCTTGGGTTGCTCCTCGATAAACCAAACGGTGTATTGGAGATTTCAAATATTTTTGAAATGTTTTGGGAGTTATAAGGAGATGGCCCGCTCTCGCCGGGAAATAAAAGGTTTTAAAATATTTTAATACAAAGTCTGATTCACTTAAGCTTTATTGAATCCATATGAGACTATTCGTCATGCTACGAGATCTCTAAGTGACTAAAGCGTGGATTAGACTAGGTTTTACATTATTACATATACCTCCCCTCTTCACTGAGTTCTTTTGACTCACCCTCTCTTTTGGTTCATGCTTCAAGTTTAGATGCTCGACGTTCCAAATGTCGAAGTTGGCAGCAGTGGTCATAGGATTTGATTTCGAGTCTTGTGTCAGTCATTGTACCTTTATGCTATAGATCGATACAACATGACTTGAGTTACATTATGACATTGTTATACTCTCTCTATGATTATGTATTTACATTCTGGAACCGCGAATTGGCGGAGTTATGTTTATTTTGCCCCTGTGAGGGATGTTGATATATATATGCTTCTGATTTTCGATTAGTTGAGCATTGTTTAAATTCCCTCGTATTGATTACTTGTTTAAGCTTCCGCTCATTAATTGTTTATTGCTCTGTGCGTTTTGGGAGAGTCACTGTTGCCAAAGGTCATGAATACCCGTTGTCTGAGGTGGGGTTTCGGGTTTCGGTAATTAACCGTCGCTTGGGGTCTCGTTCCGGTCCGGGGGGGGCTGTGGTGTAGGGGCGTCACGCCGGTTCTCTTCATTTATCATATGTATTTCCCTATATATATATATAAAACCCGGAAGCGTGGCTCGTACTTGCTACCCTAAGCCTCCTTTATTATTCAATTTATTAGTTGAATTACGAGCCGTGTTTAATTATCGATCCCAACTTATTTATACCGTGCTTTTCGAACTTGTAACGGCCTCGTGACTCAACTAATATCCTTTCAATTTATCGGCTTGATATTACGTGCAAATGTTTTAAAGGATCCGGTTCGTCAACCATTTGTGTTTTCAAACAAGCCGAACCCGAGTGTTGCTTTGTGTCATTTGACAACTTATATTTCGTTATTCGTATTCTTTCTCAAAACGGGCAACACTCACCACTTTTAGTTTTAAAAAGATAAATGATGAACTGTGACAAAACCCCCTTACTGAGTCAGTCGCTTCCGCATATCTCTGTTTTATTGTGGTTGTTGTTGGGATAGTTGTCGCTGCTGCTGATGGTTATTGTTTGAGTGCCGTTCGCCGGAGTGGATTTTTGAGTTGAGGCTCCTCGCCGAAGCTCGGGAGTCCATTTCGGTGCGGATGTGGCGGTCCTTCTTCAGGGGGCGTGTCGCAGCCCCGGGCGCGGAAAGGAGAACCCTCACGACGGCACCCGTTGGACGCGCGGGTATAAGCTTCACCACCACTGAGCACAACCCTAAAGTTTGGCTTGAAACCACTTGCCAAAAGGTGATGCACCACATGGTAGTTGTGCTTGGAAGATCACTTATAAACCCTTCACATTACTTATGTTTTTCCTATGTGGGACAAATGCCCACATGGTACATATTTCTCAAGTTTGGGGTGTTACATTCACCCCTCGGGGTGTTACATTCACCCCTCCTTGAGAGCGTAATGTCCTCATTACGCTGTGACATAGGATCGTGGCTTCCCGCCAGTGGAGAAGCTGCCCACAACACGCCGAGCGGAGCCCCTTTAGCGGTGACTCACGACTCATGTCATGTGTGGAACATGCATTCCCATAGCTGACGGTTGGCTCTGATACCATTTGTCGCAGCCCCGGGCGCGGAAAGGAGAACCCTCACGACGGCACCCGTTGGACGCGCGGGTATAAGCTTCACCACCACTGAGCACAACCCTAAAGTTTGGCTTGAAACCACTTGCCAAAAGGTGATGCACCACATGGTAGTTGTGCTTGGAAGATCACTTATAAACCCTTCACATTACTTATGTTTTTCCTATGTGGGACAAATGCCCACATGGTACATATTTCTCAAGTTTGGGGTGTTACATTCACCCCTCGGGGTGTTACAGGGCGCTACAGTCAGTGGTATCAGAGCCTAGGTTCCCAAAAGGAACCGAAGCTTTGTAATCTCGTCGTTTCTTGTCCCTTGTGTCTGCCTGTTTCGTGTCAATGAGACTTAGAGTTTCCAGTCACAGGTGCTTGAGAACTCCTTAGTATTGAAATTTTAATTGATCTTCTTTTGGAATGGCCAACCAACCGCTTGATCTTTTACAATTGTAGTACAGAGTTGGGATTGAATGCAAGTGGATGTGGAACTCGAGGTAGCGTCTGTCTTGTCTTGTCGTCTTGTCGTGTCCTACTTGGGTCTTGTCGTGTCTAGGTCGTACGGCTATAGGATCGAGTTTTGCTTGTTATGTGATTTATTTCATGCTTTAATTGATTACACGCTATTCGAATCGTAAATGTATGCTTTGTTTGAATTTCATATGTCTTATGTGATCATTCCATTAACCGAGCATGCATCTTTTCCTAGTTTATTGAGCGCAGGTACAAAATGTCTCATCGAAGACCCCCTACAGCTCCCTTATCTCCGAATTCGATTGCAAGAGACTTAGTGACAGCTATGAGGCAGATTGCTGAACAAGTACATCAAGAGAGACAACAACAACAACAACATGTTGCTGCGAGACAAGCCGAGGGCCAATCCCTCGACAAATTTCTACACTACAACCCACCCTGCTTCGTTGGTGAACCAGATGATCTTAAAGCCGAGGCTTGGATAGCCGATTTAGAGCGAATCTTCCGAGTAATACGCTGCGGTGACCCCGAGAGGGTCGAGTATGCCATCTTTCTCATGAGAGGACCAGCTGAAGATTGGTGGCGCTACATAGAACAGAGATGGATTGCTGAGAGAATTCCTTACATTGCGAGAGAAGTACGTGCCGCAAGTGGTACGTGACAGCCGAGAAAGAGAGTTCATGTCCCTCACCCAAGGAGCTCTCCCTGTTGCACAATACGAGGCACTTTTCAGCCGCCTCATCGTCTATGCTCCTCACATTGCATCTGACGATCGAAGGAGAGCGCGGAAATTCATCAAGGGACTTCAGCCGGAGATCTTGGAAAGATTAGTAGGATTGGACATTCGTGTTTATCATGATGCAGTTAACCAGGCTATGAGAGTGGAGTCCGATCTTCAAGAGATGAGTCGAGGTATTCCTCACATGAAAGGATCCTCTTTCAACGAGAAGGCAAGAAGAGATCCAGCCGGACCGAGCACTTTTCAGACATGGGAACCATACTACGAGATGCCGGAACCTACCAGACCAGAAGTGAACGAGGACCCCATTCCCTGTGAACACTGTGGAAAGACCAATCACGAGACTGCAAAGTATAGGAGGAAACTGGGGCGTTGCCTCAGATGTGGGAGTAGCAAGCATCGAGTTCAAGACTGCCCCGACTCAAGCAACCCTCGGGGAAGAAAAAGGGGATCTCGACCCTAATACCGACTCGCAGAGGTACATTGCATTATCATTGCATTCACTCATAATATTCTGTTTCGAATGGTAATTGCTTTAAATATGTGTTAAGTGTTTTATATAACTTACGTACTTTAACTGCTTTCAAAATTCACACTTGCACTGATTGAATGATTAGATGCTAAGATTTATGTGACCTCTGTGTGGATAGCGTGGAATTCGATAAATTCGTTATACGCTATTTGAGAGTGCTAAGGACAAGGAGTTCTTGGCCGACTAGAATCGATTCCGTTGCGAGCACGTTATGCGGTTCTGGATAGTACCGACGTTGACAAATCGAGTCTGAAGGAGTATACTTCTGAAGGTATGTCTGAAGATGAATCAACTAGTGAAGAGGATAATGAATTATCTGACGATGATGATTATATGGGAGACGAGCCGACATCGGCTTCTGATAATGATGACCCTGATGTTTCGTATGAAGTCGAGCGAAGAAATGATGAAAATGATGGTTTAATGGAAGGCGGAGAGGAGAAATCATCCAATACCATTGAAGATGAGAAAACACTTTGTAGAAAGAATAAGAAAGAGTGTGATCTTGAAGAAACAGATTGTGAGAAGGACGAGGAGTACAATGGGAGAAATGATGATGGCGTTACTTCCGGTAAAAGGAACCCTAATCAGGAAACAGGAGGAGGATGTGACAATTGTCATTGAGGATACGAAGAGTGCAAGAATCAGTCGGAAGAACGAAATAGATAATGACAGTGATGATGGACCTTACATTGGGATTTTCTGATTCTTGGTCGTTATGGACGAGAATGTGTGTCTTGGATGAACTATGAGCTATTTACCTTTATTTTCTTCTTCGTCGTTAGCTTTGTTTAGGGTTTTGTAATTCCGTCTTTCGCATGACTTTGAAATTTATTTGGAATGTTATTTGCATGTAATTATTTTTGTTATGCCTGATGTTTTATAATGTATTTTAATTGCTCCTAAATGTTCATTTTTATTTCGCGTTTTTAGAACTCTTAGATTATACTCCTCTTAACTAACCCCGAAGTCCGGAGGAGAATCTGAGGACAGATTCTCTTGAAGAGGGGAGTATTGTAACGACCCGAATATTTTAATTATATTATTAATTATTACGCGAATTCTTTCTTGCCTAATTTCTCAATCTTTCCAATTGGATTAATTAATCTTGTGGAAAGATTGATTTAACCTATCTTCTAAATGCCCTCAATTACTTAAATTACCTAAATGCCCTTAAAAGCCTAAATGACCATTTTACCCCCCGAGATATTTTCCTAAATATCTACCTATCTCACTCATTCTCTCATTACACACAAAGAAGGAGAAAAGAAGAAAGGAAGGAGAAAGAAGGAGAAGAAAGGAGAGAAACTTCCCGACACCCTACCGAGCCCGTTTCTTGCCCGATCGACGAGCCATGAAAACCTAAACGATCCTCACTACATTCTCTACCGGTAATCCCTTTACCCCATTTCATTTCGTTCCCTCTTTGTTGCGATTTTCGTGAGTTTTATATAGAATTTTATAGTTTTAGGATTTTCGTGTTTAGGGAGATTTACTTGACCATTTTACGTGATTCTTGTGCCTATGTGTAGCTTATATGATATATGATTATATGTGAAAATTAGGATGTTTTATGGTGTAAATTAGGAGATGTATGAATTTAAATGTTGATTTCGCGTGAGACGTTTCGCGATCTGCTGAGTCTGCTGCTCAGTAGATCCACACGGGCGAACGCACGGTCTTGATCAAGACCGTGCAGGAGCCCGTGCACAGCCCTTTTCAACCTGCACGGGCTTGAGCCCGTGTACAGGCCCGTGCGAAGGCCCGTTTGCACCTGCACGGTCTTGGCACCGTGCGTGAGGCCGTGCACCCCTATTTGTGCTTGCACCGGATTGCCAAGCCCGCGCGTTGGCCGGTGCAACATACTTAGTGCATTTTCCAGCCTTTTCCTTTCTTGCACTTCGGGAATTTGGTCAACCCCACTCATTTAAATGTTGACTTTTCACATACAACCTCCGAATATCAATCCGATTTCACCTATAGCTTCCTCGAGCCTCGGGATTTGATATTCTTCATAATTTATAATTTATCCGACCCTATTTGATCGTCAATTGACGCCTTACTCGTTTAGGGATTTTATCCCACCTTTCCCGTTCCTTATCCGTTTGATCCCGTATTCGCGAGAGAACGTCTTTGTATTATTTTAAGCATGTCTACGTGCCCTAACTGCGTTTTAGCATGCTTTCCATATTTATTATTAACGTTCTTCCATTATTACAATTGCTTTAAATATTCCTTTAAATGTTATTTCATATGTTATATTTCCTTATATGCTTAATTGCCTGGCTTTCCATATTGTATCTGTAGCATGAGTGAAGTTATATTTGAATTGCCGTGCGTCGTCTGTTGTTCGTGTCTTGCTTTTAGTATTGTCGGTCTTGTTTTCATCCTCTACGCCCTGTGTATTACAGGTGGGACCAACGAGGGAGAAACCTGACTACCGCTTGCTTTCATACTATCGTGTCGAGCCAGGTAAGGGTTTTAAATTGTTTTCAACTGGAGTAAGAACATAGTTACTTAGGTTTGCAAAATAAACCACTATCCCGCTTTATTTTTACTTGTTGTATTGCCTTCACTATTTCACTATCTGCTTAGTCAATCCGTTTTGATAGCAAACCAAAATGTTTTAAATACTTTCAACCAGAGGCAAGGAAAACCCATTTGTTTTAAATGCGAACTTTGGTCTCTCGACCTCGCAATTATAACCTTGTCTCGAATGGCCCCTTTGGCCTCCCACACCCTGATTTCCTACTTTCGAATGGCCATTTTGGCCACCCAAACTATCATTGATTTCAAAAGCGAGCCATAGATTGTTTAATAACTTGGGCCCGGAGTATACAGGAGGTGAGCCTGGGGACGTGCGTCTAGGGCAAATCCCGATGTATACTTCTAGCGTGTTGACTTGGGTCGGCTAGGAGGTTGGCTAGCCTGAGTTGATGCGAACGGTGGTGCTAATCGCGTCTCCTTAAATTCTGATACGGTGGTGCTAATTGCGTCTCCTTAAATTCTGATGGTGGTGCTAACAGCGTCTCCTTAAATCCTGTATAGTATTGTTGGTGGTGGAGTACTTGACTTATATGCTTACATGATTTTTCAATTGGGAGTTATAAGGAGAGGGCCCGTTCTCGCCGGGACACAATATTTGCATGATTTATTGCATTTGTTGCTTGTCTAAGTGTTTTACGGCTTTCGTCACAAGTCGAAGCACATTCCGGTTCTCTTCATTTATCATATGTATTTCCCTATATATATATATAAAACCCGGAAGCATGGCTCGTACTTGCTACCCTAAGCCTCCTTTATTATTCAATTAATTAGTTGAATTACGAGCCGTGTTTAATTATCGATCCCAACTTATTTATACCGTGCTTTTCGAACTTGTAACGGCCTCGTGACTCAAATATCCTTTCAATTTATCGGCTTGATATTACGTGCAAATGTTTTAAAGGATCCGGTTCGTCAACCTTTTGTGTTTTCAAACAAGCCGAACCCGAGTGTTGCTTTGTGTCATTTTACAACTTATATTTCGTTATTCGTATTCTTTCTCAAAACGGGCAACAGTCACCACTTTTAGTTTTAAAAAGATAAATGACGAACTGTGACCAAAACCCCCTTACTGAGTATCCTTTATACTCACCCCTGCTATTTTGGTTCTTGCTTCAGGTAGACAGGTGGCGACGTCACCTATCTTGTCAGTCGGCATCAGCAGGTCTAGATAGGCTCAGTCTTTCTGGTTTGTCTTGTCAGTGGTCCCAACAACCGTCGAGTCTTGTTCATTGTATTTATTTACTTTACGTACTTATGTGCCCCTGATGTGGGATAGTTGACGATATCTAGGATTGTACAGGATAGACTAGTTGAGCCATGGATGGCACTACGTGTTGTTATTCTATTGTATTTCGAATTTCACATGTTTAATTGATATTATGTTAGCCTCGTAGGCGTTTATGGATTTATTTGATTATCTTTTAAATCGCTTCCGCATATCTCTGTTTTATTGTGGTTGTTGTTGGGATAGTTGTCGCTGCTGCCGATGGTTATTGTTTGAGTGCCGTTCGCCGGAGTGGATTTTTGAGTTGAGGCTCCTCGCCGAAGCTCGGGAGTCCATTTCGGTGCGGATGTGGCAGTCCTTCTTCAGGGGGCGCTACAGTGTCCGACACCGTGTCCTAATTAATTTTTTCTTATTTTTGGACACTTTTTGTTGTGTCCGACACGCACAGACACATTTTATGCCGTGTCCGTGCATTAGTGGTTTTAACATCCTGAATTGTGACTCTTAGAGTTTTTTTATTTATTTTCATAGCTCCATTTGTTAGGGGCTTTCCAAAGGCTCAAAATTGTCGCCATAAAAACCAACCTCCAGCTGCATTCAGATCCAATAATATTCCTGCAATTCTTGTCAAGGTTTCGTGCAATCCAATTATCTTCACTAATTGTAGGCATGATAATGTGCTCCCATATTCTAACTGGTTGCGGTTCTTCACCCCCGTGGCATTTTGTACACGGTACACGTCGTGTTATCTGGAAAGTGCCTATTAATTTTTAATTTTTTTTGGAAGAACACACCCCTTCGAGAGGGGATTAAACTAAATTAATTCAAATGCAAACGAACAAAATCAGAAACAAAATGGGGAATATTGCCCAAATCAACAATACTAGTTGAAGCTGCATTTCTAGCTAACTCGTTAACTATTCTATTAGCTTCACATCGAATTGAAAAAAACTCAAACATACTAAAACAACTAACTAAACTACGAGTATCATCAATAAAATTACCCAAATAAGACCAATCTTCAAGACCACCCCAAACTTCAGGATAAGACTCAAACAATCACCTTCGAAAATAATCTGCCGCCACTCAAAGTCCCGTGCCAACTTCACTGCCTTTAAACACACTATTGTTTCAGCATACTCCAAATCAGCCGAACCATCCAATATAGCATTTTCCCAACCAACACATGCTTCCAAGAATCACGAGCCACAATACCCACCCCAAATCTCCCTTAAACTTTCCAAGACCGCGCCATCGAAGTGCCTATCAAATTTAAGGGCTCATTTGGATTGAGGGAATTAAGCCCGATAGATTTTAAATCCACCGTCCAAATTCATATGAACTGTTTGGATGAAAAATGAAATTAATGGATTTAAAATCCATTATTTTTGTGGAGTGGATTTATAGTTAATTTTTAATGGATTTAAAATCCATATCAGAACGTTGTCATTTGAAATCCACTCTATCACATCTCCACCCACAATTTTCATTCTCTCATACCTACACATAATTTCTCTCTCTACTCTCTCTCTCTCTCTCTCTCTCTCTCACACACACACACACACACACACACACTTACTCTCTCCTCTCTCCCTCCAAATTCTCTCACATACTCTCTCTTCTATCTCCCTCTAAATTCTCTCTCACGTACTCTCTCTCTATATATGTTTATCTCTCTCTACTCTTCTAAGTCCTAATCTCCCTTTTTTTTTATCTACAACTTTTCATTTTTTTTTTTTTTTTACAACTTTTACTTTTTACAACCATTTTATTACTCTAACAATCTCTCTATATTCTCTCTCTATACATCGCTTCTTTTTTTTTTAAAATAAAGATCCCTCAAACGAGGTACATCTACATTAATGGATCAATTCAGAAAATACAAGATCATGAGCGAAGGTTGGGACATACCCCAAACATCAAACGCTAGTCGAAGCTACAATCTTCGCAAGTGAATAATAAAGTGGGCACATTTTGCCACACATTTGACATGAAGAAAACGATAACTAAACAAACCTACCACAAATCAAATATCTTCAGCAAAGCTCTCAAGGTTTGACTGAGCATCACCTTGTATCTTTAATATCTGTGATAATTAGTCTCTTTCAAAACCGAACAGATGCTGCATCAGACTAGCAGCTAAAGCAAATGAAAGCACACAACAATCACAGGCAACAACTCTCATGCGAGAGGGAAGAAAACTCTCATACGAGAGGGGAATGAACTCTCATACGAGAGAGAAAAGACAAAACAAAAACCTCAAAACATAAACCAAAATAGTAAAAGAAGAACTCAGGATCTAGCAAAATAGAAAAGAGAAAGAGGAGAGAGAGGGCTACATCACGTAGGTGGCGGAGATGGCAGATTCTGGCGGTGGTGTAAGGCGGTGGCACTGGATGAAAGAGCAAGTAGCGAGGTGAAGAGGAACAATAGCATCAGGCCACCAGCGAAGACACAGCCCAGAGGGCTGGGCTCGTCGACAATGGCGGTGGGTTGTGTAGGAGTTTCGGCGGCTGTGTGTAGGATGGGCGGCGGCTAAGGTTTGGTTTGGTTGGGAGGGCGGCTATTTAGATCTAGTTCGTAATTATGATTCTACTTACTAAACTTCGTTCATCTCTATACATCTCTTCACTATCTCTCTCTCTATATATATATCTTTATAATATTTTTTTTATTTTTTGTCTTTATTAATTATAAAATAATAAAAATAATATATAAAATTAATTTTTAATTGAAAAATAAATTTTGGATTAATTAATTTAAAAGCCATTCACAAATCTTTCATCTAGCCAAACAATAAATTTCTAAGTTATGGATTTGAAATCAAATGTATTTTAAATCAACTTATTTCAAATACATCCTTAAATCCTAATACACTCATCCAAATAAGCTCTAATAGTATTCGTAAGCAGGCTATTGTGTTTGCATTATCATAGAAACTAAAAATAAAATAAAAATATCTAAACTTATTCAAAAGTCTTCATTAATATTGTAAATGTTATCTTATCAATTTAATAATAAAAAGTTCGAATGTGAGTTCTTTAACGAACCCAATTGTTTACTCCATTTTTAAATTTCATTATATAATTAGTTGGATCAAGCTTTGGGCCGACAATTCGTTTCGATGAAAATTATTACGGCCCAAACGAAAGCAGACAAAAGAGGGGCAAATAAGGAAATTCGAATTTTCCAGTCACCATATATAAAATCCCTAAGCGTTGCAGAAATGAAAAATCATAATCAGCTCAGAGAGGAAGAATGAGGGTTACGGAGAGAGAAATCGGAATTCTTCAAGGGTGGTTGCCCCTCTCTGTAAATACCTATGAATATGATTTTTTTTTTCTTTTGATTCAAAAATCAACAGCCCTTGTAATGAACCTCTGAGTGAAACCAGGATAACGAATTTGCTTATCCTCGTACCAACTCGCAGCTCAGTTCTAAGTTCTAACAACGTTGTCCCGTCGTTCCGTGTGTCTGTGTGTGTGTGTTTTTTATTTGACAGTGCCGGCGCCGGCGATGGTGGTGGTGGTGGTGGCAGTGATTGTACGTAGAGGCTGTGATGATATTCGTCGGTACTCTCTGAGCTGATGAATTGGGCTTAGAGAAAACCCGGCCCGTATCTTGGCGGGGCGACCCGGATGGCTTGTGATTTTTGGGAGTTCTTTCTGAGCTTTCCCTTAATGATCCATTGCAACCGGTGATTCTGCAGCCATGGCGTGGCCGCCTTCCTCTTTGCCTGTTCATAGATTCACAGATCTGAGCCTCCTTAGCCTGAAAATTTCTCCTATATTTATGGGTTTTTTCTTCTTTTTCATTGGGAAAGATGGTGGTGGAATCTTTTACATTTTGTGAATTTATTTATTTTAAATAAAAGAAATTTGGTAATTTGTGATAAATATAAATTGAAAATCAAAATGATCTCTGGTATGCTTCTGGCACAATGGTTGGGAAATACTTTTAATTTTTAAATTACCATTTAAGAAAAATGCTAATAATAGTGGAATTTTCCAAGTAATAATAATAAGGTAAGTTTCATCTTGAATCTTTTGGGTATTATTACAAGTGATCCCCTCGTTTTTTTAAAACTATAAACTAGTACCTTTATAAATATAAAAATTATCAAAGTGAGTCAATTCGAGATATTTTTGTTCCCATGGGGCTTGGGAATTAAATTAATCATTTATATATGCATGTAAGATTCAAACTTTCATCATCAACCTCCGCAATACGTTTACTTTGGTATGCCTTGTATCCATTCCTAGAACATAAATTAAACAAAGGCACCAAAATTCAATGTTTTATTGAAGTGGTATTTAATAAGAAGACCTACAATTGCTGTTCCAATTAGCCAAAACATTTTTACAAGATTTTTCAGTGTCACCATAAAATGGCTGGAAACTTCTATCTTCACGTCCAAATATTATATTTGGCGACGCCAATGAATACATAGCATTTTTTTTTAAAATTTTGATACTTGTCATTATAAGGAGTCGAACTCCAAACCTCCATATCTGGAGTAATGAATACACAGCATTGTATAATATAACATCCTCTAAATTCATTACTCAAATTGTAAGATTACATAAGTAGATACATACACATTTATATAAACTAGTAAAGAGAACGCGCTTTGCAAGTATAGTTGATATTTTATTATTATTTTTTAAATATTTAATTTTATATATATATATTTAGAGTCTATTGTACCCTTCCTATTATAAATAAATAAATATTTTTACTATAAGATAAATAGGTATTGTATGGAATAAAGAGTAAATATAAAATAAAGTTGTTTTAAATCTTAATTACTGTTTTTACTTATCATATTTTTGAAATTATTGTCTACAATATATATCTATCTATATATATATATATATATATAAATGATGTTATATGCATTAAGTAACAAATACGCTATTCTGATATTCAAATTCGATAGAGATGAAATTTGAATTAGAACAGTTGGCCCACCTCCTTTTTTCAATTTTATTTATTTGGACTTCGAAAGAATTTGTCGATAGTTCCGATTCAATTTTCTTGTTCCTTTGATGGTACTAAATTCCCTCCCTCTACAGAGAAACCTTTCTTCATATATATTTAGAGTCTATTGTACCCTTCCTATTATAAATAAATAAATATTTTTACTATAAGATAAATAGGTATTGTATGGAATAAAGAGTAAATATAAAATAAAGTTGTTTTAAATCTTAATAACTGTTTTTACTTATCATATTTTTGAAATTATTGTCTATAATATATATATCTATATATATAAATGATGTTATATGCATTAAGTAACAAATACAGAATTACTTAATTATCATGTTTACTTCTTTTTATACTTATGAAATTTATGTTTTATACTACTCTCTCTTTTTAGTGAGTCTACTCTTCGAATTAATTACTTTTTATTAGAATATTATGTCTGAAAATTTTAGTTAATTACGCTATTATCTGCCTTTAGAGAGTATTTGGAAATTAGCTAGTCATATAATGGTAATATTACAATATACATATGTTCGTTATCTTTTTCTACCAGCTTGAATTATAGTAATAATAGCTTAGTTGGAGGTCAAATCATATTTAAATTAATCTACGTTTTTTTTACAAAATTAATCTAAGTTTTGATAGATAATTATTGTTGGTATTATTCAATTATTATAATATGATGATTATTTGTTTTTTTCATAATTATTATACTTGTAGTGTTGATATTACTGTACCTGATATATATCAACTGAAAATTTTAATTAATTTTCCATAACTTTATTTGTTTTATTGTTCTACAGAATCATCATCATAGTTCTATTATTTAATATTTATTTTTTATATGTAAATTCTATACTCGACAAACATTCCAATACCAACTCCAAATCACGTAGAAATTACTTATTTCAATATTATTTATGAATAATTATTTATTTGTAGGACCTTTTAGAATTTCATATATAGTTTAAGTTACTATATTTATTTATAATGATCTCAATGTGTCAACCATAAAAAATGACCACAAGGCGCCAGATTAGTTTTGGGGCTCTGTTTTTGTGACGATCCTAATTTCTCAATGGGAATTTGGTAGGTCTTTTGTGTTAATTTCTCTTTCTTTACCCTATTTCTCGTACTTTGTGAATTAAGTGTTTATATGATTTTTTGTAATTGTCGTTATTTAAATTTATAATTGTTGTATTCGTATTCGTTATTTTATTAGCTTCGAAATGAGTATAATATTGCTAGGTTTGAGAATTAAAACTCTTATCAGATTTCAAAAAAATGACTATTTTACCCTTTTTCCCAAAATAGCAAATTCCATAAATCCTTTTCCTTTTTCTTTTTCTTGCATTTTCTTTTCCTTTATATTATTGTTTCTTGTTCTTACGTAAAGAAGAGACAACCAGAGAAGAAAAAAAAATTGAGGGTTTGATACGCTAAATTCAATTCAATCTCACGAGCTCGTTTCTCAACCAAATTTCGTGCCGTCGATTCCTACGCGTTCCTCATATCTCGATCTTCGAGTAGGTACCGTATTTTTCCTCAATTCAGTTTGTTTCACCCGTTTTCTGAGCTAGTTGATGAATAGTGATCATATTTGATGGTTTTTGATGAAATTCTTGGTTGTTTGTTATGTTACATGGATAGATAGTTGTAGAATGAGTTGGTTGAGCTATGTTATAAGTTCCATAACAATTGAATTGCTAGTTTTGCTGGATCGATGATTTTTTTTGAGATTTTGCTGTGTTCTCTGTTTTCTGCCCGAACTGGAGAAGCTCACGGCATGCTGCACGCCGTGTGTCAACCTAGTTCACGGCATGTTGTATGCCGTGCGTGTTCTGTCTCACGGTGTGTGTCAAGCTGTGCAAGAAGCCGTGTGAATTGCCTTAGAATATTTTTCGGGTGCTAACTTAAGTTGGCTACATACTTAAATAATACTTTTGTACATTACAAATGCCGATTTTGCATACGACCTCGTTTTTTACATCTGATTTCACCAGTAGTTCCTATAAATCATGAAATTTAATAATTTGTGAATTTTATATTTTCTGACTTTTTCGGGTGATGAAACTTATATGATAGCTTCCTTATGCATATTTAATGTTAATTGAATGATTGTGGATTCATCTGTTAAGCCGTTCGTCTTTAATTGGTTATTTTATGGTTCTAGGGTTATGTTTTTGATCCTCTAGGTTTTATGTTGTTACGGATCAGTCCCAGGACGAGGGTCAGTAGTCTAGCGGTTCCGCATTAGCATGCAGAGATCCAGGTGAGGGTGTTAAATTATTTTCAAGCTGGGCAAGAACCTATATGTATAAATATATACTTGTGAAATAAACGCTACCCCTCCCCGTTGTTTATTATATTTTGCAATTTATATTCGTTTATATCTTATTAGATATTTCGAGCTATAATTTGATGGTTTTCGATCAAAAATATTTTGTTATCAACTTATATACATATAATCTTTCTAAAACAGAATTTCAATGAGACATAAAACTCTTTGTTTTAAAAAGTAGGTTTTGGGTTTTCGACCGCTACACTAATGTCTCGAAAATGTCCCGTTTGGCCACAAACTTAATGAACGATTGCAAATACGAGAAAATAATAATGTTAACGTTTTCAATGAATGGGCCCGGAGGTTATACGGAGGGTGAGACCCGGAGATGAGCATCTAGGGTAATAAAATCCCAAGTATAATTTTCAAATTGTAAATTCCAATGGGAGACCTGTCGATGGCTGGCAAGTCTTTCGTTGGGGTGATGGTGAGCACGACATTCGTTGCGTATTTTTCCTGAAATCTCATAACGAACGTGTCGGATCTCGGGTTGCTCCTTGACTGACAACTGGTGTTGGTAGTATTTCTTATATGTGGAGTTATAAGGTGAAGGCCCGTTCTCGCCGAGATATTTATCGAATAATGTTAATGTTTATATACCGAGACGAATCACAATCCGACTTTTATAACGAACAACTTATTATTTTACTCAAAACTGGATTTGTGACTCGTTCTTGCTTTCTTTACTATTATATATATAGCACTTTCACTAAGTTTACTTTGAACTCACCCCTCGTTTAGTTCTTGTCTCAGGTAGCTTTGGGTGACCAACATGTCCTACGTGTCGGAGTGGCAACAACGTTCTTAGATAGGATATTTTTGGTTTGGTCCTAGAAGTTGTTGTCATTACTTTTATGTTCTGGATGCTCTATCTATTTTGGCTAGTAGTTGTGGTTGATACTTATGGATATTTACTTTGCTTATTTCGATGGGCTCCTATGTGAGCATAATTGATTATATTAGGATTGTTCAGGAACTAGTTGGCCTTGAACGGCATCTTTCGACATGTGATATATATGTGAATTATGCTTTCGCTTTACTTGTTGTTGTTGGTCTGATGTCGTTCTTGTTGGGATACGCTGTTGCTGATTGTCATGGATAGACTCGTTGGCTGGGATGGATTTCTAGGCGGTGTTAGTCACGGTTTGAGAATTCATTCAGGTTTGGGGGACTGTAGTGGGGAGCTACAGTTTTCTTTTTTTGTTTCGGTTTGATGTTTGATTTACAAAAAAAAATTATTATTATATTTTTTATTTTATAGATGAATCCTAGTATTATTAAGTTTTTTTGCTACATATTATCATTGTATATAGAATTCTAATACTATTGAACTACTTTATTATTTATAATTACAAAATTACATTTTAATTTGTAAAGTTTATTAGTAAGGATAGGTTTTACTTAAAAAAGAGTATTTTAGTCATCACAAGAAAAGTGACAAAGTTAAATCACCGAAAGAAACTCATACTTTTATAATATACATGTATAGATATATATCTGTATGTGTGCCATTAGAATTTAGACTAGCATATAACAAAAATTAAATAAGTATACAATTTATTTATGAACACTGACATTTGATATAATCAAGGTAATATGGAATGACTAAAGTGAAACTGAAACCGTCAAGTAAGCTAGGTTTTTTGCATCCAGACCACATTTGCTCCACCTGCAACATCATATTTTCGGTCAAAATGAATTCATTTTAGCTTCACTCCAAAGCAAACCCTATTTCTTTCAGCATGTAACTAAAAAGAAAAAATATATGTATGTTATATGAAATTTATACCTTGACGGAGATAGGGCAATGGTTGAGGAGATAATCGAGCTGGGCGGAGATGGGAGGACACTTTTCTATATAGCATGGTCTCGCTTACACCCTCTATCTTGGGCATAGTCTCGGGCATCGGTGGCGTAGCCACCTTGTATAGCCATGAGTTTCAATTGACTCCCCTACTTTAAAAAAAAATCTTTTTTATAAATTAAATATGTAAAGAAACATATAGAGGAATGTTTATCATTCTTAATTTTGCAAAGATAATTATATTTTTTGACACCATTAAAAATTTATAAATTTACATATGAAGGGGTTATAAGATAAAAAAGATACAAAATAGATTTTTTAACTAAAACTAAAACTATCAGAAATAAATGCATTTACTTGTCACAGAACAACTAAGATATATAAAAAAAATCAATTCTTTGATAATAAATAGTCAAATTTATAAATATATATAAATTTTGCATACGAAAAATTAAAAAATTTCTCTCAGTGATAATGAAATAGTATTTATGTGACTAAATCCAAGTTTTCTCCACCTATGGATTAATTTTATTAAATAACTAAACTCTACCTAATTCTAGAAGCTATTTGAGCATTTTACAATCTTCTAGAGCTGGATGATTTTGAGGATTAACCTCTATTGTTGGATCAAATAAATCAACATTGTTAATTTAAAGAAATTAATATTATAATTAATAGATGGTAAGTTTTATTTGTAATTATCTCGAGCATGGTTTCTGTCCGTGCAGGCATGACTCTCCAATCATCCGAGGCAACATTCTCAATAAGCAAATGTTTTTTCTGAATTTTTTTCAGAAAATAATTTTTCATAAAATTAAAAGTTTTCTCATTGGGCCTATCTTCCAAAATCAATCCTCGGTCCAAAAGACGTGCCAAACTCATGGCGAGTGGGAGTAATGATATTAGTGTTATATTCAATACTCGCATCTTAAAATGAAGGGCGATTCTATAATTAGTCACGATTGTACATGACTAATATTAGTCACACATTAAGATCATGACAAGTGTTACAATCTGAGAATTTCTTAAAAATATCAAATCTCCTAATTTTATATGAGATTTAGTAGTTATTTTTTTCCCTCAAATATAGGATTTGTACTATCTAATTATTTTCAAATATCTCATTTACGCTAAATTTATTATTCTCATGAACAAAAGTTATAATTAACTCATATACCATTCAAATTAATTTTATTATTATTATTATTATTATTATTATTATTATTATTATCATTATCATCATCTTCATCTGATGTTGTATTATCTGATCTCGTCTAATTAAATAGGTGTATAGCTGTTAAGCCTAATGGATATATTATAACATTTTTAAATATACCAGTTACATTTATTTAAAAAATGCAAAATTTGTTGATAAAAATTAATAAGCATTACTAAAAGATGTGTAATATATACTAGACGTTACACATAAGTAGTACAAGTATTGTTCTTCTAAATTCAAAATATTTATCCAAGTGAAATCATATTTTGAATTTTGCATAACATTCATGATATTATACGATTATTAGAATTGTTATTAATAATAATTTTTTATGTTCACCAGTAAACAAATTATGTAGTTTATTAAATATACTAATAGTGCATCTTACAATATTATATTCTTTTATGTTAGTGTATATTATATAAAATATAATATTAATCTAGATATTGGTTTGTAAGTATAGAAAAAAGAAAGACATAAAATATTAATACACCACATAGAATACTGATTATTAGATCTATATTTTTAGTGGACTATTTTAACTAAAACACGTAATAAATATGATTTATTATATAATTATGTAAAACTTGTTTAATCAGATAAACATGTAATACTTTCACTTTATCTAAATGATAGATAATAAGTCATACAAAAATAAGTGGTTCAGATTAGATCTATATATTTAATGGCTAAAATTAAAGGGAACTAATATTAGTCACCTACAAATGCTAACTAATTGTAGAATTTCCCTGAAATGAATGCCTATACCCAAACTAACTGTTGTAAGGGAACCTCCTACACCGACGTCCTAATAAACGCCTAAACCAATTCCTATACGGGCGTATGCGCCTGTGATCAATGTATAACAAAGCATAGCTGACGATAACATGCAGATCTAATAATCATATTTTGTTCACTAAATTCCAAACCCTCTCCAACAAAGGCAGATAACATGCCAGCTAAATAAGTAATTGAAATAGGAACTACAGTAGTTCCTAGCATATTTCGAATCTTTTAGCCCCTGGGAAATTGGTCAAGGCCGTACACACTACTGAACCTATTAGTACTAAGATAGTCTGGCTGAAGTAAACCATGGTACCTATAAGAACGTCGCTTATTTTGATCTTCAAATTTTCTTTCCCCACCTGACGATAAAATTCTCATCCTAATACATATCAGATCAATCCTATAATGGCCAATATGTCCAGGTACATACTCCGGATAATTATTGGACCCTACAAAAAAGGAAAGAAAAAATAATAAATTTCAAATACACATATTTATTACACGACAATAGAGACACAACATTGTATATAACATCCCCAAAATTCATTACTCAAACTATAAGATTACATAAGTAGATATATACACATTTATATAAATATATATCTGTGTGTTTGCCATTAGAATTTAGCCTAGAATATAACAAAAACTAAATAAATATATGATTTATTTATGAACATTGACATTTGATATAATCAAGGCAATACGGGATGACTAAAGTGAAACTGAAACCGTCAAGTAAGCTAGGGTTTTTGCAGCAGGACCTTATTTGCTCCACTTGCAACATTATGTTTTTCGGTCAAAATGAATTCATTTCAGCTTCAATCCAAGCAAACCCTATTTCTTTCAGCATGCAACTAAAAAGAAAAAATGTATGTATATTATATGAAATTTATAGCTTGGTGGAGAAAGCTCAGTGGTTGAGGAGATAATCGAGCTGGGCGGAGATAAGGGGGCACTTTTCCATATAGCATGGTCTTGCTTACACCCTCTATCTCGGGTATGGTGTCTCTCCGTACAGACACGACTCTCTCGGGCATGGTCTCGGGCATCAGTGGTGTAGCCACCTTATAGCCAGGAGTTTCCATTGACTCCCCTGGTTTAAATTTTTTTTTTCTTTATACATTAAATATATAGAAGAAATATATAGAGAAATATTTATCGTACTTGATTTTAAAAGTATAATTCTATTTTTTGACACCACTAAATATTTATAAAGTTACATATTCAGGGGTCATAAGATAAAAAAGATAGAGGTAGATTTTTTATCTAAAACTAAAACTATCATAAATAAATGGATCCACTTGTCACAGAACTACTAAGACATCAAAAAATCAATTCTTTGATAATAAATAGTCAAATTTATAAATACATATAAATTTTACATACAAAAAATTAAAAGATTTCTCTCAGTGATAATAAAATTGAATTTATATGACTAAATCCAAGTTTTCTCCACCTATGGCTTAATTTTATTAAATAACTAGACTTTACCTAATTCTAGAAGCTATTTGGGCATTTTACAATCTTCTAGAGCTAAATGATCTTGAGGATTAACCTTTATTGTTGGATCAAATAAATCAACATTGTTGATTTAAAGAAATTAACATTAAAAATAGATGGTAAGTTTTATTTGTAATTATCAAAAATTAACTCTTAAATCAAGTCATCAAAGTCTAAATACAAGTTTTCCTATAAAGAGATAGAAAAATAGAGTATATACATGCTGTGTTGAGCAGTGACGAATTGTTAGATTCACTTTCACACAACAAATTAAAAGAAAACGTGTTATATGTTACATTTAATTGACCCTAGTGAAAAAACATTCTACCTACGCCACTGTAGGGCATGGTCTTTCTTACACCCTCTATCTCGGGCATGTATGGCCTCGTTTACACCCTCTATCTCAGGCATAGTTTGTCTCTGTGCAGACATGACTCTCTCGGCTATGGTCTCCCTTATACCCTCTATCTCGGGGATAGTCTTTGTCCGTGCAGGCATGACTCTCGACTCATCCATGCAAACATTCTCCCAAAGTACAATATCATCAAGCAAATGTCTTCTTAGAAAATTATAAATTTTCTTACGAGGACTATCTTTCAAAAATTTTCTTGACTCCCCAAAAGGTGCCACATTCACAAGGAGTGGGAGTTCTGATATTAGTATCATCCACAAGAATGCAATCTTAGAATGAATTATTATACGAAACTAATAGCAGTAAGCGTACTTCATATGTCTGAGTCGCTATAAACCCCCAAACCCATCCCTACACAAATGTGTGCGGCTTTCGTCAACATAGAACAATGAAAAACTGCCTTAGTAGTCCCCAAATACCCTCCAAAATAGGTAGATAATATGGGAGACAATAAACTCCCTAAAACAGGAACTTCTTTTCCCATAATATATCGAATCTCTTAGGCTCGGGGACTTTGGCCAAGCCAGTACCAAATCAATTAATATATTAGTACTATGAAAGTCTGACCCAAATAAACTATTATGCCTACCATAATGTTGCTAATTTTAATCATATGAGATTCCATATTCTTCGCCACGTGATGATAATATGCCCATCCTAATGCATAACAACACAATCCTATAGTAGCCAAGATCCCCAGATAAGTACTCCGTGTACATATTTTTCGTGTGGGATCCTGCAAAAAAGAAAAGAAAAAATAATAAATTCCAAAACTTATAAAAAATTATTAATTTAAAGTCAAAAGATGTAGTGGAGGTACCGAAAAAGTGTAACGACCCAAAATTCCAGAATATATTCTCGGAATAATTATTCGACATTTCGTTGAATTTTATATGAAAAGATTAGCTTCGTTAGCTAATTTTAAGTTATTTAATTTAATTCCCTATCCTCAACCATTTATAATTACATTTTCCACCCCTCGAAATTAATCTAATCTCTAAACGAACCCACACCTTCTTGAAACACCTTTGCACCATCTTGAACACACCCACACTACCTTTAACACACTTACACCCTCTTGTGCACACTCTCTTGCACACTCTTGAACACAACTCAAAATCGAGAGAGAGAAGGAGAGAAGAGAAGGAGAAAGGGAGAAGAAGAAGGAGAGAAAGAGAAATCCCGTTCCGAATCCGTCGCTCGATCAATCGAAATTCCGAGACCAAATATACGATCCTCAATTTTTGAATGTCGTCCGAAAAATCCGAAAATCGCATGAGTGCTTCTTTATAATATTATAAGCATGAATGCGCAATTAGAATTTCAATTGAGCTTGTTTAGCATCGTTAATTTCATATTTTCCGTTTAATTGATTTAAATTGCATTTTAATTGTAAATTTAATTGCTACATGACGTTTATTGGTTTTTCATGTGTTGTAGTATTCGTGAGTCGTTGTCGTGTCTTGTCTTATTTGGTTCTTGTGGTCTATTAGTTTCAGGCCATCTTTTCAAGGCATAGCTTGGGTTGTCTTGTCGTTTTCGTGCTTCCAGGTGAGGGTATTAAAATGCTTTCAAACGGAGTAAGAATTTCTTTTAAATTATTGCGAACTACCCTTATGTGCTCATCTTGCTTTGTTTTCCCTTCTCGTATACCTACTAAATATTTAACTTATATTTTCATGATTTTATAATAAATGATTTGATACTAACTTGTACCTATAAGTATCTTTAAATCATTTTGTTTTCATAAGGCAAGTAAAACTGTAACACCCCAAACTTGAGAAATATGTACCATGTGGGCATTTGTCCCACATAGGAAAAACATAAGTAATGTGAAGGGTTTATAAGTGATCTTCCAAGCACAACTACCATGTGGTGCATCACCTTTTGGCAAGTGGTTTCAAGCCAAACTTTAGGGTTGTGCTCAGTGGTGGTGAAGCTTATACCCGCGCATCCAACGGGTGCCGTCGTGAGGGTTCTCCTCTCCGCGCCCGGGGCTGCGACAAATGGTATCAGAGCCAACCGTCAGCTATGGGAATGCATGTTCCACACATGACATGAGTCGTGAGTCACCGCTAAAGGGGCTCCGCTTGGCGTGTTGTGGGCAGCTTCTCCACTGGCGGGAAGCCACGATCCTATGTCACGGCGTAATGAGGACATTACGCTCTCAAGGAGGGGTGAATGTAACACCCCAAACTTGAGAAATATGTACCATGTGGGCATTTGTCCCACATAGGAAAAACATAAGTAATGTGAAGGGTTTATAAGTGATCTTCCAAGCACAACTACCATGTGGTGCATCACCTTTTGGCAAGTGGTTTCAAGCCAAACTTTAGGGTTGTGCTCAGTGGTGGTGAAGCTTATACCCGCGCATCTAACGGGTGCCGTCGTGAGGGTTCTCCTCTCCGCGCCCGGGGCTGCGACAAAAACTCTTTCTTTTAAGCATGACGTTTTGACCTCGGTTGGGTCTATGAGGGAAGTCGTTGACACGTATGAAACTTGTAGTCACCCCCTTGTCATTATACACACTTGCCTAAATGCCCTTTTGGCCTTAACTTATAATGTTCTTCAAACGCGAGCAAAAGATAATGTATTGTTATTTAAATGGGCCCGAGATGGTATCCGGAGGTTGCATCTGGGGACGAGCGTCCAAGGTGTAATCCGAGGTGCTTTTCCCAAAACTAAGCGTCAATCGTGGCCCGTCAGGAGTTGATAGCCATGGTTGGGAGTGATGGTGGGCGTTGCATTTGTTGCACGTTTTCCTAAAATTCAAAAGTCGCCCGGGGTAGCGCCTCTGGGGTCGGACACCGGTGATGGAGTTTATTGTAATTGAAGGGGACATAAGGAGGAACAGGCCCATACTCGCTGGGATATTAATTGTTTGTATTTATCACTTTAAATTCTTTAGTGTACTGTTAACTATTGTCGTGTATGCAAGTCGAAGCACGATCCGAATTTTCTTCAATTATGCAAATGTAATTTCTTATATATATATAATCCAAACCCAGAAACGTGGCTCGTACTTGTTCCCTCTTTACCATCACTGAGTATCTTTTATACTCACCCCCACTATTTTGATTCTTACTTCAGGTCGACAGGTGGCGTTGTCACCTATCTTGTCAGTCGGCAGCAACAGGTCTAGGTTGGCTCGTATGTTGTTGTCTTGTCAGTGTCCCAACAACAGTCGTGTCCTTAATTATGAATTGATTTAATTTATGTATTCCATATTATGTTTTATTTCCCGTACTTACGTGCCCCTGATGTGGGATAGATTAGACGAGCCATGGATGGCATTTATTAAATGATTATTGAGAATGATGTATGAATTATGTTGCCACGAATGGCTTATATGACTAATCGTATAATTTGATTTAGCTTCCGCAACTCTATTATTCTTTTATTGCTGTTGTTATTGGGGTGTCGTAATGCTGTTGCTGGTTTTTGATTGATTGATGGCCGTTCGCCGGGATGGATTTTTAAATGGGGTACATCTACCACGTTTGGGAGTTCGTCTCGGTGCGGATGTGGTGTCTTTTCTCCGCCTACGGAAAGGGGCGCTACAAAAAGTGTATAGAATGTCAACTATATTCTAACTTGATCAATAGCCCGGCAACATCGATGACTTCAATTCAGATGACTTACCCTTTAGACCAGTGGAGAATTGATATTCTTGGGCCGTTTTCCCAAACATTCTGCCAAAAACGTTGGATAATCGTAGCGGTGGAACTTCTCGAAGTGGGTCAAGGCTGAGGCAGTCAACAAGATCAGAGATGAGGAGGTTATGAACTTCATTTGGAAGAACATAGTCTGTAGGTTCGGTATTCCGCGAATATTAATCTCAAATAATGAAATCCAATTCAACTCAAGGAAGGTCGTGGAGTTCTGCGAAAAAAATAAGATTCAATATAACTTCACTTTCGTTGGTTCATCTTCTATTGAAGAGCAACGGTACTTGTGCCTATAGTAGCTAATATTTGTTTGTACGTGAAAAGTAGCTATGAATTCTTTATTATATTGACCCAGCTCATGACCAATCCGACCACGTTTTGGTTCATCTGCCATTGAAGAGCACCAGTACTTGTGCCTATAGTAGGTAATATTTGTTTGTTCATGAAAAGTAGGTTACGTTTTCGATGATATGCAACTTTTTGATTCATTATTGTAGATTTTTATGTTTTTGATGATATGCAACATCTTGATCCATGATTGTAGGTTTTTATGTCTTCGATGATATGCAACATCTTGATTCATTATTGTATGTTTTATATTTTCGATGATATGCAACATCTTGATTCATTATAATAGGTTTTATATTTTCGATGATATGCAACATGTTGATCCATTATTATAGGTTTTTATATTTTCTATGATACGCAACATCTTGATCTATATTTTCGATGATATGCAACATCTTGATTCATTATGGTAGGTTTTTGTGTTTTCCCTGATATGCAACATCTTGATCCATTATTGTAGGTATTTATGTTCGTCCTGATATGCGTTTTTATGTTTTCGATGATATCTACATCTTGATTCATTATTATAGGTTTTTGTGCTTTCGATGATATGCAACATCTTGATCCATTGTTGTAGGTATTTATGTTTGTCCTGATATGCGTTTTTATGTTTTCGATGATATCTACATCTTGATTCATTATTATAGGTTTTTGTGCTTTCGATGATATGCAACATCTTGATCCAGTATTATAAATTTTTATGTTTTCGATGATATGCAACATCTTGATCCATTATTGTAGGTATTTATGTAACGACCCGCAATCTCCAAGTTCAAGATTAGCGCGTTTATTGAAATTCGGACCGTTTACGGTCCCGACGTCTTTCACACTTGCACGTTTTCCAACTCTTGCATTTAAATATTTTATAAATCATTGATTTGGTATTTAAAACCCAAAGCATTAATTAGAATTTAATTTGCATCATTTTGTCATTAACTAGGGTTAATTCGGTAAATTTTTATTTTTAGCTCGTTTAATCGAATTTAGTAATTTAACGGTGTACATTGGACTGGGGTTCAATGTTTTAATAATGCATATTTTGTCGAGGTTCCAAATATTTTCATTAAATCCTCAATATTATTCATTAAATCATATTTTTAAGAAATTGCATTTTTAGCCCAAAATTATTTACACTTTAGCCCAACCCGGAATTGACGTTTTGTAAACTCATGAATTTTAAGAAAACGAACCTCAATCTTTGTTAAGCATTTAATTTCGGTCATTTTGACACTAAGTACGCCTAATTCCGACACTTTGCACTTTTATGCGTTTTTCGAGGATACGGTATATTATGCAATTATTGAGAGATTTGGGGCCAAAATGAAAAAAGAGAGAACACCCACACACACACAACAACCGCGATTCTCTCCCCCTCCCAAAATGTGATTTTTCTCATTTCTTCTCGAAATTGCGCATATGATATGTCGAATCGACCGTCTCGATGAGACGAACTCAACCATACCACTTTCCCGACGATTGGAGCACCGGTGGTGGAGCTACGGTGGCACGAAGGTGGCGGCGGTAATTGAGGTCATTCAGGCGTTTCCGGCGACGACACGACCTGGGCTTGCCGGAAATGGAAGCTCTCGACGAGGGGAAACTTTTGGCTGTGGTCCCGCGACCTGATTTGGCCGGACGGCGGTGGAACGGGGAAGAGATGGCACGGCAGAGATGGAGGTTTTTCGGTGGCTCCAGCCAGCGTCTCAACGTCACACCACCGTGGCTGGACTGAACTTGAAGAGACGAAGAGAATGGCGGTGGTCTTAGGCCCTAACTCGACGGGACGGTGGCGCGCGGGCGGCGCACGACCGAGGTAGCGCCGGAGCTACCTCCGGCCACCATTTTCAGAGGGCTTTATATGGATTTCAACTTTCTTGACATGGGTAAGCCGATTTCGAAGTCAATTTCGTATTTCGTTGAGCCGATTTCCATTAATTTTGATTTTTGGATTTTAGGATTTGGAGCTTCAAAGTGAAATTAAATTCCGATGGATGATCCGATTGAGAAACAGTTTTGAGGGAAGTGACGGGCTCGATGAGAGGAACATTTCGGTATAAGGGTTCGACCATCGGAGGTGGTCCGACAGAAGTCCGACGGTGGCAGGCGGTTTTCCGGCATTTTGGCATTGTTCCGGCGGGAATCCGCCGACGGTGTCTTCGGACAAATCGTGCCCCTCGATGCAACGGTTCTAACGGCGTTGGTATTACTTGAATCTAACTTTTCGTTTTTCTTTCATCGCATTTTTCGTATAATTGTGGTGAATTGTAGCTTTTTGAATCATAGCTTATAGCTTCTAGCTTTCGAGCATGAATAACTTGTATCCTAGCTTGGTTTAATTGTATAAATTGTTGAATATGGTCGTTGTATGATTGTGTAGTCGATCGGATGGGTTCCGGTTCGATTAGGCTAGAGATAGGCTTTGGTCTTAACTTGTTAGCTTTTGAGCTTTTGGGAAAAGCTATAAGTTGTACGTTAATTATTGTTGATTTAAATTAAACGTACATGTTTGATGTTTAATTACAAGCTTAACCCCTGAGTAGTTTATGCTTAAATGCTATTATTAACCAATTGTTAATTGTTATTCGTTTATTCCTCGTTTTACATGTTAAATGACCAAATTGCCCCTACTTGCTTTCTTATGTTTAAATGTTGATTGAATATCTTTAAGCATGTTTGTATTTTGATAGCCGAGCGTCAGTGTTTGTTTTCTTGTCGTGTCAGTCATTCATCCTCTGGACCCCGTGTTTTTCAGGTGGGATCTTTGAGGCCGAATTATAATTGTTGTTTGCTTTCCTTCTCTTGTTTTGTCGAGCCAGGTAAGGGTTTAAACTATTTTCAATTGGGGCAAGGACATAGTTACTTAGGTTTCAAAATAACTTATTATCCCGCCTTTCTGATTACTTGCTGTACTGCCTTTATTATTTCCTTGTGTGCTTAGTCAAACCCTTTTCGATAGCAAAGCTTATGCATCTGCAAAATAATTTAAAATGTTTTCAACTAGAGACAAGTAACTTATTTGTTTTTAAAAGTAACCATTTGATCTCGAAGGCACTCATAAGTAATGCGTTAGGGACATCCATGCATGCTTCCGAAGCGCACGGCGCTTATGAGTATTTCTTCGATCGTTACATCAACTCGTCTCAAATGCCCCTTTGGCCATTCATACATAACTACTTGCATCATCTTTTCGAACGGCCCCTTTGGCCATCCAAACTGTTATTGACTTTAAAAGCAAGCCATGGACTGGATCATGACTTGGGCCCGGAGTATACAGGAGGTGAGCCATCACCTCCTGTATACTCCGGGCCCAAGTCCTGGAGACGAGCGTCTAGGGCAAATCCCGATGTATACTTCTGGCGTGTTAACTTAGGTTGGCTAGGAGGTTGGCTAGCCTAAGTTGATGCAAGCGGTGGTGCTAACCGCGCCTCCTTAATACTTTGTATGGTGGTGCTAATCGCGTCTCCTTAAAACTCTGTTAGTGGATCATGACTGTTGGTGGTGGAGTAATTGACTACGTGCTTGCATGATTTTCATGATTGGGAGTCATAAGGAGAGGGCCCGTTCTCACCGGGATACATTATTGCATGACTTATTGCATTTTTTTGCTTGTTTAACTGATTTACGACTTTTGTTACAAGTCGAAGCACATTCCGGTTTTCTTCCTTTAGCATATGTACTTCTCTATATATATAAATAAAACCCGAAAGCGTGGCTCGAACTTGTCCAGCTTAAGCCTCATTTTTTGTTCAAACTATTTAGTTGAATTACGAGCCGTATTTACTTAACATTTCCAACTTACTTATACATGCTTTTCGAACTCGTAACGGCCACGTGACTCAACTAATATCCTTTCAACTTATCGGCTTGACACTATATGTAAATAATTTTTAAAGGATCCGGTTCGTCACCCTTTTTGTGTTTTCAAAGTAAGCCGAACTCGAGTGTTGCTTTGTGTAGCGCCCCGCTCTACAGCCCCCGAACCTGCACGGTCTCCCAAGCCGAGTACAGTGCCTCAACCCGAGAACCCATGCAAGCTAACGGGTCAATCCCGACACTTGGCAATAGTGAATTCCCAAAATAATAACATCTAAATAAAACAAAGTAAATATAGCGGAAGCAGTTAAATCATATTAATATAAATGCCTCTCCGAGGCCAATTAACTAATCAAAATATCAACAGCCCATTCAGGGGCAACATCAAGTAAATAAAAGGTTACGGGGATCAAAATAACATTATCTACAATCCAGGTTAAAAAGAATATATAACGAGAGAATAAAAGACAACAAACGAGACTCGGCAAAACCAAAAAGCCTATCTATGCACTGTTGCCCATCCGACACGTAAGACATGTCGGTTTCTCTCAAACCTGAGGCAAGAACCAATTAAAAGAGGGTGAGTCAAAAATACTCAATGAAGATGTGAGAGTAAGTCGAGTCATGCTTCCGGGTTTTATAGAAAATACATATGCGAAAATGAAGAAACCGGAATATGCTTCGACTTAGATATTCAATTAAAACAATAAAATCAATAACACTATAAAGCAATAAATACGATCCCAGCGAGAATGGGCCTGTTCCTCCTTATTTCTCCACGATTCATTATAAAAATTCTCCATCGCCGGTGTCAAGCCAAGGAGCAACCCGAAGCTCGACTATAGTGAATTTTAGGAAAATGTGCAACGAATGCAACATCCACCATCGCTCCCAACCGTGGCTATCATCTCCTGACGGGCCACGATTGACGCTTAATTTTGGGAGAAGCACCTCGGATTACACCCTGGACGCCGGTCCCCAGATGTAACCTCCGGATACCTTCCCGGGCCCAATTTTGAAATAACACGGATTTTCTCGCTTTGAAAAACACATTTGAATGCCAAACGACACTCTGGGCAAAGGTGACGACGAAGGGGGTTAAATCCTAAGTCAAACCGTCACGTAAAATAAATAGTTTTCTTGCCCTTTTTTGAAAACAAATCAATTTGGTTTAATAATGTATAATTTTAATATTAAATGATTTGAGGATAAAACATAAAAGTATAATCTCGAAATAATTAATACAATAATAAGGGATTAGGGGGTTTCGCAATTATATATATATATGTTCAAGCCCAGTTAAAAGATTTAAATCCTCACCTGGAATTCAAAAAGAGAAAGCCTAGCTGCTAGACTCACTGGTCTCCGACGCCCGACTGATCTGGAGACAAGACAAGACCTATACAAATTATTAACGACTACAACAACAATAAAAGCGCAAATAAGCAATTATTGGACGAACGGCTAACCAAACATGTTCCCAATCATGCATATGCCAATTATAATATATAAAGAAGCTATCATGTAAATTTCACGCAATTCCGACAAGTTGTCAAAAATACACGTAATTAGAATTACACTATTCATAGCCCGAACGAGGGCGAAATTAAATAAACATTCCAAAATATAAATCTACAAATTAAAAGGGTTCTATAGGTGAAAACGGTATAATTTTTGGAGTCCGTACGCAAAAAGTCAACCAAAAATGTTGACCCGAAGACTCCATTGCCGAGAGCAAAATTTGAAAAAGCTGGAAAAATCTCTAAGTGTTTCACACGGCCTTGTGCACGGTCTTGAACACGGTGTCAAGACCGTGCACGCACACACGACCAAACACACGGGATACGTGCACGGGCTTAAGTCCGTGCAAGCAAAATGAGCTGCACACGGGCTCCTGCACGGTCTTGCTCAAGACCGTGCGTTAGCCCGTGTGGTTCAACTGGGTACAGCAGAAACTTACGGGATTTCAAAAATTCGAGCCAAAATTCATCAAAACTCATATTTATAACGCAAATCAACACTCACAAATTATAACAATCAATAATCATCATCTAATTCACATTTACATCCAAAAAAATCACGAATTGATCAAGAAACGGGCTCGATCTAAGCATATTACCTAAAAATCCCGATTTAATCAAATATTCTCAAAACCTTGAAAATCCGTAAAAAAAAATTGGGGAAATTGGTACCTAGAGAAAGGTATCGACGAAAGGATCGTTTAAAAACGATTGGCGCGAAATTCCACGGAGATTCGAGCTCGGCACGATCGTTTAGGGTTCGGGAGAAAAAATCTCTTTTTCTTCTTCTCTCTCTCTCTCTCGAATTTGAAATAAGGTTATGAAATGAATTTTGATACTTTTATCAAATATCTTCGAAATATCGAAAAATACGAAGGGTTATTTTAGTAATTTTAGAAAATCCAATTAAATACACGTCGATCAAATACATCGATTTAATATCGAACAAACGCAATTTAGACAAGTAATTTAAATACGCAATTAATATTATCACATTGGGTCGTATACGAAAATAATATATAATAGTTCACATATTACGAGAATTTAGGGTTAAGAAAGATAATTAACGCGGGAAAATACTCACATTAATTCTCGGATTTCTGGGTCGTTACACTTTGTGTTGTTTTACAACTTATATCGTTATTTATATTCTTTCTCAAAACGAGCAACATTCAATACTTTTTGTAGCGCCCCTTTCCATAGGAGGAGAAAGGACACCACATCCGCACCGAGACGAACTCCCAAACGAGATAGATGTACCCCATTTAAAAATCCATCCCGCCGAACGGCAAGCACTCAATCTATACCGACAACAATGAACCTAGTCCAACAACAACAACCAACAGAAATAACAGAGTGCGAAAGCTTAAAATACATATATCAATTAAACCTTTAAAGCCACACGGGGCATCAATTAACATAAATCAATATTCAACAATTCATGAACATCATCGAATCTCAATAATCATCAATATATCCATTTCTACTAAATAAAACGATTCAATTCAATGAAGTAAAGACAGACTGTTGTTGGACACTACCGACAGTTACCAAAGGACACGAAGACCAAGACTCATGACAAGCTGTTGCCAACCGACATGAGAGGTGACAACGCCACCTGTCGACCTGAAGTAAGAATTAAAAATAACGAGGGGTGAGTATAAACGATACTCAGTGAAGGTAAAGTGGGAACAAGTACGAGTCACGCTTCCGGGTTTTGAATATATATATACAGGGAAATACATTTGCAGAATTAAAGAAAATCCGGAATGTGCTTCGACTTGCATTCTCAACGCTAATTAACAGTACAATAATGAAATTAAAGCATAAATACAATCAAGTAATATCGCAGCGAGAATGGGCCCGTTCCTCCTTATATCCCCTTCAAGTCAATATAAAACTCCATCTCCGGTGTCTGACCCCATAGTGCGACCACGGGCGACGAATTGAATTTTAGGAAAACGTGCAACGAATGCAACGCCCACCATCGCTCCCAAGCGTGGCTATCAACTCCTGACGGGCCACGATTGATGCTTAGTTTCGGGAAAAGTACCTCGGGCAACACCCTGGACGCTTGTCTCCAAGTGAGACCCTCAAATACCCTCCCGGGCCCTCAATAAAAGAAAAGTCCAATATTTTACTTGCGTTTGAAGAACATTATAAGTTGAAAGCCAAATGGGCTTTTAGGCCAGGGTGTGACGACAAAGGGGGTAACAATGGGTTTCATACTGTAGCGGGCGCCCCAAACGGGTAGCGCACGCCTCGCACCGAGCCCCGACCCGGAACAGAAATGGAATCCGACTCGAACCAAAACCCGGCGAACAACACACATTTACTCAATCACTAGGCGGGGGTTTCAAAAACGAAATAAACGACAGAGGTGCGGAAGCGGAAAACAACAAAACAATAAAACATAACAATACTGGGGCTGTGGTTAATCTCTTCTTTAGCTCCTGAAAACTGGTTTCACATTTGGCTGACCACTCGAACTTAGCTTCTTTCTTCATCAACGCTATTAACGGGCCTGCAAGTTTAGTGAAATCCTTGACGAAACCTCTGTAGTATCCTGCTAAACCCAAGAAACTACGGATCTCTGTAGGAGTCTTAGGTCTCTCCCAATCCAGCACCGTCTCAATCTTCGAAGGATCTACCTCGATTCCCATTCCAGATATGACATGACCTAGGAAGGTCACTCGGTCAATCCAGAATTCGCATTTACTGAACTTAGCGAACAACTGGTGCTCTCTCAAAGCTTGGAGCACTATCTAGAGGTGTTCAGCGTGTTCCTCTTCGGACTTCGAGAACACTAGGATGTCGTCAATGAAAATAACGACGAACTTGTCGAGGTACGGACGGAAAATTCTGTGCATCATGTCCATAAAAGCTGTTGGGGCATTCGTAAGTCCAAACGGCATGACCACAAACTCGAAATGTCCGTATCGGGTGTTGAAAGCTGTCTTCGGGATATCCTCTGATCGGATACGGAGTTGGTAATATCCTTGTCTGAGGTCGAGCTTGGAATAAACCCTCGATCCTTGTAGCAAGTCGAACAATTCCTCGATATGCGGTAAATGATACTTGTTCTTCACTGTCATCCTGTTCAATTCTTGGTAATCGATACACATGCGAAGTGTACCATCCTTCTTCTTCACAAACAAGACTGGAGCACCCCAAGGCGAGGCACTCGGTCGGATGTATCCAATGGAAAGGAGTTCGTCGAGTTGGTTCTTGAATTCTTTCAACTCGGCAGGAGCCATTCGGTACGGCGACTTCGAATAGGACTCGGCTCCCGGAACTAGGTCAATCACGAACTCTATATCCCGATCTGGTGGCAAGAATTCCAGATTCTCGGGGAACACGTTAGTGGATTCATTGACCACAGGCGTTTCTTCGATCTTCATCTGGTCTTTCGGATGGTTGAGAAGGTAAGCTATAAAGCGCGTGGCTTCTTCTTTCTGAACAAGCTTCTTGCCTTCTATCATTGAGATGTATGGACCTTCTCCTGATCGGAAACCCTTAACTTCATTGGAACCCAGAATAACCTTCTTCTCAAAACCATCAACCTTCGCCCGATGCTCGTACAACCAATCCATTCCGAGAATAACCCCATATTTCTTCATCGGCAACTCAATCAAATCAGTCGGGTACTTGATACCCTCGATGATAATCGGACAACGCTTAAGTACTCGGTTCGCAATAACCTTCGAACCCAACGGCGAACCAACCACCAACACATAATCAAGCAAGGAAACAGGCGCATGCACAGATAAGGAAATAGTAGGCGCAATAAATGAGTGTGAAGCACCCGAGTCGTACAATGCATGTATGGGGATGCCATTTATATATATAGTACCTTCCACCACATCGGTCGGATCTTCCACGGCGTCCTCAGCATCGCCTTCCAAGGCGTAAACACGAGCATAGGCCTGAGGTTGAGCGGCTCCCTGCTGTACCGGTCTCCTCTTCGGGCATACATCTACTCGGTGATCAGCGCTACCACATCCGTAGCAAAGACCATTCTTCCTCCAACATTTGGCCTCTAAGTGCGGGCCTTGATAAAATCCACATATAGGTTGTGGATGTCCCTGAAGTCGGGGAGGAGCAGGCTGAACGGGGGCCTTGAACGGCCTCTTCCCAGAAGAGGACCCAGACGGAACAAATGGCCTCTTCAAACTAGACGGGAAACTCTTGGCGGCTGCAGGGGCAGGTGCAGAAGTCGATCTCATCTATCGGAGATCGAACTCTATAGAAAGTGTCGTCTCAACTGCGTCCGTGTAGTACTGAAGTCTGTTCCCGAGCATATGCATACGGATCTCATTCGACAGCCCCTCGATAAACTGTCGAGTCTTCCTCTGCTCATCGTCAACCATATACGAGCAATGAATAATAAGCCTGGAGAAATGAGCCTCGTACTGGTCAACGGATGAAGTACCCTGCTTGAGAGCCAGGAACTCTCGCTCATATCGCTGTCGGACCACCAACGGAATATACTTTGCCCGAAACTGAACCAAGAACTGATCCCAAGTCGGAACCACATGCTCTCGCTGCCATCGCTGCTCTATATGGGTCCACCAGTCCTGTGCAGCTCCTATCATCTGGTAAACTGCCAACTCGACCCTCTTAGGGTCCGGACACTCCATAACTTGGAAGCTCTTCTCCATCGCCGATATCCAAGCCTCAAGGATAACATCATCCAGTGCACCCTCGAACTGCGGAGGGTTGAGCTTAAGGAACCTTCCCATATCGTTCTTGGGGGCAGGAGGCGGTGTTGCTCGGTTAGTATGAACCATGAATTTCCCTAAAGCCTCCAACAACTGAGCTGGGGTCGGAAAACCTGGAGCCGGTCCTGGCGGTTCACGGAGAGGAGGCATTCTGCAAATTCAATACCAAACATGCATGATGATAAGTGATTATGAAAAGTTGTAACACATAGAGAAGTTAAATTCACATAATCACGTTGTCACAATCACATAATCCTAAGCCGTACGACCTAAACGGACACGACAACACGACGCTTCAGAGCCTAGGCCATTGGACCCAAGGGCTCTGATACCAACTGTAGCGGGCGCCCCAAACGGGTAACGCACGCCCCGCACCGAGCCCCGACCCGGAACCGAAATGGAATCCGACCCGAACCAAAACCCGGCAAACGGCACACATTTACTCAATCACTAGGCGGGGGTTTCAAAAACAAAAAAATGACAGAGGTCCGGAAGCGAAAAACAATAAAACAATAAAATATAACAATTGGACAAGTAGTAAAGCCCACCAAGGCCAAAGAAATTGAATTACATAAATAATAAACGGGTTCGATACAATATCCCGACAATATACAATAACGGGTTCAACATATAAATCCCGAATACTAAATACATAAATCCTAATAACATAAAACATAAATAATAGCCAAACGGAAATAGAGTTATACATGAGCAAAAGAATGCAACTCTAAAGACGTGACGACGACGACGACGAACAAATCGCGCCTAGTATCCTGAAACCAATACAGGGGTGAAACAGAGGGGGTTAGTCAAACGACTAAGTGAGGAGGGAATAATAGTGTATATTATAAAACGGAAGTAAATCACCATTTTCAAACTTAAAAGAAATCAACATAAAAGAAAGGTCTTCGTAAACGGTTGGAGATTTAGCATAAAACATAAACATATCATATGACTCGGCGAGTCAAGCCCTTAACTCCAATTTCCAAACATAAAACGGGAAACCACCCTTATTCCTCCAATGTAGACGAACCGCTAAATCCGAACTACGCATAACATACAGTATAATCTCAGGAACTCAAAGGGCTGCCACTCCGGCCTCACCCCGAGCTCCCAAATGGAGGGAACCATAGGATTTCTGCCGTAGACCCAATGTCTACCAACTTCGTCCTATCGTCCTTACTCCGGGCCCAAACATACATACATACAGTTCATAGCTCGCTTTTCTAATCATTTTGGGTTGGTCAAAAGACCGTCCGAGACATGTCATATGCGAGGCCGAAGGCCAAAGTTCGCCTTAGAAATTAAAGAGGTTTTACATGTCTCTTTTGCAAACATTTGAAAGAATATACGTAGTACTTTTTCATATCAAAACATTTTCGATAAATTGAATAAACATAATAGGCATAAATATTTACTAGGTATATAAAGATGGTGTGAAAACAAAACGTAAACCAAGGCTTATATCGGGAGAAGCTTAATATATATATATACATATAGTACTGGAGTCAGAAACGGAAAGCCTCACCTGTTGGCTAAACAAAAGAAGTAAAAGTAAGACCGGATGCGTTACTCCACGGGAGTATCGTCTGCAAAAATACAAAGACACAACCAAATAAGACTAACGACGACTCACGGCTTATACGAAAGCATTAAAACACATAGAAGCACGTTAAACAGTCATTCATAACACTTAGGTTCACATTCTATCAAAGTACGTAAATTAGAATGCGATAAAAGTTCATAATCATGCAAAAAAGGCAATAAGGAAGCATGCTTTCAAGTTTCGGAAGAAACGAACAACATTTTAAAAATAGCCTAAAATGCCTAAATGAAAAACATGAGGAATGGGGCCCGAACGAAGTCGAAAAAATCCAAACTTCCTAAAATATGTATTTCATGATTTATAGGACCTATAGGTGAAATCGGATCTCAAATCGGAGGTCAAACAAAGAAAGTCAACTTTTAAAAGTGCCCGTTGACTCACATTACCGAGAGCAACATTCTGAAAATGGAGAAATTTTGGCTAAGGGGGATACAAGGTCTTGGGGACGGGCAGACGCACGGGCTTGAACTCGTGCTCAAGCCAGTGCAGACACTTGCACTGGCCTACGCACCGGCTTGCGGACGGGGTGCACAAGGCCATGCAAGGCTCAAAAGGGGCACACACGGTCTTGGCGCACGGTCTCAAGACCGTGCGTAAGGCCGTGTGGATCTAAAGAACAGCAGCAAAAATGCAGAGTCGTATTTAACCCATCAATCATGCAAAACTCAAGTTAAAACTCACATATATTGATCTACAACATCTAATCTACCTATAGAACCAAGAATCACGTAATTCCATCCATAAAATCATTCAAAATCATCATTTAACCTAAATGTGCAACTATTGATAAAAAATCAGAAAAATGAAGCAATGGAGGCATTAATCGAGACAGACGTGAGAAGCTTACTTGTAGATAAGATCGAGAGGAGTTCGTAGGCGTAAACGGTTCGAAAATCGGTCGGGAAACAAAGTCGGGACGATCGATCAAAGTCTCCTCTTCTTCTTTCTCTTTTTCTTTCTTTTCTCCTTCTTTTTCTTTCTTCTTTTGCTATTGAGTGACGTGAGTGAGGTGAGAGGGAGGGATGTGAGACTAAGTCAAAATTTGACTTGGGTTGAGAATCGAAAGGGCATTTTCGTAATTTTACAAAAATAGTTAAAAAATACAAGTTGTCCAAATAATCATAAGTACCGTCAACATTCGTGAAATTAAAAGCACATTGACATGTCGTGATTTAAATATCAAAATTCACTCATTTATGTAATTGTTAGAAAATCGAATAATAATATCAAATAAAATAATTAAATCCCGTAAATAAACGATTCGAACATACCGAAATGTAATTCGGATTTTCGGGGCGCTACACGTACGTGTCAGGATGTGCTGACGGACTCCCCTAACGACTTCCCTCATAGACCCAAATCCTAAGTCAAAGCGTCACGCTTGAAACGAAAGAGTTTACTTGCCTCTTGAAAACAAAACAGTATAGATATACTCATAGGTATAAGTTGATATCAAAACGTTTGTTATTAAAATCATGAAAATATAGTTAAATATCTAATAGGTATACAAGAATGAGAAATCAAATCAATATGAGCACGTAAGGGTAGTTTACAATAAATAAAAGAAATCCTTACTCCAGTTGAAAGCATTTTAAAACCCTCACCTGGGAGCACGGGAACGACAAGACGCTTAAGCTATTCCTTGAAAGGACGGCCTGAAACTGACAGACGACAAACCAAATAAGACAAGACTCGACACTCGACTCTCAAAGACTACAACACATGAAAGACCAATTAATAATCATGTAGCAATTAAAATTACAAGTAAAAATGCAATTAAATCAATTAAACGGAAAGTGAGAAATTAACGATGCTGAACATGCTCAATTGACATTCTAATTGTACATTCATGCATAATATATTATAATGAAGCACTCCTGCGATTTTTAGATCATTCGGACAACATTCAAAAATTGGGGAAAAGTCCTAAACGAAAAAGGCTCGATTCAAGGCCCGAACGAGGTCGGAATTTTGAAAACTTTACGAAATATTCATCCTTGAATCATATGGAAGCTATTGTAACGCCCCGAAAATTCGTGTTATGAACCGGGAGCCCGAATCGATTTCCCTTGCGATTTATGATTTATTTTATTAATTATTATGTGATTTATATAACATTTTATGAATGAATGAATTTTAATATTTAAATTACGAATTGCCAATGTGCGTTTAATAATATGAATTTTGATTGTAATTATGTATTATTTGGACAACGTGAGTTTTTGAACTTATTTTGCGAAATTACGAATTTGCCCTTTCGATTTTAAACCTAGTCAACTAATTGACTAAGTCTCTCTCTCACCTCACTCTCGCCCAAATCAACAACAGCAGCAAAGGAGAAGAAAGAAAAAGAAAGAAAAAGAGAAAAGGGAAGGAAGGAGCTTCAACGATCGTCCCGACTCCGTTTCCCAACGGATTTTCGAATCGTTTTCGTCTACGAACTCCTCGTGATCTCTTCTACGAGTAAGCCTTTCACGATTCTTTTGTTTAATGTCCCCTATGCCTCGTATTTCTCATTTTTGGTTAATAGTTGAATATTTAGGTTTTATTCGATTTTGATAGTATTCGTGGATGGATTTTCGTGTTTATCGTTTCTATATGTAGATTATATGTTGTAGACGATTATATGTGAGATTTAGGGATTGATTTGCATGATTAATCGTTTAAATGTTGATTTAAGTTTGAATTTCGCGTATGTTTTGATGTTCTGCATGTTTCTGCTCAATCTGGACGCACACGGGCTTTGCACACGGCGTGTTGCAAGGCCGTGTGGTGATACACGGCCTCTTGCACGGCCGTGCAAGAGACGTGCGTGTGGTGCATTGGACACGGGCTGGTGCACACGGCCTTGAGGCCGTGTGCATGAGGCCGTGCGTGTTGCTTGATTGTGCACGGCCTCGGCACACGGCCGTGTGGACCGGTGAACAGCCCCCTGACCTTCTGTAAGTCAGGGGCTGTTTTGGCCTACGGGTCCCGCCGCGGCTCGTCTTTTCCGAATTCTTTCTTCGCTCGTGTATTCGATATATATGAAATAGATATGAATTGCATGATTTACGAACTTATAACATGTTCGGGATTTTAATTACGCGTTTTTAAGTTTTCGTTGAATTTTCTAACTTTTGCATATGAAGTCCGATTCTTTCGAAATTTGAATGCGTACTCTCTTATGGTATTTAAAGCATGTCTGTAAAGTTTCGTTGCATTTGGACTTGATTTGCATTTTTAAATTATGAATTACTCCGTTTTCGTTTGATAATTGAACCTAAGTGCTTTATGTGATTGTATAACGTGCTTTTACGCGTTCCTATGCTTTCGTATGAGCCGTGCGTCATCTTATGTCTTATGTGGTTATGTCTTTTGTCAGTTGCAGGTTCCACTCTCGTGGATTAGGTTGCTCGTTTCCGTTTTGGGCTTTCTTTTGGGTTGTCGCCAGGTGAGGTTTCTATTGTTATCCCGTATTATGTAGATATGTACTATTGAGCCTCACTAAATAAGCCTCGCATGTGTAATTTATGTTTTCATCCCGTATTACTATATTTAGTAAATACTTTATGCTTATTATCTTTATGAGGTTTAAGAACAACGGATTTGATATTAAATGAATAATATGTATATGATTTCGAAATGTTTTCAAAAAGAGACAAGCGAACTATGTTTCGATTTAAATGTAATTTTGGGTTTGGAAACCTTCTCGTTGAGTGAAGTCGTTAGGGCGGGTTTCTCCCCCAAGACGATGGAACATCCGGTTGCGTTTCCTACCGTTACATCGCCTGTCTCGAACGGCCCTTTTGGCCCTCCCATAAATGTCTTGATTCCTATTTTAATAGGAAGATGATAGTTATGAAAATGCGAGATACGATATGTATGATATGTTATATGGGCCCGGGGTATGGCGATCGGATGAAGCCGGATAGACAGGGGGTCTACGGTGGAATTCGGTAGCTTGCTCCATGTTTACCAGGAGCACGGGTGAGGCCGGAGTGGCAACCTTTGTGCTCCTGTGACGGAGACTTCGTGTCAGCCGTGAGATAGGCTATTATGCCTATAGAGCAGTTGGATTTAGCGGTCCTTCTGCTACATGGGAGGAATAAGGTTGGTATGGTTTTCAGGTATGTTATGATATGATATGAGGAGTTGAGGGCTCGTCTCGCCGAGCAATATGATATGTCCCGTTATGTTATGTTATGATAGATCACCAAATATTTATGAAAACCCTTCTTTTACGTTTGTTTTCTTTTAAGTTAAAATGGTGATTTATTCCCGTATGCTATTATGTATGTACCCCCTTTTTCCCCTCACTTAGTCTTTTGACTAACCCTCCCTGCTTTAAACCTTATCTGTTTCAGGTGGTAACTAGGTGAGCATCGTGAGTCTTGTATCGCGGGTTTTCTTTCTTTTCGGTGATTGTTCCTTTCTAGATTGTTCCTTTCTAGATTGTTTTAAGTTCATGATTATGTTATATGTATTTGTTACCGGGATATTGTATCGAACCCGTTTATTATATTAGTAATTGAATCCTGCTAGCCTTGGTGGGCTTTAACTATTTGTGCAATTGAGCTGCTGCTTTGAACGTTGCTATATGGAATTTAATTTGGTTGTTGCTTCCGCTCCCGCATTGTTGTCGTTGTTGTTGTTTTTACAAAAAGCCCCGCCTAGTGATTGAGTAAATCGGTTTGCCGTTCGCCGGGTTTCGATTCAGGTCGGATTCCATTTCGGTTCTAGGTCGGGACTCGGTGCGGGGCGTGCGTTACCCGTTTGGGGCGCCCGCTACAGTCTTGTCGCGGCCCTCCGGGCGCGGAGAGGAGAACCCTCACGGCGGCGCCCGTTGGACGCGCGGGCATAACCTCCGATCACCACCGAGCACAATCCTAAAGTTTGGCCGGAAACACTTGCCAAAAGGTGGTACCACAAGGTGGTTGTTACTTGGTGATTTTTTTGTTATAAACCCTTCAAATTACATATCATATTCCGATGTGGGATCAAATATGGACACACACGGCCTTACAACACCCCGTGAGGGGAGGCCGTGCGTGTCTCTTCCACACGGGCTGCTGCACGGCGTGTCGCAAGCCCGTGTGGACTCCCTGAACATATTCTTGCGGAAATTCGGGGTGCTACAATCACCCCTCCTTCAGATCGCAATGTCCCCATTGCGCCACAACAAAGCTTTCCCAGTACCGCCCGCCAGTGGGACTCCCACCGCATGTAACCCATACGCGTGGCACATGCCCACGCGCTCGACCCCGTAGCAGACATCCAAGCCGTGAACATGCGTCCCCAACCGGCGGTCGGCTCTGATACCACTTGTCGCGGCCCCCCAGGCGCGGAGAGGAGAACCCTCACGGCGGCGCCCGTTGGACGCGCGGGCATAAACTCCAATCACTACCGAGCACAACCCTAAAGTTTGGCTGGAAACACTTGCCAAAAGGTGGTACCACAAGGTGGTTGTTACTTGGTGATTTTTTGGTTATAAACCCTTCAAATTACGTATCATATTCCGATGTGGGATCAAATATGGACACACACGGCCTTACAACACCCCGTGAGGGGAGGCCGTGCGTGTCTCTTCCACACGGGCTGCTGCACGGCGTGTCGCAAGCCAGTGTAGACTCCCTGAACATATTTCTTGCGGAAATTCGGGGTGCTACAGCTATAGGTGAAAACGGCTCGATTTTAGGGGTCGTATGCAAAAAGTCAACTTTTATTTTTTGCCAATTGACCCCATTACCGTGAGCAACTAAAGAAAAATGCTGAAAATTTGGTTAAGCCATTCGCACGGGCTAACGCACGGCCTGGCGCACGGTCTTGAGCATGCACTCAAGACCGTGCAAGCTAAAACAAGGGCGCACTGGCTTGCGCACCGGGGTGCGCAGGCCGGTGCTGACATAAAGGGTGGTGCACGGCCTGGCGCACGGTCTTGCCACGACCGTGCGTTGGGCCGTGTGGTTCAACTTACAGGTGCAGAAAAACGCGATTTAAGGTTTTCTCACGAAGATTTCGTCCTAAAATCAACTAGGGCGGATTCTATAGTTAAAATCAACACATAAAATTCACACTCATGCATTGTACACATTAATAGCTACCATTTGATCCGAACTACTCTAAAAATGGTAAACTCTAACCTACAAACCCATCAAATATTCCAATATTCAAACTTAAAAAATACTAACAATAATGAAGGATTTAATGGGTGAAACGAAATGGGGAAAGAAGGTTATCGGTAGAGAATCGAACGAGGATCGTGTAGGTGGTCTCGGAATCTCGATTGGTCGAGCGACGGATTCGGGATGAGATTTCTTCCTCCTTCTTCCTTCTCCCTCCCTTCTCCTTCTCTTCTCTCTTTCTCTCTCTCGATTTTGGGGTGTGAGCAAGAGTGTGCAAGAGAGTGTGCACAAGGGGGTGTAAGTGTGTTCAAGATGGTGCAAATGTGTCCATGAGGGTGCAAGTGCGTTTAAGGGGGTGTGGGTTCGTTTGAGATTAAAATAAATTTGAGGGGTAGAAAAGGTAATTATAAATGGTTGAGGATGTGGAAATAAATTAGAAGAAATTAAAATTAGCTAACTAAGCTAATCTTTTCATTTAGAATCCAATGAGGTGTCGAATAATTATTCCGAAAATATATTCCGGAATTTTGGGTCGTTACACTTTTGGTTTTAAAAGACAAATGAGGAACTGTGATCAAAACCCCCTTACTGAGTATCCTTTATACTCACCCCTTCTATTTTGGTTCTTGTTTCAAGTAGACAGGTGGCGGCGTCACCTATCTTGTCAGTCGGCATCAACATGTCTAGATAGGCTCAGTCTTGTCGTCTGGTTTGTCTTGTCCGTGGTCCCAACAACTGTCGAGTCCTGTTTATTGTATTTAATTACTTTCGTACCCCCTTTACTGCTTTATTTACTTTATGTATCTTATGTGCCCCTGATGTGGGATAGTTGAAGATATCTAGGATTGCACAGGATAGGCTAGTTGAACCATGGATGGCACTACGTGTTTATGATCCTTTTGTATCTTGAATTATAAATGTTTAATGATATTATGTTAGCCTTGTAGGCTTTTATGGAATTTATTTGTTGCCCTTTAAATCGCTTCCGCATTACTCTATATAGTTGTGGTTGTTGTTGGGATGTCGTTGCTGTTGCCGATAATTATTGCTTGCGTGCCGTTCGCCGGAGTGGGTTTTTGAGTTGAGGCCCCTTGCTGAAGCTCGGGAATCTATTTTGGTGCGGATGTGGCGGTCATTCTTCAAGGGGCGCTACAATTTATGTTTTTCATGATATGCATTTTAATATTTTCGATGAAATGCAATATCTTGATCCATTATTGTGGGTTTTTATGCTTTTGATGATATGCAACATCTTGATCCATTATTGTAGGTTTTTATGTTTCGGATAATATACAACATCGTGATCCATTATTGTAGGTTTTTATATTTCGATGATATGCAACATGTAGAAAATTTATACAACAATATTGCAAAAATGCTCACAAGACCTTGAGCCTTTCATTTTATTTTAAGCTTGAGCTTGAGCTCCATAATATTAAGTGTAGCGCCCCTTGAAGAAGGAACGCCACATCCGCACCAAAATGGATTCCCGAGCTTCAGCGAGGGGCCTCAACTCAAAAACCCACTCTGGCGAACGGCACGCAAGCAATAACTACCGGCAACAGCGACAACATCCCAACAACAACCACAACAATACAAAGTAATATAGAAGCAATTTAAAAGGTAAACACTTAAATTCCATAAAAGCCTGCGAGGCTAACATAATATAATTTAAACATTTGTGGTTCGAAATACAATTTAGTCATAAACACATAGTGCCGTCCATGGCTAATTTAGCCTACCCTGTGCAATCCTAGATATCTTCAACTATCTCATATCAGGGGCACGTAAGGTATAGAAGGTAAATAAAGCAGTAAATGGTATGAAAGCAATTAAATACAATAAACAAGACTCGACGGTTGTTGGGACCACTGACAAGACAAACCAGATTAGAAGACTGAGCCTATCTAGACCTGCTTATGCCGACTGACAAGATAGGTGACGCCGCCACCTGTCTACCTGAAGCAAGAACCAAAATAGAAGGGGCGAGTATAAAGGATACTCAGTAGGGGGGGGGGGGGTTTGATCACAGTTCGTCGTTTATCTTTTTAAATCAAAAGTAGAGATAATGACGCCATTTTAATAAAGCAAATACGACGGCGACTAGCTCAAGGTCGTGCGTGGGATAGTTCTATTCAGCTGGCTTTAGCTTCCTCGATGCATAAGCTATAACTTTCCCATTTTGCATTAAGACACAACCTAATCCTTCGTGTGACGCATCTGCATACATGACGAATCCTTCAGAACCCTCGGGCAGGGTCAATACTGGGGCTGTGGTCAATCTCTTCTTGAGCTCCTGAAAACTGGTTTCACATTTGGCTGACCACTCGAACTTAGCTTCTTTCTTCGTCAATGCTGTTAACGGGCCTGCAAGTTTAGAAAAATCCTTGACAAAGCGTCTGTAGTATCTTGGTAATCCCAAGAAACTACGGATCTCTGTAGGAGTCTTAGGTCTCTCCCAGTCCAGCATTGTCTCAATCTTCGAAGGATCTACCTCGATTCCCGTTCCGGATTTGACATGACCTAGGAAGGTCACTCGGTCAATCCAGAATTCGCATTTGCTAAGCTTAGCGAACAACTGGTGCTCTCTCAAAGCTTGGAGTACTATCTGGAGGTGTTCAGCACGTTCTTCTTTGGACTTCGAGAACACTAAGATGTCGTCAATGAAAATAACATCGAACTTGTCGAGGTACGAACGAAAAATTCTGTGCATCATGTCCATAAAAGCTGCTGGGGCGTTCGTGAGTCCAAACGGCATGACCACAAACTCGAAATGTTCGTATCGGGTGTTGAAAGCTGTCTTCGGAATATCCTCTGATCGGATATGGAGCTGGTAATATCCTTGTCTGAGGTCGAGCTTGGAATAAACCCTCGATTCTTGTAGCAAGTCGAACAATTCCTAGATATGCGGTAGAGGATACTTGTTCTTCACTGCCATCCTATTCAACTCTCGGTAATTGATACACATGGGAAGTGTACCGTCCTTCTTCTTCACGAACAAGACTGGAGCACCCCAAGGTAAGGCACTCGGTCGGATGTATCCAATAGAAAGGAGTTCATCGAGTTGGTTCTTCAATTCTTTCAACTCGGCAGGAGCCATTCGGTAAGGCGACTTCGAATAGGACTCGGCTCCTGGAACCAGGTCAATCACGAACTCTATATCCCGATCTGATGGCAAGAACTCTAGATTCTCGAGGAACACATCAGTGAATTCATTGACCACGGGCGTTTCTTCGATCTTCGTCTGGTCTTTCGGGTGGTTGAGAAGGTAAGCTATAAAGCACGTAGCTTCTTCTTTCTGGACGAGCTTCTTGGCTTCCATCATCGAGATATACGGACCTTCTCCTGATCGGAAACCCTTAACCTCATTAGAACCCAGAATAACTTTCTTCTCGAAACAATCAACCTTCGCCCGATGCTCGTACAACCAATCCATTCCGAGAATAACTCCATACTTCTTCATCGGCAACTCGATCAAATCTGCCGGGTATTCGATACCCTCAATGATAATCGGACAACGCTTAAGAGCACGGTTCGCAACTACCTTCGAACCTAACGGCGAACTAACCACTAGCACATAATCAAGCAATGAAACAGGCGCATGCACAGATAAGGAAACAGCAGGCGCAGTAAATGAGTGTGAAGCACCCGAGTCGTACAATGCATGTATGGGGATGCCATTTACATATATAGTACCTTCCACCACATCGGTCGGATCTTCCACGGCATCCTTAGCATCACCTTCCAAGGCGTAGATACGGGCATGGGCCTGAGGCTGAGCTGCTCTCTACGGTACCGGTCTCTTCCTCGGGCATATCTCTACTCGGTGATCGGCGCTACCACATCTGTAGCAAAGTGCATTCTTCTTCCAGCACTTGGCCTCTATGTGGTTACCTTGACAAAATCTACATACGGGTCGTGGAAGTCCCTGAGGTCGGGTAGGAGCAGGCTGAACGGCGGTCTTGAATGGCTTCTTCCAGAATGAGAAAATAGCCTCTTCGAACCAGAAGGGAAACTCTTGGCGGCTGCGGGGGCAGGTGCAGAAGTTGGTCTCATCTGTCGGAGATTGGACTCCATAGAAAGGGCCGTCTCAACTACGTCACTGTAGTACTGGAGTCGATTCCCGAGCATGTGCATACGGATCTCATTCGACAACCCCTCAATGAACTGGTGAGTCTTCCTCTGCTCGTCGTCAACCATATACGAGCAATGAACAATAAGCCAAGAGAAATGAGCCTCGTACTGATAGATGGATGAAGTACCCTGCTTGAGAGCCAGAAACTCTCGCTCACGCCACTGACGGACAACCAACGGAATATACTTGACCCGAAACTAGACCAAGAACTGATCCCAAGTCGATACTACATGCTCACGCTGCCATCTCTGCTCGATTCGTGTCCACCAATCATGTGCAGCCCCTATCATCTGATAAACTTCCAACTCGACCCTCTTAGGGTCCGGACACTCCATGACTCGGAATCTCTTCTCCATAGCCGAAATCCAAGCTTCGGCGACAACATCATCCGGTGCACCCTCAAACTGCGAGGGGTTGAGCTTGAGGAATTGGTCCATATCCTTCTCGGGAGCAGGATTTTGTTGCACCTGGTGAGTATGGACCATAAACTGCCCTAAAGCCTCCATGAATTAGGCTGGGGTCGGAACACCAGTAGGCGGGCCAGGCGGTGCACGGCGAGGAGGCATTCTGTAAAATAAATATCAAACATGCATGATGATAAGTGATCATGGAAAGCTGTAACACGTAGAGAAGTTAAATTCATATAACCACATTGTCACAAGTCACATAATCCTAAGCCGTACGACCTAGACAGACACGACAAAACACGACACTTAAGAGCCTAGGCCATTGGACCCAAAGAAGCTCTGATACCAACTGTAGCTGGCGCCCCAAATGGGTAACGCACGCCTCGCACCGAGTCTCGACCCGGAACCGAAATAGAATTCTGCCCCAAATTAAAACCCGGCGAATGGCACACATTTACTTAATCACTAGGCGGGGATTTCAAAAACGAAATAGATGACAAAGGTGCGGAAGCGATAAACAAGCAAAACAATAAACTATTGCATAAATATTAAAGCCCACCGAGGCCAGCGAAATTCAAATACAAACCACTATAATTAAATACACGGGTTCGATGCAATATCCCGAATTCTAGAGTAACGGGTTCAGTATAATAATCCCGATAATAAATACCTAAAATCCTAATACATACAACATAATAAAATTTCCAAATGGGACAAGAGTTTACGTATGCCAAAAATAAATGCAACTCAATAGACGCGACGAAGACGTACAATCCCGTCTAGTATCCTGAAACCAACACAAGGGTGAAACAGAGGGGGTTAGTCGAACGACTAATTGAGGAGGGAATAATAATGTATATTATAAAACGGAAGTAAATCACCATTTTCAAACTTAAAAGAAACTAACATAAAAGAAAGGGTTTTCGTAAATGGTTGGTGATTTAGCATAAAACATAACATAACATTTCATATGACTCGGCGAGACGAGCCCTTAACTCCAATTTCCAAACATAAAAGCCGGAAACAACCCTTATTCCTCCAATGTAGACGGACCGCTAAATCCGAACTACTCATAACATACAGTATAATCTCAAGTACTCAAAGGGTTGCCACTTCGGCCTCACCCCGAGCTCCCAAAAGTGGAAGGAACAAGAGGATGTACGCCGTAGACCCGATGTCTACCGGTTTCGTCCTGTCATCCTTACTCCGGGCCCAAACGTATATACATACAGTTCGTAACTCGCTTTTCAAATCATCGGGTTGGAAAAGATCGTTCGAAACATGTCATATGCGAGGCCGAAGGCCAATGATCGCCTTAGGAAAACAAAGAGGTTTTACATGTCTCTTTCGCAAACATTTCAAAGAATATACATAGTAATTTTTTTCATATCAAAACATTTTCTATAGCGCCCCGAAAATCCGAATTATATTCCGGTATGTCCGATTCGCTTAATGGTGCGATTTTATTTTATTTATATTATTATGTGATTATTTTATAATTATTATATGATTTTATAACGATTTCGTATATGAGTGAATATTGATATTTAAATCACGATATGTTAATGTGCGTTTAATTATATGAATTTCGACTGTAATTATGTATTATTTGGTCAACATGAGTTTTCGAACTTATTTTGTAAAATTACGAAACTACCCTTCTCGATTCTCAACCCAAGTCAAAATTGAGTAAGTCTCATCACTCTCTCTCTCACCTCACTCTCGCCCAAAACGCAGCAGCAGCAAGGAGAAAGAAAAGAAAAGAAAGAAAAAAAAAAGAGAAGGAGAAGGAAGAAGGTTCAAACGATCGTCCCGACCCCGTTTCCCGACCGATTTTCAAACCGTTTACGCCTACCAACTCCTCACAATCTCTTCTACGAGTAAGCCTTTCACGTCCCTCTCGTTTAATGTCTCCTATGCCTCGTATTTCTCGTTTTTGTTGAATAATTATTTAGGTTAGGGTTTTTGAGATTTTGAAGGAATTTATGGATGAAATTTCATATTTTTGGACTCTATGTGTAGCTTAGATGTTGTAGAACATTATATGTAGATTTTAGGGCGATATTTACATGTTTAGATGATCAAATGTTGAAATTAGGATTGAATTCGCGTGGTTTTCTGGTTCTGCGAAGTGTTTTGCTCATTCTTGACGTGCACGGGCTTTGCACACGGGGTGTGGCAAGCCCGTGTGGAGGTACACGGCCTCTTGCACGGCCGTGCAAGAGACCGTGCGCATGGTTTATGGTGCACGACCTTGTGCACACGGCCTTGAGGCCGTGTGCAAGAGGCCGTGCGTGTCCCTCTTTGATGTGCACGGCCGTGCACGAGGCCGTGTGGCTCGTTTGAACAGGGCCTTGACCTTCTTTAAGTCAGGGCCAATTTTGGACTGTAGGTCCTTCCGAGGCTCGTCTTTTCCGAATTCTTTCTTCGCTCGTGTATTCGATATATATGAAATAGTTTAAAATTGCATGATTTATGAATTTATAACATGTTCGGGATTTTAATTACGCGTTTTAAGTTTTCGTCAAATTTTCTAACTTTTGCATATGAAGTCCGATTTTCCCGAAACTTGAATGCATACTCCCTTATGATATTTAAAGCATGTCCATAAAGTTTCATTGCATTTGGATTTGATTTGCATTTTTGAATTCACGAATTACTCTGTTTATGCTTGATAATTTGAACTTAAGTGCTTTATTTGATTGTTCAACGTGCTTCTATGCGTTTTAATGTTTTCGTATAAGCCATGCATCGTCGTTAGTCTTATTTGGTTGTGTCTTTGTATTTTTGCAGACGATACTCCCGTGGAGTAGCGCCGGTTCTTGCATTTATCTATTCTTTTTGTATAGCCAACAGGTGAGGCTTTCCTTTTTTGATTCCAGTACTATTATGTATATATATAAATAAGCCTCTCCCGATATAAGCCAAGCCTTGTTTACGTTTTGTTTTCACACCGTTTCTAGATATATACTTAGTAGATATTTATGCCTATTATGTTCATCCGATTTATCGAAAATGTTTTGATATGAAAAGTATTATGTATATTCTTTTGAAATGTTTACGAAAGAGACATGTAAATCCTTTTGTTTTCTAAGGCGAACTTTGGCCTTCGGCCTCGCATATGACATGTCTCGAACGGTCTGTTGGCCAACCCGAAATGATTTGAAAAGCGAGTTATGAACCGTATGTATGTATGTTTGGGCCCGGAGTAAGGATGATAGGACGAAGTTGGTAGACGTCGGGTCTACGGCGGAAATCCTATGGTTCCCTCCACCTTTGGGAGCTCGGGGTGAGGCCGGAGTGGCAGCCCTTTGAGTACCTGAGTTACCGTATGATATGTTATGCGTAGTTTGGATTTAGTGGTCCGTCTACATTGGAGGAATAAGGGTGGTTTCCCGTTTTTATGTTTGGAAATTGGAGATAAGGGCTCGACTCGCCGAGTCATATGATAAGTTATGTTTTATGCTAAATCACCACCCGATTACGAAAACCTTTCTTTTATGTTTATTCCTTTTAAGTTTAAAATTGGTGATTTATTTCCAATTTATAATATACATTATTATTCCCTCCTCACTTAGTCGTTTGACTAACCCCCTCTGTTTCACCCCTGTATTGGTTTCAGGATACTAGGCGGGATCGTCGTCGTTGTCGTCGTCTTTAGAGTTGCATTCTTTTGCTCATGTATAACTCTATTTCCGTTTGGCTAATATTTATGTTTACGATAGTAGGATTTTATTTATGTAGTATTCGGGATTATATGTTGAACCCGTTATTATTTATTATCGGGATATTGTATCGAACCCGTTTATTATTTAAGTAATTGAATTTCGTTGGCCTTGGTGGGCTTTAATACTTGTGCAATTATTATGATTTATCGTTTTGTTTATTTTAGCTTCCGCACCTCTGTCGTTTTCTTTCGTTTTTGAAACCCCCGCCTAGTCATTGAGTAAATGTGTGTCGTTCGTCGGGTTTCGATTCGGGTCGGATTCCATTTCGGTTCCGGGTCGGGGCTCGGTGCGGGGCGTGCGTTACTCGTTTGGGGCCCGAAAAACATGAAGAACGGGGCCCGAACGAAGTCGGAAAAATTCAAACTTCCTAAAATATGTATTTCATGATTTATAGGACCTATAGGTGAAATCGGATCTCAAATCGGAGGTCAAGCGAAGAAAGTCAACTTTTTTAATTGCTCTTTGACTCCCATTACCGAGAGCAACATTCTGAAAATGGAGAAATTTTGGTTAAGGCATACACACGGTCTCGGGGACGGGCGGACGCACGGGCTTGAACTCGTGCTCAAGCCGGTGCAAGCACTTTGCACTGGCGTGCGCACGGGCGTGTGCACGGCCGTGCACAAGACCGTGCACAGGCATAAAATGGACGCACGGTCTTGGCGCATGGTCTCAAGACCGTGCGCAAGGCCGTGCGGATGCTCAGAACAGCAGAAAATTGCAGAAACGCGAAACCTTCGCAAATTCAATTTAAAAACCAACATTTAACTGATTAAACATGAAAATCCCACCCTAATATTCACAAATAATGTTCTACAACATCTAAGCTACACATAGAACCCAAAATCATGAAAATCCATCCATAAATTCTCTCAAAATCATATAAAACTTAACATATTCAACTATATACAAAAATCCGAAAATCAAAGAAATGGAGGCATTAATCGAGAGAGACATGAGAATCTTGCTCGTAGATAAGATCGAGAGGAGTTCGTAGGCGTAAACGGTTCGAAAATCGGTCGAGAAACGAAGTCGGGACGATCGTTTGAACCTCCTTCCTTCTCTTTCTCTTTTTCTTTCTTTTCTTTCTTTTCCTTGTTGTTGAGTGACGTGAATGAGGTGAGAGATAGAGATGTGAGACTTAGTCAAAGAATTGACTTGGGGTTGAAAATCGAAAGGGCATTTTCATAATTTACAAAATAAGTTCAAAAACTCATGTTGTCCAAATAATACATAATTACAGTCAAAAATCATACAATTCAACGCACATTATCAATTCGTGATTTAAATATCAAAATTCAATCATTTATGAAATTGTTATAAAATCACATAATAATATCAAATAAAATAATAAAATGCATAAATAAACGATTCGGGCATACCGGAATGTAATTCGGATTTTCGGGGCATTACAATCACCCCTCCTTATGAGAATCTGGTCCCCAGATTCTAGTCGTCCGACTGAAATAATTCCGGGTGGAACTTGCGCATCTTGTCCTCGGTCTCCCATGTAGCTTCTTCTATTGTCTGATTTCTCCAAAGGACTTTGACAAGAGAAATCTCCCGGTTGCGCAGAGCTTGAGTCTTCTTATCCAATATCTTCACCGGCTTCGAAACAAAGGTCAAATCCGGTTCTAGTTCAATTTCCTCAACAGGAAGGCTCTCGGACTCATTCGGGAAGTATTTTCGGAGTTGGGAAACATGAAAGACGTTGTGAATCCCTTTTAGACTTGGTGGCAAGTCTAACCTGTAAGCTGCATTCCCAATCCTCTCCAAGATTTCATAGGGACCCAAAAATCTCGGACTCAGTTTTCCTCCTTTTCCAATTCGGGTGAATCCTTTTCGAGGAGAAGCTTTAAGGAATACTTTGTCACCAACCTTAAATTCCAACGGTCGGCGACGGGTGTCGGCATAGCTCTTCTGTCAATCCTGAGCTGGCCTCATTCTTTGCCGAATGATCTGAATACGGTCAATGGCATTTTGGAGAAACTTTGGAGGAGTTCCTCGTTCCTTATCATCTTTCGTCCAATGCCAATCCTCGAGATCCCAAAACAACGGGGATCTACACTTTCTGCCGTACAATGCTTCGTAAGGTGCCATTTCGATCATAGACTGATAACTGTTGTTGTAGGCAAACTCGATCAAATGCAATTGGTCGTGCCAATTGTTACGAAAATCCAAGGCACAAGCTCGAAGCATATCACAGAGGTACCTGATCATTCTCTCTGACTGACCATCTGTCTGCGGATGTGCGGCTGTACTGAAAGTCAGCTTCGTTCCCATTCGCTCTTGAAGTTGCTGCCATAAGCGAGAAGTAAATCGAGCGTCTCTGTCAGACACTATCGTAGTCGGAATCCCATGAAGCTTGACAATCTCTCGGTGATAAATCTCTGCCAACCTATCCACTTTGTACGACATGTTGATCGGTAGAAAATGAGCATTCTTGGACAGTCGGTCGATAATCACCCAAATGCTATCGTAGCCACCTCTAACTTTAGGCAAACCAGACACGAAGTCCATGGTAATACCCTCCCAATTCCATGTAGGAATCGGTAGTGGCTCAAGCAAACCTCCCGGTCTTTGATGTTCAACTTTAAAAAAATAAGTCGAGCATCTCTTGACGTAATCAGCTACGTCCCTCTTCATACCTCTCCACCAAAATAATTCTTTCAAATCCCGGAACATCTTACTTCCTCCTAGATGAACTGTGTAAGGTATTTTTTGAGCCTCATCGAGAATCTCTTTCCTCAGGCTCTCTGGAACACAAACTTGGGACTTGTAGCGGAGAATTCCTGTGTCGTCCACACCAAACTGAGTCTCTGGATCAGCTGCGATGTGAACTATCTGTCTCTGAGTCCACTCATCAGTAACCTGAACATCTCGAATCTTTCGATCCAACTCTGACTGGATCGATATGCTGTGAACATGGGCCTGAGAACTGATGTGAACTCCCTCTAACTTAGCCTCTAGCTGGGCTATGCTCGCCTTCCGGCTCAGTGCATCGGCTACAACATTCGCCTTTTCGGGATGGTACTGAATCTTGCAATCGTAATCCTCAAATAACTCCATCCAACGGCGCTGTCGTTTGTTCAATTCCTTCTGAGTAAACAAGTACTGAAGGCTCTTATGATCTGTGAAGATGTCGAACGTGATGCCGTAGAGGTAATAACGCCATTTCAATAAAGCAAATACAACGACGGCTAGCTCAAGGTCGTGAGTGGGATAGTTCTCTTCAGCTGGCTTTAGCTTCCTCGATGCATAAGCTATAACTTTCCCATTCTACATTAACACACAACCTAATCCTTCGTGTGACGCATCTGCATACACGACAAATCCTTCAGAACCCTCGGGCAGGGTCAATACTGGGGCTGTGGTCAATCTCTTCTTGAGCTCTTGAAAGCTAGTTTCACATTTGGCTGACCACTCAAACTTAGCTTCTTTCTTCGTCAACGCTGTTAACGGACCTGCAAGCTTAGAGAAATCTTTGACGAAACGTCTGTAGTATCCTGCTAATCCCAAGAAACTACGGATCTTTGTAGGAGTCTTAGGTCTCTCCCATATATAGTACCTTCCACCACATCGGTCGGATCTGCAACAGCATCCTCAGCATCGCCTTCCACGGCGTAAACACGAGCATAGGCCTGAGGCTGAGCGGCTCCCTGCTGTACCAGTCTCCTCTTCGGGCATACATCTACCCGGTGATCGGCGCTACCACATCCGTAGCAAAGACCATTCTTCCTCCAACATTTGGCCTCTAAGTGCGGGCCCTGACAAAATCCACATACAGGTCGTGGATGTCCCTGAGGTCAGGGAGGAGCAGGCTGAACGGGGGCCTTGAATGGCTTCTTCCCAGAAGAGGACCCAGACGGAACAAATGGCCTCTTCGAACCAGACGGGAAACTCTTGGCGGCTGCGGGGGCAGGTGCAGAAGTAGGTCTCATCTGTTGGAGATCGGACTCTATTGAAAGGGCCGTCTCAACTGCATCGGTGTAGTACTGGAGTCTGTTCCTGAGCATATGCATACGGATCTCATTCGACAACCCCTCGATAAACTGTCGAGTCTTCCTCTGCTCGTCGTCAACCATATATGAGCAATGAATAATAAGCCTGGAGAAATGAGCCTCATATTGGTCAACGGATGAAGTACCCTGCTTGAGAGCCAGGAACTCTCGCTCACGTCGCTGTCGGACCACCAACGGAATATACTTGGCCCGAAACTCAACTAAGAACTGATCCCAAGTCGGGACCACATGCTCTCGCTGCCATCGCTGCTCTATACGGGCCCACCAGTCCTGTGTAGCTCCTATCATCTGATAAACTGCCAACTCGACCCTCTTAAGGTCCAGACACTCCATAACTCGGAATCTTTTCTCCATCGCCGATATCCAAGCCTCGGCGATCACATCATCCGGTGCACCCTCGAACTGCGGAGGGTTGAGCTTAAGAAACCTTCCCATATCATTCTCGGGGGCAGGAGGCGGTGTTGCTCGGTTAGTATGAACCATGAACTACCCTAAGGCCTCCATAAGCTTAGCTGGGATCGGAATACCTGGAGGCGGACCTGGCGGTTCACGGCGAGGAGGCATTCTGCAAATTCAATACCAAACATGCATGATGATAAGTGATTATGAAAAGCTGTAACACATAGAGAAGTTAAATTCACATAATCACGTTGTCACAATCACATAATCCTAAGCCGTACGACCTATACTGACACGAAAAAACACGACGCTTCAGAGCCTAGGCCATTGGACCTAAAGAAGCTCTGATACCAACTGTAGCGGGCGCCCCAAACGGGTAACGCACGCCCCGCACCGTGCCCCGACCCGGAACCGAAATGGAATCCGACTCGAATCGAAACCCAACGAACGGCACACATTTACTCAATCACTAGGCGGGGGTTTCAAAAACGAAAGAAAACGACAAAGGTGCGGAAGCGAAAATAAACAAAACAATAAATCATAATAATTGCACAAGTATTAAAGCCCACCAAGGCCAACGAAATTCAATTACTTAAATAATAAACGGGTTCGATACAATATCCTGACAATAAAGAATAATGGGTTCAACATATAATCCCGAATACTACATAAATAAAATCCTAATATCATAAACATAAATATTAGCCAAACGGGAATAGAGTTATACATGAGCAAAATAAATGCAACTCTAACGACGATGATCAAATCCCGCCTAGTATCCTGAAACCAATACAGTATATTATAAAACAAAGGGGGTTAGTCAAACGACTAAGTGAGGAGGGAATAATAGTGTATATTATAAAACAGAAATAAATCACCAATTTTAAACTTAAAAGAAATCAACATAAAAGAAAGGTTTTCGTAAACGGGTGGTGATTTAGCATAAAACATAAACATATCACATGACTCGGCGAGTCGAGCCCTTAACTCCAATTTCCAAACATAAAACGGGAAACCACCCTTATTCCTCCAATGTAGACGGACCGCTAAATCCGAACTACGCATAACATACGGTAATAACTTAGGTACTTAAAGGGCTGCCATTCCGGCCTCACCCCGAGCTCCTAAAGGTGGAGGGAACCATAGGATTTCCGCCGTAGACCCGACATCTACCAACTTTGTCCTATCATCCTTACTCCGGGCCCAAACATACATACATACAGTTCATAACTCGCTTTTCAAATCATTTCGGGTTAAACAATCATTCATAACACTTAGGTTCACATCTATCAAAGTATGTAAATTCAATAAGCAAATCAAATTAGAATGCGATAAAAGTTCATAATCATGCATAAAAGGCAAAAAGGAAGCATGCATTCAATTTTCGGAAGAATCGGACAACATTTGAAAAGTAACCTAAGATGCCTAAATGAAAAACACGAAGAACGGGGCCCGAACGAAGTCGAAAAACGAACGAAGTCGAAAAAATTCAACCTTCCTAAAATATGTATTTCATGATTTATAGGACCTATAGGTGAAATCGGATCTCAAATCGGAGGTCAAGCGAAGAAAGTCAACTTTTTTAATTGCTCTTTGACTCCCATTACCGAGAGCAACATTCTGAAAATGGAGAAATTTTGGTTAAGGCATACACACGGTCTCGGGGACGGGAGGACGCATGGGCTTGAACTCGTGCTCAAGCCGGTGCAAGCACTTTGCACTGGCGTGCGCACGGGCGTGTGCACGGGCGTGTGCACGGCCGTGCACAAGACCGTGCACAAGCATAAAATGGACGCACGGTCTTGGCGCATGGTCTCAAGACCGTGCGGATGCTCAGAACAGCAGAAAATTGCAGAAACGCGAAACCTTTGCAAATTCAATTTAAAAACCAACATTTAACTGATTAAACATGCAAATCCCACCCTAATATTCATATATAATGTTCTACAACATCTAAGCTACACATAGAACCCAAAATCATGAAAATCCATCCATAAATTCTCTCAAAATCATATAGAACCTAACATATTCAACTATATACAAAAATCCGAAAATCAAAGAAATGGAGGCATTAATCGAGAGAGACATGAGAAGCTTACTTGTAGATAAGATCGAGAGGAGTTCGTAGGCGTAAACGGTTCGAAAATCCGTCTAGAAACGAAGTCGGGACGATCGTTTGAACCTCCTTCCTTCTCTTTCTCTTTTTCTTTCTTTTCTTTCATTTCCTTGTTGTTGAGTGACGTGAATGAGGTGAGAGAGAGATGTGAGACTTAGTTAAAGAATTGACTTGGGGTTGAAAATCGAAAGGGCATTTTCGTAATTTACAAAATAAGTTCAAAAACTCATGTTGTCCAAATAATACATAATTACAGTCAAAATTCATATAATTCAACGCACATTATCAATTCGTGATTTAAATATCAAAATTCACTCATTTATGAAATTATTATAAAATCACATAATAATATCAAATAAAATAATAAAATGCATAAATAAACGATTCGGGCATACCGGAATGTAATTCGGATTTTCGGGGCATTACACCGTGCACATGCACACGGGCTTGCAACACCTCGTGTGCAAAGCCCATGCGGATGAAGAACAACAGAAAAATCGCAGAACAGAAAACCTTCGCGAATTCAAACCAAAAACCAACATCTAACCAATTAATCATGCAAATCTCAAACTAATACACACATATATTGATCTACAACATCTAATCTACCTATAGAACCAAGAATCATGTAAATCCATCCATAAAATCATTCAAAATCAACATTTAACCTAAAAGTTCAACTATTCACAAAAACTAGACAAACAAAGCATATGAGGCATGAAACGGAAAAGATGTGAGAAGCTTACTCGAAGAAGATATAGTGAGGAGTTCGTAGGTTTTCACGGCTCGGAATTTGGTCGGGAAACGGAGTCGAAATGATCAATCAAGCTCTCATTCTTCTCTTTTTTCCTTCCTTTTCTTCTTCTCTTTTCTCTTCTCTTTGAACGTGAATGAGGGTGAAAGAGAGAGTGTGAGACTAAGTCAAAATGTTGACTGGGGTTGAGAAATGAAAGGGCATTTTCATAATTTTATAAAAATAGCACAAAAACTTAAGTTATCCAAATAATACAAAATTACAGTCAAAGTTCATGAAATTAAACACACATTAGCATGTCGTGGTTTAAATACCAAAATTCACTCATTCATGAAATTGTTATAAAAATTCACATAATAATCATCAAATAAGTAATAAAATCGCGTAAATAAACGATGCGGACTTATCGGATAATAACTCGGATTTTTGGGGCGCTACACAACATCTTGATTCATTATTGTAAGTTTTATGTTTTCGATAATATGCAACATCTTGATCCATTATTATGGGCTTTTATATTTTTGATGATATGTAATATCTTGATTTATGTTTTCGAAGATCCGCAACATCTTGATATTTATTTTCGATGATATGCAACATCTTGATTCATTATTGTAGGTTTTAATATTTTCGATAATAGGCAACATCTTGATCCATTATAGTATGTTTTTATTACTTCGATTATATGCAACATCTTGAAAATTTATACAACAAGTTTGAGCTCGAATTCGAACTCGAGCAACAACTCATTTAGAATCAAGTTTGAGCTTGAGCTTGAGCCTTTTATTTTATTTTGAGCTTGAGTTTGAGCTCTATAATATTAAGCTCGATGAACTTGAGCTTGAGCTTGAGTCGAAAATTATTACATGAGCTTGAGCTCGAGTTGTCAAAATTAGACGAGCTTACCTCGAGCTCGCCTCATTTACACCCCTAGTCTCGCTTACACCATCTATCTCAGGCATGGTCTGTCTCCGTGTAGGCACGACTCTCTCGGACATGGTCTCAGGCATGGTCTCCCTTGCATTCCTTATCTCGGGCATGGTCTCTGTCCATCCAGGCATGATCTTGACTCATCCAAGACAACATTCTCCCTAATTACAATATCATCGAGCAAATGCCTTTCCAAAAAATTATAAAATTTCTTACTAGGATTATCTTCCGAAATTATTCTTGACTCCCAAAAAGGTGTCACATTCATGAGGAGTGGAAGTCCTGATATTAGTATCATCCATAAGAATGCAATCTTAGAGTGAATGATTATACGAAACTAATAGAAGTGCACTTCGTATGCCTAAGTCGCTATTAACCCTAAACTCATCCCTACATAAATGTGTGCTGCTTTCATCAACATAGAACAATGAAAAACTGCCTTAGTAGTCCCCAAATACTCTCCAGAATAGGTAGATAATATGGCAAATAATAAACTCCCTAAAACTGGAACTTTTCCCATAATGTATCGAATCTCTTGGCCCCGGGGGCTTTGGTCAAGCCAGTACCAAATGAATGAAAATATTAGTACTACGAAAGCCTGACCTAAATAAAGTATTATGCCTACCATAATATTTTAATAATTTGGGATTCCATATTCTTCGCCACGTGGTGATAATATGCCCATCCTAATGCATAACAACACAATCCTATAGTGGTAAAGATTCCCAAATAAGTACTCCGTGTACATATTTTTCGTGTGGGACCCTGCAAAAAAGGAAAAAAAATAAATTTCAAAGCTTATAAAAGATTATTAATTTAAAGTCAATAGACGCAATGGAGGTTTCGAAAAAGTGTATAGAATGTCAATTCTATTCTAACTTGATTAATAGGCCGACAACATCGATGACTTTGATTCAGATGGCTTACCCTTTCGACTAGTGGAGAATTGATATTCTGGGGCCGTTCTCCCAAACCTTTCGCCATAAATGCTGGATAATTGTAGTGGTGGAATACTTCTCCAAGTGGGTCGAGGCTAAGGCAGTCGAAAAGATTGGAGATGAGGAGGTCACGAACTTCATTTGGAAGAACTTCCTTATATTTTTTATCTCGGGCATGGTCTCTGTCCGTGCAGGCATGATCTCGAATCATCCAAGACAACATTCTCCCCGAATACAATATCATCGAGCAAATATGTTTTCAGAAAATTACAAAATTTCTTATTAGGACTATCTTCCAAAAATATTATTGACTCCCAAAAAGGTGTCATATTCATGAGGAGTAGGAGTCCTGATATTAGTGTCATCCACAAGAATGCAATCTTAGAATGAATGATTATAGAAACTAACAGTAGTAAGTGCACTTCATATGCCTAAGTCGCTATAAATCCCAAACCCATCCGAACACAAACGTGTGCGGCTTTCATCAACACAGAACAATGAAAAACTTCCTTAGTAGTCCCCAAATACTCTACAGAATAGGTGTTAGAGGTGTTCCCTGGAAAGCCGAACTGTTTTAAGACTTTTCCCATGAAGCTCTAGAGTGGAATGATCAAGTGATCAATAATAGAAAGACGTTAGTAGTCGTCTAAAACTACTTTGGCCAAATTGATCATATTTCATTTATAATTGATTGCAGATTATTTATTCTTGTATATGGTTGAAACCCCAAGATCACAGTAAGCTAAGGGACTTATTTTCCCCATTCATGAAGGCCATGAAATAAGTACCCAATAGTGTGATCTAAACCACTCCAAGTCGAAGAGTGTAAAAGGCACAGGGGATGTCGATCAGACTCACTCAAGACTTGCTCATATGACATAGTGTAACACCCCAAACTTGAGAAATATGTACCATGTGGGCATTTGTCCCACATAGGAAAAACATAAGTAATGTGAAGGGTTTATAAGTGATCTTCCAAGAACAACTACCATGTGGTGCATCACCTTTTGGCAAGTGGTTTCAAGCCAAACTTTAGGGTTGTGCTCAGTGGTGGTGAAGCTTATACCCGCGCGTCCAACGGGTGCCGTCGTGAGGGTTCCCCAAATACGGTGCGACGCGACGTCCCGCACCAAGTCACAATCCATAACAAGAACTAAATGTCCAGTTATGAACTACAACCTGGCGAACGGAAAATAATTACCAGGCGGATCGGCTTTAGAAAATATTAGGACAACAAACTCTAATACATAGGAAGCAAATCAATACAACCTATCCCACTCAGGGAGCTAGAAAAACCATAATTCCAAAACACAAGTATAAAGCCCACCAAGGCCACTGAAAACATCAATATCACTATTCACACTAATTTACATCATTTACATTTACAATCTCTAGGGTTTTAAGTATTTATCCAGATTCATAGGCGGAAATGAAATCACCTAAACAAAAGTAAATGACTCCAAGGACACGACCGGAATCCGCTTAGCAACAAAACCTGAAAAGACAACCATAGAGTAATGGGGTTAGTCAAAGCGACTAAGTGAGGGGGATGTAATACGTATATATTATCGAAACAACAGAAAGATTCACCAGTTTGTAAATGAAAAGAAAGCAAAGGAAAAATAAAGGTTTTCACAATTATTGGTGAATCGAATAATTTCGCAATAAAGTAAAAGCTCGGCGAGTCGAGCATCAACCACCTGTTTCATAATATCAGAAATATCAAATAAACCTCCCATATTCCTCCTTGTGTAGTCAGGTAGCTAGCCCGCTACTATATAATCAGGCAAGGACAAATATCCAATACATCTTCGGCTGGGGATATAGACTAGATCCCGTCCGGCGCAGGTACTCAAAAGGGTTGCCACTCCGGTCATACCCCCGAGCTTCCATCAGTTTGGAGACCAGAGCATTGAGATCCACTGTAGACCCAACGTCTATCCGGCTTTACCCCGTACCCTGATGTCCGGGCCCAATAGTATAATGTGGCTCAATGGCCAGGCCGAAGGGCCAACATAATTCCTCGCATTCCAAATGCTTACATGGTCAACGGGACCGATTGATAAGTAAACTTTTAACCCTTTCGAGCTAAAGGAGCTTTTGAGGGGTTATACGGAATAATTTGATATCAAAGTATTTTTCTTTAAACTCATTAAGATAGTATGGTTTCAAATAGCTACTACATATAATATAAATATGGAGAAAGAAAACATAAAAACAATAAATACAGGCTTCGGGTATATATGGAATATTTACATACGTATAAGGAAAGCCGAATTCGGAAACGGAACCCCACCTGGATAATCTTGCAAAAAGGGCAAAAGAGAGAAGACCAACTACTGCCCAGAAGAACTACCACTTGAAACCAATTATGACCCAACCACATAGTCACGTAACAAATACAAGTCAAACGAGTTGTTAAGAAATTAAACATAAGAAAAGTAAAAGAACTAATCAATTATGATACTTTATTTCTATTTTTATTTTTTTTATTTATTTATTTATTTTTAGAGGACATGTATGTTGTAAAGAAACAATTAGATAATTCAATTACATAATTAAATAACCTAAAGCCATGTACAAATTAGCTATCTAGTAGTTACCGTCCTATATATGTATTGTAGTACATTAATTAAGAAATAGAATTAGGATTGTAAGCATATCCATATGCTAATTAATATAATTACAAAAGAATATAGAATCTATAATCTAATAATGCAGGTAGACTTATTCAAAAACATCAATTATAGAGTTTAACTTTCCTCTGTAGCCGAACAACAGTTACAAGAAAACAAATAGGAGTTATAATTAAACAAATAGGCTAATGGCTTAATTCAGGAGGTCAAGTAATTTTCCAAGTTATTGAGTAGATGGACCTATAAATGATGTTGATATAGAAATTAAGGCTCGGGGTTATGTTCTTTGTTAATCAAAAGGCAAAGTTCGACGACAATTAAAGAGGGTTATACAAAGACGAAAATATTGATGAAAACATGAACATTATTAACTAATTAAATAAGAATGAATTCAAAGAATTTACGAATAACAATCAGTTTAACATATACCATAAAGTTGCTTGCACAAAAAACAAAATTAAATTAAATTAATTGACAAAAGAAAAGAAATCACTCAATCACCTAATCTCGGCAAGTGTAGTCAGGGAAGAAGTTGATCAACTTTTGTTTCTTTGTTCAGTGCAATGTTTGTGATTGTGTGAGCAGCTAATGAAAACATGAATGTATGCGTGTGGCGGTGGCATAAAGAAGAAAAGAAATGGAAGTTTGTGCCTGATGTTTATCTAATAATATTGTGTCTTAATTTTGATAAAATTATATAATAGTCCTCACAATTTCTATTTTATTATAGTATATATAAACTAAACTTAATATTTCAATCTCGAACCTATGCTATCTTGTAAAATATAGAATTAAAACCGTACTCAAAATATTCATAATCTTAGATATAAGTTTTATAGGAGTTTGAAATACAATTTTAATATTTTTAGGTCAAAATTTAATAAGATAATATATTTCACCACGTATCAATTAACCCAAAATTTATATAATTCAAAGAGTTCGATAAATCTAAAAGTATCAGTTAGATACACCCTAGGCAAATCAGATCACAGTTAACACACATGTCACTTAAATTAGATATGTTAGGCAAATAATATCACATAAGCACATACTTGCCGATCGAGTTTTCCAACTTGTCCCGTTATCTTAGGAATTCTTACCGGCTTTATTTGAATGAAATTTTGGGGCGTTACAATACTCTGATACCATTTGTCGCAGCCCCGGGCGCGGAGAGGAGAACCCTCACGACGGCACCCGTTGGACGCGCGGGTATAAGCTTCACCACCACTGAGCACAACCCTAAAGTTTGGCTTGAAACCACTTGCCAAAAGGTGATGCACCACATGGTAGTTGTGCTTGGAAGATCACTTATAAACCCTTCACATTACTTATGTTTTTCCTATGTGGGACAAATGCCCATATGGTACATATTTCTCAAGTTTGGGGTGTTACATTCACCCCTCCTTGAGAGCGTAATGTCCTCATTATGCCGTGACATAGGATCGTGGCTTCCTGCCAGTGGAGAAGCTGCCCACAACACGCTGAGCGGAGCCCCTTTAGCGGTGACTCACGACTCATGTCATGTGTGGAACATGCATTCCCATAGCTGACGGTTAGCTCTGATACCATTTGTCGCAGCCCCGGGCGCGGAGAGGAGAACCCTCACGACGGCACCCGTTGGACGCGCGGGTATAAGCTTCGCCACCACTGAGCACAACCCTAAAGTTTGGCTTGAAACCACTTGCCAAAAGGTGATGCACCACATGGTAGTTGTGCTTGGAAGATCACTTATAAACCCTTCACGTTACTTATGTTTTTCCTATGTGGGACAAATGCCCACATGGTACATATTTCTCAAGTTTGGGGTGTTACATTAACTACTACGTATAATATAAATATGGAGAAAGAAAACATAAAAACATAAAATACAGGCTTCAGGTATATATGGAATATTTACATACGTATAAGGAAAGCCGAATTTGGAAACGGAACCCCACCTGGATAATCTTGCAAAAAGGGCAAAAGAGAGAAGACCAACTACTGCCCAGAAGAACTACCACCTGAAACCAATTATGACACAACCACATAGTCACGTAACAAATACAAGTCAAACGAGTTGTTAAGAAATTAAACATAAGAAAAGTAAAAGAACTAATCAATTATGATACTTTATTTCTATGTTTATTATTTTTTTATTTTTTTTATTATTATTATTTTTTTTTAGAGGACATGTATGTTGTAAAGAAACAATTAGATAATTCAATTACAGAATTAAATAACCTAAAGCCATGTACAAATTAGCTATCTAGTAGTTACCGTCCTATATATGTATTGTAGTACATTAATTAAGAAATAGAATTACGATTGTAAGCATATCCATATGCTAATTAGTAATACAAAAGAATATAGAATCTATAATCTAATAATGCAGGTAGTCTTATTCAAAAACATCAATTATAGAGTTTAACTTTCCTCTGTAGCCGAACAACAGTTACAAGAAAACAAGTAGGAGTTATAATTAAACAAATAGGCTAATGGCTTAATTCAGGAGGTCAAGTAATTTTCCAAGTTATTGAGTAGACGGACCTATAAATGATGCTGATATAGAAATTAAGGCTCGGGGTTATGTTCTTTGTTAATCAAAAGGCAAAGTTCGACGACAATTAAAGAGAGGGTTATACAAAGACGAAGATATTGATGAAAACATGAACATTATTAACTAATTAAATAAGAATGAATTCAAAGAATTTACGAATAACAATCAGTTTAACATATACCATAAAGTTGCTTGCACAAAAAACAAAATTAAATTAAATTAATTGACAAAAGAAAAGGAATCACTCAATCACCTAATCTCAGCAAGTGTAGTCAGGGAAGAAGTTGAACATCTTTTCTTTCTTTGTTCAGTGCAATGGTTTGTGATTGTGTGAGCAGCTAATGAAAACATGAATGTATGCGTGTGGCGGTGGCATAAAGAAGAAAAGAAATGGAAGTTTGTGCCTGATGTTTATCTAATAATATTGTGTCTTAATTTTGATAAAATTATATAATAGTCCTCACAATTTCTATTTTTATTATAGTATATATAAACTAAACTTAATATTTCAATCTCGAACCTATGCTATCTTGTAAAATATAGAATTAAAACCGTACTCAAAATATTCATAATCTTAGATATAAGTTTTATAGGAGTTTGAAATACAATTTTAATATTTTTAGGTCAAAATTTAATAAGATAATATATTTCACCATGTATCAATTAACCCAAAATTTATATAATTCAAAGAGTTCGATAAATCTAAAAGTATCAGTTAGATACACCCTAGGCAAATCAGATCACAGTTAACACACATGTCACTTAAATTAGATATGTTAGGCAAATAATATCACATAAGCACATACTTGCCGATCGAGTTTTCCAACTTGTCCAGTTATCTTAGGAATTCTTACCGGCTTTATTTGAACAAAATTTTGGGGCGTTACACATAGCTTTATGAAAGTGTGTCCCATTTCATGACATTAGTGTTTTGACACTACTATGCATATGAGGGTGCTTAATGGAGATTAAGTTCACTGAGGATCTCGCCGGGAATGCCTAAATGGGGTAAGACTCATATAGAGTCTTAGAGATTAGGAGGATTTCCCTAGTCATGATCGTGTCTAACTAATCCTTAGACTTGAGGCTCCATGGTTGCCTTGTGCATAACTGGGGCATACTTTGATGTACTTCTGAATCTCTAAGTTTCATATAAGTTCTACGTTGGGTTTGTTCGAGTTATGCATGGAGGCTGGGAGGGTCAATACAAAATTTATCACTTGTTACAAGAACAAGAAGAATTTCTATGAGTTCTATTGTAGTAAATTCCACCATCAAATCCTTGCAAGGTTCGGTTGATCTCAACTAGGAAAGAGTTCCTAGAGTATGAGATCAAATGAAATTACTATAGGAATATTATTCATAGAATTGAAGGCTACTGGGGTTCCATTTCCCATATCCTAGGTCTCAATCGGCAATTGGATGATAGAATGATCGTATTTCATAATAGTTCACGAGGCTGAAAGGGTCATACAACTTCATCGATGGATGGGTGGCCGTAGACATGTTGCTAGACGTTATCCATGGTCTGTAGGAATGTATTTGTGAAGTCAATGAGATGATTCACAAATAGTTTTTAATTAAATGAGTTTAATTAAAGTAACCATTATGACATTAAGAATGTATTTCTACTACTATCTTATTGGTGAACCTGAGGGGTCACACATTGACTTTCAAAGACAAACTGTTTTATCTGTATCAATAGAGTTTGATAACAATCAATTAGATTGGCAAATGAATTAATTAGAATTAGTTTATTAACAAAAGAAACAAATAAGTTAGTTATATGGAACTAACATATAGTAGTTAATTAAAGGTAATTAACAAGTATTTAATATGATTAAATATAAGAGACATGTTACTTGATAAACATATGGCCAAAATTAGACTTGAGAATTAATTAGGAATTAATTCAAGTCTAAAGTAATTAAGAGTTAATAGTATTGAGGAGAAACACAATTCAATTAGAGGATAATTGAATATTTTGACTTGAGAATTAATTGACTCACTTATTATTTATTTGGAATAAATCAAGTACAATTAATAGAAGGAAAAATCTGTAGCAATTAAATGTTAATTGGACTTATTGGACTAGAGAATTGACTTGGAATTAATTCTAGCCCCAGTTGATTGACGATGGGCTTCTAATTTATTTAGAATAAATTAAAGCCTACTTTATTAAGTATTAGACCTGCTTAATTAATAATAATTAATTAAATTGGGCCTGAAATATTTAATCTGGTATTAAATTGAGAAGGTCTTTAGAAGGCCTAATACTGCTGGGCCTAATAGTAGCAGTGGCCAAAAATCTCAGTCCATCTAGGACTGGAATTTTCGGCCACTGCAGGGTTATTAATAACCCTGCACTCAAGTATATTCAATACACAGAGAACTTACGTAAAAAGAGTCATAAAAAGAATGTTCTCTTATGGAAAGAGTTGCCTTTCAGGTGTATCTTGAATAGAGGTGGGTTTAGACGAACTCACTGCTAGAGTTGTTTTGAGACTTTACCCATGAAACTCTGGAGTGGAACGATCAAGTGATCAATAATAGAAAGATGTTGGTAGTCGTCTAAAACTACTTTGGCCAAATTCATCATATTTCATTTATATTTGATTGCATATTATTTATTCATGTATATGGATGAAACCTCGAAATCACAATAAGCTAAGGGACTTGGTTCACCATTTGATGGTGGCCATGAAATAAGTACTCTATGGTGTGATCTAAAACACTCCAAGTCGAAGAGTTTAAAAGGCACAGGGGATATCGATCAGACTCGCTTGAGAGTTGCTTGTATGACATAGTTTTATGAAAGTGTGTCCCATTTCATGACATTAGTGTTTTGACACTACTATGCATATGAGGGTGCTTAGTGGAGATTAAGTTCACTAAGGATCTCGCCGAGAATGCCGAAATGGGGTAAGACTCATATAGAGTCTTAGAGATTAGAAAGATTTCCCTAACCATGATTGTGTCTAACTAATCCTTAGAATTGAGGCTCCATGGTTGCTTTGTGTATAACTGGGGCATACTTTGATGTACTTCTGAATCTCTAAGATTCGCATAAGTTGTACGTTGGGTATGTTCTAGTTATGCATGGAGGTTGTGAGGGTCTGTAGCGGGCGCCCCAAACGGGTAACGCACGCCCCGCACCGAGTCTCAACCTAAAGCCGAAATAGAAATCCGACCCTCAATTGAAACCCGGCAAACGGAAAACCGATTTACTCAATCACTAGGCGGGGCTTTTGTAAAACAACTGACGACAACAATGCGGAAGCGGAAGCAACAGCAACCAAACGAATTCTACTAACGGGAAATTAAAGCAATAAACCAGTTGCGCAAATAGTTAAAGCCCACCAAGGCTAGCGGAATTCACTTACAAAACTTGAATCAAATCATAACGGGTTCAACATTAAATAATCCCGAACTCATATCATCACCTACAGAATACATATAACGGTCAAGTACCTAAAACAACCTAGGAATGAACAATGAGAAAAGCAGAATAATTCCGCAATACAAGACCGACGATGCCCACCTAGTAACCACCTGAAATAGATAAAGTTAAAAACAGGGAGGGTTAGTCAAAAGACTAAGTGAGGGGAGAAAGGGAGTACATACATAATAGCATACAGGAATAAATCACCATTTTAACTTAAAGGAAAACAAACGTAAAAGAAGGGTTTTCATAAACATTCGGTGATTTATCATAACATAACATAACGGGACATATCATATTGCTCGGCGAGTCGAGCCCTCAACTCCTCATATCATATCATAACATACCTGAAAACCATACCAGCCTTATTCCTCCCATATAGCAGAAGGACCGCTAAATCCAACTGCTCTATAGGCATAATAGCTTATGTCTCAGTTGACACGAACTCAACTGCCGCAGGAGCACAAAGGTTGCCACTCCGGCCTCACCCGTGCTCCCGGTAAACATGGAGTAAGCTACCGAATTCCACCGTAGACCCGCTGTCTATCCGGCTTCACCCGATCGCCATGTAACGACCCGAAAATCCGATTTTCAATTCGGTATATTTTAATCGAGTAATTATGCAATTTATTATTTTAACTTGATGTTTATTCCGAGATTTTTGATAATTTCGTAAATGAGTGAATTTTATATTTAAATCACAAATTGTCAACGTGCGTTTAATTATATGAATTTTAACTGTAATTACGTATTATTTGGACAACGTGAGTTTTCAAACTTATTTTGCAAAATTACTAAAATGCCCTTTCGACTTTTAAACCCTAGTCAACTAATTTGACTAAGTCTCTCTCTCACCTCACTCTCGTTCAAACCAGAAAGAAATAAAGAGAGAAAAGAAAAGAGAAGGAAAAAGAGAAAGAGAAGGAAGGAAGTTCAATCGATCGTCCCGACTTCGTTTCCCGACGGATTTTCGAATCGTTTAAGCCTACGAATTCCTCGCGATCTTTTCTACGAGTAAGCTTCTAACAATTCTCTCGTTTAATGTCTTCTATACTTTGTTTTTCTCATTTTTGTGAATAGTTGTATAATTTAGGTTTTATATGATTTTGATAGTAATTGTGGATGGATTTTCGTGTTTATCGTTTCTATATGTAGATTATATGTTGTAGATGATTATATGTGAAAATTAGGGATTGATTTGCATGATTAATCGATTTAATGTTGAATTAGGATTGATTTTCGCGTATTGGGTTTGATGTTCTGCATGTTCTGCTCAATTTTACGCACACGGGCCATGCACACGGGGTGTGGCAAGCCCGTGTGGGTGTACACGGCCTCTTGCACGGCCGTGCAAGAGACCGTGCGTGTTTGGGGATGGTGCACGGGCTGTGAACACGGCCTTGAGGCGTGTGCATGAGGCCGTGCGCGTTGTTTGATTGTGCACGGCCTCGGCACACGGCCGTGCACAAGGCCGTGTGGCCCGATCGAACAGTGCCCTGACCTTCTGTTAGTCAGGGCACATTTTGCACTACGGGTCCCTCCGAGACTCGTCTTTTTCGAATTCGTTCTTCGCTCGTGTATTCGATATATATGAAATAGATAGGAATTACATGATTTATCAATTTACAACATGTTCGGGTATATGAATAGTGTGTTTTAAGTTTTCGTTAAATTTTCTATCTTTTGCATGTGAAGTCTGATTTTCCCGAAATTCGAATACATACTTCTTTATGATAATTTAAGCATGTCCGTAAAGGTTCGTTACATTTGGACTTGATTTGTATTTTTAAATGCATGAATTACTCTATTTTCGTTTGAGAATTTGAACTTAAGTGATTGATTTAATTGTGTAACGTGCTCCTATGTGTTTTAATATTTTCGTATAAGCCGTGCGTCGTCTTTAGTCTTATTTGGTTGTGTCCTGGTATTTTTGTAGACGATACTCCCGTGGAGTAGCACCGGTTCTAGCTTTTTGCTCTTATTTTGCATAGCAGCCAGGTGAGGCTTTCCGTTTCTGTTTCCAGTATTATTACGTATATATATATAAATAAGCCTCTCCCGATATAAGCCACGTTTATGTTTTGTTTTCACACCGTTTATATATATATATATATATACTTAATAGATATTTATGATTATTAGGTTCATTTGATTTATCGAAAATGATTTGATATGAAAAGTACTACGTATAGACTTTGAAATGTTTACGAAAGAGACATGTAAAACCCTTTTGATTTCTAAGGCGAACTTTGGCCTTCGGCCTCGCATATGACATGTCTCGACGGTCTTTTGACCAACCCGAAATGATTTGAAAAGCGAGTTACGATATATGTGTGCGTTTGTTTGGGCCCGGAGTAAGAGCGATAGGACGAAGTCGGTAGATGTCGGGTCTACGGCGTAAATCCTATGGTTTCCTCCATTTGGGAGCTCGGGGTGAGGCCGGAGTGGCAGCCCTTTGAGTACCTGAGTTATTCCCGTCAATTATGAGTAGTTCGGGTTTGCAGTCTGGCTACATTGGAGGAATAAGGGTGGTTTCCGGTTTTATGTTTTGGATATTGGAGTTCAGGGCTCGACTCGCCGAGTCATATGATAAGTTATGTTTTATGTTAAATCACCACCCGATTACGAAAATCTTTCTTTTATGTTGATTTCTTTTAATTATAAAATTGGTGATTTATTTTCCGTTTTATTATATACATTATTATTCCCTCCTCACTTAGTCGTTTGACTAACCCACTCTGTTTTATCCCTATATTGGTTTCAGGATACTAGGCGGGATTCGTCATCGTCGTCGTAGAGTTGTATTTATTTTCTCATGTATATTCCTTTTCCCCGTTTAGATATTATTTAAGTTTTACGATTTTGGAAAATTGTGTTATTATGTTGTATCGGGATTATATATACTTCGAACCCGTCATTATATCTATCGGGATATTGTATAGAACCCGTTAATTAACTATGTAATTGATTTTCGTTAGCCTTGGTGGGCTTTGATACTTGTGCATTTATTTATGTTTTAATGTTTGGTTTATTATTGTTTCTGCGTCTCTGTCGTTTTATTTTGTTGTTTTTGAAACCCCGCCTAGTAATTGAGTAAATGCTTGCCGTTCGCCGGGTTTCGGTTCGGGTCGGATCCCATTTCGGCTCCGGGTCGGGCTTGGTGCGGGGCGTGCATTACCCGTTTGGGGCACCCGCTACAGTTGGTATCAGAGCTTCTTTGGTCCAATGGCCTAAGCTCTGAATCGTCGTGTTTTGTTGGTTTGATCGGTCGTTGTGTGCCGGTGTAACTTAGGGAATTGCACTCACCAGTGTTCAAGAACGCTTGGTGTTTGAATTGTCACGGATCTTTGTTGGATGATCAACAACAAAAGATCTATTACAATCAAAATACTTGGATGGGCTTGGATATAGGTGGATGTGAAACTCAAGGTTGTACTTGCCATGCCTGGTTGTCTGTCGTGTCCGGTTCTGTCTAGGTCGTACGGCTTAGGACTTCTGTGGATTTGTGCAAATGTGCTAAGTGCTTATGTGAACACTAAGTGAACATTACTTGCCTATGTGTTTACAGCTTTGCATGCTCACTTACCTGTCATGCATAACTGTTAATGGCTTTACAGGATGCCTCCACGTCGTTGTCCCTGTGGACAGTCTTCCTCATCTTTATTGACACCTCAGACCGATCCACCGATCCACCGATTCCAGCCAAAATTTTGGAAAAATTAAGACAGTTCATCGCTCATGCCCCTAAAGGAAATGCTGAGCAGGAAGCGTGGGCTCAATTTCTCAGATTCGAACCACCGCAATTTGAAGGTGCCCCGGATGACGCTATTGCCGAGGCATGGATATCGGCTCTAGAAAAGATTTTTAGGATTATGGAATATCCGGACCCTCTAAGAGTCGGGTTTGCTATTTATTTGATGCTTGGAGCTGCACAGGAATGGTGGAAACAGATTGAACAACGATGGGAACGCGAGCATGTAGTCCCGACTTGGGATCAGTTCTTGACTGAGTTCCGGGCTGAATACATTACGAGGATTGTTCGTCAGCAACACGAAAGTAAATTTCAGGCCCCCGTTCAGCCTATTCCTCCCCAACCTCAGGGATATCCACGAGCCGTATGTGGATTTTGTAAGGGCCAGCATTTAGAGGCTAAATGTTGGAAGAAGAATGGACAGTGCTACGAATGTGGTAGCACCGATCACAGATTGAATGTATGCCCAAAGAAGAGACCGGTACCGCGGGGTACAGCAGGCAATACTGAGGATGCACATCCAGCGAGTTCTACGAGGCCACTTACACAATCAGGGTCTTCCGGAAAGAAAACCTCCTCGGTATATTTATCGAAACAGAATGTACTTCCGAAACCGCAAGGAACGCCAGTATGTGGCTTTTGCCAAAGAGATCATCAAGAGTCAGAATGCCGAAAGAAGCAGGGACGTTGCTTCTCATGTGGAAGTCCGTCTTATCTTCGTACAAATTGCACGAGGAAGAAAATGTCGAGACGAGCCAAAAGGATGAAGCTTGATTCTGTATGAACGATCCAGGTATATTGCATTGTCATGACATTCATCCTAAATTAATTTAATTTCATATTATGTGAATTTAAAAATTATGTGCGTTAGGTTTATAATATTATACATGTGATTTCGATGTTATTATTCGTGTTTAAAATTTTGTGAAGTTTGTGTGGTGTTAATCACACGAACTGCCCCTGTATGCCTTGCACGGTCTCGCCACACGCCGTGACGAGACCCTGTGCACTTATCTCACACGGCCTTGTTGCACCCTGTGCGAGAGGCCGTGCGCATGAATACACACGGGCTCGTCACACGCCGTGACGAGAGCCCGTGCATGTTTGTCCTCACGGGGTCGTCACACGCCGTGACGATACCTCGTACGTGTTTCTCACACGGCCTCGTCACACGCCGTGACGAGAGGCCGTGCGCATTTCTTCCAGGTTTTAAAATGGTCAGTAGCTTCTCATTTCGCGCACAACCCTCATTCCTTTCTCCTTTTTCATGCGAGAAGTTCCCCATTTTTTTCCCCAAATTCATCCCACCTTTGAGCACGTCTAATTCTCGATCTAGCTGACGGATTTTTAGTGAGATTTTGAAGGTGTGTTGTCTGCAGCAAGTTCTTGGTATTGTTGAAATTTGGGCTCGATCCGTTGTACCGATCTCACACAATCTTTGCCCGAAGTAGCGCACGCCAAGTGTTCGGTAAAAGTCTCAAGTGAAAAATTTGCAACTTATTCCTTCAATTCACAACAACTCCAACTCTAATATGGAAGGTGCTCGTGAAGCTCGTGGTGGACGTCGAGCAAGGGAATTACCCGACATAGCGGCACCGGAAGGTTACCAAGTGGATTTGGGTAATGAAGACGATCAAGATGTCTTCAACCGGTTAATGGAACGACCGGTTAGAGCTACGCAATTTCTAGATATGGAGGCTATGTACCAATTGGGTCTTGGCGAAGGGATCTCTCGTTACATCGACAACATTGGGTGGGCTAATTTTTGGAGTATTCAAAGGCCATCCTATCGCCGCCTCACTTGTGAATTTTTAAGCTCTCTTAAGGGCGCGGCATTTCCGGACGACATCGAGATGCCGATCGGATTCCACTTCCGAGCGTTCAACCAAGACTATACGCTTTCATATCGGCAATTGTCCGAGTATTTTCAGTTGGATGTTACGGCACCTAGAAGACGTGCCGGCGGATGGAATCAAGCCGAGGCTTGGAGACGTATCTCTACCTCCACCGAATTATTTAATTCCGGCGTATCCAAGGCCACGATGCTCATCACCACTCAATTGAGAATTTTGCATAGAGCCGTGTCTCGATCGGTTCTCGCCAGAGGAGACAGTCCGGGTGCGGTGAACACCGAAGATTGTCTAATACTCGATCATATGGTACGAGGGGTCAGGTTCAACCCCATCTCGTACATGATGGATCACATGATGTATATCTCCACTCGGTCGAGAGGAGAGATTCGAGTTGGCTCCTACATCATCGCCATTCTGGAGTGTGCCCAGGTGGAAGGGCTCGATACCCAGGTTCCTGTTGGAGGTTCGACCTCAATTAGCTACGGCACTTTAGCTCAAATGGCGATCTGCACGAAGGGTCTGAGGCGGAACGACCCATATATTCTGGTAGCTGGACTACCTTTATGGGAAGCTGACCAAGGGGATGCTCCCGAAGAAGGACCCTCAGACCCAGAGGTCCGAGAGCAGGCTTAGCTTATCTACTCCCAGCTAATGAGTCAGGATGCTTCTATACCTGAGTCTTCACATGGCAGAAGAAGGACTCAGCACCAGGAATCGATAGACCTGCAACAATTTTATTCAGAGTTCACTGACTACCGACGTGTGTCTGATGAGAGATTTGCCCAGCAGGAGAGGCAAATCAATGAGGGGTTTGCAGCTCAGCGAGCTCACATTGATAGTCAGTACACAGCCTTGCAGGCAAAGCTTCAGAGATCCATATCAGAGATGCAGAGGTCACTATCTGAGCAGCTGGATCAATATTTCCGCCGTGGTCCTGACGAGCCTTGAGCTATCTATTTTATTTTATCTTCTTCCTTCCCGCTAGTTTGTTTAGGATTTGATATAACTTTATGTTTTGTATGACTCTGAATTTTATTTGGAATATTAAGTGTTTTAAGTGTTTATTATTAATGACGTATTATTATGTGATTTAATTGCATTTGAATGTTCGATGTAATTCGAGTTATTAGAATTTCTGTTATGCTCCTCTGAACTAACTCCGAGACCGGAAGAGAATCCGAGGACAGATTCTTCTGAAGAGGGGAGTATTGTAACGACCCGAAAATCCGATTTTCAATTCGGTATATTTTAATCGAGTAATTATGCAATTTATTATTTTAACTTGATGTTTTTTCTGAGATTTTTGATAATTTCGTAAATGAGTGAATTTTATATTTAAATCACAAATTGTCAACGTGCGTTTAATTATATGAATTTAGCTGGAATTACGTATTATTTGGACAACGTGAGTTTTCAAACTTATTTTGCGAAATTACTAAAATGCCCCTTCGACTTTTAAACCCTAGTCAACTAATTTGACTAAGTCTCTCTCTCACCTCACTCTCGTTCAAACCAGCAAGAAATAAAGAGAGAAAAGAAAAGAGAAGGAAAAAGAGAAAGAGAAGGAAGGAAGTTCAATCGATCGTCCCGACTTCGTTTCCCGACGGCTTTTCGAATCGTTTATGCCTACGAATTCCTCGCGATCTTTTCTACGAGTAAGCTTCTAACGATTCTCTCGTTTAATGTCTTCTATACTTCGTTTTTCTCGTTTTTGTGAATAGTTGTATAATTTAGGTTTTATATGATTTTGATAGTAATTGTGGATGGATTTTCGTGTTTATCGTTTCTGTATGTAGATTATATGTTGTAGATGATTATATGTGAAAATTAGGGATTGATTTGCATGATTAATCGATTTAATGTTGAATTAGGATTGATTTTCGCGTATTGGGTTTGATGTTCTGCATGTTCTGCTCAATTTTACGCACACGGGCCATGCACACGGGGTGTGGCAAGCCCGTGTGGGTGTACACGGCCTCTTGCACGGCCGTGCAAGAGACCGTGCGTGTTTGGGGATGGTGCACGGGCTGTGCACACGGCCTTGAGGCCGTGTGCATGAGGCCGTGCGCGTTGTTTGATTGTGCACGGCCTCGGCACACGGCCGTGCACAAGGCCGTGTGGCCCGATCGAACAGTGCCCTGACCTTCTGTTAGTCAGGGCACATTTTGCACTACGGGTCCCTCCGAGACTCGTCTTTTCCGAATTCTTTCTTCGCTCGTGTATTCGATATATATGAAATAGATAGGAATTACATGATTTATGAATTTACAACATGTTCGGGTATATGAATAGTGTGTTTTAAGTTTTCGTTAAATTTTCTATGTTTTGCATGTGAAGTCTGATTTTCCCGAAATTCGAATACATACTTCTTTATGATAATTTAAGCATGTCCGTAAAGTTTCGTTACATTTGGACTTGATTTGTATTTTTAAATGCATGAATTACTCTATTTTCTTTTGAGAATTTGAACTTAAGTGATTGATTTAATTGTGTAACGTGCTCCTATGTGTTTTAATATTTTCGTATAAGCCGTGCGTCATCTTTAGTTTGGTTGTGTCCTGGTATTTTTGCAGACGATACTCCCGTGCAGTAGCACCGGTTCTAGCTTTTTGCTCTTATTTTGCATAGCAGCCAGGTGAGGCTTTCCGTTTCTGTTTCCAGTATTATTACGTATATATATATAAATAAGCCTCTCCCGATATAAGCTACGTTTATGTTTTGTTTTCACACCGTTTATATATATATATATACTTAATAGATATTTATGATTATTAGGTTCATTTGATTTATCGAAAATGATTTGATATGAAAAGTACTACGTATAGACTTTGAAATGTTTACGAAAGAGACATGTAAAACCCTTTTGATTTCTAAGGCGAACTTTGGCCTTCGGCCTCGCATATGACATGTCTCGACGGTCTTTTGGCCAACCCGAAATGATTTGAAAAGCGAGTTACGATATGTGTGTGTGTTTGTTTGGGCCCGGAGTAAGAGCGATAGGACGAAGTCGGTAGACGTCGGGTCTACGGCGTAAATCCTATGGTTTCCTCCATTTGGGAGCTCGGGGTGAGGCCGGAGTGGCAGCCCTTTGAGTACCTGAGTTATTCCCGTCAGTTATGAGTAGTTCGGGTTTGCAGTCCGGCTACATTGGAGGAATAAGGGTGGTTTCCGGTTTTATGTTTTGGATATTGGAGTTCAGGGCTCGACTCGCCGAGTCATATGATAAGTTATGTTTTATGTTAAATCACCACCCGATTACGAAAATCTTTCTTTTATGTTGATTTCTTTTAATTATAAAATTGGTGATTTATTTTCCGTTTTATTATATACATTATTATTCCCTCCTCACTTAGTCGTTTGACTAACCCCCTCTGTTTTATCCCTATATTGGTTTCAGGATACTAGGCGGGATTCGTCGTCGTCAGCGTAGAGTTGTATTTATTTTCTCATGTATATTCCTTTTCCCCGTTTAGATATTATTTAAGTTTTACGATTTTAGAAAATTGTGTTATTATGTTGTATCGGGATTATATATACTTCGAACCCGTCATTATATTTATCGGGATATTGTATAGAACCCGTTAATTAACTATGTAATTGATTTTCGTTAGCCTTGGTGGGCTTTGATACTTGTGCATTTATTAGAATAGGAATCAAGACATTTCGGGGAGGGCCAAAAGGGCCATTCGAGACAGGCGATGTAACGGTAGGAAACGCAACCGGGTGTTCCATCGTCATGGGGGAGAAACCCGCCTTCACGACTTCACTCAACGAGAAGGTTTCCAAACCTAAAATTACATTTAAATCGAAACATAGTTCGCTTGTCTCTTTTTGAAAACCTTTCGAAATCATATACATAATATTCATTTGATATCAAATCCGTTGTTCTTAAACCTCATAAAAGTAATAAGCATAAATTATTTACTAAATATAATAATACGGGATGAAAACATAAATTATACATGCGAGGCTTATTTAGTGAGGCTTAATAATACATATCTACATAATACGGAATAACAACGGAAACCTCACCTGGCGACAACCAAAAGAAAGCCCAAAACGGAAACGAGCAACCTAATCCACCAGAGTGGAACCAGCAACTGACAAACGACATAACCACGTAAGACATACGACGACGCACGACTCATACGAAAGCATAGAAACACGTAAAAGCACGTTATACAATCACATAAAACACTTAGGTTCAATTATCAAACGGAACGAAGTAATTTATGAATTTAAATATGAAAATCAAGTTCAAATGCAATGAGACTTTATGGACATGCTTTAAATACCATAAGAGAGTATGCATTCGAATTTCGGAAGAATCGGACTTCATATGCAAAAGTTAGAAAATTTGACGAAAACTTAAAAACGCGTAATTAAAATCCCGAACATGTTATACATTCGTAAATCATGCAATTCATATCTATTTCATATATATCGAATACACGAGCGAAGAAAGAATTCGGAAAAGACGAGCCTCGGAGGGACCTACAGGGTAAAATTGGCCCTGACTTACAGAAGGTCAGGGCCCTGTTCAAACGGGCCACACGGCCTTGTGCACGGCCGTGTGCCAAGGCCGTGCACATCGAGGAGGGACACGCACAGCCTCTTGAGGCCGTGTGCACAAGGCCGTGCACAACCACAACACGCACGGTCTCCTGCACGGTCGTACGGGAGACCGTGTGTGTTGTGGTAATGCACGGCCTTGTGGGGAGACCGTGTATGTAGCGCCCCCTGAAGAAGGACCGCCACATCCGCACCGAAATGGACTCCCGAGCTTCAGCGAGGGGCCTCAACCCAAAAACCCACTCCGGCGAATGGCACTCACGCAAGCACTACCGGCAACAGCAACGACATCCCAACAACAACCAGAAAAGAGCAGAAAATGCGGAAGCGATTTAAATAAACAGTAAATTCCATAAATCGAAATACAACATAATAACAACATGTAATGCCATCCATGGCTGAACTAGTCTATCCTATACAATCCTAGATATCGTCAACTATCCCACATCAGGGGCACATAAGTACGTAAAGTAAATAAATACAATAAACAAGACTCGACGGTTGTTGGGACCACTGACAAGACAAACCAGAAAGACTGAGCCTATCTAGACCTGCTGATGCCGACTGACAAGATAGGTGACGTCGCCACCTGTCTACCTGAAGCAAGAACCAAAATAGCAGGGGTGAGTATAAAGGATACTCAGTAAGGGGTTTTGATCACAGTTCGTCATTTATCTTTTAAAACCAAAAGTGGTGAGTGTTGCCCGTTTTGAGAAAGAATATAAATAAAGAAATATAAATTATAAAACAACGCAAGGCAACGCTCAGGATCGGCTTATTTGAAAATACAAATAGTTGACGAACCGGATCTTTCAAAACATTTGCACGTAATATCAAGCCGATTGAAAGAATATTAGTTGAGTAATAAAGGAGGCTTAGGGTAGCAAGTACGAGTCACACTTCCGGGTTTTATATATATATAGGGAAATACATATGATTACTGAAGAAAACCGGAATGTGCTTCGACTTGTCACGGAAGCCATAAAACAATTAGACAAGCAATAAATGTAGTAAATCATGCCATAATGTGTCCCGGCGAGAACGGGCCCTCTCCTTATAACTCCCCATTGAAAATCATGCAAGCAAGTACTCCACCACCAAGGTTCATGGACCACTCAGAATTTATGGAAACGCGTGTTAACAACGTCACCCTTAACAGAATTTTCTAGGAAGCACGTAGCCTACAACGCCACCCTCGCACTAACTCAGGTTAGTCAACCTCCTGGCTGACCTAAGCAGATACGAATTGGAGTATCCATCGGGATTTGCCCTGGACGCACGTCCCCAGCCTCACCTCCTGCATACTCCGGGCCCAAATCATACATAGTCCAGAGCTCGCATTTGAAAACGATGATAGTTTAAGTGGCCAAAAGGGCCATTCGTAATTGGGGAATCGGGATGTGGAAGGCCAAAGGGGCCATTCGAGACAAGGTTATATTTGCGAGGTCGAGGGACCAAAGTTCGCATTTAAAACAAAAGGGTTTTCCTTGTCTCTAGTCGAAATCATTTCAAATCATTTTGGTTTTGCTATTGAAAGGTTTGACTAAGCACATAAGGAATAGTAAAGGCAGTACAACAAGTAATAATAAAAGCTGGGAAGTCATTTATTTCGCAACCCTATATAAGACTATGTTCTTACTCCAGTTGAAAGAAGTTTAAACCCTTACCTGGCTCGACAAGACAGTATGAAAGCAAGCGGTAGTCAGGTTTCTCCCTCGTTGGACCCACCTGTAATACACAGGGCCTAGAGGATGAAAACGAGACCGACAATAACAAAAGCAAGACACGAACAACAGACGACGCACGGCAATTCATATAGAATCCAATCATGCAATAAACGAAATATGGGAAGTAAATCAATTAAACATGTAAATTACGGTACGACAATTAAAGAATATTAATGAAATGTTAAATAATGAAAGAACGTAAATAATAAATATTAAAGGCATGCTTAAACGCAATTAGGGCACGTAGACATGCTTAAAATAATATAAGGACGTTCTCTCGCGAATACAGGATTAAACGGATAAGAAACGGGAAAGGTGGAATAAATCCCTAAACGAGCAAGGTGTCAAATGACGGTCAAATAGGGTCGGGTAAATTGCAAATTATGAAGAATATCAAATCCCAAGGCTCGAGGAAGCTATACGTGAAATCGGATTGATATTCGGAGGTCGTATGAGAAAAGTCAACATTTAAATTAGTGGGGTTGACCAATTCCCGAAGTGTAAGAAAGGAAAAGGCTGGAAAAAGCACTAAGTATGTTGCACTGGCCAACGCACGGGCTTACGCACGGGCTTGGCAAGCCGGTGCAAGCACAAAAAGGGGTGCACGGCCTCCCGCACGGTCTTGAGCACGGTGCCAAGACCGTGCAGGTGCAAACGGCCATGCGCACGGGCTCGTGCACGGGCTCAAGCCCGTGCAGGATGAAAAGAGCTGCGCACGGGCTCCTGCACGGTCTTGCTCAAGACCGTGCGTTCGCCCGTGTGGATCTACTGAGCAGCAGACTCAGCAGATCGCGAACCTCACACGCGAAAATCAATATATAAATTCATACATCTCCTAATTTACTCCATAAAATATCCTAATTTTCACATATAATCATATATATCATATATGCTACACATAGACACAAGAATCACGTAAAATGGTCAAGTAATTCTTCCTAAACACGAAAATCCTAATATATAAAATCCTATATCTAAAGTCACGAAAATCGCAAGAAATAACGAACGGAATGAAATGGGGTAAAAGGATTACCGGTAGAGAATGTAGTGAGGATCGTTCGGGTTTTCAGGCTCGTCGATCGGGCGAGAAACGGGCTCGGTAGGGCGTCGGGAAGATTTTCTCTCTTTTCTCTTTTCCTTCTTCTTTTCTTTCCTCTCTTTCTTCTTTCCTCCTCCTTTTGTGAAATGAGAGAATGAGAGAGATAGATAGATATTTATGAAAATATCTCGGGGGGGTAAAATGGTCATTTAGGCTTTTAAGGGCATTTAGGTCATTTAAGTAATCGAGGCTATATAGAAGATAGGTTAAATCAATCTTTTCCACAAGATTAATTAATCCAATTGGATAGATCGAGAAATTAGGTAAGAAAGAATTCGCGTAATTATTAATAATATAATTAAAATATTCGGGTCGTTACAATGTACACCCACACGGGCTTGCCACACCCCGTGTGCAAAGCCCGTGCACGTCAAGAAACAGCAGAAAATTCACAGCAACACGAAACCTTCGCAAATCCAATTTAAAAACCAACATTTAACCGATTAAACATGCAAATCCTTCCCTAATTTTCACATATAATGTTCTACAACATCTAAGCTACACATAGAGTCCAAAATCATGAAAATCCATCCATAAATTCTCTCGAAATCACATAAACCCTAAATTATTCAACTATTTATAAAAACGAGAAATACGAGGCATAAGAGACATTAAACGAGAGGGACGTGAAAGGCTTACTCGTAGAAGGGATCGTGAGGAGTTTGTAGGCGTAAACGGTTCGAAAATCCGTCGAGAAACGGGTCCGGCAGGATCGATTGAACCTTCCTCTTCTTCTTTCTCCTTTTCTTCTTCTTTTCTTTCTTCTTTTGTTGTTGAGCGACGTGAGTGAGGTGAGGGGGAGTGATGGCTTAATTCAAAAGAGTTGACTCGGTTGAGAAACGAAAGGGCATTTTCATAATTTACAAAATAAGTTCGAAAACTCATGTTGTCCAAATAATACATAATTACAGTCAGAGTTCATGAAATTAAACGCACATTGACATGTCGTGGTTTAAATACCGAAATTCACTCATTCATGAAAATGTTATATAAATCATATAATAATTAATAAAATAAATAATGAATCGTGCAAGAAAATCGATTCGGGTTCCCGGTTCATAACTCGAATTTTCGGGGCGTTACAAGGTCAATGTAGGATTTGTCAGTTGTTATAAGAACAAGAAGAATTCTTATGAGTTTTATTGTAGAATATTCCACCATCAAATCCTTTCAAGGTTCGGTTGGTCTCAACTAGGAAAGAGTTCCTAGAGTATGAGATCAAATGGAATTACTATAGGAATATTATTCATAACATTGCAGACTACTAGGGTTCCATCTCCTATCGGAAATTAGATGATAGAAGGATCGTATTTCACAAAAGGTCATGAGGCTGAAAGGTTCATACCACTTCATCGATGGACGGGTGGCCATGGACATGTTGCTAGACGTTATCCATGATCTGTAGGAATATATTTGTGAATTCAATGAGTTGATTCAAAAATAGTCTTTAATTAAATGAATTTAATTAAAGTCACCATTATGACATTGAGAATGTATTCCTACTGTTGTCCTATTAGTGAACCTGAGGGGTCACACGATGACTTCCAAAGACGAACTATTTTGTCTATAGTGTTAGATGACAGTCAACTAGATTGACGAATGAGTTAATTGGAATTAATTCATTAACAAGACATCATTAAGTTAGTTATGTGGAACTAACATGTAATAGTTAATTAAAGGTAATTAATAAGATGTAATTCAAGAGGCATTTTATCTGATAACATGTTGCCGAGATTAGACTTGAGAATTAATTCGAGTTTAAAGTAATTAAGAGATAATAGTATTGAGGAGGAATATAATTCAATTAGAGTATAATTGAATGTTTTTACTTGAGAATTAATTGGCTTTAATTCAAGTCAAATTGATTAATTGAGAAACTTGTAATTTATTTAGAATAAATCAAGTATAATTAATAGAAGGAAAAATCTGTAGCAATTAAATGTTAATTGGCGTTATTGGACTAGAGAATTGATTTGGAATTAATTTTAGCTCAAGTTGATTAATGATGGACTTGTAATTTATTTAGAATAAATTAAAGCCCACTTTATGAAATATTACACTTGCTTAAATTAATCATGAATAATTAAATTGGGCCTGAAATATTTAATCTGGTATTAAATTTAAAGGGCCTTGTAAAAGGCCCAAGACTGCTAGGCTCAATAGAAGCAATGGCCGAAAATCCCAGCCCATCTTGGACTGTAACGACCCAAAATTCCAGAATATATTTTCGAAATAATTATTCGACACCTCGTTGGATTTTAAATGAAAAGATTAGCTTCGTTAGCTAATTTTAATTTATTCTAATTTATTTCCATATCCTCAACCATTTATAATTACCTTTTCTACCCCTCGAATTTATTTTAATCTCAAACGAACCCACACCCCCTAAACACACTTGCACCCTCTTGGACACACTTGCACCATCTTGAACACACTTACACCCCCTTATGCCCACTCTCTTGCATACTCTTGCTCACACACCAAATCGAGAGAGAGAAAGAGAGAAGAGAAGGAGAAAGGAAGAAGAAGGGAGAAGGAGGAAGAAAAACCCCTCCCGAATCCGTCGCTCAATCAATCAAGATTCCGAGACCAACTATACAATCCTCGTTCGATTCTCTACCGGTAACCTTCTTTCCCTAATTCATTTCGTCCATTAAATCCTTCGATTTTCTATCTTTTATTTTGGAATGAATATTTGATATATTTGATGGGTTTGTAGGTTAGGGTTTACCATTTTTAGTGTTCGCCCTAGTTGATTTTAGGACGAAACCCTCGTGAGAAAAATGAGAATCGCATTTTCTGCACCTGTAAGTTGAACTACACGGTCCAACGCATGGTCTTGGCAAGACCGTGCACCAGATCGTGCGCAGTACTTTAAGCCTGCACCGGCCTGCGCACCCCGATGCGCAAGCCAGAGCGCACCTGTAGCGCCCCGCTCTACAACCCCCGAACCTGCACGGATTCCCAAGCCGAGAACGGCGCCTCTACCCGAGAACCCATACAAGCCAACGGGTCAATCCCGACACTTGGCAACAGTGGATCCCCAAATTTAAAACATCTAAACAACTCAGAATAAATTGCGGAAGCAAATTTAAATCATAATAACATATATGCCACTCTGGGGCCAATTCAACTAATATTAACACAGCCCATTCAGGGGCAACATTAAATAAATATCAGGGGACGGGGATCAATATAAAGTTATCTACAAGCCTGGACAAAAGAACTACTATCGAGAGAGTTTAAGACAACAATAGAGACTCGGCAAAACCAAAAAGGCCTATCTAAAACACTGTTGCCCATCCAACACGTGAGACATGTCGGTCTCTCAATCTACCTGAGGCAAGAACCAATGAAAGAGGGTGAGTAAAAAATACTCAGTGAAGATGTTAGAGAAAGTCGAGTCACGCTTCCGGGTTTTATAGAAAGTACATATGCAATAAGGAAGAAACCAGAATGTGCTTCGACTTGGATATTCAATAAAACGATAAAACAATATCAATATAAAGTAATAAATAAATATCCCCGCGAGAGTGGGCCTGTTCCTCCTTATTTCTCCACAATACATTATAAAACTCTCCATTGCCGGTGTCAAGCCAAGGAGCAACCCAAAGCTCGACTATTGAGAATTTAAGGAAAATGTGCAACGAATGCAACATCCACCATCGCTCCCAACTGTGGCTATCAACTCCTGACGGGCCACGATTGACGCTTAGTTTTGGGAGAAGCACCTCGGATTACATCCGGGACGCTCGTCCCCAGCTGCAACCTCCGGATACCATCCCGGGCCCATTGAAATAACAATACTTTGCTTGGTTTGAAATAAGATTTTTAATGCCAAACGGGCAATGTGGGCAAGTGGTGACGACGAAGGGGGGGTAAATCCTAAGTTAAACCGTCACGTAAAGGAAAGAGTTTTCTTGCCCTTTTTGAAAACAAATCGATTTAGGTTACAATTATATAATTTTGATATCAAAGGATTTGAGGATAAAACATAAAAGTATAAGCTCGAAATATGTAATACAATAATATGGGATTAAGGGGTTTCGCAAGTATACATATATGTTCAAGCCCAGTTAAAATGATTTAAATCCTCACCTGGTCTCAAAAATAGGAAGCCTAGCAACTAGACTCACTGGTCACCGACGTCTGATTGATCTGTAAACAAGACAGGACCTAGACAAATTAATAACGACTATAAAAGCACAAATAAGCAATTATTTGACTAACGGCTAACCAAACATGTTCAAAATTATGCATATGCCAATTATAGTATGTAAGGAAGCTATCATGTAAATTTCACGAAATTCCGACAAGTTGTCAAAAATGCACATACTTAAAATTACACTATTCACAGCCCGAACGAGGGCAAAATTGAATAAACATTTCAAAATATTAATCTACAAGTTATAAATGTTCTATAGGTGAAAACGGTATAATTTTTGGAGTCCGTATGCGAAAAGTCAACCAAAAATGTTGACCCGGAGACTCACTTGCCGAGAGCAACATTTGAAAAAGGCTGGAAAATTTTCTAAGTGTTTCACACCGGCTTGTGCACGGTCTTGAACACTGTGTCAAGACCGTGCACTCACACACGGCCACTGCACGGTTTAGGCGAATGGGCTTGAGCCCGTGCAGGCACAAAGAGGTGCACACAGCAGAAAGTTACGCGATTTCACGAAAACTCGAACCAAAATTCATAAGAATCATATTTATAGCGCAAATCAACACCCAACAATCGTAACAATCTACAATCATCATCTAATAAACATTTACATCCAATAATTTCACGAAATGATTAAGAAACGGGTTCGATCAGAGTATTTAACCTAAAAATCCCGAAATGACAATTTATTCTCAAAACATCGTAAATTCATGAAAGAAATTGGGGAAATTGGTACCTAGAGAAAGGTATCGCTGAGAGGATCGTTTAGGTTCGATCGGCGCGAAATTCCACGGAGAAATGAGCTCGGCACGATCGATTAGGGCTTCGGGGGAAAAATCCTCTTTTCTTCTTCTCTCTCACTCTCTCTATATCGAATATGGATCGAATGAGGTTTTCGAGACTTTTATCAAATATTTCGAAATATCAGAAAAATACGAAGGGTAGTTTGGTAAGTCCAATTAAATGTACGTTGGTCAAATATATCTATTTAATATCAAACAAACGAAATTTAGACAAGGAATTTAAATACGCAATGAATATTATCACATTGGGTCGTATACTAAAATAATATATAATAATTCACATATTACGAGAACTTAGGGTTAAGAAAGATAACTAACGCGGGAAAAATACTCACAATGATTCTCGAATTTCTGGGTCGTTACAATACTCCCCCCTTATGAGAATCTGGTCTCCAGATTCCATCTTCATCAGAAAAGCTCAGGATAAGCTTCTCTCATCTTAGCCTCTGTCTCTCAAGTAGACTGCTCGGTTGAACGGTTCCTCCAGAGAACTCTCACTAATGGAATCTGCTTGTGACGAAGCTGCTGGACCTTGCGATCCTGAATCTGAACTGGTTTCATCTCAATAGTCAAATCCGGCTCAAGCTGAACTCCGTCATCCTGGAGTACATGGGACTCGTCGGGGAAGTACTTACGGAGCTGTGAGACATGGAAGACATTGTGGATCCCGGTAAGATAAGGTGGTAGATCCAAGCGATAAGAGGTGTTCCCGATCCGCTCTATGATCTCGAATGGACCTAAGTATCTCGGAGTAAGCTTCCCACCTCTACCGATCCTCGTGAATCCCTTCCTCGGGGAGGCCTTGAGAAAAACTCGGTCTCCCACATCAAATTCCAAGTCTCAACGTCTCTTGTCGGCGTAGCTCTTCTGACAGTCCTGGGCTGCTTTCATTCTTTGCCGAATGAGCTGGACCTTATCGATCGCTTCCTGAATGTGATCCGGTGGAGTAGCTCTCTCGTGGCCATTGAATGACCACTTCCAATCCTCCAATTCCCAATAAATCGGAGATCTGCACTTCCTCCCATAAAGAGCCTCATACAGCGGCATCCCAATCGAGGCTTGATAACTATTGTTGTAAGCGAATTCGACCAAGGGCAAGTGTAAAATATAACTCGTATGAAAATCAAGCACACATGCCCGTAGCATATCACTTAGAAACCTGATCGTTCGCTCGGATTGTCCATCGGTCTGGGGATGTGCTGCAGAGCTAAATTTCAGGGTCGTTCCCAAGCTCTTGTGAAGTTCTTGCCAAAACTGAGCTGTGAACTTAGGATCCCTGTCTGAAATGATGCTCTCCGGAACACCATGAAGTCTGATGTGTCCTTCTGGTACAGTTCTGCAAGTTGCTTGACCTTCGCTGTCTTTCCAACCGGAAGAAAATGAGCTGACTTGGTCAATCGATCGACAATGACCCAAATACTGTCGAAACCTCCACGAACGGTAGGCAATCCTGTCACGAAGTCCATAGTGATCTCCTGCCACTTGGAACTAGGTACGGGAAGCGGCTGAAGAGTACCTCCAGGCCTTTGATGTTCGGATTTGACTCTCTGACACGTTAGACAATGTTTCACATAGGTAGCTACGTCCCTTTTCATACCGTTCCACCAATACTGGGTTCTGAGATCACGATACATCTTGTTGCCTCCTGGGTGAACAATTTAAGTAGACTTGTGTGCCTCGTCGAGAATTCCACGCTTCAAATTCGTGGGAACACAAACTCGAGAATCGAAGCGAAGCAATCCGGTACCATCGATCCTGAATTTAGTGTTGGGATTATTCTGCATTCTGGCCTTGATCTTCTGAATACCGGTATCCGAAATATGCTCGTCTCGGATTTGTTGGACTAGATCGGGTTGGACTGTAAGGTTGGCAAGTCGAGGATACGATTCAACTCGAATCATTCTATCAATGTGCCACGTGAGCCCTCCGGCTCAAAGCGTCGGCGACTACGTTCGCCTTCCCAGGGTGATACTGAATGCGGCAGTCATAATCTTCCAAGAATTCCATCCACCGTCTTTGTCTCCTGTTGAGATCCTTTAGCGTGAACAGATACTTTAAACTCTGGTGGTCCGTAAAGATGTCAAAAGTGACACTATACAGATAATGACGCCATTTTCCCAAGGCAAATATCACCGCTGCAAGTTCCAAACCGTGAATGGGATAGTTCTTCTCGGCATCTTTTAGCTTTCTAGAAGCATAAGCAACGACCTTCCCATTTTGAATCAACACGCACCCTAAACCTTCCTTGGACGCGTCAGTATAAACCGTGTATCCCTCGTGTCAGGTCAATCTCATCTTCAGCTCCTTGAAGCTGGCCTCGCACTCGTCGTCCCACTGAAAGGACACACTTTACAAGTCAACTTCGTGAGTGGGGCCGCTAGTTTGGAGAAGTCCTTAACGAACCGCCTGTAATATCCAGCCAATCCAAGGAAACTTCTAACTTCTGTTGGCATCTTAAGCTGACTCCAACTCGTTACTGCCTCAATCTTTGATGGATCCACAGCAACCCCATTCCCGGAGATGATGTGACCAAGGAATGAAACCTCGTTGATCCAGAACTCGCACTTGCTAAACTTAGCATATAGGCTATGCTCTCGAAGCGTCTGTAGCATAATGCGAAGATGCTCGGCATGATCCTCGACCGTCTTGGAGAAAACCAGAATGTCGTCGATGAAGATAACCACAAACTTGTCAAGGTAAGGCCGAAAAATCCTGTGCATCATATCCATGAAAGTTGCAAGGGCATTCGTCAAACCAAACGGCATCACAACAAACTCGAAGTGGCCGTACCGAGTGTTAAACCCAGTCTTAGGTATATCCTGCTCTCGGATACGAAGCTGATAGTATCCCTGTCGAAGATCCAACTTCGAACATACCTTCGATCCCTGCAATAAGTCAAATAACTCCTCTATGTGGGGTAGAGGGTATTTGTTCTTCACTGTCATCCGGTTCAGCTCTCGGTAGTCGATGCACATTCTCAGTGTGCCATCCTTCTTCTTCACAAACAAAACCGGTGCACCCTAAGGAGAGATGCTCGGTCTAATGTAACCACTCTCTAACAACTCTTCAAGTTGCATCTTAAGTTCCTTCAACTCGGCGGGAGCCATCCTGTACGGAGTCTTCGAATAAGGCTCTGATCCCGGGGCAAGATCGACTACGAACTCGATGTCACGATCAGGGGGTAGAGAGTTCAAACTCTCGGGAAAGACATCTGGGAAGTCCTTAATCACTTCCATGTTCTCGAGCTTCCCTTGTTCCTTCGGTCGGTTAAGTAAATAAGCGACGAAGGCCTGAGCTCCCTCTCGGATCAAGCGAGAAGCCTCAACGAAAGAAATCTTCGGTGCCAAATCTGACTTCTCATGAATACCCTTCACAATTGTCGCCTCGGTTCCAATCTGTACTGTCTTCTTGAAACAATCCACACTGACTCTGTGCTGATAAAGCCAGTCCATTCCAAGAATAATCCCATAACGCTGTAGCGGCAACTCGATCAAATCGGCGGGATAAATACGATCTCCTATCTTCACAGGGCAACCCTTGAAGATCCCATCCGTAACGTATGAAGTCCCCAAAGGAGAACTGACTCGATACAAATAAGGCAGACTCTCCACGGGCATGCACAACTTAGCAGCAATATCAAGCGCAATAAACGAGTGTGTCGCACCCGGATCATATAATGCAGTAATAGGGATGTCATGAATATGCAGGGTACCTCCAATCACGTCGTGCAAATCGGGCTCAAGCTCCTCTCCTCCCAGTGCGAAGACTCTGGGTTGTACTCTCGGCTGACCGGCAGCCTAAATCGCCTTCAGAGGTGTGGCGGGAGCCCTCTTGTTCGGACAAGAGTCCAGCATGTGATCAGGGGATGCACAAAGTAAACACTACCCCAGTCGCTTCCGGCAGATGTCGGCGGTGTGGTTCGGCTTGTGGCAGAAAGAGCATAGAACTGGTGCGATGGCGGCAATAGGGGCCCTCTTAATATACCTGGGCCTCTTGTCGCCCGTAGAAGATCCAGATCCAGCAGTGAAAGGCCTCTTGCCCTTCTGAGAAAAGCCCTTAGGGGCGGCAGCAACAGGCACAAGAGCCCTACGACGGAGCTCTCCAAGATCGGACTCTATAGCCATAGCCCGTGTCACGGCCTCCTCATAAGTACGGAGGTCACTGCCAACTAACTCGGCCCGAATCTCATCACGAAGGCCCTCCTTGAACTTCCTGGCCATCCTCCTGTCATCGTCTGCCATGTGAGGAGCGTAGACGATCAATCTGGTGAACTTGGCCTCATACTGGCCCAAGGTTATGCCTCCCTGAGAGAGGTTCATAAACTCCCTCTCCCTCTGATCCCAAACAATCTCGGGCACATACTTCGCACGGAACTCATGAAGAAACCGTACCCAAGTGCGCGGGGTCTGTGCGGCGGTCCATCGCCTCTCAACAAAGAGCCACCAATCGAGGGTGGGTCCCCTCATCAAGAATACAGCGAGCTCAATCCTCTGCAGGTCCTCAATCTCCAGAGCTCTAAACTTCTGCTCTAGTTCCGAAATCCAGGCCTCAGCCTTTAGGTCGTCCGGCTCGCCCTCGAAGACCGTAGGGCGATAGGACATGAATCGATCCATGGCTCGGGCAGTACAATCCCGAGGGTTCGGTGGTGGCTGACGCTGCTGCTGCTCCTGCTGAGCCTGCTGTACTATAAGCCTAACGGCATCGTAGAAGGCGTTGGGCGGTGGAAAGCCCTCTGGTGGTGGAGGTGGCTCCTGTCCCACTCTACAGCCCCCGAACCTGCACGGATTCCCAAGTCGAGAACAGCGCCTCAACCCGAGAACCCATACAAGCCAACGGGTCAATCCCGACACTTGGCAACAATGGATCCCCAAATTTAAAACATCTAAACAACTCAGAATAAATAGCGGAAGCAAATTTAAATCATAATAACATATATGCCACTCTGGGGCCAATTCAACTAATATTAACACAGCCATTCAGGGGCAACATTAAATAAATATCAGGGGACGGGGATCAATATAAAGTTATCTACAAGCCTGGACAAAATAACTACTATCGAGAGAGTTTAAGACAACAATAGACACTTGGCAAAACCAAAAAGGCCTATCTAAGCACTGTTGCCCATCCGACACGTGAGACATGTCGGTCTCTCAATCTACCTGAGGCAAGAACCAATAAAAGAGGGTGAGTCAAAAATACTCAGTGAAGATGTTACAGCAAGTTGAGTCACGCTTCCGGGTTTTATAGAAAGTACATATGCAATAAGGAAGAAACCAAAATGTGCTTCGACTTGGATATTCAATAAAACGATAAAACAAAATCAATATAAAGCAATAAATAAATATCCCCGCGAGAGTGGGCCTGTTCCTCCTTATTTCTCCACAATACATTATAAAAATCTCCATCGCCGGTGTCAAGCCAAGGAGCAACCCAAAGCTCGACTATTGTGAATTTAAGGAAAATGTGCAACGAATGCAACATCCACCATCGCTCCCAACCGTGGCTATCAACTCCTGACGGGCCACGATTGACGCTTAGTTTTGGGAGAAGCACCTCGGATTACATCCTGGACGCTCGTCCCCAGATGCAACCTCCGGATACCATCCCGAGCCCATTGAAATAACAATACTTTGCTCGCTTTGAAATAAGATTTTTAATGCCAAACGGGCAATGTGGGCAAGTGGTGACGACGAAGGGGGGGTAAATCCTAAGTCAAACCGTCACGTAAAGGAAAGAGTTTTCTTGCCCTTTTTGAAAACAAATCGATTTAGGTTACTATTATATAATTTTGATATCAAAGGATTTGAGGATAAAACATAAAAGTATAAGCTCGAAATATGTAATACAATAATATGGGATTAAGGGGTTTCGCATGTATACATATATGTTCAAGCCCAGTTAAAACGATTTAAATCCTCACCTGGTCTCAAAAATAGGAAGCCTAGCAGCTAGACTCACTGGTCACCAACGTCTGACTGATCTGTAAACAAGACAAGACCTAGACAAATTAATAACGGCTATAAAAGCGCAAATAAGCAATTATTTGACGAACGGCTAAACAAACATGTTCAAAATCATGCATATGCCAATTATAGTATGTAAGGAAGCTATCATGTAAATTTCACGAAATTCCGACAAGTTGTCAAAAATGCACATACTTAAAATTACACTATTCACAGCCCGAATGAGGGCGAAATTAAATAAACATTTCAAAATATTAATCTACAAGTTATAAAGGTTCTATAGGTGAAAACGGTATAATTTTTGGACTCCGTATGCGAAAAGTCAACCAAAAATGTTTACCCGGAGACTCACTTGCCGAGAGCAACATTTGAAAAAGTCTGGAAAATTTTCTAAGTGTTTTACACCGGCTTGTGCACGGTCTTGAACATGGTGTCAAGACCGTGCACTCACACACAGCCATCTGCACGGTTTAGGCGCACGGGCTTGAGCCCGTGCAGGCACAAAGAGGTGCACACAGTAGAAAGTTACTCGATTTCACGAAAACTCGAACCAAAATTCATAAAAATCATATTTATAGAGCAAATCAACACCCAACAATCGTAACAATCAACAATCATCATCTAATAAACATTTACATCCAATAATTTCACGAAATGATCAAGAAATGGGTTCGATCTAAGCATTTAACCTAAAAATTCCAAAATGACAATTTATTCTCAAAACATCGTAAATTCGTGAAAGAAATTGGGGAAATTGGTACCTAGAGAAAGGTATCGCTGAGAGGATCATTTAGGTTCGATCGGCGCGAAATTCCACGGAGAAACGAGCTCGGCACGATCGATTAGGGGCTTCGGGGGAAAAATCCTCTTTTCTTCTTCTCTCTCACTCTCTCTATATCGAATATGGTTTGAATGAGGTTTTCGAGACTTTTATCAAATATTTTGAAATATCGGAAAAATACGAAGGGTAGTTTGGTAAGTCCAATTAAATGTACGTTGGTCAAATATATCTATTTAATATCAAACAAACGAAATTTAGACAAGGAATTTAAATACGCAATTAATATTATCACATTGGGTCGTATACTAAAATAATATATAATAATTTACATATTACGAGAACTTAGGGTTAAGAAAGATAATTAACACGGGAAAAATACTCACAATGATTCTCGGATTTCTAGGTCGTTACAGCACCTGTTATAGATTGCACGGTCTTAAGTGTGTGCTCAAGACCGTGCACAAGGCCGTGCGTTAGCCCGTGCGAATGCCTTAACGAAATTTTCAGCCTTTTTCCTTAGTTGCTCACGGTAATGAGGTCAATTGGCCAAAAACAAAAGTTGACTTTTTGCATACGACCCCCTAAATTGAGCCATTTTCACCTATAGCTTCCATATGATTCAAGAATGAATATTTCGTAAAGTTTTCAAAATTCCGACATCGTTTGGACCTTGAATTGAGCCTTTTTCGTTTAGGACTTTTTCCCCAATTTTTGAATGCTGTCCGAATGATCCGAAAATCGCATGAGTGCTTCTTTATAATATATTATGCATGAATGTGCAATTAGAATTTCAGTTGAGCATGTTTAGCATCTTTAATTTCGTATCTTTCGTTAAATGGATTTAATTCCATTTTACTTGTAATTTCAATTACTACATGATTATTAATTGGTCTTTCATGCGTTGTAGTCCTTAAGAGTCGTGCGTCGTGTCTTGTCTTATTTGGTTTGTCGTCTGATAGTTTCAGGCCGTCCTTTCAAGGAATAGCTTGAGTGTCTTGTCGTTCCCATGCTCCTAGGTGAGGGTTTTTAAAATGCTTTCAACTGGAGTAAGGATTTCTTTTATTATTGCGAACTACCCTTACGTGCTCATATTGATTTGATTTGCTTTTTTGTATATCTATTAAATATTTAATTATATTTTCATGATTTTAATAACAAACGTTTTGATATCAATTTATACCTATGAGTATAGCTAAATCGTTTTGTTTTCAAGAGGCAAGTAAACTCTTTCTTTTCAACGTCATACTTTGACTTTGGTTGGGCCTATGAGGGAAGTCGTTAGGGGAGTCCGTCAGCACATCCTGACACGTATGAAACTTATAGTCACCCCCTCTGTCATCACACACTTGCCTAAATGCCCGTTTGGCATACAACTTATAATGTTTCTCGAAATGCAAGCAAAATTATGGACTTTCTTTAATGGGGTCTGGGAGGGTATTCGAGGGTCTCACTTGGAGACGAGCGTCCAAGGTGTTGCCCGAGGTACTTTTCCCAAAATTATGCATCAATCATGGCCCGTCAGGAGTTGATAGCCACGGTTGGGAGCGATGGTGGGCGTTGCATCCGTTGCACGTTTTCCTGAAATTCAATTTGTCGCCCATGGTCGCACTATGGGGTCAGACACCGGAGATGGAGTTTTATAATGACATGAAGGGGTTATAAGGAGGAACAGGCCCATTCTCGCTGGGATATTACTTGCTTCTATTTATGCTTTATTGTTAATGCTTATTAATTGTAGTTAATGCAAGTCGAAGCACATTCCGATTTTCTTAACTTCTGCAAATGTACTTTCTTATATATGTATAAAAACCCGGAAGCGTGACTCGTACTTGTTCCCTCTTTACCTTCACTGAGTATTATTTATACTCACCCCCCGTTATTTTAATTCTTACTTCAGGTCGACAGGTGGCGTTGTCACCTCTCATGTCGGTTGGCAACAGCGGGTCATAAGTCTTGGTCTTCGCGTCCTTTGGTAATTTTCGGTAGTGTCCAACAACAGTCTGTCTTTTATTATTGAACCGAATCTCTAGATAGATTGGATATATTGATGTATATTCGTTGAGCATTGACTAGTTAAATATATAATTGTTGAATATTGATTTATGTTAATTGATGCCCCATGTGGCTTTGAATGTTTAATTGATATGTATATGTTAAGCTTCCGCACTCTGTTATTTTTGTTGGTTGTTGTTGTTGGACTAGGTACGTTATTGCCGGTATAGATTGAGTGATTGCCGATCGTCGGGATGGATTTTTAAATGGGGTACATCTACCTCATTTGGGAGTTCGTCTCGGTGCGGATGTGGTGTCCTTTCTCCTCCTACAGAAAGGGGCGCTACAGTCAGTGGTATCAGAGCCTAGGTTCCCGAAAAGGAACCGAAAGCTCTAGTATCTCATCTGTCTTGTCTTTTGTGTCTTTTGAATTGTGTCAGTCCGTGTCGAGTTCGTGTTTTGACGAGTGTTCGTCTCATCTTGGTGCTTAAAATTGTAGACGATTACGGTTGGCTTAATTAACCGACTGGCAATCCTTTATGAATTTTTGTACTAAGGAAGATGTAACGCGAGTCGATCGTGGAACTCTTTATGTGTTTTACTTGGTTTGGTCTGTCGTAGTTGTGTGTCGATAGGGTTTTGTTGAGTGTCGAGCATGCCTTATATGTTTATAAGTTATTGGCATCACTTCTTACAAGACATGCACCTATTTTGCCAAATAGTTGTGAACGCAGGTATGCCGCGCAAGAAAGCCGATCCGACCCGCCACTACCACCACTCCAGACTGCTCCAGGATCTTCATACCCGTATCCGACAGGAGATATAGAAATAGCTCAAGGAGGAGAGAGCGTAACCGAATACGAGGCTAGGTTCACTTACCTGACCAACTATTCTCCTAACCGAGAGCCGGACCAAAGGAACAGAGTCACAAGATTTATATCCGGGTTGAGGCACGAAAGCCACCAAATACTCATAGGACTCGGCTGCTGTTCTTATGCAGAGGCCATCGGCCGAGCTTTACGGGCCGAAGCAGAATTCGAAATCAGAGCTAGAAGTGCCCGAGTGATTACCTCAGAGAACCAGCCATATGAATCAGGAGCTCCAGTGGTTGTCCTTACGACTTCTCGCAGTGAAGGGACAACAAGTAACAGATCCAGTGGAAGTATCATCCTCGGCACGCACTGCCGGAAACCGAACCACATCGCCGAGGTGTGTAGGAGAAGACTTGGACTGTGCTTTCTCTGTGGTGCCGCCAATCACCTTGTCGACAAATGCCCCAACAAGAGCAAAGGTAACTGAAGGAGTTGAGGAACTACCGAGATCGAAGGATGTGAATCAAGACACTGAATAAAAGAAAAAGAAGTCTAGACCGGACTTCGTCTCTCGGAATAAAGGTACCGTGCATATTCATAAACATTCATATTTCCTCGTATTTTAATTTATTATTTGCGCGATAGTATGTTTTTATTGCTTAATTGAACTCCGGGTTTAATCCGGGGTGTTTTGGTAATTTTTGCGCATTTTATTTCAAGTCTGGGGCGCTTGCATGCCCCTGCGCATGGTCTTGGCCAAGCCGGTGCGCCCAGCTCAAGACCGTGCAGACCAGTTCAGCGTTTGAACCGCTGAACCGGCCGAACCATTCCACACGGCCCAGCGCACGCCCGTGCGTAAGGCCGTGCGTGCTCCTTTCGCTATTTTTAAACCCATGCGCGAACAGAAACTTACAGCAACCCTCAAACCCAATTTTTCTCTCGCCCAGCAACAGAAATTTTCCCTAAATTTCATCATCTCCACTTTACGAGCCTATAACTTTCGATCCGTCCATCGAATCTTTGTAAAAATTGAAAGGTACGTAGCCGGCATTGCACATTTCAATTAGTTGGTTATTGGGGACGATCCGCCGAACCGATCGTACACAAATCACTGCTCAAAATACACGCCCGCCAAGTGTTCGACAAAATTCCCGAGTGAGGAATTTCACCAAATTCAACCAAGCAAGCTTCCAACAACCTTCTCACATGGCCTCCGAAGGTTCTCGAGGAAGGAGGAGGCGAGATGACCCTCCATCCCCACTTCCTCTTGATGTGGAAATTCCAAATTCCATTCAAGCTAAGATTTTTCGCCGGATGCATGAACGCCCGGTTCTATCTACCAAATTTCTCGATATAGAAGCCTTGGGAAGTTATAGTCCGGTACATTGAAGATGTGGGTTGGACCACATTTTTGGATATTAGGAGGAATTTGTATCCTTGGCTCGTCTACGAATTTATTGCAACACTCCAAGTAGTCCCTCATCAAGACGACGCCGAATTGCCATTCAAGATCGAATTTTGAGCCTTCAATGAAGAATATGAGCTTACACTACGGCAATTGACGATGCATTTCGGACTACCCATTCGGGGAATGATAAGCCGAGAAATAGGATGGTCCGAAAGCGAGGCATGGAGAAATGTCTCCACTTCTAGAAGGTCCTTCCAACAAGGAACGTCATAGGCAACCGACCTCATCAATCCCGCCTTGAGAACTTTCCATCGATTCCTCTCATGCACCGTTTTTGCCCAAGGAGATAGCTTCGGTTCTATCAACTTGGATGAACTCTACATTTTGGATTGTGCGGTCCGAAGAGAGCCGGTCAACGGCATCATGTTTTTCATGAGGTACGTGGAGTACGTGGGCACCCGCCCGAAGGGAGAAATTAGGATTGGGTCCTACATTACCGCAATCCTTGAGTGTGCCGGCGTGACCGGTATGGACCGAATGCCCCAGCGAGGGGAGACGACGCAACCATTACTTACAAACAATTCGCCCAGATGAAACTTTGCAAGAAAGTTAAAGGGCGTCATAGTAGGTATACGCCGATGACGGCAGAGGAAGCTGCCGCCGAGAGTGACGACGATGTCGAGGAGGACATCCGGGCAGGAGGTCATCCTGAAGAGGACCAACAAGAGATTAAGGAAAAAATGCTCGAGCAACTATACGAAGTAGGAGGCTTCCATCCTCAACAGGTCCCATACGTGCCTGATCCTCCTAGAGACGAAGAGGCTCACTTCCAGCAGAGTTTCGACGACTACCCGACACAGCAACAGGCTGGATCCTGTAACGCCCTAAATTTTTGGTAAGCTAAAGCTGGTAAGAATTCCTAAGATAACGGGACAAGTTTGGAAAACTCGATCGGGATATATGTGCTTGTGTGATATCTGTGTGTTTTATATGAATTTTTGTAAATGCAATAATTTGTGAATTGAAATTATTCTATGTCAATGTGCGTTTAAAATGATGAGTTTTGACTATAATATTGATATATTTCATTGATATGTCCTTTTTATGAAGTTTCGTGAAATTACGAAAATGCCCTTTCAATTTTTCATTTAAACCTCAGGTTCTCTTTTTATTCTTTTTTCCTTTCCTTTTTCTTAATTACACGTAAACGCAACTAAAGGGAAAGAAGAAAGAGGAAAAAAAGAAAGAATTTCTCCAAACTTTCAATTCGATCTTTCGAGTTCATTTCTTAACCAAATTTCAATCCGTAAGAACCTACGCGACCCTTGTAACATTCTCTACAGGTATTATTCAGGTTCCATTCGATTCCGTTGTCGTTTGAGTATGTTTTGGATAAATTGTTTCGAAGTTGGATTTTTGGGTAGTTTGATCGTTATACTCCGTAGTTTTCGATGATTCTTGATCCTATGTGTTGCCATTGTGATCTTTGATGTTTGTTGAAGTTTGTAGTATGAAAATCTGATTGAAAATGGGGTTTTGGTGAAGATTTGACGAGATTCTGATACTTCTGTGCGAAGTTCTTCGCGTTCTGCTGAAAATTCGCGAAAACATGGTGCACACGGCCTTGCAACAGGCCGTGTAGCAAGACCGTGCGCCATTTTCAACTCACACGGCCTTGCCTCAGGCCGTGTGTGTAGCCCGTGCGTGTTCTCAAAAATACACACGGCCTTGCACAAGGCCGTGCAAGAGGCCGTGTGTCCCAATTTTAGTTCAAAAATCTCTGGAAGTCAAAAATTGCAAATTCTACTTTCTTCGTTTGATATTATTTTCAAAATCCGACTTCACCATTAAGTTCGTAGTGCTTTAAAACTTAATAATCCATAGAGTTTGAATTTTTCCAATACCGTTTGATCGTAAAACGAACCGATTTCCGTTTAAGGAATTATACGCTTTTCGCAATTCTTTTCTGATTGCTTTGAAACTTGATTGTATGCTTCTTTATAGTATTTTAAGCATGATTTATAGTTTTAAAGTTTGATATTTCATTCATTTCATTAAATAATTGCTCTAATTGCCCTTCTTTGATTTAATTAAGTGTTTATTGCATTAAGAATAAGCCGTGCGTCTTATTGTCGTCTTACATGGTTGTGTCGTATTTGGTTTCAGGTGGTAGTTCTTCCGGGCAGTAGTCTGGTTGTCTTTCTTTTGGTCCTTTTTGCCGTATTATCCAGGTGGGGTTTCTTTTCCGAATTCGGTCTTTCTTATATGTATGTAAATATTCCATATATACCCGCAGCCTGTGTTTTATGTTTTTATGTTTTCTTTCCCCATATTTATATTATACGTAGTAGCTATTTGAAACCATACTATCTTAATGAGTTAAAGAAAAATGCTTTGATATCAAATTATTACGTATAACCCCTCAAAAGCTCCTTTAGCTCGAAAGGGTTAAAAGTTGATTTATCAATCGGTCCCTTTGACCATATAATCATTTGGAGTGCGAGGAATTATCTTGGCCTTTCGGCTTGGCCATTGAGCCACATTATACTATTGGGCCCGGACATCAGGGTACGGGGTGAAGCCGGATAGACGTTGGGTCTACGGTGGATCTCAATGCTCTGGTCTCCAAACTGATGGGAGCTCGGGGGTATGACCGGAGTGGCAACCCTTTTGAGTACCTACGCCGGACGGGATCTAGTCTATATCCCCAGCCGAAGATGTATTGGATATTTGTCCTTGCATGATTATATAGTAGCGGGCTAGGTACCTGACTACACAAGGAGGAATAAGGGAGGTTTATTTGATATTTCTGACATTATGAAATAGGTGGTTGATGCTCGACTCGCCGAGCTTTTACTTTATTGTGAAATTATTCGATTCGCCAATAATTGTGAAAACCTTTATTTCTCCTTTGCTTTCTTCTCATTTACAAACTGGTGAATCTTTCTGTTGTTTCGATACTATCTACGTATTACAGCCCCCTCACTTAGTCGCTTTGACTAACCCCATTACTCTGTGGTTGTCTTTTCAAGTTTTGTTGCTAGGCGGATTCAGGTCGTGTCCTTGGAGTCATTTACTTTTGATTAGGTGATCTCATTTCCGCCTATGTATCTGGATAAATAATTAAAACCCTAGAAGTTGTAGATGTAAATAATGTAAATTAGTTTGAATGTTGATATGGTTGTTCTAGCTCCCTGAGTGGGATAGGTTGTGCTAATTTGCTTCCGCTGTATTATTGTTCATTGTCCTATTATTTTCTAAAGCAGATCCGCCTGGTATTTATTTTCCGTTCGCCAAGTTGTAGTTCATAACCGACCTTTAGTTCTTCTTATGGATTGTGACTTGGTGCGGGACGTCACGCCGCACCGTATTTGGGGACGTGCCGTTACAGTTGGTATCAGAGCTAGAGGTTCATTGGCCTTAGCTCTGTGAGTCGTGTCAGTCTAGGTCCGTACGGCTTATGACTTATGTGGTTTTGCATACGAAGCTTTGTACGGAAGGAAATGTCGATCGCCACTATATTGTGAGCAAGACCGGCTTGTGCACGGTCTTGAACATGGTGTCAAGACCGTGCACGCACACACGGCCAAATGCACGGTTTAGGTGCACGGGCGGCATAAAGACGTGCGCACGGGCTCCTGCACGGTCTTGCTCAAGACCGTGCGTTAGCCCGTGCGGTTTAACAGCACACAGCAGAAGTTACGCGATTTCACGAAAACTCGAACCAAAAATCATAAAAATCATATTTAGAGCACAAATCCACACCCAACAATCGTAACAATCAACAATCATCATTTAATAAACATTTATATCCAAAAATTTCACGAAATGATCAAGAAATGGGTTCGATCTAAGCATTTAACCTAAAAATCCCGAAATGATAATTAATCCTCAAAACCACGTGAATTCGTGAAAGAAATTGGGGAAATTGGTACCTAGAGAAAGGTATCGCTGAGAGGATCGTTTAGGTTCGATCGGCGCGAAATTCTACGGAGAAATGAGCTCGGCACGATCGATTAGGGCTTCGGAGGAAAAATCCTCTTTCTCTTCTTCTCTCACTCTCTCTATATCGAATATGGTTCGAATGAGGGTTTTCGAGACTTTTATCAACTATTTTGAAATATCGGAAAATACGAAGGGTAGTTTGGCAAGTCCAATTAAATGTACGTTGGTCAGATATATCTATTTAATATTAAACAAACGCATTTTAGGCAAGGAATTTAAATACACAATTAATATTATCACATTGGGTCGTATACGAAATAATATATAATAATTCACATATTACGGGAACTTGGGGTTAAGAAAGATAATTAACGCGGGAAAATACTCACAATGATTCTCAGATTTCTGGGTCGTTACAATACTCCCCCCTTATGAGAATCTGGTCCCCAGATTCCATCTTCATCAAAAAAGCTCAAGATAAGCTTCTCTCATCTTAGCCTCCGTCTCCCAAGTAGACTACTCGGTCGAACGGTTCCTCCAGAGAACTCTCACTAATGAAATCTACTTGTGACGAAGCTGCTGGATCTTGCGATCCTGAATCCGAACCGGTTTCATCTCAATGGTCAAATCCGGCTCAAGCTGAACTCCGTCATCCTGGAGTATATGGGACTCGTCGGGGAAGTACTTGCGGAGCTTTGAGACATGGAAGACATTGTGGATCACGGTAAGATAAGGTGGTAGATCAAAGCGATAAGCGGTGTTCTCGATCCGCTCTATGATCTCGAATGGACCTAAGTATCTGGGAGTAAGCTTCCCACCTCTACCGATCCTCGTGAATCCCTTCCTCGGGGAGGCCTTGAGAAAAACTCGGTCTCCCACTTCAAATTCCAAGTCTCGACGTCTCTTGTCGGCGTAGCTCTTCTGAAGGTCCTGGGCTGCTTTCATTCTTTGACGAATGAGCTGGACCTTATCGATCGTTTCCTGAATGTGATCCGGTGGGGTAGCTCTCTCGTGGCCATTGGACGACCACTTCCAATCCTCCAATTCCCAATAAATCGGAGAGCTGCACTTCCTCCCATAAAGAGCTTCATATGGCGGCATCCCAATCGAGGCTTGATAGCTGTTGTTGTAAGCAAACTCGACCAAGGGCAAGTGTGAAATCCAAATCGTATGAAAATCGAGCGCACATGCTAGTAGCATATCACTTAGAAACCTGATCGTTCGCTCGGATTGTCCATCAGTCTGGGGATGTGCTACAGAGCTAAATTTCAGGGTCGTTCCCAAGCTCTTGTGAAGTTCTTGCCAAAACTGAGCTGTGAACTTAGGATCCCTGTCTGAAACGATGCTCTCCGGAACACCATGAAGTCTGATGATTTCCTTCTGATACAGTTCTGCAATGTAATGACCCGATTTTTCGAGACGAGTTTGGTAACATTTTGCGCCTTTCGTTTCTCACTTCTTTTCCCCATTTCTCGAATTATGTGATATTTTGTGTGTTTTATATGAATGTTCGTAAATATGCTAATTTATAAATTTAAATTATTTTATGTCAATATGCGTTTATAATGATGAGTTTTGATTATAATACTGTTATAATATATTAATATATATCAATATGTATATATACGATTAGTAATATGCCTGCTGCATACATACATAAATCATTAATAAGTATATATATATTATATGTGTATACTCGTAACAAGAGAAAGAAAAAATTATATAAATTAGTAGAAGGGTATAATAGCAATTTCTGAGATGAACTACCATTGAGCTAATTAAATGTGGTGAAGCACATAGCTAGTTATAAAAAGAGGCCATTTGATCACCTGCCACGTACCTTCACTTTGTATTCCAAATTTCAATTCATTTTAGTTAATAATAGACATGTTGATTTATTAGCTAATTAATAAAGTTAAAAGATAAAATATGACCGAAAAACTTTGTCTCCTCCATTTCTCTGAAACTGCACGAACTGGAAAGAATAGGTAAGAGCTCTAATTAATTCTCTTTTTCTCTCGTTAATAGATTGTAAAAATTGATCACTTAGCAACTTCAGTGAATTCAAAGAATGATTGGTTTACTTGCTTAAATTCTATTATATTCACCACTAATTACTATTTGGCAATTGAAGGAAATTGTAGTCGGTCATGAGTATTGTGAGTAAGTACAAGTTTCAGGAAGAACTAGTTGGCTTATTGAATTTTCCAAAAGGGTATTGCGGTGAATTCCGAAATTCATGTTTTAGTTTGATTAATTGAAAGAAGCTAGGTAATTAAGGAAAGAATCATTAAATATGCTATTAGGAAAAGTACTGTTCATAATATTTAACAACTTTACTTTTGATTTAATTTAGTATAAGTGACAAATGTTGATAAGGAGTTGGTGGTGGAAAAATTGGATGAGTTTTACGGACTAATGTGTAGTGCTGCATGTAAATGATAATCATGGGCTTATTTTTACTTCATTACATTACTAACCACTAATCTAACAATATAATTGCAAATTCTTTACACCTAAGTTGAAATGTATAATTTAATCATACTAGTGAGAGACGGCTAATTACCTGGAAGAGTCAAATACTATGATTTGATTTACTTTGAACCCTTGTTAATTTCAATTTGTTATAGATACAAATAGATTAATGAATTAGGAAATTATTTTAGTTTAATTGCTTCTTTTATTTTATATGCTTAATTAAGTAATTTAATTGTTTAATTGTTTAAGTGTTTTCTTGCATTAAGCATAAGCCGTGCGTCGTATTGTCGTCTTACATGGTTGTGTCGTATTTGGTTTCAGGTGGTAGTTCTTCCAGGCAGTAGTTGGTCTTCTTTCTTTTGCCCTTTTTGCAGTATTATCCAGGTGGGGTTTCTTTTCCGAATTCGGCTTTTCTTATACGTATGTAAATATTCCATATATACCCGAAGCCTGTGTTTTATGTTTTTATGTTTTCTTTCCCCATATTTATATTATACGTAGTAGCTATTTGAACCCATACTATCTTAATGATTTTAAAGAAAAATGCTTTGATATCAAATTATTATGTATAACCCCTCGAGAGCTCTATTAGCTCGAAAGGGTATAAAATGGATTGAAATTGGTCCCTTTGACCACATAAGCATTTGAAGTGCGAGAACCTTATCTTGGCCTTTCGGCCTGGCCATTGAGCCACATTATACTATTGGGCCCGGACATCAGGGTACGGGGTGAAGCCGGATAGACGTTGGGTCTACGGTGGATCTCAATGCTCTGGTCTCCAAAACTGCTGGGAGCTCGGGGTATGACCGGAGTGGCAACCCTTTTGAGTACCTGCGCCGGACGGGATCTTGTCGCATAGACTTGTCCTCCGCCGAAGATGTATTGGATATTTGTCCTTGCATATACGATTATATAGTAGCGGGCTAGCTACCTGACTACACAAGGAGGAATAAGGGAGGTTTATTTGATATTTCTGATATTATGAAACAGGTGATTGATGCTCGTCTCGCTGAGCTTTTACTTTATTGCGAAATTATTCGATTCACCAATAATTGTGAAAACCTTTATTTTCCCTTTGCTTTCTTCTCATTTACGAACTGGTGAATCTTTCTGTTGTTTCGATAATATATATGTATTACAGCCCCCTCACTTAGTCGCTTTGACTAACCCCATTACTCTGTGGTTGTCTTTTCAGGGTTTTGTTGCTAGGCGGATTCAGGTCGTGTCCTTGGAGTCATTTACTTTTGTTTAGGTGATTTCATTTCCGCCTATGTATCTGGATAAATAATTAAAACCCTAGAGATTGTAGATGTAAATAATGTAAATTAGTTTGAATGTTGATATGGTTATTTTCAGTGGCCTTGGTGGGCTTTATAATTATGTTTTGGATTATGGATGTTCTAGCTCCCTGAGTGGGATAGGTTGTGTTAATTTGCTTCCGCTGTATTATTGTTCATTGTCTTATTATTTTCTAAAGCAGATCCGTCTGGTAATTATTTTCCGTTCGCCAGGTTGTAGTTCATAACTGGACCTTTAGTTCTGGTTATGGATTATGACTTGGTGCGGGACGTCACGTCGCACCGTATTTGGGGACGGGCCGTTACCGTTGGTATCAGAGCTAGAGGTTCATTGGCCTTAGCTCTATGAGTCGTGTCAGTCTAGGTCCGTACGGCTTATGACTTAGGAAATTGTGCTTTTGTGCTCATGTGTTTACAGCTTTACATCCATAATTAATCTACATGCATACTTGTTATATTTAACTGTAGGATGCCGCCTCGTCGTGATCGTACTCCTCCAACAGCACCACCACAGGCACCAGTGGTTGATGCTCAGCAGATATTTGGTCTTTTTTGGGATTACCTAGATCAGAGAGACAGGAATGTTGAGGTAGATGAGCATAGAGCTCGTGAGCAGTCCTTGCGTAGATTCCTCGATTTCCACCCACCTCAGTTTGTTGGTACCACAGATGATATTGTGGCAGAGGGTTGGATTTCATCTCTTGAGCGGATATACCGAGTTCTTCAGCCTACTGATCTAGAGAAAGTTGAGTTTGCTATCTATCTTCTTCGAGGACCTGCAGAGGCCTGGTGGAAGATGACTGAGCAGAGATGGAGGGCCACCGGAGTTGAGTCAACATGGGATAGGCTTCTTGAGGAGTTTCGAGCTAAGTATGTTCCCCCTACTGTTCAGGATCGCCGGGAGCAGGAGTTTATGGAGTTATCCCAGGGTACTTCTACTGTGACAGATTATGAGGCCAACTTTACTAGACTTGCAGTATATGCTCCCCATATTGCTACAGATGAGCGCAGGAAGACCAAGAAGTTTTTAGAGGGCTTGAGTATTCCTCTTCGACAGGGTCTTGCAGCTTCCCGTCCTACTACCTATGTTGCAGCTGTAGATGCAGCCTTATCTCTAGAGGCTGAGTATGCCAGTATTGATCGAGCTATTCGTCGTACTACCCCCGCTTCTTCTTCATCGGGTTTCAAAAGGCCTTTCATTCCGAGTGCTCCTATGTAGCCTAAGGGCAAGAGACCTTTTGGTGGACCCAGACCTCCTATACCTCGCCCTATGGGATTCTCTTCTACCCCTCGCCCGACTGGTTTTCCTACAGCCCCTCGTCCGTTAGGTTATCGTCCAGCTACTTGTGGTTATTGTGGGAAGAATCATCCAGAGTCTAAGTGTTGGAGCAAGTTGGGATTGTGCAGAGCTTGTGGGAGTTCCACTCATCAGATAGACAGTTGTCCCAGGAGGCAGCCCCCGAGTCAGTCTATGCCGCCGAAGCCGAAGCCTTCTGTTCCAGCTCGTGTGTACGCATTGGAAGGCAATAATGAGGAGACTGAACCTGATGCTTCTGCCGTGGTGGAAGGTACTATACATATACATAACATACCCATACATGCATTGTTTGATCCGGGTGCTACGCATTCTTTTGTTGCTCCTGAAATTGACTTATCTGCGCATGCGTCTGTTGATTTGTCTGATTATTGCTTTATTGTGAGTTCCCCTTTGGGATCTTGTATGATTACCGACCGCGTGTACCAACGTTGTCCCGTTGTTATTGAGGATAAGGTTTAACCCGCAGATTTGATAGTGTTGTCAGTGAAGAAGTACGAAGTTATCTTGGGTATGGATTGGTTATTTGAGCACAGGGCCAAGATTGATTGTTTTGAGAAGAAGATTAGTTTGGGATCCGATTCGAGTCAGGGTATTCAGTTGACAGATGGGCCGGTTATTTCTATGACAGAGGCAAAGAAGCTCGTCCGAGAAGGAGCTTCAGGTTTTGTTGCTTATCTTCTTAACAGGCCGAAGGAACAGTCGAAGTTTGAAAATACCGAGATAATTAAAGATTTTCCAGAGGTGTTTCCTGAGAAATTAGAATCATTACCTCCGGACCGTGATATCGAGTTTGTGATTGATTTGTATCTGGGATCTGAGTCGTATTCGAAGACACCTTACAGAATGGCACCTGCTGAGTTAAAAGAGTTGAAGATTCAGTTAGATGATTTGCTAGCCAGTGGTTATATTAGGCCGAGTACTTCTCCCTGGGGTGCACCGGTATTGTTTGTGAAGAAGAAAGATGGTTCTCTTAGGCTTTGCGTTGATTACAGAGAGTTGAACCGGATGACTGTGAAGAACAAGTATCCTCTTCCCCACATTGAGGAGTTGTTTGATTTATTGCAGGGATCAAGGGTCTATTCTAAACTTGATCTGAGACAGGGATATTACCAGTTACGTATCAGGGCAGAGGACATACCGAAGACAGCCTTCAACATCCGATATGGTCACTTCGAGTTTGTGGTTATGCCATTTGGTTTGACGAACGCTCCTGCAGCATTTATGGATATGATGCACAGAATCTTCCGACCTTATCTTGATAAGTTTGTTGTCATTTTCATTGACGATATACTGGTTTTCTCAAAGTCCAAGGAAGAGTATGCAGAGCATTTAAAGATTGTGCTACAAACTTTGAAAGAACATCAGTTGTATGCCAAGTTCAGTAAGTGTGAGTTTTGGATTGAGAAAGTGGCATTTCTGGGTCATGTTATATCTAAGAAAGGTATTGAAGTTGATCCTTTAAAGATTGATTCAGTATTAAGTTGGGAGCAGCCTAAGACTCCGACAGAGGTTCGTAGTTTTTTGGGATTGGCAGGTTATTACAGACGGTTTGTGAAGGATTTCTCTAAACTTGCAGCCCCGCTTACTGAGTTAACAAAGAAGAATGTTGCTTTTGTGTGGACTGATAAGTGTGAGAGCAGTTTTCGAGAGTTAAAGAAAAGATTGACATCCGCTCCTATTCTTACTTTGCCTGAAGGTCCAGAGGGATTTGTAGTTTACACAGACGCTTCAAAGAAAGGTTTAGGATGTGTGTTGATGCAGAATGGAAGGGTTATAGCTTATGCCTCGAGAAAGCTTAAACCTGCTGAAATAAATTATCCTACACATGATCTTGAGTTAGCAGCAGTTATATTTGCTTTGGGCAAGTGGCGTCACTATCTCTACGGCGTTACTTTTGATATTTTCACTGACCATAAGAGCCTTCAGTATCTTTTCACGCAGAAGGAGTTGAATAAACGTCAGAGGCGTTGGATGGAGTTGTTAGAAGAATATGATTGTAAGATTCAGTACCATCCAGGGAAGGCGAATGTGGTTGCAGATGCCTTGAGCAGAAAAGCGAGTGTATCACAGCTAGAGCTGAGTTCAGATATATCAGGTGCAGAGAGAGCTCGTATTATTTCTCAGGCTCGTGTTTCTAGCATCACAATTCAATCAGATTTGGGTCGTAGAATTAAAGAAGCTCAAGCTACGGATGATTGGATTCAGCGACAGACTATTCGAATGAAGGATGAACCAGACACGCAGTTTAGTATTGACAACACAGGTCTTCTCAGACATAAGACAAGAGTTTGTGTTCCTGAGAGTTTGAGAAAAGAGATTTTGGATGAAGCTCACAAATCAGCCTATACTATTCATCCGGGAGGTACTAAGATGTATCGAGATTTGAAAGAGTTCTTCTGGTGGAATGGTTTGAAGAGTATGTGGCCAACTATATCAAACAGTGTGTGACTTGTCAACAAGTCAAGACAGATCATCAGAAACCCGGAGGTTTACTTCAGCCACTTCCCGTACCATCTTGGAAATAGGAAGAGATAGCGATGGACTTTGTTTCGGGTTTACCGAAAGTCAGAGGGGGTTATGATAGCATTTGGGTAATTGTTGACAGATTGACGAAGTCCGCTCATTTCTTGCCCGTTCGTACAACCTATACAGTTGAGAAGTTGGCAGAGGTTTATCACGAGGAGATTGTGAGACTTCACGGAGTTCCGATGAGTATAGTGTCGGACAGAGACACTAGGTTTACTTCACATCTGTGGCAGAACCTATAGGATCGTATGGGAACGAAGTTGACCTTCAGTACCACAGCTCACCCCCAGACAGACGGTCAATCCGAGAGGACTATCAGATACCTCGGAGATATGTTGAGATCTTGTGCCTTGGATTTTCAGACTACGTGGTATAAACAGCTTCCATTGATCGAGTTCGCTTATAATAACAGTTATCAGTCCTCGATTCAGATGGCCCCATACGAAGCTTTGTACGGAAGGAAATGTCGATCGCCACTATATTGGGACATTGAGGATTGGAGATGGACTAAAGATGGTATTCATCGTGGCATTGCTCCGAAATTGATTCAGGATGCTATCGAAAAGGTGCAAGTCATCCGACAAAGAATGAAAGCTGCCCAGGATCGACAAAAGAGTTATGCTGATAGGCGTCGACGTGATTTGGAGTTTGAAGTTAGGGATCAGGTATTCTTGAAAGCTTCTCCTAGAAAGGGATTCGTTCGAATCGGTAAAGGAGGAAAGTTAGCCCCAAGATATTTGGGTCCGTATGTGATTCTCGAGAGGATTGGGAAAATGGCCTACAGATTAGATTTACCGCCAGCTCTTACTGGTATTCATAATGTTTTCCACGTCTCGCAGCTTCGTAAGTATCATCCAGACGAGTCCGAGATTATTCCAGTGGAAGATATTGAATTAGAGCCGAATTTGACATTCGTTTCCCAACCGGTTAGTATTTTGGACCATAAATTCCAAGAACTTCGTAATCGTCAAATCCCACTTGTAAAAGTCCTTTGGAGGAATCAGAAAAGCGAAGAAGCTACTTGGGAAACAGAAGAGAAAATGAGAAAACATTATCCTGAATTATTCGCTTCGCATAAATAGAATCTGAGGACAGATTCTCTTAAGGGGGAGAGATTGTAATGACCCGATTTTTCGAGACTAGTTTGGTAACATTTTGCGCCTTTCATTTCTCACTTCTTTTCCCCATTTCTCGAATTATGTGATATTTTGTGTGTTTTATATGAATGTTTGTAAATATGCTAATTTATAAATTTAAATTATTTTATGTCAATATGCGTTTATAATGATGAGTTTTGATTATAATACTGTTATAATATATTAATATATATCAATATGTATATATACGATTAGTAATATGCCTGCTGCATACATACATAAATCATTAATAAGTATATATATATTATATGTGTATACTCGTAACAAGAGAAAGAAAAAATTATATAAATTAGTAGAAGGGTATAATAGCAATTTCTGAGATGAACTACCATTGAGCTAATTAAATGTGGTGAAGCACATAGCTAGTTATAAAAAGAGGTCATTTGATCACCTGCCACGTACCTTCACTTTGTATTCCAAATTTCAATTCATTTTAGTTAATAATAGACATGTTGATTTATTAGCTAATTAATAAAGTTAAAAGATAAAATATGACCGAAAAACTTTGTCTCCTCCATTTCTCTGAAACTGCACGAACTGGAAAGAATAGGTAAGAGCTCTAATTAATTCTCTTTTTCTCTCGTTAATAGATTGTAAAAATTGATCACTTAGCAACTTCAGTGAATTCAAAGAATGATTGTTTACTTGCTTAAATTCTATTATATTCACCACTAATTACTATTTGGCAATTGAAGGAAATTGTAGTCGGTCATGAGTATTGTGAGTAAGTACAAGTTTCAGGAAGAACTAGTTGGCTTATTGAATTTTCCAAAAGGGTATTGCGGTGAATTCCGAAATTCATGTTTTAGTTTGATTAATTGAAAGAAGCTAGGTAATTAAGGAAAGAATCATTAAATATGCTATTAGGAAAAGTACTGTTCATAATATTTAAAAACTTTACTTTTGATTTAATTTAGTATAAGTGACAAATGTTGATAACGAGTTGGTGGTGGAAAAATTGGATGAGTTTTACGGACTAATGTGTAGTGCTGCATGTAAATGATAATCATGGGCTTATTTTTACTTCATTACATTACTAACCACTAATCTAACAATATAATTGCAAATTCTTTACACCTAAGATTCACCAATAATTGTGAAAACCTTTATTTCTCCTTTGCTTTCTTCTCATTTACAAACTGGTGAATCTTTCTGTTGTTTCGATACTATCTACGTATTACAGCCCCCTCACTTAGTCGCTTTGACTAACCCCATTACTCTGTGGTTGTCTTTTCAGGTTTTGTTGCTAGGCAGATTCAGGTCGTGTCCTTGGAGTCATTTACTTTTGATTAGGTGATTTCATTTCCGCCTATATATCTGGATAAATAATTAAAACCCTAGAAGTTGTAGATGTAAATAATGTAAATTAGTTTGAATGTTGATATGGTTGTTCTAGCTCCCTGAGTGGGATAGGTTGTGCTAATTTGCTTCCGCTGTATTATTGTTCATTGTCCTATTATTTTCTAAGGCAGATCCGCCTGGTATTTATTTTCCGTTCCCCAGGTTGTAGTTCATAACCGGACCTTTAGTTCTTGTTATAGATTGTGACTTGGTGCGGGACGTCACGTCGCACCGTATTTGGGGACGTGCCGTTAAAGATCCTCACAATGGAATAGGCTGAGTGAGGAGCAGTGGACCCGGTACCAACAATCGGAGTCGGAGACCCGAAACCGGTGGGAGGCCGATAGGTGGACGGTTTGGGGAAACCGCTTCACAACCTTCACCGAGCAGACTACCGAGCGACTGGACCGACAGTCGGTCGACCTTCAGGAGGTTCACACCGACCTTCGGGAGATCAGACTTGAGGCCCGACGCAACCACACCGAACTCCGGGAGTGGATTTCCGACCTTAAGAGGTCCATCTCTGAGCAGCTCGCTAGCTATTTGAGCTGTCTTTGCATGCCGCCCAGTTCTGGAGCATTCGATTATTAGTCGGCATCGTTACTTTCCATTTCTCGTCATTTTTCGTTTTAATTGTAATTTGATTTTATTTGGAACTATTATGTAAGAACTATGCGTTAATTGCTTATTTGAATTTAAATGCTAATTGTTCGTTTTAATTAATTGCTTATGTGTTGATTGCGCGATTTTGTATGACCAACTTCTAAATTCCGTAATATACTCCCCTTAACAAACCCCGAGGTTCGGAGGAGAATCTGAGGACAGATTCTTTTGAAGGGGGGAGTATTGTAACGACCCAAAATTCTGGAATATATTTTCGGAATAATTATTCGACACCTCGTTGGATTTTAAATGAAAAGATTAGATTCGTTAGCTAATTTTAATTTATTCTAATTTATTTCCATATCCTCAACCATTTATAATTACCTTTTCTACCCCTCGAATTTATTTTAATCTCAAACGAACCCACACCCCTTAAACACACTTGCACCCTCTTGGACACACTTGCACCATCTTGAACACACTTACACCTCCTTGTGCACACTCCCTTGCACGCTCTTGCTCACACACCAAATCGAGAGAGAGAAAGAGAGAAGAGAAGGAGAAAGGAAGAAGAAGGGAGAAGTAGGAAGAAAATCCCGTCCCGAATCCGTCGCTCGATCAATCAAGATTCCGAGACCAACTATACAATCCTCGTTCGATTCTCTACCGGTAACCTTCTTTCCCCAATTCATTTCGTCCATTAAATCCTTCGATTTTCTAGCTTTTATTTTGGAATGAATATTTGATATATTTGATGGGTTTGTAGGTTAGAGTTTACCATTTTTAGTGTAGTTCGGATCAAATGGTAGCTATTAATGTGTACAATGCATGAGTGTGAATTTTATGTGTTGATTTTAGCTATAGAATTCGCCCTAGTTGATTTTACGACGAAACCCTCGTGAGAAAAATGAGAATCGCGTTTTCTGCACCTGTAAGTTGAACCACACGGTCCAACGCACGGTCTTGGCAAGACCGTGCACCAGACTGTGCGCACCACTTTAAGCCTGCATCCTGCGCACCCAGACCGTGCAAGCCAGTGCGCACCTGTTATAGCTTGCACGGTCTTAAGTGTGTGCTCAAGAACGTGCACAAGGCAGTGCGTTAGCCCGTGCGAATGCCTTAACCAAATTTTCAGCCTTTTTCCTTAGTTGCTCATGGTAATGAGGTCAATTGGCCAAACATAAAAGTTGACTTTTTGCATACGACCCCCTAAAATCGAGCCGTTTTCACCTATAGCTTCCATATGATTCAAGGATGAATATTTCAAAAAGTTTTCAAAATTCCGACCTCGTTCGGACCTTGAACCGAGCCTTTTTCGTTTAGGACTTTTTCCCCACTTTTTGAATGTTGTCCGACTGATCCGAAAATCGCATGAGTGCTTCTTTATAATATATTATGCATGAATGTGCAATTAGAATTTCAATTGAGCATGTTTAGCATCTTTAATTTCGTATCTTTCGTTAAATGGATTTAATTGCATTTTACTTGTAATTTCAATTACTACATGATTATTAATTGGTCGTTCATGCGTTGTAGTCCTTAAGAGTCGTGCGTCGTGTCTTGTCTTATTTGGTTTGTCGTCTGATAGTTTCAGGCCATCCTTTCAAGGAATAGCTTGAGTGTCTTGTCGTTCCCGTGCTCCCAGGTGAGGGTTTTTAAAATGCTTTCAACTGGAGTAAGGATTTCTTTTATTATTGCGAACTACCCTTACGTGATCATATTGATCTGATTTCCTTTCTTGTATATCTATTAAATATTTAATTATATTTTCATGATTTTAATAACAAATGTTTTGATATCAATTTATACCTATGAGTATAGCTAAACCGTTTTGTTTTCAAGAGGCAAGTAAACTCTTTCTTTTCAACGTGATACTTTGACTTTGATTGGGTCTATGAGGGAAGTCATTAGGGGAGTCTGTCAGCACATCCCGACACGTATGAAACTTATAGTCACCCCCTCTATCGTCACACACTTGCCTAAATGCCCGTTTGGCATACAACTTATAATGTTTCTCGAAATGCGGGCAAAATTAGACTTTCTTTAATGGGGCCCGGGAGGGTATTCGAGGGTCTCACTTGGGGACGAGCGTCCAGGGTGTTGCCCGAGGTACTTTTCCCAAAATTAAGCGTCAATCGTGGCCCGTCAGGAGTTGATAGCCACGGTTGGGAGCGATGGTGGGCGTTGCATCCGTTGCACGCTTTCCTGAAATTCAATTTGTCGCCCATGGTCGCACTATGGGGTCAGACACCGGAGATGGAGTTTTATAATGACATGAAGGGGTTATAAGGAGGAACAGGCCCATTCTCGCTGGGATATTACTTGCTTCTATTTATGCTTTATTGTTAATGCTTATTAATTGTAGTTAATGCAAGTCGAAGCACATTCCAGTTTTCTTAAATTCTGCAAATGTACTTTCTTATATATGTATAAAAACCCGGAAGCGTGACTCGTACTTGTTCCCTCTTTACCTTCACCGAGTATCGTATATACTCATCCCCTATTAGTTTAATTCTTACTTCAGGTCGACATGTGGCGTTGTCACCTCTCATGTCGGTTGGCAACAGCGGGTCGTAAGTCTTGGTCTTCGCGTCCTTTGGTAACTGTCAGTAGTGTCCAACAATAGTCTGTCTTTTATTATTGAACCGAATCTGTAGATAGATTGGATATATTGATGTATATTCGTTGAGCATTGACTAGTTAAATATATAATTGTTGAATATTGATTTATGTTAATTGATGCCCCGTGTGGCTTTGAAAGTTTAATTGATATGTATATGTTTAGCTTCCGCACTCTGGTATTTTTGTTGGTTGTTGTTATTGGACTAGGTACATTGTTGCCGGTATAGATTGAGTGCTTGCCGTTCGCCGGGATGGATTTTTAAATGGGGTACATCTACCTCGTTTGGGAGTTCATCTCGGTGCGGATGTCGTGTCCTTTCTCCTCCTACGGAAAGGGGCGCTACATGGACTGGAATTTTCGGCCACTGCAACCCTGCACTCAAGTCTATTTAGTAGACATTTGAGATCATACGTAAAAAACAGAATAAGAAAATTTTGATTTTTCCTAACCCTAATCTCTCTCCCTCTCTTCGCCTCCTTCTCTCTCTCTCTCTTTACACAGTTCACGTGAATTGTAGAAAGCAATTCTGCAGTTTCATGTGAACAAGTTTTTGGCTATTCTCTTTTTAATTCTTTTGTCCAACAATAGATAAAAGCTGGTCTTAGAACTCTATCAAGTTTTAAGTGGTTCAGTGTTCGTCTACGCGAAGCTGTGGATCAACCTCAGAGGGATTAGGTTAAAGATTGGAGCCTTAGTAGAATCGAGCAGCCTGCGCTGTTCGAGGGACGGATCGAAGATTTGCAAAGCTTCCTATCCATAACGACTACAAAAGGAGTGCGTAAAGGTGTGTAATATACTGGATATATAAACGTTTCATTGTTATGAATTCATTAGATGAATATTCACGTTAATTCGATTAATTTCTCGGGATAAAATTTTTGAAACCCCTTACTTCTGCTGCGCCTGGGGCATGCGTAAATCCAAACAGTGGTATCAGAGCTGTAGCGGGCGCCCCAAACAGGTAACGCACGCCCCGCATCGAGTCTCGACCGGAACTAAAACAGGAATTCTGCCCCAAATCAAAACCCGACGAACGGCACATATTTACTCAATCACTTGGCGGAGATTTCAAAAAAACGAAACGGACGACAAAAGTACAGAAGTGAATGACAAAACAAAACAATAAATTAATGCACGAATATTAAAGCCCACCGAGGCTAACGAAATTCTAATCACTAATCACAATAATTTAATATACGGGTTCAATACAGTATCCCGAATTCTAGAGTAACGGGTTCAGAATAATAATCCCAAATAAATACAAAAATCCTAATACATATAACATAATGAAATGCCAAACGGGACAAGAGTTTACATAGGTCAAAATAAATGCAACTCAATAGACGCGACGACAACGACGTACAATCCCGCTTAGTATCCTGAAACCAACACCAAGGGTGAAACAGAGGGGGTTAGTCAAACGACTATGTGAGGAGGGAATAATAATGTATATTACAAAACGGAAGTAAATCACCATTTTCAAACTTAAAAGAAATCAACATAAAAGAAAGGGTTTTCATAAACGGTTGGTGATTTACCATAAACATAACATATTATTTCATATGACTCGGCGAGACGAGCCCTTAACTCCAATTTCCAAACATAAAAACCGGAAACCACCCTTATTCCTCCAATGTAGACGGACCGCTAAATCCGAACTATTCATAACATACAGTATAATCTCAGGTACTCAAAGGGTTGTCACTCCGGCCTCACCCCGAGCTCCCCAAAGTGGAGGGAACAAGAGGATGTACGCGGTAGACCCGATGTCTACCGGTTTCGTCCTGTCATCCTTACTCCGCGCCCAAACATACATACATACAGTTCATAACTCGCTCTTCAAATCATTTTTGGGTTGGTTAAAAGACCGTTCGAGACATGTCATATGCGAGGCCGAAGGCCAAAGATCGCCTTAGGAAAACAAAGAGGTTTTACATGTCTCTTTCGCAAACATTTCAAAAGAACATACATAGTAATTTTTTTTCATATAAAAACATTTTCTATAAATCAAATAAACATAATAGGCGTAAATATTTACTAAGTATATATAGAGACGGTATGAAAACAAAACGTAACCCAAGGCTTATATGGGGAGAGGCTTAATTATATATATACATATAAGTATCGGAGTCAGAAACGGAAAGCCTCACCTGTTGGCTAATCAAAAAGAAGAGTAAAAGCAAGACCGGTGCTACTGCATGGGAGTATCATCTGCAAAATACAAAGACACAACCACATAAGACTAATGACGACGTACGACTTATACGAAAGCACTAAAATACATAGAAGCACGTTAAGCAATCATATACGGCATTTAGGTTCAAATTAGCAGTAAACGAAGCAATTCATGAATTTAGATATGCAAATCAAATTCAAATGCAACAAAGGTTCCTGAACATGCTTATTACATGACAAGGAAGCATACATTCAAGTTTCGGAAGAAACGGACATCGTATGCAAAAGTTGGGTAATTTGTAGAAAACATCGAATGCACTATTCACAATCCCGAACAATCAATAAATCCATAAATCAAGCAATTCACATTCATTTCATAATTATAGAATACATGAGCGAAGAAAGAATTCAGAAAAGACGAGTCTCAGAGGTACCCACAGTGCAAAGTAGCACTGCGGCTTACAGTAGGTCCGGGGGCCAAAAATGGCTCCACACGGGCTAGAGGCCGTGTGCAGTAGCCCGTGTGAAAACTCACACACGCACGACCTCTCACACGGCCGTGAGAGAGCCCGTGCACATGCAAACGGGATTGCAACACCCCGTGTGCATAGGCCGTGCGGTTTGAGAAGCAGCAGAAAAATTGCAGAACAGAAAACTGTAGCACCCCGAATTTCCGCATGAAAAATATGTTCAGGGAGTCCACACGGGGTTGCGACACGCCGTGCAGCAGCCCGTGTGGGAGAGACACGCACGGCCTCCCCTCACGGGGAGCAAGGCCGTGTGTGTCCATATTTGATCCCACATCGGAATATGATATGTAATTTGAAAGGTTTATAACCAAAAATCACCAAGTAACAACCACCTTGTGGTACCACCTTTTGGCAAGTGTTTCCGGCCAAACTTTAGGGTTGTGCTCGGTGGTGATCGGAGGTTATGCCCGCGCGTCCAACGGGCGCCGCCGTGAGGGTTCTCCTCTCCGCGCCCGGGGGGCCGCGACAAGTGGTATCAGAGCCGACCGCCGGTTGGGGACGCATGTTCACGGCTTGGATGTCCGCTACGGGTCGAGCACGTGGGCATGTGCCACACGTATGGGTTACATGCGGTGGGAGTCCCACTGGCGGGCGGTACTGGGAAAGCTTTGTTGTGGCGCAATGGGGACATTGCGATCTGAAGGAGGGGTGATTGTAGCACCCCGAAATTCCGCATGAAAATATGTTCAGGGAGTCCACACGGGGTTGCGACACGCCGTGCAGCAGCCCGTGTGGCAGAGACACGCACGGCCTCCCCTCACGGGGTGTTGCAAGGCCGTGTGTGTCCATATTTGATCCCACATCGGAATATGATATGTAATTTGAAGGGTTTATAACCAAAAATCACCAAGTAACAACCACCTTGTGGTACCACCTTTTGGCAAGTGTTTCCGGCCAAACTTTAGGGTTGTGCTCGGTGGTGATTGGAGGTTATGCCCGCGCGTCCAACGGGCGCCGCTGTGAGGGTTCTCCTCTTCGCGCCCGGGGGGCCGCGACAAAAACCTTACGCGATTTCAAACCAAAAATCAACATTTCAACATCAAGACGTTAATCACTCATGCTAATTTTCACATATGATGATCTGCAACATCTAATCTATGTATAGAATCAATAAACACGAAAAACCATCCACAAAACCATTCAAAATCAACATTTAACCTAACTATTCAACTATTCACCAAAACTCAGAAAAATGAGGCATAGAAGGCATTAAACATGAAAGGCGTGAGAAGCTTACTCGAAGAAGAGATCATGAGGAGTTCGTAGGTTTTCACGGCTCGGAATTTGGTCGGGAAACGGAGTCGGAATGATCGATCAAAGCTTTTTCTTCTTCTTCTCTTTTTCTTTTCTTTTCTTCTTCTCTTTTCCTTTTTGTTGCGCGTGAATGAGTGAAAGAGAGAGAGAGAGAGAGAGTGAGACTAAGTCAAAAAGTTGACTTGGTCGGAGAAACGAAGGGGCATTTTCGTAAATTTCATAAAAATAGCTCAAAAACATAAGTTGTCCAAATAATACATAATTACAGTCAAAGTTCATGAAATGAAACGCACATTAACATGTCGTGGTTTAAATACCAAAATTCACTCATTTATGAAATTGTTATAAAATCACATAATAATTATCAAATAAAATAATAAAATCACATAAATAAACGATTCGGACTTACCGGATAACAACTCGGATTTTCGGGGCGCTACAATCACCCCTCCTTATGAGAATCTGGTCCCCAGATTCTACTCGTTCGACTGAAATAACTCCGGGTGGAACTTGCGCATCTTGTCTTCGGTCTCCCACGTAGCCTCTTCGGTTGTTTGATTTCTCCAAAGAACTTTGACAAGAGAAATCTCCTGGTTACGCTATGCTTGAGTCTTTTTATCCAATATCTTCACTGGCTTCGAAACAAAGGTCAAATTCGGCTTTAGTTCAATTTCTTCAACAGGAAGGATTTCGGACTTATTCGGGAAATACTTCCGGAGTTGGGAAACATGAAAGACGTTGTGAATCCCTGTTAGGATTGGCGGCAAGTCTAACCTGTAGGCGGCATTCCCAATCCTCTCCAGAATCTCATAGGGACCAAAAAATCTCGAACTCAATTTTCCTCCTTTTCCAATTCGGGTAAATCCCTTTCGAGGAGAAGCTTTGAGGAATACTTTCTCACCAACCTCAAATTCCATAGGTCGGTGACAAGTGTCGGCATAGCTCTTCTGTTGATCCTGAGCCGCTTTCATTCTCTGCCGAATAATCTGAATACGGTCGATGGCATTTTGGAGAAATTTTGGAGGAGTTCCTCGTCCCTTATCATCTTCTGCCATATAACGGAGATCTACACTTTCTGCCATATAATGCTACGTAAGGTGCCATTTTGATCGTAGACTGATAACTGTTGTTGTAGGCAAACTCGATCAATGGCAACTGGTCGTACGAATTGTTGCGAAAATCCAAGGCACAAGCTCGAAGCATATCACAGAGATACCTAATCATTCTCTCGGACTGATCATCTGTCTGCGGATGTACAGTTGTACTGAAAGTCAGCTTCGTTCCCATTCTCTCTTGTAGTTGCTGCCATAAACGGGAAGTAAATCGAGCGTCTCTGTCAGATACTATAGTAGTCGGAATCCCATGAAGCTTGACAATCTCTTGGTGATAAATCTCTGCCAACTTATCCACTTTGTACGACATGTTGATTGGTAGGAAATGAGCACTCTTGGACAGTCGGTCGATAATCACCCAAATGCTATCGTAGCCACCTCTGACTTTAGGCAAACCACGTAGGAACTGGTAGTGGCTCAAGCAAACCTCCCAGTCTTTGATGTTCAAGTTTGACTTGCTGACAAGTCAAGCATCTCTTGACGTAATCAGCTACGTCTCTCTTCATTCCTCTCCATCAAAATAATTCTTTCAAATCCTGGTACATCTTACTTCCTCCTGGATGAACTGTGTAAGGTGTGTTGTGAGCCTCATTGAGGATTTCTCTCCTCAAACTCTTCGGAACACAAACTCGGGTCTTGTAATGGAGAATTCCTATGTTGTCCACACCAAACTGAATTTTAGGATCACCTACGATGTGAACTATCTGCCTCTGAGTCCACTCATCAGTAGCCTGAACATCTCGAATCTTTCGACCAAACTCTGACTGGATCGATATGCTGTGAACGTGGGCCTGAGAACTGATGTGAACTCCCTCTAACTGAGCCTCTAACTGGGCGATGCTCGCCTTCTGGCTCAGTGCATCGGCTAAACATTTGCCTTTCCGGGGTGGTACTGAATCTTGCAATCATAGTCCTCAAATAACTCCATCCAACGGCGCTGTCGTTTGTTCAATTCCTTCTGAGTGAACAAGTATTGAAGGCTCTTATGATCTGTGAAGATGTCGAACATGATGCTGTAGAGGTAATGACGCCATTTCAACAAAGCAAATACGACAGCGGCTAGCTCAAGGTGGTGCGTAGGATAGTTCTCTTCAGCTGGCTTTAGCTTCCTCGATACATAAGCTATAACTTTCCCATTTTGCATTAACACACAACCTAATCCTTCGTGTGACGCATCTGCATACACGACAAATCCTTCAGAACCCTCGTGTAGGGTCAACACTGGGGTTGTGGTCAATCTCTTCTTGAGCTCCTGAAAACTGGCTTCACATTTGGCTGACCACTCGAACTTAGCTTCTTTCTTCGTCAACACTGTTAGCGGGCCTGCAAGTTTAGAGAAATCCTTGACAAAACGTCTGTAGTATCCTGCTAATCCCAAGAAACTACGGATCTCTGTAAGAGTCTTAGGTCTCTCCCAATCCAGCACTGTCTCAATCTTCGAAGGATCTACCTCGATTCCTATTCCGGATATGACATGACCTAGGAAGGTCACTCAGTCAATCCAGAATTCGCATTTGCTGAACTTAGCGAACAACTGGTGCTCTCTCAAAGCTTGGAGCACAATCCGGAGGTGTTCAGCGTGTTCTTCTTCAGACTTCGAGAACACTAAGATGTCTTCAATGAAAATAACGATGAACTTGTCGAGGTACGGACGGAAAATCCTGTGCATCATGTCCATAAAAGCTGTTGGGGCGTTCGTGAGTCCAAACGGCATGACCACAAACTCGAAATGTCCGTATCGGGTGTTGAAAGTTGTCTTCGGGATATCCTCTGATAGGATACGGAGCTGGTAATATCCTTGTCTGAGTTCGAGCTTGGAATAAACCCTAGATCCTTGTAGCAAGTCAAACAATTCCTCGATATGCGGTAGAAGATACTTGTTCTTCACTGTCATCCTATTCAACTCTCGATAATCGATACACATGCGAAGTGTACCATCCTTCTTCTTCACGAACGAGACTGGAGCACCCCAAGGCGAGGCACTCAGTCGGATGTATCCAATAGAAAGGAGTTCATCGAGTTGGTTATTCAATTCTTTCAACACAGCAGGAGCCATTCAGTACGGTGACTTCGAATAGGACTCGGCTCCCGGAACTAGGTCAATCACGAACTCTATATCCCGATCCGGTGGTAAGAACTCCAGATTCTCGGGGAACACGTCAGTGAATTCATTGACCACAGGCGTTTCTTCGATTTTCGTTTGGTCTTTCGAGCAGTTGAAAGGGTAAGCTATGAAGCACGTAGCTTCTTCTTTCTGAACAAGCTTCTTGGCTTCCATCATAGAGATATACGGACCTTCTCCTGATTGGAACCCCTTAACTTCATTGGAACCCATAATAACTTTCTTCTCGAAACAATCAGCCTTCGCCCGATGCTCGTACAACCAATCCATTCCGAGAATAACCCCATATTTCTTCATCGGCAACTCGATCAAATCTGTCAGGTATTCGATACCCTCGATGATAATCGGACAACGCTTAAGAGCACGGTTCGCAACTACCTTCGAACCTAACGGCGAACTAACGACTAGCACATAATCAAGCAACGAAACAGGCGCATGCACAGATAAAGAAACAATAGGCGCAATAAACGAGTGTGAAGCACCCGAGTCGTACGATGCATGTATAGGGATGCCATTTATATATATAGTACCTTCCACCACATCGGTCGGATCTGCCACAGCATCCTCAGAATCGCCTTCCAAGGTGTAATACGGGCATGGGCCTGAGACTGAGCTGCTCCCTGCTGTACCGGTCTCTGTTTCGGGCATACCTCTACTCGGTGATTAGCGCTACCACATCCGTAGCAAAGTCCATTCTTCTTCCAGCACTTGGCCTCTATGTGGTTACCCTGACAGAATCCACATACGGGTCGTAGAAGTCCCTGAGTTCGGGGAGGAGCAGGCTGAACGGCGGTCTTGAACGACTTCTTCCCAGAAGAGGACCTAGAATGAGAAAATGGCCTCTTCGAACCAGAAGGGAAACTCTTGGGGGTTGCGGGGGCAGGTGCAGAAGTCGGTCTCATCTGTCGGAGATCGGACTCTATAGAAAGGGCCGTCAACTGCGTTGGTGTAGTACTGGAGTCGGTTCTCGAGCATATGCATACGAACCTCATTCGACAACCCCTCAATGAACTGGCGAGTCTTCCTCTGATCGTCGTCAACCATATACGAGCAATGAACAATGAGCCTAGAGAAATGAGCCTCATACTAGTCGACGGATGAAGTACCCTGCTTGAGAGCCAGAAACTCTCACTCACGCCGCTGACGGACAAGCAACGGAATATACTTGGCTCGGAACTCAACCAAGAACGGATCCCAAGTCGGGACTACATGCTCACGCTGCCATCTCTGCTCTATCTGTGTTCACCAATCGTGTGCAGCCCCTATCATCAGATAAACTGCCAACTCGACCCTCTTAGGGTCCGGACACTCCATGACTCCGAATCTCTTCTCCATAGCCGAAATCCAAGCTTCGGCGATAACATCATCCGGTGCACCCTCAAATTGCGGGGGGTTGAGCTTGAGGAATCGGTCCATATCCTTCTCGGGAGCAGGATTTTGTTGCACCTGGTGAGTATGGACCATAAACTGCCCTAAAGCTTCCATGAATTGGGCCGGGGTCGGAACACCTATAGGCAGACCAGGCGGTTCACGGAGAGGAGGCATTCTGCAAGATCAATACCAAACAAGCATGATCATAAGTGATTATGAAAAGCTGTCACACATAGAGAAGTTAAATTCACATAACCACATTGTCACAAATCACATAATCCTAAGTCGTATGACCTAGACAGGCACGACAAAACACGACGCTTCAGAGCCTAGGCTATTGGACCTAAAGAAGCTCTAATACCAAATGTAGCGGGCGCCCCAAATGGGTAACGCACGCCCCGCACCAAGTCTCGACCCGAAACTGAAACAGGAATTCTGCCCCAAATCAAAACCCGGTGAATGGTACACATTTACTGTAACGACCCAGAAATCCAAGAATCATTGTGAGTTCTTTTCCGCGATTAATTATCCTTCTCAACCCTATTTCTCGTATTATGTGAACTATATTATATTATTTTGTATACGACGTTATGTGATAATATTAATATTGTTATATCTTACCAAAATGATTTAATTGGACTTTCTAAAATTTCCGAAATACCCCTTCGTATTTTTGACATTTCGAAATATTTGATAAAAGTCTCGAAACCCTCATTTGAACCTTCATTCGAAATAGAGAGAGAGAGAGAAGAAGGAAAAGAGGATTTTTACTCCGAAGCCCTAAACGATCGTGCCGAGCTCGTTTCTCTGTGGAATTCCGTGCCGATCGAACCTAAACGATCCTCTCAACGAGACCTTGCTTTAGGTACCTTTTTCCCCAATTATTTCTATGAATTTTTGGTGTTTTGAGCTTATTTTGATATTTTGGGATTTATAGGATTTTTAATGAGATTGAACCCGTTTCTTGGTCATTTCTTGTGATTCTTGGATAGAAATATTCCTTACATGTTACTTAATGATTGTTATAAATTGTGGGTGTCGATTTGCGCTAAAAATATGTTTTAAATGCATTTTTGGCTCGGGTTCGCGTTGAAATCGCGACATTCTGCTGTGTGCTGTTAAACCGCACGGGCTAATGCACGGTCTTGATCAAGACCGTGCAGGAGCCCATGTGCACCCCCTTCATGCCTGCACGGGCTCACGCCCGTGTAGCACCCCGAATTTCCGCAAGAAATATGTTCAGGGGAGTCCACACGGGTTTCCGACACGCCGTGCAGCAGCCCGTGTGGAAGAGACACGCACGGCCTCCCCTCACGGGGTGTTGCAAGGCCGTGTGTGTCCATATTTGATCCCACATCTGAATTTCAGCATATGTTTGAAGGGTTTATAACCAAAAATCACCAAGTAACAATCACCTTGTGGTACCACCTTTTGGCAAGTGTTTCCGGCCAAACTTTAGGGTTGTGCTCGATGGTGATCGGAGGTTATGCCCGCGCGTCCAACGGGCGCCGCCGTGAGGGTTCTCCTCTCCGCGCCCGGGGGGCCGCGACAAGTGGTATCAGAGCCGACCGCCGGTTGGGGACGCATGTTCACGGCTTGGATGTCTGCTACGAGTCGAGAGCGTGGGCATGTGCCACGCGTATGGGTTACATGCGGTGGGAGTCCCACTGGCGGGCGGTACTGGGAAAGCTTTGTTGTGGCACAATGGGGACATTGAGATCTGAAGGAGGGGTGATTGTAGCACCCCGAATTTCCGCAAGAAATATGTTCAGGGGAGTCCACACGGGTTTCCGACACGCCGTGCAGCAGCCCGTGTGGAAGAGACACGCACGGCCTCCCCTCACGGGGTGTTGCAAGGCCGTGTGTGTCCATATTTGATCCCACATCTGAATTTCAGCATATGTTTGAAGGGTTTATAACCAAAAATCACCAAGTAACAATCACCTTGTGGTACCACCTTTTGGCAAGTGTTTCCGGCCAAACTTTAGGGTTGTGCTCGATGGTGATCGGAGGTTATGCCCGCGCGTCCAACGGGCGCCGCCGTGAGGGTTCTCCTCTCCGCGCCCGGGGGGCCGCGACAGCCCGTGCACCTGGACCGTGCGGATGGCCGTGTGTAGTGCACGATCTTGACACCGTGTTCAAGACCGTGCACAAGCCGGTGCAAAACACTTAGGCGATTTTTCCAACTTATTCACAAGTTGCTCTCAGGAAGTGAGTCAATGTGTCGCCATTTTTGGTTGACTTTTCGCATACGGACTCCAAAAATTATACCGATTTCACCCATATATCCCTTTTAAGTTGTAGATTAATATTTTGAAATGTTTGTTGAAATTCGACCTTGTTCGGACTATGAATAATGCAATTTTACATGTATGCATTTTTGGAAACTTGTCAGAATTATTTGAAATTTACGTGGTAGCTTCCATAAATATTATTATTGGCATATGCATGCTTGTTGATTCATTTGGTTAGCCGTTCGTCAAATAATTGCTTATTTGTGCTTTTAGAGTCGTTATTAATTCGTCTAGGTCCTGTCTTGTCTACAGGTCAGTCAGAGGTCAGTGAGCAGTGAGTTGTAGCTGCTAGGCTTTCTTTTTGGCACACCAGGTGAGGATTTAAATTATTTAAACTGGGCTTGAACATATATGTCTATGTATACATGTGAAATCCCCGTATTCCCTTATCATTAGTATTAAATATTTCGAGCTTATATTTTTATGAATTTATCAACAAATCCTTTAATATCAAATTATACATTAGTACCAAAAATCGATTTGTTTTCAAAAGGGCAAGTAAACTCTTTCCTTTTAATGTGATGATTTGACTTAGGATTGGGTCTATGAGGAAAGTCGTTAGGGAAGTGCGCCAGTGCAACCCGACGCGTATGGAACTTGTAGTTACCCCACCACTTGCCCAATTGCCCGTTTGGCACTCAAACCCTTATTGTAAAGCGAGTAAAATAAAGGACTTTCATTTGGGCCCGGGATGGTATCCGGAGGTTGCATCTGGGGACGAGCGTCCAGGGTGTAATCCGAGGTGCTTCTCCCAAAATTGAGTGTCAATCGTGGCCCGTCAGGAGTTTGATAGCCACGGTTGGGAGCGATGGTGGGTGTTGCATGTGTTGCACGCTTTCCTAAAATTCACTATAGTTGAGCCTCGGGTTGCTCCTTGGTTCAACACCGGAGATGGAGTTTTTATAATGTCTTGAGAAGAAATAAGGAGGAACAGGCCCACTCTCACTGGGATATTTATTTATTGCTTTATATTATCTTTATTGATTTATTGAATATTCAAGTCGAAGCACATTCCGGTTTTCTTCCTTATTGCATATGTATTTTCTATTAAAGCCCAGAAGCGTGACTCGACTTGCTCCACCTATATCTTCACTGAGTTCTTTGACTCACCCTCTTTTATTGGTTCTTGCCTCAGGTAGATTGAGAGACCGACATGTCTCACGTGTCGGATTGGCAACAGTTCATAGATAGGCCTTTTTGGTTTTGCCGTTGTCTAGATTGTTGTCTAACACTCTCGTTAGGTTATTTTTGTTCTGGCATGTATTTAATGCTATATTGATCCCCACCCCTATAGATTTACTTTATGTTGCCCCTGAATAGGCTGTGATAATATTGGAAACTTGAATTGGCCCCGAAGTGGCATTTATGTTATTATGTTATTATGTTATTATATTTAAGTCGCTTCTGCTATATATATTCTGAACTGTTTAATTGTTGTGTCTTTGGGGATCCGCTGTTACCAAGAGTCGGAATAGACCCGTTGGCTTGTATGGGTTCTCGGGTTGAGGTGCCATTCTCGGCTTGGGAATCTGTGCAGGTTCGGGGGCTGTAGAGCGGGGTGCTACATTTACTCAATCACTAGGCGGGGATTTCAAAAAACGAAACGGACGACAAAAGTACAGAAGTAAATGACAAAACAAAACGATAAATCAATGTACAAATATTAAATCCCACCGAGGCTAACGAAATTCTAATCACTAATCACAATAATTTAATATACGAGTTCAATACAATATCTCGAATTCTAGAGTAACGGGTTCAGTATAATAATCCCAAATAAATACAAAAATCCTAATACATATAACATAATGAAATGCCAAACGGGACAAGAGTTTACATAGGTCAAAATAAATGCAACTCAATAGACGCGACCACAACGACGTACAATCCCGCCTAGTATCCTGAAACCAAATTCCAAGGGTGAAACAGATGGGGTTAGTCAAACGACTAAGTGAGGAGGGAATAATAATGTATATTACAAAACGGAAGTAAATCACCATTTTCAAACGTAAAAGAAATCAACATAAAAGAAAGGGTTTTCGTAAACGGTTGGTGATTTACCATAAAACATAACATATTATTTCATATGACTCGGCGAGACGAGCCCTTAACTCCAATTTTCAAACACAAAAACCGGAAACCACCCTTATTCCTCCAATGTAGACGGACCGCTAAATCTGAACTATTCATAACATACAGTATAATCTCAGGTACTCAAAGGACTGTCACTCTGGTCTCACCCCAAGCTCCTAAAAGTGGAGGGAACGAGAGGATGTTTGCCGTAGACCCGATGTCTACCGGTTTCGTCCTGTCATCCTTACTCCGGGCCCAAACATACATACATACAGTTCATAACTCGCTTTTCAAATCATTTTCGGGTTGGTCAAAAGAGCGTTCGAGACATGTCATAGGCGAGACCGAAGGCCAAAGATCGCCTTAGGAAAACAAAGAGGTTTTACATGTCTCTTTCGCAAACATTTCAAAAGAATATACATAGTAATTTATTTTCATATCAAAACATTTTCTATAAATCGAATAAACATAATAGGCATAAATATTTACTAAGTATATATAGAGACGGTATGAAAACAAAATGTAAACCAATGCTTATATGGGGAGAGGCTTAATTATATATATACATACAAGTATCGGAGTCAGAAACGGAAAGCCTCACCTGCTGGCTAATCAAAAAGAAGAGTAAAAGCAAGACTGGTGCTACTCCATGGGAGTATCGTCTGCAAAATACAAAGACATAACCACATAAGACTAATGACGATGCACGGCTTATACGAAAGCATTAAAATACAGAGAAGCACGTTAAGCGATCATATACGGCATTTAGGTTCAAATTAGCAATAAACAAAGCAATTCCTGAATTTAGATATGCAAATCAAATTCAAATGCAACGAAGGTTCCTAAACATGCTTATTACATGACAAGGAATCATACATTCAAGTTTCGGAAGAAACAGACATCGTATGCAAAAGTTGGGTAATTTGTCGAAAACTTCGAATGCGCTATTCACAATCCCGAACATGCAATAAATCCATAAATCAAGCAATTCACATTCATTTCATAATTATAAAATACATAATCGAAGAAAGAATTCGAAAAAGACGAGTCTCGGAGGTACCCACAATGCAAAGTAGCACTGCGGCTTACAGTAGGTCCGGGGGCCAAAAATGGCTCCACACGGCCTCCTGCACACGGGCTAGAGGCCGTGTGCAGTAGCCCGTGTGAAAACTCACACACGCAAGGCCTCTCACACGGCCGTGAGAGAGCCCGTGCACATGCACACGGGATGGCAACACCCCGTGTGCATAGGCCGTGCGGTTTGAGAAGCAGCAGAAAAATCGCAGAACAGAAAACCTTACGTAATTTCCAACCAAAAATCAACATTTCAACATCAAAACATTAATCACTCATGCTAATTTTCACATATGATGATCTACAACATCTAATGTACGTATAGAATCAATAAACACGAAAAACCATCCACAAAACTATTCAAAATCAACATTTAACCTAACTATTCAACTATGACGACCCATAATTCCGAAGCTCAGAATTAGCACGTTTATCGAGATTCAGACCATTTACGGTGCCGACATCTTTCATAATTACACGTTTTCCAACTCTTGCATTTAAAGAATTTTTCATAAACCATTATTTGGCTTTTAAAACTCACAGCATTAATAAGAATTGTATTTGCATCGTTTTGTCACTAACTAGGGTCAATTTGGTAAATTTATATTTTTAGCTCGTTTAATCGAATCTAGTAATTTAATAGTGCACGTTAGACCGGAATCCAATGTTTTAAAGATGTATTTCATCGAGGTTCCAAATATTATTTGTAAAATTATATTTCCAAAATATTGCATTTTTGGCCCAAAATTATTTACACTTTGACCCCACTCGATATTGACTTTCTGTAAATGCCCGAATTTTCATGAAACGAACCTCAAACCTTGTTAAGCTTTTCATTATGCTCATTTTCACACTAAGTACGCCTAATTCCGAGACTTCGCATTTTTGTCTCGTTTTTCAAAAAATATATATAGTAACCTTCCATATTTAGAAACCACACACACACCGACAATCATCGAACGACGAGCCATTCTCTCTCAAACATGATTTTTGCAACGTTGTCGGAATTCGACGAATCATATGTCCAGACGACCGTATCGACGAGACGAATCCAACCGTACTATTTTGCCGGCCATCGGAGCAGCGACGACGGCGTAACGGCGAGAGAACCGAAGGGCAGTGCATTTCTCCGATCTGACTCTTCCGGCGACGGCCAGGCTTGAGATTGGGCGGGTCTGAACTTTTTCGACGAGAGGAATCCATTGGCAGTGGTCTTGAGTCCATCCGACCACCGACGGCGGAGATACGACCATTTTTCAGGCGCGGCGTTGGTGGAGCTCCGGCGACGTTTCAAGCGGTGCTACCATCGCGGACCACCAAGGTTCTGAGCAGCGTGACGAGACGAGAAGATTGGTGGTGGTCTCGTGGCTTGACTCCCTCAGACGGCGGCGCTCCGGCCATTTACAGGCGGCGCGCGGAGGAGCCACGGCGGGAGTGGTGGTCCGACGTGCTCCGGCCACCATTTTCGTCGATCTTTAGGTGCTTTCCAACCTTCTCGACGTGGGTAAGCTTTCTATGAACTCCATTCCCGAATTCGATAGCCCGATTTTGAGTAATTTTGATTCTTGGATTTAGGGTTCATTGGAGCTTTAAACTGAAATTAAACTCCGGTGAGTGACCGGATCGAGAAACGGGCTTGGGGGAAGTGACGGGCTCGACGAGAGTATAAGGGTCCGACTGCGTTGGCGGAGGTCCGGCGGTGGTCCGGTGGTGGCAAATGGTGATCGGCAGTTTTGACATTGTTCCGGCAGGAATCCGGTGACGGTGTCTTCGGACAGATTCATCGTCTCAACACAACGGTTCTAACGGCGCTGGTATTACCTCAATCCGATTTACAGTTTGTCTTTTATGACCATTTTTGTATGATTATGTATATATGTCAACTTTCTCACTAGCTTTTAGCTTTTCGAATCAATTAAGCTGAATTTGCTTGTACCTTAACTTGTAGCATGATTGTAAACTGATGAGTATTGTTGATGTATGATTGTATAGTTGAATTGATGAGATTTGGGTTCGATTAAACTTCGATTATGAGTGAATGTTAGATTGTAGCTTTTGAGCTTTTGGAAAAAGTTGTTAAGTTGATAAGTTGTAATTCAATTGATTGACTTGAATGGGTTATGCACGTTTATTGTGGAATTTCAATCATACCATATAAGTAGTTTATTCTTAAATGTTTATATTTAATCAAATGTTATTTGTTATTCGTTTATTCCACGTTTTACATGCTAAAAGACCAATTTGCCCCTACTTGTCCTTTTATGCTTAAATATTGTATTTTCATCCCTAAGCATGTTGCATTTTCATAGCCGAGCGTCAGTGTCTGTTTTCTCATTCGTGTCAGTCATTCATCCTCTAGACCCCGTGTTTTCAGGTGGGACCTCTGAGGGAGAATCATATATGTTGCTTGCTTGCTTGCTTTTCTCGTTTGTCGAGCTACAGGTAAGGGTTTAAAATGTTTTCAACTGGGGCAAGATCATAGATATATATAGGTTTGCGAAATAAATTATTATCCCGCCTTTTCTTCTTGCTTGTTGTTCCTGCCTTTACTATTTCCTTATGTGCTTAGTCAAACCTTTTAATAGCAAAACCTATATGTATAATATTTTACAACATTTCCAGCTAGAGGCAAGGAAAACCCATTTGTTTTAAATGCAAACTTTGGTCTCTCGACCTCGCAAATATAACCTTGTCTCGAATGGCCCCTTTGGCCTCCCACACCCTGATTCCCTATTTTCAAATGGCACTTTTGGCCACCTAAATTGTTATTAATTTCAAGCGAGCCACGGACTGGATTATGACTTTGGGGCCCAGGAGTTATACAGGCGGTGAGCCCGAAGACGAGCGTCTAGGGCAAATCCCGATGTGTACTCTAAGTATTGACTTAGGCCAGTCGGGAGGTTTTACTGACCTAAGTTAATGCGACGGTAGCGCCTTGAGCATTTCCTTAAATTGTGTACGGTAGCGTTGTGGGGCACCACTCGTTTACTTAAATTGTGATTGGATTGTGACTTTTGGTGGTGGAGTACTTGACTACATGCTTGCATGTTTTTCATGATTGGGAGTTATAAAGAGTGGGCCCGTTCTCGCCGGGACACATTATTGCATGACTTATTGCATCACTTGTTTGTCTAAATGATTTACGGCTTTCGTTACAAGTCGAAGCACGTTCCGGTTTTCTTCATTTAGCATATCTATTTCCCTATATATATATAACCCGGAAGCATGGCTCGAACTTGCCAACTTATGCCTTCTTTATTGTTCAAACTATTTAGTTAAGTTACGAGCTGTTTTTACTTATCATTTCCAACTTATTTATGCCATGTCTTTCGAACTTGTAACGGCCTCGTGACTCAACTAATATCATTTCAAAATGATCGGCTTGACCTTATGTGCAAACATTTTCGAAGGATCCTATTCGTCAACCTTTTGTATTTTCAAATAAAGCTGAACTCGAATGTTGCTTTGTGTTATAGTTTTACAACTTATATTATTGTTTGTATCTTTATCAAAACGAGCAACATTCACCCCTTTTGATTTTAAAAGATAAACGACGAACTGTGATCAATACCTATATTGTATAAACCTCCCTTACTGAGTATCCTTTATACTCACCCCTTCTACTTTGGTTCTTGCTTCAGGTAGACAGGTGGCGGTGTCACCTATCTTGTCAGTCGGCAGCAACAGGTCTAGGTTGGCTCACATATTATTGTCTTGTCAGTGTCCCAACAACAGTCGAGTCTTTACTTTCTGAATTGATTCGAATTACTGTATTTAACATTATGATTACTTTATGTACCAATGTGCCCCTGATGTGGGATAGTTAGTTGAGCCGTGGATGGCATTAATTGGATATTTATTCTGGAATTGTTTTATGAATTATGTTGCCATGGATGGCTTTTATGATTAAACTGTTGTTTATGAATTCATTTCCGCATTTCTCCTATTGTTGTTGTTGTTGGGGCGTCGTATTGTTGTTGCCGGAGTTTTGATTGAGTGCTTGCCATTCGCCGAGATGAATTTTTGAATGGGGTACATTTACCTTGTTTAGGAGTTCGTCTTAGTGCGGATGTGTTGTCCTTTCTCCTTCTACGGAAAGGGGCGCTACAGTCTTTGGTATCAGAGCCTAGGTTCTTGAAAAGGAACCGAAAGCTCAGGTATCTCGTCTGTCTTGCATGTAGTATCTGTCTGCATGGTGTCAGTTTGTTCTGGATTCATGCTTTGACGAGTGTTCATGATTTCTTGGTGCTTAAATTTTGATTGATCGCTGATGGTCTGATCAACTAGCTAGCGATCTTTTATAATTTTTGTACTAAGGGAGATTGAAACGCAAGTTGGATGTGGAATTTTGAGGTCATGTTTAGGTCGTGCGGCTATAGGATTATGTGCTTATCTGCTTCAGTGTGTGAATTGCATTAACTTGAATTGTGGAACTTTTGTGCTTCTATATGTTTATATGTCTCATTTAAATCATGTATGCCCTATTTCATCATGCCATTAACCGACATGCATCCTCTTTCTAGTTTCTTGTTCATAGGTGCATAATGGCTCCTCGAAGACCCCGTACAGCTCCTACACCTCCGAATCCGATTGCAAGTGAGCTCGTGGCAGCTATGCGACAGATCGCTGAGCAAGTACATCGAGAAATGCTACAACAGCCACATGTACATATGAGACAGGACGAGGGCCAATCCCTGGAGAGATTTTTGTACTTTCAGCCGCCATACTTCGAGGGCGAACCAGATGACCTCAAGGCCGATGCTTGGATAGCCGATCTGGAGCAAATCTTTCAAGTGTTACACTGTGGTGACCCCGAGAGGGTCGAATATGCTACCTTCCTGATGAGAGGAGCAGCTCGGGACTGGTGGCGCTACACGGAACAGAGATGGATTGCTGAGAGAATTCCGTACACTTGGCCACAGTTCCTATCCGATTTCTGAGAGAAGTATGTGCCGGAAGTGGTACGTGACAACCGAGAGAGAGAGTTCATGTCTCTCACCCAAGGGGCTTTCCCCGTAGCACAGTACGAGGCACATTTCAGCCGCCTCATCACCTATGCCCCTCATATTGCTTCTGATGAGCGGATAAGAACACAAAAGGTTATCGAGGGACTTCGGTTGGAGATTCGGGAAAGATTAGTGGGGTGGGACATTCGCCTCTATCGCGATGCAGTTAACCCGAGCTATGAGGGTGGAGTCCGATCTTCGAGAGATGGGTCAAAATCTCCCTCCTGTAGTAGGATCTTCTTCCAACGTGATACCGGAGCCTACCGAAGTTGGACAGAATGAGGACCCCGTCCCTTGTGAATTTTGTGGGAAGACGAACCACAAGACTGCAAAGTGTAGGAGGAGATTGGGACGTTGTTTCTCATGTGGAAGCATCAAGCATCAAGTCCGAGAATGTACCAACAAAAGAAAGTCTTGGGGAAGGAGAGATGGCACCCGATCTTGATATCGACTGGTGGAGGTACATTGCATTATCATAGCATTCATTCATCGTATTCTGTTTCGAATGGTAATTACTATAAATATCTATTAAGTGTTTTATATAACTTACGTGCTTTAACTGCTCTCAAATTCACACTTGCACTGATTGAATGATTAGTTGTTAGGATTTATGTGATCTCTGTGTGCATAGCGTAGAATTCGATAAATTCGTTATACGTTAATAGAGAGTGCTAAGGATAACGAGTTCTTGGCCGACTAAGATCATTTCTGTTGCGAGTACGTTATGCGGTTCTGGATAGCATCGACTTTGACAAATCGAGTCTGAAGGAGAATACTTCTGAAGATAGTCGGAGTGAGAACCGACATGAATCTAGATATCGAACTCGACTAGAAGAACACCGAGCTTTCAGCTACACCAAACTGAAGACCTTACATTGGGATTTTCTGTTCTTGGTCATTATGGACGAGAATGTGTGCTTTTGAATGTGCACCGGTCTTGAGAATTAATCAGACCAACACGAAGGACACCAAGTTTAGATGAAACAGACAAATGAACATGATTTTTCAGGAATCAAAGGAGTCTGTACAAGCCCCAAAGACATTACAAATTGGACATAACGAATTCCTAGAATCGACACTAAAGAAGTTTGATAGAGAACAGTCTGACATGAGAAGTAGAATCTGAGGACAGATTCTTTTGAACAGGGGAGTATTGTGACGTCCCATAATTTCCAAGCTCAGAATTAGCACGTTTATCGAGATTCAGACCGTTTACGGTCCTGACGTCTTTCATAATTATACGTTTTCCAACTCTTGCATTTAAATTTTTTTTCATAAACCATTAATTTTGCTTTTAAAACTCACAGCATTAATAAGAATTATATTTGCATCGTTTAATCGAATCTAGTAATTTTAACAGTGCACGATGGACCGAAATCCAATGTTCTAAAGATGTATTTCATCGAGGTTCCAAATATTATTCGTAAAATTATATTTCCAAAATATTGCATTTTTGGTCCAAAATTATTTACACTTTGACCCCACTCGATATTTACTTTTTGTAAATGTCCGAATTTTCATGAAACGAACCTCAAACCTTGTTAAGCTTTTCATTACGGTCATTTTAACACTAAGTATGCCTAATTCCGAGACTTCGCATTTTTGTCTCGTTTTTCGAAAAATATATATAGTAACATTCCATATTTAGAAACCACACACACACCGACAATCATCGAACGACGAGCCATTCTCTCTCAAATACGATTTTTGCAACGTTGTCGGAATTCGACGAATCATATGTCCGGACAACCGTAACGACGAGACGAATCCAACTGTACTATTTTCCCGGCCATCGGAGCAGCGACGACGGCGTAACGGCGGGAGAACCAAACGGCGGCGCATTTCTCCGATCTGACTCTTCCGACGACGGCGAGGCTTGAGACCAGTCGGGTCTGAACCGTTTCGATCAGGGGAATCCATTGGCGGTGGTCTTGAGTCCATCCGACCACCGACGGCGAAGATACGGCCATTTTTCAGGCGCGGCGTTGGTGGAGCTCCGGCGACGTTTCAGGCGGCGCCACGATCGCGGACCACCAAGGTTCTGACCGGCGTGATGAGACGGGAAGATTGTGGTGGTCTCATGCCATGACTCCCTCAGACGGCGGCCCTCCGGCCATTTACAGGCGGCGCGCGGAGGAGCCACGGCGGGAGTGGTGGTCCGACATGCTCCAGCCACCATTTTCATCGATCTTTAGGTGTTTTCCAACCTTCTCGACGTGGGCAAGCTTTCTACAAACTCCATTCCCGAATTCGATAGCCCAATTTTGAGTAATTTTGATTCTTAGATTTAGGGTTCATTGGAGCTTCAAACTGAAATTAAACTCCGGTGAGTGACCGGATCGAGAAACTCGCTTAGGGGAAGTGATGGGCTCGACGAGAGGAACGTTTGAGTATAAGGGTCCGAATGCGTTGGCGGAGGTCCGGCGGCGGTCACGTGGTGGCAGACGATGATCGGTAGTTTTGACATTATTCCAGCGGGAATCCGGTGATGGTATCTTTGGACAGATTCATCGTCTTGACGCAACAGTTCTAATGACACTGGTATTACCTCAATCTGATTTACCGTTTGTCTTTTATGACCGTTTTTGTATGATTATGTATATATGTCAACTGTCGCATTAGCTTTTAGCTTTTCGAACCAATTAAGATGAATTTGCTTGTACCTTAACTTGTAGCATGATTATAAATTGATGAATATTGTCGATGTATGATTGTATAGTTGAATTGATGAGATTTGGGTTCGATTAAACTTGGATTATGAGTGAATGTTAGATTGTAACTTTTGAGCTTTTGGAAAAAGTTGTTAAGTCGATAAGTTGTAATTCAATTGATTGACTTGAATGGGTTATGCATGTTTATTGTGGAATTTCAATCATACCATCTGAGTAGTTTATTCTTAAATGTTTATATTTAATCAAATGTTATTTGTTATTCGTTTATTCCACGTTTTACATGCTAAATGACCAATTTGCCCCTACATGTCCTTTTATGCTTAATTGTATTTTCGTCTCTAAGCATGTTGCATTTTCATAGCCGAGCGTTAGTGTCTGTTTTCTCGTTCGTGTCAGTCATTCATCCTCTTGACCCCGTGTTTACAGGTGGGATCTCTGAGGGAGAATCATATATGTTGCTTGCTTGCTTGCTTTTCTCGTTTGTCAAGCTACAGGTAAGGGTTTAAGATGTTTTCAACTGGGGCAAGATCATAGATATATATAGGTTTGCGAAATAAATTATTATCCCGCCTTTTCTTCTTGCTTGTTGTTCCTGCCTTTACTATTTCCTTATGTGCTTAGTCAAACTTTTTAATAGCAAAACCTATATGTATAATATTTTACAACATTTTCAGATAGAGGCAAGGAAAACCCATTTGTTTTAAATGTGAACTTTGGTCTCTTGACCTCGCAAATATAACCTTGTCTCGAATGGCCCCTTTGGCCTCCCACACCCTGATTCCCTATTTTCAAATGGCCTTTTTGGCCACCTAAATTGTTATTAATTTCAAGCGAGCCCTGGACTGGATTATGACTTTGGGGCCCAGGAGTTATACAGGAGGTGAGCCTGGAGACGAGCGTCTAGGGCAAATCCCGATGTGTACTCTAAGTATTGACTTAGGCCAGTCGGGAGGTTTTACTGACCTAAGTTAATGCGACGGTATCGCCTTGAGCGTTTCCTTAAATTGTGTATGGTAGCGTTGTGGGGCACCACTCGTTTTTGTGATTGGATCATGACTTTTGGTGGTGGAGTACTTGACTACATGCTTGCATGTTTTTCATGGTTGGGAGTTATAAGGAGAGGGCCCGTTCTCGCTGGGACACATTATTGCATGACTTATTGCATCACTTGTTTGTCTAAATGATTTACGGCTTTCGTTACAAGTCGAAGCACATTCTGGTTTTCTTCATTTAGCATATGTATTTCCCTATATATATATAAAACCCGGAAGCGTGGCTCGAACTTGCCAACTTATGCCTTATTTATTGTTCAAACTATTTAGCTGAGTTACGAGCCGTTTTTACTTATCATTTCCAACTTATTTATGCCATGCCTTTCGAACTTGTAACGGCCTCGTGACTCAACTAATATCATTTCAAAATGATCGGCTTGACCTTATGTGCAAACGTATTCGAAGGATCCTGTTCGTCAACCTTTTGTGTTTTCAAATAAAGCCGAACTCGAATGTTGCTTTGTGTTATAGTTTTACAACTTATATTATTGTTTGTATCTTTATCAAAACAAGCAACATTCACCCCTTTTGATTTTAAAAGATAAACGACGAACTGTGATCAATACTTATATTGTATAAACCCCCCTTACTGAGTATCCTTTATACTCACCCCTTCTACTTTGGTTCTTGCTTCAGGTAGACAGGTGGCGGTGTCACCTATCTTGTCAGTCGGCAGCAACAGGTCTAGGTTGGCTCACATATTATTGTGTTGTCAGTGTCCCAACAACAGTCGAGTCTTCACTTTCTGAATTGATTCGAATTACAGTATTTAACATTATGATTACTTTATGTACCAATGTGCCCCTGATGTGGGATAGTTAGGTGAGCCGTGGATGGCATTAATTGGATATTTATTCTGTAATTGTTTTATGAATTATGTTGCCATGGATGGCTTTTATGATTAAACTGTTGTTTATGAATTCGCTTCGGCATTTCTCTGATTGTTGTTGTTGTTGGGGCGTCGTGTTGTTGTTGCCGGAGTTTTGATTGAGTGCTTGTCGTTCACCGAGATGAATTTTTGAATGGGGTACATTTACCTTGTTTAGGAGTTCGTCTTGGTGCGGATGTGGTGTCCTTTCTCCTTCTACGGAAAGGGGCGCTACATCAACTATTCACCAAAACTCAGAAAAACGAGGCATAGAAGGCATTAAACACGAAAGGCGCCAGAAGCTTACTCGAAGAAGAGATCACGAGGAGTTCGTAGGTTTTCACGGCTCGAAATCTGGTCGGGAAACGGAGTCGGAATGATCGATCAAAGCTTTTTGTTCTTCTTCTCTTTTTCTTTTCTTTTCTTCTTCTCTTTTCCTTTTTGTTGCGCATGAATGAGTGAGAGAGAGAGAGTGAGAGAGACTAAGTCAAAAAGTTGACTTGGTTGGAGAAACGAAGGGGCATTTTCATAAATTTCATAAAAATAGCTCAAAAACATAAGTTGTCCAAATAATATATAATTACAGTCAAAGTTCATGAAATTAAACGCACATTAACATGTCATGGTTTAAATACCAAAATTCACTCATTTATGAAATTGTTATAAAATCACATAATAACTATCAAATAAAATAATAAAATCACGTAAATAAACGATTCGGACTTACCAGATAACAACTCGGATTTTCGGGGAGCTACAAGAGCCATGCTTTGATTACGTTTATATATATACTTCCACCCTTTTATTTGGATTAAATTGGTGTTAGATGCGTTTTTACGTTGCATATAAGAAGTTGTTGGGAGTTTTTGATAAATTCAAAGGAATATTTTGAATATGGTTTTATAAAAAGGGAATCTGGAAATTTGTATATATATTTTTTTGAATTATTGGTGTATTCTTGGAATACATGATAAACGAATTTTGGTTAGTCAAAAACGAATTTTAGTGTTGAGTTGTGTTGCTGAAAATTGTGTTGCAGTAGTTAAGTCCGGCGACATCTAGAAAACTGAGTCGAAAACCTTTCTTACTAATCTCAAATGACTTTCATATCTTCTGAGAAAATGTTCTAGACACATTGAGATTGACTCTAAGCTTTTGAATTGGTTCAAAACTTTATTTTCAATTTTATATGGATTTTTGAAATCTGTAGTCAAAAACCATTTATGAAATAGGGGCTGCGCTGTCACGTTTTAGAAAATGAGTCGGAAAGGGTTCCTACTCATCTCTAAAGGATTTTCCTATTTCTGGAAGAATTTAAGTTAACACAATGAAGTTGAATTTAGAATTTTGATTGGGGTGAAAATCTTTATTTTTCGATTTGTTCTGATTTCTTGAAGTTGGTAATCGAAACCTTAATCTTGAAAAACTGCCTAATCTTGAAAAATATAATTTCAGTTCAGCATTTTTCAGCGACGTTTTAGAAATTGAATTTATAATCTATTATAAAGTTCTCAAATTTCTTAGGTATCTTCTAAGAAAAATCTTCTATATTCAATTTCTCAAAATTTTGCATTTTGAATTGGTTCAAAAGCTTTAATTTTCAATTTTACATGATTTTTGGAAATTAGAAAACGAAAATCTAATTTTATAGAAAACTTGCACATCACGTTTTTCGCGACTGTTTAGAAATCACATTGGAAAGGGACTCTAACGTGCTCGGATCACTTTGGAGTCTTCTGAGAAGCAAGCTATCGCACTGGATAGCTACTCCTTTCATGGTAGCCCATCTGATATGATATATTGTACGTCTCCTGCTAAGGTGCATTCTATACATTCAATGTCGAAGCAAGCATGTGCAAGAACCAATCAGGATCCGCGGGACTTGAGGTTTTCCTGGATGGATTGACCTACAACTGATTGACTCAGGTGTAGAATAGAGCAACTGAAAGTAGATCAAGGAGGTGCCGCCCAACCAGGGCAGGGAAAGGAATAATTGAAAGAAAGGAAATGAAATTAAGTAGTTATTCGTCAAAGTTTGATTTCTTCAATGACCAGAACTAAACGCGGATATGGAGCTCGGAGACGGAGAACAGACTTACTAAGAGACCAGGGCAATGACTAAAGATCTGGAACCCCCCATAACCAAGATAACCTCGCTAAAAGCGACAGGAGTCAATGAAATCAAATCATTTAAAAAAAATGGATTTAGGAGCGATTCCACGTGCTAGCCGAAGAGGGCACCGGTTGATGCCAAGAAGTAGGCTGGTTCCTCACACGTTTTTCTTGAGTTTAGGATTTTGAATTGGGTGTCAAAAGGCTGATTTTTTGATTTATTATGATTTTTTGAAATTCAGAACAGAACATGAAATTTTGAGAAAATCTGTTTTCCGAAAAACATGGATATTTATGATTCCTCCCAACTTGAACTTGTTTAATGATACACATAGTCTAGAATTTTGGAACTCTTATGAAAATTAGATTAAATTGATAGCTTTTCAATTTAATTTAATTTTAGATTAATTTTAATAGAGATTAAAGTTTATTTAATTGAGTTGTTTATTTAGAATAAATAACTTAATTACGCATAATAATTATTTACTTGGTAAATTTAATTTTATGCATTGCATTGGATGTATGTTGGTTTTATCATGGGCTTAATGTTATGGATAGTTTTATTTTGATGGATGCAATATTAACTGTGGTTTTAAATCAAGAGCCTGCGAGCCCCTTATTCTAATTTGTAATACTTTGTTTTAATTTCACCAATGTATTTATTAACTTTGTAATAAGAGAGAATTACATTCTAGTTTGGTGGGGATTTCTAATTAGATTAGGAGAAGGAGTTCAAGACGAAGTGGGCTTGGAATAGAAGAGACAATCAAGGCCCAAATGAAACGGGTTACTCAAATCGTAATAGAATAGGATTCTATTTACTCCTCACATGATTTAATTTATGTTATTATTGCATGAATAGAATCTTGGTCCATAAAATAGCTCTTATGGACCGAGCGTAGGGAAAAGCCCATGATAAACCTGTAGCGGGCGCCCCAAACGGGTAACGCACGCCCCGCACCGAGTCTCAATCCGAAGCCGAAACGGAAATCCGACCCTAAACTGAAACCCGGCAAATGGCAAACTCATTTACTCAATCACTAGGCGGGGCTTTTTGTAAAAACAACTGATGACAACAATGCGGAAGCGGAAACAACAACAAACAAAATGAATTCTACAAAAGGGGAATTAAAGCAATAAACTAATTGCGCAAATAGTTAAAGCCCACCAAGGCTAGCGGAATTCACTCATAGAAGCTTAAACGGGTTCAACATTAAATAATCCCGAATGTAACATGGATAGCTAAGAAGGCATAATAAAATTGACTAAATACAAGACAAATGTAATACCGCAAAACCAGACTCGACAATGCCCACCTAGTAACCACCTGAAACAGATAAGGGTTAAAGCAGAGAGGGTTAGTCAAAAGACTAAGTGAGGGGGAAAAGGGGAGTACATACATAATAGCATACAGGAATAAATCACCATTTTAATTTAAAGGAAAACAAACGTAAAAGAAGGGTTTTCATAAACATTCAGTGATTTATCATAACATAACATAACGGGACATATCATATTGCTCGGCGAGTCGAGCCCTCAACTCCTCGTATCGAAACATACCTGAAAACTTACCAACCTTATTCCTCCCATATAGCAGAAGGACCGCTAAATCCAAACTGCTCAGGATATAGGCATAGCCTATGTCTCAGTTGACACGAAGTCAACCGCCGCAGCAGCACAAAGGATGCTACTCCGGCCTCACCCGTGCTCCCGGTAAACATGGAGCAAGCCACCGAATTCCACCATATACCCGCTGTCTATCCGGCTTCATCCGATCGCCATACTCCGGGGCCCACATAACATAACAGACACGCATATCATATCTCGCATTTCATAACTATCATTTTCCTATTAGAATAGGAATAGAGACCTTTCAGGGAGGGCCAAAAGGGTCGTTCGAGACAGGCGGTGTAACGGCAGGAAACACAACCGGGTATTCCATCATCAGGGGGGGAAGAAATTTGCCCTAACGACTTCACTCAACGAGAAGGTTTCCAAACCCAAAATTACATTTAAATCAAACATAGTTCGCTTGTCTCTTTTCTGAAAACCTTTCAAAATCATATACATAGTACATTTTGATATCAAATTCGTTGTTCTTAAACCTCATAAAAGTAATAAGCATAAAGTATTTACTAAGTATAGTAATACAGAATGAAAACATAAACTACACATGCGAGGCTTATTTAGTGAGGCTTAATAGTACATATCTACATAATACGGGATAACAACAGAAACCTCACCTGGCGACAACCAAAAGAAAGCCCAAAATGGAAGCGAACAACATAATCCACGAGAGTGGAACCTGCAAGTAGAAAACGACATAACCACGTAAGACTTACAATGATGCACGGCTCATACCAAAGCATAGAAACACGTAAAAGCACATCAAACGATCAAATACGGCACTTAGGTTCAAATTAGAAATAAACGAAGAAATTCTCGAATTTGGATAGGCAAACGAAGTTCAAATGCAACTAGATTTCATGAACATGCTTAATACATAATAAGGAAGCATGCATTCAAGTTTTGGAGGAAACGGACATCGTATGCAAAAGTTGGGAAATTCATCGGAAACATCGAACACACTATACACAATCCCAAACATGCAATAAATTCATAAATCATGCAATTCACATTCATATCATAGATAAAGAATACACGAGCGAAGAAAGAATTCGAAAAAGACGATTCCCGGAGGGACCTACAGTGCAAAATGCACTGAAACATACAGAAGGCTCAGGCTGCAAAATAGCTCCACACGGCCTCATGCACACGGGCTCAAGGCCATGTGCACCAGGCCGTGCACATTCAAAAGAACATGCACGACCTCTTGCACACGGCCTTGAGGCTGTGTGCACAGGCCGTGCACAACAAAACTTTACGCACGGTCTCCTGCACGGCCGTGCGAGAGACCGTGCATCCTCACACGGGCTCGCCACACCCCGTGTGCAGAGCCCGTGCACGTCAAGAAACAGCAGAACTGTAGCGGGTGCCCCAAACGGGTAACACCCCGACCCGGAACTGAAATGGAATCCGACCTGAATTGAAACCCGGCAAACGGCACACATTTACTCAATGACTAGCCGGGGGTTTCAAAAATGAAGGAAAACGGTAGAGGTGTGGAAGCGAAAATAAACAAAACAATAAATCATAATAATTGCACAAGTATTAAAGCCCACCAAGGCCAACAAAATTCAATTACATAAATAATAAACGGGTTCGATACAATATCCCGATGATAGATAATAATGGGTTCTACATATAATCCCGAATACTACATAAATAAAATCCTAATATCATAAACATAAATAAAATCATACGGACAAGAGTTATACATGAACGAAATAAATGCAACTCTAACGACGACGACAACGACGACGATCCCACCTAGTATCCTGAAACCAATACAGGGGTGAAACAGAGGGGGTTAGTCAAACGACTAAGTGAGGAGGGAATAATAGTGTATATTATAAAATGGAAGTAAATCACCATTTTTAAACTTAAAAGAAATCAACATAAAAGAAAGGGTTTCGTAACGGTTGGTGATTTAGCATAAAACATAAACATATCATATGACTCGGCAAGTAGAGCCCTTAACTCCAATTTCCAAACATAAAACGGGAAATCACCCTTATTCCTCCAATGTAGACGGACCGCTAAATCTGAACTACGCATAACATACGGTATAATCTCAGGTACTCAAAGGGCTACCACTCCGGCCTCACCCCGAGCTCCCAAATGGAGGGAACCATAGGATTTCCGCCGTAGACCCAATGTCTGCCAACTTCATCCTATCGTCCTTACTCTGGGCCCAAACATACATACATACAGTTCATAACTCGCTTTTCAAATCATTTCAGGTTGGTCAAAAGACCGTTCGAGACATGTCATATGCGAGGCCGAAGGCCAAAGTTCGCCTTAGAAATTACAGAGGTTTTACATGTCTCTTTCGCAAACGTTTCAAAGAATATACGTAGTACTTTTTCATATCAAAACATTTTCGATAAATCGAATAAACATAATAGGCATAAATATTTACTAGGTATATAAAGACGGTGTGAAAACAAAACGTAAAACAAGGCTTATATCGGGAGAGGCTTAATCTATATATATATATATATATATACATATAGTACTGGAGTCAGAAACGGAAAGCCTCACCTGTTGGCTATACAAAAAGAATAGATAAATGCAAGACCGGATGAGCTACTCCACGGGAGTATCGTCTGCAAAATACAAAGACATAACCAAATAAGACTAACGACGACGCACGGCTTATACGAAAGCATTAAAACACATAGAAGCACGTTAAACAGTCATTCATAACACTTAGGTTCACATTCTATCAAAGTACGTCAATTCAATAAGCAAATCAAATTAGAATGCGATAGAAGTTCATAATCATGCAAAAAAAAAAAAGCAATAAGGAAGCATGCTTTCAAGTTTCGGAAGAAATGAACAACATTTGAAAAATAGCCTAAAATGCCTAAATGAAAAACACGAGGAACAAGGCCCGAACGAAGTCAGAAAAATTCAAACTTCCTAAAATATGTATTTCATGATTTATAGGACCTATAGGTGAAATCGGATCTCAAATCAGAGGTCAAACGAAGAAAGTCAACTTTTAAAAGTGCCCATTGATTCACATTGCCGAGAGCAACATTCTGAAAATGGAGAAATTTTGGCTAAGGGGGACACACGGTCTTGGGGACAGGCGGACGCACGGGCTTGAACTCGTGCTCAAGCCGGTGCAGACACTTGCACTGGCCTGCGCAACAGCTTGTGCATGGGGTGCACAAGGCCGTGCAAGGCTCAAAAGGGCACACACGGTCTTGGCGCACGGTCTCAAGACCGTGCGTAAGGCCGTGTGGATCTAAAGAACAGCAGCAAAATGCAGAATCGCGAGGGCTTCGCGGGAACAACCCAAAATTCGATATTAAACCCATCAATCATCCAAAACTCAAGTTAAAACTCACATATATTGATCTACAACATCTAATCTACGTATAGAACCAAGAATCACGAAATTCCATCCATAAAATCATTCGAAATCATCATTTAACCTAAATGTGCAACTATTCATCAAAATCAGAAAAATGAAGCAATTGAGGCATTAATCGAGAAAGACGTGAGAAGCTTACTCTTAGATAAGATCGAGAGAAGTTCGTAGGCGTAAACGGTTCGAAAATCCATCGAGAAACGAGTCTGGCACGATCGATTGAACCTTCCTCTTCTTCTTTCTCCTTTTCTTCTTCTTTTCTTTCTTCTTTTGCTGTTGAGTGACGTGAGTGAGGTGAGAGGGAGGGATGTAAGACTAAGTCAAAATTTGACTTGGGTTGAGAATCGAAAGGGCATTTTCATAATTTTACAAAAATAGTTCAAAATACAAGTTGTCCAAATAAATCATAAGTACAGTCAACGTTCGTGAAATTAAACGCACATTGACATGTCGTGATTTAAATATCAAAATTCACTCATTTATGAAATTGTTATAAAATCGCATAATAATATCAATTAAAATAATTAAATCACGTAACTAAACGATTCGAACATACCGGAATGTAATTCGGATTTTCGGGGCGTTACAATCACCCCTCCTTATGAGAATCTGGTCCCCAGATTCTACTCGTCCGACTGAAATAATTTCGGGTGGAACTTGCGCATCTTGTCCTCGGTCTCCCATGTAGCTTCTCCGGTTGACTGATTTCTCCAAAGGACTTTGACAAGAGAAATCTCCCGGTTGCGTTGAGCTTGAGTCTTCTTATCCAATATCATCACCGGCTTCGAAACAAAGGTCAAATCCGGTTCTAGTTCAATTTCCTCAACAGGAAGGATCTCGGACTCATTCGGGAAGTACTTTCGGAGTTGGGAAACATGAAAGACGTTGTGAATCCCTGTTAGACTTGGCGGCAAATCTAACCTGTAAGCTGCGTTCCCAATCCTCTCCAAGATCTCATAGGGACCCAAAAATCTCGGACTCAGTTTTCCTCCTTTTCCAATTCGGGTGAATCCCTTTTGAGGAGAAGCTTTGAGGAATACTTTGTCACCAACCTCAAATTCCAACGGTCGGCGACGGGTATCGGCATAGCTCTTCTGTCGATCCTGAGCTGCCCTCATTCTTTGCCTGATGATCTGGATACGGTCGATGGCATTTTGGAGAAACTTTGGAGGAGTTCCTCGTTCATTGTCATCTTTCGTCCAACGCCAATCCTCAAGATCCCAAAACAACGGGGATCTACACTTTCTGCCATATAACGCTTCGTAAGGTGCCATTTTGATCGTAGACTGATAACTGTTGTTGTAGGCAAACTCGATCAAAGGCAATTGGTCGTGCCAATTGTTGCAAAAATCTAAGGCACAAGCTCGAAGCATATCACAGAGGTACCTGATCATTCTCTCTGACTGACCATCTGTCTGCGGATATGCGGTTGTACTGAAAGTCAGCTTTATTCCCATTCGATCTTTAAGTTGTTGCCATAAACGGGAAGTAAATCGAGCGTCTCTGTTAGATACTATAGTAGTTGGAATCCCATGAAGCTTGACAATCTCTCGCTGATAAATCTCTGCCAACCTATCCACTTTGTACGACATGTTGATCGGTAGAAAATGAGCACTCTTGGACAGTCGGTCGATAATCACCCAAATGCTATCGTAGCCACCTCTAACTTTAGGCAAAGAAGACACGAAGTCTATGGCAATACCCTCCCAATTCCATGTAGGAATCGGTAGTGGCTCAAGCAAACGTCCCGGTCTTCGATGTTCAACTTTAACCTGCTGACAAGTCGAGCATCTCTTGACATAATCAGCTACGTCTCTCTTCATACCTCTCCACCAGAATAATTCTTTTAGATCCCGGTACATCTTACTTCCTCCTGGATGAACTGTGTAAGGTGTGTTGTGAGCCTCATCGAGAATCTCTTTCCTCAGACTCTCCAGAACACAAACTCGGGACTTTTAGCGGAGAATTCTTGTGTCGTCCACACCAAACTGAGTCTCAGAATCAGCTGCGATGTGAACTATCTGTCTCTGAGTCCACTCATCAGTAGCCTGAACATCTCGAATCTTTCGACCCAACTCTGACTGGATCGATATGCTGTGAACATGGGCCTGGGAACTGATGTGAACTCCCTCTAACTTAGCCTCTAGCTGGGCTATGCTCGCCTTCCGGCTCAGTGCATCGGCTACAACATTCGCTTTTCCGGGATGGTACTGAATCTTGCAATCGTAGTCCTCAAATAACTCCATCCAACGGCTCTGTCGTTTGTTCAATTCCTTCCGAGTAAACAAGTACTGAAGGCTCTTATGATCTGTGAAGATGTTGAACGTGATGCCGTAGAGGTAATGACGCCATTTCAATAAAGCAAATACAATGGTGGCTAGCTCAAGGTCGTGAGTGGGATAGTTCTCTTCAGCTGGCTTTAGCTTCCTCGATGCATAAGCTATCACTTTCCCATTCTGCATTAACACACAACCTAATCCTTCGTGTGATGCATCTGCATACACGACAAATCCTTCAGAACCCTCGGGCAGGGTCAATACTGGGGCTGTGGTCAATCTCTTCTTGAGCTCCTGAAAACTGGTTTCACATTTGGTTGGCCACTCGAACTTAGCTTCTTTCCTCGTCAACGCTGTTAACGGGCCTGCAAGTTTAGAGAAATCCTTGACGAAACGTCTGTAGTATCCTGCTAAACCCAAGAAATTACGGATCTCTGTAGGAGTCTTAGGTCTCTCCCAATCCAGCACTGTCTGAATCTTCGAAGGATCTACCTCGATTCCCGTTCCGGATATGACATGACCTAGGAAGGTCACTCGGTCAATCCATAATTCGCATTTGCTGAATTTAGCGAACAACTGGTGCTCTCTCAAAGCTTGGAGCACTATCTGGAGGTGTTCAGCGTGTTCTTCTTCGGACTTCGAGAACACTAAGATGTCGTCAATGAAAATAACGACGAACTTGTCGAGGTACGGACGAAAAATCCTGTGCATCATGTCCATAAAAGCTGCTGGGGCGTTCGTGAGTCCAAACGGCATGACCACAAACTTGAAATGTCCATATCGGGTGTTGAAAGTTGTCTTCGGGATATCCTCTGATCGGATACGGAGCTGGTAATACCCTTGTCTGAGGTCGAGCTTGGAATAAACCCTAAATCCTTGAATTATCTTGGCCTTTCGGCCTGGCCATTGAACATTATACTATTGGGCCCGGACATCAGGGTACGGGGTGAAGGCGGATAGATGTTGGGTCTACGGTGGATCTCAATGCTCTGGTCTCCAAACTGATGGGAGCTCGGGGGTATAACCGGAGTGGCAACCCTTTTGAGTACCTGGGCCGGACGGGATCTAGTCTATATCCTCAGCCGAAGATGTATTGGATATTTGTCCTTGCATATATAATTATATAGTAGCGGGCTAGCTACCTGACTACACAAGGAGGAATAAGGGAGGTTTATTTAATAATTTTGATATTGTAAAACAGGTGGTTGATGCTCGACTCGCCGAGCTTTTACTTTATTGCGAAATTATTCGATTCACTTATAATTGTGAATACCTTTATTTTTCCTTTGCTTTCTTCTCATTTACAAACTGGTGAATCTTTCTGTTGTTTCGATAATATATACGTATTACAGCCCCCTCACTTAGTCGCTTTGACTAACCCCATTACTCTGTGGTTGTCTTTTCAGGTTTTGTTGCTAGGCAGATTCAGGTCGTGTCCTTGGAGTCATTTACTTTTGATTAGGTGATTTCATTTCCGCCTATGCATCTGGATAAATAATTAAAACCCTAGAGATTGTAGATGTAAATGATGTAAATTAGTTTAAATAGTGATATTGATGTTTTCAGTGGCCTTGGTGGGCTTTATAATTGTGTTTTGGGAGATATATGGTAATATGAAGAACTGGATCTAGAAAGACGTGATCTAGGTTTTAGAGAATATCTAGGATTATCAAAATTAATAACAACATTTCGCTCAGGAGTTTGCACTATATTAGTAGCCTTATCCTGAGTATTAGGTAGAGCAGGGACAGCTCTTTCTATAATCCAATTTTCTGGGAATGTTATTTCATCCCATTTGATAGATCTCCTAGTAGTTGTAGCGGGCGCCCCAAACGGGTAATGCACGCCCTGCACCGAGCCTCAATCCGCAGCCGGAACAGAAATCCGACCCTAAATTGAAACCCGGCGAACGGCAAACCGATTTACTCAATCACTAGGCGGGGCTTTTTGTAAAACAACAGACGACAACAATGCGGGAGCGGAAGCAACAACCAAATTAAATCATATTCCATATAACACCATTCAAAGTAGTAGCTCAATTGCACAAATAGTTAAAGCCCACCAAGGCTAGCGGAATTCGATTATTAAAATATAATAAACGGGTTCGATACAATATCCCGGTAACATATACATAACGGGTTCAATCTATCAATCCTGATAACATATACATATAACCTAATCAAGAACTTAAAACTATCTAGAAAGGGACAATCACCGAAAAGAAAGAAAACCCGCGAAACAAGACTGACAATGCCCACCTAGTTACCACCTGAAACAGATAAGGTTAAAAGCAGGGAGGGTTAGTCAAATGACTAAGTGAGGGGAAAAATGGGAATACATACATAATAACATACAAGAATAAATCACCATTTTAACTTAAAAGAAAACAAACGTAAGAGAAGGATTTTCATAAACATTCGGTGATTTATCATAACATAACATAACGGGACATATCATATTGCTCGGCGAGTCGAGCCCTCAACTCCTCATATCATATCCAAACATACCTGAAAACCATACCAACCTTATTCCTCCCATGTAGCAGAAGGACCGCTAAATCCAACTGCTTTATAGGCATGATAGCCTATCCTACGGCTGACACGAAGTCTCCGTCGCAGGAGCACAAAGGTTGCCACTCCGGCCTCACCCGTGCTCCCGGTAAACATGGAGCAAGCTACCGAATTCCACCGTAGACCCGCTGTCTATCCGGCTTCATCCGATCGCCATACTCCGGGCCCAGATAACATTTCATACATATCATATCTCTCATTTTCATAACTATCATTTTCCTATTAAAATAGGAATCAAGACATTTCGGGGAGGGCCAAAAGGGTCGTTCGAGACAGGCGATGTAACGGCAGGAAACGCAACCGGATGTTCCATCGTCTTGGGGGAGAAACCCGCCCTAACGACTTCACTCAACGAGAAGGTTTCCAAACCTAAAATTACATTTAAATCAAAACATAGTTCGCTTGTCTCTTTTTGAAAACATTTCGAAATCATATACATAATATCCATTTGATATCAATTCCGTTGTTCTTAAACCTCATAAAAGTAATAAGAATAAAGTATTTACTAAATATAGTAATACGGGATGAAAACGTAAATTACACATGCGAGGCTTATTTAGTGAGGCTCAATAGTACATATCTACATAATACGGGATAACAATAGAAACCTCACCTGGCGATAACCAAAAAGAAAGCCCAAAACGGAAACGAGCAACCTAATCCACGAGAGTGGAACCTGCAACTGACAAATGACATAACCACGTAAGACATACGACGACGCATGGCTCATACGAAAGCATAGGAACGCGTAAAAGCACGTTATACAATCACATAAAGCACTTAGGTTCAATTATCAAACGAAAACGGAGTAATTCATAATTTAAAAATGCAAATCAAGTCCAAATGCAACGAAACTTTACAGACATGCTTTAAATACCATAAGGGAGCATGCATTCGAATTTCGGGAAAATCGGACTTCATATGCAAATGTTAGAAAATTTGACGAAAACTTAAAACATACTATTCATAGACCCGAACATGCTATAAATTCATAAATCATACAATTCATATCTATTTCATATATATCGAATACACGAGCGAAGAAAGAATTCAGAAAAGACGAGCCATGGCGGGATCCGTAGGCCAAAACAGCCCCTGACTTACAGAAGGTCAGGGAGCTGTTCATGCCGGTCCACACGGGCTCATGCACACGGCCTTGAGGCCGTGTGCACCAAGACCGTGTGCACACCAAAGGGACACGCACGACCTCTCTACAGGCCGTGTAGAGAGCCCGTGTAGAACCAATACGCACGGCCTCTCTACAGGCCGTGTAGAGAGCCCGTGCACATGCACACGGGCTTGCAACACCCCGTGTGCATAGGCCGTGTGCGTGTGATAACAGCAGAAAATTCACAGAAACTCGAAACCTTCACAAATTCAATCCTAAATCCAACATTTAATCAATTAAACATGCAAATCACTCCCTAATTTTCACATATAATCATCTACAACATATAATCTACATATAGAAACGATAAACACGAAAATCCGTCCATAAATTCATCCAAAATCATATAAACCCTATATTATTCAACTATAAACAAAATCGAGAAATACAAGGCATAGGAGACATTAAACGAGAGGGATGTGAAAGGCTCACTCGTAGACGAGGTCGCGAGGAGTTCGTAGACGTAAACGATTCAAAAATCCGTCGAGAAACGGAGTCGGGACGATCGTCGGAATCTTCTTCCTTCTCTTTCTCTTTTTCCTTCTCTTTTCTTTTCTTTTTTCTTGCTGAAGTGTTCGAGAGTGAGGTGAGAGAGAGAGTGTGAGAGTTAGTCAAATAATTGACTCAGGTTGAGAATCGAAAGGGCATTTTTGTAATTTCGTAAAATAAGTTCAAAACTCACATTGTCTAAATAACACATAATTACAGTCAAAATTCATATTATTAAACGCACATTGACAATTCATAATTTAAATATTAAAAATCACTCATATACGAAATTGTTAAAAAAATCATATAATAATTAATAAAATACATAATGAATCGCGTGAGAAAATCGATTCGGGTTCCCGGTTCATAATACGAATTTTCAGGGCATTACAGTAGTGATCTCTGATCTACTAAAATTGGTTTCTATAAGAATAGTTTCATTTAAAGGTTTATCAACCATTTGACAGTGAGGATTCAAAGTATGAAGGGGTTTGTAATAAATTTTATAACAAACACATATAACTTCAGATCCTGGCGCATAATTATAACCATGGGTCTTAACATTTAATGTTAAAGCATCTAGAATATTAATATCAGTTAGGGATAATTGAAGATTGGGATAAACATTAAAATAAACTGGGCCATGGGCCAAACTGGACTGTATAATACCCATTAAAGATTGTTTCCAATCTAAATTTCTACCATCTCGCAAAGCTGCTATAAAGCTTTCTGGTAACCCTTCTAAGGTTAAAGGTTTAAAAGCAACCTGAACTAATCTCCAAAGTGCTGAGTTTTTTCTTTACCCAACATTTATTAGCATAATGGCCAATTTTACCACATTTTCTACAAACAACAGGGGGCGCATTCGCTCTCCATTTTTCTTTCCAAAATTCTCTCTTCTCTTTTCGTTTTCTGTGTTTTCTTTTAGGAAAACCTGCTATAATCATATTGGCTATAGCTTTATCAGAATTACCATTATTCTTACAGATAGTGCTATACATAAGCATTCGATGGACAACATTATAAATCTGTCTCTCAGTAAAGCCATCAATATTCCATTCGTAAATATTTTTACCACTATAGGAATTATTAACAATATACTCCTGTTCTTCAAAAAGAACATCCTGAGGAGTAGGTCTAGGATAATAATATATCCTTTGAGTAGGCTTATCAGCATATTTAGAGAGTTTATTAATCTCTTCTCGGATGGTATTTTGATAATTATCATTATCACTCATTTCACTTTCAAACTCATCATTAAGAGTTTTGATTGAAAGATTCTTGAATTTTTCATCAAGCATTTTTTCAAGCTCAGACACCGATTTTAATTTAAAATCCTTGACATCATGAGGAGGTTGAATACTGTGAGTGGCAATACTCTCTTGGTTAAGAGTTTTATTAATATGGAATGAACTTTTAAGTTCATTTATGCTAGAAATAATTTTTTCTACTCTGTCATGTAAAGACACAATTTGTTCTCCAAGAACAATTAAATAGATATTACTATAATTTTGTTGTTTTATTAAACTATTAATATGAGCAGTGGTAATAGGTAAAACTTCACTATCAATGAGTTTTTGGAAAGCAGTATAATACCTAGTTTCAGTATCTTTTTCAATTTGAAAAGATTGAGAAGGAGGGAAAATTGTTTTTATAACCTTTCCATTTTGAGAATATTTATATTCTCTTTCAATAACAGAAATATAATTTTCTACATAATTAGTAATAAACCATGGAACAAAAGATATTTTGACATTTTTTTCAGAAAGATCATTATAAAATTTTTCTTGAAATATTTTTCTATCTTCTTGCGTAAAATTCTCAAACAACCATTTTTTAAATGGTTCCCACCTAGGGAGATTGAATTCCTGTTGTATTAGTTTTCTTGCCGGTGATCCCGGGCTAAAATCAATTTTTGGTCTAAAATCCATTAAACAGAAAAATTCATTTCAGATGCAGTCATGTCTGCTTCAACTTTATAAACACCTCTAACAATATTATCAGGGTGAATTCTTAATTCTTCAACTGTATCAGGAAGAAGATCATCAGAAGATTTTTCTGTTTCTCTGATTTGAGAAGTAGAAAACCTAGAAGGAGATTTAACCTCATAATCGAGAGGAGATATATGGTAATATGAAGAACTGAATTTAGAAAGACGTGATCCAGGTTTTAGAGAATATCTAGGATTATCAAAATTAATAACAACATTTCCCTCAGGAGTTTGCACTATATTAGTAGCCTTATCCTGAGTATTAGGTAGAGCAGGGACAGCTCTTTCTATAATCCAATTTTCTGGGAACGTTATTTCATCCCATTTGATAGATCTCCTAGTAGTGATCTCAGATCTACTAAAATTGGTTTCTATAAGAATAGTTTCATTTAAAGGTTTATCAACCATTTGACAGTGAGGATTCAAAGTATGAAGGGGTTTGTAATAAATTCTATAACAAACACATATAACTTCAGATCTTGGCGCATAATTATAACTATGGGTCTTAACATTTAATGTTAAAGCATCTAGAATATTAATATCAGTTAGGGATAATTGAAGATTAAAATAAAATGGGCCATGGGCCAAACTGGACTGTATAATACCCATTAAAGATTGTTTCCAATCTAAATTTCTACCATCTCGCAAAGCTGCTATAAAGCTTTCTGGTAACCCTTCTAAGGTTAAAGGTTTAAAAGCAACCTGAACTAATCCAATATGGATAAATTTATATAATTTTTTGTATTTATTCAGATCTCTATTACTGAGTAATCTAACTATCATTTCATCCTTATTAAGAGAAATAGTTTCTTCACTGGTTTTAACCACTTGTTTTAAACCTATTCTCTCAAAAGTACCAAATTTATAAATTATTTTTTGGTCTATTTTAGGAATAGTCCATTTATTAAGCAAATCAAGATTTTGAGGAATATCATACTCCTCTTCAACACTGTTTTTAACAGTATCTGTGTTTCTTATGATATTCATTATAAGAGATTTGTGTTGAATAATATCATTTACCAAGATCATAATACCATGGCTCTGATACCATTTATTGACAGGACCTTTACATAAATTAAACTTTTTTATGTTTTTGGTGAGTACCACGAACTAAAATCTTGAATACTGTACATGGATTGTTTTACAGAATTAAAAACTGTCAAGGGATTTAGTTCTTAACCAGTCATGGAGGCAAGCCCTAAAAACGCCGAAAACATGGCAACAAAGTGGGCGAATCCAGACTTCGGTGTTAAACCTAATCTCTGCCTGTTTTTATTCAAATCATCTCAGAAATCGAAATTTTTGTTCCTGGTACTCTCTTTTTTTTTTTTTTTGATGTCATGCTACCAGATCTTAGCATCATGACATTATTCAACACAAGAATTCAGTCGGCCATATAGGCGGCAGTACAGAAAATAAAATTGAAATTCAAAATAATAATTAGAAGAATTAGAACTTACTTAAGAGCACACCAAAATGGAGAAACTTGAAACTTTAAACTTGCTGAAAATTTAGAGAGAATTTTACAAGTAACTAAGAACTCTAAACTTGAACCTACCTAAACAAATGAAAGAGTCCCCTTATATAGAGGGGAAAAGAACCACCTTTACAAAAGGGGCCAAACAAAAGAAGACAAACATAATTATACATTGCTTTTTTGAAAGCATAAACTTTATTAAAGTGTCTTTAAAAAAATATTCCTTAAACCATTATGAAGGTAGGTAGGGATCCAAAGAGAAATTATTTATCCATTTTCTCCTTGCCTTTTCCTGTGGCGGAACTCTGTATTTGCTCCGTGATTGATGTCTCAACATTATTGATGATATCATCAATAGAAATATCTGCTTCTTCACCATAAAGGTCTTGTGATTCACCAGGGTTACAATATTCTTCACCATCATGTGAGGAAGTGGCCATAGAGATGTCTGATTGATATTCAATTCCAAAATTTTTTATTAAATCTTTTTTTACTTCCTCCATATAAGAAGCAATTAATTCTTTATTCGTCAGCTGTCCTTTCTGGAAATTTAATTTCCTTGATAAATGTTGAAACGGACTAGGGGCTTCCCTTTGTTGTTTCAACTGGATTTGTTCTTTATACTGCCGGATATGATCCTGGATGCTGTCAATAGTTTCTTGTCCTTCAAGGACACCTTGCTCATTTTGCCTCAGCATTCTTTTCCAAAATTTGGTATACGATACCCTTTTCATATAGGGTATATTCTGTTGGGTATAACCCATTTCCGGTTCCCATTTCCAAATCCATGGGATTCCAAACTCAATGAAGAAATGTAGAAAGGGCATTCCCTCGATCCACTTATTTGTGTGTTCTGCCTCAATAAGGATTGGTAAAATTTTCACCCATTCATTATAACGACCTTTATAAGGTTCTGGTAAAATTTTTACTGTAGGGCCAAAAGATAGCCACCATTGGTATAACCAATTTGGGATGTCCTTCTTATAAACATTTGGATAAATTTTGAAAAACCAAGTATGTTTTTTCAATGGATTCTCATATAAAAAAGCTTTATTAAATGCTTCAATATAATCCCAATAATTAAATTTAACCTGAATCTTTTGATCAGGCCGGAAATATTCCTTTTCGCCTAGGGTACTTAGTCCCCATTCTTCTGCAGATATGATCTGCTTAATGATAACTTTACTAAAGCTATAAGCTTGTGTATTTTTTCCTGGATAAAAATGTGAAAATTCACAAGATCCAGTTGATTTAAGAATATTTTCATAATGATTACGCTGTTTGTATGATCCAGCGATAAATGATGCAGTATTAAGATATCTATTCATAAGGTGCCATATTTCACCTTTCCATCGAAGATCTTTATCTTCTAGGAGTAATATTACCTCCTTGCAGATATTCTGCTCATAGGGCAAGTCATCTATCTTCGTTTCATCTTCAATGACAACATTAACAAATGAAGGGTTGCCCTGGCTGGTATTACCAAGCCTTGCTTTGAATTCCATGAATTCTTTGAATAGACGTTCATCTCCCTCTTTTAAAGTATTACTTGAAGAGGATGATGTGAGATTGGCAATATTTTCGGCTATTAGCCTTTGATTCCCAATTTGGGCAATTGTTCTTCCTCCTCTTCCTCTATAAGAGGAATTTCCTCTGCCACGGTGGCTCATCCTGAAAATATGAAATAATTTAAGCTATTAGCTGAGTATTGATAATTTTATTAGCCAAATCTCTTATTATTTTGGCTTCTTTCATCATTCCATCAGCCATTTTTATTAATTGGCTGTAATGTTCACCATCATCCATTTCCACCATTTGTTGGAAATATTATTTTGTAGTTTTCCAATAACTATAGTCTTTATTATAATAAGTGGATATTTCCACCATATAATTCACTCTATTGTGATGAGGCCTAGGGCGCCTGGGCCTCTGATTTTCTGTATTAAGCAATTCTCCTTCAATATATTCTAAAAATCTGTTATTTCTGATGGCTTCTTCCATAATCTGAAAAATAAAACAATTAGGCTATTAGCTCATTAATTCGGGATTTAACCCTTCTTAATTCTGCTTTATCTTCTCTAACTATTCGAGCAAGATTAGGATAAGTCTGAAATCCATTATCAAAGGCATAAAGTATGGATTCATCTAACTCAATGTTCTGCCGGAGATATTTCTCCTGCTGTATAAGTCTAGGAATTCCAATAAGACTAAAGTAGCTAGCTGGAGTAATCTTATTCTGGATTTTTAAAATCCTGAAGTCATTCGGTCCTCTTAGTGGAGGATCAAAAAGATCTTTATACATCCGCCAATTATAAGGGGTGATGTCTGGACTATTATCCATCTGCCAACCAAGCCTTGCAAGAATATTATCCCTGTCCCTATAAACAGACATTCCATAAGGAACCATTCTGGTTAACCACCTTTGATCAAAATCATTCATTCTTGTAAATATTCTCTGGTTAAAAAATCAAGAAGATTATTATCAGTTCCTTTGTTATAAATTATTTCAAAATCAAAAGGGGCTAATTGGGCTTGCCACCTTGCAAACATTTGTTTAGACACATCATGTTTAAAATCTTTTTTAAACATATATTTAGCTGCTTCGCAGTCAGTTTTGATAATAAATTTTTGATTATATAAATCATCTTGAAATTTTAAAACACATTTAAGGATAGCTAAAATTTCCTTCGCTATAGTAGCATAATTCTTTTGACTATTATTCCATTTTCCTGAATGGAATCTAACAAGATATTCTTGTTTATCATTTGGAGAAACTTGTTTAAGGATGCCTCCATATCCAATATCCGAAGCGTCTGTTTCAATAATTATTTCCCAATTAGGATTAGCAAGACTTAGACAAGGTAGATTATTAACCCTATTCTTAATGTTTTGGACAGCCTGAGTATGACTCTCAGTCCAAGATTTTGAATTTTTCTTAAGTCTATCATATAAAATAGCAGTATCTTGGGCTAGATTCTTAATATAAGGAGAAATATAATTTAAACTACCTAAGAATCTTTGAAGCTGAGTTTTATCAGTCAGCTGATCAGGAAATTTAGAAGCAAATTCAATACTCCTGTTAATAGGGATAATTTTCCCTTTTTCAATATTATGACCAAGAAATCTGATATTGGTTTGGAAAAGTTGCATTTTAGGTTTAGATATAACTAAACCATTTTGGATAACGATTTTCTTGAATATATCCAGATGTTTAAAATGTGTTTCTATATTTTTAGAGAACACTAAGATATCATCAATATAAACAATGATAAAATCACTATAAGGATTAAAGATATCATTCATAATATTTTGAAATTCTGAAGGTGCATTTTTTAAACCAAAAGGCATAACCTTCCATTCGTATTGTCCAAATGGAACATTAAATGTTGTTTTATAAACATCTTTTTCATGAATTTGGATTTGCGAGTATCCAGACTTTAAATCAAATTTTGAAAATATTAAGGCATCATGAAGTCTATCAAGTAAATCCTTCTTATTAGGGATCGGATATCTAATCCATTTTAAAGCAGTATTAAGAGGTTTATAGTTGATAACTAACCTGAGAACACCTTTTTCTTGCTCAGCATGTTTATTAACATAAAAAGCTGTGCAAGACCATGGAGACTTAGAGGGTCTTATGAACCCTTTGTTTTGCAAAGCTTCAATCTCTTTTTTGCATAGCTCAAGATAATCTTTATTCATTTGACAAGGTCTGGCCTTTGTCGGGATTTTTTTCTCATCAAAATTATCCTCATAAGGAAGTGAAACAATATGTTTCTTTCTATCCCAAAAAGCATTTGGATGATCATTACAAATTTGTAAAGAAAACTGATTACTAAGAAGTTTTATTTTCTCCTTTAATTTAGGATTTTGAAGAATACTTTCAATATTCAAAGTAGTTATTTCTTGTTTAAGAAAATTAATTTGATTTTCTTTATTTTTTATAAGAGAATCTTTTATTTGATTTAGAATTCTAGTAAAAGGTTCAGTAATAAAATGAAAAGTAATTTCTTTTCCTTCAAAAGTTCCTATAAAACCTTGTTCATCAATTTTTCTTATTGGAAATATTTTCTTTAAGAAAGGGGTTCCAAGTATGACTTGGTTGGTAATATTTTTTACTAGTAAAAAACTAGTAGGAATACAAACTTTATTTTTGCAAATATAAGCTTTTGGAATCTTGAAATTTATTTCCATTTTTTGACCATTCGCAGAACTTAAAGAATGAGTTGTTTTATGAAAATATCTAGTAGGAATAATTCCTTCTTGAATACAATTTAAATCTGCACCACTATCAACTAGTGCTGTAAACTCTCTCTTATAATTATGATCAATAAGAAGAGAAATTTTTATAAACCATTTTTTAGAAGTAACCATTTCTAAAGTACCAAGGAAATTATCATCCTCAGAAAAGGTATTTTGATTATCAGAATCAAAATTAATAAGGGGTTGTTTCCCTTTATTAAAAATTTCTAATTTGAAAACTCTTTCTTCAAGATTTTTATTAAAGCTTTTCAAACTTTCGATTTCATTTTTGAGATTATAAATCTCTATTACTAAATCATTAGCATTTGCTGGGGTTTCCCCAACCTGCTTTTGTTTTAGCATTTTTTTTACTTCAGCCATAGTATATGGTTCAGAAGATTTTGGAATAAAATCATTATGCCTATTAGGAAAATCTTTTTCTCCTATTTGATCAAGGATTTTTGATAGAATTTCAGGATCTTTGACAGATTTCAAAATTTCTATAATACTATCATTATTAAGAACATTTATCTCCTGAAATTGAGAAATAATTTGATAAAGGTTATTACCTTCTTCCTAGTTGGAGCTATACTCTTTTTCACAGGGTAAACCATTTTTACAAGGTTCACAGTTTTCACTATCTGAAGAACTGTAATCATTATCTAGGGCTTCAATCCCTTCAATAGGCACTTCTTCTTCTTCAGAATCAGAATGAAGGAGTAACTTACTAAGAGTATCTTTAAGATCATTATCAATCTCCAAAGTGCTGAGTTTTTTCTTTACCCAACATTTATTAGCATAATGGCCAATTTTACCACATTTTCTACAAACAACAGGGGGCGCATTCGCTCTCCTTTTTTCTTTCCTAAATTCTCTCTTCTCTTTTCGTTTTCTGTGTTTTCTTTTAGGAAAGTCATGATATTTATTATCTTTCTTGTGTTTCTTAGCCTTACTATTATCCTGGCTAGTAGATGGATTTTCTACTCCAAATTGACCACAAAATTGTCCTAACTGCTTCTTCTCATTAAGATTATGTTTCTTAATTTGTTGGCTTAATTTTATCTCATTACACAAGGCTAAGCCTTCTTGAATGCAAGTTCCTATTAACTTGCCATAAGTATAACTATCATAATTAATATTAACTTCACCGTTTCTAACGTTTTTCCTAACCCTTTCAGCAAATAAAGGAGGTAATCCATCAAGAAATTTGGATTTCCAGTGAGGACTATTAGACTCAGGGAGTTCCATAACTCTACTAAGAAAAGTATCCTTATACCACCTAAAAGATGTAAGAGTACGACATCTTAAATTCTGGAGTAAAGTCCTAAGATTATCACTATTGTCAGACCATCTTCCAGTGAAATGTTCAATAATATTAATAATTAAAGTGTAGACAGAATTTTCAACTTGTCTTCCATTCTCATCTTTAATCATATTTAAAATATCATTTCTGTTACTCTGGGTGAGATAATTATCCCACCACCCTTTAAGCTGACCTGTAAAACCTGTTATAATCATATTGGCTATAGCTTTATCAGAATTACCATTATTCTTACAGATAGTGCTATACATAAGCATTCGATGGACAACATTATAAATCTGTCTCTCAGTAAAGCCATCAATATTCCATTCGTAAATATTTTTACCACTATAGGAATTATTAACAATATACTCCTGTTCTTCAAAAAGAACATCCTGAGGAGTAGGTCTAGGATAATAATACATCCTTTGAGTAGGCTTATCAGCATATTTAGAGAGTTTATTAATCTCTTCTCGGATGGTATTTTGATAATTATCATTATCACTCATTTCACTTTCAAACTCATCATTAAGAGTTTTGATTGAAAGATTCTTGAATTTTTCATCAAGCATTTTTTCAAGCTCAGACACCGATTTTAATTTAAAATCCTTGACATCAGGAGGAGGTTGAATACTGGGAGTGGCAATACTCTCTTGGTTAAGAGTTTTATTAATATGGAATGAACTTTTAAGTTCATTTATGCTAGAAATAATTTTTTCTACTCTGTCATGTAAAGACACAATTTGTTCCCCAAGAACAATTAAATAGATATTACTATAATTTTGTTGTTTTATTAAACTATTAATATGAGCAGTTGTAATAGGTAAAACTTCACTATCAATGAGTTTTTGGAAAGCAGTATAATACCTAGTTTCAGTATCTTTTTCAATTTGAAAAGATTGAGAAGGAGGGAAAATTGTTTTTAAAACCTTTCCATTTTGAGAATATTTATATTCTCTTTCAATAACAGAAATATAATTTTCTACATAATTAGTAATAAACTATGGAACAAAAGATATTTTGACATTTTTTTCAGAAAGATCATTATAAAATTTTTCTTGAAATATTTTTCTATCTTCTTGCGTAAAATTCTCAAACAACCATTTTTTAAATGGTTCCCACCTAGGGAGATTGAATTCCTGTTGTATTAGTTTTCTTGCCGGTGATCCCGGGCTAAAATCAATTTTTGGTCTAAAATCCATTAAACAGAAAAAATCATTTCAGATGCAGTCATGTCTGCTTCAACTTTATAAACACCTCTAACAATATTATCAGGGTGAATTCTTAATTCTTCAACTGTATCAGGAAGAACATCTTCAGAAGATTTTTCTGTTTCTCTGATTTGAGAAGTAGAAAACCTAGAAGGAGATTTAACCTCATAATCGAGAGGAGATATATGGTAATATGAAGAACTGGATCTAGAAAGACGTGATCCAGGTTTTAGAGAATATCTAGGATTATTAAAATTAATAACAACATTTCCCTCAGGAGTTTGCACTATATTAGTAGCCTTATCCTGAGTATTAGGTAGAGTAGGGACAGCTCTTTCTATAATCCAAGTTTCTGGGAATGTTATTTCATCCCATTTGATAGATCTCCTAGTAGTGATCTCAGATCTACTAAAATTGGTTTCTATAAGAATAGTTTCATTTAAAGGTTTATCAACCATTTGACAGTGAGGATTCAAAGTATGAAGGGGTTTGTAATAAATTCTATAACAAACACATATAACTTCAGAGCTTGGCGCATAATTATAACTATGGGTCTTAACATTTAATGTTAAAGCATCTAGAATATTAATATCAGTTAGGGATAATTGAAGATTAAAATAAAATGGGCCATGGGCCAAACTGGACTGTATAATACCCATTAAAGATTGTTTCCAATCTAAATTTCTACCATCTCGCAAAGCTGCTATAAAGCTTTCTGGTAACCCTTCTAAGGTTAAAGGTTTAAAAGCAACCTGAACTAATCCAATATGGATAAATTTATATAATTTTTTGTATTTATTCAGATCTCTATTACTGAGTAATCTAACTATCATTTCATCCTTATTAAGAGAAATAGTTTCTTCACTGGTTTTAACCACTTGTTTTAAACCTATTCTCTCAAAAGTACCAAATTTATAAATTATTTTTTGGTCTATTTTAGGAATAGTCCATTTATTAAGCAAATCAAGATTTTGAGGAATATCATACTCCTCTTCAACACTGTTTTTAACAGTATCTGTGTTTCTTATGATATTCATTATAAGAGATTTGTGTTGAATAATATCATTTACCAAGATCATAATACCATGGCTCTGATACCATTTATTGACAGGACCTTTACATAAATTAAACTTTTTTATGTTTTTGGTGAGTACCACGAACTAAAATCTTGAATACTGTACATGGATTGTTTTACAGAATTAAAAACTGTCAAGGGATTTAGTTCTTAACCAGTCATGGAGGCAAGCCCTAAAAACGCCGAAAACATGGCAACAAAGTGGGCGAATCCAGACTTCGGTGTTAAACCTAATCTCTGCCTGTTTTTATTCAAATCATCTCAGAAATCGAAATTTTTGTTCCTGGTACTCTCTTTTTTTTTTTTTTGATGTCATGCTACCAGATCTTAGCATCATGACATTATTCAACACAAGAATTCAGTCGGCCATATAGGCGGCAGTACAGAAAATAAAATTGAAATTCAAAATAATAATTAGAAGAATTAGAACTTACTTAAGAGCACACCAAAATGGAGAAACTTGAAACTTTAAACTTGCTGAAAATTTAGAGAGAATTTTACAAGTAACTAAGAACTCTAAACTTGAACCTACCTAAACAAATGAAAGAGTCCCCTTATATAGAGGGGAAAAGAACCACCTTTACAAAAGGGGCCAAACAAAAGAAGACAAACATAATTATACATTGCTTTTTTGAAAGCATAAACTTTATTAAAGTGTCTTTAAAAAAATATTCCTTAAACCATTATGAAGGTAGGTAGGGATCCAAAGAGAAATTATTTATCCATTTTCTCCTTGCCTTTTCCTGTGGCGGAACTCTGTATTTGCTCCGTGATTGATGTCTCAACATTATTGATGATATCATCAATAGAAATATCTGCTTCTTCACCATAAAGGTCTTGTGATTCACCAGGGTTACAATATTCTTCACCATCATGTGAGGAAGTGGCCATAGAGATGTCTGATTGATATTCAATTCCAAAATTTTTTATTAAATCTTTTTTTACTTCCTCCATATAAGAAGCAATTAATTCTTTATTCGTCAGCTGTCCTTTCTGGAAATTTAATTTCCTTGATAAATGTTGAAACGGACTAGGGGCTTCCCTTTGTTGTTTCAACTGGATTTGTTCTTTATACTGCCGGATATGATCCTGGATGCTGTCAATAGTTTCTTGTCCTTCAAGGACACCTTGCTCATTTTGCCTCAGCATTCTTTTCCAAAATTTGGTATACGATACCCTTTTCATATAGGGTATATTCTGTTGGGTATAACCCATTTCCGGTTCCCATTTCCAAATCCATGGGATTCCAAACTCAATGAAGAAATGTAGAAAGGGCATTCCCTCGATCCACTTATTTGTGTGTTCTGCCTCAATAAGGATTGGTGAAATTTTCACCCATTCATTATAACGACCTTTATAAGGTTCTGGTAAAATTTTTACTGTAGGGCCAAAAGATAGCCACCATTGGTATAACCAATTTGGGATGTCCTTCTTATAAACATTTGGATAAATTTTGAAAAACCAAGTATGTTTTTTCAATGGATTCTCATATAAAAAAGCTTTATTAAATGCTTCAATATAATCCCAATAATTAAATTTAACCTGAATCTTTTGATCAGGCCGGAAATATTCCTTTTCGCCTAGGGTACTTAGTCCCCATTCTTCTGCAGATATGATCTGCTTAATGATAACTTTACTAAAGCTATAAGCTTGTGTATTTTTTCCTGGATAAAAATGTGAAAATTCACAAGATCCAGTTGATTTAAGAATATTTTCATAATGATTACGCTGTTTGTATGATCCAGCGATAAATGATGCAGTATTAAGATATCTATTCATAAGGTGCCATATTTCACCTTTCCATCGAAGATCTTTATCTTCTAGGAGTAATATTACCTCCTTGCAGATATTCTGCTCATAGGGCAAGTCATCTATCTTCGTTTCATCTTCAATGACAACATTAACAAATGAAGGGTTGCCCTGGCTGGTATTACCAAGCCTTGCTTTGAATTCCATGAATTCTTTGAATAGACGTTCATCTCCCTCTTTTAAAGTATTACTTGAAGAGGATGATGTGAGATTGGCAATATTTTCGGCTATTAGCCTTTGATTCCCAATTTGGGCAATTGTTCTTCCTCCTCTTCCTCTATAAGAGGAATTTCCTCTGCCACGGTGGCTCATCCTGAAAATATGAAATAATTTAAGCTATTAGCTGAGTATTGATAATTTTATTAGCCAAATCTCTTATTATTTTGGCTTCTTTCATCATTCCATCAGCCATTTTTATTAATTGGCTGTAATGTTCACCATCATCCATTTCCACCATTTGTTGGAAATATTATTTTGTAGTTTTCCAATAACTATAGTCTTTATTATAATAAGTGGATATTTCCACCATATAATTCACTCTATTGTGATGAGGCCTAGGGCGCCTGGGCCTCTGATTTTCTGTATTAAGCAATTCTCCTTCAATATATTCTAAAAATCTGTTATTTCTGATGGCTTCTTCCATAATCTGAAAAATAAAACAATTAGGCTATTAGCTCATTAATTCGGGATTTAACCCTTCTTAATTCTGCTTTATCTTCTCTAACTATTCGAGCAAGATTAGGATAAGTCTGAAATCCATTATCAAAGGCATAAAGTATGGATTCATCTAACTCAATGTTCTGCCGGAGATATTTCTCCTGCTGTATAAGTCTAGGAATTCCAATAAGACTAAAGTAGCTAGCTGGAGTAATCTTATTCTGGATTTTTAAAATCCTGAAGTCATTCGGTCCTCTTAGTGGAGGATCAAAAAGATCTTTATACATCCGCCAATTATAAGGGGTGATGTCTGGACTATTATCCATCTGCCAACCAAGCCTTGCAAGAATATTATCCCTGTCCCTATAAACAGACATTCCATAAGGAACCATTCTGGTTAACCACCTTTGATCAAAATCATTCATTCTTGTAAATATTCTCTGGTTAAAAAATCAAGAAGATTATTATCAGTTCCTTTGTTATAAATTATTTCAAAATCAAAAGGGGCTAATTGGGCTTGCCACCTTGCAAACATTTGTTTAGACACATCATGTTTAAAATCTTTTTTAAACATATATTTAGCTGCTTCGCAGTCAGTTTTGATAATAAATTTTTGATTATATAAATCATCTTGAAATTTTAAAACACATTTAAGGATAGCTAAAATTTCCTTCGCTATAGTAGCATAATTCTTTTGACTATTATTCCATTTTCCTGAATGGAATCTAACAAGATATTCTTGTTTATCATTTGGAGAAACTTGTTTAAGGATGCCTCCATATCCAATATCCGAAGCGTCTGTTTCAATAATTATTTCCCAATTAGGATTAGCAAGACTTAGACAAGGTAGATTATTAACCCTATTCTTAATGTTTTGGACAGCCTGAGTATGACTCTCAGTCCAAGATTTTGAATTTTTCTTAAGTCTATCATATAAAATAGCAGTATCTTGGGCTAGATTCTTAATATAAGGAGAAATATAATTTAAACTACCTAAGAATCTTTGAAGCTGAGTTTTATCAGTCAGCTGATCAGGAAATTTAGAAGCAAATTCAATACTCCTGTTAATAGGGATAATTTTCCCTTTTTCAATATTATGACCAAGAAATCTGATATTGGTTTGGAAAAGTTGCATTTTAGGTTTAGATATAACTAAACCATTTTGGATAACGATTTTCTTGAATATATCCAGATGTTTAAAATGTGTTTCTATATTTTTAGAGAACACTAAGATATCATCAATATAAACAATGATAAAATCACTATAAGGATTAAAGATATCATTCATAATATTTTGAAATTCTGAAGGTGCATTTTTTAAACCAAAAGGCATAACCTTCCATTCGTATTGTCCAAATGGAACATTAAATGTTGTTTTATAAACATCTTTTCATGAATTTGGATTTGCCAGTATCCAGACTTTAAATCAAATTTTGAAAATATTAAGGCATCATGAAGTCTATCAAGTAAATCCTTCTTATTAGGGATCGGATATCTAATCCATTTTAAAGCAGTATTAAGAGGTTTATAGTTGATAACTAACCTGAGAACACCTTTTTCTTGCTCAGCATGTTTATTAACATAAAAAGCTGTGCAAGACCATGGAGACTTAGAGGGTCTTATGAACCCTTTGTTTTGCAAAGCTTCAATCTCTTTTTTGCATAGCTCAAGATAATCTTTATTCATTTAACAAGGTCTGGCCTTTGTCGGGATTTTTTTCTCATCAAAATTATCCTCATAAGGAAGTGAAACAATATGTTTCTTTCTATCCCAAAAAGCATTTGGATGATCATTACAAATTTGTAAAGAAAACTGATTACTAAGAAGTTTTATTTTCTCCTTTAATTTAGGATTTTGAAGAATACTTTCAATATTCAAAGTAGTTATTTCTTGTTTAAGAAAATTAATTTGATTTTCTTTATTTTTTATAAGAGAATCTTTTATTTGATTTAGAATTCTAGTAAAAGGTTCAGTAATAAAATGAAAAGTAATTTCTTTTCCTTCAAAAGTTCCTATAAAACCTTGTTCATCAATTTTTCTTATTGGAAATATTTTCTTTAAGAAAGGGGTTCCAAGTATGACTTGGTTGGTAATATTTTTTACTAGTAAAAAACTAGTAGGAATACAAACTTTATTTTTGCAAATATAAGCTTTTGGAATCTTGAAATTTATTTCCATTTTTTGACCATTCGCAGAACTTAAAGAATGAGTTGTTTTATGAAAATATCTAGTAGGAATAATTCCTTCTTGAATACAATTTAAATCTGCACCACTATCAACTAGTGCTGTAAACTCTCTCTTATAATTATGATCAATAAGAAGAGAAATTTTTATAAACCATTTTTTAGAAGTAACCATTTCTAAAGTACCAAGGAAATTATCATCCTCAGAAAAGGTATTTTGATTATCAGAATCAAAATTAATAAGGGGTTGTTTCCCTTTATTAAAAATTTCTAATTTGAAAACTCTTTCTTCAAGATTTTTATTAAAGCTTTTCAAACTTTTGATTTCATTTTTGAGATTATAAATCTCTATTACTAAATCATTAGCATTTGCTGGGGTTTCCCCAACCTGCTTTTGTTTTAGCATTTTTTTTACTTCAGCCATAGTATATGGTTCAGAAGATTTTGGAATAAAATCATTATGCCTATTAGGAAAATCTTTTTCTCCTATTTGATCAAGGATTTTTGATAGAATTTCAGGATCTTTGACAGATTTCAAAATTTCTATAATACTATCATTATTAAGAACATTTATCTCCTGAAATTGAGAAATAATTTGATAAAGGTTATTACCTTCTTCCTAGTTGGAGCTATACTCTTTTTCACAGGGTAAACCATTTTTACAAGGTTCACAGTCTTCACTATCTGAAGAACTGTAATCATTATCTAGGGCTTCAATCCCTTCAATAGGCACTTCTTCTTCTTCAGAATCAGAATGAAGGAGTAACTTACTAAGAGTATCTTTAAGATCATTATCAATCTCCAAAGTGCTGAGTTTTTTCTTTACCCAACATTTATTAGCATAATGGCCAATTTTACCACATTTTCTACAAACAACAGGGGGCGCATTCGCTCTCCTTTTTTCTTTCCTAAATTCTCTCTTCTCTTTTCGTTTTCTGTGTTTTCTTTTAGGAAAGTCATGATATTTATTATCTTTCTTGTGTTTCTTTGCCTTACTATTATCCTGGCTAGTAGATGGATTTTCTACTCCAAATTGACCACAAAATTGTCCTAACTGCTTCTTCTCATTAAGATTATGTTTCTTAATTTGTTGGCTTAATTTTATCTCATTACACAAGGCTAAGCCTTCTTGAATGCAAGTTCCTATTAACTTGCCATAAGTATAACTATCATAATTAATATTAACTTCACCGTTTCTAACGTTTTTCCTAACCCTTTCAGCAAATAAAGGAGGTAATCCATCAAGAAATTTGGATTTCCAGTGAGGACTATTAGACTCAGGGAGTTCCATAACTCTACTAAGAAAAGTATCCTTATACCACCTCAAAGATGTAAGAGTACGACATCTTAAATTCTGGAGTAAAGTCCTAAGATTATCACTATTGTCAGACCCTCTTCCAGTGAAATGTTCAATAATATTAATAATTAAAGTGTAGACAGAATTTTCAACTTGTCTTCCATTCTCATCTTTAATCATATTTAAAATATCATTTCTGTTACTCTGGGTGAGATAATTATCCCACCACCCTTTAAGCTGACCTGTAAAACCTGTTATAATCATATTGGCTATAGCTTTATCAGAATTACCATTATTCTTACAGATAGTGCTATACATAAGCATTCGATGGACAACATTATAAATCTGTCTCTCAGTAAAGCCATCAATATTCCATTCGTAAATATTTTTACCACTATAGGAATTATTAACAATATACTCCTGTTCTTCAAAAAGAACATCCTGAGGAGTAGGTCTAGGATAATAATACATCCTTTGAGTAGGCTTATCAGCATATTTAGAGAGTTTATTAATCTCTTCTCGGATGGTATTTTGATAATTATCATTATCACTCATTTCACTTTCAAACTCATCATTAAGAGTTTTGATTGAAAGATTCTTGAATTTTTCATCAAGCATTTTTTCAAGCTCAGACACCGATTTTAATTTAAAATCCTTGACATCAGGAGGAGGTTGAATACTGGGAGTGGCAATACTCTCTTGGTTAAGAGTTTTATTAATATGGAATGAACTTTTAAGTTCATTTATGCTAGAAATAATTTTTTCTACTCTGTCATGTAAAGACACAATTTGTTCCCCAAGAACAATTAAATAGATATTACTATAATTTTGTTGTTTTATTAAACTATTAATATGAGCAGTGGTAATAGGTAAAACTTCACTATCAATGAGTTTTTGGAAAGCAGTATAATACCTAGTTTCAGTATCTTTTTCAATTTGAAAAGATTGAGAAGGAGGGAAAATTGTTTTTAAAACCTTTCCATTTTGAGAATATTTATATTCTCTTTCAATAACAGAAATATAATTTTCTACATAATTAGTAATAAACTATGGAACAAAAGATATTTTGACATTTTTTTCAGAAAGATCATTATAAAATTTTTCTTGAAATATTTTTCTATCTTCTTGCGTAAAATTCTCAAACAACCATTTTTTAAATGGTTCCCACCTAGGGAGATTGAATTCCTGTTGTATTAGTTTTCTTGCCGGTGATCCCGGGCTAAAATCAATTTTTGGTCTAAAATCCATTAAACAGAAAAAATCATTTCAGATGCAGTCATGTCTGCTTCAACTTTATAAACACCTCTAACAATATTATCAGGGTGAATTCTTAATTCTTCAACTGTATCAGGAAGAACATCTTCAGAAGATTTTTCTGTTTCTCTGATTTGAGAAGTAGAAAACCTAGAAGGAGATTTAACCTCATAATCGAGAGGAGATATATGGTAATATGAAGAACTGGATCTAGAAAGACGTGATCCAGGTTTTAGAGAATATCTAGGATTATTAAAATTAATAACAACATTTCCCTCAGGAGTTTGCACTATATTAGTAGCCTTATCCTGAGTATTAGGTAGAGCAGGGACAGCTCTTTCTATAATCCAAGTTTCTGGGAATGTTATTTCATCCCATTTGATAGATCTCCTAGTAGTGATCTCAGATCTACTAAAATTGGTTTCTATAAGAATAGTTTCATTTAAAGGTTTATCAACCATTTGACAGTGAGGATTCAAAGTATGAAGGGGTTTGTAATAAATTCTATAACAAACACATATAACTTCAGATCCTGGCGCATAATTATAACCATGGGTCTTAACATTTAATGTTAAAGTATCTAGAATATTAATATCAATTAGGGATAATTGAAGATTGGGATAAACATCAAAATAAACTGGGCTATGGGCCAAACTGGACTGTATAATACCCATTAAAGATTGTTTCCAATCTAAATTTCTACCATCTCGCAAAGCTGCTATAAAGCTTTCTGGTAACCCTTCTAAGGTTAAAGGTTTAAAAGCAACCTGAACTAATCCAATATGGATAAATTTATATAATTTTTTGTATTTATTCAGATCTCTATTACTGAGTAATCTAACTATCATTTCATCCTTATTAAGAGAAATAGTTTCTTCACTGGTTTTAACCACTTGTTTTAAACCTATTCTCTCAAAAGTACCAAATTTATAAATTATTTTTTGGTCTATTTTAGGAATAGTCCATTTATTAAGCAAATCAAGTGTAACGCCCCGAAAATCCGCATTATTATCCGGTACGTCCGATTTGTTATTTTGCGCGATTTAATTATTTTATTTGATAGTTAGTATGTGAATTTTTAACAATTTCATAAATGAGTGAATTTTGGTTTTTAAACCATTGCATGTCAACGTGCGTTCAATTATATGAGCTTTGACTGTAAAATTGTTCAATTCCGACAACCTGCTATTTTTAGTAAGTTCGGAGTAATTACGGTTTTGCCCCTCGTTTCTAAGTCAAGTCAAAGTTTGACTTGACCACTCTCTCTCTCCCTCAAACCTCATTCACGTGAGAAAGAAGAAAAGAAAGAAGAAAAAAGAGAAAAAGAAGAGAGAAAAGAGAGAAAGCTTCGATTGCTCATTCCGATTTCATTTTCCGACCGAATTACGATCCGTGAAACTTTTCGAACTCCTCACGATCTATTCTTCAAGTAAGCTTCTCACGTCCTTTGCGTTTAATGCTTCCTAGGCTATGATTTATAGAATTTTGTGAATAGTTTAATAATATATGAAAAATGTGAATATGAATGATTTTGTGGATGGATTTACGTGTTTCTTGGTCCTATAAGTAGATTAGATGTTGTAGATCATTATATGTAAGTTTAGTTTGAGGTTTTGCATGATTTATATGATTTAAATGTTAATTTTTGGCTCATTCCCGAGAACCCTCGCGATTTTCTGCTGTTCTGATGATCCACACGGCCTGACGCACGGTCTTGAGACCATGCGCCAAGACCGTGTGCATATTTTGGCCTTGCACTGCCTAACGCACGGCCGTGCGCAAGCCGGTGCGCAGGCCAGTGCAAGTTTGTCCGCACCGGCTTGAGCACGTGTTCAAGCCCGTGCGTTTGCCCGTCCCCAAGACCGTGTGTATGCCTTAACCAAAATTTCTCCATTTTCAACTTCTTGCTCTCGGCATTGAGGGTCAAAGGGTAATTAAAAAAGTTGACTTTCTTCGTTTGACCTCCGATTCGAGATCCGATTTCACCTATAGGTCCTATAAATCATGAAATACATATTTTAAGTAGTTTGAATTTTTCCGACTTCGTTTGGGTCCCGTTTCTCGTGTTTTTCGTTTAAGCCTTTTTGGCTATTTTTCAAATGTTGTCCGTTTCGTCCGAAACTTGAATGCATGCTTCCTTATTGCATTTTATGCATGTTTATGAGCTTTTATTACATTCTAACTTGTTTTGCTTATCGAATTCTATGAATTTCTATGTTTTGTTACAATGTGAACCTAAGTGATATGAATGATTGTTAAACGTGCTTCTATGTGTTTTAAATCTTTCGTATAAGCCGTGCGTCGTCGTTAGTCTTATTTGGTTGTGTCTTTGTCTTTTGCAGACGATACTCCCGTGGAGTAGTGTGCCTGTCTCGCATTTTGCTCTCGTTTTTGTCAAGCCAAAAGGTGGGGTTTTCAGTTTCTTATAGTAGACGATAATACGTACATAATACCAACCCTACTACCCGATAAGCCTCGTTTTATGATTTGTTTTACATCCGTCTGTATATATAGTAGATATTTAAGCTTATACTTTTATGATCTTGAAAACGATTTAATATGAAAAGTATTATGTATAAGTTTGTGAAATGTTTACGAAAGAGGCAAGCAAATCTTTGTTTTCCGAAAGCGAACTTTGGCATTATAGCCTCGCACACGACTTGCCTCGAACGGTCTTTTGACCACATGGAAATGTTTGAAAAGCGAGCTATGTATATGAATATGTTTGACCTGTTCTGATGGGCCCGGAGTAAGGACGATAGGACGAAGTCGGTAGACGTCGGGTCTACGGCGGAAATTCTATGGTTTCCTCCACCTTTGGGAGCTCGGGGTGAGGCCGGAGTGGCAGCCCTTTGAGTACCTGAGCTTGTTTATGTATGATATGTGTAGTTAGGGGTTGCTCCCTGATTACAACTGGAGGAATAAGGTGGGTTTCTGTTTTTATGATTTGACTGGTGGTTCAGAACTCTTCTCGCTGAGTTATACGCTTTGTTATGTTTCATTTTGAGCTAGTTCACCAAACGTTTGCGAAAACCTTTACTTCTGTTGTTTTCTTTCTGTTAAACTGGTGATCTACTTTCGTTTATTCTTATGTACTGTCTTTTTCCCCCTCACTTAGTCATTTGACTAACCCCATTCGTTTCACCCTTTGGTTTCAGGATTCTAGGCGGGCTTCATAGTATTGAGTAGTCGTCGGTCGAGTTACGTTTTTGTCTTATGTAAACTCTTGTTTCTTGTTGACTTATGATGTATGTAGGATTTGATTGTGCTTATGAAAATCCGGGAATAATATTGTAGAACCCGTTGTAAACATTTGTTAATATTTATTGGAATTTGCTAGCCTTGGTGGGCTTTACCTATCTGCGCAATCATTATGGGTTTTATGTTTTGTTTTATATTGCTTCCGCTTTTGGTTTGTCTCTGTTTTGAAACTCCCGCCTAGTAGTAAATGTCCGGTTTGCCGTTCGCCGGGTTTTGGTTCGGGTCGGACTCCTTTCGATTCCGGGTCAGGATCCGGTGCGGGGCGTGCGTCTGCCCGTTTGGCGGCGCCCGCTACATCAAGATTTTGAGGAATATCATACTCCTCTTCAACACTGTTTTTAACAGTATCTGTGTTTCTTATGATATTCATTATAAGAGATTTGTGTTGAATAATATCATTTACCAAGATCATAATACCATGGCTCTGATACCATTTATTGACAGGACCTTTACTAATTAAAATATAAATAATAATTTAATTTGAATTAGATCTGTAACTAACATATCTATATAAAATCTTTCATTCTTTTGGATAAATATGAAAATAATTAATAGGTTTAATTATATGGCAAAATAAAATTCATTCAGGCTATCCAAATATATATGAGTGAATCGGTTCTCGTACATTGCTTTCATCGTCCTCCTGCTGCTAACGTTATTCAGCTGCTTCCATCCTCCTCCTGCTTAGTCCCTCTTACAGCTACCTTCTCTTTCTTATCCCGTTCTATTTTTCCGCCGCCACCACTCAACCTCATTGGAACTCGACCACCGCCCACATCCTCACCTAAATTACTCTGTTGTAAGAACTAAGAACCCTATTTTCAGATTTCCCTTTTCTGCTTCTAAATTTATTAATTAACACTTTGTTTGTTACTTTGATTTGAAGGGATGTTAGAATTTTGATTGAATTCGTGTAAAGGTTTTTTCCCCCTAATTCTTGATGGATGATTTTGTTGCTTGCGTTGTATGCTTATATGTTGAATAATTAAATTACTGTGAAGAAGAATCAGCCAGAAATGACCGTAAGGAACTTTTAGATGATGTGTGGGAGCATTTTGAATTATGAAATTGATGCGTAACTAACACATTTGAAAGACCTAGAAGATAAGTTCTTTAATCGCAGCATTTTGATCTTAACTTCTAGATTAACTTTTTCATTTGTGTGGAAGATTAGCTTTTGCAAATTGAGTTTTCATGATTATAATAAGAATGAGTGTTTGTTGCTGGTAAGTACATTGGACTCGATTAGTAGATTTTTGTATTTCAATTATTGATTCTGTTCATACTCAATTTCAATAATTATCTTTGAAAAACATTGTGTAAAAGGGTGTTGCAAAAGCTTTTACGTTTGAAGAAGTCCAAGTTGTAAACATGTATGTTAATTACGCATAAAATAGTCTGCCATATTAATTATGTAGTAACTTTAAGATATTATATATGATTTATAAAAGTAGAGCTCATGTTAATCATATATTTATTGACATAATTAAATGTAATGAGGGTGTTTTTTGGTAAGTGATCAGGGTCGAACGAGTGTCCTAACCTGTCAGTTGAATTTGTATAGTGGAATCCTACTTTGACCTAAAATACACGAACAAGGGGTTACTTGGCCGGAGAGGGTTGTCTCCGGCGTAGCACCTCCGACGCTCAAGTCAGTATAAGGGTACTGAAAAGGTGTTCAAAGACAGAGAGTAGGGTCGGAGCGTTGAAGTGAACTTACCAACCACAATAAATGTCCGGGGTATTTATAGGATGGCTCCACACGCACTAAGTACACTGTCTGAGGTGTGCAATTAATGCCTCGACTGCAGGGCATTTAATGCCTGATCCTCGAGTTAGATTTATTCCTTAAAGGGAATGATTATCTATCACTTCAGTTTGACCAGTGTACGGAAGATAGTCAGAGCAGGTGCAACGCATTTAATGCAGCTGCAGCCGGGACGAGCTTGTGGGGATGGGACAGGATCGAGCTTGGCGCCTCGATCCTATGGCTTTGCTTTTAGAGAAGAGCATGGGACTCGGCTTGCTCTAGTCGAGCGTATGACGCTCGAATTCCTTGTGGGTTTGTCATGACAGTCGAGATACTCGATCATCAGGCTATTTGACTATGGCTACGTGGCGAGTGGACTTTGACTAGACTCGCGTAGCATTTGACTCTTTAAGATCATACCATGTGAATCACCCAAAATAGCCACCATCAAAATGAAGCCAAGTTAATTGGACTACTAGAATTATCTTTCCATATGTAAATATGTGATTTTAACATATTCTTTTAGCTAATAATGAGAAATCACTGGCTGAAAGCCATTAAATCGTGTTTAATCGAATGCATTTTCTTTTCAGGTTGATCTACAATGACCTTACTTAAACCTCCCCTTCCAAGGCTTCTCCTCAAGAATGTTTCTTGCATGAGAAATGCCCAGCAAATTCTCCGTCATGTGAACGCCTCCGTTCACGACGGTGGAGCTCTTGTCCTAACCGGCACAAACGGCTCGGGTAAAACCACTTTCCTACGCATGTTAGCCGGTTTCTCCCAACCATCAGCAGGTGAAATACTATGGAACGGTCACAACATTACTGAATCGGGCATTTTTCATCAGTACAAGCTTCATCTCAACGGGCTCTCGCTCAAAGATGCCGTCAAGGAGAAGTTCACGGTTCTTGACAATGTCCAATGGTTTGAAATTCTTGAAGGGAAGCAAGGGAAGTCGTTGCCGGCTTTAGAGCTTATGGGGCTTGGACGATTAGCTAAGGAGAAAGCAAGAATGCTTTCTATGGGTCAGAGGAAACGGTTGCAGCTCGCGAGGATTTTGGCAATTGACAGGCAGATTTGGTTGCTTGATGAGCCTTCTGTCGCTTTGGATAATGATGGGGTGAAGTTGCTTGAGTTTATCATTAAGGAACATAGAAAGAAGGGTGGAATTGTAATTGTCGCGACGCATCTTCCAATTACGATGGATGATGCAATGGTTTTGAGATTGCCGCCGAGGTTCCCGAGAAGGATGACTTTGGTTGATGTGCTTGATCGCGGTGGATTGGATTGAATTTTGATTATATATTGAGTTCTTTGTGCTGCAATTATCTGTTATGTTTGAAGATTTTTGCAGTTTCTGTCTCTAGAGTAAGGGGTTTTAGCAAACTCTTCTTTTTTTGGAGAGGCTAAAGCAAAAGTTAAAATTGTGATAAAAAGTGGAGTGGTAAAAGCAAGTAATGCTTGAAAAAAAAAGTGAAAAGCACAAAAAAAATGTAGTTGAGTGATTAGAAAAAAATAAGCTAAGTACTTTTACTACCAAGAAAAATCTCCATTCATCGTAAATAACCTAGAAGTTTGAATATGAAACCAAAAGCAGGTCCTTAGGCACTTCAAGCTATTAGCTTTATTAATGAAATGAAACAGAAGTTCAGAGTGTTTGGAAAAAACCGAAGTGTTGGAAAAAACCCAAAAATAGAGTTAGCAAACAGTACCTAAGTTAGAAGGTGGATAATGGATTTGATCAGTCACTATACCCGCCTTTTTATTTTGTTTTTGAAGAAATGTCGAATTCTTTCTCCTTCATTATTCTTTTTGTTGAAATTTTGTTGGAAGTGCAAGTATGTAATGATTTCCAGTTAGTATGTTATGCTTGGAAATTCTTAACATTGCAATATATATTGCCCTAAACATTGTACAGAAGCATATAAATTGCAAATTATCACGGTTGCTGGATGCCTTTTTAGACCCCTTAAACAACAGACTCTTCAACTTAAACAGGTTAAATTCATCTCCTTTTTTACGGTTTTCAGTTTTCTCTGAGGAAATAGTTTTTTTGTGCTGTTTTTTTTTCTTTTTCTTTACAGCAGACAACCATGTATTCCTCTTGTTTTTTTGGGTAGAACAACCTTGTATTTTGGGTTGCGACACTTTCTTGGTTTCGATGCTTATAGCATTAGCTTTTTAAATATTCTTAAAGAAGAGATGAAATTAGTGGTGGATTAAATGAACTTCTCCGACTAATAGAGTAGTTCACATACTTACTCGTGTAGTGTAATTTCAACTAACGTTGTGGGAGTGGATTCTATTCCACCTTTTGTACTCGACTCTGTAATTTCAGATTTGAGAAATTAATAGATTTTTTACCCCTATGTTGAGGGACCTGTCTTTCAAAAAAAAAAACAAAGAACTCCTGGAAAGTGTAACAAAAAATAATTCAAAAGTTGCTGGACCAACTTTGTACTAAGACAATGCATAAAATGAGATGGTTATTGTAATTTCTAAACATATCCGGATTAATTTGTAACTTCACATAAAATGAGGGGGTGAAAATATAAATAACCCTAATAAATAAACAAAATTTTATTTTTCAGCGAACGTGTCTGTGGGTTATTACAAAACTGTGTGCTGTAACGGAATGTTAAAATTACCCTTTCTTTATGGGTCGGTCAAAAGCCTGCTGAAAACATTGATATCTGCAAACATTGTGAAATCCCAACTCAAGAATGAGGCAGAGAAGGGAGATGGGATTTCTTAGGGTGGTTGCCCTCTCTTCTCGCCGATGATCTCAAACAACAAAGAAATAAACAACCCGTTTATGCAAAACAGTCACCCGGGTCGGGTCCCAGTGTGTGACTCTGTCTGAGTGTTTGATTGAGAAGCATGCAGCTATAAAGATCTTAAAATAGTCTACATTGTGATCAGTCAATCGTCAACTTCTGCTTATCCATCTTGCCTTCATTTTCCAGAAATGGAATTTGGGAATCGAACCAGGGACCTTAATGGGTTTATGATCCCAAAAAAAAGAAAAAAAGAGGCTGTGATGATGAGTTTATCGAGTTGGGTCGGGCATGTAGAAGATCCGACCCGTATCTTGGCGGGGCAAACCCGGATGGCATGGGTCTGTCATTGTCCTCATGAGTCATGCAACTGGGTTTTTTGCAGCCATGGCGGTGCGCATTTCTCTTTGCCTGTTGTTTTTCAGATCTGAGCCTCATTTTTTTAGTTTTTTCCCTTGGTAATCAGTACGTATTTATGTTAATTATTTCATGAATATATAATTATTAGGATATTTCATAAAAGGTAATTAATTATTGTTTAAGCGTGTTTAATGGAGTTTCAAAAATATAAAATCTTTTTAATTTTGAAATCCTTCTACGCATTTAAAAAAAAAAAAACAGTATATGTATTTGTGAAGTGTTCTTGACTCTTTTACTTAAATAGGGACCCAAACCCCCAACTGGGTTGTCATCGAGTCCTGCTCCAGAATGAGGCAATGGAGAAAGGGGATTTTTGTAAGGGTGGTTGCCCTTTTCTTCTTCACGCCGATGATTTCATTTTGTTCTCTAAACCAACAGCCCTTCGTTTTCCACTCTCTGTGAGTGGTTAAATGTATACATACATATAAATCTAAGGGATAATTACATCTACTATCTCTGATTCCCCGTCCACAACTTTCCATTCAAATCTGTGGAATGACATGTATATCGACTAAGAGGGTGTTTGGCTAAGCTTATTTTGTTGATCTATGAGGCTGTGATGATAAAATTCTATCTTCGGAGCAGGCGGAGATGGTACTGCGTGATCCGACCCGTATCTTGGCGGGGCAACCCACATGGTGGTTTAGCAGCCATGGCGGTGTCTGATGCGCATGCCAGAATAATACAGATCTGAGCCTTAAATCAGGTTAAACAATTTTTCGTTGTTTCTGTCTGGTGTCTCTATTTTTTCTTAACAATTCCCCTGAAACTTGTTTCGTTCATGCAACAATCGACTGAAATAGAGTTTATTGTTCTTGATTTGGGTGAATTGCTTCGAAAAAATCAATTGGGCAAATAAGAGTTGCCTGTTGGAAGCTTGAACAAAGAATGAGGCATCAGAGGATAAGAGGGATTTCTTCAAGGGTGGTTGCCCTCCTCTGCTTTGGCTATGATTTCGATATATTTCAACCAACAGCCCTTCGTCTGGACAAAAAATGCATTTTCCTCTGTTTTTCTTGTGACTGAATTTGAACGTAGAGAGACTAATTTGCAGCATTATCTGCGAACTGGTTGCAGCCTTACTTGACCGGTCACACACAAGTCTGAGTCTATTGTAAATTTACTTGTGAATTATTAGTTGGCGGTGCCTTTGAGGGTCCATTGAATTTCATTCAATTTTCAGGTTATGCAGTTAGCACGGATCAAATCACCCTTTTCTTTGATAGGAAATAGGGCAAAATTCACTTTGCATTCCTGAACTATGCTCATGTCTCATTTACCTCTCTGAGTAATGTGAATATGTGATCATAATAAATAATAATAATGTGTATGAAGCAGGAGGCTGTGATGATATTTCTAATGATTCCTTTGAGCTAATGATATGGGGCAAAAGGAAACCTGATCCGTATCTTGGCGGGGCAACCTGTTTTGCAGCCATGGCGTGGTCGGTTTCTCTTGCTCCATTTAAGATCTGGGCCTCAGTTGTGTGTGTTCCAGGAAATGACTGTAATACACTTAGAATCTTAAGCTCAGAAGAAAAGAATGAGGGTTACAGTGAGAATAAGGAGTTCTTGAAGGGTGGTTGCCTCTCTCCGTTAACCCTATGATTTCGTCCATTGGAAATCAAAGAGAAAACCAACAACCATTGATGGAAAAACAAGAAAGGGTGTATATATTAAGCAGTAATTGGATCTGTAATCAGTACGACCATCGATTCTTTGTCCGGTCCGGTTTTGAGAACATTGAGGTTATGGTAAAATGACCCATATCTTGCCCGTGTCTATTGTTCAGTGCAGGCTAATGCAGAATAAAGAATGAGGCATCAGAGGGATTGTAGGGATTTCTTCAAGGGTGGTTGCCCCTCTCTGCTTTGCCTATGATTTCAATTATATTTTAACCAACAGCCCTTTATTTATGGAAAATTGCAAACTCTACACCTGAGGTTTTCATGGAAATTGAAACGTGAATCAGAGAGACTTGAGAAAGGCTGTGATGATTTCTCAGAGCAATCAGATCGGGCATGTGGACTATCTGGCCCGTATCTTGGCGGGGCGACTTGGTTGGTAAGTGAGTCAACTCGCTTGCAATCCAGTGTTTGCAGCCATGGCGGGATTCAATACCTCTGCCCGACCACACAGATGTGAGCCTAAATTCTCATAAATTTGTATATTCAATTCAGCTTGTTTTTCTTGTAAGTTGTTAGAATTTTCTTTTTCCCATTTTATTTATAGAAACCTGATGAAATTGGAGAGAATTACATTTGGCTTTTCTTTATAAAGTTGCATCATTTTACAACAATTTCTTCTTTATTTTAGATGTGAATACGTTTATTCTTTTCTTGGAAAACATATCTAATTTGATTTTTTAAAATGATATGAAGTCAAAGTAAGTTTTTAATATGTCTGGCTAAAAATAGAATGAGTAATTTGTTGCATTAATTTGTTTCTCAAAAGAGAGAAATGCAATTTACCTATGTAATCAGATCAATTAGCAGGCAACCCCCATTGTAATATAACTCTTAAACTTGTTTTGAATCTTTTGAAATATATACACCTGCTTAAACTTAAATCGTGTGCTTAGTCAAAGTAAAAACTGATTAAAATACGTTTAATGAGAAAACGACTACGCCAAAAATCCTTCAACGAATATACAATCTTGCACGTAAAGAGAAACCTATATATATGTGACACTATGATGTCAAGGATATTTTCAGAAATTTTATCATGCTGTGTCATGTCTGATATTGTGTCGTCGTGTTCGTGTTTGATATTGTGTCGTCGTGTTCGTGTTTCATAAGTGATGTAAAACATCCAAACTTTTTTTAAAAATATGTAAATTTAATCAATCCCCATTTTCAAATAATTATGTGAGAATTACTTGAGTTAAATAGACAACTAGGGCACACGTACATACTGAAGCGTCAAACATCACATAATTTACAACTCTTGGATATCCCAATCTCAAATCATCTGTGTTTTCTCGTAATAAGTATTGTTAGATTCACCGCTTACTAGTGTAGTGTATATTTCTAAAAATTTTATCTTGCGGCGTTGTGTCGTGTACGATATTGTGTCCGACACTTGTATCAGATATTTTTGTAGTGTAAATATCAAAAAAAATTCGTGTCGTTGTGTCTGTGTCGTGTCATGTCCGTGTAGACGTATCTGTATCTGTGTTTCATAGATAATTGTCAGATTACCCTCAATTTCTTGGCATATCAAGTTTTCTACCGAGGGGCAAAACAGGGAGAAAATGTTTTCCCAGGAAGCAGTTATAAATACGGAAAATTAGCCATAAGGACCTGTTTTACACATCTGTTTAAAATAAGGACTAATTTTGAAAAGTGTTGCTCAAAATGATCTGAAATGGAACTTTTGTTAGAAAGAATGACCTATTTTGAATAAAAAATTATTAAATGTTTGCCAAGTCATCAAAATATATTTTTTTCTTTTCCATTTTCTTTTCTGCTTTTTTACGACAACTTATATGATAAAATTATTTTCTTTTTCATTTTCTTTTTTTATTTCACATGAGTTTTTTTATTTATTTTCTCTTTCTTCAAATATTTTTCATTTCTTTTTGTCTTTTGATCATATCTTTTCGTTCCTTCACCGAATTACGTAAATTTATAGTCCAATTTAATCCTCTCAACGAGACGAACAAAATGATATAAACAAATCTAGGTTTCGTTCGACGAAGGAGGTGCGACAGCGGCGGGTGGTGGCGGGCGGCGGCGGCAGGAGGTTTTCGACCATTTTCTCTAACGATTTTTGGGGTGAGTTTTATAGTGTTCGATACGGGGAAGCTAATGATGAATTTAATTTCTGAAAATAATAAATTAATTGGGAGTAATTTAGATTGGAATTTCCGAAGACAACCTGATAGAAGACGATTAAGAAAAACGAAAATTTATTAAACAAAGAAATAATAATAAAAAAGTCATGCAATTATTTGATTATGAATTTCGGGATTCAATTTAATTCTATAAAATAAGAATCCTAATGTGATATGAATACTAAGTGTTGTAATAAACCATAGACTTTAGGAATTTTAATTCTTCAAAATAAGCCAGCGACTGAGAGTCTGAGATCTTATCTCAACAGTAATTATAAGGTGAAAATCAATCAATGACAAATTAGAAAAACTTGTTATATTGGAATTCATACTTTGTGACAGTTTTTGAGTACCTTGATTTCTCTGCGTAGTACTTTAAACTTATTAATCTGTACTCAAATTTCTATATTTTTAGGCATGGTCTGTAATAAAAATAATTAAAAATAATTGGATATTGGTGTTTATATTAGGATTTTCGGTGTTGCATAGAACTCTTCTTAACATTCTCGTGGTATATTTTGTAATAATAAACAATATATAGTAATACTTGTTATATTAGGTTTTATACTTTGATTCGGGTCTGAGTACCTTAATTTTGCACCGTAGTACTTGATACCTGTATTCCTGTACTCGATTTTCTATATTTGCCACAAATTAGGAATATTTGTTATCTTGTAATTTATATTTTGTTCCAATCTCTGAGTATCTTGATTTCTCATCATAGTACTTTAAACGTATCAATCTGTACTTGAATCTCTATATTTTCAGGCATGGTCTGTAATAAAAATATATTAAAAATAAATATGATATTGGAGTATATATTAGGAATTCCGGAGTTGGATGAAACTCTTCTTAACATCTTCGTGGTATCTTTTGTAATAATAAATAACTAGTTAAAATCCCGTGCCAAGGCACAAGTGTTAATTTATTAATAAAATATTTTTTATTTAATTAATTTTTTATTTTAAGAAATCTATTTGCTGTAAAATTTTAAAATTATTTATTTTAAATTGAACGATAGTATCGTAATTTTTTTATATTTATATTTGATGGTTTTATTTTTATACTTAATTATTTTTAAAATTTGTTTAATTTAATTTAAAATTAATTTATTTATAAAGATATTGTAGGACTCTTATATATAGATAATGAAAATAAAAATAATAATTTAATTTGAATTAGATCTGTAACTAACATATCTATACGAAATCTTTCATTCTTCTGGATAAATATGAAAATAATTAATAAGTTTAATTACATGGCAATATAAAATTCATTGAGGCTATCCACGTGTACGCTTAGGTGGATAGCCTCAAGGGTTCTGAATTATATATATATAGATATATAGTAATACTTGTTATATTAGAATTTAAACTTTGATTCCGAGTCCAAGTACCTTAATTTCGCACCGTAGTAATTGATACATGTATTCCTGTACTCGATTATCTATATTTGCTACAAATTAGAAAAACTTGTTATATTGGAATTTATACTTTGTATTAGTTTCTGAGTACCTTGATTTCTCAGCATAGTACTTTAAACATATCAACCTGTACTCGAATCTCTATATTTTCAGGCATGGTTCGTAATAAAGATATATTAACAATAAATCTGATATTGGAGTTTATATTAAGAATTCCGTAGTTAAAACCATATTATATATAGAAGAATTCTCTCTCACGTAGGGCTCCATGCCGCCTGCCCCCGGAGAGTCCAAGCCATCGCCGGCAGACAGAACAAAGCTGCCTGACCCCAGAAATAAATCTTATATAGCAGTGGTAGCCGACAAACGTGACTTTCGACAACCAGATGAATTATCACGCATGAAGACGTTTGATTTGGACACATTCAAACCCCTCGTGTAACAGCTCGAAAATTCCAGAATATATTCTCGGAATAATTATTCGACATTTTGTTGAATTTTATATGAAAAGATTTGCTTCGTTAGCTAATCCTAATTTATTATTATTATTTACATATCCTCAACCATTTATAATTACATTTTCTACCCCTCGAATTTATTTTAATCTCTAAACGAACCTACAACCCTTTAAAATACCTTTACACTATCTTGAACACAACCACACCATCTTGAACACACTCACACCCTCTTGAACACACTCTCTTGCACCCTCTTGGATACATATACAAATCGAGAGGAGAAAGAGAGAAGAGAAGGAGAAAGGAAGAAGAAGAAGGAGAAGAAAAGAAAATCCCGTAGAGTTCCGAGCTTTCAACGAGGATTATGAGCTCACTCTCCGACAATTAACAGTACATTTTGGGCTACCCATTCGGGGAATGATAAGCCGAGAAGTGGGTTGGTCCGAGGCCGAGGCATGGAGAAATGTCTCCACTTCTAGGAGGCCCTTTCAACAAGGGAAATCTAAGGCAACCGACCTCCGTGATTCCGCCTTGAGGACTTTTCATAGATTCCTCTCATGCACCGTCTTTGCTAGAGGAGATAGCTACGGTTCAATCAACATTGAGGAACTCTATGTATTGGATTGCGCGGTCCGAAGGCAAGCAGTCAATGGTATCATGTTCTTCCTTCGATACGTGGAGTACGTAGGCACCCGGCCAAAGGGAGAAATAAGAATTGGGTCCTACATCACCGCGATCCTCGAGTGTGCAGGCGTGACCGGCATGGATCGAATGGCCCCAGCAGGAGCAGATGATTCGACAATTTCCTACAAGCAACTCGCCCAGATGAAACTTTGCAGGAAAGTTAGAGGGCGACACGGTAGATATGTACCAATGACGGCAGAGGAAGCCGCCGCCGGGAGTGATGGCGATGATGAAGATGACGCCGAAATAGGAGGTCATCCTGAAGAGGACCGACAAGAGAGGGAGGAGCAAATGATGGAACAACTTTACGAAGCAGGAGGCTTCGCTCCTCATCAGGTCCCGTACATACCCGACCCTCCTAGAACCGAAGAGGCTCAATTCCAGCAGAGCTTTGAGGACTACCCGACACAGCACCAGGCTGGATCCTCACAATGGGATAGGCTAAGTGAGGAGCAGTGGAATCAATATCAACAATCTGAGTCGGAGACCCGAAGCCGATGGGAGACCGATAGATGGACGGTTTGGGGAAAATACTTCACGAGCTTCGCGGAGCAAACTACAGAGCGACTGAACCAACAGTCGACTGACCTGAGGGAGATCAGGCTCGAGGCTCAACGCAACCACACTGAAATCCGGGAGCAAATTTCTGACCTCGAGAGGTCCATCAATGAACAACTCACTCGCTATCTAAGCCGTCTTAGCATGCCGCCTAGTTCTGGAGCACCCGATTCTTAGTCGGCATTATTTTTCCTCTATTTTCTCGTCATTTTCGTTTTATTTGTAATTTGATTTTCAGTTGAAACTATTATGTATGAACTATATGTTAAATGTTTATTTGAATTTAACTGTTAATTGTTCGTTTTAATTAATTGCTTATGTGTTAATTGCGCGATTTTGTATGACGAACTTTTAAATGCTGTAATATACTCCCTTTAATAAACCCCGAGGTTCGGAGGAGAATCTGTGGACAGATTCTTTTAAAGGGGGGAGTATTGTAACTGCCCGAAAATTCCAGAATATATTCTCGGAATAATTATTCGACATTTCGTTGAATTTTATATGAAAAGATTTGCTTCGTTAGCTAATCCTAATTTATTATTATTATTTACATATCCTCAACCATTTATAATTACATTTTCTACCCCTCGAATTTATTTTAATCTCTAAACGAACCTACAACCCTTTAAAATACCTTTACACTATCTTGAACACAACCACACCATCTTGAACAGACTCACACCCTCTTGAACACACTCTCTTGCACCCTCTTGGATACATATACAAATCGAGAGAGAGAAAGAGAGAAGAGAAGGAGAAAGGAAGAAGAAGAAGGAGAAGAAAAGAAAATCCCGTTCCGAATCCGTTGCTCGACCAATCGAAATTCCGAGACCAGATATACGATCCTCATTCAATTCTCTATCGGTAACCTTCTTTCTCCAATTCGTTTCACCCATTAAATCCTTCGTTTTTATAGATTTTAGATTGAAATAAATATTTGATGATTTAATGGATTAGTAGGTGTAACGGCACGTCCCCAAATACGGTGCGACGTGACGTCCCGCACCAAGTCATAATCCACAACCAGAACTAAAGATCCAGTTATGAACTACAACCTGGCGAACGGAAAATAATTACCAGGCGGATCTGTTTTACAAAATAATAAGACAATGAACAATAATACAGCGGAAGCAAATTAGGACAACCTATCCCACTCAAGGAGCTAGAACAACCATAATCCAAAACACAATTATAAAGCCCACCAAGGCCACTGAAAATACCAATATCAACATTCAGACTGATTTACATTATTTACATCTACATCTTCTAGGGTTTGAAGTATTTATCCAGATACATAGACGGATATGAAATCACCTAAACAAAAGTAAATGACTCCAAGGACACGACCTGAATCCGCCTAGCAACAAAACCCTGAAAAGACAACAACAGAGTAATGGGGTTAGTCAAAGCGACTAAGTGAGGGGGCTGTAATACATATATATTATCGAAACAACAGAAAAGATTCACCAGTTTGTAAATGAGAAGAAAGCAAAGGAAAAATAAAGGTTTTCACAATTATTGGTGAATCGAATACTTTCGCAATAAAGTAAAAGCTCGGCGAGACGAGCATCAACCACCTATTTCATAATATCAGAAATATCAAATAAACCTTCCTTATTCCTCCTTGTGTAGACAGGTAGCTAGCCCGCTACTATATAATCATGCAAGGACAAATATCCAATACATCTTCGGCTGAGGATATAGACTAGATCCCGTCCGGCGCAGGTACTCAAAAGGGTTGCCACTCCGGTCATACCCTCGAGCTCCCATCAGTTTGGAGTCCAGAGCATTGAGATCCACCGTAGACCCGACGTCTATCCGGCTTCACCCCGTACCCTGAAGTCCGGGCCCAATTGTATAATGTGGCTCAATGGCCAGGCCGAAAGGCCAAGATAATGTTCTCGCATTCCAAATACTCATATGGTCAAAGGGACTAATTTCAATCCATTTTATACCCTTTCGAGCTAATAGAGCTCTCGAGGGGTTATACATAATAATTTGATATCAAAGCATTTTTCTTTAAACTCATTAATATAGTATGGTTCAAATAGCTACTACGTATAATATAAACATGGGGAAAGAAACATAAAAACATAAATGACAGGCTTCGGGCATATATGGAATATTTACATACGTATAAGGAAAGCCGAATTCGGAAAAGAAACCCCACCTGGATAATACGGCAAAAAGGACAAAAGAAAGAAGACCAACTACTGCCCAGACGAACTACCACCTGAAACCAAATACAACACAACCAAGTAAGACGACGACACGACGCACGGCTTATTCTTAATGCAATAACCACTTAGTTAAATCAAAGAAGGGCAATTATTCAATGAAACGAATGAAATATCAAACTTCAAGCTTATAATCATACTTAAACGCAATTAGGTTTCATAGACATGCTTAAAATACTATAAAGAAGCATACATTCAAGTTTTGAAGCAATCGGAAAAGAATTGCGAAAAGCGTATAATTCTCTAAACGAAAATCAGTTCGTTTCACGATCAAACGGTATTAGAAAAATTCAAACTCTATGGATTATTAAGTTTTAAAGCACTACGAACTTAATGGCGAAGTCGGATTTTGAAAATAATATCAAACGAAGAAAGTAGCATTTGAAATTTTTGACTTCCAGAGACTTTTAAACTAAAATCGGGTCACACGGGCTACACACACGGCCTGATCAAGGCCGTGTGCGATTTTGGGAACACGCACGGCCTGTCCACACGGCCTGATCAAGGCCGTGTGCAACTTTGAAACATGCACGGCCTACCCACACGGCCTGATGCAAGGCCGTGTGGGGTGGAAAACACGCACGGTCTTGCTACACGGCCTGTTTCAAGGCCGTGTGCGCCTGTTTTCGCGAATTTTCAGCAGAACGCGAAGAACTTCGCACAGAAACAGAAAAACTTCGTCAAATCTTTACCAAAATACCATTTTCAATCAGATTTTCATATTACAAACTTCAACAAATATCAAAGATCACAATGGCAACACATAGGATCAAGAATCATCGAAAACTACGGAGTATAGCGATCAAACTATCGAAAAATCCAACTTCGAAACAATTAATCCAAAACATACTCAAACGACAACGGAATCAAATGGAACTTGAATAATACCTGTAGAGAATGTTATAAGGATCACGTAGGTTCTTACGGATCGAAATTTGGTTAAGAAACGAACTCGAAAGATCGAATTGAAGTTTTAAAGAAATTCTTTCTTTTTTTCTTTCTTTCTTTTCTTTTCCTTCGTGTAACGCCCCGCTATTTTTATAACGCTTCGGTACGTTTACCGACTAATTTCCCTTGTGTGCATTGTTTGCAATTATGTGATTATGTGAATTATATGAATTAATGTGTGATTCTATATGTGAATAATATGATGAATTCATAAGAATTTTCATATTTGAATTACCTTACACTATGTTTATATTTGAAGTGTTGTATTTGAAATTCTATGAAAATTATGCCATCGTATTTGAATTATATGATATTATTCTTGTCATATATATAAATATGTATGCAAATACATACATAAATATCTATACAAATATATATACAAGTATATATAAATTGCTAGCTAATTTTGACTTTTCAAAATATCTTTATTTATTTAATTATCTCATTTCTCTCTCAAATTTTCTACACTATTCCACAAGCAACATTCTCTCATCTTCTTCAACCTCTCTCTCGGCCATTCTCACCCTTCTCACCACCGCCATTTTCATCACCATCAAAGCACCAAAAATCATCCTCTTTCTTGCTACAAAAAGTTGCTCTCTCATCCAAGGAACAAACCTCTACTTTCTATTTGTGCAAACAAGCTTTTATTTCTTCCTTTCTCCTCCATTTCCTCCTTCAAGGTAAGTTTGTAAATCTCACAATTCTTTGGTTTTCAAGGTTTTCTATGTTGAGGAAGTGATGAAGCATGTTAGAATGAATGATTGATGAGCTTAGTTTGGTTGTTGGTTGCATGTAGCATTACTTGTGATTTTTCCATTAAATTTGATCAATTTGCAATGTTGGGTTAATGGTCTTAGATGCTTGAATGGTTAAGGAATTCATGTTAGTTCATGATATTAAGCTAATTGGTGAAGTTTTGTGGAGTTTGGGGTTGAAAAATGAAAGTTTGGCAAAATATGTAGGGGCTGATGAATAGTGATTTTTGAGCATTTGGCTTCATTTTTCGATTCTTTTGGCATCAAAAATCTTAAAATGTGTTAACTAAGAGATGCCGAAAGTTTCGGATTAATCGGAGTTGATTTGCTATGCCAAGTATTAAATGAGGGGTGGTTTGTGTAATATTCACAAACCTTTGAATTTTATTTCCCAAGCTTCCATATTACTTGTATGCCTATTTTAGCTTAATATCATGTGTATTTGATTGTGTTTAAATGTGCTTGAATGAGCTTAATTGTGTTTAAATGCATTTGTGTTTAAATGTGCTTGAATGAGCTTAATTGTGTTTAAATGCATTTATACCTAATATGTTAATTTGAGCATAAAATGCATTTCATAGCCGTGCGTCGTATTTGGTTGATTTATCGAGTTATGTCTTACCTCGAGGCCTGTGTATTACAGGTGGGACCTCGCGGGACTGATTTCTGGTCGTTTGGCTATTCTTTTTGTTAAGCCTACAGGTGAGGATGTAAAATGGTTTTCAACTGGAGTATGAACAAATATTTGCGAAAACCCTATCCCTTTATATTTCAATTATATATTATCAATATTTGAAATAAAAAGGTTTTGATATAAAAATGATATATATGTATATCTTTTCCAAAATGGTTTGAAAATAGGGACAAGAGAACTATTTTGATTTTAAAAGTAACATTTGGTCTCGGGACTTGCACGTATGCCTCGAGATAACTCGGCAACGTGACGGGATACCCTAGGCGGTTACATACCTTGTCTCGAAAGACCCTTTTGGTCCATTAAAATATTTTGAAAAGCGAGATGACTTATACTTAACCCCATTGAGGACGCTCATGGGTATTTCTGTTTGGGCCCTGGATTATGTGACAGGCGGATACCCGGAGACGTGCGTCTAGGGTTGAAGCTGGGTTCATAATTCCACCGATTATAAGCAGGTATTCATGAACCTGACAAATAATCAAAGGGTATTGTTCATGGCTGGTCGGAGGTAGTCTAGCATGAATAATACTGACACCGGCGCCATTAGTCGGTTATGGTGAAATCTCGGGTTGCTCCTTGATAAGCCAAACGGTATTGAGGAAGGAATTTCATTATATTTGATATGTTTTAGGAGTTATAAGGAGATGGCCCGTTCTCGCCGGGAATAAAAATATTTCTAAAATGTTTTACTCTAATATTTAATTCACAAAGCTTTGATGGATTATAAAGAGAAAGTATCGGCACTAGATTCGTTTCTCTATTAATCAAAGCGTGGATTAAATAATATTTAATTCACAAAGCTTAGCTGAATTGTAAAAGAGCTTATCGTCACTAGATTTGCTTTTATCAACCTAAGCGTGGATTAAATATATGTTTTTATTATGTATACTCCCCTCCTCACTGAGTTCGTTTGACTCACATCCCTTTTTGGTTCATGCTTCAGGTTAGCAGTGCGAGTGGTTGTTGGGTACTGGCAGCAGCAGTGTAGGCTTACAGGTCTTTGGAGTCAGTTTATGTAGATATTTTATTATGACTGAACTCTTATTTATTTTGGCATGTTAACTTGAAATTGATGGAAGTTGAAATATAATGATATTTGGATATTTGAATCTAATGAGATTAGTGGATATATATATGTTTGGTATTTGCTTCCGTTGCTGGCCTGTTATTGCTATTGTAGTTGTTGATGTTAGTATTGTTGTTGGGGAGTTGCTGTTGCCAGATTGTGGGAATCCCGTTGTCCGGGGCGGGTTTTCGAGTGGTGGTATTTAACTATCGCTCGGGGGCTCGTTCCGGTCCGGGGGTTGTGGCGTGGGGGACGTCACAGCTTAAGGTGGTATCAGAGCCTAGGTTTGGTACTTAGGTTTTGATGTTGTGTCGAGTCTGTCTAGGTCGAACGGCTTTAGGACAATGTGCTTTTATATGCTTATGTTATGTGATTTTGTGTTAACATGATCATGTGGCTAACGAAACATGCATATTATTCAGTCTTTTGATACAGGAAATGGCACGTGGTAGACGCAGAACCCGAGCTACTCCTCTCTCTCCTCCCCAAGACAATAACATTAATGCTCCTCTTGCTCCTCAGCCCGAGCCTGTGCCACCAGTACATCAGAATCCCCTAAATCCTGCCATGTTCTTTGAAGCCATGCAAAGGATGTTTCAACAGGCTTTAGCTCCAGCACCTCGCAAATTTAAGAAGCCTTTTCCACCTGTGGGTTCTTCATCTTCGAGCAAGAAGCAAAAGATCACAGGTCCTCAGACAGCCGAGCCTCAAATTAAGTGTTCTTACTGCGGCAAGCCAAAACACACGGAAGCTGATTGCTGGAAGAAACAAGGACGGTGCACTCGATGTGGGCGCAAGGATCATCAAGTAGGAAACTGCCCAAAGAGAAGGCCACCTCCACAATTTCAGAAAGAGCTACAGAATGCGGGGAAAGGAAAAGTTGTGGCACGAGCGTATGCGATGACGGGGGATGGAGGGGAGACCGACCCTAATGTAGTGGTGCAAGGTACTGTACATTTGCATGACATATCCATATTTGCATTATATGATTCGGGTGCGACGCATTCTTTTATTGCACCTGAATATGCTTCTAGATTATCTTTGTCTGCCGAGTCTTTACCTTATGTGCTTGAGGTCAATTCCCCGTTGGGAATTTCTTATTTGTGCAATCGAGTCTTCCGAGACTGTCCGTTGAGGATAGACGATCGCGATTATCCTGCTGATCTCATTGAGCTTCCAATGAGTCACTACGGGATAATATTGGGAATGGACTGGCTATATCGGCATCAAGCTTATATTGATTGTTTCGGGAAAAAGATCGCTCTGGGAACTGATATCGAGATTTTGGGCAAAAGGTTTGACAAGATTCCTCGAGTTTCTTATGTTAAAGCCGCCCGAATGATTCGCAAGGGATCTCCGGCCTTTGTTGCTTATCTACTAAACCGTCCGAAAGAGCAAGTTAAGCTTGAGGAGGTACCAGTAGCTGGAGAATTCCCTGATGTGTTTCCTGAGAGTTTGAATTCTTTGCCTCCGGAACGAGAGATAGAGTTTGTGATCGATTTAGCTCCGGGTGCCGAACCGTATTCGAAGACTCCTTACCGTATGGCTCCGGCAGAGTTGAAAGAATTGAAGATTCAGCTGGATGGATTGTTGGAGAGTGGGTACATTCGACCGAGTACTTCGCCGTGGGGTGCGCCTGTTCTTTTCGTGAAAAAGAAGGATGGGACGTTGAGGATGTGTATAGATTATCGCGAGCTGAATCAGATGACGATAAAGAATAAATATCCTCTACCTCACATCGAAGAGTTGTTTGATATTTTGCAAGGGTCGAAAGTGTACTCTAAGCTAGATCTCCAACAGGGGTATTACCAGTTGCAAATCCGAGAATCAGGCATTCCGAAGACTGGGTTTAATACTCGATATGGGCATTTTGAGTTCGTAGTTATGCCTTTCGGGTTGACGAATGCCCCAGCTGCTTTCATGGATTTGATGCATCGTACTTTCCGGCCATATCTCGATAAGTTTGTGGTGATCTTCATTGATGATATCCTCGTTTTCTCAAAGACTAAGGAAGAACATACCGAGCATCTTCGCATTGTATTAAGAACTCTTCGAGAGCATCAGTTGTATGCCAAGTTCAGTAAATGCGAATTTTGGCTTGATAAAGTTACCTTCCTTGGTCATGTGATATCAGGAGATGGAATCGAAGTGGATTCCTCGAAGAGTGAGGCTGTAATGAAATGGGAGCAGCCGAAGAGTATCGTGTCCGATCGAGATCCTAAGTTTACTTCTCGACTTTGGCAAGAAATTCACAGGAACTGGGAACGAACTTGAAATTTAGCACAACTGCTCACCCGCAAACTGATGGTCAATCTGAGAGAACCATCAAGATCTTAGGCGACATGCTACGAGCTTGTGCTCTCAACTTCTCCACGAGTTGGGACAAGCAACTTCCACTAATTGAATTCGCCTACAATAACAGTTACCAAGCGACAATTGGGATGCCCCCATACGAAGCGCTTTATGGACGTAAATGCCGATCCCCTCTGTACTGGGAACTAGAAGACTGGCGAAGAACTAAAGACGGAGTGGAACGAGCTCTACCTCCAAAGACGATCCAGGAAACACTTGATAAGATTGCGATCATTCGACAGAGAATGAAAACTGCCCAGGATCGCCAAAAGAGTTACGCCGATAAGAGACGCCGGGATTTGGAATTTGAAGAGGGAGACAAAGTGTTTCTTAAGGCTATGTTGAGGAAAGGATTCGCTAGAGTGGGAAAAGGTGGGAAGCTCAGTCCGAGATATTTGGGACCCTATGAGGTTATTGAACGGATTGGGAAGACTGCCTACCGCCTGAACCTGCTCTCGACTCTAACGGGGATTCACAACGTCTTCCATGTTTCTCAATTGCGAAAATACTATCCCGATGAATCTCATATTCTCCGAGATGAGGAAGTCCAGGTAAAGCCTGACTTGACGATCGAGATGAAACCTGTTGAGATTCAGGATCGTAAGTTCAAGCAACTCCGCAACCGACAGATTCCCTTGGTTCATGTATTGTGGAGAAACCGAACCACCGAACAAGTAACTTGGGAGACAGAAGAGAAGATGCGAACTCATTATCCCGAGTTATTTGCGGAGTCGAATTAGAATCTGGGGACCAGATTCTCCGAAGGGGGGGATAGTGTAACGCCCCGCTATTTTTATAACGCTTCGGTACGTTTACCGACTAATTGCCCTTGTGTGCATTGTTTGCAATTATGTGATTATGTGAATTATATGAATTAATGTGTGATTCTATATGTGAATAATATGATGAATTCATAAGAATTTTCATATTTGAATTACCTTACACTATGTTTATATTTGAAGTGTTGTATTTGAAATTCTATGAAAATTATGCCATCGTATTTGAATTATATGATATTATTCTTGTCATATATATAAATATGTATGCAAATACATACATAAATATCTATACAAATATATATACAAGTATATATAAATTGCTAGCTAATTTTGACTTTTCAAAATATCTTTATTTATTTAATTATCTCATTTCTCTCTCAAATTTTCTACACTATTCCACAAGCAACATTCTCTCATCTTCTTCAACCTCTCTCTCGGCCATTCTCACCCTTCTCACCACCGCCATTTTCATCACCATCAAAGCACCAAAAATCATCCTCTTTCTTGCTACAAAAAGTTGCTCTCTCATCCAAGGAACAAACCTCTACTTTCTATTTGTGCAAACAAGCTTTTATTTCTTCCTTTCTCCTCCATTTCCTCCTTCAAGGTAAGTTTGTAAATCTCACAATTCTTTGGTTTTCAAGGTTTTCTATGTTGAGGAAGTGATGAAGCATGTTAGAATGAATGATTGATGAGCTTAGTTTGGTTGTTGGTTGCATGTAGCATTACTTGTGATTTTTCCATTAAATTTGATCAATTTGCAATGTTGGGTTAATGGTCTTAGATGCTTGAATGGTTAAGGAATTCATGTTAGTTCATGATATTAAGCTAATTGGTGAAGTTTTGTGGAGTTTGGGGTTGAAAAATGAAAGTTTGGCAAAATATGTAGGGGCTGATGAATAGTGATTTTTGAGCATTTGGCTTCATTTTTCGATTCTTTTGGCATCAAAAATCTTAAAATGTGTTAACTAAGAGATGCCGAAAGTTTCGGATTAATCGGAGTTGATTTGCTATGCCAAGTATTAAATGAGGGGTGGTTTGTGTAATATTCACAAACCTTTGAATTTTATTTCCCAAGCTTCCATATTACTTGTATGCCTATTTTAGCTTAATATCATGTGTATTTGATTGTGTTTAAATGTGCTTGAATGAGCTTAATTGTGTTTAAATGCATTTGTGTTTAAATGTGCTTGAATGAGCTTAATTGTGTTTAAATGCATTTATACCTAATATGTTAATTTGAGCATAAAATGCATTTCATAGCCGTGCGTCGTATTTGGTTGATTTATCGAGTTATGTCTTACCTCGAGGCCTGTGTATTACAGGTGGGACCTCGCGGGACTGATTTCTGGTCGTTTGGCTATTCTTTTTGTTAAGCCTACAGGTGAGGATGTAAAATGGTTTTCAACTGGAGTATGAACAAATATTTGCGAAAACCCTATCCCTTTATATTTCAATTATATATTATCAATATTTGAAATAAAAAGGTTTTGATATAAAAATGATATATATGTATATCTTTTCCAAAATGGTTTGAAAATAGGGACAAGAGAACTATTTTGATTTTAAAAGTAACATTTGGTCTCGGGACTTGCACGTATGCCTCGAGATAACTCGGCAACGTGACGGGATACCCTAGGCGGTTACATACCTTGTCTCGAAAGACCCTTTTGGTCCATTAAAATATTTTGAAAAGCGAGATGACTTATACTTAACCCCATTGAGGACGCTCATGGGTATTTCTGTTTGGGCCCTGGATTATGTGACAGGCGGATACCCGGAGACGTGCGTCTAGGGTTGAAGCTGGGTTCATAATTCCACCGATTATAAGCAGGTATTCATGAACCTGACAAATAATCAAAGGGTATTGTTCATGGCTGGTCGGAGGTAGTCTAGCATGAATAATACTGACACCGGCGCCATTAGTCGGTTATGGTGAAATCTCGGGTTGCTCCTTGATAAGCCAAACGGTATTGAGGAAGGAATTTCATTATATTTGATATGTTTTAGGAGTTATAAGGAGATGGCCCGTTCTCGCCGGGAATAAAAATATTTCTAAAATGTTTTACTCTAATATTTAATTCACAAAGCTTTGATGGATTATAAAGAGAAAGTATCGGCACTAGATTCGTTTCTCTATTAATCAAAGCGTGGATTAAATAATATTTAATTCACAAAGCTTAGCTGAATTGTAAAAGAGCTTATCGTCACTAGATTTGCTTTTATCAACCTAAGCGTGGATTAAATATATGTTTTTATTATGTATACTCCCCTCCTCACTGAGTTCGTTTGACTCACATCCCTTTTTGGTTCATGCTTCAGGTTAGCAGTGCGAGTGGTTGTTGGGTACTGGCAGCAGCAGTGTAGGCTTACAGGTCTTTGGAGTCAGTTTATGTAGATATTTTATTATGACTGAACTCTTATTTATTTTGGCATGTTAACTTGAAATTGATGGAAGTTGAAATATAATGATATTTGGATATTTGAATCTAATGAGATTAGTGGATATATATATGTTTGGTATTTGCTTCCGTTGCTGGCCTGTTATTGCTATTGTAGTTGTTGATGTTAGTATTGTTGTTGGGGAGTTGCTGTTGCCAGATTGTGGGAATCCCGTTGTCCGGGGCGGGTTTTCGAGTGGTGGTATTTAACTATCGCTCGGGGGCTCGTTCCGGTCCGGGGGTTGTGGCGTGGGGGACGTCACAGCTTAAGGTGGTATCAGAGCCTAGGTTTGGTACTTAGGTTTTGATGTTGTGTCGAGTCTGTCTAGGTCGAACGGCTTTAGGACAATGTGCTTTTATATGCTTATGTTATGTGATTTTGTGTTAACATGATCATGTGGCTAACGAAACATGCATATTATTCAGTCTTTTGATACAGGAAATGGCACGTGGTAGACGCAGAACCCGAGCTACTCCTCTCTCTCCTCCCCAAGACAATAACATTAATGCTCCTCTTGCTCCTCAGCCCGAGCCTGTGCCACCAGTACATCAGAATCCCCTAAATCCTGCCATGTTCTTTGAAGCCATGCAAAGGATGTTTCAACAGGCTTTAGCTCCAGCACCTCGCAAATTTAAGAAGCCTTTTCCACCTGTGGGTTCTTCATCTTCGAGCAAGAAGCAAAAGATCACAGGTCCTCAGACAGCCGAGCCTCAAATTAAGTGTTCTTACTGCGGCAAGCCAAAACACACGGAAGCTGATTGCTGGAAGAAACAAGGACGGTGCACTCGATGTGGGCGCAAGGATCATCAAGTAGGAAACTGCCCAAAGAGAAGGCCACCTCCACAATTTCAGAAAGAGCTACAGAATGCGGGGAAAGGAAAAGTTGTGGCACGAGCGTATGCGATGACGGGGGATGGAGGGGAGACCGACCCTAATGTAGTGGTGCAAGGTACTGTACATTTGCATGACATATCCATATTTGCATTATATGATTCGGGTGCGACGCATTCTTTTATTGCACCTGAATATGCTTCTAGATTATCTTTGTCTGCCGAGTCTTTACCTTATGTGCTTGAGGTCAATTCCCCGTTGGGAATTTCTTATTTGTGCAATCGAGTCTTCCGAGACTGTCCGTTGAGGATAGACGATCGCGATTATCCTGCTGATCTCATTGAGCTTCCAATGAGTCACTACGGGATAATATTGGGAATGGACTGGCTATATCGGCATCAAGCTTATATTGATTGTTTCGGGAAAAAGATCGCTCTGGGAACTGATATCGAGATTTTGGGCAAAAGGTTTGACAAGATTCCTCGAGTTTCTTATGTTAAAGCCGCCCGAATGATTCGCAAGGGATCTCCGGCCTTTGTTGCTTATCTACTAAACCGTCCGAAAGAGCAAGTTAAGCTTGAGGAGGTACCAGTAGCTGGAGAATTCCCTGATGTGTTTCCTGAGAGTTTGAATTCTTTGCCTCCGGAACGAGAGATAGAGTTTGTGATCGATTTAGCTCCGGGTGCCGAACCGTATTCGAAGACTCCTTACCGTATGGCTCCGGCAGAGTTGAAAGAATTGAAGATTCAGCTGGATGGATTGTTGGAGAGTGGGTACATTCGACCGAGTACTTCGCCGTGGGGTGCGCCTGTTCTTTTCGTGAAAAAGAAGGATGGGACGTTGAGGATGTGTATAGATTATCGCGAGCTGAATCAGATGACGATAAAGAATAAATATCCTCTACCTCACATCGAAGAGTTGTTTGATATTTTGCAAGGGTCGAAAGTGTACTCTAAGCTAGATCTCCAACAGGGGTATTACCAGTTGCAAATCCGAGAATCAGGCATTCCGAAGACTGGGTTTAATACTCGATATGGGCATTTTGAGTTCGTAGTTATGCCTTTCGGGTTGACGAATGCCCCAGCTGCTTTCATGGATTTGATGCATCGTACTTTCCGGCCATATCTCGATAAGTTTGTGGTGATCTTCATTGATGATATCCTCGTTTTCTCAAAGACTAAGGAAGAACATACCGAGCATCTTCGCATTGTATTAAGAACTCTTCGAGAGCATCAGTTGTATGCCAAGTTCAGTAAATGCGAATTTTGGCTTGATAAAGTTACCTTCCTTGGTCATGTGATATCAGGAGATGGAATCGAAGTGGATTCCTCGAAGAGTGAGGCTGTAATGAAATGGGAGCAGCCGAAGAGTATCGTGTCCGATCGAGATCCTAAGTTTACTTCTCGACTTTGGCAAGAAATTCACAGGAACTGGGAACGAACTTGAAATTTAGCACAACTGCTCACCCGCAAACTGATGGTCAATCTGAGAGAACCATCAAGATCTTAGGCGACATGCTACGAGCTTGTGCTCTCAACTTCTCCACGAGTTGGGACAAGCAACTTCCACTAATTGAATTCGCCTACAATAACAGTTACCAAGCGACAATTGGGATGCCCCCATACGAAGCGCTTTATGGACGTAAATGCCGATCCCCTCTGTACTGGGAACTAGAAGACTGGCGAAGAACTAAAGACGGAGTGGAACGAGCTCTACCTCCAAAGACGATCCAGGAAACACTTGATAAGATTGCGATCATTCGACAGAGAATGAAAACTGCCCAGGATCGCCAAAAGAGTTACGCCGATAAGAGACGCCGGGATTTGGAATTTGAAGAGGGAGACAAAGTGTTTCTTAAGGCTATGTTGAGGAAAGGATTCGCTAGAGTGGGAAAAGGTGGGAAGCTCAGTCCGAGATATTTGGGACCCTATGAGGTTATTGAACGGATTGGGAAGACTGCCTACCGCCTGAACCTGCTCTCGACTCTAACGGGGATTCACAACGTCTTCCATGTTTCTCAATTGCGAAAATACTATCCCGATGAATCTCATATTCTCCGAGATGAGGAAGTCCAGGTAAAGCCTGACTTGACGATCGAGATGAAACCTGTTGAGATTCAGGATCGTAAGTTCAAGCAACTCCGCAACCGACAGATTCCCTTGGTTCATGTATTGTGGAGAAACCGAACCACCGAACAAGTAACTTGGGAGACAGAAGAGAAGATGCGAACTCATTATCCCGAGTTATTTGCGGAGTCGAATTAGAATCTGGGGACCAGATTCTCCGAAGGGGGGGATAGTGTAACGCCCCGCTATTTTTATAACGCTTCGGTACGTTTACCGACTAATTGCCCTTGTGTGCATTGTTTGCAATTATGTGATTATGTGAATTATATGAATTAATGTGTGATTCTATATGTGAATAATATGATGAATTCATAAGAATTTTCATATTTGAATTACCTTACACTATGTTTATATTTGAAGTGTTGTATTTGAAATTCTATGAAAATTATGCCATCGTATTTGAATTATATGATATTATTCTTGTCATATATATAAATATGTATGCAAATACATACATAAATATCTATACAAATATATATACAAGTATATATAAATTGCTAGCTAATTTTGACTTTTCAAAATATCTTTATTTATTTAATTATCTCATTTCTCTCTCAAATTTTCTACACTATTCCACAAGCAACATTCTCTCATCTTCTTCAACCTCTCTCTCGGCCATTCTCACCCTTCTCACCACCGCCATTTTCATCACCATCAAAGCACCAAAAATCATCCTCTTTCTTGCTACAAAAAGTTGCTCTCTCATCCAAGGAACAAACCTCTACTTTCTATTTGTGCAAACAAGCTTTTATTTCTTCCTTTCTCCTCCATTTCCTCCTTCAAGGTAAGTTTGTAAATCTCACAATTCTTTGGTTTTCAAGGTTTTCTATGTTGAGGAAGTGATGAAGCATGTTAGAATGAATGATTGATGAGCTTAGTTTGGTTGTTGGTTGCATGTAGCATTACTTGTGATTTTTCCATTAAATTTGATCAATTTGCAATGTTGGGTTAATGGTCTTAGATGCTTGAATGGTTAAGGAATTCATGTTAGTTCATGATATTAAGCTAATTGGTGAAGTTTTGTGGAGTTTGGGGTTGAAAAATGAAAGTTTGGCAAAATATGTAGGGGCTGATGAATAGTGATTTTTGAGCATTTGGCTTCATTTTTCGATTCTTTTGGCATCAAAAATCTTAAAATGTGTTAACTAAGAGATGCCGAAAGTTTCGGATTAATCGGAGTTGATTTGCTATGCCAAGTATTAAATGAGGGGTGGTTTGTGTAATATTCACAAACCTTTGAATTTTATTTCCCAAGCTTCCATATTACTTGTATGCCTATTTTAGCTTAATATCATGTGTATTTGATTGTGTTTAAATGTGCTTGAATGAGCTTAATTGTGTTTAAATGCATTTGTGTTTAAATGTGCTTGAATGAGCTTAATTGTGTTTAAATGCATTTATACCTAATATGTTAATTTGAGCATAAAATGCATTTCATAGCCGTGCGTCGTATTTGGTTGATTTATCGAGTTATGTCTTACCTCGAGGCCTGTGTATTACAGGTGGGACCTCGCGGGACTGATTTCTGGTCGTTTGGCTATTCTTTTTGTTAAGCCTACAGGTGAGGATGTAAAATGGTTTTCAACTGGAGTATGAACAAATATTTGCGAAAACCCTATCCCTTTATATTTCAATTATATATTATCAATATTTGAAATAAAAAGGTTTTGATATAAAAATGATATATATGTATATCTTTTCCAAAATGGTTTGAAAATAGGGACAAGAGAACTATTTTGATTTTAAAAGTAACATTTGGTCTCGGGACTTGCACGTATGCCTCGAGATAACTCGGCAACGTGACGGGATACCCTAGGCGGTTACATACCTTGTCTCGAAAGACCCTTTTGGTCCATTAAAATATTTTGAAAAGCGAGATGACTTATACTTAACCCCATTGAGGACGCTCATGGGTATTTCTGTTTGGGCCCTGGATTATGTGACAGGCGGATACCCGGAGACGTGCGTCTAGGGTTGAAGCTGGGTTCATAATTCCACCGATTATAAGCAGGTATTCATGAACCTGACAAATAATCAAAGGGTATTGTTCATGGCTGGTCGGAGGTAGTCTAGCATGAATAATACTGACACCGGCGCCATTAGTCGGTTATGGTGAAATCTCGGGTTGCTCCTTGATAAGCCAAACGGTATTGAGGAAGGAATTTCATTATATTTGATATGTTTTAGGAGTTATAAGGAGATGGCCCGTTCTCGCCGGGAATAAAAATATTTCTAAAATGTTTTACTCTAATATTTAATTCACAAAGCTTTGATGGATTATAAAGAGAAAGTATCGGCACTAGATTCGTTTCTCTATTAATCAAAGCGTGGATTAAATAATATTTAATTCACAAAGCTTAGCTGAATTGTAAAAGAGCTTATCGTCACTAGATTTGCTTTTATCAACCTAAGCGTGGATTAAATATATGTTTTTATTATGTATACTCCCCTCCTCACTGAGTTCGTTTGACTCACATCCCTTTTTGGTTCATGCTTCAGGTTAGCAGTGCGAGTGGTTGTTGGGTACTGGCAGCAGCAGTGTAGGCTTACAGGTCTTTGGAGTCAGTTTATGTAGATATTTTATTATGACTGAACTCTTATTTATTTTGGCATGTTAACTTGAAATTGATGGAAGTTGAAATATAATGATATTTGGATATTTGAATCTAATGAGATTAGTGGATATATATATGTTTGGTATTTGCTTCCGTTGCTGGCCTGTTATTGCTATTGTAGTTGTTGATGTTAGTATTGTTGTTGGGGAGTTGCTGTTGCCAGATTGTGGGAATCCCGTTGTCCGGGGCGGGTTTTCGAGTGGTGGTATTTAACTATCGCTCGGGGGCTCGTTCCGGTCCGGGGGTTGTGGCGTGGGGGACGTCACACTTCGGCTGTTTAAGTGTAATTAAGAAAAAGAAAAGGAAAAGAGAATAAAAAGAAAACCTGAGGTTTAAATGAAAAATCGAAGGGGCATTTTCGTAATTTCGCGAAACTTCATAAAAAGGACATATTAATGAAATATATCAATATTATAGTCAAAACTCATCCTTTTAAACGCACATCAACATAGAATAATTTAAATTCACAAATTATCACATTTACGAAAATTCATATAAAACACACAAATATCACATAAGCACATATATCCCGATCGAGTTTTCCAAACTTGTCCCGTTATCTCAGGAATTCTTACCGGCTTTAGTTTACCAAAAATGTGGGGCGTTACAATCTCCCCCCCTTATGAGAATCTGTCCTCAGATTCTATTTATTCGAAGTAAACAATTCTGGATAATGTTTCCTCATTTTCTCCTCTGTCTCCCAGGTAGCTTCTTCAGTTTTCTGATTCCTCCAAAGGACTTTTACAAGTGGGATTTGACGATTACGGAGTTCTTGAAATTTATGGTCCAAAATACTAACCGGTTGGGAAATGAATGTCAAATTCGGCTCTAACTTAATATCTTCCACTGGAATAATCTCGGACTCGTCTGGATGATACTTGCGAAGCTGCGAGACGTGAAAAATGTTATGAATACCTGTAAGAGCTGGCGGTAAATCTAATCTGTAGGCCATCTTCCCAATCCTCTCAAGAATCACATACGGACCCAAATATCTCGGGGCTAACTTTCCTCCTTTACCAATTCGAACGAATCCCTTTCTAGGAGAAGCTTTCAAAAATACCTGATCCCCAACTTCGAATTCTAAATCACGTCGACGCCTATCAGCATAACTCTTTTGTCGATCCTGGGCAGCTTTCATTCTTTGTCGAATAACTTGCACTTTTTCGATAGCATCCTGAATAAATTTTGGAGCAATACCACGATGAATACCATCTTTAGTCCATCTCCAATCCTCAATGTCCCAATATAGTGGCGATCGACACTTCCTTCCGTACAAAGCTTCGTATGGGGCCATCTGAATCGAAGACTGATAACTGTTATTATAAGCGAACTCGATCAATGGTAGCTGTTTGTGCCACGAAGTCTGAAAATCCAAGGCACAAGATCTCAACATATCTCCGAGGTATCTAATAGTCCTTTCGGATTGACCGTCTGTCTGGGGGTGAGCTGCGGTACTGAAGGTCAACTTTGTTCCCATACGATCCTGTAGGTTCTGCCACAGATGTGATGTGAATCTAGTGTCTCTATCTGACACTATACTAGCCGGAACTCCATGAAGTCTCACAATCTCCTCATGATAAACCTCTGCCAACTTGTCAATTGTATAGGATGTACGCACGGGCAAGAAATGAGCGGACTTCGTCAATCTGTCGACAATTACCCATATACTATCATAACCACCTCTGACTTTCGGTAAACCCGAAACAAAATCCATTGCTATCTCTTCCCATTTCCAAGATGGAACGGGAAGTGGCTGTAGTAAACCTCCGGGTTTCTGATGATCTGCCTTGACTTGTTGACAAGTCACACAGTGTCTGACATAATCGGCTACATCTCTCTTCAAACCAATCCACCAGAAGAACTTTTTCAAATCTCGATACATCTTAGTGCCTCCCGGATGAATAGTATAGCCTGATTTGTGAGCCTCATCTAAAATCTCTCTCCTCAAACTCTCTGGAACACAAACTCTTGTCTTATGTCTGAGAAGACCTGTGTCGTCGATGCTGAACTACGTGTCTGGCTCATCTTTCATTCGAATAATTTGTCGCTGAATCCAATCATCAGTGGCCTGAGCTTCTTTAATTCTACGACCCAAATCTGACTGTATCGTAATGCTAGAAACACGAGCATAAGAAATAATACGAGCTCTCTCGGCACCTGATATATCTGAACTCAGCTCTAGCTGTGATACACTCGCTTTTCTGCTCAAGGCATCTGCAACTACATTCGCCTTCCCTGGATGGTACTGAATCTTACAATCATAGTCTTCTAACAACTCCATCCAACGTCTCTGGCGTTTATTCAACTCCTTCTGCGTGAAAAGATACTGAAGGCTCTTATGATCAGTGAAAATATCAAATGTAACGCCGTAGAGATAGTGACGCCACTTGCCCAAAGCAAATACAACTGCTGCTAACTCAAGATCATGTGTAGGATAATTTATTTCAGCAGGTTTAAGTTTCCTCGAGGCATAAGCTACAACCTTTCCATTCTGCATTAACACACATCCTAAACCTTCTTTCGAAGCATCAGTATAAACTACGAATCCATCTGAACCTTCAGGCAAAGTAAGAATAGGAGCGGATGTCAATCTGTTCTTTAACTCCCGAAAACTGCTCTCACACTTATCAGTCCACACAAAGGCTACATTCTTCTTTGTTAACTCAGTAAGCGGGGCTGCAAGTTTAGAGAAATCCTTCACAAACCGTCTGTAATAACCTGCCAATCCCAAAAAGCTACGAACCTCTGTCGGAGTCTTAGGCTGCTCCCAACTCAATACTGAATCAATCTTTGAAGGATCAACTTCAATACCTTTCTTAGATATAACATGACCCAAAAATGCCACTTTTTCAATCCAGAACTCACACTTACTGAACTTGGCATATAGCTGATGTTCTTTCAAAGTTTGTAGCACGATCTTTAAATGCTCTGCATGCTCTTCCTCGGACTTTGAGAAAACCAGTATATCGTCGATGAAAATGACAACAAACTTATCAAGATAAGGTCGGAAGATTCGGTGCATCATATCCATAAATGCTGCAGGGGCGTTCGTCAAACCGAATGGCATAACCACAAACTCAAAATGACCGTATCGAATGTTGAAAGCTGTCTTCGGTATGTCCTCTGCCTTGATACGTAACTGATAATATCCCTGTCTCAGATCGAGTTTAGAATAGACCCTCGATCCCTGCAATAAATCAAACAACTCCTCAATGTGGGGAAGAGGATACTTGTTCTTCACAGTCATCCGGTTCAACTCTCTGTAATCAACACAAAGTCTAAGAGAACCATCTTTCTTCTTCACAAACAATACCGGTGCACCCCAGGGAGAAGTACTCGGCCTAATATAACCACTGGCTAACAAATCATCTAACTGAGTCTTCAACTCTTTTAACTCAGCTGGTGCCATTCTGTAAGGTGTCTTCGAATAAGGCTCAGATCCCGGATACAGATCAATAACAAACTCGATATCACGGTCTGGAGGTAACGATTCTAACTTCTCAGGAAACACATCAGGGAAATCTCTAACTATCTCGGTATTTTCAAACTTCGACTGCTCCTTCGGCCTATTAAGAAGATAAGCAACAAAACCTGAAGCTCCTTCTCGAACGAGCTTCTTTGCCTCTATCATAGAAATAATCGGCCCATCTGTCAACTGAATACCCTGACTCGAATCAGATCCCAAACTAATCTTCTTCTCAAAACAATCAATCTTGGCCCTGTGCTCAAATAACCAATCCATACCCAAGATAACTCCGTACTTCTTCACTGACAACACTATCAAATCTGCGGGGTAAACCTTATCCTCAATAAAAACGGGACAACGTCGGTACACGCGGTCGGTAATCATACAAGATCCCAAAGGAGAACTCACAACAAAACAATAATCAGACAAATCAACAGACGCATGCGCAAATAAGTCAATTTCAGGAGCAACAAACGAATGCGTAGCACCCGGATCAAACAATGCATGTATGGGTATGTTATGTATATGTATGGTACCTTCCACCACGGCGGAAGCATCAGGCTCAGTCTCCTCATTATCGCCCTCCAGTGCATACACACGAGCTGGAACAGAAGGCTTCGGCCTCGGCGGCATAGGCTGACTCGGGGGCTGCCTCCTAGGACAACTATCCTTCTGGTGGGCAGAGCTACCACATCTAGTACACAATCCCAACTTAGACCAACACTTAAACTCTGGGTGATTCCCTCCACAATAACCACAAGTAACTGGACGATAACCTGACGGACGAGGGACTGAAGGAAAACCAGCCGGGCGAGGTGCAGAGTAAAATCCGGTCGGACGAGGTGCTGAAGTAAATCCCATAGGGCGAGGTATAGGAGGTCTGGGTCCACCAAAAGGTCTCTTGCCTTTAGGCTGCATAGGAGCACTCGGAATGAAAGGCCTCTTGAAACCTGATGAAGAAGAAGCAGGGGTGGTACTACGAATAGCTCGATCAATACTGGCATACTCAGCCTCAAGAGATAAGGCTGCATCTACAGCTGCAACATAGGTAGTGGGACGGGAAGCTGCAAGACCCTGTCGAAGTGGAATACTTAAGCCCTCTAGAAACTTCTTGGTCTTCCTGCGCTCGTCTAAAGCAATATGAGGAGCATATACTGCAAGTCTGGTAAAATTAGCCTCATAATCTGCCACGGTAGAAGTACCCTGAGATAGCTCCATAAACTCCTGCTCCCGGCGATCCTGAACAGTAGGGGGAACATACTTAGCTCGAAACTCCTCAAGAAACCTATCCCATGTTGACTCAACTCCGGTGGCCCTCCATCTCTGCTCAGTCATCTTCCACCAGGCCTCTGCAGGTCCTCGCAGAAGATAGATAGCAAACTCAACCTTCTCTAGATCAGTGGGCTGAAGAACTCGGTATATCCTCTCAAGAGATGAAATCCAACCCTCTGCCACAATATCATCTGTAGTACCAACAAACTGAGGTGGGTGGAAATCGAGGAATCGTCGAAGTGACTGCTCACGGGCTCTATGCTCATCTACCTCTACATCCTTGTCTCTCTGATCCAGGTAATCCTTAAAAAGACCAAATATCTGCTGAGCATCAACCACTGGTGCCTGTGGTGGTACTGCTGGAGGAGCACGATCACGACGAGGCGGCATCCTACAGTTAAATATAACAAGTATGCATGTAGATTAATTATGGATGCAAAGCTGTAAGCACATAAGCACAAAAGCACAAATTCCTAAGTCATAAGCCGTACGGACCTAGACTGACACGACTCACAGAGCTAAGGCCAATGAACCTCTAGCTCTGATACCAACTGTAACGGCACGTCCCCAAATACGGTGCGACGTGACGTCCCGCACCAAGTCATAATCCACAACCAGAACTAAAGGTCCAGTTATGAACTACAACCTGGCGAACGGAAAATAATTACCAGGCGGATCTGCTTTACAAAATAATAAGACAATGAACAATAATACAGCGGAAGCAAATTAGGACAACCTATCCCACTCAAGGAGCTAGAACAACCATAATCCAAAACACAATTATAAAGCCCACCAAGGCCACTGAAAATACCAATATCAACATTCAGACTGATTTACATTATTTACATCTACATCTTCTAGGGTTTGAAGTATTTATCCAGATACATAGACGGATATGAAATCACCTAAACAAAAGTAAATGACTCCAAGGACACGACCTGAATCCGCCTAGCAACAAAACCCTGAAAAGACAACAACAGAGTAATGGGGTTAGTCAAAGCGACTAAGTGAGGGGGCTGTAATACATATATATTATCGAAACAACATAAAAGATTCACCAGTTTGTAAATGAGAAGAAAGCAAAGGAAAAATAAAGGTTTTCACAATTATTGGTGAATCGAATACTTTCGCAATAAAGTAAAAGCTCGGCGAGACGAGCATCAACCACCTATTTCATAATATCAGAAATATCAAATAAACCTTCCTTATTCCTCCTTGTGTAGACAGGTAGCTAGCCCGCTACTATATAATCATGCAAGGACAAATATCCAATACATCTTCGGCTGAGGATATAGACTAGATCCCGTCCGGCGCAGGTACTCAAAAGGGTTGCCACTCCGGTCATACCCTCGAGCTCCCATCAGTTTGGAGTCCAGAGCATTGAGATCCACCGTAGACCCGACGTCTATCCGGCTTCACCCCGTACCCTGAAGTCCGGGCCCAATTGTATAATGTGGCTCAATGGCCAGGCCGAAAGGCCAAGATAATGTTCTCGCATTCCAAATACTCATATGGTCAAAGGGACTAATTTCAATCCATTTTATACCCTTTCGAGCTAATAGAGCTCTCGAGGGGTTATACATAATAATTTGATATCAAAGCATTTTTCTTTAAACTCATTAATATAGTATGGTTCAAATAGCTACTACGTATAATATAAACATGGGGAAAGAAACATAAAAACATAAATGACAGGCTTCGGGCATATATGGAATATTTACATACGTATAAGGAAAGCCGAATTCGGAAAAGAAACCCCACCTGGATAATACGGCAAAAAGGACAAAAGAAAGAAGACCAACTACTGCCCAGACGAACTACCACCTGAAACCAAATACAACACAACCAAGTAAGACGACGACACGACGCACGGCTTATTCTTAATGCAATAACCACTTAGTTAAATCAAAGAAGGGCAATTATTCAATGAAACGAATGAAATATCAAACTTCAAGCTTATAATCATACTTAAACGCAATTAGGTTTCATAGACATGCTTAAAATACTATAAAGAAGCATACATTCAAGTTTTGAAGCAATCGGAAAAGAATTGCGAAAAGCGTATAATTCTCTAAACGAAAATCAGTTCGTTTCACGATCAAACGGTATTGGAAAAATTCAAACTCTATGGATTATTAAGTTTTAAAGCACTACGAACTTAATGGCGAAGTCGGATTTTGAAAATAATATCAAACGAAGAAAGTAGCATTTGAAATTTTTGACTTCCAGAGACTTTTAAACTAAAATCGGGTCACACGGGCTACACACACGGCCTGATCAAGGCCGTGTGCGATTTTGGGAACACGCACGGCCTGTCCACACGGCCTGATCAAGGCCGTGTGCAACTTTGAAACATGCACGGCCTACCCACACGGCCTGATGCAAGGCCGTGTGGGGTGGAAAACACGCACGGTCTTGCTACACGGCCTGTTTCAAGGCCGTGTGCGCCTGTTTTCGCGAATTTTCAGCAGAACGCGAAGAACTTCGCACAGAAGCAGAAAAACTTCGTCAAATCTTTACCAAAATACCATTTTCAATCAGATTTTCATATTACAAACTTCAACAAATATCAAAGATCACAATGGCAACACATAGGATCAAGAATCATCGAAAACTACGGAGTATAGCGATCAAACTATCGAAAAATCCAACTTCGAAACAATTAATCCAAAACATACTCAAACGACAACGGAATCAAATGGAACTTGAATAATACCTGTAGAGAATGTTATAAGGATCACGTAGGTTCTTACGGATCGAAATTTGGTTATGAAACGAACTCGAAAGATCGAATTGAAGTTTTAAAGAAATTCTTTCTTTTTTTCTTTCTTTCTTTTCTTTTCCTTCGGCTGTTTAAGTGTAATTAAGAAAAAGAAAAGGAAAAGAGAATAAAAAGAAAACCTGAGGTTTAAATGAAAAATCGAAGGGGCATTTTCGTAATTTCGCGAAACTTCATAAAAAGGACATATTAATGAAATATATCAATATTATAGTCAAAACTCATCCTTTTAAACGCACATCAACATAGAATAATTTAAATTCACAAATTATCACATTTACGAAAATTCATATAAAACACACAAATATCACATAAGCACATATATCCCGATCGAGTTTTCCAAACTTGTCCCGTTATCTCAGGAATTCTTACCGGCTTTAGTTTACCAAAAATGTGGGGCGTTACAGTAGGTTATAGTTTACCATTTTTAGTGTAGTTCGGATCAAATGGTAGCTATTAATGTATACTATGCACGAGTGTGAATTTTACATGATGATTTTGGCTATAGAATCCCCCATAGTTGATTTTAGGTTGAAACTCTCGAGAAAAACCTTAAAATCGCATTTCTGCACCTGTGTGATGGAACCACACGGTCCAACGCACGGTCTTGGCATGACCGTGCGCCAGACCGTGCACACCCCTTTAAACTTGCACCGGCTTGCGCACGCCGGTGCAGAAGGCCGTGCGCCTTTGTTTCAGCTTGCACGGTCTTGAGTGCGTGCTCAAGACCGTGCACAAGGCCGTGCGTTAGCCCGTGTGAATGCCTTAGCCAATTTTCCAGCCTTTTTCCTTAGTTGCTCTCGGTAATGGGGTCAAATGGCCAAAAATAAAAGTTGACTTTTTGCATACGACCCCCTAAAATCGAGCCGTTTTCGCCTATAGCTTCCATATAATTCAAGGATGAATATTTCGTAAAGTTTTCAAAATTCCGACCTCGTTCGGACCTTGAATCGAGCCTTTTTCGTTTAGGATTTTTCCCCAATTTTTGAATGTCTTCCGAAAAATCCGAAAATTGCATGAGTGCTTCTTTACAATATTCTATGCGTGAATGTGCAATTAGAATTTCAATTGAGCATGTTTAGCATCGTTAATTTCGTACTTTTAGTTTAATTGATTTAATTGCATTTTAATTGTAAATTCAATTGCTACATGTCGTTTATTGGTTTTTCATGTAATTTAGTCTTCGTGAGTCGTTGTCGTATCTTATCTTATGTGGTTCTTGTCGTCTGTTAGTTTCTGGCCGTCTTTTCAAGGCTTAGCTTGGATTGTCTTGTTGTACCCGTGTTTCCAGGTGAGGGTTTTAAAATGCTTTCAAACGAAGTAAGAATTCTTTTAAATTATTGCGAACTCCCCTTATGTGCTCATCTTGCTTTGAATTTTCCTTCTCGTATATCTGTTAGATATTTAATCTATATTTTCATGTTTCTCTCAAACGTTTTAATATTAACTTGTACTTATGAGTATCTCTAAATCATTTTATTTTCATAAGGCAAGTAAAATTCTTTCTTTTAAGCGTGACAGTTTGACTTAGGGTTTACCCCCTGCGTTGTCACCCAAACTTGCCCAAATTTCCTTTTGGCATCTATTTATGTATGTTTTTCAAAGCGAGCAAATTCGTGTTATTTCAAAATGGGCCCGGGAAAGTATCCGGAGGTTACAGCCGGGGACGAGCGTCCTGGGTGTAATCCGAGGTGCTTCTCCCAAAATTAAGCGTCAATCGTGGCCCGTCAGGAGATGATAGCCACGGTTGGGAGCGATAGTGGGCGTTGTATTCGTTGCACGTTTTCCTAAAATTCACAGTCGCCCGGGATCGCACTTCGGGGTCAGACACCGGTGATGGAGATTACATGTTATTGAGGGGGTTATAAGGAAGAATAGACCCATTCTCGCTGGGACATTAATTGCTTGCATTTACCGAGTTAATTCTTTATTATCGTTAATTATTATAGTGTATACAAGTCGAAGCACGATCCGAATTTTCTTCAATTAGGCAAATGTATTTTCCTATATACATATAATTAAAACCCGGAATCGTGGCTCGTACTTGTTCCCTCTTTACCCTCACTGAGTATCTTTTGTACTCACCCCCCACTATTTTGATTCTTACTTTAGGTTGACAGGTGGCGTTGTCACCTATCTTGTCAGTCGGCAACAGCAGGTCTAAGTTGGCTCGTGTGTCTTGTCTTGTCAGTGTCCCAACATCAGTCGTGTCCTTATTATGATTTAGTTTAATTATGTATATTCTGATTATGCTTTATTTCCCGTACTCACGTGCCCCTGATGTGGGATAGATTAGACTGGCCATGAATGTCATTTATTATATAATAATTGAGAATGATGTATGAATTACGTTGCCATGGATGGCTTATATGATATATTATATAATTGTTTTAACTTCCGCAACTCTGATATTTCTTTTATTGCTGTCGTTGTTAGGCTGTCGTATGCTGTTGCTGGTTTTTGCTTGAGTGATTGGCGTTCGCCGGGATGGATTTTTAAATGGGGTACACCTACTTCGTTTGGGGGTTCGTCTCGGTGCGGATGTGGTGTCCTTTCTCCGTCCAAGGAAAGGGGCGCTACACCTCGGCCAGGTAATTAAATATAAAGGAAAATCTGCTATCATATTTACTGAGGAGGAGGAAGAAGAACTATGTGAAGACTTCAAATTTGCGCTTATTGGCAAATTCACTAGTGGATTCCCAACTAGGGCGCAACTGGAATTCTGTTTCCTACATATGGCTTTCAATAAGAATGTTACTCTTAGTTTATTAAATAGAACTCACGTGTTGATCAAGTGTGAGGACAAAGAGGACTATGCTAGACTCTTCTCGAAAGAAACATATTTTTTTTCGGGATTTTTCGATGCGTATTCTCAAGTGGACTCCGGACTTCGACCCCCGTATCGAATCATCCATTGTCCCTGTATGGGTCTCTTTCCCTAAGCTCAAATCGCAAGTCATAAAGAAAAAAGGGATATGGACTATTGCATCTGCCCTCGGAAACCCTATAAGATCCGATGAACACACGACGAAAGGTAAAAATACTCTGGCACCACGAGTGTGCGTGGAAATAGACATACCCAAACTGTAACGACCTGAATATTTTAATTATATTATTAATAATTACGCGAATTCTTTCTTGCCTAATTTCTCGATCTATCCAATTGGATTAATTAATCTTATGGAAAAGATTGATTTAACCTATCTTTTAAATGCCCTCAATTACTTAAATTATATAAATGCCCTTAAAAGCCTAAATGACCATTTTACCCCCCCGAGATATTTTCCTAAATATCTACCTATCTCTCTCATTCTCTCATTTTCACACAAAGAAGAAAGAGAAGAAAGGAAAGAAGAAAGAAAGGAGAAAAGAGAGAAAATCTTCCCGACGCCCTACCGAGCTCGTTTCTCGCCCGATCGACGAGCCGTGAAAACCTGAACGATCCTCACTACATTCTCTACCGGTAATCCTTTTACCCCATTTCATTCCGTTCGTTCTTTCTTGCGATTTTTGTGGCTTTTGCATAGGAATTTTATAGTTTTAGGATTTTCGTGTTTAGGAAGATTTACTCGACCATTTTACGTGATTCTTGTGCCTATGTGTAGCTTATATGATATATATGATTATATGTGAGAATTAGGATATTTTATGGAGTAAATTAGGAGATGTATGAATTTATATATTGATTTTCGCGTGTGAGGTTTCGCGATCTGCTGAGTCTGCTGCTCAGTAGATCCACACGGGCGAACGCACTGTAGCGCTCCGCTCTACAGCCCCCGAACCTGCACGGATTCCCAAGCCGAATACAGTGCCTCAACCCGAGAACCCATGCACGCTAACGGGTCAATCCCGACACTTGACAACAGTGAATCCCCAAAATAACAATGACTAAATAAAACAGAGTAAATATAGCGGAAGCAGTTAATTCATATTAATCCACTCCGGGGCCAATTAACTAGTCAAAATATCAACAGCCCATTCAGGGGCAACATCAAGTAAATAAAAGGTTACGGGGATCAAAATAACATTATCTACAATCCAGGTTAAAAAGAATATATAATTAGAGTATAAAAGACAACCAACGAGACTCGGCAAAACCAAAAAGCCTATCTATGCACTGTTGCCCATCCGACACGTAAGACATGTCGGTCTCTCTCAATACCTGAGGCAAGAACCAATTAAAAGAGGGTGAGTCAAAATACTCAGTGAAGATGTGAGAACAAGTCGAGTCATGCTTCCGGGTTTTTATAGAAAATACATATGCGATAATGAAGAAACCGGAATATGCTTCGACTTGGATATTCGATTAAAATAAAAGTCAATAACACTATAAAGCCATAAATACGATCCCAGCAAGAATGGGCCTGTTCCTCCTTATTTCTCCACGATTCATTATAAAAATTCTCCATCGCCGGTGTCAAGCCAAGGAGCAACCCGAAGCTCGACTATAGTGAATTTTAGGAAAATGTGCAACGAATGCAACACCCACCATCGCTCCCAACCGTGGCTATCATCTCCTGACGGGCCACGATTGACGCTTAATTTTGGGAGAAGCACCTCGGATTACACCCTGGACGCCCGTCCCCAGATGTAACCTTCGGATACCTTCCCGGGCCCATCTTGAAAATAATCACGGATTTGCTCGCTTTCAAAAACACATTTGAATGCCAAACGACACTCTGGGCAAGGTGACGACGAAGGGGTTAAATCCTAAGTCAAACCGTCACGTAAAATAAATAGTTTTCTTGCCCTTTTGAAAACAAATCAATTTGGTTTAATAATGTATAATTTTAATATTAAATGATTTGAGGATAAAACATAAAAGTATAATCTCGAAATAATTAATACAATAATAAGGGATTAGGGGATTTCACAATTATATATATATATGTTCAAGCCCAGTTAAAAGTTTAAATCCTCACCTGGAATCAAAAAGAGAAAGCCTAGCTGCTAGACTCACTGGTCTCCAACGCCGGACTGATCTGGAGACAAGACAAGACCTATACAAATTAATAACGACTACAACAACAATAAAAGCGCAAATAACCAATTATTGGACGAACGGCTAACCAAACATGTTCCCAATCATGCATATGCCAATTATAATATATAAAGAAGCTATCATGTAAATTTCACGCAATTCCGACAAGTTGTCAAAAATACACATAATTAGAATTACACTATTCACAGCCCGAACGAGGGCGAAATTAAATAAACACTCCAAAATATTAATCTACAAAATATAAGGGTTCTATAGGTGAAAACGGTGTAATTTTTGGAGTCCGTATGCAAAAAGTCAACCGAAAATATTGACTTAAGGACTCAATTGCCGAGAGCAAAGTTTGAAAAAGCTGGAAAAATTCTCTAAGTGTTTCACACGGCCTAGTGCACGGTCTTGAACACGGTGTCAAGACCGTGCACGCACACACGGCCAAACACACTGGCTTGGTGCACGGGCTCAAGCCCGTGCAAGAGAAATGAGCTGCACACGGGCTCCTGCACGGTCTTGCGCAAGACCGTGCGTTAGCCCGTGTGGTTCAACTGAACCCAGCAGAAACTTACGGGAATTCAAATTTTCGAGCCAAGAATCATCAAAACACATATTTATAACGCAAATTAACACTCACAAATTATAACAATCATTAATCATCAACTAATTCACATTTACATCCAATAAAATCATGAATTGATCAAGAAACGGGCTCGATCTAAGCATTTAACCTAAAAATCCCGAAATAATCAAATAATCTCAAAACCTCGAAAATCCGTAAAAGAAATTGGGGAAATTGGTACCTATAGAAAGGTATCGACGAAAGGATCGTTTAAAAACGATTGGCGCGAAATTCCACGGAGATTCGAGCTCGGCACGATCGATTAGGGCTTCGGGAGAAAAATTCTCTTTTTCTTCTTCTTCTCTCTCTCTCAAATTTAAAATAAAGTTTTGAAATGAATTTTTGATACTTTTATCAAATATCTTCGAAATATCGAAAAATACGAAGGGTTATTTTAGTAATTTTAGAAAATCCAATAAAATACGCGTCGATCAAATATAACGATTAAATATTAAACAAACGCAATTTAGACACGTAATTTAAATTCACAATTAATATTATCACATTGGTTCTTATACTAAAATAATATATAATAGTTCACATATAACGAGAATTTAGGGATTAAGAAAGATAATTAACGCGTAAAAATACTCACAGTAATTTTCGGATTTCTGGGTCGTTACACGCACGGTCTTGATCAAGACCGTGCAGAAGCCCGTGCGCAGCTCTTTTCAACCTGCACGGGCTTGAGCCCGTGCACGAGCCCGTGCGCATGCCCGTTTGCACCTGCACGGTCTTGGCACCGTGCTCAAGACCGTGCGGGAGGCCGTGCACCCCTTTTTGTGCTTGCACCAGCTTGCCAAGCCCGTGCGTTGGCTGGTGCAACTTACTTAGCGGATTTTCTAGCCTTTTCCTTTCTCACACTTCGAGAATTGGTCAACCCCACTCATTTAAATGTTGACTTTTCTCATACGACCTTCGAATATCAATCCGATTTCACCTATAGCTTCCTCGAGCCTCGGGATTTGATATTCTTCATAATTTAAAATTTATCCGACCTTATTTGACCGTCAATTGAAACCTTTCTCGTTTAGAGATTTTTCCCATCTTTTTCGTTTCTTGTCCGTTTGACCTCGTTTTCGCGAGAGAGTTCCGTTATATTATTTTAAGCATGTCTACGTGCCCTAACTGCGTTCTAGTATGCTTTCCATATTTATTATTAATGTTCTTCCATTATTACAATTGCTTTAAATATTCCTTTAAATGTTATTTCATATGTTATATATCCTTGTATGCTTAATTGCCTGGCTTTCCATATTGTATCTGTAGCATGAGTGAAGTTATATTTGAATTTCCGTGCGTCGTCTTTTGTTCGTGTCTTGCTTTTGTTATTGTCGGTCTCGTTTTCATCCTCTAGGCCTGTGTATTACAGGTGGGTCCAACGAGGGAGAAACTTGACTACCGCTTGCTTTCATACTGTCGTGTCGAGCCGGGTAAGGGTTTTAAATTGTTTTCAACTGGAGTAAGAACATAGTTACTTAGGTTTGCGAAATAAACCACTATCCCGCTTTCTTATTACTTGTTGTATTGCCTTTACTATTTCTCTATCTGCTTAGTCAAATCGTTTTGATAGCAAACCAAAATGTTTTAAATACTTTCAACTAGAGGCAAGGAAAACCCAATTGTTTTAAATGCGAACTTTGGTCTCTCGACCTCACAATTATAACCTTGTCTCGAATGGCCCCTTTGGCCTCCCAAACCCCGATTTCCTGTGTTCGAATGGCCCTTTTGGCCACCCCAAACTATCATTGATTTCAAAAGCGAGTCATAAACTGTTTAATGACTTGGGCCCGGAGTATACAGGAGGTGAGCCTGGGGACGTGCGTCTAGGGCAAATCCCGATGTGTACTTCTAGCGTGTTAACTTGGGCCGGCTAGGAGGTTGGATAGCCTGAGTTGATGCGAACGGTGGTGCTAACAGCGTCTCCTTAAAACTCTGTATGGTGGTGCTAATCGCGTCTCCTTAAAACTCTGTATAGTATTGTTGGTGGTGGAGTACTTGACTATATGTCTGCATGTTTTTCAATTGGGAGTTATAAGGAGAGGGCCCGTTCTCGCCGGGACACATTATTTGCATGATTTATTGCATTTGTTGCTTGTCTAATTGTTTTACGGCTTTCGTTACAAGTCGAAGCACATTCCGGTTCTCTTCATTTATCATATGTATTTCCATATATATATATATATAAAACCCGGAAGTGTGACTCGTGCTTGCCACCGTAAGCCTCCTTTATTATTCAATTAATTAGTTGAATTACGAGCCGTGTTTATTTATCGATTTCCAACTTATTTATATCGTGCTTTTCGAACTTGTAACGGCCTCGTGACTCAACTAATCTCCTTTCAATTTATCGGCTTGATATTAAGTACAAATGTTTCAAAGGATCCGGTTCGTCAACCTTTTGTGTTTTCAAATAAGCCGAACCCGAGTGTTGCCTTGTGTCATCTTACAACTTATATTTCGTTATTCGTATTCTTTCTCAAAACGGGCAACACTCACCACTTTTAGTTTTAAAAGATAAACGACGAACTGTGATCAAACCCCTTACTGAGTATCCTTTATACTCACCCCTTGCTGTTTTGGTTCTTGCTTCAGGTAGACAGGTGGCGACGTCACCTATCTTGTCAGTCGGCATCAGCAGGTCTAGATAGGCTCAGTCTTTCTGGTTTGTCTTGTCAGTGGTCCCAACAACCGTCGAGTCTTGTTTATTGTATTTATTTACCTTACGTACTTACGTGCCCCTGATGTGGGATAGTTGACGATATCTAGGATTGTACAGGATAGACTAGTTGAGCCATGGATGGCACTACGTGTTGTTATTTTATTGTATTTCGAATTTCACATGTTTAATTGATATTATGATTAGCCTCGTAGGTAATTATGAATTTATCTGTTTACTTAAATCGCTTCCGCATATCTCTGTTTTATTGTGGTTGTTGTTGGGATGTCGTTGCTGTTGTCGGTAGTGTTTGCTTGAGTGCCGTTCGCCGGAGTGGGTTTTTGAGTTGAAGCCCCTCGCTGAAGCTCGGGAGTCCATTTCGGTGCGGATGTGGCGGTCCTTCTTCAGGGGGCGCTACACAAACCTTTGAAAAGATTGCTACTGTTGAGATGGAAAGGGATATTTTACGAACAAGAGGTGTTATATGGCCCAATACCAGATTATTGTAAGCGATGCAATCACCTATACCACAAAGCATCACAATGTAAGGAGAGGAGATATGATGAAGATGGTATGGAATTGCTCGAAGAAGGTGATCAGTAGGATAGAATAGATGATCAGGCAGAAACACGACGTAGATCAATTGGGTTTGTCCAAGAACGTGAGAATAAAAAATCCAAGAACCCTAACCCTAACCCTAACCCTAACGCTAAAAGAGATCAACGAACTTAATGGATTAAAGTGAGAAGGAAAGACAAAGGAAAAGAAAAACAAACTGATCCAGCAGATAAGGGCCGCGAGGAGATTAACTATGGATCAGTTCAAATATTGAAACGAGGGGAAGGAAATTTAGCCTATTCGTCCGGTGCTAAGACTCATAACAAATATCTTGCTCTAGTGGAAGAAGAAAGCTTGATACAGGAACAAGAGGACAAAGCCGAACAGGATCAGAGGGATGAAGCTGAACAAGATACGAGACGGCAGACAGTGGAAAACAGAGAAGATGATGATCGACAAGATCAAGAAATTCGACAGGCACGCCAGGAGCGAAGAACCTCAGCGGTCACCATTATTGATAAATTCGCTACTGGATGGTAGAATGAATTACATAATCTCTTCTTGGAGCAGAATGCGAATGAGGGCGCCAAGAGTATCGCGGCGCTGGCACCAATGGCGATCACAAATTGTGAAGAGAAAGTTGAGGATAATGAGAAAAGAGGGGATCAAGATGGTTTTAAGCAGCAGCTAGATGTTAACTCCAGTACCGAGAACATGGAAGATGCAAAAGAGACTAGCGATGCTAATAAATATTATTCGGATACGGAATCGAACGTCTCGCGTAGAAGGAATCCAAAACTGCCTACAAAACCTTTGCAAGTGGTCACACGAAGTCGGAAAGAGGTATTGGAGACTCACAACACAAATGTTGATCATGTCTAGCTTCCTTATCTGGAATATATGCGGAGTTGGACTTATGGAAAAAAAATATTATATCCGCAATTTGAAAAGGAAGCATAACTTGAAGATGATGGTGGTGATTGAACCGAAAGTCGAACTGAATAAAGAATTTCTTTGCAGGTATTTTGGGTTTCATAATGTGATAGCTAACACTTCTAATCGCATTTGGTGTTTTTATGATGTTCAGATGCAGGTTACTATTATGATTAATCATGATCAAATCTTACATGTAAGTATCGAGAATCAATTATGGGAGAAGAAAGTGATTGAAAGCTTTATTTACGGGAGACACTCTAGAACTGCAAGGCAAGGTCTCTAGAACGTTCTTGGAGGGGTTGCTACACAAGAGCCCTAGATCGTAGGGGGTGATTTTAATGTTATCAAATGCCCGGAGGAAGCTAGCGGCTGCTCAACTATTAAGTTGGGAGAAATGGAGGACTTCCGGACCTGTATTGAAGAGTGTGAACTATTGGAGCACAACTTCATTGGACCGAAGTTTACTTGGCATAAAGGTCTTAAGCGGAAACGGCTTGATAGAGTTCTTGTTTCTGCAGGATGGCAAGATTCATTTCCAAATAGCCGCATGGAACATTTACCGAAGTTTACGTCGAATCATTGTCCCATGCTCCTATCTTTCGGTAAAAATTGGTCCAAGGGAGCTTCACCATTCCGATTTCAGCATATGTGGATTCGACATCACTCATTCTTAGAGATAGTGCAAAACAGCTAGAATGAAATAGAAGGTTGTATGGGCATGAGAAAATTCCAAAACAAACTCATTCGTTTGAAAAATGCGCTGAAAACATGGAATAAGGAAATTTTTGGAAACATTTTTACCAGGGTCGAGAATACTGAGAAAATTATGAAAGAAGCGGGGCAAATCTTTGACTCTCAGGCCACAGAAGCTAATCTCATTGCTCTTAACAAAGCCACAGCGGATCTTAATCACATACTTGTACTGGAAGAAATTTATTGGAAGTAGAAGGCGGCTTCTAAATGGATTCTAGATGGAGACAGAAATACGAAGTTCTTTCAAAAAAAAAGGGTAAAAGGTAGAATCCACAAAATTGATGTGAATGGAGATGAAATAGAAGAGGAAGAGGAGATAAAAAACTCAGCTGCTACCTTCTTTGAAACTCTATTAACAAAGGAACAAGTCACCTTTTCGGATATTGATTTCAGTCATATTTATGCATCTCGGTGGAAGAATCAGAAAGGTTGGCGAGTATTCCAAATATGGAGGAACTCAAGATGATAACCTTCGACATCGATGGGGAGTCGGTGGCTGGCCCCGACGAATTTTCTGCGTTGTTCTATCATCATTGTTGGGATATCATTAAAGACGATCTTCTTGAAGCTGCCACAGAGTTTTTCTCCGGGGTTCCAATGCCGAAAGCTTTCACATGTACTTCTATAGTGCTTAGACCGATAAGTCTGTGTAATGTCACGAATAAAATAAATTCTTTCTAAGATCTTGGCTTCTCGGTTATCAGGAGTCTTACATAAAGTGATCTCACCGGCATAGTCGGGTTTTCTCCCTGGAAGAGCCACTGCATATAATGTTCTTTTAGCTCGAGAGCTCGTTTCTTTGATCAACAAAAAAGTTAGAGGAAATCGAGCTGTGATTAAGCTTGACATGGAAAAGGCATACGATAGAGTCGATTGGGATTTTCTCTCGATGATGCTTCGGAAATTGGGTTTCTGCCCGAGAATGATCAGGCTGATTGTGCATTGTATTAATAATTGCTGGTTTTCTATCCTTGTAAATAGTCAGGGAGCTGGGTTTTTTAGATCATCCAGGGGGATCCCTTATCGCCGACACTTTTTATTCTGGCATCTGAGTGGATTTCTAGAGCATTGGATAGCTTACATGAGAGATGCCCATCTGTCAGATATTCTGTAGCATCAAATGTCACGGTCTCGCATCTCTCATATGCTGATGATATGATCGTGTTTTGCAATGCAAGCACTTCTTCGATAAGAAAGGTTTCTGAGCTGCTTGGCGAGTACGAGTTGGTGTCGGGTCAATTGATAAACAAAGCCAAAAGCTCTTTCGTGGTCTCTAAGCAATGTTCCACTAGTTTGATTAGTAGAATTACTAATATTACGGGATATGTGCAAGGATCTCTGCCATTCAAGTACCTGGGATGCCCACTATACACGGGGAGAAAGTCTGCAATTCTTTTTGAAAATTTGGTTGGAAAAATCAGGGACAAACTGCATGGTTGGGAAAGAATCTTCTTAAGCTTTGGGGGTAAATTAACGCTGGCGAAGCATCGTTGCTGCGTTTCCACTATACTTATTTCAAGTTCTTGACCCGCCAAAAAGTGTTATCTTTACGATCGAGAATGTATTTAACAAATTCTTCGGGAATTCATATGGAGATACTAAACGAATCCATTGGTGCCGATGGAAGGATCTTTGCTATCCAATCAATGAAGGGGGTCTTGGCTTTCGTCGACTTAAAGATGTGATCAAGGCTTTCTCATACAAGTTGTGGTGGCGTTTTCGTAAGCAAGACTCACTATGGGCTCGTTTTTTGCATGAAAAATATGTTAATCAAAACCATCCAACCCTTACAAGTGCTCGACCTTCCTCTCATATATGGAGGCGCATGATTGGGGTTCGAGAAGAGGTGGATCATAGTATTTTTTGGTCTATTGGCAGGGGAGATTGCTTCTTCTGGTTTGAAAAATGGTCCGGCGACAAATCTCTCGGTGAATTGATGTCTAATCGAACATCTAATGTCAAGGTGAAAGAATTATGGACTGATGCTATGTGGGACATTGACAAATTGAATGCTCTGGTGCCAAGTCAAATTGCCGAAATGATAAAAGATATTCCAATTACTGGAGCTAATGATCAGATGATTTGGATGAAGGCAGCAGATGGTCTCTTCTCGACCAAATCTGCATGGGAAGAGATAAGGGAGAAAAAGGAACATTCCATTCTGGTAGAGAGATTATGGAGTCCTATGATTGTTCCTAACATTTCAATCTTCTGTTGGAGATTGATCAGAGGATGGGTTTCGGTAGATTTCCGAATGAAAACTAAAGGAATCTATATGGCTTCGAAGTGGCATTGTTGTTTTCAAGAAGAAGACTTTGCTCATTTATTTTTAAATGGATTCAAAGTCAGAAAGGTCTGGGATTTTTTTGCATCTTCGTTGCATATAAAATTACCGAATACTGATAGGATTGAAGTGATGTTTTTGCATTGATTTTTCTCCATACAAGGCCAAGACAAAGGACATATCCGAACAATAATTCCTCTGTTGGTGGTGTGGTTTGTGTGGCAAGAAAGAAATGAAGCTAGATACAAAGGGACGAGATTCAAAGCTAGCAATATTGTGTACAAAATTCTTCACTACATTCAACTGTTAAGCAAAAATGGAATTTGGAAAAGCAAGCACTGGAAAGGTAATTTAGACTCTTTAAATTTCTTTTGGGTGCAAACTCTAGATAAAAGAGCCCAACAGTTGAAGGTGGTAAGATGGATCAAGCCGAACCCTGGATGGATTAAAATTAACACGGATGGAGCTTCGAGAGGAAATCCGGGGGTGGCCGGAGCAGGGGGTATAGCAAGGGACTGTCACGGTAATTTTGTTTTAGGGTTCTTCTCGGCTCTTGGCTGCCAAACAAACACATATGCTGAGCTATGGGCTTTCTTTGAGGGACTTAAATTGGCGGTGGATCAAGGATATAATGCTATTTGGATGGAGGTTGATTCTAGAATTATTATTGATCTCATAAGCAGCTCTAGAAACACGGCATCAAATAAACAACAAATCCTAAGCGGAATCCGTCTCCTTGCTCGGCGTATTCATCTTCATGTCACCCATATACTTAGAGAGGGGAACGCAACAACGGATTTTCTGGCTAATATTGCTTGTGATAAAGGAAATCGCCAGATTATTCACTCTTTGGATAGCTGGTCGAAACTCAGGGGTATTGTTCGAATTGACTCCATGGATGTGCCTTATGTTAGATACAAGATCAAGACTTTCTAGACTGCTACTTTTGTGCCGATTTATCCATCAAGGCAGGTGCGGTAAAATACAATTTTATCCTTGTAATTATATTAATGCGTTGGATTATTGCAGGTACAAAGTTTGTCTGTGGATCAAAAATCTTGAGCTGGAATGGATAGTTAACCATCAGGTTTGGATAATTACACTTTGGCCCTTCGATAGCTTTGACTTGTTTATTATTTTTTTAAGCAGGGAGGATGTAGGCTGCTGGAACTTGGACGATTCTCTCCCTAATTATTTTTGGAGTGCAAATAATTTTTACTACTTGAATTTGACGGGAGTGACTCTTTTTCTACATAAGGCCGTCTATGGTAACTCTAATTGTTCCTTTTGGGCGATTAGCAATATCCATACCTTGATCATTCGGTGGTTTTGGAATTAATGGTCCGAAAATTCTAGGGATCTTATGAAATTGACGGGTGACACTTTCATGGTACATAATGGCCTTATTGGAAAAAACAGGTGGTTCCTTGGGGCCACTTGTGATTTTCATCTCATTCGATGGGAGTCTATCCATTTCAAGCTGCTACAAAACCCGATTCTGATTAAGGAGGGGCCAGACTTGCTGAGCATGTGTCCAAAAAATGAACGGGCTAGATTACCCTTGAGGTTTTCCGTTGATCACGTGTTTTTTGGATGGACGGCCCAGGTCTATTCGGCTAGGTCTGATGAGTACGTGTTCCAGAGATGGACGGCCCAGTTGGATTGAAATCTGATGAGTACGTGTCTTGAAATGAACGACCCAGATTCTGTAACGACCCGAATATTTTAATTATAATTATTATTTATTACGCGAATTCTTTCTTGTCTAATTTCTCGATCTATCCAATTGGATTAATTAATCTTACGGAAAAGATTGATTTAACCTATCTTTGAAATACCCGCAATTGCTAAAATTACATAAATGCCCTCAAAAGCCAAAATGACCATTTTACCCCTCGAGATATTTTCCCTAAATATCTAACTCTCTCTCACATTCTCTCATTTTCACAAATAAGGAAGAAAGGAAGAAGGAAGGAGGAAGAGAGAATTTCATGCCGAACCCGATTCTCGTCCGAATGGAATCCCGACTTTGGCTACGTGACCCCCATTCCATAACCAATCGGTAACCTTCTAACCTCTTTTCGAGTCATCCGACGAATATCAATTTTTATTGAATTTTATTAACTTAGGTTTTATTGGGTTTATTCGTTATAGTTGACGGTTTTGCATGATTCTTGTTTCTAATTGTTAAGCATATTTAGGAGAGTAATATATATGAATTTGAGCATGATTGGCCGAGTATAATTTGTGTAGGATGAATTTTAGTGTTAGATTTATTGCTTCTGCGTCTGTTTCTCGCGAATCTGCTCATTTTAGAACCACACGGTCTCGCCACACGGCTGTGCGAGACCCCGTGTGAACGCGCACGGCCTTGCGACAGGCCTTGCAGGAGGCCGTGTGCCTTGTGAACAACACGCATGGCCTTGCATCAGGCCGTGCAGGACCCCGTGTGGACTTTCCTCGCACACACGACCTAGCGCACGGACGTGCAAGACCCCGTGCATCTCCATTTCTTGCACGCACGGCCTTGCAACAGGCCGTGCAACACCCCGTGTGCACCCCTTAGCCAATTTTCAGCCATTGTCCAGACCGGACCTTCTGTAAGTTTCAATCCAAAAACCTAAAATGTTCGTTTGATCTCGTTTTTGAATTCCGGCTTCACCAATAGCTTTATTTAGTCATTTATATCGTTAATATTCAAAGTAGGAATTTTTCTGACTTCGTTCGGGCATTGAATAGTGCCAATCTTGTTTAGGGCTTTTTAGCTATTTTCCATACATCGTCTATTTGATCCAAAACTTGTATGAATGCTTCCTTATTATGTCACGGGCATGAATGTGAAATCTAAATTGTGTTCGAAGCATGTTTACATCTTTTAATCCTTATATCTCGTTTAATTGTTTTAAATGCAATTGTGAGTACTTCAATGGAAGTCGCGTCTATATGCTTTTACGTGTTTTAATTACATATCATACGCTGTGCGTCTTGTCAAGAGTCTTACCTGGTTATGTCGTGTCTTAGATTGCAGGCTTCACTCCCCATGGAGTACTTGTCCGTTGCTTGCTTTTCTCGTTTGTCGAGCTTCAGGTGAGGGTCTTAAAATGCTTTCAAACGGAGTAAGAATTTCTTTTAAATTATTGTGAACTACCCTTATGTGCTCATCTTGCTTTGATTTCCTTTCTCGTATATCTATTAGATATTTAATATATATTTTATAACAAATGTTTTGATATTAACTTATATCTATAGGTATCTCTAAATCATTTTGTTTTCAAAGGGCAAGAAAACTCTTTCCTTTACGTGACGGTTTGACTTAGGATTTAACCCCTTTGTCGTCAAATACACTTGCCTAAATGCCCTTTTGGCCTTAACTTATAATGTTCTTCGAACACGAGCAAAGATAATGTAATGTTATTTAAAATGGGCCCGGGATGGTATCCGGAGGTTGCAACTGGGGACGAGCGTCCAGGGTGTAATCCGAGGTGATTTTGCCAAAACTAAGCGTCAATCGTGGCCTGTCAGGAGTTGATAGCCACGGTTGGGAGTGATGGTGGGCGTTGCATTCGTTGCATGTTTTCCTAAAATTCAACAGTCGCCCGGGGGTAGCACCTCTGGGGTCGGACACCGGTGATGGAGTTTACTGAACTTGAGGGGGTTATAAAGAGGAACAGGCCCATTCTCGCTGGGATATTACTTGCTTACATTTGTGCTTTATTATTACTGCTTATTATTGTTGTGTATGCAAGTCGAAGCACGATCTGGATTTTCTTCAATTATGCAAATGTAATTTCTTAAATATATATAATCCAAACCCGGAATCGTGGCTCGTACTTGTTCCCTCTTTACCCTCATTGAGTATCCTTTATAGTCACCCCCACTATTTTTTATTCTTACTTCAGGTCGACAGGTGGCGTTGTCACCTATCTTTTCAGTCGGCAGCAGCAGGTCGAGGTTGGCTCGTATGTCTTGTCTTGTCAGTGTCCCAACAACAGTCGTGTCCTTATTTATGAATTGATTTAATTTATGTATTCCATATTATGTTTTAATTTTCGTACTTACGTGCCCCTGATGTGGGATAGATTAGACGAGCCATGGATGGCATTTATTAAATGCTTATTGAGAATGATGTATGAATTATGTTGCCATGAATGGCTTATATGACTAATTGTATAATTTAATTTGGCTTCCGCAACTCTGTTATTCTTTTATTGCTGTTGTTGTTGGGGTGTCGTTATGCTGTTGCTGGTATTTGTTTGATTGATTGCCGTTCGCCGGGATGGATTTTTAAATGGGGTACATCTACCACGTTTGGAAGTTCGTCTCGGTGCGGATGTGGTGTCCTTTCTCCGGCTACGGAAAGGGGCGCTACAGTCAGTGGTATCAGAGCCTAGGTGCCTGAAAGGGAACCGAAAGCTCTAGTATCTTGTCTGTCATGCATGGAGTGTCTGTCTGCTTGGTGTCAGTTTGCATTGAATTCGCAGCGTGACGAGTGTTCGTCATCCTTGATGCCGGAATTGTAGAACGAACACGGTTGAGCTGCAACTCAACTGGCGATCTTCTATACTTCTTGTATTAAGTACGTCGTAACACGAGTCGCTCCTGGGATTTGATGTCGTGTCCTATTCGGTTTGGTTCGTCTAGGTTGTATGGCATTAGGATCTTATTTGATGGTTTGAATTACGTAACCTATACTATGAGTGAGATTTCGTGCTACATGTGATTATCATAAGGGCATGCTTATGTGATTTTTTTTAAAAACTCATTCCTAATTAGACATGCATCTATCTTGCCAATTAGTTGTGATTGCAGACTACTCGGAATTCCATGCCACTAAACCTTATGGGAGAAATGGAAACGGGTCGAGAAGACGGAGCTTGATTTTCGTATGAACGATCCAGGTATATTGCATTGTCATGACATTCATCCAAAATTCATTTAATTTCATCTTACGTTGAAGTTTTAAAATCATGTGCGTTAGACGTATAATTGACAATATGTGAAAATATTATATATGTGAATTTATATGATTTTTGGTGAAATATATTCCTTGTATGAATTTTGTGAAGTTTGTGTGTGGTTTAAAACACATGAACTGCCCCTGCATGCCTTGCACGGTCTCGCCACACGGCGTGACGAGACCCCGTGCACCTTTCCACACGGTCTTGCCGCACCCTGTGCGAGAGACCATGCGCAAACCCTCCACACGGGCTCGTCACACGCCGTGACGAGAGCCCGTGCGTGTTTCTTCCACACGGGCTCGTCACACGCCGTGACGATACCCCGTGCGTGTTTTTCCACACGGCCTCGTCACACGCCGTGACGAGAGGCCGTGCGCACCTCTTCCGGATTTTTAAATCATCAGAAGCTCCAGTTTTCGCACAACACCTCAATTTTTTCTTTCTCTCTCGCGAGTTTCTCCCAAATTTTTCCCCCAAATTTCATCAGTTTTTGAGTTCGATTCTTTCTCAATCCAGCCGACGGATTTTCGTGAAATTTTGAAGACGCATTTTCTGCAGCACATCCTTTGACCAGTTAGAATTTTAGGCTCGATCCGTTGTACCGATCTCACATTATCTTTGCCCGAAGTAGCGCACGCCAAGTGTTTGGTGAAAGTCTCAAGAGGAATTTGCAACTTTGTTTTCCTTCAACTCAAACCAACTCAAGCTCTATTATGGAAGGCAACCGCGAGACTCGTAGCGGGCGTCGAGCAAGGGAGTTACCCGACATAGCGGCACCGGAAGGTTATCAAGTAGATTTGGGAAACGAGGACGACCAAAATGTCTTCAATCGGTTAATGGAACCACCCGTTAAGGACACACAATTCCTCGATATGGAAGCCATGTATCAGTTGGGCCTAGGCGAAGGCATATCCCAATATATCGACAACATAGGATGGACTAATTTCTGGAGCATCCAAAGGCCATCCTACCGCCAGCTCACATGTGAATTTTTAAGTTCGCTTAAGGGCGCAGCATTTCCAGACGACCTCGAGATGCCAATCGGAATCCACTTCTGAGCATTCAACCAAGATTACACGCTTTCATACCGGCAGATGTCAGAGTACTTTCAGTTGGATGTCACGGCACCTAGAAGACATGCCAATGGATGGAATCAGGCCGAGGCTTGGAGACGTATCTCCACCTCCACCGAAATGTTCAACTCCGGCGTATCCAAAGCCACAACGCTTATCACCACTCAGCTAAGGATTGTGCATAGAGCTGTTTCTCGATCGGTTCTAGCTAGAGGAGACAGTCCGGGGCGGTGAATACCGAAGATTGTCTCATGCTCGACCACATGGTGAGAGGGGTCAGGTTCAACCCCATTTCGTATATGATGGACCATATGATGTACATCTCCACTCGGTCGAGAGGAGAGATTCGAGTAGGCTCCTATATCACCGCCATTTTGGAGTGTGCCCAGGTGGAAGGGCTCGATACTCAGGTTGCCGTTGGAGGTTCAACCTCGATTAGTTATGGCACTCTAGCCCAGATGGCGATTTGCACAAATGGTCCGAGGCGGAACGACCCGTATGTTCTGGTAGACGGTCTACCCTTGTGGGAAGCCGTCCAAGGTGATGCTCACGAAGAAGGACCCCCGAATTCAGAGGTCCACGAGCAGGCTCAGCACATCTACCCACAGTCGTGGAGACAGGATGCTTCGATACCTGAGTCTTCACACGGCAGAGGAAACACGCAGGACCAGGAGTCGATTGATCTGCAGCAATTGTATTCAGAGTTCTCCGACTACCGTCGTGAGACCGATGAGAGATTTGTCCAGAAGGAGAGGCAGATCAATGAGGGCTTTGCAGCTCAGCGCGCTCACATGGATAGGCAATACACAGCATTACAGTCAGAGCTTCAGCGATCTATCTCCGAGATGCAGAGGTCACTTTCGGAGCAGCTCGATCAGTATTTCCGTCGTGGCCCTGATGAGCCATGATCTATCTATCCTTATTTTCTTCTTTACCGCTAGCTTTGTTTAGGAATTTATGTAATTCCGTATTTGGATGACTATGAATTTTAATTGGAATGTTAAGTGCATTAAATGTTTTATTATGAATGATGTTTTATTATGTGATTTAATTGCTTCTGGATGTTCGTTTTAATTCACGTTATTAGAATTTCCATGATTATGCTCCTCTTAACTAACCCCGAGACCGGAGGAGAATCTGAGGACAGATTCTTTTGAAGAGGGGAGTATTGTAATGACCCGAATATTTTAATTATAATTATTATTTATTACGCGAATTCTTTCTTGTCTAATTTCTTGATCTATCCAATTGGATTAATTAATCTTACGAAAAAGATTGATTTAACCTATCTTTTAAATACCCGCAATTGCTAAAATTACATAAATGCCCTTAAAAGCCAAAATGACCATTTTACCCCTCGAGATATTTTCCCTAAATATCTAACTCTCTCTCACATTCTCTCATTTTCACAAAGAAGGAAGAAAGGAAGAAGGAAGGAGGAAGAGAGAATTTCGTGCCGAACTCGATTCTCGTCCGAATGGAATCCCGTGTTCGGCTACGTGACCCCCATTCCATAACCAATCGGTAGCCTTCTAACCACTTTTCGATTCATCCGACGAATATCGATTTTTATTGAATTTTATTAACTTAGGTTTTATTGGGTTTATTCGTTATAGTTGACGGTTTTGCATGATTCTTGTTTCTAATTGTTAAGCATGTTTAGGAGAGTATTATATATGAATTTGAGCATGATTGGCCGAGTATAATTTGTGTAGGATGAATTTTAGTGTTAGATTTATTGCTTCTGCGTCTGTTTCTCGCGAATCTGCTCATTTTAGAACCACACGGTCTCGCCACACGGCCGTGCGAGACCCCGTGTGAATGCGCACGGCCTTGCGATAGGCCGTGCAGGAGGCCGTGTGCCTTGTGAACAACACGCACGGCCTTGCATCAGGCCGTGCAGGACCCCGTGTGGACTTTCCTTGCACGCACGGCCTAGCGCACGGCCGTGCAAGACCCCGTGCATCTCCATTTCTTGCACGCACGGTCTTGCAACAGGCCGTGCAACACCCCGTGTGCACCCCTTAGCCAATTTTCAGCCATTTTCCAGACCGGACCTTCTGTAAGTTTCAATCCAAAAACCTAAAATGTTTGTTTGATCTCGTTTGTGAATTCCGTCTTCACCAATAGCTTTATTTAGTCATTTATATCGTTAATATTCGAAGTAGGAATTTTTCCGACTTCGTTCGGGCATTGAATAGTGCCAATCTTGTTTAGGGCTTTTTAGCTATTTTCCATACATCGTTTATTTGATCCAAAACTTGTATGAATGCTTCCTTATTATGTCACGAGCATGAATGTGAAATCTAAATTGTGTTCGAAGCATGTTTACATCTTTTAATCCTTATATCTCGTTTAATTGTTTTAAATGCAATTGTGACTACTTCAATGGAAGTCGTGTCTATATGCTTTTACGTGTTTTAATTACTTATCATACGTCGTGCGTCTTGTCAAGAGTCTTACCTGGTTATGTCGTGTCTTAGATTGCAGGCTTCACTCCCCGTGGAGTACTTGTCCGTTGCTTGCTTTTCTCGTTTGTCGAGCTTCAGGTGAGGGTCTTAAAATGCTTTCAAACGGAGTAAGAATTTCTTTTAAATTATTGTGAACTACCCTTATGTGCTCATCTTGCTTTGATTTCCTTTCTCGTATATCTATTAGATATTTAATATATATTTTATAACAAATGTTTTGATATTAACTTATATCTATAGGTATCTCTAAATCATTTTGTTTTCAAAGGGCAAGAAAACTCTTTCCTTTACGTGACGGTTTGACTTAGGATTTAACCCCTTTGTCGTCAAATACACTTTCCTAAATGCCCTTTTGGCCTTAACTTATAATGTTCTTCGAACGCGAGCAAAGATAATGTATTGTTATTTAAAATAGGCCCGGGATGGTATCCGGAGGTTGCAACTGGGGACGAGCGTCCAGGGTGTAATCCGAGGTGCTTTTCCCAAAACTAAGCGTCAATCGTGGCCCGTCAGGAGTTGATAGCCACGGTTGGGAGTGATGGTGGGCGTTGCATTCGTTGCACGTTTTCCTAAAATTCAACAGTCGCCCGGGGGTAGCACCTCTAGGGTCGGACACCGGTGATGGAGTTTACTGAACTTGAGGGGGTTATAAGGAGGAACAGGCCCATTCTCACTGGGATATTACTTGCTTACATTTGTGCTTTATTATTACTGCTTATTATTGTTGTGTATGCAAGTCGAAGCACGATCTGGATTTTCTTCAATTATGCAAATGTAATTTCTTAAATATATATAATCCAAACCCGGAATCGTGGCTCGTACTTGTTCCCTCTTTACCCTCATTGAGTATCCTTTATACTCACCCCCACTATTTTTGATTCTTACTTCAGGTCGACAGGTGGCGTTGTCACCTATCTTGTCAGTCGGCAGCAGCAGGTCTAGGTTGACTCGTATGTCTTATCTTGTCAGTGTCCCAACAACAGTCGTGTCCTTATTTATGAATTGATTTAATTTATGTATTCCATATTATGTTTTAATTTTCGTACTTACGTGCCCCTGATGTGGGATAGATTAGACGAGCCATGGATGGCATTTATTAAATGCTTATTGAGAATGATGTATGAATTATGTTGCCATGAATGGCTTATATGACTAATTGTATAATTTAATTTGGCTTCCGCAACTTTGTTATTCTTTTATTGCTGTTGTTGTTGGGGTGTCGTTATGCTGTTGTTGGTATTTGTTTGATTGATTGTCGTTCGCCGGGATGGATTTTTAAATGGGGTACATCTACCACGTTTAGATGTTCATCTCGGTGCGGATGTGGTGTCCTTTCTCCGCCTACGGAAAGGGGCGCTACAGATTCGATGTCGACTCTCCATCTATTGGTTCTTGCACGAAGTTTCACACTTTCTGTTGTTTCAAGCTCTATTCTAGCATGATGCTTTGCTTTTTCCGCATGTATTTTAAGTTTGGCCATGGACTTGATTTAGCTTTGTATTTGGCCTCGCATTTCTTTGGTTGGATGGACTTTTTTTTGGTTGGTTGGCTATAATATGAGGTGGAGTCCCCAGTAAAAACTCTACGGCGCTCGCCGTTTTTATAAAAATAAAAAATAAAAAAAATAAGAATTCCGAAGTTACATGAAACTCTTCTTGACATTCTCGTTATATCTTTTGTAATAATAAACAACATATAGTAATACTTGTTATATTAGATTTTATACTTTGATTCTGGATCTGAGTACCTTGAATTCGCACCGTAGTACTTGATACCTGTATTCATGTACTCGATTCTCTATATTTGTCACATATTAGGAAAGCTTGTTATATTGGAATTTATACTTTGTAGTAGTCTCTGAGTACCTTGATTTCTCAGTGTAGTACTTTAAACGTATCAACTTGTACTCAAATCTCTATATTTTCAGGCATGGTTTATAGTAAAAATATATTAAAAATAAATATGATTTTGGGGTTTATATTAGGAATTCTAGAGTTGCAGGGAATTCTTCTTCACATCCTCGTGGTATCTTTTGTAATAATAAACAATATATAGTAATACTTATTATATTAGATTTTATACTTTGATTTTGAATTTGAGTACCTTGATTTCGCACCATAGTACTTGATACCTGTATTTCTATACCCGATTCTCTATATTTGCCACAAATTAGGAAAACTTGTTATATTGGAATTTATACTTTGTGTCAGTCCTGAATACCTTGCTTTCTCAGTGTAGTACTTTAAACGTATCAACTTGTACTCGAATCTCTATATTTTCAGGCATGGTCTATAATAAAATATATTAAGACTAAATCTGATATTGGAGTTTATATTAAGAATTCCATAATTGAATATAGAGTACATATATGTACTTCTAAGGTATTTGAATGTAAGAATTAGGTATGTTTGGTCCTAAATGAAGTACAAATCTTACTAATCCAAGAAATGTGAGATTTTTTCATTGAATACAAACGTATGTCAATACAATAATATTCCATATGACAAAATTTGTTATATTGACCGTATGAGGCTATTGAAGATTTTAAGTTAAATATAAATTTTATTCAGAAATTCCATATATATTTGATAACACATTTACAAGAATGAAGCATTCAAAAGTATGACAATACTATATCATTTCATATAATTAAATTAGAATATTGAACGGATTATCTATGTCCATGTTGAATATTCTACTTAAAAATCCTTAGTTGAATCAACATGGACATAATTATTCCTTTCAATACTATGAGTTTATCATACAGAATGTAATAGTATTGTCATACTTTTGAATAATGTCTCATTCTTGTTAATGTGTTACAAAATATACATTAAATTCCTAAATAAAGTTCAAATAGTTCACTTAAAATCATAGTTCAATAGCCTTATATGTTCAGTATCAAATAATAAAGTATAAATTCACTTAATATATTTTTATTACAGGCCATGCATGAGAAATCATATTAGTATAAATTAAGATACGTTTAAAGTAGTACGCTGAGAAATCAAGATACTCAGAGACTGGCACAAAGTATAAATTCCAATATAACGAGTTTTCCTAATTTGTGACAAATATAGAGAATCGAGTATAGAAATACAGATATCAAGTACTACGGTGCGAAATCAAGGTACTCGAATTCGAAATCAAAGTATAAAATCTAATATAACAAGTATTACTATAGAGATACCACGAGAATGTGAAGAAGAATTTCTTGCAACTCTATAATTCCTAATAAAAATCCCAATATCATATTTATTTTTAATATATTTTTATTACAGGCCATACATGAAAATATAGAGATTCGAGTACAAGTTGATAAGTTTAAAGTACTACGATGAGAAATCAAGGTGCAGAGAGACTGACACAAAGTATAAATTCCAACTTAACAAGTTTTCTAATTTGTGACAAATATAGATAATCGAGTACAGGAATACAAGTATCAAATACTACGGTACGAAATCAAGGTACTCAGACCCGAAATCAAAGTATAAAATCTAATATAACAAGTATTACAATGTATTGTTTATTATTACAAAAGATACCACGAGGATGTCAAGAAAAATTCTCTACAACTCTAAAATTTCTAATATAAACTCTAATATCATTTTTACTTTTAATATATTTTTATTAAAAACCATGCATGAAAATATAGAGATTCGATACAAGTTTATACGTTTAAAGTACTACGCTGAGAAATCAAGGTACACAGAGACGGACACAAAATATAAATTCCAATTTAACAAGTTTTTCTAATTTGTGGCAAATATAGAGAATCGAGTACATGAATACAAGTATCAAGTACTACGGTACGAAATCAAGGTACTCAGACCCAGAATCATAGTATAAAATCCAATATAACAAGTTTTCCTAATATATAAACATATTTATTTAAATATATTTTTAGTACAGACCATTCGTGAAATATAGAGATTCGAGTACGGGTTGATACATTTAAAGTATTATGCTGAGAAATCAAGGTAATCAAGGACTCACACAAAGTATAAATTCCAATATAACAAGTTTTCCTAATATGTGGCAAATATAGAGAATCGAGTACAGAAATACATGTATCAAGTACTACGGTGCGAAATCAAGGTACTCAGACCCGAAATCAAAGTATAAAATCTAATATAATAAGTATTACTATATATTATTTATTATTACAAAAGATATCATGAGAATGTGAAGAAGAGGTCCCTGCAACTTCGAAATTTCTAATATATACTCAAATATCATATTTATTTTTAATATATTTTTATTACAGATCATGCTTAGAATATAGAGATTCGAGTAAAGGTTGATACATTTAAAGTATTATGCTTAGAAATCAAGGTACTCAGGGAGTCGCACAAAGTATACATTCCAATATAACAAGTTTTCCTAATATATGGCAAATGTGGAGAATCGAGTACAGGAATACATATATTAAATATTACGGTGCAAAATCAAGATACCCAGACCTGAAATCAAAATATAATATCTAATATAACAAGTATTACTATATATTATTTATTATTATAAAATATATCACGAGAATGTCAAGATTACTTTTATCCACCGATAATAATCTTAGAATTTCCTATTTGCAGATTAACCCTCGACAGTGGAGCCTTCAATAAATTCTATCCAATTGTGACAAAATCATTCAGGTTCTTCTTCTTGCTTAACATTTGCTTCATTAAATTATATATATTAAACATTAATTTAAACATCACCGATCAAATTATTTTATTTTTTAAAAAAAGTAAAAAAGAAAATTAATTATAGTATTTTGTTTACTTGAATGCGAAGGTAATTAATCATATCTCTAGTAGCTTGGTTGAAAACATCCCGTATAGGCTATGTTTTAAAACCCGGACCGGACGTCGAACCGAAAGCCTTACTGGTTAGGGGTTTGACCGGTCGAACCGGTATGACGTCATAATTACGTAATAATTATATTTAAATATATATAATATTAGTAATATTAAAAAAATATAGAAAAATAAACAAAATAATATAAAAAAAATTAAAAAAATATACCAAAAAATATAAAATAAAATTTCAACCATCATTCCATCAACCATGTAAAAATAATTGCATCAACCAACTCAAAAATTAAAAAACTCACCAAAGTCTAACACATCACAACATCCATCAAAATAAGACAAGTAGACAACAAAATCAACAATTATCCCGAATAATAACTACATGATAGAGTCCAAATGAAATTAACTTGAAACAATTCAAACAATCCATCATAAAGTATCTTAACAAAGTCATATTAAAATGCTAATGACCAACTCTTTAATCATCATCATATTCGTCAATGAGTTGATTCCTTTGTTGCCTTAAGATACGGGCCACTTCACCATCATTGGAATCCTAGGTCCCGGCAGCATAAGTTGCCAGATCAATATGATCAGTGATCCTATATGTGTCATCTTCAACACCTAAATAAAAAGAATGCAATTAAATAAAATGACATAGTAAATAGGTAGGTAATATGACAAGTAAAAGTAAATAGTTTCTTATGTAACCTCGAGATGGCTGCAAATTCTCATTAGATAATTATTGTTCAAGCATATCTTCTATCTCATCAGCATCAAGCTCTCCACTCGGATCCTCATCAACCACCCAAAATTCCACTTTGTCAATGCTTTCATAATCAATTGGATCATAGGATCTCTTCATTTGTTTGCCACTGTAAATAATGAAATTTTTAGTTTATGATAATAATATAAGCTATAAAGTAATAATATAAGCTATAAAGTAATAACCCTACCAATTTGAGAAAAAAATTGAGAACTTGAGAAGAGAAGCAGCATTCACAAAAATTGGGTTGAAAAACTAAGAAATAAAAACTTAAAAAGTTAAAAACGCAATCAGTGGTCAACCTATTTAAAAAAAAAAAAAAAACATTGAACCAGTGGTCAACCGGTCCGACCAGGACCGGTTTAACCGGTCAATTGACCGGTTTTGACCGGTTCCCACTGGTTCAATTGACAGGTGGTTTTAATGGATCACCCGGACCGGATAGGCTGCCGGTCACCGGTTGGACCGGTCGGACCGGCCGGTCCGGTCCGAATTTTAAAACATAGAGTATAGGAAGTCGTTTGCTTGAAGCCTTGAATTAACCATCCAAGCAGCAAAGCAGGCCCTATTCCGTTGTCTGCTGTATATTTCTATTATGGTTTTGAAGATCATGTACCCAATGAGATCACTAGAAATTTACCGTAATCCATTGGCTGAACGGGGAAGAAATTTGGATCGAACCCAGATCGAACATTATGAAACCCACTTCAAGGGTCGTCATTGAAAATGGCCGGAAATCGCCCGTTGCCACTACCCATCGCCTTCGCACCTTACTTGTCTAACAAAACCTAGATTTCTTTATATCATTTTGTTCATCTCGTCAACAAGATTAAATTGGACAATAAATTTGTATAATTCGGTAAAGGAATGAAAATATATGATAAAAAAAAAAGAAAAAGATGAAAAGAATTTTGAAAAAGAAAAAATAAAAAAAAATCCCGCAAAATAAGAAAAGAAAAGAAAATAAAATAATTTTATCTGATAAGTTGGCATAAAAGAGCTGAAAAAAAATAGAAAAGAAAAAAATTATTTTGATGACTTGACACATATTTAATATTTTTTTAATCAAAATAGGTACTTCTTTCTATTGGGTTGTAATTTCAGATTTTTTTAGCAACACTTTTAAAAGTTGGTCCTTATTTCTAAAAGAAAACATGAATTGGTTTCTTTATCTAGTTTTTCCTTATACAGCTTGGACAGAGGAACAATGGAAATAAGAGGGGATTAAAATCTGAGGCTCAGAGGAAATATATGTTGAGGGTAGAGAGAGGATGTTGGATTTCCTAAAGGGTGGTTGCCACTCTCTCTAACCCCATGTTTTTCCCCTCTTTTTCTACAAAAAACAACCCTTACCACAGTGAAGAAAGAAGAGATCAGAGTATTGATAGATCTTGCATGCAAAGCTAGATCTGCATAGCTCTTCGCATTCATCAGCATCTGCTTCTTGTTCAAACATTACTGTCAACTGTTTCACTTCTCTGTCTGCTGACAACAACAATCATCATAATTCATAATAACAATAATAATAATGTAAGGTGTGTGGAGGAGGCGGTGATGATACTTCTGAATAATTCCTCTGAGCCGGGGCAAAAGGAAAACCCGACCCGTATCTTGGCGGGGCAATCCCGTTTTGCAGCCATGGCGTGGCCGGTTTCTCTTGCCCCATTTACAGATCTGAGCCTCAATTGTGTGTTCTTGATTTTGATTTTGCTTCATTCTATGAAATTGATTGACTAAAACACCCTAAAAGTTTAGGTAAAAGTAAAACTGGTTCTGGGAAAATGTGATGATTTAAAACTTAAATCTTTGACGGCAAAAGTGATCCTTAATTATGTGGAAAATCACAGAAGATAAGAATGAGTTATACAGTGAGAAGAGGAGTTCTTGAAAGGTGGTTGCCCCTCTCTGTGAACCCTATGATTTTATCCATTGAATTGAAATAAAAAACCAACAGCTCTTGATGAAAATCCAGGAAACTAAGATTTTGCGTAAGCTTATTAGCCAAACACTCATCTTAAGTCTTAGACGTTTACAAATTCACTCTCTTTCTCTCTCTAGAGGATGTGATGATTTTTCTTGATTCTTCTGAGCAAATGGATGTCTTGACGAGGCGACCCGGATGGCATTCTCAAATTCAACCGGTTGTCTTTTTACACACTGATCTGAGCCTTATTTTTCAGTTCCGTCTTGTTTTTTTCCTCTCTGTGAATTTCTTTATTTTAATTTTATTGTTAATCTATTTTGGCTTGTGAAGAAGAAAGTCTGACCAGTTCTTCTGAGTTGAATAATTATTTGTTGCATTTAGTTCTTCGAGAAAATTTGTTTGTATGACCCCTTCAAGTTTTTATTTAACCAAATAACCCTCAAATTATTTTTCATTTTTTTTTTTAGATTAATCTTTAAATAATAATAATTATACTATTATTAAATAAAAAAATAGTTAAAAATGCGTAAACTGCAATTAAGAAAACAAAACTGCGAATAAAAAGCCCTACCCACCCAAGCGATCGCTTAGTCGCTTGAGAAACATTTCAAAAAAGGAGAGAACTTCTTCTTCTTCATCTCGCTTCCTGCAAGAACAAGTTCTTCTTCTTCGTCGCTTGCCGTCGCTTCCCGTCGCGCGAAATCAACATTTCCTTTTCTTCTTCATCTCGCTTCCTGCAAGAACAAGTTCTTCTTCTTCTTCGCTTGCCGTCGCTTCCCGTCGCGCATTTCCTTCTTCTTCCAGTTCTTCGCAACAACTTGGTTTCTTCTCTTAAGTTTCTTTAGAAAAATGACAACTATTACCGAATCTCCAAAGAAGACTACGGAAGAAGCCCAACCATCTCAATATTTTGAAGAAATTATTGGAGAAAAAGCTGTTGTAGAACACCTCCAGGTATTAAATGTTTGATATTTACGATTTTTTTGGAATGCCAAAATTTTTTTTGTTGTTCTGCTTCTTTTTCCAAGCGATTTCGCAACATAAGCGATCTCGGAGATCGCTTAAGCGACGCGAGATCGCTTATTAAAAGTGAGCTTTGAAAAGCGATCTGTCTTCTTTTTCAAAGCTCACTGTTAATAAGCGATCTCGGAGATCGCTTAAGCGACGCGAGATCGCTTATTAAAAGTGAGCTTTGAAAAGCGATCTCTTTTCTATTTCAAAGCTCACTGTTAATAAGCGATCTCGGAGATCGCTTAAGCGACGCGAGATCGCTTATTAACAGTGAGCTTTGAAAAAGAAGAGATCGCTTTTTCAAAGCTCACTTTTAATAAGCGATCTCGCGTCGCTTAAGCGATCTCCGAGATCGCTTATTAAAAGTGAGCTTTGAAAAAGCGATCTCTTCTTTTTCAAAGCTCACTTTTAATAAGCGATCTCGAGATCGCTTATTAAAACTGAGCTTTGAAAAAGCGATCTCTTCTTTTTCAAAGCTCACTGTTAATAAGCGATCTCGGAGATCGCTTAAGCGACGCGAGATCGCTTATTAACAGTGAGCTTTGAAAAAGCGATCTCTCTTCTCTTTCAAAGCTCACTGTTAATAAGCGATCTTTGAGATCGCTTAAGCGACGGGAGATCACTTATTAACAGTGAGCTCTGAAAAAGCGATCTCTCTTCTTTTTCAATGCTCACTGTTAATAAGCGATCTTGGGGATCGCTTAAGCGACGCGAGATCGCTTATTAACAGTGAGCTTTGAAAAAGCGATCTCTTCTTTGAATACATACATATAAACTTAATACATACATACATACATACATATATACACATTGCATCTTGTAAACGTATATTTAACGGTCTATTAGATCATATATATTTCCATGAATTGAATCTTAGGTATTTGCTTATTTAAACTTCTTTGAAGCAGAAAATTAATATCAATACAATCACTTTATTAATTATTACTTGGATCTTTTGAAACAGAAGATATATAGAATTAATTTGGTTAAATTAGTTATCAGAATTGGAGCAGGTTGAGGGCGACTTGCATCTCGACCAAATTCTATATATTAATCTATTCTTTTTATATATATATATATTTATGAACTACGAAAAGTATTGTTTATTTGTCATAAATATATATAAATTTAATTCGTTTTCGTCAATATTATAGCAAAATTTTTATAAATATAAAACATACTATACATACATATATATTATTAATTTGGAGGGAAAATTACATACAATCCTTTAATATTTGTTGAATTTGCATAAGCACGCATTTGTTAGAAGTTTTAGCATATGTCAAAATTAATTCAATTATTTCCATTGAACGTTAGTATAAATTTCAAATTCACTTAATATAATTTGAAATTGAACCTAAATTATTTATTTTCATTTTTTTTTTCTTTATACATAGGAGAATGAGGAGGACGGGGACATGCTTTCCATCCCAGAACAGTCGAGTTCAATCGACCCACGCGACTTTAACCTACGCACGGTGATAGACGAGTCCGGGTATTTTCCGGGAAATTATACCGTTAGATCGTCTTGGTCTAAATTTGTTCAAATAAAAACGTACCTCCGCCAAAATGCAAAGGTTATGGGTTTATTTCGCAAGACTTGTTTGGGTCATTTTCTTGACTTGCCAAATGATTGGATCTTCCCGGGGATGCTTTGTCATTACATGTTGCTCCATTCGGTTCGAAGTAGGAAGGACTTCGAGATGTGGTTTATTGTCGACAATAAACCTTTATGCTTTGGGATGAAAGAATTTGCCCTTCTCACCGGCCTTAATTGCGGACCTACGCCTAGCAAGGATGCCAAAAATAAGGTCGTAGACAACGCAACTGATTTTTTAGAGAAGATTTTAGGAGGCCGAAACGGTGTTAAGGGTAAAGATTTAGAGGACATGCTTCATAATGACAAAGCTTTTGGTACAAGAGATAAGTTGAAGATTTGTCTTGTACTATTCCTACACTATGTCCTTATGGCCAAGGATGGAAGCAAAAACGTTGAACCTCTTTGGATCTCGACTGTGAATGACATTGATTACTTCAACTCCTTTCCGTGGGGTAGGACGTCATTCGAGCTTACGCTCAAGTCACTCCAAACAAGAAATTTGAAGAAAGGATATAAGGAGTGGCAAGGAAATAAAACTTTGCAAAAGTTCAACCTCCAAGGCTTTCCATGGGCATTTATGGTAATAATAATTTAATGTTATTTTTTCATTCCTGGTTCGTTTATATGTTATAAATTATAATATAATTTGTTTACATGCATTTAGGTGTGGGCGTATGAAGCTATTCCCCTTTTTGCAAGACTCGGAGATGGGCTTATTCCATTAAAGAAAGATTCATTACGCCCAATTCCGAGGATGTTACAATATCATTTGAGGAGAGTTGCAAAATGGGATTACGACACGCTTGAATCACTCCTAAAATCCAATGAGGTTAGATTTCAACACAATGGTTTTGATACTTTTAATTTTCAATAATATTTTTATGTTATTGCCTAGCTAATATGTCTAAATCTAATTTTAGGTGGTTGTGCATCCGTTTTTAATTCCTTCTAAACGTGAAATGCGAGAACAATATATATTATCATTCGAAGACCTTAAGGATGCTTCGGATGAGAATATTGATCGGTTGAAGAAGACATTGGAAGGTGTCACGAAGCTGACTAATGTAATTGTCTCGCCTGACGCATTTCGAATTAAAAACGCCATAACTCTACTGGCATTGCCTTCTTCTGCGCCAGAACGTAGAGAAGAGTTGGAAAGCACACCACCACCATCACCACCATCATCACCACCACCACCACCACCACCACCCTCTTCTGCTCCTGATTCTCAAATGGTGGAATTACTGAACACCATAATCACAGAACAAAGGATGCTCAACCATAAAGTTGATTTCATGGTGGAAGGGTTGGGAGAGTTGAGCAAGAGGGTGGATTTTGCGGTCGTTGAGTTGGGAGAGTTGAGGAAAGATTTTGAGAGTCTTCGACCAAAAGAAGAGTTCGAGATGAAAGATGACTTCGTTCAACAAAATGTTGAAGAACGACCAGAAAGAGAAAGAAAACGAAGTCATTACTTAACATCTCCATACACTGCAGATGGAGCCAAGAAAAAAGCAAAGACTGATGACAAAAAAGTGGAACAACCCCTGAATATTTCAATGCCTATTTCCGAAGAAAAAAAGAAATCATTTTACCATTGGTACGATGGAAAAGACAAATCAAAGTGGGCGAAATGTTTTCATGGGGAGTATTTGCATCACTTTTTTGATCAGATATTGGATGTAGGAGCTTGGTTTGAGGATTCTGTAAGTATATGTATATATTTCAATATATTTATACATTATATAATACTTTTATATATACTTATCAGTAATACTTTTTAATGCAGCATCTGCAGGAAGGTCTAGCTCTCATAAGGTCTAAACAACGTCGTCTTCCTCAACTCTATGATCAAAACTGTGCAGTCCTCGACGCTTATTTTGGGCAAGTTCTTGATGGAGAAGTTCAACGCCTTTGGACACTGAAGAAAAGTAATCCGGAAATAAAAGCAAAGAAAAACGTCAAACAACCGCAAACGATGAGTATGGTAGAAGTTGAGAAGCTTCTCCTTGGGTCTCCATATAATGATACATTTGATGAATATTTTGACGGAAGGAGACCATATAACGGACGAAATTGGCTTGAAGTCCGTAACGTTTACGGTATACTAAATATTGCAGATACGCACTGGATTACTATTGTGTGGTTTCTTGACGAGGGTAGAATTGAACTTCTCGATTGCAATAGAACTTGCTATCGAAAAGAGGCATTAGATCGGGTGATGTGGGCACCGTCCGTGCTATTTCCGAAGCTACTAAAGGCTTCCGGCCGGTTTTCTCATTTGAAATCGGAAATATTTGACCGACGGTGGAAATACGATTTCGTTGACAACTTACCCTCAAACTCAAATGGGTTAGTACCTTAACCTATCCTTTTGTTTTTTCTAAATTATAGTGTTTAATATTTTTGTTGTTTTTAAATTGCAGTGGAGATTGTGGGATGTATGCACTTAAATTCGTGGAGTTCCATATGACTAAGACTCCCATTGATTCACTTAATGACTCCACGATTCCATACTTCAGAGAGGCTCTAGCTATAGAGATCTTTCAAGAAGAAGTGCATGTAAAAAATAAATAGTGTGTTTTTGTATATTTTGTGTATTTTGTATATTTTGTGTTTGAAATCCAAAATAATAAATAATTTCTTCTATTTTTTAAAACAATCTCAAACCTCATATATAATTTGATTAACAAAAGTCTTGTTCTACAAAATACAATTAATATAATGTTCCATTAAACCATTAGACCATTAGTTGCAATCTCATATTTTGTATATTTTCCAAGTGTGTTTGACAAAATAAAGAAATTGTTCTAACTATTTACACACTACTTTAGTAAATTCATAGACTATAATATAGATTAATCCGATAAACTTGATTCAAGCACTATACTCGTCCAATAATTTTGGATTGTCATATTTGAGAGAATTTTTACTAAACTAATCTTTAATTCATCTAATTCGTGCATTTATTTTTTAAATTTTGAGTTTGAGATCCAAATAATCAATAATTTCTTCTATTTTAATATTTTAATTTGATTTTTGTAAATAAGCGATTTGGCTTGCCTCAAGCGATCTCATAGATCGCTTGAGGGAAGCCAAATCGCTTATTTACAGTTTGGGGGGCGAAACTGTAAATAAGCGATATCGCTTGCCTTAAGCGATCCGCGCGTCGCTTAAGGCAAGCGATATCGCTTATTTACAGTTTCGCCCCCCAAACTGTAAATAAGCGATTTGGCTTCCCTCAAGCGATCTATGAGATCGCTTGAGGCAAGCCAAATCGCTTATTTACAAAAATCAAATTAAAATATTAAAATAGAAGAAATTATTGATTATTTGGATCTCAAACTCAAAATTTAAAAAATAAATGCACGAATTAGATGAATTAAAGATGAAATTAGTGCACGAGTATAGTGCATGAATCTCGTTTATCGTATTAATCTATATTATAGTATATGAATTTACTAAAGTAGTGTGTAAATGGTTAGAACAATTTCTTTATTTTGTCAAACACACTTGGAAAATATACAAAATATGAGATTGCAACTAATGGTCTAATGGTTTAATGGAACATTATATTAATTGTATTTTGTAGAACAAGACTTTTGTCAATCAAATTATATATGAGGTTTGAGATTGTTTTTTTGTCAATCAAATTAAATTTTCTTAAAGAATAACTTTATTATATTATTGATTACTTTATTATTTTAAAAAATGACCAAAAACTTGAAATTTTATGCCTATGAAAGTGATGGTTGTTATGAAACGTTTAATTTGTGTCTAATTTTTTATCATTTCATTCTAATTGTTAAGAAAATGGTTTTCACTCAAATAAGCATAAAAAATAGGTTGTAATATTAATTTTTTCTCATCCAAACTAATGTTTTGTACATTTTACCAGATTCGAAATTATGGGCTTTGAAAAATAAAATTAATAAATTAAAATAGAAGAAATTCGTGAAAAATAATTAAAGTAGATTAGTACAATCGAAAAATATAAATTGTACACCGTTTCAAAATTATAAATTGTACACAAATCGAAAATATAAATTTGGTCATTTGGAAAGAGGTGGTTGGTTGCAAGTACGCTTCTTGTGACCCGGTTGCTTACACTTCGAGCACATGTTTTTCTTTTTGTTGCCCTCACCAGCGGAAGGAATCCTCTTAACTCTTTTTCTGCCCCTTGATACCTTTATTTTTGGCGGATAAATGATGATATTTGCCACTGATTCGGGTACCTCCCATTGTTCCTCTGCTGGATTAGGATATATATTTTCTACATAAGCATGCAAGAAACTTTCAGTTTTATAGGTAGGAGAGCAAAATGTGTAGATTCTCCTACCGAAATCCGGTAGTTTTTGATCTCTAATAGCAGCTAATGCATGAGAACATGGAATCTTGTCAACATTAAAAACTCTACAGCTGCATTCCTTTTTATTTAGATCCACAACAACATCCCGACTTCCACCGCGCACAATGAATTCATGCACATTAATTGGACTTGCTACAAGTACATTGGAAAGTTCCAAATTTTTGCGCAATAGGCTTTCTTTGGATGGAACTAATATTGTTGTGCAATCAACCATTTCCATACGACGCTCATAAAACCACGTAGAAAGTATTCTTTGTATTGCATCAAAAAGAGCGGTAATTGGAAATTCTCTTTCTATTAAAATCCTTGCATTAATAGACTCAGCTATGTTGGTTGTCATAATGTTAAACCTGTTTGCAGGAGAATGAGCTCTACTCCATCGGTGGAATCCAACATCATGTTCAAGATAGTCGGCCGCTTTGCTTTCGATCCGTCGAATTTCGCGAAAATGCTCATGAAAGTCATCAAGTGTGTAAGCTTGCGCTGCCGAATAATAGGGACGAATAATTTCACCACGCTTGAATTTTATCCTTAAGTTCTCTCCGAGGTGCCTCATGCAATACCCATGATGCGCCATGGGGTAAACTTTTGCAATTGAATTCTTTATAGACTGGTTCCTGTCGGATATTATGCATAGCTCATCACTGTCAGGAACTATATCTTGCAAATGTTTCAAAAACCACCCCCATGATTTGTCATTCTCAGAGTCAACTACTGCCCATGCAATAGGATATATATGGTTCTCACCGTCTTGTGCAGTGGCAACAAACAATGTACCACCAAACTTTCCAGTTAAAAAACAACCATCAAGGGCTAAAATTTTCCTCATTAACACAAACCCCCTTATGCACGGTCCAAAAGCTACGAAAAAATAAAGAAATCTATTTTCTTTATCAACCGCTAAATCTGTCTTGGTTCCTTGATTTGTCAACTCTAAAATATGACGATATGCTTCAAGAACTGCGAACCCATGTTCTGGTGTTCCTCTCACGAAATCTTTTGCATATTGTCTCCCTTTCCAACATTTCCAATAACTAACATTACATCCCAAGTGTGTTTTCACATAATGCTTCAAATCACTAGATGTAGGACCTTTTCCATTTACAAATAGAGGCTTCACGAACTCTCCAATAACATCAGCCGATGCTTGCCGATGTTCACCTCCAATATGTTCCAAACCACATATGTGCTCACGAATGTATTTTCTAACAACAAATTTACTTGAATCGGGGATCTTAACACATCGAATCCACCACTTGCAATTTGGGGAAGCACATCCAAGAACAATTAGTGATTTTGTAGATTTTTTTGTTACAAACTCAAATTTTCCTTTCACAGCAACAAATTTTATCTTCCTTATCGCGTGCATCTTGTCATTGAACAAATATCCTTCAGACAAATCCGATCCGTCATCAAATGTGTGATATGTAATTTTTCCAACTTCACCTCCTGTTTTTCCCTCTAACATTTCCCGACTCAACATAGTTTCTTCATCGGCATTACCATCCTCTAGAAGTAGATGATCGGTTAGACTACTATCTTTATCCGTAATCTTATTTTGTTCTTCATTAAGTTCTTCCAATTTATTGTTCTCATTTACATCCATAGTCTCATCTTCACCATTGAAATCAAAATCGAATAATGTATTCTCGTTTGGTGAACAAATTTTCGGTAATTCAAATTGATTGTCCTCTCCAACATGAGATATAGAGACTTTTAAAATGGGCCTCCAACCACCACAACCAATATCGTTTTTGTACATCATTAGATCTTCATCCGACTTTATTTCAGTAGGTTGTACTTTTTCGTTCGGAGGTGCACTTGTTATAATATACTTCACATGTACATCAGTAGGTAAGCAACTCAGCTCGCTCTTTTTGATAATTTCATCAATAAACATCTCATAAGTAGTATTTGTACTCAAAAGAAGTGGTGTAGTTGCATTACCTTTTGCATACCACTCCCAACCACTTTCTTTCTCCACCCACTCGCCATATACAACACCTACAATAAATGCTTCCATTGATGCAATTAAATATCTGCATTATAAAAAAAAAATATATATATATATATCAGTAAATTGCTTAGAAAATTATAAATTTTAATTTAAAAAAAATTATAGTGTAATTTTGTATATAGAAGTGCTTAAATATCCTTGTTAGAAGTCCTTTTTGTGATTGCTAAAAGAGAGGTCTTATTGGATGCGAAATCTGTTAAAAAGCGATCTCGCTTCCCTTAAGCGATCTCAGAGATCGCTTAAGGTCGCTTATTAATTTAGCGCTAAATTAATAAGCGATCTCGCGACCTTAAGCGATCTCTGAGATCGCTTAAGGGAGATCGCTTATTAATTTAGCGCTAAATTAATAAGCGATCTCGCGACCTTAAGCGATCTCTGAGATCGCTTAAGGGAGATCGCTTATACATTTAGCGCTAAATTAATAAGCGATCTCCCTTAAGCGATCTCTGAGATCGCTTAAGGTCGCGAGATCGCTTATTAATTCAGTGCTAAATTAAAAAGCGATCTCGCGACCCTTAAGCGATCTCTGAGATCGCTTATGGGTCGCGAAATAGCTTACGCAGAACAGAAATTTTTTTTCGCCAAAAATCATCAAAATCTCATTACCCATCTTCCCAACTAGATATATATTTGATATGGGTACAAAATAGTTCTTACCTTCAACTTTCTAGTTCAACTTTTGTGGAAATCCTCCGTAAATATATTTTATCTTGGATCACAATACTTCTTTTGATAATGTAGGGATTTCAATATAGAAGTATTTGGAAGAATGTTTGCAAAAGAGAAGAAGAGGTGCTCAAATACCTTCAAATGATGTCTTCTACGTGGAGAAAATGCAAAGAAAAATGAAGGAAGGTGAAGAAGAGAGGAAAAAAATTCGACAAATGGGATGAGAAATTAGGGTTTGTAAATATTTTTTGGGTTTGATTTGTAATATTTATAAATTTTGGGGTTAAAATTACATTTTTAAGAGTGGGTAAACTATTTTATTTAATTAGATAAGTTATTAATATTATTATTCATGTTAATTAGTAAAAAGGGTTATCTATTAAGGAGTTCCAAACTTGAGGGTTATTTAATTAAATAGAAACTTAAAAGAGTTATTTATCTCTCTAGTTCTTCTGGGTGACTGGACATGATCAAAATGGAAATGTTGACAAGGAAAACTAACTGTTAATTTCTTATATTAGATTAAAAAAGTAAATTGATGAGCTAGGAGTGATCCATTATACAAATGGTAGTCGTGCCGGAGTGGTTATCGGGCATGACTAGAAATCATGTGGGCTATGCCCGCGCAGGTTCGAATCCTGCCGCACAGTCTTTGGCTTCTTTTTAATGTAGGGATTGTATTTTCACTTTTCTTTCAAATTGCTTTTTGCTTCTTATTGGACTGAAAAATTAAAAAACAATGAAACTCTAGAAAAAATCAACGAAGTCTTTTATTGGACATGAGCTTTTTTGATATTTTATAATTTAAGAATTGTATTTTCACTGTTCTTTCAAATTGCTTTTTGCTTCTTATTGGACTGAAAAATTAAAAAACATTGAAACTATAGAAAAAATCAAGGCACTCTTTTATTTGAACATGAGCTTTTTCTTTTTTTTTTTTTTTTATATTTTATTTTATACTAAAGAAGTGTTTGACATGGTATTGAACCTGAATTTTTTTTCGATATTTCATATTAGAAAAGTGTCTGACACGGTTGTTAGCCCTGGAACTTGGAGCATACTCTGGAATCAATGATTCCCCTTGGAACATGGCTGGAATCTATCAGGGACAATTCAGTAATTGTCATAGTTATTTTTGAATTGCTGACAAAATATATTAGCTGTATATTGTTGTTATTTTAACAGGTTTCAAGGCTGCATTTATTTAATGTATGGAGTTCAAGAAGGGTCTCATTATATCCCTACGTAGTGGCCCAAGAGTGATTAAATAAGACAAAGCATTAACTATGCTTATAACCGTTGGTGGCTTCACTCAAGATCTCTATTTAAGGAGATTGTAGCGCCCCTAATTTGGAGAGCATAAGGCTGCTCATGGTAAGCTGCCACGGGAAGCGGCAAAAACCGTGAGAGTTGCAACATACCGTGAGAAAGGAATAATTGTCCCACATCGGAAGATTGAAAGTGAAATGACCAATATATTACCAAAATTACCATGTACAATCACCATAGGTTGCAGTTGATTCCCAAACCAAACTTTAGGGTTGTGCACGGTGGTGACGGAGGTTATGCGCGCGCGTCCAACGGGCGCCCTAGCAGTGGAGGTTCTCCTTTCCGTGCCCGGGGGGCCGCGACAGAGATCATGCTGCATCATTTGAAAGTATTCAAGCTTATAACATATTACAGAGTTCTTCACACATAGAGCATAGATTTCTCATAGTGTGTTCCTCTCTTTAGCTTTGAATCTAGGAGATAGTCTGATAGGTACTACTCTTATAGTGATTAGGTACCAAACGTACTCCTGCTCTTGTAATTGTAATCGTCCTAGTGACTCAATAAAATCTCTCTTTAAAATCCTAAGTTTATACACTTAGGTATTGGATTAATCAACTCAATTATATTTATACAATTGTAGTAGGCCAAACCACTATAAATCGTTGCGGAAATTCTTTCTATCTATTATTTTGGCATCAATTTCTCCATACTAAAGATTCTCCTTTTGATGCCATTTTCTTGAAAATTGGGGTAAGTAGTGAAAAGCCCTAACTCAATTTAAGTTTAGATAGTGAATTAGGATTTTTTGGGGATGAAGAAGACCATTTGGGCGGGTTAAATTCCTGCCAAACCAACTTCCGCTAGTCTTTAACAGTTTGACCAGACGGAAGGACATAATCTGATAAAATTTTAACTTGTAAAGATATGAAGTGAGAGTTTGAAACTTGTAGGGACAAAAACTAAAAAAGGCCTATAGTTCATGGACATAAAGTGATATTATCCCTAATTCATACAATTGTTATTCTTCAAATTATGATCGATCTAAGAAGATATGGGTTCCTAAAAACACTTGTATTGTTAACCAAAAAGGACTCATATATGAGTACCAAGATAATTTGAGCTTGTAGGATAATAAGGAAGACAAGGGGATGAACACTGGTATTGCCCTTCTTGATGATGAAGGGGGAGATGAGCAATCTGATCAGGAGGAGTCTCCTAGTATCCTACTTTGAACACTTTTTCTGAAATGAACCTAATAGCTATATAGCTACTTTGCAGGGGGAGCTTACTTTGCTTCTAAATCTTTCACTCTAAAATGCTATGAGACAGGGGGAGCATAATGCTTTTACAGACTAATCTTGACAGGGGAGTCTCTATTGCTCCCATGATTGAATATTTTGTCATCATCAAAAAGTGGGAGATTGTTAGCCTTGGAACTTGGAGCATAATCTGGAATCAATGATTCCCCTTGGAACATGGCTGGAATCTATCAAGGACAATTCAGTAATTGTCTTAGTTGTTTTTGAATTGCTGACAAAATATATTAGCTGTATATTGTTGTTATTTTAACAGGTTTCAAGGCTGCATTTATTTAACGTAAGGAGTTCAACAACGGTCTCATCATATCCCTAAGTAGTGGCCCAATATTGATTAAATAAGACAAAGCATTAACTATGCTTATAACCGTTGGTGGTTTCACTCAAGATCTCTATTTAATGAGATCATGCTGCATCATTGAAAGTATTCAAGCTTTAACATATTACAGAGTTCTTTACACATAGAGCATAGATTTCTCATAGTATGTTCCTCTTTTTAGCTTTGAATCCAGGAGATAGTTTGATAGGTACTACTTCTATAGTGATTAGGTACCAGACGTACTCCTGCTCTTGTAATTGTAATAGTCCTTGTAACGACCCGAATATTTTAATTATATTATTAATTATTACGCGAATTCTTTCTTACCTAATTTCTCGATCTATCCAATTGGATTAATTAATCTTATGGAAAGATTGATTTAACCTATCTTTTAAATGCCCTCAATTACTTAAATTACCTAAATGCCCTTAAAAGCTTAAATAACTATTTTACCCCCCCGAGATATTTTCCTAAATATCTATCTATCTCTCTCATTCTCTCATTAAACAAGAAGGAGAAAAGAAGAAAGGAAGGAGAAAGAAAAGAAGAAAGAAAGGAGAAAAGAGAGAAAATCTTCCCGACGCCCTACCGAGCCCGTTTCTCGCCCAATCGACGAGCCGTGAAAACCCGAACGATCCTCACTACATTCTCTACCGGTAATTCTTTTATCCCATTTCATTCCGTTCGTTCTTTCTTGCGATTTTTGTGGCTTTTGTATAGGATTTTTATATATTAGGATTTTCGTGTTTAGGGAGATTTACTTGACCATTTTACGTGATTCTTGTGCCTATGTGTAGCTTATATGATATATATGATTATATGTGAGAATTAGGATGTTTTATGGTGTAAATTAGGAGATGTATGAATTTATATATTGATTTTCGCGTGTGAGGTTTCGCGATCTGCTGAGTCTGCTGCTCAGTAGATCCACACGGGCGAACGCACGGTCTTGATCAAGACCGTGCAGGAGCCCGTGCGCAGCACTTTTCAACCTGCACGGGCTTGAGCCCGTGCACAGGCCCGTGCGCAGGCCCGTTTGCACTTGCACGGTCTTGGCACCGTGCTCAAGACCGTGCGGGAGGCCGTGCACCCCTTTTTGTGCTTGCACTGGCTTGACAAGCCCGTGCGTAAGCCCGTGCGTTGGCCGGTGCAACATACTTAGTGCATTTTCCTGCCTTTTCCTTTCTTACACTTCGGGAATTGGTCAACCCCACTCATTTAAATGTTGACTTTTCTCATACGACCTCCGAATATCAATCCGATTTCACCTATAGCTTCCTTGAGCCTCGGGATTTGATATTCTTCATAATTTGTAATTTACCCGACCCTATTTGACCGTCAATTGACACCTTTCTCGTTTAGGGATTTTTCCCATCTTTCCCGTTTCTTATCCGATTAACCCCGTTTTCGCGAGAGAGTTCCGTTATATTATTTTAAGCATGTCTACGTGCCCTAACTGCGTTCTAGCATGCTTTCCATATTTATTATTAATGTTCTTCCATTATTACAATTGTTTTAAATATTCCTTTAAATATTGTTCCATAATTTATATATCCTTACATGTTTAATTATCTAGCTTTCCATATTGTATCTGTAGCATGAGTGAAATTATATTTGAATTGTCGTGCGTCGTCTGTTGTTCGTGTCTTGCTTTTAGTTTTGTCGGTCTTGTTTTCATCCTCTAGGCCCTGTGTATTACAGGTGGGACCAACGAGGGAGAAACCTGACTGCCGCTTGCTTTCATACTGTCGTGTCGAGCCAGGTAAGGGTTTAAACTTATTTTAACTGGGGCAAGGACATAGACTATTATAGGTTTGCAAAATAAATGATTACCCCGCTTTTCTTATTACTTGTTGTATTGCCTTTACTATTCCCTATGTGCTTAGTCAAACCTTTTTATAGTAAAACAAAAATGATTTGAAATGCTTTCAACTAGAGACAAGGAAAACCCTTTTGTTTTAAATGTGAATTTTGGTCTCTCGACCTCGCAACTATAACCTTGTCTCGAATGGCCCCTTTGGCCTCCCAAACCCCGATTTCCTACTTTCGAATGGCCCTTTTGGCCACCCAAACTATCATTGATTTCAAAAGCGAGCCATAGTCTGTTTAATGACTTGGGCCCGGAGTATACAGGAGGTGAGCCTGGGGACGAGCGTCTAGGGCAAATCCCGATGTGTACTTCTAGCGTGTTGACTTGGGCCGGCAAGGAGGTTGGTTAGCCTGAGTTGATGCGAACGGTGGTGCTAATCGCGTCTCCTTAAACCCTGTACGGTGGTGCTAATCGCGTCTCCTTAAATCCTGATGGTGGTGCTAACAGCGTCTCCTTAAATCCTGTATAGCATCGTTGGTGGTGGAGTACTTGACTATATGCTTGCATGATTTTCAATTGGGAGTCATAAGGAGAGGGCCCGTTCTCGCCGGGACACATTATTGCATGATTTATTGCATTTATTGCTTGTCTAATTGTTTTATGGCTTTCGTGACAAGTCGAAGCACATTTCGGTTTTCTTCAGTTATCATATGTACTTCCCTATATATATATAAAACCCAGAAGTGTGACTCGTACTTGCTACCCTAAGCCTCCTTTATTACTCAACTAATATCCTTTCAATTTATCGGCTTGATATTGCGTGCAAATGTTTAAAGGATCCGGTTCGTCAACCTTTTGTGTTTTCAGATAAGCCGAACCCGAGTGTTGCTTTGTGTCATTTTACAACTTATATTTCGTTATTCGTATTCTTTCTCAAAACGGGCAACACTCACCACTTTTAGTTTTAAAAAGATAAATGACGAACGGTGATCAAAACCCCCTTACTGAGTATCCTTTATACTCACCCCTGCTATTTTGGTTCTTGCTTCAGGTAGACAGGTGGCGGCGTCACCTATATTGTCAGTCGGCATCAGCAGGTCTAGATAGGCTCAGTCTTTCTGGTTTGTCTTGTCAGTGGTCCCAACAACCGTCGAGTCTTGTTTATTGTATTTATTTACTTTACGTATTTATGTGCCCCTGATGTGGGATAGTTGACGATATCTAGGATTGCATAGGGTAGGCTAGTTGAGCCATGGATGGCACTATCTGTTTATGAATATTCTGTATCTTGATTATAAATGTTTAATTGATTTTATGTTAGCCTCGTAGGCATTTATGAATTTATCTATTTACTTAAATCGCTTCCGCATATCTCTGTTTTATTATGGTTGTTGTTGGGATGTCGTTGCTGTTGCCGGTAGTGTTTGCTTGAGTGCCGTTCGTCGGAGTGGGTTTTTGAGTTGAGGCCCCTCGCTGAAGCTCGGGAATCCATCTCGGTGCGGATGTGGCGGTCCTTCTTTAGGGGGCGCTACAGTCAATGGTATCAGAGCCTAGGTTCCCAAAAGGAATCGAAGCTTTGTAATCGCATCGTGTCTTGTCTCTTGTGTCTGCCCGTTTCGTGTCAATGAGACTTAGAGTTTCCAGTCACAGGTGCTTGAGAACTCCTTAGTATTTAAATTGTGATTGATCTTCTTTTGGAATGGCCAACCAACCATTTGATCTCTTACAATTGTATTACTAAGTTAGGATTGAATGCAAGTGGATGTGGAACTCGAGGTAGCGTCTGTCTTGTCTTGTCGTCTTGTCGTGTTCTGCTTGGGTCTTGTCGTGTCTAGGTCGTACGGCTATAGGATCGAGTTTTGCTTGTTATGTGATTTATTTCATGCTTTAATTGATTACACGCTATTCGAATCATCAATGTATGCTCTGCTTGAATTTTATATGCCTTATGTGATCATTCCATTAACCGAGCATGCATCTTTTCCTAGTTTATTGAGCGCAGGTACATAATGTCTCATCGAAGACCCCCTACCGCTCCCTTATCTCCGAATTCGATTGCAAGAGAGTTAGTGACAGCTATGAGACAGATTGCTGAGCAAGTGCATCAAGAGAGACAACAACAACAGCAGCATGTGCCTGCGAGACAAGCCGAGGGCCAATCCCTGGACAGATTTCTGCACTACAACCCACCTTGCTTCGTGGGTGAACCAGATGACCTTAAGGCCGAGGCTTGGATAGCCGATCTGGAGCGAATCTTTCGAGTAATACACTGCGATGACCCCGAGAGGGTCGAGTATGCCATCTTTCTCATGAGAGGACCAGCTGAGGATTGGTGGCGTTACATAGAACAGAGATGGATCGCTGAGGGAATTCCGTACACTTGGTCACAGTTCCTATCCGACTTCCGAGAGAAGTACGTGCCGCAAGTGGTACGTGACAGCTGAGAAAGAGAGTTCATGTCCCTCACCCAAAGAGCTCTCCCTGTTGCACAATACGAGGCACTTTTCAGCCGCCTCATCGTCTATGCTTCTCACATTGCATCTGACGATCGAAGGAGAGTGCAGAAATTCATCAAGGGACTTCAGCCGGAGATCTTGGAAAGATTAGTAGGATTGGACATTCGAGTTTATCACGAGGCAGTTAACCGAGCTATGAGGGTGGAGTCCGATCTTCAAGAGATGAAACGAGGTATTCCTCACATGAAAGGATCCTCTTTCAATGAGAAGACAAGAAGAGAGCCAGCCGGACCGAGCACCTTTCCGACATGGGAACCATACTACGAGATGCCGGAACCTACCAGACCAGAAGTGAACGAGGACCTCATTCCCTGTGAGTACTGTGGGAAGACGAATCACGAGATTGCAAGGTGTAGGAGGAAACTGGGGCGTTGCCTCAGATGTGGGAATAGCAAGCATCGAGTTCAAGACTGCCCCGACTCAAGCAACCCTCGGGGAAGAAAAAGGGGATCTCGACCCTGATACCGACTCGCAGAGGTATATTGCATTATCATAGCATTCATTCATAGTATTTTGTTTTGATTGATAATTGCTTCAAATATCTGTTTAGTGTTTTATATAACTTACGTGCTTTAACTGCTTTCAAAATTCACACTTGCACTGATTGAATGATTAGATGCTAAGATTTATGTGAACGCGGTGTGGATAGCATGGAATTCGATAAATTCGTTATACGCTATTAGAGAATGCTAAGGACAAGGAGTTCTTGGTCGACTAGGATCGATTCTGTTGCGAGTACGTTATACGATTCTGGATAGCACCGACGTTGACAAATCGAGTCTGAAGGAGTATACTTCTGAAGATATGTCTGAAGATGAATCAACTAGTGAAGAGGATAATGAATTATCTGACGATGATGATTATATGGGAGACGAGCCGACATCGGCTTCTGATGATGACGACTCTGATGTTTCGTATGAAGTCGAGCGAAGAAATGATGAAAATGATGGTTTAATGGAAGGCGGAGAGGAGAAATCATCCAATACCCTTGAAGATGAGAAAACACTTTGTAGAAAAAATAAGAAAGAGTGTGATCTTGAAGAAACAGATTGTGAGAAGGACGAGGAGTACAATGGGAGAAATGATGATGGCGTTACTTCCTGTAAAAGGAACTCTAATCAAGAAATAGGAGGAGGAAGTGACAATTGTCATTGAGGATACGAAGAGTACAAACATCAGTCGGAAGAACGAAATAGATAATGACAGTGATGATGGACCTTACGTTGGGATTTTCTGATTCTTCGTCGTTAGCTTTGTTTAGGGTTTTTTTGTAATTCCGTCTTTCGCATGACTTTGAATTTTATTTGGAATGTTAATTGCATTTAAATATTTTTGTTATGTCTGATGTTTTATAATGTATTTTGATTGCTCCTAAATGTTCGTTTTTAATTCGCGTGACTAATTGTATAATTTAATTAAGCTTCCGCAACTCCGTTATTCTTTTATTGCTGTTGTTGTTGGGGTGTCGTTATGCTGTTGCTGGTATTTATTTGACTGATTGCCGTTTGTCGGGATGGATTTTTAAATGGGGTACATCTACCACGTTTGGGAGTTCGTCTCGGTGCGGATGTGGTGTCCTTTCTCCGCCTACGGAAAGGGGCGCTACAGTCAGTGGTATCAGAGCCTAGGTTCCCAAAAAGGAACCGAAAGCTCTAGTATCTCGTCTGTCTTGCGTGGAGTGTCTGTCTGCTTGGTGTCAGTTTGTATTGAATTCGCAGCATGACGAGTGTTCGTCATCCTTGATGCCGGAATTGTAGAACGAACACGGTTGAGCTGCAACTCAACTGGCGATCTTCTATACTTCTTGTATTAAGTACGTCGTAACACGAGTCGCTCATGGGATTCGATGTCGTGTCCTATTCGGTTTGGTTCGTCTAGGTTGTACGGCATTAGGATCTTACTTGGTGGTTTGAATTATGTAATCTATACTATGATTGAGATTTCGTGCTACATGTGATTATCACAAGGGCATGCTTATGTGATTTTTCAAAACTCATTCCTAATTAGACATGCATCTATCTTGCCAATTAGTTGTGATTGCAGACTACTCGGAATTCCATGCCACTAAACCTTACGAGAGAAGTGGAAACGAGTCGAGAAGACGGAGCTTGATTTTCGTATGAACGATCCAGGTATATTGCATTGTCATGACATTCATCCAAAATTCATTTAATTTCACCTTACGTTGAAGTTTTAAAATTATGTGCGTTAGACGTATAATTGATAATATGTGAAAATATTATATATGTGAATTTATACGATTTTTGGTGAAATATATTCCTTGTATGAATTTTGTGAAGTTTGTGTGTGGTTTAAAACACATGAACTGCCCCTGCATGCCTTGCACGGTCTCGCCACACCGCGTGACGAGACCCTGTGCACCTTTCCGCACGGTCTTGTCGCACCCTGTGCGAGAAACCGTGCACAAACCATCCACACGGGCTCGTCACACGCCGTGACGAGAGCTCGTGCGTGTTTCTTCCACACGGTATTGTCACACTCCGTGACGATACCCCTTGCGCGTTTTTCCCACACGGCCTCGTCACACGCCGTGACGAGAGGCCGTGCGCACCTCTTCCGGATTTATAAATCATCAGAAGCTCCAGTTTTTCGCACAACACCTCAATTTTTCCCTCGCGAGTTTTCTCCCATTTTTTTCCCCCAAATTTCATCAGTTTTTGAGTTCGATTATTTCTCAATCCAGCCGACGAATTTTCGTGAAATTTTGAAGACGCATTTTCTGCAGCATGTCCTTCGACCAGTTGGAATTTTAGGCTCGATCCGTTGTACCGATCTCACATTATCTTTGCCCGAAGTAGCGCACGCCAAGTGTTTGGTGAAAGTCTCAAGTGGAATTTGCAACTTGTTTTCCTTCAACTCAAACCAACTCAAGCTCTATTATGGAAGGCAACCGCGAGACTCGTAGCGGGCGTCGGGCAAGGGAGTTACCCGACATAGTGGCACCGGAAGGTTATCAAGTAGATTTGGGAAACGAGGACGACCAAAATGTCTTCAATCGGTTAATGGAACGACCGGTTAAGGCCTCACAATTCCTCGATATGGAAGCCATGTATCAGTTGGGCCTAGGCGAAGGCATATCCCAATATATCGACAACATAGGATGGACTAATTTCTGGAGCATCCAAAGGCCATCCTACCGCCGGTTCACATGTGAATTTTTGAGTTCTCTTAAGGGCGCGGCATTTCCAGACGACCTCGAGATGCCAATCGGAATCCACTTCCGAGCATTCAACCAAGATTACATGCTTTCATACCGGCAGATGTCAGAGTACTTTCAGTTGGATGTCACGGCACCTAGAAGACGTGCCGATGGATGGAATCAGGCCGAGGCTTGGAGACGTATCTCCACCTCCACCGAAATGTTCAACTCCGGTGTATCCAAAGCCACAACGCTTATCACCACTCGGCTAAGGATTGTGCATAGAGCTGTTTCTCGATCGGTTCTAGCTAGAGGAGACAGTCCGGGAGCGGTGAATACCGAAGATTGTCTCATGCTCGACCATATGGTGAGAGGGGTCAGGTTCAACCCCATTTCGTATATGATGGACCATATGATGTACATCTCCCTCGGTCGAGAGGAGAGATTCGAGTAGGCTCCTATATCACCGCCATTTTGGAGTGTGCCCAGGTGGAAAAGCTCGATACTCAGGTTGCCGTTGGAGGTTCGACCTTGATTAGTTATGGCACTCTAGCCCAGATGGCGATTTGCACAAAGGGTCCGAGGTGGAACGACCCATATGTTATGGTAGATGGTCTACCCTTGTGGGACGCCGTCCAAGATGATGCTCACGAAGAAGGACCCCTGAACCCAGAGGTCCACGAGCAGGCTCAGCACATCTACCCACAGTCGTGGAGACAGGATGCTTCGATACCTGAGTCTTCACACGGCAGAGGAAACATGCAGGACCAGGAGTCGATTGATCTGCAGCAATTGTATTCGGAGTTCTCCGACTACCGTCGTGTGACCGATGAGAGATTTGCCCAGCAGGAGAGGCAGATCAATGAGGGCTTTGCAGCTCAGCGCGCTCACATGGATAGGCAATACACAGCATTACAGTCAGAACTTCAGCGATCTATCTCCGAGATGCAGAGGTCACTTTCGGAGCAACTCGATCAGTATTTCCGTCGTGGCCCTGATGAGCCATGATCTATCTATTCTTATTTTCTTCTTTACCGCTAGCTTTGTTTAGGAATTGATGTAATTCCATATTTGGTATGACTATGAATTTTAATTGGAATGTTAAGTGCGTTAAATGTTTTATTATGAATGATGTTTTATTATGTCATTTAATTGCTTCTGAATGTTCGTTTTAATTCGCGTTATTAGAATTTCCACAAGATTATGCTCCTCTTAACTAACCCCGAGACCGGAGGAGAATCTGAGGACAGATTCTTTTGAAGAGGGGAGTATTGTAACGACCCGAATATTTTAATTATAATTATATTTATGACGCGAATTCTTTCTTGTCTAATTTCTCGATCTATCCAATTGGATTAATTAATCTTACGGAAAAGATTGATTTAACCTATCTTTAAATAACCCCAATTTCTAAAATTACATAATTGCCCTTAAAAGCTAAAATGACCATTTTACCCCTCGAGATATTTTCCCTAAATATCTAACTCTCTCTCACATTCTCTCATTTCACAAAGAAGGAAGAAAGGAAGAAGGAAGGAGGAAGAGAGATTTTCGTGCCGAACCCGATTCTCGTCCGAATGGAATCCCGTCTTCGGCTACGTGACCCCCATTCCATAACCAACCGGTAACCTTCTAACCTCTTTTCGATTCATCCGACGAATATCGATTTTTATTGAATTTTATTAACTTAGGTTTTTATTGGGTTTATTCGTTATAGTTGACGGTTTTGCATGATTCTTGTTTCTAATTGTTACGCATCTTTAGGAGAGTAATATATATGAATTTGAGCATGATTGGCCGAGTATAATTTGTGTAGGATGAATTTTGGTGTTAGATTTATTGCTTCTGCGTCTGTTTCTCGCGAATCTGCTCATTTTAGAACCACACGGTCTCGCCACACGGCGTGACGAGACCCCATGTGAAGGCGCACGGCCTTGCGCACGGCCGTGCAAGACCCCATGCACCTCCATTTCTTGCACGCACGGCCTTGCAACAGGCCGTGCAACACCCCGTGTGCACCCCTTAGCCAATTTTCAGCCATTTTCCAGACCGAACCTTCTGTATGTTTCACCCCCAAAACCTAAAATGTTCGTTTGATCTCGTTTTTGAATTCCGTCTTCACCAATAGCTTTATTTGGTCATTTATATCTTTAATATTCAAAGTAGGAATTTTTCCGACTTCGTTCGGGCATTGAATAGTGCCAATCTTGTTTAGGGCTTTTTAGCTATTTTCCATACATCGTCTATGTGATCCAAAACTTGTATGAATGCTTCCTTATTATGTCACGAGCATGAATGTGAAATCTAAATTGTGTTCGAAGCATGTTTACATCTTTTAATCCTTATATCTCGTTTAATTGTTTTAAATGCAATTGTGAGTACTTCAATGGAAGTCGTGTCTATATGCTTTTACGTGCTTTAATTACTTATCATACGCCGTGCGTCTTGTCAAGAGTCTTACCTGGTTATGTCGTGTCTTAGATTGCAGGCTTTACTCCCCGTGGAGTACTTGTCCGTTGCTTGCTTTTCTCGTTTGTCGAGCCAGAGGTGAGGGTTTTAAAATGCTTTCAAACGGAGTAAGAATTTCTTTTAAATTATTGTGAACTACCCTTATGTGCTCATCTTGCTTTGATTTCCTTTCTCGTATATCTATTAGATATTTAATCTATATTTTCATGATTTTATAAAAAATGTTTTGATATTTACTTGTATCTATAAGTATCTCTAAATCATTTTGTTTTCAAAGGGCAAGAAAACTCTTTCTTTTACGTGACGGTTTGACTTAGGATTTACCTCCTTTGTCGTCATACACACTTGCCTAAATGCCCTTTTGGCATTAACTTATAATGTTCTTCAAACGCGAGCCAAAAATAATGTATTGTTATTTAAATGGGCCCGGGATGGTATTCGGAGGTTGGATCTGGGGACGAGCGTCCAGGGTGTAATCCGAGGTGCTTTTCCCAAAATTAAGTGTCAATCGTGGCCCATCAGGAGTTGATAGCCACGGTTGGGAGTGATGGTGGGTGTTGCATTCGTTTCACGTTTTCCTAAAATTCAATAGTCGCCCGGGATAACGCCTCTGGGGTCGGACACCGGTGATGGAGTTTAATGAATGTGAAGGGGACATAAGGAAGAACAGGCCCATTCTCGCTGGGATATTATTTGCTTCCATTTATGCTTTATTATTACTGCTTATTGTTGTCGTGTATGCAAGTCGAAGCACGATTCGGATTTTCTTCAATTATGCAAATGTAATTTCTTATATATATATAATCCAAACCCGGAAATGTGGCTCGTACTTGTTCCCTCTTTTCCCTCACTGAGTATCTTTTATACTCACCCCCACTATTTTGATTCTTACTTCAGGTCGACAGGTGGCGCTGTCACCTATCTTGTCAGTCGGCAGCAGCAGGTCTAGGTTGGCTCGTATGTCTTGTCTTGTCAGTGTCCCAACAACAGTCGTGTCCTTATTTATGAATTGATTTAATTTATGTATTCCATATTATGTTTTAATTCCCGTACTTACGTGCCCCTGATGTGGGATAGATTAGACGAGCCGTGGATGGCATTTATTAAATGATTATGAAGAATGATGTATGACTTATGTTGCCATGAATGGCTTATATGACTAATTGTATAATTTAATTAAGCTTCTGCAACTCTGTTATTCTTTTATTGCTGTTGTTGTTGGGGTGTCGTTGCTGTTGCTTGTATTTGTTTGACTGATTGCCGTTCGCCGGGATGGATTTTTAAATGGGGTACATCTACCACGTTTGGGAGTTCGTCTCGGTGCGGATGTGGTGTCCTTTCTCCGCCTACGGAAATGGGCGCTACAGGACTTCTCCAAACTAGCGGCCCCACTCACGAAGTTGACTTGTAAAGATGTGTCCTTTCAGTGGGACGACGCGTGCGAGGCCAGCTTCAAGGAGCTGAAGATGAGATTGACCACCGCACCTATACTTGTTCTCCCAGACAGACACGAGGGATACACGGTTTATACTGACGCGTCCAAGGAAGGTTTGGGGTGCGTGTTAATGCAAAATGGGAAGGTCGTTGCTTATGCTTCTAGAAAGCTAAAAGATGCCGAGAAGAACTATCCCATTCACGACTTGGAACTTGCAGCGGTGATATTTACCTTGGGCAAATGGCATCATTATCTGTATGGTGTCACCTTTGACATCTTTACGGACCACCAGAGTTTGAAGTATCTGTTCACGCAGAAGGATCTCAACAGGAGACAGAGACGGTGGATGGAATTCTTGGAAGATTATGACTGCCCCATTCAGTATCACTCTGGGAAGGCGAACGTAGTCGCCGACGCTTTGAGCCGGAGGGCTCACGTGGCACATTTGGAGGGATCATCTTCCGATATCCCTATAGAGGATAGAATGATTCGAGTTGAATCGTATCCTCGACTTTCCAACCTTACAGTCCAACCCGATCTAGTCCAACAAATCCGAGACGAGCAGATTTCGGATACCGGTATTCAGAAGATCAGGGCCAGAATGCAGAATGATCCCAACACTAAATTCAGGATCGATGGTACCGGATTGCTTCGCTTCGGGACCCGAGTTTGTGTTCCCACGAACTTGAAACGTGGAATTCTCGACGAGGCACACAAGTCTGCTTATGTTGTTCACCCAGGAGGCAACAAGATGTATCGTGATCTTAGAACCTAGTATTGGTGGAACGGTATGAAAAGGGACGTGGCTACCTATGTAAAACACTATCTAACGTGTCAGAGAGTCAAGGCCGAACATCAAAGGCCTGGAGGTACTCTTCAGCCGCTTCCCGTACCTACTTCCAAGTGGCAGGAGATCATTATGGACTTCGTGACAGGATTGCCTACCGTTCGTGGAGGTTTCGACAGTATTTGGGTCATCGTCGATCGATTGACCAAGTCAGCTCATTTTCTTCCGGTTCGAAAGACAGCGAAGGTCAAGCAACTTGCAGAACTGTACCAGAAGGAAATCATCAGACTTCATGGTATTCCGGAGAGTATCGTTTTAGATAGGGATCCTAAGTTCACAGCTCAGTTTTGGCAAGAACTTCACAAGAGCTTGGGAACGACCCTAAAATTTAGCTCTGCAGCACATCCCCAGACCGATGGACAATCCGAGCGAACGATCAGGTTTCTAAGTGATATGCTACGGGCATGTGCGCTCGATTTTCATACGAGTTGGATTTCACACTTGCCCTTGGTCGAGTTCGCTTACAACAACAGTTATCAAGCCTCGATTGGGATGCCGCCGTATGAGGCTCTTTATGGGAGGAAGTGCAGATCTCCGATTTATTTGGAATTGGAGGATTGGAAGTGGTCATTCAATGGCCACGAGAGAGCTACTCCACCGGATCACATTCAGGAAGCGATCGATAAGGTCCAGCTCATTCGGCAAAGAATGAAAGCAGCCCAGGACCGTCAGAAGAGCTACGCCGACAAGAGACATCGAGACTTGGAATTTGAAGTGGGAGACCGAGTTTTTCTCAAGGCCTCCCCGAGGAAGGGATTCACGAGGATCAGTAGAGGTGGGAAGCTTACTCCGAGGTACTTAGGTCCATTTGAGATCATAGAGCGTATCGGGAACACCGCTTATCGCTTAGATCTACCACCTTATCTTACCGGGATCCACAATGTCTTCCATGTCTCACAACTCCGCAAGTACTTCCCCGATGAGTCCCATATACTCCAGGATGATGGAGTTCAGCTTGAGCCGGATTTGACTATCGAGATGAAACCGGTTCAGATTCAAGATCGCAAGGTCCAGCAGCTTCACCACAAGCAGATTCCATTAGTGAGAGTTCTCTGGAGGAACCGTTCAACCGAGCAGTCTACTTGGGAGACGGAGGCTAAGATGAGAGAAGCTTATCCTGAGCTTTTCTGATGAAGATGGAATCTGGGGACCAGATTCTCATAAGGGGGGGAGTATTGTAACGACCCAGAAATCCGAGAATCATTGTGAGTATTTTCCCGCGTTAATTATCTTTCTTAACCCTAAGTTCTCGTAATATGTGAATTATTATATATTATTTTCGTATACGACCCAATGTGATAATATTAATTGCGTATTTAAATTCCTTGTCTAAATTGCGTTTGTTTGATATTAAATAGATATATTTGACCAACGTACATTTAATTGGACTTTCCAAACTTACCAAACTACCCTTCGTATTTTTTTGACATTTCGAAATATTTGATAAAAGTCTCGAAACCCTCATTCGAACCCATATTCGATATAGAAAGAGTGAGAGAGAAGAAGAAAAGAGGATTTTTCCCCCGAAGCCCTAATCGATCGTGCCGAGCTCGTTTCTCGGTGGAATTTCGCGCCGATCGAACCTAAACGATCCTCTCAGCGATACCTTTCTCTAGGTACCAATTTCCCCAATTTCTTTCACGAATTTACGATGTTTTGGGAATATTTTGTCATTTCAGGATTTATAGGTTAAATGCTTAGATTGAACCTGTTTCTTGATAATTTTGCGAAATTATTGGATGTAAATGTTTATTAGATGATGGTTGTTGATTGTTACGATTGTTGGGTGTTGATTTGCGTTATAAATGCGATTTTTATGAGTTTTGGTTTGAATTTTCATGAAATCGCGTAACTTTCTGCTGTGTGCTGTTAAACCGCACGGGCTAACGCACGGTCTTGAGCAAGACCGTGCAGGAGCCCGTGTGCACCTCTTTGTGCCTGCACGGGCTCAAGCCCGTGCGCCTAAACTGTGCAGATGGCCGTGTGTGAGTGCACGGTCTTAACACCGTGTTCAAGACCGTGCACAAGCCGGTGTGAAACACTTAGAAAAATTTCCAGCCTTTTTCAAATGTTGCTCTCGGCAAGTGAGTCTCCGGGTTAACATTTTTGGTTGACTTTTTGCATACGAACTCCAAAAATTATACCGTTTTCACCAATAGAACCTTTATAACTTGTAGATTAATATTTTGAAATGTTTATTTAATTTCGCCCTCGTTCGGGCTGTGAATAGTGTAATTTTAAGTATGTGCATTTTTGACAACTTGTCGGAATTTCATGAAATTTACATGATAGCTTCCTTATATACTATAATTGGCATATGCATGATTGTGAACATGTTTGGTTAGCCATTCGTCCAATAATTGCTTATTTGCGCTTTTATAGTCATTATTAAGTTGTCTAGGTCCTGTCTTGTTTACAGATCAGTCAGACGTCGGTGACTAGTGAGTCTAGCTGCTAGGCTTCCTATTTTTGACCCCGGGTGAGGATTTAAGTCGTTTTAACTGGGCTTGAACATATATGTATACTTGCAAAACCCCTTAATCCCATATTATTGTATTACATATTTCGAGCTTATACTTTTATGTTTTACCCTCAAATCCTTTGATATCAAAATTATATAATAGTAATCTAAATCGATTTGTTTTCAAAAAGGGCAAGAAAACTCTTTCCTTTACGTGACGGTTTTGACTTAGGATTTACCCCTTCGTCGTCACCACTTGCCCAAATTGCCCGTTTGGCATTCAAAAATCTTATTTCAAAGCGAGCAAAGTATTGTTATTTCAATGGGCCCGGGATGGTATCCGGAGGTTGCATCTGGGGACGAGCGTCCAGGGTGTAATCCGAGGTGCTTCTCCCAAAACTAAGCGTCAATCGTGGCCCGTCAGGAGTTGATAGCCACGGTTGGGAGCGATGGTGGATGTTGCATTCGTTGCACATTTTCCTTAAATTCACAATAGTCGAGCTTGGGGTTGCTCCTTGGCTTGACACCGGCGATGGAGATTTTTATAATGTATTGTGGAGAAATAAGGAGGAACAGGCCCACTATCGCGGGGATATTTATTTATCGCTTTATATTGTTATTGTTTTATCATTTTATTGTATATCCAAGTCGAAGCACATTCCGGTTTCTTCCTTATTGCATATGTACTTTCTATAAAACCCAGAAGCGTGACTCGACTTGCTCTAACATCTTCACTGAGTATTTTGACTCACCCTCTTTCATTGGTTCTTGCCTCAGGTAGATTGAGAGACCGACATGTCTCACGTATCGGATGGGCAACAGTGCTTAGATAGGCCTTTTTGGTTTTTTCCGAGTCTCTATTGTTGTCTTAAACACTCTAGATAGTTGTTCTTTTGTCCAAGCTTGTAGATAACGACATATTGATCCCCGTCCCCTGATATTTACTTAATGTTGCCCCTGAATGGGCTGTGTTAAAATATATATATTAGTTGAATTGGCCCCGGAGTGGCATATATGTTATTATGATTTAAATTTGCTTCCGCTATTTATTCTGAGCTATTTAGATGTTTTAAATTTGGGGATCCACTGTTGCCAAGTGTCGGGATTGACCCGTTGGCTTGTATGGATTCTCGGGTTGAGGCGTCGTTCTCGGCTTGAGAATTCGTACAGGTTCGGGGGCTGTAGAGCGGGGCGCTACAATTGGTTTATTCCTTAATCTTCTCGAGCAAAAGATGAAATAATAGGGTAGAAGACGAGGGTATTGGTCTTGGGTAGCTTGAGTTCTCCTTCACTTTCTTGCTCCAAAATAGATACTCCATTTTTATATAGAGCCTGCTATATCAAGTGGGAGAAAAATAATTAGGATTCTTGTGGTATTGGATAGGGGAAAAAAAGTAGTGGACAATTTCATAAACAATTGCTAAATTTTTCGGAGAATTTAATGACCTAAAAATTCTCTATTTGTTCGGCAATGGTGAGAAGTGTTTGTTGATGGGTTTGTCTTCTTGGGAAATTGTGTGATCTAAAGGAGAAAATAATAAGTTAATAACTAAGATAAGGTGATAAGAGGATGAGGTGGCCGACCCTTAAAAAGTATGAAAAATGATATATGGTGACTCATGCACTAAACTTGTGTGATACAAGTGTGTAAGAAGAATGTAGAGAGAGATGTATTTGATCATATTTAGGTAATATAATATTAGTTAGTGAAAGGAAAGAGGAAAATTAAATGGTTACTTAGTAGTCTGAATGAATGCATAATCGAGGATTAAATAATAAAATTCTAATATCGTATAGTTTAAGATTAATAAAATATTAGTTGATATACCTCAGAAGTGAATTTCCATTTTACATAACTAGGCGTTTTGAATAAAATAAATTCATTCTCATGAACAATTTAGAGTAGAGAAATACGAATTAAAATATAATTACAATAGTGATTTAACTACGAAAGGTTTATCTCAAAAGCCGAAAGGGCAAGGTTGTAATTTTATAAAACTTCGCAAAAAGGACACGTTCGCGAAATATAACAATATTATAATCAAAACTCATCATGTCAAACGCACGTTAACATAGAATAATTTAAAAGATGTAACTCATGCATATACAAAAATTTCTAATAAAACACAATAATTAAATCACATAAGTCGAGAATGGGGACAAGAAGCGAAAAATGATAAGTTCAAAATTTTCCAAGCTGATCACGAAAAGTTGGGGCATTACAATCTCCCCTCCTTATGAGAATCTGGTCCCCAGATTCTTCCTCTTGATTAAAATCATCCTCTGCAGATGTTCCTTCGTTTGACTTCATTTTTTTTTAATATCGTTTCATCCAACTGAGTGCACCTCCATGATAGTCTGATTAATTCTTATGGCCGATGCACATCCAACGCGCATCGTCCCGTCCATGATGACCAAGAAAGAAAAATTGAAATACGAGGTTCTCGGTCCGGTGTAGCCGATAGTTCGGAGTTCGCCTAGCTATAGCTGATATTCTCGTTCATGTCAGTTCTGAACTTGGATGTCTTCAGAAGTATGCTATCTGGTCTGATCTGCCAAAGTCAATGATATCCAGATCCTTGTATCAAAGTCGTACCAGAGTTTCGCTCCTAGTCGGTCAAGAACTTCTTGTTCTTAGTACTCTCGAATAACGCATAACGAGTTGATTGAATTCTATACTACTCACACAAGGATTACATAAATAAATTTTAAGCAGTTAAACATTCAATTAACGCAATTAGAGATTTAAAAGCAGTTAAAGTAAACAGATCATGTCAAACACTTAACACATATTTAAAGCAAGTAAACACACACGCTTATCCGGTCTTTGAATGTGTTTGAATTTCTCGTAGTCTGTAGTGTTCCGTCTGACCATAAATTGAACTCTTTAAGTTTCTGATCCTCAAACTCTATCCTTGTTCGACATCTTACTCAGGTTGAGCTTATTTATCTATTTGTTATTTCACAGATAGCTTGCCCCATATTTCGTTCCCTCTTCAAAACTTGCAGTGGTGACCTCTGTTGACTTCTGATATGTTTCTTGTCACTGTCTCAAAATTTGGACTCGAACTAATTCCATTTCCACTGTCACTTCTGGTTCCACTATACTGCGTCTAAGAGTGGAGTACGTAGTCCGTCAGGTAGTATCTCCGGAATGATGAGATACTGATTACATTTCGTAACCCCAGCAATCTCGATGCTGTCTCTGACCACAAACAATCTTTCGCTGGCATGATTCCTCTGCTAGTCTCGAGCCGTTTCACACTATGTCCTTGAAAGTAAAGTACACTTATCACGATCCCGAACTTCGAACCCAAATCACTCTCCACCTTCTGAATCAGTTCCTGAACCCATATGTCGGATGCACCTCTTCTGAAATCACGTCACTAATTGTCTCTACATCATCAATTACAGCTTCTATAGGTGCATGTATCCGGTATCCTCTTACCCGAATTAAATATTCCGTCCCAAATCTTGTGTGTAATGTCGCACATCGGTTTGGTAAGGAGAACGAAGCCCCTTTATAAGTGGGTTGAAACCTTACCTGGTACACGCGTTTAAAGCCTTGAGGGGGCGCACTGGGCCATCGAGCCTGGTGGCTTTCCAAAGAGGACAATATATGCTTGCCGGGCTGACCTTGGGCTGTTACAAATGGTATCAGAGCCAGTGCCGGTAAGGCCGTTGTGCCAGCGAGGACACTGGGCCCCCAAGGGGGGTGGATTGTAATGTCCCACATCGGTTTGGTAAGGAGAACGAAGCCCCTTTATAAGTGGGTTGAAACCTTACCTGGTATACGCGTTTTAAAGCCTTGAGGGGGCGCACTGGGCCATCGATCCCGGTGGCTTTCCAAGGAGGACAATATATGCTTGCCGGGCTGACCTTGGGCTGTTACATTGTGACCCAATTCTGATGGAGTCAAAATGTTCACCATATTGCATCTCTGGAATTTCTAAACCTCTTCTGAGTTGCTCGTAATAAAATAGCAATTTCTTTTAAATGGATTACGTAGGTCTTTTTGCTCGAGGTATCTGCTGCCAGACTTACTTTGTCTGAATGGTACTGAAGTTGGTAATCATTGCCTTCTATTATTTTCCTTTATTGTTCTAGTGCTTCTCATGTTTGACGTTGTCTTGGTTTAATCTCAACTCATAATAGATTCAGTCCCTGCGGGATCTGTTCTGGTGTCATTCTCGAATGTAGCACCTTTGTTGGAATGACTTGCTTCAACCCTTCGCTGATCCTGAAGATGCTCTAAAACCGATTAAAGTAGGATTTGCCTTTGTTGTAGTACAGTCAGAAAACTCATTACTACCGTAGCATGTTAATACTCAAATGCAGTCTTGTACCACTATGTCGTAATACATGTCAAGTCAGTCTGTCGGTTGTTCTTGCTTTCCCACATTCACAGACGATGCTCTTAGGTTAAAGTAGTACCAATGCTAAAATCCGTAAAGAAACTCACCCAAAGAAAAAGGTAAACACGTATGTGAGAGATACACATCTAAGGTAAGTTACAACCAATGCTCTAATGCAATGCCTAGCATGGAATGCGTACCCATCAATCCCTTGAGTATAGGACCAATCTTGTATGTTACGTCCCTCAAGTTGGCATCCTTCTGTTAGGTCCTATCTCGAATGAGACTAATACTTAATCATCCCTACATCACAAGATTACACTATGCATGTATGGTTTAGTAAGTATGCGATCACACAACAGAAAATTTCACATAAGCATGTAACGTAATTAAAGCACAAAAGAAATAATCACACAAGCATGTAAGTTAAGCAGTAAACAGATCACGGAAACAAATAATATAATTAAAATACTGCTGCAAACAACCTTATATGCATTCAAATTAAATAAGTAAATAACTCACAAAAGCACAGAAGCTCATAAGCATAACAGTTCAAATCAAAACAAGTTCATGATCATAAAGAGAAGTTTAAACAAAGAAACAGACAAGCACTTAATTCCTAAAGCCGTACGACCTAGACAGACACGACACGACAAGACCTACAACAGAACTCAGCTAGTACAACCTCGAACCCCACATCCACTTATGCCCGATTCCATCTTAGTCTAACAATTGTAAGAGATCTACAGTTGATGGCCATTCCAACAGAGATCTAATAAAATTTAAATACTAATCGTTCCCGGACACTCGTGAGTGCAAATCTCAAAGTCCCACAAGCACACAACCACAAATCAAATGACACGACACATTCAGAGCTCAGGCCGACGGACCTATAGGCTCTGATACCAACTGTAATGCCACGTCCCCAAATACGGTGCGACGCGACGTCCCACACCAAGCCACAACCCATAACAACAAAAGTCGTATAGCAATGAGTCGCAACCTGGCGAACAGAAAATAATACTAGACAGATTTATTTTTAAGAAAAATAACAACTCAACAACAACCAATGACATAGCGAAAGCGCAAGGCAACAATTATATAACTTATCCCACTCAGGGAGCTAGTAAACCAGTAAATTCAAAGTGCAAGTATAAAGCCCACCGAGGCCAGTGAAAAACAGATAATCATAAATATCAAGTAAAACATAATTCTATAACATTTATGAAATCCTAAATGAATTTGAAAGACAGAATGAAATAAATTTACAAAGACTAAAGAATATACATCTTGCCTAAGACTCGACTTCCGCCTAGTAACCAAAACCTGAAACAAAACCACAGATGTAGATGGGGTTAGTCAAAGCGACTAAGTGAGGCGCCTGTGATACACATATATTAATAAAACAGAATAAAGATTCACCATTTTTAAATGAGAAGAAAGCAAATGAAAAATAAAGATTTTTAAGAAAACATTGGTGAATCGAATGATTTTGCAATATAATAAAGGCTCGGCGAGTCGAGCAATCACCACCTGTTTCACAATATAGAAATAATCAAGTAAACCACCCTTATTCCTCCTTATGTAGTCAGGTAGCGGGCCCGAACTACTATACAATCATGTAGGGAGTTTCACCCTCACATCTTCGATATAGGATATACCTCATCGGTCATAGGTACTCAAAGGGCTGGCACTCCAGCCTAACCCCGAGCTCCCATCACGGGTTTAGAGTCAGAGCATCGAGATCCATCATAGATCCATTGTCTAACTGGCTTCACCCCATACCCTGGTTTCCTAGGGCCCAATATATATCATGTGGCTCAATGGCCTGGCACAATGGCTAAAATAGATTCTCGCATTTAAAAGAGTTTGTGTGGTCAAGGGACCATTTGAGACAAGTTAAGCAACGATCAAGGAACATGCCCATAATTATCATACGCTTGGGGAGAGCCACCCAGGGAATGCACCTCACGATTTTACTTATAAGGTGTTCCAAAACCCAAAACTTCTTTTAAAAAAACAAAAAAGGGTTTACTTGTCTCTATTTGAATATCTTTTCAAAAATTATATACATAGTAATTTGATATCAAAGTATTTTCCTTAAATTCATTAAGATAATATGGTTTCCAAATAGCTACTACGTATAATATAAGTTGGGAAAAGAAAACATAAAAGCATAAAACACAGGCTTTAGGTATATATGGAATATTTACATATATATAAGAAAGCCGAATTCGGAAAAGAAACCCCACCTAGATATCTCAAAAAGATAGAAAAATGATGACCAGATTCAATCAGGATTCCTCTGTAGGATCACCTATTAATAAAAAGATTGAAAGATAAGACTTAACTCAACAAATCAAATAAGACACGACTGACATGTACGGCTATATAAATCACATAACCACATAATAGATAAACATTTAAATAGATTAATTAAATATATCAAATGCGACTGAAATAATCAAGTAAGTTAATTCTGTAAAAATCACAACAAGCAATTAATATCAATTCTTATAGAATGTTTGAATGGACATTTTCTACAAACTAATCAGTCCTCGGAATGAATTTCATTGTACATGCAAGTATTTACGAACATGAATATATCCATACATCTATATATGCGGTCATATTTGTTAAAGTAACATTCAGACCAAATGAGAAGCTTGATTAAATATGTTATTCAGGCTTGGTTTAAGTAACTATGTAGACAAAATAAGTGGATTTTGCTAGCTAAGTGCTTGTGTGACATTACTCCCAAACACATGAACATGGTTGTTGCCTATGTGCTTATAATTCAAGAAATTAGTCCGAAAAAAAAAAAACACTTCAAGAATCTAATTTTCTATATGGCCGATAATTACATCAATGGAGGTTTATAAATACTAATTAATTAATGTCAGGCTTACTCTGAGATTGGAAATCAATTTTAGAAGTTAAAATAATTAGAATTACTAATAGGTGTTCTTTATTAATAATACATTTTCTCAAAATTTTATTTATTGGCTAATTAGTCTACTGTACCCTAAAGGACTAATTACACTAAACTCTAAAGGAGTACTCATAATTATCTAACACAAGGATTAATTATTGGCATAACACATGCACATTATTCTAGTTTTAAACAAATTCGAGGACCAATTGTAACTCAACTAATAAACATATGACATATCAAGTGGTAGCTTAACTGAATGAATTCATTTATACCATCATAAAGTCCTTACACATGGGGACGCTTAAGCACATCCAATCTGGGCAGCGTTTATATATTTTTCCAAAAATTGTTATTAACGCATATAACACGTAATCAATTTATTAATTCTTAAACCTACCAACAAGTTAATTTATATTATAATTCTTAACTTATATTATGATGTATCAAATTAACCATAGAATCATATATCATTCATGTATCAGTTTCACTAAACTTCACAAATATTCCAAAACTTAATACATGATTTTTACATGAATAAACATATATATTGTAAAAAGTAAACTCTAAATAAAATAGAAAATGATCTGACCTAGAGAAGGAGTATAGGATTTAAGTTAAGAGCTATTGGTTTATTCCTTAATCTTCTCGAGCAAAAGATGAAATAATAGGGTAGAAGACGAGGGTATTGGTCTTGGGTAGCTTGAGTTCTCCTTCACTTTCTTGCTCCAAAATAGATACTCCATTTTTATATGGAGCCTGCTATATCACAGTCTTGGCCTCAAGTGGGAGAAAAATAATTAGGATTCTTGTGGTATTGGATAGGGGAAAAAAAGTAGTGGACAATTTCATAAACAATTGCTAAATTTTGCGGAGAATTTAATGACCTAAAAATTCTCTAATTGTTCGGCAATGGGGAGAAGAGTTTGTTGATGGGTTTGTCTTCTTGGGAAACTGTGTGATCTAAAAGAGAAAATAATAAGTTAATAACTAAGATAAGGTGATGAGAGGATGAGTTGGCCGACCCTTATAAAGTATGAAAAATGATATATGGTGACTCGTGCACTAAACTTCTGTGATACAAGTGTGTAAGAAGAATGTAGAGAGAAATGTATTTGATCATATTTAGGTAATATAATATTAGTTAGTGAAAGGAAAGAGGAAAATTAAATGGTTACTTAGTAGTCTGAATGAATGCATAATCGAAGATTAAATAATAAAATTCTAATACAGTATAGTTTAAGATTAATAAAATATTAGTTGATATACCTCATAAGTGAATTTCCATTTTACATAACTAGGAGTTTTGAATAAAATAAATTCATTCTCATGAACAATTTAGAGTAGAGAAATACGTATTAAAATAATTACAATAGTAATTTAACTACAAAAGGTTTATCTCGAAAACCGAAAAGGCAAGGTTGTAATTTTATAAAACTTCGCAAAAAGGACACGTTCGCGAAATATAACAATATTATAATCAAAATTCATCATGTCAAACGCACGTTAACATAGAATAATTTAAAAGACATAACTCATGCATATACAAAAATTTCTAATAAAACACATTAATTAAATCACATAAGTCGAGAATGTGGACAAGAAGCGAAAAATGATAAGTTCGAAATTTTCCAAGTTGATCACGAAAAATTGGGGCGTTACATGTACCAGACAGGTGGTGCCCATATGTTAACCATTCCGGTCGATCCGCCCTACGTGTGGGGCGTGTCCTTTGCCCGAGAGGCGAATGTGCTAGAGGCTTATGATGAGCCTCACGACATCATTGGGGATGCTTATGATGGGCCCATGACCTATACTGACTTTGTCAGGCAGTATTTGATGGGTCGATTCCCCCGTCAGTCTGGGGCTTCTTCCGCCCAAGGGGGGCAGCAGGGAGATGATGATGACGATGACAATGATGATGAGGGGGATGCTCTGGAGGTGGCGGCAGCCCCAGTCCGTAGCGCGGACTTGGCTAGGAACTTTCCCGCATGGACGTTCGATATGGTCGATTGTCAGGGAAACACCGTGACTCAGACCCTTCCTCATCCAGGGATAGATGGGGTCCCCGGGATTCCGTTTCCGAAGAAGAAGGTATGTCCTTTGCCTTCCTCTTGTTACTATTCGGTGTGAATTTGGTCGTATAATGGTAACCTCTTGACTGTGCAGGGCTACAAAGTAGCCTATGAGGAGTCCCCGAAGATGATTCACTCCTTCAAGAAGGAGCTCGCGAAGTGGACCTGCACGTTCTATCGGGAGTTGGTCTGCCGGTCGAATGATGTGGTTCCTTTCCCCCATCTGTCATCCTTGTGATCTTGTCATTTCTGCTGTGTTTGATATAGTTGTGTTTCCCTTGCAGGGTTCGTCTCAGGGGACGAGGAGACGGGGACGAGATGTGCCCATTCATTGGGACCAGTCTGAGGGTTCTTCCGGCGATCGGCGTTCGGTCCCAATCCGGCGCGGGTCTGATAAGGCGGCTTAGAAGGACAAGGCGGTGCGTCAAGAGCGATGCACCAAGGCTCGCTATGATAGGCCAGCGGCGAGGCCACAGGATGGATCGGTGATCGACGAGAGTCGAGCTCAGGCGAGGCCCCAGGAGCATACGGGGGACACCACTCCGAGTGATTCGGATGATGATGCCTATGTGGCCGATGGCAGTCCTTACCACAGTAACGACAACAGTTCTGCTAATGGATCCTTTCGTAGGGAGTATAGATAGGTTTTCGGTTGTTCTGTAACAACTTGTATCGCGTGTTGTGTTGAACTGTAAACCTTATCTATGTATGAAAATGTTGTCTTCATTTCCATAAAGTCTTTGCATCCTTGAGACACGTATGTATATATGTATGAAATGCCTGATTTCATGACACCTGACGGGTGTACGTTGGTGGCGTGTGAGGGATTGTGGCATTTTTCCATGCCCAGACCAAAACGATTGGATTTGATCGCTTAGTCTTTTACAGGGGGAATAGCCCCTATGTTAATGCACATTGACTGGGGTTGTTCCGGGGTCACCTAGGTTAGAACCTTGACTACCTATTATACTTACAGTACTCGTCCTTTCTGAAGGTTACTTGCTCCTAGATAGCACTAGACCCGAGCTTGCAGGACACCGAGATCTGGTTGGCTGAGGGAGATGAACTTGTTCTGTAATTGGGACGCGGTGCCTAGGTGTTGTTTGTAGAGGCCTCTTTGGCCGTTCCAAGGGACTCTGGCCTTCGCGCAGACAGCCCCAGTGTGTATTGGCAGGGCCGAACGTTTCATACTAAGGTGTCGGACACGGGATTCCTTCCTTTAGTTAGGTGGGGAAATCTCTTCTTGTTGAACAGCCCCAGTGTGGGCCGGATTATCGTGCGAGCTGTTATACTGAGGTAAGCATCTCATAATGGGGCGTTTGCTGCAAGCCTTGATCCTAACCCGCCTGAGGGATTCCTTCCCTATGCAGCCCCAATGTAAGCTTTGCCCATGTACGGGTGCTGGGATCTTGCCCAACCCCAGTGTGCGGTGTTTGCGAAGACGGACCGTGTAGAGATCCTCTAATGTTGATCTGAGCGATGAGCGGGATTTAGTTTCCACCTAAGGGACCTACAGATTTGACCAGCCCTAGTGTGGGTGAGGGAAACCTGGACTCTCGGATTGCCTTAGTTTGCCTAAGGACTTTGAGTGTTGGTCGAACCGACAACTGATGCCGTCCTGACACCATCTCGGATTTCCTTAGGGAGCTACATATGACGCCCCTTCCTCTAGGGAGTGACGTGTACCTATACCGACTAGCCTAGACCAACTAAAGATACCTCTTTCCGTGTATGAGTATTTCCTTGGATGCTGTCCAAGGTAGGTTAACAGAAAGAGGTTGAAGGCTTGATAGAAAGGCTGAGGTGATTAATGTGGGTAGGAAAAAGTAAGAGCTCAGCGCGTGCGGCTTTCAGGACATTGTTAAGTCTGTTTTTGGCTCATTTTTCCTCACATTCTCTCCTTTTCTTTTTTTTTTTTTTTTCTTTTGTCTTGTCCCCTTTTGTTTTGGGGATCTTTTGTTCGATTTTTTTTTTGTCCCTTTTTGTTGTCTTCTTTTTTCTGGGGTCTTTTCCTCTCATTTTTTTTTGTGAGCTATCAGACCATTAGACGTGAAAGCCGTTTGGCACTCACAGGCGCTTTTTGAGCTCTTAGAAAGCCTAAGAAAGAAAAGGGGTTGCGATGGGATTGTGGTAAGGTCCCGTCACTTGGCTAAGATTGGCTTTCGTGTTGATTTTGGAAAGTTCCTTGATAAAAAAGAAGTGCTTTGTAAAAAGGTTCGTATTTTTGATGAGACCTTGGGTCTAGTTCCTGGCTGTGAAGCCATCCGGCCTTCGTTAAACCTATCGAGGGATTATAAACCCTACGCAAAGTATCCGGCGAATCGGGAAAGGAACTAAGCTTAGGTATGTCTACCCTACACCCTATGCTTGGGAAGTTCGGGGTTTAGCACAGACAAGTGAGATGAGAAGTTTCAAGCGAAAAAGCGGTAAAGCACTTAGGCAATCAAGAAACTAAAGGGGAGCATCGAGCACCGGTTGTAGTCTAGGTGGGGTTGAGGAAGGGGAGATCCTTTGCTCGTTGACCACCTAGACCCGATAGCCTTAGCCATAGGGGGTGTTCCGTCCCATAGGGGGACGGAACTGTAGCGAGCGCCCCAAACGGGTGACGCACGCCCCGCACCGAGCCCCGACCCGGAATCGAAATGGAATCCGACCCGAATTGAAACCCGGCGAACGACACACATTTACTCAATGACTAGGCGGGGGTTTCAAAAACGAAAGAAAACGACAGAGGTCCAGAAGCGAAAATAAACAAAACAATAAATTATAATAATTGCACAAGTATTAAAGCCCACCAAGGCTAACGAAATTCAATTACATAAATAATAAACGGGTTCGTTACAATATCCCGACAATAGATTATAACGGGTTCAACATATAATCTCAAATACTACATAAATAAAATCCTAATATCATAAACATAAATAATAGCCAAACGGAAATAGAGTTATACATGAGCAAAAGAATGCAACTCTAAAGACGACGACAACGACGACGATCCCGCCTAGTATCCTGAAACCAATACAGGGGTGAAACAGAGGGAGTTAGTCAAACGACTAAGTGAGGAGGGAATAATAATGTATATTATAAACCGGAAATAAATCACCATTTTTAAACTTAAAAGAAATCAACATAAAAGAAAGGTTTTCGTAAACGGGTGGTGATTTAACATAAAACATAAACATATCATATGACTCGGCGAGTCGAGCCCTTAACTCCAATTTCCAAACATAAAACGGGAAAGCATCCTTATTCCTCCAATGTAGACGGACCGCTAAATCCGAACTACGCATAACATACGGTAATAACTCAGGTACTCAAAGGGTTGCCACTCCGGCCTCACCCCTAGCTCCCAAAGGTGGAGGGAACCATAGGATTTCCGCCGTAGACCCGATACCTACCAACTTCATCCTATCATCCTTACTCCGGGCCCAAACATACATACATACAGTTCATAACTCGCTTTTCAAATCATTTCGGGTTGGTCAAAAGACCATTCGAGACATGTCATATGCGAGGCCGAAGGCCAAAGTTCGCCTTAGAAAACAAAGGAGTTTTACATGTCACTTTCGCAAACATTTCGAAGACTATACGTAGTACTTTTTCATATCAAAACAATTTTCGATAAATTGAATAAACATAATAGGCATAAATATCTACTAAGTATATATATAGAAATGGTGTGAAAACAAAACGTAAACAAGGCATATATCGGGAGAGGCTTATTTATATATATACATAATAGTACTGGAATCAGAAACGGAAAGCCTCACCTGGCTATACAAAAAGAATAGATAATGCAAGACCGGATGCGCTACTCCACGGGAGTATCGTCTGCAAAAATATAAAGACACAACCAAATAAGACTAATGACGACAAACGGCTTATACGAAATCATTAAAACACATAGAAGCACGTTAAACAATCATTCATAACACTTAGGTTCACATTCTATCAAAGTACTTAAATTCAATAAGCAAATCAAATTAGAATGCGATAAAATGGACGCACGGTCTTGGCGCATGGTCTCAAGACCGTGCGCAAGGCCGTGCGGATCCTCAGAATAGCAGAAAAATGCGGAATCGCGAGGGCTTCGTGGGAACAACCCAAAATTCGATTATTAAACCCATCAATCATACAAAACTCAAGTTAAAACTCACATATATTGATCTACAACATCTAAGCTACACATAGAATTCAAAATCATGTAACTCCATCCATAATTTCTCTCAAAATCATATAAAACCTAACATTTTCAACTATATACAAAAAGTCCAAAAATCGAAGAAATGGAGGCATTAATCGAGAAAGATGTGAGAATCTTACTTGTAGATAAGATCGAGAGGAGTTCGTAGGCGTAAACGCTTCGAAAACGAGAAACGAAGTCGGGACGATCGTTTGAACCTCCTTCCTTCTCTTTCTCTTTTTCTTCTTCTTTTCTTTCTTCTCTTGTTGTTGAGTGACGTGAATGAGGTGAGAGAGAGAGATGTGAGACTTAGTCAAAGAATTAATTTGGGGTTGAAAATCGAAAGGGCATGTTCGTAATTTTCATAAATAAGTTCAAAAACTCATGTTGTCCAAATAATACATAATTACAGTCAAAATTCATATAATTAAACGCACATTATCAATTCGTGATTTAAATATCAAAATTCACTCATTTATGAAATTGTTATAAAATAACATAATAATATCAAATAAAATAATAAAATGCATAAATAAACGATTCGGGCATACCGGAATGTAATTTGGATTTTCGGGGCGTTACATGAACGGGGGCCTATCACTATGAAAGTAAAGGAAAGCAGAAAGTAAGTAAATGTAGCGGGCGCCCCAAACGGGTAACGCACGCCCCGCACCGAGTCCTGACCCGAAACCGAAATGGGATCCGACCCGAACCGAAACCCGGCGAACGGCAAGCATTTACTCAATAACTAGGCGGGGGTTTCAAAACAACGAAAAGACAAGTGCGGAAGCGAAAATAACGAAACATTAAAACATAAATAATTACACAAGTATTAAAGCCCCCCAAGGCTAACGAAATTCAATTAATTAAATAACAAACGGGTTCGATAGAATATCCCGATAATTATAATAACGGGTTCAATATATACATAATCCCGAATACAACTTAAAGTAATAAATCCCTAATATCATAAAACATATAAATAAAAGCCATACGGGAAAGAGTTATACATGAGCAAACATAATGTAACTCTACGACGCCTATGACGACGAAGATCCCGCCTAGTATCCTGAAACCAGTACAGGGGTAAAACAGAAGGGGTTAGTCAAACGACTAAGTGAGGAGGGAATAATAATATATATTATAAATCGGAAGTAAATCACCAATTTTAAACCTAAAAGAAATCAACATAAAAGAAAGGTTTTCGTAATCGGGTGGTGATTTAACATAAAATATAACATATCATATGACTCGGCGAGTCGAGCCCTTAACTCCAATTTCCAAACATAAAAACCGGAAACCACCCTTATGCCTCCAATGTAGACGGACCGCTAAATCCGAACTACTCATAACAGACGAGAATAACTCAGGTACTCAAAGGGCTGCCACTCCGGCCTCCCCCGAGCTCCCAAATGGAGGAAACCATAGGATTTACGCCGTAGACCCGACGTCTACCGACTTCGTCCTATCGCTCTTACTCCGGGCCCAAACAAACATGCATACATATCATAACTCGCTTTTCAAATCATTTCGGGTTGGTCAAAAGACCGTTCGAGACATGTCATATGCGAGGCCGAAGGTCAAAGTTCTCCTTAGAAAAGAAAAGGTTTTACATGTCTCTTTCGTAAACATTTCAAAGTCTATACGTAGTACTTTTCATATCAAATCATTTTCGATAAATCAAATGAACATAATAATCATAAATATCTATTAAGTATATATATATAAACGGTGTGAAAACAAAACATAAACGTGGCTTATATCGGGAGAGGCTTATTTATATATATACGTAATAATACTGGAAACAGAAACGGAAAGCCTCACCTGTGGCTATACAAAATATGACAAAAGCAAGACCGGATGCGCTACTCCACGGGAGTATCATCTGCAAAATACCAAGACACAACCAATTAAGACTAACGACGACGCACGGCTTATACGAAAGTATTAAAACACATAGGAGCACGTTATACAATTAAATCAATCACTTAAGTTCAAATTCTCAAACGAAAATAGAGTAATTCATGCATTTAAAAATGTAAATCAAGTCCAAATGCAACGAAACTTTACGGACATGCTTAAATTATCATAAGGGAGTATGCATTCGAATTTCGGGAAAATCGGACTTCAAATGCAAAAGTTAGAAAATTTGTCAAAACCCTAAAACGCACTATTCACATACCCGAACATGTTGTAAATTCATAAATCATGCAATTCCTATCTATTTCATATATATCGAATACACGAGCGAAGAAATAATTCAGAAAAGACGAGCCAAAGCGGGACCCGTAGGCTAAAATGTTCCCTGACTTACTGAAGGTCAGGGCACTGTTCGACCAGGCCACACGGCCTTGTGCACAGCCGTGTGCCGAGGCCGTGCACAATCAAGGAACACGTACGGCCTCATGCACACGGCTTCAAGGCCGTGTGCACAGCCCGTGTGCAATTCTCCGCACACGCACGGTCTCATGCACACGGCCTCAGGCCGTGTGCACCAGCCTGTGTGTGACCAGATTGAGCAGAAACACGCAGACAGCAAAAACATACGCGATTTCAAACCAAAAGTCAACATTTAATCGATAAATCATGCAAATCACTCCCGAATTCTCACATATAATCATCTACAACATATAATCTACATATAGAAACGATAAACACGAAAATCCATCCACGATTACTATCATAATCGAATAAAACCTAAATTCTACAACTATCATCAAAAATAAGAAATACTAAGCATACGAGACATTAAACGAAAGAATCGTGAAAGGCTTACTCGTAGATGAGATCGCGAGGAGTTCGTAGACGTAAACGGCTCGAAAATCCGTCGGGAATTGAAGTCGGGACGATCGTTTTAATCTTCTTCTTCTTCCTTCTCTTTTTCTTTCTTTTCTTTCTCGTTTCTTGTTGCTGCTTGTTTGATTTGGGCGAGAGTGAGGTGAGAGAGAGAGAAAGGAGACTTAGTCAATTTTGACTAGGGTTTAAAGTCGAAGGGGCATAGTCGTAATTTTGCAAAATAAGTTCGAAAATTCACGTTGTCCAAATAATATATAATTACAGTTAAAATTCATATTAATAAACGCACATTGACAATTCGTAATTTAGATATAGAAATTCATTCATATACGAAATAATTCTAAAATTACATAATAAATATCAAATAAAATACTAAATTGCGCAAATATTCGATTCGGACATACCATAATATAATTCGGATTTTAGGGGCGTTACAGTAAATGCTGAAAAGGCTAAAAGGAGACTCACCCTCGTAGTCTTATCTTCTCTTCACTTCGTTCCTAGCTGTTGCTTCCCCCTCGAACTCAGGAGCATGATCGCAGGATCGGACAGGACTCCGACTCGGGACTGAAATCCGAACACTCTATTGAGCAAAGCGCCGGACCTCCTTTCGGTTTTAGGGGTTAGGAATATAGAATTCCTAACCTAAAACCGAGAACGGGACCAAAAAGGGACTAGAGTGAACCGGGCTAAGGAAGCCTGGTCCTCTCTTTTAGAATTTCAAAGGCGAGTACTCGAACCTTAGAAGGGGAGGAGAGAAGTAGTGAATGAGCGATTGTAGAAGTGAGGGGAGGGCCTTATTTATAGGTGTGAGAAACCCGTAAATAAGGCAGGTTAGGGCTGCAAACCCTATATGGTATGTTAGGGCAAACGAATGAGGGAGTGACCCGACGGCCAGGCTGGTGAGCCTGGACATGACTAGCTGGCCGGTTGGTGGGACCATCCGGAGGGGATTTTTGCTGGCCGGCCAGCCCGCGAAGTCGTGTTGGCCGGGACGGGCTAGGTTTTGCGCGCGTCCGGGCTTTTCGGTGTTTTTTCCTTCGTTTCACATCCGATTCGGGTGATTCAAAAACCGAAATGCTCCTATCGCGACGTCCTATCGTAATATTGCACCGAATTCAGGATCTGATGAATATATGGTAGGGTGGAGAAGCGATTAGGGGCCACCGAGGGTATGTCATGGGATATTGACCCTAGGGTTTGACTCTCGGGGATCGTCTGGGTGTCCGGAGTTTGCCTAATATCTGGCGAGGCTGAGTCATCAATTCTGCAAAATGTCATCATATGACGAGATACAAAATCGAGGTGTTCACAGCTGCTCTTATGAGAGGACTTCTTAAAGAAGATGATTATGTACATCAGTGCTTACAAGAAGCATGCAGTGTCAGGATGCCATCTTCTTTAAGAAGATTGTTTGTTCCAATTTTGGTTTTTTGTGAACCAACTGGGGTCCGACAATTGTGGGATGAATTTTATCCTTACATGGTTGAAGATTATGCAAGAGCAATTTCCACAAACACTCACATGGTAATGAACACACTATCACTTACTTTGAGAAGGTTGTTGCATACTTTCAAAAAGAATACTTTGGATTACGATTTACCACTGATTAGTGATGACTTTGTGAGTAACTCTCCACTTCTAAGGATAATTGATGAAGAGCTTTCTGTCCATATCCCAGAAGAGGATTTACAATATGTTGCAAGATTGAATTATCATCAAAAAGTTGCATTCGATACTATTATACATGCTGTTTTGCATAATCAATCTAGGATATTTTTCATTGATGGACCGGGAGGATCTGGAAAAACATTCATATATCGTGCTTTATTAACTCATTTAAGACAAAGTGGACATATCGTTATTGCAACGGCAACAACTGGAATAGCAACTACGTTATTACCTGGTGGAAGAACTGCACATTCACGATTAAAAATTCCAATAAAGCCACAATCTATAAGCTATTGCAAAATTCACAAGCAAACCGATCTTGCTGAATTAATTTAACGTGCCTCAGCTATAATCTGGGACGAAGCTCCAATGGCAAACTGCTATTCTCTTGAGTCTGTAAACAGGACTTTCAAAGATATCATGGATAATGACGTGCCATTTGGTGGTAAAATAATGATTATGGGGTGAGATTTCAGACAAGTATTGCCTGTTGTAAGAGGAGGGTACGTCGATAGGTGAACAAATAGCAGCAAGTGTTTCGAGATTAACAATTTGGGATGGTGTTCACATTATACATTTGCAGCAAAATATGCGATCCCAAAGTGATGTCAAATTCTCATAATTTGTTTTGAGGATAGGAAATGGTCATGAACAAGCAATTAATGGTGACTTCATAAAACTGCCTCCATCAATGGTCATACCATGGGAAAGTGAGCAATCCATTTATGTTTGATTGGTGCTATTTTTCCAAATATGGTTGATCATGCAAACGATGCCAACTACATGGTTGGAAGAGCCATTATAACTCCAAGAAATGTTGATGTTGATACCATTAATGAAATGATGATTGGAATATTTCCTGGTGAAGAAAAGGTTTACACGTCTTGGGATTCAATTGATGATGACAATAATAATATTTTCTTAGACGAGTTCTTAAACTCGCTTAATCCAAGTGGTTTGCCACCGCACATAATTGTTTTAAAAAGGGGTTCTCCTATAATGCTTTTAAGAAATGTTGCGCCTGAACTTGGACTTTGCAATGAAACTCGGCTAGTATGTCGCAATCTGGTTAGAAATTTCGTTGATGCTGAAATCATGACGGACCCACACAAAGGTACACGATACTTTTTACATCGAATGCCTTTAGAAACTGAAGAGAATTCTGGGTTGTCATTTGTCATGCATGACCCATGCACAATTTCCAATAAGATTGAGTTTCGCTCTCACAATTAATAAATCTCAAGGGCAAACGATTCCGAATGTTGGTATATATTTGCGTAATCATGTCTTCAGCCATGGCCAATTGTATGTAGTTCTCTCTAGGGGGGTTTCGCAGCAGACAACCAAAATTTTGGTTAAAAACTGGAAGCAAGAGCGTAGATTTGGAATATATACAAGGAATGTAGTGTATCGAGATGTTTTATTGTCATCTGATCAATGAGTCCTATCCTTTTTCCTCAAATAATGACAAAATGTAAGAATGCAAAGTTATTTATTTGTCTTTAATTTTAGTTAATTTTTTTTAAATATTCATCTTTTTTTTTTATAAATATTAATACAAAAACTAATTAATTCAATGAAATGAAAAAAAAATGTTTAAAGCTAAAATCATATTTCAATTCATTTTCTTGCAGGTAGATGTTCGTTGTGTAGACAAAGTTATATTCCTATTAATGTTGCTTCCACCAAAGAATTAAATGAGCAAATTGAAGCATGGAATATGTGGAAGGAATCTCGAGCACTGATTACTTCTGAAAGAGTAAAATACATTATTTTAAAATTTTAACACTTATGGATTAATTATGAAGTTACATGCTACTGATAATCCATCTTATATATTTCTTTTCTTGCAGCTTTCAAAAGTGCAAAAACTAAGTCCTGGTTGGAAAACAATTGTTGGCATAAGTGGAAGAGACTTAGGGAGATGGATTTTACGAGTGCTACGGATACAAAGAACATGTAACATGAATAATACTTTATAATTTAATATATTTACTTTTTATACCAATATCTCAAATAATACTTTAACTATGACATGTAACATGATTTAATTATTAGGAAAAATATGAAGAGTGCTGATGACGCGGACATAGACGTGGTATAAAACAAATATTTTATGTTTATTTATTTGTTTATATAACCGATATTTATGGTAACTTGACTAATTTTTAATGTAGTATTTCAAATATCGTTATCAGAAGTGGTGTGCGGAAGTTAAAGAATACAAGAGTTCTTCCACAGCAGCTAGTAAGTAATTATTTTAAAATATATTTAGTTAATACAATATGAATTTATATTATTCTAATCCTTATATTTTTTTAAAATGCAGGTCCATAGCTAGACTATGTTGCGATTAATTGATAGTTATATGATTACATGATCTATATTTTTTGTATATATTATGTTCTACACTTTTCTCTATTTTGAAGTTTTTTTGTATAGAAATATTTCTCAATTTTATACCAACATTATTTATTGATCATTTACTTTGTGTCATTTTTATTTAATTAATATTTTATTCTTCTTATCTAACATATAATAATGTTCAATATTTTTTTAAGTTAAATATACCAAATATATATACATGTTGAATAACAAACATGGTTATGTTGCACACGCATCGAGTGTGCCCAAGTTACTAGTCTTAATTATTACATTTCAAAAATAAATTATTTAAAAGAAATTTACCCAAAAAAAATAAAAAAATCACCCCCCAGCCCCAACAAAATCCTAGTTCCGTGCACCTTTTTTTTAAAAACATTTTCTAATTTTTTATTCTTTAACACAAAGTTCATTAAAGTGTGTGATAAAAAATGACAAAATAAGTTAAATCATCAAATTAGAAGAACAATTTGCGGATCAAAACGTATAATCTTTGATGTGAAACCATCACAAGTGCACTTCACAACATTGAATAATAAAAAGTTTTCACACAACAAGCCAAGGGAATAATCTCTATTTATAAGATGTAAAAGGAGACAAATAACCGTCAATGTATGATGCAATCATGAACAACTTCTTCCAAGTTTGATTATGCCATTGCACTTACAGATGGTTTTGAACGTGAGAATCTGCCCAAAATAATAACCTATTAAATACTTTGGGAGGAAATTTAAAGAAAAACTTGTATGATCAACAACAGTGTTCATTCAAGTTTATCATAGAAATAAAATAAATGGATGAGGAAAAATAGAAAGATACGTACAAACATGCTATTGAAATTCCAAAAGGTAATCTTGATGAGGCCGGGTGGTAAGTCATGATCTTGGAATTCCAATACTTCAGGACCATTGATGAGTCTAGGTGGTAAGCCATACAACGACCCAAAATTTCGAATTTATTCCGAAATAATATTTTATTTGCGCTGAAGGCTTTTCGTAAGAATATTTAGTATCACGAATAAGTTTTATCCGTGAACCCACTTTTTACCCGAAATTTCTTATTTTACCCCGACCCCATTTAATATTCCTTTTGCATACATACCCCTCTTATATTTCTTATTTCCACATAAACCCTGTAGCGGGCGCCCCAAACGGGTAACGCACGCCCCGCACCGAGTCCCGACCCGGAACCGAAATGGGATCCGACCCGAACCGAAACCCGGCGAACGGCAAGCATTTACTCAATGACTAGGCGGGGATTTCAAAACAACGGAAAAAAATGACAGAGGTGCGGAAGCGAAAATAAACCAAACAATAAAACATAATAATTGCACAAATATTAAAGCCCACCAAGGCCAACGAAATTCAATTACATAATTAATAAACGGGTTCGATACAATATCCCGATAATTATAATAACGGGTTCAATATATACATAATCCTGAATACAACTTAAAGTAATAAATCCCTAATATCATAAAACATATAAATAAAAGCCATACGGGAAAGAGTTATACATGAGCAAAAATGTGACGCCCCGAAAATCCGAATAATTAATTTGGTATGTCCGAATCGAATATTTGTGTAATTTAATATTTATTTGATATTTATTATGTAATTTTAGAATTATTTCGTATATGAATGAATTCTGTATTTAAATTACAAATTGTCAATGTGCGTTTAATAATATGAATTTTGACTGTAATTACGTGTTATTTGGACAACGTGAGTCTCCGAACTTATTTTGTAAAATTACGACTTTGCCCCTTCGATTTCTAAACCTTAGTCAAGATTTGACTAAGTCTCAATCTCTCTCTCTCACATTGCCATTCACGCACAAACAAGAAAAAGGAGAAGAAAGAAAAGAAAGAAAAAGAGAAGGAAGAAGAAAGATTCCAACGATCGTCCCGACTCCGATTCCCGACGGATTCTCGATCCGTTTTCGTCTACGAACTCCCCGCGAACTCTTCTACGAGTAAGCCTTTCACGATTCTTTCGTTTAATATCTTCTTCGCTTCGTATTTCTTATTTTTGATAATAGTTATAGAATTTAGGTTTTATTCGATTTTGGTAGTTTACGTGGATGGATTTTCGTGTTTATCGTTTCTATGTGAAGCATATATGTTGTAGATGATTATATGTGAGAAGTAGGGTTTAATTTTCATGATTTAGTGATTATATGTGGTTTAGGGTTTGATTTCGCGAAGGATTTTGAGCTTCTGCTGGTTCTGTGCATTTGGATCGCACACGGCCTGTCGCACACGGCCTTTTGTTTACGAAAGAGACATGTAAAACGTTTATGTTTTGTTTTAACACCGTTTATATATATATACTTAATAGATATTTATGATTATTATATTCATTTGATTTATCGAAAATGATTTGATATGAAAAGTACTACGTATAGACTTTGAAATGTTTACGAAAGAGACATGTAAAACCTTTTGTTTCTAAGGCGAACTTTGGCCTTCGGCCTCGCATATGACATGTCTCGAACGGTCTTTTGGCCAACCCGAAATGTTTGAAAAGCGAGTTATGAAATGTTTGCATGATCGTTTAGGCCCGAAGTAAGAGCGATAGGACGAAGTCGGTAGACGTCGGGTCTACGGCGTAAATCCTATGGTTTCCTCCATTTGGGAGCTCGGGGTGAGGCCGGAGTGGCAGCCCTTTGAGTACCTGAGTTATTCTAGTAAGTTACGCGTAGTTCGGATTTAGCGGTCCGTCTACATTGGAGGAATAAGGGTGGTTTCCGGTTTTGTTATTTGGTTATTGGAGTTCAGGGCTCGACTCGCCGAGTCATATGATATGTTATGTTTTATGTTAAATCACCACCCGATTACGAAAACCTTTCTTTTATGTTGATTTCTTTTAATTTAAAAATTGGTGATTTATTTCCGATTTATAATATACATTATTATTCCCTCCTCACTTAGTCGTTTGACTAACCCCCTCTGTTTTACCCCTGTACTGGTTTCAGGATACTAGGCGGGATCTTCGTCGTCGTCGTCGCGTCTTAGAGTTACATTCTTTTGTTCATGTATAACTCTTGGGTTTTATTTATATGTTTTGTGATTTTATGAATTCTTTTGTTCGCGCCTACGACGACGAAGATCCCGCCTAGTATCCTGAAACCAGTACAGGGGTAAAACAGAGGGGGTTAGTCAAACGACTAAGTGAGGAGAGAATAATAATGTATATTATAAATCAGAAATAAATCACCAATTTTTAAACTTAAAAGAAATCAACATAAAAGAAAGGTTTTCGTAATCGGGTGGTGATTTAACATAAAACATAACATATCATATGACTCGGCGAGTCGAGCCATTAACTCCAATTTCCAAACATAAAAACCGGAAACCACCCTTATGCCTCCAATGTAGACGGACCGCTAAATCCGAACTACTCATAACAGACGGGAATAACTCAGGTACTCAAAGGGCTGCCACTCCGGCCTCACCCCGAGCTCCCAAATGGAGGAAACCATAGGATTTACGCCGTAGACCCGACGTCTACCGACTTCGTCCTATCGCTCTTACTCCGGGCCCAAACAAACATGCATACATATCATAACTCACTTTTCAAATCATTTCGGGTTGGTCAAAAGACCGTTCGAGACATTTGATATGCGAGGCCGAAGGCCAAAGTTCGCCTTAGAAAACAAAAGGTTTTACATGTCTCTTTCGTAAACATTTCAAAGTCTATACGTAGTACTTTTCATATCAAATCATTTTCGATAAATCAAATGAATATAATAATCATAATAATCATAAATATCGAAAACAAAGGACTTTAACAAGAGAAATCTCTCGGTTGCGCAGAGTTTGAGTCTTCTTATCCAATATCTTCACCGGCTTCGAAACAAAGGTCAAATCCGGTTCCAGTTTAATATCCTCAACAGGAAGGATCTCAGACTCATTCGGGAAGTACTTTCGGAGTTGGGAAACATGAAAGACGTTGTGAATCCCTGTCAGACTCGGCGGCAAGTCTAACCTGTAAGCTGCGTTCCCAATCCTTTCCAGAATTTCATAGGGACCTAAAAATCTCGGGCTCAACTTTCCTCCTTTTCCAATTCGGGTGAATCCCTTTCGAGGAGAAGCTTTGAGGAATACTTTGTCACCAACCTCAAATTCCAACGGTCGGCGACGGTTGTCGGCATAGCTCTTCTGTCGATCCTGAGCTGCTTTCATTCTCTGCCGAATGATCTGGATACGGTCGATGGCATTTTGGAGAAACTTTGGAGGAGTTCCTCGCTCCTTATCATCCTTCATCCAACGCCAATCTTCGAGATCCTAAAACAACGGGGATCTACACTTTCTGCCATACAATGCTTCGTAAGGTGCCATTCCGATCGTAGACTGATAACTGTTGTTGTAGGCAAACTCGATCAGAGGCAACTGGTCGTGCCAATTGCTGCGAAAATCCAAGGCACAAGCTCGAAGCATATCACAGAGATATTTGATCATCCTCTCTGACTGACCATCTGTCTGCGGATGTGCGGCTGTACTGAAAGTCAGCTTCGTTCCCATTCGTTCTTGAAGTTGCTGCCATAAGCGAGAAGTAAATCGGGCATCTCTGTCAGATACGATCGTAGTCGGAATTCCATGAAGCTTGACAATCTCCCGGTGATAAATCTCTGCCAACCTATCCACTTTGTACGACATGTTGATCGGTAGAAAATGAGCACTCTTGGATAGTCGGTTGATAATCACCCAAATGCTATCGTAGCCACCTCTAACTTTAGGCAAACCAGACACAAAGTCCATGGCAATACCCTCCCAGTTCCACGTAGGAATCGGTAGTGGCTCAAGCAAACCTCCCGGTCTTTGATGTTCAACCTTAACCTGCTGACAAGTCGAGCATCTCTTGACGTAATCAGCTACGTCTCTCTTCATACCTCTCCACCAGAATAATTCTTTTAGATCCAGATACGTCTTACTTCCTCCTGGATGAACTGTGTAAGGTGTGTTGTGAGCCTCGTCGAGAATCTCTTTCCTCAGACTCTCCGGAACACAAACTCGGGACTTGTAGCGGAGAATTCCTGTGTCGTCCACACCAAACTGAGTCTCAGAATCAGCTGCGATGTGAACTATCTGTCTCTGAGTCCACTCATCAGTAGCCTGAACATCTCGAATCTTTCGACCCAACTCTGACTGGATCGATATGCTGTGAACATGGGCTTGGGAACTGATGTGAACTCCCTCTAACTTAGCCTCTAGCTGGGCTATGCTTGCCTTCCAGCTCAGGGCATCGGCTACAACATTCGCCTTTCCGGGATGATACTGGATCTTGCAATCGTAATCCTCAAATAACTCCATCCAACGGCGCTGTCCTTTGTTCAATTCCTTCTGAGTAAACAAGTACTGAAGGCTCTTATGATCTGTGAAGATGTCGAACGTGATGCCGTAGAGGTAATGACGCCATTTCAATAATGCAAATACCACGGCGGCTAGCTCAAGGTCGTGAGTGGGATAGTTCTCTTCAGCTGGCTTTAGCTTCCTCGATGCATAAGCTATAACTTTCCCATTCTGCATTAACACACAACCTAATCCTTCGTGTGACGCATCTGCATACACGACAAATCCTTCAGAACCTTCGGGCAGGGTCAATACTGGAGCTGTGGTCAATCTCTTCTTGAGCTCCTGAAAACTAGCTCCACATTTGGCTGACCACTAAAACTTAGCTTCCTTCTTTGTCAACGCTGTTAACGGGCCTGCAAGTTTAGAGAAATCCTTGACAAAACGTCTGTAGTATCCTACTAAACGCAAGAAACTACGGATCTCTGTAGGAGTCTTAGGTCTCTCCCAATCCAGCACTGTCTCAATCTTTGAAGGATCTACCTCGATTCCCGTTCCGGATATGACATGACCTAAGAAGGTCACTCGGTCAATCCAGAATTCGCATTTGCTGAACTTAGCAAACAACTGGTGCTATCTCAAAGCATGGAGCACAATCCGGAGGTGTTCAGCGTGTTCTTCTTCGGACTTCGAGAACACTAATATGTCGTCAACGAAAATAACGACGAACTTGTCGAGGTACGGACGGAAAATTTTGTGCATCATGTCCATAAAAGCTGCTGGGGCATTCGAGAGTCCAAATGGCATGACCACAAACTCGAAATGTCCATATCGGGTGTTGAAAGCTGTCTTCGGGATATCCTCTGATCGGATACGAAGCTGGTAATATCCTTGTCTGAGATCGAGTTTGGAATAAATCCTCGATCCTTGTAGTAAATCGAACAATTCCTCGATATGCGGTAGAGGATACTTGTTCTTCACTGTCATCCTGTTCAATTCTCGGTAATCGATACACATGCGAAGTGTACCATCCTTCTTCTTCACGAACAAGACTGGAGCACCCCAAGGCGAGGCACTCGGTCGGATATATCCAATAGAAAGAAGTTCATCAAGTTGGTTCTTCAATTCTTTCAACTCGGCAGGAGCCATTCGGTACGGCGACTTCGAATAAGACTCGGCTCCCGGAACTAGGTCAATCACAAACTCTATGTCCCGATCTGGTGGCAAGAATTCCAGATTCTCGGGGAACACGTCCATGAATTCATTGACCACGGCCGTTTCTTCGATCTTCGTCTGGTCCTTCGGGCGGTTGAGATGGTAAGCTATAAAGCACGTCGCTTCTTCTTTCTGAACGAGCTTCTTGGCTTCCATCATTGAAATATACGGACCTTCTCCTAATCGGAAACCCTTAACCTCATTAGAACCCAGAATAACCTTTTTCTCGAAACAATCAACCTTCGCCCGATGCTCGTACAACCAATCCATTCTGAAAATAACCCCATATTTCTTCATCGGCAACTCAACCAAATCTGCCGGGTATTCGATACCCTCGATGATAACCGGATAACGCTTAAGTGCTCGGTTCGCAATAACCTTCGAACCCAACGGTGAACCAACCACTAACACATAATCAAGCAAGGAAACAGGCGCATGCAGAGATAAGGAAACAGCAAGCGCAATAAACGAGTGTGAAGCACCCGAGTCGTACAATGCATGTATGGGGATGCCATTTATATATATAGTACCTTCCACCACATCTGTCGGATCTGCAACAGCATCCTCTGCATCGCCTTCCAAGGCGTAAACACGAGCATATGCCTGAGGCTGAGCGGCTCCCTGCTGTACCGGTCTCTTCCTCGGGCATTCACCTATTCTGTGATCGGCGCTACCACATCCGTAGCAAAGACCATTCTTCCTCCAACACTTCGCCTCTAAGTGCGGGCCCTAACAGAATCCACATACGGGTCGTGGAAATCCCTGAGGTCGGGGGGGAGCAGGCTGAACGGCTGCCTTAAACGGCTTCTTCCCAGAAGAGGACCCAGAAGGAATAAATGGCCTCTTCGAGCCAGAAGCGAAACTCTTGGCGGCTGCGGGGGCAGGTGCAGATGTCGGTCTCATCTGTCGGAGATCGGACTCTATAGAAAGTGCCGTCTCAACTGCATCTGTGTAGTATTGGAGTCGGTTCCCAAGCATATGCATACGAATCTCATTCGACAACCCCTCAATGAACTGTCGAGTCTTCCTTTGCTCGTCGTCAACCATATACGGGCAGTGAATAATAAGTCTGGAGAAATGAGCTTCGTACTGGTTAACGGATGAAGTACCCTGCTTGAGAGCCAGGAACTCTCGTTCACGTCTCTGTCGGACCACCAACGGAATATACTTGGCCCGAAACTCAACCAAGAACTGATCCCAAGTCGGGACCACATGCTCACGCTGCCATCTGTGTTCGATACGGGCCCACCAATCCTGAACAGCTCCTATCATCTGATACACTGCTAACTCGACCCTCTTAGGGTCCGGACACTCCATTACTCGGAATCTCTTTTCCATCACCGATATCCAAGCCTCGGCGATAACATCATCAGGTGCTGTAGCGGGCGCCCCAAACGGGTAACGCACGCCCCGCACCGAGCCCCAATCCGAAGCCGAAATAGAAATCCGATCCTAAATTGAAACCCGGCGAACGGCAAACCGATTTACTCAATCACTAGGCGGGGCTTTTGTCAAAACAACTGACGACAACAATGCGGGAGCGGAAGGAACAACCAAATTAAATTCCATATAACAACATTCAAAGCAGTAGCTCATTTGCACAAATAGTTAAAGCCCACCAAGGCTAGCGGAATTCACTTACTATAATATAATATAATAAACGGGTTCGATACAATATCCCGGTGATATACAAATACGGGTTCAATATATCAATCCCGATAACAATTACATATAACCTAATCATGAACTTAAGATAATCTAGAAAGGGACAATCACCGAAAAGAAAGAAAACCCGCGATACAAGACTGACGATGCCCACCTAGTTACCACCTGAAACAGATAAGGTTTAAAGCAGGGAGGGTTAGTCAAAAGACTAAGTTAGGGAAAAAAAAAGGAGTACATACATATTAGCATACGGAAATAAATCACCATTTTAACTTAAAAGAAAACAAACGTAAAAGAAGGGTTTTCATAAATATTCAGTGATTTATCATAAAATAACATAGCGGGACATATCATATTGCTCGGCGAGTCGAGCCCTCAACTCCTCATATCATAACATAACATACCTGAAAACCATACCAACCTTATTCCTCCCATGTAGCAGAAGGACCGCTAAATCCAACTGCTCTATAGGCATATTAGCCTATTCCTCAGTTTGACACGAAGTCACCGTCACAGGAGCACAAAGGTTGCCACTCCGGCCTCACCCGTGCTCCTGGTAAACATGGAGCAAGCTACCGAACTCCTCCGTAGACCCGCTGTCTATCCGGCTTCATCCGATCGCCATACTCCGGGCCCAGCTAACATTTCATACATATCATATCTCGCATTTTCATAACTATCATTTTCCTATTAAAATAGGAATCAAGACATTTCGGGGAGGGCCAAAAGGGCCGTTCGAGACAAACGATGTAACGGTAGGAAACGCAACCGGATGTTCCATCGTCTTGGGGGAGAAACCCGCCCTACCGACTTCACTCAACGAGAAGGTTTCCAAACCCAAAATTACATTTAAATTAAAACATAGTTCGCTTGTCTCTTTTTGAAAACATTTCGAAATCATATACATATTATTCATTTAATATCAAATCCGTTGTTCCTAAACCTCATAAAGATAATAAGTATAAAGTATTTACTAAATATAGTAATACGGGATGAAAACATAAATTACACATGCGAGGCTTATTTAGTGAGGCTCAATAGTACATATTTAATTAATACGGGATAACAATAGAAACCTCACCTGGCGACAACCCAAAAGAAAGCCCAAAACGGAAACGAGCAACCTAATCCACGAGAGTGGAACCTGCAACTGACAAACGACATAACCACGTAAGACATACGATGATGCACGGCCTATACGAAAGCATAGAAACACGTAAAAGCACGTTATACAATCACATAAAACACTTAGGTTCAATTATCAAACGAAAACGGAGTAATTCATAATTTAAAAATGTAATTCAAGCCCAAATGCAACGAAACTTTACGGACATGCATAAATTATCATAAAGAAGTATGCATTCGAATTTCGGGAAAATCGAACTTCACATGCAAAAGTTAGAAAATTTAACGAAACCTTAAAACGCACTATACATACACCCGAACATGTTATAAATTCATAAAACATGCAATTCATAACTATATCATATATATCAACTATAAACAAAATTGAGAAATATGACGCATAGGAGACATTAAACGAGAGGAATGTGAAAGGCTTACTCATAGAAGAGATCGTGAGGAGTTCGTAGGCGTAAGCGGTTCGAAAATCCGTCGAGAAACGGAGTCGGGACGATCGTTTGAAACTCCTTCTTCTTCCTTCTCCTTTTCTTTCTTTTCTTTCTTCTCCTTTGATGTTGTTTGCATGAATGAGGTGAGAGGGAGAGATGTGAGACTTAGTCAATAATTGACTTGATTCGAGAAACGAAAGGGCATTTTTGTAATTTCGCAAGATAAGTTCGAAAACTCACATTGTCCAAATAACACATAATTACAGTCAAAATTCATATAATTAAATGCACATTGACAATTTGTGATTTAAATATTAAAATTTACTCATATACGAAATTATTATAAAAAAATCATATAATAATTAATAAAATAAATAATGAATCGCGCAAGAAAAATCGATCCGGGTCCCCGGTTCATAATACGAATTTTCAGGGCGTTACAATCACCCCTCCTTATGAGAATCTGGTCCCCAGATTCTACTGATTAGAGTTAAACAACTCTGGATGAAACTTACGCGTCATCATTCGGATCTCTCACGAAACTTCTTCGACTGTCTGATTCATTCAAGGGACTCGCTCGGAGATATTTCGCGGATTGCACAACTCCAAGCTTGTTCGGGGTTCTTGCAAGTAGCTTTTCAGAAGAACTTGAGCTATCTCCATTTATTGTCGAAAGGCCTGAATTCGATCGACATCACCTTGGAGAAATCCCAGATAAACGTGTAGCGGTAATTACCATCTTAAACCTTCAGTAGTCCGGACACGAAGTCCATGGTGAATCCGTTCCCAATCCCACATACGGATATGTAGCAGTCATAGTTAACCCCTTAATCTTTTATGCTCAGCTTTGATTTGGTGTCAAGTCAAGTATCTCTTTACTTAATCGGGTAAGTCTCTTTCTATCGACTCTTCGAATCATGGGTCCGAGGCTTATATTGGGAAGGTATTGGGTTTACCAACACAAAGCTGAAACTTTGGATTATTCTTCGCTCGAATTGTCTGACTCGGGATCCATTCTTTTGCAGTCTTGGCATTTTAGATTCTTCAACCCAATTCTGACTGGGTCGCAAGGCTATGAATGAAATTATCGAAAATGGTGCAAGTCCAATTCGGTTTAGCCTCAATTTGTGACATGCTCGGGATTTGGTTCAAAGTACCAACTACGACATTCACTTTTCCCAAGGAACACTGATTCTTGTAATCTTAGTCCTCAAACATTCTCCATTACCGACATTGGGGTTGGTTCAACTCCTCCTGAGTTAACACTTGTTAAACTCTCATAATCTGTGGGGATGTCAACAAATTCCATAAGAGATAGTGGCGACGCTCAGCCGATCCTCTCCTACAGTAGCTAGTGCAATGTCAAGAGGGGCAACTTTCTGGTTGATTTAGCTTCCCGAGCATGAGCTATGGTTTCTTCATTAGTACCATTCACCAATTCAACCTTTCAGGTGACGCATTCTCACTCACGCCGATTCCTTCAGAATCCCTTGAGCAGGGTTAATATTGAGGTTGCAGTTAATCTCTTCTCGACTCCTAAGAACAAGTCTTACAAAGATCGTCCATTCGAGTTCGTTTTCTTTCCTGTTGACTCAAGCAACAGGGTTGCAAGCTTAGAGAAATTCCACTCGAAGTCTTAGCTTGTTCCCATTCCAGTACTGATCAAATCCTAAAAGATTCTTCTTCAGACATACGGATTCAAGACGTCTACATCAGGCACTGAACGCTGTCTTCAGAACATATTCGTCTCGAGCACAAAGCTGATGATACCCTAATCAAAGGTTGTTCAGACAAAATCCTCAATCTCAAGGCATATCGGACATTTCTTCATCGACGGTAGAGAATACTTGCCTTTGTTAATATTCTGTGCAATTCTCGGTGAACAATACACACAGGAAGTGCACTGTCTTCTTTCTCTACAAGCAACGTTGGAGTACCCCAGATCAAGATACTCGTTCGGGCACGTTCAAGGGAGGGAAGTTCATCAAGTCGGTTCTTCGATTCTCTCAGATCGGCAGCACCCATTCGGTTAGACGACTTCGATCTCGGTTCGACTTCTTAGAGTTAGATCTATCACAAACCATCCATTCCGATCTGATCGCAAGAGCTCTCAGATTCTCGGGAAGTACGTCTGTGAATTCTATGATCAACTTGGTTCTCTGGACTTAGTCAAGTCCAAGATAATCCTTTGCTGGCAGCTCGGTCAAATCTGCTGCTAACGGCTCCTTCGGTGATAAACGGCAGCACGCACACAAATCGTAATTGTCCTCCAATTCGCCAATGAAAATAAACGAGAAACACGCAAAGAATTCAATAGGCGCACGCGCAAGGACGTCAATGAAAAGCGCAACAAGTGAGTGTAAACCACTCGAATGATGAAATGCAGGTATGGAATGATAATTTATATATTGTACCTTACACCGAAGCATTCGGATCTAAGTTTTCCTCGACTGTCTCGATCTTCTCTTCCTCGTGCAATTTGCGCGGAAATGGAAGGGACTTCCACATGAGAAGCAACGTCCAGCTTTCTTTTGGCATTCTGACTCTTGATGGTCTCTTTGGCAAAAGCTACATACGGGTCGTAGGGCTCCCTACGATTGGGGAGGTGCATTCTGCTTCGATTAAGACACTTGGGAGGCTTCTTTCCGGAAGATGGCCCTGAAGGTGTAAATGGCCTCTTAGAACTCGCTGGAGGGTACTGGACAGTAGTAGTGGCAAGAATAGGACTCGGTCCCATTAGGCTGAGTTCAGACTCAACATGCAGGGCCATTTCCACTGCGTCGGTATAACATTGATGTCGTACCACCATCATAGCCTTCCTGATCTCGTAAGTCAATCCCTCTACAAACTGGCGAGTCTTCCTCTACTCGTCGGCAACCATATATGGGCAATCCTTAATAAGGCGAGAGAAGTGTGCCTCGTACTGACCAACTGAAGATGTGTTCTGTTTGAGAGCCAGAAATTCCCTTTCGCGTTGCTGACGAACAACTCACGGAATGTACTTGGCCCGAAACTCAGTCAAGAACTGATCCCAAGTCGGGACTACATGCTCGCGTGTCCATCTTTGCTCAATCTGTTTCCACCAATCCTGTGCGGCTCCAACCATCAGATAGATTGCATACTCGACTCTCTGAGGGTCCGGATATTCCATTATTCTGTAAATCTTTTCCAGGGCCGATATCCATGCCTCGGCAATAGCGTCATCCGGGGCACCTTCAAACTGTGGTGGTTCAAATCTGAGAAATTGGGCCCACGCTTCCTGCTCAGCGTTTCCTTTAGGGGCATGAGCGATGAACTGTCTTAATGTTTCCGCAAATTCGGCTGAAGTCGGTGTATCGGTCTGAGGTGCCAATGGAGATGATGAGATCGGTTTACGTGTACGACGACGTGGAGGCATCCTGCAAAGCCAATAGCAAATATGCATGACAGGTAAGTGAGTATGCAAAGCTGTAAACACGTAGGCAGCTAGAATTCAGATAGAGTTCACATAAGCACTTAGCACATTTGCACAAATTCCTCAGAAGTCCTAAGCCGTACGACGTAGACACAACCGGACACGACAGACAACCAGGCACGGCAAGTATAACCTTGAGTTTCACATCCACCTATATCCAAGTCCATCCCAGTGTTTTGATTGTAAAAGATCTTTTGTTGTTGATCATCCAACAAAGATCCGTCAAAATTCAAACACTAAGTGTTCTTGAACACTAGTGAATGCAATTCCCTAAGTTACACCGGCACACAACGACTGACAAAACAAACAAAACACGACGATTCAGAGCTTAGGCCATTGGACCAAAGAAGCTCTGATACCAACTGTAGCGGGCGCCCCAAACGGGTAACGCACGCCCCGCATTGAGCCCCAATCCGAAGCCGAAATAGAAATCCGACCCTAAATTGAAACCCGGCGAACGGAAAACCGATTTACTCAATCACTAGGCGGGGCTTTTGTAAAAACAACTGACGACAACAATGCGGGAGCGGAAGCAACAACCAAATTAAATTCCATATAACAACATTCAAAGCAGTAGCTCATTTGCACAAATAGTTAAAGCCCACCAAGGCTAGCGGAATTCACTTACTATAATATAATATAATAAACGGGTTCGATACAATATCCCGGTGATATACAAATACGGGTTCAATATATCAATCCCGATAACAATTACATATAACCTAATCATGAACTTAAGATAATCTAGAAAGGGACAATCATCGAAAAGAAAGAAAACCCGCGATAGAAGACTGACGATGCCCACCTAGTTACCACCTGAAACAGATAAGGTTTAAAGCAGGGAGGGTTAGTCAAAAGACTAAGTGAGGGAAAAAAAAAAGGAGTACATACATATTAGCATACGGAAATAAATCACCATTTTAACTTAAAAGAAAACAAACGTAAAAGAAGGGTTTTCATAAATATTCGGTGATTTATCATAACATAACATAGCGGGACATATCATATTGCTCGGCGAGTCGAGCCCTCAACTCCTCATATCATAACATAACATACCTGAAAACCATACCAACCTTATTCCTCCCATGTAGCAGAAGGACCGCTAAATCCAACTGCTCTATAGGCATATTAGCCTATTCCTCAGTTTGACACGAAGTCACCGTCACAGGAGCACAAAAGTTGCCACTCCGGCCTCACCCGTGCTCCTGGTAAACATGGAGCAAGCTACCGAACTCCACCGTAGACCCGCTGTCTATCCGGCTTCATCCGATCGCCATACTCCGGGCCCAGCTAACATTTCATACATATCATATCTCGCATTTTCATAACTATCATTTTCCTATTAAAATAGAAATCAAGACATTTCGGGGAGGGCCAAAAGGGCCGTTCGAGACAAACGATGTAACGGTAGGAAACGCAACCGGATGTTCCATCGTCTTGGGGGAGAAACCCGCCCTAACGACTTCACTCAACGAGAAGGTTTCCAAACCCAAAATTACATTTAAATTAAAACATAGTTCGCTTGTCTCTTTTTGAAAACATTTCGAAATCATATACATATTATTAATTTAATATCAAATCCGTTGTTCTTAAACCTCATAAAGATAATAAGTATAAAGTATTTACTAAATATAGTAATACGGGATGAAAACATAAATTACACATGCGAGGCTTATTTAGTGAGGCTCAATAGTACATATCTACTTAATACGGGATAACAATAGAAACCTCACCTGGCGACAACCCAAAAGAAAGCCCAAAACGGAAACGAGCAACCTAATCCACGAGAGTGGAACCTGCAACTGACAAACGACATAACCACGTAAGACATACGACGACGCACGACTCATATGAAAGCATAGAAACACGTAAAAGCACGTTATACAATCACATAAAACACTTAGGTTCAATTATCAAACGAAAACGGAGTAATTCATAATTTAAAAATGTAATTCAAGCCCAAATGCAACGAAACTTTACGGACATGCTTAAATTATCATAAAGAAGTATGCATTCGAATTTCGGGAAAATCGAACTTCACATGCAAAAGTTAAAAAATTTAACGAAACCCTAAAACGCACTATACATACACCCGAACATGTTATAAATTCATAAAACATGCAATTCATAACTATATCATATATATCAAATACACGAACGAAGAAATAATTCAGAAAAGACGAGCCACGGCGGGACCCGTAGGCCAAAACAGCCCCTGACTTACAGGAGGTCAGGGAGCTGTTCATGCCGGTCCACACGGGCTCATGCACACGGCCTTGAGGCCGTGTGTACCAAGACCGTGTGCACACCAAAGGGACATGCACGACCTCTCTACAGTCCGTGTAGAGAGCCCGTGTAGAACCAATACGCACGGCCTCTCTACAGGCCGTGTAGAGAGCCCGTGCACATGCACACGGGCTTGCAACACCCCGTGTGCATAGGCCGTGTGCGTGCAATAACAACAGAAAATTCACAGAAACTCGAAACCTTCGCAAATTCAATCCTAAATCCAACATTAAATCATCTAAACATGCAAATCCTTCCCTAACTATCACATATAATGTTCTACAACATATTAGCTACACATAGAAATCATATAAAACCTAATTCATTCAACTATAAACAAAATTGAGAAATACGAGGCATAGGATACATTAAACGAGAGGGATGTAAAAGGCTTACTCATAGAAGAGATCGTGAGGAGTTCGTAGGCGTAAGCGGTTCGAAAATCCGTCGAGAAACGGAGTCGGGACGATCGTTTGAAACTCCTTCTTCTTCCTTCTCCTTTTCTTTCTTTTCTTTCTTCTCCTTTGATGTTGTTTGCGTGAATGAGGTGAGAGGGAGAGATGTGAGACTTAGTCAATAATTGACTTGATTCGAGAAACGAAAGGGCATTTTTGTAATTTCGCAAGATAAGTTCGAAAACTCACATTGTCCAAATAACACATAATTACAGTCAAAATTCATATAATTAAATGCACATTGACAATTTGTGATTTAAATATTAAAATTCACTCATATACGAAATTATTATAAAAAAATCATATAATAATTAATAAAATAAATAATGAATCGCGCAAGAAAAATCGATCCGGGTCCCCGGTTCATAATACGAATTTTCGGGGCGTTACAGGTGCACCCTCGAACTGCGGAGGGTTGAGCTTAAGAAACCTTCCCATACCATTCTCGGGGGCAGGTGGTGGCGTTGCTCGGTTAGTATGAACCATGAATTGCCCTAAGGCTTCCATAAACTGTGCTGGTGTCGGAACACCTGGAGGCGGACCTGGCGGTTCACGGCGAGGAGGCATTCTGCAAATTCAATACCAAACATGCATGATGATAAATGATTATGAAAAGCCGTAACACGTAGAGAAGTTAAATTCACGTAATCACGTTGTCACAATCACATAATCCTAAGCCGTACGATCTAAACAGACACGACAAAACGCGACGCTTCAGAGCCTAGGCCATTGGACCAAAGCGCTCTGATACCAACTGTAGCGGGCGCCCCAAACGGGTAAAGCACGCCCCGTACCGAGTCCCGACCTGGAACCGAAATGGGATCCGACCCGAACCGAAACCCGGCGAACGGCAAGCATTTACTCAATGACTAGGCGGGGATTTCAAAACAACGGAAAAAAATGACAGAGGTGCGGAAGCGAAAATAAACCAAACAATAAAACATAATAATTGCACAAATATTAAAGCCCACCAAGGCCAACGAAATTCAATTACATAATTAATAAACGGGTTCGATACAATATCCCGATAATTATAATAACGGGTTCAATATATACATAATCCCGAATACAACTTAAAGTAATAAATCCCTAATATCATAAACATATAAATAAAAGCCATACGGGAAAGAGTTATACATGAGCAAAAATAATGTAACTCTACGACGCCTACGATGACGAAGATCCCGCCTAGTATCCTGAAACCAGTACAGGGGTAAAACAGAGGGGGTTAGTCAAACGACTAAGTGAGGAGGGAATAATAATGTATATTATAAATCGGAAATAAATCACCAATTTTTAAACTTAAAAGAAATCAACATAAAAGAAAGGTTTTCGTAATCGGGTGGTGATTTAACATAAAACATAACATATCATATGACTCGGCGAGTCGAGCCCTTAACTCCAATTTCCAAACATAAAAACCGGAAACCACCCTTATGCCTCCAATGTAGACAGACCGCTAAATCCGAACTACTCATAACAGACGGGAATAACTCAGGTACTCAAAGGGCTGCCACTCCGGCCTCACCCCGAGCTCCCAAATGGAGGAAACCATAGGATTTACGCCGTAGACCCGACGTCTACCGACTTCGTCCTATCGCTCTTACTCCGGGCCCAAACAAACATGCATACATATCATAACTCGCTTTTCAAATCATTTCGGGTTGGTCAAAAGACCGTTCGAGACATGTCATATGCGAGGCCGAAGGCCAAAGTTCGCCTTAGAAAACAAAAGGTTTTACATGTCTCTTTCGTAAACATTTCAAAGTCTATACGTAGTACTTTTCATATCAAATCATTTTCGATAAATCAAATGAACATAATAATCATAAATATCTATTAAGTACATATATATATAAACGGTGTGAAAACAAAACATAAACGTGGCTTATATCGGGAGAGGCTTATTTATATATATACATAATAATACTGGAAACAGAAACGGAAAGCCTCACCAGTGGTTATACAAAATAAGACAAAAGCAAGACCGGATGCGCTACTCCACAGGAGTATCATCTGCAAAACACTAAGACACAACCAAATAAGACTAAGGACTACGCACGGCTTATACGAAAACATTAGAACACATAGAAGCACGTTATACAAATAAATCAATCACTTAAGTTCAAATTCTCAAACGAAAACAGAGTAATTCTCAAATTTAAAAATACAAATCAAGTCCAAATGCAACGAAACTTTACGGACATGCTTAAATTATCATAAAGGAGTATGCATTCGAAATTCGGGAAAATCGGACTTCACATGCAAAAGTTAGAAAATTTAACGAAAACTTAAAACGCACTATTCATAGACCCGAACATGCTATAAATTCATAAATCATGCAATTCATATCTATTTCATATATATCGAATACACGAGCGAAGAAAGAATTTGGAAAAGATGAGCCGAAGCGGGACCCGTAGGCTAAAATGTGCCCTGACTTACAGAAGGTCAGGGCACTGTTCGACCAGGCCACACGGCCTTGTGCACGGCCGTGTGTCGAGGCCGTGCACAATCAAGGAACACGCACGGCCTCATGCACACGGCCTCAAGGCCGTGTGCACCAGCCCATGTGCAATTCTCCACACACACGCACGGTCTCATGCACACGGCCTCAGGCCGTGTGCACCAGCCCGTATGCGACCAGATTTAGCAGAACATGTAGAACAGCAAAAACATACGCGAATTCAAACCAAAATCTAACATTTAATCGAAAAATCATGCAAATCACTCCCTAATTCTCACATATAATCATCTACAACATATAATCTACATATAGAAACGATAAACACGAAAATCCATCCACGATTACTATCAAAATCGAATAAAACCTAAATTCTCAACTATTAACAAAAACAATAAAAAGGAGGTATAGAAGACATTAAACTTAAGGCTCGTGAAAGGCTTACTCGTAGAAGAGATCGCGAGGAGTTCCTTGACGTAAACGGCTCGAAAATCCGTCGGGGAATGGAAGTCGGGACGATCGTTTTAATCTTCTTCTTCTTCCTTCTCTTTTTCTTTCTTTTCTTTCTCTTTTCTTGTTGCTGCTTGTTTGATTTGGGCGAGAGTGAGGTGAGAGAGAGAGAAATGAGACTTAGTCAATTAGTTGACTAGGGTTTAAAATCGAAAGGGCAAATTCGTAATTTCGCAAAATAAGTTCATAAACTCACGTTGTCCAAATAATACATAATTACAGTCAAAATTCATATTATTAAACGCACATTGACAATTCGTAATTTAAATATAGAAATCCATTCATATACGAAATTATTCTAAAATCTCATATTAAATATCAAATAAAATAATAAATTGCGCAAATACTCGATTCGGACATACCGGATTATAATTCGGATTTTAGGGGCGTTCCAAACCCGTATTATTTGAGAAAGAAAGAAAGAGAAAGAAAGCAAAGAAGGAGAAGAGGAAGAAGAAGGGAGAAGAGAAGAATTGTCCTACCGAGCCCGTTTCTCGCCCGATTGATGAGCCGTGAAAACCCAAACGACCCTTGCTTCATTCTCTATCGATAATCCTTTTACCCCATTCCAATCCGTTCGTTCTTTGCTGCAATTTCGTGGGTTTTAGATAAAAATTTTATAGTTTTAGGATTTTCGTGTTTAGGAAGATTTACTTGATCATTTCGCGTGATTGTGGAACCTATGTGTAGCTAATGTGATATATATGCTTATATGTGAAAATTAGCATGTAGATTTATTGATTTATGTGTTGTATCCGCATGAGAGCTTCGCGAACTGCTGTATTCTGCTGCCAGAAGATCTGCCCGGGCTTGTGCACGGTCTTGCCAAGCCCGTGCGCAACCCCGTGTGTTCCCCTTTTACCTGCACGGGCTCGTGCACGGTCTTGCCAAGACCGTGCGTTAGCCCGTGTGCACCCCATTTGACCTGCACGGGCGCAAGTGCGCAAGGCCGTGTGCACCTGCACAGTCTTGACAGCATGCTCAAGACCGTGCGTCGGCCGGTGGACATGCCTTAGTGGATTTTTCAGCCTTTTCCTTTCTTACACTTCGGGAATTTGGTCAACCCCACTTATTTATATGTTGACTTTTCGCAAACGACCTCCAAAAATCAATCTAATTTCACCTATAGCTCCCTTGAGCCTCGGGATTTAATATTTTGCAAAGTTATGATTTATCTGACCCTATTTGACCGTCACTTGACACCTTTCTTGTTTAGGGATTTTTATCCACTTTTATCCGTTCGATCCCGTTTTCGCGAGAGAGCTTCGTTATATTATTTTAAGCATGTCTACATGCCCTAATTGCATTTAAGCATGCCCTAATCGTTTACGTATACCTTTTGAAATATTTATGAAAGAGACATGTAAAACCCCTTTGTTTTTCCTATGGCGAACTTTGGCCTTCGGCCTCGCATATGACATGTCTCGAACGGTCTTTTGACCAACCCAAAAATGATTTGAAAAGCGAGTTATGAACTGTATGTATGTATGTTTGGGCCCGGAGTAAGGATGACAGGACGAAGCCGGTAGACATCGGGTCTACAGCGTAAACCCTCTTGTTCCCTCCACCTTTGGGAGCTCGAGGTGAGGCCGGAGTGGCAGCCCTTTGAGTAACTGAGATTATACCGTATGCTATGAGTAGTTCTGTAGCACCCCTTTCCGTAGGCGGAGAAAGGACACCACATCCGCACCGAAACGAACTCCCAAACGAGGTAGATGTACTCCATTTAAAAATCCATCCCGGCGAACGGCAAGCACTCAATCTATACCGGCAACAAGGTACCTAGTCCAACAACAACAACCAACAGAAATAACAGAGTGCGGAAGCTTAACATATCCATAACAATTAAACATTCAAAGCCACACGGGGCATCAATTAACATAAATCAATATTCAACAAATACATATTTAAATAGTCAATGCTCAACGAATATCCATCACATCATCGAATATCAATCATCATTAATATATCCATTTCCACTAAACCAAACGATTCAACAATAAAAGACAGACTATTGTTGGACACTACCGACAATTACCAAAGGACACGAAGACCAGGACTCACGACCCGCTGTTGCCAACCGACATGAGAGGTGACAACGCCACCTGTCGACCTGAAGTAAGAATTAAAATAATGAGGGGTGAGTATAAACGATACTCAGTGAAGGTAAAGAGGGGACAAGTACGAGTCACGCTTCCGGGTTTTTATACATATATAAGAAAGTACATTTGCAGAATTTAAGAAAACCGGAATGTGCTTCGACTTGCATTAATTACAATTAATAAGCATTAACGATAAAGCATAAATAGAAGCAAGTAATATCCCAGCGAGAATGGGCCTGTCACTCCTTATAATCCCTTCATGTCATTATAAAACTCCATCTCCGGTGTTTGACCCCATAGTACGACCATGGGCGACGAATTGAATTTTAGGAAAACGTGCAACGGATGCAACGTCCACCATCGCTCCCAACCGTGGCTATCAACTCCTGACGGGCCACGATTGATGCTTAATTTTGGGAAAAGTACCTCGGGCAACACCCTGGATGCTCGTCCCCAAGTGAGACCCTCGAATACCCTCCCGGACCCTCAGTAAAAGAAAAATACATGAAGTTGCTCGCATTTCAAGAAATATATGATTTGTATGCCAAACGGGCGTTTAGGCAAGTGTGTGACGACAGAGGGGGTGACTACAAGTTTCATACTTGTCGGGATGTGCTGACGGACTCCCCTAACGACTTCCCTCATAGACCCAACCAAAGTTAAAGTATCACGTTGAAAAGAAAGAGTTTACTTGCCTCTTTAAAACCAAAACGATTTAGATATACTTATAAGTATAAGTTGATATCAAAATATTTGTTATTAAAATCATGAAAATATAATTAAATATTTAATAGATATACAAGAAAGGAAATCAAATCAATATGAGCACGTAAGGGTAGTTCGCAATAAATAAAAGAAATCCTTACTCCAGTTGAAAGCATTTTAAAACCCTCACCTGGGAGCACGGGAAAGAAAAGACACTCAAGCTATTCCTTGAAAGGACGGCCTGAAACTGTCAGACGACAAACCAAATAAGACAAGACACGACGTAGGACTCTTAAAGATTACAACGCATGAAAGACCAAATAATAATCATGTAGTAATTGAAATTACAAGTAAAATGCAATTAAATCCATTTAACGAAAGATACGAAATTAAAGGTGCTAAACATGCTCAATTGAAATTCTAATTGCACATTCATGTATAATATATCATAAAGAAGCACTCATGCGATTTTCGGATCATTCGGACAACATTCAAAAATTGGGGAAAAAGTCCTAAACGAAAAAGGCTCGATTCAAGGTCCGAACGAGGTCGGAATTTTAAAAACTTTACGAAATATTCATCCTTGAATCATATGGAAGCTATAGGTGAAAACGGCTTGATTTTAGGGGGTCGTATGCAAAAAGTCAACTTTTATTTTTGGCCAACTGACCCCATTACCATGAGCAACTAAGGGAAAAGGCTGAAAATTTGGTTACGGCATTCGCACGGGCTAACGCACGGCCTTGTGGACGGTCTGAGCACGCACTCAAGACCGTGCAAGCTAAAACAAGGGCGCACTGGCTTGAGCACCGGGGTGCGTAGGCCGGTGCAGGCTTAAGGTGGTGCGCACGGTCTGGTGCACGGTCTTGCCAAGACCGTGCGTTGGACCGTGTAGTTCAACTTACAGGTGCAGAAAATGCGATTCTCATTATTCTTACGAGGGTTTCTTCCTAAATCCAACTAGGGTGAATTCTATAGCTAAAATCAACACATAAAATTCACACTCATGCATTGTACACATTAATAGCTACCATTTGATCCGAACTACACTAAAAATGGTAAACTCTAACCTACAAACCCATCAAATTATCAAACATTCATTTCAAAATAAAAGCTAGAAAATCGAAGAATTTAATGGATGAAATGAATTGGGGAAAGAAGGTTACCGATGGAGAATCGAACGAGGATTGTGTAGTTGGTCTCGGAATCTCGATTGATCGAGCGACGGATTCGGGATGGGATTTTCTTCCTCTTTCTTCCTTCTCCTTCCTTTCTCCTTCTCTTCTCTCTTTCTCTCTCTCGATTTGGTGTGTGAGCAAGAGTGTGCAAGAGAGTGTGCACAAGAGGGTGTAAGTGTGTTTAAGGTGGTGCAAGTGTGTCCAAGAGGGTGCAAGTGTGTTTAGGGGGTGTGGGTTCGTTTGAGATTAAAATAAATTCGAGGGGTAGAAAAGGTAATTATAAATGGTTGAGGATATGGAATTAAATTAGAATAAATTAAAATTAGGTAACGAAGCTAATCTTTTCAGTTAAAATCCAACGAGGTGTCGAATAATTATTCCGAAAATATATTCCGGAATTTTAGGTCGTTACAAGTTCGGATTTAGCGGTCCATCTACATTGGAGGAATAAGGGTAGGCTGTTTTTATGTTTGGAAATTGGAGTTAAGGGCTCGTCTCACCGAGTCATATGAAATGTTATGTTTTATGCTAAATCACCAACCGTTTACGAAAACCTTTCTCTTATGTTGATTTCTTTTAAGTTTGAAAATGGTGATTTACTTCCGTTTTATAATATACATTATTATTCCCTCGTCACTTAGCCGTTTGACTAACCCCCTCTGTTTCACCCTTGGTGTTGGTTTCAGGATACTAGGCGGGATTGTACGTCATCGTCGCGTCTTTTGAGTTGCATCTATATTTTTGCATATGTAAACTCTATTCCCACAACTAGTACACAATCCCAACTTATACCAACACTTAAACTCTGGGTGATTCCCTCCACAATATCCACAAGTAACTGGACGATAACCTGACGGACGAGGGACTGAAGGAAAACCAGCCGGGCGAGGTGCAGAGTGAAATCCGGTCGGACGAGGTGCTGAAGTAAATCCCATAGGGCGAGGTATAGGAGGTCTGGGTCCACCAAAAGGTCTCTTGCCTTTAGGCTGCACAGGAGCACTCGGAATGAAAGGCCTCTTGAAACCCGATGAAGAAGAAGCGGGGGTAGTACGACGAATAGCTCGATCAATACTGGCATACTCAGCCTCAAGAGATAAGGCTGCATCTACAGCTGCAACATAGGTAGTGGGACGGGAAGCTGCAAGACCCTGTCGAAGTGGAATACTCAAGCCCTCTAGAAACTTCTTGGTCTTCCTACGCTCATCTAAAGCAATATGACGAGCATATACTGCAAGTCTGGTAAAGTTGGCCTCATAGTCAGCCACAGTAGAAGTACCCTGAGATAACTCCATAAACTCCTGCTCCCGGCAATCCTAAACAGTAGGGGGAACATACTTAGCTCGAAACTCCTCAAGAAACCTATCCCACGATGACTCAACTCTGGTGGCCCTCCATCTCTGCTCAGTCATCTTCCACCAGGCCTCTGCAGGTCCTCGAAGAAGATAGATAGCAAACTCAACCTTCTCTAGATCAGTAGGCTGATGAACTCGGTATATCCTCTCAAAAGATGAAATCCAACCCTCTGCCACAATATCATATGTGGTACCAACAAACTGAGGTGGGTGGTTCGAGGAATCTACGCAAGGACTGCTCACGGGCTCTATGCTCATCTACCTCTACATTCCTATCTCTCTGGTCCAGATAATCCCGAAAAAGACCAAATATCTGCTGAGCATCAACCACTGGTGCCTGTGGTGGTGCTGCCGGAAGAGTACAATCACGACGAGGCGGCATCCTACAGGTAAATATAACAAGTATGCATGTAGATTAATTATGGATGCAATGCTGTAAACACATAACACAAAAGCACAAATTCCTAAGTCATAAGCTGTACGGACCTAGACTGACACAACTCATAGAGCTAAGGCCAATGAACCTCTAGCTCTGATACCAAGTGTAACGGCATGTCGCAGCCCCGGGCACGGAGAGGAGAACCCTCACGACGGCACCCATTGGACGCGCGGGTATAAGCTTCACCACCACTGAGCAAATCCCTAAAGTTTGGCTTGAAACCACTTGCCAAAAGGTGATGCACCACATGGTAGTTGTGCTTGGAAGATCACTTATAAACCCTTCACATTACTTATGTTTTTCCTATGTGGGACAAATGCCCACATGGTACATATTTCTCAAGTTTGGGGTGTTACATTCACCCCTCCTTGAGAGCGTAATGTCCTCATTACACCGTGACATAGGATCATGGCTTCCCGCCAGTGGAGAAGCTGCCCACAACACGCCGAGTGGAGCTCCTTTAGCGGTGACTCACGACTCATGTCATGTGTGGAACATGCATTCCCATAGCTGACGGTTGGCTCTGATACCATTTGTCGCAGCCCCGGGCGCGGAGAGGAGAACCCTCACGACGGCACCCGTTGGACGCGCGGGTATAAGCTTCACCACCACTGAGCACAACCCTAAAGTTTGGCTTGAAACCACTTGCCAAAAGGTGATGCACCACATGGTAGTTGTGCTTGGAAGATCACTTCTAAACCCTTCACATTACTTATGTTTTTCCTATGTGGGACAAATGCCCACATGGTACATATTTCTCAAGTTTGGGGTGTTACATATGGTTTACCTTAAGCTGTGACGTCCCCAACATCACAACCCCTGGACCGAAACGAGCCCCCGAGCGATAGTTAAATACCACCACTCGAAAACCCGCCCCGGACAACGGGATTCCCACAATCTGGCAACAGCAACTCCCCAATAACAATACCAACATCAACAACAACAACAACAACAACAATAGCAATAACAGGTCATCAGCGGAAGCAACTATCAAACACATATATATATATATATATATATATCCACTAATCTCATCAAGTTCAAATATCCAAATATCATAATGTCCCCACTTTCATTAATTCAAGTTAACAGGCCATAATAAATAAGAGTTCAGCCGTGACAAAATAACTACATAGACTGACTCCAAAGACCTGAAAGCCTACACTGCTGCTGCCAGTACCCAACAACCACTCGAACAGCTAACCTGAAGCATGAACCAAAAAGGGATGTGAGTCAAACGAACTCAGTGAGGAGGGGAATATATATATAATAATTAAAACATAAACATATTTAATTCACGCTTTGGTTAATAGAGAAACGAATCTAGTGCCGATACTTTCTCTTTATAATTCATCAAAGCTTTGTGAATTAAATATTAAAGTAAAACATTTTAGAAAATATTTTTATTCCCGGCGAGAACTGGCCATCTCCTTATGACTCCCAAAACATATCAAATATAATGAAATTCCTCAATACCGTTTGGCTTATCAAGGAGCAACCCGAGATTTCGCCATAACCGACTAATGGCGCCGGTGTAAGTATTATTCAGGCTAGACTACCTCCGACTAGCCCGGAACAATACCCTTTGATTATATATTAGATGATCGTCACTGGGTCTCCATCCCTATATATAATCTGGATTATACCCTGGGCTTCACCCTAGACGCACGTCTCCGGGTTTCCACCTCTAGTATAATCCGGGGCCCAAATATACCCTAAGAGCGTCCTCAATAGGGTTAAAGGAAATATAATCTTGCTTTATAAATGTTTTAATTGACCAAAAGGGTCGTTCGGGACAAGGTATGTAACCGCCTAAGGTTTCTCAACACGTTGCCGAATAACTCAGGCATACGAGCAAGTCCCTAGACCAAATGTTACTTTTAAAAACAAAATAGTTCTCTTGTCTCTATTTTCAAACCATTTTAGAAAAGATACATATATATCATTTTATATCAAATCCCTTTTATTTCAAATATTGATAATGTATAATTGAAATATAAAAGGGGATAGGGTTTTCGCAAATATTTGTTCATACTCCAGTTGAAACCATTTTGCATCCTCACCTGTAGGCTTAAAAAAAGAAGATATTTCGACGACCTGAAATCAGCCCCGCGAGGTCCCACCTGTAATACACAGGCCTCGAGGTAAGACACGACTCGACAAACCAACCAAATAAGACGCACGGCTATGAGATGCATTTTATGATCAAAATAGCATATTATGTATAAATGCACTTAAACACAATTAAGCTCATTCAAACACATTTAAACATAATCAAATACACATGATATTGAGCTAAAATAGGGATACAAGTAATATGGAAGCTTTGGAAATAAAATTCAAAGGTTTGTGAATATTACACAAACCACCCCTCATTTAATACTTTCCATAGCAAATCAACTCCGATTAATCCGAAACATTCGGCATCTCTTAGTTAACACATTTTAAGATTTTTGATGCCAAAAGAATCGAAAAATGAAGTTCGAATCAAAACCTCAAAAATCCATGATTTATGCCGCCAACCTCCACTTCATGCTCAACTTTTGATTTTCAATCCCAAACTCCATAAAACTTCACCAATTTGCTTAATATCATGAACTAACATGGATTCCCTAACCATTCAAGCATCTAAGACCATTAGCTCAACATTGCATAATAATCAAATTTATATGAAAAATCACAAGTAATGCTACATGCAACCAATCATCAAACTAAGCTCATCAATCAACCATTCTAACATGCTTCATCACTTCCTCAACATAGAAAACCTTGAAAACCAAAGAATTGTGAGATTTACAAACTTACCTTGAAGGAGGAAATGGAGGAGAAAGGAAGAAATAAAAGCTTGTTTGAAGAAACCACAAGTTGTAAGTTGTTCCTTGGTTGATATAGCAACTTTTTATAGCAAAAATGATTGAGTTTCTTGGTGTCTCAAGGTGATTGGTAATGGCGGTGGTGAAGAGAGCAAAGGGCCGAGAGAGAGAGAGGTTGAAGATGAGAGAATGTTGCTTGTGGAATAGTGTAGAAAATTTGAGAGAGAAATGATATAATTAAATAAATAAAGATATTTTGTAAAGTCAAAATAGCTAGCAATGTATATATATATTTGTATATATATTTTCATAGATATTTATGTATGTATTTGCATACATATTTATATATGACAAGAATAATATCATACAATTCTAATATAATGGCATAATTTTCATAAAATTTCAAATACAACCATTCAATTATAAACATTGTGTAAGGTAATTCAAATATGAAAATTCCTATGAATTCATCATATTATTCACATATAGAATCACACATTAATTCATATAATTCACGTAATCACATAATTGCAAACAATGCACACAAGGGCAATTAGTCGGTAAACGTACCGAAACGTTATAAAATAGCGGGGCGTTACACTATCCCCCCCTTCGGAGAATTTGGTCCCCAGATTCTAATTCGACTCCGCAAATAACTCGGGATGATGAGTTCGCATCTTCTCTTCTGTCTCCCACGTTACTTGTTCGGTGGTTCGGTTTCTCCACAACACACGAACCAAGGGAATCTGTCGGTTGCGGAGTTGCTTGAACTTGCGATCCTGAATCTCCACAGGTTTCATCTCGATCGTCAAGTCAGGCTCTACCTGGACTTCTTCATCTCGGAGAATATAAGATTCGTTGGGATAGTATTTTCGCAATTGAGAAACATGGAAGACGTTGTGAATCCCCGTTAGAGTCGAGGGCAGGTTCAGGCGGTAGGCAGTCTTCCCAATCCGTTCAATAACCTCATAGGGTCCCAAATATCTCGGACTGAGCTTCCCACCTTTTCCCACTCTAGCGAATCCCTTCCTCAACGTCGCCTTAAGAAACACTTTGTCTCCCTCTTCAAATTCCAAATCCCGGCGTCTCTTATCAGCATAACTCTTCTGACGATCCTGGGCGGCTTTCATTCTCTGTCGAATGATTGCAATCTTATCAAGTGTTTCCTGGATCGTCTTTGGAGGTAGAGCTCGTTCCACTCCGTCTTTAGTTCTTCGCCAGTCTTCTAGTTCCCAGTACAGAGGGGATCGGCATTTACGTCCATAAAGTGCTTCGTAAGGGGGCATCCCAATTGTTGCTTGGTAACTGTTATTGTAGGCGAATTCAATGAGTGGAAGTTGCTTGTCCCAAATCGTGGAGAAGTCGAGAGCACAAGCTCGTAGCATGTCGCCTAAAATCTTGATGGTTCTCTAAGATTGACCATCAGTTTGCGGGTGAGCAGTTGTGCTAAATTTCAAATTCGTTCCCAAGTTTCTGTGAATTTCTTGCCAAAGTCGAGAAGTAAACTTGGAATCTCGATCGGACACGATACTCTTCGGAACTCCGTGTAGCTTTACAATCTGCTCGATGTACAGTTCAGCTAACTTCTTGACATTAGTGGTCTTTCGAATTGGAATGAAATGGGCGGATTTCGTCAAACGATCCACAATCACCCAAATCGTATCATATCCGCCTCGAACTCTTGGTAATCCGAACATGAAATCCATAACAATATCTTCCCATTTCCAATCCAGAATAGAGAGTGGCTGTAGAGTTCCACCGGGTTGCTGATGTTCGGCTTTAACTCTTTGACAAGTCAAACACCGTCTCACGAAATCAGCAACTTCTCGTTTCATTCCATGCCACCAATATTGAGTCTTGAGATCTCGGTACATCTTATTACCTCCCGGATGGATGGCATAAGCAGATTTATGTGCTGCCCCCATGATTTCGGTCTTCAGATTCTTCGGCACGCAAATTCGGTTCTTAAAACGAAGAAGACCCATATCATCGAAAGCAAAGGAGGAGTTCGGATCATTTTGCATCCCCACCACCTGCCTTTGAATCCATTCATCAGCACTCTGCTCGTCTTTAAGTCTTTGAACCAAATCCGGTCTCACTGAGAGATTCGCGATCCGCGGTTGAGAGACTAGATGATATTTCCGTGCTTCCGACATCACTCTTATAGAGGTTCCTTCTAAGCTAGCTACCTTTGCCTGCCTACTTAAAGCATCAGCTACTACATTAGCCTTGCCTGGATGATATTGAATACGGCAATCATAATCTTCAAGGAATTCCATCCACCGACATTGCCTGCGATTAAGATCTTTCTGAGTATGCAGATATTTCAAACTCTGGTGATCGGTAAAAATGTCGAATGTCACACCGTATAAATAGTGTCGCCATTTTCCCAGGGCAAAGACAATAGCAGCTAGCTTGAGATCGTGGATAGGATAGTTCTTCTCAGCATCTTTTAACTTACGCGAAGCATAAGCAATCACTTTGCCGTTTTGCATCAGAACACATCCTAACCCTTCTTTCGACGCATCAGTATAAACCGTAAACCCTTCGGAACCTTCAGGTAGTGCAAGTACCGGAGCAGTAGTCAATCGTTTCCGTAACTCTTGGAAACTTGTCTCGCATTTATCGTCCCACTTAAAAGGCACGTCCTTGCGAGTTAAATTGGTCAGCGGTGCGGCTATCTTGGAGAAATCCTTAACGAACCGCCTATAATAGCCAGCTAACCCTAGAAAACTTCGGACTTCAGTTGGAGTCTTCGGCTGCTCCCATTTCATTACGGCCTCAATTTTCGAGGGATCCACTTCGATTCCATCCCCTGATATCACATGACCAAGGAAGGTAACTTTGTCAAGCCAAAATTCGCATTTACTGAACTTGGCATACAACTGATGCTCTCGGAGAGTTCTTAATACAATGCGAAGATGCTCGGTATGTTCTTCCTTAGTCTTTGAGAAAACTAGGATATCATCAATGAAGATCACCACAAACTTATCGAGATATGGCCGGAAAGTACGATGCATCAAATCCATGAAAGCAGCTGGGGCATTCGTTAACCCGAAAGGCATAACTACGAATTCAAAATGCTCATATCGAGTATTAAACCCAGTCTTCGGTATGTCTGACTCTCGAATCCTAAACTGGTAATACCCCTGTCGGAGATCAAGTTTAGATTATACTTTCGACCCTTGCAGGATATCGAACAACTCTTCGATGTGAGGTAGAGGATATTTGTTCTTTATCGTCATCTGATTCAGCTTACGATAATCTATACACATCCTCAACGTCCCATCCTTCTTTTTCACGAAAAGAACAGGCGCACCCCACGGCGAAGTACTCGGTCGAATGTACCCACTCTCCAATAATCCATCCAACTGGATCTTCAATTCTTTCAACTCTGCCGGAGCCATACGGTAAGGAGTCTTCGAATACGGTTCGGCACCCGGGGCTAAATCGATCACAAACTCTATCTCTCGTTCCGGAGGCAAAGAATTCAAACTCTCGGGAAACACATCAGGGAATTCTCCAACTACTGGTACCTCCTCAAGCTTAACATGCTCTTTTGGACGATTTAGTAGATAAGCAACAAAGGCCGGAGATCCTTTGCGAATCATTCGGGCTGCTTTAACATAAGAAACTCGAGGAATCTTGTCAAACCTTTTGCCCAAAATCTCGCTATCAGTTCCCAGAGCGATCTTTTTCCCGAAACAATCAATATAAGCTTGATGCCGATATAGCCAGTCCATTCCCAATATTATCCCATAGTGACTCATCGGAAGCTCAATGAGATCAGCAGGATAATCGCGATCGTCTATCCTGAACGGACAGTCTCGGAAGACTTGATTGCACAAATAAGAAATTCCCAACGGGGAATTGACCTCAAGCACATAAGGCAAGCATTCGGCAGACAAAGATAATCTCGAAGCATATTCAGGTGCAATAAAAGAATGCGTCGCACCCGAATCATATAATGTAAATATGGATATGTCATGCAAATGTACAGTACCTTGCACCACTGCATTAGGGTCGGTCTCCCCTCCATCCCCCGTCATCGCATACGCTCGTGCCAGAACTTTTCCTTTCCCTGCATTATGTGGCTCTTTCTGGAACTGTGGAGGTGGCCTTCTCTTCGGGCAGTTTCCGATTTGATGGTCCCTGCCTCCACACCAGATACACAAACCCTATTTCCTCCAGCAGTTTGCCTCGGTATGTTTTGGTTTATTGCAGTAAGAACACTTGATTGGAGGCTCGGCTATCTGTGAACCTGTGGTCATTTGCTTCTTGCTCGAAGATGAAGAACCCGCAGGAGGAAAAGGCTTCTTAAATTTGCGAAGTGGTGGAGCTATATCCCTCGGTGCGAAGTCCTTTTTGATCTGTTGTAACTGAGACTCAATCTCCAGTGCAGTTGTGACGGCAACTTCGTATGTACAGAGATGAGCTCCCAAAAGTGCTCTTCGAATATCCTCATTCAGGCCCTGAACAAATTGATTCACCTTCCTTCTCTCGTCTGTAAGTATAGAAGAACAGTAGACGATGAGGCGGGAGAACACGGCCTCGTATTGATCGACAGTGAGATTCTCCTGTTTTAGAGCCCTGAATTCCACTTCTCGTTTATCTTGTACGACCAGGGGAATGTATTTGCTTCGGAAGGCTGAGAGAAAGTTAGCCCAAGTCGGCTCAGTCTGATCAGCTCGCCATCTAGCTTCAGTCATTCTCCACCAGTCCCTGGCTGGCCCCTTAAGGAGAAACACGGCGTACTCAACTTTCTTTGAATCGGGACACTCAATAACTCTGAACATAGACTCGAGATCGGCAATCCACTCTGTGGCCTTGAGATCATCAGGTTGTCCTTCGAAACGAGGGGGATTGAGATTGAGAAACCGGTCGAAATCCCTTGCCTCAGCCTGTTTCCTTTGAGCAGGGGTCGGTTGTGCAGGAGCTACACCCTGATGAAACATCCTTTGCATGAATTCAAAGAACACGGCAGGATTTAAGGGATTCGGCTACTCGGGTGGTATTGGCTCGGGCTGTGGAGCCGGATGAGCATTAATGTTGTTATCTTCCTGGGGAGGAGAAGGAGGAGTAGCTTGGGTTCTGCGTCCACGTGCCATTTCCTGTATCAAAAGACTATATAATATGCATGTTTCGTTAGCCACGTGATCATGGTAGCACAAAATCACATATCATAGACATATAAAAGCACATTGTCCTAAAGCCGTTCGACCTAAACAGACTCGACACAACATCAAAACCTAAGTACCAAACCTAGGCTCTGATACCACCTTAAGCTGTGACGTCCCCAACATCACAACCCCCGGACCGAAACGAGCCCCCGAGCGATAGTTAAATACCACCACTCGAAAACCCGCCCCGGACAACGGGATTCCCACAATCTAGGAACAGCACCTCCCCAACAACAATACCAACATCAACAACAACAACAACAACAACAATAGCAATAACAGGTCATCAGCGGAAGCAACTATCAAACACATATATATATATATATATATATATATATATATCCACTAATCTCATCAAGTTCAAATATCCAAATATCATCATGTCCCCACTTTCATTAATTCAAGTTAACAGGCCATAATAAATAAGAGTTCAGCCGTGACAAAATAACTACATAGACTGACTCCAAAGACCTGAAAGCCTACACTGCTGCTGCCAGTACCCAACAACCACTCGAACAGCTAACCTGAAGCATGAACCAAAAAGGGATGTGAGTCAAACGAACTCAGTGAGGAGGGGAATATATATATAATAATTAAAACATAAACATATTTAATTCACGCTTTGGTTAATAGAGAAACGAATCTAGTGCCGATACTTTCTCTTTATAATTCATCAAAGCTTTGTAAATTAAATATTAAAGTAAAACATTTTAGAAAACATTTTTATTCCCGGCGAGAACTGGCCATCTCCTTATGACTCCCAAAACAAATCAAATATAATGAAATTCCTCAATACCGTTTGGCTTATCAAGGAGCAACCCGAGATTTCGCCATAACCGACTAATGGCGCCGGTGTAAGTATTATTCAGGCTAGACTACCTCCGACTAGCCCGGAACAATACCCTTTGATTATATATTAGATGATCGTCACTGGGTCTCCATCCATATATATAATCTGGATTATACCCTGGGCTTCACCCTAGACGCACGTCTCCGGGTTTCCACCTCTAGTATAACCCGGGGCCCAAATATACCCTAAGAGCGTCCTCAATAGGGTTAAAGGAAATATAATCTCGCTTTATAAATGTTTTAATTGACCAAAAGGGTCGTTCGAGACAAGGTATGTAACCGCCTAAGGTTTCTCAACACGTTGCCGAATAACTCAGGCATACGAGCAAGTCCCTAGACCAAATGTTACTTTTAAAAACAAAATAGTTCTCTTGTCTCTATTTTCAAACCATTTTAGAAAAGATACATATATATCATTTTATATCAAATCCCTTTTATTTCAAATATTGATAATGTATAATTGAAATATAAAAGGGGATAGGGTTTTCGCAAATATTTGTTCATACTCCAGTTGAAACCATTTTTCATCCTCACCTGTAGGCTTAACAAAAGAAGATATTTCGACGACCTGAAATCAGCCCCGCGAGGTCCCACATGTAATACACAGGCCTCGAGGTAAGACACGACTCGACAAACCAACCAAATAAGACGCACGGCTATGAGATGCATTTTATGATCAAAATAGCATATTATGTATAAATGCACTTAAACACAATTAAGCTCATTCAAACACATTTAAACATAATCAAATACACAAGATATTGAGTTAAAATAGGGATACAAGTAATATGGAAGCTTGGGAAATAAAATTCAAAGGTTTGTGAATATTACACAAACCACCCCTCATTTAATACTTTGCATAGCAAATCAACTCCGATTAATCCGAAACTTTCGGCATCTCTTAGTTAACACATTTTAAGATTTTTGATGCCAAAAGAATCAAAAAATGAAGTTCGAATCAAAACCTAAAAAATCAATGATTTATGCCGCCAACCTCCACTTCATGCTCAACTTTTGATTTTCAATCCCAAACTCCATAAAACTTCACCAATTTGCTTAATATCATGAACTAACATGGATTCCCTAACCATTCAAGCATCTAAGACCATTATCTCAACATTGCATAATAATCAAATTTATATAAAAAATCACAAGTAATGCTACATGCAACCAATCATCAAACTAAGCTCATCAATCAACCATTCTAACATGCTTCATCACTTCCTCAACATAGAAAACCTTGAAAGCCAAAGAATTGTGAGATTTAAAAACTTACCTTGAAGGAGGAAATGGAGGAGAAAGGAAGAAATAAAAGCTTGTTTGAAGAAACCACAAGTTGTAAGTTGTTCCTTGGTTGATATAGCAACTTATTATAGCAAAAATGATTGAGTTTCTTGGTGTCTCAAGGTGATTGGTAATGGCGGTGGTGAAGAGAGCAAAGGGCCGAGAGAGAGAGAGGTTGAAGATGAGAGAATGTTGCTTGTGGAATAGTGTAGAAAATTTGAGAGAGAAATGATATAATTAAATAAATAAAGATATTTTGAAAAGTCAAAATAGCTAGCAATGTATATATATATTTGTATATATATTTGCATAGATATTTATGTATGTATTTGCATACATATTTATATATGACAAGAATAATATCATACAATTCTAATATAATGGCATAATTTTCATAAAATTTCAAATACAACCATTCAATTATAAACATTGTGTAAGGTAATTCAAATATGAAAATTCCTATGAATTCATCATATTATTCACATATAGAATCACACATTAATTCATATAATTCACATAATCACATAATTGCAAACAATGCACACAAGGGCAATTAGTCGGTAAACGTACCGAAGCGTTATAAAATAGCGGGGCGTTACACGGCCCGTCCCCAAATACGGTGCAACGTGACGTCCCGCACCAAGTCACAATCCATAACAAGAACTAAAGGTCCGGTTATGAACTACAACCTGGCGAACGGAAAATAAATACCAGGCGGATCTGCTTAGAAAATAATAGGACAATGAACAATAATGGGGTTAGTCAAAGCGACTAAGTGAGGGGGTTGTAATACGTATATACTATCGAAACAACCGGAAAGATTCACCAGTTTGTAAATGAGAAGAAAGCAAAGGAAAAATAAAGGTTTTCACAATTATTGGTGAATCGAATAATTTCGCAATAAAGTAAAAGCTCGGCGAGTCGAGCATCAACCACCTGTTTCATAATATCAGACATATCAAATAAACCTCCCTTATTCCTCCTGGTGTAGCCAGGTAGCTAGCCTGCTACTATATAATCATGCAAGGACAAATATCCAATACATCTTCGGCTGGGGATATAGACTAGATCCTGTCCGGCGCAGGTACTCAAAAGGGTTGCCACTCCGGTCATACCCCCGAGCTCCCATCAGTTTGGAGACCAGAGCATTGAGATCCACCGTAGACCCAACGTCTATCCGGCTTCACCCCGTACCCTGATGTTCGGGCCCAATAGTATAATGTGGCTCAATGGCCAGGCCGAAAGGCCAAGATAATTCCTCGCATCCCAAATGCTTATATGGTCAAAGGGACCGATTGATAAATCAACTTTTAACCCTTTCGAGCTAAAGGAGCTTTCGAGGGATTATACGTAATAATTTGATATCAAAGCATTTTTCTTTAAAATCATTAAGATAGTATGGTTTCAAATAGCTACCACGTATAATATAAATATGGGGAAAGAAAACATAAAAACATAAAACACAGGCTTCGGGTATATATGGAATATTTATATATGTATAAGAAAACCGAACTTGGAAAAGAAACCCCACCTGGATAATACTGCAAAAAGGACAAAAAGGAAAGACCAATCTACTGCCCGGAAGGAGTATCACCTGAAACCAATTAGGACACAACCACATAAGACGACAATACGACGCACGGCTATAACTGAAATCACTTAAATCACGTTGCTGTTAAACAATTATACAAGCTAATTATGCATAAGAATATAAAATAACCATAAAATATGAGAATTTCCCAAAATATAATAATTTAATCACTCGAGCTAAGTAAAATTTCCTAAATTAAGTTTATTTAATTAAGCTAAATTATTACAATTAAGCAATTATTTAATTTACTTCATCAAATATCTTTTCTAATGTTCAGTTTCATTAATAAAGCAACTTTATGGTTTTATCCAGTTCGTAACCATTTGTCAAAGCTCTAGTATACATGTACTATATGAAGTTCTTTAATATTAGAAGTTATAATAAGACTAATTAACGAAAATAAACACACTAATTAAAGTTTCAAAGGCCAATATCAAGTATTACAGAGAAATCAATAACACCTCAAATTCATATAATACAAGCTATCTATGAATTGTTTAGGGTCTTTACTGTTACGTTATAAAAGGAAGAATAACACATGAATTGACCAACCATAAACATAATATCATTTCTTCGCTCAATACTAATTCTAACAATTATATATGACTATGTGAGGAAACAAAATTATAATCGAAATTAAATACATGTAAGGATGAAAAGATATGTAATTACCTATTCTTAAAAGGATCTCGGTTGTATAAATGGGGAAAAGAAAGAAAAGGTAGAATTTTAGATAAGTTCTCTTCTCGTCTGGTTGTTCTTCCTGACCTAGTGCAAAAATTGTGAAGACGACTAAATGGCTTTGAAGAGAAGGTAGTGATTAAATTGATAAGAATAGACAAAGACGGTGGGGATTCTAATAATATATTTAATATACTTAGCTGTAAAGAAATAATATAACCTTTCTTGTATTTCTATCTCTCGAATGTACTTCAACTGAGTGGTGTCTAATGTCTATAGCTATATAAAATAATTTAATAAAAGATATCTTTTGGCTTAAAAAGTTGAAAGGGCGAATTTATAATTTCACGAAACTTCATAACAAGGGCATATTAACAAAATGTATCAATAATATAGTCAAAACTCATCATTTTAAACGCACATTGACATAGAAGAATTTAAATTCACAAATTATTGCATTTACGAAAATTCATATAAAACACACAAATATCACATAAGCACATATATCCCGATCGAGTCTTCCAAACTTGTCCCGTTATCTTAGGAATTCTTACCAGCTTTAGTTTACCCAAAGATGTGGGGCGTTACAATTATACTGAACCCGTTATCCGTAATTGTCGGGATATTGTATTTAACCCGTGTATTTATGTATGGTAATTAGAATTTTGTTGGCCTCGGTGGGCTTTAATATTTGTGCAATGACTTATTGTTTTATTTTGTTTTCGCTTCCGCACCTTTGTCGTTTATTTCATTTTTGAAATCCCCGCCTAGTGATTGAGTAAATGTGTGCCGTTCGCCGGGTTTTGATTTGGGGCAGAATTCTATGTCGGTTCCAGGTCGAGACTCGGTGCGGGGCGTGCGTTACCCGTTTAGGGCGCCCGCTACAGTTGGTATCAGAGCTTCTTTAGGTCCAATGGCCTAGGCTCTGAAGCGTCGTGTTTTGTCTTGTTTGTCTAGGTCGTACGGCTTAGGATTATGTGGTTATGTGAAATTAACTCTCTACGTGTTACAACTTTTCATAATCATTTATCATCATGCATGTTTGGTATTGATCTTGCAGAATGCCTCCTCGCCGTGAACCGCCTGGTCCGCCTACTGGTGTTCCGACCCCAGCCCAATTCATGGAAGCTTTAGGGCAATTTATGGTTCATACCCATCAAGTACAGCAAAACCCTACTCCCGAGAAGGATAAGGACCGATTCCTTAAGCTTAATCCCCCGCAGTTTGAGGGTGCACCGGATGATGTTATCGCCGAAGCTTGGATTTCGGCTATTGAGAAAAGATTCTGAGTTACGGAGTGTCCGGACCCCAAGAGAGTCGAGTTGGCAGTTTATCAGATGATTGGAGCTGTACAGGATTGGTGGACACGGATCGAGCAGAGATGGCAGCGTGAGCATGTGGTCCCGACTTGGGATCAGTTCATGGTTGAGTTCCGGGCCAAGTATATTTTGTTGGCTGTCCGTCAGCGGCGTGAGCGAGAGTTTCTGGATCTCAAGCAAGGTACTTCATCCGTCGATCAGTACGAGGCTCATTTCTCTAGACTTATTATTCATTGCTCGTATATGGTTGACGACGAGCAGAGGAAGACTCGCCAGTTCATTGAGGGGTTGTTGAATAAGATCCGTATGCACATGCTCGGGAACCGACTCCAGTACTATACCGATGCAGTTGAGATGGCCCTATCTATAGAGTTCGATCTCCGACAGATGAGACCGACTTTTGCACCTGCCCCCGCAGCCACCAAAAGTTTCCCTTCTGGTTCGAAGAGGCCATTTACTCATTCTGGGTCCTCTTCTGGGAAGAAGCCATTCAAGACTGCCGTTCAGCCTACTCCTCCCCGACCTCAAGGACTTCCAAGACCCGTATCTGGATTCTGTCAGAGTCCGCACTTAGAGGCTAAGTGCTAGAAGAAGAATGGACTTTGCTACGGATGTGGTAGCGCCGATCACCGAGTGGACGTATGCCCGAAGAGGAGACCGGTACAGCAGGGAGTAGCTCCACCTCAGGCCTATGCCCGTGTCTACGCCTTGGAAGGCGATGCTGAGGACGCCATGGAAGATCCAACCGATGTGGTGGAAGGTACTATATACATAAATGGCATCCCCATACATGCATTGTACGACTCGGGTGCTTCACACTCATTTATTGCGCCTGCTATTTCCTTATCTGTGCATGCGCCTGTTTCATTGCTTGATTATGTGCTAGTGGTTAGTTCGCCGTTGGGTTTGAAGGTAGTTGCGAACTGTGCTCTTAAGCGTTGTCCGATTTTCATCGAGGGTATCGAATACCCGGCAGATTTGATTGAGTTGCCGATGAAGAAATATGGGGTTATTCTCGGAATGGATTGGTTGTACGAGCGTCGGGCGAAGGTTGATTGTTTCGAGAAGAAGGTTATTCTAGGTTCCAATGAAGTTAAGGGTTTCCGATCAAGAGAAGGTCCGTATATCTCGATGATGGAAGCAAAGAAGCTTGTTCAGAAAGAAGAAGCCACGTGCTTTATAGCTTACCTTCTCAACCGCCCAGACCAGACGAAGATCGAAGAAACACCCGTGGTCAATGAATTCACTGACGTATTCCTTGAGAATCTGGAATTCTTGCCACCGGATCGGGATATAGAGTTCGTGATTGACCTAGTTCCGGGAGCCGAGTCCTATTCAAAGTCGCCGTACCGAATGGCTCCTGCAGAGTTGAAAGAATTGAAGAACCAACTCGATGAACTCCTTTCCATTGGATATATCCGACCGAGTGCCTCGCCTTGGGGTGCTCTAGTCTTGTTCGTGAAGAAGAAGGATGGTACACTTCGCATGTATATCGATTACCGAGAATTGAACAGGATGACAGTGAAGAACAAGTATCCTTTATCGCATATCGAGGAATTGTTCGACTTGCTACAAGGATCGAGGGTTTATTCCAAGCTCGACCTCAGACAAGGGTATTACCAGCTCCATATCCGATCAGAGGATATCCCGAAGACAGCTTTCAACACCCGATACGGACATTTCAAGTTTGTGGTCATGCCGTTTGGAGTCACGAATGCCCCAGCAGCTTTTATGGACATGATGCATAGAATTTTTCGTCTGTACCTCGACAAGTTTGTCGTTATTTTCATTGACGACATCTTAGTGTTCTCGAAGTCCGAAGAAGAACATGCTGAACACCTCCGAATTGTGCTCCAAGCTTTGAGAGAGCACCAATTGTTCGCTAAGTTTAGCAAATGCGAATTCTGGATTGACCGAGTGACCTTCCTAGGTTATGTCATATCCGGAACTGGAATCGAGGTAGATCCTTCGAAGATTGAGACAGTGCTGGACTGGGAGAGACCTAAGACTCCTACAGAGATCCGTAGTTTCTTGGGATTAGCAGGATACTGCAGACGTTTCGTCAAGGATTTCTCTAAGCTTGCAGGCCCGTTGACAGCGTTGACGAAGAAAGAAGCTAAGTTCGAGTGGCCAGCCAAATGTGAAACCAGTTTTCAGGAGCTCAAGAAGAGATTGACCACAGCCCCAGTATTGACCCTGCCCGAGGGTTCTGAAGGATTTGTCGTGTATGCAGATGCGTCACACGAAGGATTAGGTTGTGTGTTAATGCAAAATGGGAAAGTTATAGCTTATGCATTGAGGAAGCTAAAGCCAGCTGAGGAGAACAATCTCATGCATGACCTTGAGCTAGCCGCCGTTGTATTTGCTTTATTGAAATGGCGTCATTACCTCTATGGGATCACATTCGACATCTTCACAGATCATAAGAGCCTTCAGTACTTATTTACTCAGAAGGAATTGAACAAACGACAGCGCCGTTGGATGGAGTTATTTGAGGATTACGATTGCAACATTCAGTACCATCCCAGAAAGGTGAATGTTGTAGCCGATGCACTGAGCCGGAACGCGAGCATCGCCCAGCTAGAGGCTAAGTTAGAGGGAGTTCACATCAGTTCTCAGGCCCACGTTCACAGCATATCGATCCAGTCAGAGTTGGGTCGAAATATTCGAGATGTTCAGGCCACTAATGAGTGGACTCAGAGACAGATAGTTCACATCGCGGCTGATTAAGAGACTCAGTTTGGTGTAGACGACACAGGAATTCTCCGTTACAAGACCCGAGTTTGTGTTCCGGAGAGGTTAAGGAGAGATATTCTCAATGAGGCTCACAACACACCTTACACAGTTCATCCAGGTGGAAGTAAGATGTATCGGGATTTGAAAGAATTATTCTGGTGGAGAGGTATGAAGAGAGACGTAGCTGATTACATCAAGAGATGCTCGACTTGTCAGCAAGTCAAACTTGAACATCAAAGATCGGGAGGCTTGCTTGAGCCACTACCAATTCCTACGTGGAATTGGGAGGGTATTGCCATGGACTTTGTGTCTGGTTTGCCTAAAGTTAGAGGTGGCTACGATAGCATTTGGGTAATTATCGACTGACTATCCAAGAGTTGTAGCGCCCCTTTCCGTAGGCGGAGAAAAGACACCACATCCGCACCGAGACGAACTCCCAAACGAGGTAGATGTACCCCATTTAAAATTCCATCCCGGCGAACGGCAATCAAACAAACAAATACCAGCAACAACATTACGACACCCCAACAACAAAAGCAATAAAAGAATAACAGAGTTACGGAAGCTAAAACAAATTATACAATTAGTCATATAAGCCATTCATGGCAACATAATTCATACATCATTCTCAATAATCATTTAATAAATGCCATCCATGGCTCGTCTAATCTATCCCACATCAGGGGCACGTAAGTACGGGAAATAAAACATAATACGGAATACATAAATTAAATCAATTCATAAATAAGGACACGACTGTTGTTGGGACACTAACAAGACAAGACAAACGAGCCAATCTAGACTTGCTGCTGCCGACTGACAAGATAGGTGACAACGCCACCTGTCGACCTGAAGTAAGAATCAAAATAGTGGGGGTGAGTATAAAAGATACTCAGTGATGGTAAAGAGGGAACAAGTACAAGCCACGCTTCCGGGTTTTATATATCTATATAGGAAAATACATTTGCAGAATTTAAGGAAGTTCGGAATGTGCTTCGACTTGCATAACAACAATTAATAAGCAGTAATAATAAAGCATAAATGGAAGCAAGTAATATCCCAGCGAGAATGGGCCTGTTCCTCCTTATAACCCCTTCAAGTCATTATAAATCTCCATCTCCGGTGTCTGACCCCATAGCGCGACCATGGGCGACTAATTGAATTTTAGGAAAACGTGCAACACATGCAACGCCCACCATCGCTCCCAACCGTGGCTATCAACTCCTGACGAGTCACGATTGACGCTTAATTTTGGGAAAAGTATCTCGGGCAACACCCTGGACGCTCGTCCCCAAGTGAGACCCTCGAATACCCTCCCAGGCCCTCATTAAAAGAAAAGTCCACGATTTTGCACGCATTTCAAGAAACATTATAAGTTAAGACCAAAATTGTATTTAGGCAAGTGTGTGTGACGACAAAGGGGGTGACTACAAGTTTTGCACGCGTCGGGTTGCACTGGCGCACTTCCCTAACGACTTCCCTCATAGACCCAACCGAGGTCAAAACGATACATGCTTAAAAGAAAGAGTTTTACTTGCCTCATGAAAACAAAATGATTTCGAGATACTTATAGATACAAGTTAATATCAAAACATTTATTATAAAAATCATGAAGATATAGATTAAATACCTAATAGATATACGAGAAGGGAAATCAAAGCAAGATGAGCACATAAGGGTAGTTCGCAATAATTTAAAAGAAATTCTTACTCCGTTTGAAAGCATTTTAATACCCTCACCTGGAAGCACGAAAACGACAAGACAACCTAAGCTATGCCTTGAAAAGACGGCCTGAAACTAATAGACGACAAGAACCAAATAAGACAAGACACGACAACGACTCATGAAGACTACAACACATGAAAAACCAATAAACATCATGTAGCAATTAAATTTACAATTAAAATGCAATTAAAGTGATTAAACGGAAAGTACAAAATTAACGATGCTAAACATGCTCAATTGAAATTCTTATTGCACATTCATGCATATAATATTATAAAGAAGCACTCATGCGATTTTTGGATTTTTCGGACGACATTCAAAAATTGGGGAAAAAGCCCTAAACGAAAAAGGCTCGATTCAAGGTCCGAACGAGGTCAGAATTTTGAAAACGTTACAAAATATTCATCCTTGAATCATATGGAAGCTATAGGTGAAAACGGCTCGATTTTAGGGGGTCGTATGCAAAAAGTCAACTTTTATTTTTGGCCATTTGACTCCATTACCGTGAGCAACTAAGGAAAAAGGCTGAAAATTTGGTTAAGGCATTCACACGGGCTCACGCACGGCCTTTTGCACGGTCTTGAGCATGCACTCAAGACCGTGCAAGCTTAAACAACTGCGCACTGGCTTGCGCACCGGGGTGCGCCGGCCGGTGCGGGCTCAAAGCGGTGCACACGGTCTGGTGCACGGTCTTGCCAAGACCGTGCGTTGGACCGTGTGGTTCGTCTTTCAGGTGCAGAAAATGCGATTTTAAGGTTTCTCATGAGGGTTTCGTCCTAAAATCAACTAGGGTGGATTCTATAGCTAAAATCAACATATAAAATTCACACTCATGCATTGTACACATTAATAGCTATCATTCGATCCGAACTACTCAAAAAAGGGTAAACTCTAACCTACAAACCCATCAAATTATCAAATATTCATTTAAATTTAAAAACTAGAAAATCGAAGGATTTAATGGATGAATTGAAATGGGGAAAGAAGATTACCGGTAGAGAATTGAATGAAGAACGTATATTTGGTCTCGGAATTTCGATTGATCGAGCGACGGATTCGGAACGGGATTTCTCTTTCTCTCCTTCTTCTTCTCCCTTTCTCCTTCTCTCTCTCGATTTTTGAGTTGTGTTCAAGAGTGTGCAAGAGAGTGTGCACAAGGGGGTGTAAGTGTGTTCAAGGTAGTGTGGGTGTGTCCAAGATGGTACAAAGGTGTTTCAAGGGGGTGTGGGTTCGTTTAGAGATTAGATTAATTTCGAGGGGTGGAAAAGGTAATTATACATGGTTGAGGATAGGGAATTAAATTAGAATAAATTAAAATTAGCTAACGAAGCTAATCTTTCCATTTAAAATTCAACGAAATGTCGAATAATTATTCCGAGAATATATTCTGGAAATTTTGGGTCGTTACAATACTCCCCCATTCAAAAGAATCTGTCCTCAGATTCTCCTCCAAACATCGGAGTTTGTTAAAGGGAGTATATTACGGCATTTAAAAGTTGTTCAAACAAAATCGCGAAATTAACACACAAGCAATTAATTAAAACGAACAATTAACAGTTAAATTCAAATAAGCAATTAACGCATAGTTCTTACATAATAGTTCAAATGAAATCAAATTACAATTAAAACAAAAAAGACGAGAATTAGAGGAAAATGATGCCGACCAAGAATCGGATGCTCCAGAACTAGGCGGCATGCCATGACGGCTCAGATAGCTAGCGAGCTGCTTAGTGATGGACCTCTCAAGGTCGGAAATCTGCTCCCGAAGTTCGGTGTGGTTGCGTTGGGCCTCGAGTCTGATCTCCCGCAGGTCGGCCGACTGTTGGTCCAGTCGCTCGGTAGTCTGATCAGCGAAGGTTGTGAAGCGGTTTCCCCAAACCGTCCACCTATCGGCCTCCCACCGGCTTCGGGTCTCCGACTCCGATTGTTGATATCGAGTCCACTGTTCCTCACTCAGTCTATCCCATTGTGAGGTTCCAGCCTGGTGCTGAGTCGGGTAGTCGTCGAAGTTCGGCTGGAAGTGAGCCTCTTCGGTTCTAGTAGGGTCAGGTACGTACGGGACCTGTTGAGGATCGAAGCCTCCTGCTTCGTATAGTTGTTCCAGCATTTGCTCCTCAATTTCTTGTTGATCCCTTTCAGGTTGACCTCCTCTCGGATGTCCTCCTCGACATCGTCGTCGCTCTCGGCGACAGCTTCCTCTGCCGTCATCGGCACATACCTACTATGACGCCCTCTAACTTTCTTGCATAGCTTCATCTGGGCGAATTGCTAGTAGGTGATGATTGCGTCGTCTCCCCCTGCTGGGGCTGTAGCGGGCGCCCCAAACGGGTAACGCACGCCCCGCACCGAGCCCCGACCCAGAACCGAAATGGAATCCAACCCGAATCGAAACCCGGCGAACGGCACACATTTACTCAATGACTAGGCGGGGGTTTCAAAAACGAGAGAAACAACAGAGGCGCGGAAGCGAAATTAAACAAAATAATAAATCATAATAATTGCACAAGTATTAAAGCCCACCAAGGCCAACGAAATTCAATTACTTAAATAATAGACGGGTTCGATATAATATCCCGACAATAAATAGTGACGGGTTCAACATATAATCCCGAATACTAAATACGTAAATAAAATCCTACTATCACGTCTCATAATTAATAGCCATACGGAATGAGAGTTATACATGAACAAAAGAATGTAACTCTAAAACGCGACGACGACGACGAAGATCCCGCCTAGTATCCTGAAACCAACACAGGGGTGAAACAGAGGGGGTTAGTCAAACGACTAAGTGAGGAGGGAATAATAATGTATATTATAAAACGGAAATAAATCACCATTTTTAAGCTTAAAAGAAATCAACATAAAAGAAAGGTTTTCGTAAACGGGTGGTGATTTAGCATAAAACATAAACATATCATATGACTCGGCGAGTCGAGCCCTTAACTCCAATTTCCAAACATAAAACGGGAAACCACCCTTATTCCTCCAATGTAGACGGACCGCTAAATCCGAACTACGCATAACATACAGTATAATCTCAGGTACTCAAAGGGCTGCCACTCCGGCCTCACCCCGAGCTCCCAAAGGTGGAGGGAACCATAGAATTTCTGCCGTAGACCCGATGTCTACCGACTTCGTCCTATCATCCTGACTCCGGGCCCAAACATACATACATACAGTTCATAACTCGCTTTTCAAATCATTTCGGGTTGGCCAAAAGACCGTTCGAGACAATTCATATGCGAGGCCGAAGGCCAAAGCTGGCCTTAGAAATTAAAAAGGTTTTACATGTCTCTTTCGCAAACGTTTGAAAGAATATACGTAGTTCTTTTTCATATCAAAATATTTTCGATAAATCGAATAAACATAATAGGCATAAATATTAACAAAGTATATATATATAGAACGGTGTGAAAAAAAAACGTAAACATGGCTTATATCGGGAGAGGCTTATTTATATATATACATAATAGTACTGGAATCAGAAACGGAAAGCCTCACCTGTTGGCTATACAAAAAGAAGAGCAAAAGCAAGAACCGGCGCTACTCCACGGGAGTATCGTCTGCAAAAATACCAAGACACAACCAATTAAGACTAAGGACGACGCACGGCTAATACAAAAACATTAGAACATATTGAGGCACGTTATACAATCACATAAGGCACTTAGGTTCAAATTATCAAACGAAAATGGAGTAATTCGCAAATTTAAAAATGCAAATCAAGTCCAAATGCAACGAATCTTTACGGACATGCTTTAAATATCATAAAGGAGTATGCATTCGAATTTCGGGAAAATCGGACTTCATATGCAAAAGTTAGAAAATTTGACGAAAACTTAAAACGCACTATTCATAGACCCGAACATACTATAAATTCATAAATCATGCAATTCATATCTATTTCATATATATCGAATACACGAGCGAAGAAAGAATTCGGAAAAGACGAGCCTCGGAGGGACCCGTAGGCCAAAATTGGCCCTGACTTACAGAAGGTCAGGGCCCTGTTCAAACGGGCCACACGGCCTTGTGCACGGCCGTGTGCACCAAGGCCGTGCACACCAAAGAGGGACACGCACGGCCTCTTGCACACGGCCTCAAGGCCGTGTGCACAAGGCCGTGCACCATGAACCATGCGCACGGTCTCTTGCACGGCCGTGCAAGAGGCCGTGTACCTCCACACGGCCTTGCCACACCCCGTGTGCAAAGCCCGTCTGCGTCAAGAAAGAGCAGAAACTTCGCAGAACCAGAAAAACCATGCGAATTAAATCCTAAATTCAACATTTGATCATCTAAACATGCAAATCACGCCCTAATATTTACATATAATGATCTACAACATATAAGCTACACATAGAATCCAAAAACACGAAAATCCATCCATAAATTCCCTCAAAATCACATAAACCCTAAATTATTCAACTATATACAAAACGAGAAATACGAGGCATAGGAGACATTAAAAGAGAGGGACGTGAAAGGCTTACTCGTAGAAGAGATCGCAGGGAGTTCGTAGGCGTAAACGGTTCAAAAATCCGTAGGGAAATGAAGTCGGAATGATCGTTGGAACCTCCTTCCTTCTCTTTCTCTTTTTCTTTCTTTTCTTTTCTTTCTTTCTTGCTACTGCTGTGTTTGGCGAGAGTGAGGTGAGAGAGAGTGATGAGACTTTGTCAATTTGACTTGGGTTTAAAAATCGAAAGGGCAAATTCGTAATTTCGCAAAATAAGTTTAAAACTCATGTTGTCCAAATAATACATAATTACAGTCAAAATTCATGTAATTAAACGCACATTGACAATACGTAATTTAAATTTAGAAATTCATTCATTTACGAAATTATTCTAAAATCTCATAATAAATACCAAATAAAATAATAAATTGCGCAAATACTCGATTCGGGCATACCGGATTATAATTCGGATTTTCGGGGCGTTACAATCACCCCTCCTTATGAGAATCTGGCCCCCAGATTCTACTCGTCCGACTGAAATAATTCCGGATGAAACTTGCGCATTTTGTCCTCGGTCTCCCATGTAGCTTCTTCGGTTGTCTGATTTCTCCAAAGAACTTTGACAAGAGAAATCTCCCGGTTCCGCAAAGCTTGAGTCTTTTTATCCAATATCTTCACCGGCTTCGAAACAAAGGTCAAATCCGGCTCTAGTTCAATTTCCTCAACAGGAAGGATCTCTGGCTCATTCTGGAAGTACTTTCGGAGTTGAGAAACATGAAAGACATTGTGAATTCCTGTTAGGCTGGGTGGCAAGTCTAACCTGTAGGCGGCATTCCCAATCTTCTTCAGAATTTCATAGGGACCCAAAAATCTGGGACTCAGTTTTCCTCCTTTTCCAATTCGGGTGAATCCCTTTCGAGGAGAAGCTTTGAGGAATACTTTGTCACCAACCTCAAATTCCAACGGTCGGCGACGGTTGTCGGCATAGCTCTTCTGTCGATCCTGAGCTGCTTTCATTCTCTGCCGAATGATCTGGATACGGTCGATGGCATTTTGGAGAAACTTTGGAGGAGTTCCTCGTTCCTTATCGTCTTTTGTCCAACGCCAATCCTCGAGATCCCAAAACAACGGGGATCTACACTTTCTGCCGTACAATGCCTCGTAAGGTGCCATTTCGATCGAAGACTGATAACTGTTGTTGTAGGCAAACTCGATCAAAGGCAATTGGTCGTGCCAATTGTTGCGAAAATCCAAGGCACAAGCTCGAAGCATATCACAGAGATATCTGATCATCCTCTCTGACTGACCATCTGTCTGCGGATGTGCGGCTGTACTGAAAGTCAGCTTCGTTCCCATTTGCTCTAGAAGTTACTGCCATAAGCGAGAAGTAAATCGAGCGTCTCTGTCAGACACTATCGTGGTCGGAATCCCATGAAGTTTGACAATCTCTCGGTGATAAATCTCTGCCAACTTATCCACTTTGTACGACATGTTGATCGGTAGAAAATGAGCACTCTTGGACAGTCGGTCTAATCACCCAAATGCTATCGTAGCCACCTCTAACTTTAGGCAAACCAGACACGAAGTCCATGGTCATACCCTCGCAATTCCACGTAGGAATCGGTAGTGGCTCAAGCAAACCTCCCGGTCTTTGATGTTCAACTTTAACTTGCTGACAAGTCGAGCATCTCTTGACGTAATCAGCTACGTCTCTTTTCATACCTCTCCACCAGAATAACTCTTTTAGATCCCGGTACATCTTACTTCCTCCTAGATGAACTGTGTAAGGGGTGTTTTGGGCCTCATCGAGAATCTCTTTCCTCAGACTCTCCGGAACACAAACTCGGGACTTGTAGCGGAGAATTCCTGTGTCGTCCACACCAAACTAGGTCTCTGGATCAGCTGCGATGTGAACTATCTGTCTCTGAGACCACTCATCAGTAGCCTGAACATCTCGAATCTTTTGACCCAACTCTGACTGGATCGATATGCTGTGAACATGGGCCTGGGAACTGATGTGAACTCCCTCTAACTTATCCTCTAGCTAGGCTATGCTCGCCTTCGGGCTCAGTGCATCAGCTACAACATTCGCCTTTCTGGGATGGTACTGAATCTTGAAATCGTAATCCTCAAATAACTCGATCCAACGGCGCTGTCGTTTGTTCAATTCCTTCTGAGTAAACAAGTACTGAAGGCTTTTATGATCTGTGAAGATGTCGAACGTGATGCCGTAGAGGTAATGACGCCATTTCAATAATGCAAATACCACGGCGGCTAGCTCAAGGTCGTGAGTGGGATAGTTCTCTTTAGCTGGCTTTAGCTTCCTTGATGCATAAGCTATAACTTTCCCATTCTACATTAACACACAACCTAATCCTTCATGTGACGCATCTGCATACACGACAAATCTTTCAGAACCCTCGGGCAGGGTCAATACTGGGGCTGTGGTCAATCTCTTCTTGAGCTCCTGAAAACTACTTTCCCATTTGGCTGACCACTCAAACTTAGCTTCTTTCTTTGTCAACGCTGTTAACGGACCTGCAAGTTTAGAGAAATCCTTGACGAAACGTCTGTAGTATCCTGCTAAACCCAAGAAACTACGGATCTCTGTAGGAGTCTTAGGTCTCTCCCAATCCAGCACTGTCTCAATCTTTGAAGGATCTACCTCGATTCTTGTTCCGGATATGACATGACCTAGGAAGGTCACTCGGTCAATCCAGAATTCGCATTTGCTGAACTTAGCGAATAATTGGTGCTCTCTCAAAGCTTGGAGCACAATCCGGAGGTGTTCAGCGTGTTCTTCTTCGGACTTCGAGAACACTAAGATGTCGTCAATCAAAATAACGACGAATTTGTCGAGGTACGGACGGAAAATCCTGTGCATCATGTCCATAGAAGCTGCTGGGGCGTTCGTGAGTCCAAACGGCATGACCACAAACTCGAAATGTCCGTATCGGGTGTTGAAAGCTGTCTTCGGGATATCCTCTGATCGGATACAGAGCTAGTAATATCCTTGTTTGAGATCGAGCTTGGAATAAACCCTCGATCCTTGTAGAAAATTGAAAAATTCCTCGATATGTGGTAAAGGATACTTGTTCTTCACTGTCATCCTGTTCAGTTCTCGGTAATCGATACACATGCGAAGTGTACCGTCCTTCTTCTTCACGAACAAGATTGGAGCACCCCAAGGCGAGGCACTCGGTCGGATGTATACAATGGAAAGAAGTTCATTGAGTTGGGTCTTCAATTCCTTTAACTCAGCAGGAGCCATTTGGTACGGCGACTTTGAATAAGGCTCGGCTCCCGGAACTAGGTCAATCACGAACTCTATATCCCGATCCGGTGGCAAGAATTCCAGATTCTCGGGGAATACGTCAGTGAATTCATTGACCACGGGCGTTTCTTCGATCTTCGTTTGGTCCTTCGGGCGGTTGAGAAGGTAAGCTATAAAGCATGTAGCTTCTTCTTTCTGAACGAGCTTCTTGGCTTCCATCATTCAGATATATGGACCTTCTCCTGATCGGAAACCCTTAACTTCATTGGAACCCAGAATAACTTTCTTCTCGAAACAATCAACCTTCGCCCGATGCTCGTACAACCAATCCATTCCGAGAATAACCCCATATTTCTTCATCGGCAACTCGATCAAATCTGCCTGGTATTCGATACCCTCGATGACAATCGGACAACACTTAAGTGCTCGGTTCGCAATAACTTTTGAACCCAACGACAAACCAACCACCAACACATAATCAAGCAAGGAAACAGGCGCATGCACAGATAAGGAAACAGCAGGCGCAATAAATGAGTGTGAAGCACCCTAGTCGTACAATGCATGTATGGGGATGCCATTTATATATATAGTACCTTCCACCACGTCGGTCGGATCTGCAACAGCATCCTCTGCATCGCCTTCCAAGGTGTAAACACGGGCATAGGCCTGAGGCTGAGCGGCTCCCTGCGGTACCGGTCTCCTCTTCGGGCATACATCTACCCGGTGATCGGCGCTACCACATCTGTAGCAAAGACCATTCTTCCTCCAACATTTGGCCTCTAAGTGTGGGCCCTGACAGAATCCACATACGGGTCGTGGAAGTCCCTGAGGTCGGGGAGGACCAGGCGGAACGGCTGTCTTGAATGGCTTCTTCCCAGAAGAGGACCCAGAATGAGTAGAGGGTCTCTTTGAACCAGAAGCGAAACTCTTGGCGGCTGCGGGGGCAGGTGCAGAAGTCGGTCTCATCTGTCGGAGATCGGACTCTATAGATAGTGCCGTCTCAACTGCGTCGGTGTAGTACTGAAGTCTGTTCCCGAGCATATGCATACGGATCTCATTCGACAACCCTTCAATGAACTGTCGAGTCTTCCTCTGCTCGTCGTCAACCATATACGAGCAGTGAATAATAAGTCTAGAGAAATGAGCTTCGTACTGGTCAACTGATGAAGTACCTTGCTTGAGAGCTAAGAACTCTCGCTCACGTCGCTGTCGGACCACTAACGGTATATACTTGGCCCGAAACTCAACCAAGAACTGATCCCAAGTCGGGACCACATGCTCTCGCTACCATCGCTGCTCTATACGGGCCCACCAGTCATGTGCAGCTCCTGTCATCTGATACACTGCTAATTCGACCCTCTTAGGGTCCGGACATTCCATTACTCTGAACCTCTTCTGCATTGCCGCTATCCAAGATTCAGCAATAACATCGTCCGGTGCACCCTCGAACTGCGGAGGGTGGAGTTTAAGGAACCTGCTCATCTTGGTCTCGGGGGCAGGTGGTGGCGTTGCTCGGTTGGTATTAACCATAAACTGCCCTAAGGCTTCCATAAACTATGCTGGTGTCGGAACACCTGGAGGCAGACCTGGCGGTTCACGGCGAGGTGGCATTCTGCAAAATCAATACCAAACATGCATGATGATAAGTGATTATGGAAATCTGTAACACATAGGCAAGTAATGTTCAGATAGAGTTCACATAAGCACTTAGCACATTTGCACAAATTCCACAGAAGTCCTAAGCCGTACGACCTAAGCACAACCGGGGGCACGACAGACAACCAGGCATGGCAAGTACAACCTTGAGTTTCGTATCCACCTATATCCAAGTCCATCCCAGTGTTTTGATTGTAAAAGATCTTTTGTTGTTGATCATCCAACAAAGATCCGTCACAATTCAAACACTAAGTGTTCTTGAACACTGTCGAGTGCAATTCCCTAAGTTACACCGGCACACAACGACTGACAAAACAAACAAAACACGACAATTCAGAGCTTAGGCCATTGGACCAAAGAAGCTCTGATACCAACTGTAGCGGGCGCCCCAAACGGGTAACGCACGCCCCGCACCGAGCCCCGACCCGGAACCGAAATGGAATCCGACCCGAATCGAAACCCGGCGAACGGCACACATTTACTCAATGACTAGGCGGGGTTTTCAAAAACAAAAGAAAACAACATTAAAGCGAAATTAAACCAAACAATAAATCATAATAATTGCACAAGTATTAAAGCCCACCAAGGCCAACGAAATTCAATTACTTGAATAATAAACGGGTTCGATACAATATCCCGACAATAAATAATAATGGGTTCAACATATAATCCCGAATACTACATAAATAAAATCCTACTATCGTAAACATAAATAATAGCCATACGGAATGAGAGTTATACATGAACAAAAGAATGTAACTCTAAGACGCAACGACGACGACGAAGATCCCGCCTAGTATCCTAAAACCAACACAGGGGTGAAACAGAGGAGGTTAGTCAAACGACTAAGTAAGGAGGGAATAATAATGTATATTATAAAACGGAAATAAATCACCATTTTTAAACTTAAAAGAAATTAACATAAAAGAAAGGTTTTCGTAAACGGGTGGTGATTTAGCATAAAACATAACATATCATATGACTCGGCGAGTCGAGCCCTTAACTCTAATTTCCAAACATAAAACGGGAAACCACCCTTATTCCTCCAATGTAGACGGACCACTAAATCCGAACTACGCATAACATACCGTATAATCTCAGGTACTCAAAGGGCTGCCACTCCGGCCTCAACCCGAGCTCCCAAAGGTGGAGGGAACCATAGAATTTCCGTCGTAGACCCGATGTCTACCGACTTCGTCCTATCATCCTGACTCCGGGCCCAAACATACATACATACAGTTCATAACTCGCTTTTCAAATCATTTCGGGTTGGCCAAAAGACCGTTCGAGACATGTCATATGCGAGGCCGAAGGCCAAAGCTCGCCTTAGAAATTAAAGAGGTTTTACATGTCTCTTTCGCAAACGTTTGAAAGAATATACGTAGTACTTTTTCATATCGAAACATTTTCGATAAATCGAATGAACATAATAGGCATAAATATTTACTAAGTATTTATATAGAAACGGTGTGAAAACAAAACGTAAACATGGCTTATATCGGGAGAGGCTTATTTATATATATACATAATAGTACTGGAATCAGAAACGGAAAGCCTCACCTGTTGGCTATACAAAATAAGAGCAAAAGCAAGAACCGGCGCTACTCCACGGGAGTATCGTCCGCAAAAATACCAAGACACAACCAAATAAGACTAACGACGATGCACGGCTTATACGAAAACATTAAAACACATAGAAACACGTTAAACAATTAAATCAAGCACTTAAAGTTCAAATTATCAAGCATAAACGGAGAAATTCGTGAATTCGAAAATGCAAATCAATACCAAATGCAATGAAACTTTACGGACATACTTTAAATATCATAAAACCACGCGAATTTAATCCTAAATTCAACATTTGATCATCTAGACATGCAAATCACGCCCTAATATTTACATATAATGATCTACAACATATAAGCTACACATAGGATCCAAAAACACGAAAATACATCCATAAATTCTCTCGAAATCACATAAACCCTAAATTATTCAACTATATACAAAAACGAGAAATATGAGGCATAGGAGACATTAAACGAGAGGGACGTGAAAGGCTTACTCGTAGAAGAGATCGCGGGGAGTTTGTAGGTATAAACGGTTCGAAAATCCGTTGGGAAACGAAGTCGGAATGATCGTTGGAACCTCCTTCCTTCTCTTTCTCTTTTTCTTTCTTTTCTTTTCTTTCTTTCTTGGTTTGCACGAGAGTGAGGGAAGAGAGAGTGTTATGAGACTTAGTCAATAGTTGGACTAGGGTTTAAAAATCGAAGGGGAAAATTCGTAATTTCACAAAATAAGTTTGAAAACTCATGTTGTCCACATAATACATAATTACAGTCAAAATTCATATAATTAAACGCACATTGACAATTCATAATTTAAATATAGAATTCATTCATTTACGAAATTATTCTAAAATCTCATAATAAATATCAAAGAAAATAATAAATTGCGCAAATACTCGATTCGGACATACCGGATTATAATTTCGGATTTTCGGGGCGTTACAGATCGAGGGTTTATTCCAAGCTCAACCTCAGATAAGGATATTACCAGCTCTGTATCCGATCAGAGGATATCCCGAAGACAGCTTTCAACACCCGATACGGACATTTCAAGTTTGTGGTCATGCCGTTTGAATTCACGAACGCCCCAGCAGCTTTTGTGGACATGATGCACAGGATTTTCCGTCTGTACCTCGACAAGTTCGTCATTATTTTCATTGACGACATCTTAGTGTTCTCGAAGTCCGAAGAAGAACACGCTGAACACCTCCGGATAGTGCTCCAAGCTTTGAGAGAGCACCAATTGTTCGCTAAGTCCAGCAAATGCGAATTTTGGATTGACCGAGTGACCTTTCTAGGTCATGTCATATCTAGAACGTGAATCGAGGTAGATCCTTCAAAGATTGAGACAGTGTTGGACAGGGAGAGTCCTAAGACTCCTACAGAGATCCGTAGTTTCTTGGGATTACTAGGATACTGCAGACATTTCGTCAAGGATTTCTCTAAGCTTGCAGGCCCGTTAACAGCGTTGACGAAGAAAGAAGCCAAGTTCGAGTGGTCAACCAAATGTGAAACCAGTTTTCAGGAGCTCAAGAAGAGATTGACCACAGCCCTAGTATTGACCCTGCCCGAGAGTTCTGAAGGATTTGTCATTTATGCAGATGCGTCACATGAAGGATTAGGTTGTGTGTTAATGCAAAATGGGAAAGTTGTGGCTGATGCATCGAGGAAGCTAAAGCCAGCTGAAGAGAACTATCCCACGCACGACCTGGAGCTAGCCGCCGTTGTATTTTCTTTATTGAAATGGCGTCATTACCTCTACGGCATCACGTTCGACATCTTCACAGATCATAAGAGTCTTCAGTACTTGTTTACTCAGAAGGAATTGAACAAACGACAGCGCCATTGAATGGAGTTATTTGAGGATTACGATTGCAAGATTCAGTACCATCCCGGAAAGGCGAATGTTGTAGCCGATGCACTGAGTCGGAAGGCGAGCATCGCCCAGCTAGAGGCTAAGTTAGAGGGAGTTCACATCAGTTCTCAGGCCCACGTTCACAGCATATCGATCTAGTCAGAGTTGGGTCGAAAGATTCGAGATGTTCAGGCCACTGATAAGTGGACTCAGAGACAGATAGTTCCCATCGCAACTGATTCAGAGACTCAGTTTGGTGTGGACGACACAGGAATTCTCCGTTACAAGTCCCGAGTTTGAATTCCGGAGAGTTTGAGGAGAGAAATTCTCAATGAGTCTCACAACACACCTTACACAGTTCATCCAGGTGGAAGTAAGATGTACCGGGATCTGAAAGAATTATTCTGATGGAGAGGAATGAAGAGAGAAGTAGCTGATTACGTCAAGAGATGCTCGACTTGTCAGCAAGTCAAACTTGAACATCAAAGACCAGGAGGCTTGCTTGAGCCACTACCAATTCCTACGTGGAATTGGGAGGGTATAGCCATGAACTTTATGTCTGGTTTGCCTAAAGTTAGAGGTGGCTACGATAGCATTTGGGTGATTATCGACCGACTATCCAAGAGTGCTCATTTCCTACCGATCAACATGTCATACAAGGTGGATAAGTTGGCAGAGATTTATCACCGAGAGATTGTCAAGCTTCATGGAATTCCGACTACGATAGTATCTGACAGAGATGCTCGATTTACTTCCCGTTTATGGCAACAACTTCAAGATCGAATGGGAATGAAGTTGACTTTCAGTACAGCCGCACATCCACAGACAGATGGTCAGTCAGAAAGAATGATCAGGTATCTCTGTGATATGCTTCAAGCTTGTGCCTTGGATTTTCGCAACAATTGGCACGACCAGTTGCCATTGATCGAGTTTGCCTACAATAACAGTTATCAGTCTACGATCAAGATGACACCATACAAAGCGTTATATGGCAGCAAGTGTAGATCCCTGTTGTTTTGGGATCTCGAGGATTGGCTTTGGACCAAAGATGATAATGTACGAGGAACTCCTCCAAAGTTTCTCCAAAATGTCATTGACCGTATTTAGATCATTCGGCAGAGAATGAAAGCAGCTCAGGATCAACAGAAGAGCTATGCCGACACCCGTCGCCGACCTTTGGAATTTGAGGTTGGTGAGAAAGTACTCCTCAAAGCTTCCCCTCGTAAGGGATTCACCCGAATCGGAAAAGGAGGAAAATTGAGTCCGAGATTTTTGGGTCCCTATGAGATTCTGGAGAGGATTGGGAATGCAGCTTACCGGTTAGACTTGCCGCCAAGCCTAACAGGGATTCACAATGTCTTTCATGTTTCCCAACTCCGAAAGTACTTCCCAAATGAGTCCGAAATCCTTCCTGTTGAAGAAATTGAACTAGAGCCGGATTTGACCTTTGTTTCGAAGCTGGTGAAGAAATTGGACAGGAAGACTAAAGCTCTGCACAACCGGGAGATTTCTCTTGTCAAAGTTCTTTGGAGAAATCAAACAACCGAAGAAGCTACGTGGGAGACCGAAGAGAAGATGCGCAAGTTCCACCCGGAGTTATTTCAGTCGGACGAGTAGAATCTAGGGACCAGATTCTCATAAGGAGAGGTGATTGTAGCGCCCCGAAAATCCAAGTTATTATCCAGTAAGTCCGAATCGTTTATTTGTGCGATTTAATTATTTATTTGATAATTATTATGTGATTTTATAACAATTTCATAAATTAGTGAATTTTGATATTTAAATCACGACTTGTCAATCTGCGTTTAATTTCATGAACTTTGACTGTAACTATGTATTATTTGGATAACTTAAGTTATTGAGTTATTTTTACAAAATTACGAAAACGCCCTTTCGATTCTCAAACCAAGTCAACTTTTGACTTAAGTCTCACATTCTCTCTCTCTCTCACCCCATTCACGCGAAACAACAGAGGAGAAAAGAAGAGAAGAAAGAAAGGAAAATGATAGAAGAAGAAGGAGTTCAATCGATCGTCCTGACTCCGTTTCTCGACCGAATTCCGAGCCGTGAAATCCTACGAACTCCTCTCGATCTTATCTACGAGTAAGCTTCTCACATCTTTCTCGATTAATGCCTTATTTGCTTCGATTTTTAGATTTTTGTATATAGTTGAATATGTTAGGTTTTATATGATTTTGAATGAGATTATGGATGGTTTTTCGTGATTATTGTTTCTATACGTAGCCTAGATGTTGTAGATGATCATATATGAAAATTAGCATGAGTGATTAACGTTTTATGGATTAAATGTTGTATTTTTGGTTTGAGTCGTGTGGCTTTTCTGTTCTGCGAAGTGTTCTACTGTTTCTTGACGTGCATGGGCTCTGTAGCGCCCCTTTCCGTATGAGGAGAAAGGACACCACATCCGCACCGAGACGAACTCCCAAACGAGGTAAAGGTACCCCATTCGAAAATCTATCCCGGCGAACGACAATCACTCGATCAAACTCCGGCAACAGCATCACGACGCCCCAACAACAACATCAATAATCAGAATAGTGCGGAAGCGATTTCAGAAAATAACAATTTACCATAAAAGCCATCCATGGCAACATAATTCATAAAACAATTCCCAAGTAAATATCCAATTAAGGCCATCCACGGCTCAACTATCTATCCCACATCAGGGGCACGTAAGTACGGAAATAAATCATAATATTAAATACAATAAGCTAAATTAATTCATAAAGTAAAGACTCGACTGTTGTTGGGACACTGACAAGACAAGAGACAAGAGCCGACCTAGACCTGCTGCTACCGACTGTAACGCCCCGAAAATTCGTATTAAGAACCGGGAACCCGAATCGATTTTTCTTGCGCGATTCATTATTTATTTTATTAATTATTATATGATTTTTATAATAATTTCGTATATGAGTGAATTTTAATATTTAAACCACGACATGTCAATGTGCGTTTAATTTCATGAGCTTTGACTGTAATTTTATTTTATTTGGAAAACTGGTATTTTTGACTAACTTTTATAAATTACAAAAATGCCCTTTCGTTTCTCAACCGAGTCAACTCCTTTGACTTAAGCCATCACTCTCTCTCCCTCACTCATTCACGCAGCAAAGAAGAAAGAAAAGAAAGGAGAAAAGAGAAAGAAGAAGAGGAAGGTTCAATCGATCGTCCCGACTCCGTTTCTCGACGGATTTTCGAACCGCTTACGCCTACGAACTCCTCACGATCTCTTCTACGAGTAAGCCATTCACGTCCATCTCGTTAAATGTCTCCTATGCCTTGTATTTCTCGATTTTGTTTATAGTTATTTAATATAGGGTTTATATGATTTTGGATGAATTTATGGACGGATTTTCGTGTTTATCGTTTCTATATGTAGATTATATGTTTTAGATGATTATATGTGAAAATTAGGGTGTGATTTGCATGTTTAATTGGTTAATTATGGGATTTAGGATTGAATTTGCGAAGGTTTCGAGTTTCTGTGAATTTTCTGCTGTTATCGCACGCACACGGCCTTTGCACACGGGGTGTTGCAAGCCCGTGTGCATGTGCACGGGCTCTCTACACGGCCTGTAGAGAGGCCGTGCGTGTCCCTTTGGTGCACACGGTCTTGGTGCACACGGCCCATGAGCCCGTGTGGCCCGTTTGATCAGGCCCTGACCTTCTGCAAGTCACGGCCAATTTTGGCCTACGGGTTCCGCTTTGGCTCTTCTTTTCCGAATTCTTTCTTCGCTCGTGTATTCGATATATATGATATAGATATGAATTGCATGTTTTATGAATTTATAACATGTTCGGGTGTATGTATAGTGCGTTTTAAGTTTTCGTTAAATTTTCTAACTTTTGCATATGAAGTCCGATTTTCCCGAAATTCGAATGCATACTCCTTTACGATAATTTAAGCATGTCCGTAAAGTTTCATTGCATTTGGATTTGATTTTCATTTTTAAATGCATGAATTACTTCGTTATGTTTGATAATTGAACCTAAGTGTTTTATGTGATTGTATAACGTGCTTTTACGTGTTTCTATGATTTCGTATGAGCCGTGCTGCGTCGTATGTCTTATGTGGTTGTCGTTTGTCAGTTGCAGGTTCCACCCTCGTGGATTAGGTTGCTCGTTTCCGTTTTGGGCTTTCTTTTGGGTTGTCGCCAGGTGACGTTTCCGTTGTTATTCCGTATTATGTAGATATGTATTATTAAGCCTCGCATGTATAATTTACGTCTTCATCCCGTATTACTATATTTAGTAAATAATTTTTGCTTATTATCTTTATGAGGTTTAAGAACAACGGATTTGATATTAAATGAATAATATGTATATGATTTCGAAATGTTTTCAAAAAGAGACAAGCGAACTATGTTTCGATTTAAATGTAATTTTGGGTTTGGAAACTTTTTCGTTGAGTGAAGTCGTTAGGGCGGGTTTCACCCCCAAGACGATGGAACATCCGGTTGCGTTTCCTACCGTTACATCGCCTGTCTCGAACGGCCCTTTTGGCCCTCCCCGAAATGTCTTGATTCCTATTTTAATAGGAAGATGATAGTTATGAAAATGCGAGATATGATATGTGTGTCTGTTTTGTCTTTGTGGGCCCCGGAGTATAGCGATCGGATGAAGCCGGATAGACAGCGGGTCTACGGTGGAGTTCGGTAGCTTGCTCCATGTATACTAGGAGCACGGGTGAGGCCGGAGTGGCAACCTTTGTGCTCCTGTGACGGAGACTTCGTGTCGACCGAAGGATAGGCTATTATGTCTATAGAGCAGTTAGATTTAGCGGTCCTTCTGCTATATGGGAGGAATAAGGTTGGTATGGTTTTCAGGTATGTTATGTTATGATAAATCACCGAATATTTATGAAAACCCTTCTTTTACGTTTGTTTTCTTTTAAGTTAAAATGGTGATTTATTTCCGTATGCTAATATGTATGTACTCCCTTTTTCCCCCTCACTTAGTCTTTTGACTAACCCTCCCTGCTTTAAACCTTATCTGTTTCAGGTGGTAACTAGGTGGGCATCGTCAGTCTTGTATCGCGGGTTTTCTTTCTTTTCGGTGATTGTCCCTTTCTAGATTATCTTAAGTTCATGATTAGGTTATATGTAATTGTTATCGGGATTGATATATTGAACCCGTATTTGTATATCACCGGGATATTGTATCGAACCAGTTTATTATATTATATTATAGTAAGTGAATTCCGCTAGCCTTGGTGGGCTTTAACTATTTGTGCAAATGAGCTACTGCTTTGAATGTTGTTATATGGAATTTAATTTGGTTGTTGCTTCCGCTCCCGCATTGTTGTCGTCAGTTGTTTTTACAAAAGCCCCGCCTAGTGATTGAGTAAATCGGTTTGCCGTTCGCCGGGTTTCAATTTAGGGTCGGATTTCTATTTCGGCTTCGGATTGGGGCTCGGTGCGGGGCGTGCGTTACCCGTTTGGGGCGCCCGCTACACCGACTGACAAGATAGTTGACACCGCCACCTGTCTACCTGAAGCAAGAACCAAAATAGAAGGGGTGAGTATAAAGGATACTCAGTAAGGGGGGTAATACAATATAGGTATTGATCACAGTTCGTCGTTTGTCGTTTAAAACCAAAAAGGGGTGAATGTTACTCGTTTTGATAAAGATACATACAATAATATAAGTGGTAAAACTATAACACAAAGCAACATTCGGGTTCGGCTTTATTTGAAAACACAAAAGGTTGACGAACCGGATCCTTTAAAACATTTGCACGTAATGTCAAGCCGATAAGTTGAAAGGGGTATTAGTTGAGTCACGAGGCCGTTACAAGTTCGAAAGGCACGATTCAATAAGTTAGAAACATTAAATAAACACGGCTCGTAATTCAACTAATTAATTGAATAATAAAGGAGGCTTAGGGTAGCAAGTACGAGTCACGCTTCCGGGTTTTATATATATATAGGGAAGTACATATGATAACTGAAGAAGACCGGAATGTGCTTCGACTTGTAACGAAAGCCATAAAACAATTAGACAAGTAATAAATGCAATAAATCATGCAATAATGTGTCCCGGCGAGAACAGGTCCTCTCCTTATAACTCCCAATTGAAAAACATGCAAGCATATAGTCAAGTACTCCACCACCAACAATATTATACAGGATTTAAGGAGACGCTGTTAGCACCACCATATCAGAATTTAAGGAGACGCGATTAGCACCACCGTATTAGAATTTAAGGAGACGCGATTAGCACCACCGTTCGCATCAACTTAGGCTAGCCAACCTCCTAGCCGACCCAAGTCAATACGCTAGAAGTATACATCGGGATTTGCCCTATACGCACGTGCCCAGGCTCACCTCCTGTTTATACTCCGGGCCCAAGTTATTAAACAATCTATGGCTCGCTTTTGAAATCAATGATAGTTTGGGTGGCCAAAATGGCCATTCAAAAATAGTAAATCGGGGTGTGGGAGGCCAAAGGGGCCATACGAGACAAGGTTATAATTGCGAGGTCAAGAGACCAAAGTTCGCATTTAAAACAAATGGGTTTTCCTTGCCTCTAGTTGAAAGTATTTAAAACATTTTGGTTTGCTATCAAAACGGTTTGACTAAGCAGATAGAGAAATAGTAAAGGCAATACAACAAGTAATAATAAAGCGGGATAGTGGTTTATTTCGCAAACCTAAGTAACTATGTTCTTACTCCAGTTGAAAACAATTTAAAACCCTTACCTGTAGCTCGACAAACGAGAAAAGCAAGCAAGCAACATGTATGATTCTCCCTCAGAGATTCCACCTGAAAACACGGGGTCTAGAGGATGAATGACTGACACGAACAAGAAAACAGACACTGACGCTCAGCTATCAAAATACAAACATGCTTAAGGACACTCACTCAACATTTAAACATAAGAAAGCGAGTAGGGGCAATATCGTCAATTTATCCAAATGTATGCAATAATTAAATAAACGAATAATAATTAACATTTAATTAATAATAACATTTAAGCATAAACTACTCAGGGGTTAGGCTTGTAATTAAACATCAAACATGTATATTTCATTTAAATCAACAACAATTAAAGTACAACTTATAGCTTTTCCCAAAAGCTCAAAAGCTAACAAGTTCATATTAATCCTATCTCTAGCCTAATCGAACCGAAACCCATCCGTTCGACTACACAAGCATATATCATCAACAATCAACAATTTACACAAGCTATAGTACAAAAGATTCATGCCACAACAATCTGAAAAGCTAAAAGCTAGAAGCTACAATCAAAAGCTACCAATTAACACAATAATACGAAAAATACGATAAAAGACAAACGACAAGTCGGAATCGAGTAATACCAGCGCCGTTAGAACCGTTGCGTCGAGGAGAACAATCTTCATGAACACTCCGTCACCGGAATCTGACTGGAACTGTAGCGCCGCTGCGTGCCGCCGCCGCGCCGCCACCGGACTTCCGTCGAAACACCTCCGATAGTCGAACCCTTATACAGAAATGATCCTCTCGACGAGCCCGTCACAACCATGGAGGTTTTCCGTCATGACTCCGCCTGGAACCACCGGGAACCACCACTCCCGCCGCCACTCAATGCCGCCGCCCCTTCAAGTCGCCATAACTCCGCCGTCCGTGGTCCGATTAAAGTGAAACCACCGCCAAAATGCCCCTCTCTTCATGGGCTTCAATTCCCAACCAACCCCAGGCATTTACGTCGCCGGAGAACTGAGATCGGAAAGCATCACCGTCGCCTGAAAATCGTCAATTCCGCCGCCGTCGGTGGTCGGATAGCCACGAGACCACCACCGTTGGCTTCCTTGCGAAAAATCAGTCTAGAAGCACCCTTTCCCGCCGCCTGAAAGTCGCTGGAAAAGCCAGATCGGAGAATTGCGCCGCCGTTCGGTTCTCCCGCCGTTACGCCGTCGTCGCTGCTCTGATGGCCGGGAAAATAGTACGGTTGGATTCGTCTCGTCGATACGGTCGTCTGGACATATGATTCGTCGAATTCCGACAACGTTGCAAAAATCATGTTTGGGAGAAAATGGCTCGTCGTTTGATGATTGTCGGTGTGTGTGTGGTTTCTAAATATGGAAGGTTACTATATATATTTTTCGAAAAACGAGACAAAAATGCAAAGTCTCGGAATTAGGCGTACTTAGTGTCAAAATGACCAAAATTAAATGCTTAACAAAGATTGAGGTTCGTTTTATTAAAATTCATGAGTTTACGAAAAGTCAATTCCGTGTTGGGCTAAAGTGTAAATAGTTTTGGGTCAAAAATGCAATTTCTTGAAAATATGATTTAATGAATAATATTTAGAATCTTAAGAAAATATTTGGAACCCCTATAAAATATGCATTATTACATTGAACCCCAGTCCCATGTACACCGTTAAATTACTACATTAAATTAAACCAGCTATAAATATAAATTTACCAAATTGACCCTAATTAGTGGCAAAACGATGCAAATTAAATTCTAATTAATGCCTTGGGTTTTAAATACCAAATCGATGATTTATAAAATATTTAAATGCAAGAGTTGGAAAACATGCAATTATGAAAGATGTCGGGACCGTAAACGGTGCGAATTCCGATAAATGCGCTAATCTTGAACTTGGAGATTGCGGGTCGTTACAATACTCCCTCCTTCGAAAGAATTTGTCCTCAGATTCTACTCCTCACGTCGAACCATTCTCTGCCAAATTTCTCTTTGGCTTCGGTTCTAAAATTTCGACCTGTCCAACTCAATACGTCTTCAGTACGTGGACAGACTACTTTGTTTCCTGAAAATGTGTCATCCATGTTCACTTCTGTTCTCAATTCGACCAGCTTCCGAAGTGTTCCTCTTCCAGGTCGATCTGATAAAGTCGACGCTAACCAGATCCGCATATCGAACTCCTTGTCCTTAGCACTTTCTAATAGCGCATAACGAGGCTATCGAATTCTGCGCTATCCACACAGAGATCATATAAAGCCTAATCAACTAGTCATTCAATTAGCGCAAGTAAGAATTAAAAGGCAGTTAAAGCACGTAGGTCACATGAAACACTTAACAATTATTTAAAGCAATTAAACACGTAAGCTCATCCGATCTGTAATGTGGTTTGAATTCCTCGAAATCCGCGATAACTCTGTCTAATCAGAAATTGAATCCTTCAAGGTTTCTGATCCCCGAACTCTATCCCAGCTCGATGTCTGACTCAGATCAACCTCTTTTACCCATTCTTCATTTCACCATTCGGTTGCTCGATGTTTCATTTCCTTCACAAGTTTGCGCTGGCGACATCTGTTGGTTTCTAATACATTCCCTTTACTGCCTCGTAGTCCTATTCCATACTGACTTCATTCCTGCTATCACCTCTGGTTCCACTGTACTCTGTCCGGAGTTGGTTCACGTATCTCATCGGATGGTATCTCTAGAGGGGTGAGATACTGATCATATTCCAAAGCTCGGTCGAGCTCGGTAGTGACTATCTGTGAGAAACCTTCCACATATATAGTTCCTTTGTTGATCTTGATCTGTTCCCATGCTCTTTCTGAAAGTGGAATGTGCATCCTGTCATGTAGTATCCCTGGGGTAGTGAGATACGAATTACCTTCCCAAGCCCGATCAAATCAGTAACAACTCTGTCTGCGAGCTACCTTTTACTGACATGGTTCTCTGATTAGTCACGAGATATTTCCATGCTCCATCCTCGAAAATAGAATATCTGTATCGCGATCCCGATCTTCAAACTCAAATAATTCTTCATCTTCTGAATCTGTTTCAGAATCTGATTGTCGAATGTGCTTCTGAAATCACGCTATCATCCATCTCGCTGCGCAAGGTAGTTGTCGTCAACTGGCTTTATCTTAACGGTGCTGGAATTGGTAACCATTGTTCTCCAGTAACTCTCTCTTTTACTGCCCTCGTACCACGATTAGTATCTCTAAGTTGATCGCGGTAACCGAGGAAGTAAAGTTCGAAAGGTCGAACAATTCATCTGTAGCACTCTGTTGATTCCGGTGCTCTTCAGGGTTGATAGTATCTTAGTCTGATTCTGACTCACAGTAGATTCGGTCTCCGTGAGTTCTGTTCTGTCGTCGTCCTCGAAAATGGCACATCAGAATGATCCGTCTCGACCCTCGGTTGATCCTGAAGATGCTCTGGAACTGGCTAAAGTATATGTTTCCTTTGCTGTCGTACAATCCAAACCCATCGTTCTCGTAGCTTGTCAACACCCGAATACAACCCTGTGCATTTGTCCCATTCTATCTGTCAAGTCTGCTTGTTGTCCTTGTTTACCCACATTTACGGATGGAGCTCATAGGTTAAAGCGGTACCAACGCTAAAACCCGTAGAGAAACTCACACAAAGTAAAAGAACAACACATAATAGCACAAACACATTTAAGGCAAGTTACAAGCGATGTTCTAATGCAATCCCTATTATGAGTTGCGTACCTTTCACCAATCCTTCTGAGTATAGGACCAATCTCGTAAGCTGTATCCACCAAGTTAGCATCTTTCCGTAGGGTCCTATCTCAAAGGAAGACAGTGTTTGATCATCTCTGCATCACAAAGTTTCAATATGCATGTCTGATGAGGTTAGTGTGCAACCACACGAGGCATATTAACAAATAAATCGTTATCCTAAAGCCGCACGACCTATATGCCGAAAGCAAATAAGACGCAACAAGGAATTCCACGCTCGGCTCGCGTTACGTCTTCCTTGGTACAAAAACTTGCAAAGGATCGCCAGTTGGTTAATTAAGCAAACCGTAATCCTTCACAATTTTAGGCACCCAGAAATGACAAACACTCATCGAACCACGAATTCGACACGGACTGACATAACCCATGCAGACACTGAAAGCAAGACAAGACGAGATACTAGAGCTTTCAGTTCCCTTTCAGGAACCTAGGCTCTGATACCACTGACTGTAGCGCCCCTTTCCGTATGAGGAGAAAGGACACCACATCCGCACCGAGATGAACTCCCAAACGAGGTAAAGGTACCCTATTCGAAAATCTATCCCGGCGAACGACAATCACTCGATCAAACTCCGGCAACAGCATCACGACGCCCCAACAACAACAGCAATAATCAGAATAGTGCGGAAGCGATTTCAGAAAATAAAAATTTAACCATAAAAGCCATCCATGGCAACATAATTCATAAAACAATTCCCAAGTAAATATCCAATTAAGGCCATCCACGGCTCAACTATCTATCCCACATCAGGGGCACGTAAGTACGGAAATAAATCATAATATTAAATACAATATGCTAAATCAATTCATAAAGTAAAGACTCGATTGTTGTTGGGACACTGACAAGACAAGAGACAAGAGCCGACCTAGACCTGCTGCTGCCGACTGATAAGATAGGTGACACCGCCACCTGTCTACCTGAAGCAAGAACCAAAATAGAAAGGGTGAGTATAAAGGATACACAGTAAGGGGGGGAATACAATATAGGTATTGATCACAGTTCGTCGTTTGTCATTTAAAACCAAAAAGGGGTGAATGTTACTCGTTTTGATAAAGATACATACAATAATATAAGTGGTAAAACTATAACACAAAGCAACATTCGGGTTCGGCTTTATTTGAAAACACAAAAGGTTGACGAACTGGATCCTTTAAAATATTTGCACGTAATGTCAAGCCGATAAGTTGAAAGGGGTATTAGTTGAGTCACGAGGCTGTTACAAGTTCGAAAGGCACGATTCAATAAGTTAGAAACGATAAATAAACACGGCTCGTAATTTAACTAATTAATTGAATAATAAAGGAGGCTTAGGGTAGCAAGTACGAGTCACGCTTCCGGGTTTTATATATATATAGGGAAGTACATATGATAACTCAAGAAGACCGGAATGTGCTTTGACTTGTAACGAAAGCCATAAAACAATTAGACAAGTAATAAATGCAATAAATCATGCAATAATGTGTCCCGGCGAGAACAGGCCCTCTCCTTATAACTCCCAATTGAAAAACATGTAAGCATATAGTCAAGTACTCCACCACCAACAATATTATACAGGATTTAAGGAGACGCTGTTAGCACCACCATATCAGAATTTAAGGAGACGCGATTAGCACCACCGTATTAGAATTTAAGGAGACGCGATTAGCACCACCGTTCGCATCAACTTAGGCTAGCCAACCTCCTAGCCGACCCAAGTCAACACGCTAGAAGTATACATCGGGATTTGCCCTATACGCACGTGCCCAGGCTCACCTCCTGTATACTCCGGGCCCAAGTTATTAAACAACCTATGGCTCGCTTTTGAAATCAATGATAGTTTGGGTGGCCAAAATGGCCATTCAAAAATAGTAAATCGGGGTGTGGGAGGCCAAAGGGGCCATACGAGACAAGGTTATAATTGCGAGGTCGAGAGACCAAAGTTCGCATTTAAAACAAATGGGTTTTCCTTGCCTCTAGTTGAAAGTATTTAAAACATTTTGGTTTGCTATCAAAACGGTTTGACTAAGCAGATAGAGAAATAGTAAAGGCAATACAACAAGTAATAATAAAGCGGGATAGTGGTTTATTTCGCAAACCTAAGTAACTATGTTCTTACTCCAGTTGAAAACAATTTAAAACCCTTACCTGTAGCTCGACAAACGAGAAAAGCAAGCAAGCAACATGTATGATTCTCCCTCAGAGATCCCACCTGAAAACACGAGGTCTAGAGGATGAATGACTGACACGAATAAGAAAACAGACACTGACGCTCAGCTATCAAAATACAAACATGCTTAAGGACACTCACTCAACATTTAAACATAAGAAAGCGAGTTAGGCTTGTAATTAATAATAACATTTAAGCATAAACTACTCAGGGGTTAGGCTTGTAATTAAACATCAAACATGTATATTTCATTTAAATCAACAACAATTAAAGTACAACTTATAGCTTTTCCCAAAAGCTCAAAAGCTAACAAGTTCATATTAATCCTATCTCTAGCCTAATCGAACCGAAACCCATCCGTTCGACTACACAAGCATATATCATCAACAATCATCAATTTACACAAGCTATAGTACAAAAGATTCATGCCAAAACAATCCAAAAAGCTAAAAGCTAGAAGCTACAATAAAAAGCTACCAATTAACACAATAATACGAAAAATACGATAAAAGACAAACGACAAGTCGGAATCGAGTAGTACCAGCGCCGTTAGAACCGTTGCATCGAGGAGAATAATCTTTGTGAAGACTCCGTCGCCGGAATCTGACTGGAACTGTAGCGCCTCCGCGTGCCGCCGCCGCGCCGCCACCGGACTTCCGTCGAAACACCTCCGATAGTCGAACCCTTATACAGAAATGATCCTCTCGACGAGGCCGTCACAACCATGGCAGTTTGCCGTCATGACTCCGCCTGGAACCACCGGAAACCACCACTCCCGCCGCCACTCAACGCCGCCGCCCCTTCAAGTCGCCATAACTCCGCCGTCCGTGGTCCGATTAAAGTGAAACCACCGCCAAAATGCTCCTCTCTTCATGGGCATCAATTCCCGACCAACCCCAGGCATTGACGTCGCCGGAGAACTGAGATCGGAAAGCATCACCGCTGCCTGAAAATCGTCGATTCCGCCCCTGTCGGTGGTCGGATAGTCACGAGACCACCACCATTGGCTTCCTTGCGAAAATCGGTCCAGAAGCACCCTTGCCCGCCGCCTGAAAGTCGCCGGAAAAGCCAGATCGGAGAATTGCGCCGCCGTTCGGTTCTCCCTCCGTTACGCCGTCGTCGCTGCTCCGATGGCCGGGAAAATAGTACGGTTGGATTCGTCTCGTCGATACGGTCGTCTGGACATATGATTCGTCGAATTCCGACAATGTTGCAAAAATCGTGTTTGGGAGAGAATGGCTCGTCGTTTGATGATTGTCGGTGTGTGTGTGGTTTCTAAATATGGAAGGTTACTATATATATTTTTTGAAAAACGAGACAAAAATGCAAAGTCTCGGAATTAGGCGTACTTAGTGTCAAAATGACCGAAATTAAATGCTTAACAAAGATTGAGGTTCGTTTTATTAAAATTCATGAGTTTACGAAAAGTCAATTCCATGTTGGGCTAAAGTGTAAATAGTTTTGGGTCAAAAATGCAATTTCTTGAAAATATGATTTAATGAATAATATTTAGAATCTTATGAAAATATTTGGAACCCCGATAAAATATGCATTATTACATTGAACCCCAGTCCCATGTACACCGTTAAATTACTACATTAAATTAAACCAGCTATAAATATAAATTTACGAAATTGACCCTAATTAGTGGCAAAACGATGCAAATTAAATTCTAATTAATGCCTTGGGTTTTAAATACCAAATCGATGATTTATAAAATATTTAAATGCAAGAGTTGGAAAACATGCAATTATGAAAGACGTCGGGACCGTAAACGGTCCGAATTCCGATAAATGCGCTAATCTTGAACTTGGAGATTGCGGGTCGTTACAGGCTCTGCTCTCTCGCACGGCCGTGCCGGAGACCGTGCGTGAAGTTTTGTTGTGCACGGCCTGCGCACACGGCCTCAAGGCCGTGTGCAAGAGGCCGTGTGCAAGAGGCCGTGCGTGTTCTTTTGAATGTGCACGGCCTGGTGTACACGGCCTTGAGCCCGTGTGAAAGAGACCGTGTGGAGCTGGTTTGCAGCCTGAACTTTCTGTATGTTTCAGTGCATTTTGTACAGTAGGTCCCTTCGGGACTCGTCTTTTCTAAATTCTTTCTTCGCTCGTGTATTCTTTATCTATGATATGAACGTGCATTGCATGATTTATGAGTTTATTGAATGTTCGGGACTTTGAATAGCGCGTTCGAAGTTTTCGACAAATTTCCTACCTTTTGCATATGAAGTCCAATTCTTCCGAAACTTGAATGCATACTTTCCTATGGTATTATAAGCATGTCCATGAAATCTCATTGCATTTGGACTAGATTTGCATATCTAAATTGATGAATTGCTTCGTTTTCTGTTGCTAATTTGAACCTACGTGTCATATTTGATTATTTAACGTGCTTCTATGTGTTTTAATGCTTTCGTATAAGCCGTGCGTCGTCATTAGTCATATGTGGTTGTGTCTTTGGGACACCCACTAGAGTAAAAATCCGCTTATTCAATAGACAGAAATGCCCCCAGTGGTGTATTTGCAACAATAAATAAACCTCGATGTCCAATTTGTTTTACCATACAAAATATAATGGTGTATCCATAGTACGTTAAACACAGGTTATACACCAGAGTGTACTTTCGGTTATTCCATCCTTCTACCATTCGTCAGGGATTCAATTGGGTGGCATTGGATTGCAAGATTGTGCAACAATGCAATAAATCTAGTTGTTTGAATCTCCCACAAAACAGCACCATTTAATATTCATTCTAGAATGACTTGGGAGTAATAGACTGAAGTGTTCGTGCATGATAATTATGCAAATCTCGTCCTATCTACCACTAATCTAACCAATTGAACACTGGATTCGAACCTTCCAATCGTGTTACAGGATTGGGGACACCCACTAGAGTAAGAATCCGCTTATTCAATAGACAGAAATTCCCCCAGTGGTGTATTTGCAACAATAAATAAACCTCGATATCCAATTTGTTTTACCATACAAAATATAATGGTGTATCCGTAATACATTAAACACAGGTTATACATCAGAGTGTACTTTGGGTTATTCCATCCTTGTACCATTCGTCAGGGATTCAATTGGGTGGCATTGGATTGCAAGATTGTGCAACGAGGCAATAAATCTAGTTGTTTGAATCTCCCACAACACAGCTCCATTTAGTATTCATTCTAGAATGACTTGGGAGTAATAGACTCAAGTGTTTGTGCATGATAATTATGCAAATCTCGTCCTATCTACCACCAATCTAACCAATTGAGCACTGGATTCCAACCTTCCAATCGTGTTATAGGATATTTGGAACAATAATTAAACCTCGATGTCCAATTTGTTTTACCATACAAAATATAATGGTGTAACCGTAATACGTTAAACACAGGTTATACATCAGAGTGTACTTTGAGTTAATTCAATCCTTCTACCATTCGTCGGGGATTCAATTGGGTGGCATTAGATTGCATGTAGCGCCCCCTAAAGAAGGACCGCCACATCCGCACCGAAATGGATTCCCGAGCTTCAGCGAGGGGCCTCAACTCAAAAACCCACTCCGGCGAACGGCACTCAAACAAGCACTACCGGCAACAGCAACGACATCCCAACAACAACCACAATAAAACAGAGAAATGCGGAAGCGATAATAAAGTAAACAGATAAATTCAATAAATGCCTACGAGGCTAACATAATATCAAGAAACATTTATAAATCAAGATACAGAATGTTCATAAGCAGATAGTGCCATCCATGGCTCACTAGTCTATCCTGTACAATCCTAGATATCGTCAACTCTCCCACATCCGACGCACATAAGTACGTAAAGTAAATAAATACAATAAACAAAACTCGACGGTTGTTGGGACCACTGACAAGACAAACCAGAAAGACTGAGCCTATCTAGACCTGCTGATGCCAACTGACAAGATAGGTGACGTCGCCACCTGTCTACCTGAAGCAAGAACCAAAATAGCAGGGGTGAGTATAAAGGATACTCAGTAAGGGGGTTTTGGTCACAGTTCGTCATTTATCTTTTTAAAACTAAAAGTGGTGAGTGTTGCCCGTTTTGAGAAAGAATACGAATAACGAAATATAAGTTGTAAAATGACACAAAGCAACACTCGGGTTCGGCTTATTTGAAAACACAAAAGGTTGACGAACCGGATCCTTTAAAACATTTGCACGTAATATCAAGCCGATAAATTGAGAGGATATTAGTTGAGTCACGAGGCCGTTACAAGTTCGAAATAAATAAGTTGGAATCGATAAATAAACACGGCTCGTAATTCGACTAATTAATTGAATAATAAAGGAGGCTTACGGTGGCAAGCACGAGTCACACTTCCGGGTTTTATATATATATATATATATATATAGGGAAATACATATGATAAATGAAGAGAACCGGAATGTGCTTCGACTTGTAACGAAAGCCGTAAAACAATTAGACAAGCAACAAATGCAATAAATCATGCAATAATGTGTCCCGGCGAGAACAGGCCCTCTCCTTATAACTCCCAATTGAAAAACATGCAAGCATATAGTCAAGTACTCCACCACCAACAATACTATACAGGATTTAAGGAGACGCTGTTAGCACCACCATCAGAATTTAAGGAGATGCGATTGGCACCACCGTATCAGAATTTAAGGAGACGCGATTAGCACCACCGTTCGCATCAACTTAGGCTAGCCAACCTCCTAGCCGGCCCAAGTTAACACGCTAGAAGTATACATCGGGATTTGCCCTAGACGCACGTCCCCAAGCTCACCTCCTGTATACTCCGGGCCCAAGTTTTTTAAACAATCTATGGCTCGCTTTTGAAATCAATGATAGTTTGGGTGGCCAAAAGGGTCATTCGAAAGTAGGAAATCGGGGTGTGGGAGGCCAAAGGGGTCATTCGAGACAAGGTTATAATTGCGAGGTCGAGAGACCAAAGTTTGCATTTAAAACAAATGGGTTTTCCTTGCCTCTAGTTGAAAGTATTTAAAATCATTTGGTTTTGCTATCAAAATGTTTGACTAAGCAGATAGAGAAATAGTAAAGGCAATACAACAAGTAATAAGAAAGCGGGATAGTGGTTTATTTCGCAAACCTAAGTAACTATGTTCTTACTCCAGTTGGAAACAATTTAAAACCCTTACCTGGCTCAACACGACAGTATGAAAGCAGACGGTAGTCAGGTTTCTCCCTCGTTGGTACCACCTGTAATACACAGGGCCTAGAGGATGAAAATGAAACCGACAATACTAAAAGCAAGACACAAGACAACAAACGATGCACGGCAATTCATATAAACTCCACTCATGCTATAGGTGCAATATGGCAAGCCAGGCAATTAAACATGTGAAGATATATAAATTATGGAACAATATTTAAAGGAATATTTAAAACAATTATAATGATGGAAGAACATTAATAATAAATATGGAAAGCATGCTAAAATGCATTTAGGGCACGTAGGCATGCTTAAAATAATATAAAGACGTTCTCTCGCGAATACGGGGTTAATCGGATAAGAACGGGAAAGTTGGAATAAAACCCCTACATGAGAAAGGTGTCAATTGACGGTCGGATAATTGTAAATTATGAAGAATATCAAATCCCTAGGCTCGAGGAAGCTATAGGTGAAATCGGATTGATATTCGGAGGTCGAATGTGAAAAGTCAACATTTAAATGAGTGGGGTTGACCAAATTCCCGAAGTGCAAGAAAGGAAAAGGCTGGAAAATGCACTAAGTATGTTGCACCGGCCAATGCACGGGCTTGGCAAGCCGGTGCAAGCACAAATAGGGTGCACGGCCTCACGCACGGTCTTGAGCACGGTGCCAAGACCGTGCAGGTGCAAACGGGCCTGGGCACGGGCCTGTGCACGGGCTCAAGCCCGTGCAGGTTGAAAAGGGCCGCGCACGGGCTCCTGCACGGTCTTGATCAAGACCGTGCGTTCGCCCGTGTGGATCTACTGAGCAGCAGACTCAGCAGATCGCGAAACCTCACATGCGAAACCAACATTTAAATTCATACATCTCCTAATTTACACCATAAAACATCCTAATTTTCACATATATTCATATATATCATATAAGCTACACATAGGCACAAGAATCACGTAAAATGGTCAAGTAAATCTTCCTAAACACGAAAATCCTAATATAATAAAATTCTATATAAAACTCACGAAAATCGCAACAAAGAGGGAACAAAATGAAATGGGGTAAAAGGATTACTGGTAGAGAATGTAGTGAGGATCGTTTGGGTTTTCACGGCTCCTCGATCGGGCGAGAAACGGGTTCGGTAGGGCGTCGGGAAGATTCCTTCCTTTCTTCTCCTTCTCTTCTCCTTCCTTTCTTCTTTTTCCTTCTTTGTATGTAATGAGAGAGTGAGAGAGATAGGTAGATATTTAGGAAAATATCTCGGGGGGGTAAAATAGTCATTTAAGCTTTTAAGGGCATTTAGGTAATTTAAGTAATTGAGGGCATTTAAAAGATAAGTTAAATCAATCTTTTCCACAAGATTAATTAATCCAATTGGATAGATCGAGAAATTAGGCAAGAAAGAATTCGCGTAATAATTAATAATATAATTAAAATATTCCGGTCATTGCAATACTCCCCTCTTCAAGAGAATCTGTCCTCAGATTCTCCTCCGGACTTCGGGGTTAGCTAAGAGGAGTATAATCTAAGAGTTCTAATAACGCGAATTAAAAACGAACATTTAGGAGCAATTAAAATACATTATAAAACATCATTCACAACAAAATAGAATCCAAAGTCATGCGAAAAACGGGATTACAAAACCCTAAACAAAACTAACGATGAAGAAGAAAATAAAGATAAATAGCTCGTGGCTCATCCGAGACACACATTCTCGTCCATAACGACCAAGAATCAGGAAATTCCAATGTAAGGTCCATCATCACTGTCATTATCTATTTCGTTCTTCCGACTGATTCTTGCACTCTTCGTATCCTCAATGACAATTGTCACATCCTCCTCTTGTTTCTTGATTAGAGTTCCTTTTACAGGAAGTAACGCCATCATCATTTCTCCCATTGTACTCCTCGTCCCTCACACAATCTGTTTCTTCAAGATCACACTCTTTCTTATTCTTTCTACAAAGTGTTTTCTCATCTTCAATGGCATTGGATGATATCTCCTCTCCGCCTTCCATTAAACCATCATTTTCATCATTTCTTCGCTCGACTTCATACGAAACATCAGAGTCGTCATCATCAGAAGCCGATGTCGGCTCATCTCCCATATAATCATCCTCGTCAGATAATTCATTATCCTCTTCACTAGTTGATTCATCTTCGGACATACCTTCAAAAGTATACTCCTTCAGACTCGATTTGTCAACGTCGGTGCTATCCAGAACCGCATAACGTACTCGCAACAGAATCGATCCTAGTCGGCCAAGAACTCCTTGTCCTTAGCACTCTCTAATAGCGTATAAAGAATTTATCGAATTCCATGCTATCCACACAGAGGTCACATAAATCTTAGCATCTAATCATTCAATCAGTGCAAGTGTGAATTTTGAAAGCAGTTAAAGCACGTAAGTTACCTAAAACACTTAACACATATTTAAAGCAATTACCATTCGAAACAGAATATTATGAATGAATGTGATGATAATGCAATGTACCTCTGCGAATCGGTATCAGGGTCGAGATCCCCTTTTTCTTCCCCGAGGGTTGCTTGAGTCGGGGCAGTCTTGAACTCGATGCTTGCTACTCCCACATCTGAGGCAACGCCCCAGTTTCCTCCTACACTTTGCAGTCTTATGATTCGTCTTTCCACAGTGCTCATAGGGAATGGGGTCCTCGTTCACTTCTGGTCTGGTAGGTTCCGGCATCTCGTAGTATGGTTCCCATGTCCGAAAAGTGCTCGGTCCGGCTGGATCTCTTCTTACCTTCTCATTGAAAGAGGATCCTTTCGTGTGAGGAATACCTCGACTCATCTCTTGAAGATCAGACTCCACTCTCACAGCCCGGTTAACTGGATCATGATAAACACGAATGCCCAATCCTACTAATCTTTCCAAGATCTCCGGCTGAAGTCCCTTGATTAATTTCCGCGCTCTCCTTCGATCGTCAGATGCAATGTGAGGAGCATAGACAATGAGGCGGCTGAAAAGTGCCTCGTATTGTGCAACAGGGAGAGCTCCTTGGGTGAGGGACATGAACTCTCTTTCTCGGCTGTCATGTACCACTTGCGGCACGTACTTCTCTCGGAAGTCGGATAGGAACCATGACCAAGTGTACGGAATTCTCTCAGCGATCCATCTCTGTTCTATGTAGCGCCACCAGTCTTCAGTTGGTCCTCTCATGAGAAAGAGGGCATACTCGACCCTCTCGGGGTCACCGCAGCGTATTACTCAGAAGATTCGCTCTAAATCGGCTATCCAAGCCTCGGCCTTAAGATCATCTGGTTCACCCACGAAGCAGGGTGGGTTGTAGTGCAGAAATTTGTCGAGGGATTGGCCCTCGGCTTCTCTCGCAGCTACATGTTGTTGTTGTTGTCTCTCTTGATGTACTTGTTCAGCAATCTGCCTCATAGTTGTCACTAAGTCTCTTGCAATCGAATTCGGAGATAAGGGAGCTGTAGGGGGTCTTCGAGGAGACATTATGTACCTGTGCTCAATAAACTAGGAAAAGATGCATGCTCAGTTAATGGAATGATCACATAAGGCATATAAAATTCAAACAGAGCATACATATATGATTCGGATAGCATGTAGACAAGTTAAGCATGAAACAAATCACAGAACAAGCAAAACTCAATCCTATAGCCGTACGACCTAGACACGACAAGACCCAAGCAGAACACGACAAAACGACAAGACAAGACAGACGCTACCTCGAGTTCCACATCCACTTACATTCAATCCCAACTCAGTACTACAATTGTAAAAGATCAAACGGTTGGTTGGCCATTCCAAAAGAAGATCAATCACAATTTCAATACTAAGGAGTTCTCAAGCACCTGTGACTGGAAACTGTAAGTCTCATTGACACGAAACGGGCAGACACAAGAGACAAGACACGACGCGATTACAAAGCCTCGGTTCCTTTTGGGAACCTAGGCTCTGATACCACTGACTGTAGCGCCCCCTGAAGAAGGACCGCCACATCCGCACCGAAGCAAAGTCCCGAGCTTCAGCGAGGGGCCTCAACTCAAAAACCCACTCCGGCGAACGGCACTCAAACAAGCACTACCGGCAACAGCAACGACATCCCAACAACAACCACAATAAAACAGAGAAATGCGGAAGCGATAATAAAGTAAACAGATAAATTCAATAAATGCCTACGAGGCTAACATAATATCAAGAAACATTTATAAATCAAGATACAGAATGTTCATAAGCAGATAGTGCCATCCATGGCTCACTAGTCTATCCTGTACAATCCTAGATATTGTCAACTATCCCACATCAGGGGCACATAAGTACGTAAAGTAAATAAATACAATAAACAAGACTCGACGGTTGTTGGGACCACTGACAAGACAAACCAGAAAGACTGAGCCTATCTAGACCTGCTGATGCCGACTGACAAGATAGGTGACATCGCCACCTGTCTACCTGAAGCAAGAACCAAAATAGCAGGGGTGAGTATAAAGGATACTCAGTAAGGGGGTTTTGGTCACAGTTCGTCATTTATCTTTTTAAAACTAAAAGTGGTGAGTGTTGCCCGTTTTGAGAAAGAAAACGAATAACGAAATATAAGTTGTAAAATGACACAAAGCAACACTCGGGTTCGGCTTATTTGAAAACACAAAAGGTTGACGAACCGGATCCTTTAAAACATTTGCACGTAATATCAAGCCGATAAATTGAGAGGATATTAGTTGAGTCACGAGGCCGTTACAAGTTCGAAATAAATAAGTTGGAATCGATAAATAAACACGGCTCGTAATTCGACTAATTAATTGAATAATAAAGGAGGCTTACGGTGGCAAGCACGAGTCACACTTCTGGGTTTTATATATATATATATATATATATATATATATATATATATATAGGGAAATACATATGATAAATGAAGAGAACCGGAATGTGCTTCGACTTGTAATGAAAGCCGTAAAACAATTAGACAAGCAACAAATGCAATAAATCATGCAAAATAATGTGTCCCGGCGAGAACGGGCCCTCTCCTTATAACTCCCAATTGAAAATCATGTAAGCATGTAGTTAAGTACTCCACCACCAACAATACTATACAGGATTTAAGGAGACGCTGTTAGCACCACCATCAGAATTTAAGGAGACGCGATTAGCTCCACCGTATCAGAATTTAAGGAGACGCGATTAGCACCACCGTTCGCATCAACTTAGGCTAGCCAACCTCCTAGCCGGCCCAAGTTAACACGCTAGAAGTATACATCGGGATTTGCCCTAGACGCACGTCCCCAGGCTCACCTCCTGTATACTCCGGGCCCAAGTTATTAAACAATCTATGGCTCGCTTTTGAAATCAATGATAGTTTGGGTGGCCAAAAGGGCCATTCGAAAGTAGGAAATCGGGGTGTGGGAGGCCAAAGGGGCCATTCGAGACAAGGTTATAATTGCGAGGTCGAGAGACCAAAGTTCGCATTTAAAACAAATGGGTTTTCCTTGCCTCTAGTTGAAAGTATTTAAATTCATTTGGTTTTGCTATCAAAATGTTTGACTAAGCAGATAGAGAAATATAGTAAAGGCAATACAACAAGTAATAAGAAAGCGGGATAGTGGTTTATTTCGCAAACCTAAGTAACTATGTTCTTACTCCAGTTGAAAACAATTTAAGACCCTTACCTGGCTCAACACGACAGTATGAAAGCAGACGGTAGTCAGGTTTCTCCCTCATTGGTCCCACCTGTAATACACAGGGCCTAGGGGATGAAAACGAGACCGACAATACTAAAAGCAAGACACAAGACAACAGACGACGCACGGCAATTCATATAAACTCCACTCATGCTACAGGTGCAAGATGGTAAGCCAGGCAATTAAACATGTGAAGATATATAAATTATGGAACAATATTTAAAGGAATATTTAAAACAATTATAATGATGGAAGAACATTAATAATAAATATGGAAAGCATGCTAAAATGCAATTAGGGCACGTACGCATTGTAACGGCACGTCCCCAAATACGGTGCGACGTGACGTCCCGCACCAAGTCATAATCCATAACCAGAACTAAAGGTCCAGTTATGAACTATAACGGAAAATAATTACCAGGCGGATCTGCTTTAGAAAATAATAAGACAATGAACAATAATACAGCGGAAGCAAATTAGCACAACCTATCCCACTCAGGGAGCTAGAACAACCATAATCCAAAACACAATTTATAAAGCCCACCAAGGCCACTGAAAATATCAATATCAACATTCAAACTAATTTACATTATTTACATCTACAACTTCTAGGGTTTTAAGTATTTATCCAGATACATAGACGGATATGAAATCACCTAAACAAAAGTAAATGACTCCAAGGACACGACCTGAATCCGCCTAGCAACAAAACCTGAAAAGACAACAACAGAGTAATGGGGTTAGTCAAAGAGACTAAGTGAGTGGGCTGTAATACGTATATATTATCGAAACAACCGAAAGATTCACCAGTTTGTAAATGAGAAGAAAGCAAAGGAAAATAAAGGTTTTCACAATTATTGGTGAATCGAATAATTTCCAATACATCTTCGGCTGAGGATATAGACTAGATCCCGTCCGGCGCAGGTACTCATAAGGGTTGCCACTCCGGTCATACCCTCGAGCTCCCATCAGTTTGGAGACCAGAGCATTGAGATCCACCGTAGACCCAACGTTTATCCGGCTTCACCCCGTACCCTGATGTTCGGGCCCAATAGTATAATGTGGCTCAATGGCCAGGCCGAAAGGCCAAGATAATTCCTCGCACTCCAAATGCTTATATGGTCAAAGGGACCGATTGATAAATCAACTTTTAACCCTTTTGAGCTAAAGGAGCTTTTGAGGGGTTATACGTAATAATTTGATATCAAAGCGTTTTTCTTTAAACTCATTAAGATAGTATGGTTCAAATAGCTACTACATATAATATAAATATGGGGAAAGAAAACATAAAAGCGTAAAACACAGGCTTCGGGTATATATGGAATATTTACATACATATAAGAAAAGCCGAATTCGGAAAAGAAACCCCACCTGGATAACACCGCAAAAAGGACCAAAAGAAAGACAACCAGAATACTGCCCGGAAGAACTACCACCTGAAACTAAATACGACACAACCATGTAAGACGACAATACGACGCATGGCTTATTCTTAATGCAATAACCACTTAATTAAATCAAAGAAGGGCAATTAGGGCAATTATTCAATGAAACGAATGAAATATCAAACTTCAAGCTTATAATCATACTTAAACACAATTAGGTTTCATAGACATGCTTAAAATACTATAAAGAAGCATACATTCAAGTTTCAAAGCAATCGGAAAAGAATTGCGAAAAGCGTATAATTCCCTAAACGGAAATCGATTCGTTTCACGATCAAACGGTATTGGAAAAATTCAAACTCCATGGATTATTAAGTTTTAAAGCATTACGGACTTAATGGAGAAGTCGGATTTTGAAAATAATATCAAACGAAGAAAGTAGTATTTGCAATTTTTGACTTCCAGAGACTTTTGAACTAAAATCGGGACACACGGTCTACACACACGACCTGATCAAGGCCGTGTGAGATTTTGAGAACACGCATGGCCTACCCACACGGCCTGATGCAAGGCCGTGTGGGGTGGAAAACACGTACGGTCTTGCTACACGGCCTGTTGCAAGGCCGTGTGCACCTGTTTTCGCAAATTTTCAGCAGAACGCGAAGAACTTCGCACAGAAGCAGCAAAACTTCGTCAAATCTTTACCAAAATACCATTTTCAATCAAATTTTCATACTACAAATTTCAACAAGCATCAAAGATCACAATGGCAACACATAGGATCAAGAATCATCAAAAACTACGGAGTATAACGATCAAACTACCGAAAAATCCAACTTCAAAACAATTTATCCAAAACATACTCAAACGACAACGGAATCAAATGGAACCTGAATAATACCTGTAGAGAATGTTACAAGGATCACGTAGGTTCTTACGGATCGAAATTTGGTAAAGAAACGAACTTGAAAGATCGAATTGAAGTTTTAAAGAAAATTCTTTCTTTTTCTTTCTTTCTTTTCTTTTCCTTCGGCTGTTTAAGTGTAATTAAGAAAAAGAAAAGGAAAAGAGAATAAAAAGAAAACCTGAGGTTTAAATGAAAAATCGAAGGGGCATTTTCGTAATTTCGCGAAACTTCATAAAAAGGACATATCAACGAAATATATCAATATTATAGTCAAAACTCATCATTTTAAACGCACATCAACATAGAATAATTTAAATTCACAAATTATTGCATTTACGAAAATTCATATAAAACACACAAATATCACATAAGCACATATGTACCGATCGAATTTTTCCAAACTTGTCCCGTTATCTCAGGAATTCTTGCCGGCTTTAGTTTACTAAAAATGTGGGGCATTACTGGCATGCTTAAAATAATATAAAGACGTTCTCTCGCGAATACGGGGTTAATCGGATAAGAACGGGAAAGGTGGAATAAAACCCCTACATGAGAAAGGTGTCAATTGATGGTCAAATAGGGTCGGATAATTGTAAATTATGAAGAATATCAAATCTCGAGGCTCGAGGAAGCTATAGGTGAAATCGGATTGATATTCGGAGGTCGTATGTGAAAAGTCAACATTTAAATGAGTGGGGTTGACCAAATTCCCGAAGTGCAAGAAAGGAAAAGGATGGAAAATGCACTAAGTATGTTGAACCGGCCAACGCACGGGCTTGGCAAGCCGGTGCAAGCACAAATAGGGGTGCACGGCCTCACGCACGGTCTTGAGCACGGTCCCAAGACCGTGCAGGTGCAAACGGGCCTGCGCACGGGCCTGTGCACGGGCTCAAGCCCGTGCAGGTTGAAAAGGGTTGCGCATGGGCTCCTGCACGGTCTTGATCAAGACCGTGCGTTCGCCCATGTGGATCTACTGAGCAGCAGACTCAGCAGATCGCGAAACCTCACACGCGAAACCAACATTTAAATTCATACGTCTCCTAATTTACACCATAAAACATCCTAATTTTCACATATATTCATATATATCATATAAGCTACACATAGGCACAAGAATCACGTAAAATGGTCAAGTAAATCTTCCTAAACATGAAAATCCTAATATAATAAAATTCTATATAAAACTCACGAAAATCGCAACGAAGAGGGAACGAAATGAAATGGGGTAAAAGGATTACCGGTAGAGAATGTAGTGAGGATCGTTTGGGTTTTCACGGCTCGTCGATCGGGCGAGAAACGGGCTCGGTAGGGCGTCGGGAAGATTCCTTCCTTTCTTCTCCTTCTCTTCTCCTTCCTTTCTTCCTTTTCCTTCTTTGTATGTAATGAGAGAATGAGAGAGATAGGTAGATATTTAGAAAAATATCTCGGGGGGGTAAAATAGTCATTTAAGCTTTTAAGGGCATTTAGGTAATTTAAGTAATTGAGGGCATTTAAAAGATAAGTTAAATCAATCTTTTCCACAAGATTAATTAATCCAATTGGATAGATCGAGAAATTAGGCAAGAAAGAATTCGCGTAATAATTAATAATATAATTAAAATATTCGAGTCGTTACATTGCAAGATTGTGCAACGATGCAATAAATCTAGTTGTTTGAATCGTCCACACCACAACTCCATTTCGTAATCATTGTAGAATGACTTTGGAGTAATAGACTCAAGTGTTCGTGTATGCTAATTATGCAAATTTCGTCCTATCTACCACCAATCTAACCAATTAAGCACTGGATTCGAACCTTCCAATCATGTTATAGGATTGGGGACACCCACTAGAGTAAGAATCCGCTTATTCAATAGACAGAAATGCCCCCAGTGGTATATTTGCAACAATAAATAAACCTCGACGTCCAATTTGTTTTACGATACAAAATATAATAGTGTATCCGTAATACGTTAAACACAGGTTATACATCAGAGTGTACTTTGGGTTGTTCCACCCTTCTACCATTCGTCAGGGATTCAATTGGGTGGCATTGGATTGCAAGATTGTGCAACGATGCAATAAATCTAGTTGTTTGAATCTTCCACAACGCAGCTCCATTTAGTATTCATTCTAGAATGACTTTGGAGTAATAGACTCAATTGTTCGTGCATGATAATTATGCTAATTTCATCCTATCTACCACCAATCTAACCAATTGAGCACTGGATTCGAACCTTCCAATCTTGTTATAGGATTGGGGACACCCACTACAGTAAGAATCCGCTTATTCAATAGACAGAAATGCCCCCAGTAGTGTATTTGCAACAATAAATAAACCTCGATGTCCAATTTGTTTTACCATACAAAATATAATGGTGTATCCGTAATACGTTAAACACAGGTTATACATCAGAGTGTACTTTGGGTTGTTCCACCCTTCTACCATTCGTCAGGGATTCAATTGGGTGGCATTGGATTGCAAGATTGTGCAACGATGCAATAAATCTAGTTGTTTGAATCTTCCACAACGCAGCTCCATTTAGTATTCATTCTAGAATGACTTTGGAGTAATAGACTCAAGTGTTCGTGCATGATAATTATGCAAATTTCGTCCTATCTACCACCAATCTAACCAATTGAGCACTGGATTCGAACCTTCCAATCTTGTTATAGGATTGGGCACACCCACTACAGTAAGAATCCGCTTATTCAATATACAGAAATGCCCCCAGTAGTGTATTTGCAACAATAAATAAACCTCGATGTCCATTTGTTTTACCATACAAAATATAATGGTGTATCCGTAATACGTTAAAGACGGATTATACATCAGAGTGTACTTTGGGTTATTCCATCCTTCTACCATTCGTCAGGGATTCAATTGGGTGGCATTGGATTGTAAGATTGTGCAACGATGCAATAAATCTAGTTGTTTGAATCTCCCACAACACAGCTCCGTTTAGTATTCATTCTAGAATGACTTGTGAGTAATGGACTCAAGTGTTCGTGCATGATAATTCTACAAATCTTGTCCTATCTACCACCAATCCAACCAAATGAGCACTGGATTCAAACCTTCCAATCGTGTTATAGGATTGGGGACACCCACTAGAGTAAGAATCCGCTTATTCAATAGACAGAAATACCCCCAGTGGTATATTTGCAACAATAAATAAACCTCGATGTCCAATTTGATTTACCATACAAAATATAATGGTGTATCCGTAATACGTTAACAACAGGTTATACATCAGAGTGTAGTTTGGGTTATTCCATCCTTGTACCATTCGTCAGGGATTCAATTGGGTGGCATTGGATTTCAAGATTGTGCAACGAGGCAATAAATCTAGTTCTTTGAATCTCCCACAACACAGCTCCATTTAATATTCATTCTAGAATGACTTGGGAGTAATAGACTCAAGTGTTCGTGCATGATAATTATGCAAATCTCATCCTATCTACCACCAATCTAACCAATTGAGCACTGGATTTGTGATGACCCATAATTCCCAAGCTCAGAATTAGCACGTTTATCGAGATTCAGACCGTTTACGGTCCCGACGTCTTTCATAATTACACGTTTTCCAACTCTTGCATTTAAAGAATTTTTCATAAACCATTAATTTGGCTTTCAAAACCCACAGCATTAATAAGAATTATATTTGCACCGTTTTGTCACTAACTAGGGTCAATTTGGTAAATTTATATTTTTAGCTCGTTTATTCGAATCTAGTAATTTAACAGTGCACGTTGGACCGGAATCCAATGTTTAAAAGATGTATTTCTTTGTGGTTCCAAATATTATTGATAAAATTATATTTCCAAAATATTGCATTTTGGCCCAAAATTATTGACACTTTGACCGCACTCGATATTGACTTTTGTAAATGCCCGAATTTTCATGAAACGAACCTCGAACCTTGTTAAGCTTTTCATTACGGTCATTTTGACACTAAGTACGCCTAATTCCTAGACTTCGTGTTTTTGTCTCGTTTTTCGAAAAATATACATAGTAACCTTCCATATTTAGAAACCACACACACACCGACAATCATCGCACGACGAGCCATTCTCTCTCAAACACAATTTTTGCAACGTTGTCAGAATTCGATGAATCATATGTCCAGACAACCGTATCGACGAGTCGAACCCAACCGTACTATTTTCCCGGCAATCGGAGCAGCATAACGGCTGGAGAACCGAACGGCGGCGCATTTCTCCAATCTGACTGTTCCGGCGACAACGAGGCTTGAGACCAGTTGGGTCTCAACCGTTTCGACGAGAGGAATCCATTGGCGGTGATTGTAACGCCCCTAAAATCCGAATTATATTATGGTATGTCCGAATCGAATATTTGCGCAATTTATTATTTTATTTGATATTTATTATGTAATTTTAGAAATATTTCGTATATGAATGAATTTCTATATTTAAATTACGAATTGACAATGCGCGTTTAATAATATGAATTTTAACTGTAATTATATATTATTTGGACGACGTGAATTTTCGAACTTATTTTACAATATTACGACTATGCCCCTTCGACTTTAAACCCTAGTCAAAATTGACTAAGTCTTCTTTCTCTCTCTCTCACCTCACTCTCGTTCAAACACCCAGCAACAAGAAAAGAGAAAGAAGAAAGAAAAAGAGAAGGAAGAAGAAAGAGATTCCAACGATCGTCCCGACTCTGTTTCCCAACGGATTTTCGAATCGTTTTCGTCTACGAACTCCTCGCGATCTCTTCTACGAGTAAGCCTTTCACGATTCTTTCGTTTAATGTCCCCTATGCCTCGTATTTCTCGTTTTTGGTTATTAGTTGAATATTTAGGTTTTATTCGATTTTGATAGTAATCGTGGATGGATTTTCGTGTTTATCGTTTCTATATGTAGATTATATGTTGTAGATGATTATATGTGAGAATTAGGGAGTGATTTGCATGATTTATCGATTAAATGTTGAATTTTGATTTGAAATCGCGTATGTTTTTGCTGTCTGCGTGTTTCTGCTCAATCTGGTCGCACACGGGCTGGTGCACACGGCCTGAGGCCGTGTGCATGACACCGTGCGTGTGTGTGGAGAATTGCACACGGGCTGGTGCACACCGCCTTTAGGCCGTGTGCATGAGGCCGTGCGTGTTCCTTGATTGTGCACGGCCTCGGCACACGGCCGTGCACAAGGCCGTGTGGCCTGGTCGAACAGTGCCCTGACCTTCTGTAAGTCAGGGCACATTTTAGCCTACGGGTCCCGCTTCGGCTCGTCGTTTCCAAATTCTTTCTTCGCTCGTGCCTTCGATATATATGAAATAGATAGGAATTGCATGATTTATGAATTTACAACATGTTCGGGTATGTGAATAGTGCGTTTTAAGTTTTCGACAAATTTTCTAACTTTTGCATGTGAAGTCCGATTTTCCCGAAATTCGAATGCATACTCCTTTATGATAATTTAAGCATGTCCGTAAAGTTACGTTGCATTTGGACTTGATTTACATTTTTAAATGCATGAATTACTCTGTTTTCGTTTGAGAATTTGAACTTAAGTGATTGATTTATTTGTATAACGTGCTTCTATGTGTTCTAATGTTTTCGTATAAGCCGTGCGTCGTCCTTAGTCTTATTTGGTTGTGTCTTTGTGTTTTGCAGACGATACTCCCGTGGAGTAGCGCATCCGGTCTTGCTTTTGTCTTATTTTGTATAGCCACAGGTGAGGCTTTCCGTTTCTGTTTCCAGTATTATTACGTATATATATAAATAAGCCTTTCCCGATATAAGCCACGTTTATGTTTTGTTTTCACACCGTTTATATATATATACTTAATAGATATTTATGATTATTATGTTCATTTGATTTATCGAAAATGATTTGATATGAAAAGTACTACGTATAGACTTTGAAATGTTTACGAAAGAGACATGTAAAACCTTTTGTTTTCTAAGGCGAACTTTGGCCTTCGGCCTCGCATATGACATATCTCGAACTGTCTTTTGACCAACCCGAAATGATTTGAAAAGCGAGTTATGATATGTATGCATGTTTGTTTGGGCCCGGAGTAAGAGCGATAGGACGAAGTCGGTAGACGTCGGGTCTACGGCATAAATCCTATGGTTTCCTCCATTTGGGAGCTCGGGGTGAGGCCAGAGTGGCAGCCCTTTGAGTACCTGAGTTATTCCCGTCTGTTATGAGTAGTTCGGATTTAGCGGTCCGTCTACATTGGAGGCATAAGGGTGGTTTCCGGTTTTTATGTTTGGAAATTGGAGTTAAGGGCTCGACTCGCCGAGTCATATGATATGTTATGTTTTATGTAAAATCACCACCCGATTACGAAAACCTTTCTTTTATGTTGATTTATTTTAAGTTTAAAATTGGTGATTTATTTCCGATTTATTATATACATTATTATTCCCTCCTCACTTAGTCGTTAGACTAACCCCCTCTGTTTTACCCCTGTACTGGTTTCAGGATACTAGGCGGGATCTTTGTCGTCGTAGGCATCGTAGAGTTACATTATTTTGCTCATGTATAACTCTTTCTCGTATGGCTTTTATTTATATGTTTTATGATATTAGGGATTTATTACTTTAAGTTGTATTCGGGATTATGTATATATTGAACCCGTTATTATAATTATCGGGATATTGTATCGAACCCGTTTGTTATTTAATTAATTGAATTTCGTTAGCCTTGGTTGGCTTTAATACTTGTGTAATTATTTATGTTTTAATGTTTCGTTTATTTCGCTTTCGCACCTCTGTCATTTTCTTTCGTTTTTGAAACCCCCGCCTAGTTATTGAGTAAATGCTTGCCATTCGCCGGGTTTCCGTTCGGGTCGGATCCCATTTCGGTTCCGGGTCGGGACTCGGTGCGGGGCGTGCGTTACCCGTTTGGGGCGCCCGCTACAGTTGGTATCAGAGCCCTTGGTCCAATGGCCGAAGCTCTGAATTGTCGTGTCCAGTTGTGTCTAGGTCGTACGGCTTAGGATTACGTGATTGTGACTACGTGATTATGTGAATTTAACTTCTCTACGTGTTACGGCTTTTCATAATCATTTATCATCATGCATGTTTGGTATTGAATTTGCAAAATGCCTCCTCGCCGTGAACCGCCAGGTCCGCCTCCAGGTGTTCCGACACCAGCACAGTTTATGGAAGCCTTAGGGCAATTCATGGTTCATACTAACCGAGCCACGCCACCACCTGCCCCCGAGAATGATATGGGAAGGTTTCTTAAGCTCAACCCTCCGCAGTTCGAGGGTGCACCAGATGAGGCTTGGATATCGGCGATGGAGAAGAGGTTCCGAGTTATGGAGTGTCCGGACCCTAAGAGGGTCGAGTTAGCAGTGTATCAGATGATAGGAGCTGTTCAGGATTGGTGGGCCCGTATCGAGCAGCGATGGCAGCGAGAGCATGTGGTCCCGACTTGGGATCAATTTTTAGTTGAGTTTTGGGCCAAGTATATTCCGTTGGTGGTCCGACAACGACGTGAGCGAGAGTTCCTGGCTCTCAAGCAGGGTACTTCTACCGTTGACCAGTATGAGGCTCATTTCTCCAGGCTTATCATTCACTGCTCGTATATGGTTGACGACGAACAGAGGAAGACTCGACAGTTCATTGAGGGGTTGTCGAATGAGATTCATATGCATATGCTTGGGAACCGACTCCAGTACTACACAGATGCAGTTGAGACGGCACTTTCTATAGAGTCCGATCTCCGACAGATGAGACCGACATTAGCACCTGCCCCTGCAGCCGCCAAGAGTTTCGCTTCTGGTTCGAAGAGACCATTTATTCCGTCTGGGTCCTCTTCTGGGAAGAAGCCATTCAAGGCAGCCGTTAAGCCTGCTCCTCCCCGACCTCAGGGATTTCCACAACCTGTATGTGGATTTTGTCAGGGCCCTTACTTAGAGGCCAAGTGTTGGAGGAAGAATGGTCTTTGCTACGGATGTGGTAGCGCCGATCACAGAATAGGTGAATGCCCGAGGAAGAGACCGGTACAGTAGGGAGCCGCTCAGGCTCAGGCATATGCCCCTGTTTACGCCTTGGAAGGCGATGCAGAGGATGTTGTTGCAGATCCGACCGACGTGGTGGAAGGTACTATATATATAAATGGCATCCCCATACATGCATTGTACGACTCGGAAGCTTCACACTCGTTTATTGCGCCTGCTGTTTCCTTATGTGTGCATGCGCCTGTTTCCTTGCTTGATTATGTGTTAGTGGTTGGTTCGCCGTTGGGTTCGAAGGTTATTGCGAACCGAGCACTTAAGCGTTGTCCGGTTATCATCGAGGGTATCGAATACCCGGCATAAATGGTTGAGTTGCCGATGAAGAAATATGGGGTTATTCTCGGAATGGATTGGTTGTACGAGCATCGGGCGAAGGTTGATTGTTTCGAGAAGAAGGTTATTCTGGGTTCTAATGAGGTTAAGGGTTTCCGATCAGGAGAAGGTCCGTATATCTCAATGATGGAAGCCAAGAAGCTCGTTCAGAAAGAAGAAGCGACATGCTTTATAGCATACATTCTCAACCGCCCGAAGGACCAGACGAAGATCGAAGAAACGTCCGTGGTCAATGAATTCGTCGACGTGTTTCCCGAGAATTTGGAATTCTTGCCACCGGATCGGGATATAGAGTTCGTGATTGATCTAGTTCCGGGAGCCGAGTCTTATTCGAAGTCGCCGTACCGAATGGCTCCTGCCGAGTTGAAAGAATTGAAGAACCAACTCGATGAACTTCTTTCTATTGGATATATCCAACCGAGTGCCTCGCCTTGGGGTGCTCCAGTCTTGTTCGTGAAGAAGAAGGACGGTACACTTCGCATGTGTATCGATTACCGAGAATTGAACAGGATGACAGTGAAGAACAAGTATCCTCTACCGCATATCGAGGAATTGTTCGATTTACTACAAGGATTGAGGATTTATTCCAAGCTCGATCTCAGACAAGGATATTACCAGCTCCGTATCCGATCAGAGGATATCCCGAAGACAGCTTTCAACACCCGATACGGACATTTCGAGTTTGTGGTCATGCCATTTGGACTCTCGAATGCCCCAGCAGCTTTTATGGACATGATGCACAGAATTTTCCGTCCGTACCTCGACAAGTTCGTCGTTATTTTCATTGACGACATATTAGTTTTTTCGAAGTCCGAAGAAGAACACGCTGAACACCTCCGGATTGTGCTCCAAGCTTTGAGAGAGAACCAATTATATGCTAAGTTCAGCAAATGCGAATTCTGGATTGACCGAGTGACCTTCCTAGGTCATGTCATATCCGGAACGGGAATCGAGGTAGATCCTTCGAAGATTGAGACAGTGCTGGATTGGGAGAGACCTAAGACTCCTACAGAGATCCGTAGTTTCTTGGGTTTAGCAGGATACTACAGACATTTCGTCAAGGATTTCTCTAAACTTGCAGGTCCGTTAACAGCGTTGACAAAGAAGGAAGCTAAGTTTGAGTGGTCAGCCAAATGTGAAGCTAGTTTTCAGGAGCTCAAGAAGAGATTGACCACAGCTCCAGTATTGACCCTGCCCGAAGGTTCTGAAGGATTTGTCGTGTATACAGATGCGTCACACGAAGGATTAGGTTGTGTGTTAATGCAGAATGGGAAAGTTATAGCTTATGCATCGAGGAAGCTAAAGCCAGCTGAAGAGAACTATCCCACTCACGACCTTGAGCTAGCCGCCGTGGTATTTGCATTATTGAAATAGCGTCATTACCTCTACGGCATCACGTTCGACATCTTCACAGATCATAAAAGCCTTCAGTACTTGTTTACTCAGAAGGAATTGAACAAACGACAGCGCCGTTGGATGGAATTATTTGAGGATTACGATTGCAAGATTCAGTATCATCCCGGAAAGGCGAATGTCGTAGCCGATGCACTAAGCCGGAAGGCAAGCATAGCCCAGCTAGAGGCTAAGTTAGAGGGAGTTCACATCAGTTCCCAGGCCCATGTTCATAGCATATCGATCCAGTTAGAGTTGGGTCGAAAGATCCGAGATGTTCAGGCTACTGATGAGTGGACTCAGAGACAGATAGTTCACATCGCAGCTGATTCTGAGACTCAGTTTGGTGTGGACGACACAGGAATTCTCCGGTACAAGTCCCGAGTTTGTGTTCCGGAGAGTCTGAGGAAAGAGATTCTCGATGAGGCTCACAACACACCTTACACAGTTCATCCAGGTGGAAGTAAGATGTGTCGGGATCTGAAAGAATTATTCTGGAGGAGAGGCATGAAGAGAGACGTAGCTGATTACGTCAAGAGATGCTCGACTTGTCAGCAGGTTAAGGTTGAACATCAAAGACCGGGAGGTTTACTTGAGCCACTACCGATTCCTACGTGGAACTGGGAGGGTATTGCCATGGACTTCGTGTCTGGTTTGCCTAAAGTAAGAGGTGGCTACGATAGCATTTGGGTGATTATCGACCGACTGTCCAAGAGTGCTCATTTTCTACCGATCAACATGTCGTACAAAGTGGATAGGTTGGCAGAGATTTATCACCGAGAGATTGTCAAGCTTCATGGGATTCCGTCTACGATAGTGTCTGACAGAGATGCTCGATTTACTTCCCGTTTGTGGCAGCAACTTCAAGAACGAATGGGAACGAAGCTGACTTTCAGTACAGCCGCACATCCGCAGACAGATGGTCAGTCAGAGAGGATGATCAGATATCTCTGTGATATGCTTCGAGCTTGTGCCTTGGATTTTCGCAACAATTGGCACGACCAGTTGCCTCTGATCGAGTTTGCCTACAACAACAGTTATCAATCTACGATCGGAATGGCACCTTACGAAGCGTTGTATGGCAGAAAGTGTAGATCCCCGTTGTTTTGGGATCTCGAAGATTGGCGTTGGACGAAAGACGATAAGGAACGAGGAACTCCTCCAAAGTTTCTCCAAAATGCCATCGACCGTATCCAGATCATTCGGCAGAGAATGAAAGCAGCTCAGGATCGACAGAAGAGCTATGCCGACACCCGTCGCCGACCGTTGGAATTTGAGGTTGGTGACAAGGTATTCCTCAAAGCTTCTCCTCGAAAGGGTTTCACCCGAATTGGAAAACGAGGAAAGTTGAGCCCGAGATTTTTAGATCCCTATGAGATTCTGGAAAGGATTGGGAACGCAGCGTACAGGTTAGACTTGCCACCGAGTCTGACAGGGATTCACAACGTTTTTCAGGTTTCCCAACTCCGAAAGTACTTCCCGAATGAGTCTGAGATCCTTCCTGTTGAGGATATTGAACTGGAACCGGATTTGACCTTTGTTTCGAAGCCGGTGAAGATATTGGATAAGAAGACTCAAACTCTGCGCAACCGAGAGATTTCTCTTGTCAAAGTCCTTTGGAGAAATCAGACGACCGAAAAAGCTATATGGGAGACTGAGGACAAGATGCGTAAGTTTCATCCGGAATTATTTCAGCCGGACGAGTAGAATCTGGGGGCCAGATTCTCATAAGGAGGGGTGATTGTAACGCCCCTAAAATCCGAATTATATTATGGTATGTCCGAATCGAATATTTGCACAATTTATTATTTTATTTGATATTTATTATGTAATTTTAGAATTATTTCGTATATGAATGAATTTCTATATTTAAATTACGAATTGTCAATGTGCATTTAATAATATGAATTTTAACTGTAATTATATATTATTTGGACGACGTGAATTTTCGAACTTATTTTGCAAAATTACGACTATGCCCCTTCGACTTTAAACCCTAGTCAAAATTGACTAAGTCTTCTTTCTCTCTCTCTCACCTCACTCTCGTTCAAACACCCAGCAACAAGAAAAGAGAAAGAAAAGAAAGAAAAAGAGAAGGAAGAAGAAAGAGATTCCAACGATCGTCCCGACTCCGTTTCCCGACGGATTTTCGAATCGTTTTCGTCTACGAACTCCTTGCGATCTCTTCTACGAGTAAGACTTTCACGATTCTTTCGTTTAATGTCCCCTATGCCTCATATTTCTCGTTTTTGGTTATTAGTTGAATATTTAGGTTTTATTCGATTTTGATAGTAATCGTGGATGGATTTTCGTGTTTATCGTTTCTATATGTAGATTATATGTTGTAGATGATTATATGTGAGAATTAGGGAGTGATTTGCATGATTTATCGAATGGTTTGAAATCGCGTATGTTTTTGCTGTCTGCGTGTTTCTGCTCAATCTGGTCGCACACGAGCTGGTGCACACGGCCTGAGGCCGTGTGCATGAGACCGTGCGTGTGTATGGAGAATTGCACACGGGCTGGTGCACACGGCCTTGACGCCGTGCGTGTTCCTTGATTGTGCACGGCCTCGGTACACGGCCGTGCACAAGGCCGTGTGGCCTGGTCGAACAGTGCCCTGACCTTCTGTAAGTCAAGGCACATTTTAGCCTACGAGTCCCGCTTCGGCTCGTCTTTTCTGAATTCTTTCTTCGCTCATGCATTCGATATATATGAAATAGATAGGAATTGCATGATTTATGAATTTACAACATGTTCGGGTATGTGAATAGTGCATTTTAAGTTTTCGACAAATTTTCTAACTTTTGCATGTGAAGTCCGATTTTCCCGAAATTGGAATGCATACTCCTTTATGATAATTTAAGCATGTCCGTAAAGTTTCGTTGCATTTGGACTTTATGTACATTTTTAAATGCATGAATTACTCTGTTTTCGTTTGAGAATTTGAACTTAAGTGATTAATTTATTTGTATAACGTGCTTCTATGTGTTCTAATGTTTTCGTATAAGCCGTGCGTCGTCCTTAGTCTTATTTGGTTGTGTCTTTGTATTTTGCAGACGATACTCCCGTGGAGTAGCGCATCCGGTCTTGCTTTTGTCTTATTTTGTATAGCCACAGGTGAGGCTTTCCGTTTCTGTTTCCAGTATTATTACGTATATATATATAAATAAGCCTTTCCCGATATAAGCCACGTTTATGTTTTGTTTTCACACCGTTTATATATATATACTTAATAGATATTTATGATTATTATGTTCATTTGATTTATCGAAAATGATTTGATATGAAAAGTACTACGTATAGACTTTGAAATGTTTACGAAAGAGACATGTAAAACCTTTTGTTTTCTAAGGCGAACTTTGGCCTTCGGCCTCGCATATGACATGTCTCGAACGGTCTTTTGACCAACCCGAAATGATTTGAAAAGCGAGTTATGATATGTATGCATGTTTGTTTGGGCCCGGAGTAAGAGCGATAGGACGAAGTCGGTAGACGTCGGGTCTACGGCGTAAATCCTATGGTTTCCTCCATTTGGGAGCTCGGGGTGAGGCCGGAGTGGCAGCCCTTTGAGTACCTGAGTTATTCCCGTCTGTTATGAGTAGTTCGGATTTAGCAGTCCGTCTACATTGGAGGCATAAGGGTGGTTTCCGGTTTTTATGTTTGGAAATTAGAGTTAAGGGCTCGACTCGCCGAGTCATATGATATGTTATGTTTTATGTTAAATCACCACCCGATTACGAAAATCTTTCTTTTATGTTGATTTGTTTTAAGTTTAAAATTGGTGATTTATTTCCGATTTATTATATACATTATTATTCCCTCCTCACTTAGTCGTTTGACTAACCCCCTCTGTTTTACCCCTATTCTGGTTTCAGGATACTAGGCGGGATCTTCGTCGTCGTAGGCGTCGTAGAGTTACATTATTTTGCTCATGTATAACTCTTTACCGTATGGCTTTTATTTATATGTTTTATGATATTAGGGATTTATTACTTTAAGTTGTATTCGGGATTATGTATCTATTGAACCCGTTATTATAATTATCGGGATATTGTATCGAACCCGTTTGTTATTTAATACTTGTGTAATTATTTATGTTTTAATGTTTCGTTTATTTCGCTTCCGCACCTCTGTCATTTTCTTTCGTTTTTGAAACCCCCGCCTAGTTATTGAGTAAATGCTTGCCGTTCGCTGGGTTTCCGTTCGGGTCGGATCCCATTTCAGTTCCGGGTCGGGACTCGGTGCGGGGCGTGCGTTACCCGTTTGGGGCGCCCGCTACAGTGATCTTGAGTCCATCCGACCACCGACGGCGGAGATACGGCCATTTTTTAGGAGCGGCGTTGGTGGAGCTGCGGCGACGTTTCAGGCGGCGCCACCATCGCAGACCACCAAGGTTTTGACCGGCGTGACGAGATAGAAGATTGGTGGTGGTCTTGTAGCGTGACTCCCTCAGACGGCGGCGCTCCGGCCATTTATAGGCGGCGCGCGGAGGAGCCATGGCGGGAGTGGTGGTCTGACGTGCTCCGGCCACCATTTTCGTCGATCTTTAGGTGCTTTCCAACCTTCTCGACCTGGGTAACCTTCCGTTCCCGAATTCGATAGCCCGATTTTGAGTAATTTTGATTCTTGGATTTACGGTTCATTGGAGCTTCAAACTGAAATTAAACTCCAGTGAGTGACAGGATCGAGAAATGGGCTTGGGGGAACTGACGGGCTGGACGAGAGGAACGTTTGAGTATAAGGGTCCGACTATGTTGGCGGCGGTCCGGTGGCGGTCCGGTGGTGGCAAACGGTGACCGGCGGTTTTGACACTGTTCCGGCAGGAATCTAGTGAGGGTGTCTTCGGACAGATTCATCATCTCAACGCAACGATTCTAACGGCACTAGTATTGCCTCAATCCGATTTACCATTTATCTTTTATGGCCATTTTTGTATGATTATGTATAAATGTCAACTTTTGCGCTAGCTTTTAGCTTTTTGAATCAATTAAGCTGAATTTGCTTGTACCTTAACTTGTAGCATTATTGTAAATTGATGAATATTGTTGATGTATGATTGTATAGTTGAATTGATGAGATTCGGGTTCGATTAAACTTGGATTAAGAGTGAATGTTAGATTGTAGCTTTTGAGCTTTTGGAAAAAGTTGTTAAGTTGATAATTTGTAATTCAATTGATTGACTTGAATGGGTTATGCATGTTTATTGTGGAATTTCAATCATCCTACCTGAGTAGTTTATGCTTAAATGTTTATATTTAATCAAATGTTATTTGTTATTCGTTTATTACACGTTTTACATGTTAAATGACCAATTTGCCCCTACTTGTCCCTTATGCTTAAATGTTATATTTTCATCTCTAATCATGTTGCATTTTCATAGCCGAGCGTCAATGTCTGTTTTCTCGTTCGTGTCAGTCATTCATCCTCTAGACCCCGTGTTTTCAGGTGGGATCTCTGAGGGAGAATCATATCTGTTGCTTGGTTGCTTGCTTTTCTCGTTTGTCGAGCTACAGGTAAGGGTTTAAAACGCTTTCAACTGGGGCAAGATCATAGATATACATAGGTATGCGAAATAAATTATTATCCCGCCTTTCTTCTTGCTTGTTGTTCCTGCCTTTATTATTTCCTTATGTGCTTAGTCAACCCTTTTAATAACAAAACCTATATGTATAATATTTTACAAACATTTTCAACTAGAGGCAAGGAAAACCATTTTTTTTTAAATGTGAACTTTGGTCTCTCGACCTCGCAAATATAACCTTGTCTCGAATGGCCCCTTTGGCCTCCCACACCCTGATTCCCTATTTTCGAATGGCCCTTTTGGCCACCTAAGTTGATATTGATTTCAAAAGTGAGCCATGAACTGGATCATGACTTTGGGGCCCAGGAGTTATACAGGAGGTGAGCCTGGAGACGAGCGTCTAGGGCAAATCCCGATGTGTACTCTAGGTGTTAACTTTGGCTGGTCGGGAGGTTTGGCTAGTCTAAGTTAATGCGACGGTAGCGCCTTGAGCGTTTCCTTAAATTGTGTACGGTAGCGTTGTGGGGCACCACTCGTTTCCTTAAATTGTGATTGGATCGTGACTTTTGGTGGTGGAGTAGTTGACTACATGCTTGCATGGTTTTCATGATTGAGAGTTATAAGGAGAGGGCCCGTTCTCGCCGGGACACATTATTGCATGATTTATTGCATTATGTACTTGTCAAATTGATTTACGACTTTCGTTACAAGTCGAAGCACATTCCGGTTTTCTTCATTCAGCATATGTATTTCCCTAAATATATATAAAACCCGGAAGCGTGGCACGAACTTGCCAACTTATGTCTTCTTTATTGTTCAAAGTACTTAGTTGAATTACGAGCCATATTACTTATCATTTCCAACTTATTCACATCATGCTTATCGAACTTGTAACGGCCTCGTGACTCAACTAACATTCTTATAATTAATCGGCTTGACCTTATGTGCAAATGTTTTTAAAGGCTCCGGTTCGTCAACCTTTTATGTTTTCAAAGTAAGCCGAACCCGAGTGCTGCTTGGTGTTATATTTTGTAACTTATATTATTATTTGTACTCTTTTATTCAAATGAGCAACATTCACCCCTTTTGATTTTAAAAGATAAATAACGAACTGTGATCAATACTTATATTGTATAAACCCCCCCTTACTGAGTATCCTTTATACTCACCCCTTCTACTTTGGTTCTTGCTTCAGGTAGACAGGTGGCGGTGTCACATATCTTGTCAGTCGGCAGCAACAGGTCTAGGTTGGCTCACATATTATTGTCTTGTCAGTGTCCCAACAACAGTCGAGTCTTTACTTTCTGAATTGATTTGAATTAATGTATTTAACATTATGATTACTTTATGTACCAATGTGCCCCTGATGTGGGATAGTTGACGATATCTAGGATTGTTCAGGATATGTAGTTGAGCCATGCTGGCACTATGTGTTATGGTTATTTGTGAACTGTTGTTATGAATTACGTTGTCATGGATGGCATCTATGTATTGAATTGTTGTTTATGAATTCGCTTCCGCATTTCTCTGGTTGTTGTTGTTGTTGTTGGGGCGTCGTGTTCTTGTTTGTCGCAGCCCCCCAGGCGCGGAGAGGAGAACCCTCACGGCGGTGCCCGTTGGACGCGCGGGCATAACCTCCGATCACCACCGAGCACAACCCTAAAGTTTGGCCGGAAACACTTGCCAAAAGGTGGTACCACAAGGTGGTTGTTACTTGGTGATTTTTGGTTATAAACCCTTCAAATTACATATCATATTCCGATGTGGGATCAAATATGGACACACACGGCCTTGCAACACCCCGTGAGGGGAGGCCGTGCGTGTCTCTTCCACACGGGCTGCTGCACGGCGTGTCGCAAGCCCGTGTGGACCCCCTGAACATATTTCTTGCGGGAAATTCGGGGTGCTACAATCACCCCTCCTTCAGATCGCAATGTCCCCATTGCACCACAACAAAGCTTTCCCAGTACCTCCCGCCAGTGGGACTCCCACCGCATGTAACCCATACGCGTGGCACATGTCCACGCGCTCGACCCGGAGCAGACATCCAAGCCGTGAACATGCGTCCCCAACCGGCGGTCGGCTCTGATACCACTTGTCGCGGCCCTCCGGGCGCGGAGAGGAGAACCCTCACGGCAGCGCCCGTTGGACACGCGGGCATAACCTTCGATCACCACCGAGCACAACTCTAAAGTTTGGCCGGAAACACTTGCCAAATGGTGGTACCACAAGGTGGTTGTTACTTGGTGATTTTTGGTTATAAACCCTTCAAATTACATATCATATTCCGATGTGGGATCAAATATGGACACATACGGCCTTGCAACACCCCGTGAGGGGAGGCCGTGCGTGTCTCTTCCACACGGGCTGCTGCACGGCATGTCGCAAGCCCGTGTGGACCCCCTGAACATATTTCTTGCGGGAAATTCGGGGTGCTACATTGTTGCCGGAGTTTTGATCGAGTGCTTGCCGTTCGCCGGGATGAATTTTTGAATGCGGTACATTTACCTTGTTTAGAAGTTCATCTTGGTGCGAATGTGGTGTCCTTTCTCCTCCTACGGAAAGGGGCGCTACAGTCAGTGGTATTGTAGCGGGCGCCCCAAATGGGTAACGCACGCCCCGCACCGAGCCCCGACCCGGAACCGAAATGGGATCCGACCCGAATCGAAACCCGGCGAACGGCAAGCATTTACTCAATCACTAGGCGGGGTTTTCAAAAACAACGAAAAGACAGAAGTGCGGAAGCAAAATAAACCAAACATTAAAACATAAATAAATGCACAAGTATTAAAGTCCACCAAGGCTAACGAAATTCAATTACATAATTAATAAACGGGTTCGATACAATATCCCGAATACAACCTAAATAATAATTCCTAATATCATGAATCTTAATTAATATCTAAACGGAGAAAAGAGATATACATGAGCGAAATAAATACAACTTAACGACAACGACTACGACGACAACGAATCCCGCCTAGTAACCTGAAACCAATATAAGGGTGAAAACAGAGGGGGTTAGTCAAACGACTAAGTGAGGAGGGAATAATAATGTATATAGTATAACGGAAAATAAATCACCAATTTTATAATTAAAAGAAATCAACATAAAAGAAAGGTTTTCGTAATCGGATGGTGATTTAACATAAAACATAACTTATCATATGACTCGGCGAGTCGAGCCCTTAACTCCAATTTCCAAAACATAAAACCGGAAACCTCCCTTATTCCTCCAATGTAGCCGGACTGCAAACCCGAACTACTCATAACATACGGTAATAACTCAGGTACTCAAAGGGCTGCCACTCCGGCCTCACCCCGAGCTCCCAAATGGAGGAAACCATAGGATTTACGCCGTAGACCCGACGTCTACCGACTTCGTCCTATCGCTCTTACTCCGGGCCCAAACAAACATGCATACATATCATAACTCGCTTTTCAAATCATTTCGGGTTGGTCAAAAGACCGTTCGAGACATGTCATATGCGAGGCCGAAGGCCAAAGTTTGCCTTAGAAAACAAAAGGGTTTTACATGTCTCTTTCGTAAACATTTCAAAGACTATACGTAGTACTTTTCCATATCAAATCATTTTCGATAAATCACATAAACATAATAATCATAAATATCTATTAAGTATATATATAAACGGTGTGAAAACAAAACATAAACGTGGCTTATATCGGGAGAGGCTTATTTATATATATACATAATAATACTGGAAACAGAAACGGAAAGCCTCACCTGGCTATGCAAAATAAGAGCAAAAAGCAAGAACCGGCGCTACTCCACGAGAGTATCGTCTGCAAAAATACCAGGACACAACCAAATAAGACTAACAACGACGCACGGCTTATACGAAAATATTAAAACACATAAAAGCACGATACACAATCAAACAAAGCACTTAAGTTCAAATTCTCAAACGAAAATAGAGTAATTCATGCATTTAAAAATGCAAATCAAATCCAAATGCAACAAAACTTTACGGACATGCTTAAATTATCATAAAGGAGTATGCATTCAAATTTCGGGAAAATCGGACTTCACATACAAAAGTTAGAAAATTTAACGAAAACTTAAAACGCACTATTCGTAGACCCGAACATGTTATAAATTCGTAAATCATGCAATTCACATCTATTTCATATATATCGAATACACGAGCGAAGAAAGAATTTGGAAAAGACGAGTCTCGGAGGGACCCGTAGTGTAAAATGTGCCCTGACTTACAGAAGGTCAGGGCACTGTTAGACCAGGCCACACGGCCTTGTGCACGGCCGTGCGCCGAGGCCGTGCACAATCGGACGAACACGCACGGCCTCATGCACACGGCCTCAAGGCCGTGTGCACAGCCCGTGCACCATCCCAAACACGCACGGTCTCTTGCACGGCCGTGCAAGAGGCCGTGTACACCCACACGAGCTTGCCACACACCGTGTGCATGGCCCGTGTGCGTAAAAATTGAGCAGAACATGCAGAACATCAAACCCAATATGCGAAAATCAATCCTAATTCAACATTTAACTAATTAAACATGCGAATTAATCCCTGATTTTCACATATAATCTACATATAGAAACGATAATCACAAAATTCCATCCACAAATTCTATAAAAATCACATAAAACCTAATGATGTCAACTATTCACAGAAATGAGAAAAACGAAGTATAGAAGACATTAAACGAGAGAATCGTTAGAAGCTTACTCGTAGAAAAGATCGCGAGGAATTCGTAGACGTAAACGATTCGAAAATCGGTCGGGAAACGGAGTCGGGACGATCGATTGAACTTCCTTCCTTCTCTTTCTATTTTTCCTTCTCTTTTCTTTTCTCTCCTTTCTTGGTGATGTTTGAACGAGAGTGTGAGGTGAGAGAGATTGACTTAGTCAATTAAGTTGACTAGGTTTAAAATCGAAGGGGTAAAATCATAATTTTGCAAAATATGTTTGAAAACTCACGTTGTCCAAATAATACGTAATTACAGTCAAAATTCATATAATTAAACGCACATTGACAATTAGTGATTTAAATATCAAAATTCACTCATTTACGAAATTATCCTAAAATCTTAGAATAAATATCAAATTAAAATAATAATTTGCGAAATTACTCGATTCAAATATACCGAATTATAAATCGGATTTTCGGGTCGTTACAGGTATCAGAGCCTAGGTTCCTGAAAAGGAACCGAAAGCTCAGGTATCTCGTCTGTCTTGCATGTAGTGTCTGTCTGCATGGTGTCAGTTTGTTATGGATTCATGCTTTGACGAGTGTTCATGATTTCTTGGTGCTTAAATTGTTATTGATCGTTGATAGTCTGATCAACTAGCTAGCGATCTTTTAAAAATTTTTGTACTAAGGGAGATTGAAACGCAAGTTGGATGTGGAATTCCGAGATCGTGTTTAGGTCATACGGCTATAGGATTATGTGCTTATCTGCTTCTGTGTTTGAATTGCATTAACTTGAATTGTGGAACTTTTGTGCTTCTATATGTTTATATGTCTTACTTAAATCATATATGCCCTATTTCATCATGCCATTAACCGATATGCATCCCCTTTCTAGTTTCTTGCTCACAGGTGCATAATGGCTCCTCGAAGACCCCGTACAGCTCCTACACCTCCGAATCCGATTGCAAGTGAGCTTGTGGCAGCTATGTGACAGATCGCTGAACAAGTACATCGAGAAATGCTACAACAACCACATGTACATATGAGACAGACCGAGGGCCAATCCCTGGAGAGATTTTTGTACCTTCTGCCGCCATACTTCGAGGGCGAACCAGATGACCTCAAGGCCAAGGCTTGGATAGCTGATTTGGAGCAAATCTTTCAAGTGTTACACTGTGGTGACCCCGAGAGGGTCGAATATGCTACCTTCCTGATGAGAGGAGCAGCACGGGACTGGTGATGCTACACGGAACAGAGATGGATCACTGAGAGAATTTCGTACACTTGGCCACAGTTCCTATCCGATTTCCAAGAGAATTACGTGCCGGAAGTGGTACGTGACAACCGAGAGAGAGTTTATGTCTCTCACCCAAGGGGCTTTCCCCGTAGCACAGTACGAGGCACATTTCATCTGCCTCATCATCTATGCCCCTCATATTACTTCTGATGTGCGGATAAGAGCACAAAAGTTTATCAAGGGACTTCGGTTGAAGATTCGGGAAAGATTAGTGGGGTGGGACATTCGCCTCTATCGCGATGCAGTTAATCGAGTTGTGAGAGTGGAGTCCGATCTTCGAGAGATGGGTCGAAGTCTCCCTCCTGTAATAGGATCTTCTTCCAACGTGATACTAGAGCCTACCGAACGTGGATAGAATGAGGACCCCGTCCCTTATGAATTTTGTGGGGAGACGAACCACAAGACTGCAAAGTGTAGGAGGAGATTGGGACGTTGTTTCTCATGTGGAAGCATCAAGCATCAAGCCCGAGAATGTACCAACAAAAGAAAGTCTTGGGAAAGGAGAGATGGCACCCGACCTTGATATCGACCGGTGGAGGTACATTGCATTATCATAGCATTCATTCATAGTATTATGTTTCGAATGGTAATTGCTTTAAATATCTGTTAAGTGTTTTATATAACTTACGTGCTTTAACTACTTTCAAATTCACACTTGCACTGATTGAATGATTAGTTGCTAGGATTTATGTGACCTCTTTGTGGATAGCGTGGAATTCAATAAATTCGTTATACGCTATTAGAGAATGCTGAGGACAAGGAGTTCTTGGCCGACTAGGATCGATTCTGTTGCGAGTACGTTATGCGGTTCTGGATAACACCGACTTTGACAAATCGAGTCCGAAGGAGAATACTTCTGAAGATAGTCGGAGTGAGAACCGACATGAATCTGGATGTCGAACTCGACTAGAAGAACACCGAGCTTTCAGCTACACCAAACTGAAGACCTTACATTGGGATTTTCTATTCTTCGTCATTATGAACGAGAATGTGTGCTTTTGCATGGGCACTGGTCTTGAGAATTAATCAGACCAACACGAAGGACACCAAGTTTAGATGAAACAGACAAACGAACATGATTCTTCAGGAATCAAAGGAGTCTGTACAAGTCCCAAAGACATTACAAATTGGACAGAACGAATTCCTAGACTCGAAACCAAAGAAGAAGTTTGATAGAGAACAGTCTGACGTGAGAAGTAGAATCTGAGGACAGATTCTTTTGAAGAGGGGAGTATTGTGACGACCTATAATTCCAAGGCTCAGAATTAGCACGTTTATCGAGATTCAGACCATTTACGGTCCCGACGTCTTTCATAATTACACGTTTTCCAACTCTTACATTTAAAGAATTTTTCATAAACCATTAATTTCGCTTTTAAAACTCACAGCATTAATAAGAATTATATTTGCATCATTTTGTCACTAACTAGGGTCAATTTGGTAAATTTATATTTTTAGCTCATTTAATCGAATCTAGTAATTTAACAGTGCACGTTGGACCGGAATCCAATGTTTTAAAGATGTATTTCTTCGAGGTTCGAAATATTATTCATAAAATTATATTTCCAAAATATTGCATTTTGGCCCAAAATTATTTACACTTTGGCCCCACTCGATATTGACTTTTGTAAATGCCCGAATTTTCATGAAACGAACCTCGAACCTTGTTAAGCTTTTCATTACGGTCATTTTGACACTAAGTACGCATAATTCCGAGACTTCGCGTTTTTGTCTCGTTTTTCGAAAAATATATATAGTAACCGTCCATATTTAGAAACCACACACACCTACAATCATCGAACGACAGTCATTCTCTCTCAAACACAATTTTGCAATGTTGTCAGAATTTGACGAATCATATGTCCAGACGACCGTATCGACGAGACGAACCCAACCGTACTATTTCCCGACCATCGGAGCAGCGATCCGAACGGCGGCACATTTCTCTGATCTGACTTTTCCGGCAATGGCGAGGCTTGAGACTGGTCGGGTCTGAACTGTTTCGATGAGAGGAATCCATTGGCGGTGGTCTTGAGTCCATCCGACCACCGACGGCGGAGATACGGCCATTTTTCAGGCGAGGCATTGGTGGAGCTTCGGCGATGTTTCAGGTGGCGCCACCATCGCGGACCACCAAGGTTCTGACCGGCATGACGAGGCGAGAAGATTGGTGGTAGCCTTGTGGCACGACTCCCTCAGACGGCGGCGCTCCGGCCATTTATAGGCGGCGCGCGGAGGAGCCATGGCGGGAGTGGTGGTCCGACGTGCTCTGGCCACCATTTTCGTCAATCTTTAGGTGCTTTCCAACCTTCTCGACGCGGGTAAGCTTTTTACGAACTCCATTCCCTAATTTGATAGCCCGATTTTGAGTAATTTTGATTCTTGGATTTAGGGTTCATTGGAGCTTCAAACTGAAATTAAACTCCGGTGAGTGACCGGATCGAGAAATGAGCTTGGGGGAACTGACGGGCTCGACGAGAGGAGCGTTTGAGTATAAGGATCCGACTACGTTGGCGGCGGTCCGACAGCGGTCCGGTGGTGGCAGACTATGACCGGCGGTTTTGACACTATTCTGGAGGGAATTCGGCGACAGTGTCTTCAGACAAATGCATCATCTCGACGCAATGGTTCTAACGGCGCTAGTATTACCTCAATCCGATTTACCATTTGTCTTTTACGGCCGTTTTTGTATGATTATGTATAAATGTCAACTTTTGCACTAGCTTTTAGCTTTTCGAATCAATTAAGCTGAATTTGCTTGTACCTTAACTTGTAGCATGATTGTAAATTGATGAATATTATCGATGTATGATTGTATAGTTGAATTGATGAGATTTGGGTTCGATTAAACTTGGGTTATGAGTGAATGTTAGATTGTAGCTTTTGAGCTTTTGGAAAAAGTTGATAAGTTGTAATTCAATTGATTGACTTGCATGGGTTATGCATCTTTATTGTGGAATTTCAATCATACCACCTGAGTAGTTTATGCTTAAATATTTATATTTAATCAAATGTTATTTGTTATTCGTTTATTAAACGTTTTACATGTTAAATGACCGTTTTGCCCCTACTTGTCCCTTATGCTTAAATGTTATATTTTCATCTCTAAGCATGACTCTAATTTCCGTTATTTTCTCGTTCGTGTCAGTCATTCATCCTTTAAACCCCATGTTTTCAGGTGGGATCTCTGAGGGAGAATCATATTTGTTGCTTGCATGCAAATATAACCTTGTCTCGAATGGCCCCTTTGGCCTCCCACACACTGATTCCCTATTTTTGAATTGCCCTTTTGGCCACCTAAATTGATATTGATTTTAAAAGTGAGCCATGAACTGGATCATGACTTTGGAGCCCAGGAGTTATACAGGAGGTGAGCCTGGAGACGAGCGTCTAGGGCAAATCCCGATGTGTACTCTAGGTGTTAACTTAGGCTGGTCAGGAGGTTGGGCTAGTCTAAGTTAATGCGACGGTAGCGCCTTGAGCGTTTCCTTAAATTGTGTATGGTAGCGTTGTGCGGACACCCACCAAAGTAAAAGTACGCTTAATCAATAGATAGAAATGCCCCAGTGGTGTACTTGCAGTTGTAAATAAACTTGGATGGTATTGTATATATACAATGTAAACTCATTAATCATGCACATTTTGTCGTAATTAACAAACACATGAAATATATAAATAAAAGCAAAAAAAAATATTATATGGGAGGAAGAAAATTTGAGTAACATTTATAAGTGATATGAAATAAAGTTAAAATGTAGTTGGGATACATTTGTGGCGGTTTTGGACTTAGAGTCAAATGTAAATACTAATATAGTATTGCATATATATAAGTGTATTAGGTGTATCTGGAATAGTACATGGTGTTAGTGGTCTATATGTAATTTAATTGAATAACAGTGGTTTATTTGTAATCAACTGTCAACATGAATGGCCTTTTGTGAAGTATGAACCGCAGATAGATAATCCAACAAATAAGATAATAATTAACAATCAGAATACAACATCTTACTAATAATTTTCCATTACATTATAACTTAATTAGACATACTTGAAAACAAGACATGATGTCATCTGACATACAGCCTAAAAGAAAAAAGGAAAAAACAAGCGAAATTTAAACTTAATTTCAGAGTTATTTCTAATCATTGTTAATCGTCATCATCAGCATTCCCATTCCCGTTCACATTCCCATTCCTATTCCCATTCCCATTGATCGTACGTGTGTCGTCTGACTCATCATCCTCTTCGACATTAGAGTATGTCTGACTCATCATCCTCTTCGACATTAGAGTATCCATCATCTTCGTTGTCCGAATGACGTACTGGATAGTGGGCAAAATCATGGTCAACATGCTCGAACCAGTATGTAGCGGCTCGCCGTGTGATGAAAATGTACTTGCATTCGTAGTATCTGACAAAGCCATTCAATCAAAAATTACGTGCTTCATCTGGCTCCTACATTTTCCCATTTTTATCAGTTTTCATATTTATAAGGGCGGTAAATGTAATATATTTAGCAAAGAGTTTACCTGGCCAACGCCCCATATGTTGACATAATCTCGACTGACAGTAACTACATTGTCCTCTTTGGTGTAAGTAACACTAGGACGACTGATGTAAATCCAAAAGCGCATAAACTTAGCATGCATTTGGACAAATTTGTAAAGAATTTCACTATCTGCAAAATTTCATAAAATTCTTCCACGGAAAACAGGCGCTACACGTTGGTACATCCGGTACATAATGTTCCGTCTTTGGATGGTGTGCCTTCTTGCGTACCTACAAAAGAGAATCAAGAGAACTCTCTCAGACTCTCCATAAAGATGAGGAATTCTTCTTCTAAGTATTGTAGGGTAACTTGGGTGAACATCTCCGTTATGCATTTTGCAGTTGCTCGAAGATTTCTCACTGCAAAATACAAAAGCGAAAAATATATTAGTACCCTAAGAACGTTAAATTCTTCTATTAAAAAAAAATAACACACACAACTTCAAATTAAATTACTCCATCAAAAACCAATTATTAGTCGTGAACCTCTTTGCAATGATAGAAGGAACCAAACTGAGAGTTTAGGGAGATGTAGAAGAGAAAATAAACCATAGTATTAGATATAAGTCCCTATATAGGGGTTTTTGGCTTGAAGATGTGACTTATCAATAAATTCATATTATGTTAATCTAAAGTTATGTACATTCATCAGTCCAATCAAGTTCCTGATATTCAGCGACAAGATCAGGGGTCTAGATGTAGGTCTTAGATAACTTTAGTGGTTCATTTAATATTTGTTTAACACCTGCTTCAGATTTTGTTGCACAGGGATTCCATGGAACAACGTGAGATTTCAGACACGTAGATCAGCTTTTCCATTCACAAGTCTAGTCCTCATGGATGATTGATGGCTAAATTGAGAGATTTCAGGCTTGTATAAGTATCACACATTAAAGTTTGATAGCTTCAAAGTTTTCAAGCCTTTTTTGGGCAAAATATATATAATTGAGAATGAGAATAAGTTTTTCTGAGATGAGAAAATCAAAGTATGAGAATATTACTATTTCGCCACTGAGGGCATTTTCGTCTAGTGAAAATGAGATTATAGTTGAGATTTTGGAGATGAACAAATAAAAGTATTCGAATATTACTATCTCGCCACTGAGGGCATTTTCGTCCAGTAAAAATGAGATTATACTTGAGATTTTGGAGATGAAAAACGCAAATTATAAAAATATATCAATTTCCCCCCGGGGGCATTTTCGTCCAGTGAAAATGATAATGAAATTGAGTTTTTTTAGATGAAAAACAATGATTATGAAAATATTAAATATTCCCGCCATGGGGGCATTTTCGTCCAGTACAACTTGGAATATTTCAATTTCCCGCCATGCGGGCATTTTCGTCCAGTCAAAAGTTAGAATATTACAAATTCCCGCCATGCATGGGGTATTTTCGTCCACTTAAATTTGGAATATTACAATTTTCCATTTTCGTCTAGTTAAATGGGGGGTATTTTCGTACAGTTAAATAGGGGGCATTTTCGTCCAGCAAAAGTTAGGATATTACAATTGTTTTTCTGAGATATTAAAATCAAGTTATGAAAATATTACAATTTCCCCCCTGGGGGCATTTTCGTCCAGTCATATATAAATTTTAGATTTTATTATTAAATATATATATATATATAAAATAAAATATTAAATATTACAGTTACACCACTGAGGGTATTTTCGTCCTCTCACATATTATAAGGTAATTACAAGATTAAAATTATTTAAGAAAGGAATAATGTAGCTATTAAAAGTAAATCAAAATTAAATTAATAAAATAATAAAAGGGTAAAGTGAACAGTACCACCCAAGGGCAAATTGGAAAATCAAAGCTGACATCATCACTAAACTAACGGAATTTGGGTTTTGTAAGCACTTAAGAATGATAGTGGTGTACTTGTAGTATTTTCCAGGTTTGTGGGTTTTTGCATTTTGAAAACATAGTTCAGGGAGTTCTGGGTATGTAACGGCACGTTCCCAAATACGGTGCGACGCAACGTCCCGCACCAAGCCACAACCCATAACGACATTAGGCGTCTTGCAATGGGTCACAACCTGGCGACCGGCAAATACTACTAGGCGGATTTGTTTGAGAAAATCAACGACAAAGCGAAAGTGCAGAGCATTAATTAATAAAATCATATCCCACTCAGGGAGCTAGTGAAGTAGTAACTTCAAAGGCGCAAGTATAAAGCCCACCAAGGCTAATGAAAAGCAATAATCATAAATGACAAGTAAAACATAAACCTATATCATTTACGGACTTTTAAACCAATTTGAAATACAACACGAGACAGACCAACAAAGACCAAATAATGCAACCCCTTCCTAAGACTCGACTTCCGCCTAGTAACCATAACCTGAAATAAATCCACAGAAGTACAAGGGGTTAGTCAAAGCAACTAAGTGAGGGTGTTGTAATACGTATATAGTATCGAAACAACAGAAAGATTCACCAGTTTTTAAACGAGAAGAAAGCGAAGGAAAAATAAAGGTTTTCACAAATATTGGTGCATCGAATAATTTTGTAATATAATAAAAGCTCGGCGTGTCGAGAATCAACCACCTGTTTCACAATATCAGAAATATCAAATAAACCTCCCTTATTCCTCCTTGCGTAGTCAGGTTGCGAACCCGATCTACTATATAATTATGTTGGGAGTTTCACCCTCACATCTTCGATATATGATATACCTCATCGGTCACAGGTACTCAAAGGGCTGCCACTCCGGCCTCACCCCGAGCTCCCGTCACGGGTTTAGAGTCAGAGCACTGAGATCCACCGTAGACCCGTCGTCTAGCCGGCTTGACCCCATACCCTGGTCTCCTGGGGGCCAATATATATCATGTGGCTCACTGGCCAGGCCGAAAGGCCAAAATAATTCCTCGCATTTCAAAATGCTTATGTGGTCAAAGGGACCGATTAACAAATTAACTTTTAACCCTTTCGAGCTAAAGGAGCCTTCGAGGGGTTAATACGTGTAGCGGGCGCCCCAAACGGGTAACGCACGCCCCGCACCGAGCCCCGACCCGGAACCGAAATGGGATCCGACCCGAATCAAAACCCAGCGAACGGCAAGCATTTACTCAATTACTAGGCAGGGGTTTTAAATAAACGACGAGACAGAAGTGCGGAAGCGAAATAATCAAACATTAAAGCATGATAAATTGCACAATCATTAAAGCCCACCAAGGCTAACGAAATTCAATTACATAATTAATAAACGGGTTCGATACAATATCCCGACAATGTACAATAACGGGTTCAATATAGAAATCCCGAATACTAATTAAATAAATTCCTAATATTCTAAAACATAATTCATAACATACGGAAAAGGAATATACAAGAGAAAATAAATAAAACCCTACGACGACGACGACGATTCCCGCCTAGTATCCTGAAACCAATATAGGGTGAGACAGAGAGGGTTAGTCAAACGACTAAGTGAGGGGGAAATAATAATGTATATAACAAAACGGAAGTAAATCACCAATTTTTATAATTAAAAGAAATCAACATAAAAGAAAGGTTTTCGTAAACTGGTGGTGATTTAACATAAAACATAACTTATATATGACTCGGCGAGTCGAGCCCTGATACTCCAATAACCAAAAACATAAAACCGGAAACCTCCCTTGTTCCTCCAGTGTAGCCGGACTGCAAACCCGAACTACTCGTAACTAACTAGAATAACTCAGGTACTCAAAGGGCTGCCACTCCGGCCTCACCCCGAGCTCCCAAATGGAGGAAACCATAGGATTTACGCCGTAGACCCGACGTCTACCGACTTCGTCCTATCGCTCTTACTCCGGGCCCAAACGATCATGCATACAGTTTATAACTCGCTTTTCAAACATTTCGGGTTGGCCAAAAGACCGTTTGAGACATGTCATATGCGAGGCCGAAGGCCAAAGTTCGCCTTAGAAAACAAAAGGTTTTACATGTCTCTTCCGTAAATATTTCGAAATCTATACATAGTACTTTTTCATATCAAATCATTTTCGATAAATCAAATAAACATAATAAGTATAAATATCTACTAAGTATATATATAGAAACGGTGTGAAAATAAAACATAAACGTGGCTTATTTCGGGAGAGGCTTATTTATACACATACATAGTAATACTGGAACAGAAAAGGAAAGCCTCACCTGGCGCGTGCAAAAGAAGAGCAAAAGCTAGAACCGGCGCTACTCCACAGGAGTATCGTCTGCAAAAATACCAGGACACAACCAAATAAGACTAAAGACGACGCACGGCTTATACGAGAATATTAAAACACATAGGGGCACGTTATACAATTAAATCAATCACTTAAGTTCAAATTCTCAACGAAAATAGAGCAATTCATACATTTAAAAATACAAATCAGGTCCAAATGCAACGAAACTTTACGGTCATGCTTAAATTATCATAAAGAAATATGCATTCGAATTTCGGGAAAATCGGACTTCACATGCCAAAGATAGAAAATTTAACGAAAACTTAAAACACACTATTCATATAACCGAACATGTTGTAAATTCATAAATCATGCAATTCATATCTATATCATATATATCGAATACACGAGCGAAGAAAGAATTTGGAAAAGACGGGCCGAAGCGGGACCCGTAGGCCAAATTGTGCCCTGACTAACAGAAGGTCAGGGCACTGTTCGACCAGGCCACACGGCCTTGTGCACGGCCGTGTGCCGAGGCCGTGCACAATTGGACGAACACGCACGGCCTCTTGCACACGGCCTCAAGGCCGTGTGCACAGCCCGTGCACCATCCCCAAACACGCACGGTCTCTTGCACAGCCGTGCAAGAGGCCGTGTACACCCACACGGGCTTGCCACACCCCGTGTGCATGGCCCGTGTGCGTAAAAATTGAGCAGAACATGCAGAACATCAAACCCAACACGCGAAAATCAAATATAATTCAACCTTATATCGATTAATCATGCAAATCAATCCCTAATTTTCACATATAATCATCTACAACATGTAATCTACATATAGAAACGATAAACACGAAAATCCATCCACAATTACTATCAAAATCATATAAAACCTAAATTATACAACTATTCACAAAAATGAGAAAAACGAAGTATAGAGGACATTATACGAGAGAATCGTTAGAAGCTTAATCATAGAAAAGATCGCGAGGAATTCGTAGGCGTAAACGATTCGAAAATCCGTCGGGAAACGGAGTCGGGACGATCAATTGAAATCTCTTCCTTCTCTTTCTCTTTTTCCTTCTCTTTTCTTTTCTCCCCTTTCTTCCTTGTTGTTGATGTGCGAGAGTGAGGTGAGGGAGTGTGTGACTTAGTCAATTAGTTGACTAGGTCTAAAAGTCGAAAGGGTAAAATCGTCATTTCGCAAAATAAGTTTAAAAACTCACCCTGTCCAAATAATACGTAGTTACAGTTAAAATTCATATAATTAAACGCACATTGACAATTAGTGATTTAAATATAAAATTCACTCATTTACGAAATTATTCTAAAATCTCAGAATAAATATTAAATAGAATAATAAATAACGAAATTACTCGATTAAAATATACCGAATTGAAACTCGGATTTTCGGGTCGTTACAATACTCCCCTCTTCAGAAGAATCTGTCCTCAGATTCTCTTCCTGTCTCGGAGTTAGTTAAGAGGAGCATAACCTAGCGGAAATTCTAATAATACGAATTAAATCGAACATTAAAATAAAATTAATTCACATAATAAAACGCAATTCATAATAAACACTTAAAGCACTTAATATTCCAATTAAAATTCGAATTCATACAAAATAGAAAATTACATCAAATCCTAAACAAAGTTTACGGGAAAGAAGAAAATAAAATAGACTAGATAGCTCAAGGCTCGTCCGGACCACGGCGGAAATACTGATCCAGCTGCTCTGATAGTGACCTTTGCATTTCCGAGATCGATCTCTGAAGCTCTGCCTGCAAGGCGGTGTACTGACTATCAATGTGAGCTCGCTGAGCTGCAAAGCCCTCGTTGATCTGCCTCTCCTGCTGGGCAAATCTCTCATCCGACACACGTCGGTAGTCAGTGAACTCTGAATAAAACTGTTGCAGGTTTATCGATTCCTGGTGCTGAGTGCTTCTTCTGCCATGTGAAGACTCGGGTATAGAAGCATCCTGACTCATTAGCTGGGAGTAGATATGTTGAGCCTGCTCTCGGACCTCTGGGTCTGAAGGTCCTTCTTCGGGAGCATCCCCTTGGTCAGCTTCCCACAAAGGTAGCCCAGCCACCAGAATATATGGGTCGTTCCGCCTTGGACCCTTCATGCAGATCGCCATTTGAGCTAAAGTTCCGTAGCTAATTGAGGTCGAACCTCCAACAGGAACCTGAGTATCGAGCCCTTCCACCTGGGCACACTCCAAAATGGCGGTGATGTATGAGTCAACTCGAATTTCTCCTCTCGACCGAGTGGAGATATACTTCATATGATCCATCATGTACGAGATGGGGTTGAACCTTTCTCCTCGTACCATATGATCGAGTATTAGACAGTCTTCGGTGTTCACCGCACCCGGGCTGTCTCCTCTGGCTAGAACCGATCGAGACACGGCTCTATGCATAATTCTCAATTGAGTGGTAATGAGCATCGTGGCCTTGGATACACCGGAGTTAAATATTTCGGTGGAGGTAGAGATATGTCTCCACGCTTCGGCTTGATTCCATCCGTCGGCACGTCTCCTCGGTGCCGTAACATCCAATTGAAAATACTCGGTCAACTGCCGGTATGAGAGCGTATAGTCTTGGTTGAACGCTCTGAAGTGGATTCCTATCGGCATCTCGTTGTCGTCCGGAAATGCCGCACCCTTAAGAGAGCTTAAAAATTCACAAGTGAGTCGGCGATAAGATGGCCTCTGGATACTCCAAAAATTAGCCCACCCAATATTGTCGATGTAATGGGAGATCCCTTCGCCAAGACCCAATTGGTACATAGCTTCCATGTCTAGAAATTGCGTAGCTCTAACCGGTCGTTCCATTAACCGGTTGAAGATATCTTGATCGTCTTCATTACCCAAATCTACTTGGTAACCTTCCGGGGCCGCTATGTCGGGTAATTCCCTTGCCCGACGTCCGCCACGGGTTTCACGAGCACCTTCCATAGTAGAGTTGGAGTTGTTGTGAATTGAAGGATTAAGTTGCAAATTTCACTCGGGACTTTTACCGAACACTTGGCGTGCGCTACTTCGGGCGAAGATTGTGTGAGATCGGTAAAACGGATCGAGCCCAAACTTCAACAATAACAAGAACTCGCTGCAGACAACACACTATCAAAATCTCACGGAAATCCGTCGGGTAGATCGAGAATAATTCGAGCTCAAAGTTGGAAGGAATTTGGGAAGAAAATTGGGGAAATTTTTCGCAGGAAAAAGGGAGAGAAAGAGAGGGTGTGCGCGAGAATGAAAAGCTACTGACCATTTTAAAACCTGGGAGAAACGCGCACGGCCTCTCGTCACGGCGTGTGACGAGGCCGTGTGAGAAACGCGCACGGGGTCTCGTCACGGCGTGTGACGACCCCGTGAGGACAAACACGCACGGGCTCTCGTCACGGCGTGTGACGAGCCCGTGTGTATTCATGCGCACGGCCTCTCGCACAGGGTGCAACAGGGCCGTGTGAGATAAGTGCACAGGGTCTCGTCACGGCATGTGGCGAGACCGTGCAAGGCATACAGGGGTAGTTCGTGTGATTAAAACCACACAAACTTCACAAAATTTAAACACGAGCAACAACATCGAAATCACATGCATAATATATCACGCTTAATGCACATAATTTCTAAATTCGCATAATATGAAATTAAATTAATTTGGATGAATGTCATGACAATGCAATATACCTGGATCGTTCATACAGAATCAAGCTTCATCCTTCTGGCTCGTCTCGCCATTCTCTTTCTCGTGCAATTTGTACGAAGATGAAACGGACTTCCACATGAGAAGCAACGTCCCTGCTTCCTTCGACATTCTGACTCTTGATGATCTATTTGGCAAAAGTCACATACTGGCGTTCCCTGCAGTTTTGGAGGTACATTCTGCTTCGATGAAGATACCAAGAAGGTTTTCTTGCCGGAAGAAGACCCTGATTGTTTAAGTGGCCTCGTAGAACTCGCTGGATGTGCATCCTCAGTATCGCCTGCTATATCCCGCGGTACTGGCCTCTTCTTCGGACATAGATTCAACATGTGATCGGGGCTACCACATCCGAAGCACAGTCCATTCTTCCTCCAACATTTAGCCTCTACATGCGGGCCCTTACAAAATCCACATACTGGTCGTGGATATCCCTGAGGTTGGGGAGGATTAGGCTGAACGGGGGCCTGAATTTCACTTTCATTTTGCTGAGGAACAATCCTCGTAATGTATTCAGCCCGGAACTCAGTCAAGAATTGATCCCAAATCGGGACTACATGCTCGCGTTCCCATCGGTGTTCAATTTGTTTCCACCATTCCTGTGCAGCTCCACTCATCAAATAAATAGCAAACCCGACTCTTAGAGGATCCGGATATTCCATAATCCTAAAAATCTTTTCTAGAGCAGATATCCATGCTTCGGCAATAGCTTCATCCGGGGTACCTTCAAATTGCGGTGGTTCGAATCTGAGAAATTGAGCCCACGCTTCCTGCTCAGCATTTCCTTTAGGGGCATGAGCGATGAACTGTCTTAATGTTTCCAAAATTTCGGCTGGAATCAGTGGATCGGTCTGAGGTGTCAACGAAGATGACGAAGACTGTCCACAGGGACAACGACGTGGAGGCATCCTGTAAAGCCATTAACAGTTATGCATGATAGGTAAGTGAGCATGCAAAGCTGTAAACACATAGGCAAGTAATGTTCACTTAGATTTCACATAAGCACTTAGCACATTTGCACAATTCCACAGAATTCCTAAGCCGTACGACCTAGACACAACCGGACACGACAGACAACCAGGCATGGCAAGTACAACCTTGAGTTTCACATCCACCTATATCCAAGCCCATCCCAGTAATTTGATTGTAAAAGATCTTTTGTTGTTGATCATCCAACAAAGATCCGTGACAATTCAAACACTAAGCGTTCTTGAACACTGGTGAGTGCAATTCCCTAAGTTACACCGGCACACAACGACCGACCAAACCAGCAATACACGACAATTCAGAGCTTAGGCCATTGGACCAAAGAGCTCTGATACCAACTGTAGCGGGCGCCCCAAACAGGTAACGCACGCCCCGCACCGAGCCCCGACCCGGAACCGAAATGGGATCCGACCCGAATCAAAACCCGGTGAACGGCAAGCATTTACTCAATTACTAGGCGGGGGTTTTAAATAAACGACGAGACAGAAGTGCGGAAGCGAAATAATCAAACATTAAAGCATGATAAATTGCACAATCATTAAAGCCCACCAAGGCTAACGAAATTCAATTACATAATTAATAAACGGGTTCGATACAATATCCCGACAATGTACAATAACGGGTTCAATATAGAAATCCCGAATACTAATTAAATAAATTCCTAATATTCTAAAACATAATTCATAACATACGGAAAAGGAATATACAAGAGAAAATAAATAAAACCCTACGACGACGACGACGACTCCCGCCTAGTATCCTGAAACCAATATAGGGTGAGACAGAGAGGGTTAGTCAAACGACTAAGTGAGGGGGAAATAATAATGTATATAACAAAACGGAAGTAAATCACCAATTTTTATAATTAAAAGAAATCAACATAAAAGAAAGGTTTTCGTAAACTGGTGGTGATTTAACATAAAACATAACTTATATATGACTCGGCGAGTCGAGCCCTGATACTCCAATAACCAAAAACATAAAACCGGAAACCTCCCTTGTTCCTCCAGTGTAGCCGGACTGCAAACCCGAACTACTCGTAACTAACTAGAATAACTCAGGTACTCAAAGGGCTGCCACTCCGGCCTCACCCCGAGCTCCCAAATGGAGGAAACCATAGGATTTACGCCGTAGACCCGACGTCTACCGACTTCGTCCTATCGCTCTTACTCCGGGCCCAAACGATCATGCATACAGTTTATAACTCGCTTTTCAAACATTTCGGGTTGGCCAAAAGACCGTTTGAGACATGTCATATGCGAGGCCGAAGGCCAAAGTTCGCCTTAGAAAACAAAAGGTTTTACATGTCTCTTCCGTAAATATTTCGAAATCTATACATAGTACTTTTTCATATCAAATCATTTTCGATAAATCAAATAAACATAATAAGTATAAATATCTACTAAGTATATATATAGAAACGGTGTGAAAATAAAACATAAACGTGGCTTATTTCGGGAGAGGCTTATTTATACACATACATAGTAATACTGGAACAGAAAAGGAAAGCCTCACCTGGCGCGTGCAAAAGAAGAGCAAAAGCTAGAACCGGCGCTACTCCACAGGAGTATCGTCTGCAAAAATACCAGGACACAACCAAATAAGACTAAAGACGACGCACGGCTTATACGAGAATATTAAAACACATAGGGGCACGTTATACAATTAAATCAATCACTTAAGTTCAAATTCTCAACGAAAATAGAGCAATTCATACATTTAAAAATACAAATCAGGTCCAAATGCAACGAAACTTTACGGTCATGCTTAAATTATCATAAAGAAATATGCATTCGAATTTCGGGAAAATCGGACTTCACATGCCAAAGATAGAAAATTTAACGAAAACTTAAAGCACACTATTCATATAACCGAACATGTTGTAAATTCATAAATCATGCAATTCATATCTATATCATATATATCGAATACACGAGCGAAGAAAGAATTCGGAAAAGACGGGCCGAAGCGGGACCCGTAGGCCAAATTGTGCCCTGACTAACAGAAGGTCAGGGCACTGTTCGACCAGGCCACACGGCCTTGTGCACGGCCGTGTGCCGAGGCCGTGCACAATCGGGCGAACGCGCACGGCCTCTTGCACACGGCCTCAAGGCCGTGTGCACAGCCCGTGCACCATCCCCAAACACGCACGGTCTCTTGCACGGCCGTGCAAGAGGCCGTGTACACCCACACGGGCTTGCCACACCTCGTGTGCATGGCCCGTGTGCGTAAAAATTGAGCAGAACATGCAGAACATCAAACCCAACACGCGAAAATCAAATATAATTCAACCTTATATCGATTAATCATGCAAATCAATCCCTAATTTTCACATATAATCATCTACAACATGTAATCTACATATAGAAACGATAAACACGAAAATCCATCCACAATTACTATCAAAATCATATAAAACCTAAATTATACAACTATTCACAAAAATGAGAAAAACGAAGTATAGAGGACATTATACGAGAGAATCGTTAGAAGCTTACTCATAGAAAAGATCGCGAGGAATTCGTAGGCGTAAACGATTCGAAAATCCGTCGGGAAACGGAGTCGGGACGATCAATTGAAATCTCTTCCTTCTCTTTCTCTTTTTCCTTCTCTTTTCTTTTCTCCCCTTTCTTCCTTGTTGTTGATGTGCGAGAGTGAGGTGAGGGAGTGTGTGACTTAGTCAATTAGTTGACTAGGTCTAAAAGTCGAAAGGGTAAAATCGTTATTTCGCAAAATAAGTTTAAAAACTCACGTTGTCCAAATAATACGTAGTTACAGTTAAAATTCATATAATTAAACGCACATTGACAATTAGTGATTTAAATATAAAATTCACTCATTTACGAAATTATTCTAAAATCTCAGAATAAATATTAAATAGAATAATAAATAACGAAATTACTCGATTAAAATATACCGAATTGAAACTCGGATTTTCGGGTCGTTACAATACGTAATAATTTGATATCAAAATATTTTCCTTAAACTCATTAAGATAATATGGTTTCCAAATAGCTACTACGTAAAATATAAGTTTTGGGAAAGAAACATAAAAGCATAAAACACAGGCTTCCGGTATATATGGAATATTTACATACGTATAAGAAAGTCGAATTCGGAAAAGAAACCCCACCTGGACGACTAATAAAAGAGACAAAGGAAAGAGACAAATCACTCCTCGGGAGTGAGACCACTTGAAACCCAAAGACGACATAACCAGGTAAGACGACAATACGACGCACGGCTATAATTTAAATCATGTGATCACATTGCAAATAAATAATTAACAACTTAGTTAGACATAATGAAAGTAAATTAAAAGAATCAGGCGGTTATAACACTTTAGTTATTACTAATAATAATTACAATACAACTTGATTAGTTAAAGTGTTATGTCATTTTAGCTAATTAACTAGTGTAAAGCTCATCATCAGATTGGAAATCACTTCCGTAACAAAATGAAGCACAGAAGTTAACATACAATCCTTATTATTAAATTATATTCAATTCATTTCATATATAATTTCTAGCTTCAGTATTTCGTACATGAAAGTGGTAATATTAATTATTAGTGAAAACCTTTTTCAAGAGTTGACCTGCAAATAATTACTCACATACTCCTATATCTATATTCTAGTCTATTAACAAAATATGGGTACAAGTAAAAGCCCATCACCTCCTAATTATTATACATACACCATGCAAATATGGTTAATTAATTCACGGCTGTCACTCGGTTCTTATGAGCCAACTATTTTTATAATTGAACAAAACAGTTGGGGTGAAGCATGCAACACTAAATATATCATGTAGTCTGAGCAAATAAATATAAACTGCTCCACTAACTCGACAATCAGTTAAATGAAGAGTTGAGTTGCTGCCTACAATAACTAAGTGAATCAAAAGGAAGGGTTTAATCATGGTGTTTACCTTGTTGTTTTCTCCAAATTAGAACTCAGTTGGGGAAGGAAGCTAGCAAGTTTCTGTGGTTTGACGAAGTAGAAGACAGACGTGATTTTCGGTAGATATCTAAAGGGTTATGTATATATGTGGGTGTTAGCCATTTGTAATAACTCAAGTAGGAGGTGGCTCACGGATAAAAAAATTGGAGGCCAAGTAATTGAGGATTATATAAATATAATAATACAAGTTCTAAATCATTTCAATCTTTCCGTGGAGTCCGCACATTTTCCAAGATAAATTAAACATTCATCACATTTTGAACCTATATAAATTAATCTGTTTTTCAAAATACATATCGAGTAAAAATTCTATTAAAGTTAATCGTACCGTTTTCAAATTAAAATTTAATATGACAATATATTTTATTTTATACAAAGAAGTATTTAAACAGAAAATTTTCGTTCTTGTCGGTATTTAGGGAAAAAGACATACGTGTCATAATCTAATAAAAATACCTAGACATGTTTACACATAAACATATATTTTCCCACGTATTAAATAACTTAAAATTCACGTAATTCAAAGTGTTCGAAAATCTAAAAATATTAATTAGACACATATTAGGCAATTTAATCACAATTAACACATTTATCACTTAAATTAAACACATTAATGAAATCACATAAATCCAGAATGGGGACGAGAAGTGAAAAATAAGAAATTCGAAGCGTACTACACTTGTCATGAAAAATCAGGGCGTTACAATCTCTCCCCCTTATGAGAATCTGGTCCCCAGATTCTACCGCTCAAATAAAATCATTCTCTGCAATCTTCCTTCGTGTGACTTCAGTTTCTGAATGTCGTTTCGTCCAACTGAGTACTCCCCCATAATAGTTTGATTAATTCTTATGGTCGATGCACATCCAACGTGTTTCATCCCGTCCATGATGACCAGGAAGGAAAAATCACAATACGAGATTCTCGGTCTGGTGTAGCTGATAGTTCGGATTTCGCCTAGCCATAGCTGATATTCTCGTTCACGTCAGTTTTGAACTTGACTGTCTTCAGAAGTATTCTTTTTGGTCTGATCTGCCAAAGTCGATGATATTCAGATCCGCGTATCAAAGTCGCACCTGAGTTTCGCACCTAGTCGGCCAAGAACTCCTTGTCCTTAGTACTCTTGAATGGCACGTAATGAATTAGTCGAGTTCTACACTACTCACACATGATCACATAAACAAACTCTAAGCAGTTAATCAATTAGCCAATCGCAGTTAATAAAGTTAAATGCATCTACAACATGCGAGTCACATTAGGCATTTAGAATATATTTAAATAGCACAATTAATATAATTAGAAATTTAAAAAGCAGTTAAGGCATGTAATTCGTATGAAACACTTAACACATATATAAAACAAGTAAACATATAAGCTTATCCGGAGGAATATGGTTTGAATTTCTCGTAGTCTGTAGCGGTTCCTGTTAGAGTTGTGCCTTGGAAAGCCAAACTGCTTGAGGCATTTCCTCTAAAACTCTAGAGTAGAACAATCTAGTGATCCATAATAGAAAGATGTTAGTAGTCGTCTAATACTACTTTGGCCAAATTCATCATATTACATTTATAAGTAGTTGCATATTATTTATTTTTGTGTATGGATGAAACCCCAAGATCACAGTAAGCTAGGGGACTTGGTTTCACCATTTGATGGGGGCCATGAAATAAGTACCCAATGGTGTGATCTAAAACACTCCAAGTCGAAGATTTTAAAAGGCACAAGGGATGTCGATCAGACTCGCTTGAGACTTGCTCATATGACATAGCTTTACGAAAGTGTGTCCCATTTCATGACATTAGTGTTTTGACACTACTGTGCATATGAAGGTGCTTAATGGAGATTAAGTTCACTGAGGATCCCGCCGGGAATGCCTCAATGGGGTAAGACTCATATAGAGTCTTAGAGATTAGGAGGGTTTCCCTGGCCATGATCGTGTCTAACTAAACCTTAGACTTGAGGCTCCATGGTTGCCTTGTGTATGACTGGGGCATACTTTGACATACTGCGGAATCCCTCGAGTTTCACATAAGTTGTATGATTGGGTATGCTCGAGTTGTGCATGGAGGCTGTGAGGGTCAATACAGGATCTATCACTTGTTACAAGAACAAGAAGAATTCCTATGAATTCTATTGTAGTATATTCCACCACTAAATCCTTGCGCAAGGTCCGGTTGGTCTTCACTAGGAAGGAGTTCCTAGAATGTAATATCAAATGGAATTACTATAGGAATGTTATTCATAGCATTGCAGACTACTGGGGTTCCACCTCCCATACCCTAGGTCTCAATCGGGAATTGGATGATAGAAGGATCGTATCTCACGGAGATCATGGGGCTGAAATGTAACGCCCCGAAAATCCGAATTATTATATGGTACGTCCGAATCGAATATTTGCGCAATTTATTATTTTATTTAATATTTATTATGTAATTTTAGAATTATTTCGTATATGAATGAATTTCTGTATTTAAATTACAAATTGTCAATGTGCGTTTAATAATATGAATTTTGACGGTAATTACATGTTATTTGGACAAGGTGAGTTTTCGAACTTATTTTGCAAAATTACGACTTTGCCCCTTCGATTTCTAAACCTTAGTCAAAATTTGAGTAAGTCAATCTCTCTCCCTCTCTATTCCATTCACGCACAAACAGAAAAAGGAGAAGAAAGAAAAAGAGAGAAAAAGAGAAGGAAGAAGAAAGAGATTCCAACGATCGTTCCGACTCCATTTCCCGACGGATTTTCGAGCCGTTTACGTCTACGAACTCCTCGCGATCTCATCTACGAGTAAGCTCTCACGAAATTTTTCATTTAATGCCTTCATTGCTTCGATTTTCGGATTTTTGAATATAGTTGAATAATTTAGGTTTTATATGATTTTGATAGAAAATGTGGATGGATTTTCGTGTTTAGCGTTTCTATATGAAGATTATATGTTGTAGATGATTATATGTGAGGATTAGGGTTTGATTTGCATGTTTTAGTGATTAATTGTTGGATTAGGGTTTGATTTTCGCGTAGGTTTTGGTTCTGCGAATGTTTCTGCTCGAATCGGTGCACACGGCCTGGTGCACACGGCCTTGAGGCCGTGTGCATGAGGCCGTGCGCGTGGGTGAATCGCACACGGGCTGTGCACACGGCCTTGAGGCCGTGTGCATGAGGCCGTGCGCGTTTCTTGATTATGCACGGCCTCGGCACACGGCCGTGCACAAGGCCGTGTGGATCCGGTGAACAGCCCCTGACCTTCTGTAAGTCAAGGGCGAATTTGGCCTACGGGTCCTGCTTCGGCTCGTCTTTTCCAAATTCTTTCTTCGCTCGTGTATTCGATATATATGATATAGATAGGAATTGCATGATTTATGAATTTACAACATGTTCGGGTATGTGAATAGTGCGTTTTAAGTTTTCGTTAAATTCTCTAACTTTTGCATGTGAAGTCCGATTTTCCCGAAATTCGAATGCATACTCCTTTATGATAATTTAAGAATGTCCGTAAAGTTTCGTTGCGTTTGGACTTGATTTACATTTTTAAATGCATGAATTACCCTATTTTCGTTTGAAAATTTGAACTTAAGTGATTAATTTATTTGTTTAACGTGCTTCTATGTGTTCTAATACTTTCGTATAAGCCGTGCCTTGTCCTTAGTCTTATTTGGTTGTGTCTTGGGTTTTGCAAACGATACTCCCGTGGAGTAGCGCCCGTTCTTGCTCTTTTTGCTCATCTTTTGCATAGCCAGGTGAGGTTTTCCTTTTCTGATTCCAGTATTACTACGTATATATATATAAATAAGCCTCTCCCGATATAAGCCACGTTTATGTTTTGTTTTCACACCGTTTATATATATATCTAATAAATATTTATGATTATTATGTTTATTCGATTTATCGAAAATGATTTAATATGAAAAAGTACTATGTATAGTCTTCGAAATGTTTACGAAAGAGACATGTAAAACCTTTTGTTTTCTAAGGCGAACTTTGGCCTTCGGTCTCGCATATGTCATGTCTCGAACGGTCTTTTGGCCAACCCGAAATGTTTTGAAAAGCGAGTTATGAAATGTATGCATGTTCGTTTGGGCCCCGAGTAAGAGCGATAGGACGAAGTCGGTAGACGTCGGGTCTACGGCGTAAATCCTATGGTTTCCTCCATTTGGGAGCTCGGGGTGAGGCCGGAGTGGCATCCCTTTGAGTACCTGAGTTATTCTATTATGTTACGCGTAGTTCGGATTTAGCGGTCCGTCTACATTGGAGGAATAAGGGTGGTTTCCGGTTTTTATGTTTGGATATTGGAGTTAAGGGCTCGACTCGCCGAGTCATATGATATGTTATGTTTTATGTTAAATCACCACCCGATTACGAAAACCTTCCTTTTATGTTGATTTCTTTAAGTTTAACATTTGGTGATTTATTTCCGTTTTATGATGTACATTATTATTCCCTCCTCACTTAGTCGTTTGGCTAACCCCCTCTGTTTTACCCCTGTACTGGTTTCAGGATACTAGGCGGGATCTGAGTCGTCGTCGTCGCGTCGTAGAGTTACATTATTTTTGCTCATGTATAACACTTTCCCGTATGGCTTTTATTATTATGTTTTACGATATTAGGATTTAATTAGTTTGTATTCGGGATTATGTATAAATATTGAACCCGTTATTATATAATTATCGGGATATTGTATCGAACCCGTTTGTTATTTAATTATGGAATTTCGTTAGCCTTGGTGGGCTTTACTACTTGTGTAATTATTTATGTTTTAAATGTTTCGCTATTTTCGCTTCCGCACTTGTCTTTTCATTGTTTTGAAACCCCCGCCTAGTTATTGAGTAAATGCTTGCCGTTCGCCGGGTTTCGGTTCGGGTCGGATCCCATTTTGGTTCTGGGTCGGGACTCGGTGCGGGGCGTGCGTTACCCGTTTGGGGCGCCCGCTACATGAAAGGTTCATACCACTTCATCGGTGGATGGGTGGCCATGGACACGTTGCTAGACGTTATCCATGGTCTGTAGGAATGTATTTGTGAAGTAAATGAGTTGATTCACAAATAGTCTTTAATTCAATGAGTTTAATTAAAGTCACAATTCTAACCTTGAGAATGTGTTCCTACTACTGTCCTATTGGTGAGCCTGAGGGGTCACACAATGACTTCCAAAGGCGAACAAATTTATCTATATCAACAGAGTTTGATAACAGTCAACTGGATTGACAAATGAATTAATTGGAATTAATTTATTAATAAGAGATCAAGATGTTAATTAATTGTAATTAACGTGTAAGAGTTAATTAAGAGTAATTAACAAGTATTTAATGTGATTAAATTCGAGAGACTTGTTATTTGATAACATATTAGACTTGAGAGTTAAGTGGGAATTAATTCAAGTCTAAAGTAATTAAGAGTGAGTCTCAAAATTTATGTTGAAATTTGAGACTACTTAATTTAAGTAGGAGAGAGCTTTATCAATTAAAGTGTTAATTGAAAGTTTAAGACTTGAGAGTTAATTTTTTATTAATTCAAGTCAAAATAATTATTGAGAAACTTATGATTTATTTGGAATAAATCAAGCTGAATTAATAGAAGTGAAAATCTGTAGCAATTAAATGTTAATTGGGCTTATTGGACTAGAGAATTAATTTGGAATTAATTTTAGCCCAAGCTGATCAATGATGGGCTTGTAATTTATTTAGAAGCCCACTGTATGATACAATGGACTTGCTTAATTAATTATGATTAATTAAATGGGCCTGAAATATTTAATCTGATATTAAATTGAAAAGGCCTTTAGAAGGCTAAAATACTACTGGGCCCATTGTAGCAGTGGGCGAAAATCCCAGCCCATCTAGGACTGGAATTTTCGGCCCACTCAAGTCTATTTAAGACAGATCTTATAGAACACAGAGTATGCAACTTCATGTGAAAACAGAAAAGAAGAAAAATCAAATTTTTCCTAACCCTAATCTCTCTCTCTCCTCTGCGCCTCTTTTCTCTCTCTTTACAGGCAGTTCATGTGAACTGCAGAAAACTTTTCTGCAGTTCAACGTGAACCAGCCTTTACAATTTTTTCTTGATTCTCTTATTTATATTAGATAAATACTGATCTTAAATCTCTAGCAGGAATTAAGAGATTCAGAGTTCGTTTGCGAGAAGCCGTGGATCAACCTCAGAGGGTTTCGGTTAAAGATCGGAGATTGGTAGAATCAAGAAGCCTACGCTATTCGAGGAGTGGCCAGAAGCTTTGGAAAGCTTTCGTTCCTTATCTACTACAAAAGGAGTGCTTAAAGGTGCATATCTCTCCAGATATATAAACGTTTCAAAGTTACGAATTCATTGGATGAAGATTCACTATAACTCCCCGGGACTAAAATTTTTAAAATCCATTACTTTCGCTGCGCCCGGAGGTACGTGAATTCCAACAGTTCCGTCTGACCAAAAATGAACTCTTTAAATTTCTGATCCTCAGACTTTATCTCCGTTCGATATTGACTCAGGTTGAGTTTCTTTATCTATTCTCTATTTCACAGGTAGCTTGCCCGGTATTTCGTTCCCTCCTCAAGATTTATATTGTTAACCTTTGTTGACTTTTGATATGCTTTATCACTGCCTCGTAATCTGGGCTCGATCTAATTCCATTTCCATTGTCACTTCAGATTCCACCGTATTGCGTCTAAAAGTAGGATACGTAGTCCATTAGGTAGTATCTCCGGAATGACGAGATACTGATTGTATTTCGTAACCCAAGCAATCACGATACTGTCTCTGACCACAAATGATCTTTCACTGGCACGATCCCTCTATTAGTCTTGAGTTGTTTCGCACTATGTCCTTGAAAGTAAACTACAATTATGTCACGATCCTGAATTTCATACCAAAATTACTCTCCATCTTCTAAATCTGTTCCTGAACCCAATTGTCGGGTGTACCTCTTCTAAAATCACGTCATCATCTGTCTCTACATTGTCATCACCTGCAGCTTCTGTAGATGCACGTTTCCTCTTACCCGAATTAAATATTTCGTTTCTAATCTTGTGACTCAATTCTGATGGAGTAATAATGTTCACCATATTGTGTCTCCAAAATTTCTAAACCCTCTGAAATTGCTTGTAACACCCCGAAAATCCGAATTATAATCCGGTATGTCCGAATCGAGTATTTGCGCAATTTATTATTTTATTTGATATTTATTATGAGATTTTAGAATAATTTCATAAATGAATGAATTTCTATATTTAAATTACGAATTGTCAATGTGCGTTTAAATATATGAATTTTGATTGTAATTATGTATTATTTGGACAACATGAGTTTTCAAACTTATTTAGCGAAATTACGAATTTGCCCTTTCAATTTTTAAACCCTAGTCAAACTATTGACTAAGTCTCATAACACTCTCTCTTCCCTCACTCTCGTGCAAACCAAGAAAGAAAGAAAAGAAAAGAAAGAAAAAGCGAAAGAGAAGCAAGGAGGTTCCAACGATCATTCCGACTTCGTTTCCCAATGGATTTTCGAACCGTTTATGCCTACGAACTCCCCACGATCTATTCTACGAGTAAGCCTTTCACGTCCCTCTCGTTTAATGTCTCCTATGCCTCGTATTTCTCATTTTTGTATATAGTTGAATAATTTAGGGTTTATGTGATTTCGAGAGAATTTATGGATGGATTTTCGTGTTTTTGGATCCCATGTGTAGCTTATATGTTGTAGATCATTATATGTAAATATTAGGGCATGATTTGCATGTTTAGATGATCAAATGTTGAATTTAGGATTTGATTTCGCGTGGTTTTCTGGTTCTGCGAAGTTTCTGCTGTTTCTTGACGTGCACGGGCTTTGCACACGGGGTGTGGCAAGCCCGTGTGGGTGTACACGGTCTCCCGCACGGCCGTGCAGGAGACCGTGCGTGTTGTGGAGGTGCACGGCCTTGAGGCCGTGTGCAAGACGCCGTGCGTGTCCCTCTTTGGTGTGCACGGCCTTGGTGCACACGGCCGTGTGGCCCGTTTGAACAGGGCGCCCTGACCTTCTGTAAGTCAGGGCCAATTTGGCCTACGGGTCCCTCCGAGGCTCGACTTTTCCAAATTCTTTCTTCGGTCGTGTATTCGATATATATGAAATAGATATGAATTGCATGATTTATGAATATATAGCATGTTCGGGTCTATGAATAGTGCGTTTTACGTTTTCGTCAAATTTTCTAACTTTTGCATATGAAGTCCGATTTTCCTTAAATTCGAATGCATGCTCCTTTATGATATTTAAAGCATGTCCGTAATGTTTCGTTGCATTTGGACTTGATTTGCTTTTTTAAATTTTCGAATTACTCCGTTTTCGTTTGATAATTTGAACCTAAGTGCCTTATGTGATTGTATAACGTCCCTCAATATGTTCTAATGTTTTCGTATAAGCCATGTGTCGTCGTTAGTCTTATTTGGTTGTGTCTTGGTATTTTTGCAGACGATACTCCCGTGGAGTAGCGCCGGTTCTTGCTTTTGCTCTTCTTTTTGTATAGCCAACAGGTGAGGCTTTCCGTTTCTGATTCCAGTACTATTATGTATATATATAAATAAGCCTCTCCCGATATAAGCCATGTTTACGTTTTGTTTTCACACCGTTTCTATATATATACTTAGTAAATAGTTATGCCTATTATGTTTATTCGATTTATCGAAAATGTTTTGATATGAAAAAGTACTACGTATATTCTTTCAAACGTTCGCGAAAGAGACATGTAAAACCTCTTTAATTTCTAAGGCGAACTTTGGCCTTCGGCCTCGCATATGACATGTCTCGAACGGTCTTTTGGCCAACCCGAAATGATTTGAAAAGCGAGTTATGAACTGTATGTATGTATGTTTGGGCCCGGAGTAAGGATGATAGGACAAAGTTGGTAGGCATCGGGCCTATGGCGGAAATCCTATGGTTCCCTCCACCTTTGGGAGCTCGGGGTGAGGCCGGAGTGGCAGCCCTTTGAGTACCTGAGATTATACGGTATGTTATGCGTAGTTCGGATTTAGCGGTCTGTCTACATTGGAGGAATAAGGGCGGTTTCCCGTATTTATGTTTGGAAATTAGAGTTAAGGGCTCGACTCGCCGAGTCATATGATATGTTTATGATTTATGCTAAATCACCACCCGATTACGAAAACCTTTCTTTTATGTTGATTTCTTTTAAGTTTAAAATTGGTGATTTACTTCCGTTTATAATATATATTATTACTCCCTCCTCACTTAGTCGTTTGACTAACCCCCTCTGTTTCACCCCTGTATTGGTTTCAGGATACTAGGTGGGATCTTCGTCGTCGTCGTCGCGTCTTAGAGTTACATTCTTTTGTTCATGTATAACTCTCATTCCGTATGGCTATTATTTATGTTTACGATAGTAGGATTTTATTTATGTAGTATTCGGGATTATATGTTGAACCCGTTATTATTTATTGTCGGGATATTGTATCGAACCCGTTTATTATTCAAGTAATTGAATTTCGTTGGCCTTGGTGGGCTTTAATACTTGTGCAATTATTATGATTTATTGTTTGGTTTAATTTACCTTCCGCACCTCTGTCGTTTTCTTTCGTTTTTGAAAACCCCGCCTAGTCATTGAGTAAATGTGTGCCGTTCGCCGGGTTTCGATTCGGGTCGGATTCCATTTCGGTTCCGGTTCGGGGCTCGGTACGGGGCGTGCGTTACCCGTTTGGGGCGCCCGCTACAGTTGGTATTAGAGCCTCTGTGGTCCAATGGCCTAAGCTCTGAATCGTCGTGTTTTGTTTGTTTTGTCAGTCGTTGTGTGCCGATGTAACTTAGGGAATTGCACTCTCTAGTGTTCAAGAACGCTTAGTGTTTGAATTGTGATGGATCATTGTTGGATGATCAACAACAAAAGATCTTTTACAATCAAAACACTGGGATGGACTTGGATATAGGTGGATACGAAACTCAAGGTTGTACTTGCCATGCCTGGTTGTCTGTCGTGTCCGGTTGTGTCTAGGTCGTACGGCTTAGGACTTCTGTGGAATTTGTGCAAATGTGCTAAGTGCTTATGTGAACTCTATCTGAACATTACTTGCCTACGTGTTACAGCTTTTCATAATCGCTTATCATCATGCATGTTTGGTATTGAATCTGCAGAATGCCTCCTCGCCATGAACCGCCAGGTCCGCCTCCAGGTGTTCCGACACCAGCACAGTTTATGGAAGCCTTAGGGCAGTTTATGGTTAATACCAACCGAGCAACGCCACCACCTGCCCCCGAGACCGAGATGAGCAGGTTCCTTAAACTCCACCCTCCGCAGTTCGAGGGTGCACCGGACGATGTTATTGCCGAATCTTGGATAGCGGCAATGGAGAAGAGGTTCAGAGTAATGGAATGTCCGGACCCTAAGAGGGTCGAAATAGCAGTGTATCAGATGACGGGAGCTGCACATGACTGGTGGGCTCGTATAGAGCAGCGATGGCAGCGAGAGCAAGTGGTTCCGACTTGGGATCAGTTCTTGGTTGAGTTTCGGGCCAAGTATATTCCGTTAGTGGTCCGACAGCGACGTGAGCGAGAGTTCCTGGCTCTCCAGCAGGGTACTTCATCAGTTGACCAGTACGAGGCTCATTTCTCCAAACTTATTATTCATTGCTCGTATATGGTTGACGACGAGCAGAGGAAGACTCGACAGTTCATTGAAGGGTTGTCGAATGAGATCCGCATGCATATGCTCGGGAACAGACTTCAGTACTACACCGACGCAGTTGAGACGGCATTATCTATAGAGTCTGACCTCCGACAGATGAGACCGACTTCTGCACCTGCCCCCGCAGCCGCCAAGAGTTTCGCTTCTGGTTCGAAGAGACCCTTTACTCATTCTGGGTCCTCTTCTAGGAAAAAGCCATTCAAGACAGCCGTTCAGCCTGCTCCTCCCCGACCTCAGGGACATCAACCACTTGTATGTGGATTTTGCCAGGGCCCGCACTTAGAGGCCAAATGTTGGAGGAAGAATGGTCTTTGCTACGGATGTGGTAGCGCCGATCACCAGGTAGATGTATGCCCGAAGAGGAGACCGGTACCACAGGGAGCCGCTCAGCCTCAGGCCTATGCCCATGTTTACGCCTTGGAAGGCGATGCAGAGGATGCTGTTGCAGATCCGACCGACGTGGTGGAAGGTACTATATATATAAATGGCATCCCCATACATGCATTGTACGACTCGGGTGCTTCACACTCATTTATTGCGCCTGTTCTTTCCTTATCTGTGCATGCGCCTATTTCCTTGCTTGATTATGTGTTGGTGGTTGGTTCGCCGTTGGGTTCGAAAGTTATTGCGAACCGAGCACTTAAGCGTTGTCCGATTATCATCGAGGGTATCGAGTACCCGGCTGATTTGATCGAGTTGCCGATGAAGAAATATGGGGTTATTCTCGGAATGGATTGGTTGTACGAACATCGGGCGAAGGTTGATTGTTTCGAGAAGAAAGTTATTCTGGCTTCCACTGAAGTTAAGGGTTTCCAATCAGGAGAAGGTCTGTATATCTCAATGATGGAAGCCAAGAAGCTTGTTCAGAAAGAAGAAGCCACGTACTTTATAGCTTACCTTCTCAACCGCCCGAAGGACCAAACGAAGATTGAAGAAACGCCCATGGTCAATGAATTCACTGACGTATTCCCCGAGAATCTGGAATTCTTGCCACCGGATCGGGATATAGAGTTCGTGATTGACCTAGTTCCGGGAGCCGAGCCTTATTCGAAGTCGCCGTACCGAATGGCTCCTGCCGAGTTGAAGGAATTGAAGAACCAACTCGACGAACTTCTTTCTATTGGATATATCCGACCGAGTGCCTCGCCTTGGGGTGCTCCAGTCTTGTTCGTGAAGAAGAAGGACGGTACACTTCGCATGTGTATCGATTACCGAGAATTGAACAGGATGACAGTGAAGAACAAGTATCCTCTACCACATATCGAGGAATTGTTCGAGGGTTTATTCCAAGCTCGATCTCAGACAAGGATATTACCAGCTCCGTATTCAACACCCGATACAGACATTTTGAGTTTGTGGTCATGCCGTTTGGACTCACGAATACCCCAGCAGCTTTCATGGACATGATGCACAGGATTTTCCGTCCGTACCTCGACAAGTTCGTTGTTATTTTCATTGACGACATCTTAGTGTTCTCGAAGTCCGAAGAAGAACACGCTGAACACCTCCGGATTGTGCTCCAAGCTTTGAGAGAGCACCAATTATTCGCTAAGTTCAGCAAATGCGAATTCTGGATTAACCGAGTGACCTTCCTAGGTCATGTCATATCCGGAACGGGAATCGAGGTAGATCCTTCGAAGATTGAGATAGTGCTGGATTGGGAGAGACCTAAGACTCCCACAGAGATCCGTAGTTTCTTGGGTTTAGCAGGATACTACAGACATTTCGTCAAGGATTTCTCTAAACTTGCAGGCCCGTTAACAGCGTTGACAAAGAAAGAAGCTAAGTTTGAGTGGTCAGCCAAATGTGAAACTAGTTTTCAGGAGCTCAAGAAGAGATTGACCACAGCCCCAGTATTGACCCTGCCCGAGGGTTCTGAAGAATTTTTCGTGTATGCAGATGCGTCACACGAAGGATTAGGTTGTGTGTTAATGCAGAATGGGAAAGTTATAGCTTATGCATCGAGGAAGCTAAAGCCAGCTGAAGAGAACTATCCCACTCACGACCTTGAGATAGCCGCCGTTGTATTTGCTTTATTGAAATGGCGTCATTACCTCTACGGAATCACGTTCGACATCTTCACAGATCATAAGAGCCTTCAGTACTTGTTTACTCAGAAGGAATTGAACAAACGACAGAGCCGTTGGATGGAGTTATTTGAGGATTACGATTGCAAGATTCAGTATCATCCCGGAAAGGCGAATGTTGTAGCTGATGCACTGAGCCGGAAGGCGAGCATAGCCCAACTAGAGGCTAAGTTAAAGGGAGTTCACATCAGTTCCCAAGCCCATGTTCACAGCATATCAATCCAGTCAGAGTTGGGTCGAAAGATTCGAGATGTTCAGGCTACTGATGAGCGGACTCAGAGACAGATAGTTCACATCGCAGCTGATTCTGAAACTCAGTTTGGTGTGGACGACACAGGAATTCTCCGCTACAAGTCCCGAGTTTGTGTTCCTGAGCGTCTGAGGAAAGAGATTCTCGATGAGGCTCACAACACACCTTACACAGTTCATCCAGGAGGAAGTAAGATGTACCGGGATCTAAAAGAGTTATTCTGGTGGAGAGGTATGAAGAGAGACGTAGCTGATTACGTCAAGAGATGCTCGACTTGTCAGTAAGTTAAAGTTGAACATCAAAGACCGGGAGGTTTGCTTGAGCCACTACCGATTCCTACATGGAATTGGGAGGGTATTGCCATGGACTTCGTGTCTGGTTTGCCTAAAGTTAGAGGTGGCTACGATAGCATTTGGGTGATTATCGACCGACTGTCCAAGAGTGCTCATTTTCTACCGATCAACATGTCTTACAAAGTGGATAAGTTGGCAGAGATTTATCACCGAGAGATTGTCAAACATCATGGGATTCCGACCACGATAGTGTCTGACAGAGACGCTCGATTTACTTCTCGCTTATGGCAGCAACTTCAAGAGCGAATGGGAACGAAGCTGACTTTCAGTACAGCCGTACATCCGCAGACAGATGGTCAGTCAGAGAGGATGATCAGATATCTCTGTGATATGCTTCGAGCTTGTGCCTTGGATTTTCGCAACAATTGGCACGACCAGTTGCCATTGATCGAGTTTGCCTACAACAACAGTTATCAGTCCTCGATCGAAATGGCACCTTACGAGGCATTATATGGCAGAAAGTGTAGATCCCCGTTGTTTTGGGATCTCAAGGATTGGCGTTGGACGAAAGATGATAAGGAACGAGGAACTCCTCCAAAGTTTCTCCAAAATGCCATCGACCGTATCCAGATCATTCGGCAGAGAATGAAAGCAGCTCATGATCGACAGAAGAGCTATGCCGACAACCGTCGCCGACCGTTGGAATTTGAGGTTGGTGACAAAGTATTCCTCAAAGCTTCTCCTCGAAAGGGATTCACCCGAATTGGAAAAGGAGGAAAACTGAGTCCCAAATTTTTGGGTCCCTATGAAATTCTGGAGAGGATTGGGAACGCCGCCTACAGGTTAGACTTTCCGCCAAGCCTAACAGGAATTCACAATGTCTTTCATGTTTCTCAACTCCGAAAGTACTTCCCGAATGAGTCCGAGATCCTTCCTGTTGAGGAAATTGAACTAGAGCTGGATTTGACCTTTGTTTCGAAGCCGGTGAAGATATTGGATAAGAAGACTCAAGCTCTGTGGAACCGGGAGATTTCTCTTGTCAAAGTTCTTTGGAGAAATCAGACAACCGAAGAAGCTACATGGGAGACCGAGGAAAAAATGCGCAAGTTTCATCCGGAATTATTTCAGTCGGACGAGTAGAATCTGGGGGCCAGATTCTCATAAGGAGGGGTGATTGTAACGCCCCGAAAATCCGAATTATAATCCGGTATGTCCGAATCGAGTATTTGCGCAATTTATTATTTTATTTGATATTTATTATGAGATTTTAGAATAATTTCGTAAATGAATGAATTTCTATATTTAAATTACGAATTGTCAATGTGCGTTTAATTATATGAATTTTGACTGTAATTATGTATTATTTGGACAACATGAGTTTTCAAACATATTTTGCGAAATTACGAATTTGCCCTTTCGATTTTTAAACCCTAGTCAAACTATTGACTAAGTCTCATAAAACTCTCTTCCCTCACTCTCGTGCAAACCAAGAAAGAAAGAAAAGAAAAGAAAGAAAAAGAGAAAGAGAAGGAAGGAGGTTCCAACGATCATTCCGACTTTGTTTCCCAACGGATTTTCGAACCATTTACGCCTACGAACTCCCCACGATCTCTTCTACGAGTAAGCCTTTCACGTCCCTCTCGTTTAATGTCTCCTATGCCTCGTATTTCTCATTTTTGTATATAGTTGAATAATTTAGGGTTTATGTGATTTCGAGAGAATTTATGGATGGATCTTCGTGTTTTTGGATCCTATGTGTAGCTTATATGTTGTAGATCATTATATGTAAATATTAGGGCGTGACTTGCATGTTTAGATGATCAAATGTTGAATTTAGGATTTGATTTCGCGTGGTTTTCTGGTTTTGCGAAGTTTCTGCTGTTTCTTGACGTGCACGGGCTTTGCACACGGGGTGTGGCAAGCCCGTGTGGGTGTACACGGTCTCCCGCACGGCCGTGCAGGAGACCGTGCGTGTTGTGGAGGTGCACGGCCTTGTGCACACGGCCTTGAGGCCTTGTGCAAGAGGCCGTGCGTGTCCCTCTTTGGTGTGCACGGCCTTGGTGCACACGGCCGTGCACAAGGCTGTGTGGCCCGTTTGAACAGGGCTTGACCTTCTGTAAGTCAGGGCCAATTTTGGCCTACGGGTCCCTCCGAGGCTCGACTTTTCCGAATTCTTTATTCGCTCGTGTATTCGATATATATGAAATAGATATGAATTGCGTGATTTATGAATTTATAGCATGTTCGGGTCTATGAATAGTGCGTTTTAAGTTTTCGTCAAATTTTCTAACTTTTGCATATGAAGTCCGATTTTCCCGAAATTCGAATGCATACTCCTTTATGATATTTAAAGCATGTCCCTAAAGTTTCGTTGCATTTAGACTTGATTTGCATTTTTAAATTTGCGAATTACTCCGTTTTCGTTTGATAATTTGAACCTTAGTGCCTTATGTGATTGTATAACGTGCCTCAATATGTTCTAATGTTTTCGAATAAGCCGTGCGTCGTTGTTAGTCTTATTTGGTTGTGTCTTGGTATTTTTGCAGACGATACTCCCGTGGAGTAGCGCCGGTTCTTGCTTTTGCTCTTCTTTTTGTATAGCCAACAGGTGAGGCTTTCCGTTTCTGATTCCAGTACTATTATGTATATATATAAATAAGCCTCTCCGGATATAAGCCATGTTTACGTTTTGTTTTCACACCGTTTCTATATATATACTTAGTAAATAGTTATGCCTATTATGTTCATTCGATTTATCGAAAATGTTTTGATATGAAAAAGTACTACGTATATTCTTTCAAACGTTTGCGAAAGAGACATGTAAAACCTCTTTAATTTCTAAGGCAAATTTTGGCCTTCGGCCTCGCATATGACATGTCTCGAACGGTCTTTTGGCCAACCCGAAATGATTTGAAAAGCGAGTTATGAACTGTATGTATGTATGTTTGGGCCCGGAGTAAGGATGATAGGACGAAGTTGGTAGGCATCGGGCCTACGGCGGAAATCCTATGGTTCCCTCCACCTTTGGGAGCTCGGGGTGAGGCCGGAGTGGCAGCCCTTTGAGTACCTGAGATTATACGGTATGTTATGCGTAGTTCGGATTTAGCGGTCCGTCTACATTGGAGGAATAAGGGCGGTTTCCCATTTTTATGTTTGGAAATTGGAGTTAAGGGCTCGACTCGCCGAGTCATAACACCACCCTATTACGAAAACCTTTCTTTTATGTTGATTTCTTTAAGTTTAAAATTGGTGATTACTTCCGTTTATAATATATATTATTACTCCCTCCTCACTTAGTCGTTTGACTAACCCCCTCTGTTTCACCCCTGTATTAGTTTCAGGATACTAGGCAAGATTTTCGTCGTCGTCGTCGCGTCTTAGAGTTACATTCTTTTGTTCTTGTATAACTCTCATTCCGTATGGCTATTATTTATGTTTACGATAGTAGGATTTTATTTATGTAGTATTCGGGATTATATGTTGAACCCGTTATTATTTATTGTCGGGATATTGTATCGAACCCGTTTATTATTCAAGTAATTGAATTTCGTTGGCCTTGGTGGGCTTTAATACTTGTGCAATTATTATGATTTATTGTTTGGTTTAATTTCGCTTCCGCACCTCTGTCGTTTTCTTTCGTTTTTGAAAACCCCGCCTACTCATTGAGTAAATGTGTGCCGTTCGCCGGGTTTCGATTCGGGTAGGATTCCATTTCGGTTCCGGGTCGGGGCTCGGTGCGGGGCGTGCGTTACCCGTTTGGGGCGCCCGCTACATTGCTTGTCAACAATAGGAATTCCTTTTAACTAGATTATGTTGGTCTCTCTGCTCGAGGTATCTGCTGCCAGATTGGTTTTACCTAAACGGTACTGAAATCGGTAATCATAGTCCTCCATCATTTCCCTTTTTCTGTTTCACTGTCACAGTTAGTTTCTCTGAGTCGATTGTACTAACAATGAAGTGAAATTCAAAAGACCTTTAACAAACTGTCTGTAAACTGTAGTACTCCGTTGATCCCAGTGCTTCTCACGTCTGTCGGTGTCTTGGTTTAATCTCAACTCATAGTAGATTCAGTCTTCAAGAGACCTGCCTCGATAGTGTTCTTAGAAAGTGTGACCGATGAAAATAATCTGTTATAATCATCATCTGACTCTGGGGATACACTGAAACTCTCGAAGTATGTGGTTGCATTCATTGTAGTACGATCAGAAATTCGTCACTTACGTAACTTGTCAATACCTGGATGCAGTCCTGTACCACTGTGCCGTAATACCTACCAAGTCTGTCGATCATTCTTGTATATATATATTTATATATATACATAATAATACTGGAATCAAAAAAGGAAAGCCTCACCTGTTGGCTATACAAAAAGAATAGATAAGTGCAAGAACCGGCGCTACTCCACGGGAGTATCGTCTGCAAAAATACAAAGGCACAACAAAATAATACTAACAACGACGCACGGCTTATACGAAAACATTAAAACACATAGAAGCACGTTGAACAATCAAATAAAGCACTTAAGTTCAAATTATGAAGCATAAACGGAGTAATTCGTGAATTCAAAAATGCAAATCAAATCCAAATGCAACGAAACTTTACAGACATGCTTTAAATATCATAAGGGAGTATGCATTCAAGTTTCGGGAAAATCGGACTTCACATGCAAAAGTTAGAAAATTTGACAAAAACTTAAAACGCGTAATTAAAATCCCGAACATGTTATAAATTCGTAAATCATGCAATTTTAAACTATTTCATATATATCGAATACACGAGCGAAGAAAGAATTCGGGAAAGACTAGCCTCGGAGGGACCTACAGGCCAAAATTGGCCCTGACTTACAGAAGGTCAGGGCCCTGTTCAAACGGGCCACACGGCCTCGTGCACGGCCGTGTGCACCAAGGCCGTGCACATCAAAGAGGGACACGCACGGCCTCTTGCACATGGCCTCAAGGCCGTGTGCATAAGGCCGTGTACCATAAACCATGCGCACGGTCTCTTGCACGGCCGTGCAAGAGGCCGTGTACCTCTACACGGGCTTGCCACACCCCGTGTGCAAAGCCCGTGCACGTCAAGAATGAGCAGAACACTTCGCAGAACCAGAAAACCACGCGAATTCAATCCTAATTTCAACATTTGATCATCTAAACATGCAAATCTCGCCCTAAAATCCACATATAATGTTCCACAACATCTAAGCTACACATAGAGTCCAAAAATACGAAATTTCATCCATAAATTCCTTCAAAATCTCAAAAACCCTAACCTAAACAATTATTCAACAAAAAGGAGAAATACGAGGCATAGGATACATTAAACGAGAGGGATGTGAAAGGCTTACTCATAGAAGAGATCGTGAGGAGTTCGCAGGCGTAAACGGTTTGAAAATCGGTCGGGAAACGGGGTTGGGACGACCGTTTGAACCTTCTTCCTTCTCTTTCTCTTTTTTCTTTCTTTCTTTTCTTTTCTTTCTCCTTGCTGCTGCTGCGTTTTGGGCGAGAGTGAGGTGAGAGGGAGAGTGATGAGACTTAGTCAATTTTGACTTGGGTTGAGAATCGAGAAGGGTAATTTCATAATTTTACAAAATAAGTTCGAAAACTCATGTTGACCAAATAATACATAATTACAGTCAAAATTCATATAATTAAACGCACATTAACATATCGCGATTTAAATATCAATATTCACTCATATACGAAATCGTTATAAAATCACATAATAATTATAAAATAATCACATAATAATATAAATAAAATAAAATCGCACAATTAAGCGAATCGAACATACCGGAATATAATTCGGATTGTCGGGGCGCTACAATCACCCCTCCTTATGAGAATCTGGTCCCCAGATTCTACTCGCCCGACTGAAATAATTTCGGATGAAACTTGCGCATCTTGTCCTGCTCCCATGTAGCTTCTTCGGTTGTCTGATTTCTCCAAAGGATTTTGACAAGAGAAATCTCCCGGTTACGCAGAGCTTGAGTCTTCTTATCCAATATCTTCACCGGCTTCGAAATAAAGGTCAAATCCGGCTCTAGTTCAATTTCCTCAACAGGAAGGATCTCGGACTCATTCGGGATGTACTTTCGGAGTTGGGAAACATGAAAGACGTTGTGAATCCCAGTTAGGCTTGGCGGCAAGTCTAACCTGTAGGCTGCGTTACCGATCCTCTCCAGAATCTCATAGGGACCCAAAAACCTCGGACTCAGTTTTCCTCCTTTTCCAATTCGGGTGAATCCCTTTCGAGGAGAAACTTTGAGGAATACTTTGTCACCAACCTCAAATTCTAACGGTCGGTGATGGGTGTCGGCGTAGCTCTTCTGTCGATCCTGAGCTGCCCTCATTCTTTGCCGGATGATCTGAATACGGTCAATGGCATTTTGGAGAAACTTTGGAGGAGTTCCTCGTTCCTTATCATCTTTCGTCCAACGCCAATCCTTGAGATCCCAAAATAGCGGGGATCTACACTTTCTGCCATATAACGCTTCGTAAGGTGTCATTTCGATCGTAGACTGATAACTGTTGTTGTAGGCAAACTCGATCAATGGCAACTGGTCGTGCCAATTGTTGCGAAAATCCAAGGCACAAGCTCGAAGCATATCACAGAGATATCTGATCATCCTCTCTGACTGACCATCTGTCTGCGGATGTGCGGCTGTACTGAAAGTCAGCTTCATTCCCATTCGCTCTTGAAGTTGCTGCCATAAGCGAGAAGTAAATCGAGCGTCTCTGTCAGACACTATCGTAGTCGGAATCCTATGAAGCTTGACAATCTCTCGGTGATAAATCTCTGCCAACCTATCCACTTTGTACGACATGTTGATCGGTAGAAAATGAGCACTCTTGGACAGTCGGTCGATAATCACCCAAATGCTATCGTAGCCACCTCTAACTTTAGGTAAAGCAGACACAAAGTCCATGGCAATACCCTCCCAATTCCATGTAGGAATCGGTAGTGGCTCAAGCAAACCTCCTGGTCTTTGATGTTCAACTTTAACTTGCTGACAAGTCCAGCATCTCTTGACGTAATCAGCTACGTCTCTCTTCATACCTCTCCACCAGAATAATTCCTTTAGATCCCGGTACATCTTACTTCCACCTGGATGAACTGTGTAAGGTGTGTTGTGAGCCTCATCGAGAATCTCTTTCCTCAGACCCTCGGGAACACAAACTCGGGACTTGTAGCGGAGAATTCCTATGTCGTCCACACCAAACTGAGTCTCTGGATCAGCTGCGATGTGAACTATCTGTCTCTGAGTCCACTCATCAGTAGCCTGAACATCTCGAATCTTTCAACCCAACTCTGACTGGATCGATATGTTGTGAACATGGGCCGGGGAACTGATGTGAACTCCCTCAAACTTAGCCTCTAGCTGGGCTATGCTCGCCTTCCGGCTCAGTGCATCAGCTACAACATTCGCCTTTCTGGGATGGTACTGAATCTTGCAATCGTAATCCTCAAATAACTCCATCCAATGGCACTGTCGTTTGTTCAATTCCTTCTGAGTAAACAAGTACTGAAAGCTCTTATGATCTGTGAAGATGTCGAACGTGATGCCGAAGAGGTAATGACGCCATTTCAGTAAAGCAAATACAACGGCAGCTAGCTCAAGGTCGTGAGTGGGATAGTTCTCTTCAGCTGGCGTTAGCTTCCTCGATGCATAAGCTATAACTTTCCCATTTTGCATTAACACACAGCCTAATCCTTCGTGTGACGCATCTGCATACACTACAAATCCTTCTGAACCCTCGGGCAGGGTCAATATTGGGGCTGTGGTCAATGTCTTCTTGAGTTCTTGAAAGCTGGTTTCACATTTGGCTGACCACTCAAACTTAGCTTCTTTCTTCGTCAACGCTGTTAACGAGCCTGCAAGTTTAGAGAAATCGTTGATGAAACGTCTGTAGTATCCTGCTAAACCCAAGAAACTACAGATCTCTATAGGAGTCTTAGGTCTCTCCCAGTCCAGCACTGTCTCAATCTTCGAAGGATCTACCTCGATTCCCGTTCCGGATATGACATGACCTAGAAAGGTCACTCGGTCAATCCAGAATTCGCATTTGCTGAACTTAGCGTACAATTGGTGCTCTCTCAAAGCTTGGAGCACAATCCGGAGGTGTTCAGCGTGTTCTTCTTCGGACTTCGAGAACACTAAGATGTCGTCAATGAAAATAACGACGAATTTGTCGAGGTACGGACGGAAAATCCTGTGCATCATGTCCATAAAAGTTGATGGGGCATTCGTGAGTCCAAACGGCATGACCACAAACTCGAAATGTCCGTATCGGGTGTTGAAAGCTGTCTTCGGGATATCCTGCGATCGGATACGGAGCTGGTAATATCCTTGTCTGAGGTCGAGCTTGGAATAAACCCTCGATCCTTGTAGCAAATCGAACAATTCCTCGATATGCGGTAGAGGATACTTGTTCTTCACTATCATCCTGTTCAATTCTCGGTAATCGATACACATACGAAGTGTACCATCCTTCTTCTTCACGAACAAGACTGGAGCACCCCAAGGCGAGGCACTCGGTCGGATATATCCAATAGAAAGAAGTTCATCGAGTTGGTTCTTCAATTCTTTCAACTCGGCAGGAGCCATTCGATACGGCGACTTCGAATAGGGCTCGGCTCCCGGAACTAGGTCAATCACGAACTCTATATCCCAATCCGGTGGCAAGAATTCCAGATTCTCGGGAAACACGTCAGTGAATTCATTGACCACGGGCGTTTCTTCGATCTTCGTTTGGTCCTTCGGGCGGTTGAGAAGGTAACCTATAAAGCACGTAGCTTCTTCTTTCTGAACAAGCTTCTTGGCTTCCATCATTGAGATATACGGACCTTCTCCTGATCAGAAACCCTTAACTTCATTGGAACCCAGAATAACCTTCTTCTCAAAACAATCAACCTTCGCCCGATGCTCGTACAACCAATTTATTCCAAGAATAACCCCATATTTCTTCATCGGCAACTCGATCAAATCTGTCGGGTATTCGATACCCTCGATGATAATCGGACAACGCTTAAGTGCCCGGTTCGCAATAACCTTCGAACCCAACGGCGAACCAACCACTAACACATAATCAAGCAAGGAAACAGGCGCATGCACAGATAAGGAAACAGCAGGCGCAATAAATGAGTGTGAAGCACCCGAGTCGTACAATGCATGTATGGGGATGCCATTTATATATATAGTACCTTCCACCACATCGGTCAGATCTGCAACAGCATCCTCTGCATCGCCTTCCAAGGCGTAAACACGGGCATAGGCCTGAGGCTGAGCGGCTCCCTGCTGTACCGGTCTCCTCTTCGGGCATACATCTACCCGGTGATCGGCGCTACCACATCCGTAGCAAAGACCATTCTTCCTCCAACATTTGGCCTCTAAGAGCGGGCCCTGACAAAATCCACATATGGGTCGTGGAAGTCCCTGAGGTCGGGGAGGAGCAGGCTGAACAGCTGACTTGAATGGCTTCTTCCCAGAAGAGGACCCAGAATGAATAAAGGGTCTCTTCGAACCAGAAGCGAAACTCTTGGCGGCTGCGGGGGCAGGTGCAGGAGTCGGTCTCATCTGTCGAAGATCGGACTCTATAGATAGGGCTGTCTCAACTGCATCGGTATAGTACTGGAGTCTGTTCCCAAGCATATGCATACGAATCTCATTCGACAACCCCTCGATAAACTGTCGAGTCTTCCTCTGTTCGTCGTCAACCATATACGAGCAGTGAATAATAAGTCTGGAGAATTGAGCCTCGTACTGGTCAACTGATGAAGTACCCTGCTTGAGAGCCAAGAACTCTCGCTCACGTCGCTGTCGGACCACCAACGGTATATACTTGGCCCGAAACTCGACCAAGAAATGATCCCAAGTCGGGGTCACATGCTCTCGCTGCCATCTCTGCTCTATACGGGTCCACCAGTCATGTGCAGCTCCCGTCATCTGATACACTGCTAATTTGACCCTCTTAGGATCTGGACATTCCATTACTCTGAACCTCTTCTCCATTGCCGCTATCCAAGATTCGGCAATAACATCGTCCGGTGCACCCTCGAACTGCGGAGGGTGGAGCTTAAGGAACCTGCTCATCTCGGTCTCGGGGGCAGGTGGTGGCGTTGCTCGGTTGGTATTAACCATAAACTGCCCTAAGGCTTCCATAAACTGTGATAGTGTCGGAACATGTCACGACCCCCAGGCGCAGAGAGGAGAACCCTCACGACGGCGCCCGTTGGACGAGCGGGTATAAGCTTCGAATCCACTGTGCACAACCCTAAAGTTTGGCTTAGGAAGCACTTGCCAAAAGGGATTAATCCATAATGGTTGTACATGAGTTCTAACTTATAAACCCTTCGAATTACATGTTCATTTCCGATGTGGGATGAGAAATGCACTCTCACGGCCTTGCGACACCCCATGAGGGGAGGTCATACGTATCCCTTCCACACGGGCTTGCGACAAGCCGTGCAGCAGCCCGTGTGGCTCTCCTGAACCATTCTCTTACGCTGAATATTTCGGGGTGTTACAATTGCCCCTCCTTCAAAGCGTAATGTCCCCATTACGCCGTGACATAGGCTCATTGCTCCCCGCCAGTGGAGAAGCTGCCCTTACTACACGCGGAGCGGAGCCCTTTTTAGAGGTGACTCATGACTCATGACGTGTGTGGAACATGTATTCCCACGACTGACGGTTGGTTCTGATACCACTTGTCACGACCCCCAGGCGCGGAGAGGAGAACCCTCACGACGGCGCACGTTGGACGCGCGGGTATAAGCTTCGAATCCACTGTGCACAACCCTAAAGTTTGGCTTAGGAAGCACTTGCTAAAAGGGATTAATCCATATTGGTTGTACATGAGTTCTAACTTATAAACCCTTCGAATTACATGTTCATTTCCGATGTGGGATGAGAAATGCACTCTCACGGCCTTGCGACACCCCGTGAGGGGAGGTCGTGCGTATCCCTTCCACACGGGCTTGCGACATGCCATGCAGCAGCCCGTGTGGGTCTCCTGAACCATTCTCTTACGCTGAATATTTCGGGGTGTTATAATTGCCCCTCCTTCAAAGCATAATGTCCCCATTACGCCGTGACATAGGCTCATTGCTCCCCGCCAGTGGAGAAGCTGCCCTTACTATACGCGGAGCGGAGCCCCTTTTAGAGGTGACTCATGACTCATGACGTGTGTGGAACATGTATTCCCACAACTGACGGTTGGCTCTGATACCACTTGTCACGACCCCCGGGCGCGGAGAGGAGAACCATCACGACGGCGCCCGTTGGACGCGCGGGTATAAGCTTCGAATCCACTGTGCACAACCCTAAAGTTTGGCTTAGGAAGCACTTGCCAAAAGGGATTAATCCATATTGGTTGTACATGAGTTCTAACTTATAAACCCTTCGAATTACATGTTCATTTCCGATGTGGGATGAGAAATGCACTCTCACGGCCTTGCGACACCCCGTGAGGGGAGGTCGTGCGTATCCCTTCCACACGGGCTTGCGACACGCCGTGCAGCAGCCCGTGTGGCTCTCCTAAACCATTCTCTTACGCTGAATATTTCGGGGTGTTACAGAACACCTGAGGCGGACCTGGCGGTTCACGGCGAGGTGGCATTCTGTAAAATCAATACCAAGCATGCATGATGATAAGTGATTATGGAAAGATATAACACATAGGCAAGTAATGTTCAGATAGAGTTCACATAAGCACTTAGCACATTTGCACAAATTCCACAGAAGTCCTAAGCCGTACGACCTAGACACGACCGGACACGACAGACAACCAGGCATGGCAAGAACAACCTTGAGTTTCGTATTCACCTATATCCAAGTCCATCCCAGTGTTTTGATTGTAAAAGATCTTTTGTTGTTGATCATCCAACAAAGATCCGTCACAATTCAAACACTAAGCGTTCTTGAACACTGGTGAGTGCAATTCACTAAGTTAAACCGGCACACAACGACTGACAAAACAAACAAAACACGACAATTCAGAGCTTAGGCCATTGGACCAAAGAAGCTCTGATACCAGCTGTAGCGGGTGCCCCAAACGGGTAACGCACGCCCCGCATCGAGCCCCGACCCAGAACCGAAATGGAATCCGACCCGAATCGAAACCCGGCGAACGGCACACATTTACTCAATGACTAGGCGGGGGTTTCAAAAACGAAAGAAAACGACAGAGGTGCGGAAGCGAAAATAAACAAAACGATAAATCATAATAATTGCACAAGTATTAAAGCCCACCAAGGCCAACAAAATTCAATTACTTAAATAATAAACGGGTTCGATACAATATCCCGACAATAAATAATAACGGGTTCAACATATAATCCTGAATACTACATAAATAAAATCCTACTATCGTAAACATAAATATTAGCCAAACGGAAATAGAGATATACATGAGCAAAAGAATGCAACTCTAACGACGACGACAACGACGACGATCCTGCCTAGTATCCTGAAACCAATACAGGGGTGAAACAGAGGGGGTTAGTCAAACGACTAAGTGAGGAGGGAATAATAATGTATATTATAAATCGGAAATAAATCATCAATTTTAAACTTAAAAGGAATCAACATAAAAGAAAGGTTCTCGTAATCGGGTGGTGATTTAGCATAAAACATAACTTATTATATGACTCGGTGAGTCGAGCCCTTATCTCCAATTTTCAAACATAAAAACGGGAAACCACCCTTATTCCTCCAATGTAGACGGACCGCTAAATCTGAACTACGCATAACATATCATACGGTAACTCAGGTACTCAAAGGGCTGCCACTCCGGCCTCACCCCGAGCTCCCAAAGGTGGAGGGAACCATAGGATTTCCGCCGTAGACCCGACGTCTACCAACTTCGTCCTATCATCCTTACTCCGGGCCCAAACATACATACATACGGTTCATAACTCTCTTTTCAAATCATTTCGGGTTGGCTAAAAGACCGTTCGAGACATATCATATGCGAGGCCGAAGGCCAAAGTTCGCCTTAGAAAACAAAAGGATTTACATGTCTCTTTCGTAAACATTTCAAAAGAATATACATAATACTTTTCATATCAAAACATTTTCGATAAATCGGATGAACATAATAGGCATAAATATCTACTAAGTATATATATAGAAACGGTGTGAAAACAAACATAAACAAGGCTTATATCGGGAGAGGCTTATTTATATATATACATAATAGTACTGGAATCAAAAAAGGAAAGCCTCACCTGTTGGCTATACAAAAAGAATAGATAAATGCAAGAACCGGCGCTACTCCACGGGAGTATCGTCTGCAAAAATACAAAGACACAACCAAATAAGACTAACGACGACGCACGGCTTATACGAAAACATTAAAACGCATAGAAGCACGTTGAACAATCAAATAAAGCACTTAAGCTCAAATTATCAAGCATAAACGGAGTAATTCGTGAATTCAAAAATGCAAATCAAATCCAAATGCAACGAAACTTTACGGACATGCTTTAAATATCATAAGACATTCAAGTTTCGGGAAAATCGGACTTCATATGCAAAAGTTAGAAAATTTGACGAAAACATAAAACGCGTAATTAAAATCCCGATCATGTTATAAATTCGTAAATCATGCAATTTTAAACTATTTCATATATATCGAATACACGAGCGAAGAAAGAATTCGGAAAAGACGAGCCTCGGAGGGACCTACAGGCCAAAATTTGCCCTGACTTACAGAAGGTCAGGGCCCTGTTCAAACGGGCCACATGGCCTCGTGCACGGCTGTGTGCACCAAGGCCGTGCACATCAAAGAGGGACACGCACGGCCTCTTGCACACGGCCTCAAGGCCGTGTGCACAAGGCCGTGCACCATAAACCATCCGCACGGACTCTTGCACGGCCGTGCAAGAGGCCGTGTACCTCCACACGGGCTTGCCACACCCCGTGTGCAAAGCCCGTGCACGTCAAGAATGAGCAGAACACTTCGCAGAACCAGAAAACCACGCGAATTCAATCCTAATTTCAACATTTGATCATCTAAACATGCAAATCTCGCTCTAAAATCCACATATAATGTTCTACAACATCTAAGCTACACATAGAGTCCAAAAATACGAAATTTCATCCATAAATTCCTTCAAAATCTCAAAAACCCTAACCTAAACAATTATTCAAAAAAACAAGAAATACGAGGCATAGGAGACATTAAACGAGAGGGACGTGAAAGGCTTACTCGTAGAAGAGATCGTGAGGAGTTCGTAGGCGTAAACGATTTGAAAATCGGTCGGGAAACGGGGTCGGGACGATCGTTTGAACCTTCTTCCTTCTCTTTCTCTTTTTTTTTTCTTTCTTTTCTTTTCTTTCTCCTTGCTGCTGCTGCGTTTTGGGCGAGAGTGAGGTGAGAGAGAGAGTGATGAGACTTAGTCAATTTTGACTTGGGTTGAGAATCGAGAAGGGTAATTTCGTAATTTTACAAAATAAGTTCGAAAACTCATGTTGACCAAATAATACATAATTACAGGCAAAATTCATATAATTAAACGCACATTAACATATCGCGATTTAAATATCAATATTCACTCATATACGAAATCGTTATAAAATCACATAATAATTATAAAATAATAACATAATAATATAAATAAAATAAAATCGCACAATTAAGCGAATCGGACATACCAGAATATTATTCGGATTTTCGGGGCGCTATAGTTACACTATGCTTGTATAGTTTAGTTAGTATGTAATCACACAACAGAAAATTTTACATAAGTATGCAATGTGATTAAAGCACAAAGGAAATAATCACAAGCAGGTAAGTTAAGTAGTAAACAGATCACAGAAACATATAATGTAATTAAATTACTGCTGCAAATAAGCTTATATGCATTCAAGTCAAACAAGTAAATAACTCACAAAAGCACAGAAGCTCATAAGCGTTCCAGCTCAAATCAAAACAAGATCATGATCATAGAGAGAAGTTTAAACACAGAAACAAATAAGCACTTAATTCCTAAAGCCGTACGACCTAAATAGATACGACACAACAAGACAACGGGACTCGGCTAGTACAACCTCGAACCCCACAACCACTTATGCCCGATTCCATCTCAATATCACAATTGTAAGAGATCCACAGTTGATGACCATTCCAACAGAGATCTAGCACAATTCAAATACTAAGCGTTCTCGGAAACTCGTGACTGCGAATCTCAAAGCCCTACTAGCACACAACAACAACTCAAACGACATGACATAACACATTCAAAGCTCAAGCCAATGGACCTATAGGCTCTGATACCAACTGTAACTGCACGTCCCCAAATACAGTGTGACGCGACGTCCCGCAACAAGCCACAAACCATAACAACATTAGGCGTCTTGCAATGGGTCGCAACCTGGCGAACGGCAAATACTACTAGGTGGATTTGTTTGAGAAAATCAATGACAAAGTGAAAGTGCAGTGCATTAATTAATAAAATCCTATCCAACTCAGGGAGCTAGTGAAGTAGTAACTTCAGAGGCGCAAGTATAAAGCCCACCAAGGCTAATGAAAAGCAATAATCATAAATGACAAGTAAAACATAAACCTACATCATTTACGGACTTTTAAACCAATTTAAAATACAACACGAGACAGACCAACAAAGACCAAATAATGCAGCACCTTCCTAAGACTCGACTTCCGCCTAGTAACCATAACCTGAAATAAATCCACAGAAGTACAAGGGGTTAGTCAAATCGACTAAGTGAGGGGGCTGTAATACATATGTAGTATCGAAACAACAAAAAAATTCACCAGTTTTTAAAAGAGAAGAAAGCAAAGGAAAAATAAAAGTTTTCACAAATATTGGTGAATCGAATAATTTTGCAATATAATAGAAGCTCGGCGAGTCGAGCATCAACCACCTGTTTCAAATATTAGAAATATCAAATAAACCTCCCTTATTCCTCCTTGTGTAGTCAAGTTGTGAACCCGATCTACTATATAATTATGTGGGGAGTTTCACCCTCACATCTTCGATATAGGATATACCTCATCGGTCACAGGTACTCAAAGGGCTGCCACTCTGGCCTCACCCCGAGCTCCCGTCACGGGTTTAGAGTCAGAGCACCGAGATCCACCTCATACCTTGGTCTCCTGGGGCCCAATATATATCATGTGGCTCACTGGCCAGGCCGAAAGGCCAAAATAATTCCTCGCATTTTAAAATGCTTATGTGGTCAAAGGGACCGATTAACAAATCAACTTTTAACCTTTTCGAGCTAAAGGAGCCTTCGAGGGGTTAATACGTAATAATTTGATATCAAACTATTTTCCTTAAACTCATTAAGATAATATGGTTTCCAAATAGCTACTACGTATAATATAAGTTTTGGGAAAGAAACATAAAAGCATAAAACACAGGCTTCCGGTATATATGGAATATTTACATACATATAAGAAAGCCGAATTCGGAAAAGAAACCCCACCTGGACGACTAATAAAAGAGACAAAGGAAAGAGACCAATCACTCCTCAGGAGTGAGACCACCTGAAAACCAAAGACGACATAACCAGGTAATACGGCAATACGACGCACGGCTATAACTTAAATCATGTAATCACATTGCAAGTAAATAATTAACAACTTAATTAGACATAATGAAAGTAAATTAAAAGAATCAGGCGGTTATAACACTTTAGTTATTACTAATAATAATTACAATACAACTTGATTAGTTAAAGTGTTATGCCATTTCAGCTAATTAACTAGTGTAAAGCTCATCATCAGATTGGAAATCACTTCCGCACCAAAATGAAGCACAGAAGTTAACATACAATCCTTATTATTAAATTATATTAAATTCATTTCATATACAAGTTCTAGCTTTAGTATTTCGTACATGAAAGTGGTAATATTAATTATTAGTGAAAATCTTTTTCAAGAGTTGTGTCGCAGCCCCGGGCGCGGAGAGGAGAACCCTCACGACGGCACCCGTTGGACGCGCGGGTATAAGCTTCACCACCACTGAGAGTTTGGCTTGAAACCACTTGCCAAAAGGTGATGCACCACATGGTAGTTGTGCTTGGAAGATCACTTATAAACCCTTCACATTACTTATGTTTTTCCTATGTGGGACAAATGCCCACATGGTACATATTTCTCAAGTTTGGGGTGTTACATTCACCCCTCCTTGAGAGCGTAATGTCCTCATTACGCCGTGACATAGGATCGTGGCTTCCCGCCAGTGGAGAAGCTGCCCACAACACGCCGAGTGGAGCCCCTTTAGCGGTGACTCACGACTCATGTCATGTGTGGAACATGCATTCCCATAGCTGACGGTTGGCTCTGATACCATTTGTCGCAGCCCCGGGCGCGGAGAGGAGAACCCTCACGACGGCACCCGTTGGACGCGCGGGTATAAGCTTCACCACCACTGAGCACAACCCTAAAGTTTGGCTTGAAACCACTTGCCAAAAGGTGATGCACCACATGGTAGTTGTGCTTGGAAGATCACTTATAAACCCTTCACATTACTTATGTTTTTCCTATGTGGGACAAATGCCCACATGGTACATATTTCTCAAGTTTGGGGTGTTACAAGTTGACCTGCAAATAATTACACACATACCCCTATATCTATATTCTAGTCTATTAACAAAATATGGGTACAAGTGAAAGCCCATCACCTCCTAATTATTATATGTACACCATACAAATATGGTTAATTAATTCACGGTTGTCACTCGGTTCTTATGTTAACCTTCACTTATGAGCCAACTATTTTTATAATTGAACAAAACAGTTGGGGCGAATCAGGCAACACTAAATATATCATATAGTCTGAGCAAATAAATATAAACTGCTCCACTAACTCGACAATCAATTAAATGAAGAGTTGAGTTGCTGCCTACAATAACTAAGTGAATCAAAAGGAAGGGTTTAATCATGGTGTTTACCTTGTTGTTTTCTCCAAATTAGAACTCAGTTGGGGAAGCTAGCAAGTTTCTGTGGTTTGACGAAGGAGAAGACAGACGTGATTTTCGGTAGATATCTAAAGGGTTATGTATATATGTGGGTGTTGGCCATTTGTAATAACTCAAGTAGGAGGTGGCTCACGGATAAAAAAATTGGAGGCCAAGTAATTGAGGATTATATAAATATAATAATACAAGTTCTAAATAATTTCAATCTTTTCGTGGAGTCCACACATTTTCCAAGATAAATTAAACATTCATCACATTTTGAACCTATATAAATTAATCTGTTTTTCAAAATACATATCGAGTAAAAATTCAATTAAAGTTAGTCGTACCGTTTCAAATTAAATTTAATATGACAATATATTTTATTTTATACAAAGAAGTATTTAAACAGAAAATTTTCATTCTTATCGGTATTTAGGGAAAAAGACATACGTGTCATAATATAATAAAAATACATACACACGTTTACACATAAACATATATTTTGCCACATATTAAATAACTTAAAATTCACGTAATTCAAAGTGTTCGAAAATCTAAAAATATTAATTAGATACACATTAGGCAATTTAATCACAATTAACACATTTATCACTTAAATTAAACACATTAATTAAATCACATAAATCGAGAATGGGGACGATAAGTGAAAAATAAGAAATTCGAAGCGTACTAAAGTTGTCACGAAAAATCGGGGCATTACAGGGTAATTTTCCCTTGTATATTTAAAAATAATCTATCAAATTCGCCATTATTATAATTGGGTGATAAGAACTCCAAGTTTTCTGAAATTGATTGAGGTTTTATTTTCGAGACGTTGAGGAGAGTAATACAACGTGAACACATGTTTCTCATATGACAAGATGCAATCTTCCGGTGAAATATTTTCATTGGAGATGGAAAATTGCAAAAATTTGTATAATTCAGGAGGCAACTTACAAGAAATAAAAATTTAGATGGTAAAGTGCAAAAATCGCTAGAGTTCGAATGGGAAAAAATCATTATCCCTAAATTTTAAACAGTTTTAAGCGTGCATATTAGGACAAATTACAAGACTCGGTCACTAACTTGTACCAGTTTATAATTTTAGTAACCTAATTTGTTGTTTTTAATGTTGTCCCATAACTTGTAAAAAATTTCAATTTAGTGACAATTTTTTTCAAAATTGATTTTCTAGCCAAATTCAGTCACGACGTGAAACCTGAAAATTCCAGCCTGATATTTCTTTGCTTATTTGGCAAATAAGCTCAAATCATGTCATATTTCACGTCATGCTGCAAAAAAAAATTTAAAGAAAATTAATTAATTACAGTAAAACCTATGAAACACGGACACGGATACGGTGACACGGATTTTTTACGACATTTTACATAGAGAAGTGTCCGACACGAGTATCCGACACGGTGTCGGACACGACAAGACACGGCAAGATAGGATATTTAGGAGTGTCCATGCATCATAGAGTGAAACCAAGTGGGAAATTACCCTCCGTTTTTTTAACAAATGAGTTAATTGGGAAAAAAAATTATTCCTAAACAAGTTACAGAATAAAATTAAAAAATAGGATATGGGGAATGAAAGTGCCCTAACAAGCTAAAAGGGTTTGTTTGGTTATGCCATCATAATAAGTTACTTACGAACTCGCTTCGTTTCACCGTAAATGCAGCCAATGATGTGTGTGTTTCGTGCCAACATGGGCGGGAGGATGTTCGACACGCTATTGCAACTTATGCTAATGCGGCCAAAATTTGGGAATTCATAATCATTCCCACGGAGGTTGCTTAGTTTCTCTCGTATAACTAACTCACCTAAGTGGTTAGAGGGGATATTTTTGGGAAACTTTTGGAATATCCTGCTCTTGAACTGTCCTTGGGAGGTTGTTTGTTTGGCTGCTTATTGGTATATTTGGAAGGTGAGAAATCGCATAGTCTTTAATGACAAGGAGGAACGTTTCAATGTTACCATCCGGAGTATTAAACGCCTATCGGAAGAGATGTTCCAAGCCTTCTACAACTCTGGGAAAATCTCGCCACCCATGCCACGTACGATTTTTTGGAAAAAAACTCACGCCAGGTTGGGTTAAGCTGAATATTGATGGAAGTTTGTTCAAAGAGAATAAATCGGCGTTGGGGGCCTGTCAAAGATGAATTGGGTGAGTGGATGGTCGGTTTTTCTATTAAACTTGGGGAGGTTTCTATTGTTCTTGCTGAACTGTTGGGGCTGAGGGAATGTCTCTAGTTAGCATGGAATCGAAGATATGCCCGTATTGAGGTAGAAATCGATTCTATGACTGTCTTTGATCTCATCCTAGGAGATAATGATGAGATGCACCAGTTGGGGCTCATTGTAGGAATTGTAAAAAACTTTTATCAAAACCTTGGGAAACTCTTTTTTCCCACATGAAGTGGGATGGCAATTGTAACCCCCTTGAAAGGTCGAGCGCCTTGGACTCGGTGTTGGCCGAGGAAAAGGTGCACAACGGGTGCTGGCATGGGGCAGCACCATAAGTTAGTGCTATGACGCGAAGCATAGCACTTGACGCGAGCAGGTCTTAAGTGATGGCACGGATTTGCAGGAATGAGGCTTGACGGTTGGGCATTGGGTAACATCAAGCGCATGGGTTGCGCACGACGCGTGTGAAGACTTGGTGTCTTGCGCGCATGAAGGCTAGAACGTGATTGTGATGCTTGGTGATCACATGGACTGACAAATTCTGAGGATGTTGGCTAAGTGATGCGCGAGAGTGCTGGCGAGTGTTGCACGCAGCGTTGGGCGGATGCTACTGGAAGCTGTGCACAAGCGCGCGTGCGTCTGCAGAGCGTGGGAAGCTTGGCGCGCACGCGCCAAAATGGTTTGCACACGGAGCAGTTGTGGGCGTATTTTAGCACACTTGGGCAGTTTTATGTTGGGAAAACTGCCCATCGCTTGGTTTTATCCAGAATGTCGGTCTTTGCCTATCAGTTGGGGACTTGGGGTTGTCAACTGAAAGTTTTAACCTTTATATATTGTTGGTCAGGACTTGTACGAAAGTTAGAGATTTATGTACAAGCTTGGCTCCTTGTAATTTGTAAACTGAGGAATAAGAGATCGAGGTTGGGCTTTGCCCGTAAATTCATGTGCATTTATTTTGTTCAAGTGTTGAGTGAGTAAATGTATGAATGTTAAAGAGTTTGACCGAATTCTCTCAAACAAAAGGCAAGCAAAAATATGAGTGTGGGCATTAAGGGAAACACAAGAAATTTTTGTGAGTTAGGTTCAGGCTGATTGATTTTGAGGAAAATCAGGCCGCACGGGGAGAGTTTGTAAGGAATTTTAAGTTTCTGAAAATTACCCTGTGATAGCAATCATGCTGCGGATTTCCTCGCTAAGCTTGACCACGATATTAACACTTGTTCCGTTGAATGGGAAGATGTTCCCACAGATTTAGTTAGTTTATTGTATCAAGAGACTAGTTAGGCGTTTGGCCACTTCCTAATTACAAAAAAAAAAATTAAAATTAAAAAATAACTAAATAAGAATCCTAAAATTACAAACCGCTACAGTATACCTGTTTTTGATTACTTGATTACTTTCAGTGTCAAACGTCAACAAAAATCTTTACAACTTTATGAAAAGGAAAATAGAGAACAAAATTTAGCTCACAGGCTACATTTGACTACAGGAGACAGATCCCAAACCCTCTCAAATCTCCATTTATTGAATCACTATTGGATCTCGTTGTTACTTGTACACCCTAGAACCTGCAAACTCTGCCCGACTGTGCGTGGTTGAGAGAAATGAGCAGGAGATCGGGTACTTGCTTGCGTTGTTGCTTGGTAATTTTCGCAGCGCTTTCTGCACTCTGCGTTTCTGGGCCGGCTTTGTATTTTAAGCTCAAGAATGGTCTGACATTGGAAGGGGTTTCAGCTTCTTGTACTCCGTGCAGTTGCCATTGTACTCCCCCCCAATCTATTTTTCAGATTGTTCCTGGTATGCCCTCCTTATCTTCTCGTTCTTTCCATTTCTTTTCCATTCTTCATTTGTCCAAGTTCCGGCAATTTTGTGTTTTTTTGGTGATTTTAACTTCTGGGTTCGTCGGGATTTTTGCAATTTAGTGATTGTTTGTTGTTTCTGGTTTATGTTTGTAAGCATCCATGGAAAAAGTTTTAACTCTTGATATCTATGCTTCTTAGCTTTAGCTCTTTAACTTGCTATATTTCTTTATTTCTCTTTTCTGTTGAGTTGCTTTTATTTTATAGTGGGTCAGTTTATGTGTTGGCCACTGCATTATTCCTTAGCTGCAGAGATGTAGGTTAATGTCTACAAAGTATACTATCTATATTTAGGATCAAAATTCTATAGCATACCGAAAGGCTTCAGGTTTTTCTTTCACACTTGTATTTTTCTCCCACTGTTAAAGCTGAGAAGTTGAGAAAAAAGGGAGAAATGAAATCAAGAGAAGAGAATGATGAAATTGATTTGTTGTGTAGATTTCTCGTCTTCCATCATGAACGCCTTGTATCAATTTATGAGATTCTAAAAGCAGGTGTTGATCAAGTCATGTTGAACTAGAAAACTCAGATTCATTAACATTTCTTTTTCTTCTCCTCCTTTTGCAGGCTTGACTAATCTCTCTGTCACAGGTAAATATAGTTTCTATTCCTCTATTTCTCCTCCCTTACCGATCTCACTTCTGGTCGTGCATGAGAAACTTGGATATATATATATATATATATATATATATATATATATATATATATATATATATATATATATATATATATATCATCGTCTAACCTTGAGGTTTGAAGTAATTACAGTTTAATTCCTCTCTGGCATTTTACTTTGTTACAAATAACTCCCTAAAATAGGTTGATTATTTGCATTTTTGGGATTCATGTTGTATTTCAGGGAGTTTTTTGAAATAAAATGAGACGTTAAGGAGCTTTTTGTAAGTTCTGAAAAATATAGGGACTAAATTGTAATTAGGGCAAACCTCTGGCATAGTAGATGTAACTTTCCCGATACTATTTTTTGAGTTTCTTGCATGCTTTGAACGACAGATTGTGGACAAGATGATCCTGATCTTAAGGAAGAGATGGAGAAGCAATTTGTTGACTTATTGTCAGAAGAGCTAAAGTTGCAAGAAAAAGTAGGCGGCGAGCAGTCGCGACATATGAACGTAACTTTGGGCGAAGCAAAAAGGTTGGCTTCTCAATATCGAAAAGAAGGTGAGAAATGCAATGCTGCCATACAAACTTGTGAGGGATCCAGAGAACGAGCTGAGATACTGCTCACTAAGGAGAGGAAGATGACTTTGCTGTGGCAACGAAGAGCAAAGCTACTCGGTTGGGAATCCCAGTAATTCATTACCACAAATCGCGTTTTCTTCTTGTGCTTTGTAATGCGAATCAAGAATTGGTACAAGTTTGAAGATTGTACTAGTAAATTTTGCAGAAATATGTTGTTTCACTCAGTCCTCGTTGTAACTTAGGTCTTGATTTATATCATTCAATATACCTTTTTGGGAAAATTGCAATTCATGTCCCATTGGATAGGCCGAGTTGCAATCGTGGTCCCATTATTTCAAAAATTGCAAGACTAGTCCCATTATATACCAAAACTTTGCAACCGCTGTCCCACCGTTAAATCTACTAACGGAGATTTATACATAACCGTTAAATCTAATTTTGGTGGTGTTTGACAGGTGTAATAGAAGGAAAATCAACCTATAAAAAATATTTTTGGAGGGAAAAACATAATAAAAGTTCCATTTCGAACCCTAAAAACCTCATTCCGACCTTCCTTACTTTATTTTTTTAACCAAATATTGTAATATTTAATTTTCCTAATCTGTAAGTCAGTTTTTATCTTTATTTTATTGTTGTTGAAATTCTTTTTCAACAAATATTGTAATATGTAATCTCAAAGTCAGTTTTTATTTTTATTTCAATAAGATGAACTTTATGCACAATAATTTACCCGTAAAATACTAACAGATAGCACAAAAAATACCAACTTTAAACCATTAAAAAACACATAGTAATTACATTCAGTTCCAAAAAGGTCACAATTTGTGTTGCTAAATGCATAAATTATCACATCAAATAGGAATATATAGGACTTACAAATTAATTTGTTTAAAACCCTTCAAAAATCACATCAATGATGCCATTTACAATCAATATCTAACAGAGGTGCAATTTTCCGTTTGTAGATTTAACGGTGGGGCTGAAGGTGCAACATTTTGGTAAATAATGGGACCATGCTTGCAATTTTTGAAAAAAAAGGACCTCAATATTTTGGTAAATAATGGGGCTACACTTGCAATTTTTTAAATAATAGGACCACAGTTGCAACTCGACATATCCAGTGGGAGATGAAATGCAATTTTCCCGACCTTTTTCCATTTCTAATGTACCTAACAAGAATTGGGTTTAGGCCCAAAAACACAAAAAGAAGAAATTGCATAATGACCCAGACTTAAATGACTTATTCATAATTCGACTCTAAGGTCTAAGAGAACTAGAGTTTCTCATGACAGCAACTAGAAAATGATATGTTCAATTGTTACTGGGAATTAGTGGGAAAAACAACAACTAAGAAGACTAAAACTCCAAGCATACCACAAAGATTCTGAAACATGAGACAACTACTTATAGAACAGACTCTTGATAATGAATTCTAATGTTCCAATGGAAAGTCGACATTGAGGCCTTTCGTCATATGCCAGGTCCAAAAGAGTAATTATCAAACCCGAACCCGCAATTTGATATTGTTTCATCTTGTTCCTACACATCAAGAAAACAATAAACTAATATTAGGATTCATACTTAAAAAGAAGGGTCCTACGAATAAACCACTTTTTACCAGAAGTCAACGATTTTCCGTTAGTTTTAGGGGTATTCGTAATGTTTTGCAAACCTCAGGGTAAGAATGTAAACGGCGTAAAAACTCAGGGAGGTACTCGTAAGGTTTCAATGTTTTAGTAGTGTTTGCAAATTTAAACCCAACATGTGGGGGTTCTTCGTAATTAAAATTAAAAGGAAAAAAAAGAAAAGGACGAATTACATCTACTATCTGAATCTAGTCCATTTCTTTCAAAACTTCTGAGATTTCACTTTAATTGAAAAAACTCCCTACAATAAGCTGATTATTTTTTTTTGGCTTCACTTTGTATAGTTTTGGGAAGCTTTTGTAATAAAGTGAAATATCAGGAAGTTTTTTGTAATTTCTGAAAATAGAGGGATTAAGTTATAGTTAGCTCAAACCATAGGGGTAGTAGATGTAATTCACCCAAAACAAAAACAAAATGCTCGTTGAATGAAACAGTAACAAAATACCCGTTTGATCATTGCGTTCATCAACTCATCCAACGAATCATAACTTTGAGGCACAAATCCACCTTGCACCTTCGGTTGCTCTAAAAAGATGTCCTCATTTGACCTCATTCTCGATTCCGTTACCAGCTTTTCGTTTTCGTTCTGCTGCAACAGATTTGTTGAATCCGATCTCCCATTAACGAACGTGTCCATTCTCTGGGTCAAGGGAGACACAACACCATTGGCAGGAATGTAAGAGGAATTAAACGAACCAAAAGTACCATTACTCGAGCTATGAGCATAATTCTCTCTTGAATCTTCAAAAAGATCAATAGGGTTGTTTTGTAAATAAGGACCGCTTGAAGAAAGCAAAGGATTTGGCTGCATTTTGGACGATGATTCAAAGGTATTCAAAGGATCAAGCAAATTGGATGAACCCGAAACATCAAATGGCTCCGAGTTAAAAGAATTCATATTATGACCCGACTGATTCCCAATCCCGTGTAGCATCATAGAGTTGTTTGGAGCACCACCATTCAACAAATTGTCAATAGTGTTGAAATTTGTGGGGCCCTTCTGATCCATTTCTAATGAAGACGGAATCCCTTGAAATAAACTAGGGCTCTGAGTGACAGGCGAGAGTACAAGATTCATTCTCCCGAGTGAAGTGATGGAGTTGCTCAAGTTTTGAGCTTGACTAGGTTGGACTAGCGACGAAGATTGAGTGAGATTACGGAGGTTTAGATTAGCTGCCGGACTATTTAGTCTACCAAGCATGCCATTGGAGGAAGTAAAAGGTGATGGTGATGATGATAAGGCAACATTAGAATGTCTTGCTTGTTGGAAAGTTTGAAAATCTCCAAGCCCGTCCAGGGAACCGCCCATACGCATGAAAGGAGAATCTTTAACACCAAGAGCAGCAGCCATGTTTGCTTGTTGGCTTGCAATGGAACTAATTCTTTTAAGGTAAAGCCGATACTTCTGCAAAAGTTTAAGTAGTCCAGAATTACTTTTGTGATTAATTAAGAAAAAAAAGAAAAGGGCTAAAAATTCTTCTACCATCCAAACTATAGCATTTTCTACATTTTACCTCCCAAATTTTCACTTGTTTTCAGTTGCCACCTGAAGTTGGTATATTTTGTTGCAGTTAACCACCTAGCCTAGCTTTTCCGGTAAAATAGACCTCCGGAAAAGTAGGTTCAGGATGGTAATTTGCAGCAAAATAAAAACTTTAGGTGGCAATCGGGATTAACTGAAAGACTAGAAGATAAAAGTGCAAAGATGCTTAGTTTGGACGGTAAAGTGTTTTGATCCCGAAAAAGAGAAAGAAAATAGACTCTCGTCTCATTATTTACTAACTAAAGGGTAGCTAAAGAGCAAACAGAGGGGTCTCAATGTAATTTCAACACTAAAAGCAAGACGGCTAATCTTTTCATGATACATAACATACAACTTGCTCCAAAAACTTTTCTCATATGCACATCTATGTTTACTTCAACCAAATCAAAAGATTTTTCATTTAGTCAAGGAAAATAATTGCAGAAAGGAGAATTTAGTGCCTGGAGATGGCTCGCCACGTTCTCCCGTGTAAGCCCATCAACGTTCATCAGATCAAGAATCCTTTTCGGGACGGCCTCTGCAAAGAGAATATAACAAAAACAAAACGAATATATCATATAATTGAAGGAATTAGATGAAAAATTATACACATAGCCAAAAATATTGAGTTAAAAGAAACTGACTTTCGATTCCTAATTGATTGACAGCCCCAACGAACTTCCTGTGAAGCTCTATGGACCACACAACACGAGGCTTCTTCTGCGTCGAAGGGTCGTCGCCTTCATTTTCATTGTCATCCTCATTTTCATCTTCTTCATCTTTCCTCTTTCTATTAAATTTCCCGTTTTGATCCATATTTCCCGTTAATGGAGGCCCGTTGCCTTCTCCACTTGCTTGATGAGCTCTAACTTGATCACCACCTTTATTATTATTATTTTGATTCTTTCCATCAAACCTTTTTCTTCTTAATACATGTTGCCATATATTCCTCAACTCCTCAATTCTAATGGGTTTCACCAAATAATCACAAGCACCGTGTGTAACCCCTTTCATTACTAGTTTGGGATCACTGTTTGCGGACAACACTGCAACAAGAAAGATATCTCACAACAATGGTACCGTTTGCAAACTCTAAGGAAAGTAGTGATTTTCCGTTTTCAACTTAAACAAAAAGTGGAAATGGAGTTTGGGCCAATTACATCTACAACCCCTGATGCTTTAGCTAATTCATTTTAGTCCCTTTGTTTTCAGAAATTACAAAAACTCCCTCGACATTTCACTTTTATTAGGAGAAATTCCATGAAACTATACAACATGAAACCAGAAAATGCAAATAATCAGCCTATTTCATGGAGTTTTTTGTAATACAGTAAATGTGAGGGGAGCTTTTCGTAATTTCTGAAAATAGAGGGACTAAATTGTAATTAACTCAAACCTCAGGTGTAGTCGACGTAAATAGCCGGCGGGATTTTTATACAACTTTGACTTCTCCACAAGCAGAAATTTTTGCAAACACTCACAATACATAATACGAATCATGTGGGCTCAGATTTATTCATCACAAGAATGGAGAAGAACGAAAAGGGAAGTGAAATTACTGATAACGGGTAGATCCATTTCAAGACCAACAAGTTCAAGAAGCTTAAAACCGTCCATGTCTGGCATATGTACGTCGCTGATCACAAGGTCAAATCTGTCTTTGTTCTCCCTTAACATCTTCAAAGCCATCCTTGCCTGACTCGTTGCAGTCACTGTGAAGAGCATATACATTATTTTCAAGAAAACAGAGAAATCTAACCATCTATATATATGTATATCCTCATAAGCATGTTTTTTCAAAAATAAAATTAATGAAAATCAATATTATTTTTCAAGAAAACAGTGAACTTATTAGCCATTTATAAAGATTCGCCATATAAAGCAAGCATCCATGTTAAATATTGTCATTTGGGGCTATTATGAAGAAAAACAAAGTTTTAGTACATTTGGAAATTAAAAAACTTTAGCATCATTTTCTTATATGAGATTCATAGGAAATTATTCATAATAAGTATTCCACACAGCAATTAGACACTCATGCAGATCCCAAAAAAAAATGGCAAACAAGTTGCAGCCCAGAAACTGTTACAGAGAAATAACCAATTTCATGTCATGTCAAAAAATTAATAATCAAATAAAAGCCCTAAACAAGACTGAAATTCAGAACTTGGGGAACTGCGTAAAGAATGAATAACTGGGAATTCGCGCTGTTGCATCAATAAAATCAAAAGCCCTTGTTTGCAATATTCAAAATATTACTTGTGTTAAAAGTATCAAAGATTTCTGGGAGCATTCACCACGAAAAAGAATTAAAAATACAAAAAAGATTAGTAAAAAAAAAAAAACGGAAAAATCACAAGAAAGAAATCAGCAATTTTCAGCAAGTCAAACCCAGTTGATGAAACAGTTCCACAGTTACATTGGCCACCAAATAACAGAAATTCCATGAAAATATTCCAGGAGGAGAGCAAAAATTCGAAAAACAGATAGTTGAAGGCAAATCAGCAAATCACCCATAAGAAAAAACACTCAAATCAGAAGAAGTAATTATATACCATGATACTGGCATTTCCTGAGCAGAGTTTCTAACAACTTCAAGCAAATTGGGTCATCATCAACAGCAAGAACACGCATCCCAACTGGAAAATTATCACAGTCACGCCTAGTTTCCTCGACAGTCATTTTCTTTCTTGGCAGTTCACAAAAACCCCAATAAGCCCAAGCACAAATCAAAGGGTCGACACTTAAAAAAAAGTCACTTTCTTAAATACTTCACAAAAACCCCAGATGCAAAAAAGGTTCTTTTAATTTGAAAAACCGACGAATTGACTCGGATAGGGAGAGATCAACAAAGTACACCAACCCTACAAAACACCAAATCGAATCAGTTTTCTCTTCTTTTTTTTTTTCTTTCCTCAGAGCACCTCCTCTGGCTTGTAGATTTGTTTTGTCTTTTGCTTTTCTCTCTGTGATTTGTAATAAAAATGTCAAAGAATATGAATATAGATACAGATATTTGTATGCATATGCATATGTGGAGTGGATGTGAATAATTGAGCTTTTTGGGGGTCAAATAATGGAGCTTTCTTTATAGTCTGCTTCGAGCAACCTTTTTTTTTCTCCCTCTCTCTCTCTCCTAAGATGGAACCAGAAAGCATGCGATTTTGGAAGTGGAAGACTTTTGGGAGAGGGATTCAATGTATCTCATCCGCATCAAGAGTTCATATGCCCTAACAAATCTAGACCGTTAGATTTGGAGTAATAATGCATCAATCATTTCCCTCACGTTTGTATTTGAATTTGACCTTGCATTTACGTAAAATTATATATGTGGGGAAATAAAATGTTCTTTTTGGAAATATTAAGGTTTCTTCATAAATGATGTTTCATGAAATCCCCTGTCTGCCCTCAAATGGTATGAGTTTTTGAGAAAATGGTGGGGTATTTTTCCGGGGGTATTTTGGACTATTTACTAATGGGAAGTAAATAACTGCAGAACATTCAAGTCATCAGAATCTTGGTAGTAATTTAGGACTTGAATGCTAATGATCTTATTCCAATTTGCCTTTTTTGGAAATAATTTAAAGCATTTAAGAATGCAAAATTACCGAGTTAATGGATAATTGAAAGTTCTTTATGCCTCCATCCATCTCATGAGATGATATATGAGCATCTTTTGATCTTTGAGTTATTCCTTTGTGTTTTGGATGTCAAAATATTGGATTATGAAAGATAAATCTATTAGCAATGTGACTAAATTCCAATAAACCTAAAGTGAGTGCGATTATGTTATTCTGTATTTTTTCTCACATTCAATATCTATATTATTAATAAAACGTCTATTCTCTGATTTCTGATTACTTTCTTGGTGTTTTGGTGTCATGTTTTTAAAAAAATTATGTTAATTTAAGTATTTTTTTTGTCTCTTTTGCACGATATTCTTCCCAATTTTCTCTTCTCCTATTTTTTTCTCACTCTCATCTCACAAGTTTTTCTCTCCTCTTTTTTCACTTCCCTAGCCTATAATGTCTCTTCCTTATCGCCTCACTAATATTTTAGGTTTATAATTTTTTTAACTTAAATGATGAATAATTTAGACATATATCATAAATAATTTTTCAATAATATTTATACTATTGTATTATTTGAATTTTATCATTTATTAATTTATACTTATATTTACTGTGCACACGCGTTATACAACTTTTACTACTATAAGATAAACTTTTAATTGAATTTTTGGTATATACCACCAACACTCTTCTCCCTGTTATATAATATACGTAAGAGAAAATATTTTTTTGCTTCATGTACTATCACATTTTTTACAGTTTGCCTACTAAGCTATTTTTTGCTATAAATTGTCTCCTAATGTTCACATATTTTACAAAATGCCTCCTCAGACCATATTTCGGCTGAATATTCCAGAATATTCAGGCGAAATAAACCGGAATATCTAGAATATTTCGCTAAAATATGATCTAAGAAGGCATTTTGTAAAATACGTTAAGATTAAGAGGCAATTTATAACAAAAAATAGATTAGGAGGCAAACTGTAAAAACCGCGATAGTATTATTTTTCCTTTTCGTAATTACCATGTATTGGTAAAGTTAATATTGAAGAAACACTTATGGAAGAAAAACAAAAAATCAAAAGTAGAAATCTCCGAAGAGTCCTTGGCCGAGCGGCAAGAAGGAGGCCCCATGATCTCGAGGTCGCGGGTTCGAGTCCCGTGATTATAGCTATTAGTCTTCTGTATAGAAGTTTAATTTATAGTTTGTTAGTTCTATTTATAATTTGTTGACATGTATTTCTCTGTATAGAAAGTGGAAGTTTGATAACAGTTGGTGTTTTGGGGTGGAGGGCTTATTATTGTGCCTTCCAAAAGAATCTTGATTAGTAATTATATTACATGTAACTGTTTCAACATTTAAAAATGTTAGGTTTTTTTTTTTTATTTAATTAGATAGAATGCTAGCCAATAGCCATGTGCGCTTTGTAGAACGAAATTAGGTTACATTTGCTTTGGACAATTTAGCTTCATCAATTTTGATACGCGTCATTAACTAAACTTTAGGGATTTTAATATCAATTAGCTTTTAACCCCATCGTTGCATCGAGAAATTAATTTATAATTATAAATTTCATATATTAATATTAATTACAATTATATATTAACAACTTGAATATATATCACAAATTTAATAGAAAAATCTATTCATAAAATATAAATTATTAAATAAATTGAACCATATTTTCTTGTATAATTTTTTTTTTTCTGAGTCGAATCCTAAACTTCCATATCTGAAGTAATATCTGGTGGTCCCTGGGTCAAATCCCAATGGTTTTTCTTATATAATTATTAACAATACATGTAAATAATTAACTCATAATTTGAAATACAAACCAAAATAATTCTTTTTATAAAATAATCATGAACTATATATAAAACTCATTTTACATATATAAAATAGTAATATGATATGATTTTGTATTTGTAATAGAGGGAATATATATATATATATATATATATATATATATATATATATATATATGTATATAAAAGTTTAAAATCACGCACACAATCGATATAAAAATATTTAATAATGGATCATATAAATAATTATTGGAATCTTTTGTATACTTGATTTTTTTTTGTTGAATAATTTGTTATTATTTCATTATTAATTAACAATAACATTCATTTCATTATTGAAATTTCCTTTATATTATGGCAATATTAATATTTATATATAATAATTTAATAAATTTATTCATATTGAAATGAAATATAATTTTTTCACCGCAAAATGAAAATGGAACACGTGTATTTAGAAGTTTTTCTAAAAAAATTAATTATTTATTTATTTTATAATATTAAGGTAATAATAAAATTTAGTTAAACATTTTAAAAAATGTACGTAATTATGTGACCCCACAAATAATTAAAAGAAATTTTGAAAATACAATTACATGATAGATAAAAAGAATACAACATTAAAAAAAAATTATAGAACTAAATAATCTTTTACCCAAATATTGTTAATATTTTTGGATGGTAATTCTTCTATACTATGCTTTCATGTACAAATTGAATGTTATATCTAAATTATACATAGTTTTAAGATCCTCTTCAATCATATATATATATTTTAGCACTTAAATGTAAAGTTGATAATAATTAGCAAAGCTTATTAAAATTTACTTAAAATTATTTCTTGAATGAAATTTTCAATATCAATATTATATAAAATAGTTACATAATTCTATAATTAAATAAGAGGTACAATTCTTTTAATATAAACCAATATATGGAATGTCAATTAAATATATATGTAAGTTAAAAAATATAATAATTAATGAACTTAATTATAGAAATAATCTACATGGCAAAATTGACTAATTCTAACTAATCCATCTCATTAACACATAAACATGTTTCCTAAAACATCTCACTAATTCATTTTCATATATATATATATATATATATATATATATATGATTTCCTTCATATTATGAAAATACTAATAATTAAATATAATAACTTAATTAATTTATTCATGTAACGCCCCGTTATTTTTATAACGCTTCGGTAAGTTTACCGACTAATAGCTCTTGTGTGTATTATTTGCAAATTATGTGATTATGTGAATTATATGAATTAATGTGTGATTCTATATGTAAATAATATGAAGATTTCATAAGAATTTTCATATTTGAATTACCTCACACTATGCTTATAATTGAATTGTTGTACTTGAAATTCTATGAAAATTATGCCATTGTATTTGAATTATATGATATTATTCTTGTCATATATATAAATATGTATGCAAATACATACATAAATATCTATACATATATATATACAAATATATATACATTGCTAGCTATTTTGACTTTTCAAAATATCTTTATTAATTTAATTATCTCATTTCTCTCTCAAATTTTCTATACTATTCCACAAGCAACTTTCATCTTCAACCTCTCTCTCTCTCTCTCGGCCCTCACCTTGCTCTCACCACCGCCATTTTCATCACCATCAAAGCATCAAAAATCATCCTCTTTCTTGCTACAAAAAGTTGCTCTCTCATCCAAGGAACAAGCTACCACTTGTGGTTTTTGCAAACAAGCTCTCTACATCTCTTTTTCTCCAATTCTTTCCTTCAAGGTAAGTTTATGAATCTCTCAATTCTTTGGGTTTTATGATTTCAAATGTTGATGAAGTGAAGAAGCATGCTAGAATGAATGATTGATGAGCTTGGTTTGATTGTTGGTTGCATGTAGCATCTTTTGTGATTTTTCTATTAAATTTGATCAATTTTCAATATTGGCTTAATGGTCTTAGATGCTTGAATGGTTAGGTAATTCATGTTAGTTCATGATATTAAGCAAATTGGTGAAGTTTTATGGAGTTTGGGATTGAAAATCAAATGTTTGGGACAAAATGGTGGTTGGCGGCATAAATAGTGTTTTTTCTAGGTTTTGATTCGAACTTCGTTTTTCGATTCTTTTGGCATCAAAAATCTTTAAATATAGTAGTTAAGAGATGCCGGAAGTTTCGGATTAATCGGAGTTGTTTTGCTATGCAAAGTATTAAATGAGGGGTGGTTTGTGTAATAATCACAAACCTTTGAATTTTATTCCCCAAGCTTCCATATTACTTGAATGCTTAATTTAGCTTAATATCATGTGTATTTGATTGTGTTTAAATGTGTTTGAATGAGCTTAGTTGTGTTTAAAAGCATTTATGCATAATATGTTATTTTGAGCATAAAATGCATTTCATAGCCGTGCGTCGTATTTGGTTGATTTATCGAGTCGTGTCTTACCTCGAGGCCTGTGTATTACAGGTGGGACCTCGCGGGACTGATCTCTGGTCGTTTGGCTATCCTTTTTGTTAGGCCTACAGGTGAGGATGTAAAATGTTTTTAACTGGAGCTTGAACAAATATTTGTGAAAACCCTATCCCTTTATATTTCAATTATATATTATCAATATTTGAAATAAAAAGGTTTTGATATAAAAATGATATATATATCTATATCTTTTCCAAAATGGTTTGAAAATAGAGACAAGAGAACTATTTTGATTTTAAAAGTAACATTTGGTCTCGGGACTTGCGCGTATGCCTCGAGATAACTCGGCAACGTGACGGGATACCCTAGGCGGTTACATACCTTGTCTCGAAAGAACCTTTTGGTCCATTAAAATATTTTGAAAAGTGAGATGACTTATACTTAACCCCATTGAGGACGCTCATGGGTATTTCTGTTTGGGCCCTGGATTATGTGACAGGCGGATACCCGGAGACGTGCGTCTAGGGTTGAAGCTGGGTTCATAATTCCATCGATTATAAGCAGGTATTCATGAACCTGACAAATAATCAAAGGGTATTGTTCATGGCTGGTCGAAGGTAGTCTAGCCTGAATAATACTTACACCGGCGCCATTAGTCGGTTATGGTGAAATCTTGGGTAGCTCCCTTGATAAGCCAAATGGTATTGAGGAGGAATTTCATTATATTTGATATGTTTTGGGAGTTATAAGGAGATGGCCCGTTCTCGCCGGGAATAAAATGTTTCTAAAATGTTTTACTTTAATATTTAATTCACAAAGCTTTGATGAATTATAAAGAGAAAGTATCGGCACTAGATTCGTTTCTCTATTAACCAAAGCGTGAATTAAATATGTTTTATGTTTTAATTATTATATATATATATTTTCCCCTCCTCACTGAGTTTGTTTGACTCACATCCCGTTTTGGTTCATGCTTCAGGTTAGCGGTCAGGTACTGGCAGCAGCGTTGTAGGCTTGTACAGTCTTTGAAGTCGGTCTTATGCATTTACTTTTGTGGATCGAACTCATGATGTTGGATTACATGAAAACTTGACATGTTATGCTGATGTAGAATACTTAATGAATTGATGTTATAATTTGTGATAGATAATGGACTCATAAATGTATATTTTGGCCACGGATGTCAGTGTGAATATAAATATGATCTTTTGCTCATTGCTTCCGCTTGTTGTTGCTGTTGTTGTTGTTGGTGGTGTTGGTACTGTTGTTGGGAGTCGCTGTTGCCAGGTTGTGGGAATCCCGTTGTCCGGGGCGGGTTTTCGAGTGATGGTATTTAACTATCGCTCGAGAGCTCGTTTCGGTCCGGGGGTTGTGGCGTGGGGGACGTCACAATTCACATTGAAATGACATATAATTTTTCCACCACAAAATGAAAATGAAACAGGTGTATTTAGAGATTTTTCTGAAAAAATAATTATTTTATTATTTTATAATATTAAGATAACAAAAAAATTTAATTAAACATATATTTTAAAAAATGTATGTAATTATGTGACCTCCACAAATAATTAAAAAAAATTGAGAAAATAATTACATGATAGATAAAAAGAACACAAAATAAAAAAATATTAATTATAGAATTAAATAATCTTTTACCCAAATATTGTTAATATTTGTTGAATGGTAATTCTTCTATATATACTTTCATGTACAATTTGAATATTATATTTAAATTATAAATACTTTTAAGCTCCTCTTAAATCATATATATATATATATATATATATATATATATATTAACACATAAATATAAAGTTCATAATAATTAGTAAATCTTATTAAATATTTACTTAAAATTATTTATTGATTGAAATTTTCAATATCAATATTATATAAAGTAGTTATATGATTTTATAATTAAATAGGAGTTACAAATTATTTAATATAAACAAATATATGGAATGTCAATTAAATATATATATGTAAGTTACAAAAATAATAATTAATGAACTTAATTATAGAAACAATCTACATGGCAAAATGGACTAATTCTAACTAATACATCTCATTAACATATAAGCATGTTTCCAAAAACATCCCACTTAATCATTTTCATATATATATATATATATGATTTGATATTTTGGGAATGAAATAACTTTAAATTTTTTAGCTAACTGTAATATATACTCTTTCAGGTATCTACAATTTAGTAAGAGAACTAATCACTATAGTTAACGGTGGATGCTCTGGTGACAAAACAAAAGAAAAAAGAAAGTATTTTTTAATGAGAAAAGAGTTCCATCTGCTTCTTTTTTTCTATATGAAGTTTTATATTTTTCTAATGATGGGTGAATTTGAAAGTTCGTGTTTTAGGAGGAAGTAGCTCATCTAAAGTCTACTTGCCTCGGCAATCAAAAACATTACATTCCTAATATGAGTATTTATACTATATAATATAGAATAGCGGTTCATTAATGCGAATTTGACTTAATATCTTTTTGTGTTTTTTTTGGAGATTTTAATTAAAAAGAGAAAGTCTCATTACTTTGATTTTTTAGAATTTATATTATTTAATTAAGAGCATGAGTGGTAATTAAGGAAAATAATTATCTTAAAGTCTAATCATATGCAACAAGGTAGACGGTTCTTTTTTTGATGAATTTATATATATTTGTTTAATTGTGGACATTAATGTCGTTGAATGGATAATTAAAGAAAATATTGCCTGTAACTTGTTGTTATCCCCTCTGTTTCATGGGGAAATCTATTTATAATTATTAATAAAACGTATAAATAATTAATTCATAATTTGAAGCACATATTAAAATAATTCTTTTTATAGAATAATTATGAACTATATATATGAAAAACTCATTTTAAATGTATAAAAACAGTAATGATATTTTTATAACAAAGTAATATATATATATATATATATATATATATATATATATATATATATATATATGATGCGTAACGGGAAATTCGAGTATCACAAAACTTGTGGATTTGGGAAGATTGAGCTGGTAATCCGGCGACAATCCTAAATCTTAAGGAAAGTGGGGGGAAAACCTACAAAACAAACGTTAGTCCTCCACTGAATTAAAAGAGTCAGTCCGTTCATGAAATAGATAAACGTAATTGAAATGACGTAAAGCAAGAAAATGATTAAAGAACAAGTAAAATGAACGCCGGTGATTTGAGAGCTCTTGAGAGTGTGTTTGAGTGCTAAAAGTGTGATTAGCCCTCAAATGAGTAGGGTTTTTCCTATTTGCGGTAGGAAATCCGTAAGATCAATCCAATTCTGATCTCCAGGCTCGTGGCTAGCTGTTGGAGAGAAATCCTGAATCTGGCCCATCTTTCTCGGGTGGTTGGACGCGGACAGAGTTGGCTGCTATCCCGCGAATTTCGGATGCACTCCAGTAGGTGGTTGCGTGGGCCCAACAGTTATCTAGAGAGGAAGTGGATAGCAAGCCTGGTGGGCCTAGTGCTATCTAGAGAGGAAGTGGATCGCTGACCCAACGGGCCTGGTACTATCTTGAGTGGAAGTGGATCGCCAGTCTAGCGGGCCTGGTGTTATCTTCAGTGGAAGGAGGATCGCAATCCAGTGGGTCGTCGCCACTCCTGGGCTATCCATGTCTCACGTTGGATTGGGCCGTTCAATTGGATCGAGGCCCAATACCCATGAATATGGATGACATCAAATATATATATATATATATATATATATATATATATATATATATATATATATATATATATATATATATATTTTAACTCACGCACACAATCGATACAAAAATATTAAAATAATAATTAAAATATAAAAAATATTTAATAATAGACCATATAAATAATGATTGGAATCTCTTGTATACTTGATATTATGTTTTTGTTGAATACTTTGTTATTATTTCATTATTAATTAATAATAATATTCATTTTATTATTAAAATTTCCTTTATATTATGAAAATACTAATATTTAAATATAACTTAATCAATTTATTCACATTGAAATAAAATATAATTTTTACACCGCAAAATGAAAATGAAACACGTGTATTTAGAGGTTTTTCAAAAAAATCAATTATTTTATTATTTTATAATATTAAGATAATTATAAAATTTAATTAAACATACATTTTAAAAAATATATATAATTATGTGACCCCACAAATAATTGAAATAAATTTTGGAAAAATAATTACATGATAGATAAATATTACTTATAGAACCTAATAATCTTTTAATTTTCAATATCAATATTTATAAGGTAGTTATATAATTTTATAATTAAATAGGAGTTACAAATTATTTAATATAAATAGATATATGGAATGTCAATTAAATATAAATGTAATTTATAAAAACAATAATTAATGAACTTAATTATAGAAACAATCTACATGGCAAAATTGACTAATTCTAACTAATCCATCTCATTAACACATAAGCATATTTCCTAAAACATCCCACTTAATCATTTATATATATATATATATATATATATATATATATATATATATATATATATATATATATATATATATATATGTAGCGCCCCTTTCCATAGGAGAAGAAAGGACACCACATCCGCACCGAGACGAACTCCCAAACGAGGTAAATGTACCCTATTCAAAAATCCATCCCGGCGAACGACAATCACTCGATCTATACTGACAACAATGATCCTAGCCCAACAACAATAACAACAACCAATAGAAATAACAGAGTGCGGAAGCTTAGAGTAAACATCAATTCAACATTTCCAGCCACACGGGGCGTCAATTAACATATATCAGTGCTCAACAATTCATCATTATAATCATTGCTCAATAATTCAATAATATAATCTAGTCTACATAGAATTCAGTTCAAATAATAAACAACAGACTGTTGTTGGACACTACCGACAATACCAAGGACACGAAACCCAAGACTCACGACCCGCTGTTGCCAACCGACATGAGAGGTGACAATACCACCTGTCGACCTGAAGTAAGAATCAAAATAAAGAGGGGGGTAAGTATAAACGATGCTTAGTGAAGGTATAAGCTGTAACAAGTACGAGCCACGCTTCCTGGTTTTGTATATATATATATATATATATATATATATATATATATATATGAAAATACATATGCAGAAATGAAGAAAATTCGGAATGTGCTTCGACTTGCATTAACGACAATCAATAAACAGAACGGTAATAATAGTAAAGCATGAATAAAAGCAATTAATATCCCAGCGAAAATGGGCCTGTACCTCCTTATAACCCCTTCATGTCATGAAAAACTCGACCTCCGGTGTCCGACCCCATAGCTCGACTATGGGCGACTCATGAATTTCGGGAAAGTGTGCAACGAATGCAACACCCACCATCGCTCCCAACCGTGGTTATCAACTCCTGACGGACCACGATTGACGCTTAGTTTTGGGAGTAGTACATCGGGAAACCCCCTGGATGCTCGTCCCCAGGTGAGACCCGCGAATACCATCCTGGGCCCCATGAAAGAAAGTACATAATTTTGCTCGCATTTCAAGAAACATTATAAGTTGAGTGCCAATCGGGCATTTAGGCAAGCGTGTGACAACAAAGGGGGTGACCATAAGTTCCATACGTGTCGGGATGTGCTAACGGACTCCCCTAACGACTTCCCTTATGGACCCAACCAAGGTCAAAGTGCCACGTTGAAAAGAAAGAGTTTTACTTGCCTCTTGAAAACAAAACGGTTTCGGGATACGTATAGGTATAATTTGATATCAAAGAGTTTGTTCATTAAAATCATGAAAATATAATTAAATATCTAATAAGATATATGTGAATGAGAAAACAAATCATAATGAGAACATACGGGTAGTTATTTCGTAATGAATAAAAGGGATCCTTACTCCAGTGAAAAATATTTTAAAACCCTCACCTGGAAGCACGGGAAAAACAAGACGACTCAAGCAATCCTCGAGAGAACGGCCTGAAACTGACAGACGACAAAATCAATCAAGACGAGACACGACGCACGACTCATAGGACGTTACAATACACGGAAGGCCAAATAATATCACTTAACAAGTAAAATTACAAATAAAATGCAATTAGATCAATTAAACGGAAATGTATAAAATTAAAGGTGCTAATCATGCTCAATTGAAATTCTAACTTCACATTCATGCATAATATAATGTAAAGAATCACTCATGCGATTTTCGGATCATTCGGACAACATTCAAAAATTGGGGAAAAAGTCCTAAATGAAAAAGCTACTATTCAAGGCCCGAACGAGATTGGAATTTTGAAAACTTTGCGGAATATTCATCCTTGAATCATATGGAAGCTATAGGTGAAATCGACTCGATTTTAGGAGGTCGTATGCAAAAAGTCAACTTTTATTTTGGCCATTTGACCATATTACCGAGAGCAAATAAGGAAAGATGTCTGAAAATTGGCTAAGGCATTCACACGGGCTTGGGCACGGGGTCGCGCATGGTCTTGAGAACACCCTCAAGACCGTACAGGCTGAAAGACTTGTGCACTGGCTTGCGCACCGGGGTGCGCAGGCCGGTGCAGGCTCAAGGGTGGGCGCACTGGCTTGCGCACGGGCTTGCCAAGACAGTGCGCAAGACCGTGAAGCTCAAGTTCCAGGTGCAGAAAACGCGATTTTCAGAAGTTCTTCGTGGAAACAACACAAAAATCATCTAGGGCGAATTATAAAGCTAAAATCGACACATAAAATTCCCACTCATGCATTAAACACATTAAGAGCTATCATTTGATCCAAGCAACACGAAAAATGGTGAACTATAACATGCAAACCCATCAAATTGCAAAATAAATAAATCCTAAGAAAAGCTAGCAAATAGAGACATTTAATGGATGAAATGAAATGGTGGAAGAAGGTTACCGATAGAGAATTGAACGAGGATCGTCGAGGTGGTCTCGAACTTTCGATTGGTCGAGCGACGGGTTCGGGGCGGACTTTTCTCTCTTCCTCCTTCTTCCTTCTTTCTCCTTCCTCTTCCTTTCTCCGCCTTCTCTCTCTCTCTCGATTTTTGGGGGTGTTTGCAAGGGTGTGCAAATGAGCTCAAGGGTGTGCACAAGGGGGTGCAAGCGAGGTCAAGGGGGTGCAAGTGTATTCAAGAGGGTGTGGGGTTCGAAGGGCGGAAAAAGTAATTATGAGAGGTTAAGGTTTTGAGAATAAAATAAAATTAGCTAACAAAGCTAATCTTTTTATTTTAAATTCAACGAGGTGTCGAATAATTATTCCGAAAATATATTCCAGAATTTTGGATCGTTACAATAAATATATGTATATATATATATATATATATATATATATATATATATTTTGAGAATAAAATAAAATTAGCTAACAAAGCTAATCTTTTTATTTTAAATTCAACGAGGTGTCGAATAATTATTCCGAAAATATATTCCAGAATTTTGGATCGTTACAATAAATATATGTATATATATATATATATATATATATATATATATATATATATATATATATATATATATATATGATTAGTTTACTATATTAGAGCTGACATTATGCTTAATGTTCTTCTTTTGGAATAAGAAAGTTTAAACTGATTTTAAAAAAATAAAAGTTTAAATAGTGAAATTAAGTGATTTAAGTACTGTTTCATATAGAACGAATTCTCAAAATTTAAAATAGTTATTCAGTACATTTCGAATTTGAATACCCAAAATTAAATTTATAAATAAAGAAATTCAATCGATGTTGATTATGTGGAAATCAATTATTTCTTATTGTTGACCATCTATATTTTTCTCTTCACTAGAAAATTGAGAGTACAATGCATTCTCAATTTCCCTTGATGTTTTTGTTTCATTTTTTCCTTTTGGGTAGATCAAATTTAAAAATATATGAAAAGCATAAGTGTTGATGTTTTTTGTTTCGTTTTTGTTATGCCTATTTGTTTGGATCATCTACCACACTTTTTATTTTTTCGTTGATTTTACTTTATATTTTCATATACGCAATTGCTACATTTAATTATACTCCTTAGGAATCATAGTTTCACCATCTATTTTCTATATATTAATCTGTTTAATTACTTTTACAAGTAAAAATATACTAATAGAGTTTAGTTAAGAAGCTGAGAAGCTATGTGGAGATCTGGGTTCAACAATTTACAATGACAAGAATCGATTTTTTTTTTTTTTAAAAAAAAGAAGCTGCGAAGCTCAAAGACAACATGAAGTAGAGATTAAGTAGGCAGAGGAGGACCTCACTGGTAAAGGATGCTTCAGTTTAGGAGAAGTGGATGAACAACAATATTTACTAAAATTTTTAAAATTATATTTTATTTACCAAATTTCTCTATTTTCTTTATTGTACTTTTTTATAATATAAATATTATTAATTCTTATTGATGGGGAATATTCCGGAGAATACACGTGGCGCGATCTTAGAGAGTCAAACGCCACGTCTATCTAATTCTAGCCAGAGTCAACTCACACGTGGCCTAAGAACAAGCTCGGGGATCGACCACCTGGCTCGGCCTGATAGCTCGACCGTCATAACGGCTCTGTGGAACCTCTAAGGTCTCTAGCTCGACCGTACCATGCTCGAGAATCGATACTCAACTCGCTATATCTCCCCAAGAGCGTGCCCCGAGGGTCGAGGTCTCAGGGCTCGAACCTGTCCCATCTCCACACGGTCGACCACACTGTAGCTGCATTAATTGCGCCGTATCCGTTCTGATTACATTCCGTACTCCGTACCCGCTGAAGTGACAGACAATCATTCCATTTAAGGAGTGAATCTGACTCAAGGCACAGGCATTAAATGCCCTTCGGTCGAGGCCATTAATGCACATACAAACAGTGTATCCAGTGTGTGTGAAGCCATCCTATAAATACCCCCTCATTTATTATGGAGGGTAAGTTCGAATTAATTGCTCCAACCTCCCTTCTTAGAATATTATATTCTAAGACTGACTTAATTCAGTGGAGGGGCTACGCCGGAGACCATCCCCTCCGGCCAAGTTACCCAGTGCTAGTGCTTTTCAGGTCAAAGTCGGACTCCCCTCTACAAATTCAACTGACAGATCGAGGCCACGTGGTTGACTCTGATCATTTACCAAAAACCGACATCATCACTTATGATATTTTTTTGATTATTTTGTTTGTTTTTTTTATGTATTCTATTAGACAACTGCAAGACAATCCCAAACCAGCATAAGCTGCACTAATAACCCAAAGATTGAGTCATTGTGGTGTTCCATTTTTCACTTTTATTTTCCAACACTTATATCCCAAAAATGAAAATAAAAAATTAAATGTGAAACTCCAACGGCCCAATCCCCATGATTAACCAAAAGAAGAAGAAATGAGTCGCACCATAGTTTTCAGTGGTCATCCAAAGGTACAACCAGGTACAACAGGGAAGCATCCCTAGAGTACAAGATTCTTCCACGTTTCGCCGTCTGATTGGTGCATTTCAGATTCTTAGCTTTGACAAAGACACGTCTGTCGCAGGTTTAACAGATGGTGGGGCCCATTTTGGAATTAGTCCACATATGCTCGAATCATCTGCGCTTCGCATTTTACAACTTGTGTTGGTGGTTCGAATTTTATGTAAATTCATACTAATATTAACATTTAATTTCACAAATATTTAATATACTATATATTTGTGCTATTTATATGTTATGAAATTTCATCCTAAGAGTAACTTATATCTATCCTTATTCCTATTTATATTGAGGATGCACAAACACGAACAATAATATGAGGATATGATTATTTTCTATATGTTAATATTAGATAATTGTCTGGTACTAGGGTGTCCGATATTCATCACGATATTACATGATATTTTTATAAAAGTGTTCGTGTATCTGCGATGGGTCTGTTGCGAGATTTAGTGGAAATGAACTAGATCGGACCCCACTTAGGTCGTATGAGTCGACAAAGACTCGGACCTAGGCATGTAAACGAGCCGAACCTTAGCCTTTTTTTAATGTTCGAGTTCGATTTCAAATAATTTTATTCGAGCTTGACGGACTGTTATATATTGAGTTCGAGTTCATCTCGATCTCATGTTCGAGATCGGTTCGGTTCGAGTTCGAGTTTAATTTCGGTTCGAAAATATGTATATGTATATTATATATATATATATATATATATATATATATATATATATATATATATATATATATATATATATATATATAGCCAGGCTCACAAGTGGTTCGCGAGCTTACGAACAACTAATTAAATGTTCGAGTTTGGTTCGAAAATATATCGAACCTAGTTCGGGCTCGGTTCGGGTTCGAATAGGTCGAATTCGATCTTGAACATAAGTCAGCTCGGCTCGCAAAGCTCGCGAACAGGCTCGGTTCGTTGACACCCCTACTCAGACCTCACAGGTTCAACGGTTCACCAACTCAGATGTTAAGTAAAGAGAAGAAATGTACAATAAATGTTCTTGACATAAATGAGATAAATTTAATTACAAAGGACACATTGCCATTTCCCAATGAGGAAATGAGCTATTTATAGTATTCTAACTAGGGTTTAAGACACAAGTGGCATGATCTGATACTTCCCTTCTTGCTTGGATGTACGGTCCAGATCGACCTAGATTTTCATGGGCTTTCTTCTTGGTTCATTGGGCTGGATTAGGGGCATGGGCCTTAATTCTTATAGTAATATGGGTCAACCGAGAGAGGAAATAGCCATTGTGGTGCAAAATTGGGGCCCAATAGCCAAAATGGTACAAAAATACTAGATATAGCCATTCTAGGCCAAATCGCTGAGCAATTCAGTGGCTTCTTCACGTATCTGTATTTTGAAGAAAACGCTTAGTAACTAAGCGGTTTCTTTGGAAAAATATTTATGCAAGAAACCGCTTAGTTATTCAGCGGTTTCATGTCCGAATTTTTTTCCCCGTAATATTCACAATTTTCGAAAATAAAATTTTGATATTTCACGAAAATATGGAAATTATTTTTTATTAATTGGAAACCAGAAAACTACTAAGCGGTTTCTTCACGTATCTGTATTTTGAAGAAACCGCTTACTAGCTAAGCGGTTTCTTTGGAAAAATATTTAAGCCAGAAACCGCTTAGTTATTTTCCGGTTTCAAGTCCCTTTTTTTTTCCGTAATATTTGCAATTTTCGAAAATAAATTTTTGATATTTTCGTGAAATATGGAAATTGCTTTTTATTAATTGGAAACTGGAAAATTACTAAGCGGTTTCTTCACGTCATTGTATTTTGAAGAAACTGCTTTGTAATTAAGCGGTTTCTTTGGAAAAATATTTACACCAAAAATCGCTTAGTTAGTTTCCGGTTTCAAGTCCATTTTTTTTCCCGTAATATTTGTAATTTTCGAAAATAAATTTTTGATATTTCATGAAAATATGGAAATTGGTTTTTATTAATTAATTGGAAACCGGAAATTTACTAAGCGGTTCCTATTGAATTAATTTATTTTCAGCCAAAAAGTATTATTGTAACGACCCGAATATTTATAATTATATCGCAAATTCTTATCTCGTCTAATTTCTCGATTTATCCAATTGATTAATTAATCTTGTGGAAAAGATTGATTTAACCTATCTTTTAAATACCCTCAATTACCTAAATTACATAAATAACCCTAAAAGCCTAAATGACCATTTTACCCCCCAAGATATTTTCTAAATATCTATCTCTCTCACACTCTCTCATAACCCACAAGAAGAAGAAGGAGGAAGGAAAGAAAGGAGAATGAGAGAAGAATTCCGGACCGAACTCGATTCCCGACCGAATGGACTCCCGTCTTCGACTACACGACCCTCATTCCACAATTTACCGGTAACCTTTTAACCTCGTCTCGTTTACTCCGTCGATTTCCCATATTTATTGAATTTTATTGAGTTAGGTTTTATTTGAGAATTAATTGGGTTTGTTAGTTATAGTTGATGGTTTCGTACGATTCTTGTCTCTAAATGTTAAGCATGTTTAGGAGAGTAACATATCCGAATTTGAGCATGAATGACTGAGTACAAATTTCGTAGGATGAATTTTGGTGTTGAATTTCTTGTTTCTGCATCTGTAAACTCGCGACCTGCTGTTTATAGAACCACACGGTCTCATCACACGGTGTGACGAGACCCCGTGTGAACGCGCATGGCCCAACCTCACACCGTGCATGAGACCGTGCATGTTTTGAAACACGCACGGCCTCACCACACCCCATGCAAGAGGCCGTGTCTCTTCTGAGTGGCGCGCACGGCCTTGGCACACCCCGTGCCGCAGGCCGTGCACCCCTTATTGGCACGCACGGGCTTCGCACACCGGGTACAGGCCGTGTGCTATACCCCGTGTGTATGCATTGGGCGATTTCCAGCCACTTGCCAGACCCTGCCTTCTGTCCATTTTCACCCCGAAAACCCAAAATGTTTATTTGATCTCGTTTTTGATTTCCGTCTTCACTAATAGCTTTATATGGTCCTTTAAATCCTTAATTATCAAAGTGGGAATTTTTCCGACTTCTTTCGGGTATTAAATAATACAAATTTCGTTTAGGACTTTTTAGCTATTTTTCCATATATCGTCTATATGATCCAAAACTTGCATGAATGCTTCCTTATTATATCACGAGCATGAATGTGAAATCTAAATTGTGTTCGAAGCATGTTTACATCTTTTAATCCTTATATCTCGTTTAATTGTTTTAAATGCATTTGTGAGTACTTCAATGGAAGTCGCGCCTATATGCTTTTACGTGCTTTAATTACTTATCGTACGCCGTGCGTCTTGTCAAGAGTCTTACCTGGTTATGTCGTGTCTTAGATTGCAGGCTTTACTCCCCGTGGAGTACTTGTCCGTTGCTTGCTTGCTTTTCTCGTTTGTCGAGCTACAGGTGAGGGTATTAAAATGCTTTCAAACGGAGTAAGAATTTCTTTTAAATTATTGCGAACTACCCTTATGTGCTCATCTTGCTTTGATTTCCCTTCTCGTATATCTATTAGATATTTAACTTATATTTTCATGATTTTATAATAAATGTTTTGATATTAACTTGTACCTATAAGTATCTCTAAATCATTTTGTTTTCATGAGGCAAGTAAAGCTCTTTCTTTTAAGCATGACATTTTGACCTCGGTTGGGTCTATGAGGGAAGTCGTTAGGGGAAGACATTAGTGTTTCCCGACACGTATGAAACTTGTAGTCACCCCCTTTGTCGTCACACACACTTGCCTAAATGCCCTTTTGGCCTTAACTTATAATGTTCTTCAAACGCGAGCAAAAAGATAATGTATTGTTCTTTTAATGAGGGCCCGAGAGGGTATTCGAGGGTCTCACCTGGGGACGAGCGTCCAGGGTGTTGCCTGAGGTACTTTTCCCAAAATTAAGTGTCAATCGTGGCCCGTCAGGAGTTAATAGCCACAGTTGGGAGCGATGGTGGGCGTTGCATTCGTTGCACGTTTTCCTGAAATTCAACAGTCGCCCGGGGTCGCGCTTCGGGGTCAGACACCGGTGATGGAGCTATTGTAATTGAAGGGGTTATAAGGAGGAACAGGCCCATACTCGCTGGGATATTAATTGCTTGTATTTATTGCTTTAATTCTTTAACGTACTGTTAATTATTGTCGTGTATGCAAGTCGAAGCACGATCCGGATTTTCTTCAATTATGCAAATGTATTTTCCTATATATATAATCCAAACCCGGAAATGTGGCTCGTACTTGTTCTCTCTTTACCACCACTGAGTATCTTTTATACTCACCCCCACTATTTTGATTCTTACTTCAGGTCGACAGGTGGCGTTGTCACCTATCTTGTCAGTCGGCAGCAGCAGGTCTAGGTTGGCTCGTATGTCTTATCTTGTAAGTGTCCCAACAACAGTCGTGTCCTTATTTATGAATTGATTTAATTTATGTATTTCGTATTATGTTTTAATTCCCGTACTTACGTGCCCCTGATGTGGGATAGATTAGACGAGCCATGGATGGCATTTATTAAATGATTATTGAGAATGATGTATGAATTATGTTGCAATGAATGGCTTATATGACTAATTGTATAATTTGATTTAGCTTCCGCAACTCTGTTATTCTTTTATTGCTGTTGTTGTTGGGGTGTCGTAATGCTGTTGCTGGTATTTGATTGATTGATTGCCGTTCGTCGGGATGGGTTTTTAAGTGGGGTACATTTACCTCGTTTGGGAGTTCGTCTCGGTGCGGATGTGATGCCCTTTCTCCGCCATGGAAAGGGGCGCTACAGTCAGTGGTATCAGAGCCTAGGTTCCCAAAAAGGAACTGAAAGCTCTAGTATCTCGTCTGTCTTGCGTGAAGTGTCTGTCTGCATGGTGTCAGTTAGTATTGGATTCGTGGTATGATGAGTGTTCGTCATCCTTGATACCGGAATTGTAAAATGAACACGGTTGAGCTGTACACTCAACTGGCGATCTTTTATACTTCTTGTATTAAGTACGTCGTAACACAAGTCGTTCGTGGGATTCAATGTCGTGTCCTATTTGGTTTGGTCCGTCTAGGTCGTACGGCATTAGGATCTTACTTGATTATTCGAATTGTGTAATCCATATTATGAGTGGGACCTATGCTGTATGTGAGTTTTCGAAAACCTCATTCCTAATTAGACATGCATCTATTTTGCCAATTAATTGTGACTGCAGGAATGTCTCGTGAGAATACCTTACGTCGGCCTTTCGCAGCCTTATCATCGACTACTTGGAGTTCCATGCCATTAAACCTTAAGGGAGAGATGGAAACGAGTCAAGGGGATGAAGTTTGATTTTCGTATAATCGGTCCAGGTATATTGCATTGTCATAACATTCATCCCAAATTTATTTAATTTCGTTTCATGTTAAAAGTTCTAAATTATGTGCGTTAGACATAGAATTGATAATATGTGAATCTATATGCTTTTGGTGAATTTATATATGATTTGTATGAATTTTTGTGGTTTTTATAGGTTTATGTGGTTTTAACACATAAATGCTCCTGTATGTTTTGGCACGACCTCGCCACACCGCGTGACGAGACGCCGTGCACCTTCCATGTGACGTCCCCCACGCCACAACCCCCGGACCGAAACGAGCTCTCGAGCGATAGTTAAATACCACCACTCGAAAACCCGCCCCGGACAACGGGATTCCCACCACCTGGCAACAGCGACTCCCAACAACAGTACCAACACCAACAACAAGCGGAAGCAATGAGCAAAAGATCATATTTATATTCACACTGCCATCTGTGGCCAAAATAAACATTTATAAGTCCAATATCTATCACAAGTTATAACATCAATTCATTAAGTATCCAACATCAGCATAACATGTCAAGTTTTCATGTAATTCAACATCATAAGTTCGATCCACAAAAGTAAATACATAAGAGCGACTTCAAGGACTGACAAGCCTACAACACTGCTGCCAGTACCTGACCGCTAACCTGAAGCATGAACCAAATCGGGATGTGAGTCAAACGAACTCAGTGAGGAGGGGAATATATATAATAATTAAAACATAAAACATATTTAATTCACGCTTTGGTTAATAGAGAAACAAATCTAGTGCCGATACTTTCTCTTTATAATTCATCAAAGCTTTGTGAATTAAATATTAAAGTAAAACATTTTAGAAAACATTTTTATTCCCGGCAAGAACGGGCCATCTCCTTATAACTCCCAAAAACATATCAAATATAATGAAATTCCTCCTCAATACCATTTGGCTTATCGAGGGAGCTACCCTCGATTTCACCATACCCGACTAATGGCGCCGGTGCAAGTATTACTTGAACTAGACTACCTCCGACTAGTTACAAGTAACACCCATTGATTATATATTAGATGATCGTCATTGGGTCTCCATCTATATATAATCTGGATTATATATATTGGATGATCGTCACTGGGTCTCCATCCATATATATAATCTGGATTATACCATGGGCTTCCCCCTAGACGCACGTCTCCGGGTTCCACCTCTAGTATAATTCGGGGCCCAAATATACCCTAAGAGCGTCCTCAATAGGGTTAAAGGAAATATAGTCTCGCTTTATAATTGTTTTGATTGACCAAAAGGGTCGTTCGAGACAAGGTATGTAACCGTCTAGGGTTTCTCGACACGTTGCCGAATAACTCGAGGCATACGCGCAAGTCCCGAGACCAAATGTTACTTTTAAAAACAAAATAGTTCTCTTGTCTCTATTTTAAAACCATTTTAGAAAAGATACATATATATCATTTTATATCAAATCCTTTTTATTTCAAATATTGATAACATATAATTGAAATATAAAGGGGTAGGGTTTTCGCAAATATTTGTTCATACTCCAGTTAGAAAACATTTTACATCCTCACCTGTAGGTTTTACAAAAGGGGTTTCCAGCACCTGAGATCAGTCCCGCGAGGTCCTACCTGTAATACACAGGCCTCACAAGACTCAATAAAACAACCAAATACGACGCACGGCTATGAAATGCATTTTATGCTCAAAATAACATATTATGTATAAATGCACTTAAACACAATTAAGCTCATTCAAACACATTTGAACACAATCAAATACACATGATATTAAGCTAAAATAGGCACACAAGTACTATGGAAGCTTGGGAAATAAAATTCAAAGGTTTGTGAATATTACACAAACCACCCCTCGTTAACTACTTTGCATAGCAAATCAACTCCGATTAATCCGAAACTTCCGGCATCACTTAGTTAATACATTTTAAGATTTTTGATGCCAAAAGAATCAAAAAAAATGAAGCCAAATGCTCAAAAATCACTATTCATCAGCCCCTACCTATTTTTGCCAAACTTTCATTTTTCAATCCCAAACTCCACAAAACTTCACCAATTTGCTTAATATCATGAACTAACATGAATTCCCTAACCATTTAAGCATCTAAGAGCATTAGACCAATATTACACATTGATCAAATTTAATGAAAATTTCACAAAAGATGCTACAAGTAATCAATCACCAAACCAAGCTCATCAATCATTCATTCTAACATGCTTCTTCACCTCATCAACATATAAAACATTGAAACTCAAAGATTAGAGAGATTTACAACCTTACCTTGAAGGAGAAAATGGAGGAGAAAGGAGATGTAGAGAGCTTGTTTGCACAAATAGAAGGTAGAGGTTTGTTCCTTGGATGATAAAGCAACTTTTTGTAGCAAGAAAAAGGATGATTTTTGGTGCTTTGATGGTGGTTGAAAGTGGCGGTGGTGACTGGTGGAGTGAGGGCCGAGAGATGAGAGGAAGAAGAAGAGAATGTTGCTTGAGAATAGTGTAGAAAGTTTGAGAGAGAAATGAGGTAATTAAATAAATATAAGTTATTTTGAAAAGTCAAAATTAGCTAGCAATTTATATAGATATTTATATATATATATACATATATATTTATATATGTTTGTATATATATATTTCATATATTTCAAATATAATATCATGTGATTCAAATATAATGACACAATTTTCATAAAATTTCAAATACAACACTTCAAGTATAAACATAGTGTGAAGTAATTTCAAATATGAAAATTCTTATGAATTCATCATATTATTCACATATAGAATCACACATTAATTCATATAATTCACATAGTCACATAATTTGCAAATAATACACACAAGAGCTATTAGTCGGTAAACTTACCGAAGCGTTATAAAAATAACGGGGCGTTACACTATCCCCCCCTTCGGAGAATCTGGTCCCCAGATTCTAATTCGACTATGCAAATAACTCGGGATAATGAGTTCCCATCTTCTCTTCTGTCTCCCAAGTTACTTGCTCGGTGGTTCGGTTCCTCCACAACACACGAACCAAGGGAATCTGTCGGTTGCGGAGTTGCTTGAACTTACGATCCTGAATCTCAACAGGTTTCATCTCGATCGTCAAGTCAGACTCTACCTGGACTTCTTCATCTCGGAGAATATGAGATTCGTCGGGATAGTATTTTCGCAATTGAGAAACATGGAAGACGTTGTGAATCCCAGTTAGAGTCGAAGGCAGGTTCAGGCGGTAGGCCGTCTTCCCAATCCGTTCAATAACCTCATAGGGTCCCAAATATCTCGGACTGAGCTTCCCACCTTTTCCCACTCTAGCGAAACCTTTCCTCAACATCGCCTTAAGAAACACTTTGTCTCCCTCTTCAAAATCCAAATCCCGGCGTCTCTTATCAGCATAACTCTTCTGACGATCCTGGGCGGCTTTCATTCTCTGTCGAATGATCGCAATCTTATCAAGTGTTTCCTGGATCGTCTTTGGAGGTAGAGCTCGTTCCACTCCGTCGTTAGTTCTTCGCCAGTCTTCCAATTCCCAGTACAGAGGGGATCGGCATTTACGTCCATAAAGTGCTTCATACGGGGGCATCCCTATTGTCGCCTGGTAACTGTTATTGTAGGCTAATTCAATGAGTGGCAGTTGCTTGTCTCAACTCGTGGAGAATTCGAGAGCACACGCTCGCAGTATATCGCCTAGAATCTTGATGGTTCTCTCAGATTGACCATCAGTTAGTGGGTGAGCGGCCGTGCTGAATTTCAAATTCGTTCCCAAGTTTCTGTGAATTTCTTGCCAAAGTTTAGAAGTGAACTTGGGATCTCGATCAGACACAATACTCTTCGGAACTCCATGAAGCTTTACGATCTGCTCGATGTACAACTCTGCCAGTTTCTTGACATTGGTGGTCTTTCGAATTGGAATGAAGTGAGCGGATTTCGTCAAACGATCCACAATTACCCAAATCGTGTCATATCCGCCTCGAACTCTCGGTAATCCGGACATGAAATCCATAGCAATATCTTCCCATTTCCAATCCGGAATAGAGAGTGGCTGTAGAGTTCCACCGGGTTGCTGATGTTCGGCTTTAACTCTTTGACAAGTCAAGCACCGTCTCACGAAATCAGCAACTTCTCGTTTCATTCCATGCCACCAATATTGAGTCTTGAGATCTCGGTACATCTTATTACCTCTCAGATGGACGGCATAAGCAGATTTATGTGCTTCCTCCATGATTTCGGTCTTCAGATTCTTCGGCACGCAAATTCGGTTCTTAAAACGAAGAAGACCCATATCATCGAAAGCAAATGAGGAGTTCGGATCATCTTGCATCCTCACGATCTATCTTTGAATCCAGTCATCAGCACTCTGCTCGTCTTTAAGCCTCTGAACCAAGTCCGGTCTCACTGAGAGGTTTGCAATCCGCGATTGAGAGATAAGTGATATCTCCCTGCTTCTGACACCACTCCTGTAGAGGTTCCTTCCAAGCTAGCTACCTTTGCTTGTCTGCTTAAAGCATCGGCTACTATGTTAGCTTTGCCTGGATGGTATTGGATACGGCAATCATAATCTTCAAGGAATTCCATCCACCGACGTTGTCTGCGATTAAGGCGTGCTAGCGGATGGAATCAAGCTGAGGCTTGGAGACGTATCTCCACCTCCACCGAAATGTTCAACTCCGGAGTATCCAAAGCTACAGCACTCATTACTACGCAGTTGAGGATCATGCATAGAGCCATTTCCCGATCGGTTCTAGCCAGAGGAGACAGTCCAGGAGCGGTGAATACAGAAGATTGTCTCATGCTAGACCACATGGTGAGAGGGGTTAGATTCAACCCCATCTCACATATGATGGATCACATGATGTATATTTCCACTCGGTCGAGAGGGGAAATTCGAGTGGGTTCCTACATCACTGCTATTTTGGAGTGTGCCCAAGTGGAGGGGCTCGACACTCAGGTTGCCATAGGAGGTTCGACCTCGATCAGTTATGGGACTCTAGCCCAGATGGCGATCTGTACAAAGGGTTCGAGGCGAAACGACCCGTATGTCCTGGTAGACGGTCTGCCCTTAGGGGAAGACGTCCATGACGATGCTCACGAAGAAGGACCCCCAATCCCAGAGTCCACGAGCAGGCTCAGCATATCTACCAGCAGTTGTTGGGACAGGATGCATCGATACCTGAGTCTTAGCACGCCAGAGGAAACACTCAGGACCAGGAACCTATTGACCTGCAGCGATTCTATGTGGAGTTCTCTGATTACCGCCGTATGAACGATGAGAGATTCGCTCAGTAGGAGAGACAGATCAATGAGGGCTTCGCCGCCCAGCGTGCTCACATCGATAGCCAGTACTCAGCACTTCAGAGATCTATCGCCGAGATACAGAGGTCACTTTCGGAACAACTCGAGCAGTATTCCCGTCGCGGTCCCGATGAGCCATGATCTAATTATCTTTATTTTCTTCCTTGTCGTTAGCTTTGTTTAGGATTCGATGTAATTCCGTCTTTTGCGTAACTTTGAGTTTTATTTGGAATATTATTTGCATTTAAACGTTTTGTTATGAATGATATTATATAATGTGCTTTTAATTGCCCCTAAATGCTCGTTTTTAATTCGCGTTATTAAAATTCTTATAGATTATACTCCTCTTAACTAACCCCGAAGTCCGGAGGAGAATCTGAGGACAGATTCTCTTGAAGAGGGGAGTATTGTAACGACCCGAATATTTATAATTATATCGCAAATTCTTATCTCGTCTAATTTCTCGATTTATCCAATTGATTAATTAATCTTGTGGAAAAGATTGATTTAACCTATCTTTTAAATACCCTCAATTACCTAAATTACATAAATAACCCTAAAAGCCTAAATGACCATTTTACCCCCAAGATATTTTCTAAATATCTATCTCTCTCACACTCTCTCATAACCCATAAGAAGAAGAAGGAGGAAGGAAAGAAAGGAGAAGGAGAGAAGAATTCCGGACCGAACTCGATTCCCGACCGAATGGACTCCCGTCTTCGACTACACGACCCTCATTCCATAATTTACCGGTAACCTTTTAACCTCGTCTCGTTTACTCCATCGATTTCCCATTTTTATTGAATTTTATTGAGTTAGGTTTTATTTGAGAATTAATTGGGTTTGTTAGTTATAATTGATGGTTTCATACGATTGTTATCTCTAAATGTTAAGCATGTTTAGGAGAGTAACATATCCGAATTTGAGCATGATTGACCAAGTACAAATTTCGTAGGATGAATTTTGGTGTTGAATTTCTTGTTTCTGCATCTGTAAACTCGCGACCTGCTGTTTATAGAACCACATGGTCTCGTCACACGGTGTGACGAGACCCCGTGTGAACGCGCACGGCCCAACCTCACACCGTGCATGAGACCGTGCGTGTTTTGAAGCACGCACGACCTCACCACACCCCGTGCAAGAGGCCGTGTCTCTTCTGAGTGGCGCGCACGGCCTTGGCACACCCCGTGCCGCAGGCCGTGCACCCCTTATTGGCACGCACGGGTTTCGCACACCGGGTACAGGCCGTGTGCTGTACCCCGTGTGTACGCATTGGGCGATTTTCAGCCACTTTCCAGACCCTGCCTTCTGTCCATTTTCACCCCGAAAACCCAAAATGTTTATTTGATCTCGTTTTTGATTTCCGTCTTCACCAATAGCTTTATATGGTCCTTTAAATCCTTAATTATCGAAGTGGAAATTTTTCCGACTTCTTTCGGGTATTAAATAATACCAATTTCGTTTAGGGCTTTTTAGCTATTTTTCCATATATCGTCTATATGATTCAAAACTTGCATGAATTGCCGAGATAGGGCTCTCTTTCACAGAGATAGGGCTCTCTCAAAATGGAATCAATTCAAAAAATATCTGCCATTTTTCCTTACTTCGGCCTGGTTCAAATACTTAACTTTGATATTTTTAGAGACTTTTAAAGAAGACCTATTGCCGCTACTAAGAAGTATACTAATAATACTAATATATAGACTAAGGAGTAGCTATGAAAAATTTGTATCCATTTTTGATGGTCTTATGGATGAACCGCGTAGATTATGGCGAAGTTTTCGGAAGAAATGCCGGAAATGGTGTGCTCCATACTGGGATCGGATAAGCAATTGGATAACGACTTCGAGAACGGAGTGGATAGGTTGGAGAATGGACGTTTGGATTCGGTCTCATGCGGTTCTGTCCGCAGAAACGATTCATCGAAATCGAAATCGAAATAATGAGTCACCATTGAGATCGACACATCTGAGATCGCAAAATGTTCAGGAGTTCCTCTATTCAATCCTTTTCCTTCTTCTTGTTGCTATATATCTCGTTCTTTCACATCTTCTCGTTGTTTCCTGGGCCTCTAGTGAGTTACAGACAGAGTTCGAAAAGGTCCAAATTAGTTTCATAAAAAGGCTAAAAATCGACAACAGATTGATAAGGGGAAAGGATTCGAAACCTGCTAAAGGATCACCTATATAAATCTACTTTCTGTAGCAGAATTTCTTTCTTTCTGTATTTCCGGAATATGAGTGTGTGACTTGTTATAATTGATTCTATTGATAGTACAGAGAATAGGTCTGTCACCTTGATCGAGATGGTTCGACTTCGTCGGATACTTAGTCGAGTATCTGGAACACGAACTATATAAACTAGATTAAGAACTATTTGAACTATGATTCATACTTAATATTCGACCTCGTGTCCGGACTCCAAAAAAATTTCAAACAGTTTGAAAAAAAAAAGAAAAATCTTTCTTTTTTTAGTTTTTTTTATCTAATTCATGGAATACGTGATGATCCAATGGTTCTTACTCAGGGAATCCTTGGCTTAGCTTGTGATTCTTTATTGAATCATCGTGGTTCTAGTATGAATCTGAGGTTTTAATTGATTCATAGGGTCTTAACAAGAGAATTCCTATCAATTCAATAATAAAGAAAGGAAAAAGTGATATTAGAGAAAAAAAAAACAAATTAAAGAAATAGGTAAAAAGAGGATTCAATCGGCCTTGAACCTTATGATCAAGACAATGGAGACTGAGCCAGGTAAAGTAAAAAACCTATGGAACGGAAATAAATAGATCCAGTTCACTTATCACGATGAATTATATTTGTTCAATACACTCTTGTCAATATAAATGTTGAGAAAAGAATACAGTGGAAAAAAACAAAAGAAATTGCATTGTTAAATTGAAATTCAATGAATTTCAATTTAACAATGCAATAATATTCAAAATGGTCTTGGATTGATACTATATATTTAATCTACATAGATCGAATGGAAGAATTCAAAAAATTTCAGATTTGTAGTCCCTAATGTATTTTGTATGTTATCAATCTAAGTAGAATAAGCAAAGTAGATTCCTTATTGGTTAGTCGAGTTCCAATGAAAACCACACCATTGAAGGAAATGTCCGAATTTGGTATTGATAAGATCAAAAAACTAAGCTTTTTATGTCCATCGGATCGACGGAAACAATGATAAATAGATACGAATACAACAGAAAGGGGGGGAATCAAAAAAAAAAGTAGAGAAAAATTATACAAAATTATATACAAGTCGCCACCCCCTTGGGGTTTCTTTAATTGTATTTCATTTGATTAGAGGGAAGTTCCTTAAAAACTTCCGCTTTCTTTAAAAGATTCTGAACAGTTTCTGTGGGTTGAGCACCCTTTTCAAGGAAATCTAGAATAAGAGGAACATTTAAATAAGTTTGATTCTTCATTGGATCATAAAAGCCCACCTTTCTAAGCTCTTTTCCTTCTCTTCGGGATCGAATATCAATTGCAACGATTCGATAGACTGCTCATTGGGATAGATGTAGATGAACAATACCCCCCTAGAACCGTATAGGAAGTTACCCGCGGCTTATATAGATTTATAACGAAATAAATAGATTTATACCCGCGGCTTATATAGGTGAATCCATGGAGGGCCATCATTGAAAAAGTCTTTTTTTTAGCTTAGCGCAAAGCAATGGATGTGCGGTTCAAGATGATTTACTTAAGGAATAAGAAATAGACAAGACTCTATATACGATAGAAAGCAATAGGAACAAAAAATTAGAAAATTACGAGATTAGGGAGTTGTAACAAAAAGGAAAGAGATCGAAAAGATCTTTTTCCTAAAATTATGCTTTCGTCCACTTAATATCCTACCTTTCCTCGACGAATATTCACTTTCTATTATATCGGTCAGCCAATCTTCTTATTCAAATCATAATTGGAATAAGATATATGTTTACGCCGTGTGATTAAATAAAAAATAGGAGACACAATTCGACTTTACAATTGATTTTATTCAACAATTGACCAAAAGAAAATATTCTCTTAATAAATTTCCTGAACTTAGATCAATCAACTAATGATATTTTGATGCAGTAATTCGCCCTAATCCATTAAATTAAAGATTTGGATTTTATTTGGTTCGAATAATGATAAAGAAAATGGAAGGGAGAAACGAATTTACTAAAGGCGGGATTCCTAAAAAAATGCATTGATTCTTGAATCCGATTCAATCTAATGGTTTACGTTATAGAAGAAAGACATGTATATGTGATATTAGATATTGACTGGTTCTCTATCAACTAAAGATATATTTCATTTGCCACAGCAGGTTTTTTCGAACTTCTAACGAAAGGGCTTTTTCTTCTTCTTCGATTTTTCAATAAAGACGAATTTCGACTTCTTTCTTCCTTAGAATAGAAAAAGTCAAGAAACTTATCGAATTAACTTCTCATTGATGTATTGTTTCATCGAGATTCAATCCAAATCACGATGGTATTTTCTTGTTCCTGAATGGGTCTCTTTCATTTTTTTAGGTTTATGCTCTACTCCGGGTAAAGATCCGCCCGATTTGGATTTGCACATATAGGACAAATCTTCCCATCACCACTTCGTTTTGTTATGTTATGACTTTACAAATAACAAAACAGGAATCCTTTATGATACACGTAGGAATCATAGATATATTCCCAATTGGGTTTTTTCTAAACGGAGCCTGGATACTTCATTTTTTTAGTCCAACTAAAGTCAACCATAAATTATTCGAATTGAAAATATTATTATGAATTCCCCAAACAATGCATTGAATTGCACTTCACGCTCCAATTTTTGGATGATTTCATTTCTCTTTCTTGGGCGAAACAGAGGATATCTCGATCGGGGGAGAGAACGGGGAAATCCCATATGGCCCAATATATCTGACAAGTTGCACTATAATTCAACCCAAGTTACCTCTTCGTCCCCAGGAACGAGAAAAGGTACTTTTGGAAGTCCAAGAGGCATAATTCAAAGAAAAAATAATGAAATACTATATTTCACTTTGATGTGGAAACGTAAAAATATGGTTTTATTGCCTTTCGAATATTGGCTTTCTCATATTTATTTTATCCATAGATTCGAAAAATGCAGAAAAAAAGACAAAAAACTAAAGGAAAATTTTTACGAATAGGTCTCTCTAATGATAAATAAGGATGGACACGTTTATTCATAGAAAGTGGTATCAACCCCCCATTGCATATTGGTACTTATCGAGTATAGAATAAATCTGCTTCTCTTTGTTCCTACGAACAGAATTCTTCCATTATTACGAACAAAATAGAATAAATATTAACTTAACCTTTGTTAGGAAATAATCCCCTGAACAAGGGAGGCCCGTAGGATAGTCCTAGTAGAGTCGTTTCCAATGGAATAAAGTTACGTAGTGTTTATTTTTCTTTGATAAAGGGGTATTTTCCATGGGTTTGCCTTGGTATCGTGTTCATACCGTTGTATTGAATGATCCCGGCCGCTTGCTTTCCGTTCATATAATGCATACATCTCTGGTTGCTGGTTGGGCGGGCTCGATGGCTCTGTATGAATTAGCAGTTTTTGATCCTTCTGACCCTGTTCTTTGATTTGATAGATCAGATATTGTTATTCATGATCTTGGTCCGATTCAAGATCATCGAGAGGTAATTCATTGAATTTCCAGACGAAAGGTTTATCATCTCTAGGGGATTAAATCCCGAGTTATTGCGAAGTAAAAAAACCGATGAGATTATGGAAGTAAATATTCTTGCATTTATTGCGACTGCACTATTCATTCTAGTTCCTACTGCTTTTCTACTTATCATTTACGTAAAAACAGTCAGTCAAAATGATTGATTCAATTGAATTTGAAAATTCATTTGAATGAAACTTTCCTTCTGAGTTCTTATCAAAAATGGACGAAGTCAAATCAAAAGGATTCCAATTTAACGTCTTAACTTAAATAAAATGAGCGGACTAGAATCGGCAGTATTCTAAGAGATAGCTAGTATGGTAGAAATCGATGAATCTTTCTTTCTACTATACTAGTTATCTCTTAGTGTATAAAATCTATAAAGTTGCAATCTAGAATAAAGATAAGGGCTTAAATTTCTATCGATCAATTTACACTATTCTCTTCCTATCAAATAGGTGTATAGGAATTCGATCTATTGGGTCGAATTGACCTAATACCCAATTTGCTACATCTATTTGTTCAGATCAATCTGAAATAATTCTTATCTTAGGATTCGAATCCCCTCCCTTTTCCTAAGAAGAGGAAACCTCGCCGATTTTGAACGCCCGAACCATGATATGCAACTCGCCCAAGGCAAGATCTTATTATTGCTCTCTCATTAGACAACCCACTATCTCTATATCTATTCTGATAGTCTATATCTATTCTCATAGAAAGCGCGTATAGACTTAACAAAACAACTTCTTCTTTGAACAGTAAAGAGGGAAAGAAATAAAAAAAAAAAGGTTCGGCCTTTCTCAGTATCCACTCCATATCCATCTATAAAGATAGTAAGAGCCCATTCCATTGATTGAAATAGAAAATTTCGGAAGAAGTTTAGGTTGGAATAAATTTCCAATCATCTGAATCCCTTTCGTTTCGAAATACAAACATGGAAATCGCCGAAATATCTCTTTGCTTGAAAGAGTATGATTGAGATCCTAGATTATTTCATCGGAGTCCATGGGATTCGAAATTCATAGTTTTGATTTTAAATTTCATTTAATAGTTCAAAACGCGTTGCAGAACGATCTATAAAACAATTGATACGGTTTGATTCCTCAACTCAATTGGTAGTACTTCTAGAGCCCACTTCTTCCCCACACTACGAGTGAAAGGGAAAATGTAAAGACTACCATTAAAGCAGCCCAAGCGAGACTTACTATATCCATGCAAATTATGTCCCCTATCTCTATAAATACAAAGGAATTTTTCCATTATTCCTTACTAATAATAGTGGAATCAGTGGCGCAGAGTCAAAAGGGATTCTGACTCAACGCTATTGAGAAAACAATCCAATAAATTGATTAGGATTTCGAATCGGGAAAGATTAAACACAAACAAAATACGTAGGAACATCCCAAGAAATGGGAACATGTTTTTTATTCTTGTAGGTCCTCTTTTTTTCTCGATTTTTTCTAGTTCTTTTTCAACTATAGCTATTTCATTTCGAACTCTATTTAGTCTATCAGTTAGACTCTTCATTTTTGTTTCTTGCAATGAACTCGGAGATGTAGATGATTTGTCAATTTTCGAATCTTTTTCTTCTTTAATTTCCCTTGATCTGCGGAATTTTTCTATTTTTTCTGTTATTTTATTTTTTATTTTTATTCCGTTTATTATTAGGTTGTTTATTAGTTTTAGTATTATTTTTGTTATTTTTATTATTTTTATTATTAATATTTTTTTATTTTTTTTGTTTTTTTGTTTATAAACAAACTAATTTTTGTACCCCATTTTATTGTTTCTTGTAAAAGTTTAAAAAGAACTTCATTTTGTTTTGTTTTTCCTAGTAGCTCTTTTATTATTACAAATAATAAACCCTTCCTTTTTATTTCTTCCATTTTTTTCTTGAATTTCTTTAAAATGGGTTTAAAAAAGGAAGGTATTTCTCGGGGCTCACCACAAGGAAGTTTAGTTTCCCGTCCCCAAACTGTTAAAAAAGAAGAATCTTCTTTCTCCTCGGTCATTTTTTTTTTGTGCCAAGGT